>OX276405.1:24737135-27470468 GCA_946251805.1 Cybosia mesomella
GGACTTAAAGGTGAGGTTGACTTGGGCCTTTATGTTTAAATTTCTCCCATTTTTCCATTGTAGCTGACTATGTCCGATTGACTCCTATATCACTTAATTAGAGTAAAATCATTAAATCAACTTTTTTGGAAAACACTGATGTATAATAAGCTTATGTTGCCATAGAAAAATAATAGCCAGTAAGTAGGATTTCTTAAACTTAATACTATTGAAATAAAACTATTTTTAACGGATTCTACCGCGATTTATTTGATGTTATTTTATATTTTACATTGATCCCGACGTTTCGGTTACTTAACAGCAGCCATGGTCACAGGGAGAATACTATTATTATAATATTATTAGACTGCCCACAAAACAAATGAATTAGTCTAAGGCCCGTATTTTAGAACTATTCTCAGTCATGAGTCTCGACTTTAAACTACTTTTAAGTACAGGTTATATTATAGAACTAAACTTGAGTGAAGCTTTTATGAACGTAAGTTACCTAAACGTTCATAAAACCTCCACTCAAGTTTAGTTCTAGAATTCAATCTATACTTAGAACTAGTCTGAAGTCTACTCAGTCATGAATCACTAGATTCATGACGGAGTATCGTTCTAGAATACAGGCCTTTTTTTTCTTTTTTTTTATATCGTGTGGAAACCCCCACGGGCTTCACCCCATCGGTGCCGATGATGGGGTGGGCGTATCGGAATCGGACCGACTAAAACCACACGGTGTCCTCCCCAAGTGTCTATTGTCGGGCACCCCGGGTAAGCCCTCGAAAGAATAACCCCAGGGTAAGCCCTAATATATTCTAAGGAATACGGGCCTTAGTAACTAATTCCACGGTCGGAAAGATTTCACTAAATATTATTTTTTTTTTTGTGCGGAAGTCCCCTCGGATACCCCCTCGTCGGCAAGTGGGTGAGGTTATGTTGGGCTTGAACCGAATAAAACCGCACGCCGTCTCGGGTCTTCGCCGGGGTGTAAGGTTGCCCATAAGGCATTTCCCTCGCTCCCCGAGCATTTACCTCGCATCCCGTCACTAAACATGTAATAACGAAAATACAATTAGATAGTAATTTTAACAATGAAGATTACACAGCTCGTTCTCCTACACAAGTGTGGTTAAGTGAAAATACTCCATATGAGGGATTAAGAAAAAATAAAATAAAAATAACGTTGCAGGCCCATGAAAGATTGTAATAACTTGGCTAATCTTGACTGAGAGTGTTCACATCATAAAACACGAGGGCAATTTTGTTGTTCCCTATAATCATGTGTTTTTGTAAGTGCTCGGAACAAGTTTCACTGCTTTCCTGTATTTTCGCCATACATTCAGAGGTTTGTGAATATTATCTTGATGCAAGTTTTTGACTAAAATATAATGACACTATCAAAACGAAGACCGACATTATTTATTTAATTTAGATATGGGTTCTAAATCAGTTTGAGCTGAGACTTCCCGAGTGTGCTGAGACTTCGTGTGTTCGTAGGTGACTACTGTTGATCCTGGCGTACAGGAGTAACCACAGAACGAAGAAAGGATGTGAAAAAATCCTGTAAAAAAATGTTCAGTAACAGGTTGCGGGTTCAAATCCCGTTCAATGCAAATATTTACATACATAACATACATAACTTCCCGAAGGGGTAGGCAGAGATGTGTTACACACCCACGATTCGCCAGTTATGTTTAGGTCCTAATGTAATAGGAGGCGAGCCTATTGCATTTACCGGACAAATTAGTAAGCGAGCCATAATTAACATTTTTAATACACACATTACTACGAAAAGTCAGAGGTGTGTGTCCGGGGCGACTGGGGAACAAACGCGAGACCTCGTCTCAGCATTCCGTTACGTACGCCACTGGGCTATCGCCGCTTTTTTTTACATGCATAAATAATATTAATACATAGCTGATGCTCGCGGTTCTGCCCACGCTTAGGTCGTTATCGTTTTTTGGTCACATCTCCGGTTCTACTTAACCAATTGACCTGACGGTCTCTGTGGCGCAGCGGTAGTGCATTCGGCTGCTACGACAGGGGCGCGAGTTTGAATCTCACTCAGTGCAAATATTCGTATGCATGAATATATCTATTTGCATTGGTCTGGGTACTTCTATGTATACTATGTATGTATATACAAAAAACACAAGAATTCCAAAAAAATATTTTTGATCCTTTCAATCTTTATTCTTTCGTATCTTTCTGACGTTTCGTAGTTATGTATGTATTAAAAATGTTAATTATCGCTCGCTTAATTATGTGCCCGGTAGATGGCAATCATCATCGACCTATTCAAGTCCACTGCTGGACATAGGTCTCCCCCAATGAGCGCCATAGCGCCCTGTCTTCAGCTTGCTGCATCCAGCATCTGCCCGTAGTGTTTCGCAGATTGTCATCCCACCTGGCCGGAGGGCGTCTTACCCTACGTTTGCCGAGTCGCGGTCTCCACTCAAGAACACGTTTACCCCAGCGGTATGATGATGAGATGGCAATAGGCTCGCCCCTATTACATTGGGACCTAAGCATAACTGGCAAATCGTGGGGTGTGTAATACACCTCTGCACGTCATACCCCTTCGGGGATACTGGCGTGAAGTTATGTTTGTATGTATATAATAATATACCCGTATGTAAAATCGTTTTGGTCGAGAGTGACTATCATCTGACACCGAGACGAAGGCCTGAGCCAAAGCCTCGTCAATCAGCAGGTGAAATTCAAACGATAAACTCCTTTAAAATTCAAGTAAGTTTTATTCACTGAGCAGACGATATCAATGAAGAATTTTGGTTTATATCAACTTTCGTTATTCAGTAAGTTAACCTGTGAAGCAGACACATTTTATATCCAATCCTTCGAAAATCCTTTCATATGTCTGCGCTCCGTGTAGTACTCATGCGAATACGACAGTTGTGCTTAAGCCGACTGGGCACCCTATTTGACTCACAAATAAGTTTTATATGATACGTCACCTTTGTCATATAGTTATTTGTCGTATATGTATACGTTGGCACCGATGGGGTTAAGTACAGTCACACGTAAAAAAAAGCAGTAACCATTTTTCTCAAAAGGAAAAAACGGAACCTTTATAGGATCACTTCGTTGTCCATCCGTCCGTCCGTCCGTCCGTCTGTCAAGACCGTTTTCCTCAGGAACGCCAGGAGGTATCAAACTGAAATTTATATCTAATACTCAGGTTTACTGTCCCTTGGGGCTGTGAAAAAATCAAACTTCTAAGCCAAAGCAATCAAAAGATACAGCCGTTTATGCCGCAACTATGTCGAAAACATCGATTACGACATCCCGGCGTTGCGTTATAGACATGCTCTTACTAGGTACGAGTTTTGCAAAGTTTTATAATATTCATTTGAGTACAGCATATTTTTGTATAATATACTCATGTTTTTGCACCTTTTTTTTTTTTTTTCGTGCGGAAATCCCCTCGGATACCCCCCCGCCGGCCAGCGGGGGTGGTTATGTCGGGCTCGAACCGACTAAAACCGCACGCCGTCTCGGGTCTGCAGACGCCGGGGTGTAAGGTTGCCCATAGAGCATATCCCTCGCACCCCGACTGACCCTGGGCCATCTCCGGTTTCGAGATGGCCCCCTCGGGTTTGGGAACCACGGTGTCCCCGTCTTGCCCCGGTTTGGGGGAGGGGCGCTAGTCGCCCCACCGTCCCGGCCTGCTTCTGCTGGGGTGACAGGCAGCCTCACCTGCCACCCCCAGGCCTGCGCTCATGGAGGACGGAGGTCGTTAAGCGACCTCCGGCGCCTGAGTCGCCTGCGACGCGAGGCGAGCGTGTTGCGGGCTCGGCGGGCCGGGAGGGTTCTGAACCTCTCCCGGGCGCGCTCCGCCATCTCCTTCGCGAGCATCACATGCTCGCAGAAGGAGGTGGCGGTGGCCCACGCGCTCGCGCTCCGCACCATTGCCGCAATCATGCTGCCGAGCGAGAGGACTCCCACCCCGATGGCAGCCACGAGGTCACGCCTCGGCACCTCCTACGCCGGGCAGTCCGCCAGCGTGTGCAGCCCTGTGCACGTTTGCACCTTCGGGGCCCAAGTTCACCTCACCTGCCAATCGGACCACCTGCTAAATAATGAACGACCCTCGGATTTACTCTCAGGGTTGTGAGCTCAGAACGCCAGTTTTCGATATAACCAGGATTGACACTGAGATGAAAAATCTGAATGTTCTCCATTTAAAAGTAAGATTTTTTATATTTTTCGTTAGTTCGTTACTAAAAAGGGTAGACCTCTTTGTAATTTTTAATCTATACTGATGATGATCATCATCATCATCTTCATCGTCAACCTATTCTAGTCCACTGCTGGACATAGGCCTCCCCTAATGAGCGCCATGGCGACCACTTCTATGTGCTCCTAATTAAGTACGGCGCTCATGCGCCCGAAGATGACTAATATATAAGGAATGGCAGCGGGCTGTCGAGCTTTTAGCTCGTTACGCTTAGTGTCGAGGCCCGCTTTCTTTTTACCCTTGGTATACCCCACGGGTTCAACCCACCGGTGCCGGCGATGAAGTGGGTATGTCAGCTTCGAACCGGCTATAACCAAACGGTGTCCTTCCCATGCGCCCATTGCCAGGCACCTCGGGTATGTCCTCGAAAGGATAACCCCAGGGTCCCCGACAGACTTCGGCCGCCGTCACGGTCTCGCCTTTGGTGTCGGGTTTGATCACACGTCGGTGAGTTGGCAGGCGTGTGTAGAGGACACACACGAGACGCCTCCGTCTATTCCGCTGTTCCTCGAACTCGCCCTGCACTCGCACTTGGAGGAGCCTGCACCATTCGGAACGCTGTACTGCCAATCTTTCCCATTGTGAGGGCTAAATTTTGCATTTTTTTATATGTCTGGGGTAATATTCGGAACCACTGCACTTGTTAAAACAAATCTTTCACCATTTGTAAGGTACATTATACCCGATGGACATAAATTACGATGTTTTGAGTAAAATAATCACATAAACTGAAGCAAGGCGAGGACGGATTACTAGTTTCAAAATAGTGACAGTTCTTCCATCCTAACCTACTATCCTACTAATATAATAAATGTGAAATTTTGTGAAAATGTTTGTATGTTTGGATGTTTGTTACTCAATCACGCTCTACCGGCTGAACGGATCGGGCTGAAATTTGATAGAGGGATATATTTTAGTCCAGAATAACACTTATGGTACTTTTTATCCCTGGAATAGGTTCCCATGGGAAGTGGGAACGGGAACATTTACTGGTGGTAGAAATTTGATGACACAAATTTGTCATAAAATTCGGCCGGGTAGGTACCACCGTGGGACGGTGGGGCGATTAGCGCCCCTCCCCCAAACCGGGGCAAGACGGGGACACCGTGGTTGCCAAACTCGAGGGGGTCATCTCGAAACCGGAGATGGCCCAGGGTCAGTCGGGGTGCGAGGGATATGCTCTATGGGCAACCTTCCACCCCGGCGTCTGTAGATCCGAGACGGCGTGCGGTTTTAGTCGGTTCAAGCCCGACATAACCGCCCCCGTTGGCTAGTGGGGGGGTATCCGAAGGGATTTCCGCACGAAAAAAAAAAAAAGTTACCACCGTGCACGATTGCGAAAAACCCTCCATAGTAATCCAATTTCGGTTTGATTGCGTTCAGGGGTCAACAAGTGCATAGCCGGGCAGGGGGATTGTGGTCGCAGCACTAGTGGGACCGGTGGGTGTAACGCGGTGCTGCGACGACAATCCTCTTCTGATGAGGCCGTCAAGCTGAGTGCCACTATTGTTAACATGCTACGTGTATGTAATGGTGTCCCTCTTTCCTGAGACTTTACCTTCAACTTACCATCAGGCGAGGTGAAGTCAAATTGACGTTTCCAACATATAAAAAATTTAAAAAAATAACAGAACTCCACGGGGGAAGCCGCGGGCAACAGCTACTGGAAAATAAATGCAACTGTACAATATTGTATATGTGTATTGTTTCAAACTGACTATTAATCGGAAATACGGCTTCAATACACCAATCATATCGGTTGTAACGGTTTAATCCTAGTCTACATGGTGCAGTAGGAAGCCAATATTTAACATGCCCAACTTGATTCATTGAGCCATTTAAGCCACTATTATAGTGAGTTTTGACGGATGTTACACTCAATAAATAGTGTCCTGCACATAGGAATATATGGAGCCATCTGTATCTGGTAGTACCTGTATTCTTATGATATATTCACACCTAAGTAGAGCAGACAAAGACCTATTTATTTAAGTTTATGTACAAACTCAAATAAATATAAAATACATTGCTTTTTTCTAAAGATTTAGATCGGAAAAAGAGAACATCAAGGACGGGACTTGAACCCGCGACCAGTCCCTTACAGGGGGAATGCTCTGATCAACTGAGCCACCTAGACACGTCCCAGATATTCGAAATTCTCCGATATATCATATACGTCTTAAGGCTTTGGAGCGTGCTTTGTTTATTTCTTTAAATATCTGAAAGAGGAGAGTTTAAAACGTAGAGAACTAGTAAAAATAGTGTAGGAAAGACCAGAGATAGTCACCGATTCAAATGTGAGTCTATTTCCTATCAAAAGTACTAAGCTATAAATGGAGGCCATATTGCTTACAACGATCTCTTACAGACAACCATAGAATATACTTTTTTTAATTGAGCTGAGTGAGACGAAGTCGAGCGAAAGCTCCTCATACCAGACTTCAGGATTTTCTTTATCACAGGTCTCCTCCTAAACTATAATCCAATCAGAACCAAATTTGGCATGAGTAGTTCGTAAGAATTACGGTAGATGGCTCCAACGTTGCCTTAAGACGTATATGATATATCGGAGAATTTCGAATATCCGGGACGTGTCTAGGTGGCTCAGTTGGTCAGAGCATTCCCCCTGTAAGGGACTGGTCGCGGGTTCAAGTCCCGGCCTGGATGTTCTCTTTTTCCGATCTAAATCTTTAGAAAAATGATTAAAGAGGTCAATCAGAGGAAGGTTTATGGATATATTTCGAAAAAATAAATGCTACCAAAGAGGAATGGTCACCGTTAAAAAAATTCCAGATGGAATTACATAATAACCGCTCGAGACACTGTGACCAAACTTTACACGCTCAGAAAGCATGTCCAGAGTTGTGACTTTCAAAAAGAATTTTCAAAATCGGACTTGCCACGGAGGAATGTTCAAAATTTTCAAAATCTGATTCACGATGTCTCACTCAGCTCAACATTGCAAGCAGCGATTCGCCTTGCAGACCTAGTTATTATTATACTATTTTATTTTTCTAGTTATCTTTTTATTTTTAAGCATATATAATTATATTTATGATATTTAGACGGCCTCTGTGGCGTAACGGTAGTGCATTCGACTGCTACGACAGCGGGTTCGATACTCGCTCAGTGATTCAGCTCGTTTGAATGCATGAATATGTCTATTTGCATTGGTCTGGGTGTTTCTATGTATAATATGTATGTATTTAAAAAAAATGTTTATCAGCATTCTGGAATCCATATCACAAGCTAGTTAAACTATGCTTACTTTGGGTCTAGAAAGCGCTGTGTAGCATGTCGTAGAATATTTATTTATTTACATTCAATATAAGTACATTATAGATAATATTATATATTAAAATATAACTTTACTCAGTTTTTTTTTGACGTTTCCTAAATATGAAACCTAGGTAGATCGATTTATCGCCGCCGAAATCCCCTGATACTAAATGGTAGCTGATATTTATAAACCGCTCGGCAGTTGGCTTTAAACCGAGTGATTTTAGCATGTTTTGAATGTCTACCGAAACGCCTAGCATGCATTTTTTTTACGAGCGGAAATCCCTTCGGATACCCCCCCGCCGGCCAGCGGGGGCGGTTATGTTGTGCATGAACCGACTAAAACCGCATGGTCGCCTGCTCAAGGGTCCATTGCCGGGCACCCCGGGTAAGCCGTCAAAAGGATTATACACTTTTATTTGAATATTTATGAAATGCGGACATGAAAGCTCCTGTGTGAATGAGCCCTTTTTAATTAACTAAAGCATAAAAAATAATCTCCAATACCGTTAGTTATCAAACATTATATTTAAAAAAAAAACTTTTTAAAGGCTTGTGATGATAACTGATATCTGTAGAGTCCCCTTAAGCCGGGATTAAGGGGGAGTACATGTTTGACACCTTTATCCCTTACCTTTTTATAAAAGTTGCGATAGCCAGTGTAACCGGATAAGAACGTGAACCGGACAGAAAGGGTGGTTAAATTTATTTCCGTACATACAAGTATTTTTTCTCGTATTTTTATGTAAGACTAGCAGCTAGTAGCACCTTTCAATTGAAAAAAAAACATACGGCATGTTTTAACTGACCAAGACCTTTCTAAAACTATAAACCGCATCAAAATCCGTTCAGTAGTTTTGCATCCATCGCGAACAAACCGACAAACTGATAAACAAACAAACACACAGATAAACCGACAAACAGACAATAATTGTAAAAAAGAAATGTATAATTAGATTAGGATTTTCACAGATGATGTATTTCTGTTGCCGCTATAACAACAAATACTAAAACAAAATAAAATAAATATTTAAGGGGAACTCCCGTACATAAATATTTAAGGGGGACTCCCGTACATAAAATGTGATTATTTTTGCCGTTTTCTGCTCGATATTAATAACGGCAACAGGTGGAAGTTTGAAATATTCACAGAATATTTAGTTGACTTCAAAAATAAATAATGAAAATAAAATAAATACTGGTACGGAACCCTTCGTACTAGAGTCCGACTCGCACTTCACCGGTTTCTTTACAAATACAATGTAACGTCCAGCACAATACAAATAGACATAATATATATTCACAACAACGTTTTACGTAACGAGATAGCATCGAACCCGCTACATCTAACAAAGCAGTCAAACATTCTACCGCTACGCTACAGGTCCACAAGATATACTATATTATTAATTTAAATTATCATATTTACTAGCGCGGTAGCCTAGTGGTATGGGTAATGGACTGCTGAGACGAGGTCTCGGGTTCGATCCCAGGTTTTACCATGGCACACACCAATGACTTTTCGATGCTTTTCGAAGTTATGTGTGTATTTATCGCAGGTTTATAAGTGCCCGGTTAATGGCAATAGGCTAAACCTAAACATAAACTGGCGAAATGTGGGTGCTAGCACCTCTGCTTACCCCTTCGGGGATATAGGCGTGAGTTTATGTTATGTTATGTTATGTATTTACTATCAATAGCATTACAAAAGAGGGTAGATCGATATATTTACTTTTACTCCTTAACCGTTAATTGCCAGTAACAATTTTTTTTATTTTTAAACAAAATTTTTATCACAATTAAATTTAAATTTGCTAACAATTTTTGACTATCTGCCAGCAACGAGTTCATTTATACTACCAACTTTTCAAGTGAATAGGTGGTCTGTACCTACCTAGTCAGGAAAATATATTTTCGCACTAAAAACTTAAAGTAACCTACAGTTGAAAATTTCCTAACGATGGTGGAACAGATAAAATAATGTTGTTTACTTTAAAAACATCAAGAAAAGAAACTTACAAAACAAACAAAAATATGATTCCTATGAAATTAAAACCTCGATGCGGGCCATGATATGATTATAATTTTATTACTACTATTTTACTTTTTTTGTTTTATTTACCTTTATTCTTTATCACATTAGATTTTATTAACAATTACAAATTAAAAAACAATTAAAAAATAATTTAGTTTATTTTAATTAATTTTTTAATTAACTAAACTAAATTACATTATAACTAAGATTTAATTAAATTAGATTCAACACATTAGCGAAGCATAGATTAGTTTCAATCTTTTCAATATAATATCTAAGAGTCCTTTAATCGAAAAAATGGCGCGCTTTATTTCTCCTCCGTGTCAATAAATTTTTATTTTTTTGTTCAGTTTACTTAAACTAAATGTAATAAACTATTGGCGAATTTGAGTATTATAAATAAAAGTATATTGGCAACTGAATTTTCATCATCTTGGCTCATGTTTTCTCCTAATTTCAATAATGGCGACCAATGGGTGAACATTATTTTAGAAATTACAATATGTTTGCACGATGACGCTGATGTAAAAATTTAGTAAAGTTAAGCCTTGTCCTTGCAAGAAAGGCCTTGTAAGAATGTCCTATAGTGGAGATCGCGAGTCGGTAAACGGCCCCAGCCAGATGGACTGACGACCTGAAAAAGGTCGCTGGATGAGGAAGGCGGAGGATCGGGAGGTATGGCGCACATTGTGAGAGCAGCCTAGCAGTGGACAGCGATAGGCTAATTGATGATGGATGAGGAAGCGAAATGTCTGTGTTGATGTTCCTCTACTTACCTCTTTAGGGATATACATTTCCAATTCAAGAATATAAGATATACAGGCGCAAATACATAATACATATATTTATATGTATTATGTCGAAACGAAACGTCGTAAACTACTAAACTGTATTTGAACAGCGAAATTCGAATTTATCTAAATCTATTTAAAGTCTAAATTTATTCCATCGACCAAAAGAACAAAGTTTCGAAATTTTAATAAAACACTTTAGAGATAGTTTAGTGAGATGCACACCATTAGATTAATTTTCAATTCATCAATAGCGAGGAATAAAGTACGACTGAAACAAGGATTATTCGCCAGTGCAAGCCGAGCTTTATTGCAGACTACATCAAAGATAAACCGTTTTAATTCAATTTCGGATAACAGGATTGCAACAGGAGTTAATTCAACAAGGAGCGAGGTGAAACGGGACTTCAAGTTTAAGTTTGAAGCTGGTGGGAAACACCTTTACCTTAACGCAAGCCGAAAAAAAGCGGCCAAGTGCGAGTCGGACTCGCCCATGAAGGGTTCCGTAGCAGCAAATAACATAATAATGTTTTTTTTTAAATTTTTATATTTAAGTTCAATGAATGAAAGTTAAATTGCGGTTTACGATTCATGACGTATAAAAAAAAACTACTTACTTACTAGATCTCGTTCAAACCAATTTTCGGTGGAAGTTTACATGGTAATGTACATCATATATATTTTTTTGTTTTATCATTGTTTTATTTTAGAAGTTACAGGGGGGGGGGGACACATTTTACCACTTTGGAAGTGTATCTTGCGCAAACTATTCAGTTTAGAAAAAAATTATATTAGAAGCCTCAATATCATTTTTGAAGGCCTATCCGTAGATACCACACACGTATGGGTTCAATGAAAAATATTTTTTTCAGTTTCAGTTCTAAGTATGGGGGCACCCCCAAAATTTAATGCTTTTCTCTATTTTTGTGTGAAAATCTTAATGCAGTTCACAGAATACATCTACTTACCAAGTTTCAACAGCATAGTTCTTATAGTTTCGTGTGACATACGGACGGACAGACAGACAGACATGATGAATCTATAAGGGTTCCGTTTTTTGCCATTTGGCAACGGAATCCTAATAAAAAGCACTTGCATATTGTTTCTGTTAGTGAGTGACGACAAAGTTCATTCTGGACATCACGGAACTGGTGGCTATAGCTTATTTGTGTTTTCGAATAACCTTTCTGTAGAATATTCTTAAAAGTTTAATCATTACGGACATCTGACGTAGCAGCCTTAATAAACGTATTGTATTTCTGTCTTACGGAAAAATAACCTACTCGGTTGTTTTATTTGATTCAATTCCGATAGAGCTACTTCACCGCTAGACCCGGTGATACATGTCGGGGCTTTTGTGGAACAAAAATGTACCAAAACTGTTCGTAACCTCCTGTCTGGGCAGACTTCAAAATATTGCATGCTTACTTTAATTGTATTTATCCGATAAGCTGCAGCAAGGAAAGGAATAGGATTTATTTTACTACAATATCCTTCCAGATTGATCCGGACATAACTAGATATTACGGGATACAGTTGGAACAAACTGAACTAGCATTGCGGGGCTGTAAATATCTTTTAGTTGAACATAATTTTTAGTTAAACTATGAAACATATTTTTATTTCTTTGTGGTTGAATTTATGTTTGTAGTTTGTTTAATACAATTTCAGTGAAAGGTTGTATTTTTACCGTAGAAGTTATGGTAATAAAAAATATGTAAACTGCATAGTTCCTGACAAATTAGTAATAAGGATATTCTCCAAACGCCTATAAAAATAAATATTTGTCTCAACGGCTTCAATACTTTGGACCTTTGAAGAACCTTAAAACATTATTACCTATTCAAATGCTATTTTATATTTTAGTTAAAAGTAGCAAATTGATTTATATATATATACATATATTATGTCTAATTTATATATATATATATATATATGTATATATATATATATATATGTATATATATATATATATATGTATAATAACAAAGTCTTTAATGAGTGTCCGATTTTCTTTTCTTTATCTTTAGTGTCTCCATAGACCAATAATAAACATATATTGGTCTGTGGTGTCTCTAAACAGATTAAAACACGCCAAAACTTCATCATACTCGTATATTATCCTGAAAACTACCTTTTATAGACAAATACTGTATACCTATTGGAGTAAGGTCCCACATTCATCAGAACTCACTTATTTTTACATGTCTTTTAGCCGGGACCCCTTCATGGAACCTGGAAGCGAGGGCTCCTTGCGTCGTTGCACCAATGGCACAAGGAGGCGCTGGAGGTCGGTCATGAAGGAGTGGTCGGAGAGGCACCACGGTGACCTCTCCTACCGGATGTCCCAGATAATTACCGGAGACGTCTACTTCCCAGAATCTGGTCCTTATCAGCTAGAATATCGAATTGTGTAATAATACATTACACCATTCGATTGTACATGTGTTTTTTTCAAAATCAATGGGTTTGATTCCAGGCGATTTTGATGAAAACTAAAACTGCAACATTTGGATTTGGGAAAATCAATATTTCTAGACAGGAATCAAATCCATTGATTTTGGCACCATTCGATAGTGCCGCTAAATAGGAACGAATTCTGGGAAGTAATATTGTACGAAAAACTTAAGGAAATATATCATTTCTAAAATAATACCTAGCTTTAGCATCTAACCTAACCTACCTTTAGCGCCTCAGGAGTAAGGGAACTTGTTGTACTTTGGCCTCTTTTTTTATAAATGGTAAGAATAAGACCTGTCAAATAGGCATAGATGCAAAGATCAGTTCTGCAAATACACACGTTATTAATTAAATTTATGAGTTTCCTACAGAGCTGGGAAGCAAAGCCGCTAGAAAAGAAAAGTAAAACTATCTAAAGTACAACAGACCTGATCTGATGGATCATAGACTGTACCAGTTTTGTTGGACATACTATAGTTAAATGAAGATAATCACCAGCTGGCTGTAGAAAATTTATTTTTCATTATACTAATGACTACGCAAACGTTTTCAATTCAATTAGCTCAATGCGATGTACCTTAGCCAATATTCAATGTGCGTAGTAAATTGAAGGTGTTAAGGTACAACATAAATTGTTTAAACCACTTTTATAAACACACTTAAAGTTGAGATAAGTTGAGAATACCAATGCTTTCTGTTTCTAACATAATAATATACTGATATTAGATTGAGAATAAAAGATTTGTTATAAATGTATCTCATGTTAAATAAATAACCAATAAGTATAGTCCAAACAATATACTTTTTGAGCAAGAAATAGTAAATGCCCGCTTTATATGCCCTCACGCGGTGCTAACAAATTTTAACTAGCTTTACGTTGAAGTTGACATAAGAGGCTTTGACTGTCATGGAGATTAGGATTGTTATAGGCAAAACCGTCTAACGTAACACAGGTTCCTCTACAGTACTTATCAAAACAAATCAAAATCGACACCGGTTCAGTTGAAACTGAAGCTAAAAAAACTTGTGAAATAGAATTTAGGAATCATAGATTATTAAAAAAACGTTATTTATCTATTATTATTTTGTAATACTCCTTCTAGTTTTATTATTTGAATACGAAATCAGTCAGATACTTTACCTTGTTACACTTACGTATCTAATGATAGGTGCGACAGGGAAGGAAGCAATGTTACTATTTAATATTGCAACTCGTTTTCTTGGAAAGTCTTAACATCTACCACTCTCTCCTGCAGTTATCCTCCCGCATATATTTTAATTAAGATTTGCGTTATGAGAGCCATTTCTGAGAATTATTTATTGTAGTCTAGTGTTGACTACCTCTGCAATTTTAAATCACGACTTGAAGCAAGAATTAAGAGTAATAGCACATGAATAGATTAAAACTATCGTTGAAATTTGTAATTATTTAATTCACCTGAATCGTGGGTTTGTTATACACCTCTGCCTACCCTTTCGGGGATACAGGTGTGAAGTTATATTATGTTATGAATTATTGGAAACCGCTACTGTCAGAATTATATGTACTTAATGAAAAAATCAGCAGTGTGTGTAACAGACCTATGAAAGTATACATGAATTTTGGGTTTTCTCAGGAAGTTTTCATTGTGTACGGTCCATATTGTGTTCTAGTAACAGTAAACACACCCATTTCATCATGGGTGACTTTGATAACTGATTATCTAATTTCCGATGATCCATTTTTTAGAGTTTACATATACTTATATTTTAATTCTTTATAAATCAATATTCCATGACATTATCTAACGCTATCTAGACTCAAAGTAACTGTTATGAGTTCTAGAATACTGATAAACATACTTTTTGGCAGCTTTTTTTTTATGTTTAGGACTCGTCAATTTGACTACACCTCGCCTGATGGTAAGCTGAAGGTAAAGTCTCAGGTAAGAGGGTCACCATTACATACACGTACCATGTTAACAATGGTGGCACGCAGCTTGACGGCCTCATCAGAAGAGGATTGTCGTCGCAGCACCGCGTGACATCCACCGGTCCCACTAGTGCTGCGACCACAATCCTCCTGCCCGGCTATGCACTTGCTGACCCCTGAACGAAATCAAACCGAAATTGGATTACTATGGAGGGTTTTTCGCAATCGTGCACGGTGGTACCTACCCGGCCGAATTTTGTGACAAATTTGTGTCAACAAATTTCTACCACCAGTTTTTTGTAATTATACTCCGCACGCCGAATGATGATCCCTATGACGTTTCAACTGACAGTTGTATTAGTTATGCGAAACAATTTCGATAAAATACTGTTTTTTCAGGCAAATGTCATGTCATTCAGCCAAGTCATTCAACATAATAAGCAATATTTATTTATTTTGAAAAAAAGACTACGTGCATTGATGGACATAAAACACTAGATAAAAAAGTAACAGCCTTATTATATTTTATTTTACTATACTTTAATTTTTATTCAAATTGCATAATTTAAAGAATTTAAAATTCTTTTAGAATTGAATTTTAAAGAATTCATAATTAGCTGGCAATTATGGATTACATGGAAAAGTATTTAAAAGGAGGCCATAGAGGACAATAAACTATTAACACCAAAGAAGAAAAAGAAAAGGTTATGTCATATAACAGAACCTGATGATTTTGATTTAGATGCTATACGCAATCATATTTATGGTTACTACCTACGAGGTGAACTACCGACCTGCCAGAAGTTATTATCTTCATTAAAAGCTGAAGAACTCTTCAAAGGCGGTGCTACTTCTCTTAGAATTGTTTTGAAAAAATGTGGATTCCGCTATAAAAAATGTGACAAGAGAAAAATATTAATGGAGCGTACTGACATAGCTTTACTACGATGCGATTTTCTTCGCAAAATCAAACAAATTGATAACTGGGAGAAGGTAGTATACCTTGATGAGACATGGCTGAACGCCAATCATACTGTAGGTAAGGCATGGACGGATGACACAGCCAAATCCAGCACAAAAACTCCTGAAGGAAAGGGCCAGCGCTTAATCATTTGCCACGCTGGCACAGCTACAGGTTTTGTGCCGAATTGCCTGTGGGCTTTTAAGTCAGTGAAAACAACGGAGTACCACGAGGAAATGAATTTCGAAAACTTTAAGACATGGTTTATAAAACTATTAGAAAATTTGAATGAGCCTCACTATATTTTAATGGACAATGCTTCATATCACTCAGTTCAAATTAACAAACCCCCCAGCAGCAATAACAAAAAAGCTGAAATTATAGAGTGGTTACAACGCAATGGTATGGAAACTGACAGTCAGATGTTAAAAAAAGAGTTGGTTAGACTGTTGAACTTTCACAAACAACAGACGCACCCATCATATTTTTTGGATGAATTGGCCAAATCAAATGGACACACGGTAATTCGGTTACCGCCCTATCACTGCCAATATAATGCAATCGAGTTGATATGGGCGCAGATCAAAGGTATCTATATTTTTTATTTATATAATATTATGTATATGCATATATTTCTAAAAATAATTACTAAATGTACAAATATTTTCAGGTCATGCAGCTAGGCATAACACAACTCCGCCATTCACGGCAAATAAAATGATGGTTTTATTGGAAGAAGCTTGCGCTCAAGTGACAGCTGACGATTGGCGAAAAGTGGTCGAAAGAACGAAGAAAATTTGCTTACAAGACTGGGATCGAGATGTACAATACGACAATATCATTGACCAACCGTTAATAATAAACGTCACGGATAGCTGCAGTTCAGACTCAGATTTTGAAGATCCGATTGACCCTGTATCAGATTCAGATTGATATAAATAAAATACAAACTCAAAGCATTTGTTTTATTTTTCCAACAAATTATCGATATTTTGTTTATCGATGTGTCCCTTCTTAGTCGATAACAGCTTGACGACGTAACTTTTGCAGCACGTATCATGTACATTTGCATTGAGTTTTTTTCTATTATTTCCGAACATTACGTAATAATTTCTTAATATTCATTTTTATAATTTACAATTGTACACAATTTTGATTTTTTCGACTTTTTAATGGACCTCTAAAGGATTTGATGTGATAGGACGTCAGTACAATGTTAAGCGCTAACGAACTGTCATAGGGATCATCATTCAGCGTGCGGATTATAGATACAATTATTATACATAGAAACAGCCAGACCAATGTAAATATACATATTCATGAATAAAATTTTTTGCAATGAACAGAATCGAACCCGCGACCTCTTAATTAGCAGTCGAACGTTCTACTCCTACGTCGCAGAGATCGCTAGCATATTCCGCAGTAAGGCATTTATAAATTAAAGGATTTCGTTAGTGCCTTTTAAAGTTGCCTTCTAACATAACATAACATAAACTCACGCCTATATCCCCGAAGGGGTAGGCAGAGGTGCTAGCACCCACATTTCGCCAGTTTATGTTTAGGTCCCATTGTAATAGGTGGCGAGCCTATTGCCATTAACCGGGCACTTATAAACCTGCGATAAATACACACATAACTTCGAAAAGCATCGAAAAGTCATTGGTGTGTGCCATGGTAAAACCTGGGATCGAACCCGAGACCTCGTCTCAGCAGTCCATTACCCATACCACTAGGCTACCGCGGCTTCTAAAGTTTTTTTTTATTTTAAAATATTAATAACTGTTATATTTCTGCCATAGTTCTGAATATTTTATCCACTTTCAATGGTAAGCATATTCCAAAAGTGAACTCAATGCCTTTTTTATACACCTATTTTAAAACGGCATTAAAATATGTGTGATATATATTATTCCGAGTCATGCATCATTAGTTCAAGTTTGTAAATTGAAAAGCAATTTTTATTTGCACTTCATTTGCAATTTACTATGCGTATCAAAGATATTTTTTTGTATAAACTAAGTTTTCGAAAACTGCAGTGGAAGAAGTTTATATACAAGGTGAAATTTTTTGAAGTTAAAGAAAAACATTTTTTTTTGAAATCATTGCACAGTTACAAGTATGCTCAAATTGCATAATCAAATCTCATAATCTCAAATCTGCATAATATAATCTAATCGCATAATCTAATATACAAAGCAAAAGATGTTATGAAATGTGCCCGGTGTGAAGCGAAGAGATTTAATCTAGAGAGTGATCAAGGAGTTTTATAATAGGAGGTACTTTTTGGCCCCCCCCCCCTATGATCTTCAGGGACCAAGCCTACCTCGACTCAGACGCCGGACCGGAGGTTGCGCAACGACCTCCGTCCTCCATGAGCGCAGGCCTAGGGGTGACAGGTGAAGCAAGCCCTGGCGGCGGGGGCAAGATTCGCGGTGCACCGTGGTCCCCAAACACGAGGGAGCCATCTCGAAACCGGAGATGGCCCTGGGTCAGTCGGGGTGCGAGGGATATGCCTTACCTTACACCCCGGCGTCTGAAGACCCGAGACTAGACAATTTAGTTTGGTTCAAAGTCGACATAACCGCCCCCGCTGGCCAGCGGTTGGTATAAAAAAAAGGGACCAAGCCTACCTCACCTGCAAGCACCTGGGGTTATCCTTTCGAGAGCTAACCCGGGGTGCCCGGCAATGGACACACAAAGGACAACGTGTGGTTTTAGTCGATCTGATTCCGACACGCCCACCCTATCGCTGGCACCGATGGGGTGAAGCCCGTGGGGGTTTCCACACGTTAAAAAAAAAAGGCGTTTTACTATAAATTTCGTGTAAAAAATTCAAAAATGAAGACATTTTTAATGACACTTTACGCTAAGTAAACCTACTTGTCGCGATCGCCTGATGTATATTGAGCTCCTCACAAGGCTACGCTATTGTTAAGTTAGCATAGTTTGATTTGTGCATAGCTACCACGTTTGTTTTGACTTAGCTACTTAAAGGCTTTCAGAAAGCGGACAAAATAGTTAAATTTTAGTTTGTACCACGGTTAGTAACCTTAGCTTAAGACAGCTTAAGGAATATACTTAGGAATTTAAAGCAGCCCTAAAATAACTAAGAAAAAGTTCAATACATGATCTGTATTTAATCAGAAGTTATCACATTTTACTTTTAAAACGGTCTGGTGAAAAATTAGATTTGCTAGTCAGCGTGTTCGTAATTACCGGTGTCGATTTATTAGGGTTATGTCATAGTATTCCTGCTTACCCGGTAAGTCGGACAGCAAAATTATTTTATAGATGAGTTTTCATAAGCCTTGATTTGTTAATTATTTTTATAAGACTACTAGCCCGTGACATACTTCGATACCCTGTGGCATCAATTTAACCTATTATAGCCCGTAATCCACCCCATCGTCGGCTCCGATGGGGTGAAGCCCGTGGGAGTTTCCACTCGCTAAAAAAAAAGCCCGTAATTTATTAGCTTCATATTTGGAAATTTGTCCGATTTGTTGACATTTGTGATTACTGTTCCGATTTCCTAGATGATATATAGCATATAAACTTTCCTCGATAAATGGACTATCTATATACTATAACTCAAAGATTTTTACAAGTCGAACCAGTTGTTTATGTGATAAGTAGACAGTTTACGTGATGATAAACAGTTACTTGTGCTAACAAATACTCGCAACATCGAGGTATCTGCCAAAACCGGAGATGGCCCAGGGTCAGTTGGGGTGCGAGGGATATGCTCTATGGGCAACCTTACTCTTCGGCGTCTTAAGACCCGAGACGGCGTGCGGTTTTAATGGGTTCAAGCCCGACATAACCGCCTCTGCTTGCCGGCGGGGGGGTATATGAAGGGATTTCCGCACGAAAAAAAAGGTATCTGCCAAGTAGCGTAAAGTTATCACAATTAATATTATACTGGAATTAAATTCACTGTACACGTGCAGCCTATGGACAAGCTACACAAAGGCATCGTATAGGACTCTGCGCACTTAATATACCAATGCGTTCAGTATGCTGATGGCTGTCACGTTACTGTAGTGCCTCAGGGATGTTTGCATAAGCTGGTGTTTGCAACAATTACAAGAGGTCGCATTGCATCCCTGATCGATCGGGTACGGGACAGCTCCAACGGTCTCCTGAAGAGAGTTATGGCGAGGCTTGACGTGGACAGTGCTCTTATGCAGCACTGTATCTACGATTGTTCACCTCGAGACACAAAAATAAATGGTTTCCATTTTTTGGAAGCAAAATTGTCTTCATTTTAGTTTACTTACATAGTTTTTAAGTCTTTTTGTTATTGACACTTATTCGTATGCCCAAAATAAATTATTTTTATTTAATTTATGTATTGATTGATATATATATCGATCAATCTAATAATACGTATTTTCTGAAACAAAAATATGTTTTTCGAAAACAAAAAGTAATTAAAAATAGCTTCGAATTAGAATAGAGAATTCGAGTGATCTAATTCTAATCTATTTTTGAATCACTTTATTTTTTTTGTAGTACCAACTTGCTTTACAAAATTATACTGAACTGGACAAAAACGGGCAAACAGCTACATTTCCAGTTTTATTGATGCCTATCAATAGCATAAGGCGGTGCGGCTAGAACAACGTCTTAAAGACTCCATTTATTCGTAATCCTTACACTTATGTTTACGTTCCAAATCACTAGATAATTTTTTTTTTACCTGATTGCCACCGTGCACGATTGCGAAAAACCCTACATAGTAATCCAATTTCGGTTTGATTGCGTTCAGGGGTCAGCAAGTGCATAGCCGGGCAGGGGGATTGTGGTCGTAGCACTAGTGGGACCGGTGGGTGTCACGCGGTGCTGCGACGACAATCCTCTTCTGATGAGGCCGTCAAGCTGAGTGCCACCATTATTAACATGGTACGTGTATGTAATGGTGACCCTCTTTCCTGAGACTTTACCTTCGCTTACCATCAGGCGAGGTGAAGTCAAATTGACGTGTCCTAAATATAAAAAAGAAAAAAGGGTTCTTTTCGAGAGTATATATGTATAATTGTTTGGCACGCTCTCCAGCCTGAACGGCTAGATGGATTTCAGCTTGAGAGGTGTCGTTAGATTCGTATTTACTGGGAGAGTGCTACTGGGTATATCAAAATGAAAATTAAAAGTAAAATGGCGGATTTTTAGCGCTAAAATGTATGTTGTTAAAAACATTTTCACTCTAACTTATCGAGTAGAGGGTATCAAAATGAAGAGCATAACTAAAAAATATACAATTCATTCACGCCCCTTTTAAATTTTACTTTTGTTGCAATTTTTTGTTCAGCTTTACTTCGCTTATTATATTATTAGCATCGCCACGCGGTTTCACCCGTATAAGTCTTGATCCCGTGGGCATATCGGGAGAAAATATCGCCTATGTTACTCAGGGATAATGTAGAATTCTAATGGTAAAATAATTTTTGAAATCGCTCTAGTACTTTTTGAGCCAATTCGTTACAAACATACTTACATACAAATCTTTCCTCTTTATAATATTTATTTATTTATTCATACTTGCAACCATCATTACAGGATTACCTAATACAATGGCATAATTTGATACAGTTAACTGAGTAAACATAGCCTCCGTGAATTCACTACGCGTACAAGAAAACAAATCTAATAATAAATTATACTAATATAGATATAGATTTTGGAAACAAAAACACAATTTTACCATGTGTATTCGCGATAAAATCTCCACTTTGGACACATGGTACCGTAATACGTTTTAACTTGAAATGTCTCTTTTTTTCTTTTTGGAATACGGATATGATGTGTCCAGTGTCAGTAATATGGCCGACCAAAGAGTACCTATATTAGCACATGCGTGGATTACGTGGCATAACCACACTGGCTTGCGCCGGAGTTTTGACATTAATGACATTAATGACATTTCGCCGGCGGAAGCGCGGGAGGCGTCCTGCAGTGTCAAATTGTTGCCAGTTCTCTTACTTTTTTAAATTTATTTTGTTTTCATTTTTTGTAATGATTTTTTGTTTGCCATTTTTTGTGTTTAATCTATCTGCAACTGTATAGTAATGGAAAAAAAAAATGTATATTAGTCAAACCCACTGTCCGGCCGCCTCTGAAAACCAGCGCTGTCCGCTTGCACTACAACGCGGACAGCATTTAAGCTGAGAGGCGGCCTTTATTCTACCTAGCCATATAGATGCATATAACATTGTTATGTATGCACAATTGTTATAATCTTATTCGGGTTGCTAAGCTGTGTATATTTCTGTTTATGTAAGCTGGGTTACATAAACAAATCTATATCTATATATAAAATAATACTCTGAAATCTATGAAATCTCCTCTACTACCGTATAGCATCAATAGTTGTTATCCTAGTCTGCGTCACAGTTCCAGCACATAAATTAGAAACACAGTGCACTGTACTGTGTTCTAACACAAATAGCTGATGTAATACAGACAGTGTCCAACTGAATTGTACACGCTTGCTTGTGCAGTGTGCAGTCTTAGAGCTAATTTATTTGAGAGTCGATTACGTTGACGAAGAAATTTACATATAAGTAAAATTCTATTAGATATATTTTACCAGACAACTTTTATCCTGTGTGTACCTTTTTCATTAATTTTTTTCGTGCGAATATCCCCTCGGATACCCTCCCGCCGGCCAGCGTGGGCGATTATGTCGGGCTTGAACCGACTAAAACCTCACGCCGTCTCGGGTCTACAGACGCCGGGGTGTAAGGTTGCCCATAAAGCATTTCCCTCGCACCCTGACTGACCCTGGGCCACCTCCAGTTTTGAGACGGCCCCTCTCGGGTTTGGGAACCACGGTTTGGGGAAGGCGCTACACGCCCAGCCTGGTAGTGGTGTACCTTTTTTTTTTCGTGCGGAAATCGCTTCGGATACCCCCCCGCCGGCCAGCGGGGGCGGTTATGTCGGGCTTGAACCGACTAAAACCACACGCCGTCTCGGGTCTACAGACGCCGGGGTGTAAGGTTGCCCATAGAGCATATCCCTCGATTAATAAATTATCTCTTTGCTTATCTAACTCTAAAAGAAGAGAAATTCCAAATGTATTCCAATAATATTGCGACACATAAATACATAGGTAATGAGTGATACATACTATAAAATATTTATTATAAATTATACATATTTACTAAAAATAAATAAATATTCTTAAATGCCTTTACAAAAATTGTTTTAAAGCGTTAACTAGTGCTCTTAGTGCTGTTAAGTCTACAGACAGCGAGACACGACTTGTCTCATGCTACTTCAAGGACTACTTACTATGTTACTATGAAGTGAAATTTTGTGAAGATGTTTGGAAATTTGGATGTGTGTTAGTCAATCGCACTCGAACGGATCTAACTGAAATTTAGAACAGGGATAGATTACAGTTCGAAATACCGCATAGGCTACTTTTTTTTTGAAATTTGTGACGGGGTTACTAAATTTAAAAAAAATCCTTTAATAATGTATGTTGAGTTCGCGCAATATATTTGCATTTAATTTCTTCTTCATGAAATAATTTTACTTTGTTATAAACATCCTAAGCTTAGCAATAAAGTTATTTCAATATCTCTATTATAAGTCCACTACAGTGTTTGAAAGCTCAACTTAAACATACGTCAAAGCTACAAGGAATTGCAAATTTGTACTGAAGTTGCTTTTGAATTCGCAAACTTGTACAGACGAAGAATGCATACATATACTCACGCGTTTCTGCCTCTGGGGTAGGCAGAGACAACAACCCTATCTTAATACACTTCACGGCTTCCTCTACTGTCATTAAACTTTTGTGCGAGTCCGCCGGTTTCGAGTGCTTTTGACATGCTTTTTTTTCAATGGACCATCAATTTAATCTGATGATGTTTTTTTGTTTTTATCAAAATCGGGCCCGAGACTCCTTTGAGTACTTTCAGCTATTCTTCGTTGTTTCGGACTTGACCATACACGTTCAACATAAAATAAAATAAATAATAAATAAAAATCTTTATTTCACTAAACTGATTACATGATGCACTATAATAGTTTGCCGCTGTTTACTAGAGTTTACATTAGATTAGGGTACTCTGAATTCCAAACTAGGTATAGACCTGTCTTTTAGAATTCAGTGGATTGCTGGAGACTTTTATATAAACAAAGAGGATAGTTTTATGATATGATACTTAAAGATATATTATGGTACATATTACAAACTTTAATGACAATGTTTTGTGAGATGGACAATGAGTAAGCAACAAATTATTTATGTATTGTTTTCATATCGATGGAAAGTTTTCAGATTGGTGGAGTTTTGAGTGTCCATACACTCAAAACTCCACCAATCTGAAAACTTACACTCTCACACAAACACAACACATAACCCCATGGTTATGTGTTGTGTTTGTGTGAGAGTGTATATGTGAGTGTGAGTGGATATGTGTGAAATACATGTGTTAGCATGTGTATGAAGTACCTAATGAAATATTTTGGGAAGGAATATTTAATCATTAGCCTAGTAGATTTTCTGTTTCATCGTAGTCTAAGTTTTTAAGCCAGTTCATCAATTTAGTCTTTAGTTCGAATTTTTTTAATAACTGTAGTGGTAGAAGTTTATTTACAGTATTATAAACCTTACAACCGGAAATTGGAAGTTGTCGAGTAGAAAAAGTAGTTTTATGTAAAGGTATAGGGTAGCCTCTAAAGGGTTTTCTTTTGGTGATATCTGGTAGAGGTACTCGCGGATGGACTCGTAAAATCGTTCGGTGTACAAAAAGTTGTCTGACTGTGAGTGCTTTCGCAATTGAGAATAGTTCATGGGTGGGGAATCTATACGGTTTGAAATGAATAACTTTCAGTACCGCTCTTTGCGCTCTCTCTAGTTTTATAAGGCATGTTTTGTCAGTGCTACCCCAGACTGGGATGCAGTAGGAGATAATTGAGACGCACAGAGCGGAGTAGACCATGTCAAGTGTATCGAGATCTGCTACATGTCTAAGAATTTTGAAGGTGTGTATGAGGCGTCTGACACGAGCAGTAAGCTTGTCAATTTGTAAGTGCCAGTGTAAAGTACGGTCAATGTAGACACCTAAATATTTTGTGCTCTCAGCTTGCATTATAGGGCGGCATCCGCAGTTATTGATCTGATTACAATGTGAGTGAACGTAAATCTCATAATTGGGGGGTGGTTGAGTGCAATTTGTAATGGTGAAAGGGACGAACAGAGTCTTTGAAAGGTTAAGTGATAGGAGATTTTGAGATAGCCAATTGTTTACTATGATAAGATTTCTTTCCGCAGTGATTTTAATATCTCTCCAATTCGATCCATGTATAACAAGTGCCGTGTCGTCTGCGTAGGTAAACAATGTACAGTTGGGTAGGCTAATGTCACACAGCTGGTTTATATAAAGCAGAAACAAAGTAGGGCCAAGGATTGACCCTTGTGGAATGCCATATTCGATAGGTGTTTCATCACTCTTTACCCCATTTATCGTGATTCTTTGTGAACGATTTTTCAGGTAGTCTTTGAAGATATCGTGAGCAATACCTCTTATACCAATCTTATCAAGCTTTGTGAGAAGTATAGGAATATATATTGTGTCGAAGGCTTTTTGTATATCCAGGAAAATTCCTAGTGCTTTCTGTCCCTGGTCTAGCTTGCCAGTGATGTGTTCCACTAGATCTGCGAAGGCATCTTCTGTCGAGATACGAGGTCTGAAACCGTATTGATGTTTCGATATTATTTCATTTTTGTTGAGGAATTGTAACAGTCTCTTATTGAGTAGTTTTTCAAGGATTTTAGACATTGTGGGGAGGACAGAAATGGGTCTGTAATTTGTAATGGAGGATTTATCCCCACTTTTGTAAATTGGGTGTACCAGGGCTTTTTAAAAACGTTCGGGAAAATACCAGTGCGGAAAGAGATATTGCAAATATGTGTAATAATGGGAACAAGGGTAGTACGACATGATTTAATTATAATAGGTGAGATTCCATCGCAGCCAGTTGCTGAGTCGGTTCGTAATCCCTGAATAATAGAATCGATCTCCGACACGTCTGTGTCAAGTATCACCATGGAGTTTAGAGTACTAGATTGATTGCTCTTCAGAAAAGGACTAATGTCTACAAGAGGGTTTGGTTTTATTCCACTTGCAAGGTTTTTACCGATCTCGACAAAATAACTGTTGAGTGAATTGAGTGAAGGTTTAGTATCACCATTATGTTGTAATAGTTCAAGGGGGGGGGTTGTGGGCCTTATTAGTATTCGAAATAGTCTTTATAGCTTCCCAGGTCGCTTTCGGGTTACCTTTACATTTTATGAGTTCGCTTTTCTCATGTGCTCTTTTCAGTCTGCGTAGAAGGAGATTACAAAAATTGCGATATCGGGTATAGGTCGTTCTAAGAATTAGGTTAGTAGGGGAGCTTGTTGATTTCTCGTGTAGCCGATCTCTGTTTTGAATGCAGCGTAGAAGACCTGCTGTCATCCATGGTTTAAGAATTCTCTTTTTTCTAGGTATCGCGCTTCGTTTAGAATGCTTTTTAATCAGGTTAGACATTATTGAGACTAGGGATGTAGCAGCAATGTTTGCATCTTCTGTTCGGAGAATGTGGTTGAAGTCAGTATCCGCTATGTCCCGTTTGATACCTTCTATATCGATTTTAAGCCTGAAAGTAGTGTGGTGTCTAAGGGGGCATTTGAGTTGAAGGCAGAGCAATGTAGGGAGGTGGTCCGTTATGTGAGAGGTTATGACGAGTGTGGTTGACGGTAATTTTGATTTCAGTAGAACGTGATCATAGCATTTATCCAATCTTGTATTGTAGACATGCGTAGGTGACAAGGCGTGACTGGCGTTTAGAACCAGGTAAGGATTTGAGTAAACATCTGTGCTGTGGTGTTTGATGTGGATGTTTAGATCTCCCATCAAAGCAATGTGATTGTAGGATTTTAAGCCTATCAACGTCCTATTTAGGTCATCCCGGAAAATGTCAAAGTGCTCCTGCAAACTGTAGGAGGGGGACCTATAGATCGCCACTATCGCTATTTTATTATCTATAGTGCAAGTGAGGCAAGAAGCATGGCTAAATATAGGTTCATTAATGGTGTGGTTTAATGATTCTTTTACGTAAATGATGACGCCTGAGTTCTGATTTAGATGATTGTTAGATGAGTAGTGGGTGTAGCCCTGTATAGCGGGGATATTCATACACGATGGTAACCAACACTCAGTCAGCATTAAAATATCGCAATCAACATTAATATCTGTTAGGAGGACACTAAAGGCATCGAAATTTTTGTTAACACTACGAATGTTCAAGTGTAATATTTTTAGTGAATTATATAAGGTTGGCCCCAGTAGACCCACACATTGATTAGGTGCGCATTCGTATGAGTTACAGCTGTCTAGAGAGTCAAGTTCACCATTTATTTCGATTATAGAGGTCATTTTTGATGAAGGGAAGAGGCAGAAATGGGGACAAAAGTGGCTGATTTTGCTTGCATGTGATGTGTATGTGTGTGATTTTGTGTACTTGTACGTCTGTAGCATGGTGCTTGTGCATAGCGTATGGTTGTGGGAATTTGTGTAGTGTTGTAACATTCCTTGTACACATAACTTCACGCCTGTATTCCTGAAGGGGTGGGTTACACACCTACATACCACATCTTGTTACACACCTACATACCACATCTTGTTCGTATGGCGCTCAGCTGTCTGTCATCCATTTATGATTTCAATTTATTGTGTTAATTAGTACTCGTACCTTTTTTTTTTTATCGGATACCCCCCCGCCGGCCAGCGGGGGCGGTTATGTCTGGCTTGCACCGACTAAAACCGCACGCCGTCTCGGGTCTTCAGACGCCGGGGTGTAAGGTTACCCATAGAGCATATCCCTCGCACCCCGGCTGACCCTGGGCCATCTCACCACTAACAGCATCGCTCATCCTGTCTCCTCTGAAAGCAGAGGAGTACGGAGAGCGATGTGTTCCCGCCACGTTGGGTATTGGCCGACGATCAATGCCAACCCTATGAAGGGGTGAAGGGGAAGCCATTGACCGCCGCCCAGGGTGTACCGGCCGCTCCGATTCCGTTCCCCCCGGACTGCAGCGGGATCGGAATCGGAGCGACACTCGAGGAGGTTACCCAACACACACCCCTGTGTTAATTAGTACCTGTCCGTTTCTAAGCCGAACTATACTTTGTGAGTTTGTTATAAAGAACCTATTATTAGCCTTACTTTAAGATTGTGTTTTACGGTTTTATTTACTTTTTGTATCGCTGTTGGTTTTCTTCAATAAATAAAATAAAAAATAAAAAATACCTACACGCTCACTTAAAAATTAACCCTGTGTATAAAAACATCCAGTCTAATCCACAAAGAATCAAAATAATTTTACTTCTGGATAAATCGAGGAGTATATTTCCGCTGGCACTACATGTAATGGAGTAATGAGAGTTCAGAGTTCAGAGTACGGGGCTATCGTAAATGCTTTCAAAGCAATATTAAATCTGATCATTAGTCATGGACGGTTTTGCCGGATAATCCGTTTCGATCGAGCACCTATTACGCACACTCAGCTATTGTTCAGTGACCACAGTTTCGGTGAGACAATGAATATACTACTATTTAATTGTGAATTAGTTGTGTCTGTACATTGGAGATATTTAAATAAAATACTTGGTTTATGGTAAATGAACGATTATGAATGTTTTTTTTGTCTTATCTGTTTTGTTCGCAATGGACGCAAAACTATTGCATGGATTTTGATACGGTTAAAAAAAATGATATTGGAAACCTCAATATCATTTTTGATGACTTATCCATAGATACCACACAGGTACGGGTTTGATGGGGTGTGTGTTGGGTAACCTCCTCGAGTGTCGCTCCGATTCCGATCCCGCTGCAGTCCGGGGCGAACGGAATCGGAGCGGCCGGTACACCCTGGGCGGCGGTCAATGGCTTCCCCTTCACCCCTTCATAGGGTTGGCATTGATCGTCGGCCAATACCCAACGTGGCGGGAACACATCGCTCTCCGTACTCCTCTGCTTTCAGAGGAGACAGGATGAGCGATGCTGTTAGTGGTGAGATGGCCCAGGGTCAGCCGGGGTGCGAGGGATATGCTCTATGGGTAACCTTACACCCCGGCGTCTGAAGACCCGAGACGGCGTGCGGTTTTAGTCGGTGCAAGCCCGACATAACCGCCCCCGCTGGATGGCGGAGGGGGTATCCGAAGGGATTTCCGCACGATAAAAAAAAAAAAAAAAAAAAGGTACGGGTTTGATGAAAAAAAAAATTTTGAGGTTCAGTTCTAAGTACATCCCAAAATGTATTGTGTTTTTTCTATTTTTGTGTGAAAATATTAATGCGGTTCACATAATATATCTACTTACCAAGTTTCAACAGCATAGTTCTTATAGTTTCGGAGAAAAGTGGCTGTGACATAAGGGCGTAAAGACAGACAGTCATGACGAATCTATAAGGGTTCCGTTTTTTGCCATTTGGCAACGGAACCCTTAAAAGTGAACATCCAGGACGGGACTTGAACCCGCGGCCAGTACGTAGGATTTCGAATATCTCGAAAGTGTCCAGGTAGCTCAGTTGGTCAGAGTATTCGCCTTGTAAGGGACTGGTCGCGAGTTCAAGTCCCATCCTGGATGTTCACTTTTTTTGAGTTAAATCTATACAAAAAATTTGTAAACTAATTACTTCAAATTTTCATTAAATCAATGATGTATTGGAAAAAAAGCAGGTCAAAAGCACTGGAAACCGGCGGGCTTGAATGAAAGTACAGTACAGGAAGCTTGTGAAGTGTGTAGTAAACATAGAAGCAAATAGCGGGGTGTTACCTCTGCCTACCCCTTAGGGAAAAAGTTGTGAGTATATGTTTTTTATGTGTTTTTTTTGGGCTCTCCTAATGTGTGACTATCTAACTTGCCATCTGGTTAGTAGGCATTTCATAATATTTGGTTACGATGATTAAAATAGCAGCACAGAGGTAGCTCTACTTACCTCTACAGAGATATATAGGCGTGAGTATTTAAAATTATTCAGAGTTATAAGATTTAATGACTGGTCGGTGACTTATTCCATGATAAGTTGAAGCTCTGAGTGTGTTATAATTTAACAACCAACGCGACAAAGGAAGTGATCAAAAAGTAACGGGTAAGTAATACCTTCTTAATATAAATATATCATTTCCAAGTCTTGGTATATCTAGTTTTAAATACAAATTGACTATTTCATATCACTGTTCAACATCCGATATGGTCTAGTGGCTAGGATACCTGGCTCTCACCCAGGAGGCTCGGGTTCGATTCCCGGTATCGGAAAATCTTTTTGAAAATCATTTTAACAATAAACTGCACAAAATTATTTTTTGATTTATTATAAAGTATTTTGAGCATTACTAACATAGCTATTTAAGGTTTTTAGTTCAAAGGATACCGATATAGAGAACGCTCTACAAAAGCTAAACAAGTGGATCTTACCTGGACTCTCTCACTTCTTCCCGACGACGTGCGACGTGCCAAATCAAAACTGAGATATTATTCTGTTTGACAGCCGGTTGTATTCACAGTATTAACATGAGAAGTCGGCAGATTTTAATTGGAGAGCTGGCGTAAAACTAAACCAACATAACTGTGCTGGATAATAAGAACGCGCGTGATCACGGTACGGTTGGTCAATCCGAATAAGGGGGACATTGCACTTCTGTACTATTTCCATACAAAATCACACTAAGTAATCCATTACTACTGCCTATACAGAAAACAAGTTAACAATCTTACTTTCATGTTTAAAATTCCTGTGAGGATGACCTTTTCATAATTTCAGCCATGATGGCTATTGGCAACAAAGAGAAAAAGTAGAATAATTAATTTCCTCTAATTACTGGCAGTTGGCGAGGTGCCCTGCGGTTGGCTTTGGGAAGCCCGCTTCCTATTATATATTTTAAACTGCCGGTTGTTCTGGTATGTTTTTGTGCGAACAGAATGTACTTGTTTGAACTTTTTTTTAATGTTAAGCGTTATGGTTTCCTATTACTTACATTATTACTTATATTTTGGTGAATCTGCTTATTCTCAACGTTTATTTTTCAGTTTACGTTTACAGAAAATAAACTATTTTCAGGCTGCTACTTAGGTTCTAGACAGATGGACTACATTTATTCTGCACTCCAACTGCAAATTTTCAGTTTGAATGCAGTTGCAGTTAATATGACTGCAATAAAACTGCAAACCAATCACGAAGTGTGCAGTTAGCGTGCAGTTTCTGTAGTGTTTTCAATTTTTTTTTATTAATTTTCACTTTTCCAGAGCGATGAAGCGGCGATAGCCAAGTGGCGTACGTAACGGACTGCTGAGACGAGGTCTCGAGTTCGATTCCCAGTCGCCCCGGGCACACACCTCCGACTTTTCGTAGTTATGTGTGTATTAATAAATGTTAATTATCGCTCGCTTAATAATGTGCCCGTTAGATGGCAATAGGCTCGCCCCCTATTACATTGGGACCTTAACATAACTGACGAATCGTGGGTGTGTAATACACCTCTGCCTACCTCATCGGGGATACAGGCGTGAAGTTATGTTATATTATTATGAAAACGGTTGGGAATTCGGAGAAAGTGCTTAGGTAGAAGTTGTAGATTTTTTGTTTGGGACGCACAGTTTCTGAGAGATCTTTTTAATCTCCACTCACTCCAGCTCACCTCCAAGACGTCAGGACTTTTATATGTACACTTCCTGAGCAATCTTAACAAGTTTCAGAAGAAATCGCGTAGGTCTCTTCTCATTCACGCTACGACTTTTATTGCAGTCAATATAAGAGTTGTACTGTGAATGGACCAGTGAATCCAGTGACTATTTCGCTTTATCTTCTTTTTTAATGTTTTGTTTACCATACATGCTCGCCAGTGGTGGGTACTCTTGAACTGGCACTTCCTCAAAATGTCCTCGACATGATTGGCATACGTATACCTAGGTCGATACTTACCAGGTTGCCCATTTTTGCCGTTTGGTGATCAATAAACAAATCAAACTCATGACATGAAATCAACAAAATTATACGTTTCATCGTATAAGTAAACACAAACAATATTATATTATAGGTACATTCTAGTAGGGGGTGGTAGGTTAGGCTGCCTGTCACCCCAGCAGAAGCAGGCCGGGACGGTGGGGCAACTAGTGCCCCTCCCCTAAACCGGAGCAAGACGGGGACACCGTGGTTCCCAAACCCGAGGGGGACATTTCGAAACCGGAGATGGCCCAGGGTCAGTCGGGGTCCGAGGGATATGCTCTAGGGATAACCTTACACCCCGGCGTCTTAATACCCGAGACGGCGTGCGGTTTTAGTCGGTTCGAGCCCGACATAACCACCCGCGCTGGCCGGCGGGGGCCGAAGGGATTTCCGCACGAAAAAACAAAGTACATTCTAGTAGTCAATCTTGAAGTATTATTTTCTAAACTTGTACAGATTTTAACAATTAAATATATTATAATCATACATAAAATTTATTATTTAATCATAAAATTCAATTTAAAATATCATTCTCATTCCAAAAACTTCGAGAAATAAATATAATAAATAAAGTGAAATTTTAAAGCAATTAGCATTCTAACTCGATGTTCATGTTTTTCCTAACTAAATCTATAACTAATAAAGTATAAGATAACACAAGTCAAAATTGTATTGTATTTTATTACGATTTTTAGATACAAAACTTTTGACATTCATCAAAATACTGTATTGTTGAGTTATGAATTATTGGCTGATATGATTGTATGATGTCTAATCTAGATCTAAAGAAATAATTTTTGAGTTTATTTTGTACAAACATTATTATAACTTTATTTGTTTCATTGTTCGTTTAAGGATTTTGAACTTGTTTCAGATATTTCCAAGTGATAATGCTTTTTATATAGTCTTTATTTACACCTCATCGCTTTGTAATCAATCATCGCTTATAATTACGCGTGGCTTAAATATACTAGCGTCTCGGCTACCCTGGGGTTATCCTTTCGAGGGCTTACCCGGGGTGCCCGGCAACGGACACTTGGGGAGGACACCGTGCGGTTTTAGTCGAGACAGGACATAACCATACCCGCTGGCCAGCGGGGGGGTATCCGAAGGGATTTCCGCACGTAAAAAAAAAAGCGTCTCGGCTTTACATGGGAAAATCCTACTAATATTATAAACGCGAAAGTGTGTTTGTTTGTATGTTTGTTGCTCTTACACGCAAAAACGTCCAAATGGATTTAGCTGAAATTTGATACAGGGATAGACTATAGTCCAAAATTTTCATCCCGGGAATAGGTTCCCATGCGTAGCAACGGGATCAGAATTCCACGCGAGCAGGCAACAGCTAGTTTATTTATATACATATATATCTCGAGGCCTAAGCCAACTTCACCTGCAATCTTGTGATAATTTATCCCAAACATTGTCCAGCTTGTTCACCCTTCGATCCAGTTGATCCTATTTGTAACGAACTGCTGTATAGGTAACCGAAGCAATGGCTAAAACAAAGATAGCGTTTGCACATTGTCCCGTGCACCGGCTAAAATGGCCACCGCTTACAGCTGATCCAATTTACAATCAACTGTTCCAAACGCAGTGCATCCCTAGCAGCAGTCGTTAAACTCCGTTTTGTTATTTATATCTGTAGGTTAAGATTTATTCGATACAATTATCGACACTCACAACTCTTATTAAGTTTCACTCCCGCATTGTCGACCTGTCATTACACACTATCTATCTAACTGGCAAATTTCTAGACACCGTGCAGTTATTATAGTTGGCAGTGCCAAACTAAATTGCTCGAGACGGTAATAAAACTGAGGACATCACATGCAAATATAAACACAAATTTAAAGCGACTAATAAAAAAAATAAATAAATAATAAATGTAATGTTTTTAAGCTCATAGTTAGCAGCAACCTTTAAGCTTGTAATCCGAAAGGTCGAGCTAAGGGCTAAAGTCATTTACCCAGAGTTCACAGATGACACAATTTAATTTTAATGCAAACAGTCTACACGGGGTGGAATTAGAGACATAAATATTTTGAAACTACTCCTAAGTACACTGAACTTTAATATTCACACGTCCATTACCTCTTAATCATGGAGTACATGCTTTTAACTTATGTTAACTGTATTATGTTTTTTGTTGTTTAGGAGTTGCTCTTTTTGTTTTTGGAGATGAATTGAAATTTGGTAAATGTTAAATGCGCTTCTAGATTTTAGATGCCAAGGATGGAAGGAATGAACGGGAGTTAGATTTTTGAAGATTGCGAAAGGTCTACACCGAGACATAAGTATTTTGAAACTACTCCTAAGTACACTGAATTTTAATTTTCACACGTCAATTACCGCTTAACTTATTTTAATTGTACTATGTTTTTTCTTGTTTAGAATTTGCTCTTTGTCTTGTTGGAGGCAAATTTAAATTTGAGAAATGTTAAATGCGCCTCTAGATTTCACCGTCTGGGGCTCAATTCAGTAGAACTACGGATTTAAAACGTGTGATATCAAAACTTACAAACATTTACTTAATTGAAATGTTTTGTTTTGACAGATAATACGAAACATTAGTTCTTTTTACGTATTGAAATTTTGAAAACGTGACTTAATTGTATTGGGTCCCTGATTCTTATTTTCGTTAGGATCCATTTCAAGACTCCTGGCTTTTAGTTTTTGTAGATTAAATTCACATAATACTACACACTCATGTTTGAATACCCCATAAAAATTGGCAGAAGCGAATAACAACTGCACTTTGGCGGCCATATTTTTGGTCCCATGTAGTTTAGGGCTTATGGCCGACAATTTTGGGATTAACAATAAACGAAAATATTGAAAATCTCACTTAATGGAAGGTTTTAAGACACTTGTACAAACTGCGCATAGAAATACTTAGTTACCTAACTGTAGTAAGGTTTTTCAAAATAAAAAGAATCTGATATTTTACTACTGTTATTATAAATGGAAAGTTCAGATGTATGGATGGATATTTATAACTTAATCACGCTCGAAACACTAAACGAATCTGAAGGATATTTGGTACTGATCTGCAATAGCATATACATTTTATCTCAGGAATTCGAAACCTGTGAGTTGTGCGAACGGAATCAGTATTAACGCGAACGGAGCTGTGGGCAATAGTTAGTAAACATAGCCATATTATGCACCTAAATATTTTGGAATATTCCACACCCAAATGTATGAAATATAAAATAAAAAATTTCAAACACCGAGCAATATACCTATATCTAATGAAAAACTATAAGCAGCCACGATCCAAACTTCAAATCGTCTTTCAAAACCACTTAATCCTTTAAGAAGACGTTGACGAACTGAGATTAAGAAGTTGGAAACTATCAAAATAGTCTTAGAACATAAGCAATTTGTTTGGCAAATGTTAATTTTGTGTTGTTGCGAAGTGATTAATCATGGCAAAGTTAATTTTGTGAAAGTTTAGAATGTACGCAGATGTGGTGTGCTAGTTGTGTGCTAATATATGGAACATTTTGTACCTCAAGGTCGAAGAAGTAATAAATAGTTAGACAGGACTGTGTGGAAACATAGTTGGACACCTCGGTAAAACTACTTACCCGCCTCCGCTGCTTCATGCGTGCCACGCGGCGTGCGTCGTGCAAATCTCACGGATTATTTAGCACGATTTTGTGCAAATAATCTGTACGAAATTAGCTCGACTCAGTATTATTTACACGATACAGACGCCCGCATGCATGTACACGCACGGCCTATAAGCGCTGGTATGTCTCCATGCAGTACCTTTTTTTTCTATTTCGCGTTCCCTCGGATAGCCCCTCGCCGGCCAGCGGGGGAGGTTATGTCTGGCTTGAACCGACTAAAACCGCACGCCGCCTCAGGTCAGGTCACCTCGACTGACCCAGGGCCATCTCCGGTTTCGATATGGCCCCATCGGGTTTGGGAACCACGGTGTCCCCATTTTGCCCCGGAATGAGGGGGGGGGGAAGGCACTTGTCATCCCGCCGCCTCGGCCTGCTTATGCTGGGGTGACAGACGGCCTCACCGGCCATCCCCAGGCTTGCGCTCATGAAGGTCGGAGGTCGTTGAGCGACCTCCGGCATCTGAGTCACCTCTCCATGCAGTACCTTTTTTTTTTTTTTTTCGTGCGGGAATGCCTTCGGATATCCCGCTGGCCAGCGGGGGCGGTTATGTCGGGCTTGAACCGACTAAAACCGTACGCCGTCTCGGGTCTGCAGACGCCGGGGTGTAAGGTTGCCCATAGAGCATATCCCTCGCACTCCATGCAGTACCTAATCGGAGAAAACCATTGTCAACAAACGATTTTACGAAAAATTATAAATTGGCAGTTCTCACTGAGATGATAAATAGGCTTATAAGATCCTACTTACACCTTTGGGGCCCAAGCCCACCTCACCTGCTAGTCGGTGTACCTCCTAAACAACGGACGAGGCTCTGGCACAGGCTTTCCTCTCGAAGTTGGGAGTTCAGGCGGCAGTCGCTTCCGGCAAAGCCGCCATACCAATCAAAAACAATAAGTCGACCCCGGGCTATATAGTGCAACTTTGGATGCAATTGGGATTATGCTATGAGGATGATGATGATAATGATAATATTAGAGATAGAAAACATACTACCTTTTTTTTTTTTTTTTTTTTTTCGTGCGGAAATCCCTTCGGATACCCCCCCGCCGGTCAGCGGGGGCGGTTATGTCGGGCTTGCACCGACTAAAACCGCACGCCGTCTCGGGTCTTAACATGCCGGGGTGTAAGGTTACCCATAGAGCATATCCCTCGCACCCCGACTGACCCTGGGCCATCTTCGGTTTCGAGATGGCCCCCTTACTTGCTCTCCACTGTGCCATCTGCTAATCAGAGGGACACGTGGAAAGCTTCCGAACAGCCCTTAACAGGGCCGTCCTCGCCTCGGTCGTAGTTGGCCGTAGGCGGCAGCGTCTCTCCCACCCTAGGAGAGAGGCGCTGCTGTCTCCGTTGCCCAGGGTGCACCGCGTGGAGGTCCCCAACCAAGCACCCCAGAAAACATAGTACCTTTTTTTTTAATTTTATTTTTCTTGCGGACATCCCTTGGGGATTCGGGAGTCGGGCTTGAACCGACTATAACCGCACGCCGTCTCGGGTCTACAGACGCCGGGGTGTAAGGTTACCCATAGAGCAAAGTATTTATAGATTACTAGCTGACCCGTCAAACTTCGTTCCACCTTAGAATCAAGTTACGTTGGTTACCTTAACAGCTGAATTCATTTCGTGAATGTCTACTTGCACTCCGGCATTAAAGACCCGAGGCGGCGTGAGGTTTCGATTGGTTCGAGTCCAACATAACCCTACCAGCCAGCGTTGATTGGTGATATCCGCAAAAATAAAACACAAAATCGCACAGTATAATATATACGGAGAAAAATCTAATAAATCAAAGATCATGAAAATCGGTCCACCCGTTTTTGAATTCATCGCGATCATCACTAACACGACTTTGTTTTATATATATATATTTATTTATTTATTTATTTATTGGAACATTCAACAGTTATGCGTTATACATTGATATTAGAAGTATACAGTAAATGTGTCTGTTAGGTAAACGCATAACCCACACCAATGTCCGCAAAGTAATATTATATGCAAGTGAGTAAAATGCATGCGGGTTTTATGTTTATAAACAAGTATATAAATATAGACAGCAGATTATTTCGAGGCTTTTAAAATTTCAATTGCTGCAGCTTTAAATTTGAAGTGTGAGTTTGCGAATATGTCAACATCGGTCAGGTGTGTGTTGTACGTCTCTAATAGATGCCGATATAGATTATGGATGTATTATATACCTACGGATAATAAAAACTGAAATATAATAATTTCATGTGAAATGAGTCATTTTTCAGACTGAAAGACTGTTTGTCACTACCTACAAATGCTGTAAATAGCTGTTACTTAAGAAAATTAAAAGCCTTATCGCCATACCTGTCTTCGTATCGCACTATTCCATCATAATCCCTATAAAAGGTTGCTTGGCAGCATTAACTGATGACGTATTTAATGATTTATTGATAAAGTCTTTTACTTGTTCATCAGGAGCTCCAAATTGATGTCGAACTAATGCTATGTCGAATCGTCAAAATTCCTTTTGGGTGAAATGAAATGAATCGATCGATATTTTTTTGACGCAATTAATATTCTAACTTTTCCAATAGATTTATTTCGGAAAAGTTCACATCCAGGACGGGACTTGAACCCGCTACCAGTCCCTTACAGAGGGATAGGTAATTCTGAACAACTGAGCTACTTAGATACGTCCTAGGCTGTTTCCGTTAAGTCCACAAGAATTACGGTAGATGGCTGCAGCATCGCCCCGAGACGCATAGTATATCAAAGAATTTCGAATATCTAGGACTTGTACAGGTAACTCAGTTGGTCAGAGTATTTCCCCTGTAAGCGCCTGGTCACGGGTTCATGTCCCATCCTGGATGTTTACATTTCCGTACTAAATCTATTGGAATAGTTAGCAAACTAATTGCTTCAAAAATGTAATTGAATAAATACCTACTCAAGAAACTGTGCACGTATACACAAGCACATTATTATTATATCCAACTACATGTTGGAAACACGACAGGTATTAGGCGGTTCAACTCCTAATAGCCGCTTCATGGCTGGTACTATTGGGAAGGTGGTACCTTTTTTTTTCGTGCGAAAATCCCCTCGGATACTCCCCCCCCCCCCGCCAGCGGAGGCGGCTATGTCGAGCTTGAACCGACTAACACCGAACGCCGACTCGGGTCCATAAGGCATTACCTTCGCACCCCGACTGACCCAGGGCCATCTCCGGTTTGTCCAACCTACTCAGAAGTTTGAATATGGTAAAAAAGCCTATTCAAGTATGTTACACACAATAGCGATGACAACAATTAGAAAAATCACTGAAATAAAATATAGGTACAATCTAAATGATTCATGACTTATACATGAAAGAGTTTAATAATTAATTTAATAAAGTAAAATTACAAAATATGGAAATATGGCCATTCACCGCGATAGCGATTACAATCAAAGCTAAACACGTTACAAAAGTAACGTAGCATTCATTTTATTCCATTTTTTGGGAATAAAATATTGGTTTGAGGCGGGCATGCAATACTGATAGGAACACATGATTTCCGCGAATTATATTTTGAATATTATTTAGCAACTAGAATGTCAATAAAGTGCTCAAATTACAATTAGAACACGCTTTTGAACTCAAAAGCGTCATTCATTATCATGTACAGCATTATAGGGAACTCCCTATAATGCTGTACATGATAATGAATGAATGATATTAGTTTGGTAAAACCAGAGTCAAGTTAGAAAAGGTGACATAGGACCTACAATGCAAAGACAACAAACACAAGAATGCTAAGTTGCGAAGAAGCGAGCCAATTAAATATAATATAACCCGCCATTTTCATATCTTTTATAAAAGAATCATCACAAAATTCCTTACCGAACCTTTTTATAATTTATCACGCATATCCAGTCACGGGTCCACTTACAAATAAAGTCTCCAAAATGTTAATAATATTTTCCTTACATAGTTGAAAACATCCTTTATACTTAATTATCTATACTAGTATCTACTATGAAACGGGGGATGAAAACAAACAAATAAAATATATGTTCGGACATTTAGTAGCCTATAGCGCTCGCTTACTGCCTAGAATACCTGCGCATAAATTCTGAATGTGTTCTTAAGTAGTTGGGATAATTTACGCGTTGTTTATCGGAAATACCCTTGCTAATATTAGTTTAGTTAGTATTAGTTTAGTATAATCATCAATGTATAGTTTTTGTGGACCTTGAACTTTCCTGTAAGTTTTAATGTATCAGATTCATAACATTTCACGTTACGCAGAAAAAAATATAGAATAATGCACAACATCTTAGAAGATGATTGATGTTGCAACGCTTTTATAGTCAGGGACACCCAGGGTAACTGTGAAGCTGCATATATGGCAAGTATAGTCTGTGATCCTGTAGGAGGTAGAAGATCGCAGCGGAGTCTCTTCTATTTCAACGGCTCGCACATATCATTCGTCGTGCCGAGTCATACCAGCTTTTATGTCCTGACGCCATTCCCGTCTCATTTCGGCGTGTTTTCCCAACCTTCAATCACTCTTTCGATGCTGTGCATATCACGCGTGCAGACGTCTTTATACCTCAGCATAGGACGCTCAGACTGGTCTCTTGGCATCCGCAATCTGGCTTAACATTATTTGGCGTGGTAATCTCTCGGGAGTCATACGGTAAACACGACCGATTCAACGAAGTCATCACTGCTTCAGCAAGTCAACGTCCGCATACGTTATTCTGTTCCTACAGGTGAAGCCAAGTATAGTACTTAAGCAACGCATGTAGAATGTATTTAACTAATTTGTAAATTGGCCAAAAAAAAGTTTCTGAACAAGCTACAATGATTTTTAAAACGGTTTCAAATCCGTGAGGAGATTATCTAAAACTTATTATATTATCGTTGTCGTAGCCAATCGCAAGTCTTGAAAAAGTTGAAATGAAAAAAAACGGCCAAGTGCGAGTCGGACTCGCCCATTAAGAGTTCCGTAGCAGCAAGTCACATGATAAAATTTTTAAAAATTTTATATTTGAGTTGATTGAATGAAAGGTAAATTGCGGTTTACGATTTATGACGTATTAAAAAAAAACTACTTACTAGATCTCGCACAAACCAATTTTCGTTGGCAGTTTACATGGTAATGTTCATCATTTTTTTTTTTTAGCTTTATCATTCTCCTAATTTGCGAAGTTACAGGAGGGTTCACACATTTTACCACTTTGGAAGTGTCTCTCGCGCAAACTATTCAGTATAGAAAAAAAAGATATTAGAAACCTCAATATCATTTTTGAAGACACACACGCATGGGTTAGATGAAAAAAAAATTGAGTTTCAGTTCTAAGTATGAGGACCTCCAAATTTTTTTGCTTTTCATTTATTTTTGTATAAAAATCTCAATGCGATTCACAGAATACATCTACTTACCAAGTTTCAACATCATAGTTCTTATAGTTTCGGAAAAAAGTGGCTGTGACATACGGACGGACAGACATACAGACATGACGAATCTATAAGGGTTCCGTTTTTTGCCATTTGGAAACGAAACCCTAAAAAGGCGAGAAGAGACCATCACACCTGGCGACAAGATGTGTTTTGTAGTTATTTGGGGTCTCAGGTATAAGAATCCGGTCATAGTTATCGGTCCTCGGATTTTACATATTCAACTCCCTGTAGCGCTTGTACTATAGAGAGTTCATTGCAATCCTTATTAAGGAATATTTTTTATAGTACCTATTTAGAATGGTTTCTAATACGATCTTGTAATTGAACAGAAATGACATATCCGATATGGTCTAGTGGCTAGGATACCTGGCTCTCACCCAGGAGGCTCGGGTTCGATTCCCGGTATCGGAAGAGCGCTTTTTGAAATATTTTCATTTTATAAAATTTTGCTTTGTTAAATAATTGCATATCTTATTTTTTTGTTTTATCGACAGGCTATTCGTATTTCGTTATCGTTGGTTATGGATTCAAATTCAACCGATTACACTATGCTAGTTTAATAAAATGCTAGTAACAGTGTTTTATCTTGATTTTTTTACTAAACATAGTTTTACTTCCTTGTATAAATGTGTTTTCTATAAAAAATACACGTTTAAACATGATGTTACAACCGCACACCGGTATAGAATCAATCATTATGTAATTGTGTAAAAATACAACGAAAAATTAAAAGAAGAAGATGCCACTCAAAATTTTAACCAATTTCTTCAAAATTACCTATTTATCTGAAATTATGTCATTATTAACGGCAAATGTGGTGTAAGGAAACGTAAGTTGCGTAACGCAGTTTTAATGGCGGGTCATTAAGTTAGCGACAAATAAGGTTGTAACCGGAACAGTATAGAGTTTATTGCATTAAGATATCTCAATCTATGCGTTCCGGGTTCAAATTTATTTGATTTTTATTAAATTTTTGACGAATTGCAATTTTTCTTCAGTTTTACTTTTTTTATTATTATGTATTTGAAGAGTTGAATATTTTTGGAACTTCGGGGCCATCTTGAATCTGGTGTTGGCTCTGGGTCAGCCGGGGACTAGGGAAATGCCTCAGTTCCGAGACCCGAGATCTGAAGACCCGAGGCGTGTGGTTTAAAAAAAAGCAATGAAATAGTTTTATGTAAAGCTATTCTTTTACTAGCGTGAACTAAATCTTAAAACTGAACTGACGTATTAGATTTTAACATTTCATACTGTGAACATTCAAGACGTGGTTTTCACATTTTCCTCGATTCCTTCAAATTTTCATATTTTTGCTTTCTTATTCCTCTTTTCTGTTTTCATTTTCCTCTTTCCTTCTCCCATTTTCACCCTTACCACAGATTACATAATATTATTCTAATACCCTTACCTATAAATATTATAATAAAATCATAACGCGATGAAAACTTTACATTGACTATTTTTTTAAAAAAATACATGAGCAATGTCTATACTTAGAATATTATTTTTAGAATGTTTATCTGTTTGTCTGCTTTTTGTTATCGATGTTCAAGCATCACGTAATAACCGCTGAACAGATTCAGCTAAACTTTTGCAAGAAAATTCTTCTAGGGCATGGTCATAAACTGCGTTATATAAATCATTACCCTATTATAGGTATGATAGGAACAGTAGAGCAAAATCGGTGTAAACAATTATTGATTACAACTTTATTATCACAAATAATATCATCACGAAATGTTGTAGTTCGGCAGAACTCAGACATGGTCAAAACGATGACGATAAGGAAACGTGATGAAGTCACGGGAAAGGAAAATATTACAAATATTTGTATTTATAAATCATAGAGAGTGAGCTCTGATCGTGGATAACAAAAAAAAAACGAAAAGTCGAACCAAAAACGAAAATTTAATGAGATTCAATATAAAATGAAATGCCAACAGATCACTGCCAATACGCCGTTCTCAAGGCCACATCAAGAGAAATCTTTCTACCGTAAATTAATTACATGTCAGTGCGAACGTGTAGATGAAATTGTTTGAAGCGAGCGTGAGTTAAGCACATTATTTTGCCGGTGTAATCACCGTGTGCCTTGTTTGAGCTTACCTAATTGATGAGTTAATACTGTGTACGTTCTTAGACAGTTTTTTCTTTGAGATTTATTGGGTGCGAAGATTGATTTTCGGAGCTGAATGCGAAAGGAACGATGCAAAGGTGGAATGGTTTCAAGAATTTGTTCCACTAAAATCATTTTAAATTTCAAATACTTTTTTTTTTTTATACCACTAAAGTGGCAGGCAAGCACACGGCCCACCTGATGGGAAGCGGTTACCGCGGCCTATGGACGTGTGCAACACCAGTGGCGTCACACTCGCGCTGCCGACCCTTTAAAGGAAAGGGGATGGGAAAGGAGTAGGGGAGGGGATGGGAAAGTATTTTGGGAGGGTATGGGAAAGGAGTTTGGGAGGGGATGGGAAACGATTTTGGGAGGGGATGGGAAAGGAGTTTGGGCACTCTCACTCACCAAATGGAACGCAACAGTTCAAATACTGTTACTAGGCTTCGATATTCTGTGAGAGGGTAGTGCTTCCGCGGTCGAGTCGGCCCATTCATGCAACGGCCAAAATGACTGTTACTTGACTCTACCACTCACAACTTACTGTAGTTGCTTTCCTATCAATGATTTTATGAATGTATTTGAGCTAGTTTTAAATATATTGTCAAAAGAGAATGGCGAAAGTTAAGTATGTTTCATCGTTTTTATGCAAGGACTTGGGAGTGTACTGGTTATGTCCCCATAGCTAGTATATCAGTCTAAGTTTTCTCAGTAATGTAATACACGCATGCCTAAAGTAAACTGAAACGAGCCAGTTCAGTGTTAGAATGGGTGACTATTCTTAACACATCGAGACGGGCGGACCCGCGGCTCTGCCAGCGTAAAATGTTGATCGCGTGCCCGTTATCTACATGTACTATTTCTGGAATAAACGTAGTCTATGTGCTATTCTTGCCTATCTATCTCTGTGCCAAATTTCATCAAGCTTCGTTAAGCCGTACTACCGTACATCCCTACCGCGTTTGGAATAGGAGTAAGATGTAGCAGCATTACTTAAGTTTCTTGTAATCGGGTTTGCCTATAAATAAAGTTTATCATTTCTACAATGTTATTAGCTCACGTGTATAATCGATGGAATTGTTGTCAAAACAATATCCAAATATTTCAATTAAATTTTTAAGCATTTTGTATGCTTACTTTTTTCTAAAGATTTAGATCGGAAAAAGAGAACATCTAGGACGGAACTTGAACCCGCGACCAGTCCCTTACAGGGGGAATGCTCTGACCAACTGAGCCATATCTGGGACGTGTCTAGGTGGCTCAGTTGGTCAGAGCATTCCCCCTGTAAGGGACTGGTCGCGGGTTCAAGTCCCGTCCTAGATGTTCTCTTTTTCCGATCTAAATCTTTAGAAAATATCCAAATATCTTTTTATTGCAGCAGTTCACCTTTCCAGATGTGATAATATTTACCAAATATAAGATGTCTGCTGAAATTAGTAATTTTTTCGACAACGATAAAATCTGATGTTATTACAGAACTTATTCTGTGGCCAATAAAAAAATACGGTAGGTGGAAGTTATTCAAAAAAGATGGGGAGGTACAAGATGTAAGTACGCACATTGCTGAGTACAGAGAAATGAGCTTGTGACTTCGTTCCATGTTTCGTAAATACCCAATAATGTCCCTAAGTCTAAGTATGTGGGGCAGGTATTGAGAGCTCTTCACTAGTTTACTTGTATATATGGAGCTTATGGTTATTTTATGAATATATTCCTATATGCGTACTAAGAGAAACTGAATAGGTATTCCCTATTAGCAGGATAGGAGTTGTGTGCATCTGGAAACCCTATTTGAATCCAAAGTAACTCTGAACTACGGGGATACAGTTTACAAGAATTTGTTTAACTAGGCGTTATTGCAATCTTTTGGTAATATTATATTAACCGCGGTAGCCTAGTGGTATGGGTAGAGGACTGCTGAGACGAGGTCTCGGGTTCGATCCCAGGTTCGATACCATGGCACACACCAATGACTTTTCGATGCTTTTCGAAGTTATGTGTGTATTTATCGCAGGTTTATAAGTGCCCGGTTAATGGCAATAGGCTCGCCACCTATTACATTGGGACCTAAAACATAAACTGGCGAAACGTGGGTGCTAGCACCTCTGCCTACCCCATCGGGGATATAGGCGTGAGTTTATGTTATGTTATTATATTAACATATTTTTTTCTGAGTTGCGTATATCTAATGATTCTTAGACCACTGAGTATGAGACACTGCATGCGATGGAATTATTTCTTTTAAATCACTATTAATTTATCGTTCCAATTATTGTTTCACTTGTCTCCTGTTTAGCTAAGGAGGAATAATGGATCCAAATTGATTATTTTTAATTTCTCTAATTTACTTTTAATCGATTGTGATATGGATTACAGTTAAATTTTCCCAACGATTGGTCAAATCTCAAGCTCGATAGTCATTATTTTTTTTTTTTACGTGCGGGAATCCCTTCGGAATCCCCTCCCCCCGTCGGCCAGCTGGTTATGTCGTGCATCGACTAAAACCGCACGGTGTCCTGCCCAATTGTCCATTGCCGGGCACCCCGGGTAAGCCCCCGAAAGGATAACCCCAGGGTTACCGGCGGACCTTGGCCGCCACTGCAGCCCCGCCTGGTGGGGACGGGTTTCATCCCGCATCGGTGAGTAGGCAGGCGTGTGTAGGACCACACGACACACCTCCGCTACGGCCTGCTTCTGTAAAGACTGCAAGCCGGCCAACTGCCATCCTCAGGCCCCGATCATGGAAGTCGGTAGTCCCGGGTGTTTCTCTTAGACGAGTCTGCGGCGTCCCCGCCGCAGACTGATGAACTCGGGGGGCAGGGTTCTCTCCCGCTCCCTCTCCGCCGTCGCGCATAACCTGCTCGCAGAAAGAGGCGGCGGCGGCGTGGGGAGCAAGTGGCACCTCACCATGGTCTCCAACGAGAGAACGTCCACGTCCAGGACCGCAACGAGATCCCGGCGTTGACTCGCCCACGCAGGGCACTCCACCAATGTGTGGAGTGCCGTGTCTTCGCCAGGATCCTCGCAGTGCTGGTACTGCGGCGTTGTCTCCCGGTGGATGCGCCACAGATACTTTCCGAAACACCCGGTAGGAGGTCCCCATGGTCCCTCTCCAACCACTCCTTCATGATCACCCTCACCGCCGCAATGGTGGATTCCCCCCACCTTGGGTGCTCAAGTCGCACCTTCCATGTCTCCATGAGTTCCTGGCGGAGCTGGGACCGCTGAGCTCTGATCTCTCGGCCCTCCGGCCCATGGCCCCGCCCCAGCGCCTCCTTACGCCATTGGTACAATGACGCAAGGGCTCTCGCTTCTAGGTCCCATGGAGGGGTCCCGACTAAGAGGCTGTTTAGAACAGCCACGTTGCGGGCCGCCAGAGTCTCCACCCATACGGGGGCCCCGTACAGGGCCATGCGTCGCACGATCCCCAGGTACAGTCTCCAGGTAGTGGGGGCGTTGGGTCCTTAACGTTGGGCCTCAGTCGCGATAGCGCGGCCGCAGACCCCCTCAGTTTCGGGACCAGACTTCGGAGATGAGGTCCGAAGTCCCACCGGCTATCGAGTACAAGCCCAAGGTACTTCATCGTGGGCTCGATGCCGAAGCTTACGCCCCCTACGGTTATGCTGGTTCCCGTAGGTGGCCCCCTCCGAGGCCCGTGAAAACACATAGCCTCGGATTTGTGGAGAGCCACCTCGAGTCCCAGCCGACTTGAGCAACCCCTGCCGTGGCCTTTAGTGCCGCGCTTCGGTGCGTTGCTCCTCGCGCCATCACGAGGGTGTCGTCAGCATAGCAAACTATGCTGACGCCGTCGAGCAACGAACCGCGCAGCACCCAATCGTATCCGATGTTCCACAGGAGTAGCCCTAGGACCGACCCCTGTGGAACACCGCACGATACTTCTCACCGCCCTGGGTGTTGAAGGCGATTGCGATGTCGAGAGACACCGCCACCACCACCCCACCCCGCGAGACCACTTCCTCCACCAGGCGCCTAACGCGCATGATCGCTTCCGAGGTGGAGCGCCCTCGGAGGAAACCGAACTGGTTGTCCGCCAGATCTGGCCCCACGTTCGTGAGATGCTCAACGAGGCGCTCTGCAATAATCCGCTCAAAGAGCTTGCACACCTCGTCGAGCAACACGATCGGCCGGTAACCGGATGGTTGATCCGCTGGCCGCTCCACGCCTTTGGAAACTGGCTCCTTTCGAGGCATGCGTTAAAGAGCGCCACCAGTCGAGGCTCTAGTTCCTCAAGGGCCAGGAACCATGCTCGGCCTGGAATGCCGTCGGGTCCGGGGGCAGTGCATTTCCGAACTTTAAGCCGGAGCACTGCTGTCCCTAGCTAACTCTCCATGACGTTGGGTACATCGCTCTCGCTGTAATCAGCATTAGACGCCTGAGGCGGAGCCATACGCGGAGGAACATGCTCCTCCGCTCTTGCAGGGAACAGGGAGCCCAGGATCCCCTCCAGCCGCTCCGGCTGGAGGCTCTGGGTCAGTAGGGGCGCCCTTGGGCGGATTTTGCCCCTAACCGAGAGGTAAGGGCGCCCCCATGGGTTCTGCTCCAGAGACTCCAGCAGCTCTACGCGGGCCCGCCGTTTGGCCTGCTGTATGGCTTCCTGGACGGCCCTCTTGGACCCCTTGTACCTCTCTTGGACCTCTCGGGCTGCCGCATCGTCTGGGCGGCGACGCCTCCGGCGAAACCTGGTGTACTGGCGGCGAGTGGTCCCGCACGCTGCTCGCAGTTGTGCGATCTCTGCTGACCACCAGTATACCTGTTTCTTTGCCGGGCGGGGCTTAACCCTAAGCTCGATATATTAGTTTCAACCTCTAACAAAAAAAAACATAAACTCACACCTATATCCCCGAAGGGGTAGGCAGAGGTGCTAGCACCCACGTTTATGTTTTAGGTCCCAATTTAATAGGTGGCGAGCCTATTGCCATTAACCGGGCACTTATAAACCTGCGATAAATACACACATAACTTCGAAAAGCATCGAAAAGTCATTGGTGTGTGCCATGGTAATACCTGGGATCGAACCCGAGACCTCGTCTCAGCAGTCCTTCACCCATACCACTAGGCTACCGCGGTACAACCTCTAACAATATTCTAAAAACATCAAATTCGACCAAATTACCCCTCCGGTCAGGGGCTCTCTGAAATATTCTCTTCATTTCTAACGTCAATTTTTTTTGTGGTATTCATAAACAAACTAGTAACTTTTTATGGTGTTTTATTTGCATAACTTTTATAGTTGTGTAATGGCAGGTTTAGAGACTTACGAATTACTTTATCGATGTCATTAAGAAATTATCGATTAGTTTTAGGTAGATTTCGATGAAATCGATCAACCTATTGGTTTCTTTACTACTGCCGAATTAAAAAAAAATTCTTAATAGGAGGTCTAGTTATGACCCCCTGAGTTCGAAATGACCACTGGTCAAAAAGTTTATATATATATATATATGTATGTATGGTTCCACTTCCCAAAATTTGCGGCACTCTCACGGTCGCATTTTTGCCCCGATCGCTTTCAAACTGCGGTCAAAAATTGCTTGGGTGTAAACTTAGTTTAAGTTCGTTAACGGGTGGAATCCGGCCTAAGGCGACGGTAGGGCCTCACTTTTTGTGAAATCAGTTTTTCCTCAAAATTTCTCATTCCATGAAAGATATTCGAACCGTTCTAATTTTATCCCATAGTATACATGAATACCAACAACTTTTAATTTAAAAACCTATAAGATTAAAACTTTAACTAAAAGTGGAGGGGGGAAAAACCAAAATTTTTCGGGAAAAAAATCATAACTTCTAACCGGTGAACATTCTTGTCGTCGGATACATTTTTAATCGATAGGCCATTTTTAAGTCTAAAATAAATGTCTGAAAAGCTTTTCGCTAAGAGTTACCGTTTTCGAGGGAAAAAAATTAAACATGTTAATAAAATAATATTAATTGCCTCACGAAATCTACTTGTGCGTTCCCCCTGCGGGAACGGATTTTTTTTAATAACAACATACATATCTAGGTCACAGTAAATGTTACAAATTCGGTCTTTTATTCTTTATCCGAGCGCCAATCCCTATTGCATCAAAAGTTTGGAGCCCGTGGTCCGTTTTCACACTCCTTACTTCCACAATTTGGTTTATTTCAGCTATTACGAGAGTGGCTGCCGTCTGACAACAAGCTGAAAACCTGCACTGGAGCCTCGTCCGTAAATCAGTAGATCACCGGTACGTGACATCAGTTTGAGCACGGGACCTTGCAAGTCCCCGTGCTTCACCCAGTTGGAGAACCTAGGTGAAGCACGAGTCCGGCCCCCCATTTTAATGTATCTTTTTTTTTCGTGCGGAAATCCCCTCGGATACCCCCCGCCGGCCAGCGGGGGCGGTTATGTCGGGCTTGAACCGACTAAAACCGCACGCCGTCTCGAATCTACAGACGTCGGGTGTAAGGTTGCCCATAGAGCATATCCCTCGGACCCCACCTGACCCTGGGCCATCTCCGGTTTCGAGATGGCCCCGTCGGGTTTGGGAAGTTTGGATCTTGCCCCGGTTTGTGGGAGGGGCCCTGCAGGCCTGCGCTCATGGAGGACGGAGGTCGTTAAGCGGTCTCCGGCGCCTGAGTCGCCTGCGACGCGCGGCGAGCATGTTGCGGGCACGGCGGGCCGGGAGAGTTCTAAAAATCTCCCGGGCGCGCTCCGCCATCTGCTTCTCGAGCATTACATGCTCGCAGATATAGGTCAGGAGATCATGCTCCCTGAGATCACCAGCGTCAGTCGGTACGTGGGCGGTACGCCTCTCCAGCCAATCCTCCATGATGGGCCTTACCGCCGCTATTGCGGCATGCCCTCATTATAATGTATCTATAGAAAATAAATATAGTCAGAAATTAGACGCCTCCTGCCTGATACATTATTTCATACTAAGAATTTAATATTGTAGACACAGTAATGTACATAGTATGTGCGTTTGATTGCTTCCTTTGTCTTAGAGATTCTCTGAATAGAACATCTAAATTATGTATTGTTCTATGTTAGTCGGATAATCTGTTAAAATTGCTTTAATGATATTAATTAGTTACTACAGATATTATACACCGCTTATACGTATTTGGTGTTCTTTTTACAAGAGTACATACACACGGCCAAGGAGATAAGTTAACAACTTCACAAAATCTAAAGATGTATACTTGTCTCTTCAGCCGTGTGTACATATACTCACGTCTTCGTAGTGGAAGCAAAAATAGCCCGTTTCTTGATCACGAACGAGTGTGATGGTTTGCAAACAATTAAACAGTACCATAGAGTAATTAAAATATAGGATCTTTTCTTTATGGACATTATTGTGATCCGGTATTTTATATTCGAGGTCATCATTTGGTGAATTCCGACCTTGACCAATATAATTAGGACTAGTGGTTAAGTGGGAACCATAAAGGTTAGTCAGGTCAGTCTTAGGATGGGTAACAATACTTAATATAGTGAGACCCCTTCGTGCCTCAGAGAGCATTTTAACTCGTCAGTGGCCATATGAACATCTGTAGCATTCGTTACGGGTAGATGGAGCTCTAAAAGTTCAATAACCTGTTCTAACTACAGAACTACTTCAATATCGCCAGAGCGAAATGCGAGATCTATAACACCCCTGCTCTGATATACAGAAGTGATATATAAAACTATTTTATGTACTGAACTTATAGAACTCTTCAAACTGCCCCTTAATTTCATCATATCACCAAGTTTATGGGGGGTTATCTTATATTTAACGGCTTGGCGCATTAAGTTGCGGTATATCGTAAAAAAAACCATAACTTTATCTTCATTTTAAAGGTTTTTTATGTAGCAAGTTATGGGACAACCTTTGGGTACTGACCGTTATGTGATCGCATTGTATGGGATATTTTTATTTCAGACTTTGAATACAATTATTTTGTTATAGTCTTTTTCTCTTTTATGTTTTGGTCAGATTTATAAATTTTGTTTATTATAATGCTGCAAACATTGTTTGCATAGGGATGCCATAGGGTTTTGGGGATTGGGTTTAGGGTTTTGTGACGTCGGTCTAGCCGTGGGGCTAGTCATGGTCCACGTTTTGGCACTGTAAGTTATAACTGATCGAAGTCCTTCATTTTGAAGTATTACGGTCAGGGTGTAGAGAAAATTTGAGGTAATTTACTAAATGCTCCCTAGCCCAAAGAAGCGGCGATAGCCCAGTGGTGTACGTAACGGACTGCTGAGATGAGGTCTCGAGTTCGATCCCCCAGAGGTCGCCCCAGAGGTCGCCCCAGTCGCCACAGGCACACGCCCGTGGCGACTGGGGCGACCTCTGACTTTTCGTAGTTATGTGTGCATTAATAAATGTTAATTATCGCTCGCTTAATAATGTGCCCGGCAGATGGCAATAGGCTCGCCCCCTATTACATTGGGACCTTAACATAACTGGCGAATCGTGGGTATGTAATACACCACTGCCTACCCCTTCGGGGATACAGGCGTGAAGTTATGTTATGTTGTTAAGTATGTGTTATGCTCCCTAGCCTAAATTATTTTACCTGGTGACTTCTTTTCCGAAATTGGTTGTAACGAGTTGAATAACTACCCATACTAGTAAAACTGCACAAGATAGAAGATTAGAGTATTAACCCCGCGACGTCAATCGATGTAAATTGTAAGAGCCTTGGTTTTGTCCAAGTTTACACTAAGCAGACGCTTCGAGAATAAGCTGGCATAAGCTGCTATCGTAACTCTAGTAGAAGATGATCCATAAATGACACTAAAGCATAGTATTGCCATCTTCAGTCATTGCTAAGTCAGTCTGAGGCTCATAAAAATGGCCTCGAGATCTGCTAAACTAGACCTTCAGCTTCTTGGCGGGCATTAACTCTACGATAAAATATATTTACTGTTATTTTATTATATGCTATAGATCTACACACGTCTTGAAGGATATTTTCCTAAGAAAATACAACCATAATAAACATTGAAACACCTAATAATCTCTACTAAATTCTCATCGGCGAGCTCGTTTTTACCTCCGTGGCACTGTGCCAGCCTCTTCGCTACTATGTTACGACTTTATGAGATCAATTTGAAATCTTTTAAAGAAAAATACAAGTAGTAGTGTATTTTCAAGTACTTGGAAGTTTGTTGACATGGGTACGTATTTAACTAGTTGAATTTGACCCACTTCTCTACGTTTGAGTCAGATGAAATTTGTAAACATAAAAATCAGATTCGAATGGAAAATTATAGTGCAAAAAAGCTAGTCTGATGATGAAATAAAGGTGAGCTTGGAAAACCTACTAGTACTAGTAATAAAATAACGCAACTATATCGAGTTTTAGTTCGTTTGATTTATCTTAACAACTGCATGAACGATATTTTGGACATGTTTGTAAAAAAATACTGGCCGTTGCCCGTGTCTACGCCCACAGGAACTCATTCTAGGGATAAATATATTTAAATATTCTTATATCTGTTAGACATGCAGCAAACGATTCTTGAAAAAGTGCCCGGTTGATAATAAAAACACAGTTGGTGAAATGTGGGCGTTAATCCACATCTGTCTGCCTCTTCAGTATATATAAACGTCGGCATTATGTAAGTAGGTATAATGAAGAATGAAACAAATTAATTCATTCGTCCCAGTCTTCAAAACAATTGGAGAAGTTCGTAAATATCACTGAACTAGCAGGCCAAACGTAAAAGTTCCGTTCAAAGTATTGACTTTTTTCAATTTGGCTTTATAAGAAAAAGTTAGGTTAGTACTACTACCCTAACAGACGAGATGAAAATAAATTAAATAATAATATTCATTATTTTTATAATATTGCCTATTGCTGAAGAGCGGAATGTCCTGCCTGAGTGCTCCACCTTAGACCACATCACCGCTTACCAACAGGTGAGATAGTGGTCAAACGGGAGCCAATTGTGAATAAAAAAAGAACCGGCCAAGTCCGAGTTGGACTCGCCCATGAAGGGTATCACAGAATACATCTACTGACCAAGTTTCAAAAGCATAGGTCTTATCAATCAATCAATCAATTACCCTATTGCAGTCCACTCCTGGACATAGGCCTCTCCCATTGTACGCCATAGCACCCGATCCTCCGCCTTGCGCATCCAGTCTATCCCAGCTACCTTTTTCAGGTCGTCCGTCCATCTTGCTGGGGGACGTCCTACCTTCCGTTTACCGATTCGTGGTCTCCACTCTAGGACTCGTTTGTCTTATAGTTTCGGAAAAAAGTGGCTGTGACATACGGACAGACAGACATAACGAATCTATAGGGGTTCCGTTTTTGCTTGAGAATGTATCTAAGTATTATTATTATTTTAGCATTGTTCCTGGTTGCATCCGAAGCATTCACGACACTACTCCTTCATCTCCTGGTCCGCGTACTCCTTCATCTCCTTCTGATTGGGTTTATACAGTTTTATGGGAGCGACTGCCGACTAAACTCGGCTAAACTCCCAACCCCGAGAGGACAACCTGCGTCAGAGCCTCGTCCGTCAATCAGCAGGTGTATCAGCTTGCAGGTGAGGTTGACATGGCCCCAAAGGTCTTGATGGGGCCTTATAGACCCCAGAATGTCTCTAAGTATGTTTATCCTTATTCTAAAACATATATTATAAATTTAAAAATTATTGTAAAGTCATTCATTGTTTCCGTAGTTCGCAAGAATTACGGTAGATGGCTCCACCGTCACCCCGAGACGTATTTAATATATCGGAGAATTTCGAATATCTGGGAATTGTCTAGGTAGCTCAGTTAGTCAGAGCATTCCCCCTGTAAGGGACTGGTCGCGGATTCAAGTCCCGTCCTAGATGTTCTCTTCTTCCGATCTAAATCTATGCCTATATTATAAGCTAGTGAGCTATGCTTACTTTGAGTCTGAATAGCGCTATCTAGTACATCCTACAACATCATTAAGAAATTCATTGAGTAAAACATCTAGTTGAACAGGGTTCCACAGCTGAATCCACCTTCAACCGCAAAAAAAGTGATTGTTGAACTCTGTAAATAAAGTAGAAATATGAAACAATCTTCTCAGCACTAAAGCTGCGGGAAGTACTAGCACATAAGAGATAGATCGGTACATCTAAGTACACCGATAAGTTACACTATTTCTACTTAAATGGCATCGTGCCAGACACGTCGGTACTAGGTTACTTCTTCATGAAATTTTGAAGCCTTCATATCGAAATATCGGTGTCAAGAGTGGAGCAAAATAGTACCGATATTTTGGATGGTTTGTTGTTTATACGTGTTGGGAAAATTGTGTTTATAATGCAGAAATATTGTAGTAGGCAAAAAGTCTTCGTTTAAGGAGATTTTCATGTTTGGCTTTTTTTCAGCATGAAATAAAAATTTCTTAAGTATTTGGTTATATGGTCAATATTTTCTTTCGATAGTTAGATTTAGTACCACTTTGATTTTAGATCTTAGGTTATTAATTGTCCATGATACATATTTCATTTATATATCCTTGTAGTTGTTGTTGTTATTGTATATATCCTTGAAGAGGTTGTCAGTAGTGTCATTAACATTTTACTAAGTAAATGTTTAGAAATAGAATTGCGAGCAATGTTTTTATTAAAATCAAATACTTGGTCCTTTTTTCTTTTCTTTTTGTTTGTGTTTAGTTTGTGTAGCGTGCAAGTTGTAGCAATATCTTACTGTTATTGTAACTCTCGGCCGGTTTCAATAATCCATCTAACCTTTACCAGCAGTTAAAATAGCTACCATTAGTATCTATCGGGAATATTGTCTGTTTCAATAAACAAAGATAAGCAGAAAATGACTTTGATAATATTGAAACTGCAGTTACAGATAGATTAATGTTGACATGTTTATATGGGATAGCTTCTACCTTTAACTGTAGGTAGATTATTGAGACTGGCCGTAAGTCATTAAGAATATACAACAATTTAATTTAATGGGAATTAACGCGATCATTTAAAGGTATTTGGATTGCCTGACGTTTCGACCAGGTTACACTGGCCGTGGTCACAGGCTGACTGACAGTGTAACCTGGTCGAAACGTCAGGCAATCCAAAGGTATGTATATACCTATAAATGATCGCGTTAATTCCCGTTAAATTAAATTGTTGTATATTATGGAACGCGAAAGTTTAAAAATTAATAAGTCATTAAGAATCTCATGTTATTTCGCTTTATAAGTGTATGACTGTTTGTTTCCTAAATAAATAAGTAAAAAATAAAAAAATTAAGACACGTAGAAACAGACGAATATATTGCCGTTAACTAGGGACCTTATCTAGATTCCATCGAATTTTCTAACAGAAAAATTCAATAACACTGCCTGAACCAGAAACACTTCGAACTTCTTTCACAATATTTGCACTTGCTACCGAGGTATTCTTCAGTACAAACGTGTTAGTTGAAACATTTAATATTAAAGATGTAGGGATTTTTTTTATTTTATTTTATTTATTTATTAGGTTTACCAACAATGTTTTACATCAAAACATACAATAACAGTAATTAAAGCTTAGTTATTACAATGCAAACTTCACTTAAAGGTAAACAACGCATACGAAGAATGACAAAGAGAAACTTATACTAAGCTAAAATAATATAATTGAGACTTAAAACTAAACAACTTTACATAAAAATATATGAAAAAAGATGGGAAAAGGAAAAGAAACAAGCTTACTACTAAATAACACTAATAGTACTTAAAATACGTTTTTTTTTTGGCTGGGTATCAAAGTGAAAGTCAATCTTGTCACTGAGACTGTTCACTACTCTAGACAGTCTCGCACATGGAGAATTGGAACCGAAATTAACGCCATCTCTATGTCAACAACGAGCGTGTTTCATCTTGCGTGCACTAACTTAACTAAAAGTTAGACCAGAATTGTTATTCTGAATCATGGTTCACGTATTGTTATACATACAATGATATTTCATCAGTAACATAGGCATGCAAAATGTTATATTCCTTCATACGAAAACTGGTTTCAGTGGACTTTGAATTTAGAACTCCTCGACTACAGTACTAGAGCTGGCATCTAAAATATTCGGCGTCTCTGCTCCAGGCAATCGTATGTTTGTTATGTCGTCAAAGCGTAGGAATTCGCAACCTGGTCAAGTCAAAATAGACATACACTTTAGTACGCATACCTCTACAAAATTAGTGCAGATTTAAGATCTGTACTAAAAATACTACAAAATGAAATATCAGAAGTAAAATAAATAAAAAATGCACTGAGTACTTTTTTTCACTAGTGTTGAATATTATATAAAATAAAACTTGTTTAACTTTTGAAATGAATTTCAGGAATTGTGACCGTTATGAAAAAATATAAGTACTTTTTGTACAAAAATGAATAGTCTAAAAATTCTTTCAACATATTTTCACGATATAACTTGTCGTTTATGAGAATAAAAAACGGGCCAAGTGCGAGTCGGACTCGCACACCGAGGGTTCCGTACAAACCTGTAGATATATAAGTAAAAGTTCACCCATCAATCATGCTGCCGAGCGAGAGGACTCCCACCCCGATGGCTGCCACGAGGTCACGCCTCGGCGCCTCCCACGCTGGGCAGTCCGCCAGCGTGTGCGTCCTCGCTCGCGTCACAGTGATGACACTCAGGCGTTGGCTCCTTCCTGATCCGATGCAGGTGGTCCCCGAAGCACCCCTTCCCGGAGATCACCTGCGTCAGTCGGTACGAGAGGCTTCCGTGTCGCCTCTCTAGCCAATCCTCCATGATGGACCTTACCGCCGCTATTGCGGCGTGCCCTTCACGGGAAGTACCCTGTAGGTTTTGATTATTCCTGTGCGAGTTTCGAAAATTAGCGGATATTGGCGGCATAAACGGCTGTATCTTTTGATTGCTTTGACTAAGAAGTTTCATTTTTTCACATCTCCAAGGGACAGTAGACCTGAGTATTAGATATACATTTCAGTTTAATACCTCCAAGCGTTCCTGAGAAAAACGGTCTTGACAGACGGACGGACGGACGGACAACGAAGTGATCCTATAAGGGTTCCGTTTTTTCCTTTTGAGGTACGGAACCCTAAAAATGCAAAATACCGATACCATTGACCTTTAACATTTTTTGGTTGCGGTAGACCCGAGACGGCGTGCGGTTTTAGTCGGTTCAAGCCCGACATAACCGCCCCCGCTGGCCAGCGGAGGGGTATCCGAAGGGATTTCCGCACGAAAAAAAAAAAGGTAGAATCGGTGAAGACTTTTGAAAATTTATTATGTTCTCGTAGGTATATCGTCTGAGATCTATACCAATATTCGGGTCCATGTGAATAATTTCAAGGTTCTGTAGTGTGAGGTGACGGCCTCTGTGGCGTAGCGGTAGTGCATTCGACTGGAACGACAGGGGGCGCGGGTTCGATTCCTGCTCAGTGCAAATATTTGTATGCATGAATATGTCTATTTACATTGGTCTGGGTGTTTCTATGTATAATATGTACGTATTCACAAAAAAAGTATTATGTATGTTTATCCGCATTCTGTAACCCATAACACAAGCTAGTTAAAGTATGCTTACTTTGGGTCTAGAAAGCGCTGTGTAGAATATCGAAGAATATTTATTATTTTAATGTAATACATCAGTTTAACTTACTTTTTTTTAATTCTATCGGAATGTGCGAAGTTGAACACTTCCTTATAGGAAGCATTCGAGTCAAGTAACTGAGCTATCTGGCCCTGTTCTAGTTAAATGAAAATCTCGTCTAGGATAGGTTCAAGTCTCATCTTAAATGTGAACTATTTCTAATTTAAAGGCTCCACAATTTCATTCAATTAACACTTTTTTCTCGTCTATTTTGACCGGGCTTACCAGCTGTATATAATCAAAGCCAGCAGGGTTCTACAGACCAGCACGGTTCCGAGAGCTTATATGGCTCACTATTTGAACATAACTAGAGGCTACATCGTGTATTTACTACATACGTAACAGCAATGAAGCTATTACGTCATCGTATTTGGTGTTCTAAACCCATTTGGTAACACCGCAAACAGTTTAGTAAGCATCGTATATTATAGCTACCTACCTAGTAAGTTAGAGATAGATCGATGGTAGTGAGGAATCAAATTTAATGTTAAGGACAAAATTCACGTTTGGCAAAAAGTAATACAAATTGCCTGCCTTGTTGGTCTTGTGGCAGAGAGACCGACTGGTCTTTATGATACCTTTTATTTTTTATTTTTCGTGCGGAAATCCCCTCGCTGGCCAGCGGGGGAGGTTATGTCGGGCTTGAACCGACTAAAACCGCACGCCGTCTCGGGTCGTCATTTCCCTCGCACCCCGACTGACTCTGGGTCATCTCCGATCACCCATTTCGAGATAGCCCTCTCAGGTTTGGGAACCACGGTGTCTCCATGTTGCCGGGAAGAGGGGTGGGGCTTGGCGCCCCGCCGTCCCGGCCTGCTTCTGCTGGGGTGACAGGTGACCTCACCAGCCACCCCCAGGCCTGCGCTCATGGAGGGCATAGGTATCATACAGAGTCGCTCATTGACTAAGCGACTCTGTATGATACTGTGACGGTCCAACCATCGAGATTGCATTGGCGGTCTGAGGATGGGGGCTTGCTGTTCAGAACGGCTTCAGACGTTGCAGATTAACATTAAAATACCCTTCTCACTGCTCATACATTGTTGGCCTAAAAGTAAAATAAAAATTATAAGGACAATTCAAGATTTAATGATTTCTTTTATTAACTTTTAATATAATTTTGGTATAATCTCATGTTAATTTGGTTACAAGATAATTTAAAGAGTAGGAATAGTTGAAGTGAATTTATTTGTTTAGGCTGATAGCTTCCGTTATTAATTTCAAATAGTCGATAGTTAGTAGTGGCTTTGAAACATATTGTTTTATGGCAACTCAGAAGAGATGACGTGTAGTGGCGTGATTATAGGAAAGTGGGGTAGTAAGAGGCAATAAAAGGAGCGTACCGGGGAATATCGAGATGAGTCTTCAAGAATTCGTCGCGAACTTAAGTTGCTGAAAAGTTCATCCGAATTTTAGAAAGCCTTGTAGCCTGCGTGGTGAGTTATCTTAGTTTCTGTTCTTCTAATTCTTAAAATGTTGACTGTATTTAGGTTTCATAAATTGTATTCATGATAATTTACTTTTGTGGGTTGGAGGTAGAAAAATAAAATAGAATATAAATTTTCCTTTAAAACCTAAGATTTATATATCTGGTGTGGTCATGGTATGTGAACTGGGTTGACTTTGGCCAAGTCAAGTCAGGGATCAGACTGTGGCTATGCTATGATAGCGTTCTCTGTCGATTCATGCTGGGTTTAGAGTACTCGAGGCTCTCTATCTGGGATGAGGTGACTGGGTTCATGCAGTATGTACTAAGCTATAAATCTAGTTTAGAATCCTAAATTTTAGGGCAAACCTTGTAGAGATTATTCCATTTGCTTGCCACTGGGTTGAATGTAGGTGGGTTAAGGGTAATTTCGTAGCTAGATTAGGGCGTGTCTCCCGATATAGGTGGGGTGTGGTTTGGTGTGAAGGTGGTAGCAGAAATTGTGAGTATAAGAGACGCTCCAGCAGCGGGTTGGTGAGAAGTGAACAACTTATTAACTTGAACTGTATCTATGTTGTGGCTTTCTTCTTTTGCGTCTGATCACATGTCCCTATGGAATGTTGACGGACATTATTTGTACTATGATTTACAAATTTATTGTATGTCCTGTGCGTTCTTTCCATAATCATTAAAATCTAGGTCACCTGAATAGATTACAAAACTTTTATTGCCGTTAACCTATAGGTATGTAAGCAATTTGCTACTAACATTTTCTTTTAATGCTACCTTATCTAAATCTAGATGGCTAGTTCCTATAAGCCTGGGATGTCTATTGTAGATTCTTAGCCTGTATCTGTAATGGCATTTAATATTCAAAGTGTGATTAATGGGTCATATGACCTTGTTAAACTAACTTATAAAATATTATTTTATACACTCATCATTACACTCATCCTGCACACTACACAATACCCTTGTGTACACGAAATATGTAGTTCTAGGCAAGCTTAAGAGCCTCCCAAGTTCTTAAGTTTGCTTGGAATGAGGTAAAGTTTTGAGAAATTGAGCTATCTTATTTTTTACGATGGTTCTACTGAAATTCAACAGTCTGTCTGGGATGAGTCCAGAGGATGGCTGTATTCGACCGTTGTTTTATTATAGGGAACCCCAATTGGGCAGAGCCCGTTCAGCGTTGGATATCGCATTCTATGTGCTAGACAAACTAAATGTTTATTCTAGTGGATGGAATGTAGCGTCCCTTTACTTGCCTAGTCTGCCGAGACAACAGTACTGTACGCAACAATAGCTAGTAATGGATTATCGATGTGTGTTGTGAAACCTTGCTTAATCAAGTAAGGTAATATAATCATACCCTGACTCAGTTCATTGCTGATATTGGTTCGGTCCGAGGGGATGTTTAGTGACGACTGATGCCCCTTGGCTAGCTCAACCCTACTGAGCTTATCTTGTAGTATCATACGGTTTCTCAACTGGTGATAGGACAAGATCAGACAGTTCACTTTGTGTTGTATTGTGTATACATACAGCCATCTGCTGGACTATTATTCCTATCAAATACAGACCTCACTTTCATTGTAAAGATGAGAAGCTCAAAGGTACGGTAATTACTTGAGTAAATGATTGTTATGTCTTACAAAGCAGCTTCATTTAACTCTTGACAATTCCTTTGTCTTTATCCAGTCCTTGTGAGTGCCTGATTTAATTCAGACATTTAAAACAAATTATTTACAGGATCGATGTCCAATTCGATCTATGTATCCTGTTTGACGGATGTGAGCTCGTCTCATTGTAAGTGATATGTCATGCTGGGCTAAGCCCTCGCAATACATGCTATCATACTTACCTATCTACTTATTATTATGTCTTTATCGGTGTGGGGAAAATACTTGTGTCTTGAAAGCGTTTGGTCGCGGTATCGCTTGACCCTGAAACGTGGACAGTTGCCACAAGCTCGCATTGTGTCTTGAAAGCGTTTGGTCGCAGTATCGCTTGACCCTGAAACGTGGACAGTTGCCACAAGCTCGCATTGTGTTTTGAAAGCGTTTGGTCGCGGTATCGCTTGACCCTGAAACGTGGACAGTTGCCACAAGCTCGCATTGTGTCTTGAAAGCGTTTGGTCGCAGTATCGCTTGACCCTGAAACGTGGACAGTTGCCACAAGCTCGCATTGTGTCTTGAAAGCGTTTGGTCGCGGTATCGCTTGACCCTGAAACGTGGACAGTTGCCACAAGCTCGCATTGTGTCTTGAAAGCGTTTGGTCGCGGTATCACTTGACCCTGAAACGTGGACAGTTGCCACAAGCTCGCGAAACCTTACCATATATATTACCATGTCTGTTTACAGCTGGTACCCATATCAGCGCTAGTAACTCATTGGCCGTGTTCTAGATGAACTGCCCAAGGGGTTACCCAATTACTGCCTGTGTATGAATACACTACAGCAATGATTCGAGCTATACATTCGTTAGACTGGATATATTTTCATCTAACCTATGGGCACTCATTCCCAATTCGGTACTATTTTTATTTGGTAAAGCACCAAGGTTGTGCATAACTTAAAAGTAGTATGCCTTCAGCTTGGAGAGGATTGGTTGCTCGTTGGGGGCCTGGGGTTTTGGCGGATGCGGCCTCCCCGGTTCCAACAATGGAACCGGTCATAGGATTCCTTATTACCTATAAAATTACCCCATCCTAGCAGTCTACACATATCAACAGATGCTTCATTTAATTTTTCCGGCTACTCTGAGATAATCTACTATGTAGGTTATCTCAAGGTAACTAATTATTAACCACATATGTATTTAATCACTCATTTTATTTACTTGACCACCAATATTTACTATATCTTTGTCTAAATAACTCAAATTGTATATAAGAAAACTATATACATTTCCTTTGCAGGGTCCAGTTATGGTAAGACAACTCCATATTGTGTGTGTTATATCTTCACTTCTACCTAAACTAAATGCTTATATATCATACTGTGAAATTTAACTAGCTTGCATTTAAAGGTACACAAAACTTAAAATGTCTATATCTAGGATCACTTAGGAATGAACTTAGTATTCAGAATTTTATAAATATCACTAATTATCACTATAGAGACTAGGTAGCTTCTAAAATCAAAATCTTAAATCATATTAGGTTCAGGGATTCAATGTAGTTGTATAGGAACATTATTTAACTTTATTACTAGATAGAATAATAGTTATAGGAATTAGATTGAAATCAGTGTTCTCAATACCATGTACTCTTGTCTTGTCTCAATGTACCAAATAAAGGACTATGAGTTACTACAATGCTTAAACACAACATATAGAGGGTTCCATACTTATAAATATTTAGACGATCACAATAAAGCCAAACTTTTAATAGTGTCTTCCTAAACTTGGAGGATATAATAGTAACGGATACTCTCAGTGCCTTCAGCACTGTAATCAGTTGCTGCATTCAGGTCCATCGTGTCATCAGTGGGCGGTTCATAAACTTTCGGGACACCGTAAGGGGGGAGACGTTACAATACCTTGGGTTCGAATCCCAGGGTTTCCTCCTAGAGTTGCGAGGTGAGACGGTAGTCACCCCCAAAAAAGTCAAAATAAACCAAATTGGTACCACAACTAATTTTCAATTTTATAATAATTAAACATACCAAATACATATTCAAAACGAAATCACAGACTAGAAAGCCAATTGAATTTCCTAACTTATATAAAGACATCATTCGATATTTACCAACTGTCTTACCTTGACTTATCAAACAACTTAAAATAGCAATTCATCACTCGCAAATAGCACTTTACTCCACTAAACACACTCAATGTCACCTTGGAGTACCCATAAATCGATAGGACCTGCCAATTCTCAAGCAAAAATAATTCTCATCGTAAAATATCAGGCTATACACGCGAGTTGACAACAAGATCCAGCGAATCTTGTGTAGGGCTGCCACGTTTGTTTATACTAGTGTGTCTCACTAGCTGATGCCCACGACTCAGCCCGCGCGGAGGTCGGTTATCGTTATTTGGTTATGGGTCAGTAGCTTTTGCGTCCATCGCGAACAAACAGAAAAGAATTCCAAAAAAAAAATCCGTTCCCGCAGGGGAACGCACAGGTAGATTTCGTGAAGCAATTAATATTATTTTTTACCATGTTTAATTTTTTTTTCTCGAAAACGGTAACTTTAAGCGAAAAACTTTTCAGGCATTTATTTTAGACTTAAAAATGGCCTATCGATTAAAAATGTTTCCGACGCCAAGAATGTTCACCGGTTAGAAGTTATGATTTTTTTCCCGAAAATTTTTGGTTTGTCCCCCTCCACTTTTAGTTAAAGTTTTAATCTTATAGGTTTATAATTAAAAGTTGTTGGTATTCATGTATACTATGGGATAAAATTAGAACGGTTCGAATATCTTTCATGGAACGTGAAATTTTGAGGAAAAACTGATTTCACAAAAAATGAGGTCCCCTTAGGCCGGATTCCACCCGTTCACGAACTTAAACTAAGTTTACACCCAAGCAATTTTTGACCGCAGTTTGAAAGCGATCGGGGCAAAAATGCGACCGTGAGAGTGCCGCAAATTTTGGGAAGTGGAACCATACATACATACATATATATATTATATAATAAACTTTTTGACCAGTGGTCATTTCGGACTCAGGGGGTCATAACTAGACCTCCTATGAAGAAATTTTTTTTAAATTCGGCAGTAGTCAATAAACCAATAGGTAGATCGATTTCATAAAATAATTTAAGCTTTTTTTATATCTCCAATGTAAAGAAAACTAATTTAAATTTTTTGAATAGTATAAATAGATGAGTGATGTATTTTTATGGTTTCTAATTCAATGAATTAATTCATGAGTTGGTGTCGTTGTCAATATAAAGACAAGTCGACACTGAAATGATGATACTGACTATTAATTCAACCCACAGATTTGTATGCTCCGGTGCACATACATTCACAGAATAGAAGTGTTCATTACGCATATTGTACGGTTATTACTGCCGCACGTAAATTTCAATGAGATAGCATAATGTAGATTTACAAATCAAAGTTCATAAAAGGTGATACAAATGGTGAAAAAAGGATCACTAAACATTTGGTAAAATTGACCGTACTATTATGGACGAGATGAAATGGTCTGGAATCTGGATCTGAAGAATCTGAATGGAATGGAATGAATGAGTAATTTAAAACACATTTAGTGCTTTAGTGCTTGAATTCAGAGTGAAGTCTGCAAGTGATCTGCATCATCTGATTATCAAATAGTATCAATTTCTACAATACTAGCAAAAAAGATGAAATTAGGGTTGTCAAATTCCTTGACAACCCTAATTTAACCTTTAGTAAATCCGTTGGTAAACAGAGCCTCCGTTGGACGTACGCCTCCTGCGATAAAAACGGGGTGTTTCATAAATAATTCATAAAAATCTTGACTCACCTCGCGCCTGTGCGGAAGCTGCCAGGAATATATGACAATAGTCCCGATTCTGTTGCACATAGTACTAAATTGATTTGAATTTCACTATACCTCTCACTAACACTGCATGAAAGAATCGAGTGAATAGGTTCCTTCAAGGCAAACGTGATGCATCGTAGATCACATTGTCACTTACTTCAGGTGAGATCGAGATCAAACGTGAGTCTATCAATAATAAAAACAGAACAAAAGTGCGGAGCACTCCGGGAGTGCCGACAGTTGTGAAAACTTGAACAATTACGTGTGTATTTTTTAATCGCCATCATCTCTCTCTCCCTACTTGCCTCCCTCTCTCTCCCTACCTTCCTCCCTTCCTCCCTGCCTGCCTCCTTCGGTTTTCCGGAATTAACTGTTCTTCTTTTTATATTTTTGCTACTTATTTCATAGTATAATAACACTAATGCATTATAACCTTCCTATATTCGTGTCAAATTTTAAAATTCGCGGACGATGTGTAAGACGTGCTGTTGAACTTCACCCAGTGGACCACCAACGTGAACCCAATCTAATACAAGCAATTCAGCTTAGTTGAGGGGGTTGAATAATGGTTACAGGCCACTTCCGGTGGACCGTGGTAGGAGGGGAAGACCTCAGAAATACTGGCTTGACGTCATAAACGATGACATGCATACCAATGGTCTCACTGCCAGTGATGGCAAAAACCATGCGAAGTGGGGGAAGAAAGCTAGAAAGCTGACTTTGGGCGCCACTACAATTAGATAATAATGGAAAATACCGCTCATAGTAAGAAGCCTCCTGGGTTCGAATCCTGGTCATTATTTTACCGACGTGAACCCACTCCTATGACAGTAAGTAATTAAGCTTACCTGGAGAGGGAATACTAGTAATTTCGGTTACTAGATTACATACACAAAGTGAAGAGGAGAAGGAGTGACAACAGTGCAAGTCAATTTCGTCGGTAACACAGTGATAGCAAACTGTCTATACAAATCAAGCTTTGCCAATTTTAGCAGAATACCTACCTGTTAACTAATACATTTGTACAATACATAAAGCCATAAATTGGATAAAATCAGTGATACGAGTGTAAAATAGTTCCAAGTGAAAAAATATTGACGGTGGATGCAATATCATTTTTAAAAGTGCAAATCATATCATTTGCTTCTGCCTTAAACTGATTATCACAATAATTACAAGCTTGCTCATTGTGGTTATTAGATTAGTAGCACTGTCTATCTCTCGATACGGCCTCGAGGTATAAATGTACAGAAGTGTTTGATTTGGCTCGAGTTCGATCCTAACTCAAAGTATTACTTTTTGTAAGGTTACTTAACTCGCATACCTGTTACGGCGGTAAACTACTAACCGTTCGCTAGCCGACAACCTTCTTAACAAAATGTTTACCTGCAAACACTGTAGAACTGAAGCCCGAGATGGTGTGACATGTTCCCTGTGTACGGGCCAGTTTGATTTTCCCTGCGCAGGCATAACCGAAAATGGTTGGAGAAAGCTCGGGGACCGTAAATCCACTTGGAAGTGTGCCAGTTGTAAAACTTCAGCGGCGGCTAGTCCCCGTCCCGGGTCCCTTAAGATGTCATCGGGGTCGGAATCGGAGGCTATCTTGAGCGAGATTAAAAGGATATCAGCCCAAATGGAAGTTTTACCAGGTCTGGTTGCCAGCGTCAGGGCTATTGAGGCGGAGCTCTCTGAACTCAGAGCTATGAGAACGGAATTCTCGGAGTTGAAGTCATCCATAGAGTTTGTTCATTGTGCCGTGGAATCATTAACGACGAAAATATCAACACTGGAGAAGGATATCGAGGCTATGAAGCGAACTAAGGAAGAGGTATCGATCCTGAGTACCCGAGTGGAGAAACTTGAGAGTTTACACCGAGAGAGTGAGCAGCGGGCCCGTATGAGTAACATAGAGATTAAGGGAGTACCTATGTCTAACTCGGAAAACCTTTTTACTATAGTGGCCAAACTTGGAGACATCATTAAGTGCCCTGTCCCAAAGGAGCAGATTAACTATATAGCAAGGGTTCCTATGCGCAACGACAAAAATAACAAAAACATAATCTGTTCGGTGCTTAATAGTTACGTGAAAAGTAACTTTGTGGCAGCTGCGAAGAAGTATAAAACCCTCAAGCCTACGGATCTGGGACTGTTGGGGGAGAATAGGATCTATATTAACGACCACTTAACGTTGGAGAATAAAATACTCCTAAATAAGACCAAAGCACGAGCCAAGGAACGCGGCTACGAACATGTGTGGGTCAACGGGTGCAGAATACTACTCAGAAAAAATGTAACCTCTCCGATCTTACACATAAAGACCGAACAAGACCTCAAAAAGTTTTTATCATAAATATATCGTGTCAACACTCTGGAATGTTGTTTGGTTACTGCAACCTAACAACTTTGAGAATCGCAGGTACTATTTTTTTCTATTCAATTGTTGTTCGCCGGCCTTTTGTTCTCTTATCTCGGGGTGTCGGCCGCTCTGTTGTGGTGGGTTTTTGTGGTTTAGAGCACTACTGCGAACGGTATAAGGATGAAAGTTGTTTGTCGCTTTACAAATATTTAAATAATATTAGCTGTAATTTCTATTATAATAACTCTGTTTGCGTTTTCAATTTTGTACTTAATTCTTATGCCGCTAATGTCTTAATTTGCTCACCTGCACAACTTGCAGAAATGTGCCCTGCTTTAGAAATATTATTTCTTTTTTGTTTTGAATTGTATATGCCTCTTAATACTTATTTTCTATTTAAATATTTTATGTCTCCGAATGATTTTTGATGGCGCCTATTAGTATTTATTATCAGAATGTGTGTGGACTGCGAACCAAAACAGGCGTTTTTTATAGAAATATCTGTAAAAACAGCTATGATGTGATTTGCTTATGCGAATCGTGGCTTATTGATGGCATTACTGACAATGAACTGTTTGACGATAGATATTTGGTATGGAGGCGGGACCGGGACTACGCTGCTACTGGTCAAACCAAGGGAGGCGGCGTCTTAATAGCTGTGAGACGGGAGCTCGCGGCGGACGCTCGCCAAGAGTGGTGGTCGTCTGCTGAGGACCTGTGGGTCACACTGAAGCTGCATCGCAGAAATCCTAGCGTGACATACAAAATTCATATTTGTGTTGTCTACATTTGCAACCAAAAGGGTGGTAATGCGTTGTCGGTGCAGTTGCGCTGTTTCTCTAACAACTTATCGGACATAGTCCTAAAAAACCCCGCGGATAGGTTCATTGTTATTGGTGATTTTAACCAACCCAACTTAACTTGGCATTCTGGTGGCGGGGAAGGTTCTTTGTCTCCTTCTAATGTCCAGGGTGATACACAAAGGGACTTGATCGACAACTTTAACATGTGTAGTCTACAGCAATACAATTATCATGCTAACGCAATTGATAGGGTATTGGATCTAGTTCTTTCCAACGATTATGTCTCAGTAGCTCATAGCGAGGACCCGCTGGTTAAGGAGGATCCGCATCATAAGGCTCTGACTATTACAGGCGAGTTTGTTCAGCTGCATAGCTTGCCGTCACGTCCCCATGTGAAATTCCTATATTCTTCAGCCAATTTCAATGCAATAAATACTGAAATTACTCAAGTGGACTGGCAAAGTGAATTAAATCGTGGGTCATTGGAGGATGCAGTTGCTTACTTTTACAGTATCATTGAGAGACTACGTAATACATATATACCAACTAAAACAGTGGTGCCTCAATCACAATACCCTCCTTGGTATAGAAGCCCGTTGATAAAAATAATTAAAGAAAAATCTAAATTTCATGCTAAATTCAAAAAGTACAATAATCTCTCCGACCACCAGTCTTTTGTTATTTTGCGACAAAGGGCTAAAGAACTAGATAAACAATTATTTCGGGATTACATAACTAGGATTGAGGCGGACATATGTATTAACCCTAGGGCTTTTTGGAGTTACGTTAAATCGAAAAGATTATCTAACTCCTATCCCTCAGTGCTCAGGTTTGGACACCTGTCGTCCAGCAATGGTGAGGAAATTGCTAACATGTTTAGCGATTACTTCTTTTCTAACTTTTTGATGGATACGGATAGAAATCAAGTTTTTCCCGAGCAATTTGAACACCCCACAGCAACAGCAGATATAAGTTCTGTTGAAATATGCGAAGATGAAGTCTTCAGGCTCCTAAAGCAAGTAGATTTAAGGAAGTCAGCCGGGCCTGACCATGTTCCACCGGTTTTTATTACCAATTGCGCTAAGAGTCTCACTGTTCCTCTGTCAATCCTATTTATGCGATCTCTCGAGTCTGGTCAAATGCCTTCGGTCTGGAAGTCGGTATATATAACACCAATTCACAAAAAGGGGCCAAAAAACTCTGTTGAGAACTATAGACCGATCTCAAAGTTATGCGTGTTTGCAAAAATCCTCGAAAGAATCATTCATACACAACTCTATTCTGCTCTCAAACATGGCTTTGGTGAGGAGCAACATGGCTTTTTGAAAGGTCGGTCCACCTCGTCTAATTTAGTCATCTGTAGCGACTTCCTAACAGAAGGAATGGCTCAGCGGTCCCAGGTTGATGTTATATATACCGATTACAGCAAGTGTTTTGATCGGATACACCATGCCACTTTACTGCGAAAGCTTCTGTCGATGGGCATTAGGGGTAATCTTTTTAGATGGTTCAAGTCATATGTTGAAAATAGGTGCCAAACCGTCGTTTTAAATGGTTATTCATCAAGGGCGACTTACATTCCTTCAGGAGTTCCTCAAGGATCATTGTTAGGTCCGCTTCTGTTCAACATTTTTGTGAATGATATTAGTCAATGTTTTGTAAACTCAAAAATACTATTATATGCAGATGATATGAAAGTTATGAAACAAATATCAACTATCACAGACGCTGAGCTATTGCAGCAGGATCTTGAGCGGTTCCAGGAATACTGTAGCCGAAACAGGCTCGACTTGAACGTCGCTAAGTGCTTCGCGTGTTCCTTTACACGTAAGCCCAATCCCATAAGCTACGATTATAAGCTGCGGGGGAGGTGTCTGTCTAGAGTTAACGCGATGAAAGATCTTGGTGTCACGTTCGACTCAAAGCTCCTTTTCGATACACATATAGACAGTATTGTCACTAAGGCCTCAAAAGCGTTAGGGTTTATCTTAAGAACGTCAGCAGATTTTCAGAGCATAAAAACAATAAAAATATTATATTGTTCCTTGGTTCGAAGCCATCTCGAATATTGCTCTCAAGTATGGAATCCTATCTATAACACGTATATAGACAGAATAGAGAGCATACAAAGGAGGTTCTTGAGGTATATACAGTTTAGATCACAGTGTTATCTTCCAAATTATTATAGCCGTTGCAAAAAATTTCATATCCTTCCACTATATGAGCGAAGAAAAATTGCTGACTTATCGTTCTTTTTCAAAGTCATGAACGGGTCGGTTGACACGCCTGAGTTGGTGAGCAAGATAGGCATACGGGTTCCATCTGCATTTTTTCGTAGACCTGAGTTAATCTATACTCCTATCGCAAGAACCACGTATCGCCAAAACTCATATATGATCAGAGCTGGTCGCATATACAACGAAGCATCCCAGAGTGTTGACATTGATATCTTTAACACCAGTGTGCCTATATTAAAGAAACTTTCTTGTGAGCACTTTTTCGGCGATAAAATGAATGTTTGAGGGACAGATTGATTTCTGTACTCATTCTATTTTGTCTCTGTTTTTTTGTATTTTAATTCCTTTTCTTTTATTATTGTTGTTTATTTTTTGTGTTTTTTTTTTTTTTAATTTATTTGCTATTGTTTTAAGTACCTAAATCCGTTGTTTCTACTACTGTTTCTTGAAAGCTAACACTTAATCGTAACATCTACATGTGAAAACTTGTAACTGGCCCTCGCATGCTATATTATACACTTTGCTCATTATACTAGCTGTAAGTTTTCCGAAAATGTAAAAATAAAATAAAATAAAAATAAATAAAATAGATAATATTTAAAAAATGGAAACGAGACACATAATAAAATAAAGTGAGTGAAAAAGAGACGAAATTTTTGACTAAAATTATTTTAACCTCAAACACCAGAATTGACACCACCGTAACAGCACATAATGAAACATGTTTTTAGAGCCTTTGATCAGGAGACTTATTAGAACAGAGTAGGTGTTTTAGAAATTAGCAAAAAAGTATTAAAAATAGGGGAGGGGGGGGCTAGTACTTTGATAATGCTAAATATTTTCTAAAGATTTAGATCGGAAAAAGAGAACATCTAGAACGGGACTTGAACCCGCGACCAGTCCCTTACCGGGGGAATGCTCTGACCAGCTGAGCTATCTAGACACGTCCCAGATATTCGAAATTCTCCGATATATTGTATACGTCTTAAGGTGACGCTGGAGCCATCTATCGTAATTCTTGCGAACTACAGAAACAATGAATAACTTTACAGTAATTTTTAAACATTGTTTTTTGATGACTCCGCCTAATTAATTCAATTAAATTTTTTTAAGCATTTTGTATGCTTACTTTTTCTAAAGATTTAGATCGGAAAGAAAAATAGTAGTCTCGTTTTAGATATGGACCGCACAAAACGTATTCTGCTTCTGTTGTTATTAAAAAGACGGAGAGAGAAAAAAAATGTAAAAAGACATTACTGGGTGCACCCAAATCTTTCAAGTATGAATAGTGATGGAAATCATTTCAATAGAAAATATGAGGCATTGAAATCCTGTGACCACAAATTTTACAGTTATTTTAGAATGTCTGTATCAAGTTTTCAAGGATGATTAAAAATCGTGCATAGTACCCACGTTGCCGGCTATCGATGCCGTCTGATGCACCGTTCCACGGCGACGACGTCGTGCCGGTGGTGATGTGGACAAGCACTAAGGGTTTCCACACCCAAAAAATATAGGTCCTCCACTTAGAACACGCGTCTGAATAGGGCTCTTAAGTTAGGTTGCCTAGTAATAAACTTAGTTTCTGTAATTAACACTGGAACGTAAATTATAATAAGTTATTATTGTAAAGGATTACGCTACAGGTGTGTAATTAGGGAACTTTGAGGGAATACGGGTTTGGTTGAAAGGTTTATACCGTACATAATATGGATATAGTTATAAAGGTATTCACTTATGCTGGGTACACACTAACTACCCGAGGGGGCCATCTTACACACGAGGGGGCAATCTCAATACCAGAGATGGCCCTGGGTCAGTCGGGGTGCGAGGGAAATGTCTTATAGGCCCTGACACCCCGGCGCCGGCGCCTGAAGACCCAAGACAGCGTGCGGTTTTAGTCGGTTCAAGCCCGACATAACCTCGCTGGGCAGCGGGGGATATCCGAGGGGATTCCGGCACGAAAAGACAAAAAGTATTATAACTCGTCAATTATTCGATCCCTGGTGACACTGCCGACCGCCTGCCAACCCAGTAATGTCGCCTTTTGGGTAGATAACACCACAAATTAAAGGATATGTCCTATTCTACTTCCTACTATGTCGAGCAACGTGAAAGTTTGTAGGATGTATGGATGTTTGTTACTCTTTTACGCAATAACGGCTGATCGGATCTGGCTGAAATTTGGTAGAAGGATATATTATAGTCTGGAATAACATACAAGCTACTTTTTATCCCTGGAATAAGTACCTATAGGAAGCGGGAATGGTATCAGAATTTCAAATTCGGGTGGAGCTGCGGGCAGCAGCTAGTATAAACAGGAAAAAAAACTAAAGTGAACTTCGATGGGGGGGGGGGGGTTGTTCTTCGACATCTTAATATTTTATTAATGGAGTCAGTTAACGAGCAACAACTTTTATAACCTCAAAATCTTTGTATATGTTTATTAGGGAGGGTGCCAAGGTCCGCCGGTAACCCTGGGGTTATCCTTTCGAGGGCTTACCCGGGGTGCCCGGCAATGGACACTTGGGCAGGGCACCGTGCGGGTTTAGTCGATGCACGACATAACCGCCCCCGCTGGCCGGCGGTGGGGTATCCGAAGGGATTTCCGCACGTAAAAAAAAAAAAAAGGAAGCAGTGTTTGTAATTGACGTACTTAAGTTGTCGCACCATCTGGGTTCATATTAATAAGCATAGACACAAAGTTTGCTTCATTGCGTAGTATAAAAATAAAGTTACAAATACGCGTCTACCTGTGTCTCTGTTTACGTCTTCTGTACCACAAAATGCTAGCAAGGCTTTATGCTATCGGTGCTTTACTACACTCTGTAGGAGGGCACTGCCCTTTTCCTGAGGGTTCTTCAGCTGCACTCCCAAGTAGTGAGGTCCAGTGCATCTTGGCCCAACGCAGCTTCATCTTCACGCTACCACAGCAGATGCCCTAGCCAAGTAAGGTGACAACTTACTTGGCTATTAATTGGCTTATAATTTACTGCTTCCTACCTGACGGAAAACTCAATTTCGATCCAGAAATTAGAGGCCAAAATCCCTGAAACTGAGAATTATCTAATGCAGGGCGTTATTTTAACGGTCCCGACGGATTTTTTTTACGCCTCGCTTAAAGAAATCGGGATTTTAGGAATAAGAAAATACGTTTTTGGGCAAAGTATTCCAGGTTTTGAGAGAAAGAAAGGAATCATAGAACCGTTAAGTTCGTGACGTCAAAGGGAGAAAGTGGGATTAATTGGAAGATCTTAAAGGAACACTTACTATGGTATTGGCAATAGTTTAGTAGAAATTCAGCTTGACTTTGATACTAGTGACAGTAACGCTGATTAGGGTTTTGTAATGTTGATCAATATAGATATTCACATTAGCAAGTATTAAATATTGGCAAGGACCTAATAAATTATTGACAAAGAAGTAAACGGCACACATCAAATAGTAAAATGGCTTTTTAGGGTTCCGTAGCCAAATGGCAAAAAACGGACCCCCTATAGATTCGCCATGTCTGTCTGTCTGTCTGTCCGTCCGTATGTCACAGCCACTTTTTTCCGAAACTATAAGAACTATGCTGTTGAAACTTGGTAATGGTGGTGAACCGCATTAAGATTTCCACATAAAAATAGAAAAAAATAACAATAAATTTTGGGGGTTTCCCCATACTTAGAAATTAAACTCAAAAAAATTGTTTCACCAAACCCATACGTATCTTGGGGATTGTGGTCGCAGCACTAGTGGAACCGGTGGGTGTCACGCGGTGCTGCGACGACAATCCTCTTCTGATGAGGCCGTCAAGCTGAGTGCCACCATTGTTAACATGGTACGTGTATGTAATGGTGACCCTCTTTCCAGAGACTTTACCTTCAGCTTACCATCAGGCGAGGTGAAGTCAAATTGACGTGTCCTAAATAAAAAAAAAATAAATAAAAAAAAATGGATAGGTCTATAAAAATGAAATTGAGGTTTCTAATATATTTTTTTTCTAAACTGAATACTTTGCGCGATTGACACTTCCAAAGTGGAAAAACCCCACCCCTGTAACTTCTGAAATAAGAGAATGATAAAACTAAAAAATAAATATGATGTACTTTACTATGTAAACTTCCACTAAAAATTGGTTTGAACGAGATCTAGTAAGTAGGTTTTTTAATACGTCATAAATCGTAAACCGCAATTTACCTTTCATTCAATCAACTCAAATATAAATGTTTTACTTGCTGTTACAGAGCCCTTCATGGGCGAGTCCGACTCGCACTTGGCCGGTTGTTATTTATTTCATCTGTACACTTTTATCCTTATTTCATGTTTTACAAATACCCTTCGTGGTGTCAATTATAAAGTTAAATGTACACTGTGAGAATCTAACTTTGACCAGAACAGTTACAAGCATCCACCCACACAGTTCACTTCATAGAGGATTTCATTACATCGAGGTAGTATTATTAGCCTCCTAACGGCCTCTGTGGCGTAGCGGTAGTTCACTCGACTGCTACGACGCGGGCGCGGGTTCGATTCCCGCTCAGTGCAAATATTTGTATGCATGAATATGTCTATTTGCATTGGTCTGGGTGTTTCTATGTATAAAATGTATGTATTTACGAAAAAAAATATATAAGTATGTTTATCCGCGTTCTGGAACCCATAACACATGCTAGTTAAACTATGCTTACTTTGGGTCTAGAAAGCGCTTTGTAGAATGTAGTAGAACATTTATTTATTTATTTATTATATTATCTCGATGTATTAGTAAGTAAATAAAAATAATTATGCAAGCAATATTTTAGTGTTTATTTCTAAGTTTTATTAGTGTTTCATTTTACGAGGTAAGTTTCAAACACATATTTCGCACATTTTAAGTAAGTTAAAGTTAAAAGTAAGTTACAAGTATAACTTAGTCATAGAAGTATGTCTATATAAATATTAAAGTAAAGTTGCGGTAGGTGATGATTGGGATAAACTGTAGAACGGGTGGATTTTCATGATCTTTGAATTCTTAGATTTGAATATACCTACTGTGCCTTTTTGTGTTTTTGCGGAAAATACAATTGTCACCCCCCCCCCCTCCCTCCCCCTCACCAACCAGCAGGGTTATGTCTGACTAGAACCGACCAAAACTTCACACCATCTCGGGTCTTTAATGCCGGAGTGCTAGGAGATATTCACGTAATAAATTTAGCTGATAAAGTAACCAACCGGGTCAGCTTGTTTTAATATTAAGAAGAGATGTTTGAAATTTAAGAATAATTATTTTGTAATTTGTCCATTGCGCCTCAAGAAGTTACCCTGGGCTCCAAAGTTTGCTTTCTTTCTCTTCGCTCAACGACGTTCGTCCTGCACGAGTGCCGGCTTTGGACTGATAGGTGAAGCCGCCACGTTGCGCGCCCCCCTATCTTTACGGGGACACCATGATTCCCAAACCTTAGGGGGCCATCTGGAACCGGAGATGGCCCTGGGTCAGCCGGAGTGTGAGGGGAATGCCTTATGGGCTACCTTTCAGATCTGATAGAGATGGCGTACCATTTAGGTCGGTTCGAGTCCAACATAACCACCTTCGCTGGCCGGCGGGATTTCCGCACGAAAAAGAAATGCTCCTACTCTTAATTTGCTTTTTTTTAAGCTTTGGTGGGAGTGTTTGTCGTCTGACTTCCCAACTCTGAGGGGAAACCCTATGCCAGAGCCTCGTCGGTCAAACGGCTTGCAAGTGGGGTTGGCTTGGGCCTCGAACATCTTGGTTGGATGATATTGTCGGAAGTTTACGTGAATTTTTAACGGATTCTATCGCGATTTATTGGCTGTTATTTCATATTTTACATTGATTCACATCAAATAAATAGCGATAGAATCCGTTAAAAACAGTTTTATTTCAATCTTGGTTGGACCTAAAAATACGGAAAATTACCCAACTATATGTGACTATAGTTAACATAGTAACCAAAAACGTTACCGCGTTTCAATATATAGAGCAGGACATTTTCAGTAGGTAGGTATTCAACAAAAATTAGAGACGTACAAATATCTTTGGCGTTACTGACGCTCGTTAGAATAGAACTGTCGGCCGCGTTTACTGGCCTAGCTAGCATACAGGCGGCGCGGCAGCGGTTTATTGTTTATCGTATCAGCTGCAACAGAATGGTAGGAACTTAGTGATGAGAGGTAGCGATAGCGAGGATCGTTGTAAGTACATGCCTTATCTGCCTATATGCACACCTTTTGGTAAAATTCAGACGTTGTGGTACTATTTATTATTTTTTTATTGTTTTTATCACTACATATTATAAAACAAAGCCCTCCACCACGTCTGTCTGTCTGTTCGCGATAAACTCAAAATCAGTGCACAGATTTTCATGCTGTTTTCATCGATGAATAGAGTGGATCTTGAAGAAGGTTTTAGTATATTATTTGTCAAGTTTTGTATATATTGTCTTTAATGATTTTTGTTGGAGGTGTCGGAAAAAATAAGCCGTCTGGGATATTTCAACGAAAACGCTGCCTAAGCCCTTTGAGATATAACAAAATGATGTGTGGTGGAATTGTGTGTCTTATATAGATTATGGTAGTGAAATAGGATCCGATGGGTAGCGGGAACGGGATCAGAATTCTACGCGGACGGAACCGCGGGCCACAACTAGTAAGTTAATAATAATCAAGTAATGAGGCCAGTACTAAATTGTTTATGATTAAAGAAAAGACCCGCATGACTCAGAGCATAATAAAAATATGCCGTAACCCGATTTCAGCGTCGACAGTTAGCATAATTTTCCTTATAAAAAACATATTTTAAATTACTATCTAAGTTAAAATAAAGCTAAAGATTTAGATCGAAAAAAAAAGGACATCTAGAACGGGACTTGAACCCGCGACCAGTCCCTTACCTACAGGCGGAATGCTCTGACCAGCTGAGCTATCTAGACACGTCCCAGATATTCGAAATTCTCCGATATTTTATTTTATTTTAATTTTAATTGAATTAAAATAAAGCTATTTTTAAAGGATTTTATCGCGATTGATTTGATGTTATGATGTTATTATTTACATTGAACCCGACGCTTCAGTTAATAATATATAATAAAATAGAACCCTTATAGATTCGTCATGTCTGTATGTCTGTCCGTCCGTATGTCACAGCCACTTTTTTCCGAAACTATAAGAATTATGCTGTTGAAACTTGGTAAGTAGATGTATTCTGTGAACCGCATTTAGATTTTCACACAAAAATAGAAAAAACAATAAGTTTTGGGGATCCCCATACTTAGAACTGAAACTCCAAATTTTTTTTTTCATGTGTGGTGTATCTATGGTCTTCAAAAATGATATTGAGGTTTCTAATATAATTTTTTTCTAAACCGAATAGATTGCGCGAGAGACACTTCCAAATTGGTAAAATGTGTGTTCCCTCCGCCCCCTGTAACTTCTAAAATAAGAGAATGATAAAACTAAAAAAAATATATGATATACATTACCATGTAAACTTCCAACGAAAATTGGTTTGAACGAGATCTAGTACGTAGTTTTTTTTAATACGTCATTCACCTTTTATTCAATCAACTCAAATATAAAAACTAAAACAAAAACATTATTATATTACTTGCTGCTACGGAACCCTTAATGGCCGAGTCCGACTCGCACTTGGCCGCCTTTTTTCAATGTGTGACATTCGCGTAAACTTACGACATACTATCTAAGTAAGTGAAGTAAGTAAGTAGATAAACGTAAAAATCTCTAGTTTTAATTCTATTATCTCTTTGGTATCTCCTGTTCGCTGTCCGGATCCATCAGTTGTTTGATTTTCTTAGCTAATTAGGTCGGCTCAGATCCAATATTACATTTATTTTTATTTCTACTAGCTGAGCTCGTTCCTTCTGTTGAGTTAAAAGTTTATATACTTACTTAATAAAAAGTGTTATTTTTAATTATATATTGTATTCGACTTAAATATGTTTCTCACTTATACACTTAATAACTTATATTCGATTATACATTCATTCATTTTGAACGGAATTTCAACACTCACTTTGAATAATAATATAAATGAAGTAGGTAGGTACTAGTCCGAGATTAAAGGATAACCATTATATAATAGTCATTAATGTAGGTTAATCTAATATTATCACCATTATATTTTTTTTCACCATGCGTTTACAGTGTGCAAATATAACAAATACCTCACTCAGTCACATACAACTATAGTACATATTCTCTAACTTTAAGAAAAAATCTCAAACTACTTTGGTCTATTATCAAGAACTTCATAAATTTGATCTTCCACTTATTACCATAAATAACAAAAACTTCGTTAGTGCTATTACTGGTATTTATTCATGACGTTACCATGCCAGCAGGCTAGCTAGAGCCGTTTGAACACCAAAGTTAACGCGTTCCAAATACGAATAGAATGCACTTTTGTTCTTTTGAAATTGACTGCGCAGATAGTGACTTTCTATTCACGCTGTTCTCATCAATTTATTAGTTTTTGTTTCCCGATAAGTTCTATTATATTAAAAATGATTCTGATTACCATTATAAAATATGATCTTTTTTATGCCCATAATGATTGCTTCACCTCGCTTAATGGTAAGTTAAAGGTGAAGTCTGAGGAATGAAAGGCCACCATTATTGACATCAGCATTGAGGAGGACCTTCAGTTTAAAGCCATGTTATAAATAACTCGGTGTCATACAGACTCGATATGAAAATGTAATATTAAAGCCATGACAAACCGAAGTTATTGTGACTAATTTTGACTAATATTATGCCGAGTAGAGTTTTATAGTATACATTTTATTTAATTAATATTAATAGTTATTTAAGCAACTGTCGTATAATGAGGGGTTTTAAAACATGAATGTGGGTTTATCACACGAAGCGAAGCTGAGAGCTAAGAAGTTAAAATTCATGAAAAGTTTAATTACAGCCTATATGCAGATAAACAAAGTATAATGAAAGAGTTCTTTATTACTACAAATACAAATAGTTTATTTATTGTTGTAACAATTTACATTTTGTATCGTGCAATTATTAAAATTCACTTGTAAATGAAAGAATAAGCTTTAATTGTTTTTTTACGGCGCGCCACCGCTGTCAGTGGTAGTGCAATGCAACGCGCGTGAATGACAGTTCTTTTTTTGAAACTCATACAGATTCCACGCATCGAGCGGTAAGAATTTGGCTGTCTGATTAGTAACCCTTTGCGCGGAAGAGATTGAAAAAGCGAAAGGAGTGTTATTATGAAATTTCATACAACATAATAACACCCGTTCGGATGATATTATGGTTATCAGGACATTGGATGTATTAATGTTGGCAATAAGCTAACTGTTTCAGAATATTTTATAGAGGATTTAAAGCATGGGTGTAGATAAAGACTTTAATAACCCTAGCTCGCCGTTTCATACAACATTGCTGGAGCGTTGTAATGTTCCAAATTCAAAAAAAGGTCGTGCAATCGATTCGTTTTTTTCTGTCAGTAAATTTGCTGAAGCGTTGCAATGTTCCGAATTAAAAAAGCTCAGTAGCAGAAGATTTGATTTTCTTTGTCCGTAAAGTCGATACTTCGCGTATTCTTTTTTCGAAAATAATGACTATATTTCCATGCATGTTTGAGAAATGTACTAAAAATACGATCTCTTACGTGATTGTCTTTATCCCAGTGCTAATTCCGGTTCCATTCAAAGCTTGCACGTTACAGCCCGCGGTCCGCTCTCCCACGCCTTCTACCGATAACTTGGTTTATTTGGGCTTTTATGGATGTAACTGAACTCTGAATCTCCAAACCCGAGATGAAAGTTTCATCCAGATCCTCATCCATTAATCATCAGATGTAGGCACCGGCTTGCAGATGAGCTTAGCTTAAACTTAGAAAATCTTGATGTACCTAATGATACCCATAGTGACAAATAGTATCATCATGTATTGTCTTTTAACTCTAATCAAAGAAATTGCGTACTGACTGTTAGTTTACGGCCACGTGGACTTAAATAGATTTTATAGGTACAATGGTCATATCGGGGTGCGAGGGATATGCTCTATGGGCAACCTTACACCCCGGCGTCTGTAGACCCAAGACGGCGTGCGGTTTTAGTCGGTTCAAGCCCGACATAACCGCCCCCGCTGGCACGCGGGGGGGTATCCGAAGGGATTTCCGCACGACAAAAAAAAAAAAAAAAAAAAAAAGGTACAATGGTCATAAATAGCGCATCTAAGACATAGGTCATAAAGTGGCCCAACAATATAACAAACACTTTATCTACACTCAAATCGAAAAATTCGAATTATGAATTCAAAGACGATTCTATACATACGCACTTTATAAACGTCAATACATAAAATTAAAAATTAAACTTATTAAAGTATCGCCAACTGTATCATAAAACTCATTACGGTACCGCTATCTTTTTTTATTCATTAAACTAGCCTATGGTTTTAGGCCGAATATGAAAAAAAGGCACACGCATGCGCAGTTCGAACTGTGAAAAAAATGGCGCACGCTAAATTACTTCCTTGTTTAATTTCAATTTTTCCTATGAGTGAAGATAAAGTAGTGTATGAAACTGCATATAACTTAGGTATTAAAACATTCGAGTCATCCTATTATCATAAACAGACTCTCGTGTTTTAATACCCCTTCTTATAATATGTATGACAGTTGCATAAACTACTATTATGGTTTTGTTTGTTGGCAATTTAATTAATAAATAGCTCTGTGAATTCGAATTCGAGTCAATACAGTATTGATTTTTTAATAAGTATTAATAACTTTACTATGTGGGTCGCGCCAAGTAATTAAGGTAATAGCCTCAACGCTTGTACTAGAGCTGGTCTCATATATGCTTCATGATTGGTAGCGGTATATATTTTATCGCAAACTTGCCGTAAGTAGCGCAACATATTGCTAACCACACATCGTACAGGCTCTTGGTCGACGTCTATAATAATAATAAATATTCCACGATATTCTACACGGCCCTTTCTAGACCCAATTCTGGAACCCATAACAAAAGCTAGTTAAATTATGCTTACTTTGGGTCTAGAAAGCGCTGTGTAGGATGTCGTAGAATAGAATACTATAAGTTATAACTTTAGGGATAACATGGTCGATATACACTGAAACTGTGTTAATAAGTATAAAATGTAAACACATTAGGTGCAGATTCCTCTGATAATCTTTGGCTGTGGCTAACGACCTACTCCATTAATGGTTTGGTGTGGTGCAAGTTACAAGATATCGTTATATAAATTGCTACTTTGGCCAACAATTTATGGGTGCTCTAGTATCCTGTTATCCTTGTTCTTGTCGCTTGCTGATTCCACTTCAGTGAGCTAAAATGCACTTACATCATAGTTCTCACATCCTCACACACACACGAATAGGTACACGTATATCCACATTCACAATACATTAATATCAAAAACATGTTACTTATCTAGGTACTACAATAATTACGTGAGCATGTAATGCTCGAGAAGAAGATGGCGGAGCGCGCCCGGAAGAGATTTAGAACTCTCCCGGCCCGCCGAGCCCGCAACTTGCTCGCCGCGCGTCGCAGGCGACTCAGGCGCCGGAGGTCGTGTAACGACCTCTGTCCTCCATGAGCGCATGCCTGGGGGTGGCAGGTGAGGCAGCGTGTTACCGCAGCAGAAGCAGGCCGGGACGGCGGGGTGATTAGCACTGAGATGGTCAATTATTCGAGATATTTAGCCAGTATTTAAAATTCTAAATAATGATGTTTGTTGCCAAAACAAATCCTATTTTTTCTCTCATCGCCGAAAACATCTGTATAAACTAAATGCTAAGGAGTCTGATAACATACCTCACACTGCCTCGTGAAACAAAAGAGACGCCCAGTCACCCTCATAAAATAAAGGAAAAAAATAACTTGACCGAGAATTTGAATGAGTACCCAAAGATCAATAAATTAACTTACATTCGAAGTTAATATCTTAAAAAAAGTGCTACACTATTGAGAGCCATTAGCGACACGAAATTCTATGGAATTCACGTATGTTTTACACTTAGCAAAGTCATAAACTTGTGAAAGGGAGACATGTTATAAGAGTTTTAAATGCACATGCGACATAAATCAACACGCACAAAAATTATTATCGTGAAGATCGTGCTGCCGATTCCATGGCGGGAAGACACAAAATAGCGACGCTAAATATGAACCAATCAGAAACAGTGACGCTAAATATAAACCAATCAGAAACAGCGACGCTAAACACAAACCAATCAGGAACAGTTGACTGGCTTTGATTTTTCCATTGGCAGAATGCAGCATCAGAGGCGTGGCGGGAGAATTGGCTGCGCTTGCGACGAAGGTCAGGGAGAGGAGGACACACAACGGTCTGAACCACGAGAGTGCGAGCTCGTGCATGCTGGCTCACTGAAAGAAACTGATAGAAGTCCTGACTAGCTAATGCTAGCCCGATCTAGATATTAGTGCTTTATTGTAAAGTATAAATAAAAGTTTGACTAGTAATAAATCAATTTAATCTGTATGAGTTAGGCGGTGTGATAAAATAAGCTGAAGCTGAGAAATTACTTGGTAAAGTACAACCTATTGTAATTATTTTAGTGACTCATAACTACACAGCGTTATATAACAAACTGTCAATTGTAGCTAAACATAAACAAATAAGCTATTTGACAATGGATATAATGTCTGATAGAGAATATTTATTATTGACTAAACATAGAGCGTATTGAGAAATAGCAATTTCCTATATTTGAGTTATAATAATTACCATAATTATTGTCGTGCTGATAATACAGAGATGTCGTCGAATGATAGAGACGAGAATGGTAGAAATACCATTAGAACCGATACAATCACCTATTTAAATATATTGAAATGATCAGCACTTACGATTCATGAAAGACACAATAAACTATGGGCAAGTGAATAAAGTCATTAGGAGATGTGTACATAATGTGTATAAACTGTTTTAAACCATGTCTGTGTGAGATGAGGTGTATAAATATCCAAAAATAATAAAGAGTCTTCTCGAAATAAAGTGCTTGGTAACAAATGATGATTAATCGAGTACAATATAATCATGTTATTCTAGTTCTAAACACCACTCTCATGTATGTAAAGTCACTATTAAAATGATATTAATAAAACCAACATTATATAATATATATATCATTATGTACTGAGCCAATAGCCAGACATAAGTTCAGACCGATTATCCTAGATTAGATTGGAGTACAATCATCAAATAAATAACATCACATCAAACACACAATAACCGTGTCATTTGCTGTGTGACATACACACTTTGTTATAAATAGATCTAAGTCTTGTGTGAATAATTGGGCTAGAATTAAGTAATACGGCATATAAGGGTTTTTGTTTGAGCTTGCGTTTTCCCTTATAATATGAATGCCTAGGAACAGAAAGGCTCGGTTAGATGTGACTTTAATCGGTCATATCTAATCTAAATAATCAACTCAGATTTGGATAATTTGATAATGAAATAAATAATTATTAATTTCATATTTCTGCAATTTCAATGGTCTAGAATTAATTCCCTTCCCCATGTGGTTAAGGTAAAATGGAGTTTTTTTTAAGGATAAGGATAAGGATTTCAGTTCATAAAATTACGCAGAACGAGAATTACATTATAGATAAAGTACAAATACAAGCTCCATCCGCAAAACCCCATAGTACACACCTAGGCTATTTTTACGAATCTATACAACAAACTAGAATTTCTACAATTGAATTTTGAAGTTGGAAAAGTCAAACTTCTATCTGATCTTTACTGAGCAAAGCCAGTTTTATCTAAGACTCAAGTAATAGCTAAAACTATACTCAGACATTATAGTTTTAGTAATCATAGAGTTTTTTTTTAATTGAAATCAAGCATACATTGCATATATAATTGAACCTTGAGTCGATGGTCGCAATTGAACACGAGATACGAGAATGGTGGACAAATCGAGTGCAGTAAGTATTTAATCATTTTTTTAACAGACTTTAGAGATCATGACCTTACCACAAAATCTGGACACTAGATTTATTTGGTCTGTTTAATAATTAAATAAATAAATAAATGTTTATTTGACTCAAACTCAAAAAAGCAATACAATATTTTTTACAAACAATAACTGTGCTATAACTTTCATACAATTAATGTTGATACTGATTCCCAAACTAGGCCAAAACCTGTATCTTGGGAAACAGTGCTCTTTTGACTATTCGTTACACTTGAGTGACACAGTGAATTGAAATTTCCGAGATAGGTAGTGGTTATTTTCAATGCTTATAGTCAAGGATAGCTCATTTTATATGAATTAAAATTTGCAACTAGTGTGGAACTTTAACACCACTAGGGTGCAGACCGAGTGAAGGTCCCTTGCGGGGGATCATAATGGACATCTACATGATAAAAGGATCTTCATTGTGTATCCGTCGCCATAGCTGATCTTGAGATCGGCCTGAATTTAAAACGCAATTCGGGTCAGAATTGAACTGTGCAAAGGTTGTCGGCGCCTAGCTAGCAAATCTGGGCATCAAAATACACACATTCCTCTCTTATCGAATCAACTCCGACCTTTGTTCGGCCGAATAGAACCCTAACCGATATATATAAATATAATATAAAACTATGCCATGGTATTGGGGCAAGGTAGCTTTGTGCACCTTATAATTATCCATGTCCTCGGACGTGTTGATTTAACCGCTTCTCAGCGATGAAAAGGAGTTGAATTCGAGCCCCATAATTCCATGCGTGGAAGCCTTGAGCCAGGCCGTAGGAAATCCCCGTAAATGCCAGAGTGATTTGGGCAGCAAACATGGCTTCGCCATTGACTCAATTAACAGTCATATACGCGCGTTAAAGCACTTACTAGACCTAATTTGCCTCAGTACATTATTAAATCGAGACAAGTTACTCTTGAGATCTTAACAACCCTTTTGGAAATATCTAAAGGTCCATTTAAAGTAGGCCGAAGTGAATATATGACTTGTTATTTTGCACACTCGCATATTCAGACGCGATTGAATTAAGTACACTTGCCACAAAGACTATCCTCAAACCTATAAGCACTGAAGCTATCCTGTAATGAAGCAACCAAGCTCTTATACATAGATTCAAATATATATATAGACGATCACATATCTGGGCTTGTACCACCACAGCACCCCTCTCCCAAATCGGGGCAAGACGGGGACACCGTGGTTCCTAAACCCGAGGGAGCCATCTGGAAGCCGGAGATGGCCCAGGGTTTGTCGGGGTGCGAGGGATATGCTTTATGGGCAACCTTACACCCTAGCGTCTGAAGACCCGAGACGGCGTACGGTTTTAGTTGGTTCAAGCCCGACATAACCACCCCCGCTGGCCAGTGGGGGGGGGGGGGAATCCGAGGAATTTCCGCACGAAAAAAAAAGTGGTTCTACAATAATAATAATAATGTTATTTAATCACGATGTTAATATTCAAAATATTGATAACCCTGAAATGTATAAGCTGTAGTAACATTTGCGTAGACCGTGTCATATATTTCACTGGAAACCATCTACCAAAATGATAAATTAATAATAAAAAAAGGTTGCTTATGTAGATTATACTCATTAGATAATTCAAATACTTAAATATAAGGTTATTTCATAACGCTGTTAAATTACTGTATAATGTATACTGAGCCAAAAAAAAATGTACCTAAATATAGGTACACTTCACATGAGTATGGTATGGTATGGTTTCGCGAACTGGTATCCGCAACTCCACGACAAGACGCGGTTTTTGCGTGAGGGTGGGCATTTCATTCGTTCCACCCAAACTCATTGAAGAACGCCAGCAGGCTATTCACGCTGCTGGCGATCTCCCGGAGCGTACCTGTGTTTCCGAAGTACTTAACCCTGTATGTGGCGGTTGCAGGGCAGTGTAGGAGCACGTGTGTACGCTCAGTACCAGGCGTCTTCGACAACTGACCAAATGGCAACTGCGCACGGCCACAGCTTGGCAGCTCGGGGCACGGCTCCTTCAATAAACAACTTTTTATTTTAAGAATCACCGACAGCCCTCTCTGCAGAGCCTGCATGAGAGAGGAAGAAACAGCGGCACACAATAGACTGCTATTTTCAAACTTCGCCTGTCTGCAAACTTCCAGATTTATCCAATAGCTGTTGTGTTGATCTCTCGTTCGTTTGTTTACTATAGTTCGTAGGTATGCAAAGGGGATCGGTATTAGGGGCTCAGGTCCTGTTGTCCTGTCCTATATGGTGTTTGACAGGGCGGCCTTAATACTGGTGAAGCTGGTTTTGTCGAAAGCTCCTTCGATGTCAATGAACGTTCCTAGGCAAAAGCCTTTTTGTTCGATCGCTTCCTCTATCCGGCTGACTACCAGATGGAGGGCTGATTCCGTAGACTTACCGGAGCTGTATGCGTGCTGGTTTGCATGTAGAGGTAGCTGTTTTAGTGCACCATCTCTCAGCTCCCTCTCGCAAAGGCGTTCCATGGTCTTTAGCATGATGGAGGTCAGACTGATTGGTCGATGTGCTTTGGGATTCGTGTAATCACCCTTTCCTGGCTTCGGGATGAAAATGATTCCTACTTCCTGCCATCCTTTCGGAACGTATCTGTGTTTCAGACAGGCTTTGAAGATACGCTCCAGTCTGCTCGCGACTGGTCTGTCGCCCCACTGTAGCATAGCAGGGATGATCCTGTCGGGGCCAGCTGCCTTATAAGGGTGAAAACTACTGATGGCCCACTGGACTTTTTCCAGTGTGACCACTTTGTTTGCGTACTGCCAGTCTCGGGCAGTAGGTGTTATGGTTTCATCGTGCCAGTTAATTGGTGTCGTGAAGACGCATCCGGGGAAGTGGGTTTCAATGAGTAAGCGTCTAGATTCATCTGGCGATGTTGTGAGTGTGTTGTCCTGTTTTTTAAGGGAGGTCAGTGCCATTGGTTTTGTCTGTGCTAGGACTTTCCTTACCCTGTTTGCTTGTTGGTATGATTCTATGTTCCCACAGAATTTTCGCCATCCCTGTTTGCTTCGGTACCTAATACACTATTTGTAGCTGGATTTGGCTGAACGATAGGCGTCCCAGTCTTCATCTGTACAAGTGTTCATAGCCCTGTTGAAAGCCCTCCTAACCTTCCTTCGCTTGCACTCTAGCTCTGGGCCCCACCATGGCTGTTTGCCTGGGGTTTTGGGAGGTAGGATTTCTGGGCATGTTAAGTGGTAGCTGTCTATTATAGATTTGGTTATAGGTTTGGTTCTTCTGCCTCCATGGCCTGACCGACACTGGCGGGGGCTGTTGGTGGTGCCGTTGCAGGCACCTCCCCGCTTTATTCGGGAGCATTTGGGAGAGGATCGGACTCATCTCTCGCAGGCAGCTGCTTGAGCTCCTGGTTAATGGTGGCCGTGGATGGATCCCAACCCAGAGGGACGTTGGTAAACCTGCCGAATCGACCCTGGAACTTAACGTACACCGTCCCCACTCCAAAAGCGGACGGCATCCGGCCTTCATTAGGGTCAGTACTTGGTCCTCTGGGACTCCGACCAACAGGGACCACGCGGCGTTTTGTTTGGTCACGTTTACCAAGGTCCACTTTGCGACCTCCACCACGTGGTTCTGGAAGGACAGAACTCGCAATTGCGCGCGTCCTCCAGAAGCCCTTGTGGATCAGGGACCAGTATGCCACAACGTGCCCGCTGAGGGATCTTAGTCTGGCTCTTCACGCCCAACTTGACGTTGGGCGTGAGAACCATATCACTTACGGCACGTTGTAGACATATACGTGTATGTTCATCCGCACACCACAGTTTTAGGACCCCCTCAGCATAGAGCGGTTTGGCTCTAAACTTTGGGGGTTGAGTTTCTTTCCGAGCCAAGGCATCACCGAAGATACGAGTTTGTATCCCGGTGAGGACCTCCTCGAATACGTCCTTGCCGATACGCCCCGTGCGTGCGCAGGTGATTGCGACGTCAAGAGGCGTACTCGCAGCTTGGGCGTAGGTTGGCCTGGTGACCTTTTTCGTATGATCCAACCTTTGTCTTTTGTACTCCCCGCGAGGCGAAGTCGTCTCGTTGAGAGCACGTTTGGCAGAGGACTTACCGTTCCCATTCGGCCGCTGTTTGGCCCCCTTCGCTTTGTCACTGGTAGGCGGAATATTCCGTCCGCCAGCGCCGAAGCTAAGGGTGCCGATTGCCTCTGTCTTCGTTGCTAAGACAGAGGGTTGTGAGGAAGAAGGCAGAGACTGGGCTGCGATGGCCGCCATACGCCTCTCCTTCTTCGTTTTTCGGACCTACCGCTTTTTGGCTTGACTGGTTCGGCAGCTGCCTTGCCATCCACGCCAATCGGTTGGGTGCGTGCCCTGGTCCTATTAGACCCCTTTCTCTTAGGCAGTTACCAGCCTTCCGAGAAAGCGTCCTCCGGTTGGCAAAAAGCCACCGGGCTGACGCTACGGGGGCCTTCCTCTGGGGGAGGTTTGTGGGACAAAGGGGTCTCCCCCTTATGTGTGTGATTACCTTCGCGGGTATCCGTAGATGGAACCACTGAGCTTCCCGTGAAGGTAGTTTCGATGCCCGTACTGGTACCCGTAGATAAAACCACTGAGCTTCCAGTTTGGGCTGAGGTTGTGAGTCTGTGTTTTGTGTGTTTGCCTCCACTGGTACCTGAAGCCGAGGCCACTAAGCTTCCGGTTTAGGCTGAGTGTGCGCTGAGGGCGCGTGTGGTGCTTTCGCCCTCCCTGGTACTCGTAGTTTTAACCACTGAGCTGCCAGTTTAGGCCAAGTGTGCGCTGAAGGCGCGTGTTCCGTCATTCCCTTGACTAGTACCCGTAGTCTGGACCACTGAGCTGCCAGTTTTGGGATTTGAGGTGTTAATATTTTTATTATTTGTAGGCCCTATCCATGTTAGTATATAATTTTAAAATTCGTCCCTTTGGCTTCCCACCCTCCACGGAGCCCGCAACTGGGAGTGCCTTACTCGATTTAAAGGGGCACTAGGACTACCAAAGAGATATAAGAGTGCAAGGCTGGTTTACAGTGCGACATCGGGGGCTCGATCGGGTTGGCGTTGGGGGCATGAAATGGCCTACCCCCAACGGCTGGTCAACCCTCACTTACCCCGTCAGCATGACCTTTACCCACCACGATAGTCGTCCAAAGACGGTTATCGTGGAACCTACACTCCTCGCCGGTTGCCCACCAATGGGACACCTTGACCTAATTTCCCCAACCATGGCTAGTGTTTGGGGCTACCGTTTAGCCTGAAATCCAGGCCATAGAGGGCGTGTTGCCTCGCGGACTCGTAACCACCAGCCCCGTTGGGCTCAACCCCCCAGGATCCCTTCATCCTTGCGTAGGGCGCTCAACTGCGCAGGTCCATGACGCAGTTGACTGCCCAGTCACAAAGGGTTATTGGGTTATTTTTGTATCAGGGTTTTCTTCCCCTAGCCAGATGATCCGGTTATGGCGCCGGAGATTCGCCCTCGTGCATCATATTTAGCTACTACAGTTCCGAGGTAGGTAGAATGAGAAAGGCTCGTTATAAACCATAGCATTGCCCGGAGGAGACGACCCGCCTGGAAGGATCCAAACGAGCCCACACCCAGGCCGCGGCGGCAGCCTGGGAGCGGGGACGTATATGAAGAACTTGCCGGTGCGCGCCGAACAGCCTTCGCTCACCTAGGCGTACGCTATTGTCGTCTTAGCATTTATGTTAAAGGTAAATTCCCTGGCAGAAGTCACCCCACTAAGGACTAAACACCGACCCCCTTCACATGAGTGCCTAAATTAAACATTATTTTAAAACTATACAAATACTTACTTGTAAATATGTACACACCTACATATACATACATACAATCACACAATATACATATAAATACACAATACTTTATACTTTTTTTTTTTTCGTGCGGAAATCCCCCCGGATACCCCCCCGCCGGCCAGCGGGGGCAGTTATGTCGGGCTTGAACCGACTAAAACCGCACGCCGTCTCGGGTCTACAGACGCCGGGGTGTAAGGTTGCCCATAGAGCATATCCCTCGCACCCCGGCTGACCCTGGGCCATCTCCGGTTTCGAGATGGCCCCCTCGGGACTACATTTATACCTATGCAAACATATATGCATTTCGTATAAGAAGAAGTCACCAATGCCTAGATGTAGCCGATGTCTCGCAGATATTGAATTTCGATCTAGCTAACGCTTCCCGTGGGAACCTATTCCAGGGATACAAAGTAGCCTATGTCGTATTCCAGACTATAATCTATCCCTGTACCAAATTTCAGCCAGATCCGTTCAGCGATTCTGGTGTGATTAAGTAACAAACATTCATCCATACATTCTTCCATTCAAACCTTCACATTTATGATATTAGTTGTATAATCCATTAAAACTACTTTTAAGTATTTTAATATTATAACCCTTTTAAAAATGTTTTTGTCACATCTATAGCTTGGACCATTACAAGGGCCGGGCATCAGAGAACACCGTAAATAGTCGTACTGGAAACGGAAGTGGGACGTCCCGTCGCTTCGGATCCGGGCGACGCAAAAAATTAAAGTGCATTTCAAACTCAACAATGTTTTTAGTAGGTGAGAGTTTTACCAGAGATTTTAGTGGGAGCACATAAATAATATTACGAACATTGAGATTTGCATTTTTATGCTGCTTTTTGATATTATATTCATTTAGAAGTTTGTACTTTGTGCTTTTTTATATTAAGATGTGTTTACTAGGATGAATTTAAATGTGTACTTTTGCCCACAATTTACGTCTTTCAATATTTGTCATATATATTGTCATATTTGGGAGCGAATCTTCCGTTTTGTGGTACGCTGGTTTTTATTTGAAGTTTGTAGTTTTACAATCACAAACTTAAAAAAATAAACAAATCAATAAAAGGAAGGAAAAATATGATATGATATATTATTGTCGGCAGTTTACGCGAATGCCACACATTGAAATAAAACTATTGTTACCGGATTCTATGGCGACTCATTGCATGTTATTTTGTTACTTACATTGAACCCGACGTTTCAGTTGCTTTTCAGCAGTCATCCCCGTGACCATGTTTTTGTAAGAAATTCTTATTAAATTTCTCAAAGAGAATCTCAATGATATTTTCTCGCTTTTAAGAACTTAAGCCGTTCTTTAAGATTACTAGGAGTCAACGGACTAAATAAAACATTATAAAGAAGAGTAAGTGTACGAGTATTCCGTCGAAGGCGAATCAGCAACCATTTATGCATTTTATGGAAGTCAGGAACGTGATCATATTGGCGCAAGCCAAATATAAACCTTTTACGAAAGTTTTTAAGTCTCTCAAGCTTATTTGCACTACGGTAAGATTCAGATAGTTGACATCGGCATAGTCAAGAATCGGAAGAAGAAGAGTTTTAGCTAGCGCAATCTTAGTAGCAGTAGGAAGGACATTTCGCAACCTACGCAATGAACCCGCAGACGCAAACAGTTTGCGACTTACCTTCTGTATCTGAGAATCCCAGGATAAGGTGCTGTCAATTAAGATACACAAGTTCTTGAATCTTATACTGATCGGTATGGTGCTATTATTAAATATAACTGCAGGCTGTTGGGACCAATCTATTTTGGAGATCATTCTGGAGCTTCCAACAACACAAACCTGAGTTTTGTAGGGTTAATCTCAAGCCCATAGTCCGCACTCCACCTACATATGGTCTAGGTCCGTATTAATTGTAATGAGTAAAACATGTTGTGTTGCGTTAAGTACTAGTATAGATAAATTAGTAGATTGTACTACACGTTTCAGTGAGGAGGAGCGAGGGTCCCCTTTCAAAAGACATGTGTTGAAGTCTCCCATAATCATAGTGGCTTTATAAGAGGGAGTTAGATTTTCTAACATGTGCTCAAAAGAGGAAAATTAATTAATACTATCCACAGGCGAGTAGTACACACCAAGAAGAATTTTTACATGTCGAAGTTCCACTTCCAGATAAATATGCTCGCTAGCATTCGATGGCAGCACGGCGGTTGCGCAGACATATCTATAATATTGAATGGAATGTAGTCGCGTAAGTATATGGCACCACCACTACCCGTGCGAGGCGTGCGATCATTCCTAATTAGTCTAAAACCTGGAAGAGAATAAGGAACGGATTCTGTGGCACGGCTTTAACCATGGCCCCGAAACATAAATTGCATGTATGTACTCACAATTGAAGTTTGCCAGCATATCAGGGAAGTGTGCAGGAATACTCTAAGCGTTAAAATGAATCACATTATAATTCTTCGGAAACAAGAAAATCGAAACTTTGCTAGTAAAAGAATCATCGAGGCTACTTGCTGAAAATAAAACTATCATTATGTCATTTGTATCTGCCATATCTTTTAATAATAACAATAAAACATATAAACTATAGCAATGAAATATAGAAAATATACCTATATATTCTTATTAAAATAAATAATAACAAATTATTTAAAAACAAAAAAAAATTTTTTTGATCCACCCACCAGTTGCATGTTAACAGTATATTATTTTCAATGAAATATAATTGTTAGTAAAAAAACCCTGACTGAGAAGTAAAACAACATTAAAAAAGGAGGACTAAACATATAATGATAATCTGTGCCAAAAGCCACTTATTCAGAACAATACAGATAACTGAGTCTACGCATATTATATAGTATTATTACATAGTTAGTACAAAACTGAAAAAGGTAAGTAATTTCAACTGCACAAAAGATTAAAGTTGAAAGAGAAAATTACATTTATATTTAGATACCTACGTTTTTAACGAGATAAAATATTCTGCTTACATAATTACGTTTCAGTTGCAGCTTCATTATCAGAAAAGCGCATTCTTTAAAAGAAGACTTACAAGCTTACTACATGCTTAAATGGATGAGTTCTTTAGATGGATGTTCATGAAGACTACCGCATGTGCACTAAATGACCAATCAAAAACTAATAAAACGACTGTTCAACCAATGACGCTAGCCCTTTGAGTTCTATATATCTATGATTGGTTTATTTTAATGGTCAATATCAATGGTCACGGGGAGAGTCGTCGGAGTCTCCCCATGACCATGGCTGCTGAAAAGCAATCGAAACGTCGGGTTCAATGTAAATAATAAAATGATATCAAGTAAATCACGATACAATTTGTTAAAAATAGTTTTATTTCAATGTGTGACATTCGTGTAAATTCCGACAATGTCAAGGTCAAAATATCAAGTAGTTTGACTTTGACTATACCTAATCAGGCCTGAATAGTTAGACATATCTTGATGATATTTGACGAAGAAATAGGTCTAGAATAGCACATGGGTTATTTTTTATCTCAGGATTTTTTTTTATGTGGCGACATTCACTAAATTATTCCACGCGTGTGAATCAGTTAAGCCTTCAAATTTTTTAAGTTTTTTTACAAAGTTACCGCTTCCAGAGGCTTTATTAGTTGCACTTCATACTCTAATGTATGTGTAGTAGTAATATATGAGGAATAAATACATATATAATACGCACAGTGGATTCTTATATTTTCTGGAGACCATACTTACTATAAAATCATATAAAAACGAATACCACAATCACTATACAGATAATAGTTCCATGCTTTTCTTGGTACTAATTTTACTACTTCTCTCAAAGAGGTAAGACAAGTTCCTCCTGTACCGCTACAGTAGGTTGCAATATGCAAATGATAGATGTGGTATGGTACGTATTCAAAGATTTCAGTATCCGTTAACGTAAGATGTTGTGTGCATACTTCTGAAGAAAAACAAAGCATCCGCTTTGCTCTGAATTTCTAAATTCAAAAAGAACAAGTTTTTCTTCTTCTAAATTTGGACGCAACATAAAATGTCTTCTCAGCAAGTGAAACAAACAGACAGTAGCTGTGTATAGTATAGATTTAAAGGGTACAGACTTAGTAATTTATGATACAATTTAGCACATAACTCAGGCCAAAAACAAACTGTTTATCTAACTAGGATCGCTCAGTCTTCCGGGTCTACGCTACAATGTAGCTATGAACCAGTATAGGGCCACGAAAACGTATAAAACGATTTGTAGATAAGCATGTGCGGATTTGTGGTTTGAAAATCAACTTAATATGTCACAATATGACGTGGTTCTCATCTGTGTCCAATAGATGAGCGACACATCATTTGATAATCCTCGAGTGGCGAGGAGGATTAAAGGCGCTTCGGGTGAGGATCTGAAGAGCTTCTAACTTTAAGTTCCAACAATTTATCCTTCTGAATATATTAATGAAGCATAAAGAACGTCGCCACGCCTACTATACTAAAGAATAACATATATATAAATATATATTGTATATACTATCGAAACACGTTAAATGCACTAGGCCAACAGCAATTCATTTGCAGTGTTTTGTTAGAAACATGATTGTGTAGTAGACGCTACTCTCGGCAATGTTGCATAATTCCGCTAAGTTAATGGGCTCCCTGCTGTAGCGGTTTCATCGCTGCAGGATGCTACAATGGCTACAATTTGAGCGGAATTAAGATAAAATTTATTCTAACGTCATTGTTCTTAGCATATCTGCTTACAGTAAGCGTCTTAACGACTGATATTTCTTGTTCTTATTGACTTGGATGGATTTCCTTCAGAGAAGAAAATACTATTTTTATATTACTTTTGCATATTTTTTCTTTTGTATTAAAATAGATATTAATATTAGCGTAAGTACCATTATACTAGCATTATCATCGACCTCACCAACTAAACTGATTTGCAGCTTTACTACGCTACAAATAAGTTTACTTGGTCCCAAAATACCAGTTTCATTGATGTCATCATCATCATCACCAACCTATGCTAGTCCACTGCTGGACATAGGTCTCCCTTAATGAGCGCTATAGCGCCCTGTCTTCAGCTTGCTTGTTCCATTGATGTGAGCTTCAATAAATTATTAGGTAATATGCAAACCTATTATCAAAAAACTTAACATAACTCATATACTTCGCATTGAGTTTACAAGGACCTCACAAGATTGGAGACGCGTAATGAATCTTAAAATGCTTACACTGTCATGTCGGTAGCATTGTATCCTGCAGAAATTCCAAACAACTTACTCTGTTTTGTTCAAAAAATGTCTTTTGTCTAAAAAAAGGTTGGACATTCATCATTGGACAATGATGTTGTTCCTTATTTGGTGTTGAGAATTGTGGAATAAAAGAAGTGTTATGATGCGTCCATTTAATACGAATGTCATGACTATTGTTTATACAATTAGTTTGTATTGTTTGTACTAAATGTTAATTATCGCTCGCTTAATAATGTGCCCGGTAGATGGCAATAGGCTCGCCCCCTATTACATTGGGACCTTAACATAACTGGCGAATCGTGGGTGTCTAATACACCTCTGCCTACTCCTTCGGGGATACAGGCGTGAAGTTATGTTATGTTATGTTATGTCATGACTATACTAGCTTACATTTTGCATAAAATTAAATTATATCCAGCAGAAGCAGGCCGGGACGGTGGGGCGACTAGCGCCCTTCCTCCAAACCGGGGCAAGACGGGGACACCGTGGTTCCCAAACCCGAGGGGGCCATCTCGAAACCGGAGATGGCCCAGGGTCAGTCGGGGTGCGAGGGATATGCTCTATGGGCAACCTTACACCCCGGCGTCTGCAGTACATACCCTCGGTCGGAAACCCCCCCGAGAGGAAAAAAAACACAATCGGCACAATGTAATGGCGGAGCGAGATATGCCTTCTGCTTGCAAGCGAACATATTGCCTGAGTGAGTATGCAGTCTGTACCGTGAAGGTACAAGCTGATAGTTACTTGCTTGTTTCCATACACTGACAACAATTCTTGCGTAGTTACATTAACATGTCGTTTAGTATGCATTTTTAACCGAATTCAAAAAGGAGTTCTATGTTCGTCTGTACCTATTTTTTTTGTTGTTTACTAATTAAGGTAACAATAAACAGGATCAGTATACCTACTGACTTTGTATTTATAAGTAAAGAGTGTAAGGTTCCAACAAAAGAATTTTAATCCAAATTCTTTATAAGACAGAGCCTCACTTACCTTAACCTTAACCTCACTTAAACCGCGGTAGCCTAGTGGTATGGGTAATGGACTGCTGAGACGAGGTCTCGGGTTCGATCCCAGGTTTTACCATGGCACACACCAATGACTTTTCGATGCTTTTCGAAGTTATGTGTGTATTTATCGCAGGTTTATAAGAGCCACCTATTACATTGGGACCTAAACATAAACTGGCGAAATGTGGGTGCTAGCACCTCTGCCTACCCCTTCGGGGATATAGGCGTGAGTTTATGTATGTTCTCACTTAGCGATGTTTGATTATTTTGTATATTCGCCATTTCAAGTGACATAGCTAAATTCAATTATTATTATTTTTCTGTACTGTGTGACTTTTTAAATATCTACTAAAGTGGCAAACGAGTATGCGTGGTCCTGTGCGTGTATGGCGACCTGATGGTAAGTTGGCTATGAATAATTTAAAAAAGCGGCCAAGTGCGAGTCGCGCTCGCCCATTAAGGGTTCCGTAGCAGCAAGTAACCTAATAATGTTTTTTGTTTTAATTTTTATATTTGAATTGATTGAATGAAAGGTGAATTGCAGTTTACGATTCATGACGTATTAAAAAAAAACTACTTACTAGATCTCGCTCAAACCAATTATCGTTGGAAGTTTACATAGTAATGTACATCATATATTTTTTTTAGTTTTATCATTGTCTTATTTTAGAAGTTACAGAGGGGGGGGGGACACAAACTATTCAGTTTAGAAAAAAAATGACATTAGAAACCTCAATATCATTTTTGAAGACCTATCCATAGATACCACATATGTATGGATTTGATAAAAAAAAAATTTTTGAGTTTCACTTCTATGGGGACCCCCAAAATTTATTGTTTTTTTCTATTTTTATATGAAAATCTTAATGCGGTTCACAGGATACATCTACTTACTAAGTTTCAACAGCATAGATCTTATAGTTTAGGAAAAAAGTGGGTCCGGACCTGTACCACTGAAGACGTCGACCGCAGTGATCGAAGAAACGTCTGGAATACAAGTTTCCTATGGACCACGGCCAAACAGCCCGGAAGCTGTATATTCTATATGCAACGCCGGCTGTGAAAGCCTTAAGATTTATACTTAAAAGGTTTGCCATCTTAGTAAGAATGCTGAAATGGCGACTATTTGAGCAAAATACTATTTGAGTAAATACACGATGTGCACTTTTTTCCGTGCGGAAATCCCTTCGGATACTCCCCCGACGAAAACCGCACGCCGTCTCAGACCCGAGACAGACAGATGCCAGAGTGTAAGGTGGGCCATAACGCATGTCCCTCGCACCCCAACTGACTCAGAGCATCACCGGTTTCGAGATGGCCCCTGGGGTTTGGGAACCAAGGTGTCCCCGTTTTGCTTTCAAGCCTCGCGTGCTCTGCTGATTGGAAGAGACTTGAGTCTCTCTCCGATCTGCCCCGCCACCTTCTTCTTGCTCACATAAGGAAGCAGTGGCAGCCCACGCGCTCGCGCTCCGCACCATCGCCGAGCGAGAGGACTTCCACTCCAAGGGCTGTCAGGATTGCCCGCCTACGATGTGCAGCACTGGTCTTTTGATGACGTCACACACAAGTTCTCAAATTAGTGCAAAAATGTGCCCACCCAAAATATTATTATCTTACACAATTCTTTATAACATCATAATAACAGTTCAAAAATTAAACTAAAATATAACAAAACTCATTACTCGAAAGCGACACAACATTTTTACGAACAAAACACAATTAAAACAGCTCAGTGTACCAAGTCTTTGTGGAAACGGCGGCGTGTAATTGAGATTCCAAACCAAACACGTGGAGTCGGCGCCTGTTACCCGTTACAAAAATAAACGAATATGAAACTCCGTTCGATGGCACGAAAGAATTGTAACATACCACACTTTTCACAATATTAAAGAAGTAGAACTGTCAATCAGCAGGTGTATCGACTTGCAGGTAAGGTTGGCTTCGGCTCCAAAGAACTTGATGTGGTCCCAAAAACACCCAGCCTTTTAAGCTTGACCCACACTAATAGATGATTCTCTCTAGTTCCATGAAATAAATGCGATAGAACTAGTGAGATAAATTTTTAAGTTTAATTTAACTTGTTCCATTAACGGTGACGTTATATTTTGAGGATTTCGTGAACAAAACTCTGCTTAAGTAGGCGTTGAGAGTGATTCAACTTCAATGTATCAATTAAGATTTGGCCATATATCTCTAGAAAATGATTTTTTATCTTCACTTTTCCTTACAAAAATGTAAGGTTAACGCCGATAGTGATTTTAAAATAATGTAACGGAGACCTACCTAATTGGCTGTGATTTATTCGTTTTATGCACCCCTCGCTCATGTGAATACGATAAGAATTTTAACAGCTTTATATCATTTTTAGCATTATACATTATATGATATATGATTTGGCACTGCGATCGGCTTATGGGATTTTCCCGTGCAAAGTCAGGACGAGTCAACAACTGCACAATAAAATTCACAGTAAAACGTTTCTACCTTCAACTTTTCTAAGCTAGAATTTTCACAAATAAAAGTTTATGCTAGCAAAATGTTTAGAGTTAAAACCACTTAAGAGAATAATACTAAAAGCAACAGCATTGCAGCTTTTAAGCTTTTAATTCTACCTAATTCTAAGTAAATTTTACTGTTGACTACAGTATATAGTTCAAGCTAAAGCCTTATTAGCTTACTAACATACTAATTACAATTTAAACTCATAACATAACATAACTTCACGCCTGTATCCCCGAAGGGGTAGGCAGAGGTGTATTAGGTACACACCCACGATTCGCTAGTTATCTTTAGGTCCCAATGTAATAGGGGGCGAGCCTATTGCCTCCTACCGGGCACATTACTAAGCGAGCGATAATCAACATTTTTAATGCACACATAACTACGAAAAGTCAGAGGTGTGTGCCCGGGTCGACTGGCAGTCCGTTACGTACACCACTGGACTATCGCCTAAACTAAACTCATTTAAAAGAATTTCATTTGATTAATTTTCAGTTTACTTCGTTGGCGTTCATTGGCGTTTAAATCACTTTTACACATAACCTATTTGCCTGTCTCCTATTTTGAGGTAAGCGGAGACAAAATCACAAACTTTCACGGATGAGGCTCTAGCAGGGTTTCCTCATGGTGTCGGGGGGCAGATAAGATAAGTTAAATAATGAAACCCTAAAATGGAGTAGAAGATTCGATCATGGGCTCCAAAGTGCAGGCTTTGAATGTTAACGGGGCTAATGGTGTGATGATGATGAATGTCAAACTTACTAGGTGATTAACGACGATGTGAAGACCATTACATAATGTAACATAACATAACTTCACGCCTGTATCCCCGAAGGGGTAGGCAGAGGTGTATTACACACCCACGATTCGCCAGTTATGAAGGTCCCAATGTAATAGGGGCGAGCCTATTGCCATCTACCGGGCACAATATTAAGCGAGCGATAATTACCATTTATTAATGCACACATAACTACGAAAAGTCAGAGGTGTGTGCCCGGGGCGACTGGGGATCGAACTCGAGACCTCGTCTCAGCAGTCCGTTACGTACGCCAGTGGGCTATCGCCGTGTGAAGACAATACTCCGCCTAATTATTGCTTAGAAACACATTTATCATAATTGCTCTTACGCTATTACTTATTCCAATCAAAATCTATTTACACAGGGCCAGTGTAAAAACTAAAGGTATTCTAAACAAGAGTGAGCTTCTAAAAAAAACATTACTCTCTGGGCGACTAAAAGAAAAACAATGAATCGGGATTGTTAGTGTAGCGAGCCGGCGGGTATCGTATCGGCATTCGACGATAATGGCTTTCTGAGTTTATTTTAGACTATTCTCGAATAGTGTGGTAGTATTTTTATATTATTATATAGCTGCATATGTGTTTTCTCGACTGTTCTGGTATCTTTCACACTAGCCCTCGGTTTTGAGCGCTTATGACCAGACCCTTTTTCCAAATGATGCAAATTTGATCGATGTATATTCGGCTCAACCAGCGTGATTACCGAAATATACTTTACAGGAAATATAAACTAACTCTTGTCCATGAAATTTGCTCGTGTTGATGTAAAGATGTGGGTGAGTTATTTTGTTTTTCGATGATTTCTAAAAATGAAACCTGAAAGTCAGATCAATTTATCGCCCTCTAAACCTCTTGTATACTAAATTTTATGATAATCGTTGGAGTACTTTCCGAGATTCTGTTTATATATATGCATAATGATTAATTAGTTAAAAACTAGTTAAGGTGTGACAGTGTAGCAAACGAACAAAACAAATGTAAAAACTCACTTTCATCATGTGTAATTTTTATGCAACTGTATTGCAGAAAAAAGGTTACCTAAAGGTACCTAAAGGTTTTAGTCCATTGAAAGGCTACATGAGCTTTGCATTTTTTAGAGGACGCAATTTTATTTTTGGGACATGTGTGACATTGTTTAGGTCAATAGAAGCTTAACCCTAATTTGTGAGGTTACCGCCCTTGTCCCCCGGCCGCCATCTTGGAAAAAGGGGTACTAACACCTTTTTCGCGATATCTCGAAAACTATGCGTCTTACAAAAAATAGGAAAAGACATAATTTGTAGCAAATTGCTTTGCGTATAAATATGTTCAAAAATTTTTAGCCCTAAATTTAAAATCAAAGAATTTATAAGCAGAAAGTGAGAAAATTTATATAAAAATTACGCCTGAGTCGCCTGCGACGCGCGGCGAGCATGTTGCGGGCTCGGCGGGCCGGTAGAGTTCTAAACCTCTCCCGGGCGCGCTCCGCCATCTTCTTCTCGAGCATTACATGCTCGCAGAACGAGGTGGCGGCGGCTCACTCGCTCGCGCTCCGCACCATTGCCGGAATCATGCTGCCGAGCAAGAGGACTCCCACCCCGATGACTGCCACGAGTTCACGCCTCGGCGCCTCCCACGCCGGGCAGTCCGCCAACGTGTGCAGCCCCGAGTCCTTGCTCGAAACCTCCCCCCCCCCCGCCTTCCCCACTGTACCTGGTGCAAAGGTGCGAAAGGCAAATATATTATTATTAAATCTCTGAGGCCCAAGCCTATCTCACCTCAAGCCAGTATACCCGCTGATTGACGGATGAGGCTCCGGCGCAGGCTTTCTTGAGAGGTCACATGGCAGTTGCTCCCATAAAATCCATATAAGTAAATCCAAAATTATATAACTACAATAGATATTCGAAATAAAACTGTTTTTAACGGATTCTATCGCGATTTATTTTGATGTTATTTGATATTTTACATTGGTCCCGATGTTTCGGTTGCTTTTCAGCAGCCATGGTCGCGGGGAGACGGGGTCATGGCTGCTGAAAAGCAACCGAAACGTCGTCGCGATCAATGTAAAATATAAAATAACATCAAAATAAATCGCGATAGAATCCGTTAAAAACAGTTTTATTTCAATGTGTGACATTCGCGTAAATAACGAAAATATCATACATTAGATATTACTACCTATTTTCACAGAAATGAAAAACTAAATGCCTTTTCTAAGTAAACTTACAAAATGTAACGAATTGCGAAAAATATGAGATCATTTACACCCTTCCAAGATTTTTGGAGCTCAGCTCACTAGTACTCCTACTGATTGACGGACAAGGCTCTTGCGCAGGCTTTCTTCTCGGGGTTGGGCGGTCACGCAGCGGTCACTCCCATAGCAAGTCGTATAAGCCAAATTAATCGAAATAGAAACAGTGAGCGTATCCTGGGTTATAAGATGAAAGCCTCGGATGCAACTGGAAACGAAACATTAAGATGATGACAAATACTTATACTGAGCCGACTGGGAGTCAAACTCGCAACCTCTGAAATAGATGTCCAGGAAGAGTCCTGACGCCCTGTGTGGCATGGCGGTAGAGACCGCCACGCCACACAGGGCGTCTATCACCTCATTACAGACATTACAAAAAATACTTGCTGCGACGACAATCCTCTTCTGATGAGGCCGTCAAGCTGAGTGCCACCATTGTTAACATGGTACGTGTATGTAATGGTGACCCTCTTTCCTGAGACTTTACCTTCAGCTTAATTTGACGTGTCCTAAATAAAAAAATAAAAAAAAAAAATATTTATTATTTTAGATCCTCAGCTGAGTACCTTTTTTTTCGTGCGGAAATCCCCTCGGGCTTGAACCGACTAAAACCGCACGCTGTCTCGGGTCTTTAGACGCCGGCGTGTAAGGTTGCTCATAAGACATTGCCTTCGCACCCCGACTGAACCTGGGCCATCTCTGGTTTCAAATTGGCCCCCTTGGGTTTAGGAACCACTCTGTCCCCGTCTTACCCCGGTTGGGGGGGGGGGTTAGTCGCCCCACCGTCCCAGCCTGCTTCTGCTGGGGTGCCAGGTGGCCTCACTTGCCACCCCCAGGACTTAGCTACGTACCTAAGGCTAAGGGATTCTTGTTTCTACTTTAGCTTCAAAAGAAGTGGAGATCAACGTAGTCCAAATTCATAAAGGGGAATACAATATTATTTTCGCCATGGATAAGCTTTTGTTCGACAACGGGCATTGTTCCACATATTTGGAACGCGTTTGGGGGCTTTAGCCAACAAATGTAATACGACACTTCATACTTAATTGCGATGCAAGCTGAGCAGATGAAATTATATGAGAATTCCGTTTAATCATAAAGTTTTCTTATTCTAAATTTGGATCTCGTGAGTCGTTATGTCAGATTTAGGAACTTGACTACTTTACCTTTGAGTGAATTCGGCTAAATATTGCACTCTTCCATGTATACATACACTAGCTGTTGCCCGCGGCTCCGCCCGCGTAAGATTCTGATCCTGTTCCCGCAACCCATGGGAACTTATTCCCGGGATAAAAGTAGTAATCTTTCATTGTACCAAATTTCAGCCAGAGCCGCTTAGCCGTTTTTGCGTGAAAGGGCAAAAAAGATACATACATACACACTCACAAACTTTCGCGTTTATAATATTACTAGGATATATACGATTTTTTTCCTCTAGGGTCGGCAGAGATACCTAACAGCCAGCCGTCTTCTACTGTATTTACAAAAGATTTGGTTAATTTGGTCAATGATAAATTAATATATTGTGACAGCGACGACTCGTTGGTCGTTGGTCAACAGGATCTATCTTGATGGAGCTCCTTTAACATCTCGTTCCTTAAACTATTAAACTTACTTAATTTTCCAAACTCAAATCCATATTAACAGGCTTCAAATTTTACAAGAAAATTTCAAATCTCAATCTCAAAGACTTGCCAACCAATCTAACTAAACTTTGTAAAAGAATTTACTCAATAACACTCTACCAAATCAAAACAAACGTACACCTAGCAGACATAATTATGTATTGCACCGTCATTATTAACATTTAAAATACCCAAGCACTTTAACCATGTTACTAAAATGTTACAGCAGTATTTTTACTAACAGAATTTTACCCACATTAATTAAATTCCCAACCTTCTATCTGCGAACTCGACCTCAAATACAACCTTAACACTACCATTATACGTTGATCTTTTACACCCGTTCTAACGTGCAAATTTACGCAGCGAATAGTGAATTTGAATAGAAAGGTAAGGATCTCATTATTTCGGTCGCAGTAGTTTCCTTATAAAAATATAAAAATTGTTTTCATTTCAATTTCAACGAGAGGTGGTTCATAACAAACTTGTGTACATGTTAGATGATAGTTGTTGAAAGTGTACCTAGTTGAATTATATTGAAATTAAAATTCAAATTAATTTTATTTAGGATAGAATAACAGTTTTATACAATACAATGTAACGATGATATCTACAGTAGCATAAAGTGTGACGCAGATGTCAACGCCGTCTCCTAAGTACCAATAAGATTACCAAATTAAAAGAATTGCAAATTCTTCTTTCATAGTTGGTATATTTGTTTACAGTATCTGGCTAAGCGATACAGTTTGTAAACAATCACTGTAATGTCTTGTGAATTAAAAAGATTGCTCATGATTTCCAAGATTTTCGGGGCCAAGCCAATAAATAATAAATATTGTAGGACAAAGTACACAACGCCATCTAGACCCAAACTAAGCAGAGCTTGTCATATGGCTTCTAGAATGCGGATAAACATACTTAAATGCTTTTTTTTGTAAATAAATACATATATACATAGAAACACCTAGACCAATGCAAACATACGTAATTGCACTGAGCGGTAATCGAACCCGCAACCTCTGGCTTAGCAGTCGAACGCACTACCGCTACGCCACAGAGATCGTCTATCCAATCTCACCAGCAAACCTACACCTGTTGACTGACGGTCGAGGTCTGGCGTAAGCTTTCCTCTCAGGGTCAGACGGGCATAAAAGCCGAATAAGCCAAACCTAAAGGAGATAGAAGGAGGAAGTGGACCACGGAGCTCACTCCTTGTAACCAGAAACAAGACTAAGTTATCGATGATGGTTTGGCTAGACTTTACCCATCGCCTTGCTTGAGAATCTAGCTGTAAATATCTTTTATTTGCTCTTTTTCCTTTTTCGTGCAGCAATCCCCTGGGATACCCCCCCGCTGGCCAGCGAGGGCGGTTATGGCGGGCTTGAACTGACTAAAACCGCACGCCGTCTCGGGTTTTCAGATAACGAGGTGTAAGGTGGCCCAAAAAGCATTTCCATCGCACACTGACTAAACCAGGGCCATCTCCGGTTTCGAGTGGATGTACTCCTCGGGTCGTAAGTGGTACTTTGTAACTTAATTTTTATTGGATTCAAGGCAACCTAAGTACGATTGAACGGATTAATCTGAAACTTAAAAACCATAACTTGGATAAGGACATAAAATACAATGTATACCGATAATAAGTCTAGGGGAAAAGATATAAAATTTTAAACGCGACGTCCACCCCCATGCGTCCACTCGACTTAACTAGCGGCTAACAGTTACACCTTGGCAAGTTTATGCGTGACACTCCCGCGCGAACGTCTCACCACCCCACGCAATGTCACGAAGTGTCACGCATGAATTTGTTAAACTAAAGTTATGACTAACTGCTACCTGCGGCTCCGCCCGCGTAGATGTCAGTTATCGCGCGTGGACGTGCATACGAACTATCATCCCCACAAAGGTCGAAATTTCAAAACGCTCTATGTTATATTTATTCATTATCAAATGCCTAGTTTCATGACGATATCTTCGAAAATTGCGAAATGTCATACAAGTTCTCATCCTCTATTACGACCCCTTCAAGCCTTTTTTGCCTAATAAATATAAATTATGTATAATAAATATAAATAGTAGTATATGTCCTTTCTGAAGCTCTAGTCCATTTCTGTACCAAATTTCATCAAATTCGCTTCAGTGGTTTAGGCGTGAAAGCGTAACAGACAGACAGACAGAGTTACTTTCGCATTTATAATATTAGTATGGATTACTAATATTTAATTCATCGAACTGCCAATCCCAGTTGCATCCAAAACTTGTTCTTTGGAGCCTGTTCTCCTACACTACCATTATTGCTTTAATTGGTTTTATGGTAGACGGGAGCGACTTCCGTCTGATTCCCAGATGTGCCAGCTTCCAGATGACCAACCTCATACGAAAGCTAGCACGCCTGGACCTCGAAGATCCCTGTGGTATCCAATACAATCTATAATTTTATAGTCAGGATTTCTAAAATAGGTTTCAAAATAGGGTTCTAAAGTAGGTCAAACCAAGCGAAGCACTGGCACTCGCGTCAAAGAACACATAGCTGACATAAAACACCAACGCTCAAAAAAGTCTGCTGTATGTGAACACGTGCAACAGGGGACCAAACATTACTTAAGATTTGATAAAACACAGATACTCGCCAAAGAAAATCGATTCCTACCTAGGATGCTCCGCGAAGCTATTGAAATTAAAAAAACATCCTAATTTTAATAGAGAAGATGGTTGCAATGTACCAACAGCTTGGGACCCAGTCATTCACTTAATTAATTCCAAGAAAAATCAAAATACAACAAGACTTCATGAAACTGAGCTTATTCTGCGTAAATAGTAACACCAACAATTCAACATAGTTCGGGTACTTTGAGATATCTTACAGTTCAAACTACAAGACAACAACCATCTTTAGTCTCCCCGTGACCATGACTGCTGAAAAGCAACCGGAACGTCGGGATCAATGTAAAATATAAAATAACATCAAATAAATCGCGATAGAATCCGTTAAAAATAGTTTTTTTTCAATAGGTTTAAACCTGTTTGAACATATAGCCTTTCCAACAGACACACGCGGTCATAAGAGTGGTAGAGTCAAGCAACAGTCATTTTGACTGTTGCATGAATGGGCCGACTCGACCGGGGAAGTACCACCCTCTCACAGAATATCGACGCCAAGTAACAGTATTTGAACTGTTGCGTTCCGTTTGGTGAGTGAGAGTGCCGGAGCCCAAACTCCTTTCCCATCCCCTCCCAAACTCCTTTGCCATCCCCTTTCCTTTACAGGGTCGGCAGCGCGAGTGTAACGCCACTGGTGTTGCACACATCCATAGGCCGCGGTAACCGCTTCCCATCAGGTGGGCCGTGTGCTTGTCTGTCACCTTAGTGGTATAAAAAAAAAAAAAAGTCTTTATCATCGTCATTCTTCGAGCCTTTTCCCAAATTAAAAACTATAAAACGGCCGATCTTCGATATATTAAAATTAAATTAAATTAAATTATCTTTATTGACACAACAAGAGATACAAGGTACACAAATTAAGGCTAGATTAATGAGGATTTTACAAGTGTTAAACTCTGTCTCTTATACTAGGATGATATCCTGTATCATAAGAGACAGTATACGCGACAAAAGTATGCTTCGTTTATCTGTACAGTTTTTTTTTTAAATGCTATTTAACAGTTTCACAACCAATTCAGGTATCTGTGCTTTTAGTGTCGTCGAGTGTGTGTGTGTGTGTGTGTGCGTGTGTGTGTGTTATGTGAGAGAGAGAGAGAGAGAGAGAAAAAGGGTGGGGGGAGGGGGGGGGGTGTGGCGTGCTAGCGTATGTCATACGTACGCAAGTTTGATTATGCTATGTATGTTAGAAGAGTTTCAGTTTGTGAGTAGTCCTGTTTGAGAAGCCAAGTTGTAATTTGGGATTGTAATTGTTTTTTATTCAGATCAATTATATGTAGTTTTTTGTGAATATGTTTATATATATGTGTACTAAGTATATAGTACTGATGTCTCGCGAAGGAGGTTTTATGCGGGGTACCCGAAGGATAGTTTGTCCGTCTATTGGGGTCAGAGGGAGCAACGCTTTTGTGTTTCCTAAGTAGAGACCGCAATACATATAGCTGACGTGCTGTAAGAACCTTACAATCTAGGTATAATTGTGTGGTCGGGTAGCGGAACGGTTTGCGAGTCATGACTTTGAGTATTGCTCTCTGTGCCCTCTCAATTGCCAAAAAATTGGTTTTGTTTGCACCTCCCCAGACAGGTAGGCAATAGCCTATGACAGCTTGGCACAAGGTGTAGTACACCATCTTGAGAGTCTCAAGGTTCGCTGAGCCCCTGAGAGACTTAAAGATGTGAAGGAGTCTCATAGTCCTAGACGTAAGTGTTTCTATATGCTTATCCCATCGCAGACCCGAATCGATTTGTACTCCTAGATACCTTACATCTTCCGTTCTTTTAATCGTAGGACAAAGACAGGGGCTCGTTTGAGGTGGGCACGTGTGTGCAACTATTGAAAACGAACTATTCGGTGATGTTTTGAGACGTAGTGCAAAGGGAATAAAACACGTCTTCTTAAGATTTAAGGTTAGAAGGTTACTGTTCAGCCATTCCGTTACCCTAGTCAAAGCTAGTTCTGCACTGACTTTAACGCTGTCCCAAGTAGTACCTGAAATTATGATAGCAGTATCATCAGCATATGAGAATACTTTGGCATTCGGAAGTGCAAAGTTACAGAGTTCGTTAACATAGATTTGAAACAAAATTGGACCCAAAATACTCCCCTGGGGCACACCATATCTTACTGTCTCCTCATCGCTCAGATATTCATTTATTTTGACCCGTTGGGTGCGATTGTGAAGATAACTTTTAAAAATTTCGAGGGCGATTCCTCTCACACCAACGCGTTCTAATTTCGAAATAAGTAGGGGGGCAGAAACGGTGTCAAACGCTTTAGACAGGTCAAGGAATATACCCAGGGATTTAGTTTTCTTGTCCAGGTTCCTGGCAACCAGCTGCGTTAGTTCCATTACCGCATCTTCACTCGATATTGCTGTGCGAAAGCCATATTGGTTTTTTGAAATTATGTTGTGTGCTTCCAGGAATTTTTTCAAGCGGCTACATAGGACCCTTTCAAATACCTTCGAGAGCGCTGTCAGAACTGAAATGGGCCTGTAGTTGTTGACAGAGCTTCTGTCACCGCCTTTGTGTATAGGGTGAACAATTGCACTTTTTAGGGCATCAGGGAAAATACCTTTTCTCAGACATGTGTTAATTATATGGGTTAATGGAGGTGTCAGTGTATCACTATTTTGTTTGAGTATTGTTGGTGGGATTCCATCCCAACCCACTGCACAGCTGTTGCGTAGTTGAAGAATGAGTGAACTCACTTCCACCTCATCCACCTCCAATAGCGCGAGAGAGTTACAGGGAGGGAGATTAGGAGTAGATTCAGCAGAGGAAATAGAAATTGAGGGAGAATGGGTCTTAGCTAGAATTTGAGCTGCCAGATTTTTGCCCACGTTGCTAAAGAAATTACATACTTCATTAATTGAGGCTTCAGGACTGTCATGTAATTTTAACAGTTCGATAGGGCTCGACTTTGTTGTTGAAGTATTAGCGATGTTCTTTATAACTTTCCAGAGGGCCTTAGTGTTGTTTTTAGCTTTGTCGAGTTCATTTTTTTCGTAGGCTATTTTCAGTTTACGAAGTAAGGTGTTGCAGAAATTACGATAGCGGGTGTATGTAATTTTCAGTATTAGGTTTTCTGGTTCGTTTTTTGATCTTGCGTGCAATTTGTCACGGTGTTTGATGCATTTTAGCAAACCTGAAGTTATCCACGGCTTCATAGTTCTAAGTTTTCGAGGCGTTTTCCTTAGTGTGGTATGTTTATTTATTATTGTTGTAATCAGAGTTATAAAGGAGTTCATTAACGAGTTAGGCTCGTTATTGTGGTAGAGGTCTGAGAAATCTGTGCTTGCTAAATCTACTTTTATAGCATCATAATTCAAGTGGGTAGAGTATTTAGTTTTATGTTCAGCTTTTGTGTTTGTAATTTTTAGAAGCAGTGGTTTATGGTCTGTTATATATGAGTCTAAAACTAGTGTGGTAACAGGTAAGTTTGTTTTGATGAAAGCGTGGTCTAAACAATTATTTATCCTAGTGGGAAAAAAATGAGTCGGAAAAAGTCCATTGGATAGGTTAAACGTCAGATAGTCCAACCTTCGGTCATCGACACTATTAACCTTGATGTCTATGTTTAGATCGCCAATCAAGATAATATTATTCCAAGAAGAAAGTCGAGAGTACGTATCCTTCAAACTATCCAGTAGCATTTCAAAACTGCCCTCGGATTTATACGAGGGTGAGCGATAAACTGCTACAATACCTATTTTTTTATTGTCTATTGTACAAAGAAGACAATTCCCACCTATGAAGTTCGGTTCCCTTACCGACACATTAAGGTCCGATCTAGCATAAATACAGACGCCATCATTCTGATTACAGTTTGTTTCAGTTGAATATGAATGAAACCCTTCTAAAATTGGTAGGTTATTAACTTTACTAAGCCAGCATTCAGTCAAAACAATAATATCAACGTTTATTTTTATAGATACTAATAGTGTTTGAAGTTGGTTGAAATTTTTATTTATGCTGCGTATGTTTATGTGGAATACTATTAAGTCACTGTCAGAGGGTTTCAGCAGCTCAGGTGTGTCTCCAGGACCACAGATAAAAGCGTTTCTCGCATGTAGTGAATCTAGTTCAGAGTTTATTTTATTAATTGCAGCCATGGGTGTATGGTGAAATACCAATAGATGGTCTACATATGAAATCTTGGTATAATAAGCGGGTGTATATAGTAATATCTCTCCCTTTTAGGTTAATTATAATTAAAGGGAATTTTTGTGTGTGTAAGAGAGAGTGATGATTATGCATGTGCGGAACTAAAATAGGGTTGCTAAGTAAAATAATAAAAAGGGCTTCTGTATGGAAATGAGGAGTGTATGGTTGTGTGTCTGAGTGATGATTCTCTATAAGAGTACACTTACGTGTAAGTATAACAATTTCTTGTTTAACTAGGTCGCTTTGTTTAAGGTATGACAGGTTGAGCAGGGTTGTACTTATGCAATGAGTGGAGTAATCAGTGTAATTTGTAAGGTGTTGTATAGGGCGTGTTTTTGTAATTGTGTTTATAGTGAATATAACATTAAACTTAAACACTAATAACATTACATAAAAAATTAAAACATAGTTTAGTGGACAATATGAATAACATAAATCAAACAGAATAACTACTAGTCAATCTGTATTTAGATTGTCATTTTGAAGACATTTTCCTGAACTAACCAGTAATTGCTTATCACCTTCCATTTTCCGTAAAAAAATATTCCCGTTAGAGATCCAACAAAATTTGTAATTGTTGTTCTTAGCAAACTCCCTTGCCTGGTGATATAACTTTTTCGTATTAGAGGGCAACTGCTCAGCAATAAAGACAGGTGTCCGAGCTCCAGGGATGCCTATATGTGAGGTATTAATTTTATCTTCTTTACCCTTGCTTTTGTTGAAAGTACGAACGGCGTTGAGGAGTGTCTGCTTTCTTTCTACGGTTGTAAATTCAGCTACGATTGGACGCGGAGTAGAGATAGCAGCCGATGACTTACCAGGAAGGCGATACACATCACGAAGTTCCAGCTCTGACATTTGCAGTCCGATAGATTGGCCAAGGTTGCACACAATTTTAGCAAGGCTTGAAGTAGATTCCGTGTTGGAGTATGGTATATTGCGAATCTCTATTCCAGAGGATCTAGATTTTTGTTGTAGATCCTGTACTTTTTTTTCTAGAATTTCTATGTATTGTCTTTGCTCCTGTCTATCCTTTCTCAACTCCTCTACTTCCTTTTTTAAATCTTCGAATTGACTGTTTATAAAAAACATTGATTTCACGATTTCTTCGTTAGATTTACGTATCTCCGTATTTGATGATTGAATTAGAGTATTTTGATGTTTTATTTCAGCAATATCTGAAACAAGTTTAGACATGACGGAGGTCTGTTCCGCCAACATCATTGCAACGGAGGTTTCCTTTTTTTGATGGTCAGGGCAAGAAACTTTCGGCGAATTCTCTTGTCTAGGACGTTTATTTCTGCTAGTACCAACCAAATCACCCATAATAATTGCACTGTTTATATCTGGCTCCGATTGAGTTTCGACAAGACTTTTTGTGGGTGTCCTTGATGTCTTCGGGGGTGTACGCTTGACTCTGGACATAATGCTTAGCTAATTAAATAGACTTCAGAATGCTTGTACCAATAGACGATATGAAGTTGTGTTGTAGTGCGCCGAATCGCCTGTAGTTACGAGCGAAGTCGTAGTCAGTGCGATTATTCGTAGTAGACCGTATCTCGTAGCGCAAGACTGCAGTAATGAAATACAGACGAACAAATCGTGCAAACTTTACGTTACAATTTGAGGCACACACCATTAATAAATTGTAGTGATTACAAAAAGAGTTGTATTAGAACCAGGTTTCGAACGTACGACGATGGTAGATTTCGTCCAGCGCGCTAAACCACTACACCACCGGAACAGTAAGCATTGGTGTGGAAACAGTTTATCGTATGCGATTCCAGTAATTACTTGATAAGTAGGTGTAAAAGTTCACTTGTAAGGATATAGATGGCGCAGCACGTACTCAAGCAGACAAAATATAGTGTTAGTGCCCCAGTTCAGTTCGCAGTTCGCATATTTGTCACAAGATGGTGTAAGATGTTATAACACTGCCCAGAACTGTCACACCAAGTAACTATTTCAAATAAAAAACGAATCCTGAGTTGTGAAAATTTAGTAAAACCGAATTTAGCTGAGATTTTACTGTATAATTATATCCACTTTAGTGTTTTATATCCTGTTAGATTTGATGTTTAAGGATTATAATTGTCTCTTTGTTACCGAATTGTTTCTAGTTTTAATAGGGCTGCACTCCGTCAATGCCGCACAGAGATCGTCACCAACACTCTCACAGGTAGTTCACGTGTCCTTTGTCACTATTACTCACAGAACTTGAACCAGTTTTCACTTTAAGTATTTTTCGATAAATAATTAACGGGAGCACATAACGAAGCACTGTTTACGTTGCTACCCACATCAGGCAGATGACGCGGACGCGACTGCCATCTGGCCTCCACAACCCACTGGCGACAAAAGACAGAGTCAAAAGTCTTCGTTTCCGATATTCATGCTTCGTATACCGCATTATCAAAACTGACCACTTAGATAAAACTCGCCATTAAATGCGCTGAAGCAATGCCGAGATCGCACTCAAAAAATACTAGGAGATACTTCTAAAGTGGACTTTATTGTTACAATCGGGCTCTCGGAGAATAATTATACTGGTGCTGTAGGCGAATTTGAGCCTTAAAATAACACCATAATGTTGGAATTCAATTACTACAAATTAATTTAAGGATACTTAAACAATTTTCGTTGAATCCTTAAACAGTGTTTATATTGTTATCTTTCGCACTTTTAAAAATGTTGTTTTTAATTAATTGCAGTTGAGAATGTAAGTGTATTTATATGCGAAAATGGAAATCTTTCATAAAAAAAATCTGCCTTTATAAACTTTCTACAGTCAGTTTATTTCGTATAACATAGGTAGTACAAAGATGTTGTAATAAATCTACAGACTTGTGTCGATTTTGTAAAACTTAGTTAAATGTCTTTAGGCGTCATTTATAAAACCCCACAATTTTTTTTTATTTCAAAATGCAAAGACAGAAAGAAAACTTATATAAAAAAAATACACTTACCCAACCAAAACTACCCATTAAAAATCGAAAGGCAGTATACAGTTACTTAAAGTGCTATTAAGAGGGACTTTTCTCTGTCGACGGCCCATTCCTGCATAGAAAGCATTAAAAGATCATTCTAAATAGTAATAATACGTCTTGTTATTATCAAAATACGACTAAGTAAAGTAGCGATATGATAGTTGAATCCAGTTATATTTCAAATATATAGTCTATTTGTATTTCTAGATACATGTGAAGATTAAATAACAATGTCCTATCATAAATCAACTGGGCACATTCACGCTCTCTCGCCACATAAAGCGTGATATAAAAACCTAGACGGGTTGCCAAATAATACGTAAAAATGCGAAACTATTAAGAAAAATCACTGAAATTTATCAGCGAAAAAACTGCAATATATAATACTAGCTGTTACCCGTGACTCCGTCTGATACTGATTCTTATCCCGTGATTCACAGGTACCTATTCTTCGGAGATGGCCCTGGGTCAATCGGGGTGCGAGGGAAATGCCTTATGGGCCACATCATACCCCCGCGTCTAAAGACCCGAAATGGCATGCGGTTTTAGTCGGTTCAATCCCGACATAACCACCCCGCTGGCCAATGGGGGGGGGGGGGGGTATCCGAAGGGATTTCCGCACGAAAAAAAAAAAAAAAAGGTTTGTGTCATTCTCGACTGTAAACTGTTCCCTCACCTTTTATCCAGATCTGTTTAGCTGACATGACTGATTAATTTATTGCTGTTATCCGCGGCTCCGTGTGCATAAAATATTGATGGAACCGGGATAAACGAACGAATAAATGAATAAAAAGATTTGTATGGGCACAAAAGTAGATTACAGTCTGGTATAACACATAGGCATTTAGCATGAGAATTGATTCCTGTAGGTTGCGGAAATGGGGTAAGAATTTAGTATTCGTGAAGCTGTGGCAACAGCTAGTACATGCATAATAGTAGTTTTTTTTTTTAGCGTGTGGAAACCCCCACAGGTTTCACCCCATCGGTGCCGACGATGGGGTGGGCGTGTCGCAATCAGACCGACTAAAACCACACGGTGTTCTCCCCAAGTGTCCATTGCATTTGCATTAATAGTAGTTACATAGCAATCAAGTCAAGTACGTAGCATTCATAATTTATTTAAAGTCTAACTTTTTATTAGCTGCAGTAAAATGACGTTTGTAAATGTCATTCCGTAAAATAATGTTGACAGCTTAATCTCAATAGTGATGTGATTCAGTTCACAAAAGTTTACGGAATATCTAATCGTTCCATAATTTGCCTCATAATGATCATGCTAAATTCTATTTAATATTAATGTAAATAAAAGGCTGTATAAACGTTGATTCTTTTACGCATTAAGCAAGATAACACTCAAGCAACCGCTCTCTCAAGTTGGTAGTACTGATTTTTGGTTATGGTGCTACGATGACGCTTGGCCGCCATTTTGTTTCGGTTGTCATTCGCTCATTCGGCTTCTAACTTCTGTTTTGAGTACACGAATAATTTTGATTTGCCCACTGCGCGTTGTTTTTGTTATCATTATTGTTAAGTTTATGTTATGGTATGGGCGCAGGTAAAGGGTCACGTTGCAGGGAGACCGTAATCTTAGCAATCCATGGATTCTCCGTGCGGGTGCCGGGTCCATCGCGTTGCTGAGTTGGGAACTCGGGACAGTGCCTGGGACTTGCGACCCAAGTGTAGGTTTAGAAGGGGCCCCTTTTGTTGATGTACATCAATACTCACCTTCACTACCCAAGTTCCCCTCCCTGCCTAACCAAATTTGATACGAACCTACTAGTGCCGCTTTAGACATTCGTCCTAGTAATGAGCTTATTGTAGCTCTCGATAGGCCTAGATCTTTAAGTAGGTTATAGAGAGATTTTGCTGGTATACCTCTCGCTCCCACTTCCACTGCATACAAATTAACCACGTAACCGTTTTTGATTAATTCGTTTGTGAGATCATAGTATTTATTTTTCTTTATTGTGTGGTCCTTCGGTATATTTGTTTCCCACGGTACAGTAAGTTCCACAAGAACCACATGTTTTAATCTCTTAGAATATAGGAATATGTCAGGTCTAGATGACGAAACCCCAACATCCTCCGGAATTTTGTAGTGCTTTTCATACGTGTCGATTAGGAGAGTCCAATCTGGGGCAGTATCTAAGATTGAATAAGGTTTGTTCCTGGGTGTTATGGATGAACCTTCAGACACAAAGTTGATATGACGTCTGTTAGTAGTCAATCCTTTTTGGGCTCTAGCTACTGCCAGACTCATTGCTTCACGTATGATGATAAGCACCTTATCGTGGCGGCGTGAGTAATGGCCTCTATCGAGAAGCACCCTACATCCTACTAATATGTGTCTAGCCGTCCCTATTGCCTCACCACAAGTATAACATTGTTTTTCTGTGGCCTTCCCCCACCTTACCAGATTACTCTGGTCTGGGAGGGTCATCTGAAAGGCGTTAAGATAAAATTTTAACAGGGCCGGCGACCAGTCATAGATCAAGGTGCGCCACTTTAAGGCCATCGGTATGCAGAACTCTCCCATTGTCAACCATTCATTTTGGATTTCCAAATTCATCGCGTGCACTCGATATTTATCATTTTATCATTTTGTTTCGGTTGTCATTCGCTCATTCGGCTTCTAACTTCTGTTTTGAGTACACGAATAATTTTGATTTGCCCACTGCGCGTTGTTTTTGTTATCATTATTGTTAAGTTTATGTTATGGTATGGGCACAGGTAAAGGGTCATGTTGCAAATAATAATAAGACGTATAAAATGCAAGAAGTTAAAAATTTATTTCAAGAAGGTATAAACAAAGTGACACCGGCTAAGTGGAGTGACTGTGTGTCTCACACTATAAAAGTGGAAGACAAAATGTGCCACCTCGATCATATTATAGATGAAGTGACAGATAGATTTATTATTAGTGTTACCGAAAGCGACAGTGACAGTAATTCCGAAAAAGATTGATTAAAGTACATTATTATGGCATTTTTGTTTCATTTTAAATGTACCTCCCTATACTTCCAATAAAAAAGATCAATCCTCTAGTATAGTAACAATAATAGAATAAAAAAATACATTACAACTTAATATTAAATCTCAAACACAAAACCAAACTGTTCATTCATTTATGATTCACTCATTTAGCTACATCCCTATTTATTTTTCTTCAAAAACCGGCAACCCACAAAACGTCATTTTGCTGCAGCTAATAAAAAGTTAGACTTTATATATTTTGGACGACGTCTGTGGCACAGCGGTAGTGCGTTCGACTGCTAATAGAGGTCGCGGGTTCGATTCCCGCTTAGTGCAAATATGTATAATTGCATTGGTCTGGGTGTTTCTATGTGGTAGTTCGTTGTTTCGTCCTATGATAATTTCGGCCCATGGGACGAAACAATACTTTTCTAAAATATAATAATTTTCATTCGTTGATTCGTCCTATCGATTTAATTTTAAAGATATCTGAGTTTTTAGTATCGTCAACAAAACAATGGTGATTACTTTAATAAAATAAGTTATTAAGTAAAACGAAATCTAGATTTGTAGAATCATCTTTTATTAAAATAACAAAGACCACCAGTTTGACAGATATTTTTAACATTCTCCTAAAACCGTTGTCATATCCACAGTACAAGTTTAGCTTGTTTTAGAACCAGTTGGTGCAGTATATTCAATATAGCTTCTGGGTTAGGTTAGGTTAGAACTGTGACCCCAACAGAGCGCGAGCCGAGCGAGCGTAGCGAGCGTGCCGCGGCAGCGGCCGGCGAAGCGGCGGAACGACATCAAAAACTACTGGACGGATTTTGATGCGTTTTTTTTTTGTTAGAAAGGGCTTACTCGGACTTAAAATCTTACGTTTGTTTGATCGCAATCGGTTGAGTAGAACCTAAGATATGAGCAAAGGTCGCGTTAACCGAGATGCACGCGGGCGGAGCCGCGGGCGGAGCCGCGGGCGGAAGGCTAGTCTTCTATAAAATAATACTAATCTCTCTGCAATATTATTTTAAGCATTTTCCTTGCTGACGTTACTTCATACAAATTTTGTATAAAATGAAGAAAAAAAAATCAATGGGACGAATCACTGAAGGAAAACTTTAATTATTTTTAATTTCTGTGATTCGTCCTATTGGGACGAACCCCTATAGGACGAAACACAGAACTACTCGTTTCTATGTATAATATGTATGAATAAAAAAAAATGTATTTAAGTATTTTTATCCGCATTCTAGAATCCATATGACAAGCTCTGCTTAGTTTGGGTCTAGATGGCGTTGTGTAATTTATCCTAGAATATTTATTTATTATTTACTGTTAGAATAAATCTGTACTCCTAAATGTAAGTACATTTTATTTTGTCCTCTAGAGCTGTTTACTCGAGTGCAGTTTAATATGGAACCCGAAATTCCGTCTACGTGGAACCAATCACCTAACTTCGAGCATTGCTTACAGTGGCATGAAATTTCGCCGGAATCGAGTCGGACGTAGTTAAATGGGACGTATTGACGTCTCATTTCGAGAATGTCCATTTTAATATACCTGTACTCAATTATCATGCTCTTTTGTTGTAGAGTAAAAAGGAAGTAAAAATATAATATTTATTGTTGCACATGATAAAGATGGCGTCTTGGCTAAGTGGTGAATAAGTAGGTTAGCACATTGCAAGATGGGTAACTATTTTTTTTTATACCACTAAGGTGGCAGACAAGCACACGGCCCACCTGATGGGAAGCGGTTACCGCGGCCTATGGACGTGTGCAACACCAGTGGCATCACACTCGCGCTGCCGACCCTGTAAAGGAAAGGGGATGGGAAAGGACTTTGGGAGGGGATGGGAGAGAATTTTGGGAGGGGATGGGAAAGGAGTTTGGGCTCCGGCACTCGCACTCACCAAACGGAACGCAACAGTTCAAATACTGTTACTTGGTGTCGATATTCTTTGAGAGGGTGGTGTTTCCCCGGTCGAGTCAGCCCATTCATGCAACGGCCAAAATGACTGTTGCTTGACTCTACCACTACTAAATCTACCATTCTTAACAGAGACCTCTCCGAAGCTAACCTTTGTGGCATACGTTAAGGGTAGACGGAGCCCTCAAAGTCCGACAAGTTGGTCTTACTATAGAACTTTAATATCGCCAGTGGGTTATGAAGCTCAGATGGTCGGCGCTTCACGGAAAATGTCAAAGTACGATTCCTTTATACGTAGACTGAAAAGCCGGCCCAACAAATTGTGCCTACGTCTCTTAAAACCAGATAGGTACTAGTTAGTTGCCCAGGGTCAGTCGGGGTGCGAGGGATGTGCTCTATGGGCAACCTTACACCCCGGCATCTGTAGACCCGTGATGGCGTGCGGTTTTAGTCGTTTCAAGCCCGACATAACCGCCCCCGCTGGCCGGCGGGGGGGGTATCCGAAGGGATTTCCGCAAGAAAAAAAAAAAGGTACTAGTTAATTGGGGTGCTTGGTTGGGGACCTCCACGCGGTGCACCCTGGTTAACGGAGACGGCAGCGCCTCTCTTCTAGGGTGGGAGAGACGCTGCCGCCTGCGGCCAACTCCGACCGAGGCGAGGACGGCCCTGTTGAGGGCAGTTCGGAAGCTTTCCACGTGTCCCTCTGATTAGCAGATGGCACAGTGGAGAGCAAGTAAGGGGGCCATCTCGAAACCGGAGATGGCCCAGGGTCAGTCGGGGTGCGAGGGATATGCTCTATGGGTAACCTTACACCCCGGCGTCTTAAGACCCGAGACAGCGTGCCGTTTTAGTCGGTGCAAGCCCGACATAATCGCCCCCGCTGGCCGGCGGGGGGGTATCTGAAGGGATTTCCGCACGAAAAAAAAAAGGTACTAGTTAATTATTTCTTGAAATGAAATGAAATATTTTATTTGCCATAATGCAGGTAAACAGGTGGATCTTATAATTACAATGGCCCATTTACATCCTACCATTGTGGTGTGCAAATATTTAGATGATCGAAGCACATCAAACGATCGAATTACATTTTCAGCATGCATGTACCCAAATTATTTATTTATTTAATGTCAGATTTATATTGTCAGATTTAGGTTGATGTCAGAATTATATTGATGTCAGTTCTATATTAATGTCAGAATAATTATTTTATAAAATCAAAATTACATTAAATTATTATGATGTCAAATCGGTCATAATATCATTCATAACATTCCTTCTATGTGTATAAAGGTATATCTGTCAATCATCTATCCCACGGTATGACATAAAATCAACCAAATCGTAAAAACATTCTTTCATCAACCATTGCGTCAGCTTTCTTTTAAACAAAATAATGGGTAAATTCTTAAAGGCATTTAGTTTTTATGTGTGTATGTATACTTTTATGTAATTCTAACCTGCACCGTGGTACATGTAGCCTATACTTATTTCTAGGAACCACACTCTTACCCGGTATATATTCCGAAAAGTTCTTCTAAACTGAGAGTTCGACGCGACGGCAAATTTCTGATACAGTTATAATTAGTTTTAACTGAAAGGCAATTTTAGAAGTTAAATTTCGTAACTGAGATCGTCATCTTAATGATGTTTCCAGTTGCAATCGAGACTACCGCCTCAACTCCCGAAGTCTGCTAACTCCTTCTCCTATTTTTGGTTTGACTTTTATACGCCTGTGGGAGCAACTGCCATCTGAATTCCCAGCCCCGAGAGGAAAGCCTGCGCTAAAGCCTGGTCCAGCAGGTGTAACAGCTTGTAAGTGAAGCTGATTTGGACCTGGGAGTTTTTGATGGGACCCCAAAAACACGCGCTAAACATGTATGCGTATATAATGATTAAATATTTGGGTGACTTTCGGTTTTCTTTCGACGTTTTCTAAACATGAAACCTAAATATATCAATTTATCGGATCCGAAACACCCTGTTTTCCTGAAATTTAGTATGTAGGGGTTATATCGTTTAAAGGTATTAGATAGATAGATGTATATAACTTTTCTATAATAAGAAATAAATTAAATTAATCAGGATATTTGTTGCGTGCAAAGGTTAGTTTAATATAATATGCCGAAGCTTTTGACACATTAACAGATCCACATTATCATAAATGTGATTTAGTCAATACTGCTCTTGTGGGAGATTAATATTTGCTTACATAGATAATACGATTAATTTAGATAGGTACATACAAGGCGGATTATCGCAAGGAGCTCATGATGAGCCGGTAATGCAATTACAGTACAGTGAAGTTTAATAAAAAGCGGCCAAGTGCGAGTCGGACTCGCCCATGAAGGGTTCCGTAGCAGCAAGTAACATAATAATGCTTTTTTTAAATTTTATATTTGGGTTGATTGAATGAAAGGTAAATTGCTGTTTACGATTTATGACGTATTAAAAAAAAACTACTTACTAGATCTCGTTCAAAGCAATTTTCGGTGGAAGTTTACATGGTAATGTACATCATTATATTTTTTTAAGTATTATCATTCCCTTAGTTTAGAAGTTACAGGGGGGGGGGGACACATTTTACCACTTTGGAAGTGTCTCTCGCGCAAACTATTCGGTTTAGAGAAAAATGATTTTAGAAACCTCAATATAATTTTTGAAGACCTATCCACAGATGAACAGCATAGTTCTTATAGTTTTGGAAAAAAGTGGCTGTGACATACGGACGGACAGACAGACAGACATGACGAATCTATAAGGGTTCCGTTTTCAGTGAAGTTTAGTAAAATCATTTTTTGGTATGTGTTATTTGTTTTGCGGCTAGGCAAAATGGTCCCCTCTGTATGGGTTCGGCCAAAGAATTGTCATTTGCTTATTGCTATTCTAACTTATGCACATTGAAGCAAAACTCTTTTGTATGGCTTTTATCCCAATTTTTAAAATTTATTTTATTATTTACAATACATCCCGACGTTACAACGTTTTTCAACATTCGTGGTCATGGGGAGACTCGTTAAAAATACTTTTTAACCCCCGACGCAAAAACGACGAGGTGTTAAAAGTTTGACGTGTCTCTGTGTGTGTCTTTCTGTGGCATCGTAACTCCCAAACGGATAAACCGATTTTGATGTGGATTTTTTTGTTCGAAGCCGATATGATTGAGATGGTTCTTAGCTATGAATAAATTTGTGTCGGGGGTCTTTATTTTTTTAATTTTTGTATTAATATACCAATTTATCGTTTTTGCATAAACTTCCGACCGATAAATCAAATCAAATATTTTTATTCATGTAGGTTATAAGGTAAAATAGTATGGAATGTTCCAAAAGTTATATTTACGATATTGTCGGAAGTTTACGCGAATGTCACACATTGAAATAAAACTATTTTAACGGAAAACACAGCACAGTAGTATAACAGGTACACCCTTGTGAGTTATAGAAATAAACTGCCACTCGCTCAGAAAATATTGACATTCGACCTTTTTGTAGTAGACTGAAAGCTCAAAGTCGGATTTGGCAAAAGGCTCGCAGAAATCAATCCCGTTTGACAAAGGATGCCTGAATTTTTACATCAACATAATAGGTACTAGGTCTGCAAGGCGAATCGCTGCTTGCAATGTTGAGCTGATTGAGACATCGTGAATCAGATTTTGAAAATTTTGAACAGTGATCATTCCTCCGTGGCAAGTCCGATTTTGAAAATTATTTTTGAAAGTCACAACTCTGGACATGCTTTCTGAGCGTGTAAAGTTTGGTCACAGTGTCTCGAGCGGTTATTATGTAATTCCATCTGGATTTTTTTTAACGGTGATCATTCCTCTGTGATAGCATTAATTTTTTCAAAATATATCCATAAACCTTCCTCTGATTGACCTCTTTAATCATGCCAAATTTGGTTCTGATTGGATTAGTAGTATAGGAGGAGACCTGTGACAAAGAAAATCCTGAAGTCTGGTATGAGGAGCTTTCGCTCGACTTCGTCTCACTCAGCTCAATAATTGTATTTCATATTTGTATATTTTGATTGGTGTACAATAACTATTCTGGATGAAAATTAATAACTTATATACTTAAACAACTTAAGTCAAGTAAAAGAGTTAATTCCACACCTTACTGCAAAACATTATAGAACAGATGTAGGCGATTTGATTTCCAATAACCAGGAGCTAATAAAATGCAGGTGAAATTTCATCACCATAATTCATGCACCAATAACTAAGAACCAGGGCAAATTGAATTGCTTGCCGACAGCAAAGTTTTATTGATGAAGTTTGTTTTATTATCAGTACACATACAGTTAAGTGACAAACATCTGTCTTTGTTTGTTTATTTGTCACATAACTTGCAATCATACTCTTATATACAGCTGGGTTGACGGGACACTTAGCTGCAAGGGGACATATTTTTAAAAACCGGAAGACGCTATGCAGTCTGGCCACATTACTAGAATGCTCAGCTCAGGGACATGCACTAGAATGGCAGTTATGACGACACTCGCCACCAGTTCGCCGTTGGCTTTCAACGGGTATAAACGTAATAGGTTTTTGGGTATAGTACGAGTACTAAATAATTTATTAATTAGTTGTTTGTGAAAAAGTCCGTTGGGCCACTTTAATTCAGTAAGGTGCCGAGTACAATGACACCTATCAATCTGCTCAGATTATAATCAAATACTTTGTCAAATACTTATATTATTTAAATTTTCACAAAGGTATGTCCTAGTGGGTATCCTATTCGATAACACACAACAATTAACTTTATTTATGAAGAATTTGCAATCGATTTTACAATACATACCGAAATTCTATTTTTTCTGGACATTTTATAAACTTTTTTTTGTATATCATCCGCTACCTTCCAACATAGTCTGCGTTTCTGTCTTAAGATATTATAGATACATGACACATTTTCAGATTACCTCAAACACCTACCCAAAAATGTCTACAAACTTTCACACTACTATGTCCATCACTTTTAGTACACTTATTACTACGTGTACTTAGTCTGGCCATAAATACTGTTACAATTAAAAATAAACAAAATATTACATTTGAATTAGGAATCTGTCATTTTTATATGATTGTTCATTGTGTTTTCTCATTTTGCCGCCAATACATTGTACAATATTTTGCGATATTAAAATAGAGTGGGGTGATAAAGAGAAGCGAATCGCTGTGATTGCAATTTTTAAAACTCTCCATACACTTGGTATAAGTAAAATCTTTGTGTACCGGGCTATTAATAGGTACAATCAGAAAAGTACTGGCCGCCCACGTAGTGTTCGTACGAAAAAAATGGTTAAAGCAGTAAGGGAAAGAATTCGATAGCACCTAGAACCATGTCGGGTATTTTAAAAGATGACTTAGGACTAGCATCCTATAAGAGACGTACTGGTAATTTCTTAACTGATAATTTTAAAAAGAATAGGGTGGTAAAATCGAAACAACTACTGAAGCGGTACGCAAAGGGAGGTCACAGAAAAAAATTGTTTACGGATGAGATTTTTTTTACAATTGAGCAACATTTAAAAAAACAAAATGACCGTATTTATGCTCACAGCTCTAAGGAAGCTTCCCAATTAGTCGACAGAGTGCAACGTGGGCATTATCCGAGTTCAGTGATGGTTTGGTGGGGTATTAGCTATGAAGGAGTTACTGAGCCATACTTTTGTGAAAAACGTATCAAAACATCGGCACAAGTGTATCAAGATACCATTCTTGAGAAGGCAGTGAAGCCCCTTAACAACACCATTATCAATAACCAAGAATGGTCCTTCCAGCAAGACTCGGCGCCGGGTCATAAAGCTCAGTCTGCGCAGTCTTGGTTAGAAACGAACATTTCGGACTTGCATCAGAGCTGAAGACTGGCCGCTGTCTAGTCCAGATCTTAATCCGCTGGATTATGATTTATGGTCAGTTTTAGAGAGTACGGCTTGCTCTAACCGCCATGATAATTTGGAGTCCCTAAAACAATCCATACGATTGGCAGTGAAGAATTTTCCCCTGGAAGGAGTGCGTGCTTCTATTGATAACTGGCCTAAACGTTTAAAGAACTGTATTGCAGCTAATGGAGACCACTTCGAATAAGCTTTTTATATTTTAAATTGTTTTATATTTATGTATATATATATATATATATATATATATATATATATATATATATGTATGTAAACTAACACACTGTAAAAGTAATAAATGTTATGTTCAATAGAAATTTTTCTTTTTCTTTGTTACAGTATTTATGGCAAGATTAGGTACTTAGTTTGGTTTTAGATAGCGCTGTGTAGTATCTATACTATTACAAAATTGTAAATTAGTTGTGTCTGTACATTGGAGATATTTAAAACTAGGAATTCAGTGCAGGGTGCGACTGAAATAAATTGAGCTGAGCGAGCAGGACTCTTACTTGAAAAAGGCATCTTACTACGGTCGCGCGCATAGCTAAGGCCGCGCGCTCGTGAAACTGTTTTTCGATGATTATTCCTCGATGGTACATTGTATTTGAACAGTTGACCCCTTTTAACACTCAGCGGTATCTACACTATCACCATGGCAAAGTTGGTCAAGATCGGTATAGTGGTTCCAGAGGAGTACAGTCTCGTCCAAACGGCTTAGCCACGTATAAAAAAAATGCTTGGGTTATATTAAATGAACGATTCTAAATACACATTTTTTGGAATTCTTGTACGTCTGTTTGATCGCGATGTATACAAAAACTACCGAATGGATTTTAATGCGGTTTTTTTCTATTAGAAAGGTCTTGATCAGACTTAAAATTTGCCGTACGGTTGACTGCAATTGATTAGGTAGAAACTGGACATATGGGCAAAAAACGATAACCGACCTTCGCGCGGGCAGAGCCGCAGGCATATCCTGTAGTATTATTATTAGTTAATACTATTAGTTTGTTAGTTAAGGTCACGTATAGTATTAATCCCGCCACGTTTTCATAAAATATGTGTTACATTACACAATGGATAGAGATTAATATTTAGAATTCCATATAAGACAATTATTAACTAAACCAGTCCAGACCTTAAGAGCTCTTTGTTTCTTAAAGTCTCAGAATTAGTTAAGGTAGAGAATTAAATCCGTATAACCGCAGGTGAAATATTAATGCATTGAAACATAATTATTTGCATAAAACAGTATTAAGGCGAGGGTCCCTGAGGATAAGTGTTTTTAGATTAGGATTTTTCGAAAATGAGAAGTCCATGTATTCTGAAAATATTATATGTTATTCTAGGCAATTCAAACTAGTATTTTCGGTTATCCGATACACGATGACTTTTAGTTTCCTCGATTGAAATTGCTCTCAAATATTGGTCTAACCCAAAACGAATTCCAGTTTTTTTTGAGTTGTGTTCAGGTTAGAAAAATAAAAATGAAACCAAAATGAAAGTCATTGAAAGGAGAGTGAAAAACTTATTTAAATTTACATAAATTTTGAATTATACCCTAAATTCAAAATACCTACGTTTTCTATCTATATGACGCGTTCGGAGATTCAATCAGTCCCGAGCGGAACGTGTTAGAGGCAGGACCTCTGTATCGTATGATTTTAAAATATATTATGTACTTAGCGTAAATGCCACATCGTAGAGAATGTGCCAGATGTTCAAATCCAATGGTAAAAAGTGGAGACTCGAATCTTTGCGAATACAATGCTAGTATTAGTACACTGTTTTGTTTAAAGTAAAAGTGGTGTAAATAAGTAAGTAGTTACTCATTGCACAAATATTAAAGCTAAGTCATGTTTCGGCATTATAATAGCATAAAATGTCTTATGACATTAGTCGATTGAATACAAAAATTTGTAATGATTGGTATTTTACTAATATTAATCATTAGAATTGTATAGATATTGGTACTAATAGACGTATATAGAATGGTGGTACTAAATATTGGGAACAGTACGGTTCATGTCAGTTTAATTTGTCGCTACCAGCGAACCTACAATACTACCAAATACTACTACTACTTGCCTCTAAATATCTATATAAGGTCTCTGAATTTCTGAAGTTGGTATCGACTAAATATGTATTTGCACCAAAAAAAAGGATCGGGTAAAATAAAAAAAAATATATTAAAAAAAAAAGGAAAATAAAAAACACCACCAGCAACCAGCGTCACGTGACGCGACGAGCCCATGACGCACGTGGTAGACGTGCAGTCTGAATTTGGTGAGATAACTTGGTATCGCCAAGTTATCTCACCAAATTCAGAGACCTAAATTTGTGTTACATATTTTGTGTTGCGACACCTTTTTTATTATTTTCATTGCTGATTAAGCTTTTGCTTTGGGGACTTACCTCATGAATCCGAACTTCCATCCCGGTTGCATCCAAAGCTGACAGTTTGGAGCCCAAAGTAGGCTCTTCTACTTCTACTCTCTATAACCTGGTTCATTGTGACTTTTACGGGAGCGTCTGCCAGATGCTCTACGGATCTTAATGGTGTCAATGACCCATGGGTATATGGGCCCCGTAAGTAACGTATACGTATGGGCCCCATAGACAAATGGGGCCCCACGGGCGTATGGGCCCTATGGGTTACATATATGTACGGGGCCACATAGGTGTACGGGCCCCATACGTGTGTGGGAGCCCAGTAGTGTATGGCCCCTCATGGGTTTAGAGGGCCTTATGGGTATATATAGGGCCCCATTAAGATCTTGCAGCTTGGCACTCAAGGTCCTGTCTTCTATAGATGTTTTTCATCGTTTGGTTCATATAACTCTTTACGGGAGCGACTTTCTGATAGCTATGTTACAATATTATAATAATTATAAGCTTTATTCCCTTTATCTAAAGTGCAACTAGAAGATCTTGTATTTAAATAACAGTTGCGTCATTATTTGTGTTGACACTACAACACCACCTTAAGAGCCAGAGCCTCGATGCGGCGTAAAGTGGCAACTTTACTATGCCAAAATTACCTTAAGTCTTCGCCTTAAGATCACCTACAGATTGACGTGAAATTTTGCTTATTAGATAAGTAGGTTTATATTGCAGATAAAAGTCTGCTCAGTTCAAGGTTGTAAAAATATTTGAATCATCAATAATATTAATTTTCTAAGTCATTCTACACAGTGGTATCTAGACCCATAATAAGCATACTTAACTAGCCTGTAGGTTCTACCCATAGTGGTATGCGGATAAAGCAATATGCAGGTAAACATAACTACTTCTTAGATACTTTTAAGAAAATATATACATATTAGCTGGCCCTCCCCGGTTTCACCCTTGGCTTATTTCAAACCAAAACCCACGCACCTCTTTATCCCATATATGCCCATAATTTATTAGTTTTCATTTAATGTATAGGAATCTGCCTGATTTGTTGACATTTATGATAACTCCTCCGCTCCCTTGTGTAGTAGCTTGATAATATATTGTAAGGTACTCGCAAATAATATGACTTTTTATTTGTAAAAGAATTTCTACAACCTCACAAACTCAAAAACTACCTCTTTATAAAATTAGTATAGATTATACGTACAAGCACCGCGTCTTCTGACCTAGCAGTCGAATGGTATAATCGCTACGGATACACAGGTCGTGTGTACATAATCTATATAATAGGTCTAACTTTACCTATGAAATTGCCAAAATTTTCTTACAAATTCATGAGTTCGTTATTCCTGTAATTTAATAGCATTTTTTTTTAAATAATATTTAGGACTTTTAGGATTTTTTTTATATTTCCATTATTTATATTTTGTTTGAAAGTTGATTTCAAGATTTTACAACTCCGTATTAAATTTTATTTTTATTGGCCGCCTGAATTCGATCCTCAAAAACAGTACTTCCTAAATGCTATACATTTTGATGATAAATTTCGTATTACTTAACAGCTGTCACTTTTCAAAAATGTAATAAAAGTTGCTGTTTGTTAGCTTAATGTTGTCTCATTCATACACAGAAATCATAAAATTTGGATTTGTCATTCCTAAAAAAATGCAAAAATGTTAGTACTGAAAATTGGGTTTCCTCCAATTTCTTCAAGAAAAACGGTATTTTCATATGTAACGACCTAATATTAGTCCGTGAAGGGAAAACTTTACATCCCTTTTGAAGAAAATTTCGCGGACGAAGCATCTTGAGATAGTTATGAATTATATGAAGAAGAAATGCTGAATGCTTATATTTTTAAATTACCTATTCATAAAACACTATAAATCAATAAATAAAACGTTTATACCGCCAATGTCAAACATATTATGACATATATCTATAATGTTCACAGCTGACGTATTTAACAAAATTAGAAGAAATAGAATGATTTTTAATTTTCTGGCAACCTCAAAAAAAAAGGTTGAGTTTCAACCACCCCACGGGGTCACTACTATATATGTAATTTTGACATAATTTATGTCAAAATTTAAAATTGTTTTCTTTCGTAGACTGAAAATAAAAGTTTGATTTATGGCGCCAGCGAAGGAAAAGACATCGAGGCAGTGTTTAATTTTCGAAAATTTGTGGAAAGTCGTGGTTTTAGTGTAAAAATGGTTAAAGTGTAGAAAAGTGGCATATTTATCGTGAATTGTTATTTTCGTATGGTTTCCAAAATTCTGCAGAAGCCTCCAGTAAAGTCTCCACTACTTTACTAGGACAGGACTTTGACTTAAAAAATTGCCAAATAAGAAAAAAAACTTTTTTCCTCGAATTAAATTAATCCACTATCGAATACAAACAGCTAAGAAATTTTAACAAGTTATATTCAAGATTAAATCAGAAGAAAATTATGTGATTATTTTTTATATCATAAATAGCTGAACCGTCATGACTAGGCATTTAAATATTTCAGGAAAAACTAACTGAGCCATCATGCCTAGACTTTTACAAAAACACAGTAGCTTTTATACTAATGAAACAACAAAAAAATATGATTTTAGATTGACACGGTCATTTACATTAAAATTAGAATTATAAACGGGATATTTACCATGTTTTATGTACATTATGTACATGGTAAATATCCCGTTTATAATTCTAATTTTAACAAAAAAATACTTAAGAGCTATTTTTATTGAGCTGAGTGAGACGAAGTCAGGATTTTCTTTGTCACAGGTCTCCTCCTCCTAAACTACTAATCCAATCAGAACCAAATTTGGCATGATTAAAGAGGTCAATCAGAGGAAGGTTTATGGATATATTTTGAAAAATTTATGCTGAGGAAAAAAAATTCCAGATGGAATTACATAATAACCGCTCGAGACACTGTGACCAAACTTTACACGCTCAGAAAGCATGTCCAGAGTTGTGCCTTTTAAAAAGAATTTTCAAAATCGGACTTGCCACGGAGGAATGATCACTGTTCAAAATTTTCAAAATCTGGTTTCTCACTCAGCTCAACATTGCAAGCAGCGATTCGCCTTGCAGACCTAGTAACACTTTACTTCTAGTCGGCGAATACAACTACTTATACTTAATGAAAATACTTTCAAACAACTTAAACTGTATAAACTGTATGTACGCTCGTAAATAACCAAAAACACATTTATATTACAATTAGGTATTTTCACCCTTAACGTCATCGTTCAAACCGGTAATAGCTATATTGCACATAATCGCTGCCATAACGGTCATTTTCCGGCAACATTTCAACGTGCCGTGCTATTTTATTTGCTACGACGAATTTGAATGACAAATATGATAATGGTGGAGGCGAATGGTTGGTTTTATTCTTTTTCGGAAGTTTATTCAATACGTAGCTGGGTGAAGATAATTTTTTATTCATTTTATTTTCACAAAATCGATATTCGTTTCGAGCGTACCTAAGTAACGCTTTGTGTAATCATACTTTAGATAGGAAAATACTGATATTTTATGATCAAAAGATATTGCTCATTCAAGACAAAGAATTGTTCTCGTTGGTCAATTATTTGTGCATTTTTCTGTACCTAAAACATATTTTTATAATATTGCGTTAAAAATTTATAGCTTCTATATTTACAAAAAAAAAGCGGCGATAGCCCAGTGGTGTACGTAACGAACTGCCGAGACGAGGTCTCGATTTCGATCCCCAGTCGCCCTGGGCACACACCTCTGACTTTTCGTAGTTATGTGTGTATTAAAAATGTTGATTATATTATCGCTCGCCTAGTAATGTGCCCGGTAGATGGCAATAGGCTCGCCCCCTATTACATTGGGACCCTAACATAACTGGCGAATCGTGGGTGTACAATACACCTCTGCCTACTCCTTCGGGGACACAGGCGTGAAGGTATGTTATATGTTATGCTATATTTACATAAATACATCCAGATTCACAACGTCAGCCAGGGTGTATAGGGGCCCACCAGAAAATATTATAAAATTGTAAATAATGTGTGTACGTATATTGCAGATATTTAAAAAATAATACCTGGGTTATTATTTTAAAACGGTACACAGAGCCCTCACCTTTGAAGCCCAAACTAACCTCACCTACTAGTGATGAACTTGCTAAACAACGGACGAGACTCTGGTGCAGGTTTTCCTCTCAGGGTTGGGAGATCAGAAGGCAGTTACGATGAGCGAACTCGTACCATATGCCACATGAAATATGGCCGTTGATGGGGCGAATATTATTATTATGGGTGTGTTTGGACATCGCCTAGCTAATAAAAGAAATCTCCACCTTGCAAGATTTTAACAATGTGCGATCTGGCTGGTTAGATGTAAGAGGCAGTGCAAGACTTATAATAGCCTATGAAATTGCCGAAATTTTCTTACAAATTCATGAGTTCGCTATTCCTGTAATTTAATGGCTAATTTAATAGCTATTTCCATTATTTATATTTTGTTTGAAAGTTGATTTCAAGATTTTACAACTTTGTATTAAATTTTGTTTTCATTTGTCGCTTAATAAATTAATTCGATCTTCAAAAACAGTACTTCCTAAATGCTATCCATTTTGATGATAAATTTCGTATTACTTAACAGCTGTCACTTTTCAAAAATGTAATAAAAGTTGCTGTTTGTTAGCTTAATGTTGTCGCATTCATCGACAAAAAAAATCATAAAATTTGGATTTGTCATTCCTAGAAAAAAATGCAAAAATGTTAGTACTGAAAATTGTGTTTCCTCCAATTTCTTCAAGAAAAACGGCAATTTCATATGTAACGACCTAATATTTAGAGACAAAGGTTTACATAAAATCTATCTATACTATTATCAAATTCTACATATATTCAGCAAAAATTACTTGTGTTATGTTCAATTAACGATTCTGTACACAATAATATTTTTTTGGAATTCTTGTCTGTTCGTCTGTTTGTTCGCGGTGGACGCAAAAACTATTGAAAGGATTTGGATGCAGTTTTTCTATTAGAAAAATGTCTTGGTCAGACTTAAAATCTACCGTATGTTTGATTGCAATTAGTTAAGTAGAACCGGTGATATGAACAAAAAAACAACAGCCGACCTCCACGTGGGCAGAGCCGCGGGCAACAGCTAGTATCATGTATGGCGACGCTGACAGCTTACTATCATGAGATATTATTCTAGTTCTGCAATAAAACTATTGCAAACTGATTCTATCAAAATTTATTTTGTGACATTTAAGTTTTATTTCAAATCAACGTGTAATATTCGCATGAACTTTTGACTCTATAATTATCCTTTCTTTACATCTAGATGCTAAACTTTGTCACACTTCAATAATGTGTTCCATTACTTCACGAAAATCGTCATGCATAAATTACATTTTTATTTCGAAACAGCGCAAAAAGTCATAATATAAATTATTCAAACTTCGAGCAATAAAAGCAAATTACAGAATTTTCGAATAATAACCATTCTAATTACATTCTTAGCCTAGAAAACCATAAGAGAGTGAAACTAAAACACTGAAATATACTTTCGTGATAATATCTTTAGTGCTTTTTACTGTTTACTGACCGCGATCTAGAAGGTATAAGAAAGAAAAAAAAACGAAAGAATTATGCCACCATATTTCAATTTAGAACTCAGCGTTCTACATAGAAAACCTTCTAAGAATTTTGTAAAGGCAAGTTCATAGCTAACGTCTACAGTATGTTGTTAAATTTATTATCTGCAACCTATGTGTTATAGTCCAAATATTTCTTAAAGTGGCTAACCGGCTATTCATACACAAAAGTCACATTAGAAAATTATAGATAGATACATTGAATGTGTGTTTGTTTGACTTGACACATAATGGGAGATTAATATGTCCAGTAGTGGACTGCAATGAGCTAGATATAAAAATAAGAAATACCAGTCTTGGCGTCCTAAATTTGCCAGGAAGACCATGTTTTTTTTTTCATTTCAAAAGGCATAATTTTTGTGATTTTTTTAAGCAATTAATATGTTAAATTTTCTTATAGATTTAGATCGGAAAAGAGAACATTCAGGACGGGACTTGAACCCGCGAACAGTCCCTTACAGGGGGAATGCTCTGACCAACTGAGCTACCCAGATACGTCCCAGATATCCATACCAATACAGATACTAATAGTTAATGTATAAACTATAAGCACCATAAATACAGCCACAGTAATCTCTCTATAACTCCAAAGAATATATATACGTGAGACACTCAGAAAATAAAAAAAAAGTGTTCTATAGGTAAATATTTTTTTATTAAATCTTTTCAAAGTACTCTCCACCAGCCTCTATACAAAGTTTCATGCGTTTGAACCAGTTTTCAAAACACTTTTTCCAATCCGCCGCAGATACCTCGTTTACAGCCTGCTCAAACGTTGACAGTGCATCTTCCGGCGACGAAAATTGTATCCCTTTGAGCTGATTTTTTATTTTCGGGAATAAAAAGAAGTCGCACGGTGCAAGGTCAGGGCTGTAAGGAGGGTGACCTAGGAGTTTAACCGGAGTGCTGTCCAGGAAGTCCCTCGTTTTAAGCGCGGTGTATGCGGGCGCGTTGTCATGGTGGAGTAGTATCCCGCGGAGCCCTGTGTTTGGTCGCTTGTAGCTCACTACAGAGAAAACTTCTGCCAAGCATTTGGTAGTGTACCATTCAGCGTTGATGCTTCTTTGATTTCGTAAAGGGATTGATAACAAGTAGCCAGACAAATTGAAAAAACTCACGATCAAAATCTTCCCTCCGCTTCTAGATCGCTTCACTTTGGTAGGTGTTGATTCGTTTTGAAACACCCAAACCGTCGACTTGCGTTTTGTTTCTGGATCATACTGATAAATCCACGACTCATCACCTGTAATGATGTCATAAACACGCCGAGACGCGCCTGCTTGTAACTTGTTTATCATATCACGACACCATTCCACCCGGCCCTGCTTCTGAGCATCGGTGAGATTGTGCGGCACCCAGCGTGAAACTATCCTTCTCACACGAAGATGCACGTGTAGAATCTCGTGAAGGCTTCCCGATCCAATCTGAAGAATGTGCTGAATCTCTTGATATGTGACTCGTCTATTATCTTGGATTAAATTTTTCACTGCTAGCACGTTTTCTTCCGTAACAGCCGTCAAAGGGCGACCACTTCTTTCTTCATCCTCCAAAGTCAGTTGACCGCGCTTGAATTCCTTATGCCAACGATACACGGTCGCCTTGGAAGGGCCTTCATCCATGAATGCCATTTGAAGTCTATCGTATGATTCGTCTGGTTTCAGGCGACACTTGAAATCGTAGAAAATCATAGCGCGAAAATGTTCCCGACGCAGATCCATTTTTCAATGAGACACAATAATTGAAATTATCTTCCAAAAAATGCAGAGAGAAATTTTGAAATTGGAACGTACTTATTTTTACTCATAAATAATCATATTTTAGAAATAGATTATAACTGACTAGTCTCTCATATATAAAAACTTTTTTTCGCAATACTTTCTGAGTGACCTGGTATTATATGTCTGCAACCAAAGAGAAATGAAACGATAAAAGATCGCACCTTTAGACGGTTCTCTGTAAAACATTAAAATACCAAATTTATCTCGATTTCTCGACCGTTCTTATCTTCTTCGAACCTTTATTCTAAGAGTCTAACACTCAGTGTAAACACACCGTATTATTTTTTTAATCTCAGCTTTCGATCGGCCAATACAAAGAGTATTGTCATACTGTCTGAGAAATAGTTTCGCGGTGCAAAGGTGCACACCTTATTTCTCGTGCAAAGCCTTTCACGTATAGCTCTACGTTTTGTAAGAAGAGACATATCGGGGTATGACATTATGAAAATATTTATGTCATACAAATAGTTCAAGGTCATCTCAAGGAATTATTACATGATAATAGAATATGTATTATTATATTCAGTTTTTTAGTTGATTTTTCAATGTAGTGAGGTGGCAAAAGAGAGCGTGACCAGCCTAATGGTAAGCGGTTACCTCCACCCGACGGTTCCTTGCTATTTTGTCTTGTATTTTATTTTTAGTCTGAAGATGTCCCGCGTTACGTTTTTCCATGCATCTACCACGATCCAATTTCCCGTTAAACAAAATTATGGCAACGTCAAATACTAACTCGAAGTCAACGAGTTTGCACGAAAGGTTTATTGACAGTAGAGGTAGCTCGTGAAGTTTGTAAGGATGAAAACAGATGTTGGTCAGTTTTTACCCAACTGTGCCAGAAGGAGGGTTTTGTTTTTTGCGAGTATGTATGTATGTTTGTATAATTGTTTGGCATGCTCTGCGGCCTGAACGGCTTGATGGATTTTAGCTTGAGAGGTGTCGTAAGATTCCTATTTACTGTGAGAGTCTCACTGGGTAAATCAAAAATCAAAATAACGGATGTCATTTCACGGATTTTAAAATGTTGGTAAAAAAATATTTCCACTCAAACTAATCGAATAGCTTAGTATTAGTATCGTAGTCAATCAATCAATCAATCAATTAGCCTACTGCAGTCCACTGCTGGACATAGGCCTCTCCCATTGTACGCCATAGCACCCGATCCTCCGCCTTGCGTATCCAGTCTATCCCAGCTACCTTTTTCAGGTCGTCAGTACCATAGTAGCAAGTAGTTTTAAATGAAGAGCTTCTTGACTTAAAAACTAAAATAAAAGTAAGTATTAATGAAAAACCAAAAAACACCTCTGCCCTAAAAAGACCGGAATAAGTTTGATAGCAGGCGGACCCATTTGCAAATCATAAACGGAAAGAACGGTAAATTTTCTTACAAACCTTATAGAGAGAAAGGCGATATATTCAATATATATTTTACCTTAAACACTACTACGGAACCATTCCTTGAAATCATTAACTTTTTTATGAGGAAATTATGCCTTACTACCGTATCTAGAATCTAATACATCACGGAAACAAGCCTTTACTCCAATCTGGCGTAAAAATCCAGACTCTTTCTATTCTGTACAGGGTGTTCACACAGCTCCACATAAGCTTTTTAGAGGCGGCACGTACCAGCACCGCGAGCCACCGTGTTTGTAATAAAAAATGTTACTTAAGATTCTTTCCATACTACTTCCAAATGTTTCTTGCACTTTTTGAATACCTTTTTTTTACTTTAGAATGATCAATAACTTAATGCATACAAGTAATTATTATTTACTATATATTGTCGGATAAAATTGTATTGTAAATAAGAAATTAACACCAAATAAATCACGATAGAATCCGTTTTAAAACTTTAATGTACTGTGCAATGTAGATTTATCAGCTATTTGGGCATTGTTGATTGGACCTTCATCAAATCACTTTAATCACTGTTGCTACGACCAAATTACATCTAAGTAACCGATAAAATATCAGTAGTAATAATAATAATAATAGGGTATATTGGGCCCCACCAAGATCTTCGGGGCCCAAGTTAACCTCACCTGTTATGAAGGATATGTAACGAACGAGGCTCTGATGCAGGATTACCTCTCGGAGTTGTGAGGTCAGCCGACAATCGCTCCCGTAATAGCCAAGCCAATCATATAATGAAAAATTAACCCCAGGCTGCCTGGGTTATCCTTTCGAGGGCTTACCCGGGGTGCCTGGCAATGGACACTTGGGCAGGACACTTTGCGGTTTTAGTCGGTTCATGCACGACATAACCGCCCCCGCTGGCTGGCGGGGGGGTATCCGAAGGGATTTCCGACCGTAAAAAAAGGCTCCAATCCGGCTTTGGAGGCAACTGGAATAATAGCCCATCCGGCTTTGAAGGCAACTGGAATAATAGCCCAATCCGGCTTTGGATGCAACTGGAATAATAGCTAATAATAAATAAATAAATAAATAATCTACGACATTTTACACAGCGCTTTCTAGACCCAAAGTAAGCATAGTTTAACTAGCTTGTGGTATGGGTTCTAGAATAAACATACTTATATACTTTTTTTTGTTGTAAATATTTTTTTATTTATTTATTATACATAGAAACACCCAGACCAATGCAAATAGATATATTCATGAATATAAATATTTGCACTGAACGGGAATCGAACCCGCACCCCATGTCGTAGCAGTCGCACCACTACCGCTACGACACAGAGGCCGTCAAGAGAGAGCTAAGATGATATTGAACATTCATGTCCAAATTATTTTTATTGCAAAAAACTAACTCAGTATACCAGTTGACAGATAGACAGTACCAGTATAGTCCATTTCGAATATAGATTCCAACAAAAATCCACCTACCATCTATCTCACACCGCAGAACCTTTACACATCGACCACAGAACACTATGTATTTTGTGTTTCAACGTTGCTTCATATAGCATTTTCATTGATATACCGTACAGAGGTACGGTTACAACGGGCCGGGACGGTGGGGCCACTAGCGCCCCTCTCCTAAACCGGGGCAAGACGGGGACACCGTGGTTCGCAAACCCGAGGGGGCCATCTCGAAACCGGAGATGGCCCAGGGTCAGTCGGGGTGCGAGGGATATGCTCTATGGGCAACCTTACACCCCGGCGTCTGAAGACCCGAGACGGCGTGCGGTTTTAGTCGGTTCAAGCCCGACATAACTGCCCCCGCTGGCCGGCGGGGGGGTATCCGAAGGGATTTCTGCACGAAAAAAAAAGGTACTGTTACAACGATACACGAATAGAGCGTTGCCGATTAATTTCAGCCCTGACTTCATATTCTTAACAATATGGTCTACTAAAAATAGGTTTTGGCAACTATTAAGTTAGACTATAAATGCGTCTCTTTATTACTAACCAAGAAAAAAAATAAGTACTCGTAAGATTTTAAATAATGACAGCTTGAACAGGTAAATAGTATTCACGGGCTAATAACACTATAATTATATTCTTTTACAAGCAACCATTGGGTGGAGTGAAATTACAAACACGAAAGTTTAGATGAATGGATGTGTTTATTTTATCACGCCAGAATGGTTAATTGGTTCTGAATGTAATATTACACGAAATAAATTATAGTTTGGAATAGCATATAGATACATACTTTTTGTCAAAGGTATAGATTCCTGTAGACCCCAGCAGAAGCAGACCGGGACGGCGGGGCGACGAGCAAAACCGGGGCAAGTCGGGGACACCGTGGTTCCCAAGCACGGGGGGGGTCATCTCGAAACTGGAGATGGCCAAGGGATAGTCCGGGTGCGAGGGAAATGCTTTATAAGCAACCTTACACCCCGGCGTCTGTAGACCCGAGATGGCGTGCGGTTTTAGTTGGTTCAAGCCCGACATAACCGCCCCCGCTGGCCGGCATGGGGAGATCCGAGGGGATTTCCGCACTAAAAAAATAGGTATAGTTTCCTGAGGATTGTAAACGTGGGCTCAGTATGTTCCGCGGGCAGAGCCACTGACAAAAGCTAGTGATATAATATGTAAATAAGTTTGTCTTGAATTGTCGAAAAACAGTGAGTATATTTTGCTTGACATCAGTGGTTGATCTGTGAGTAGAAGCAAAACAATAATTACCTTCTATGCCGACGTTTAATCAGTCAATTAAGTGCTCAAATTTCATGTGTGTATTTTACGCACACCTAAGTGTGAAGCATGTCTAATATAAGTACAAAAATGTTAGAAGTTACCTGGTCTATAAAGTCCAGAATATGACGGTAACCCAGGTTTTGACTACTATCGATGACGAAATTGAATGAAACAGAAGATATTTATAAAATCATTTTGATTTGTATTATGAGTGTATGAGCTTAAACACATCTGTAATTGGTTTCTGTGGTTATTCAATTATACATATTAAATATACGCATTTCTACCTTTGAAGTGGGTAGGGACAACAGCAAGCCGACTGATTCATCACACATTTTACGAGCTTAATCTATATTTAAGCCTGGTTTCCAGTGCTTTTGACCTGCTCTTTTTTAATATAGGTAACATTACTTTTGGTCAGTGTATATACTGTGAGTTCAAAGTGTTAAATTATAGTTATAATTTTATATGGATTACGTTATTGTAAGTAATTTGTTAATGTTTGGTAATGTTATGTTATCCTATTAATATTACAAATTCGAAATATAGTGAGTGAGTTTATAATAAAATGTCCAATGATATTGTCGGAAGTTTATGCGAAGGTACACACACAAAATAGAATTCGTTAAGTATAGTTTGATTTCTATTATGACCTGATCCATGATATGAACTGATCCGTTTCAGCGTGAAGAAGTAGAACACTATTCTTCTTCTGGCTGTAACGGATCAACAGGTTGGACCTGGGATTAACCATAAATCATTTTTCACCAAAGAATAAATTTTATGCAAAACATAAAACTGTGGGCTTACGGGCTTTTTTTAAATTAACCGTAAATATAGAACATTCCACAATGTTGTAATTTTGTCTAGATTGTACCTATAGGGTGTTCACTTAAATACAATTCAAAGGTGAAGTTAGTAAAGTTAAGTCTCACTTCAGACCTAAATAAAAGAAAATAAAAGAAGTAATATTGGATAAAACTGTCCTTTACCAGACGGTAAAGGATTGTTATCTCCTTTTTTGTAAAGTTTATGTGTATTTTAGATTTAGTCTCAAGAATCGTTTACACTAACTACACCTTTGAATTGTATTTACGTAAACTCCCCATAGATACAGTCTAGATGAAATGACGACATTGTGGAATGTTCTATATTTACGCTGTAATTCAACCGAATGGTATAAAAACCACACGGCGCGTCGTTAAGATGGCTTGAGGCCGGGAGCGACAGGCTTCCTGTCTAAAAGTAAATTATTTTCATGCTCTTACTGTTTAACAAGTGATTTACAAGAATGATAAAACCACATTAATTTTGGCGACAATGCCCTCCAAAGTTGGGATAGTATAAATTACTTTTTATTATTTATTGCAGTAAAAAACGTCACAGGTTTACCTAATTTGGATTGCGATTAGGAGTTTACGGGTTTCAACCTAAAGCAATACACATATAACTAAGTTGAAGGGTTTAACGTCTTGTAGTAATAGCCGATGGCTGCGGCTCGGCCATATCTTCGATTCTGCTTGACCAATTGCTATCAAACACACGGTAGATTTAAGTCTGACCAAAACCTTTCTAATAGAAAAAACCACATCAAAATTATAAACTTTATTGTTTTGTAAGTTCTTACATCTGAGGTTCACTATACTTCGTGACTGTAACTTAACTGGCGAATCGTGTGTGTGTCATACACCTCTACCCACCCCTTCGGGGATACCGGAGTGAAGTTATGTTATGTAACATGTAAATAAACATAAAAAACCCTTGGAGAATGCCGTGAAGCGAAACTGGTCAGGTGTGATTTATAAAATAATAAATATAATAGTGGAAAAGTACGAGTGATACATTAATTTCAATATGTGGACATCAAAATCCGTTCAGTAGTTTTTGCATCCATCGTAAACAAACAGATAAACAGACAAGCATTCCAAAAAACAAATTTTTGTGTTCAGAATCGTTAATTAAACGAAACACTTGTTTTTCTTTAATATAATATGTATAATTTGACATTAGTATAGAAAGATTTTATGTAAACCTTTATCTCTAAATATAAGTCTTGCACTACTTCTTACATCTAACCAGCCAAATCGCACAGTGTTAAAATTTAGGCGATGTCCAAGCACATCCATAATAACAAAATTCATCCCATCTACGGCTATATTTAACGTGGCTTATGGTACAAGTTCGCTCATTACCTTCTGATCTTTCAACCATGTGAGGAAAAACTGCACTAAAGCCTCGTCCGTTGTTTAGCAAGTTCATCACTAGCATTTGAGGCTAGTTTGGGCTTCAAAGGTGTGGGACCTCTGTGCACCCTTGTAAAATTACCTTTTTTTACGTGTGGAAACCTCCATGGGCTTCAGTCCCACCGGAACTAACGGTAAGATGGGTATGTCGGACTTGAACCGACTAAAACCGCACGGTGTCTCTTGCGTCAGCCATGTGGTACGGGAAATCTAATGTGCCTTAGAAAGGATATCCTAGAGACCTCGAAAGGCTCCGGTCGCGCTGGCGACCCCGACGCGTTGTTGGGGATCTAATCCCCTTGTAAAATGACTTTGGGTAACAATTTTATAAATGGATCCATTTAAAATTTCATGATTTTTCCACATAAATAAATGTCAAACGGGGTTACTCACGATAACTTAAAAGGTACGATACCTTTTGTTTCCCCTATCTCGTCGATCGGATTGCACCGACCGTGGTTGCCGACGTCACTGTGTCGGGAATACAAAAGCTACATAACCCGGTTTACATAGATAAGAAGATAGTTATAAGTGTTATGGTAATTCATATTGAGTTGAAAATTGAATTTAAGTACGGTTACGATCCTACGTCCTTTAAAAAATATTCAAGGTATTGACCTTGAATATTTTTTAAAGGACGTAGGATCGTATATATATATATCAAAACGTTTGGTTTTTAGGGTTCCGTTACCAAATGGCAGAAAACGGAACCCTTATAGATTCGTCATGTCTGTCTGTCTGTCCGTCCGTATGTCACAGCCACTTTTTTCCGAAACTATAAGAACTATGCTGTTGAAACTTGGTAAGTAGATGTATTCTGTGAACCGCATTAAGATTTTCACAAAAATAGAAAAAAAAAACAATAAATTTTGGTTCCCCCTACTTAGAATTGAAACTCAAAAAAATTTATTTCGTCAAACCTATACGTGTGTAGGTCTTCAAAAATGATATTGAGGTTTTTAATATCATTTTTTTGTAAACTTAATAGTTTGCGAGAGAGACACTTGCAAAGTGGTAAAATGTGTCTCCCCCCTGTAACTTCTAAAATAAGAGAGTGATAAAACTAAAAAAATATATGATGTACATTATCATTTAAACTTCCACCGATAATTACTACTGCCAGTGGGGACGCCGTTTGACCAGACGGGTGATCAGCCCTTCTATGTGGGGCCATTTCACCCAATTCCCCTATAACGACTGTCATACATATTCGTATTTCAACCGGGACCGACATCTTAACGTGCTCTCCGAGGCACGACCAGACCAATGCAAATACTCGTATTCATGCATACAAATATTTGCACTGAGCGGGGATTCAACCCGCGCCTCCTGCGTAGCGGCCGCATTCAATACCGCCACGCCACGGAGGCTGTCCACCTGGTATGTCCACCGATAATTGGTTTGAACCAGATCTAGTGAGTAATTTTTTTTAATACGTCTTAAATCGTAAACTGCAATTTACCTTTCATTTACATAACTCAAATATTAAAATTTTACTTGATGCTACGGAACCCTTCATGGGCGAGTCCGACTCGAACTTGACCGGTTTTTAACCGGTCGAATTAGGGTGAAATATGTACATCGATATGACTGCTACCGTTACTAAATTTCTCGTCAGATAAGTGCGACTGAAAATTTCTCGTCAGATAAGTGCGACTGAGAAGGCGACATCACAACCTCGGTCGAGATGCAAATCCAGTTTCACAGACGTTCGAAGTGGCCGTTATTTAATTCATATTTCTATTGTTTAATCTCAGAATTTATACTAGTTAATACAGTTAAAGAAACTTTCGAAGGTGCTTGTGGTGCAAGTTTCGGTTTAAGGAAACTTCGTAAATTTAAATACGAGAAATTATCTTCTACTTCTGGTGGCCAAGAGTTTGAGAACTGAATTATGCATAAAGACGTCGTAAGTAATTAGGATAAACGTGACTTTTTTATTTATGCATATTATTATTGTTTTATGCTAAAATCAATACTTAATGCCTTGTATCCCATTACTAATATACTGTTTTATTGTACAGTCAGCAACAAAAGTAGTTGATTATTTAACAGATTTTAAACCTTAAAATCTAAATTAAAACTATTAAAAAGATTTAAATGAGGCCGCTAAGTTGCTAGTCAGTATTACCGTAAAGAAAACTGACTATACCAGCTTTTGCCCACTTTTTCCCATTTTTAATTCTTATGCGGTTCCCACAACCCATGTACCTTTATTTTATCCCTGGTATACCATGGATAAAAAGTATCCTAAATCCCTGTATTATATTTCAGCCAGCTCGACGCTAATAAGCTCCTCAAATAATTGTACTAGCTTTAGAAGCAGGGCTGATTACAAATTTATTGTATGTATGTAGGTACATCATTTTATTCTCACCGAACTATATCCAAATACGGAATATGGAAATAGAACGTAACATAAAGGTGAAACTTGTATCTCACGTAGATCACACAAATAGACTGCGACAGTTTAATCTCTCAACCTTTTTACCTACGCTCAGGTTAGTCGAACCTCCCTATTTATACTTACAAAAGCACACCTAATCAATTGCATCACGCACAGTGATGGAGGGTGCTCAAGTCGCACCCTCCATGTCTCCATGAGTTCCTGGCGGAGCAGGGACCGCTGAGCCCTGATTTCTCGGGGCTCCGGCCTATGGCCCCGCTCCAGCGCCTCCTTGCGCCACTGGTACAGCAACGCAAGGGATCTCGCTTCCAGGTCCCATGGAGGGGTCTCGGCAAGGAGACATGCCACCTCCACGGAGATCGTGCGATACCCCCTGATGACTCTGACGGATATCGCTTTTAACGGGCTGTTTAGAACAGCCACTATACGGGCCGCCAGAGTCTCCGCCCATACGGGGGCACCGTACAGGGCCATGCTTCGCACGATCCACAGGTACAGTGGGGGCGCTGGGTCCCTTAACGTTCGGCATCAGCCGCAATAGTACGGCCGCAGCCCCCCTCAGTTTTGGGATCAGACTTCGTAGACTTGGTCCGAAGTAACATTGGCTACCGAGTACGAGCCCAAGGTACTTCATCGTGGGCTCGATGCCGATGCTTACGCCCCCTACGGTTATGCTGGTTCCTGCAGGTGGCCCCCTCCGAGGCCCGTGAAAACACATCGGATCTGTGGAGAGCCACCTCGAGTCCCAGCCACCGTATTCGGCCCACGACTTGAGCTACCCCTGCTTCGGGACGTTGCTCCCCGCGCCATAACGAGGGTGTCGTCAGCATAGCAAATTGTGCTGACACCCTCGAGCAACGTGCCGCGCAGCACCCAGTCGTATCCGATGTTTCACAGGAGTGGCCCTAGGACCGACCCCTGTGGAACACCGCACGACACTTCTCGCCGCCCAGGCCCTTGCCAGCTCGGGTAAACTATGGCCCTCTCGGATAGGTATGCCTTGACAATACGACGGAGGTAAGGAGGCACTCCGTGATACGCGAGAGCCTCCCTAACGCAGCTCCAGGGTAGGGTGTTAAAGACGTTGGCGATGTCGAGCGACAAAGCCACCACCACCAGCCAGCGCCTAACGCGCATGATCGCTTCCACGGTGGAGCGCCCCCGGCGGAAACCGAATTGGTTGTCCGCCAGGGACCAGTTTCCCCGTCTTCCACGCCTTTGGAAACTGGCCCCTTTCGAGGCACGCGCTAAAGAGCGCCACTAGTCGAGGCCCTAGTTCCTCAAGGGCCAGGACCCATGCTCGGCCTGGAATGCCGTCGGGTCCGGGGGCAGTGCATTTCCGAACTTTAAGCCGGAGCACTGCTGCCCCTAGCTCACTCTCCGTGACTTTGGGTACATCGCTCTCGCTATTATCAGCATCAGACGCCTGAGGCGGAGCCATACGCGGAGGGACAAGCTCCTCCGTCCTCACTCGGAACAGGGAGCCCAGAATCCCCTTTAGCCGCTCTGGCTGGAGGTTCTGGGTCGGATTTTGCCCCTGACCGCAAGGTAAGGGCATCGGGATGCCCTTCTGGCCTCCCGGGGGGGGGGGGTTCTGCTCCAAAGACTCCAGCAGCTCTTCGCGGGCCCGCCGTTTGGCCTGCTTTATAGCTACCTGGAGGGTCCTCTTGGGCCCCTTGTACGCCTCGTATAGCTCCGCCTCTCGGGTCATCGCATGCGCTGCAAAAACTATTGATGTTAGAACAAAAAAAAAATGTTCCACAATATTAAAGAACATATCAATATCTACAAAAAATGTCGCGATAGCATGTATCTAACTATTGTAGTTATGTCACTATAACTACTTTTTAACATTTATAATTTAATAGAAATTCCGCCCAAAATCAGACCAAGTAATTTATAATCCTTTTCCTTAATCCTTACCTAAATAAATGATTTCCCAAGCCAGGCTGTTTAAATACCTGTAAAGTACTTTTTAGTTTATTACAATCGGACATTCCATTCCAGAGATATTACGAGTTTAATAAAATCGCTACGCCGCCGCCGCCGTGACAAACCGAAGCGTCGGGGCCGGAGGGCAGGAGAGAGGCACATCTATGAAATAGGTAGCCGCGCGGAGGGCACACCGCAATAGCGGCGGCAAGTCAAGAGAGAACGTTTCGCAGTCGCGAGCCAGAGAATCCCGCGCCGAATGTTCGAAGCGCGTTGCTGAAAATACAGACACAATCTCACGAGCACGTGCAACGGAATCTAACGCTGAACACTCGCAGCGCCTCGGTGAGAATATAGTTAGAAACTCGCAAACGTGTGCACAGGAATCTAGCGCGGAACGCTCGCAGCGGCTTATGGAACAAAGATAGGCAACAGTCGTGAAGAACTAGAAAGCGCAATAGAATATTAGCCCATAGTAATAGATCAGCATTCAGCTACGATCCACAAATTGATTATGCTCATCAGAACAGCATTCAAATCGGAGCAATGAATAATATTTGTCCGAAATGTTTTGCTAAAAAATGGACTGATGAAACCAATGTCCTGAATTTACTGTACGTTTATGCCAAAATGTTTGAAAAATAAATGTCCACCCGTGCGAAGCCGGGACGGACCGCTAGTATTTAATATAAAGAGCAATGTGTATATTTGTTAAACAGATTATTCTGAGTTAAGCAAAGTAATGATGGGAAAGAAAAATTGAAGCACACGTTTTTGTACAGAGAGTGTTTATATCAGGCCCTACTGATATTTTCGGGACCCAAGCTAACCTCGCCTAGAAGCCGGTACTCTTAAAGGACGAGACTTTAGCTCAGGCTTTCATCTTGGGATTGAGAAGTCAGACGGCAGTCGCTCCCATAAAAGCCGTGTAAGCTATACATTAAAATTACCAAAGAAGGGTAAAGAGGGGCTCGTGGCAAAGTGGTAACCAAGTAGGTTAACACATTGCAAAGTTAAATAATACTAGCCAGGTTAAGAGACGTTGGAGAGGGAGCGGGAGAGAACCCTGCACCCCGACTCGCCGCCGCGCCCGAGGACGCCGCAGACTCGTCTCTCGTCCGCGGACTACCGACCTCCATGACCATCGCCGTCCTTACAGAAGCAGGACGTGGCGGAGGCGTGTCGTATGGTCCTACACACGCCTGCCTACTCACCGACGCGGGATAAAACCCGACCCCACCATGCGAGGCCGCGCTGGCGGTCAAGGTCCGCCGGTAGCCCTGGGGTTATCCTTTCGAGGGCTTACCCGGGGTGCCCGGCAATGGACACTTGGGCAGGACACCGTGCGGTTTTAGTCGGTTCATGCCCGACATAGCCACCCCCGCTGGCCGGCGGGGGGGTATTCACATTCTGGTTTTTTCTCCACCATTTCGCCTGGTTTTTGGCATTCTTGGCCATGAGACCCAACCTTTCAGATAGAGGATCTTCCATTCATGTCGAAGGACCATCACACCCCACTGTACCACCTAATGATAACATTTGAAATTTTGCATTCCTTGACACACAACGTGGTAGTTCAAAAAAATCCATTCCGTTGATAGGGAAGCTCTTCCTTTTTTTAAGTCGGTTAAGAATCTTCTGCCTTATGAAATTGACGACTGACGTTTAACGCCACTGAGCTAGTCAGTGATTTTACAAAATTATACCTGTTACCCTACAAAATTATGGCTGTGTTCACATGAACAAGGTGAGAGTAATTTTGTTGAAACGTCAGGCAATTCAAAGGTGTATATTTAGGTACATGTCCATTGGGGTGTGTGTTGGGTAACCTCCTCGAGTGTCGCTCCGATTCCGATCCCGCTGCAGTCCGGGGGGAACGGAATCGGAGCGGCCGGTACACCCTGGGCGGCGGTCAATGGCTTCCCCTTCACCCCTTCATAGGGTTGGCATTGATCGTCGGCCAATACCCAACGTGGCGGGAACACATCGCTCTCCCTACTCCTCTGCTTTCAGAGGAGACAGGATGAGCGATGCTGTTAGTGGTGAGATGGCCCAGGGTCAGCCGGGGTGCGAGGGATATGCTCTATGGGTAACCTCACACCCCGGCGTCTGAAGACCCGAGACGGCGTGCGGTTTTAGTCGGTGCAAGCCCGACATAACCGCCCCCGCTGGCAGGCGGGGGGGTATCCGAAGGGATTTCCGCACGAAAAGAAAAAAAAAAAAAAAAAAAGGTACATGTCCATTGATCGCCTCATTTCTATTATTGCATAAATGAGTTACTGGTTACTTGATAATGCAGTTTTACTACTCTACTGCAGTGAAACTAATTAGAAGGTTAGGTGTTTGACCTGTATGGATGTCTGTTCGTAAGTTTCCTCGAAACAAATTAACGGTTAAACTAACTTAATTTTGTTGAAATTCCGATTTTGTTACTTCAGATTTTTTACTTTCTGCTTTTACAAGCACATATGGGCCGACTCTACTGAGGAAGCTTTAATTAAATCATCATCATCATATCAGCCGTAGGAAGTCCACTGCTGAACATAGGCCTCCCCCATTGACTTCCATTTTGACCGGTCTGTAGCGGCCTGCATCCACCGATTCCCTGCGCTCTTTACCAGGTCGTCTGTCCACCTTGCGGGAGGCCTACCTACGCAGCGCTTGCCGTCAGGTGGTCTCCACTCAAGGACCTTTCTGCCCCAACGGCCATCGGTTCTCTGAGCTATGTGCCCTGCCCACTATTATTATTATTAAATAAAGTAAAATAAAATAAATCTTCTTTAAAACAAACTTTAATTTAGAAAAATAAGTTTCACTAAAACGAAAATAATCATTTTCGTACTTGTATCGCGCAAGTTATTCTCTGTGTTCTCATTGCGCTGCAAACTTTTGATACATACATACATATAGGGCAAGTTAAAAAAAAGCTTGTAAACAATAATTATCGGTATACTAATAGAACATACTAATCACTTCAAAGTAACGCTCATGAACGTTAATAAGAACTTGACAAAGAAATGTGATCAATGAAAAATATATGTCAATTTGAAAATTCCGTGCTGAGTTATTGGCGGGCATATTGGAATCGCTACACAGAAAAATATATAGTAAATTTCAGTAGTGAATATTGAAAGTAGTGATTCATGAATTTATAACCTCAACTTAGTTGCAAAGTTCTCTTCATAACTGTGCAGTTCACAAGACACTAAATTAGAATTTGTGTTAAGACGTTACCTAACACGAATAGATTACACCAGGAAGACAAAACAGTTCTATTATATTGTGAACCGGTACACATTAATGTAGTTTCAGGACATACTATAACCATTGTATATTACAAAGCATGGCACAAACTCATAGACGAGACGTTGAGGTTTCAATTAAAACTTTACAATTGTGAGAAGTTCCACACCAACTTACTAAAGAAAGTTTAATGACAGAGTCTTCGTAATGATAATATTTTGCAGTCGGAAAAAGGAAATGATATTTCAGTTTCAAATTGTAATGTATTTATCTGGTGATTTGAGTAGTTTTTATATACTTATCGATACTGAACTGGTAACGATTGTGTGACTTATTTTTGTATTTGTATATGATAATTAAATCAAAGAATAAAAGAAATGAATAGTATGTCAATGTATTTATTATATTTATTGTTCATTATTGTTCGGCTGTAAACTTCATGATGTTAAGTTAATTCCTTAAATGAGATCAGGGTGAGCAAAATACAGCGAACTTAATCTACCTAAAAAATTCAACCATTATATTGGAAGCCGGTTTTTGTGTGTGCCATTCGTGGTATTCGTGCTTGAAAAAACATGTTGATCTACGTATTTACATTATAAATATTATTGTTTTTAAAAGTTCTAATCCAGTTTCAGTTCAGCAACTGTCATTATAACCTCTGAGAATGCCGAGAGGTGAAACCGGTCAGGTTTAATACGAAATAAAAAAAGCAACTTACACCGGTCCAGCCATCAGTCAATAGTATAAATAATCAAAATGTAGTCAAAACATAATTCAAACAAATTTAAGTACTTCAAAAAATGTTCGGCTAATTTTACGGCTGAGTCCACTTTAGAAGAGGAAATATGATCTTCCCTAAGATGTGTTTTTGACAAGGTCAAACATCTAAGAAACATTGGCCCCAGGAAGTTTTCCTTCAAATAAATATATGACAAAGGTTCTTAATAGTACTTGTTGAGGCTTTCGTAATGTTCGGAGCTTACTCTATATGGGTAAACTTATTAAGTAATTCTTTTGAGAATCAAACATTACGGTTAAAACTTGGTTAAAAGTAACACTTAAGAATGTTAAATAGTGTTGCTATATTTACAGCTTGATTTGCAAGACAATAGTTAAAACCGATAAAAAAAGAGTCTGGTAATAAAACGTCACCTGATCGCAGCACTTGGCAAATAAAATTTGATATGCCAACGACACATGAGAATAAGCAAAAAGAAGAAGTCAATAATAGCGAACTAAAAGAAGTATTAAGATAAAGCAGAGTAAGCCTAACGGTGAAGATCTGAACTTTAACAAAACAAGTTGAATTCCTGAGACGAGCTCAGCCGAATACAAGGGATTTTCGATATTGCGTTTTTTTTATTTTTGCGATTTTTTGCGATTTGTTCTTTATCTTGCAATGATTCACCCCAGCACGAATCTATTACCGGAAACAGCAACTCGATAGCTCATCTCCTTCATACCCAAAACCGTGACAGAAAATTGGCAACGACGACGTCGACGACAACTCGATAGCAATAGGGCTTTTCTAAAGAAAATCCCTAAAAACAAAAACTAAAATAGTTTCGTTCACCAACAGGCGAAAAAATAAACTAGTCGAAACACTATAATTAGACTTGGAATAAGAAAAACCATGACTTGTAAGTATTTGGAGAAATTAAATATCTGGTAGTGACAATTGACAGCAAACTAATCTTCAAAGTGCAAGGGAATAATTTTGCCTAGAATCCTACACCTGGAATACAAGACATAATTAGAAATGCTTTTATGGAATGCGTTTAGTCAAAAGTCAATGCATATGGGTTAACAGATGCGGGCTTCTTTCCAATGCTTCTTCTTAATATACAAACTCGTTCACTTATCCTATATTTAATTCTCGCCACATTTTTATCTTCTAAGTTGTTACTGAACAGGTTATCACTTAGCCACAGACCCCTTTTTGCGTACCCTTACAACTTAAGTTTTCTATTTTTTTATAAAAACGTCACTTACCGGAAAAGCCTAGCCTTGCCAATATTTTTTTAAATAAATATCATTGGAATATTTTATATCATAGACTGAATTTACTTATACTTCTAAAAAAAGCGGCCAAGTGCGAGTTGGACTCGCCCATGAAGGGTTCCGTAGCACCAAGCAACATAATTATTGTTTTTTTTTTCATTTTTGTAGACCTATCCATTGATAGGTCTACAAAAATGACACAGAATGTCTGCAAAATGACACAGATCCTCAAAAAAACGAGTAAATATATACCAATATGCATATATCTTGGCAAATAATAATATACTTATTGATCTAAGACACTAAAAAGATCATTAAAATCTTCGCTGAGTTTCCTATATATAAAGTTTCTAAAACATTTACCACTTTGGCACTAGACTGGCTATTAAAAAGAAATATATATATGGCAATTCTTCTAACGCTACCCGTAGATAATAATATATATCTACTTCAGAAGAAAGTACTTAAAAAGGCGTATTGCGTTCGATTTAAAACGTTTTTCTTGTAAGCTCTTAATAGGAGGAAATGTTGTTTGTGTAAGGAGCCACTTATAGCGATGGCTTGGAATTTGATTTTTTATTTATCTCAAAGGCCTTTTGTTAAAACATATCTCTACAAGCGGACGCCAACGGCTTCGCCCGCGTGTTATTATACATAATATTATATTTATAGCGACGATAGCCCAGTGGTGTACGTAACGGACTGCCGAGACGAGGTCTCGAGTTCGATCCCCAGTCGCCCCGGGCACACACCTCTGACTTTTCGTACTCATGTGTGCATTAATAAATAGTAATTATCGCTCGCTAGAGAAATCGACTTTGTTTTATACTATGTAGTGATTTGTAGTTATTACTAAATGAAGTAGTTTCTTGCCTTTCACTGAAATGTGCAGATATTATAAAATTGAGGAAGAGAAGAGATATAGAAGAGAATATAGATTTCCTCAGAAGAAGCGACGACTGCGTCTGCTATCTATGCCTCGGTGTGAATTTACTAGTCTGACATGTCACTCATGTTCATATATTGTCGGCAGTTTTTTTTTTTTATATTTAGGACACGTCAATTTGACTTCACCTCGCCTGATGGTAAGCTGAAGGTAAAGTCTCAGGAAAGAGGGTCACCATTACATAAACGTACCATGTTAACAATGGTGGCACTCAGCTTGACGGCCTCATCAGAAGAGGATTGTCGTCGCAGCACCGCGTTCCACCCACCGGTCCCATTAGTGCTGCGACCACAATCCACCTGCCCGGCTATGCACTTGCTTACCCCTGAACGCAATCAAACCGGAATTAATGCGAATATTACACATTAAAATAAAAAATAAATATGTTAAAAAGCAAATAAATAATGTAGATCAGTGTATCATAGTGTAATAAAGTGTAACACAATAAGCGGACCTCGGGCTCCAAAGTGTAAATTTTGGACGCAACTGGAGAATCACTATGACAATGATGATGATTTTGATAATGATCGTAAAGGTAGTAATAGTAATTAGTAAATAGTAATTATAACTTAAACTTTATAATGCATTTAGACAGTGTACCTTCTTTTTCCGTGCGGAAATCCCCTCAGATACCCCCCCCCGCCGGCCAGCGGGGAAGGTTATGTCGGGCTTGAACCGACTAAAACCGTACGCCGTCTCGGGTCTTCGGACGCCAGGGTGTAAGGTTGCCCAGAAAGTGCCGTCCCGGCCTGCTTCTGCTGGGGTGACAGGCGGCCTCACCTGCCACCCCCAGGCCTGCACTCATGGAGGACGGAGGTCGTTAAGCAACCTCCGGCGCCTGAGTCGCCTGCGACGCGCGGCCAGCATGTTGCGGGCTCGGCGGGTTGGGAGAGTTTTAAATCTCTCCCGGGCTCACTCCGCCATTTAGACAGTGTACCTTTTTTGTTTTTTTTTTCTTGCGGAAATCCCCTCGGATACACCCCTGCCGGCAAACGGGGGCGGTTATGTCGGACTTGAACTGACTAAAACCGCACGCCATCTCGGGTCTACAGACGCCGGGGTGTAAGATACCCATAGAGCATATCTCTAGCACCCTGGGCCATCTCCGGTTTCGAGATGGCCCCCTCGGGTTTGGGAACCACGGTGTCCCCGTCTTGCCCCGGTTTGGGGGAGGGGCGCTAGTCACCCCACCGTCCCGGCCTGCTTCTGCTGGGGTGACAGGCGGCCTCACCTGCCACCCTCAGGCCTGCGCTCATGAAGGACGGAGGTCGTTAAGCGTTAGACTGTGTACTTTTATTATTGCGGAAATCCCTTCGGATAACCCTCTTCCGGCCAGCGGGGGCGGTTATGTCGGGCTTGAACCGACTAAAACCGCACGCCGTCTCGGGTCTTCAGACGACGGGGTGTAAGATGCCCATAAAGCATTTCCCTCGCACCCCGACTGACCCTGGGCCATCTCCGGGTTCGAGATGGCCCTCTCGGGATGTTAGCGTATCTGAGCAAAAAATAAATTATTTGGCCAACTTACTGTTTTATTCATTTTTATTTTGCGCGTGTGTTCATCGTTACTTATTATTGCTTACAGTATCGGTGGTATGTATCACTAAAGTTTGTCTACTCTCGCATATTATGATCAATCACTTCACATGAAACGATTACCTACTTAAAAAGTTCTAATACGATATGCAACCCAATTTAAATATCGTTCATATCCTTTTTTTTTTTTTTATGTATATGATTGCAGCGAATCGAGTATAAGTCTTTTACGAATTCATTCCTGGGTGAAGCCGGGACCCCGCAGCTAGTTGATTATAATTTTTAATAGAGAGCAAAGTATATATAAGTTAGTAGTTAAATAGTGTTGCTTTGTTGAACTTCTTCACAGCGGCAGTCATGAGGCAGACAAGCGACTCCAACGGGACGCTCCGTTTGATTTTATAATTAGTGGGTACATTTTTTTTTCGTGCGCTCATTCCCTCGCATACCCCCCGCCGGCCAGCGGGGGAGGTTATGTCGGGCTTGAACCGAATAAAACCGCACGCCGTCTCGGGTCTTCAGACGCTGGGTGTAAGGTTGCCCAAACATTTCCCTCGCACCCTGAATTGGTGGTTACCTTTTTTTTCGTGCGGAAATCCCTTGGATACCCCCCGCCGGCCAGCTGGGGTGGTTATGTCGGGCTTGAACCGACTAAAACCGCACACCGTTTCGGGTCTACAGACGCCGGGGTGTAAGGTTGCCCATTGAGCATATCCCTCGCACCCCGACTGACCCTGGACCATCTCCGGTTCCGAGATGGCCCCCTCAAGTTTGGGAACCACGGTGTCCCCGTCTTGCGCCGGTTTGGGGGAAGGGCGCTAATCACCCCGCCGCCTCGGCCTGCTTCTGCTGGGGTGACAGGCGGCCTTACCTGCCACCCTCAGGCCTGCGCTCATGGAGGACGGAGGTCGTTAAGCGAATTAGTGGGTACCTATATTATAAATGCCAATTTTAATTTATTACAATAATACTAGTACGGAGTAGAAGCTTATTACATATTAATAATTATTAATATTGTATGACATATTACATAACACCATCTAGACATAAACTAAGCAGAGCTTGTCATATTGGTTCTAGAATGCGGATAAAAATACTTAAATACTTTTTTGTTTTGTAAATAAATACATATTATACATAGAAACAACCAGACCAATGTAAATAGACATATTTGCACTGAGCAGGAATCGAACCCGCGACCTGTGACTTAGCAGTCAAACGCACAACGACTACGCCACAGAGGTCCTCGAACAACATATTATACTTAAAAACACGAAGACTACTGCAAATATCGTTTTTTGCACTGAGCGGGAATTGAACCCGTGACCTCTGACTTAGCCGTCGAATGTTCTACTGCTGCGTCACAGAGGTCGTATTATATTCTCAGATATTGTAATAATGCCTAGACTAAATTACTTATATTGCTCGAATTTAAAGAAAAATCTCATTAAACATTATTCGAACTCCCTCGATATCCCCGAATTTAACTCTCAAAGTAGTTTAGAAATTTTTCTCGGAAGGTCGTCGAAAGATCGGATATCGGCTCGGAACTCGCCAAAATAGTCAATTAAGTGGAAGCTCCCAGGTACACGCTTAGGCTGAGATATACCGAGATATAGATCAGGTTCTAAATTGAAAACGTGACAATGCCGTGAATTGAGCCAGGGCTTGCTTTTTTGCGTTTGGTATTGATCTAGGATGTAATTTGCCGGAGCTATTTATGACTTGTTTTATTAATCGGCTAGCTGACCCGGCGAACTTCGTTCCGCCTTAGAATCAAGTTATGTTGGTTCCCATATCAGGTGAATTTATTTCGTAAATGTAGGAGACATTCACGCATTTGCATCCTGGCATTAAAGACCCGATACAGCGTGAGGTTTTGGTTGGTTCGAGTCCGAAATAACCCCCCTATGGCCGGCGGGGTGGGGGTGGGGGGTAACCGTGGCGATTTCCGTAAAATAAAACCACAAAATATAGGCGGAGACAAATGTAAAAATCAAAGATCATGAAAATCGGTCGTCCCGTTCTTGAGTTCTGCTGATTTAAAAAAAAAATTAAAAGTATAGACTTAAATTATAATTTAAAAAATCAAAAAACCTGACGGCCCTAAAAATACCAAAACAACTTTGATAGCAGGCGGGACCATTTAAAAATTATAAACCGAAAGAAAATTAATGGATCCCTCCTGCTATCAAACTTATTTTGGTATTTTTAGGGCAGTCGGGTTTTGATATTTTTATTAATATTTTTTTTCATGAAGTTCGGTACTTAAGACTATATTATTGAAATTTTTTGGGCACCGACTACAAATGGCGGCTTAACGTACGGAGGTCACCCATTCTAAAACTGATCTGGCTAGTATTGCTCAACCTTGCAATGTGCTAACCTATTCGGTTACCATTCACTCATGAGCCCCTCTAAGTGTGAGTATATGCTATTTATATTTCTAAGATAATTTTTAAAAACGCCGTTACGCCATCCTAACTAATATAACAAGGAACTAGCAAAAGCCGTATTTTTATCATTTTCTGGCTTGCACATTACTACTACGTAATGCTATGGGTATATTTTACATAAAACAAGCCATTTAAACTACTTAAATGAAGGTAGATATCACATAATTATCTTCACAATAAAAGGTTCTATTCCACGATGGAGAGACTTCTAATTTTGGCGATAACATTGATCGTTATGGGCAATAAGATTTCAAAGTCGCATCCGAGTGTTTCAATTAAAACTTGAGCCCTAGTTCGATAACTAAGGATACCAAACTGGTTCAAGGAAAAACTCGGATATTAGTCACAAATATTCACATTTGTAGCACAAAAAATCGGTTCAGTGATTTGCAAAAGACTACTAAAGTGGCATGTTTTACTTCGAGTTTTAATCTCTACGTCGCAAAGCGGCATCAACTGCGACTAGTGACCGTAGGCGGAACTGCGGGGAATAGCTAGTTCGATTATAATTCTATAAATGTGACAGTGAATATGTTTGGATGTTTGTTACTCAATCACGCTCAAACGGCTGAACGGATCTGGCTTTAATTTGGTACACATATAGATTATTGTTTATTATTAAACTATTCAACGGAACAAGATAGCATGTGTAACATGCTATCTTGTTCCGTTGAATAGTTTTCCATAGGTTGCGGGAACGGGATCAGTATTTGACGCGGGCGGAGCCGCGGGCATCAGCTAATCCTCAATGAAAGCATGAAATGCGATAATAATAGGATTGTCCTTATAACGTGGGACTGAAATGGTAAAATGAGTCTTAATGCACCTTTGTCCAAACCTTGAAGAATATACAGATGGGAGTAAATAATATACTGCAAATACCAGCAAAAAGTTTATAATATTATTGTAGAAAATTATCGGAAACCAACAATTTAAAAACTATCTTTATTTCAAAACTGACTGTGTCCCACGGTTTCAACCATGTCCAAAGCGTCACATCGCCTGCCATCCCCCGATTTTTTGATCTTATTTTCAAAATATATATACATTCAACTGCTACGGTAGGGTGGACGGGTTACCACGGTTTATTTGTCAGAAATATGTCATGTACGCAATGATAAAGATTTTTTTTAATGAATGGCTCTGTGCTTTCAGCATCAATTTCGCCAATGTCCCGTAGCGTAGTAGAGCGAAAAGATATCGTACTGTGTGAACTGTGCATAGATTATTATAAATATACTAGAAAGAACTGTGTCTTATAATTCCGTCAACTGTCAAGCGTTTTGTTTCTAGATCTTGGCGAAATTGCGTTGATTCTACTGCAGAAGCCATTAATTAAAAATTGAATTGAATTAGATACTAGCTCTTTGGCGCCAAATAGTATTTCAAAACTACAGGTTCTACAGGCTTACCCGGGGTGCCCGGCAACGGACACTTGGGGAGGACACCGTGCGGTTTTAGTCGAGACACGACATAACCACCCCCGCTGGCCAGCGGGGGGGTATCCGAAGGGATTTCCGCACGTAAAAAAAAAAAAAAAAAAAAAAGGGTGGACGGGTTCGATTACCACTCAGTGCAAATATTTGTATACATGAATATGTCTATTTGTATTGGTCTGCATGGGTAGACACCCAGATGTGTAATGTGTATATATTTACAAAAAGTATAAGAGTATGTTTATCCGCATTCTAGAACCCATAATACAAGCTAGTTAAACTATGCTTACTTTAGATCTAGAGAGCGCTGTAGAATGTGGTATAATATTTATTTATTTACAGTGTAACGTTTCCTATAAACCTTCCACAAGAACTAGTCCAACAAATGCAAAAAGAGTTTTTCAAAACGCACATTTAGTTACAGAAACTACATTTCTATTTTATCCTTTAGTACACACAAAATCGCTCAAGGTTATCTACTGGTTACCTCTTTTTCAAGGGACGACATTTACTAACTCTAGATCTTTGACTCCGCAGTTCCCAACCAAATTTGTGCAAAGGATTTCGAGAAAGGTTACTTTATGGTTGCCCTATCGATAACCATTGGAAACTAAACTACGGTTTGTGCTAACCCCGAGTACAGACTATCTTAGAATGCTCAGCTATTAAACTGAATAGTTCCTTAGAAGTCTTAGAGGTAATCGAGTATTTACTTATAGTAAAACTTGGTCTGCAATTCATTCTGCTGTTGCAAAAATTGAGCGAAGCAATTTCACCAGGACTTATTCTAACGGTGATAATTCCTCAATGGCTAGTACGATTTTAGTTTTTTTTTTTTTGTCTTGTGTATATGAAAAAAATACTTAATTTAATACCAATCGCGTGAATGAGGCTTTTTTGTTCATTGAGAAATCAGATTTTAATTATATTTTCCGGTGATTATTCCTCCTACTTTAGACTTTTGATTTTCGTAGCCTATGTCCTTCCCATCAGTAACATCTTTAATTTTATGAAATTTCATTAGAATCGGTTCAGCCGTTTAGGAGGAGAAGATGGTCTAACGAAATACATGAGTCGTCTAAAAGAGAGCTTCACTTTTACAGAGCTTCGCTCAATTACTTAAGCCTGATCTAGTAACTGTGTGTATTAAGTAAAAGATATCGTTGTATCGGTCTATATATATATTTTGCTTTTTTTTTTTTATACCACTCAGGTGGCAGACAAGCTCACGGCCCACCTGATGGGAAGTGGTTACCGCGGCCTATGGACGTGTGCAACACCAGGGGCGTCACACTCGCGCTGCCGACCCTAAGCCTAATCTTAACTGTCTACTTAGTACTCGTATTGTGTACAACCATTGCATGTATTTTGTTTTACTTATTGTTAGCTATTGGATATCACATTTGCATGCTGGTAAAACGGCGAAACGTGCTGAATATTCATTTAACTGTACCTAAAATCTATGTACTCAACCATGTTTCTGTAATAAATAAAAAATAAATAAGAAATAAAATATTGGAGTGTTACTAAATTGAATTTGGTATTCTAATAACTGAATGGGTGATTGTAAAACTAATCGAATAGAGTTTTATCTAAATTTAATATGTGGTATATAAATCTTAAGGCTTTCACGGCCGGCGTTGCATGTAGAATATACTGCTTCCGGGCTGTTTGGCCGTGGTCCATCGGAAACTTGTATTCCAGACGTTTCGGCGATCACTGCGGTCGACATCTTCAGTGGTCAGGTCGGGACAACATCGAGTGCGGAGAACCATTCTCGGCGGCGACTTCGCTGCGAACTCAGTCGACTAAACGTCTGGAATACAATTTTCCGATGGGCCACGGCCAAACAGCCCGGAAGCAGTATATTCTACATTAATATTTGGTATTAGAATTGTCGTGTTAGTTGAATACTGATCAGATTCCCGTGACCCTTTTTAGGGTTCCGTTGCCAAATGGCAAAAAACGGAACCCTTATAGATTCGTCATGTCTGTCTGTCTGTCCGTCCGTATGTCACAGCCACTTTTTTACGAAACTATAAGAACTATGCTGTTGAAACTTGGTAAGTAGATGTATTCGGTGAACCGCATTGTGAACTGGTGGTAGAAATTTGATGACACAAATTTGTCACAAAATTCGGCCGGGTAGGTACCACCGTGCACGATTGCTAAAAATCCTCCATAGTAATCCAATTTCGGTTTGATTGCGTTCAGGGGTCAGCAAGTGCATAGCCGGGCAGGGGGATTGTGGTCGCAGCACTAGTGGGACCGGTGGATGTCACGCGGTGCTGCGACGACAATCCTCTTCTGATGAGGCCGTCAAGCTGAGTGCCACCATTGTTAACATGGTACGTGTATGTAATGGTGACCCTCTTTCCTGAGACTTTACCTTCAGCTTACCATCAGGCGAGGTGAAGTGAAACTGACGTGTCCGAAATATAAAAATAAAAAAAGATTTTCACACAAAAATAGAAAAAAAAACAATAATTTTGGGTGTTCCTCCCACTACTTAGAACTGAAACTCAAAATTTTTTTTTCATCAAACCCATACGTGTAGGGGGGATCTATGGATAGATCTTCAAAAATGATATTCAGGTTTCTAACATAATTTTTTTTCTAAACTGAATAGTTTGCGCGAGAGACACTTCCAAACTGCTAAAATGTGTATCCCCCCCCCCCCCCCCCGCTGTAACTTCTAAAATAAGAGAATGATAAAACAAAAAAAATATATTATGATGTACATTACCATGTAAACTTCCACCAAAATTGGTTTGAACGAGAGATCCGCAACGGCCAGCGGGGGAGGTTATGGCGGGCTCGAACCGACTAAAGCCGCACACCGTCTCAGGTCTTTCATCTACGGTTTCGAGATGGCCTCCTCAGGAGATTCCAGTAACCTTCATGAACCTATTACATTGATAAAAGTAGCCTATGGTGCTATACTACTACTATAATCTATCTCTATACTAAATTTCATTCGGATCCATTTAGCCGTTTTGGCGTGATTGAGTTAAAAACATACATTTATACACCCATCCATAAATCCTGACCATCATAAGTCACATCGTGATCCATATAATTGAATAATTGCAATTAATTCCATCATCATCATCCGAGGGTCATCTCGGTCTGCTTTCGTACTCACCCTTTCATTATACATAGATCTGTCAATCTTGACTTTTACGGGAGCGACTACCGTCTGACCTCAACTCTGGCAGGAAAACCTGTACTATGGCCTCGTCGATCAATCCCCAATCTAAGTTTCATTTTATTCCATTATATTACATAATTATATTTCCATATCCATAATTTAAATCCTAAGTACCCAGTTAGCGGCAACTAATGCAACGGCAACTACTGGTGGTAGAAATTTGATGACACAAATTTGTCACAAAATTCGGCCGGGTGGGTACCACCGTGCACGATTGCGAAAAACCCTCCATAGTAATCTAATTTCGATTTGATTGCGTTCAGGGGTCAGCAAGTGCATAGCCGGGCAGGGGGATTGTGGTCGCAGCACTAGTGGGACCGGTGGGTTTCACGCGGTGCTGCGACGACAATCCTCTTCTGATGAGGCCGTCAAGCTGAGTACCACCATTGTTAACATGGTACGTGTATGTAATGGTGACCCTCTTTCCTGAGACTTAACCTTCAGCTTACCATCAGGCGAGGTGAAGTCAAAATGACGTGTCCTATATGTATATAAAAAAAAATAGTCTAGCTCTCTATTATATGATGTGATTGTGATTTGATCGTAACCGACATACCGACACAAATAACTAACGATAAAAAGCGACTCAAAGCTAGTCTCAAAGCATAATTAATCTTCGATCATGACCTAATTATTCTGGAACGCCATCACACAGTTATAATCTAGTGTTAATAAACTCAAACACCATTAGATACGCTATTGATTTCCGATTAATTATTGTAGCTATAGTTAGCATATCGATATATGTCTGTTTGCTTGTTTGTCTGTTTGTTCGCAATGGATGCAAAAACTACTAAACGGACTTTGATGCGGTTTTTTATATTAATAGTAATAATATACTTTTATTTCGGAGTTGATCCATATTTGTTAGTATTACAAAAGCTTACAGACTATGTTAGTAACTTATCACACATTTGTATATACATTTGTATAACATCATAATGTCTATTTCTCCACATGCAGTCCTATCCATCGTTTAAGAAATGGAGAGTCCCAACGATCCGAAAACACGTGCAGGATGGTGTTGGTGCTTGTACGCAGCCGTCTCATTATTGAGTCACTTCTCTTGCGAATCAGGGAGGCAAAGCTATCTACATTTACCTCAGCAAACATGCCTGATGTACTGCAGTACCTTGGCAAGCCCATCAGCATTCTGAACGCATTATTGTACTGGACTCTAAGATCACTGTAAGTCCTACGCCTGAACGCAACCCACAGGTTACACGTATACAGTGACTGATAGAACGATTGAAACAATGCAATTTTGAACTGTTCTGTACATCGTGCAAATATGCGAATTATCATATTGACCCGGATAGCCAGTGCCCTACGTTCCCGCTCGATGCCAACATTATCCTTTAACTCATCAGTAATCCAGTGTCCCAAGTATTTAAATGTTTTTACTATTTTTAAGGGTGAACCACACAGTGAAACGTAAGGCACATTTATATTGTGACAGCCACTTCATTTGAAGACCATCATCTCACTTTTCCCTGTGTTATACTGGAGTCCATGTGCCTGTACATACAATTCACAAATACCAACCAGGGTTCTCAAGGCAATGCAAGAAATGTTGTTGATACATATACCATCCACATGACATCCAATGTTAGTGTTCCCGAGCTCTTCGATCAGTCCATTGATGTACAAGTTAAAGAAGCGTGGAGATGATAAGCCCCCTTGCCTAACTCCACACTGCAGCTTATACTCAGCTGATAGCTTGCCTGCCCATCGAACCTGATTTTTCTGCCTAACATACCAATACATCAGCACACTTATAATCTCTTTTGGGACAAAGGTGTTATGTAGCTTATCCCATAGCTTATTGTATGACACACATAGGTCAAATGTCCTTGATAAATCCAGGTTGCAGGCATACACTGGCGTTTTCCTAACCATATAGTAATAGACAGTCTGCTTAAGCGCAAGAATAGCACTTTCTGTTGATAAGTTTGGTCTAAACCCAAACTGAGCATCATTTAACTCCAAATGCTTAGCTAGTAGTTGATCAATCAGACTGTCCAGTACCTTAGCTGTAATTGTAGCTAGAGAAATCGGTCTATAATTAGTTATATCTGATGGGTCGCCAGTTCTGTTTTTTATTATGGGCACAACAATAGTATGCATTAATTTGTCAGACAGGAAAGAATGACTGAGGCACAGATTTAAAAACAAACACAGTACTCTTGGCAAATGAACCCAGCATAACGCAGATGCTCTATGCTAAGGTAGTCATGGCCTGGTGATTTTCCTCTTACCATTTTATCTATCACAGATTTCACCTCCCTAGTAGTAAATCTGATACTCTTACCTGTGACATTCATCATAGCATCCAGCATAGGTTCCCCTCCAAATGGTGACTCCACTTTAAAATGCTTATGAAATGTGTTTGCAATTTCGAGTGGATCATATACTCCATCCACACTGACGGGAAGGCTGGGCTTGTGCTTTAACTTATTAGTAGCTTGCTAAAATTTTGAAAAGTTTTTATTTTCATAATGTGTTGCAATGGTATTCATTCTAATTTGTTGTTCATTAGTTTGGCACCATTTCAATTTAGATTTGAAAGCTTTGATTCAATCATATCAGTATATATACAACCTGAGTTTGGCTTATTTTGCCACAACCATATCCGGTAACAAAGCCTAGCCTTCTCGTGAGCCTCGCGTACAAATCTATTCCACCCAGGAACGCACCGACCCTTTCGCCTCCTTTTTGCATTATAACTACACTCAGCTGCTTCAGTGAACACTGAAATGATGTCATCATACATTTGTTCCAATAACTTCCTATGTCTTCTACTATCACACATTTTATCTGCACAGGTTACAAATGTAGCTGGAAAGTCAATGTCCCTTAATATAGAATTACATTTCTCATGATAAATATCAATTTGAGTGTGGTGGGATTCCACCCACTCACCCCATACAATTTTATTTTCTGTAATATTATTTATACACACTGTTGGTAAAAGGCATAGATTACATTTCACTGATATAGGAATGTGGTCTGAACAATATGTATCATATAACACTGAGCTACTGACTACTGAACGACGCGCAGCTTCTGTCACTATACTGTTACAACGATCATCGATATCTCAAAAACTACTGATAGAATCTTCTAGAAATTAAAACGTATTGTTAATGTCGAAGTACTCTATCGATCCGTTTAGAAAAATCCAGAAAAGTCAATACAAAATCACAAGCCCTTTTATACCTATACCTACTTTACCTACGAATCGCGATAACAAGGGCATTTACCTCTATCGTCGGCACGACTGTGTAGGTACTTGTTTTCTCAAACGCCCCAGTACCTACTCTTCTCGTACGCTCTAGTGCCTTATCTCTAGATGATTCCGGAACATTCTACCCTCTTTATTAAGAGCTATAAAAGGGCGCCCGGCTATCGACACGAGTCAGTTTATTTTCGAAAGCGAAAGCGAACACATCTTACCGAAGTGAACTAAGAGACTTATACCTGCGACTTAAGCATCGACTGTGGACTACTGTGAATTACTGAGCGACTTGAACTGTTGAAGAGTACTGTGTGTGCTAGTATTTAGTTGTCTAGTTTGTGGTGAGCGAATAAACTTCTTCATTGTGTAAACGGCATTTAATTTGTACCCCGCGCACGTAACAAAACAATGGTCTAACCATCGTCGAAATCCGTGCGCCTCACTCACAAACGTATGGGTATCAATCAATAGGTAACAGTTCCATATTAATACATGACCAAGACTGATCCGCGCAAAAAAATAACATTTCATTCGCAAACAACTTACCGGGATGGGCGTTAAAGTCACCGAGTAAGTAAACAGATTCAATATTCTTACTTTCAATAATGGCATTTATCTCACCTAGACATTCCGTTAAGTCCACTAGATTTTTTCTAGAATTCGTGGGCATGTACACAGTGAACACTATACATGAATACCCATGCAAAACGACTTTTATCGCTGCTAATCGCATATTATTGCACTTCACAACGGACACCACTGGAAATGTTGCCTTTTTCCACATTAAGGCCCGCTATAAGGACGGCCACGGAGTACACCTCTGGATGTGTCCACTGCCGACGTACCTGTGTAGGCGAAGTTGTTATCAATACTTCCGAGATAATCCAGATCATGTGGCATTAGCCAGGTTTCTTGAAGTGCTACAATATCAGCTGTGCGGCGCAGTTTTCTCACAGCCTCCACAGATCTTACAACGCTTTTACAATTGAAACTAAGTTTACTGTGGTGTCATTCATCTTGCGTTTTGTTTACGTTCATTTCATTCGATTCCTTCGCATCCAGAGTCGGATTTTGCTTGTTTCTATTAAAGTAAAGAAAACGTCGGAATTGAATTCCTTCCGGCCAAAGACCATCATTTAAGAAGAAACTTAACTTTGTGTATGGCACAAAAAATTTGTATGCATCATATGATTTTTCCGCTTTCATCTTTATTTTCTTAATTGCAACGATTATATTAGTCTTTTGTTGTATATATTCTAAAATATATTTTTCACTCGTCTCTTTATTAAGATAATTAATAAATAAAGGTATGTTATTATCCGCCGTCTTAAATTTGTTATTTCGCTCATCTGTTCCTTTCAAGCCTACTAATTTAATCTTCAAGCGCTTTCTTTGTACCTCTATCCATTCCTCATTCGGCTGTTCGTCTTTCCAATCCGCACAGTCGCTTACGACGTTCGCAAACGTTTTCAACTTGGGCCAGCCGTTAATTTGTTTCACATGTGGGGGCACCCGTATAATTTCTGGTGCAACACACTCAGTTATCGGTGTAGGGGAAATCTCCTCTTCCGTTATTTGAGATACCAGCGAGCTATTTTTTATTGGGATGTCGCTGGTAGTTGATCTGTTATAAACAACAGTTGGTTCGTTATTTTGTAACGGGCACACCATACTACTCGGATTTACATTTTCTGATAAGTGGGGTAGACCCACAGGTCCACTATCGAGGCAAAAACGGTTAATTCTGCAACTGTTTCCCCTTTATTAGATAGGTCTTGGTCTGGCTTAAATTCAAATTCAAATTCAAATTATTTATTTTGCGAACATGGGTACATACAGTAGATGTTAACATATTATAATTGAACAGCCATATTCCGCCTCAAGGCGTGCAAATTTGTTTAGGTAATTAATTATATAGATTTAATTATGTCGACAGATTCACAATTATTTCAGTTATATATCAATAAAACCGTTAAACAAAGTCACAAATATTTTAATGAACAAAATTAAAATCATCTATTTTATGTCAACAAAAAAATCAATAATATAATGTCACAGTGAATAGAATCAGCATTTAGGTACTTATATTATTATAATATTTGATTAGGAGGGATTACATATACACACATTTATCATCTAGGTATTCTTGAATACTATAGTATGCTTTTTTTATTAATATTTTCTTTAATTTGTGTTTAAACTCGTTGAGATTAACAGTGCAGCATAGTTCAGTAGGTAGTTTGTTGAAAATCCTTGATGTCATACACAGAATACTCTTGTTCATTAGAGCAGTCTTATTTCTTATTGTTTTTATTTTATGTTGATGTCGAGTGCCACAAAGATGATCAAATAACTCCATGTTTCGTTTGACAAAAAGAGCTACCTCCATAATATATATGCTTGGAAACGTTAATAAATTTAAACTGATAAAGTGCGGTTTGCAGCTTTCGGTTTTTGAAATTTTACAAATAGACCGGATGCATCGTTTTTGAGCTTTAAATACTATATCCCAATCGGTCGAGTTGCCCCAGAATATTATGCCGTAGCGTATCACCGATTCTGCATATGCATGGTATGCGGTCACTACAGTGGATGTGTCTACGGTTTTTGTTAACATATATAGAGCATATGAAATTTGGTATAGTTTGGTGGAAACGAGTTCTGTATGTGACTTCCAACTTAGATTGGAGTCAACCATTAGACCTAAAAACTTTGTTGTGTCAACTTCTTTTATTGTTGTACCTGCATAGTCAATTACTACGTCAATTGGTGGTCTAACCCTATTTCTAAATACCATTATATTAGTCTTAGTAAAGTTAACGGCAAGATTATTCGATTGTAACCATTCAACCACGTCAGAAAGAGTATTATTTAATGTGTCTTTTAGTATAGTATGATTTTTATTTGAAAATACTAAAGTACTGTCGTCTGCAAACAAAATCATTGGTACAGTGACAGCCTTAGGAAAGTCGTTTATATACACCAAAAACAGCAAAGGACCCAGTACACTGCCTTGAGGAACTCCATATTCTACCCGTTCATAGTCAGAAATATAAGTTATTTCTTTTTTATTTATTTCACATATTTTGTTGATGGATGTTGCTTGTTTTCTATTACTTAAGAAGGACATAACAATGTTTAATATATTACCCCTAATTCCACATTTGTATAACTTATTTTGAAGTATTTTGTAGTCTACACAGTCAAAAGCTTTACTTAGGTCCATAAAAAGTGCACAAACTGGGGTGTTATGGTCTATATTGACCATAACGTCACTGATAAGTTTATATATGGCTTTATTTATTGTCATATCTCTCCTAAAACCCGTTTGCGCATCTGTAATTATCTTATATTTTTCTAAATAGCTGTATAGTGCCTCGTATAAAATCTTTTCCAGTATTTTGGATATCACCGGTATTAAAGCTATTGGTCTGTAACACGACATATCCTCACGATCTCGTTTTTTAAAAAGTGGTTTAACAATAGTTGTTTTTAGTTTTGAAGGGAATACACCGTGCAGTATGCATAAATTGAAAATGTGAGATAATACCGGTGATATAATTTTACTGACATGCTTTAGTACTTTAGTTGTAATGCCGTCATAACCAGTACTCGTTGTGTTCTTAAGTGTACCGATTATCCTGTCGATGTCGTTTGCTGTTGTAGGGTTTATGAATATAGAATTATGGTTGTTACAAAATTTCAAAGTCTTGTTATATGTCAAAGTGTTCTTAACTATCTGGTTTTTATTTGCAAGCTGATTGTTTGTCAATGTCAAATTATTGTTACATGTTAAGTTACTGTTTAATGTCAAGATTTTGTTTGATGTCAAATTATTATCTAATGTCGCGTTAAAATCTGCCGTATGTTTGATTGCAATTGGTTAAGTAGAACCGGATATATGACCAAAAAACGATTACTGACCTCCACGCGGGTGGAGCCGCGGGCATCAGCTAATATAATAAATGACGATTTACATGAATTAGTACATCGTAGTTTCAGTAAAAAAATCAGACTACCCTAAACATGTCTTTTATACTTCAAAAATGATGTCTTTTAAAAATTATTCATAACATTCAATTTGTATCTTCTAACAGCATGTGAACATTTGTGGTGAATGGGGTACAAGTATATTTTTAACAGTACAGTCTCTAAGTTACCGTCCACCTTATTTCTAAAACATTCAAATAAAATACGAAATTTGTCTTTGAAGATAACAAAAAATAAATATACTTCTATTAATTATCGATTTATTTGAATGTAAAGATCGTTTATGAATTTATTAGTGTTCAGTTACTTCCGAGGGCCACTTTACATCTCTCTAAAATTAAATATCATTAAGTGAACTGTCAAACTTTCAACCGTTAAATCATCACTCGTAGATTTTCGCACTTAATTTATGCACAACATTTTAATCATAACGTTAACATCGAACAAAGCACTTAAAATAAACAGACCACACAATTAAATGCTTATGCTAATTAACGTTATTAAACGGATTATTTTTTAAATTGATTCTACAATAGTAAGTACATAATGTGTGGTCTGATTGTTCCAGCACTGGCGTGGTTGTGGTCAAGTCTGATTAACTCGCTCGCTGTTGACCACGACGCTAAAATAAAAAATTAAGTTATTTTAATCCTTATTTATTTATTTTGTTAATTTGATAATTGAAAGTTAAATTTATTTAACTTTCTGCACATAAGTTATCAAACTTAGTAAGTAAATTTATTTTACAGAAATTAATTAAGTTTGATATTTTTTAGTCATATTATATATTTTTTATGTTTTACTATATTTTATACTACTATTTTATGTATCTAAGTATGTATATCCGCATTCTGGAACTCATAACACAAGCTAGTTAAGCTATGTTTAGTTTGGGTCTAGATAGCGCTGTGTAGAATGTCTTGATATTTAAATTTATATTTTATAACTAATTAGTTACGAAGTGAAAGAAGACTAGACTTGAGCTTAGTAACAAAGTTGCTAAGCACAATTTTTTTTTCATTTGTCTTTATATTTAGATTTATTTGTTTAAAATATGATAAGTATAAAGGTTATAATTACGGGATATTTACCATGTTTATTATCATCTTGAGTATCCAATATTTCGGCACTGTTACAAGTGCCATGATCATGGATGTAAATATCCCGTTAATAATTATAATTTTAATGTAAATGACCATGTCAATCTAAAATCATATAAAGTATAAAGGTGACAAATTATAATTTATGAGCATAAGACAAATTTGCGATTAGTTGTGGCATGCGAAATTAAATTATTAAATTGGATTGATATTTAACTTTAAATTATAAAATACAAAATAAAATAAGCACTTTGTTAAAACTGACACAATTATTAGGCTTCGACGGCCCCTGTGGCGTGGCGGTAGTGCATTCGACTGCTACGACAGGGGGCGCGGGTTCGATTCCCGCTCAGTGCAAATATTTGTGTGCATGAATATGTCTATTTGCATTGGTCTGGGTGTTTCTATGTATAATATGTAAATATTTACAAAAAAAGTATATAAGTATGTTTATCCGTATTCTGTAACCCATAACACAAGCTAGTTAAACTATGCTTACTTTGGGTCTAGATAGCGCTGTGTAGGATGTCGTAGAATATTTATTTATTTATTAGGATAGCAAACACCTGATGACTTCTGCTTACTTGTGCACTGCACCAGTGTATGACAAGCTGGAAGGCCAGCCGTAAGTGTTTTTGCTAGATCCTCATCATCATCATCATCTTAGCGTGGTTCCATGAGGAACCCGGAGTCCGCTTACTTTTTCTCCTCCTCTCAGCTTAGCTTATCAGCTTTTTGAGAGTCTGACCTCCCGACCCTAAGAGGGGATGCCTGTGCCAGAGACTCGTCCGTCATTCAGTAGGTGTACCGGTTTACAGGCTTGTGTCCTGAAGATTTTGGTGGGGCCCCAAAAACACTGTTAATAAAATATAACAAATCTAAATCAACACATTTCAAAAACTATTTCTATGAACTCAAAAGTTGATAAGAGAACTCTAAACTAGGATCTATTCATAGACAGGACTCTATCGTCTTCGTGTAATCGTATCTATAGTCATTGTTGTCTATGAAATCAATAAACGCGGTGCATTTTCGCTCCAATTGTACGAAGCAAGCAATCGCTTGAAGGTTCATATTCATTTGTATTCAAATGAGTTCTACACTTGAATAGCATTATACAGTCAAAGTTAATAATGTATGAATACGGAGTTCGGAGTACTAGATACCGATGATTTAATATGGCATTTTAATGTACAGTTTAATCGAATTCATAATGCAATATTAATGTACTTAAGTATTTATCGAATATCACCTAAAACCGCACGCCGTCTTGGATCTTCAGATGCCGGGGTGTAAGGTTGCCCATAGAGCATATCCTTCGCACCCCGACTGACTCTGGGCCATCTCCGGTTTCGAGATGCCCCCCTCGGGTTTGGGAACCACGGTGTCCCCATCTTGCTCCGGTTTGGGGAAGGGCGCTAGTCGCCCCGCCATCCCGGCCTGCTTCTGATGGGGTGACAGGCGGCCTCGCCTGTCACCCCCAGGCCTGCGATCTTGGAGGACGGAGGTCGTTAAGTGACCTCCGGCGCCTGAGTCGCCTGCGACGCGCGGCGAGCATATTGTGGGCTGTTGTTCTAAATCTCTCCCGGGCTCGCTCCGCCATCTCCTTCGCAAGCATTACATGCTCGTAGAAGGAGGTGTCGGCGGCCCACGTGTTCGCGTTCCGCACCATTGTCGCAATCATGCTGCCGAGCGAGAGGACTACCACCCCGATGGCTGCCACGAGACGCATGGCGTACCTTCTTTTTTTTTTGTGCGGATATCTCTTCGGATACACCCCCGCCGGCCAGCGGGGGCGGTTATGTCGGGCTTGAACCGACTAAAACCGCACGCCGCCTCGGGTCGACAGACGCCGGGGTGTAAGGTTACTCATAGAGCATATCCCTCGCACTCCGACTGACCCTGGGCCATTCACAGTGTCCCCTCTGATAAGAGCAGAGGGGTACTTGAAGCGACCCCCCCCCCCCCCGCGGGCCTTGCAGGCCTGCCATACCCCGCTGACCAGCTGACCCCATTGCACGAGGGGGTCCTCGTGCAATGGGGTCAGCTGGCCCTGAAAAGGGCCGGTTGGTCAGACTCTTGGCCGTTGACGTTGACGCCAGCTACTCCAGAGGAGCAATCAATGATTCGTCATCGCCCACGTTGCCCAGGGTGCACCAAACTTGGAGGTGATCCAACCAGTCGCAACTTTTTTTTTTTTTTTTTTTTTTATCGTGCGGAAATCCCTTCGGATACCCCCCCGCCGGCCAGCGGGGGTGGTTATGTCGGGCTTGCACCGACTAAAACCGCACGCCGTCTCGGGTCTTCAGACGCCGGGGTGTAAGGTTACCCATAGAGCATATCCCTCGCACCCCGGCTGACCCTGGGCCATCTCACCACTAACAGCATCGCTCATCCTGTCTCCTCTGTAAGCAGAGGAGTACGGAGAGCGATGTGTTCCCGCCACGTTGGGTATTGGCCGACGATCAATGCCAACCCTATGAAGGGGTGAAGGGGAAGCCATTGACCGCCGCCCAGGGTGTACCGGCCGCTCCGATTCCGTTCCCCCCGGACTGCAGCGGGATCGGAATCGGAGCAACACTCGAGGAGGTTACCCAACACACACCCCACCCATGGCGTACCTAGTGACATAAGTTTTGGCTTTGCCAACTAACGCTGTGCAAAATTTTATGGGACTATAGATACTGTTTTTTTTTAATATATTTAGGACACGTCAAATTGACTTCACCTCGCCTGATGGTAAGCTGAAGGAAAAGTCTCAGGAAAGAGGGTCACCATTACATACATATACCATGTTAACAATGGTGGCACTCAGCTGACGGCCTCATCAGAAGAGGATTGTCGGCGCAGCACCGCGTGACACCGACCGGTCACACTAGTGCTGCGACCACTGTGGAGGTTTCATTTGAACTCTTTATTTTATTATTATTTTTCTCTTGTCCCCTTGACTTTGTCAGAATTTTTCTTCCAGCTTAAAGGTAGCAATTTTTTAAGTGATTCGAATAAATATATTTACGGTGTGCATCCAAGAAGTCGCCTTTATTTTCAAGCATCCCCTTACATTGTGGCGCCCGTGCTTAAATAAATACGAGGATGGAACGTGCGAAAGAGGAAAGACGCGTTGCACGCCGACGTTTCACGACTACAGCAATTAAGCTAGACGAGCTGTTTGTAAAAAACGTAAAGGACAAAGACTCAATACAAGCAGAATTTAGTAAGTTGTCTTCATTTTATTCAGAACTACAAACAGTACAAAATAAGGTATTAAACTTGTGGCTAGACCTTGAGGAGCGTGATCAAAAAGCTCTCGATCAAGACGTCGACACTGCGGATGAGTATATCGATCGTTGGTTCTCTCTCGAACAGAAAATGAAGAGTTGGTTCGAGAGCAATGGCAGCGTATCACATTCGGCTCATACATGTGTTGAAAAAGAGGCTAGTAGATCGTCATCATCACACGCTCAGAATCGCCATTACAGGCTTCCTAAACTCGAATTGCCTACGTTTAACGGTGAAATAAAAGGTTGGCTAGCATTTTGCACACAGTTTAAAAAAAAAAATTCACTCCGACGAATCGATCGATGGTGATGATAAGTTCCAATACTTACGGCAATGTATGGAACCTGGATCTATCGCAAAGGAACTTATTGATAGTTTTCCTCCATCGGGCAACAATTATAATAAAGCATTGGAACAGTTGCGACAGAGATTTTCCAGAGAAGAGCTTATAATAGAGTTTTATGTGCGAGAGTTGTTATACCTAGTTCTTGCGCTTAAAGGTAGCTATTTTTTAAGTGATTCGAATAAATATATTTACGGTGTGCATCCAAGAAGTCGCCTTTATTTTCAAACGTCCCCTTACATTGTGGCGACCGTGACAGGACGATGCAGAACAAAGAAATCAGAAAATGGTAGATGATGAGATCATGAAATTTTTTGAGAGCACAATTACGGTCAATGATGAGAATAGGTATGAGGTGAGATTACCGTGGAAAGAAACATCGAAAACATTAAAGTCTAATTATGGTATCGCGTTGAAACGCTTACATAGTACTACGGCTCGGGTCATGAAATTAGGCATTTTAAATGAATACGATAAGGTATTTCAAGAATGGGTCGAGGAAGGTATCATTGAAGTAATTAAATGTGATGAACCAGAGTCTGGTCATTACCTCGCCCACCACGCTGTCGTGAAAGAGTCGAGTCAAACTACCAAAATTAGGCCGGTTTTCGATGCCTCATCCAAGGATCCTAACGGTTTGTCTCTGAATTCATGTCTCGAAAAGGGTATCAATTTAATTGAGATTATACCTAAACTATTGCTTAATTTTCGACGGAATGCCATAGGGATCACAGCAGATATTAGAAAGGCATTTCTGCAAATATCTCTGCATCACGATGATCGTAACTATTTAAAGTTCAGTGCCGCGCGAGATCACGGAATAAGCGCACGCGTCGCCCAGCTAATTTCGTTATCGTGTAAAGCTTTTTCAAGTACCCACTTTTTTTTTTAATGCACATGTTTACTGATAATGGATGACGGGACAAATAATGGTGATGTGTCTAGTGGAAGTGATATAATAGAAGAGGAAAACATGAATAGAAGTGAGCAACAAGTTTTGTCGAGTACAATGGAGAAGAGCAATATTACGCAGAATGAGAAACAGCGAGGTGCAGAGAAACGAGTCAGAGAGGATAGTGAGGAAACTTCTTTAGAGGAGGGTGGATTTACAATTTACAGAAGGGGGAATAAAAAAATTGCTAGACGAATATCTAGGCAATCTGATAGCAGTGTAAACAGTGAAAGAAACCTACAATCGCCAATTAATGTTGTTTGTATTACGGGGAAGGAGGTTAAATTACCTAAACAGTTTGGTTTGGCGAAGTTGTTAAGGGCAGAAAATATTATAAATATTAAAAAAATTCAGTACAAAAATGCATACAGAGTCATTCTAGAATTTGAAAATAAAGAAAATGCAAAAAAATTAGTCGAGTGTCAAAAGTTTCATACATTGGGTTATAGATGTCAGTTTGTAGATGAAGCTAATTTATCTTATGGAGTTGTTAAACAAATAGATCAAGAAATTGATCCCGAAGAAATTCAACAGAGTTTGGAATGCGACTATGATATTATCTCGGTGAGAAGATTAAAACGGCTCAATATTTCAAGAGAATGGGTGGACAGCGAAACAGTGCGTCTGTGTTTTAAAAGTTCTACTTTACCCCCCTACGTATCTATGTATGGTTGCAGGTTCAAGGTAGAACCCTATATGTTCCCGGTGACTCAATGCTCTGGGTGCTGGCGTTTTGGACATCTGATAAGGACATGTCCGTCAAAAATAATACGCTGCCCGAAATGTGGGGAGAATCATAGTAATTGTGAGATTACCGACTTCAAGTGTATAAACTGTAAGGGTTCACACATGGCATTGGAAAAGTCCTGCCCCGTCTTTGTTAAAGAAAAGAAAATAAGGCATATTATGTGCGAAAAGAACTACACGTACAGAAAAGCCCTCTCCACATACTTAGAAGAACAAAAACAAAAGTGTAATATCGGACAACATTTTACGGTCGAAAATACACACAATAGTACAAGCAATAATATAAGAAACGAAAAAACACTGTACAGGGACGTGCTGCTGGTCAATAGACAAAACATTAACACGGAGGATATAGGAGAACAGAGCATGGAAGAGTCTGAAAATTCTGTGATTTTGGGTAAACCCTCTAAAAAACAAAATAAAAAGAAAGAAAAATCAAGTCATAGTCGTAATTTTCCATGTGAGAATGAAGGGGAATCGGCAACACAAGAAAATATAGAAAATAAAGAAAAACCCATAAGGCGTAAAGTAGATTTCAAAAAATTGTTATATAAATTAAAAGAAGTCTGGCTGTCTGATTGTGATTTTGATGTGAAAGTTAAATTAGTATTTAGTTTTACTATTGAAGAATGTTTTCACTTTATTTGGTACCTAGTGAAGGAGGCAAATGTTTTTAGTAGACTTATTTCAATCTTCAAAAATGGCTTGTTTACGTAGAGATATTGATTTGAACATACTGCAGTGGAATGCACAAAGCTTGCCACCTAAAACGGAGGAGGTTAGGTGTTTATTGGCGCAAGAGAAGGTACACATTGCATTAATAAGTGAAACCTGGTTAGGAGAGGAGGTATGTAGTAACTTTAATCAATATAATATATATAGACGAGACAGAGGGGATTCATACGGTGGGATTGCTATACTGACGCATTACTCATTATGTGTTAACGAGTTATATATAAACTTAAATAACCCAGGTATAGAATTATTGTGTATAAGGCTGCATAATTGCCGCTACATCCAGTATATAATTCTAGTATATTGCCCTAGTTCCGTAAGTACTACACAATCAGATTGGGATACAATTTTTTCTAGGTTCCCTAAAAATTGTTTGATAGCGGGCGATTTTAACGGCCACCATACAAACTGGTCATACAAAAATAATACTAGAGATAAACAAATTTTTGAATCGGCTCTGGAGTTTGGATTTACTTCACTTAATAATGGACAACCCACTAGGATTAAATTAGTGAATGGTGTTGTACAAAGCTCTTCTCCTGATATTACGTTTGCATCTGTAGATATAGCTATTAATTTCAATTGGTGTGTGATGAATGAAAACTTAGGAAGTGATCACTTGTTTATTAAACTTAAAATTAAATATACTGATGAGTTTTACATAACTAAAAAGCGTAACTATAAACTAGCCGACTGGAAAGCCTATAAAGAACAACTTTTAAATTGTTTTTCTTCACCTACTGAAGGCAATAGCGTACAGGTCTTATATGATTATTTCACCTGCCAAATAAATAGGGCAGCTGATGTTAGCATTCCCATGATCAAAACATGTAATAATCCAAACAGTAAATTCAAAGCCAAAGGATATTGGAGCTCGGATATCTCTAAATTAATAGGTGAACGGAGACTAGCGTTGAGCAATTTTAGGAGAAATCCAACACCTTCAAATCTTGCATTACTTCAAGGTAAAACATTGAGGGCAAAGCAGGCCATCAGAAACGCTAAAATAAATGACTATAGGAAATTTTGCGATACTATTGACTATACGGTATCTGCTTCTAACATGTGGCATCGCTTGCGATGGGTAAAGGGTTACAAAAGAACAAGGGCTGATATCCCTCAGGAACTATTGAGTGAAATGATGAGTGACCTTGCACCAGATTATGTGGTTCCAGTAATACCGGTTTTTAATTCCAGAAATGCTTATATAGAGTCTGAATTTACGTTAGAAGAAATGGATCACTGCCTAAAGAAAAAAGATACTGCTCCGGCTGATGATAAAATTACATATTCCATGATTTTTAATTTACCAACAGTTGGTAAGTTATATCTACTTAAAATATATAACACTATTTTGAATTCAGGTTCACCTCCATCCCAATGGCGGGATATTCGAATCATACCCATACCAAAGTCGGGTGCTGGTATAAATAATAATAAATTAAGACCTATATCTTTGATGGCCTGCACTTGTAAGGTTTTTCATGCTATGGTAGTCAAAAGACTTGAATGGTTTGTAGAAAAGAACCAGATTTTATCACCTTATGCAACGGGTTTTCGGCGAGGACAATCTAGCCTTGATTGCTTAGCGCGGTTAGTGACCCAAATTCAAATAGGCTTTACAAATAGCGACCCAACTCTGGCTTGTTTTCTAGACATTAAAAACGCATATAATAACATACTAATAGAAAAATTATTGTGCATTCTTGATAATCTAAATATAGGTAGAAATATATGTCAGTATCTATGGAACTTTCTTAGTGAGCGCCATCTCAAAGTGACTAATGAATTTGCTGGGTGTGGGGAGATAATTAGATACACGGGAAAAGGCTTGGCCCAAGGTGACCCTATTTCACCACTGCTCTTTAATATAGCAACCTATAGACTTTGCCGGGAAATCATGGATGTGTATATATGCCAATACGCAGATGACTTCGTACTATATACTACTTATAAGAATGTTCTTGAGGGCCGAAATAAAATTCAAGGTGCGTTAGATAATTTTACCATGATATTGGATGAATTAGGATTAGAGTTATCTATCGGTAAATCTAAATATTGTGTGTTTAGTAGGGGCGTGCGACAACAACAGGTGCAACTCCTAATAAATAATTGTGAACTTGATATAGTGCAGACTTACAAATATCTGGGTGTTTGGTTAGACAAAACACTGCGGTGGGGTAAACACATCAATGAAATCGTCGAAAAGGGTCAGAAGCTCGTCAACTTACTTAAAATTCTTACTGGGCCTTCCTGGGGTGTTCATCAAGTTCATCTACGCAGATTATATATTGCACTTATTAGAAGTAGACTAGACTATGGAAGTTTTCTATACGACAATAGTGCGAACACAAATATATACAAGTTGGTTAAAGTACAAAATCAAGCTTTGAGGGTTGTGGGGGGTTTTATAAGAAGTACTCCAATACACGTGATGGAATGCGAGCTTTGTGTACCTCCACTACATTTAAGAAGACGATGGCTAGCCGTTAAATATTGTTTAAAGGCGCGTTCATTATCTGAAAATGTTATAACCAAGCTACTATCGGAACTTAGCACTCTTACACACGCCAGGTATTGGGCAAACAAGAAGCTTCCTTTACTTAGTAGTGTTTTTGAAGAAATTAGAGAGGAAAATATAAAATCTTCTTTAATTATAGAAAGGTTTACTCTGGATACTTGGTTAACAAAGATTCCTATTCAAAGCATAATAAGAGATAACTTAGAATCAATTAAAGTACCTAAAAAAGCATACGACTACAACTTAATAAAAACAGAAATTTTGAAAGAATTATGGGAAAATTACGAGGGTTATTATACTATTTTTACTGATGGGTCTAAGAGTGCTAATGGTAGTGGTGCTGCTTACTATGATCCGCTAAAGCCAGAAAATGGGGTAAATAGTTGTTTTAAAGTAAATAACTCCATTTCAATCATGTCCTTGGAGCTCTTTGCAATTTTGGAAGCACTGATCTATATTCAAAGTATGGGCAACAGAAAGACAGTAATCTGTGTAGACAGTAAAAGCGCACTGCAACATATAGCTCGCTGTGCCTCTGGTTGCAGAGGCACAGCGATAGCTTATGCAGTACTGTCACAAATACACAACTTAACAAATCGTGGGTTTGATCTGAAGTTGCAGTGGGTTCCCTCACATGTAGGTATAAAAGGTAATGAGGAGGCTGACCGTTTGGCAAAATTTGGAATTATGGGGGGGAAAGAGGTAAATATAGAAATTAATTATATGGAGTTATTACCTAAATATAAAAATAAATGTCACGCGCTATGGAAAGAATATTTTAACGAAAGATCGAAGGATAAAGGGATATGGTACAAAGCTATAGTAGCGGAGCCTCCTCATGTACCCTGGTTTTTAAACACTAGGTTAAGTAGAAAACTGGTTGTGATCGCCCACAGACTGAGGTCCGGACACATGCCACTTAATAAGTTTGGATTCCTAATGAAGAAACTTGATTCACCAAACTGTGAGGTTTGTGGCACTGTGGAAGATGTGTTACACTTATTGGTGGAATGTGCTAGATATCGGTCTGCCAGGGAGGAGCTATTGAAGGAAATAAACTTAAACCTATATGATGTAGGTATCTTGCAACAAATATTGTGTACACCTAACTCTGAAGCTGCCTATAGTTTATTTAAATTTGTTATGTTACGGTTTATAAGATAGATAAGTATGTATAAAAGGTACGATGGGACTGGCATATACATTTGTATAAAAGTCCCGAACAATAAATAAAGAGAAAAAAAAAAAAAAAAAAAACTTTAAAGTTTCTTTGGTGGCATGATGTAAATAGCACTGAGAAATTTATAAAAACATTTAGGCATAAACGTGTTGTCTTTGGCGTTACCACGAGTCCGTTTCTTTTGTCGGCGACAATTTTGCATCATCTTAAAAGGTTTGACGGTGAAATTGCAGAGCTTTTGAAAAAATCTTTCTACGTTGACAACTGGGTAGTAAGTGTAAAAAATCCAACAGAGATGGACAATTTTATTACAAAAGCCAAAGATGTAATGTCAAAGGGTCAATTTGATCTACGCTGTTGGGTTACTGGACCAAACATCATAGACAATGATACACAAACCACTTCGGTATTAGGTTTAATGTGGGATCCACTTAAAGATGAGATATTTTGTAAAATACCAGCAGTGGACAAATATTTAGAAGGGGGCAGTTTCACAAAGAGAAACGTACTTTCGTTAGCACAGAGTATTTTTGATCCGCTTGGATTAGTCTCTCCCGTTACTGTGTTACCGAAACTCATTATTCAAAAATGCTGGATTTTAAATATCGAATGGGATCAAACATTACCCCAGGATTTAAATGAAATAATGTTAGACTGGGCGAATCAAGTCCATTTTTTAGAAACATGTCGTATCCCAAGGCGTATGTGTCAAGCAGACATTGACCACTGTGAAAACACTTTACATATTTTCGTAGATAGCAGTCAGCATGCATATGCTTGCTCGATATTTTTGCGATCTGTAAATAATGATAAAGTTTATGTACAGGTAATTTTAGCAAAATCAAGAGTAGCTCCTACAAAGTGTATCACGATGCCAAGGCTTGAACTCATCGCTGCCTTGATGGGTACCAGACTCATGTCGGAGGTCAGACAAAGTATGGACGTTCTAGGCAAGGAGTTCTACTGGTCAGACTCCAGTATAGTTATAGCTTGGCTTAAACGTAGGGAAGGCCTCAACGTTTTTGTACGTAATAGAGTTTCGGAAATATTACAGCGCACAAGTATTGATGATTGGCGGCACGTGCCAGGTGATGCTAATCCGGCGGACTTGCCATCACGTGGTTGTTGTGCCAAAAAACTCCTAGAAAGACGATGGTGGGAAGGTCCTGCGTGGCTGTACAAACCGCAGAAGGAGTGGCCTATGTGCTCAGAAAAGCCGGACGAAAGTGAGGTACTTAGGGAAGTTAAAAAGAGTTGTTTAACGGCTCTAACTAATAACTTTGAAAAATTTTCTGAGCGATTTACTTATTTCAGCAAGTATTCTAAAATAGTGCGGATGGTAGGGTGGTGCCTCCGCTTTATAAACGATTGCCGTTCTAGAAATAATAGGATTTTTGGGGACATTTCTGCACAAGAATATATTAAAGCTGAAAAAGTATTACTCCTACTTATTCAACGCGAAACTAATTTTAAAAATGTCGCAAACTTACAAACTTTCACTGATAATGATGGTTTTTTGCGCGTTAAAACTCGCCTCACTCTCACTGATAATTCGGAAGATTTTAAAACTCCCATTTTGTTATCAGCCCGGAACGTAATCATTGAAAGGTTAGTTGCTCATAAACATGCTGAACTGTCACACGCTGGTTCGCAAACGATGATCAGTAGCTTGCGCGACTCATACTGGATTGTTGGTATTCGTAGGTTAGCTAAAAAAATTGTTAGAAAATGTACTGTCGTAGATTCAGTGCCAAAGCGTGTGTAGCTCCTCCACCTCCTCTTCCACTAGACCGTGTGAGTTGTGGATCGGTATTCGAAGCCACAGGTGTAGATCTTGCTGGTCCACTACTTCTTAAATCTAAACAGAAGTGCTGGATAATATTATTCACTTGTGCGACTTACCGTGCAATCCACTTGGAACTCACTGCTTCACTGTCCACAGAAGATTTTATGTTGGGCTTGAGAAGATTTTTGGCTAGAAGAGGAAGAGTGAGTACGATGTACAGCGATAACGGAACTAACTTTCGTGGTGCCAGTAAAGTTATGAGTAACGCTGATTGGCAACAGATAGCAAAAAGAGTCTCCATACAAAAGATTAAATGGCGCTTCTTACCTCCGTCTGCGTCATGGTGGGGAGGGTTCTATGAGAGAATGGTGAGGACATTGAAAGAAATCTTGCGTAGAGTATTGGGGAAATCAGCTCTATATGAAAATGAATTGTATACAGTTTTGTGTGAGACGGAAGCTGTCATAAATTCGAGACCCCTTACCTACATCGCCGATAACACAGATAACTTGAGACCTCTCACACCTGACATGTTCCTCCATATCGATGGAACGAGAAACGAGCTTGACTACATGGATCACATTGATGGTAATATCCTAACGTCGCGCTGGAGGTATATAAATAATATTAACACTCAACTAAAGGCACGTTTTCGAAGCGAGTACTTGTCTCAATTAATACAGTTCGCTAACGATAAGACCAGGCGAGATTTAAAGGTAGGCAACATAGTTCTCGTAGGGTCAGACGAGAAACGCGTGCACTGGCCTTTGGCTTTGGTGCTAGACATATACCCAGGCGTTGATGGTCACGGTAGGGTTGCGCTTGTTAGAACATCAAAAGGCGAACGCGTCAGAGCTCTGCAACGTCTGTTTCCACTTGAGGTCTCACATAATGACGAATTAGTTAATAAGAAAAAGAATGACTTAAACACCAACCCTTTGAGTCCAGTTAACGAGACAGCAAAGGTCACTCGTGCTGGTCGTTCGGTCAAGATCCCAGAGAGGCTGGATCTGTAACTGTAAGTACTTATCCGATAGTTGTTTCAATTAATTTAATGTTAAAGAATGATTTCTGATAAGTGTTATTCAACTTAAAGAACTTGCGCTTCCCACCTGGAAGCGCAAGGGGGGCAGGATGTGGAGGTTTCATTTGAACTCTCTGGTTATTTTATTATTATTTTTCTCTTGTCCCCTTGACTTTGTCAGAATTTTTCTTCCAGCTTAAAGGTAGCTATTTTTTAAGTGATTCGAATAAATATATTTACGGTGTGCATCCAAGAAGTCGCCTTTATTTTCAAGCGTCCCCTTACAACCACAATCCCACTGCCCGGCTATGCACTTGCTGACCCCTGAACGCAATCAAACCGAATTGGATTACTATGGAGGGTTATTCGCAATCGTGCACGGTGGTACAAACCCGGCCAAATTTGTGTCATCAAATTTCTACCACCAGTGAAAGTAAATAACGTACAAAAATAGTAAAAAGGAAGAAACTGATGATTTAATATGGCATTTTGATACAAAATTTAACAGAATACATAATGCAATATACAATGCTGAAAAACTAGACGGAGAAATATACAATGCTCGCTCACTGCATTGGCCGTATCCATGTGTGAGTCAGTGTGACGTCACGCTTGCGTTCGGTAGTGGGGACAATTCTCCGACATACTTGTAAATATTAAAATGGTTGTGCCAGACGGTATATGTAATTTGTTTATAAATATAAAGGCCTATTTAAACCTGAGTGGTATTTGCTGCTGCTTTGGGTAAGAGTACATACCGCGCGGGTCGAAAATCAAAGATCTCGAAAATCGGTCCACCCGTTCTCGAGTTCATTGCGGTCATCACCAACACGACTTTCTTTTATATACATAGATAGTAGATAATAATGCATTACAAGTACAAATTCCCGCCTACACCGTAATGTATCGAGATCAATCATCCCTAATACGAAAATAGAAGGGTAAAAAAAATTGGTAGTAACCATAGTCACGCTTGTAGGTATCATTGTTCCGCGGGACTCCATACAATTGCGTAATACTCGAATATACTATAAACATATACATTGTTTATCAGTTTTATGTTATTATGTTCAATATGATTATACTGAGAAGAGGTTCTAATTTTAAATCCTAGGAATTTACTTACCTTTTTATACTTATATTTGCTTAATATGTTCGCGAAAGTTTAATTCACTGCGTTCTCGATCGTTAGGCCGGCTCCTTAGGATACTTTTGTTTCGTCACCTATGCGGCTAGCTAGATGCGTGCGCCAGACAGGCTGCGTACCATCTAACCTGTGCTTTGTGCCCCTTACGGCCAGTCTCAATAATCTACCTACAGTTAAAGGTAGAAGCTATCCCAGATAAACATGTCAACATTAATCTATCTGTAACTGCGGTTTCAATATTATCAAAGTCATTTACTGCTTATCTTTGTTTATTGAAACAGAAAAAATCACCGATAGATACTAATGGTAGCTATTGTAACTGCTGGTAAAGGATAGATGGATTATTGAAAACGGCCGTAAATCTATGATAGCAACGGTATTTTTTTGATAATTACACATCATACATAATTCACAAATCATATTAATCAATCGTGTGTTTACCCAAATACACATGGGGATCACGACCCGATTTTATTTGTTTTCCCATAATTCATTATTAGAATAGACAGATTGAATTTGACAAGTGAAATGAATGAATAAACAACATAGTATGTATTATTATGTGTGCATTAACATGAATAAATATTAGTTTCCACCTGAACAATTATTGTAGTGGTTAAATTAGATATTTTTTAAAGAGTACTAGTAATCGAATTCACTATATTCATTTAATACTTTATAAGTATATGATATACGGACCATAATAGATTAATTTAACATCATCGAGCTGAACTGAAGATTGAGCCAGGATGATGATAGTGGAACCGCTACTAGAAAATCCCTTGAAGTGGGGCTTATTTAACTTTTTTACTATTAAAATTAAAATGATTAACAAATTATTGAAGCATGTTTTTTATTATTACTGCTCGGATATTTTCGCCTATTAAAAATAAAACAACTTCTATCTCCGATCTAAATCTTTAGAAAAAAGTAAGCATACAAAATGCTTAAAAATTTAATTGAAACTTCTAATAAGTCTTGTTCAATTCGTTCAAATTTTTGGCGTTGCTTTAGCAATTTAGTGCCAACGCCGAAAACCTGTACGAATTGGAAATGAAGTTGCGGTTGTAAATGAACGCAAGTGATGTAAATGAAGACATCAATTATGTTAGCAAAAAAAGAGGCGATTGTGATGTTATGAAATAAACAGATGTTTAACTAACTCAACTGTAACTTTGAGATCTTTTCTAACATACTGTTTCAGAAAACAGGAGAGTGCCAAAAGGAAATGAAAGAAAGGAATTAGATAAGGGAAGAAGCTAAGAAAGAGCTCTGAAAAACGAAATGGGTATTCTGAACCGTATAAAGCATGGTGATCTATATCCTAATCAATAAATAAATAAATAAATGGTGTCGTAGCACATACGTCGTAACTACTCTACGTAGCTACGAACGAAGCTATGAAATGCGTAGCAATTTCGTAGCGCATTGGTTCCTTTTTTTCTTTTTCTTTTTTTAATATTTAGGACAGGTCAATTTGACTTCAACTCGCCTGATGGTAAGCTGAAGGTAAGGTCACCATTACATACACGTACCATGTTAACAATGGTGGCACTCAGCTTGACGGCCTCATCAGAAGAGGATTGTCGGCGCAGCACCGCGTGACACCCACCGGACTCACTAGTGCTGCGACCACAATCCCCCTGCCCGGCTATGCACTTGCTGACCCCTGAATGCAATCAAACCGAAATTAGATTACTATGGAGGGTTTTCCTTTTTTTCGCCGGCCAGCGGGGGAGATTATGTCGGGCTTGAACCGCCGCTGTAAGGTGACGCATGAATCATTTCTCTCGTACCCCGACTGACTCAGGTCCATTTCCAGTTACGTGATGCCCCCCTCGGTTTTGGAAACCACGGTGTCCTCGTCTTGCCTCCAGAAAAGGGGGGGGGGGCACAATACGTGACTGCCCCGGCCTGCTTCTTCTAGGGTGACAAGTGTCTCTGCCTGTCACCGCCAGGCCTGCACTCATGGAGAACGGAGGTCATTGAGCGACCTCCGACGTGTAAGTCGCCTCCGCACATCGCGGGCTCTGCGGATCGGGAGAGACCTGTGTCTCTTCCGGACCCGCCCTCCGTAGCGCATTAATATTATAAGACTCAAGACACATTTATCGACGACCTTTCTGATTTTATTTATCTGCGCAAGAGCCTCGTCCGTCAATCAACAGGTGTACTGGCTTGCAAGTGAAGTTAGCTTGGACACTGAAGGTCTTGGTTGAACCTCAAGCTTTGTCTGACTGGAACCGTGACCTTTCAATATTCCATTCGCTATTCCGGCTACCCACCACCATGTAAACCGTGGGCTTATCCACTAACTCTTACAACGAACTAAGAAATCGAATATATCCGTAGTACGTCATACCAGAATTGGCGCCGTCAGCTGCAATGTGTTCATACATAATACATGAACATACGTAGTGCTGTCCTCGGGGAGCTTCCGTGCCTGTTATACGTTGTATGACAATCTGACTATAGGTAACGGAGTGGATAATACCCGTGGTAGCTCCTCTGAGTGTAGTTAATTTGGTTGCATTAGCCTTTGGAATAAACTATGAATTGTGGTTTGAATTTGGGTCGTATTTTTGATGAGCTGTATGCGCAAATTGTTTACATTCAAAATATAAATAGAACTTGCTGTATTTGCGACTTAGACCTGACGGACTTAGTCCAGTATCTTTTTACTTACTTACTTAGCTGGAGGGGTTAAGGGGATTATTAGTAATTTCGGTTACTAATATTCTTAAAAAAAAATAAGTATCTATGTTTTAATTTCTATGAGCGGAACCCTTTTTTTTATTTTTTTATCGTGCGGAAATCCCTTCGGATACCCCCCCGCCGGCCAGCGGGGGCGGTTATGTCGGGCTTGCACCGACTAAAACCGCACGCCGTCTCGGGTCTTCAGACGCCGGGGTGTAAGGTTACCCATAGAGCATATCCCTCGCACCCCGGCTGACCCTGGGCCATCTCACCACTAACAGCATCGCTCATCCTGTCTCCTCTGAAAGCAGAGGAGTACGGAGAGCGATGTGTTCCCGCCACGTTGGGTATTGGCCGACGATCAATGCCAACCCTATGAAGGGGTGAAGGGGAAGCCATTGACCGCCGCCCAGGGTGTACCGGCCGCTCCGATTCCGTCCCCCCGGACTGCAGCGGGATCGGAATCGGAGCGACACTCGAGGAGGTTACCCAACACACACCCCTCTATGAGGGGAACCCTAACACTTTTTCTAAAATAGAAGTTACGACGTTACGACTTATAACACCAGTTATCTACAGTGAAACACTTGTTAAAATTGGCCCAGCTACTTCGAAGATTAGATGGAACATACAGACAGATAAAATCAAGGGACTGGAACCCGCGACCAGTCCCTTTTTAAGGGAAATATTATGACCAACTGAACTACTTGGACTGGTCCTGGATAGCCCCTAATCAATATCAGTTGTCCCATGGGACTAGTGTGACATAATCATCCCAAATCTTCCATCATGGGACTAGGTCATTGGGATAAGTGGGATAGACCGTTGAATTCAACTTCACCAAAAACCACACAAAGCATAAATTCTACAATTCATCCGACCTACAAAACAGAACAGAAAAGCGTCAACACAAAATAGTCCAACAAACCATCAACACAACTTTTTCAATTAATAAAAAGAGTCCATTCATTAATCATACGTCACAACCCGTAACCGCCGGCGGTACACAATAAACTTATATTTCTCACGTTATTAACCCTCGAATGAAAACATCGGCCCGATACTTGATTTAGTGTTATTAAGCTGTCATTCGCCAGTCCCCAGGGGGCATCGAAGCCCCCAGAACAATATGAGACTATTAACGGGTTAACACAGTGCAAAACGTGTATGCACTTTATGCCAAGGATTAAATTCAAAGATGAATATCAAACTTCAATCAAGCGGCTTTTGTGTGTTTTTTTTTACCGTTTCCTTGTAGCGACAAAATGGAAAGGAAAATAAGTTTACTATGTACTAGCTGTTGCCAGCTAGTACATAGTAACAGCTGTTGCGTGAATGGCGGTTATCGTTTTTGACCATTTCTCCGGTTCTACTCAACCAATTGAAATCAAACATACGGCAGTTTGTGAATCTGTTCAAAACCTTTCTAACAAAAAACGCATCAAAATCCGGTCAGTAGTTTTTGCGTCTATCGCGAAGAAACAGAAAAAACCGGTCAAGTGCGAGTCGGACTCGCCCATGAAGGGTTCCGTAGCAGCAAGTTAAATTTTTATATTTGAGTTGATTGAATGAAGGGAAAATGCGGTTTTACGACTTAAAAAAACGGGTGCGGCAAAGTTCACCTAAATTTTCAACTCCGATAATTGGAAATCCGAAAATGTTCTTCCTAACATTTTTCATCCTAACAATCACAATTCCTAACTACTCTGTCTCTAATGTTCATAATTTCGAAGCATTCAACTTCATAATGTCAGTAGCAATAAACATCTATTATACTTTTATTAGTTTTCCTATATTTTTTCAACATAACCATCTTTTACACTATTATTCAAAGTCATATCTTTTTTGTTTAGATTTCTTTTTATTCATAATAATCAGTATTATATACATTATTTTTGCGTAACTTTTCCAGTTTCAGTTATTTAGTTATTTTCACATAACATGTATAACATATAAGTATAACAGTACCATGGTACAAGTAGCACTTTACCCACCTTATACCACGGTACTATTTATAGTCGTTGGTTTAGGTTAGGTTAGAACTGTGACCACAACGCACGAGCCGAGCGAGCGAAGCGAGCGTGCCGCGGCAGTGGCCGGCGAAGTGCCAATTACTCGGTAAATATTTCTTTCCGAGTATTAATGACAATATTATGGTAATTATGTTTAAGGATAAAAGCGTTATGATAAAAAACAGTAGGAGTTTTAATATTGCATGTATAATGTTATTAATTACAATTTTCGGAAACATTAGTGTTATGAACATCGTCGGTAGCACTACTAATAGTATGAATGAAAACTTTAGGATGAAAAATTTTAGGACGAGTGATCATTCGGATTAGAAATCATTAGGAAGAACAATTTCGGGTAAAGGACTTTAGGTGAGCCAATATGGACCCAAAAAAAACTACGTACTAGATCTAGTTCAAACCAATTTTCGGTGGAAGTTTACATAGTAATGTATATCATATATTTTTTTTTAGTTTTATCATTCCTTAATTTTAGAAGTTACAGGGGGACGGGGGGGGGGACACATATTACCACTTTGGAAGTGTCTCTCTTCCAAACTATTCAGTTCAGAAAAAAAAAAATTAGACACCTCAATATCATTTTTGAAGACCTATCCATAGATACGTATAGGTTTGATGAAAAAAAATTTTTGAGTTTCAGTTCTAAGTATGGGGACCCCCAAAATTAATTGTTTTTTTTTCTATTTTTGTGTGAAAATCTTAATGCGGTTCACAGAATACATCTACTTACCAAGTTTCAACACCATAGTTCTTATAGTTTCGGAAAAAAAGGGACGGACAGACAGACAGAGATGACGAATCTATAAGGGTTCCGTTTTTTGCCATTTGGCAACGGAACCCTAAAAACAGACAATAAGAATTTCGAACTAAAAAAATATTTGGTTTCAGAACCGTTTATTTAACATAACCCAAGTTATTACAATTATATGATAGAAATAGGTGTTCTAGTGATATTAATTTTTCCGAGTGTTCTCCATTTTCTGTGACCGAGATATAAAGTTTTTCCTCATCCGATAATTATTATATATTAGACATATTATTTTATATTATTATTATTGGATATTAGACTAAGTACAAAATTATTTAAAATTGTATTAATTTGCTAATAGTTGTTGAAGAGAAACACTATAAACCTAGCTTCATCGGTAAAATAATCAGCTTGAAGCTATGAAATGTATACATATATAAACATAACCTAATATAAACTCACGCCTATATCCCCGAAGGGGTAGGCAGAGGTGCTAGCACCCACATTTCGCCAGTTTATGTTTAGGTCCCAATGTAATAGGTGGCAAGCCTATTGCCATTAACCGGGCACTTATAAACCTGCGATAAATACACACATAACTTCGAAAGCATCGAAAATTCATTGGTGTGTGCCATGGTAAAACCTGGGATCGAACCCGAGACCTCGTCTCAGCAGTCCATTACCCATACCACTAGGCTACCGCGGTACATATATATTGTTAAGATATTATTTACAGAGTTACAAATAGATGTGACAAGTTAAATCCACCACCAAGGTTCAACTACTTTGTGTTCTACAAACTTAGTTACAAGCTATAAAAAATAATTGTCTCAAGTGCATGTACAATCAACAACAAAAGTAACTTCACACTGTAAAATTTTTAAATAGCTTAGCTCTTACATTTTTCAGAAAATAATGAAGAAAACATGTTGTAATATATGAACTTTGATTAAAAAACTTTTTATACATTATTTTATACATTTTATACATAACGATTGTATTCCAATACGTACCTCAAAACTCCCCCATAATTACGAATCGAACCAGGGAAATCATAGGCACAGCAGTCATGGGGGGATAAGCTTTATGGGCAACCTTACACCCCGGCGTCTGAAGACCCGAGATGGCGTGCGGTTTTTGTCGGTTCAAGCCCGATATAACCGCCCCCGCTGGCGGGCGGGGGGTATCCAAAGGGATTTCCGCACGAAAAAAAAGAAGGTGCAGCAGTCATGTCATGTCAGTCATGCATGACAGCGTCGCACTCATTGACCCTACGGCTATGAGACAGTACGTAAATAATAAATAAATATTCTATGTCATTCTATACAGCACTATCTAGACCCAAAGTAAGCATAGTTTAACTAGCTTGTGTTATGGGTTCTAGAATGCGGATATAAATACTAAGATCCTTTTTATTTTGTAAATACATTCCTACATATTATACATAAAAACACCAAGACTAATGAAAATATTCATATTCATGCATAAAAATATTTGCAATGAGCGGAAATCGAACCCGCGACCTCTGACTAGCAGTCGAACGCTCTACCGCTACGCCACAGAGGTCTTCAAGCATACGTAATAACATACATGCATATTTAATATTAAAAGCATGAAAAGCTTAATCAATAAATTACTGCGCAGAACATTACATGTCGACGCTAAAATAAATTATATCCGTGTGAATTAAATATTGCATTTGTTGGTTCCGTACGAATCCCAGTTGTACTGTGAATCATATTATCATTTTGTGCTTCGGTACTGAAAATGAAAAAAAAAAAAAACAATACACCGCAGTTTGTTTTCATCATGGTCGCTAATTAGAGAGGCTCCCTAGTGAAAACTAACTTTATATTAATTTTAACTATAGTAATGTTTTTTTTACTAAAAGAGAATGAGTTTATTGTATTTTTGGATTTATGAAAGGCATTTACAACTATGTTTGTATTCAAGAAAAGATAATTTAAGATAATTATTATAATTACAGACCGGTCGAAATGGAAGTCAAAGGTGGAGGCCTATGTTCAGCAGTGGACTTCCTACGGCTGATTATACTACGGCTATTACGAAATTCAAGACTATTTAGACGACAAACAAGCTTGGATATGAACTGTTTGCTCTCTCACTATGCTACTCAAACGAAATATTGTAATTAGATCGAGTAAACATGTTTGTAAATAGACCAAAAAAAAACAGCCCGCTGAGTTTCTTGCCGGAGTCTTCTCAGGACATTTCGAACCGGTGGTCCATTTGCCAAACATTAGTTTAATTTTTTTGACGTTTTGTAAGTGCGGTATCAATGGTCTATACAGAATAAATGGTTTTTGACTTTTGATATGATGATGATGATGGTAACATAACATAACATAACATAAACTCACACCTATATCCCCGAAGGGGTAGGCAGAGGTGCTAGCACCCACGTTTCGCAAGTTTATGTTTTAGGTCCCAATGTAATAGGTGGCGAGCCTATTGCCATTAACCGGGCACTTATAAACCTGCGATAAATACACACATAACTTCGAAAAGCATCGAAAAGTCATTGGTGTGTGCCATGGTAATACCTGGGATCGAACCCGAGACCTCGTCTCAGCAGTCCTTTACCCATACCACTAGGCTACCGCGATGATGATGATTATAATATAACGCTAAGTCATCATCCGCATAGCAAGTTCCCAATTGCAGCCAATGTTTGCACTTTAATGCCTGAGCGCCGCTTATTGGTTTTGATTGGTGTGTTTGTGCTTTTTCGGGAGCGACTGCTTTCTGACCTCACAACTAAAAAAAAATTAAAAGTAGTGTTAATCTCAAAAGGAAACTTAGGGATTTGTTTATTGCATGATGCAATAATATCAATGTTGCATCAAGGAAAAATTATCATGTAAATATCAATTAGTATATAATAAATTAGGTAGATGAGTAGCATTTAATTACTATACTGCATATGAGCGTAGCGCCTATAAACTGCCCTAGCAGTTTGGCGAAATAACATTATTTTATTAAGAAAAACTAGATTACGCAGACACGGAGAAACTGTTAAGAAATATTAAAATAGGTAGCGATAAGCTGTAAACAGATACTTTTACATTATGTTTGTATGTTTTGCAATAGGCACTTTAAATAATAGAATAGACATAACCTGAAGCACAGGTTTATAAAAACCTAGATCAGGTAGGTCGCAAAATGTGAATAAAGTAAGATTATTAATTTAAATTCTATTTTTACCAATAAAAACTATTGTATAGCACATTTATAATATGCTACTTCTAATGTAGACATTAATATAGTACTTACTTATAAGAATTAGCTATTAAGACCATAATTGTAAAACTAGTATTAGTACAATGTACAGCCCTCATTTTTGATGAATAAATTATTATTATTATAATTATAATGATAAAACTAAAAAAAAAAATATGTAAAAAATGTGTCTTTGCTGAACAAATTAAAAAAAAAACTAGTAAATTATAAACAAAGACAGTTACGTCTCACTAGACGTAACACAGAAGGAGAGAGACATAAATATTATTTAAATAATAATAGCAAATTACGTGGTTAGGTACAGAATAAAACATAGTCGAAAACTTAGTTTTCTCAATGCAAGGAAGGCACGCGTCTCACGGTTGCAATAACAGGAACCTAGTTCAGCATTTACCAGGCCACAAGGACCTCACGCGAGATTTCAACTGGGCCCTTATGAAATTATGCGCTAGGGCCTCGTCCATTGTTTAGTAGGTGCACGACCTTGCATTTGAAGTTAGCTTGGGCCTCAAGGGTATTGGTAGGGATCTGTAAACCCTGTGCTGTTATCTATACAAATTAATAAACTAAGACGAAAGCGCGGGTATAGCAAGTTTTGAATTTTTCGTTAAAAGATTGTAATCGCTTAAATCGCGTAAAGATTAAAAACCTGATATACATTAATTTACAATAGAATTGACTTTACAAAGTAAATTCTTGTATGTTCAAGTCAAAAGCGTAAAATAAATTGTTGCTTGTTAACGATATTACCTACAAAGAAACAATGTACGTTCTCTCGCATCTTGAAATGGTAGCCAAGAACTTAACGCTGGCAACTTAACCTTGGCAATGTTTCGTGATTTGTAAAAGCACATTACTAGGCATAATTAAAGATAATCTGATGGAAAAAATTGTAGAATTCTTTGGAGGTAGACCGAACTGTAAATTGGTGTACCTTTTTTTAATATGTGTATGACATTCCATAGCGTTTTAACATCGTATTCAAATTTTTAACCGGCTAGGGGAGGGTTATATTTTTGGCACTGATTTAAAGAGGCCGTTGTAAATAGCAGTTTTGGTAAGTTAAAAATTATAAATGGCACGTTTAATAACTAGTTCAGCAGTTAAAACTAAGCAGTAAAGTAAACAAAAATAAGTAGTAAAAAATAATGAAATGCTTCAGTGAATATATAATTGAGCAGGAAAATAATTAAATGGGCGGTATAAATCATTGAACGAGCGGTTACGTGTGGGCAGTAATAAATCGGAATCGTAAGAAATCTCTATGAGCGCTCATTCCATCTCTCGCTCCCGCGGCTTTATCGAACCGCTCATTCCATCATTTTACCGCTCATTCAGTTATTGGACTGCTCAATTATTTTTAGAATTGACATTGTATGATAAAATAAACGACTAATTGATTTTTTATTACTGTCCATGTTTTACTGTCGCAATAAATAATCAACCGCCATTAAATTAAATAACTGCTCAATATGTTTTCCAACTGATCACAATAACATCTCGAATATTTAAATAACAGCTCAAAAAATTAGTTCCCTATGTTTTATGTGGTTATATGTGATTATATGCGTTATATTTTGGTCAAACGCGATATGTAAATATCCAATAAAAAAAAATCTCCCAAATGGCTGGTGGAATGCAGCAATTAAGGTATCAATAGTTTCATTTTAAAGACACAGAGTCCTTTGATAGATGTTTAAAAAAAAATGTGGCAGATTTTTTTATGAATAGGATTATATTATTGGTTGTGTTTCGTACAATTATTGGCTCATTTATAACAGTACATAAATTTTATTGTCACTCGTCATTTTACATAAATAAATAAACATTCTAAGACACATCACACAGCGCCATCTAGACTCAAACTAAGCAGAGCTTGTCATATGGGTTCTAGAAAGCGGATAAACATACTTAGATACGTTTTTTTTTGTAAATAAATAAATATTATACATAGAAACAGACCAATGCATATATACATATTTGCAATGAGTGGGAATCGAACCTGCCACTTCTGACTTAGCAGTCGAATGCTCTACCGCCGACTACGCCACAGAGGTCGTTTTTCATAATATTATATATCTAAATTTGTTTCAGTGTAAATATTAAATTAGATTACACTAATTCGTTTTCACCGGTTTTTATTCTGGAAAAACGTTCGTGTGAGTTGTGAAAACGGATCGAGTACGTCACACGGGCAAAGCCACGGGCAACAGTTAATAATATATGAATGAATTTACTGAATATTGTTTCTATTATCGTAATTATTTATTAAAATATTTCAGCCCCAGTTTCCGCTTGACAGCTTTGTTTATCTGATTAAAAGATAAACAAAGTGAAATTCCCTCCTGCTAATCAGGGGATAATTAGCTTTCATGTACAGTCAACGACAGAAGTCGTTTAAAAAATTCTCACTTTATTTTTATATTACTATCACCTTAGCTCTTAATTCTATCATAAAATAATAAATAAAACATGCAGTATATTAACTTTTCATCCCTCATGTTCGGAAAGTTTAATTTTCATGGTTAGATAGCCGGATGGAAAGTAGCTTATTTCATCCCTAGGGTGAAAAGTATATTTTTTTAATTTTAAGTTTTCCATGGAGTCCATGATAATTAAGTTACGTCATAATGCCAATATCATGACACTTTTTTTTTACATGGCCGCCTAGATGCACAATACATATCGTGACTAACTAGATTACAATGTAACCAATAGATTTGATTTTCAAAACTTATCTAATATTGGTAGTATGTACGTAAATTATAACTTTTCTTTTCAGAATTGAAAAAAAAACTAGTGGGGCGGAAATCACACAGTGATTGTCAAACTTCGGGGCTTATATATTGAGTAATAAATATGAAGAAAATGAAATCAAATCAAACGTCTTCGACGTCAAAATCACAAAAAAATATTTTTTTAGGGACAATTTGTATGATAGGTAAACCCCAAAATCGAATCAGTTCTTCCCATTAACCAAACAAGATGATTGGCGAAAGAATTTTTTAAATCGGATAAGTGGTTCTTGAGTTATTGCGTAAACAGACATCCAGACATCCAGACTAACAGACAGATCGACACAAAAATTTTTTTTGCTTAATTAGACTTAGAATCATGTGAAACGTCGAGAAAAGTGATAAAAAGTGGGTGTAAGATTTTGATTTTTTTTGCGTGATTTCGGTGTCCACCTGGTTGGTGGCCCGAAGTAATTAAGTTTGCTAAATAATTAGTTGGAAAACGAGATTCAATATAAATAAGTACCTTGTGTTAATTATGGTTAAAAATGGTTTCGGAAAGTGATTCCAGTGACATGGATATTAATTTAACTCCCGATGAGATTAAAGAACAGGCAAAATCTGTTGTTAATAATCTATTTCCAATTTATCAAATTTTCCTTCAACTTTTAACTGATTATCAATATACTTGTTTCATTAAATGTGTGTGTAGTATTTTAATTTCCTCACATAGTCCACCGCTTCTCATCATGTGGGCCGTGTGCTTGTCTGCCACCTTAGTGGTAAAAAAAAATACTTTTCTAATCCCAATGGCTGACTTTCAACCCTTGTGTAACAATCTACTATTGTCCTCTTGGGATTAGAAAAGTATTTTTTTTTTACCACTAAGGTGGCAGACAAGCACACGGCCCACATGATGGGAAGCGGTTACCACGGCCTATGGACGTGTGCAACACCAGTGGCGTCACACTCGCGCTGCCGACCCTGTAAAGGAAAGGGGATAGGATAGGAGTTTGGGAGGGGATGGGAAAGGAGTTTGGGCTCCGGCACCAAACGGAACGCAGCAGTTCAAATACTGTTACTTGACGTCGATATTCTGTGAGAGGGTGGTGCTTCCCCAGTCGAGTCGGCCCATTCATGCAACGGCCAAAATGACTACCACCTGCATACTTAAACATCCACTATTGCTTCATGTATTCCTATTTAAGAAAGGTTTGTTAATATTCAAGTTTTAACCAACTTTTGTCGTTAACTGTACGAGAAAGCCAATTTTACATCTTTCAAAGTTAAATTTTGATATAATTTGATATTATTAATCAAATATTTACTAACAAATAATAAATCACGAGAAAATCCGTTAAAATTATTTTTATTTCAACATATATTTTGAATTGATTAGAATTTGAGAAAAATCCGCTTAGAATTTTAAACAACAAACTCAAAGAGAACCAGTATACCAGACACGCAGATTCCAATAAAGCCTTTTAAGGATGGAGGTGAATTTAAGGTTTATTATGTATCTCTTAAACCACTCTCAAGTGTAAAACCATTAATGGTATGAATCCATTTATGAGTATTTTATTACATTGTAGCCATTAATTACTAAAGGTAATCATTACAAAGTTCGGGATTTTGGCTTTTAAACAATGTTACATAAGCTTGGTATACGATAAGTTAATTTTGTAAAGTTAATATTATGGTTACCTCAGTAATATAGATATCAAATTGGGTTACGGAAATCAATTACAGTGTTGATATTTTCTTTGTGTTATAATAAATGTTTGAATCTGGACTTAAAATATCTACACAAAGAGCCATGGAAAGAAGTATATTAAAAATAAAGAAAATTTGAAATATTAGAAGCGAAAATATAAGGAAGTAAACTAAGTTAACAGATATAATACGCTTTAAAACAAAATGGCAGCGGGCTGGACATATGTGTAGAGTGAAGGACCAGAGATGGAAGCTGCAAGTCACAAAGTGGAAGGGACCGCTTGAAAAAAGACACGTCAAGAGACCAAAGAAACGGTGGGCTGAGGATATAGTGGAGATCGCGGGAATCTGATGGGTGGAGATAAGCAAAGATAGAGATAGGTGGAAAAAATGGAGGAAGCTTTGACGCGGAAGAGGTCCCAAGTTTACTCAAGCTGAACATTATTAACAGACATGAAATGTGTGGAACTCACACACACACTTTGTGGAATAAATAAAGCTTTGTTGAAAATCTGGACTTAATAAGAAAAAACACATTTTAATTACGATTAAAATAATCTTTAATACATTGTTATGAATTAAATTGCATGAGTATATTTTGATTAAGTAATGTTACTGTAAAATCTGATATATAAAAATTACGTATCCTGGTGTTTGTGTTCGCACTCCTCTGAAAAGGCTCATATTTATAGAAGTTTTTTTTGTACATTTGCCTGGTTTCGGAGACGGGCTATAATGGGACCCTAATACAAAGACTCTGCATTCCGACTATCACCAGGCTCTATCTCATGAACCGTGATAATTAGACAGTTGAAATTTTAACAGGTGATGTATTTCTGCTACCGCTATAACAAAAAATACTAAAAAACAGAATAAAAAAAATATGACCAACAAACGTGATTTTTATAGATAATGGCACGAAACACTTCGTATTTTTTTATCTAGAACCCGTCAATACCTCGTCTGATGGTAAGCTAAAGGTAATAAGGTAAGGGAATAAGGTAAAGTCTCAGGAATGGGGGTCAACATTGCAGACACCATGATGCTACAATGGTGGCCCTCAGCTTCACATGCTTTTCACACCAGCTTGAACAGGTGTGCTGGTAAAAAATTCCAAGTGTTTATAGTGCGGCGAAGAAAAAAGCCCCCGAACTTCCGAACCTTCTTTATAAAATTGTTTGCACAGTGTGAAAGTGGTACCTCAGCCTTGCACGTGTTGTTCTGTACAGGAGAGGAGAGGGTGGGACTAATTGGAAAAGCTCATCGGAACACTCACCATGGTAGAGGCGGTAAAATACTGCCAAAGAGGCAATATCTCTACGCAACTGCAAGGATTCGAGGGTGTCGTGCGTGAGTCCGACTCGCACTTGGCTGGTTTTGTTGGGGTCGAACTAATTACGAAGCGGCCGAAATTTAATATTTTCAGTAAAACGACTGCCATTCTGACTTCGACCACCCTTTGGCAATAATCGAAGTTCTGTAGTTAGACCAGTTGTCGGACTTTTTAGGGATCCAACTACTTAGGGTAGGGTACATATATGTTTCTATGGCAACCGGAACCGACGCCTTACAGTGCTCTGCAAGGCATTTACAGTTTTATAAAGCTTAAGTGACTAGATGGACTTAATCATATGGTAAAAGACGACCAGGTAGACCAAAAACGGGCTAAACTGATGATATAATAGCTACAGCCAGCAAAAAATGAGGAGCCAGAGCACAAAATAAAGCTGAATAGCAAATGCTGGAGAAGGCCTATATCCAAGTCGGGGTTCCAACTCAAGAAACAAATTCTTAACTATAAACTTAGATTTTTTTATGTATCTTCTTATAGTAATTTAAATTTTATTAGTTAATTATACTTTTTTATGGTTGGAAATAAAAAATATTATTATTTATATTATAAGTATTACTAGTTAGCCTTTTTATTTACATAAACAAGTTCTAATGTCGCATCTGAACATTAGAACTTGTTCATTTTGAAACCAAAACGATTAAAAATAATGTTAAAATAATATCATACTACATTATCAACATGAATAACTCTTTAAACGCTTATAAAAATACCACAAGGGTATTAATTCCCGCTACAAAATCTCGACTAGCGAAAACTGTTACAGAATGTTCCATGTACTACCTGCACATACAAGATACGACATGTTCTATTATACACGGAGGCTTTCTCTCGGGACGCTGTGAAATATACTAAGAACCTCCGCTGAACTAATTAAACAGTAATTTTATATACAATATGCTCTGACATTTTGTGTAAGATCGCGGGACTCTTTAGTTCAATCGTATTTTTATGAGCGTTGTGAAATTATTAATTTGGTTATGTTTTATTATGTGAATAAAAATGTTTAAACCTGACTACGGTGAAGCAAATAAGAAGGGTTATGTGTGTGAGTCTCTGTGGTATTGCATGCCCATCCCTATGGTTTTTTTGTAGCTACTAAACTGCGAAACTGATTATATGAGTGATGGTGTATAATAATAATTATTATAAAAAATTAAAATGCAATATGTAATCTCTGTATTTTTTTTTTGTTTTTTTACCACCAGTCGGGTTATGTAATTTTTGTAATCAGTGCATGTTTATCACTAAAAATAGGGAAGATATTAAGCATGAATGAGTATTACCTAATGGTAAGATTGCCATTTTACAAAAACGGATATTACTTGCAATTTCTTGTTTTAAGCAAAGGAAGCTACAACACAATTATTTTAGTATACAACATTTGCACTTAACTGTATTGTGAAGATACTTTCACTATGCAACAATTTCGGAGTCACAAATACCAGCAGTTTATGAATATAACTCGACACAGCAATATATTTGTCACTGAAATTATTATCTAGTACATTTGGCGTACTACCAAGAGCAAGGAGCTAAATTACTGAACAACTCATGCAATATTATCAAGAGACAAATCAAAACCGTGCAGTTATTTATAAGCATCAGAAAACTCTTTACCGAAGCAGTTATTAGTTTAAGCTGTGCAGATGAAATTCAGCCGATAACTACATATTGAAATTGAGAAGCACTTGCGTAGATCACTAACTTTGAACCTTGAAAGTACAAATACTACGAACCCATTGGCTCATGGGCCCCATTTGCAAATCATAAACCGAAAAAAAATTAATGGGTTCCGCCTGCCATCAAACTTCATTCGGTCTTTTTAGGGCATTCGTCCATTTTTTTTTTGTATAATATAATTATTATATTGTTAGTTCTGAAATAAATCATAAATATTCATATACTCACGCCTCTTGGGTAGGCAGAGACCACAGACTGCCATTTGCTTCCGTGCTTAAACACTTCGCGAGCTGTTCCTACCGTTATTAAGCCTTTCATACCGGTTTAGACTGCTTCTGATCTGCCCTATTTGATCAAAGTATGATACAATCATTATTATTGTAGGGGCATCGGGTATAGTTCTATTCAGGTGTCACACAACTACCAACCAATAATTAATACATAAATGATGATATTGTACTTAAACTCAATTAACAACTTTTCCACTGAAATCAAGCAGAAAACACAATTATGCTAACTTTTTGATATTCCCAAATTGATGGGAGCTGCTGTGGACGCCCTCTTCATTATAGCTCCCCAAAAATACTTTGCAAATATTTAATTATTCATTTTACCAACTTCATAACTGAACAAACAGATTGCCTTGGATAAAGTTTGATTCTGAATACAGTCAGGCGCTCTAAATACTCTGTCATGCTTTGGTTTCGGGTTTTCACTCACAATCACGTTTTTTGGACGTGATCGGTCTAAATATGTGAGTGTTGGTGACACCAGTTCTTATATTAACCAGGTTTAAGGGCTTTCCATCGTGAGTTTAAACTTCCTACTTAATTAGACTTCGGCTAAATGTATTAATTTAGGAAAATTAGACAGTGGGAGCATCATTTACTGCCTGAGAGATAATCTTAAGAATTATGAGAGCAGTAATCGCCTTGAAGTATAACAATTTGCTTCTCACAGCAAGGGCCTAAGAAGAAATACGAGCATTTAAATTTTTACACGAATTTCCTTTTAAAGTTAACCTTGTTTATTCATCAAGTTAACGCCAGTAAGTAATTAAAATATATTTTTAAGGCATAGCGCCTGTTGCTAAGTTAAGATCCAATATAAAAGTCTGTTACTATTTTGGTCGACCGTGTATTTTTATCACGCTTTTTCTTAGGTTCACATAACAACTGACTATTGGTGTTTTTGGGGGCCCCACACAAGTCAACCTGTTTATTGATGAACGAGGAGGAGGTGAGACGGAAGGCGCTTCCATAAAAGCCATATAAATCAAATTTAAAGGAGGGGAAGGAGTAAGTGGATTCTGGGCTCTGATATGAAAGCCCTCGGATGCAACTAGAAACCACTTTGAAGCGTGTTTCCTCATCGTTAGGTCTGATGAGGTGAGTATTTTGACTTGTTCACACTAGTTCTATTCATTAGTTCGATCGTCGAACTAGTGAGAATCTTTTTTCCTCATTAGTTCGACCGTCGGACTACTGAGACTTTCACCGCGCGCCCCGACACAGATAGATATAGGTTAGAAGGGTTAACCGCAATAACCCTTCGTGTTAGGTCACTTATGATAATGCACGTAGAAATAGGAGCCCCGCTTTGCGGAGCTCCGTCGAAATCATTAACTAATAATCGAACAAATGAGAAAAAAAGTCTCAGTAGTTCTACGGTCGAACTAATGAGAAAAAAAAATCTCACTAGTTCGAGGATTGAACTAATGAATCGAACTAGTGAGAACAAACGAATATTTTACGCATAAAAGTAAGTTCCACGGGTTACCGTGGAACTTACTTTTAAGACACACAATTAAGTTATATTTCACATAATGGGATGCACTGCAGTAATAAACTGTATAGATAAGTATCAACCATAAAAATATTTAATCTGTGAAACTTTTGTAAGGGAAGTAGTTGCGGTGCAACTATTAAGATAACATTGCAATAAAAACCAACTCTTTTGCAAAGTTTAACCTGTTTCTCGAGGGAGTCTGACGGCTATTAATTATTCCCTGAATAATTAATCCCTGAATAAATTGTTCAATTATTTCTATATGTTTTAATATTGTGGCTTAAAGTTTTGCTACAGTTATGGTTGTGCTTTTATTGTTTAAGTTTAACCTTTGAGCAGATGGTTAGCATTTTTTAATAGCCAAACCGTCTGTAGGCGAGCTACATAGGCAATTCTTTGCACATTAACCACAATAGCTACAACATTTCTGAAATTCAGTTTTTCATATCACTCAATTAAAACAGAAGTTATAGATTTTCAAAATTTGATTTGATAAATGTGGTTTTAACAATTTACGTGAGATTTACTGAACGGATTGATGTCTATTAGAGCTTAGTCGATTTATATTATTTATATTTTTAAATCGTTAAGTTTTCTTTTTAATCGCAAAAAGCGTTTTAGGTATATTTTGAACAGGGGTGTGTGTTGGGTAAGGGGTGTGTGTTGGGTAACCTCCTCGAGTGTCGCTCCGATTCCGATCCCGCTGCAGTCCGGGGGGAGCGGAATCGGAGCGGCCGGTACACCCTGGGCGGCGGTCAATGGCTTCCCCTTCACCCCTTCATAGGGTTGCCATTGATCGTCGGCCAATAACCAACGTGGCGGGAACACATCGCTCTCCGTACTCCTCTGCTTTCAGAGGAGACAGGATGAGCGATGCTGTTAGTGGTGAGATGGCCCAGGGTCAGCCGGGGTGCGAGGGATATGCTCTATGGGTAACCTTACACCCCGGCGTCTGAAGACCCGAGACGGCGTGCGGTTTTAGTCGGTGCAAGCCCGACATAACCGCCCCCGCTGGCCGGCGGGGGGGGTATCCGAAGGGATTTCCGCACGATAAAAAAAAAAAAAAAAAAAAAAGGTACATTTTGAACAGGGGTGTGTGTTGGGTAAGGGGTGTGTGTTGGGTAACCTCCTCGAGTGTCGCTCCGTTCCCGATCCCGCTGCAGTCCGGGGGGAACGGAATCGGAGCGGCCGGTACACCCTGGGCGGCGGTCAATGGCTTCCCCTTCATAGGGTTGGCATTGATCGTCAGCCAATACCCAACGTGGCGGAACACATCGCTCTCCATACTCCTCTGCTTTCAGAGGAGACAGGATGAGCGATGCTGTTAGTGGTGAGATGGCCCAGGGTCAGTCGGGGTGCGAGGGATATGCTCTATGGGTAACCTTACACCCCGGCGTCTGAAGACCCGAGACGGCGTGCGGTTTTAGTCAGTTCAAGCCCGACATAACCGCCCCCGCGAGCCGGCGGGGGGGTATCCGAAGGGATCTCCGCACGAAAAAAAAAAAGGTACATTTTGAACACTTTTTTACCCACGTGCTGACCATGAAATTTCATCCTAATTTGACCATGTATTTATTTTGCCAAAATTAAAGAATTCTTTAAAATTGCTTCTTACTTTTTTTTCATAACCTGGGTTCTCAGTCTAAGTATGCTTACACTGTTTTATGACCAGTTCGTAATCAAAGGTTAATGTTTAGATTTTTAGATATTTATATTTTTGTATTACTTTTGTTTACAAATTTATATTATAAGCACAAAAATATTGAAATGAGATAATAGTATACATTTACGATATGGATACGTATAGGGGATATAGCTCAGTGGCAGAGCAATCGACTGCAGATCGATAGGTCCCCGGTTCAAATCCGGGTGTCCCCTTTAAGCAAAGTACATTTTTTATAATTGTCTTTTGCAAAAAAATAAACTTTTATCTTTGATTTCCAATTTTTGAAGTAGTAAGGTATTTTTAGGGCTTCAAGGTATATTGTCCCGCCTCTTACTTCATTCAAATATATTGTAGCAACTATTTTCGAAAACTGTTGACAAGTTTCAATTTATCATATCGAGAACAGAAAAGTTACAAAAAAATGTAAAAGATCAGGTCAGGAATGTTATTATTATTACGAAAGACTAAGGAAATTATTACTTTAACTGATAGGATTTTGGTAACGTCCCCAGAAGCTTAATCTTTATACTAAAAAGCCAGCCCTAGTCACGAGAAGCATCGATCATTCGCTTTGCAATCTCGCCGAATAGATTAAATGCAGTCAACTCCATGACCCTAACGCCTCGACTCCAAACGTCACAAATTCATAATTACTAATAATATTCGAGTACTTTCTAACTTTGAAAGGAAAATTTGTACCAAAATATAATTCTCAGATGCGTTCTCGTTCACTGTTTACGCAAGGTAAACAGTAAAAATCGTATGTTTGTACACAGCCTTATCTGACAGCAACAGAAAGACAAACATTATTTAATGATTATTAGAAAATTCTCGAGTAAACCGTTTGGGCTTAATACAGATAAACAGAAGGTTATAATATATATACTTATTATTTTCTCACACAATAATTGTACGGGACGCAGGTAAGCGTGGAGTGATTTCGGGTTCGTGTAAAATAACAAGAAGACTTTTGGATGCTAAGCAAGAATCACCTGAGCGCAAACTATGTGGACGCGTTACCTCAGGCTACTCGTGACTGTCGCGCCATCTACGGTGCATTCGATATAAAATGTATGACGTAGTGTGCGAGCAGGTAATACAGTATTTTATTATAACGAAATTAGGTATGTAGGTAGGTAAAATATTAAGGTAAGTAGTTAAATCTTCTAATAGGTTTGGTCAAACAATCAAATAATTTTTACTAAGGTTACAATAAGATTGAATTTTGAATGTTCAGATTCAAATTCATTTTATTAAGGATAAATAACAGTTTTATACACTACAATGTAACGATGATATCTACAGTAGTCTAAACTGTGACGCAGATATCAACGCCCAAAGATAACCAAATTAACAGAATTGCAAGTACAATTTCGAAACTTAAAATAATATTAAACATAATATATTTTTATGTACTTATAAGATTTTTATTTCACCGGTTCATCGCGAGGCACGTCGTCTGTCATTTCGGTGACACTAATCTGCTACTGGAAGTAGGGCCAAGCGATGTACCGGTCTGGTTAGTAGTCCGGTCTCCGTTCATACATCCACGTGCCGTGCGTACACGGCCATCTCTTCCTTCCTGTGGCAGGCATAGCCTTTCTGATGCTACAAAACAGACATCTGGAAGCAACAGGACGTACCGTGGGTCTTAGGTTAAGCAGCCAGTACTTGTCTCTTAATTCGTTCACCACTGTTTCATTGTAACCATGGGCACACTTCCTGTGGTAAAATTCGGTTATCAGTCTTCTAATATTATAGGGTTTTTCATTTGTGACATGACGTCAGAAGCGACCCCTACTCGTCCACCAACTCGTAGCAACCTGAACTGGTCCAGGTAGGGTGTCAATGTGAGCAATGGACTGTTAGCAGGAACCGGTTTCTTGTTTTTCAATAAATATAATTCCGTAGCAAACAACTGTCTTTGAGAGTGACGTAATAATAATGTTTTTTTTTTATATTTAGGACACGTCAATTTGACTTCACCTCGCCTGATGGTAAGCTGACGGTAAAGTCTCAGGAAAGAGGGTCACCATTACATTACACGTATCATGTTAACAATGGTGGCACTCAGCTTGACAGCCTCATCAAAAGAGGATTGTCGTCGCAGCACCGCGTGATACCCACCGGTCCCACTAGTGCTGCGACCACAATCCCCCTGCCCGGCTATGCACTTGCTGACCCCTGAACGCAATCGAACCGAAATTGGATTACTATAGAGGGTTTTTCGCAATCGTGCACGGTGGAACCCCACTTTTTTTTTTTTTTTTCGTGCGGAAATCCCTTCGGATACCCCCCCGCGTGCCAGCGGGGGCGGTTATGTCGGGCTTAAACCGACTAAAATCGCACGCCGCCTCGGGTCTACAGACGCCGGGGTGTAAGGTTGCCCACAGAGCATATCCCTCGCACCCCGACTGACCCTGGGCCATCTCCGGTTTCGAGATGACCCCCTCGGGTACGGTGGTACCCACCCGGCCGAATTTTGTGACAAATTTGTGTTATCAAATTTCTACCACTGCGTTTCCGCTCCTTGTAATATTTCTGTATCTAATTCTAACTTGTATTCTTTTTCTACATTTTACAATGAACAATAGAATGGTAGCTGCGGTGCTTCTCAATAATAGCCAAGACGAAAATGTTTCTTTGTCCGGAACAGATAAGGTATTATCTTCATTTTCATAAACGTTATGTATATTTTCTATTACTTCTTCATTCATCTTTAATTCCTTTTTAGGGTTCCGTTGCCAAATGGCTAAAAACGGAACCCTTATAGATTCGTCATGTCTGTCTGTCTGTCCGTCCGTATGTCACAGCCACTTTTTTCCGAAACTATAAGAACTATGCTGTTGAAACTTGGTAAGTAGATGTATTCTTTGAACCGCATTAAGATTTTCACACAAAAATAGAAAAAAAACATTAAATTTTGGGGGTTCTCCATACTTAGAACTGAAACTGAACATTTTTTTTTTCATCGAACCCATACGTGTGAGGTATCTACGGATAGGTTTTCAAAAATGATATTGCGGTTTCTGATATAATTTTTTTTTAAACTAAAGTTTGGGCGAGAGACACTTCCAAAGTGGTAAAATGTGTCCCTCCCCCCCTGTAACTTCTAAAATAAGAGAATGATAAAACTAAAAAAAATATATGATGTACATTACCATGTAAACTTCCACCGAAAATTGGTTTGAACGAGATCTAGTAAGTTTTTTTTTATACGTCATGAATCGTAAACCGCAATTTACCTTTCATTCAATCAACTTAAATATAAAAAAGAAAAAAAAAACATTATTATGTTACTTGCTTGTTGGGAACCCTTCATGGGCGAGTCCGACTCGCACTTGGCCGCTTTTTAATTTCAGGTGAAGATGAAAACCAATCTTCTGTCTTCTCGTACAAGAAGTTGGGCCTTCGGATTCACAGTCACACCCATTCTCTAGGTTGTACGAATTATTTTTCGTTGCTATATCAATACTTTCGAACGTATACGATTTTCATACGAGTTCATGTATTCGCTCGACATCCTTGCTGTCCTTGAGTATCGTACCGCTCGTTGTTGAATGACATTCTAATGTGCATAAACAATTTTTTTGTGTTTGTAGCTTATCAGTCGTAAGCTTGCCCCTTTGCGCCTGTGCGCGTGACCGCCGGTGGGGAAGTGCCAGCGTCGACACGATGGGAGGCGTGGTCATCTAGGTGATCGTCGGGTTCCGCTTGATAATGATTTGTTCACAGCGCGCAGCCCGTCAATCTTGAACTTCTTTTTTTAGAACAAATGCCATGCACACACCACCCCGAGTGGGTCACCCAAGATGCATTCTTGCTTCGCATCACAGTCTTGATTGGTACGATAAGATGGTAATTGTCCTGACCAATCAATATCATTGGTTTGATGTTTGTACACGATAGCATTTCAGGTATATTTTTTAATTGATAATATTGTTCAAAGTTCATGTTTCATAATTTTTGCACAGGTAACTTTAGTTCTTTTATTTTTCTAGCACTAAGTTTGAATTGTTTGTTATTGTTTGTATTTATTACTTCACAGGTAATCGTTTCAGTATCACATGTTAGTTCCGAGTCCCACGCACCACGAATGCACAATGATTGTTTTTGTCTACTGAGACCGACGCGTTCGGCGTTGTCAGCTGATATTAGCGATATCGTTGCGCCGTCGCGTCGTCGAGAAGCGCGTAGGTAGCAAGCAACCCTCGAGGTCCCTTGGTTTGCACAGGCAAGACCTTCAACAGTATTATGGCCTGGGAGCTGTCACACGCGTGGGCTACCGTATACCCTGAGCAGTCTGTAGGAATAACGTTGTCATAAACAGGTGAGTCACCATTATTGGTATTCTTATTCGCTATGGTTTCACCAGCCCCTTTGCTGCGCTTCCAGTACTAAAGGCTCTGATGAGGTAACGTGCATTATTCGATACCACAAGCAGGTGTCGGGTAAGTGTCGCGGCTGTGGAATGATACTAGATCTTGTGACATAGCTTGTTGGTACGTACAAATCACCATCGATCCTTCGTCATCGCGCGCTTGAATCGTGCGCATGCAGTAAGTTTATGGTCGGTTACATGACAAAATTTGCACTTGCTTGGAGCGTTGTCGTTATCGCCGAGTAGAACAGCATGTTGTTTATGATATTCGGGCTTCTTCCTGTGTTCAGTTTGACTGTATATGTGAGTCAGTCCGGCATTGGATATTTTGTTCGCCTCGGATTACTGGGTCAGAGAGGCCGGTGTAATTTTGAGTCATGTATGTGACTTTGGAGTAGGCACGGATGGAGGATATGTCCTTATCTAAATTGATGAGGTCGCTATAGAATCTGCGGAGGGCGATGTACAGCACCTACATCGTCTCGCGTGGCAGTATAACATATGTAACACAGTAAACAAACTTAGCACTATCTGTGTGACAATTTTCATTGCAATAATCAGCCCATTTATTTATTAGGGCGCTTGGTAATTTTGACAGTGCCATGGATACAAGTTTTGGGCCTCTTAGGTAGTCGCTTTTTTTCACTGCTTTCACTGCTGCCACGAAGTTTTTTATTTTATTAGAAAATGTAACAATCTCGTGATGGTGGTTGTGTGACAGTGGTGATGTTTTTCTCAACTCATGTGATATTTTATGCACTATCGTTTCCAGTATACCATACCGGAGTTCCAGTGCTTCCATGACGGTGTGTGGAGCCGTGTGCCCGATGAGATGTGACGACACTGTTTCTTTAGCATCTCGACGGAGTAATTTGCGTAGTCTCCAGATATTTTCTGCGTCACTATATTTGCAGAACTTGGTCGACTCTTGGACTTGAACTTGAACTTGGTTTATACACGAGCCACTCTAATGAATCACCACTATACTGAGGTAGATCTTTTGACGTTGCAATTCGTGACATCAGCTGCATATTTTGTGTATTTGCCTGGTATATTGCATTCACAAGGTTTTTCATTTCAGTGCTATTACTACCCACGACTTGTTCTAGAGCGTTGTAGGTTGTAGGTTCGGCAACGTGGCTATGCTTGAGCCACTGCTGCACCTTTTCAACGGAACCTATTTCACTGTGCTGGTGACTATTGCTTCTGCTGCTGCGGGATTCAGCTTCGAGGGCTGTCAAGTCAGTAACGAGTTATTTCTCGATTAGCTATTGTTTCATTTCGGCTTCTTTTCTTTGCAGCTTAGCCTTTTCTTTTGCAACCTCGTAGTCCTGCAGCCTTTTGCGGGCCTCGATAGAAGCCGATGATCGACCGGTTTTTTCTGTCAAAACCGCCTTGTCATGCTTGGTTGTAGAACCAATTATGTCAGTTTCCGGTAGTTTGAGGAGGTTTATCCTCCTCGGTTTGTTCCTTTTTGAATATTTCCGATTTGATGTCACGGCTTAGGTTGTACTTCTCCATGTCTTTCTTGAAAGCTTGCCGTGTGGCGGTTGTCCTTTCAACATCATGGCGGGTCGTGTGCGGCGGTGTGCTGAACATTGCACGAACTTTGTACTGTTCCACGTGAATAATCTGGCTCGAAGACCACTTTGTTCGGGATGCAGGCAAACGTGGAGTGTTTTCGGGTTCGTGTAAAATAACAAAAAGACTTGGATGGTAAGCAAGTATCACCTGAGCGCAAACTATGTGGACGTGTTACCTCGGGCTACCTAGTGTATGTGACTGTCGTGCCATCTACGGTGCATTCGATATAAATTGTATGACGTAGTGTGCGAGCAGGTAATACAGTATCTTTATTATAAGAAAATTAGGTATGTAGGTAGGTACAACATTAAGTTAAGTAGTTAAATCTTCTAATAGGTATGGCCAAACAATCAATTAGTGTTTACCATGGTTACAATAAGGATCAATTTTAAATATATTTTTTTATGTACTAATAATATTTTTAATTCGCAGGTTCATCGCGAGGCACGTCTTTCACAATAATGATAAGACTTAGAAGCAATTTCCTTAAACATTCTTAAGATTCCGTACTCCAAAAATTGTTGAGTCCTACACAGTGCCATCTAGACTCAAACTCGAGGGTTCTAGAATGCCGATAAACATACTTAAATGCATTTGTTTTCTAAATGCAATAAATAGGTTTTCTCGCGGTTTATTTGATGTTAGTTTATGAAAAGCAACCGAAGCGCCGCCGCGTTCAGTGTAAATAATAAAGTAAAATAAAATAAACCGCGATACAATCCGTTTAAAATAGTTTTTTTTCAATGTGTGAACTTCGCGTAAACTTTCTTCAATATCATAAATAAATTTTGTAATAAAATCCAGCGCCATCTACATACCGTGCCAATAATAGCTTCTTATAGTCCAGTGGGGTGAAAATATATTGATTTACTCACCATAAAAAATAAATAAACCTTCGCGCAAATGCCCTACGTAAAATAAGTTTATAATATAAAGATACATTAAATTCTGCATTAAATTTAATAAAAAACATATTATAGGGGACACCCGGATTTGAACCGGGGACCTATCGATCTGCAGTCGATTGCTCTGCCACTGAGCTATATCCCCTGATGTACTTCTACCTTATAAATTGCAATCATATAATTTGGTATGTAATGACAACACGTTCTTAGATGAACAGATCTCAGTCTTTATATTCTACACAAATGATAACGCTGAAGTGTTTGTTAGCTTAAACGCGCTAACTGCAACTACAAACGACTTAATTTTTTTTTTATATTTAGGACACATCAATTTGACTTCACCTCGCCTGATGGTAAGCTGAAGGTAAAGCCTCAGGAAAGAGGGTCACCATTACATACACGTACCATGTTAACAATGGTGGTACTCGGCTTGACGGCCTCATCAGAAGAGGATTGTCGTCGCAGCACCGCGTGACACCCACCGGTCCCACTATTGCTGCGACCACAATCCTCCTGCCCGGCTTTGCATTTGATGGCCTAATTTTCGAAGAAGTTTTAAGACTATTTAACATAATACTGGAAAGGTAGCTGGGATAGACTGGATGCGCAAGGCGGAGGATCGGGTGCTATGGCGTACAATGTGAGAGGCCTATGTCCAGCAGTGGAGTGCAATAGGCTAATTGATTGATTGAACATAATGCTCACGACCCTTATAATGCGATACAAAATGAAATATATCAGGAAGACGCGGGTGATATACGGTGAATAACAACCGTTACTAAAAAAAATACATCAGAAAGACGCGGGTGATATACGGTGAACAACCACCGTTACTAAAAAAAATATATCAGAAAGACGCGGGTGATATACGGTGAACAACCACCGTTACTAAAAAAAATATATCAGAAAGACGCGGGTGATATACGGTGAACAACCACCGTTACTAAAAAAAATATATCAGAAAGACGCGGGTGATATACGGTGAACAACCACCGTTACTAAAAAAAATATATCAGAAAGACGCGGGTGATATACGGTGAATAACCACCGTTACTAAAAATATATCTATGGCGAATTACTAAATTACATAACTTCTACATAACATAACCTTAAGCCTGTATCCCCGAAGGGGTATGCAGAGGTGTATTACACACCCACGATTCGCCAGTTATGTTAAGGCCCCTAAAGTAATAGGGGGCGAGCCTATTGCCGTCTACCGGGCACATTATTAAGCGAGCGATAATTAATATTTATTAATGCACACATGACTACAAAAATTCAGAGGTGTGTGCCCGGGGTGACTGGGGATCGAACTCGAGACCTTCGTCTCAGCAGTCCGTTACATAAGCCACTGGGCGTTAGCCGCTATTACTAAATTACATATTACATACCTTTTTTTTTTCGTGCGCAAATCCCCTTGGTTACCCCCCCACCGGCCAGCGGGGGTGGTTATGTTGGGCTTGAACCGACTAAAACCGCACGCCGTCTCGGGTCTACAGACGCCGGGGTGTAAGGTTGCCCATAAAGCACATCATTCGCACTCCGACTGACCCTGGGCCATCTCCCAGATGGCCCCCTCGGGTTTGGGAACCACGGTGTCGCCGTCTTGCCCCGGTTTGGGGGAGGGGCGCTAGTAGCCCCGCCGTCCCGGCCTGCTTCTGCTGGGATGACAAGCGGTATTACATACATACCTACATATTATATAAACTCACACCCTTTTCCCTTCTGAGTAGGCAGAGACAACAGTCCACCATCTTCCTCTGTAATTATATGTTTCACTAGCTTCCTAATTACTTAATTATTTAAAAATATATCGATTCCTTTCCCATTAAATGGCGAAAGAAACAAAGTGGCAGAGCTAGTCTGTAAATCAAAATATTTATTTACAATTGCACTTCGTACCATTTCAGCGGACTACTTTAAAATTCAAGGCAATGTCTAACCATTTCAAAACGGGGCGCTTCCAGAATTACATCTGCAGATAAAATCGTGAAACAGTTTGAGTAATATCTAAAATTGCAGTTTATTTCGTTGCATGCAATGATCTCGTTGCAAACGCACTGAATACTAATAAGAATGTTAACATTTCTGTTTGTTATTCTAAGCAGGTTGTTGTTTTCAGCTACTCAGATAGAAAACTACTCACTATTCTCATAAAAAAAAGTTAATGTTGTAGGAACTTTAACAGGGGTCAATGACTGACATTATTGAATAACTAACTGGTTGTTTTCAGCTACTCAGATATAAAACTATACACTATTCTCATAAAAAAGTTAATGTTGTAGGAACTTTAACAGGGGTCAATGACTGACATTATTGAATAACTAACTGGTTGTTTTAAGCTATTCAGATATAAAACTACTTACTATTCTCGTAAAAAAGTAAATGTTGTAGGAACTTTAACAGGGGTCAATGACTGACATTATTGAATAACTAACTGGTTGTTTCAGCTACTCAGATATAAAACTAGTCACTATTCTCATAAAAAATTAAATGTTGTAGGAACTTTAACAGGGGTCAATGACGGACATTATTGAATAACTAACTGGTTGTTTTCAGCTACTCAGATATAAAACTACTCACTATTCTCATAAAAAAGTGAATATTGTAGGAACTTTAACAGGGGTCAATGACTGACATTGTTGAATAACTAACTGATGCCCGCGGTTCCGCCAGCGTGGATGTTGGTTATCGTTGTTTAGTCATATCTCCGGTTTTACTTAACCAATTGCAATCAAACATACGGCAAATTTTTAGTATTACCAAGACAGCAGAAAAAACTGCATCAAAATCCGTTCAGTAGTTTTTGCGTACATTGCGAACAAACAGACAAAAAAACATGAACTCCAAAAAAAATATTTTTGTTTTCAGAATCGTTCATTTTAACACTGGGAATTCAGTGCAGGGTGCGACTGAAATAAATTGAGCTGAGCGAGCAGGATTCTTACTTGAAAAATAAGGCATCTTACTACGGTCGCGCGCTTAGGCCGTGCGGTCGTGAAACTGTGTTTTAATGATTATTCCTCAATGGTACATTGTATTTTAACAGTTGACCCCTCTAAACATTCAGCGGTGTCTACACTATCACCATGGCAAATTTGGTCAAGATCGGTATTGTGGTTCCGGAGGAGTACAGTCTCGACTAAACAGCTTAGCCACGTATAGGTTAGAGTTTCGCTTCGCTCAGCTCAAAAAAGTAAATGTTGTAGGAACTTTAACAGGGGTGAATGACTAAACTTATTGAATAACTAGCCGATGCCGCGGCTCCAAGACCTTTCTAACAGATAAAACCACATCGAAATCCGTTCAGTAGTTTTTGCGTACATTGCGAACAAACAACAAACAAACATGAACTCCAAAAATATTTTTGTTTTCAGAATCGTTCATTTTAACATAACCCAAGTTTTTTTTAATATCTTCAATGTACGGACAAAACTAATTTACTATTTTATAATAGTATAAAAGTCTTTGACGATGGCTTTTGTCAGAGTTTGCGGGCTCGAATGTGTATTGCATAAGTCTGTGTTTTACTATGTTTGGGGGATCCCACCATCACCTGCGGGGCCCAAGCCAATCCCACCACGCTAGCTGGTACACCGGTGATGAACGGTGCAGATTTTCCTCTCGGGGAAAAGAGAAAGAATAAGAAAGTGAACCCGGGTTCAAAGTTCAAGCTTTGGATGCAACCGGGTCTAAAACAGTAATGATAAAATTTTGCCTAAGTATTTTTTTGTTTTTTAGGGATTTTCTTTAGAAAAGTCCTATTGCTATCGAGTTGTCGTCGTTGCCAATTTTCTGTCACGGTTTTGGGTATGAAGGAGATGAGCTATCTAGTTGCTGTTTTCGGTAATAGATTCGTGCTGGGGTGAACCATTGCAAGATAAAGAAAAAATCGCAAAAAAAAACGCAAAAAAAAAAAACGCAAAATCGAAAATCCCTTGTATTCGGCTGAGCTCATCTCAGGAATTCAACTTGTTTATTTTAATCTTTTTGCACACACAAGAAAATGATAGTAACATAAATAAAATTTTAAAATTGATGAGTTCTCTCCGAGCAAACCTTTGGGTAATAGAGGAAGAATAGTTTAAGAAAGGGTGTGAAGTGTACATTACAAGATAAAAAGAAAAGAGAAACATGCTACAAAGTATGCAAGAAGTATGCATGTATGTTTTTTTTCTTTTTAAAATAGAATATTAGTAACCGAAATTACTAATATTCCCCCTAACCCCTGTGTTAGGAGTGGGTTCATGTCGGTAGTGTAATGGCCAGGATTCGAACCCGGGACCTCTCGATCATAGGGTCGACTCCTTAACCATTAAGCTACCGACGCTCTATATATGGTTACATATCATTATAACTAAAGTTGTTTTATTATCAAAATAACTTTGGTCATATAACATACTGTTTAAAATACTTAGAGTCGTGTCACATATGTTTAAAATAAACCTTGCGACGACCTCTGTGGCGTAGAAGTAGTGCGTTTGACTGAGAGTTTGAAGTCAGAGGTCGCGGGTTCGATTCCCGCTCAGTGCAAATATGTATATTTGCATTGGTCTGGGTGTTTCTATGTATAATATGCATTTATTTACATAAAAATTATTTAAGTATGTTTATCCGCATTCTAGAACCCATATGACAAGCTGTGTCATTTGTCCTAGAATATTTATAAAAAAAAAACAATAGACAGAATATCTAAAGATCAACTCACCTACTGTCAACTCACCTACGGTCAACTCAACTATGGTTGATTGAAATAATGGACGATTCACCTACTGTAGATTTATCAGTAGTCAATATTAATAGACTAAATAAATTAGTGAAAAAATACGAAAACAAAACTAACATGTAATCAGGTAATCCAAATGATGAACCGCCCACCCAACACGGTAATTCAAAATTTATTCAATTGTAATTTATATTGTTGAGAAAATAGCTACGTGTTTCTACGGTAAGAATCTGTTATGTTAACGTTTTTATTAAGTTATAATTTGGGGATTACCCTAAAAAATATACTTCTAATCTCTCTAAAAAATATACTTCTAATCTAGTTAAAAGTCAACTTAAAATACACAATTAACATCATTCTGTGCAACCTTTACCCGCTCCGCTTGTATCAAAGCTTAACCTAACACTACAACAGTGCATCAACATTCCAAATTCGTCTCAGAATGACGTCTAGTCTTCTGGAATCCGTTTTGCGCCACAATTTAATACATAGATAGAACAAAGACTTAACAGTTACTGGATGTGATAGGAATCTAAATTACCTTTGCAGAGACTATCGCCCCTGAGGGACTCCAGCATTATTTCTCTATCTCCATACCCCAATGGAGCTTATGTTACTTTAATATCTATTTTAACTCAACAAGTTATTGTGCTATAATTTAAGCGCTTTGGTCAGTGAAAAAGATGTTCAACTACCCGCTAGATAGAAACGAAGTACTTTCTAATACAAGCTATAAGATTAAATGGTCCATTAAGTCTTCTCGTAAGATACAACAGCCTATTTAAAAGCCCTCATTTCTCCACGTAAGTATTTTGTAATACTAAACCATGATTGTGTTTTGGGATACAGCGGTATATCCGATAATGAATTCAAAAGCATACCTGCCTGTGAGCATGTATAAAATACAAATATGGACTTCACGGGCTGCATCTCTTCTAACTGCATTATTTTGATCTAGTTTCCTTTTAAAATCGTTGTTTTACCTGAAGAATATATAGGCATTGTAGTCAACAGTTTGATAATTATTTTAATAAAATCAAAACGCCGATAGTGTCACTTCTAGTTTTAACATAACGATGTCAAAGAACATAAAATAGAATATAATACTATAATACAATGCTGTAAGGTTTAAATTCGCAAATCTTACAATCATTAAATTGTTGCTAAGTCTGCAGTGAATATACTGAATTACAATACATATTGTGCCTTGTCAGTATTATTTCCTTTACAGAGGTTTTATAATTACATTTTATTTGAAGGGGAAGTATAAATTTCAGCGTAGTGCACCTAAATTATGAAGCAGGGTGTATTGCAGTGCAATAATTACTTATAGTATCAACTGAAATAGGTTACTAGGTAATGATTATTCTTTATTGCTTCTTGAAATCAAAAATATATTTGCACCATGCTCACAAATTTCTACCTCCACGAAAAACTGGCTACCCGTCGCCCTTCAAGACCCAAGCCCGCGATGGTCATGCGGCGTGTTCTGCGTCCACCTGCGTTATGACTGATGGTCAAAGTCTGTCAGGGTTCCTGGGGAATTCCTCTCTAGGGTACACCCGGGGTCCCTGATAAAAGACTCACGAGGACGGAACACCGTGTAGTTTTCGTAGGTTTCCACACGTTCAAAAAAAGGTAGGTAAACAGCTACGGTAGCTAGCCATTTGTTTTAGTTGTTACACACCAAACGAGCTTCATTTAAATTATTAATCCTACTTCCTGATTCCTTTCCTACTATCCTACAAATATTATAAATGTGAAAGTGTGTGAAGATGTTTGTAAGTTCGCCGGAATCTAGTTGCAGTTCTGGGCGTGGACGTTCTCTTACTGGAGACCATGGTGGGAGCCATGGTCTCCGACGGGAACAAGTGGCATGCCACCGCCTCATTTTGCGAGCAGGTAATACGTGCAAAAGAGGTGGTGGAGTGGGACCGGGAGAGAACCTTGCCCCCAAGTTCAGCAGTCTACGCCCAGGACTAACGACCTTCATGATAGGGACCTGAGGACGACAGTCGGCCGACTTGCCGTCTTTACAGAAGCAGGCCAAGACGGAGGCGTGTCGTGTGTCCTACACACGCCTGCCAACTCATCGACGCGGGATCAAACCTAACCTCAAAGGGGAGGCCGCGATGGTAGCCGAAGTCCACTGGGAATCCTGGGGTTATCCTTTCGAGTGCGTACCCAGGGTGCCCGGCAATGGAAGCTTGGGAAGGGCACCGTGTGGTTTTATTCCTTTTTTTTTATATTTTTTTTTTTATATTTAGGACACGTCAATTTGACTTCACCGCGCCTGATGGTAAGCTGAAGGTAAAGTCTCAGGAAAGAGGGTCACCATTACATACACGTACCATGTTAACAATGGTGGCACTCAGCTTGACGGCCTCATCAAAAGAGGATTGTCGTCGCAGCACCGCGTGACACCCACCGGTCCCACTAGTGCTGCGACCACAATCCCCCTGCCCGGCTATGCACTTGCTGACCCCTGAACGCAATCAAACCGTAATTGGATTACTATGGAGGGTTTTTCGCAATCATGTTCGATCCCAACATACCCACCTCATTACTGGCTTAAGCCCGTGGGGGTTTCCACACGTTAAAAAAAAAGATGTTTGTAAATTTGGATGTTTCTTACTCAATCACGCTCTAACGGCTGAACGGATCTGAAATTTGATAAAGAGATTAAGTATAGTCTGGAGCCGCGGCCTTAGTCCTATATAAGTTGATAAAAATGAGGGGCATTAATTGAAACAACGTATACTATTAGCCGAGTGCAATTGGTGCTGGAAATAAAAACAAATATATTTCTTTCGATTTCCGACAGATCTCATACTATTATTATTTTCACCTCCATAAAGCTATCAGCACTGGACTATATTATGTACCATTTCCAGGCTTTACACCAAAAATCTGTACAGTCGGTAAAAACTGCTACCACAAAAACATGTTCATTAAAATAAAATATTTGTGACTCAGGTCAATCAAACTTTCGCAAACATATTAATTAACATCTAAAAAAGCGAATAGCACCCTAAAATTTATAATTAGGACCGCTTCTCAGCTTATTAATTATATCTGGGTGAACGAGCCTTGCTTGGTTTTTTTATTTCATCGTTTATATTTATACAAGAATTAATCGTTTAAAGGTATTAGATACATTATATACATTTTTATTGATATTTTCATCTGTATGTTTCGTAAGCAGGTTCCGCAGCTCTCAATCAATCAGGATCGATCACGTCTTTTCCCCCCTCCAACTGAGCCTATAAATATGCCAGTGACTCGAGCCTCCGCCTCCACATCAGAAGCAGCGAAGTCGCCGCCGAGGAAGGTTCCCCGCACTCGACGGCGTCCCGACCTGACCACTGAAGATGTCGACCGCAGTGATCGTCGAAACGTCTGGAATACAAGTTTCCGATGGACCACGGCCAAACAGCCCGGAAGCAGTATATTCTACATGCAACGCCGGCCATGAAAGCCTTAAGATTTATAGTTTATATCTAAACAATTTTCGGCAATTCAACTTCTACACTGGACGAAAACTAAAGTTATGAACTAAATAAATATTCAACTCACAACATTGCTACGACACTGCTCTTTAGGGACTAGTGACAAAATTAATCAAAAAACAGATTTACTGGGCGTGGAAAATTCTCAACTTTTGTTACAATATAAATTATAGCATATTTTATTCCATTTTATAAATGGGAAATGATAGATGAAACGATTGACAATCTTTGTGGCGTAGTAGTAGAGCATTCGACTGGTAAGTTCGAGGTCATTAAGAGTGAAAGGGGAGGTGAGGGGGTTAGAGGAAATCACTCCCGCAAAGGTCAAGATAAACCAAAATCAAGAGAAAAGGAAGAGGAGTAGAACCTGGACTCTGAAGTATAATGACGATCTTAAAGGTAGTTTGATAACTTAAACATATGTTTACTAAAATGTATCAAGAATCCATGCAAATGAAACTCTGTTCAAGTGCAGTCACTTGAACAAACTTTCGCGGGCATAGATTCTTGCACAACTGTTTCCGAGCACAAGTGCACTTGTTAGATAATACCGTTGTCTTAACTTCTTGTACTTGAGTTATGAAACAGATTGTAAACAGAAATGAAGTGCGTTTTTATATCTGTCTATCCTGGGGCCCGATTCAGTAACACTACGTTTTCAAAACGCGTGATGTAAATTCAATTAGAAAGGAAAGCGAAATAATCTTTTGGTATTCCATATGAACTGTCAAAACAAAATGTAAGCTTTCGTGAGGTTATAAAATTTGGAATAATAGAGATAATAATAAGTGTATTCAAAATATAATTTATAAGTTATAAAATGAATAAAGATAGTAATCATAATAAATCGTGTACATTAGTCTTCCAACCTAGACCAACACCAGAGGGCCATTTCTCGTAATAAAAAGATGTTCAACATTTTCAATATTTTCAACAATTTATTTTTACAAGAACACCTTTTCCTTTAAATAAAGGAGTTCTCGTAACAATATTTCCAATATCTTCAACAAAATGTTATTATGAGAACACATTTTTAACATATGGGAGATCGACATGAGATCGAGACTAGATTGAAACTGAATTGTGGACATTTTTTAACCTACTGCCGATAGCGGTCAAATTTTGTGAGTTTGTTTATGTTTTTGGTAATATTCGGCACCACTGCACCCATTGGGAAAATTCTTTCACCATTTGAAAGGTCCATTATCCCCGATGGACATAGGCTATAAATTATGTATAAATTAAGATGGCTTGAGTTAAAAAAACTCATATAAACTGAAAAATAGCGAGGGCATGTTGCTCGGAACATAACATAGTAAAATTTAACAGGTAAAGGAGTGCCCGATCTAAATCACAGTATATTCGGGTGTAATTTCAAAAATTCCTTCCTTGTACGTACCCGTAGCTGTTGGATATAATAAATAGTATAATAAACAAGATTAACGATGCATAAGGAGGCACGTTTCGTGGACAGTGATGTAAGTGCAAATGGACCGGATTTTGGATGCGATCACACTGTAGCGTTACATGCATCATCATCAACTCAGCATCGTTCCCGGTTGAATCTAAGGCCTGCACTTCGGAGCCTGGGACCCGCGTCCGTACTTTTCCCTTCACTTGTGCTATAATAACTTGCTTCTTGCCAAATTTCATGATTCTAGCTCAACGGAAATACACTTTTTTTTTTCGTGTGGAAATCCCCTCGGATGGGGGGTCCCAGCGGCCAGCTGGGGTGGTTACGTAAGGCTTGAATCGACTAAAAGCACGCCGTCTCGGTACTTCAGACGCTGGGGTGTAAGGTTGCCCATAGAGCATATCCCTCGCACCCTGACTGACCCTGGGCCATCTCCGGTTTCGAGATGGCCCCCTCTTGTTTGGGAACCACGGTGTCCCCGTCTTGTCCCGGTTTGGGGGAGGGGCGCTAGTCGCCCCACCGGCCCGGCCCTACATAAAAAGTACCTATTAGGATTTTTATCTGTACAAAACTCTCTAGTCTACACTCAGAGTCAGCTTTTTAATAAAACATAACAAACAATGACAAACACAACAATATGCAATTTTATTGCATATTTTATTATAAAAGTAAATAATTCTTAATAAACTGAATACCAACTGGGCCCGACATAACCGCCCCCGCTGGCCGGCGCGGGGGTAACCGAAGGGATTTCCGCACGAAAAAAAAAAGGTATGCGAAGGGCTTTCCGCACGAAAAAAAAGGTACTTTTTATGTACGGAACGACAATATGACTTCACCTCGTCTGATGGTAAGCTAAAGGTAAAGCCTCAGGAATGAGGGTTAAAATTACAGATAAAATAATAAAACCCTCAGTTTGACCCTCAGATGCTTTTTCATGCCCCGCTTGTAGATAGAAAGAATGTGAGTTGGTAAAGATGGATGAAATGTATAATGGATGGATGGAGATGGATTCATGGGTATTTGTTACTCTGTCACACAGAAACGACTGGACCGTTTTGGATTAAATTTGATATACTGTAATAACACAGGCAACTTTTTATTCCGTTGATAGTCCTGTGAATTATAGAAACTGGTTCAGTTGGGCTGTGGAAAAATTTATCTTAAAAGAAACTGGATTTAGGAAGATAGGCGTACGTGTGTTGGTGAAAGTTCTATTTGTTTATGTTTAAAAACGAATATAGAAAGCATTATAGAACTCCATTCTTCAACTTATCCTTAATTAGATCTAAATTTAGTAGAGAGAGTGTAGGTGTTTCACCACATCTGAAGCATGATGTCAATAAAGTTTGAGATAAGGTTAGGTAGGCCAGCCATGGTGCCAGCTCATGCAAAATGATTACTTACAGTCGCTTGTGATGTGTCATCATGCATGATAAAATACGATGTTGCTGTAACTATAATATTTGGGTACAGTAGGATTCACAGTGAAAGGTAGACACTTATCCTACTTAATTGTACTAATATTAAAAATGTGAAAGTTTGTGAAGATGTTTGTTACTCAAATTACGCTCAAACTGCTCGACGGATCTGGCTGAAATTTGGTAGCGATATAATATATTATAGTCTGAAATAACACATAGGTTACTTGTTATAACATAACATAACAAAACTTCACACCTGTATCCCCGAAGGGGTAGGCAGAGGTGTATTACACACCCACGATTCGCCAGTTATGTTAAGGTCCCAATGTAATAGGGGGCGAGCCTATTGCCATCTACTTGTAATACCTGGTATAGATTTCCTTTTCTATATGATAATAGGTTTAAATCTCCTCTGTGTTATCTCTTTCATCATATCAGCCGTAGGAAGTCCACTGTTGAACATCGGCCTGCCCCATTGCCTTCCATTTTGACCGGTCTGTAGCGGCCTGTATCCACCGAGTCCCTGCGCTCTTTACCAGTTCGTCTGTCCACCTTGTGGGATGCCTTCCTACATTGCGCTTGCCGTCACGTGGTCTCCACTCAAGAACCTTTCTGCTTCATCGGCCATCGGTTCTCCGAGCTATGTGCCCTGCCCACTGCTTCTTCAGCTTGCTACTCTACTACTTAATATTAATCGGTTACATATCGGTGTAATAGTCGACCATGTAACATCCGCATAGCGCATGCCCAGTGTGCACTCGGCTTTACTTCAAATAGGTATTTATATGAGAGTTGGTTGCTTTTGGGTAATAAAATTTACATTTTTACAAACAGTCCCGCCATGTGTCATGACGGCGTATTATCTACAATTGTTTTTTTGGCAGATTGTCACCATAATGTCATAAATCTATATAAATGAATCGCCAAAATGTATGTACGCGAATAACTTCACAATGACTGCACCAAATTAAATAATTCTTTATTTTTTGTGTTCTTTATTTTCAGGCCAAAGATTGCATGAAATAAAATTTTGGGAAAGTTAACGGGTAAGGTTCTATAAAGGCTATAAGGGGCTATAGTAGTAGAATTATATATGTTAAAATGATTATGTTTATAACTCAGTCACGCAAAATAGACTACATGAATATATAATAAATTTTCATGAGCATATGAAACACGTATGTAAAAATGCAAACAGGTCTCTGGGATTCATAATTAGAACTTCTTCTCACTTTGCCAACATTGAAATTATAAAGTTATTGTACACTGCCTTTATTCGTACCGTGTTGGAGTTCGGCGACAGCATCAGCTCTTGACTTGCCCACCAGCTTGGCGCTTTTTGGCATGGAGTAGCTTAGTAACTTTTTGAAAAAGAATCCAGATGCGGACATATTCTATGATAAGCCAGGTGTCTTTAGTACAACTGTGAGAAAATATTTGTGTAACTTACAGTATTTGTATGCCTAAAATGTAACGTATTTTATCGTATTTTTAATAATTTTATAATTCCAAGAAATGGACTATATAAGTAATTCATGTATGTAATGTAATGTATATTTATGTAACTGACTGCAAATAAGCACTTTGGTGCAAACTGTAAGCTTATATTGCTAATAATGAATGAATAAATAATAAATATAGAGTAGTATAGAGAGAAAAAATAAAGAGACCGCGGTAGCCTAGTGGTATGGGTAAAGGACTGCTGAGACGAGGTCTTGGGTTCGATCCCAGGTATTACCATGGCACACACCAATGACTTTTCAATGCTTTTCGAAGTTATGTGTGTATTTATCGCAGGTTTATAAGTGCCCGGTTAATGGCAATAGGCTCGCCACCTATTACATTGGGACCTAAACATAAACTGGCGAAATGTGGGTGCTAGCACCTCTGCATACCCCTTCGGGGATATAGGCGTGAGTTTATGTTATGTTATGTAAATAATAAATAATGAATGTGTATAAAATTTTGCACATACGACAGAGAATAGGTCGCAATGGTACATCTACTAATCGATGGACTAGGCTCTGGTGCAAGCTTTCCTCTTGGGATCGGGAGCTCAGACGGCAGTGACTCCCATAATAACCATATTAAGCTAAATTAAAATGAGGGGAAGTAAGCGGACCTCGGCCTCCGAGACGAAAGCCTCGTATGTAATTTGGAATTAGTAAAGTATCAGATGGACTTTGATGTAAAAGTAATTCATCTTATTCTTTTACTAGCTTATGCCGGGGCTCCACCCGCGTGGATGCAGGTTACCGCGATCATATCTCCGGTTCTACTCAACCAATTATAATCAAACATGGCAGATTTAAAGTCTGACTAGGACATTTCTCATAAAAAAACTGCATCAAAACATATTTTTGAATTTAGAATCGTTAATTTTTTTTACAAAGAATATTAGTAACCGAAATTACTAATATTCCCCCTAACCAACTAAGCTAAATTGCATGTGTTAATAGGGGGTTCACGTCCGTCGGTACTGTAATGGCCAGGAAACGAACTCTCGATTGTAGAGTCGACTCCCTAACCAAGTACAGACTTATAATAAGTAGTAAAGATAATTTAAAATTTTGATGTCGCGGAATTCCTTCTGTTGAATTTACCATGTTTGTTAGAGAGATGGGATCCTTATGATTTACCCATCCATTGATGCCGTATAAGTGCAGTATGTTATTTCACGGATTTTAGCTGGTTCGATTACTGAGTTTGGCAAGGGAGTTGCTGAAAATCTTTGAATGCAGATTTGCTTATTAAAAAAAAAGGAATATTTCCTTTTAGTAAAATTTTGCATCTTCAGTAGTTAGAGTACTTTCCCTTCGTATTATCAATATTTTGTAGATATATTATGTTTATTTCCTTTAAACGCAAGTGTATATATTTACTGGTGGTAGAAATTTGATGACACAAATTTGTCACAAAATTCGGCCGGGTAGGTACCACCGTGCACGATTGCGAAAAACCCTCCATAGTAATCCACCTTCGGTTTGATTGCGTTCAGGGGTCAGCAAGTGCATAGCCGGGCAGGGGTATTGTGGTCGCAGCACTAGTGGGACCGGTGGGTGTCACGCGTATGTAATGGTGACCCTCTTTCCTGAGAATTTACCTTCAGCTTACCATCAGGCGAGGTGAAGTCAAATTGACGTGTCCTAAATATAAAAAAAAATTTATATCCGCCCGCGCGGGTGGTGGTTATCGTTTTTTGATAATATTTCCGGTTCTACTTAACCAATTACAAAAACAGACTGCACCAGAACCCGTTCAGTAGTTTTGCATCCATCGCGAATAAACAGACAAGAAATCTCAAATAGAAAAAAATTAACAATACAGGACTGTCTCCTTTGAATTAAATTTGCCATCTCCAGTATTTAGAGTAATATCCCTATATATTATCTTTTTTTATATTTAAATTAAGTTTATTTCCTTTAAAAGCAGTCATGCATACATACACGTGTATATATTATACGTCAATCGCCCATTCTCCTTTGATTGTTACAACCAAAGATCAAGTTGCACAGTCACAAAGTTATTTGACGAGCCTTAATAATTACCAATATCAAGATTGATGTGGCTATCCGATCTCCTAATGTAGTCCCTCATATCTCACACGTACCCTTGGGAAAAGCAGGATATTTTTCGAGACAGAATCTATGTTTGAAATGTCAGATAAAACTCTTTTGCTTGCGTATTACATTGAGATTTAGTTAATATAGACATTTATGGCGTAGATAATATAGGGTCCGTAACTTAATTTCGAGAGACATTATGTTAGATTATTGGAATAGCGACTGAAAGATTAGGCGAATAGAGTTTATTGCGAAACAACTTTTTGTCGCCAAACGCTGCTTCGATTTATCAATCGATGGACTCATGTTTCGTACTTCTTGCCTCGCTCGGCTTATATTCCGAAAAAAAAAAGCTTTTTACGACACTTATAAGAAGAAAAAACCAATTTTTGTGTGTCGGTGTTTCTGTCTGCTTGTTCCAGTAATTCCTCCGAAGTGACTGGACCGATTTTGACGTGATTTTTACTGCAGACAGCTAATTTTACAAAGCTTAACTTAGGCTATTTTTATTTTGGAAAAAGTTTTAGGGCTCTGCGCATAATAAAAAACAGATCTAAGTCCACACAGACGAATTCTCAAGCACAGCTAGTTTTAATCCAAAATACATCAGACAATAAATATAGTATAATAATACATAATATGGTAGAAACTTCATTCAATTTTTTTATTTTGAAACATCTGTATATTTCAGAGTGATAGTAAATATTGTATGTGTTATTAGAATAAAATATGTAAATTATTTTATTAGCAGGGTTGCGTGTGCTGCCGCCGCCCCCTTCTGTGAGCAAGTAATGCTCTAGAAGGAGGCGGTGTAGCGGTGCCTGCGAGACGTCGGAGGTCGCTCAATGACCCCCGTCCTCCATGAGGCCTGGGAGTAACAGGTGGAGCCACCTGTTTTTTTTGAGTGAGAAAAGAATTGAGAAAAAACTTGGGGCTTCAAAAGTCGATACTTTACATCTGCTAAAAAAGACCATTAGTATTCTTGAAGCCCCAAAAGCAACCTGGGTTATAATATCGATTCTCATTCTATAAAAAGTCTCACCCATAGACGTTCACACCTAATTTTATTCGAAAGGCATTTAAGAAACACCAAAGGACTTCCATTGTTTTCGATATATATTCACTGAAACGAATTGAAACAAAAGTCACTGGTACTCCTTTACATATTTTAATTCCAGGATCTACACAATTCGGCGTTTAGCCTATTGTTCCTTAGTTTAATATTACATAGAACAATTCTTGATTTTGAGAGCGTTCTTGCAAATTGTGTATTGCAAAAAGGTGTACGCGTTCCGAATGGTTATTGTGAGTGTGTGTGCAAGTGTAAACGATTATTGTGTGTTTTTATATGCCAGTGTGTGTGTATAAACGATTATTATGTCGTGTCCATGTTTGCGTATACCTTCAGCTTCGTTGTATGCTTGTGTGTGTGTATAAACGATTATTGTAACGTGTCCATGTTTGCGTATGCCTTCGTGATAGGATTAGGATATTTCGGTGTGTTTTCCTTTTTGAAATAACATTCGTGAACGGTTTTCGTGTTGAGTTATATTTATTTGGATTTTGTTCATGGTAATAAAGACTACGCTATTGAAAACAATAGAGAATGCTGACGAAACAATTTTTATATAAGAATTGCGAAAGTTTTACCTTTCCGTTACACGACTGCTTAAAAATAGTGTAATGCTTTTAGAGTTCATTTAGTCTCCTTTCTTCATTCAAGTGCCAATCCCGGTTGCACCGAAATCTGCACTTTACTTCCGCGTTTTGCTCTCCTCCTATCCATAATTTGGTTTGGTTTTTGGATTTTTACGGGTGCAGCTGCCATCTGACCCCTACTCCAAAAGGAAAGCCTGCGCAAGAGAAAGGCTTTATATATTCAAAAAAACATTTCAAATTCTTTAAGACTTTGTGGCATACATGACTTAAATACTAGACATAAATTTAATCTTGTAGTTTGTGATAGTCGCTTCCACAAGATAAGTAATGCTGTCAGGGTAACTGTATATACGCTTCTACAACAAGCTCCCTAATGAAATGAAATTTAAAAGTCAAATTAAAACTTAACTCAACAATATTTAGATGACAAACAAGCTTGGATATGAACAGTTTGCTCTCTCACTATGCTATTCAAATAAAATATTGTGATTACATTAAGTAAACATGTTTGTAAATAGACAAAAAAACACAGCCCGCTGAGTTTCTTGCTGGAGTTTCAGGACAGGACCGCGTTTCGAACCGGTGCAGTGGTCTATTTGCTAAACATTCGTCTTTTTTTGACGGTTTGTAAGCGCTGTTTTAATCGTCTATCTATACTACAATAAATAAAATTGAAGTGACTAATATATTATACACGATACACAAAGCATTTTTTTTTTAATTTGTCTGTCTGTCTGTCCTTCTTTCGTTTGACTTAGGTAATCTCTGGAAGGGCTGGGCTAATTTTTACTTTGAAAAAGCATTAGAGTGCAGAAACCTAATTCTTTTTCTAAATTTCTACAACCCTAAAAAGAACTAAAGCCCTAAAAATTTTAAAGAGACAAAATAACTAGTCTGGCCATAAATACTGTTACATCAAAACTTTTCTTTCTTTTTCAACTTTTTAATTAGTTTGAATTTGGAACACCTATATTATTTTAAAAACTTCTTTCGATTTCGCGCCATTTCACAAATTTTTTCCTGTTCATTATCGAATTACAATATGGAATGGGGTGTTAAAGAAAATAGGATCGCCGTGGTCGCCTTGCACAAAGTGGATATGGAGCTGTCGGTCATATTCCAGACACTTCAAAAACTTGGTATCATCCGTATGTTCGTATATCGTACTATCAATAGATACAACAACACTTCGTCTGTCGAAGATCAGAAAAGATCGGGGCGGCCGCGTGCTGTTAGAACTACAAAGGCTATTAATGCTGTTAAAGCCAGAATTCGTTGAAACCCTGTAAGGAAGTAAAAAAATCTTATCGCGAGAAATGAAGATTCTAGATGCTAGGACTGTGTCACATATTATAAAACAAGACCTGAAGCTCGGTGCTTATCGTCGATATTCAGGACATGCCCTAAATCAATATTTACGATTAAAGAGAGTGGATCGATCAAAGCGCCTTCTGTCGCGATACGCAGGTGAAAGGCACAGAAATATCCTCTTTACCGATGAAAAAATTTTCACGATTGAAGAACACTACAATAAGCAAAATGATAAAGTGTACGCTCACAGTTCTAAGGAAGCTGCTCAAGTGGTCGGAAAGGTACAACGTGGTCATCATCCTACCTCAGTGATGTTTTGGTGGGGCGTGTCTTATCAGGGAGTCACAAAACTACATTTTTGTGAAAAAGGAGTGAAAACTTCAGCCAAAGTGTATCAAGATACTGTCTTGGATCATGTTGTGAAACCTCTCAGCAATACACTTTTTAAAAATATACTGTGGACTTTCCAGCAGGACTCTGCTCCTGGTCACAAGGCACGAACTACCCAAACCTGGCTAGAAACCAACGTTCAGGACTTTATAAGAGCTGAAGACTGGCCCTCATCTAGCCCAGACTTCAACGCTTTAGACTATAAATTATGATCAGGTTTAGACGACATGGCCTGCTCAAACGATACGCGGCGACATTGAGTCTCTTAAAAAATCTTTCTAGCAGGCAGTGGCAGAGTTTCCCTTGGAAACAGTGTGTAAATCCATAGATTCGTGGCCAAACAGATTAAAAGCCTGTATAAAAGCCAAAGGTGGCCATTTCGAATAAAATTTATTTTTATTTTTTGCTAACACTTTAATAAATATGTAGGTATAAATTTTAATAATATTACATTACTTCATTTAAAAAAAATGCATTTTCATTTGTAACAAAACTTATGGCTGGACTAGGTAGAAGCAAGTGTAATATATTCTTGACCTCTGTGGCGTAGCCGTAGTGCATTCGACTGCTAAGCCAAATGTCGCGGGTCCGATTCCCGCTCACTGCAAATATGTATATTTGCACTGGTTTGGGTGTTTCTATGTATAATATGTATTTATTTACAAAAAAGTATTTAAGTATGTTTATCCGCATTCTAGAACCCATATGACAAGCTCTGCTTAGTTTGGGTTTGGATGGCGTTGTGTCCTTTGTCCAAAATTATTTATTATTTTATTAATTCTATCAAATCTGCCAGGTAAACCAAAGTAGTATGTTATGTCATGAATAAGATTACACATACTTTTATCTACAAAGAGATAGAAGAAATTCTTAGCGGAATATTGTCCTACTTATGATTTAGTACAGGAGGAATTGCAGCGAGAACTATAAACCCATTAAATAGCTTATTTATTGGCCTTATTTACATTTTTATCTTGTAAAGGTCTGTGGAGATTTATTAATGTGCTCAAGTCTCCCATTATAGTATGTGACTAAAGGTTTTCTACTGGATTTGATTCCTTGATCGGGTAAGTTTGTGTTAAGGCTGTTGGGGGTATTTATATCGGACAGTATATATACCTACATCCTAATAGAAATATATGGAAAAATACTCTATATGTATATTTATTCACCCCTTTTTTTTTTTATACGTGCGGAAATCCCTTCGGATACCCCCCCGCCGGCCAGCGGGGGTGGTTATGTTGTGTGTTGACTAAAACCGCACGGTGTCCTCCCCAAGTGTCCGTTGTCGGACACCCCGGGTAAGCCCTCGAAAGGATAACCCAAGGGTTACCGGCGGACCTCGGCCGCCAGCGCGGGCTAGCCTGGTGGGGTCGGGGTTTATCCCGCGTCGGTGAGTAGGCAGGCGTGTGTAGGACACACACGACACACCTTTATTCACACCTTTTTTTTTTTTTTTTTTTTATACCTTAAACTTTTAGGTTAAAAAGCGTGACTTTACATTTGTATGTATAAACTACATTGCAATAATATGTGTTTGTAATCTAATCTGTTACATTATATGACTACTTTAGTCCTATTTTCTTTCCTATTACACTAATAACTACATATACGATTTGGCTCAATTCCTGAATTCCTGTCCATCCAAAGGTTGTTGTTGTAAGATATTGCTTTTAGCGATAAGAACATTATTCGTACATTATGTTGATTGAGTTTTCCATATATGCATACCCTGATTGGGGTACAATAAAGTTTATATCTATTTATCTAACTTTCAGTAGTTGACTTGCACCTAGATCGACTACGATCAGGTCTGCCTAGTCACCCTTGACCCTCTGTTTTGTCTATCTTCTCCACGCTTTCTACGTATGCGAATCATCCAAGCATCCCTTTCTCTAAGTTGGTCACTACATCTTCTACTGTAATACCGATAGGAAACCAACTATACTGCTCAGGAATTGTATTTCCACAGTGATTAAACTTGGGAAGATGTTGTTTTTGTCCAACCCAATAGGAAACAGCTGATAGGATACGGGGTAATGATCTAATTAATAAAACACCAATCGCCTTACGTCATCACTACTTTGGTTTAATGATTGCAATACCCAGTATTGAAACTCAGATAACGCAATATGGCGACGTATATATGTACATACGTATATAAATCCGCAGTATGTATCTCCTAATACTGCAGCCGATCGCATCACATTTGAATACTTAATGTTATCTACCAATATTCTCCAATCGGTTATACATATTTATGAGATGTTTCCGTGACGTATACTAGATTGAAATTCAGATCTACATTTATATGTATTTAAACATGATTGTGAAAATTTATAGGGGAAGTAACGCTCTCACTTAATTTCGAAATTAATTACCAGTATGTTTTTGCCGATGGAACAAACGAGTCCTAGAGTGGAGACCACGAATTGGTAAACGGAAGCTAGGACGTCCCCCAGTAAGATGGACGGACGACTTGAAAAAGGTAGCTGGGATAGACTGAATGCGCAAGGCGAAGGATCGGGTGGCCTATGTCCAGCAGTGGACTGCAATAGGCTAATTAATTGATTGATTGATGTTTTTTGTGCTGGTTTTTTTAGATTACCGATCGTTTTTTAAGGATCCCGTACCCAAAGGGAAAACGGGACACTATTACTAAGACACCGTTGTCCGTTCATCTGTCCGTGTCTGTCTGTTACATGGCTGTATCTCATGAACCGTGTACTTAGGTAGTTAAAATTTTCACAGATGATGTATTTCTGTTGACGCTATAACACCAAATATTTAAAAAAAGCAGATTAAAGTAAATATTTAAGGGAGCTCCGATACATCAACGCATCGCACTTGGCCGTTATTTCTAATTTTACGTATTTTTCTGACTTTTCGTAGTTATGTGTATATTAAGAATGTTAATTATCGCTCGCTTTGTAATGTGCCCGGTAGATGGCAATAAGCTCGCCCCCTATTACTTTGGGACCTAAACATAACTGGCGAAATGTGGGTGTGTAATACACCTCTGCCTACCCCTTCGGGGATACAGGCGTAAAGGTAATTCGTAACTGGGTATACGAGGCTCGACTAAGATCTTCGCGGCCCAAGTCAACCTCACTTGCTAACCGTTTTACCTGCTCATTAATGGCCGAAACCCTGGCGCAAGTTTCCTCTCAGGATTGGGAGGTCAGGCTGCGGTCGTCACCTTAAGAGTCAAGATGAAGCAGGAGAAAAAAGTAAGACAGTGGACCCCAGGCTGGATGTATTAATGACTAAAAATAATGTCAGATTAAAGTATTTTAATGACTGGTCTATGGTACTGCGGTCATATATTGCGGCATTACTGCGGTTATATACTACAATACTTTGCTTAGTGCAGAATTTCTAGTAGTGAGGCAATAAACTTCTTACTTCTAGTCTTATCTTTCGACGGTCTCTGTGGCGTAGCGGTAGTGCATTCGACTGCTACGACAGGGGGCGCGGGTTCCCCGGGGTTATCCTTTCGAGGGTCCTACCCGGGGTGCCCGGCAACGGACACTTGGAGAGGACACCGTGCAGTTTTAGTCGATACACGACATAACCACCCCTGCTGTCCGGCGGGGGGAGGGGGGGGGGGTATCAGAAGGGATTTCCGCACTTAAAAAAAAAAGAAAAAAAAATTGGGCGCGGGTTGGAATTCCGCTCAGTGCAAATATTTGTATGCAACAATATGGCTATTTGCATTGGTCTGGGTGTTTCTATGTATATAATATGTATGTATTTACGCATTCTGGAACCCATAGCACAAGCTAGTTATCCTATGCTTACTTTGGGTCTAGAAAGCGCTGTGTAGAATGTCGTACAATATTTATTTATTTAGTGAGTAGGTTCACCAGAGGTCCTTGAGTAGAGAAAATAGTAGGGGTTAGAATTGGTAAAGGTTTGTAGTACAAAAAATACTGTTTGTTGACCCTGTAACCCACCTGTAAGCCCGTAAGCCCATATCAAAATAATGTAGCAAGAAATTCTAAGCAGATGTGAAACACAAAATTTCTTTAATCACAATTAACCATCTTTGTGTACCTCTAATTTGCGAATGAGAGACTGAGTTTGTACAAAACAAACAAGAGAACATGTAACAAAGTTCATTATAAGGTTGTTTGTCCTTTGAGATGAAGCTTAAGGCTGTTATACTTCACACACGAACTTGTAAAGAATACATTGAAATTAATCTTGTAAATTTATTCTCAATATTTGCTTGAAACGTCTTAACATACTGATGAAGATTTTGCAAGGATACAGGTAGGTTCGACGGAATGCCGTGATGGCCGGGTAACCACATCCTTCCCAAAAGGGAGGATCAGGGGAAATGGGTGAAATGACCCACTAAGGTAGGGTTGATCACCCGCCAGGTCTCCAGCTTCCCCGTTGGAAATAATAAAAGTGTGTTTGTCTTTTGAGATGAAGCTTAAGGCTGTTATACTTCACACACGAACTTGTAAAGAATACATTGAAATTAATCTTGTAAATTTATTCTCAATGTTTGCTTAAAACGTCTTAACATACTTCATGTTTATTTAGGTTTACAACTCATTTTTATGGTTCCGTAGTCTAATGGCAAAAAACGGAATTCTTATAGATTTCTCATGTCTGTCTGTCTGTCTGTCCGTCCGCATGTCACAGCCACTTTTTTCCGAAACTATAAGAACTATTCTGTTGAAATTTGTTAAGTAGATGTATTCTGTGAACCGCATTAAGATTTTCACACCAAAATAGAAAAATAACAATAAAGTTTGGGGGTACCTAAGGGGCTACTTGGAACTGAAACTCAATCTTTTTTTTAATCAAAACCCATACGTGTAGGGTGTGTCTATAGATAGGTCTTCAAAAATGATATGAATGATTTTTAATATCTTTTTTTTCCTAAACTAAACTTGGGCCCCTTGAAGTTCTAAAATAAGAGAATGATAAAACTAAAAAAAAATATATGATGTAAACTTCCACCGAAAATTGATTTGAACGAGATCGAGTATGTAGTTTTTTTTAATACGTCATAAATCGGAAACCGCTATTTACCTTTCATTCAATCAACTCAAATATAAAAAATGTACTTGCTGCTATGGAACCCTTCATGGGCGAGTCCGACTCGCACTTGGGCGGTTTTTTAAGAGTACCTACCAGTAACCAAAATTACTAGTATTCCTGCTAACCCCTTAAGCTAAGCTATTGCCCACCGCTCCACCCACGTTTAGTTGCTATATTCCTAGCGTTTAGAACCTAGAAATTTTAGCCAAATCTATTCATAATAATAATAATAATAAATGTACAAACTTCTTCGCAAATGTGTACATTTATAACATAACAGAAACTCACGCCTATGTCCCCGAAGGGGTAGGCAGAGGCACCTCTACCTACCCCTTCGGGGACATAGGCGTATAAATTGGTGAAATGTCGGTGCTAGCACTAGCACCGACATTTCGCCAGTTTATGTTTAGGACCGGGCACTTATAAACCTGCGATAAATACACACATAACTTTGAAAAGCATCGAAAAGTCATTGGTGTGTGCCATGGTAAAACCTGGGATCGAACCCAAGACCTCGTCTCAGCAGTCCATTACCCATACCACTAGGCTACCGCGGTTACATTTATAATATTAGTAGTAAATTCGAACTGGGATTTATTCATAGCTGGTTACTCCAACCAAAGGTATATTACACCTTATAGAGCGAGAGCCTATTGCTGTCAATTGAGCACTTTTACAGATTTAATACTGCTGCCCAGAATTCCCCGTCCAGTAAAATCCAATAATATACTATTTCCGGGAATTAAGTCTGAGCTCTCAGCACTGTTCTATTCTATAATATTACTACCTGATACCAGCGCGGAGGTCGGTAATAGGTTTTTTGATCATATCTCCGGTTCTACCTAACTACTTGCAATCAAATATACGGCAGATTTTAAGTTTGACCAAGAAATTTCCAACCGAAAAAATCGCATCAAAATCCGTTCGTAGCTTTTAAGGCCATCGCGAACAAACAGAATAGTAGTTTATGCAACTGTCATATAAGAAGGGGTATTAAAACACGAGAGCCTGTTTAGCGATAATAGGTTGACTCGAGTGTTTTAATACCTAAGTTACGAGTATATGCAGTTTCATACACTACTTTATCTTCACTCATAGGAAAAATTTAAATGTAAACAAAGTAGGTAGGTTACAAGGAAGTAATTTAGCGTGCGCCATTTTTTTCACAGTTCGAACTGCGCATGCGTGCGGCTTTTTTTTCATATTCAGCCTAAAACCTTAGACTAGTTTAATGAATAAAAAAAGATAGCGATGCTATAATGAGTTTCATGATACAGTTGGCAGTACTATAATAAGTTTTATCTACACCCATGCTATAAATCCTCTATAAAAGATTCTGAAACAGTTAGCTTATTGCCAACATTAATACATCCAATGTCATAATAACCATAATATCATCCGAACGGGTGTTATAATGTTGTATGAAATTTCATAATAACACTCCTTTCGCTTTTTTAATCTCTTCCGCGCAAAGGGTTACTCATCAGACAGCCAAATTCTTACCGCCCGATGCGTGGAATCTGTATGAGTTTCAAAAAAAGAACTGTCATTCACGCGCGTTGCATAGCACCAACACAGCGGCGGCGGCGCGCCGTAAAAAAAAATTTAAGCTTATTCGTTCGAATTCGAATTCCCGCTATTTTTCTTCGCTATTATTTTTGCAAATTGTTTTGTTTACTTACTATTTTATAGAGGACACATCATGGGTGTAGATAAAGTCTTGTATGCAACTGTATAATTAGGTATTAAAACACTCATGTGATACTATTATCACACTCAGCTTCGCTTCGTGTGATAAACCCACATTCATGTTTTAATACCCCTCATTATACCACAGTTGCATAAATAACTATTATTCTTAATTTTATGTATATGCGTTTATAAAGTGCGTATGTATAGAATCGTCTTTGAATTCGTAATTCGAATTTTTCGATTTGAGTGTAGATAAAAGTATTTAAAAAAAATTGTTTTGTTCAGAATTATTCATTTAGTATACCCCAGCTTTTTTTCTATCTAGAATGTAGACACAATTAATTTTCAATTTTATAATATTACATAGATTTGTGCTACAAATTCAATAAATTCTTGATACACAAGCATTTTTCTACAAACAGTTTCGGTCTTAGAAAATATAATATTAGTTTATTTTCTGTGTCAAACGTGACAAAAACTGTGACATGAGAACGAAACAAAAATAATCTGTCAAAGTTACTTGTTGGGAAGGGTGGCGTATCGGCAGGTAGGGGTGCAGAAAATGTACATTTTCTATGAATAACATGAATGCAGGCATTACAAGACGTAGCAAGAGTTGCTTCGAAGGAACGTATTGAATATAAAAATTGTATTATACGAAAATTGAAATATACTTGGCTTTTAAATTTTGCAAAGACTAGATATATCTCCATAGCGACGGCCTCTGTGGCATAGCGGTAGTGCATTCGACTGCTACGACAGGGGGCGCGGGTTCGATTCCCGCGCAGTGTATATATTTGTATGCATGAATATGTCTCTTTGAATTGGTCTGGGTGTTTCTATGTATAATATCTATGTATAATATTTATATACTTATTTACAAAAAAAAAGTATATAAGTATGTTTATCCGCATTCTGGAACCCATAACACAAGCTAGTTAAACTATGCTTACTTTGGGTTTAGAAAGCGCTGTGTAGAATGTCGTACAATATTTATTTATTTATTATATTGTAGCATTAGTGGTACAGCAGGTAGCGATTGCGACTAATGTACAGTTAACGATAAAAGTCGCTTAAGAAATTCTAATATATTAATCTCCTTGACTCTTAACACTTTCATTAAACAATAAATAAAACATGAATACTATTAAGGTTATCCTCTGGGGATTATAAAACTACCTAAGCACTATTGGTTCATGTATTGCTATGTAAAAAAGGTTTGTAAATATTTTAGTGTTCTCTATCTTTTGTCGTTGACTGTACATATTGAAGGTACAGAAGGGTTTCATTGTCGGTTTTTGAAAGCCAAGCTCTTTTATTCAGATATTCTCAGAAGCAGTTTAGTGTACATACACAGTGGACAACAATTAGATTGCTTGCGAAATATCTTGGGATCAAGAATATAAATGGTATAGTGTGAGTGTAAGATACGTTTCTGCCTACCCTGTTAGTAGTGTAACACCCTTTAGGAGTAAGGATTGGACATTCATAAAAAAAAAGTATCGTACACACCTTTTATTTTATATACTTACCCGTTCTCCATCTGACAAATAAATGTACATGAAAAAGTAATGGCCTCGCACTTTTTTACACGTGCAAATGTAAAGAAAGGCGTTTCTCCTTTCACTCCCAATAGCTTCTTTACACGGGTGACTATTAGGTCGATTTTCGCCGTGCGGCTAGTTGCTTCAAAAATCGCCTACCAAGCCGCATCGCTAACCCGATTACACTGTACCGCTAGTTTTACACAGGTAAAGGTAAAGGTAAATCGCATGCGCCTTGGTCATTTCAATCGTCTGCAACTGATCGTTACACGGTCGATTTTAGTCACCGTTGCCGCGCGGCTAAAGTCGAATGCTACCATACTTTGGGGCTTGCGGTTTTAGTCACTTGCGGCCTAGCCGAATTGCCATTTACACTGTCGGATTTAGTCACCCGTATAAAGGCCTGAGGGAGTAAAATATAACATTTTCATGTTTGAAATTGGGACGGGTTGGTAATAACCAATAAAAATAATTAGTGAGCTATTAAAATTGTGTACATTGGCACTGTTTTTCTCCGTTTTAGGAAGAAAAACCTACCCCTTAAATCTTGCGGTCCTGGGCGTGGACGTTCTCTCGCTGAAGACCATGTTGAGGGCCGTGGTCTCTGACGGGAGCAAGTGGCACGCCGCCGTCTCTTTCTGCGAGCAGGTAATGCGCGCGAGGGGTGTGTGTTGGGTAACCTCCTCGAGTGTCGCTCCGATTCCGATCCCGCTGCAGTCCGGGGGGAACGGAATCGGAGCGGCCGGTACACCCTGGGCGGCGGTCAATGGCTTCCCCTTCACCCCTTCATAGGGTTGGCATTGATCGTCGGCCAATACCCAACGTGGCGGGAACACATCGCTCTCCGTACTCCTCTGCTTTCAGAGGAGACAGGATGAGCGATGCTGTTAGTGGTGAGATGGCCCAGGGTCAGCCGGGGTGCGAGGGATATGCTCTATGGGTAACCTTACACCCCGGCGTCTGAAGACCCGAGACGGCGTGCGGTTTTAGTCGGTGCAAGCCCGACATAACCGCCCCCGCTGGCCGGCGGGGGGGTATCCGAAGGGATTTCCGCACGATAAAAAAAAAAAAAAAAAGGTAATGCGCGCGAAAGAGACTGCGAAGAGGGAGCGGAAGAGAACCCTGCCCCCGAGTTCCGCAGTCTGCGGCGTCCTCGCACTCGTCTACGCCCAGGACTACCAACCTCCATGATCGTGGCCTGAGGACGGCAGTTGGCCGACTCGCCGTCCTTACAGAAGCAGGCCGTGGCGGAGGCGAGTCGTGTGTCACACACCTGCCAACTCACCGACGCGGGATTAAACCCGACCCCACCAGGCGAAGTCGCGGTGGCGGCCAAAGTCTGCCGGTAACCCTGGGGTTATCCTTTCGAGGCTTACCCGGGGTTCCCGGCAATGGACACTTGGAGAGGACACCGTGTAGTTTTAGTCGGTCCGATTCCGACACGCACACCCCATCGTTGGCACCGATGGGTTGAAGCCCGTGGAGGTTTCCACACGCTAAAAAAGCCCTTCAATCTTAGGTCTTTGAATTTGTGGTGACTCAGGCGTCGGAAGTCGCTGAACGACCTCCGTTCTCCATGAGCGCAGGCATAGGGGTGACCGGTGAAGCTGCCTGTCAACCTAGCAGAAGCAGACCGGGACGGCCGGCGGCGCGTTGTGCGCCCTCCCTGTTACCGGGGGCGAGACGGGGACAACGTGGTTCCCAAACCCGACGAGGCCATCTCGAAACTGGTCATCGCCCTGCGTCAGTCGGGGTGCCATGGAAATGCCTTATGTGCTACCTTACACGGCGTTGAAGACCCGAAACGGCGAAAAAAGTCTTGGAATTTGTGAATTTTTCGCATAATTTTGAGTGTAACATAAATAATCAAATTTACTTTAAACCACAATTTAAATTTCCAACCAACATACTTATCCATTTGCAAAAAACTTAACAAAGGGGAATTCAACACTAAACTGCAGCAGTTTTCACAATAGGAATAAGAAGTGGGCATTCAACGGTTACTCCGTTACAACTTACCCACTTTTGTTAAAGCTTTTTATAAGAACAATACTAGGGAATATTTTTTTGCTTCAGTGCAACACAGGTCATTCAAAAGAGCAAGTTTCAGTTCACGACTGTTAAGAAAGGAACACGTTATAGGAGGTACTTGCTTAATGTTTTGTAATTTTTTTTTCATTGAGTGCTGATACTTGAGTAAGATACTGGTAGACGACCTGTCTGAGAGGTTCGTGCCTAAGTGGTAACCGAGAAGGTTAACACATTGCAAAAGTTGAGCAATCCTAGCCAGGTCAGTCTTAGGATGGGTCACCATTCTCGACATTGAGACCCCTCCGTATCTCGTTGAGCACGTTCAACCATCGGTCCCGGTTGGTATATTCGTACGAACATCTATGGCACTCGTCACGGGCGGTTGGAGCCCTAAAAAGTCCAATAACTTGTCTAACTACAGAATTTCGATATCACCAGTACCCACTGGAGATCAGGCGTTGCCCTCCCCCCCTCTTTCCGTAGACACCGAGGTGGGGCCATCTCGAAACCGGCGATGGCCCTGGGTCAGCCGCGGTGCGAGGGTAATACCTTATGGGGCCACCTTACACCCCGGCGTCTGAACACCCGTCGTCGAATCCGACAGGACCTCCCCCGCTGACCAACTGGGGGGAAAAGTCAAAAGTCAAAAACCATTTATTCTGTATAGACCATTAACAAAACGTCAAAAAAAAAATTAATCGAATGTTTGGCAAATGAACCACCGCGCCGGTTCGAAACGCGGCCCTGTCCTGAGAAGACTCCGGCAAGAAACTCAGCGGGCTGTTTTTTATTTTTGGTCTATTTACAAACATATTTACTTAACCTAAGTACAATATTTCGTTTGAGTAGCATAGAGAGAGAGAGCAAACAGTTCATATACAAGCTTGTTTGTCCTCTAAATAGTCTTGAATTTTATAATAGTCTTTTTGGCAGAGTTTACTTTTAATTTGGCTTTTAAATTTATGAAGAGGTAGATTCTTCATTTCACTAGGAAGCTTGTTGTAGAAGCGCATACAGTTACCCTGAAAGGAATTACTAATCTTGTGGAGTCGACTATTACAAACCACAAGATTGTTTTTATGAATCAGGAATCCGAGGGGATTAGAGCACGAAAATAGGAAGTGTCTAAGTACCCCCTACTCCTCCCTTATTGGTTCATCATGGCTTTTATGAAAACGACGTCACATCCTCGTTCACCAATCAATAGATATACCGGCTTGCGGACTTATAATCTATGTCAATATCAAATTTTACTCAGCCGTTCTGGTAACATTGATTAACTAACATCTTTCACCTTTATAACAGTAGAAAGAAGTAAAATGAATAATTCTGGATGTGTAAGGAGCCATTTAAGTATTTTTAGCAGTCTATATTCATTTTTGAACGGAATCAAATGGTGGCACAGAGAGACGATTAACGACAAGAATTATCTTCAGATTAGTCTAAATTCAATTGAAGTTCTACGGTCTACTAATACCGATTTGCAAATACAATTACGAACAAGCGATATGGCCGTATCTTTTAACTTATCAGTTTAATTTTTCACGACTTTAAGGGGTTAGAGAGGTCTCTAACCCCTTAAAGTCGTGAAAAATTAAACTATTATTAACTAAAAGCAGGTGCCTATCTATAATACCTACCTACAGATTTCTGATTCATAAATATACAAATTCCTGATATATAAGCAATTCTTGCCACTGATTGTTCATATTTATCCGTACTTTTAAAAACGTTCTTCCATGTTCCAACAATGTAAAGACGTTGAAAGTATTCATTTTCAAAAACATTCGTTCTGCATAAGGACTTCTGTTCTGTTCACTGAATTGGAGCCCGCAAGGGGCACTTCTTTTAAACATAAACCTTTTATAAAATTGCTTCGCTCAGTACTTACTTTAAATACATTGTTTCTATTTATTGATTTTTGTAAATCCGCTGCGAATTATTATTTTACTTAAGATTTTGTAACATGTAATCAATAGTAATCTTTTACATGTGAGGGGGGCACGTGCAACGTGCCGCCACCTCGGCCTGCTTCTGTTAGGGTGACAGGCGGCTTCACCTATCATCCCTAGGCCTGCGCTCATGGAGGACGGAGGTCCTTGAGTGAACTCCGACGTCTGAGTTGCTTCCTCGCATCGCAAGCTCTTCCTTCTCTAGAGAGAACTGAGTCTTTGGCTTTCAAAATGCAACCTGCTACCCAAACCGAGATAAGCGCCGGATGATGATGATAGATTACAGTCTGGATAAGCACATAGGCTACTTCCCATCCCAGGAATACGTCTCTGTAGCCCGTAGAAACGTTATCAGTATTTCAAACAGGTTTAGCCGCGGGCAACAGTTTGTAGAATAAAGTCGTTTGATCTGCCCCGTAGTATTAATAAATTATTTATATGAAACTTGAAAATAAATGTTGTATAGTAAATCCAGTACATTTCCAAAGACTCTGTTGAGGCAAAATTTTGCTTCCAAATGCTCCGACGGTAATCCGGCAACATCCTTAGCTAGAAAAATAGTTTTTATTTTCGCTCATCTTGGCGAACCGACTTAATCCATAAACATGATTTTGACGGTCTCTGTGGCCTAGCGGTATAGCGTTCGATTACTAGATCGAGGTCGCAGGCACGATTCACGCAGTGAAAAAATTGTTTGTGTGCATGAATATGTATATTTGCATTGATCTGGGTGTTTCTACGTGTAATGTGTCTATTATTATTATTATATATTGATAACCTTACCTCTTATCCCTTCCTTAAAACAATATATAAAACATTAATATTATTAACTTTGTCCTCTGGGGATTATAAACTACTTGAACATCATCTATTGGTTCATGTATTCCTATGTAAAAAAGCTATATATTTTGGTGTTAACCAACTTTTGTCGTTGACTGTATGTTTATCCGCATTCTAGAACCCATAATACGAGCTAGTTAGGTAAGCTATGCTTACTTTGGGCCTAAATAGCGCTGAACAATTTACCAGAATATTTATTATTTTTATTTGTTATTATTGTTTATTAAAAATAACATAACGTTTCTTATACAAAATAATATAACAGTAGGTGTACAGCATGCTAGTGGTCTCACTACCCTGGAAGGAAGTAGGAAAGTGTACTTTAGTCCCCGAGATGAAATCCTCGGATGCAAAAGAGATCATCGCTAAGATAACGTTATGGACTGAGTACAGTCCTGTCCCTTAATTGCCTTGTAAGTACTCTAATTTACTCAGAACTACGCGTTCTTGGATAAGCATGACTTGAAGTCAAAATTAGATATAATTTTTTTTTTTATTTATTTGTATTTGTATAGACCAAAACGGAACTTACGAAACGGCAAAATCATCAAAACTAGACCAATGTTTAGCAAATGGACCACCGCACCGGTTCACAACACGGCCCCGTCCTGAGTAAACTCTAGCACAAACTCAGCGGGTAACTTTTTGGTCTATTTACAAATATATTTACTTGATTTAAATTACAATATTTTGTTTAAGGAGAGTATAAGAGTCAACAATTCGTTTCCAAGCTTTTCTAGTGTATAAATATCTTTGAATTTTACGCAGACCACCTATCAACGACAAAAGTAGCTTAACAAATTCTAATTTATTGATTACCTCTCATAAAATAATAAACAAAACATGATTTATATTAACTTTGACCTCTGGGGATTATAAAATTACTTATACAGCTATTATTGTTACATTTATTATAATATAAAAAAAGTTTGTAAACATTTTACTGTTAATCAACTTTTGTCGTTGACTGCACAAAACCTTTTTGGCAAAGTAGACTAATACCTTAACATCTATTACGTAGTACTATCTGATTTACAAAAACAACTCCTAATTGAATTCCAAGCTAACGCAAAAAAATACTCTTCATCATGCGACATCGCGTGATTTTTCCATAAAATAAAATATTACATTCATAAACATTGATCATGCTTCTTAACTCATAAACCGAAAGATAAGTTTTAAACCGCTTCACTGAACATCATAATCAGTAGCAATAATTTACAAAACGTAAAATATATAGGTTTCCCTTGTAGAATCATTATACAATGTAGAATTTATCAAAAATACGTGCACAAAATATCGCAGTTATAATAATATTGAAGAAGAACACAACAAACAGTCTGACAGTCACTCCATCTCTTCTGTTGGGGGACGTACAAATGAATCAAGAACAGTTCTCCACCCGATAGTATACACAGTTCATGACGTCACAAACACAGTGCTCACAGCCATAATATATGCCATAATGCCAGGGCCTCTTGACGAAGTGACATTCTATTAGCGATAACGATAGTAGAAACGTTCAGTAATGTATGAGATTGACATAATATTCACTAATGTGACTAAATATTAATTTAAATTTAAATGGGTCTTTGTTACTCGAAATAAATGATTTATTTATATTTTTCTTTTTATTAATTTTGTTAGCTGAGCGAAGCGAAGCTCTTATACGTGGCTAAGCCGTTTGGTCGAGACTGTACTCCTCCGGAACCACAATACCGATCTTGACCAAATTTGCCATGGTGATAGTGTAGACACCGCTGAGTGTTCAAATACAATGTACCATTGAGGAATAATCATCGAAAAACAGTTTTACGAGCGCGCGGTATTAGTTATGCGCGCGACCGTAGTAACATGCCTTATTTTTCAAGTAAGAGTCCTGCTCGCTCAGCTCAATTTATTTCAGTCGCACCCTGCACTGAATTCCTAGTATAATCATTGAAGTGTCTTGTGATTCATTAATATGATGAACGTATAGAAAGAGGTTCGCTTCGAAGCGATTGCGCTAATAGAATGCCACTTTGTCTACAGGCCCAAGTGTACATCGTTTAAGATATACGGCTGCTTCTGAAATGACCGGGATAAAGAAATAATAGTCTACTACTAACGCCTAAAATGCGAAATTGTGTGTTAGAAGAGACGTGAGAGTACCTTTTTTTTCGTGCGGAAATCCTCTCGGATACTCCCCACCGGCCAGCGGGGGCGGTTATGTCGGACTTGAACTGACTAAAACCGCACGCCGTCTCGGGTCTTCAGACGACGGGGTGTAAGGTTGCCCATAAAGCATATCCCTCGCACTCCGACTGACCCTGGGCCAACTCCGGTTTCGAGATGGCCCCCTCGGGTTTAGGAACCACGGTGTCCCCGTCTTGCCCCGGTTTGGGGGAGAGTACCTTTAGCAAAAATTACATAACATAACATAACATAAACTCACGCCTATATCCTCGAAGGGGTAGGCAGAGGTGCTAGCACCCACATTTCGCCAGTTTATGTTTAGGTCCCAATGTAATAGGTGGCGAGCCTATTGCCATTAACCGGGCACTTATAAACCTGCGATAAATACACACATAACTTCGAAAAGCATTGAAAAGTCATTGGTGTGTGCCATAGTAATACCTGGGATCGAACCCAATACCTCGTCTCAGCAGTCCATTATCCATACCACTAGGCTACCGCGGCTCAGCAAAAATTATAACTGAGAAATTGGATGGGCAGAAGTGTATTATCCCTGCCTGCCCCTTCAAAAGATACAAGGACACGTTTTAAACCACTTCACAGGAAAAAAATCCTAATCAGAAGCAGTAATTTATGTCTCGCAAAATATATGGGTGTCCCTTGTAGGACCATTAACAATATAGGTGTCCCTTGTAGAATCATTAACAATATAGTCGGTACAGCATGTACCCTCGTCAGTGAAACTAATTAACGACCGGCCAACGGTATTAAGACACTATGCCGCAAATTATTAGCGGTGAGCTTACCTAAGTACAGTCATCGTCAAAAGTAGATGAATATTTTTAATTTCTATTTCTTAATAAAAATAATGTCAAACTATGTAATGAGTTCTATAGAAAAAAGTTGATTAAAGTATGTTTATACTATTATAAAATGGTAAATTAGTTGTGTCTATACATTGGAGATATTTAAAAAAGAATACTTGGGTAGTGGTAAATAAACAATTCTGAACACATCTATATTTTTAGGAATTCTTGTCTATTTTAATGCAGTGTTTTTATAAGAAAATGTTTAGTCATAATTAAAATCTGCCTTGTGTTTGATTGCAATTACTTAAGTAAAACCGGAGACGTGACCAAAAAATTATAACCAACCTCTGCGCGGGTGGAGCCACGGGCATCAGCTAGTAATTAATAATTTCCATGCAGATTCATAATTTTATAAATCTGAAAATTATTATCAACTTTTGACGCTAACTGTATAAGGTGGAGGCGAATGTATAATGTTCTTGGGACCTATGACCCTTAGACGGATAGATCATACGGGTTTTGAATATTTTGAATATGTAATGTGGTTACGCTTTATGACTGCGGTATGAAGGCCGTACAGGTATTCCGACGTACCGGTTTCATGAATATGAGTAGGGTAGGGCGGGGCTAGTTGAGCATAGGGGCAAGTTGGGCAATCGAAATATCTCGCAAACTATTCACCGTACCCATAGGCATCGTATGGCGGAAAGAAGGAGTCGCGGGAGGAGTAATGACCACGCGATCGTCAGCGGCGGCTCGACGAGCGAGTGAAGCGCCCGTGCGTTTTGTTTATTTTGTGACCAAAAAGTAAAAACGTCATTTATCGCAGGTTATCGTCTGAATTAGTCAATTGTTATCTGTTTTCAATCAGGTAAGTGTTAATCTTCCAGAGATTTATTGTACTTTTGATATGTAGAGAGGTTCTGGGTATAATTCTGACGATTTTTTTTTAACGTCACTTTTGTTTTAAAATTCCGGCTTGGGGTTAGTTGAGCTATAGTTGCTCAACTTACCCCACGACTCAAACAACTAAAGTAATTAATGTTTTTTTTTTTAGGATGCGGACCTACAAGAGGAAGACTACAAGATCTTACACTACTGAAGATTTAAAAAATGCTGCAAAGGCTGTCAACAATAAAGGAAGTCGGTATCAAACGGATGACTTTGACAAGATTTTGGAAGAAATCAAATGAAGGTGGTGATTCATCCCTGGGCTATGCAACACCAAGGCAATATTTTCTCCTACACAGGAAGACTCTTTGAAAAAATAAGGCATCAATCTTCTATGGATATTCTCCAAAAGACGTCCGTCGCCTTGCCTACGAAAGTGCTGCTAAATTTGGCATTGAAATTCCACCCAGCTGGACTGCAAATAAGATGGGCCGTAAAGAATGGCTTACGATGTTTTTAAAACGAAATCCGGAGCTATCCATACGAAAACCAGAACCCACCAGCCTTGGTTAGGCAACGTCATTTAATGCGCAGAAAGTTAGTTTTTTTTGATAAATTAGCGGAAGTAATGGATAGATATCTATCTATAGGATTTACTGCAGCAGACATTTGGAATATAGATTAGTAAGGAGTATCCACTGTGCTGAAGCCAAATAAAATTGTAGCTGCCAAAGGTAAGCGCAACGTCGGCGCAATGACTTCTGGGTAACGAGGGACTAACGTTACAGTAGTAACTGCTGTAACTGCTATATCTGCTCTTATTATAATTGTATATATAAATATATATGGTAATTTTTTTAAAGATATAAGCTATATGGGTAATAATATAAACATTTAAGTCTGATTTTAAACAGCAAGACTGAATCTAATGCTGAAGTTAATCTTAAGATACGTTAATGTTTTGTTGCTTCTAGTTTTTGTTAATTATTCAAAGAAAATTACTTTAAGTTTTGTTGTTCTGTCACTAAAAGACTATAAATAAAAAGCTGATTGTCAAATACATATTTTACTTCATCTCTAGTCAACATTGAACCCTTGGTTTGGTTATATATTCTTAGTGCTCAACTTGCCCCATACCCTTGCTCAACTTACCTCACCTATGGGGCACATTGAGCGTACTTGACTTTCTGCATTTAAACAGCTGTAGCTCTTAAATTCGACTTGTTACAAAAAAAATACTATGGACACTTTTGCTAAGGGATAAATTACTAATCCATCAAGCCGCATAACAACTCATTGAGACTTATCATTGAGGAGCTATATCCGCTCAAGTGAAAAATTGCTCAACTAGCCCCGCCCTACCCTACCTAGATTTGATCGTTATTAGTCCAATTAGTATTAGTATGGCAACTCGTAGCGCCCAAATTTCACATATTTAAAACCTGGGGCCCAGACAAAGTCACATTCTATTGGCTACAACGCCGGTGGATAAGTCCAAAATGTATGGGAGTGACATTATTCGTCGACATGTCACGTGTAACGAATAATCTCACTCCCATACATTACGGACTTTTTTTTTTCGCTTCCAAGCGATTCCTCTAGTAGAATGTCACTTTCTCTACAGGCCCAGACACGTTATAAAAATAGTGACGTAATTCGTTTGCGATTTATGTTAAATATCTGTTCAACATTGTGATATACTACTGATAACTGCAGGGCACTTCTTTTTGATTATATATTCAGTGTTTTCGTTGGTCATTTACGTGTGCATGTAAACCTAAGTTAATCGAAAACTCTTGAATTTTTTGAGAAACTCCTTTTTGAAGTCGGTTAAAATTTTAATTATAAATGTGTTCGGGGTGTATTGCACACCCGCGATTCGCCAGTTATGTTAGGGTCCCAATGTAATAGGGGGCGAGCCTATTGCCATCTACCGGGCACATTACTAAGCGAGCGATAATCAACATTTTTAATACACACATAACTACGAAAAGTCAGAAGTGTGTGCCCGGGGCGACTGGGGATCGAACTCGAGATCTCGTCTCGGCAGTCCGTTACGTACACCACTGGGCTATCGCCGCTTTTTTTTGTATGTAGGTATCCCTTAAGGCAATATGTAACTATATTGCCTTATGGGATAACATGGTGACAAGGCGTTATAGTAAATAAACATAACATAACATAACTTAACGCCTGTATCCCCGAAGGGGTAGGCAGAGGTGTATTACACATCCACGATTCGCCAGTTATGTTAAGGTCCCAATGTAATAGGGGGCGAGCCTATTGCCATCTACCGGGCACAATATTAAGCGAGCGATAATTACCATTTATTAATGCACACATAACTATGAAAAGTCAGAGGTGTGTGCCCGGGGCGACTGGGGATCGAACTCGAGACCTCGTCTCAGCAGTCCGTTACATACGCCACTATATAAGTTCAAAAGAAACAAAACGTTGAAACACAGTGTAAACTTTCGACTTTAATATCATAAGTAAATCTTAGCAAAACTTTCTCTAATACGTCACGATTGTACTAAAACATAGCGCATACTTAAACATACTTAAACTGCAAATTACATGAAAATCGGCTGCTGTACTGAAATAGAACGTAAGACCACGTACACATTGAAGATAAAGTCATAAACGGTTAACCGCATGAACGTAGGTGAGATCACATAATAACACCCGCTGAATTTCCTCAAAGGACCGACCGACAGTAAATCACACCCACGACAAAATTGCGTTTAGGTCATGCTGTGATTCCGCTGACGCAAAAGTTTGCGTTATAAACGCTTTGTCATGTAGTTTGGATGTTAACTTAAACGTTGGTGGCGCACAATTCGTTTACCGAATAACATCACATCTAGTTTGTGTATGAGAATTCTCTTTGAATAAACTAACCTGGCAGTCTGGCGGCTTCTGTTGGCGTCCCGTCCCACTTGTTGTTTAACTTATTATTTTGTTTGCCCTAGAGAAACAAGCTCCACGTACGTACAGTAACGTATAATAAAATAGTTACAAAAACGTTGGAAGTTTCGTCGTCATATTTATATAACTGAGATTGTCTTTAGACATACTGAAACTTATACTAGGAGGACGTAGGAACGTCGAATAGATTGGTTTGTGGAACGGGAATGAGAATGGAAAGGAATGGAAACTATACAAGCAGAGATACAATTATAAAATAGACTACTACTATGCAAGTAGAGCCGCGGGCATAATCTAGTAGCCTAATATGCCACACCGATACCCCCCTTGGGTCTCTTTCAAGTTAAATAAGGTATAAAGACTGCCTGAGGATGGTATTCGGCCGTCCTCACAGAAGCAGGCCAAGATGGAGGCGTGTCGTGTGTGTGTCCTACACATGCCTGCCAGCTCATCGACGCGAGATCAAACTCGATATCAAAGACGAGGCCGCGATGACGGCCGAAGTCCGCCTGGAACCCTGGGGTTATCCTTTCGAGGACGTACCCGGGGTGTCCGGCAATGGACGCTCGGGAAGGATATCGTGTGTTTTGTCGGTACGATTCGGAAACACCCACCTCATCACTGGCACGGATGAAGTGAACCCCGTTTGGGCTTTCACACGTAAAGAAAAAAAATGCATAAAGGCTTTAAATCTCTATAACGACAGTGAACATACAACCCAAAATGTCTGGTTAGTGGCAAAATGCTACACTTTTACATGAGACAGAAAAATATAACTGACAAAATATAGGTGATAAAAACCTATACCCACCTCTTCAATATACAGATATAAATGTATAAATAATAACAGAATACAGAATGCGATAAACACTTTGATTATGGAAAAGTCCTCTCACCAATAAAGCTAAGTTTTAATGATAGTATTCAGTAGTTTGCCGTTAAAAATAATGTGATCACAAAACAAAGGACAGACGACCATAATAGTCATGTGAATCGTGTTGCAATGAGGTGTATGTGAATATTATTAACATTTGTGTTGAAACAGGATAATCATTACCAAATAGCTTTAATAAGTTATTAACTGCTACCAACGGCGCTGCTTGCTTGGCAACTATATTGGAAATTTAGCAAAATTTTAACTGGTATTTTAATCGGTATGAAAAGGTAACAATTAGACAGGTAGGCTGAGTTACTTTTGCATTAGTGGCCGACTTGGCATGCCAGTAGAGCGTCCGACTGCTATGTCAGAGGACGCGAGTTTGATTTACACTATGAGCAAAATATCTTTATGCATAATATGATAATGTCTATTTGCATTGGTCTGATGTTTTCAGATGAAATCTTTTTAGAACAGAAACACTGGACGTAGAGTAACTGAGAGATCTGAAGGTTACTAGCTGTTGCCCGCGGCTACGCCCGCTTGGATTACATGATCCGTTCCCGCAACCCATGGGAACATAGGCTATTTAATTCCAGACTATTATCTATCCCTATACCCAAGCCAGATCCGAGTTTCTAGTGTGAGTTTTTGTGTTTCCCGTTTCCGTTTCACTTGCGAATCAAAAAACGGTAATTTGTATGATATTAGCGCCACCTGACGGCAAAATTGTGAAACATCTTTTGAGAGAAATAGCTTTACATTAATAAATAAATAAATAAGTAATCTACGACATTCTACACAGCGCTTTCTAGACCCCAAAGTAAGCATAGTTTAACTAGTTTGTGGTAAGGGGTCCAGAATGCGGATAAACATTCTTATATACTTTTTTTTGTAAATACATACATGTTATACATAGAAACACCAAGACCAATTCAAATAGACATATTCATGCATACAAATATTGGCACTGAGCGGGAATCGACCCCACACCCCCTGGCGTAGCAGTCGAATGCACTACCGCTACGAGTACGCCGCAGAGGTGCATCGAACGTGAAACAGCGCTCATAATTCACTTCAGTGGCGTGACAGCGCTTGATAACGTGATTGGTTTATTTGAAATGTTAGAGAGTGAAAGTTGTCAATGAGTCAGTGTTATCAAAGTCACATTTGCTTTCAAATATATAGTAAGTAGTAATAGTAGTGAAAGCTATAGGAGAATTAGATTCAAAAACGTTTTGATTAATTAAAATGCGTGAAAACAACAAATTATGGCCAGGCCGTATTGTTTCGCAGGGAGCATATTTGCTAGCTGCCGCAAATAATGCTCCCTGCAAAAACATACGGGCACAGCATGATAGCAATAATTAATTATTGTATACCCGTTAAACCCTGCTAAGCTAAACCAAGTTGCTTGTGTTAGGACTGGGGTCACGTCAGTAGTGCTATGGCCCCATGTGTACCTGGACGTCGACCAGATGAGAGTATGAAAGGTGTGGTGCCCGCGTTAGTGGGCATGCGCTAGGGGGGGTCACCATAGAAGTATTCCTGCATAGTTTCAGGCCCCCCCAACAAGGCGCAGAATATGGCACACCGTGGTGTTTAGTGGGTATACCCATTCGGTTAGCGGGTGGGAGAGTCCCACACACGTTCTCCGGCTACCACCCCGTGGCCGGCGGAGCCGTGCGTAACAGCATTACCCACGTAAAAAAAAAAGTAATGCTATGGCCAGAATTTGGTCCCGGGTCCTCCCGATCAGGGCACGCCGCAATAGCAGCGGTAAGGCCCACGAGCAACTTGGTTCAGCTTAGCAGGGTTTAACGGGTATACAATAATTAATTATTGCTATCATGCTGTGCCCGTATTGTTTCGCAGGGAGCATATTTGCTAGCTGCCGCAAATAATGCTCCCTGCAAAAAAATACGTGCACAGCATGATAGCAATAATTAATTACCTATTCATTAAAAAATAAAACGTTGCTGTATTTCATAGAAACAAATGATTTTTTGAAGAGAAAAAACGATTAGAAGTCTGATATCCAGTGTAACCAAAAAATCAAAAATGGTAGTCGCAGTACTCGCAGTCATACCGCACCTTTTTATTTCATGTGGAAATCCCATTCGGATACCCACCCGCCGGCCAGCGGGGGCGGTTATGTCGGGCTTGAACCGATTTTTTCCGCACGCCGTCTCGGGTCTTCAGACGTCATATCGCACCTCATGGTGATTAAACCTAGCCTTAGCCTCTGTACTATTTTTTACATTTCTAAATTTTTATGTCTGATTGTATGTGTACCTACATAAATGAATATGAGCCGAACATTTTATTTTTTCCTTCTTCTTACAATCGCGGGTTTTTGAAGCGGGGCGTGAAAAAGCGTCTGTTGAGGCCGTCAAGGTAGGGGCCACCATTTTCGAATCGTCAGCATCTGGGATGGTGGCCCATAATCTTCTGGACTTCACCCCAGATCTTCATCATCCAGTGAGGTGCGGTCAACTGACGGACCCCATGCTTTTTTCTTCCATTCTTATTCTATTCTAATGTAGCATTGATAGCTTAGTGGTTAAGGAGTCAACTTTACGATCGGGAGGACCCTTTTTTTTTTCGTGCGGAAATCCCTTCGGATACCCCCCCGTCGGCCAGCGGGGGCGGTTATGTCGGGCTTGAACCGACTAAAACCGCACGCCATCTCGGGTCTTCAGACGCCGGGGTGTAAGGTTGCCCCTGGAACATATCCCTCGCACCCCGACTGACCCTAGGCCATCTCCGGTTTTGAGATGGCCCCCTCGGGTTTGGAAACCACGGTGTCCCCGTCGTGCCCCGGTTTGGGGGAGGGGTGCTAGTCGCCCCACCGTCCCGGCCTGCTTCTGCTGGGGTGACAGGCGGCCTCACCTGCCACCCCCAGGCCTGCGCTCATGGAGGACGGAGGTCGTTAAGCGACCTCCGGCGCCTGAGTCGCCTGCGACGCGCGGCGTGTATGTTGCGGGCTCCGCGGGCCGGGAGAGTTCTGAACCTCTCCCGGGCGTTCTCCGCCATCTCCTTCGCGAGCATTACATGCTCGCAGAAGGAAGTGGCAGCGGCCCACGCGCTAGCGCTTCGCACCATTGCCGCAATCATACTGCCGAGCGAGAGGACTCCCACCCCGATGGCTGCCACGAGGTCAGGTCTCGGCGCCTCCCACGCCGGGCAGTCTGCCAGCGTGTGCAGCCCTGAGTCCTCGCTCGCGTCGCCGTGATGACACTCAGTCGTTGGCTCCTTCCTGATCCGATGCAGGTGGTCCCCGAAGCACCCCTTCCCGGAGACCACCTGCGTCAGTCGGTACGAGAGGCTTCCGTGTCGCCTCTCTAGCCAATCCTCCATAATGGGCCTTACCGCCGCTATTGCGGCGTGCCCTGATCGGGAGGACCCGGGACAAAATTCTGGCCATAGCATTACTTTTTTTTTTTACGTGGGGAATGCTGTTACGCACGGCTCCACCGGCCACGGGGTGGTAGCCGGAGAACGTGTATGCGACTCTCCCACCCGCTAATCCGGTTAGCGGGTGGGAGAGTCCCATACACGTATACCCACTAAACCACACGGTGTGCCATACTCTGCGCCTTGTCGGGGGGGCCTGAAACTATGCAGGAATACTTCTATGGCGACCCCCCCTAGCGCATACCTACTAACGCGGGCACCACACCTTTCATACTCTCATTTGGTCGACGTCCAGGTACACATGGGGCCATAGCACTACTGACGTGACCCCAGTCCTAACACAAGCAACTTGGTTTAGCTTAGCAGGGTTTAACGGGTATACAAGAAATTTCGGTTACTTTAGTACTATATATTAAAAAAATACTAAAATTACACTTAAGATACCTTTCTCCCCCCCCCCCCCCTCTTTCCGGGGCAAGATGGGGACACCGTACTTCCCGAACCCGAGATGGCCCTGGGTCAGTCGGGGTGCGAGGGAAATGCCTTAGAGCCACCTTAAACCCGAGATCGAGTGCGGTTTTAGTCGGTTCAAGCCTGACACAACCACCCCCGGGACCGGGAGGGGGGGTATCTGAGAGGATATCCGCACGAAAAAAAAGTACCTTCCTCCTTTCAACCTACTACCGAGATAAAAAAATCTATTATAGACTATGACCTATCTATGTGCCAAATTTCATCCAGATCCGTTCAGCCGTTCTGGCGTGATTAAGTAACAAACATCCATCCAACCATCCAAACTTCCGCATTCATAGTCTCATTTATATCAATTATCCCAACATTATACGCTAAGTTAAATACTAAACAGAGCATCAGTTTTATATTCGCGTGTATACAAACTTCATAAAAAAGGGTATAATGTAAATCATTAAAAGTAAACCAACAAAATTACAACGCTATAATAATTATAATCAGTCGGCAAAAAGTGGTTGGTGTGTTTGGTGTAAACAGAAGGAGTCAACCGTCCGTACATTTGTGCTCAAAAGTGAAAAAAAAAACATAAATAAAAAGGGATCTTTGAGGTGTCAAAGGGTGCGATGGCTGCCAGGGTTGGTAAATATAAATGTAATTCTGAAACGCGTAGCTAAATCTATTTGAGTTAACTTTTTATATAATCTCATGACGTCATTAGGTATGTAAAATGTAAATTGTATGATATCAAAGAAGAGAGAGATGAGTTTAATAAAATTACTGCGTGTAGAATGGTATTAATTATTTAATTAAAATTTCAAATTATAATATGGTGTATGGGTATATGGGACCCCACCAAGGCTATCAAACGTCGGTAGCTTAGTGGTTAAGGAGACGACCCTAAGATCGAGAGGTCCAGGGTACGAATCCTGGCCATTACACTGCCGAGGTGAACCCACTCCTAACAAAAGCAATCAAGCTTAGCTGGAGGGGTTAGGGGGAATAGTAGTAATTTCGGTTACTAATATTATTAAAAAAAAACGCGAGTTCAACCTCATCTTAGAGCTGACATAACTGCTTATTGATTCACGCAGCGCAGACGATCCTCGTCTTTGCAGCGTCAATCAATCAGGAGGTCTACTAGTTGCAGGTATTCCGCTCTGAGTGGGGGGGGGGGGCAAATGGCAGTCGCTCTCGTAAAAGCCAAAAGAAATGGAGTTTTAGGATAGCGGAGAGCCGGCTACAAAATGCAAGCTTTGATACAAACAAGAATGGTGCTCGAATAAAGAAAACCAACTTAACAAACAAAATATCTTAATAATAGCACTTTAGCCACCTTGCTCTTAGTAACAAATGGTGTCCGTCCCAGCATGTCCAAAACCTAGTGAAGTACCAGTTTAAGGACTCGCTGTAATAGACTGTGTGCGGTATCTAGGCTATTGTACAGAAAGATCGAATTACATTCTACACTAACCGAAATATTTAAACCTGGGTTTCAATATACACAATCAAAACTCATTTAATAGTAGCTCTTTAGAAACACTAGCATATAATAGAAATTGTAATAAGCTCCACCACAGCACCTATGAGCTACGGACCGATAGCGAACAATAGTCCGATACCAATACGCCTCGATGCAGCACACTCGACAATAGTTGAAAACTAAGTTTGCTGGTCCAGCTTATGAGCCCGGTCCATTTTATGACACCAATAAATTTGATAACAAAAGAACAGTTGAATGCAGGAAGCAATAAACTGTATGTTATAAACTTAGTAGGATATATGATGTAATAGTTTCTGTAGATATTATAAATTCACTAGATTACTCATGCTTCAACTGAATACAGTTAGGAGGTTGCTGCATTAGGGATGTCATATTCCCAAGATGGGTTTAAATCTTTTTTTTTCTTTGTCTAACCCCGAATTCTGGTTGCATATATAGCAACCAGAAATATGCTGCCGGAAATATGAAGTAGACTTCCTACCGCTGATATGATATAATATAGCATGCACTTCGGAGCCCAGGATCAGCTCTCATATTGTTCCTAATTATTTGGCTTATTTTGCTATTTACCGAAATAAATACTGTCAGACCTTCCAACTTCGAGAGGAAATCTTATGCCGAGCCTTGTTCATCAATCAGCAGGTGTACTGGTTTGCAGGTGAGGCTGGGTTGGAACGCGAAGATCTTGGGAAGCCTCAAGACACATAATTTTATGACAACAAAAGAACAATGCAGGGAGTATTAAACTTAGTAGGATAAATGACTTAAAAGTTTCTGTGGGATCCAGCCGTTTGGCAAAATATGTTTCGTCAAATTTCACTTCCCAAAAAACTTATCGCATAGTTTCATTTCCCAAAAGAATGCTTAGCAAATTTATATTTCGCATTTTAATCACTTCGTCAAATATTCATTTGGCAACTTTTTACTTTCTGAATTTTTATTAAGTCAAATATACATTGAGCAAATGCTTTATTTTGTAAAAAAATATATTCCAAAAGTAAGTTCGTTCAAAAAGCATGTCTCATTAATAATTAATTATAAATAAAGTAAAATACATTAATTTCACATAAGTTACGTAGGCTAGATCGGAACTGCCAGAAACGTTGGTTAGGTTAGGTTAGAACTGTGAGCCCAACAGAGGAATTGATTTGTATAATAGCAATATAATTATTATAGAAGCTCTTACTTGTAAATTATTTGTCCAAGATGAAACAAACACCCATGCAGCAGTGTATTTTTTTGCTATGTATGTTGCCACCCATGCCAGGGAAAAGTATGTTATGCCAAACCATATTTGACTACCTAATACTTGGTAAAATGAATTTATTATTATTATTATTTCCAACGGGGACGCCGGTGACCTGGCGGGTGATCAACCCTACCTTAGTGGGTTATTTCACCCATTTCCCCTGATCCTCCCTTTTGGGAAGAATGTGGTTACCCGGCAATCACGGCGTTCCGTCGAACCTACCTCTGTCCATACAAAATCTTACGATCTGGTCCACCTTCAGATCCTCCAGGTCTTCTATGTCCAGTGTATCCGTTGTTTCTTGTGTTTATCAGTTGGCTCGTCCTTTTTTTGTCTATGCCTTTCATGAATATCTTCGACTGTCTCATGCCTGTCGATGATTTCCATCTCCGGTTGGTCTCTGCTTCAATCGGCTGATTACGCCCTTGTTTATTTTCTGGGCAATTGGTAGCCTGGGCTCCGGGCCAACCTGGTTTTCATCAGCTCCTTTCCTGGCCAGTTCATCTGCTAGTTCGTTGCCTGTGTTGCCCTCGTGTCTGGGTACCCAGGCAATCGTCACGTCAGCTGTTCTGTATAGCCTTTCCAATGACTTTTTGAACTCTTTGACAACGGCTGAGGTTGTCTCCACTTTGCCAAGTGCCTTCAGCGCTGCCTGGCTGTCGCTGTAGATGGTGACCTTTCCCGTGCTGTTCAGGTGGCCTGCCATTTCCGTGCATTCCATGATAGCGAAGATTTCTGTTTGGAAGACACTTGCAAACTTTCCTAGGAGTATTGACCTGTTTTTCTCTGTACCGTCTGCGCACCTGATGTGTACTCCGGAGCCAGAGAGCTTTGTTGTCTCTTTTCTGGAGCCGTCTGTGTAGCAGATGGTGCCATTAGTGTTCATCTGCCAGTCGTCTCTCAGTCCTATATGTATTCTATATTTCTTGTCAAATGTCCTTTCTTTCCTTATGAGATCATTGTTTGAAAAGATCATTGATATTCTTTCTTCGTAGTCTTGACTGATCATGGCATGGCCCTCATCTTGTGTGTTGCCAGTCCATAGGCCAGTGCTTTTGAGTTTGAACCACTGTTCAGTCGCTCTCTTTTTCGCCTCCAAGTCTAAAGGGTTTAGGACTAGTATGATCTCGAGCGCGGCCGTGGGTGTGGTCCTCATCGCGCCGGTGGTCATCAGGGCCGCTAGTCTTTGAACTTTGTCTAGTTCTTGTTTGTTCCTTCCTACGTTGGCTTTATGCCACCATACTAGGGGAAATGAAACTTTGCCATGTAACTATTTGTAAAACAATAAATTGCCAAAAATAGTATTGCTAACTGTAAAATTGCGAAAAGTTAATTTGCCAAATGTTTTTTTTGCCATATGAAAATTTGGGAAACATACTTTGGCATGTGACACTTTGGGGAACTTTTTTGTCAAACATTAGTAAACCAGTTTCTGTAGATATTAGAAATTCACTAGATATTTTTTATACCACTTAGGCGGCAGACAAGCACTTGACCCATTTGATGGGAAGCAGTTACCGTGGCCTATGGACGTGTGCAACACCAGGGGTGTCACATTCGCTGTGCTGCCGACCCTGTAGAAACCTTCTAAACCTTCTTTCCATTACTGGGTATAGCTACGAGTTGGTCAGGATGTTGCTGCAGTAAAGTGACTTACTTAATGAATATAATTTTCGCAAAACGGTTTTTTAAGATTAAATACAGTAGTTAGCAGTATAATGTATAATTGGTATGTATTTATAAAAAAAAATATAGTTAAATATGTTTATATACTTTCTGGAACCGATAACACGAGCTAGTTAAGCTAAAAATAAAAAAATAATGATTACTTTGGGTCTAGATAGCGCTGTGTAGAATGTCCTAGAATATATATGTATAAATGTATGTTCGCCATTTGGTCGACATTTATCATCGATTCATCACCATTGAGTCGAAATCCATCATCACCAATGATCGAAAAACCAGTTCGAGTTAACTGAGATTTTAATACAGATTTTTGCAGGCTTTTCCATACTAGTAAATTAATGCTGTGTATTGTGGCACTACTGCGTGCAGTAAACCTTTAGGAATTTTATTAAAAATTGTCAGAGACGAAGAATGACGAATGCTCACTACTACGAGGGCTACGAGTGCTACGTGTGGTTACATCCACTACGATGTGCTACGACTGCTACATGTCTTGTCTTGTGAATAAACAAAACATGAAATGGGTATAAAAATAATCCCGAGGGGGCCATCTCGAAACCGGAGATGGCCCAGGGTCAGTCGGGGTGCGAGGGATATGCTCTATGGGCAACCTTACACCCCGGCGTCTGCAGACCCGAGACGGCGTGCGGTTTTAGTCGGTTCAAGCCCGACATAACCGCCCCCACTGGCCGGCGGGGGGCTATCCGAGGGGATTTCCGCACGAAAAAAAAAAAGGGTATAAAAATAATAAAGTACTATTTTTCATATGATGTCGGTAGCGTAAATTGGCTAAGGCGTTGGACCGGCAATTAAAAGGGTGCGTGTTCAAAGGGGTAGACCAACATGAACCCACTCTCAAAATAAGCATTCTGCCTTAGCAAGAACTTTTAGAAAGCAAATTAGAAATCTTTTTTGATTACACTAATAACTACCCATACGTAATTAAAATTCATGTCCATTCAAAAGTAGCCTGTAAGAAATGGCTTTTAGCGATTTCGCTACATGTACAGTCACCATTGATACTAGTTTAGCACATTTGAAGTTATCAACTATCATAACTGAACAATTACACAAACAAAAATGTTAAATTGGTCTTCTGATGGTTATAAAATTAATTATACACATTAATTACTCAGTAACATATTTCAATCACGTGCTATTATTTTTAGTAATGAGCGGTGGTGAATTTCCCAACGGTCAATCATCTATTCTAATATTATAAATGGAGCGGCCAAATTTTGTGAGTCAGTTTAAATGTTTGGGTTAATAAATCTTCGCAGCCACTGCACTTATTGGAAAAATACATCTACCATTTCAAAGAAGAAAGAAAGAGACGTTTATTTGATGCATGTAGGTCACATTAAACACTTCACTTAAGCTAGTAAATGGTTTATTAATTTATCATATGACTCACGATTTCATCAAAGCGGTGTCCAGTTCCGCATATGCTGGCAAATGGATCATTTGAACGCATTTGAAAGGCACATTGTCCCCGGTGGACATAGACTTCATACTATGTACAAATTACGATGGTTTGAGTTAAAAAACACCACAAATATAAACCGAAGCCAAACCGAAACCTAGCTGTCCCTGCGACTTCGTCTACGTCTTCGATTTTTAGAAAAAGAGGTTTTTTTTTGTTTCTCTCCATAAGAACCATCCTCGTACTTCAAGGAATATTATAAAAAGATTTAGCGAAATTGGTTCAGCTGCTCTCAATATTTGCGCTTAGCAACACATTTTGCGATCCATTTTTAGGGTTCCGTTGCCAATTGGCAAAAAACGGAACCCTTATAAATTCGTCATGTCTGTCTGTCTGTCCGTCCGTATGTCACAGCCACTTTTGTTAGGAAACTATAAGAACTATGCTGTTGAAACTTGGTAAGTAGATGTATTCTGTGAACCGCATTAAGATTTTCACACAAAATATTTAAAAAAAACAATACATTTTGGGGGCATACTTAAAACTGAAACTAAATTTTTTTTTTGATCAAACCCTTACGTGTATCCATGGATAGGTCTTCAAAATTGATTTTGAGGTTTCAATTATCATGTTTTCTAAACTGAATAGTTTGCACGGGAGACACTTCCAAAGTGGTAACATGTAACTTCTAAAATAAGATGATAAAAAAAAATGATATAAACTTCCAACGAAAATTGGTTTGAACGAGATCTAGTAAGGAGTTTTTTTTAATACGTCATAAATCGTAAACCGCTATTTACCTTTCATTCAATCTATTCAAATATAAAAATTATAAAAAATCATTATTATGTTACTTGCTGCTACGGAACCCTTAATGGGCGAGTCCGACTCGCACTTGGCCGCTTTTAATATTATAGATTAACTGTTATACAAATACCGAAATGTATCTAGCTAGTTAGCAGATATAAAAGCGTGGGAGGATAAACAGTTGTACAGTGACAACATGTTCAATATCAATAAACTAGGACGCGGTCCATCCCTAAGGGAATCTCTTCCACTGGATTACAGACAGAGGCGTGTATGCTTAGTCTCCACACAGTACACAATACCCCGCCTGGCTAATGACATGCGACTTACCCCTACTTCTGGCGTGACCGGCTCTGTGATATATAACCTTATCTTTTACTAGCTGATAGCCGCGGCTTTTCCTACGTGCCTTCTCGTTTTGGTCTTATCTCTGGTTCTATTCAACCAATTGTAATTTAACATGCGGCAGTTTTAAGAGGGTTATATGGCTGTACTGTAAGATATCAAGACCTGGAGGTCAAGCTAAGCTCATCTACAAGCCAGTACACCTGTAACGTACAAGGCTCTGGTGCAAGTTTTCTTCTTTGGGTTGGGAGGTCAAGTGGCAGTTGCTCCCATAAAAGCCGTATAAGCCAAATCAAAAGGAGGAGAATGCGTAAGAGGATCCTGGACTCCAAAGTGAAAGGCTCGAGATTTTTAAAGATTTTTTATGAATTAGTAACACTCTACATGGTTTATCTATCTCTATGCAGTTCTGGTGCTAACCAAACTAAATTTCCGTACGTTGGGCTTACCCGGGGTGCCCGGCAATGGACACTTGGGGAAGACACCATGTGGTTTTAGTCGGTCCGAATACGACACGCCCACCCCATCGTCGGTACCGATGGGGTGAAGCCCGAGGGGGTTTCCACACGTATAGAAAAGAAAAGGCGGTTCTGCCATACGTTTTATTGGAAAAAATATAGCTCACTTAGGACCTTTAATATTTAAATCCGTGGTGCCTTATCTCTTTATAGGTAATTTTTCATACTCATAGTCTTTATTGTACACATACAATTTTTTTATATATAATCAAAAGGATAAAGGCTTAACTCAATGTTGCGTATTCAATATAATAACATAACATAAACTCACGCCTATATCCCCGAAGGGGTAGACAGAGGTGCTAGCACCCACATTTCGCCAGTTTATGTTTAGGTCCCAATGTAATAGGTGGCGAGCCTATTGCCATTAACGGCACTTATAAACCTGCGATAAATACACAAATAACTTCGAAAAGCATCGAAAAGTCATTGGTGTGTGCCATGGTAAAACCTGGGATCGAACCTGAGACCTCGTCTCAGCAGTCCATTAGCCATACCACTAGGCTACCGCGGTTTTTAATTTATTTTAAATCTATTGATATAAAATGGAAATTAAACAAAGTGCATCTATTAATGAAAAAAGTGACGAAGAAATAGCGAAAGAAAATGAGTGAGTACTTTATAAAGATATTGGCGATGATGGTTCTGGTAATAATGATGGTGAAAAAGTCGTTGAAATTATGGATGGAAGTTGATTTTTCTGAGAGATAAACTTTTTAATGTAAAATAATTGTAATAGTTCTGTAGTGTTGTATTTTTAACGTAATATAAATTGTCATGTTTGTGTACAATAGCCGAATAAATGAATATTGTATGTTACCACATAAATGATAGTACTTTTATACTGATAATTAAAGCAATTCGTGCAAAATTATTCCCTAACCATTCCAAAATATCAAAAATGCACAATGTTAATATTCAAGATTTCACTTCTGCCGGCACTCCCGTAGTGCAACCCGTCGTTTTTTTACAGGGTGAAATCACTGGTTCAGTGAGCAAAAGCTTCAGGTGCAATAACAAATAGCAGTTACACTAATTAAAATATCGTTTCGCTGAAATTTTGCTAACTGTTGAAATTTCTGTTTCACTTTTGAGGCAGTGCACCAGCACGAATAACCTGGCTCGTACAACCATCTCACTGAATATTGAGTTTAATTCGGAATGGACAGAATAAGGAATTACAACCTGCGGGCTTTGTATGAAAGGTTTAATGACGGTAGAGGAATATTTTTTAGGTTATTTTTTTTTTTAAATAAGAGAGATAGGAGCACCGCGCATTTTGAGTGGTATGTCAAACGATTTTATATTTAATGTATGTTCTGTCAAACGATGTCATTTTTAATGTATGTTAATTATTCTTATAAAAATTTGTTAAGTATTTTAAAATTATGTCAATCGTTCATTATATTAAATATTAGAGATTATGTTGTTATATCATCTATTACTCTTACCCATTTGAAATTTATCTTTACTTTCGGTCATATAAACTATATTTTAATATTCGGCATTTTAGTATTAGGCGTTCCGATTATAGGTCTTATAAGATTCTTTATTTTAAACTTTCGGTATTTAGAACTTTCGATTATATAAACATTCGGGATTTTAATATTCGGCCTTCCGTTCGTAGGGCTTATGAATATCGGTATTTTCAAATTCGGCATTGTAATACGTACCCATGTGCATGTATATAAATATATAATACAAATAAAATTGTTTATTTGTCCCGAAATAAGGATTACATTGTAAGGTCTTATAATTAAGGCATAATTTGTGTTACATTTTGTACTGGTAACTGGTTCCCAAGGTAGGCTGAAGCCTGTATTTTGGGAGTCATTACTCAAACGATAACATTTATATACATTATAAATCATCATCCATGGTGAATTTTGGTATGCATGAATGTAACTGTTAAACAATAGTTGGCGACTAATGTCATTATTCTAAATTTTTAAACACTTAAATAAGGCTTGCTTAAAGACCGGTGTGAATCGACAAGCACGAGAATAAAAATTGTACATATTTCATTTTTTTTTAAATCAAAAAATCAAATTTCACACCATACTGAAGTTGAGTTGATGAATTACCGTAAATAAAATAGCTGAAAATATCATTTTTACAAGATAGAGTGTATCGTTTTAGCTGACAATGTTTGTAATATCAGTCAGAGTAAATTCACCTTTGCAAACGATAGCAAAGGTGAACCCTAACTCGGTTTATCGACTCGATTATTCTGAATCATGTTCATCTTGTCAGATTTGACATTGAAGAAAATATTTTTTTCATTGAATACATTTCAGCAGTAATGTACATATTACAAAAATTATGAAGGAATGAAACAAAAGCTATGAAGGAGTTTATTCAAAAGACAGGGTAATGTTGGAGCAAACCTGAGCTATTATAACCAACAGCTTTCAGAACAACTCTGTTTGCACATACTCTTCATTACCTATACATAAATTGAGACCCACATCATATAATTGTCTTAAAAACGTCCATTTTCGTCCCTAGTCAAGACAATTTTCCCTGTGACGTAACATGGGAACCCTTGTTACATTATTCTGGATGAAAAAGTACGGATTTTAATAGAATGTCGGGTTGTGACGTAAGTCGGGTACAGTCAGTATCAAAAATAGATTACAAAACTGTCATGCAGTGACCCAAATTATTAATTTATTGATATTAAATAATTTTCAATTCCTCAGAAGAGGCATTAGTGGTAAAGCGGTCTGAAAACGATGGCGTATTAAGAAACTTTCTTACATTTATGTTGACTGGTCATGAGTTCGCGGATCCACATTTCTAATCTTCCATTGTTTGTTTATCTTGGCATTCACGGAAGTGACAGCTAACCCAAACCCGATAGGAAAGCCCTAAAGATGCTATTCCGAGAACGATTGCAGATTGCAACCACAGGCGGTATTGCTACCTGCGGTTGTGGTTGAACGCAGTGTCGCCTGCGGTAGCGACACTTGTATAACAATGTACAGTGGTTTATACAATTCCCGGAATCTTTGTGTAACAGGTAAACATGGTAGATAAACGGTAAGGTGGCTATGTCGGAATCGAACCAACTAAAACTACACGGTGTTCTGTTACGGATACCTGTTACGGGGGAACTGAGGTATACCCTAAGGAAGGAATTTCCCCATGAACCCCACCAGGCCCTGGCCAGCCGTCGTGAATCAAACAGCCTCACAGTGGAGTCGCTAAAAATAGCACACACGGAACATGTTACGTCACCGTCTTTGGCCTGCTTCTACTAGAGCCAAGGGAAGATAATGTAAGAATATCACTTTTTACACAGTGCTATCTAGATCTAAAACCAGCATGGCGTATCAAGCTTGTGTTATGGGTTCTAGAATAGCAGTCAATAGCCGATCTAACCCGTCATAGATAGTTCATAACAAAAGGAAAAGAACCAGTCTCCAGTATACTAGCGAACCTTCAACACTGAACATATTGCCACTCAAAATCAATATCTATACATATAATAAAGTTAAAGAGGTTGCTTGTTTGCTTGTTTGAACGCGCTGATCTATGGAACTGTCTGTGAGATTTGAAAGAATTCTTTTAGCATTTGATAGCTCAGTTCTTGGAAAAGAAAACACTATACCCTTTAGGAGCCATGCAATAAAAAGAAGGTAGAGAGATACGGGCGGGTGCATCGCATCACCGGCTACGCCGAGCATGGCGGGTGAAACCGTGGGTCACAGCTATACCTTGGCAAATTCATACGTGGCCCTCCCATGGTTCGCGTGATGAGAAGCTTAATTCAGGGGGGGAACGTTCGCCCGGGTCGAGGGTTACCTGATGACCGTGTCACTTGCACGTTTCACCACCCCCGCTGACTAACTCTCCTCATCCCTGTCATGCATGAATTTGTCAATGTATAGTTGAAATAATAAATAAGTAAACATAAATATTCTACGATATTCTACACAGCGATTTTTAGACCCCAAGTAAGCATAGTTAAACTAGCTCGTGTTATGGGTTCCAGAATGCGGATATACATACTTATGTATTATTTTTTTTTGTAAATACATACATATTATACATATAAACACCCTGACAAATGCAAATAGACATATTCATGCATATAAATATTTGCACTGCACGCCCCCTGGCGTAGCAGTCGAATGCACTTCCGCTACGCCACAGAGGCCTTTATAAGATAAATTATTACTTTTTTGGTACAACCACACATTCAAGCAAAGAAAAGCATGACCCAACCTACAAAAACCCTCAACGACATACTCCACGACCAATAAAACATATTTCAATCACTCGCCAATTATGTCAAAACCTGAAACAGGTCCCGATAATGTCATTCTCGAACGCACAAAAACTTCGAGTATGTATAGTACTGTGTCCCCACTGACAATGAAAAGGGTAACTCGACATAGCGACACATGTCTGCAATACCTACGGTTGTAGGGCCTTAATTAAAGGGCGTCTCATTTCGTCTGAGGTCGCGACCGGGGACCTCCCCCTAACCAATTGCTTTTTAATTAGTAACAAATATGGAAGGTGTATTTTGTTGTAATTATGTTTCGAAATAGGCCTTTAGGGATTTCTAGAAGAAGTATACTATAAAACAAAGTTATTATTGTCAAAGCGCTAATTCCAGTGGCATCCAAAGCTTGCAATTTGAAGCCTAAAATCTGCTTTTTGTTCTCTTGATTTGGCTTATCTTTTTTTTTATCGTGTGGAAACCCCCACGGGCTTCACCCCATCGGTGCCGACGGTGAGCTGGGCGTGTCGGAATCAGACCGACTAAAACCACACGGTGTCCTTCCCAAGTGTCCATTGCCGGGCACCCCGGGTAGGCCCTCGAAAGGATAACCCCAGGGTTACCGACGGACTTTGGCCGCCACCGCGGCCTCGCCTGGTGGGGTCGGGCTTTATCCCGCGTCGGTGAGTGGGCAGGCACACACACACAGGACACACACGCTACGCCTCCGCCACGGCCTGCTTCTGTAAGGACGGCGGGTCGGCCAACTGCCGTCCTCAGGCCCCGATCATGGAGGTCGGTAGTAGACGAGTGTGGAACTCGGGGGGCAGGGTACTGACCCAGAGCCTCCAGCCAGAGTGGCTGGAGGGGATCTTGGGCTCCCTGTTCCCAGCGAGAGCGGAGGAGCATGTTCCTTTTGCGTATGGCTAATGGATAATAGCGAGCGTGATGTGCCCGAAGTCAGGGAGAGTGAGCTAGGGGTAGCAGTGCTCCGGCTTAAAGCTCGGAAATGCACTGCCCCCGGACCCAACGGCATTCCAGGCCGAGCATGGGTCCTGGCCCTTGAGGAACTAGGGCCTCGACTGGTGGCGCTCTTTAGCGCATGCCTCGAAAGGGGCCAGTTCCCAAAGGCATGGAAGACGGGGAAACTGGTCCTTATCCGGAAGGTAGGGCGGCTGGCGGATCAGCCATCCGGTTACCGGCCGATCGTGCTGCTCGACGAGGTGTGCAAGCTCTTTGAGCGGATTATTGCAGAGCGCCTTGTCGAGCATCACACGAACGTGGGGTCAGATCTGGCGGACAACCAGTTCGGTTTCCGCCGGGGGCGCTCCACCGTGGAAGCGATCATGTGCATTAGGCACCTGGCGGAGGAAGTAGTCTCGCGGGGAGGGGTGGTGGTGGCGGTGTCTCTCGACATCGCCAACGCCTTCAACGCCCTACCCTGGAGCTGCGTTAGGAAGGCTCTCGCATATCACGGAGTGATTTGGCTTATTTTGACTTTTACGGGAGCTTATCTTCTCTACTTTATGGGTGCGTATATATTACGAAGGCTACCCACGTACTTTGCGTACCTCTACAGGTCTCATAGTGGTGACTTGAGAAAGACTCAACTGTTTGAGTACCTGCATCGGTCGGTTTTTCAAGATTAGAAGGTTTTTTCAGGGTCGGCAGCGCGAGTGTGATAGCCATAGTGTTGCATACGTCCATAGGCCACTGTAACCGCTTCCCATCAGGTGGGCCGTGTGCTTGTCTGCCACCTAAGTAAAAAAATAGCAACTGCATTCTAACCCTACCATAATAGTTATGGTATAAGTATGACTAAAAACACATTTGACACTATTATCCGCATAGCGGAGGCGTGTATGTAAGAGAAGAAAACAAATGTTGTATTAAAATTAACCCTAGTAGAAACACTTAATCATATCATAATTTGTTTTTATCAAATCAATATCTATCTTAGTATATATAACAAATGTACCTTAACCATCATTAATATAGGGAGACAATGATTTCAACTGAAAAGTAAAGTTAGTCCTGCAAATATACTATAAAAACTACTACTTACTGGTACTATATTTTTTATAAGCCATTGCTTATAAAAAATATAGTACCTGTAAGTGTGTGCCAAACATTTTTGGTGCTTTCATTATTGATAATCTTAATTCTATTCCCGTACAGAGTAATGAATATACTGATTCCAGTAATTAATTAACTATCTACACTAAAGTTTGCACGGAACACTTAATTTACGAATTAAACTTGCACTTATCTGATTTCATTTTTAATAATATCATTTAAAAGGTATGTTGAACATGACAACGTAACTTTTTACTGTCAAACGATCCAAAAACGGTACCATGCCGTTCCTGCGACGCGGATAGCTATCATCTATCTCTAGAGTGAACTAGGCCTCATCAAATAATATCGTAGCAATTTTTCGCCAGTCATTCCGGTTCCGGGTATCTCATAATTGCAAATATAATATTGTTGTTTTATCTTGTCATGTCCATCATGGCCAAAATTTATCGCGTTTCAAGTCCCGTCTTGTATATTCACTTTTTCGGCTCTTTTTTTCGTTGATGTATCTACTACTACTACTACTACTATGTATAGGAAAAGTTACCATAACAATTGATTCAAAATTTCATTGAATTAATGTGTCGTAGAAATCTTAAAACAATGTTGAAAATGATTGTGACATCATTCATTGTTTTCGTAGTTCGTAAGAATTATGGTAGATGGATCTAGCGTCGCTCCAAGACGCAATGCATCGGAGAGTTTCGAATATCTAGGACGTGTCCAGCTAAATTGGTTAGAATATTCCCCCTTTAAGGGACTGTTTGCAGGTTCAAGTCCCGTCCTGAATGTTGACTTTTCCGAATCTGAATCTATAAGAAAAGGTAGCACATTAATTACTTCAAAATTTCATTGATTAGAGTGGTCAACTAAGTCTGCGGACCTTAAGGGGTTGACAGGGACCAACTGTTATAGTCGGTGGAGTCAATCCATGAAAAATTGGCAGTGGTCAACTGAGCCGATGGGTTGAGTTAGCTGTGGGCCTAGTTGACACTGACACCATTTCATCAAATGAATGTATTTCATGACGTCACATTCTGTCAAAATTTCAGCTGTGTAACTATCACGGTTTATGAGATACATCCCACCGATAAGCTGAACTAGAGAGGCTCGTGGCAAAGTGGTGGCCGGGTAACTCAATGCAATGATAAGCAAGACTAGCTAAGGCAGTCTTAGGATGTGTGACCATCTCAACTCATTGAAACCACTCCATGCCTCAAAGAGCAGCTTCAATATTGGTCCCGGTTGCCATATGAAAATTCGTTACAGGTAGTTGAAGCCCTGAAAAGACGAGTTACCTAATGAAATAACTGTCAGCGGACAATTGAGCCCGCGGGCTGAGTTAGCTGTGGTCAGTTGACTCTGATGTCATTTCATGCAATGGTAGAATTTCATGACATCATATTTTGTCAAAATTTCAGCTGCCTGCCTGTAACTGTGTGAGAAATATCCCACCGATATACATCTATTATGTACCACGTAGTCTCAGTAATAGGATTCCGTTGGTTACCCTTCGGGTACGGAACTCAAAAAAAAAACAACGATACCGAAGCAATCAAGATAATTTCCTATTTACTATGAAGCCCGTTCCTTTGTAATTTCGCTTCATTATTTCAAAGGATTTGTTGGTCGCTCGAAAGAATATATTGCTGATAATGAACTTGGCTAATGAACCTCGCAGCACGCCCAAACTGCAGGATGGTACGTACTCGTAATATTATTGAATAATGTATTGGTAAAAATAGAAAATGTATAAAATTTATGTGGGGATACATTTTTTCACCAAGTTTTTTATTTAATTTTTTATTTATTTATTCATTTTACTTAAAACTACCATTACAGGTTACCCCAATGCGATAGCTAGTACTTAATATAACTAATTACATATAATGATGCCTTCGTGAACTCACTCAGAGAAACCGTAAACACATCTATAATTTCTACAATCTTGTTGAGGGCGCGAAGAGCGCGAGTGAACGGCGCCTCGGCCCGCAGGTGTGTGCGCGCGCGCGGTATCGCCAACAGTGGCGGCCGGCGCCGGCGCCACACGTACCGGTCCGGCACACTCAGGGACAACACACCCAGTATCGCTGGGTTATGTGATTTACCCCTCATTATTCCGAAAATATATGTTACCACCGCGAGTTCCCGCCTAACTTTTAACTCGTTGTATCCCCCCATTCCCAATACAAACAAGGTGGGATACGATCTTCGGGGCCCAACCAAATCTTATCTGCAAGTCGCTACACCTGTTGATTGACGGACGAGGCTCTGGTGCAGGTTTTCTTTCAGTGTTAGGGCATCAGGCCGCAGTCATACCCATATAAAATAAATACTAGCTGGTAATAATAGTATGTGCTTATAGTATACTCCCATATAAACTAGAAATTCAGTGCAGGGTGCGACTGAAATAAACTGAGCTGAGCGAGCAGGATTCTTACTTGAAAAATAAGGCATCTTACTACGGTCGCGCGCATAGCTAATGATTATTCCTCAATGGTATATTGTATTTGCACAGTTGACCTCTAAACACTCAGCGGTGTCTACACTATCACCATGGCAAATTTGGTCAAGATTAGTATTGTGGTTCCGGAGGAGTACAGTCTCGACCAAACGGCTTAGCCACGTATAAGAGCTGAGCTTCGCTCAGCTCAAAAAGGATAAGGCAGAATACTGTGCTGTTCGAGTCTGATGTACTCAATACCCACCTCATCGTTAGCTCCGGTGAGGTGTACCCCCAAGGGGTTTCTGCAAGCAAAAATAAAAGGTTGATATCCTTTCGATGTAAATATATTATACAGTCATGATAAAAAGTCCAGTGGATGGTAACAGCCTTGCTCCATATTACGTAATTCAATGACGGAATATGGATGGTGACGTGACGGTCGTGATGTATGATGTGTGAAACTATCTATATAATTATTATAAAGCGAGAGGAATCGAATTTTGTGACTTTAATAAATGAATATAAATATTCTACGACATTCTACACAGCGCTATCTAGCCCCAAAGTAAGCATAGTTTAACTAGCTTGTGGTATGGGTAACACACTTATATACTTTTTTTTTTGTAAATGCATACATATTACACATAGAAACGCCCAGACCAATACAAATGAGACATATTCATGCATACAAATATTTGCACTGAGCGGGAATTGAACCCGCGCCCTTTGTCGTAGCAGTCGCATGCACTATCGCTACGCCACAGAGGCAGTCAAATATTTATATGTTTGGGGTAATCTTCGGAACCACTGCACTTACTGGCCAAATTCTTTCACTATTTGAAAGGTACATTATCCCCGATAGACATAGGCTATATATTCCTTGGGGCGACTAGCGCCCCTTCCCCAAACCGGGGCAAGACGGGGACATCGTGGTTCCCAAACCCGAGGGGGCCATCTCGAAACCAGAGATGGCCCAGGGTCAGTCGGGGTGTGAGGGATATGCTCTATGGGCAACCTTACACCCCGGCGTCTGTAGACCCGAGACGGCGTGCGGTTTTAGTCGGTTCAAGCCCGACATAACCGCCCCCGCCGGCCGGCGGGGGGTATCCGAAGGGTATTCCGCACGAAAAAAAAAAAAAAAGGTACATTATCCCCGATTAACATAGGCTATATATTCCTTGAGGCGACTAGCGCCCCTCCCCCAAACCGGGGCAAGACGGGGACAGCGTGGTTCCCAAACCTGAGGGGGCCATCTCGAAACCAGAGATGGCCCAGGGTCAGTCGGGGTTCGAGGGATATGCCCTATGGGTAACCTTACACCCCGGCGTCTGTAGACCCAAGACGGCGTGCGGTTTTAGTCGGTTCAAGCCCGACATAACCACCCCCGCTGGCCGGCGGGGGAGTATCCGAAGGGATTTCCACACGAAAAAAAAAGCTATATATTCCTCTGAGACTTTTCCCAACTCAGTTGAAAGAACCAGAGAAGTAATAATTACGTGAAACTTTGCAATATTATATCCAACTTTAAATGTTTGTACCTTTTTTTTTTTTTTTTTTATCGTGCGGAAATCCCTTCGGATACCCCCCCGCCGGCCAGCGGGGGCGGTTATGTCGGGCTTGCACCGACTAAAACCGCACGCCGTCTCGGGTCTTCAGACGCCGGGGTGTAAGGTTACCCATAGAGCATATCCCTCGCACCCCGGCTGACCCTGGGCCATCTCACCACTAACAGCATCGCTCATCCTGTCTCCTCTGAAAGCAGAGGAGTACGGAGAGCGATGTGTTCCCGCCACGTTGGGTATTGGCCGACGATCAATGCCAACCCTATGAAGGGGTGAAGGGGAAGCCATTGACCGCCGCCCAGGGTGTACCGGCCGCTCCGATTCCGTTCCCCCCGGACTGCAGCGGGATCGGAATCGGAGCGACACTCGAGGAGGTTACCCAACACACACCCCTAAATGTTTGTACCTGTGTTCACTATGTATTAATCAGATTATGGTGCTTTGGTGTTGTTCAGGAAATTCATTTTACATTCATGAATAGAAAATCATTTAGTAAAATAATTAAACTTAACGTCCTTACTGGTATTGTTAACAAACGTATTGGTAGCAAAATGAGTTAAGGTTTATGACACTCTCAAAACTGTACCAAAAGCAATGTACTTAAGGTATATTTTCCTGTATATATAATATGCTATAAATATAATTTATAATTAAATGTTTCTTTACTATACTACTACATTTTTTATTTTTTATTTATTTTTACATTACTTACATTTTTACTATATCATGTTCTAGACTCGCAGAGTAGAAAAACAGCATAATTTTTCTCGATAATAATACGAAGTACTTTCTAAATATTTTCATTTACATAAACACATCTGCCTACCCCTTCGGGGAAACAGGCGTGAAGTTATGTTATACAACCCATCACAATTACCACAATTTCTTTTTAAAATATACTGAACTAGCAGAGCCAGCGACTTCGCCCGCGTGATATTATGCATGTATTATAGATATATATACGTACTTCATGAAATCTATTAAAAAAACCGCATTAAAATCCGTTACGTAATTTGAAAGATCTAAGTATGTATAGGGACAGACATACGGGAAAAGGGACTTTAAAGGGTGATATAGAACAAAATTTCTTTGAAATATTTTCATTATCCAGCAATGTAAAAGTAAAAGTTAAGTAAAAAGTATGGGAGTCGAAGAATGCCTCCCATCGATGTCGTTTGGTAAAGTACCTTTTTTTTTTTTTTTTTTATCGTGCGGAAATCCCTTCGGATACCCCCCCGCGTGCCAGCGGGGGCGGTTATGTCGGGCTTGAACCGACTAAAACCGCACGCCGTCTCGGGTCTACAGACGCCGGGGTGTAAGGTTGCCCATAGAGCATATCCCTAGCACCCCGACTGACCCTGGGCCATCTCCGGTTTCGAGATGGCCCCCTCGGTTGGTAAAGTACCTAAAAGGCATTGCCGCGTTGGATGGCAGTAAAAATAGAGAAGATTGGTATTATATTGGTTATGTAACGCCCACGAGTATTGGAAGCGAGAGCCCTTGCCTCTGTACCAGTGGCGCAAGGAGGCGCTGGAGCGGGGCCATAGGCCGGAGCCCCGAGAAATCAGGGATCAGTGGTCCTTGCTCCGCCAGGAACTCATGGAGACATGGAGGGTGCGACTTGAGCACCCAAGGTGGGGGGAATCCACCATTGCGGTGGTGAGACCGATCATGAAGGTGTGGTTGGAGAGGGACCATGGGGACCTCTCCTACCGGATGTGCCAGATGGTTACCGGACACGGGTGTTTCGGTAAGTATCTGTGGCGCATCCACCGGGAGACAACGCCGCAGTGCCAGCACTGCGAGGATCCTGGCGAAGACACGACGCTACACACGTTGGTGGAGTGCCCTTCGTGGGCGAGTCAACGCCGGGATCTCGTTGCGGTCCTGGGCGTGGACGTTATCTCGTTGGAGACCATGGTGAGGGCCGTGGTCTCCGACGGGAGCAAGTGGCACGCCGCCGCCTCTTTCTGCGAGCAGGTAATGCGCGCGAAAGAGACGGCGGAGAGGGAGCGGGAGAGAACCCTGCCCCCCGAGTTTCGCAGTCTGCGGCGAGGACGCCGCAGACTCATCTACGCCCGGGACTACCGACCTCCATGATCGGGGCCTGAGGACGGCAGTTGGCCGACTCGCCGTCCTTACAGAAGCAGGCCGTGGCGGAGGCGTGTCGTGTGTGCCCTACACACGCCTGCCAACTCACCGAAGCGGGATAAAACCCGACCCCACCAGGCGAGGCCGCGGTGGTGACCAAAGTCCGCGGGCAACCCTGGGGTTATCCTTTCGAGGGCTTACCCGGGGTGCCCGGCAACGGACACTTGGAGAGGACACCGTGCGGTTTTAGTCGAGACACGACATAACCACCCCCGCTGGCCAGCGAGGGGTATCCGAAGGGATTTCCGCACGTAAAAAAAAAAACGCCCTCGAGTATATTTTATCGTAATGACATTAATTTTAACAACATCAAGTCAAGTTTAATCGCATTCGATATTTAAATTACTTTATTTGATTACCATTCTTAAAAACAGAATAAATAAAAAGACCATGCTAATTCCAAAAGTGAATGAAATTAAAAAGAAACTGTGAGAAAACCGCCAAAACACACTTGAGATTATAATTAATGATCCTGATTCTATTCAAAAGTTAAGAGCTTGAAGCACTTGAGTACAATTAATGTTCTTCATTCGATTTAGTACTTAGGAGAGATAAAAAATGAACAGACGGTAGATGGAACATTGTTTAATTTCAACAAGGTCTTGAGTGTGTTCGCTGGCTCAAGATTAATTCTCACCGCTAACTCTAGCCACGTGGTGTTCGTCTTAGGAAAACAAGGTACCTGTTTAATTCCTCAAGAGTCCGGTTGGAAATAATTAATTTAAGAGAGCCATCTTTTTAGGGTTCCGTTGCCAAATAGCAAAAAACGGAACCCTTATAGATTCGTCATTTCTATCTGTCTGCCCGTCCGTATGTCACAGCCACTTTTTTCCGAAACTATAAGAACTATGCTGTTGAAACTTGGTAAGTAGATGTATTCTGTGAACGGCATTAAGATTTTCATACAAAAATAGAAAAAAAAACAATACATTTTGGGGGTTCCCCATACTTAGAGCTGAAACTCAAAAATACTTTTTTCATCAAAAATTTCTTCAAAAATTATCTTGAGGTTTCTAATAATATTTTTTTCTAGACTGAATAGGTGTTTGCGCGAGAGACATTTCCAAAGTGGTAAAATGTGCCCCCCCCCCCCCCCCCCGTAACTTCTAAAATAAGAGAATGATAAACCTTTTTTTTTTTTTTTTTTACGTGCGGAAATCCCTTCGGATACCCCCCCGCTGGCCAGCGGGGGTGGTTATGTCGTGTCTCGACTAAAACCGCACGGTGTCCTCCCCAAGTGTCCGTTGCCGGGCAGCCCGGGTAAGCCCTCGAAAGGATAACCCCAGGGTTGCCGGCGGACTTTGGCCGCCTTCGCGGCCTCGCCTGGTGGGGTCGGGTTTTATCCCGCTTCGGTGAGTTGGCAGGCGTGTGTAGGGCACACACGACACGCCTCCGCCACGGCCTGCTTCTGTAAGGACGGCGAGTCGGCCAACTGCCGTCCTCAGGCCCCGATCATGGAGGTCGGTAGTCCTGGGCGTAGATGAGTCTGCGGCGTCCTCGCCGCAGACTCATCTACGCCCAGAATGCCCACGCCCAGAATGATAAACCTAAAAAAAAAATATGATGTACATTACCATGTAAACTTCCATCAAAAATTGGTTTGAACGAGATCTAGTAGGTAGTTTTTTTTTTACGTCATAAATCGTAAACCACAATTTACCTATCATTCAATTATATCAAATATAAAAATAAACATAAAACATTATTATGTTACTTGTAACAGCAAGTAACATAATAATGCGTTTTCCCTTCATGGGCGAGTCCGACTCGCAGTTGGCAATTTTTTTTACTTTCAACTATTTTTGAATGATCTACAAATATATCCCCACACTTCGTTTGTTAATTGATCTACTTTTTCATTAGTAAGATGCTCTATGGAGTTTCAGGAAAGTTCTAGAACTCCACAAAATTTATCATCAAAGTCATCACTGCGTCATGGCCCATTCAATGGACAATTACGGAGAAATAGGCTACCATAGTTTATTTGGAAGCATGGGGGTGTATGGGGGCCCCTCCAAGATCTTAGAGGCCCAAACCAACATCATCTACTAGCCGGTACACCAGCTGATTTACGTACAAGACTAATATGGGGCAGGCTTTCCTCTCGAGTTTGAGGAGTCAATAGCTCCAATAAATGCCGTACAAGTAAAACAAAAAGAAGATTAAGGAATAAGCGGATCCCAGGCATAAAGGTAGAAGCCTCGGATTGCCACCAGGAACAGCACTAAGATAATTATGAAGATGTCATTGTGGAGGACCGAGGTGTGATGCTCCTGCAACACAAAGGGCGGGCCGAGGCCCCCTTACTGTTGAAGTTAAGATTCAGTAAATTCAGCGCATGAACTTCATTATCGCGATGCAGGATTATGACATAGTCACATAGTAGTTGTGACATAGTGGACGGTTGTAGTTCAGCTTGCTGGTAGCTAGATGGCGCTGGCTTCATGTGGTATCCAAGTAGTTCAGTTTACTGTTGCTAGATGTTACCTGGGTACATGTGGTATCGCCACAACATTTTCTTTCGTAAGACGCTCTTCGGAGTTCCAAGGAGGTGCCAGAACTTCACAAAATTGATCTTTAAAGTTTTCATTGCTTAAAACCTCTTAAAGTAACTGAAGCGTTCATAGCATCTTCTTTAACAATTTTGGGGAATTACACGACCATAGGATTCAGAAACTGGTTTTTAAAGTGTTTGAATAATAACACCCGTTTGTAAATATTGCAACGAAATCATAAAGTCGTTTGTTGTACGTTAAAAATTGAGCTTTTTCATGAAGAAATGCTTAAGTCATTACACAGTATTGTCAGGGGACCGAGAAACTTTTCACATTATTTATGTAAAAATACGTCTAAAATTTTTCCATGGTGGTTCGGGATGAAATGAATAAATAGACGGTATCACTTCGTCTTTCCCGTATTTGATTAACGATCAACAATTTATAATCCTAAAGCAATGTTTGCTCACATTCTACAATAATTATCGTTGTTTGCAAGTTAGACTCATTATAATACTAATTTTATTTACCAAAAATATACTCATAATTGAACTTGCACGTTGGGAATTTTCAAGATGGGAAAAACCAATCGAATACATGACACTGTTACCGTTACATTACCGTTACCGACATTTTATATAAATCATCTGTTTAAAGGTGTTCTTGAGGGTTCTTGAGTTTTTCGTGGGGTTCTTGAGAGTTCTTGAGTTTTTCGTGTATACACACGTAATTGTTCAAGTTTTCACTCCTGTTGGCACTCCGTTTTTTTTAATACTTGTGTTAGTATTAAGTTGTCTCAATCAATCAGTTACTTTATAGTAGTCTACCACTGGATTTAGAACTCTGCCTGTGTGCACCATAGCACCTGATCCTCCACTTTCGACATCCACTCTATCCCAGCCTCCTTTTTAGGTCGTCAATTAATTTGGCTAAAGGGCGATATACCTACCTTCCGTTGATTCGACGTCACCACTTTCAATGACCATCGGTCGTTAAGTAAGTTAATATCTTACTAATATTATAAGTTTATTTTTATAAATTTACGTTTAATTCAAGTTTTATATAGAATTAAAACAAAAAGCAAAAACTTCAATTTTAATCAATTACTGAGAGATTTCTTTCATAATTGACATTGAAAAATTTATTTTCTTCAGGGTATAGGTGAAATTTGGCAAGACCGTAAAACACACACATACTCAACGCAGACTTTCTCTTTATAACAATAAAAAATTTGATCACGGAGATAATGGCATTTTCACGCTCAAAACCAGCCAAGAATTTATTATTCGATGGTATGCACAGAAAATATTTCAATAACAAATTCTCAGTTTGTTATTGAAATATTATATATCTCTTTGAACTTATAACTGGCACACAAATGTGGTACCTTGCCGTGTACAGACGATAGCAAAATGATTATACTTATATTGAAGGGTAAATATGTTTCATCTTTATATTACAGTTTGTTGAACTACAGATTTATGAACGATTTTATCCTGAATAAGAGATTCTGGATAGAATCGTTCATACATCTGTATTCATGACATTAAAGGCGGAAAATTCCAAAAGCCAGTAAAATTTCAATATAATTTCTAACAGGAAAATATGGAAGAGAATGATATGTTGCGCCAATCCCAAAAATTATGACAAGGACAAGTAGATGATAATGATGTAGCAAATTAGTGAAAGGAAAATAATTTTAAAATTAGCTGATTTAGCTTAAGCAATACAGCTTGTTCCTATGAACATGAAAGCTATATTTAAATAAAACTAAACTAAACTAGCGTCGCCTTAGGACGTATATAACATATCGGAGAATTTCGAATATCTAGGTGACTCAGTTAGCCAGAGCATTCCCCCTCTAAGGGGCTGGTTGCGGGTTCAAGTCCTGTTCTAGATGTTCTCTTTTCCGATCTAAAATCTAGAAAACACACGCAAATCGCGATTTGATGTTATTTTATTTTAACATTGAACCCGACGTTTCAGTTGCTTTTTAGCAGCCATGGTCACGGGGAGACTGAAGATGGTGGTTGTCTTGTAGTTGGAAGTGTAAGTTATCTCAAAGTACCCGAACTATGCTGAATTTACGCAGAATGAGCTCACAGTGTCATGAAGTCTTGTTGTATTTTGATTTTCTTGGAATTAATTAAGAGAATGACTGGATCCCAAGCTAGTTCCAATCATTTTTTCTATTAAATTATAAATTTAAATTATAAATTTCAATAGCCTCGCGGAACATCCTAGGTAGGAATCGATTTTTTAGCGTGTATTTGAGGTTTATCAAACCTTAAGTAACGCATGGTCCCCTGTTACCTATATATTTATAAATGACCCTTGCGCCTTAGGGAAATGCGAAGTCTTCTTTATGATACTGCACCAGTTTACACGAATAATAATATAAAACTACTATTGGATTATATCGCGATTTATAGCTTGTTATATTTATTTGTAAGTAGTATGTATAGTGTTTAATCACTTGATCTTTATTTAATTGTTAATATTAACATTATTACGTAGAATGGAGTCTTACTGTGTTTTTTTTCTTCTTTTTCTTTCTTCTCTTCTTTTCTTTTTAGTTCAATAGAGATGAGTACCTCTTTTTTTTTTTTTTATCGTGCGGAAATCCCTTCGGATACCCCCCCGCGTGCCAGCAGGGCGGTTATGTCGGGTTTGAACCGACTAAAACCGCACGCCGTCTCGGGTCTACAGACGCCGGGGTATAAGGTTGCCCATAGAGCATATCCCTCGCACCCCGACTGACCCTGGGCCATCTCCAGTTTCGAGATGGCCCCCTCGGGTTTGGGAACCACGGTGTCCCCGGTCTGCCCCGGTTTGGGGGAGGGGCGCTAGTCGCCGCACTGTCCCGGCCTGCTTCTGCTGGGGTGACAGGCGGCCTCACCTGTCACCCCCAGGCCTGCGCTCATGGAGGACGGAGGTCGTTAAGCGACCTCCGGCGCTTGAGTCGCCTGCGACGCGCGGCGAGCAAGTTGCGGGCTCGGCGGGCCGGGAGAGCTCTAAATCTCTCCCGGGCGCGCTCCGCCCTCTCCTTCGCGAGCATTACATACTCGCAGAAGGAGGTGGCGGCGGCCCACGCGCTCGCGCTCCGCACCATTGCCGCAATCATGCTGCCGAGCGAGAGGACTCCCACCCCGATGACTGCCACGAGGTCACGCCTCGGCGCCTCCCACGCCGGGCAGTCCGCCAGCGTGTGCAGCCCTGAGTCCTCGCTCGCGTCACAGTGATGACACTCAGGCGTTGGCTCCTTCCTGATCCGATGCAGGTGGTCCCCGAAGCACCCCTTCCCGGAGATCACCTGCGTCAGTCGGTACGAGAGGCTTCCGTGTCGCCTCTCTAGCCAATCCTCCATGATGGGCCTTACCGCCGCTATTGCGGCGTGCCCTGCGCTTGGTCGCCCAAGTCGTTCCTTCCACTCCACCACGATGGCCTGGCGGAGCTGGGACTGCACGGCCTCGATTTCTCGAGGCTCGGGGTTCCATTCCTGTTCCCGCGCCTCCTTTCGCCACTGGTACAGTTGCGAAAGGGCTCTCGCCTCCAGGTCCCATGGCGGAGTTCCGGCAAGGAGACTCGCCGCCTCGAAGGAGATCGTGCGGTACCCGCGGATGACCCTGATGGTCATAACTCGCTGCGGAGCGCGCAGCATCCGCACAGTTCTGGTCCTCAGGGCCTCCGCCCATATTGGGCACCCATACAGGGCCATGGACCACACGATCCCCTAGTAAAGTTCCCTGCAGGATAGAAATTTAGGTGCTCTTTTAAATTCAATAGCATTTTCCATGATACCGTGCTAGCTCTAGACATCAAGTAAACACATTGTGTCTCCTTGTTTAAAGTATTTTTTAACAGAAACATTTAATAAAATCAAACCAATCATGAGCATAATTAAGCATCAATTTTATAGTACCTTTTTTTTCCGTGCGGAAATCCCTTCGGATATCCCCCCGCTGACCAGCGGGGGCGGTTATGTCGGGCTTGAACCGACTACTCAATAATCTATTGGTAGTATAATACTCACATGGATTCAGCAGCAGGTGAAACTGACTTTTTGGTTAGATAAATATGTAGCAGAACTTTTAACTAAAAAAATTAACACATTACAAAAGCTAACAGTTTTACTTCACTAGTTCTGCATGGAATGAACATTTTAATATAGTCTATATAATATACGCGTATGTGTGTACTCCTGTACGATGTACGAGTCATTTACAGTATGTGAAGCGGACACATTGAGAGATAAAGATACGAATAAATTTATTTTAGGGTAAATATACTAAGCCGACTACGCTAAGTTCATTATCGTGAGTTCTGGTACTAATAGATAACATTAAAATCAAGGATTGTAGACAAGTATAAGCATATTGACTAACGATACTAGTTAAAATTAATTAAACGATACACACATGACATTGCGATGTCCTTTGATGACCGGTATGAAAGGTCGTACTTAGTTCATATCAGAACAGAATCTGATATGAACTAAATACGACCTAGCATGAATCGGCTTCGTCAAAATGAGTTCTCTGGTATTTCATATCATGTTATGAAAAGATACTCGCGGAAATCACGCCAAGATATTAGTATAGGAGAATTTCGAATATCCAAGACGTGTCTAGGTAGCTCAGTTGGTCACAGCAGAAAGGTCGCAGATTCAAATCCCGTCTTGGATGTTTTTTTTTCCGTTACGTGCTATGACCGCATTATCTAAGCCAAAAAATGCGACAAGATACTCATATATGCGGTAGACACAAAACATTGTTATACGTATTATGTAATTTTTTAATTAGTTTATGTGTTGCCACAAATAATAATAACAACAGGATCACGCTGTATGTGCACGGGCCGCTTCTCGGAATCTGCTGTGTGGAACTAGCCGGGCTGCCACGAACAACATATCCGGTGAGCGAACAACTGACTACCTGGTTCCCAGATACATAAATAGATTACCCTCAACAGTGCGAGATACTATTACGCCATCCTGAGGGGGCCATCTCAAAACCGGAGATGGCCCAGGGTCAGTCGGGGTGCGAGGGATATACTCTATGGGCAACCTTACACCCCGGCGTCTGTAGACCCGAGACGGCGTGCGGTTTTAGTCGGTTCAAGCCCGACATAACCACCCCCGCTGGCACAAGGGATTTCCGCACGCAAAAAAAAAGATACTATTACGCCTACTAATATAAAATATAAGTTGAGATCATTTTGTCTAAATAATAACATAACATAACTTCACGCCTGTATCCCCGAAGGGGTAGGCAGAGGTATATTACACACCCGCGATTATGAAATTGGTTCAATATAGATTTAGGTAAGTACAGCATACAATACAAACCTTCGTGGTAATGTTATTTAAATGTGAAATAACTAAACACGCACACACACGCCCCCTTCCCCCTTCCGGGGAAATGATGGAGATACCGTGTTTCTCAAACCTGTGGGGGCCATCCCGAAAGCGGAGATGACCCTGGGTCAGCCGGGGTCCGAGGGAAATCCCTTATAAACCCATGCAGTTGTAGTCGAATCAAGCCCGCCATAATATAAGGTCTGAGGAGGGGGGGCGGATTCCAAGGGGATTTCCGCATGACAAAAAGTTATTAATATACCTACTTTATATCCTTTATTATAATAACATAACATAAACTCTATTATTATAATATTATTGAGTACTTTTACTGTACATTTACTGTACATAATATTATTGATACTTTTAAGCCCTTTTAGGTAGATTTCGATGAAATCGATCCACCTATTGGTTTCTTGACTACTGTCGAATTTTAAAAAAATTTCTTCATAGGAGGTCTAGTTATGACCCCCTGAATCCGAAATGACCACAGGTCAAAAAGTTTATATTTATATATATATATATGTATGTATGGTTCCACTTCCCAAAATTTGCGGCACTCTCACGGTCGCATTTTTGCCCCGATCGCTTTCAAACTGCGGTCAAAAATTGCTTGGGTGTAAACTTAGTTTAAGTTCGTGAACGGGTGGAATCCGGCCTAAGGGGACGGTAGGGCCTCACTTTTTGTGAAACAGTTTTTCCTCAAAATTTCACGTTCCATGAAAGATATTCGAACTGTTCTAATTTTATCCCATAGTATACATGAATACCAACAACTTTAAATTATAAACCTATAAGATTAAAACTTTAACTAAAAGTGGAGGGGGGAAAAACCACAATTTTTCGGGAAAAAAAATCATAACTTCTAACCGGTGAACATTCTTGCCGTGGGAAACATTATTAATCGATAGGCCATTTTTAAGTCTAAAATAAATGTCTGAAAAGTTTTTCGCTAAAAGTTACCGGTTTCGAGAAAAAAAAATAAACATGTTAAAAAATAATATTAATGGCTTCCCGAAATCTACCTGTGCGTTCCCTCTGCGGGAACGGATTTTTTTAACATAACGTAACTTCACGCCTGTATCCCCAAAGGGGTAGGCAGAGGTGTATTACACACCCACGATTCGCCAGTTACTTTTAAGCCCTTTTTTAACATAACATAACTTCACGCCTGTATCCCCGAAGCAGTAGGCAGAGGTGTATTACACACCCACGATTCGCCAGTTATGTTTAGGTCCCAATGTAATAGGGGGCGAGCCTATTGCCATCTACAGGGCACATTACTAAGCGAGCGATAATCAACATTTTTAATACACACATAACTACGAAAAGTCAGAGGTGTGTGCCCGGGGCGACTAGAGATTGAACTCGAGACCTCGTCTCGGCAGTCCGTTACGTACACCACTGGACTATCGCCGCTTCTTTTAATAAATAAATTATTATTATTAATGAAGTAGAGAGTTGTGACTGCAAAGATATATGACAACATCATAAGACAGCCCGAGGTGCGTATATAGATTTTACATTGAAATATAACCATTTTACAATAATTGAGCTGAGTGAGACGAAGTCGAGCGAAAGCTCCTCATACCAGACTTCAGAATTTTCTTTGCCACAGGTCTCCTCCTAAACTACTAATCCAATCAGAACCAAATTTGGCATGATTAAAGATGTCAATCAGAGGAAGGTTTATGGATATATTTTGAAAAAATTAATGCTACCACAGAGGAATGATCACCGTTAAAAAAAATCCAGATGGAATTACATAATAATCGCTCGAGACACTGTCACCAAACTTTAGACGCTCAGAAAGCATGTCCAGAGTTGTGACTTTCAAAAAGAATTTTCAAAATCGGACATGCCACGGAGGAATGTTCACTGTTCAAAATTTTCAAAATCTGGTTTCTCACTCAGCTCAACATTGCAAGCAGCGATTCGCCTTACAGACCTAGTAATATGAATACTGAAGACATGAAATTGTTTCTGCAGTTTTAGTAATAACACTTTCCGCTCAGTTCATGCCGAAGTCGTATCCTAACAAACTCGCAGTACTTACATGTACCGGTGATGCAACTCTGCAGACAAGGCTGAGTTATTTTACACATCCGATGTTCTAAAACTAAGTATTTTCGTGATGATTGTGCATGCACAGTACTGTTGAACTTTGTGACTTCATTCCACGACATCTGGCAATATATGCGTAAAATAAACGCGACATTAAAACTGTTTTACATGGAAATATTTGAAGTAACTTATTAGTGAGGTATTGGAGATAATATATGGGAGCATATGTAATATTTAAAAAAGTTTTATAGACGTTTCAAAAGTTATCATATTTTTACTTGAATATATCTAATATATTTTTTAAACATTTAAATAAAAATACTTTTAACGGATTGTTGTCGTTTGGCAGCTAAAAAACAGCCAAAATGTTGGGATCAGGGAAAATAATAAAATAACATCAAATAAATCGCAACAGAATCCGGTAAAAGTAGTTTTATTTCAATGTGTGATATTCGAGCACAATTCCAACGGTGACAAATTTTTTGAAAATATTTTAAACTCAAAAACAGAACCTTAGAATTTGAAATAGTTATGTACGCGCTACCGTCATCTCTTTTAACCACCCGCTACTTGGAAACGGGGAACTTTACACGACGGTAGTCGATAGTATTTGCCAACATATTCAACAGCTGTGCAAAATGGAACATTAAGACCAGGTGCTAACAAGTTCCACACATGATAAATACTCGCCAGAATGTCTGTGCTTACCAGACAGATTTTTCAGCATTAAAATATCTCACTTGAGACTTGTAATGTTTAAATCATTGGTATCTGCTCTGTGCTTTATTATTCTTAGGGTTCCGTTGCCAAATGGCAAAAAACGGAACCCTTATAGATTCGTCATGTCTGTCTGTCTGTCCGTCCGTATGTCACAGCCACTTTTTCCGAAACTATAAGAACTATGCTATTGAAACTTGGTAAATAGACGTATTATGTGAACAGCATTAAGATTTTCACACAAAAATAGAAAAAAAACAATAAATTTTGGAGGCCCCCCATACTTAGACCTGAAACTCAAACATTTTTTTTTATCAAACCCATACGTGTAGGGGTATCTATGGATAGGTCTTCAAAAATGATATTGAGGTTTCTAATATCATTTTTCTCTAAACTGAATAGTTTGCTCGAGAGACACTTCCAAAATGGTAAAATTTGTGCCCCCCCCCCCCCCCTCTCCCTGTAACTTCTAAACTAAGAGAATAATAAAACTAAAAAAATATTATGATGTACATTGCCATGTAAACTTCCACCGAAAATTGGTTTGAACGAGATCTAGTAAGTAGTTTTTTTTAATACGTCATAAATCGTAAACCGTAATTTACCTTTCATTCAATCAACTCAAATATTAAATAAAAAAAAAAAGCATTATTATGTTACTTGCTGCTACGGAACTCTTCATGGGCGAGTCCGAATCGCACTTGGCCGCTTTTTTCTTCTGCTTAAGTTAAACCTATTGTTATGTATTAGGTGATATTGATGGATGAGGCTAGTGTGCACGCTTTCCTTTTGGGGTGAGGGTAGTCGCTACCGTAAAAACTAAGATAAACCAAACTTGGAAGGGAGGACAGAAGATCCCGGAAGTGCAAGTTCTGGATGCAACTGGGATTGGTGTTCGGATGATAATAAGTAAATTTATATATCAGAGAGAATTAAAGGAACAGATACACATACACCTAATTATATAATATACTAGCTGTACCCGCGATTTTGCCTGCGTGAATTTCGATAAGGGTTTTATTTTTGCACGGCAAACTAATTCATTTTCTAAAATAAAAGTTGGCTAAGTTACTGGTTCCACACCCAATACATTATTCAATTCAAATCAATTACAATTAAATGGGTAACACCCAATGATTACGCCTTATCACAGCTATCTGCAGTAAAAATTCCGTTATCGTCACACGTTCATACATTATATAGGTAGTACTAGTTGATGCCCGCGCGGATCTGCATCAAAATCCGTTCAGTCGTTTTTGCGTCCATCGCAAAACAAACAGACAAGAATTAAAAAATATATATATGTACAGAATCGTTAACATTTCGTAACATAATCCAAGTTTTTTTTTACTAACGATCACAATTGTGGTACTGTATGTTCAAAAAAGTGAATTAATTTCGCACGCCGTTTAATAATTTCTACCTTCCTCTAATAAGAACATCGGCTGATACAGATTTCTAAGACAAGAAAAATTCACATATAAACCAATATCTTACCGTGCCAAGTATAAGAGGCCTACCAATGCACCACGAAAGTTACAGTGAAGACACATTTTTTACTATAGTAAATTACTCGTACTACCTACATGAGTAAAGTAGGTGTTTTTGGTGCTCCACCAATATTTTTGGGCCCAAGATAAACTCACCTGCAAGTCGATATACCTACTGATTGATGGCTGCGGATGCTGCGGGCTTTCCTCCGGGGTTGGGAGGTTAGATAGTATTCGCTCTCAAAAATGCCGGATAAGTCAAACCAAGAGGAGAGGTGGAAAAGGAGATGGGCTCCAAAATATAGCCTCGGATGTAACCGGGAGCCACGCTTTGGTCTAAGCTTAGCATTGCGAGTCGTAATATGATGAAATCTGATTTGAGATATGATACTTCTACATCTCATACTTAACACATTGATCATACTAAGGCATAGTTCATAGTTTTGTTCGTTTTACCCGGGTAATTAATACGTAAGTCTCGTATTAATATTATTTCGTAATTGACTTAAGTGTTTTTGGTCGCCGTGGACTTAGGTGTCTTTGGCCGCCGATCAATATTATCTCTTAATTGACTTAAGTGTTTTTGACCGCCGTCACTATGATCAGTGACATTTCTCCAATAGCTTGAATAAAAGGGTTCATTTCATTCAATCATTCAAATGATGAGAATGGGTGTATGGGGCAATGTCAAGCCCGTCGGGGCCAAATCAACCTCATCCGCAAGCCGGGGTGCATCTGCTGATTGACGGACGGAGTCTGGCGCCGTTTTAGGGGCACTCCCATAAAAGCCATTTAAACGAAACCAGGAGTAGGAGTAAGTGGACCCATGGGTTCCGTAGTGATCCTTGGGTACAACCGGGAATAACGCTTAGATGATCATAATTCAAATGATGAGAAAAGATCAAGATCTGAAAGCGACGAGTGGTTGACCGATATTCGTTTTGGAATTAGAATAGGCCTCCTGGGAACCTACCCTCGTTAAACCAGACTTGAAACGACTAAACTTTTTGCCAGAACCTCATCGAACCTCAATTTATTTCAGACATGTAAATATTGTGTATTGTAGCCACGATCTGTGAAATAACTCAGTCTAGCTCCCGAAGGAACTATAATTCAATTCGGGATAAACAATGTACTTGTAAACTCCATTATAGTATGATTATATATTATAAAATGACAATATTTTGTGGGAAGAAAAAATATATAGAGAGGTGGTATTTACTGATGCCTCTTAACTGGATTATCTATCTAGAGACATATACACATTTTTTAATATAACAATATAATCTTTTTTAAGAATCTAATGCCAATTTTATAATATTTTAGAATAACACAATTATCACTTAATACAAGAATCGTAAAATTAAAAAAAAAATGTAAAATAAAATATATCAATATAATATGTCATATGCTTACATAGCGTTTATCTTTTATATTAACAGCAAAAAAAACAACAAAACGAGTGAAGATTTTTTAATTAAAATTATTTACCAAGTGTACGAAAATACAAAAGTGTATAAACTAGGTTAGAACCTATTTTTCTACACTTTTTAAACCAATAACTTATTGAACAGCATACGTATCAATGCATCTGACAAAAAAAAAACTAGAAACTGGCAATGACGGCAATCGTTTCGATCATAGCAAAAGTATCCCCCCAATGTCGATCGAAGCCGAATCACCGAATTAACGGGTTCGGCGTTGAATATTTCACACTAATGTTTCGCATTGAAGCATGAAGGGCGTTCGGCAGCTTATTGATGGTTTCGCTATACAATTTAGGGCAGAGTACATAATAGGAAGAAGAAAATGTATTGCTTGAATGAATTAGATAATATTGGCGAAACAGTTGAGGGTAGCCTATTAATATGTTGTAAATTGTGGCAACGGGTTTTCAGGTGAAATGAAAGCTGCTTTTTATAAATGACTTTTTAGATATTTGCCTGTGAGCTTGCGGGCAGAACTGCTGTGCAAGAGGTCCCGGTTTAATTATTAAATCAGGTTCAGCATTTTTGGAGTTCCCTTATAGAAGAGATATATTCTCATACTTTGTAGAAGTTCACGCCTTTTTCAGTATTAATTGGTTTAATCGACTTGTGGAATACCATCGTAGTACTTAATATTGACTCTTAATATACAGGGCGTCCCACGGCGATGCCACGTGGAGGAAAAGTATCTTAAATAATGTAGATAGAGGAGACTTTATTTTGATTTAAAGTGCACTCCTAGATTTTCGAAAACGTATCAATCATAAGGATTAAATCTCTCTATTGTGGTCACAGCACTAGTGGGACCGGTGGGTGTCACGCGGTGCTGCGACTACAATCCTCTTCTGATGAGGCCGTCAAGCTGAGTGCCACCATTGTTAACATGGTACGTGTATGTAATGGTGACCCTCTTTCCTGAGACTTTACCTTCAGCTTACCATCAGGCGAAGTGAAGTCAAATTGATGTGTCCTAAATATAAAAAAACAAAAATTCAACATGGTAAATGAAATAAAAGGACATCCGTGTAATTAAAACTTTTTAATTTTACTAAATAAAAAAACCGGCCAAATGCGAGTCGGACTCGCACACCGAGGGTTCCGTACAAACCTGTAGGTATATAAGTAAAAGGTCACCCATCATGACAATCGAGACAGTCTCGATTGTCGTGATGGGTACGTGACTCAACGAGTCATAGTTATGGTAGTAGTAACTTTCAAATTTTAGTAGTAATTTGGTAGTAGTAATTTTCAAAAATATTTTTTATTATGATGTAACTAAAAATTTACGGTTTTCGCAATTTTTCCTTTATCTGTACTATAAGACGTTACTTCGTACCAAATTTCAAGATTCTAAGTTCACGGGAAGTACCCTGTAGGTTTTGATTCCCGTGCGAGTTTCGAAAATTTGCGGAAATTTGCGGCATAAACGGCTGTATCTTTTGATTGCTTTGACTTAGAAGTTCAATATTTTCACAGCTCCAAGGGACAGTAGACCTGAGTATTAGATATAAATTTCAGTTTGATACCTCCACGCGTTCCTGAGAAAAACGGTCTTGACAGACGGACGGACGGACGTACAACGAAGTGATCCTATAAGGGTTCCGTATTTTCCTTTTGAGGTACGGAACCCTAAAAACAAACACATAAACAGACAAGAATTCAAAGAAAAATAATTGTGTACTGAATCGTTCATTTCCACAACTCAACATTTTTTTTCTTTAAATATCTCCAATGTACAGACACACCTAATTTACAATTTTATAATAGTAAAGATAGAAGTAATGTGTTACTAGTAGCTGTAACATATTTTTTAATTTGACTGAACTGCCGAATAGAAATCATACATCACGATATTCACGATCCTCTAGAAGAACCAAAAAACGCAAGAAACTGTTTCATTTCATCACTTGAACACAAGACTTTTAGAGTTTAAAATCTCCTGCAGCTTTTCGGACAAGTAGTGGATTTATTGCTGAAACTGCATTAAGCGTATGGCTGCCAATTGGTTGCTGGCATTGAAAAATTTGAGCCAGCCTGTGTCTGGAGGAATGCAGCAAATTGAAATACTGACAGATGTAGATTTTAAAGACGATATATACTGTTACAAAGACCGTCGATATCTCGAAAACTACTCATCGAATCTTCAGGAAATTAAAACGCATTGCTAGTGTCGAAGTACTCTACCGATTAGTGTATAATAATCTAGAATCGCCAACGCAAAGTCGCACCTACCTCGAATACCTATACCTACTTCTTAATGCAAGATTGTAGGTAACCTACAATCCTGAATACAAGGTTATTCACCTTGAATGTTGGCACGTCTGTACCTTTTTTTTTTTTAAAGTGCGGAAATCCCTTCGGATACCCCCCCGCCGGCCAGCGGGGGCAGTTATGTCAGGCTTGAACCGACTAAAACCGCACGCCATCTCGGGTCTACAGACGCCGGGGTGTAAGGTTGCCCATAGAGCCTATCCCTCGACTACTGTTGTAGGTACTGTAGCGTCCGGGGCTTGGACGCCACAATACCTCGTGTTGATAAAAGATAAACACAAGGAAAGATAGTTATATCTCATTTATTTATTAATTCAACAAAGCTTCCTATATCGGGTTTAGGGAGGTTTTTACGCGTATATATTTATATTTAAGCGAACTAGGGAATCGCGAACTCCGCTCAAGGACTGAGCCTAAATTTAATACACTTATATCTTCTCTTCGGCCGGCGGACCCGGACGGCGCGTCCAGTCGCCCGCTGTCAGCCGCACAGCCGAATGCAGCCTGCAGCAATTGTTTTTTCTTCCCTATCCTATATTCAAATCAATTATGTATTTATTTTTAAACTCTGACACATGATGGCCAGGTCAATGAACTGTAGTGGGTCGAACGAGGTCGCACACTACAGTACCTATCCTGCTTTGTTCAGAAATTCTCGGACGCTCTACTTAGGTACCTTTTTTTTTTTTTATCGTGCGGAAATCCCTTCGGATACCCCCCCACCGGCCAGCGGGGGCGGTTATGTCGGGCTTGCACCGACTAAAACCGCACGCCGTCTCGGGTCTTCAGACGCCGGGGTGTAAGGTTACCCATAGAGCATATCCCTCGCACCCCGGCTGACCCTGGGCCATCTCACCACTAACAGCATCGCTCATCCTGTCTCCTCTGAAAGCAGAGGAGTACGGAGAGCGATGTGTTCCCGCCACGTTGGGTATTGGCCGACGATCAATGCCAACCCTATGAAGGGGTGAAGGGGAAGCCATTGACCGCCGCCCAGGGTGTACCGGCCGCTCCGATTCCGTTCCCCCCGGACTGCAGCGGGATCGGAATCGGAGCGACACTCGAGGAGGTTACCCAACACACACCCCTCTACTTAGGTACCTAACGTGCTTTATCTCTAGATGATTCTGGAACATTATACCCTCCTAATTAAGAACTATAAAAGGCGCCCGGATATCAACGCGAAGTCAGTTAATTTTCGGAAGCGAAAGCGAACACATCATACCGAAGCGGTTCAAGGGGATTATACCTGCGACCTAAGCAACGACTGTGGACTAATGTGAACTGCGGAGCGACTTGAACTGTTGAAGATTACTGTGTGTACTAGTTATTATTATCTAGTTGGTGCTGTTTGTATAAACGGCATTTAATTGTACCCCACGTACGTAACAATACAGTATCATGATCATTTTGTATTTGAGATAAGCAACAACATAAAGGCATTTTAGAATCCTGTATCTATATATATCCCGTCAGGATATCAGACAACTACAATCTTTAGTCCCCGGTAACCATGGCTGCTGACAAGCAAACGGAACGTCGGAATCAGTGTTTTATTTTACAGAATTAATATAGAATTAAAACTACAATGGTCACTAACATTATTAAATAGTATGGCTCTGATGCAAATGCAATGATCAGGGAGGAACTGATCATGGCACTTGCAACAGTGCCAAAATATTGAACACTCAAAACAATACCACGCCCTCTGTGGCGTAGCGGTAGTGCATTTGACTGCTAAGTCACAGGTCGCGGGTTCGATTCCCGCTCTGTGCAAATATATCTATTTGCATTGGTCTAGGTGTTTCTATGTATAATATGTATTTATTTACAACAAAAGGTTTTTAAGTATGTATATCCGCATTCGAGAACCCACATGATAAGCTCTGCTTAGTTTGAGTCTGGATGGCGTTGTGTAATTTACCCTAGAATATTTATTTAGAATATTTATTTATTTATTTATTTAATACATGATAAATATTCGATTACTCTAATACATATATATATATATACATCATAAATAAAACTGCTGAAATTCATGTTATAAAAAATTTTTCATACTGAAGCCCCAAAAAGAGTAATATTATGAGCAAGTACCCTATAAAACTTCTTAGTTTGACTTGAATTTCTACAGAGACTTGAAAACTTTAAGTAACTTAAGTAGAAAATACTTTAGCTCACGGAAGTGCCTTTAAAAACCCGTCCGACATGTTAATAAATTATTATTTTAACTCACCATTCCTCGTTTCCATATCAAAATTTCGCGTCTGAGATGTTACGTACGTTCCAAGTAACTTGCTGTGGGAATCGGGACTGGCTCGTTCTTTGAAATTATAATATCAAAGACTCCGCTAAAAGTACTCGGTACGTGCATGCTGCAGTCAGAAAGTGGGCGGTGACTTGCTCGGAAGTTTCCAGGCGTTGGAGTTGACTGTATAAAATTACGAGTAACAGAAATGGAATGTGTGACATAAAAAAATTGAACGGTTTTGGATTCTTCTAAGATGATGCTTTTGAGATGGATAAAGACAGAATGAATATAAGGTTAGAAAATCTGCCGCGCTAACTAAGAGTGCAATAACTCGATTTTTGTCGATTTTGAGTTACATATATATTCGGAATCAGCGAATCGAGATCTACAATTCTCTCTAAGAAACTTTTCATGAAACCTTCAGGAACCTGAAATTTCAGTAAGCAAGAATACAATAACTATTTTACATTACAAAATTTACTAATGAAAAATACAATAATCATACTTGTGGTGACATTCACTTTTAACTATGATTACATTACTTGTCATAAGTACAATAATTTTTAGTTGTTCCACTTATGATATGTGGCACTTGAATTTTCAAAATTTGTTTGCTCGTCATAAATACAATATCTTAGACTTATTGTACTTATGATTGGTGTATACTAACCATTTACAGAGATAATACTTATGCTTCACAAAACCTAATTAGAGTTATTGTATTTATGATGAGTAAACTGATTCAAAACAAAGTTATAATGCAATTATAATTGAATTAACATTATGAGTTATTGTATTTATTATTAGTCAACAAGCCGCGGTAGCCTAGTGGTATGGGTAATGGACAGCTGACACGAGGTCTCGGGTTCGATCCCAGGTTTTACCATGGCACACACCAATGACTTTTCGATGCTTTTCGAAGTTATGTGTGTATTTATCGCAGGCTTATAAGTGCCCGGTTAATGGCAATAGGCTCGCCACCTATTACATTGGGACCTAAACATAAACTGGCGAAATGTGGGTGCTAGCACCTCTGCCTACCCCTTCGGGGATATAGGTGTGAGTTTATGTTATGTTATGTTATGTTTTATTAGTCAACACTATGCAACGGGGGGGGGGGAGCTGGGGTAAGGGGAAGTGAAACACGCGACAACTTTTAGCAATAACAATTAGAGAAGCCTACAAAACCGATGTAAGTGCAGCTTCGACTGATGAAGAAACCGTTTACTATTCCGTTGATTTACAGAAAGTCATTATGCTTCCTAGAATGGACCAGTATAAGATTGCCATATTTTGTCCTGGTATCATAGCTTTCAACGAAAGTTTCGTTCCTCTTGGCAAAACCAAAGATGATAAATTACCTTTTACTGTGCTATGGAACGAAACAATATCCGGAAGAAACCAGGAAGACATCTTATCAGCTTTCAGATGTTTTGTATTACACACAAGAGACGCTAAGCATGTGTTTATATGGGCTGATAACTGCACAGCTCAGAATAAGAATTGGGCTTTTATGTGTTTCTTAATTAACATGATCAACAGCAATCTTACTGCCACTGAAACCATCACAGTAAAATATTTCGAGCCCGGACACTCTTTTATGTCAGTCGATCATTTCCACCATCAGGTGGAAATGATTCAAAAAAAAAAAGAAAGCAGGATATAATTTCTAAGTTAGTTCTTCTGATGCCTGAGAACCGAAGACTTTTCTGGACCACGCTACCAGAATCAACAAAGACCCTTCCCAATTTACACATTGAATAAGAACTAAGAAATACTGATCTCTAATTTACCTGTGCCATTTTAGTTATTTAAGCTAGCTTTTAAGTGTTTGTCAAAGTGATATTATGTGCCTTTTACGGTGATTGCGAACAATATTGTTAAATATTAGTAAGCATTTATTAGTGTAATTGTTAAATTTTAGTAAACATTTATTAGTGTAAACCTTAAATAATAACTTTATAAGACTAATTGCTTTGCAAGTGATCTCTGATTAAATTTTTAATTTATAATATCCAATATTATGCTGTGATTACCTAAAAAAAACAGGTTGTGATTGTCTGAAAGACAACTTTAGTTATAAGAAGTAATATTTTATTATTATTTATGGTTTCATACCAATTCTTGAATAGTGCGATTTTTTTTGTACTGAACATTTATGTTTTTTTAAATAAATACTTAATAAACAAAGATTAATATTCTTTTTTTCATTGGGTTTCTTGATTAGTCGTGTTTACATAAGAGAGAGAGAATACATTAAGTAACATTACATATTGTATATATCTAGATCTAATTAAATGGCCAACCTACCATTACTAGTCATAAATACAATAACTACATTAGTTATCGTATTTATAACAAGTAAAGATAGACTGATTCTTTACTTAAAACTACAATAAGTGCCTTTGCTAAAGATGAGTACAATAAGTAAAGCAGTTATTGTATTTAAGACTAGTGATGGCAGGTTGATTATTAAACATTCCTAGCTATGAACATTATTTCCATGTTCAATGCCATAAGCTTAATATTTTTACGTTGAATTATATTTTATCTTGTCCTTTATTTATTCCTCTTTTAATTGGTACCAGTTTCATGTAGATATGTTCACTGGTTCATGATATACAAGAAAAATAAAGTTTAAAACTTTGCGCGCGTTTTTCTCGAAAACGTCAAAATCGAGTTATTGTATTCTTAGTTAGCGCGGCAGATGTTGACTCTGGAAGGATGGTTGGAAGGATAATTTCATTCTAAATATCTAGCCTTATTTTTGTAGGAGCTGCAGGTGACAGACCCCTCAACTCTGAGAAGAAAGCCTGCGCCAGAGCCTCGTCCGACAATCAGTAGCCAGACAACCTCACCAGCAAGCTGATACGGCTTGCTGGTGAGGTTGTCTTGGGCCCCGAAGATCATTGTGAGTCTTCGTACATTCACCGTAAGTTTTGGTCTATACGATAAGTCAGTTTTAGGGTTCCATTGCCAAATGGCAAAAAACGGAACCCTTATAGATTCGTCATGTCTGTCTGTCTATCCGTCCGTATGTCAAAGCCACTTTTTTCCGGAACTATAAGGATTATGCTGATGAAACTTGTTAAGTAGATGTATTCTGTGAACCGCGTTAAGCTTTCACACAAGAATAGAAAAAAAAACAATAAATTTTGGTGGTTCCCCATACTTACAACTGAAACTCAAAATTTTTTTTTCATCAATCTCATACCTCTGACCTATCTATCATATGGACACGTCTTCAAAAATGATATTGAGGTTTCTAATATCATTTTGTTCTAAGCTGTAAAGTGTGCGCGAGAGACGCTTCCAAAGTGGTAAAATGTGGAATTTTACTAGCTGCTACGGAACCCTTCATGGTCGAGTCCGACTCGCACTTGGCCGCTTTTTTTTGACGACAATGTTTAACGTAGTTATAATAGAAGATATACTTGGAATATCTACAAAAATCCTCTTCAGCATTTCAGTGACGTGTACAATATACATTATCTATGAACACAAAGATGGAAGATATGTTATATCTTTAGTAGGTACATATCCAAGTCACGAAGGCGTTGATACGTAATGCTTTTGTTAGCAATCTTTCATGAACGATATCTTTGAGGAGCACAAACTTAGGAGGATATGTAATATGTTATTCGCTAGGGATGTGTATTGTCTAACTTGTAAATTACACGAGGTCTAATGAGTATTGCAGGTTATGAGTTGTTCAGACAGTTATTACTACTCAAAATTGTTTTGAAACAATATTCTATCTTGGAGCACAAGTTTGTAAATTATTGGCGTAGCGGTAAAGCAGTCGGATGCTTAGTTAGAGGTCGCGGGTTCGACTTCCGCTCAGTGCAAATATTAGTGTGCTTGAATATTAATATTTGTATTGATCTGGGTGTTTCTATGTATAATATGTACCTAAGGATTTACAAACAAAACCGGCCAAGTGCGAGTCGGACTCGCCCATGAAGGGTTCCGTAGCAGCAAGTAAAATTCTGTCTCAGTCTCTCGCGCAAACTATTCAGTTTAGAACAAAAACGATATAAAAACCTCAATATCATTGAATGAAGAGCTATCCATAGATACACCTTACGTCTATTATGAAAAAAAAAAAATTTTGATTTTCAGTTCTAAAATTATTTGTTTTGTTTTTCTATTTTTGTGTGAAAATCTTAATGCGCTTCACAGAATACATCTTCTTACCAAGTTCTAGTTCTTATAGATTCGGAAAAAAGTGGCTGTGACATACGGACGGACAGATAGACAGACATGACGAATCTATAATGGTTTCGTTTTTTGCCATTTGGCTACGGAGCCCTAAAACAATGTATCTAAGTATGTATATCCACATTTAAAAACCCAAAAAATCAAGTTAGATATTATTAGACTTTTAGACCCAAAGTAGCTTTTAGACCCAGTATTGGGTCTAAAAGTCTAAAATATTTTTGAACTAGCTGATCCGGTTTCGTACACGATAATTTCGCTAAGAAATCCAATAACAGCCGGTTTCAATACTCCAATCTATTCTTTACCAGCAGTTAAAATAGCTACCATTAGTATCTATCGGGGATTTTTTCTGTTTCGATAAACAAAGATATGCAGAAAATGTAGGACGCCCTCCGGCCAGATGGGATGACGATCTGCGAAAGACTGCGGGCAGATGCTGGATGCGGTAAGCTGAAGACAGGGCGCTATGGCGCTCATTAGGGGAGACCTATGTCCAGCAGTGGACTAGAATAGGTTGATGATAATGATGATGATGATGATGATGCAGAAAATGACTTTGATAATATTGAAACCGCAGTTACAGAGAGATTAATGTTGACTGTTTATCTGGGATAGCTTCTACCTTTAACTGTATTTAGATTATTGAGACGATTACAGCCAACCTAATGGGTTCAAACTATACCTATTACATTCATAGACGTGCAAGCCATAAGTTGTCAAAGTTTTATCGCAATTGGAAGAACAGTAGAGAACAAAAATTATAAGCAAACAAATATTAATTCTAAAGTCATTAGATAGTTTACAATTAAATAATGGTTTAAACATTACAACAAAAAGAGTAAATTTCGTTAGTCGATACACGAACACCGGTCGGTGTTCGATGACTAACTGTCGATTAATGAGGACGAGATATTCTGGATTCCAGTTACAGACCATTTGAATATTAATCTTGAATCTTGGAGCACATTTGTCTCAGCATTATCACAGACATCAAACAAAAAGAGACGTAACTGATTGGTATAACGCTGCCAGATAATTTTCTCCCATTAGTAAACATAGGTTTTCAGATGAGAAAATATTTCGTTCAGATACAAAATATACTACTAGATATTATTATAATGTGAATACTTGGTCTGTGGATATGATTCATCATTCAATAAAAAAATTAAACAATTAGTATGCTTACTTTTTCCTATAGATTTAAATCGGAAAAAGAAAACATCTAGGATGGGACTTGAACCCGCGATCAGTCCTTTATAAGGGAATGCTCTGACCAACTGAGCCACCTAGACACGTTCAGATATTCGAAATCCTTCGATATATTATATGCGTCTCAAGGCGACGCTGCAGCCATCTGCCATAATTCTTGCGAACTATGACATGAATGACTTTTCAATCATTTTTAAACATTGTTTTTTTTTCTTTTTATTTGTTCATCATTACAGTCCTGATTAGAGTTTTAAATATTGGAGCTCGGGATCCGCTCTTATTCTCTTTCTCACTTCTGCAGGAGCAACTCCCGTCTGACCCCAACCCTGAGAGCCAAGCCTACGTCGGAGCCTTGTCGTTAATCAGCTGGTGTACTGGCTAGTAGTTAACTTTAACTTGGGCCCCGAAGATCTTGGTGGGACCCTATTATGCTATATCGTGGATATGATTAGATTTTAGATAGATTTCGATGAAATCGATCTACCTATTGGTATCTTGACTACTGTCGAATTTAAAAAAAAATTCTTCATAGGAGGTCTAGTTATGACCCCCTGAGTCCGAAATTAACACTGGTCAAAAAGTTTATATATATATATATATGTATGGTTCCACTTCCCAAAATTTGCGGCACTCTCACGGTCGCATTTTTGCCCCGATCGCTTTCAAACTGCGGTCAAAAATTGCTTGGGTGTAAACTTAGTTTAAGTTCGTGAACGGGTGGAATCCGGCCTAAGGGAACGGTAGGGCCTCACTTTTTGTGAAATCAGTTTTTCCTCAAAATTTCACGTTCCATGAAAGATATTCGAACCGTTCTAATTTTATCCCATAGTATACATGAATACCAACAACTTTTAATTATAAACCTATAAGATTAAAACTTTAACTAAAAGTGGAGGGGGGAAAACCAACATTTTTCGGGAAAAAAATCATAACTTCTAACCGATGAACATTCTTCATGTCGGAAATATTTTTAATCGATAGGCCATTTTTAACTCTAAAATAAATGTCTGAAAAGTTTTTCGCTAAAAGTTACCGTTTTCGAGAAAAAAAAATTAAACATGTTACAAACATCCGTTCCCGCAGGGGGAACGCACAGGTAGATTTCGTGAAGCAATTAATATTATTTTATATAGAGAACTATTAACGGACTTTAAACAGTTTAATTTTTTTTTCTCGAAAACGGTAACTTTTAGCGAAAAACTTTTCAGACATTTATTTTAGACTTAAAAATGGCCTATCGATTAAAAATGTTTCCGACGCCAAGAATGTTCACCGGTTAGAAGTTATGATTTTTTTCCCGAAATATTTTGGTTTTTCCCCCCTCCACTTTTAGTTAAAGTTTTAATCTTATAGGTTTATAATTAAAAGTTGTTGGTATTCATGTGTACTATGGGATAAAATTAGAACGGTTCGAATATCTTTCATGGAACGTGAAATTTTGAGGAAAAACTGATTTCACAAAAAGCGAGGCCCTACCGTCCCCTTAGGCCGGATTCCACCCGTTCACGAACTTAAACTAAGTTTACACCCAAGCAATTTTTGACCGAAGTTTGAAAGCGATCGGGGCAAAAATGCGACCGTGAGAGTGCCGCAAATTTTGGGAAGTGGAACCATACATACATATATAAATATGTATAAACTTTTTGACCAGTGGTCATTTCGGACTCAGGGGGTCATAACTAGACCTCCTATGAAGATTTTTTTTTTTAATTCGACAGTAGTCAAGAAACCAATGGGTAGATCGATTTCATCGAAATCTACCTTTTTTTTTTTTTTTTTTTTTTTTTTTTTTATCGTGCGGAAATCCCTTCGGATACTCCCCCCGCCGGCCAGCGGGGGCGGTTATGTCGGGCTTGCACCGACTAAAACCGCACGCCGTCTCGGATCTTCAGACGCCGGGGCGTAAGTTTACCCATAGAGCATATCCCTCGCACCCCGGCTGACCCTGGGCCATCTCACCACTAACAGCATCGCTCATCCTGTCTCCTCTGAAAGCAGAGGAGTACGGAGAGCGATGTGTTCCCGCCACGTTGGGTATTGGCCGACGATCAATGCCAACCCTATGAAGGGGTGAAGGGGAAGCCATTGACCGCCGCCCAGGGTGTACCGGCCGCTCCGATTCCGTTCCCCCCGGACTGCAGCGGGATCGGAATCGGAGCGACACTCGAGGAGGTTACCCAACACACACCCCTCATCGAAATCTACCTAAAATAACATTAATTGCTTCACGAAATCTACCTGTGCGTTCCCCCTGCGGGAACGGATTTTTAGGTAGATTTCGATGAAATCGATCTACCTATTGGTTTCTTGACTACTGTCGAATTTAAAAAAAAATTCTTCATAGGAGGTCTAGTTATGACCCCCTGAGTCCGAAATGACCACTGGTCAAAAAGTTTATATATATATATATGTATCTATGGTTGCACTTCCCAAAATTTGCGGCACTCTCACGCTCGCATTTTTGCCCCGATCGCTTTCAAACTGCGGTCAAAAATTGCTTGGGTGTAAACTTAGTTTAAGTTCGTGAACGGGTGGAATCCGGCCTAAGGGGAGGGTAGGACCTCACTTTTTGTGAAATCAGTTTTTCCTCAAAATTTCACGTTCCATGAAAGATATTCGAACCGTTCTAATTTTATCCCATAGTACTCGTATACATGAATACCAACAACTTTTAATTATAAACCTATAAGATTAAAACTTTAACTAAAAGTGGAGGGGGGAAAAACCAAAATTTTTCGGGAAAAAAATCATAACTTCTAACCGGTGAACATTCTTGGTGTCAGAAACATTTTTAATCGATAGGCCATTTTTAATTCTAAAATAAATGTCTGAAAAGTTTTTCGCTAAAAGTTACCGTTTTCGAGAAAAAAAAATTAAACATGTTAATAAAATAATATTAATTGCTACACGAAATCTACCTGTGCGTTCCCCCTGCGGGAACGGATTTTTAAACATGCAAAGCATTGCTGTTTGCGGTACGAACTTGTATTACCCGTCCAGGATCAGAATTATTCATAGTTATGGCTTTGAGAACCATATTTTCAACCGCCCTTCTACACCTCCATAATTTGGATTGCTTGTCTTTTACGGGAGTGACTGCCCTTCGACCTTCGAATCCGAGAGGAAAACCTGCGCCGGGTCTCTTTCGTCAATCAGCTGTTAATATTATAATAATATTTTAATTATATATTACTAGCTGTTGCCCGCGGCTTAACCTGCGTGGAAGTCTGATTTCGTTTCCGCTACCAATAGGACCCTTTTTTTTTTTTTTTTTTTTTTCGTGCGGAAATCCCTTCGGATACCCCCCCGCGTGCCAGCGGGGGCGGTTATGTCGGGCTTGAACCGACTAAAACCGCACGCCGTCTCGGGTCTACAGACGCCGGGGTGTAAGGTTGCCCATAGAGCATATCCCTCGCACCCCAACTGACCCTGGGCCATCTCCGGTTTCGAGATGGCCCCCTCGGGTTTGGGAACCACGGTGTCCCCGTCTTGCCCCGGTTTGGGGGAGGGGCGCTTGTCGCCCCACCGTCCCAGCCTGCTTCTGCTGGGGTGACAGGTGGCCTCACCCGCCACCCCCAGGCCTGCGCTCATGGAGGACGGAGGTCGTTAAGCGACCTCCGGCGCCTGAGTTGCCTGCGACGCGCGGCGAGCAAGTTGCGGGCTCGGCGGACCGGGAGAGTTCTAAGTCTCTCCCGGGCGCGCTCCGCCACCTCCTTCGCGAGCATTACATGCTCGCAGAAGGAGGCGGCGGCGGCCCATGCGCTCGCGCTCCGCACCATTGCCGCAATCATGCTGCCGAGCGAGAGGACTCCCACCCCGATGGCTGCCACGAGGTCACGCCTCGGCGCCTCCCACGCCGGGCAGTCCGCCAGCGTGTGCAGCCCTGAGTCCTCGCTCGCGTCGCAGTGATGACACTCAGGCGTTGGCTCCTTCCTGATCCGATGCAGGTGGTCCCCGAAGCACCCCTTCCCTGAGATCACCTGCGTCAGTCGGTAGGAGAGGCTTCCGTGTCGCCTCTCCAGCCAATCCTCCATGATGGGCCTTACCGCCGCTATTGCGGCGTGCCCTGCGCTTGGTTGCCCAAGTCGTTCCTTCCACTCCACCACGATGGCCTGGCGGAGCTGGGACTGCACGGCCTCGATTTCTCGAGGCTCGGGGTTCGATCCCTGCTCCCGCGCCTCCTTTCGCCACTGGTACAGTTGCGAAAGGGCTCTCGCTTCCAGGTCCCATGGCGGAGTTCCGGCAAGGAGACTCGCCGCCTCGAAGGAGATCGTGCGGTACCCTCGGATGACCCTGATGGCCAGAACCCGCTGCGGAGCGCGCAGCATCCGCACAGTTCTGGTCCTCAGGGCCTCCGCCCATATTGGGCACCCATACAGGGCCATGGACCGCACGATCCCCGCGTAAAGTCTCCTGCAGGAGTCATCGGGCCCCCTCATGTTGGGCAACAGCCGAGCCAGAGCAAGAGCTGTGCCCTTCAATTTGGGGGCCAGACTTCGGATGTGCTCTCCGAAGTCCCATCGGCCGTCGAGCACGAGCCCCAAATATTTCATTTGGGGCTTTATGCCGATGCGATTTCCTCCCACGATACTACCAATAGGACCCTATTTCAACACTACAACCTATTTAAGATAAACAATTCTCAGTGGATTTAGGCAGCGTTTTCATTGAAAGCTCCCAGACGACTAATTTTTTTCCGACATAACATAACATAACTTCACGCCTGTATACCCGAAGAGGTAGTATTGCACACCCACGATTCTCAGCAGTCCGTTACGTACGCCACAGGGCTATCGCCGCTTCGCTCCGCATAAAAAAAACTTTTGAATTATATATACCTACACATAACCACATACCTTCAAAATGACATTATAACACTGTCACAATATAACCTAACATCAGCCAACCTGCCGAGACCTCTATCCCCAATATTATTTGCCCCTCATCTTAATAACAATAAAAAGGTTGAAGGGAGAGTGGAAGGTCTAAAGGTGTGGTCGTTTTAGAATTAAAGTGACGTGGGTCTCTCATTTTGTGCCAGCCAGATATACGCGTTTTCTAAACGAAAGACGGCACCGCATGTTGAATTTTTAAGTTGAATATTGTGAATATGCGAAAAAAGATTCATTTACAGTGAAGTAGATGTGTTATTTAAACAATATTACGATAGATTTAGATCGGAAAAAGAGAACATCTAAGACGCGACTTGAACCCGCGACCAGTCGCTTACAGGGGGAATGCTCTGACCAACTGAGCCGCCTAGACACGTCCCAGATAATCGAAACCCTCCGATATGTTATATACGTCTCAAGATGATGCTGAAGCCATCTACCGTAATTCTGGCTAACTCCGGAAACAATGAATGACTTTACAATCATTTTTAAACATTGTTTTTTTAATTAGATGTTCTCTTTTTCCGATCTTAATCTATAGCAAAAGTAAGCATACTAATTGTTAAAAAAAAATAGAATTACTATCACGATAACCTTTTTTTTTTTCGTGCGGAAATCCTTTCGGATACCCCCCCCCCCCGCCGGCCAGCGGGGGCGGTTATGTCGGGCTTGAACCGACTAAAACCGCACGCCGTCTCAGGTCTTCAGACGCCGGGGTGTAAGGTTGCCCATAGAGCATATCCATCACACCCCGACTAACCCTGTGCCATCTCCGGTTTCGAGATGGCCCCCTCGGATTTGGGAACCACGGTGTTCCCGTCTTGCCCCGGTTTGGGGGAGGGGCGCTAGTCGCCCCACCGTCCCGGCCTGCTTCTGCTGGGGTGACAGGCGGCCTCACCTGCCACCCCCGGACCTGCGCTCATGGAGGACGGAGGTCGTTAAGCGACCTCTGGCGCCTGAATCGCCTGCGACGCGCGGCGAGCATGTTGCGGGCTCGGCGGGCCGGGAGAGTTCTAGATCTCTCCCGGGCGCGCTCCGCCATCTCCTTCGCGAGCATTACATGCTCGTAGAAGGAGGTGGTGGCGGCCCACGCGCTCGCGCTCCGCACCATTGCCGCAATCATGCTGCCAACTATCACGATAACCTAAGTAACAAAAGGCATACTTTAATATACAATAGCTATCCCCTGCGGCTTCTCTCGTGACATACTTCGGTCAGGACATACATGCATAAGTTTTGCAATAATGTATGGAAATTTGCCCGATTTGTAAACATACGAGCATATGACTAGTACTCCCCTGGGTAGAAGCGTGATAATATATAAAATATAACCTCCGTCGATAAATCGGCTATCGCTATCCAATACAAAAATAAATTTCAATTCGAACCAGTAGTTTCTGAGATTAGGGCGTTCAACCAAACAAACAAACTATTTAGATATAATATCATATATTTCATTTAGTTATAACATTACAATAATAATAAATATAATAAAAAATAATATATAACATTAAAACTAAATTGCGGAGAAAAAAAAGGGAGCTAAAGAAAAAACTTCGAGATGCCAAAGCCTTGGGCGATTATCATCTTAGTCACCAACTGTCTAGGGCATTAAGATCAATTCTTAAACTAATACAAGGTATATCGCAACAAATAGCAAACAATTGCGATAGTTACGATAGGGCAAGGCACGAAGTAAATTTTGATAAAAACCCTTTTCAGTACTCAAAAAACATCTTTAAAAGCCAAAATGGTAAACTTCTTCTGACCAAAGAACAAACTTACGAACATTACAAAAACACTTATGAAATACTTAAATGCAGAACACCATACAATCAACCGGAAACCCAAAGACCTCACGACCCTCTAGTACAATTCCAAGGGAATGCACCTACCATAGAGGAAATAGAGATACAAATAAAAAAGAAATCATCTAAATCGGCTCCGGGCCCTGATGGGGTTCCATATATAGTGTATAAAAAATGTCCAACAGTTCGTAAACATCTCACAAATATATTCAGTAAAATCTGGTCAGAAAAGAATATACCAGTCGCATTTGGCGAAGCGGTTTTCGTTCTCATTCCAAAAAAACATGAAGTGACCCATCCTAAAGATACTAGACCGATAGCACTAACTAACACAATTTCAAAAATATTTTTCTCTATTCTACAAACTAAAATGTGTCATTTTATGATTAACAATAGGTATTTCGGACCTAACCACCAGAAAGGGTTTTTACCCGGCATTTCTGGTTGTCTGGAACACAATAGTCTGTTAGCGGAAAGCTTAAAAGATGCCAGAAAATACGAAAGATAGATAACGGTATGTTGGATAGACCTAGAAAATGCATTTGGCTCAATTCCACATTACCTTATGGTATACGCGTTGCAATGGTATAACTTTCCGCCCGTGGTCATAGAGATAATCGAGTCGTATTACTCCCAGCTAAAATTTGCTATAAGCTTCCAAGAAGTACACACAGGACCATTACGGTATAATGTGGGACTGTTTCAGGGATGCTGCTTGTCACCAATAGCATTTAACATAGTAATTAATATCTTAATTACCAAGTTAATACGTCACGAAAAGAAATGGGGTTATCGGTTTAAAGTAAATAACATATACTCAGAGTCCATCTTAGCTTTTGCTGACGATCTCGCAATACTGACGCGCAATCCAAAACAATGTCAGGAACTATTAAAGGAAGTCGATGAGTTCTGTTCGTGGACAAATGGACTGAGGACGAAGCCCAGTAAGTGTCACTGTCTATGTCTGGGTAGACGGGACACCAAATTTACCTCTTACGACCCGGGACTCTTCATTGGGGGTAAACCAGTTTCCATAGTCGCTGAATCGGTGCCATTTAAATTTCTTGGGAGAAAGATAGACTATAAAGGACGCACACCATCCTTAGATGAAGTTGTCGATACGTTTATAAATGACCTAAATAAGATAGATCAGATACCACTAAACAATATCAAAAAAGCTTGGATATATGACAACTACTTAACATCACGTCTGACTTGGCCTTTTCTGGTGTATGAATTCGGTAAAACCTTACTGGCGAAAATAGATGCAACTGTCATAAAATCGCTAAAATCGTGGCTTGGACTAGCGCACTCTGCTGATTCCTCTGCTCTATTTAGGGATCAAAATAATTTTGGGATGAAACTTAAGAAACCATCGGAGCTCTATAAACATCTTAGAGTTACCAAAGCCCACATCTTAGGAAAATCCCAAGATGTCACAATCAGGGCACTCCCGAAAGATAATAACGCGTCCGAGCTTGAATCTAGACTTCTATTCCATAAACGATTTATGATAGGGGCCCAGTCAAACAGAGTGGGGTTGGGAGTACGAGAGCCAGAAAGGGACCAGGATATACTTAAGTCCTTTCTAAAACAAGACGAAAATGATAAATATCGAGTGCACGCGATGAATTTGGAAATCCAAAATGAATGGTTGACAATGGGAGAGTTCTGCATACCGATGGCCTTAAAGTGGCGCACCTTGATCTATGACTGGTCGCCGGCCCTGTTAAAATTTTATCTTAACGCCTTTCAGATGACCCTCCCAGACCAGAGTAATCTGGTAAGGTGGGGGAAGGCCACAGAAAAACAATGTTATACTTGTGGTGAGGCAATAGGGACGGCTAGACACATATTAGTAGGATGTAGGGTGCTTCTCGATAGAGGCCATTACTCACGCCGCCACGATAAGGTGCTTATCATCATACGTGAAGCAATGAGTCTGGCAGTAGCTAGAGCCCAAAAAGGATTGACTACTAACAGACGTCATATCAACTTTGTGTCTGAAGGTTCATCCATAACACCCAGGAACAAACCTTATTCAATCTTAGATACTGCCCCAGATTGGACTCTCCTAATCGACACGTATGAAAAGCACTACAAAATTCCGGAGGATGTTGGGGTTTCGTCATCTAGACCTGACATATTCCTATATTCTAAGAGATTAAAACATGTGGTTCTTGTGGAACTTACTGTACCGTGGGAAACAAATATACCGAAGGACCACACAATAAAGAAAAATAAATACTATGATCTCACAAACGAATTAATCAAAAACGGTTACGTGGTTAATTTGTATGCAGTGGAAGTGGGAGCGAGAGGTATACCAGCAAAATCTCTCTATAACCTACTTAAAGATCTAGGCCTATCGAGAGCTACAATAAGCTCATTACTAGGACGAATGTCTAAAGCGGCACTAGTAGGTTCGTATCAAATTTGGTTAGGCAGGGAGGGGAACTTGGGTAGTGAAGGTGAGTGTTGATGTACATCAACAAAAGGGGCCCCTTCTAAACCTACACTTGGGTCGCAAGTCCCAGGCACTGTCCCGAGTTCCCAACTCAGCAACGCGATGGACCCGGCACCCGCACGGAGAATCCATGGATTGCTAAGATTACGGTCTCAGTAAGTACAGATAATATTAACGGGAATTATTGCAATCAAGGAATCCTGTGATTAAAAACATACTGCCTCGCTTTTCTGCGCAGTCAGATAGACACGGGACAGGAGTTTGCTTACAAAATAGAGATACTATGTGTTAATTTCGTTAACCTTAACATACATCACCGAACGTGAAAATTAAAAAAATAATCGTACCTTTTTTTTATACCACTAAGGTGGCAGACAAGCACACGGCACACCTGATGGGAAGCGGTTACCGCAGCCTATGGACGTGTGCAACACCAGTGGCGTCACACTCGCGCTGCCGACCCTGTGAAGGAAAGGGGATGGGAAAGGAGTTTGGGAGGTAATGGGAAAGGAGTTTGGGAGGGGATGGGAAAGGAGTTTGGGAGGGGATGGGAAAGGAGTTTGGGCTCCGGCACTCCCACTCACCAAACGGAACGCAACAGTTCAAATACTGTTACTTGGCGTCGATATAAACTTTATAGATGTAGCGGAAGGCTTTTTATTCGTTCGCTTTCAAAAAATGTCATTGTCACGGGGAAACATGAAATAAACCGCGATGCAATCCGTTTAAAATAGTTTTATTTCAATGTGTGACATTCGCGTAAACTTCCGACAGTATCACGGAACCCATATGACAAGCTCTTAGGTTTCATTCTTCTTATTGTATATTAGAATTTTTTTGTCGTTAAATACGTAAATAATAGTTACATATAAACACCCAGACCAAAATGCGTATATTAGCACTGAGCAGGAAACGAACCCGTGACCTCCGACTTAGCAGTCGAACGCTCTACCGCTACACTATAAAGCTTCTTTTTTAAAGACATTTTGTTGTTGTTTTCGGATACGAACCGACTAAAACACTACGGTGATTTGATTCATCGTTACCGGGGAACGATTTCATCTTAAAGAGTTCTGATAAATTTTAAGATCACAAATAGTGTAGTATTTACAACAGAATTTCTTAAAATGTCACAAAAATTGAATCATTTTATTGCACTGGAGACTTACTGTATTTCCACATAAAAGATTCTCGTAAAATACGCTCGAGCGATGAAGGTATTGTAACAAAATATTTCATCTACCTATATTCGAGCTAGATAAAACCCTTATAGTGTTCCATTTAGGCCCAAATAAACCAATAACAGCATGTAATGTGGTTTTAGTCGCGTATAACTTCTGACATAAATCCCGTAAATGTTCAATTTCATGAAAGCAATAGAAAATTTTGCAGACTATTCTAAAATATTGTTTTTTTTTCTGCGCAGGGCCATTAAAGCTAAAATACTGCTTACCTTTTTATTCTGTGATGATTTATAAACTTTATGTTTTAATAAGGGGTGATTGGGGCTTCATCAAAATCTTAATGGCCAACACCTGTTGATTGATGGACGTGGCTCTGGTTTCCTCTTGGGATTAGGCAGTTAGATTATAGTCGCTACTGTAAATGCCCACCAATCCCTGATAAAAGGAAAAATAGAAGAGCGAGCTTTCATCATATCAGCCGTAGGAAGTCCACTGCTGAATATAGGCCTCCCCGATCGACTTCCATTTCGATCGGTCTGTAGCGGCCTGCATCCACCGAGTCCCTGCGCTCTTTGCTAGGTCGTCTGTCCACCTTGCGGGAGGCCTTCCTACGCTGCGCTTGCCGACACGTGGTCTCTACTCAAGGACCTTTCTTTGTCTTTGCGGGCTTTGTACTTCAAATACCAAGCTTCGAATGTAACCGGGATTGGCGACCTGATGATGGTGACTTTACATTAAAAAACCTTTTTTTTTTTTACTGTTTCTATCTGATGCCAGCGCGGAGGGTGGTTATCGGTTTTTGTGATATCTCTGGTTCTACTGAACCAATTGCAATCAAACATACGGCTTTTAAGTTTGACTAAGACCTTTCTAATAAGAACCGCATCGAAATCCGTCTGTTTGTTCGTTAATCTGTTTGTGGACTTTGATACCGTTTTCTCTATTAGAAAGGTTTGGTTAAGTAGTAGGTTAAGTTTGTTGTACACGTCTATAGGCCGCGGTAACCGCTTCCCATCAGGTGGGCCGTGTGCTTGTCTGCCACCTTAGTGGTATAAAAAAAAAAAGTAGAGTTATGATCAAAAAACGATGACCGGCCTCTGCACGGGTGGAGCCGCGGGCATCAGCTAGTATATCAATAAAATTTGATCATTGTACTTATTGAACCAAATAAAAGGACTCGGAAACAATGGGCCGTATTATTAGAAGAAATTTTAGGACATCCCTACAATTATGCCAAGCAATAATGGACTCTATAGCCATTTCAATAAAAGGGTCATTTGAAAATTTTATGGATAAAAGTATTTTTGTAATGAATAAGCAAATAAAACCACAGAGGCGGATGGTAAACATGTTGATAATTTTAATCTACCCACCTCAGCAAAGGGCTGTTTACTGAGAACGCGCTAAAAGGGTTGCCGGCTTGAATTAAGGGCCCTGTTATTTTTGTTATAAGGGTCCGTATTGGGTGGAGTGATTAAAGATTTATTTAAATGTATGTCATTTTTTTTTAAATTGTTTGCAGCACTGATTGTTTTTTAAGTCATCACCATTTTTTTTTATATAATAAGTATTAGTAAACGAAATTACTAATATTCCCCCTAACCCCTCCAGCGAAGCTAAATTGCTTGTGTTAGGAGTGGGTTCACATCGGTAGTGTAATAGCCAGGATTCGAACCCGGGACCTCTCGATCGTAGGGTCGACTCCTTAACCACTAAGCTACCGACGCTTCAACACATTATCACAACTTTAGTCCCAGTTGTATTTCCTACTCTTTCTCTGGACTCGGTTTATCTTGGCATTGGCGGGAGTGACTACCATCTGATCCCCTAACCCCGAGATGAAAGTTTGCGCCAGAGGCTCATTTGTTAATCAGCAAGTGGAGCTGGTAGCAGGTGATATTGGTTTTAGCCTCGAAGATTTTGATGGGGTCTCGGGGTCTCGGTCATACACCCAACTGATTGACATTCAAGTATCTATGTATGAAATTACTTGTGTCTGTACATTAGCAATATTAAAAAAAATACTTGGAGTATTTGAGTGAATGATTCTGGACTTAAAAATATTTTTATGGAATTTTTGATTTTTGAGTATTTTTTTAGAAATGTCTTGGTTAGACTTAAGATCTGCCCCATGTTTGATTATAACTGATATGATGAGATATGGTCAAAAGTCGCGATAATCGACTTCCAGTGGGCGAAACCGCGGGCTACAGCTGTTCAAAGTTAACCTCAAACTATGCTTACAATGTTCTAATTCTTCGATAACCCATTTGAGTTCGAATGACTCTGAGCAATTACTTCATCAAATTAGAAAGTAAATGCTTATTGGGTCTCACACAGTATATCATCAGTACTATACCTGTGTATACTGGAGGCCGTGAGAATGAATGAAATAAGATGGAATAAATAAATAAATATTCTACGACATTCTACACAGCGCTTTCCAGCCCCAAAGTAAGCATTGTTTAACTAGCTTGTGTCATAGGTTCCAGAATGCGGGTAAACATACTTATATACTTTGTTTTGTAAATACATCCTTATTATTCATAGAAACACCCAGACCAATGCAATAAGACATACTCATGCATACAAATATTACAGTCACCGAGTATAGTGAAACTAGTAGAGTGAGTAGAGTGGTAGAGTCAAGTAACAGTCATTTTGGCCGTTGCATGAATGGGCCGACTCGACCGGGGAAGCGCCACCCTCTCACAGAATATCGACGCCAAGTAACAGTATTTGAACTGTTGCGTTCCAATCTCCTTTCCCATCCCCTCCCAAAATCCTTTCCCATACCCTCCCAAACTCCTTTCCCATCCCCTTTCCTTTACAGGGTCGGTAGCGCGAGTGTGATGCCACTGGTGTTGCACACATCCATAGGCCGCGGTAACCACTTCCCATCAGGTGGGCCGTGTGCTTATCTGACACCTTAGTGGTATAAAAAATAAAACTCAGGTGTAAGAACTTTCAAAACAATGTTTATAATGTCGGTAGATGGAAAGAATGCGTATTGTTTTGAAAGTTCTTATATCTGAGTTTCACTATACTTGGTGACTGTAAGGTATAAATAAATATAAAACACCTTTGAGAATGCCGTGAAGCGAAACCGGTCAGGTTTATTTTATTAAATATAATAGTGGAAAAGTACAAGGTGATACATTTCTTCAAACTTGATTATCCTAAAATCTCTTCGCACGTCTATACCTAACCTCTAACCCTTTTTCGTTAATCGACCAAATAAAATGGTTGCTATAAGGAGAACCCTTGAGAGGGTATTAGAGGTACAGAATCAACACTCTTTTTGATGATTTGAGATGTTTGCACGCTGGTAGATTGTAACGATGTTAGCGTTTTGCCTTTTTACCTAATTTTTGTTTACGGTTTTCTTGCGAGGTTGGCTGGACTTAACAGGTTTTGATGGTGCCCGATACACCCGGGTTCTTGTAATAACTAGGAATTCAGTACAGGGTACGACTGAAATAAATTGAGCTGAACAAGCAGGACTCTTATTTGAAAATAAGACATCTTACTACGGTCGTGCGCTTATCTAAGGCCGCGCGCTCGTGAAACTGTTTTTCGGTGATTATTCCTCAATGGTACATCGAACATGAACCATCTGACTTCAAAAGACTCCTCAGTGTCCACACTATCACCGTGGTAAATTTGGTCAAGATCGCGCGAGTGGTTACGGAGGAGTTCAGCCACTGACAAACGGCTATGCCGGGTATAAGAGCTTCGCTCGCTCAGCTCAATTACTGGGTTTAATAATGGCCTATCTACGAGCAAGTTGACAAAGTTTTTATCGGATGAACGGTGTGACGAAGTACGAAAAAACATAATTTTTTCCAAGCTTTTATTTAACTTGCCCTGTTAGTTTGTTAGTATGTATGGATCAAATTTTGGACGGGTGTCCAAAATTGATCCATACATACTAACAAACTAATAGAACAAACAAACAAACTAATAGATACGCTAGAATACCAAATTTAGGTTCAATCTAACATCAGGAAGTGATTATAATTGGGTAATTATAATCACTTCCTGATGTTAGATTGAACCTAAATTTGGTATTCTAGCGTATCTTCAGTGACAATGCGATAAAATATGATATATACTACGGAGCTGGTTTGAAAATGGAGTCGGAAGGAAACCAATCGAGTTTGAGCTCATTTGTTTTGCCTTGGCAAATGCTCTGATGCTACATGATATCTAGGGTATGAAGATGGAAACGTTAAGTGGTCATAGGACTTTTGAACTAAACAACATAAACCCGTCATCTTTGGGCTCATTTGATTTGTATTGTTATGCACTTACTAGAAAGCTTATTTTTCAATAACTATTACTTTATATTTTAGATCGTTTCCAGAGTATGCAAATCCAGTATTTAGCATAATACAATATATACCAGGTTAAATTATATTGATTGACAGAATTTGAAAACAATATCATTGTATAACCTTAATGATTGAATATTTACATTTTTAAATAAAATATTTTCATATTAAATGTATGTATAACAATCGTAAATTGTTGGTTTCTTGTTTTTGTTTGGTCTCTGCCTGTACCAAAAATTTCAAATTAAAATTGTATCATAAAAATTCTCCATAAAATTCTTGACGGTGCATGAAATTGGCCAACTGAGGGTTGGTTAATTGTACGCACGGTATTCTCTTCAAGGCACTAGTTTTTTTTTTACCTGAATATACTTTTTAAGAAGAATATTTTTGATTAATTTCACGCACGGTATTCTCTTCAAGAAACAAGAAATTATTTTTGTACCTGAATACACTTTTATTTTAATCGCTACCGCTCCTCTTCACACAGCAGTGTAGCCCTAACCAACACGATTTTATATTGTACACCGGTACTCAGAGCTCGACACGTCAGTAATTATCTTGATTAGTGGCCCATGAGCCCAATGTTAATATTTTCCGGAGAACGATTTAAGGGTTTAATTAAAACGAAATTGTTTTCTGTCGTCTTGTTGTGAGATCACATACTTTTTTTAGAGTAAAATCATGATGTTTTGGACAGAGAATGGAATAGAGATACTTTAAGTACATTCGCCTAATTAAATGAGACTAAATTGTAGGGTAAGATTTAATATTTGAAAGGTAAACGAAAATTAAAAAAAAAACGTTTAAACTAGTTTGAAAAAAAAAACGGAAGAGAATACGTTTTTATCCTGTCAAATTTATTTAGTTATTTTTTATTACAACGATTACATTCGATTTGATTACATTACATACAGTACGTAACCACATTGATGCGATGTATTATTTCGAGACACCAGGGTAAGATCTACTATTGTTCTACATGCAGGGGTTTTCTTAAGAACTTCTCAATTTTTCCTCATTAATTCGTTCATTACTTTATTCGTTCTTAATTTTTCTTCATTTAATAGCATCCCTGAACCTTCAGCTATAAATTTAAATGCTGAAACACTGCAGTTTCAGGCAATTTTACCCGCATTCTTACTACTGTTACTCGTGACACCACACACACACACACACACACACACTTGGGAAGTTCTAATCAAAGTTAAACTATTGTAGAACCCACATGGAAAGCCTAATCAGATGCTACCCAAACCAGCTGTTTTGTGACGAAGAATGGATAGTAGGGGAAGTTTGCTTAGTTTCGCAGTCTGCGGCGAGGACGCCGCAGACTCATCTACGCCCGGGACTACCGACCTCCATGATCGGGGCCTGAGGACGGCAGTTGGCCGACTCGCCGTCCTTACAGAAGCAGGCCGTGGCGGAGGCGTGTCGTGTGTGCCCTACACACGCCTGCCAACTCACCGAAGCGGGATAAAACCCGACCCCACCAGGCGAGGCCGCGGTAGCGGCCAAAGTCCGCCGGCAACCCTGGGCTTATCCTTTTGAGGGCTTACCCGGGGTGCCCGGCAACGGACATTTGGGGAGGACACCGTGTGGTTTTAGTCGATACACGACATAACCACCCCCGCTGGCCGGCAGGGGGGGTACCCGAAGGGATTTCCGCACGTAAAAAAAGAAAAAAGAAAAAAGACCACAAAGGTCTTAGTGGGTTCCTCATATGCCCATCTAGGTAATATTGTAACACTTAGAAGTAACATTTAAAGCACGCTAAAGATATAACCAGCTTCAGTCCAACATAATTTCTATACATATAATAAATCGTATGGAGGTGAAAACTGCACATTGAATATTTTTCCAAAAAAATAATTGCTATGTGTTCTAGGAGCGATACCAATACCGTAAACATTTTTTTTTTAATTATGTCTGTTTATCTGTTTGTCTGTAGGCTATTATCGATGTCCGAGCATCACTTAAAAACCACTGAATAGATTCAGCTGAAATTTTGCATGAACATTCTTCTAGAGCATAGTCATAAACTTCGGTATATACATACATACATACATAAACTCACGCCTATATCCCCGAAGGGGTAGGCAGAGGTGCTAGCACCCACATTTCGCCAGTTTATGTTTAGGTCCCAATGTAATAGGTGGCGAGCCTATTGCCATTAACCGGGCACTTATAAATCTGCGATAAATACACACATAACTTCGAAAAGCATCGGAAAGTCATTGTTGTGTGCCATGGTAAAACCTGGGATCGAACCCGAGACCTCGTCTCAGCAGTCCATTACATATGCCACTAGGCTACCGCGGCTTATATACTTCGGTATATATCATCACGCTATTATTAATGTGATAGAAGCAGCAGAGTGAAATCGACCAAATATTTTACTGAGCATTATTTTATTATTACAAAGTAGATTATCACGGAATTTTACAGTTCGATAGAAATCAGACATGGTCAACATCCGGATTACCAATTATCACGCTATAGCTAAAAGATGATGAACAGTAAAATATGAAATCTTGAAACTAGAGAGTTACCTACGTGTAAAAGATAGTTGATTAAAGACCTCTGATAATTATATCATACTAGCTGTTCCGCCGCTCCACCTGTTTGGAATTCTGATCCCGTTCCCGCTACCCCTAGGAACCTATTCCCGGGATGAAAAGTGCCTATGTGTTATTCCAAACTATAGTCTATCCCTGTACCAAATTTCAGCCAGATCCGTTCAGCCGTTTTTGCTTGAAAGAGCAACAAACATATTTGCAAACTCACAAACTTTTGCGATTATAATATTAGTAGGATTAAATTGGGTTAATGAATCGGGTAGAATTTATTTCGATGTTACATATAAAACTAGATTTTTTCGTAATAAATAGGTGATTGAAAATATAACAATGTAACAACCTGTAATGCAAATAATACCCCATATGTTTTGTCAGAAACTGCAGACGTTAACATACCGTGATCTATATAAAATTGCAAGGCGGACGAATGCGCGGGCAACGGCTAGTCAAAAATAATCATGTCCAATGAATGCAGAACTTAATTAGAAATTTGTAATATCCTTGAATGAAGTCACTCCAAGCTTACGGAATAAGTCCCTCAGGATTTTAGTACATTAGCAGTTATATGCATCAGTGTTCCGTCAAAGTGCACTAGGTAATAAGTAAGATGAGATATTCCGGTGGAACATATACGGTACTATTTGGTACTATTATTTGTTCTGCAAGTTGCAGTTGGCTATAATGACACTTGATAAGTGTCACATAGAGGACTCGTACAAATGGCTTTACGATTATGGTACGTTTTATAGTACTTAATTAATACAATTGGTACGGCTGTACCAGTTTTATAAGTTACACCGATGTACCTGCGCAGAAGTCTCATATTCGAAAAATCTTAACCAATCACAACGCTACGCGCGCCAAACATAACAATTTCTTATTGGTTGATGCATGCGCGGCATGGTTTAACTCACCGCACCGCGGTGCCGCGACAGTCGCGAATTGTACTGTGAATGGGATAAACGTCTCTTCATCGCACCGTACACTTGAAGACATAAAAAGTGAACAATTTCATTTATTATGTCTTTACATAAAAGAGACAGACCTTTAAGAGGTCAAAGTAGGCAAATTGTGTATAACGCGCATCAATTTATGCAAAAGGAAGCCCAGCAATCAAAAAACAAAATGTTTAATAAGGAACATTTTCAAACAGTGATAATGTACAGCACATGCTGGAGTCTCAAGAAAAACAGAGGCCGAAAAGTATACGATTTTCAAGTCGAAAAACAAGTACCTACTGTGAAATCATTATTCAGGTAATTGAAACGGGACATAAATTTTACCTGTGGACGGGAGACATTAAAAAAAATATTAGGAGAGCTAGGATTTCAATTTTTAAAAATAGACAAATTTTAGCAGAAAAAGATGATGTACTATTACTAAGAATAAAATATTTACGAAAAATTAAGGACTATAGGAATGAAGGGAGGAAACGTATGTTCACACGACTCATACAAAAGAAATGACATGGAGAGATAAAAGTGGAAAAGGACTAAAAATCTCATTTCTAAAGGGCAAAGATTAATAATAGTTCACGCCGGTGGCTCAAATGGCTTCGTCCCTGGCGCTTCGTCGTCTTAGCGGCGTGTGGTTGATCATGCCGTTAAGTGCGAAGACGAGTTTCTCACGTTTGAGGAATTAATTGATGATCGAATGGACCAATTTATCATCAACACTGGTGATTCGTCATCATCCTCATCATCTTCAGATGATGGTAATAATTATAGCGACGATAATGGAATCGAACGAGTACATCCGCTAAATTAAAAAACAATTGCTGTTTTTTTTGTCTGCACCTCAAAAAAGCAACGGAAATGAGCACCATAATTTTTTTTTATATTTTAAGATACCCATTTTATGAGTCTGCATTTTGTAAAAATTGTTTCATTAAAATAATAATGTTAAATTAAAATATTGGTACCTTTTATTTGCTAGCAAGTGTACACCTACTATTAGCGAGATAGCACTACTCTGTGGATTTATTGAATTATAATCTTAACGTAATGCAATATAGTCTGTACGTAATGTAATCTTTCACTTGCTCTCTTTTGCGTAGACGAATTTTGTCGATGCTACTTATAAACGTGGTACACCTGTACTTGGTTTGAGGATATTGGTGAGATTTGATTATATTGTAAGATACAATTATTATGCTGATGATGCTTCATGTATAAGAATTTTTTGAATTTGACATAATCCTCACGGCCTCATTCTATCACCACTCGACACATTGCAACTGGCGACGGTGCGTACAGTTAGATATGAATATTCATTCCGAGCACACTCAGGCTGTGGAACAATCTCCCTGCAGGCTGTGGTTTTCCCAAACGACTACATTATGGGGTTCTGGCCGCACGATTGTGATGCCCTTGGTATTGCACATATCCACTAGACCACGGTAACCGCTTGCCATCAAGTGGACCGTGTGCTTGTCTGCCACCTAAGTGGTATAAAAAAAGAAATGACACAAGTATTAGTAAAACGTGAGAACTAATTTTAGTATACTTTGATCACAATCATTTTCACTGGTGAAATCCAACGTAAGCCAGTTTAACCCACTTTAACCCCAAGTTTAAAACCCAGTTTAATACCCTACATAAAGAACCCATTGATTGTCATTCCAAAAGCACTGTTTACGGAAAACTGTAATTTATCATTACAATTAAAGGCCTCATTGTTCGAGTCATAATAAACGAGAATTAAGAATGATCTATTGAGTTACTCCTAATTCTTATTAATTTATTTCACTTTGTACAGTCTGCAAATACAACCAAATACTTCAGTAATACAACTTAATGCAGTCTCAGTGTCAATAATAAACTAACATCAAATAAACCGCGATAGAATCCGTTAAAAATAGTTTTATTTTACTTACATTTAAATACGTTTCAAAGTCCTAAGGCATTGAACTTTTCATCATAATGAAAGGCACAGATTTAAAGAGGCAGTTGTAAATACCAGTTTTGGTAAGTTAAAAATTATAAATGGCATGTTTAATAACTAGTTCAGCAGTTAAAACTAAGCAGTACAGTAAACAAAAATGAGTAAAAAAAATAATGAAATGGATCAGTGAATATATAATTGAGCAGAAAAATAATTAAATGGGCGGTAAAATATATTGAACGAGCGGTTACGTGTGGGCAGTAATAAATGGGAATTTGTCGGTAAGAAATCTCATTCTAAGCAATTCTACAAACAATGAGGTGGTCAAATAAAATTAAAAAAACAGTACTTAAATAGTAATTTAATAAAATTTAAGTAAATAGGCTCCTATTTCTACGTGCATTATCACAAGTGACCTAACACGAACCTATATCTATCCGTGTCGGGGTGCGCGGTGTCCTCAAGCTCGCTTCGCCTGCTCCCGTGGCTTTATCGAACCGCTCATTCCATCATTTTACCGCTCATTCAGTTATTGGACTGCTCAATTATTTTTAGAATTGACATTGTATGATAAAATAACCGACTAATTGATTTTTTATTTCTGTCCATGTTTTATTGTCGCAATAATTAATCAACCGCCATTAAACTAGGTCTGCAAGGCGAATCGCTGCTTGCAATGTTGAGCTGAGTGAGACATCGTGAATCAGATTTTGAAAATTTTGAACAGTGATCATTCCTCCGTGGCAAGTCCGATTTTGAAAATTCTTTTTGAAAGTCACACACTGGACATGCTTTCTGAGCGTGTAAAGTTTGTTCACAGTGTCTCGAGCGGTTATTATGTAATTCCATCTGGATTTTTTTTAACGGTGATCATTGATCAACAACCGCGGTAGCCTAGTGGTATGGGTAATGGACTGCTGAGACGAGGTCTCGGGTTCGATCCCAGGTGTTACCATGGCACACACCAATAACTTTTCGATGCTTTTCGAAGTTATGTGTGTATTTATCGCAGGTTTATAAGTGCCCGGTTAATGGCAATAGGCTCGCCACCTATTACATTGGGACCTAAACATAAACTGGCGAAATGTGGGTGCTAGCACCTCTGCCTACCCCTTCGGGGATATAGGCGTGAGTTTATGTATGTATGTATGTATGTATGATCATTCCTCTGTGGTATCATTAATTGTTTCAAAATATATCCATAAACCTTCCTCTGATTGACCTCTTTAATCATGCCAAATTTGGGTCTGATTGGATTAGTAGTTTTGGAGGAGACCTGTGACAAAGAAAATCCTGAAGTCTGGTATGAGGAGCTTTCGCTCGACTTCGTCTCACTCAGCTCAATTAAATAACTGCTCAATATGTTTTCCAACTGATCACAATAACATCTCGAATATTTAAATAACAGCTCAAAAAATTAGTTCTCATAATTAAATATGAATTTTTAATCTATACTATATGTATGTGATAATATTGTAAAGAGAAAGGTCGAATTCTGTGATTTTGTTTATGTTTGGAGTAATCTTCGGAACCACTGCATTTATTGAAAGAAAATCTTTTATCAGTTGAAAGACAATGACCCCGATGAACATAGGCTATGAATGAATTACGATGGGTTGAGTTAAAAAACTCTAACTAATACCGAAGCGAACTGATGGATGGTTGCTAGTCAAATAATAAGGAAATATATTTATAAATAAGAATAACTACACTCATTGAAATAACACTTAATTTACTTTTAACATTATAATAACACTTTATTTTTTCATGATTTGATTCTAAATTATTTCTGATTGTAAGCTTAGATAATTGTAAGCTTATAGAGGTGTCATTAGGTGTTGCTAACTAATAAAGAAAGGAAGAAAATTGGTCAAAATTCTTCAATATTAATTTACCCAACATTCATTTAAAGCCTAAAACTGGCGTGTATGGTATTAAATATTTAATTATTGTACAGGTAGCTTGTTTTTCTTCCGTGGAGAGCTCGTCAATATGCCTTCACCTCGCCTGATGTTAAGCTAAAGGAGAAGTCTCAGGAATGAGAGTCACCACCGAGACAAACGATGTGATTTTGATGATGAAATAGGAAAACCAGTACCTTTTTTTTTTTTTTTTTTTTTTTATCGTGCGGAAATCCCTTCGGATACCCCCCCGCCGGCTAGCGGGGGTGGTTATGTCGGGCTTGCACCGACTAAAACCGCACGCCGTCTCGGGTCTTCAGACGCCGGGGTGTAAGGTTACCCATAGAGCATATCCCTCGCACCCCGGCTGACCCTGGGCCATCTCACCACTATCAGCATCGCTCATCCTGTCTCCTCTGAAAGCAGAGGAGTACGGAGAGCGATGTGTTCCCGCCACGTTGGGTATTGGCCGACGATCAATGCCAACCCTATGAAGGGGTGAAGGGGAAGCCATTGACCGCCGCCCAGGGTGTACCGGCCGCTCCGATTCCGCTCCCCCCGGACTGCAGCGGGATCGGAATCGGAGCGACACTCGAGGAGGTTACCCAACACACACCCCGGAAAACCAGTACCTTTTATTCGTTGCCCGGCGAACATCAACTTCTGCATTTTCTTTAATTCAATTGTTTTCTTTACTGACTGTACATTACTTGGATTCTTACAACATTAAAACTTCGTCATTTCTGATAATATTTTGTTACAGAGGAATTATGGCTTTTTAAGCGGAACGCTTCAAATTACTTTTAATCAGACATTAATTCGTAATTTGAAACGAAATGAGCAATTGTTTATGAATGCTTCATTTACGATTTTGTTTTTTTAATATTTCTATGGTAGCTAACAAGGTGGGTAGTGAGTTTGAGTGACTTTGCTGGCGTGTGTAGGACCACACGACACGCCTCCATTTTGGCCTGCTTCTGTAAGGACGACTAGGTGGCCGACTGTCGTCCTCAGGCCCCAATCATGGAGGTCGGTAGTCCCGGACGTAGACAAGTCTGCGGCGTCCTCGACGCAGACTGTCGGGGGGCAAGGTTATCTACCGCTCCCTCTCCGCCGCCTTCTTTCGCATGCATTACCTGCTCGGAGAAAGAGGCGGCGGCGTGCATTTTGCTCCCGTCGGAGACCACGGCTCTCATCATGGTCTCCAGCGAGAGAACGTCTACGGCCAGGACCACAACGAGATCCCGGCATTGACTCGCCCACGCTGGGCACTACACCACCGTGTGGTGCGCCGTGTCTTCGCCAGGCTCCTCGCAGTGCTGGCACTGCGGCGTTGTCTCCCGGTGGATGCGCCACAGGTACTTACCGAAGCACCCGTGTTTGGTAATCATCTATGAAATACGGTAAAAGAGGTCACCGCAGTACCTTTCCAACCACTCCTCCATGACCGGCCTCACCGACGCAATGGTAGCTTTTCCCCACCGCGGTTGCTCAAGTCGCACTTTCCATGTCTCCATGAGTTCCTGGTGGAGCTGGGACTGCTGGGCCTCGATTTCTCGGGGTCCCGGCCTGTGGCCCTGCTGCAGCGCCTCCTTGCGCCATTAATACAACGACGCAAGGGTCCTCGCTTCCAGGTCCCATGGGGGGTCCCGGCTAGGAGACATGCCTCCTCGATACTGCTACTTAAAAGTCGATATTGAGAGTGCGGTACTCCTGCAGTTGGACAAGCCATTAGCAAGTAAAGTCGTAACCATCTATAAAGTAGTGTATTCAACACTGTATAATTAATATCTCCTTCGCATATAATCATTTTAATGCATAAATATTGTATTAATTACGCTTACGGGTTGTCCATAAATCACAATTGCTCTCATTAGTGTACCGCAGCGTTGTGGCGAGTAACACATTGATGTAACATATGATAAGAGACCTACCGTTTAAGAATCTATACACTAGCAACCAGTGATGATATAAGAAACTTTTGCTGGTCCTTGCAATGTTTAAATCAAATGTAAATCTATTCATATTCAGTCTGAGTACTTCTGCAAACAACATCATTAGATCAAAAATATAAGTAGATGTCGTTGATAATAATGAAATTTCTATTAATAAACTGAATGAAACTAAATAACACATTGAGTTCCTTTCCATCGGTTTGGAACTAGGAATTTGAACAACTAATAGTAAATATTATTTTGTAAGCACTAGAAGGTATCCTACGTACATGGGCAAAAGAAGAATGATACTAGTTTGCAACCAGGAAAATGAGCAATTCGCTTATTAGTGAAATTCATGTACCAGCTGCAGTGTAAGTTATAGCACCAATTACACTGTTGTTTTAGTTTTTTTAATACCTAGGTCTGTAATACGTAACTGAATACTTATAATAATGGTATAGCCAAAATAAAGACGCATACTAACCACCGATGTGTATCAGAAGTATTGCAATGACTAATTAACTAATCTTGTTTGGGTGACAAAGGATTTTTAAGGATCAAGTTAACCTTACCTGCTAAATGATCGATGGACGAGGTTATGATGAAAGTACCTTTTTCGAAGTTGTTTAACGGTAATTGGTCTCCCCATGTATTATCAATGTCCCGATTAGTCAAATCCTTCAATCAATCAATTAGCCTATTGCAGTCCACTGCTGGACATAGGCCTCTCCCATTTTACGCCATAGCACCCGATCCTCCGCCTTGCGCATCCAGTCTATCCCAGCTACCTTTTTCAGGTCGTCCGTCCATCTTGCTGGGGGACGTCCTACCTTCCGTTTACCGATTCGTGGTCTCCACTCTAGGAATCGTTTGCTCCATCGGCCATCGGTCCTTCGGCAGATGTGGCCAGCCCATTGCCACTTTAGCTTGCTCATTCTGCGAGCTATGTCGGTGACTTTAGTTCTTTGTCGGATGGCCTCATTTCGAATTTTATACTTCAAAGAAACCCCAAGCATAGCTCGCTCCATAGCCCGCTGCGCGACTTTTAAGTTATGGACTAGCCTCACTGTCAGTGTCCACGTTTCGGCACCCTAAGTCATGACAGGTAGGACGCACTGGTCGAAGTCAAATCCTTAGACAGGCGGAAATACAGGAACTGAGACGAAATCAAACTAAAATGCGCTATCACGTTTTAGTCAACGAATTTAATTGAGTAAAACTTGAGAACAAAGTTTGTTTTAGCGGATTTTCACTGGTGAAAGCCAGTATTCTTAAATTACAGTTATGAATTATATCTAGTTAGTTACTTCACATAATAGAATTAATAACTCAAGCTTGTAGACACATCATAAAGTTTTTCATAACCGTACATATGTAACAAACCGTTATGTACCTACGTTGAAATTTCGTCAGCGCAACGCTAAATGCTAATGCCGAGTAAACAGCAGGCTTTGTTCACGTTTGCGTACGTTTTAGAATAATTAATTATTGTCATCTTTATTTACTGACAAAACAGCAAGCTTTGAATTAAAATGTGATTGCGTTGCTTGGAACTCAAGATTAGAGGAACCATGAAATAATGAGGTAAGTTCTTATTGATTTAGATTTTTTCACAATTTTTTTATACCACTTAAACGGAAAGTAGAATTTAGTACTGCATAAAAATTAAGAAATTTACGATGCGATCGACACCAACGAATCTGACTTAATCAAAGCTAATTAGTTCATCACAAAAACTGTAGAGCTGAAAATTTATAACATGAAGCAATTAGGACCATTAAATATTTAATCGTACTCAACTTGTTATAACAGATTGAATACTGAAAGGTAATTTTAATAATAAGATATTCTTGAATCTACTACACAACACTATCTAGACTCGAACTAAGTATTTAACTGATATTATGGGTTTTAGAATGCGGATAAATATACTTAGATTTTGTAAATACAATAATACAATAGTAGGGTTAGTCGGGGTGCGAGGGATATGCTTTATGGGCAACCTTACACCCGGGTGTCTGTAGACCCGAGACCGCGTGCGGTTTTAATCGGTTCAAGCCCGACATAACCGCCCCCGCTGGCCGGCGGGGGGGTATCCGAGGGGATTTCCGCACGAAAAAAAAGGTATATAATGCAAATAGACATCACTTCTGTTTAGATGGCTATTAAGTTTACCTGAAAACCTTCATACAACATCTTAAAGTACAAAGTAAAATTTTATTAAGAACCTGTTGGTACTATTTCGGTTAGTAATTCGGGCCAGGTAAGGTGGACAAACGGGCTAACTTGTCTACTTCAAGGATATGTCTGTTCATTTGATCTTCTGTAAGGGAGTAGAAACTAATATAAAAAAACCTCCACATCAACCAAAATATCTTCATCATATCGGCTTTCGAATATCGTAAAAATCGGTTCATCCGTTCGGGAGAGATATAATTTGTACAAGACACAAATTAGAGACATTGCCTCGCTGGCTTTATTTTACCGCCTCTACTTTAGCGAGTGTTCTGATGAGCTTTTTCAACTAATCCTACCGTCTACCTTCCAATCCAGAAGAACACGTGCTGGACTGCGATACCACCGGCACACGGTAAAAACAATACCATTCCGAACTCAGCGGTTCAGTGCTTCCTTACTTTGTCGCATGATAAAGAGTTGGAATGCTCAACCTGCACACGTTTTTCTTCTTCTTGTAGTAGTGAGTTATTGGGCATTCTGTCCCACCTCTGTTCCCTCGGGCTGTGCCCTCGGTCACTACGGTGAGACAGAATGCCCAATAACTCACTACAGAATGTTTAATAACTTGCGTCTGTTATATGGTTACGCACCAACCACCAACTTTGGTCCCTCGGGCTGTGCCCTCGGTCATTACGGTGAGACAGAATGCTCAATAACTCTTTGTAAAATTAATTGTGAAGTAAGATGCTCTGTTAGTTAGCGATAGAGTTATTTCATAAACAGTACAGTCTTACGTTGTCTGTAAGCAGTTTGGTATAACTATTTACGGTTATAAATACATAATGTCATAATTACATCTGTTCATAACCAGTCCGTCAGCATTGCATCAAACATGAAATTCATTAAACAAGCACAATCGTTACAGATTAGTATAATCTGTAATGATTTAATTAAAATCAAGTTACGCCATGGAGAATTATTGCCGAATACAGTACGTTGCATCATTTGCGGACCATCAAATTGTGGAAAAACCAATTTGTTAATTGGTCTCCTTTTGCACGAAAATGAATTGACATTTCAAAATGTTTATGTATATTCTAAAACTCTATATCAACCAAAGTACATTTTTTAGAAAAGGTTTTACGAGGAGTACCAGGAATCAGTTTTCAGAAATATCAGGCAAATGATGACGTTATGAAAGTTTCAGATGCAAAACCTAATTCAGTGATTATTTTTGACGATGTAGCATGTGAAAATCAAAGTAATATGCGTGATTATTTTGCCATGGGAAGACATAAATTGATTGACAGTTTTTATTTAAATCAAACATATAGCAAAATACCTAAACAACTAATAAGAGATAACGCTAACTTAATTGTGCTTTTTAAGCAAGACGAAATTAATTTGAAACATGTTTATGAAGAACATGTTAACACTGACATGACGTGGTTGGAATTTCGTAACATTTGTTCTCAAATATGGAAAGAGCCTTATGACTATGTTGTGATTAATAAAGACTGTCCTAAAAACAACGGGTGCTATAGAAAAAAGTTTGACACTTTTGTAGAATTAGATAAAATTTGAATATTTAAATAGACTGCTTTCAGTTTCTTGTTATTCTTTAATCAGCTCTTATTGGATTACCATCTATTTTACATATTGGAAAAATCATTAAAAAAACAAATTGTAGATGCAACACAAGCTGTAAGGAAAAAAATACGTAACATGAAGTATTTTGAAGATAATAACAGACAAGTGCTTGATACAGTTTTTAAGCCTGTTACAGAATCTCTTAATTTAATAGCCAACACAAATAACCAACTAGCTCTAACAAAAAATGAAGAAAAAGGAGAATTTCATGATCAAATTTCCAACCACGACTTACAGAAAGATCAAGATATAGAAGAAACAAATGATGAAGCCGACTCTTCATTTCAGTCATTAGTCGATACTAATCCTGTTCATGATGTATCATCTTGATCATTATCTTCAGAAATATTAGCGGATGTGCCATTTGGTGTAAGAAATGAACGTTGAAAGTTAATGTTAGGTTCCTCTAGTATAACGATTGGTGCTGACGTTATTACTGTAGCCGGACACAAATACAAATGCACACCTGGCTTGCGACAGTTGCTCTTAAAAAAGACGTTGATCTGAGCTTTGTTACAGACTATGACATGCAAAATTATAAGTCGATGTTACTTGTAACAAATGCACATCGTCGAGATTTTGATTCAAGAAAACCAATTAAAAGTAATAAAGGACAAAAATATCAAAAATGTGGAAAAAAAACACAGATTTTGTATATTGGGATGATCCAAATGAATTGGTTAATAGATTAAAGTTATTAATTGCTTCTCGAGATGCTGGCAACACAGGACTAGATAATGAAATAATATCTATCGTTGAAGAACTACGTGTAATAATTTTATGATAATGCATTGCTAAAATCTGAAAATGGTGATTACGATTTGAAGACATCGAAGCTAACAGGGGTCAAACCTCCTCAAGATGCAGATGATGCAGTTACGTGGTTGGAGAGAAAAAGAGGGATTTACTGGAATGAAGGTTATATCGGCTATAGAGAATTTCGACGTATAATTGTTCCTTATCTAGAAAATAAAGAAATTATTGTGAAGGGCTTACAAAAAGTTAAGTGGATTCAAGATCTATGTATGAATTGTATTTGTATAGATCTTGGTGAAGACAAATGTCCAAATTTATCACTGTTGCATAACAAATATTCAAATAATTAAACCAGTTTTAATTGTATTAATCATATTAAACAATGTGCACTTAAAAATGTTTTATGTATAAAGAATTATTTAATAGAGCAAGAAAGTCAACCTATACGCAGTTTTATTAGATAAAACAATTTTTTAAAGTAAATGGTTTTTTTATTTTTTAACACACATTTTTAATATTTATAATATTTTGACACATTTTCACAGTAAATAAAATCTAAATATGTCATCACTTTATCTACTAGTTACATTAATGAATTATTACCTAATTAAAAAACATGATATGAGTAGCCCTACAATTATTACCTATGGTTTTTTATTTATTAATACACTTTTTTAATATTTATAATTTTTAACACATATTTTCACAGTAAATAAAATTTTAATAAAATCTAATTATGTCATCACTTTATCTACTAGTTACATTAATGAATTTTTACCTAATTAAAAAACATGATATGAGTAGCCACACAATTATTACCTATGGTTTTTTATTTTTTAACACACATTTTTAATATTAATAATTTTTTCAACACATATTTTCACAGTAAATAAAATTTTTATAAAATCTAAATATGTCATCACTTTATCTACTAGTTACACTAATGAATTATTACCTAATTAAAAAATATGATATGAGTAGCCACATATTTTTTTAGAAATATTGTGTATTAATTTCTCAGCTTGATCCGATATATCATCTACCGTATCGTGAACAATATACTGTGCAGTGATAATCTCCTTAACTTCATCTTCGTCGTCTCTAGAATCACTGAGTTCCTTGATCTTAATTTTTATTAAACGTCGTCCTTTTCTTCTTTCACTGGTAATAATATAGGAATTCGATGCACTGCGTTTGCTTGTAGTTGATCTTTTTCGATTAGTTTTCTTTTTGTTTCTTGTTATTTCTTCATTGGGTGTTATCCAAGGTCTATTCATTGCGTTATCCAAGTCGAACTGATCTTGCAGGTCTGGAAGATATTCAGGAGAGCTCTCTTCTGTTCCGTTGGAAAATTTGTTGTTGGTATTCTGAAAATTATTTAAAACATTAGTAATAAATCATAACTAATATTTTTTAAATAGATTGAAATTTCAATAGATTGAAAGTTATAAAATACCTACCATGTTGTTAGATATGCTCGTCTTGACTGTTTAATAAAGAATGAACTAGGTAGTAATATTTTTGCTAACGCAGTTGATATAACAAATTATGCTGACATAAAGTATTTATTGGTATGATGATCAAGTTAGAACTTGAAATTCAACCATTCAATAATTTGTACGTGCATAATGTTATTGTTATGTACCTTTTTTTTTTTTAATTTTTTTTTTTTTTTTTATCGTGCGGAAATCCCTTCGGATACCCCCCCGCCGGTCAGCGGGGGCGGTTATGTCGGGCTTGCACCGACTAAAACCGCACGCCGTCTCGGGTCTTCAGACGCCGGGGTGTAAGGTTACCCATAGAGCATATCCCTCGCACCCCGGCTGACCCTGGGCCATCTCACCACTAACAGCATCGCTCATCCTGTCTCCTCTGGAAGCAGAGGAGTACGGAGAGCGATGTGTTCCCGCCACGTTGGGTATTGGCCGACGATCAATGCCAACCCTATGAAGGGGTGAAGGGGAAGCCATTGACCGCCGCCCAGGGTGTACCGGCCGCTCCGATTCCGTTCCCCCCGGACTTCAGCGGGATCGGAATCGGAGCGACACTCGAGGAGGTTACCCAACACACACCCCTACTTATTGTTATGTACCTACTTAATAGTTGTGAAATTCTTATGAATTTCAAACATGTTGTAACGTGAATGATGACGTATTGGTATGATGATCAAGTTAGAACTTGAAATTCAACCATTCAATAATTTGCACGTGCATAATGTTATTGTTATGTACCTACTTAATAGTTGTGAAATTCTTATGAATTTCAAACATGTTGTAATGTGAATGATGAATTAAGTCTTTTTTTTTTTTTTTGCGTGCGGAAATCCCTTCGGATACCCCCCCCCGCTGGCCAGCGGGGGTGGTTATGTCGTGTCTCGACTAAAACCGCACGGTGTCCTCCCCAAGTGTCCGTTGCCGGGCACCCCGGGTAAGCCCTCGAAAGGATAACCCCAGGGTTGCCGGCGGACTTTGGCCGCCACCGCGGCCTCGCCTGGTGGGGTCGGGTTTTATCCCGCTTCGGTGAGTTGCCAGGCGTGTGTAGGGGCACACACGACACGCCTCCGCCACGGCCTGCTTCTGTAAGGACGGCGAGTCGGCCAACTGCCGTCCTCAGGCCCCGATCATGGAGGTCGGTAGTCCCTGATGAATTAGGTCTGCTTTAAAAATAGTCATTAGATATTTTATGATAAAATTAAAACAAAACGAAATTATTCTTAATTAGTTTATTTCACATTTTGTAACAAAGAAATTTAAATATACCTAATTAGCTTAAGCCCTGTAACGTCGAGCTTCACGAGCCGTGTCTCCACGGGAACATCTCGTCGCACTGCCAAAACTAGCGGCGAGTGTTTTGTAGATCTGAAACTCTACAAAACAGTCGACTACGCGTCTCATGAGCCCCAGCTTCGATACAAGACAGCGCTTGTAACGGTGAAGTTGCAGTGTGACGAGGCGTCATCGTCTTGGGAGGCTCTACAGGACTTCCTAGGACAGGCTTTCTCTGACTTTAAGGAGTCCGGAGCCTGTTCATTACAGTGAGAACATTTTTATAAAATAGTTTTCTAGTGTAAATATAATTTCCTTTTAATTTTTTTCTAGTGTTAGAAGTATATTTTTAAAAATAATATGTAGTGTGTTTTGATATTATAATTTTTATAACTCTAAATATAAGACAGTGTTGTGCAGATTTTTCATTTTATTTTTCCATTAGTAACTACCTAAGTGGTGTAGGTATTATAAATAAGTAATAATGCCTTTTTGTACAGCGTGTAACACATCTGTACCTAGTAAATTATGGGTAGGTCACATGCGAAGTAATTCACATAAAAAAGTAGTCATACAACAAAACATAGAGAAGGTGTAGAAATAGTGAGTTCTGCATTTCGTAATCGCATAATAACATTTAAATTATTACCAATTCATGACCTTCAGCTAGCATCAGCGGATACATTTTTTTATGATATTCGTAATAAGTTAAAATCCCTTTTAAATGAATATGTTTTCTTTTAAAAAACATACATGTCTTAAAATTAATTTCGAGCTATTTGGTATGTTCCTAAAGTTTAAAGACAATTCTCAAGAAGTAAAATCATTTGGAACCAAAAATAAAATATTGTACAGTAATTTTGATTTTGAAAAATTATATTCTGAAACGGTTAGCTATATAAAAGCAAGTATTGAAGAATTTGAGGGTCGCGACAGTGGATGGACAATACCAACCACTTAGTGGTTCTAGTTATATTCGTTTACCCAAATCAATTCAGGCAAAGAAAGCGTGTATAAATATATTAAACAAAGATGAGTATTGTTTTTTATGGTGCGTAACTGCAGCATTATATCCAGCTAAGAAACACCCTGAAAGAACTTCATCTTATCCTAACTTTAGAGAATTATTTGATATAAGGGGAATGACTTTTCCTGTATCGTTTCGCGATATTAAAATTTTCGAGAACAATAACCCGAATATAAAGTTTATAATATATGGTCTAAAAAAATGTAAAACTTTTGTAGGTCCTTTATATAAGTCGGACATTAACGAAAAATATAGCGGTAAAACTATACACTTACTATTTCTCGAAAATAACTACACTTCTCACTATTGTTTGATTAAAGATCTTTCTAGGCTCTTCAGAAGTCAAGTCACATCTCATCATAGCAGACTGTGTTTGTGTGAGTTATGTTTGATATTTTTCAATACTTCTGAAGAACTTAATAACCATTCATGTGGAGGTGTTGTTACTATTCTTCCTGATAAGGGTTCGATAATTAAATTTAAGAACTATGATCGTAAACAAAACTGGCTTTTTTGTATTTATGCAGATATTGAGTCAATGTTAGAAACTAATCCTGAGGCCAACTGTTCCAGTGGGAACACAAATATTTTGCACCGTCATGTACCGGTTGCTTTCGGTTATTATGTAGTTTGTTCCGATAACCCTAACTATAATCGGTACGTATCATATCAGGGACCTGATTGCGATAAGCAGTTTGTCAACTCAATATTTAAAGATGTGCAAAAAATATTTGAAATCATGAGTACTACAGTCCCAATGAAATTTTCAACCGAAGATAGATTTGATTTTGACAATGCAACTCATTGTCACATTTATCAAAATTTAGTTTTTTCCGACAAAGTGCGTGACCATTGTCACCTAACTGGTCGTTATCGCGGCGCTGCACATCCATTTTGTAATTTGCAGTATAAGCGCCCTTCGTTTGTGCCCATATTCTTTCATAACTTAGCTGGACTTAGCTGGATCTTATGAAATATCGATTATCCACGCAGTTGGCTTCCTCAGACTTCAGTATGTTGAAGATATCTGGTCTCTTCTTCCTATAAAAAAGTAAAATAATTATGAATTTATAAACTTCAATATTGTATTACACTAAATAAAACCTGTTATTGTGACTAACATAAGTTCTTGATTGATTGATTGAATACAACATCTTAGGTAAACTAAATAATTAATTATACTTATTCTGAAAGTAGTTTGGAAATTAATAAACAATTTAAAATTCTAAATAAGTACTCTTGATTTGAATAATTGTCAAAATTGCTACGTATAAAAATATTAGTGAAGATCTTAAAGTTAGTTTAACAATTTTACATTATTGAAATGGAATTAAATGGAATAAGGACTAATAAAAATGTTAAAGTATTATTAACTACGATTAATTACAAACACATACCTCTCAGACGAACTCCGTTTTTGACCGATGATGGTTGGTAATGAGTCTGGAGGCGATGAGTCCCGTAAGCTTTTGGTGAGCTTACGTTTACCACTTGTGCTCGGATTCGACGACCCCTTCGACTTCCTTTTCGGTGCTGCTGCAGCTGCAGACACTGTGGATGCGTTCTCGTACTCTGAGTCAAACCTGTTAAAATACAATCAAATTATAAACAAATATATTCCCAAGGTTTTCTGAATAGGCGTTAATAATTATCGGCCGGCAGGAAAATTTTCAACAACTCATAACATAACATAACATAACATAAACTCACGCCTATATCCCCGAAGGGGTAGGCAGAGGTGCTAGCCACCCACATTTCGCCAGTTTATGTTTAGGTCCCAATGTAATAGGTGGCGAGCCTATTGCCATTAACCGGGCACTTATAAACCTGCGATAAATACACACATAACTTCGAAAAGTATCGAAAAGTCATTGGTGTGTGCCATGGTAAAACCTGGGATCGAACCCGAGACCTCGTCTCAGCAGTCCATTACCCATACCACTAGGCTACCGCGGCTACAACTCAGCTGGATAATAATTAACTAAATAATAATTAATAATTATCAACCGGCAGGAAAATTCCCAAGCAACTCAGCTGGATAATAATTAACTAAATAATAATTAATAATTTTCAGCCGGCAGGATTTTATTCCAAGCATCTCAGCTGCATAATTATTAACTAAATAATAATTAATAATTATCAGCCGGCAGGATTTTAATCCAAGCATCTCAGCTGGATAATTATTAACTAAATAATAATAAATTTAATAGCACTTACTCACATTTTACTGCTGGGGAAGATCACTGGAAGATACTGGAGCGAATGTAATTTGTTAGAAAAATGGATGGGTTTTATACATAAAAAGTATCAATTCAGCAATTACCGCCTCCCAACAAAATGAAACTTAACATCTTATCTATAGAGGTGTATAATTAATTTATGTTACTTATGACTATTTAAATCAAAGTGATTGAAAACTCATTTCGTTTAATTACACTTTTGTTATTACAATTGAAATACAAAACCATGTCTTTACCAACACCGTCAAAGCTAATTCCGATTAAGTCCGTCGAATGTTATGATTTATGTATGATACCTATAAAATGTAATTATAATTTATGTATGTTCGTTGATCGTCGTTGATAAGTATATGTTGATGTATATGGTAAGGATATAATTATGTATAAGTACATGAAAAGTATTTATGAAATAATAATATACTCATACATTATGCACAAGTAAAATTTGACAGTCTATGTAGGTACCTTGCCTAACCCTTCGAGGATAAAGGCGTGATTATATGTAAAAAAACATGTAGGTATAAACGACAGATCAAACTTTACATAACCAATATAAGCTAACCATTAGTACATGGTAAGTATTTAATTATTTTTAACTGGTAGACGTACCCAGGAAATTATCTAGTTTATAGCGGTATATAAGTTTATCACATTGTAATGTAATTTGCGTCACAATTATAGAAGTTTCAAATTGCTTTGCACGGTTTGTATGTGTGTGTGTGTGTGTGTGTGGAAACAAGGTATCTGTTAGTTTACTTACTCAGCGATAAAAAATTCTGTGGTCAAGCGATAATGTGGATCGACTACTGATTTGGAGGTAGCGGTTTCGATTCCCACACGGTGTAAATATTTGCACTTGGTTTGAATGAGATCTAACAATGTGTCTATTCTTTTAATAATTGAAATGTTTATAAGTATTAACATTTTGTGTTCCATGAGAGAAAGGTGCACCGAGAGAATGTTATAATATGATGCTCAGTTTCTTAAATTTGAAATAAGGTATAGTTAACGGTATTCTATTAAAAATCCTTTGTAATCGTTTATGTAGGTATAAACGACGACAGATCAAGCTTTACATAACCAATATAAGCTAACCATTAGTACATGGTAAGTATTTCATTATTTTTAACTGGCCGACGTACCCAGGAAATTATCTAGTTTATAGCGTACCTTTATACAAAGCTATGACTAGCGTTAAGTCAGCAGTTTGCACACCTGTTACACACACACATCGTTACATCGTTCCCACACGCGAAGAATGTCTCATATTCTGTTCTCACAATATCTGCCATTTGCATCGAGCTACCAGCCATGTAGTGCACTCCGTCCTTCAGAGGATTAAAAGGAAGACCCAAAATAAAAACAATGTCATGTAAGTAATTAATGGGGCTTCCAGCCGATCAGTTAGAGTATGGTTGGTGCGTAACCATATAACAGACGCAAGTTATTAAACATTCTGTAGTGAGTTATTGGGCATTCTGTCTCACCGTAGTGACCGAGGGCACAGCCCAAGGGAACAGAGGTGGAAAAGAATGCCCAATAACTCACTACTACCAGGGTTCTTCACGCGGAGTGTGATAAAGCATCTGTTGAGGCCGTCAAGGTAGGGACCACCATTTTAGGACCATCAACGTCTGGGATGGTGGCCCATATCTTTTGAACTTCACCCTAGCTTCTCATCATCCAGCGGGGTGCAGTCAATAGACGGATTAAATATAAAAAGAAGAATCACTCGCAGACACGTTAAACTTATAACACCCCGTCGTTTTTGTTTCGGGGGTTAAAAAGAACGTATTGAAATGACCACTTTTGCAGATTTTGAATTTAAAGTTAAAACTTTAAGTAAAAAAAATTAAAAAAAAGCAGATCATCAATCAAAATAAGAAATGTAACAAATATGTATTAAATATTTGTTACAAATATATATAATCTATCTATTCAAATGAACTTCACAAGAATTGAAATACATTTAAGGTTCTTGACTAGAAAATGAAGCTACATTTCTATTGTAGTTTCAAGTGAATAAATAAAATAAAAGAACTTCAAAATTCAAAATTCTTCCAAAACATTAGCCTTGAAGATTCATACCAACTAATATCTTTTCAACTGAATTTCTTTTTATATATATTAAATAAGCAATCAAAAATCGCTTAAGCTTTTTAAACGCAACCATAAACTTACGAGAGTTTTTTGAAGAGTAGAAATTTCTAAAAAAATATGGGTCTTAGGTGCACAATTAAAATTATCATTTATTTTAGTTATTTTATTTTATTTTATTTATTTTAATTATTTATATATATTATTATCAAATAGCCTGATTTTATATTAGCAGAAATTATATGCCTGAGGACGGCAGTTGACCGACTCGCCATCCTTACAGAAGCAGGCCGTGGCGGAGGCGTGTCGTACACACGCCTGCCAACTCACCGACGCGGGATAAAACCCGACCCCACCAGGCGAGGCCGCGGTGGCGGCCAAAGTCCGCTGGTAACCCTGGGGTTATCCTTTCAAGGGCTTACCCGGGGTGCCCAGCAATGAACACTTGGGGAAGACACCGTGTGGTTTTAGTCAGTCCGATTCCGACACGCTCACCCCATCGTCGGCACCGATGGTGTGAAGCCCGAGGGGGTTTCCAAACGCTAAATAAAAGCTGAAATTATATCTTTTTTGATGTTCCTTGATGAAATATCGCATTTCTTATTTTCAGTTTACATTGTTCCCGTTGTTTTTCGCTAGAAAAGCAACTAAAACATGTTCCCAATAAAATTAGTTTTATTTTAAAAAACCAAAGTAGGTATTCCTAAAACAAAAGCCTGTATTTTTTTTTAAATCACAGATGGCTTTGAATACTCGGTGACGGTTGTGTATCGCTGGGCTCAAATGATGATTTCAAAGGACCCTTCCGTCTAATTAACTACTGCCGAGGTTCATTCAAAGTGACAGCGATGGCTCTGCGATGTCGATAGTGATACTCAAAGATTACCGTTTTTAGGACGACTGCTAAAAATTTAAGTTGCATCCAAGTTTATACTTTAGAGCCTGCGGTCCGCTTATTGATATTTTGGCTTTTCCGGGAGTGACTGCCGTCTGACCTTCCAACCCTGAGAGGAAAGTCTGCGCCAGTACCTTGTTTTTTTTTCGTGCGGAAATCACATCGGATACCCCTCGCCGGCCGGCGGGGGTAGTTATGTCGGATTTGAACCAACTAAAACCGCACGCCGTCCGCCGTCCGCCGGGGTGTAAGGTTGCCCATAAGGTATTTCTCTCGCACCCCGATTGACCCTAGGCCATCTCCGGTTTCGAGATGGCCCCCTCGGGTTTCGAAACCACGGTGTTCCCGTCTTGGCCCGTTTTTTCTTGTCGCCATTCGTTGTTTAGCAGGTGCACCGACCTGCGTGCTTAAGGATTTTAGCAGCCCCTCTACATCCCTAAAGTCATCCCCTTCAGTTGTCATTATGTTGAACTAAAAGTGTTTAATCCTTATGATCTTAGCGTGGTTCTCAGTTGCATCTGAGGCTTATAATGTACCTCTGAGCCTGCAGTTCATTTACTCCTTAGCTCACTAGCACAATTATTAGCACTAGAAGAAGAACTAACAAGACATTTTATTAACCTGCTGTTTTTGTATAGTCGAGGTACTTTCTCAATCCGACAGCTATATATCCAAATTGAAAGTACTGTTATGTCCTGTTTCCTACGATTTTTTTAAATTATCTCCTCCATTAACTCACATTAATGAACGAACCTTCAAGTCCCTGACCTCTGGAAAAAGAACATGTCACAGCAATTAGAAGCATTTCCAATAAAATTTCTATTTAATAGCATAGGGAAAAGTTTGACAGTCACTGACGTAGCAGAATGAATGTCATGACACACTGTATAACTACTAAACGTCGCTCGTCATGCCCACTTTGAATCAATTGATATCGTGTGAGGTATCTGTCCCACTTTCTGTGTGCAAACTTTGCACGTTTATTTTTAGATTCTTTCGTCAACTACGGGATCAGTTCTTCACGCAAGCTGAGTCGCTGGTAACTGCTAGTACATTATACTCATGCCTGTGAATTAATGAAGAGCGACTTTTTTCTATGGTGTGCCAACTCTCTGGATACCTTGTTGTATTCTTGACAATGTATTTACATTAAAATCAAACCAACTATACAGATTATTGTCTACATTCAGGAGGTTTGGAGCTTGATTTTCACGAAAAGTACCCTAAAAACACGTTATAGGCTGAATTTAGCAATACCTTCAGCAAAGAGCCCTTGTTATTTTGTATTACAGATTCACACCGTATCAACGCCACTGAACCAAACAAATAATCCAAGGATGGTGTTTTACAACCTCATCTCAGTTCTTCTACAAACTCTCTGCTGATCATAAGATGACGCCTCGTGTATCTCAAAATATGAGACAAATTAGTTATACACAACAATAACTTACTTGCAAAGTTTCATGATAAATTACATGTATCAAGATTTGTTTCACGGCAAACATGTAATAGATAGTGAAAGAACATTATCAACTTTCTTTGCCAACTTAGAAACTAGTCATCGTGAAAAAGTTTGACAAGCGCTGACACGGGAGGGTATTTATGTACGTCAGAGCTCTATAAAGTATTCATTCTAACGTGAGATAGATTGAATGTCGAGACTTTATTGTTTTCATTCAGCAATTCTTTTGCTTTGTTTTCTTATAGTGATATTGAATAATTGATGCATTTGGAAATTCAAAACAATTTAAAAACATTACAGAAATCGAAGTGGAACTAATAAATATTAAAAAATAATTTAAATTATATTATGAATCATATAACATTATGAATTATATAATCAGAAATATTAATTAATATAAGAGACATTTTGGCGAAAATGAGATATTTATTTTATGGCCTATGTCCAGCAGTGGCCTACGATAAGCTAATTGATTGATGATACATTTTTGACCCTAACTTATTCAGAAGTATCAACCTCTCACTAAATATCAACATTATGATTGTAGCAATGTGCTGTATTTTTACATTTGTACAGTTTCAAGAGTTTTTGAGCAGGTGGCAACAAACGAGACATATCTGTGATATAGCAATATTATTATTAATATTATTATTATTCTGGTGTTCTTCGATATGTAAACGTTACATAACTTACCGATGGATTCACAGATAAAGGTCAGATAATTTAGTACACATTTTCTACACTATTTTAGTACAACATAACTTTATAACATAACTTCTCGCCTGTATCCCCGAAGGGATAGGCAGAGGTGTATTACAAACCCAAGATCCGCCAGCTATGTTTAGGTACCAATGCAATAAGAGGCGAGCCTATTACCATCCACCGGGCACATTACTAAGCGAGTGATAATTATGATATATGATTCTTTTTTCCTTATAGATACAACAAAACAAACACATAAAGTTAAACTTTAATACCCCTGTTTGCGTCGTGGATTAAAGACAATGTATCGTTTTTAACGAATAGTCTGTTTCGAGTATTAACTGCGATTATATCGATTTCAAAAACAAGCTACATGGAACAGTACTTGTGTTTCATTATACGAACTTTCCATCGTGTAATTTATGGTATTTATTTTATGAAAGTTGAAGACAGGGCGCTATGGCGCTCATTAGGGCAGACCTATGTCCAGCAGTGGACTAGCATAGGTTGATGATGGTAATGATGATAAGATTTGTGTGGTACGAAGTATTTATTCCATTTAATAGCTGTAGACTAGCTGACCCGGCTAACTTCGTTCCGCGTTAGAATCGAGTTATGTTTACTACCTTATCAGCATATATTCGTGAATATCTCATATTTTTAACCTACTTAAAGATCTAGGCCTATCGAGAGCTAAAATAAGCTCATTACTAGGACGAATGTCTAAAGCGGCACTAGTAGGTTTGCATCAAATTTGGTTAGGCAGGGAGGGGAACTTGGGTAGTGAAGGTGAGTGTTGATGTACATCAACAAAAGGGGCCCCTTCTATACCTACACTTGGGTCGCAAGTCCCAAGCACTGTCCCGAGTTCCCAACTCAGCAACGCGATGGACTCGGCACCCGCACGGAGAATCCATGGATTGCTAAGAATATCGGTCTGATCGTAATTGCTAGTATAGGCACATTATCCCGAGGGGGTCATCTCAAAGCCGTAGAGAGCTCAGGGTCAGGCGGGGTACGAGAAAAATTGCTTATTTGGCCAGCTTACACCCCGGCATTAGATATCAGCGATGGCATGCGGTTTTAGTCGGTTCGAGTACGACATAAGTACCCAGCCACCAACAGCCACCACCGACCAGAGTGTCGGTGGTGGCTGTTGGAAAACCGCGGGGATTACAGCGGAAAAAAAAACGGTTCTATATATATAGATATCACACGATGGAAAACCCGTATGTACAAATTGACGACCTCTGTGGCGTAGCGGTAGAGCATTCGACTGCTAAGTCAGAGGTCGCGGGTTCGATTCCAGCTCATTGCAAATATGTATATTTGCACTGGTCTGGGTGTTTCTATGTATAATATGTATTTTTTTACAAAAAAGGTCTAAGTATGTTTATCCGCATTCTAGAACCCATATGACAAGCTCTGCTTAGTTTGAGTCTAGATGGCACTGTGTAATATGTCCCAGAATATTTCTATTATATATTTTTATTATTTATTTATTATTACATATATATTATAATATTTTTATTTCATTCAGGATAATTTTAATTATCATTCAGTAACGTATAAGTTGATCAATGAGGATCAATTACGGTTTCGTCGCTCACGCGTTATATTATCGTGTTACCACATTTTTACTATGGTACCTTCAATTTTTCTAGCGGAAATCCCTTCGGATACCCCCCACCGGCCAGCGGGGGTGGTTATGTCAGGCTTGAACCGACTAAAACCGCACGCCTTCTCGGGTCTTAAAACACCGGGGTGTAGGGTTGTCCATAGAGCATATCCCTCGCACCCCGACTGACCCTGAGCCATTTACAATGGTACCTACTTCTTTGGGTGTATTGGGGCCCACCAAGATTTTTGGAGTCCAAGCCAACCTCCGCTGCTACTGTTGATTGAAGGATGAGACTCTGGCGCAGGCTTTCCTTTTTGGTTTATGGGGCAGTCAGACGGCAGTCGCTACCGTAAAAGTCAAGATAATCCAAATTAAGAGAGTAGGAGAGTGGACTTCGGGTTCCAGAACCAACTCGGTGATGATGACTTGAGATACATTCAACCTGCGCGTCGCAGGCGACTCAGGCGCCGGAGTTCGTTCGACCTCCGTCCTCCATGGGCGCAGGCCTGGGGGTTGCAGGTGAGGCCGCCCGTCACCCCAGCAGAAGCAGGCCGGGATGGTGGGGCGATTAGTGCCCCTCCCCCAAACCGGGGCCAGACGGGGTCACCGTGGTTCCCAAACCCGAGGGGGCCATCTTGAAACCGGAGATGGCCCAGGGTCAGTCGGGGTGCGAGCGATATACTTTATGGGCAACCTTACACCCCGGTGTCTGAAGACCCGAGACGGCGTGCGGTTTTAGTCGGTTCAAGCCCGACATAACCGCCCCCGCTGGTCAAAAAAGGTACATTCAACCTGAGAAAAGTACGTATTAGTGTTTTGCCTCTATCAGAATTTTTCTAAAACAATAATTATCTCTTCGTCATTATAATTTCTGTGAGTCATTTATTAAAAATTCTTGCGGGCATACCAAACAATCTTTATGCATAAATACCGGCTTCAGAGGTTTTAGGAGAATTAAATTCCTGTGTCGTTCACCGTATCGAACAAGGTATCACATTTATACATAATACATTTAAGCAATGGAGAGGACTTGAACCGGCCTCTTTTAGTGAACTAAATAAATAAAATAAATAATAAATATTGTAGGACAAAGTGCACAACGCCATCTAGACCTAAACTGAGCAGAGCTTGTCATATGGGTTCTAGAATGCGGATAAATATTATTAAATATTTTTTTTTGTAAATAAATATATATTATACATAGAAACACCCAGACCAGTGCAAATACACATATTTGCACTGAGCGGGAATCGAACCACTACGCCATAGATGTCGTAATGTTGTTCTGAATTTCATAACTCTGTTACCATCAAGTAGTTCAAAAGTATGTGCACATGATCGCAGTTACGCCTTTTTTTTTTTTTTTTTTTTTTTTACGTGCGGAAATCCCGTACAAAATTCCTTAGTAAGCATACATGTACTCGTATATTCTTTTCTCCATTGTGGGGATCATTAAAGGTACATCGACCTCCATGATCGGGGCCTGAGGACGGCAGTTGGCCGACTCGCCGTCCTTACAGAAGCAGGCCGTGGCGGAGGCGTGTCGTGGCCCTACACACGCCTGCCAACTCACCGAAGTGGGATAAACCCCGACCCCACCAGTCGAGGCCGCGGTGGCGGCCAAAGTCCGCCGGCAACCCTGGGGTTATCCTTTCGAGGGCTTACCCGGGGTGCCCGGCAACGGACACTTGGGGAGGACGCCGTGCGGTTTTAGTCGATACACGACATAACCGGAGGGATTTCCGCACGTAAAAAAAAAAGGTACATCTTTGAAACTCATATTATAAGATTGCAGGATGCTATTTTTATATTCATGAAGTAATTAAAAAAAAAGCGGCCAAGTGCGAGTCGAACTCGCCCATGAAGGGTTCCGTAGCAGCAAGTAACATTATAATGTATTTTTTTTAATTTTTATATTTGAGTTGTTTCAATGAAAGGTAAATTGCGGTTTACGATTTATGACGTATTTGAAGAAAAGTACTTACTAGATACTTACGAAAATTGGTTTGAATGAGAAACCAATTTTCGTTGGAAGTGTACATGGTAATGTACATCATATTATATTTTTTTTAGTTTCATCATTCTCTTATTTTAGAAGTTACAGGGGGGGGGGGGCACATTTTACCACTTTGGAAGTGTCTCTCGCGCAAACTATTCAGACCTATCCATAGATACCACACACGTATGGGTTAGAAGAAAAAAAAAATTATGTTTCAGTTCTTAAGTATTTATTTATTTCCCCCAAAATTTATTGTTTTTTTTTCTATTTTTGTGTGAAAATCTTAATGCGGTTCGCAGAATACATCTACTTACCAAGTTTCAACAGCATAGTTCTTATAAATTCGGAACAAGTGGTTTTGACATACGGACGGACAGACAGACAGACATGACGAATCTATAAGGGTTCCGTTTTTTGCCATTTGGCAACGGAACCCTAAAAAAGAACAATTTACGTTATTTATCCGCTTTATCGATTTCCCCACAATGATGATGAAGTCACAGAGATCGTGAAGTGGCTAAAAATTATTAAAATACTAAAAATAATAAAAATCGAATAGTTTTTTTTACACTTTCAAAGTAACGATTAATAAGCACATGGTGGACAATGTGATCGTTACCTACTTTGAAAATTCAGCAATGTTCAATGGCCTATGAATTCTTACAGAACTAGAGGTGACACTCGTATGTCTTACATACCCACCAATGGCAGAGGGGAAGATGGGAAAAAAATATTATGAAAAGATGGAAATCATCCGTTACTCTCTCTGATCTTATAAAATGCATGATACTGCTACTTAACATTAATATTAAGGATCCACGATCAAACTGTGGAATGATCTCCCTGCTGTGGTTTTCCCAAGCGACTACAATATGGGGTTTTTCAAGAAGGGCATTAAAAGGTTTTTATGGGCCATGAGCTTGTCTGCCACACTGGTATAAAAAAACTGACTCACCCAAGAAATGAAAGAAAATAAAAAATTATCGATTATTAATTTCTCTATATTTATTATAATAATTAAATATTCCGCTTTTAAACCTAAAAGTTCAAATACTGTTAAAATCAATACTCGAATCTAAACTCAAAGTGTACTGCAAGTTGTAAGTCACAACATACAAAATCACTAGCGCTATCAGTTTTCATAATCTCGTTAGAGTACGTCGTTAGCTTTCGGATCATGTGAGATCGAGCCCTGGATAATTGCCTTTGTTAGTCAAGTCTCGGCGCGTGGTATAACGAGGAACTGTTAACATAAACATGTACCGTTTTAGTGATATGTTTCAATACGAGACGTATGATTTTTGTGGGGTTTAATATCGCCTATGTTGTTTCTCGGTTACAGTACTCGATGAATTCAAAAATACTTAAAAGTCCCCTCTGAGTAAATATTAGGTCGTTACATATGAAATTGCCGTTTTTCTTGAAGAAATTGGAGGAAACCCAATTTTCAGTACTAACATTTTTGCATTTTTTTTAGGCATCACAAATCCAAATTTTATGTTTTTTTTTTGTGTAGGAATGAGACAACATTAAGCTACAAACAGCAACTTTTATTACATTTTTGAAAAGTGACAGCTGTGAAGTAATACGAAATTTATCATCAAAATGGATAGCATTCAGGAAGTACTGTTTTTGAAGATCGAATTAATTTATCAAGCTGCTAATAAAAACAAAATTTAATACAGAATTGTAACATCTTGAAATCAACTTTCAAACAAAATATAAATAATGGAAATAGCTATTAAATTACAGGAATAACGAACTCATGAATTTGTATTAAAATTTCGACAATTTCATTGTAGTAACATGTTGATGTTACAAATAGGTCAACGTAGTTTGGGCACTTTAAGATAACTTTGACTTCAAACTATGAGACAACCACTATCTTTAGAATCCCCGTGAAAATGACTGCTGAAAAGGTAGCTTCTCAGCGGTCAGCAGCAGCAAAGTTGGGATGAGTGTAAATAATAAAAAATAAAAAATTATGATAGCCTCACGTTTGATCTCTATCTCAACTGGTTGTAGGTGATGATGTGGTCTAGGATGGTTTACGTTTGCCTGAAAGGAACCTATTCACTCGAGACTTGAAGATTCCGAGGTTATAGCTTTCCGGAAAGATATATATAGCCTCATGTTTGACCTCTATCTCAACTTACGATCAATTTACGAGGCCTGGGAGGATAAGCAGGATGCATTAGGTGTTTTCTGCGATCTATCCAGAGCCTTCGATTGCGTCCACCATGATACATTGGTCAGGAAATTAGATTATTACGGAATAAGGAACAAGGCTCTCGACCTTTTGACTTCTTATTTAAACAATAGAATTCAGAGGGTCGATGGGAACGGTACACGTTCGGTGGGATCTTTGGTTTCGATGGGCGTTCCACAGGGTTCGATACTTTTACCATTTTTATTTTTAATTTATATAAATGACCTCCCTTACTACGTAAGGTATAAAAATAGTATTGTTTTGTTTGATGATGATACTTCCTTAATATTTAAAATTAAAAGACAATTAGATAATTATGACGAAGTGAAAAACGCAATCTGACGTGTGGTTCATTGGTTTAATATAAATATTCTTTGCCTTAATGAAAAAAAAAACCAAATGTATTAAATTCACCTTACCTAATGTTACACAGGTGGACACCAATGTACAACTTAATAGACAGTTGTTGAGCCTTGTGGAATCAACCATGTTCTTAGGTTTAAGTATCGATGCTAAATTACAGTGGGGATCACATATTGAAAAAATAGCTAGTAGATTAAGTTCTGCTTCCTACGCTGTGAAAAAGATTAGGACTTTAACAGACATAGATACCGCTAGAATAGTTTATTTCAGTTATTTCCATAGTATTATGAGCTACGGCATTCTCCTTTGGGGTAATGCCGCAGATTTAAATACAATCTTTGTACTGCAAAAGCGGGCGGTGCGGGCAATTTATAAGATGGGCCCAAGAGTCTCCCTCCGAGAAAAGTTCAAAGAAGTAAACATTCTAACTGTAGTTTCCCAATATATTTTTGAAAATCTTTTGTATGTTAGAAGAAACATTTCCAATTTTTTAAGGCTTTGTGGTATACATAACGTAAATACTAGACATAAAAACAATAAATAAAACAAAGTAATTCCTTTCAGGGTAACTGTATACGCTTCTACAACAAGCTTCCTAGTGAAATGAGGAATCTACCTCTTTATAAATTTAAAAGCCAAATTAAGTAAACTCTGCCAAAAAGGCTATTATAAAATTCAAGACTATTTAGACGACAAACAAGCTTGGATAATCAATTCAAATGAAATATTGTACTAAGGTTAGCCCGCTGAGTTTCTTGCCGGAGTCTTCTTATACAGGGCCGCGTTTCGAACCGGTGGTCCATTTGCCAAACATTAGATTAAATTTTTTTTTGACGTTTTGTAAGTGCCATATTAATGGTCTATACAGAATAAATCGTTTTTGACTTTGACTTTGACTGATTGTAAGTGATGATGTGGTCTAGGATGGTTTACGTTTGCCTGGAAGGAACCTATTCACTCGAGACTTGAAGATTCCGAGGTTATAGCTTTCCGGAAAGATAGACTCAGGCAGGCAATTCCACTCTTTAGCACGAATATTAAATGTGTCGCTGAAAGGTTTTGTGCGTATGAGTGGAATATCCACCAGTGTGTCGATGTGTGCCTGGTCATTCTTTGGTGAAAAGGGCTTGGAGGTATCAAGTTGTGCAATTCCTGCGCACACTTTCCGAAATGCATCCGATAAAAAACCGATAGGCCTGCAACTTTACGTCGATGTTCAAGACTCTGAAGCTCTCATCGAGTGCATCAATGTTAATGAGCTTCTTGGCCCATACATATATCATATAAATTAACGCGTATTAACGCTGTCAGTTTTCTAACAGCGCGACATCCATCTGATTCTGGCGACCTAAATGGTTGATGATATTATTAGATAGTAAGGACATTTGAGGTTGGCAACACCCCATTTACATTGCGGCTTTGTGAAAAAGTGATTTACTAGAAAGAATCCATCTAAAAGTTGATCGTGGTAATAATTTAACTGTAAAAAATTTGAATATAGTAAGCGAAAATTTATGAGTAGTTGAGTTTTTATATTTTTAGGGACAGCAAATCTTAAAAATGAATGAAGTAAAAATTAAATAAATAAATAATCCAGTTAATCTAGGTACCACGTCACCTAGACTTAAATAAGGTACAGCTATAGGCTCTCTAATAGGATAGATATACCTACTTATATTTTTTAGGGATCCGTTCCAAAGTGAAAAGCGGGACCCTTATAGGAACACTTTAATGCACATCAAGATCTTTTTCTCAGGAATGCGTAGAGTCATCAAATTAATATATATGAAATACTCAGGTATGTAACGCCTTAAAGCTGCAAAAAATCAAACTCCTATATCACTGCATTCAAAAGATACAGCCGTTTGAGTAGTAAATTTCACCAAATGCAGTTCAACCCTCAATCCAGTTTTGTACGGAACCCTCAGTGCGCGAGTCCGACTCGTACCTGAGCGATTTATTTTAAATACATTCATATTTATACATAAAACACTCAATGCAAATATTCAGTTCAAAATATGTACACCAATCTATTATTATTGACCTACGACTTCTGTCATAGCAGTCAAGCACTACGCCACACAGGTTAACAAAATATGCAAAACAATTATTGCAAAATGAACAGTAGTTCTCAAGATTGTATTTACTATGCATTGTTTCAACTTAGTCCCACAAGTAATCTTATTCTACATCCCCAACTAAAATTTCAGCAAGAACCAGCAACTAATTTAATGCAAGATATACACAGACTTAATTTGTTTCGGATTAGGAATTGTTACTTGTTAGCTCTTAAATAAGTAACTTACCAAGTACTACTAATACATACAAAGCACTATTTGCATACTGAGTAGGAATTTATCCAGTATTTTGATATGTATACCTACATTTTTACTGTTATATTGCTCTTGTGTAAGATTGGAAGTCATGATATTTGTCAAATTAGGTTTTATTCATTATGTTATTGCCTGTGTCATTATGCTATTGTATGTTACTGTGTTCTGATTTGGATCAACTGAAATGGTTATTAGCAATCGTTTCGCAAATAACTCTTTCAAGCAATCAAAGGTGATAGCGCCCTGCTTTACCAGGCACACATAAACTTTGTAACAGGAATGAGAATGTAAACCCTAATTTGTCACGAGTTTGCACATGATCGTCTATATAATACCCAATATCGAGCGAAGCCTTGATTCCTACTATTGACTGGCTTTAATTAATGAACGATAGAAAGGATTACTCACTAAATTCGTTACTACGAACATTTTCTTTATGTCTTATTTGAACATTTCGAAACAATGAACTCACTCTGCAAGTATACTTATTCTTTATTAATTAATTTTTAAAATTAAATTGTATTACTTAATTATACGGTCTATTGGGTCACTTAGCAGACTGTAGACTACGTTATAGAAAACTTATTGGATGTAACTGAAATTGCTTAAAAATTAAATTGAATTATAGGCCTTTTTATACATTCTGTCTCGAACTCTTGTGAATTTGATCAATTTAGATCAATATTTCTCCACCTCTCTAACTCCGAATATCAGTAACGCCGCTGAATTCGCGTTATAACAGTGCCGCCTTAGCGATAGTGTCCAATTCAGACCCTTGTATGATTATTAAACCATTGATTCGGCTCACAAATAATCAGTTTTGTCTTCAAACCGCCGTTTATGCTATTCAAAGTCTATTTTTACTGCTGATTTAATGTGAGTTCGTCTATTACAGCGTAGAGGAATAATTTTAAATTAAAGACTAGAGGCAAATCTCAGAATTGCTACAAGCTAATATTTGCTCTTAACTCGAAAGAGTTCACAGTCAAGAGATTTCGCTCAAACTGAAATCAAATGTCTCAGGAGCTTAAAAAAGTACTTACAATGAATTACCTACAAAGTGAAGTTTTAATTAGTATATATATAACATAACATAACATAAACTCACGCCTATATCCCCGAAGGGGTAGGCAGAGGTGTTAGCACCCACATCTCGCCATATACGTATATATATTACTGTATTTTAACTATAATGTCATTCTTTGCTAACGAAACTCTGCGTGATGAATAATTCTGGTAATTCCAACAAGGAACTCGCACTTGTGCTTTTTACTTAAATATATTTATATTGTGATATCGTAAAATAGCCTCGTTATGTGACTAACACTATCTCGTGTGCAACTCGATTACAATGTAATAGTTAATTAATTTACCAGCCACTTTCTATAATTTATTTAAATATAAATAAACAAAAAAAAAATTCTCAACTTCGGTTTTCTTTAATCAATGTTCTAACACTGATCACAATATAGGTAAACTATTTGTAATTACTTTGACAACCGAGTGTCGTAATTAATCAGAGCTTTGAAACAAAAGTCGAATCTCGAATTTTACTGTTAATTGATACGGTTCCACGTATCAGGTCGTGTTCAGTTATTAAAATATACAAAGATTTTGTCGTGAGTTTAGTTAAGTAAATTACTTTTAATTATTATCACGTTAACAAAATGTCTTAGCGCGCGATATAACTTCAGAAAAGCCCTATTGCAACTTCGTCTCGGGGAAGACCTGACTAATTCTAGTCTAGGAACCTAGTGTTTATCCATTGATTTTTGCTCCCACCACAGAACAAAAGATGTTTGATTTGAATGTCTATGTCGTTTTGGGAATTATTTTGAAAGTCAATACTGTCTAATCTGAGGTAAAAAGCTTCTGGTTTTGCTCGCGAGAACTCTAAGAGCAATTCCACGGAGCCTAGGTTATAAAAGAAATTTAGGTATTTGAGTCGCTGCCAAAATTAGTATCAATTTTGAAAATTTAAGGCTGTCGTTGTTGCTCATCCGTTTATTGGCAGATGTACAAGCTAGTGAGGATGGTTTTTGCCCCACAAATATTTATAAAACTATCCCATGGTTAGGTTTGTCACTGTGTCAAGAACTTCTTTTCTATCTCCTCTCCTCCAAGCCTTCTCCCAAGTCCGTTGGGGTTGGCTTTTAGTATAACGTACTAAAACCTTGTCAAAAAAGTGGCCAAGTGCGAGTCGGACTCGCCCATTAAGGGTTCCGTAGCAGCAAGTAACATAATAATGCTATTTTTTTATATTTGAGTTGATTGAATGAAAGGTAAATTGCGGTTTACGATTCATGATGTATTAAAAAAAAACTATTTACTAGATCTCGTTCAAACCAATTTTCGTTGGAAGTTTACATAGTAATGTACATCATATATTTTTTTTAGCTTCATCATTCTCTTATTTTAGAAGTTACAGGGGTAGAAGGTTAGAAGTTCCATTTTACCACTTTGAAAGTGTCTGTCGTGCCAACTATTCAGTTTAGAAAAAAAATATATTAGAAACCTCAATATCATTTTTGAAGATCTATCCATAGATACCATACCACACACGTATGAGTTTCAGTTCTAAGTATGAAGAATCCCCAAATATTTTTTTTTCAATTTTTGTATGAAAATCTTAATGCGGTTCACAGAATACATCTACTTACCAAATTTCAACAGCATAGTTCTTATAGTTTCAGAAAAAAGCGGCTGTGACATACGGACGGACAGACAGACAGACATGACGAATCTATAAGGGTTCCGTTTTTTGCCAATTGGCAAAGCAACCCTAAAAAGCCGTTACAAATTTTAATCAACATGTTCATGTGTATTGTTTCGAATTATAATGTGGCCGAGTTTGTTTGTTTACATCGGCTCCTTCGCAATACTAATTAATTTTCTTTCCTTCTTTTAGTTGCTTATTAAATAGGTGTACTTAACAGAATACGTCTTGAAGATTATAACTTTGTTTTCCTTTGAGTGGAGCCTGTTTATTTAATAATTTATTGTTTTGTTTCTTTGTCTCTTATATTTGTCTTAGGCTTTTCTTATTATAAGGTTATAAAACAATTAATATGATTATTTTTCTTAAATGACGTCGGTTAGTGAAATCTTATCATGCGAATGATGTGATTTGTTGTAGAACCTAAGAACTTTCTTTTCTTTTAATTAAATAATAGTTAATTTAGCTAATCGTACTTGCTAATGAACACTGCCATAAAAATAATTTCAATTATGAATAATTATGTATGTGTACACGATATTTTAAACAACAAAAAAACAATTTTTTGAACTTCAGTCTGTCTGTCTGTCTATCTGTTTGAATTAGTAAATGTCTGGTACGGCTAAGCCAATTTTGACGGACTTTAATTTTAGAAAAATAATTAAGATTTCTAACAAAAAAATTTTAACCCACATCTAAGTTCACGCCAATGAAGTCGCAAGGGCACAGCTAGTGTATAATTAGTGATATTGTCGGAAGTTTACGCGAATGTTACACATTGAAATAAAACTATTTTTAACGGACTCTATCGCGCTTTCTATAAAATAACATCAAATAAACCGCGATAGAATCCGTTAAAATAGTTTTATTTCAATGTATAAATAATTTACAGTACATATTTTATTTTTTAGGAGCCAGCTACTTCAAAATTTCAGTCATAAAGTATAAGTCAAAGTTCCTTAATTCTGTATAGACCTTTAAAAGGGCACTCACAAAACGTCAATTTAATTTTTTTTACTAATGTATAGCAAGTGGACCACCAGTTCGAAACGAAGCCCTGTCTTAAGAAGACTCCGGTAAGAAACTCAGTATGCTGTTCTTTTTTGTCTTTTTACAAACATGTTTACTTAATCTAATTAAAATCTGTATATTGATAATATCTCCTGAAAATTGAAAAATCTCATACATCGAAATAATGCCTACAAAGCGCTTATAAATTTTCTCTCTGACTGTACTAACATGTTTGCCCGGCACGAACGGGCTGCTTTGACTGGGAAACTAGCAACCTCTCACTTCATATTGACGTTAAGTACGGTTCAATTTTATATTTATTGATTGTTTATTGACTTGTGAGAGTGCTGGAGGACGTACCTACCTTCCCCTTCAATTATGAGCAGTATGAAAATACGACTTGTGTGGTGTGGTGGTTCGATTCTCGCCCAGTGGAAATATTTTTATCTATACGCATAATAAAATCGTAACGAGGTGAAAACAGTACAGTCGGGGTGCGAGGGATATGCTCTATGGGCAACCTTACACTCCGGCGTCTGTTGACCCGAGACGGCGTGCGGTTTTAGTCGGTTCAAGCCCGACATAACCGCCCCCGCTGACCGGCGGGGGGGGGTATCCGAAAGGATTTCCGCACGAAAAAAAAAGGTGAAAATTGTACAATGAATATTTTTACAAAACAATAAGTTTTATGTGTTGCAGGAAGGATATCGATGCCAAAAATGTGATTTTTAGATTTTTTAGTTTTTCTGTTTATCTGTTGGTTTGCTTTTTGTTACAGAGCATCACTTGAAAATGGCTGAACAGATTCAGCTGAAATTTCGCATGAACATTCTTCTAGGGTATGGTCATTACCTGCGCTATATAATTATCATCACACTATTATAAGTGTGATAGGAGCAGCAGGGTAAAATCGATCAAATCTATTATTGAACATTCCTTTATTATTACAATACAAAGCAGATCATCACAAAATTCTGCAGTTCAATAGAACTTGGACATGGTCAACGTTCGGACTATAAATCATCACGCTTTAGCTAACAGGTGATGAGCAGTAGAATATGAAATCTCTAAACTACAGAGTTACTTACGTGTCAAAAGATAGTTGATTAGAAACTCAACTGTTGATGATAAATATCATGACCCTATTATATTAGGGAGCCGGGTAGAATTTATTTCGATGTTACATGTAAACATATTTTTCTTCATGATAAATGATTGAAAATATAACGATGAAATAGATAACTTACTTGATTATTAACTACTAGAATAAGTAATTAAATCTTTATCCTGTTTCTGAATTATCTAATTCAGAAGCATCGGTAGCTTAGTGATTAAGGAGTCGGCTTTACGATCGAGAGGTCCCGGCTTTAAATCCTGGATATTACACTATCAACGTGAATCCACTCCTAACACAAGCAGTTAAGCTTAACTGGAAAGGTTAGGAGGAATACTAGTAATTTCGGTTTAATTAAAAAAAGTGGAATTAAAAAAACTTTTAAAAACTAGCTTTTATTATGTTCTTGTTAATAAAAATAAGTAAAAACTTAAAATCAAACGCGCCGAATCTCGATAGGGTTGCATAGTTTCATTACAGAGTTCCTATAACCACCTTCCAGCTCCATCATCAGACCCTGGTTACCATTGAAAGACAAACTACTCGTCAAGACGATTCTAACGAGCCCAAACTACATGAGGTTGTGTTGTTTCATTGCGAAGTTCCTATGGCCACCAGTTCCATCATTAGATCAGCACCATGCCACCATAATATTGCATGGTCACGTGATTTACACATGTATACAAAATTTCAGCTCAATCGGTAACCATTTGCATGATTTGAGAAAACTTTAAAAAAAGAGATTCGCCCGCATGTACCCCTGAGAACAATTCTCCTACAACTTGCTACAGTAAGGTTTAAAACTATAAATATCTTTCATATTTATTATAACATACTTTGTTGTACTTTCTTTTCAAATATAAAGTACACGTACCTTCAAAATGGCATCCTACGAGTACTTGAACAACTGACTTTTGTTTAAAGAAAAGAACTAGCCCTGGATTTTTTTTTTTACGTACGGAAATCCCTTCCGATACTCCCCCGCCGGCCAGCGGGGGTGGTTATGTCGTGTATCGACTAAAACCGCACGGTGTCCTCCCCAAGTGTCCGTTGCCGGGCACCCCGGGTAAGCCCTCGAAAGGATAACCCCAGGGTTATCGGCGGACTTTGGCCACCACCGCGGCCTCGCCTGGTGGGGTCGGGTTTTACCCCGCTTCAGTGAGTTCGCAGGCATGTGTAGGACACACACGACACGCCTACGCCACGGCCTGCTTCTGTAAGGACGGCGAGTCGGCCAACTGCCGTCCTCAGGCCCCGATCATGGAGGTCGGTAGTCGTACGAGTACTTGAACAACTGACTTTTGTTTAAAGAAAAGAACTAGCCCTGGATTTTTTTTTTACGTACGGAAATCCCTTCCGATACTCCCCCGCCGGCCAGCGGGGGTGGTTATGTCGTGTATCGACTAAAACCGCACGGTGTCCTCCCCAAGTGTCCGTTGCCGGGCACCCCGGGTAAGCCCTCGAAAGGATAACCCCAGGGTTATCGGCGGACTTTGGCCGCCACCGCGGCCTCGCCTGGTGGGGTCGGGTTTTACCCCGCTTCAGTGAGTTCGCAGGCATGTGTAGGACACACACGACACGCCTACGCCACGGCCTGCTTCTGTAAGGACGGCGAGTCGGCCAACTGCCGTCCTCAGGCCCCGATCATGGAGGTCGGTAGTCGCGGGTGTAGATGAGTCTGCGGCGTCCTCGCCGCACTCGCCGTCCTCGTACTAGCCATGGATTTATGAATAGTTGTTAGAGACTTTTGCATTCTAATTTATTAACTAAATTAAGAAATTTTATAGCAATATAACGATTTTTTCTTTAAAGTTTAGAATTAGAATATAAGTAAATAAATGAATAATGTTAAAAGCAACAATGGCTCATATTGGTTAATATTACTTATGTCTGAGTTAGAATATTGATATAAACACTAAATAAATATTTTAATAAATATATTATGACATTCTACACAGCGCTTACTAGACCCAAAGTAAGCATAGTTTGACTAATTTGTGTTATGGGTTCTAGAATGCCGATAAACATACTGATGTATTTTTTTGTAAATACTGTATATTATGACATTCTACACAGCGCTTACTCGACCCAAAGTAAGCATAGTTTAACTAATTTGTGTTATGGGTTCTAGAATGCGGATAAACATACTTATATTTTTTTTTGTAAATACATACATATTATACGTAGAAACACCAAGACCAATGCAAATAGACATATTCATGCATACAAATATTAGCACTGAGCGCGAATCAAACCCGCACCCCCTGTCGTACCAGTCGAATGCACTACCGCTACGCCACAGAGGCTCTAAAAAGCTCTAAAATGTGTAACGTTTGACCTCACGTAAACGAAAACGAAAATGCATAGGGAGGCCCTGTGCGTTTTCTACCGCCTTTATAATGGGGTGTGTTCAGAAGAATTATATGATATGATGCCCACGACCACATTCTATCATCGCACCGCTCGCCACAGACAGGGAATTCATGCTCACACGTTGCGACCGGAAACGGTGCGTACAGTGAGGTATGAAAGGCACTTTATTCCGCGCACCCTCAGGCTGTGGAATGATCTCCCTGCTGTGGTTTTCCCAAGCGACTACAATATGAGGTAACATATTCAACAACTATATCTTCAACACAATATTACAATATTTTATGAGGCATAATAAATAATAATAAATATTGTAGAATAAAGTACACAACGCCATCTAGACCCAAACTAAGCGTAGCTTGTCATATGGGTTCTAAAATGCGGATAAACATACTTAAATACTTTTTTGTAAATTAATTATAATATAATTTAATATGTATATAATACGAGTATAACATATTATACATAGAAACACCCAGATTAATGCAAATATACATATTGGCACTGAGGGGAACCGAACCCGCGACCTTTGGCTTAGCAGTCGAATGCACTACCGCTACGCCACAGAGGTCGTCGTAGTAATGGATAGTTGTCTTACTAAGCGCAACACTCTTTGCATCTTAAAATAAGAATAAAAAACACAATATCTCAAGTTTATTATCCACTAGCTGTTCCCCACCGCTCCATCTGCATGATATTCTGATCCCGTTCTCGCAACCCATGGGAAACTAATCCAAGGATAAAGAATAGCCTATATGTAATTTTAGACTATAGTCTATCTCCCAAATTTCGACCAGATCCTTTCAGCCGTTTGAGTAACAAATATGCAACAAACATCTTCTCAAATTATCACATTTGTAATATTAGTAGGATTGTATGACAAGTTCAACAATCGAAAGGATGCCAGGGGATTAAATAGAAAACTTACAAAAGTCAAGTCTCGAGAAAACGAGTGTGAGTCTGTTTGAGGCTTTTGCATTGTCTCAGGGGTACAGACAGTAATATTGTTGTAAATCAGTTTGAATACCCAGTTGGGTTAGTATGTACTGCCTCGTTATGTCAAAGATTATTTTGTGTCTGTCCTAAAGTCCTCTATACTACATAATCTAGAATTTTGTTTTGTTCGTATTAAAATAAATGGAAAATTGTAACCTTTTGTAACCAAGTGTAAAGGGTTAGGATTTAAAATATGTGATACTGACTCTTACAAATTGGCAGTTAGCCGATTGGGAGAATACCTTTTTCTACCTTCCATAAAAAACCAGAAAATATTATTATTGCTATTTAATCAAGAAGCATTACTCTACTATTATTGTTGGATGTTTATTATTTAATCACACCAGAACAGCTGAGCAGATCTGGATGAAATTTGGTCTACAGATACATTTTACTTATACTCCAAAATAGCGCATACACTAATTTTTATCCCAATAGCAGGTTGCGGTCGCGGGCAAAATATCAGTATACCCCGCAGTATGATCAGAGTCGCATGGTCAACAGCTAGTTAAGAATTAAATAAATAATAGTTTCAAAAACTAAAAAACACGCTTTTTATAGAAAACCGAACTAAAAAAATAGAAAATAAGTACTAATAAATTGAAATTAGGAATAGTATTAAAAAATTCAATAAATATAAATTAACTAGCTGACCCCGCAGACTTCGTACTGCCTCAATCGATAACAACTTCCATATTTATTCACCTTTTAAACCTTCTCTGGACCTCCACAAATAATTCAAGACCAAAATCAGCCAAATCGGTCCAGCCGTTCTCGAGTTTTAGCGAGACTAACGAACAGCAATTCATTTTTATATATAAAGATAATAGTGTAAATAAAAAAATAAGTATTTTGTTTTTAAAAAAGCGTGGGGTGCACGGGTCTAACATAACATAACATAAACTCACGCTTTTATCCCCGAAGGGGTAGGCAGAGGTGCTAGCACCCACATTTCGCCAGTTTATGTCCCAATGTAATAGGTGGCGAGCCTATTGCCATTAACCGGGCACTTATAAACCTATAAATACACACATAACTTCGAAAAGCATCGAAAAGTCGGGTCTATAGATATAAATATTTTATTGACAGACATGAGTAGAGTGATTATCATTTTGATAATATCTTAAAAAGCACCCCACGCTTTTTTTAAAACAAAATACATCTTTTTTTATTTACACTATTATTAATTTATATTTATAGAAATTTTCTCAACAAACAGTTCATCTGTGTTTCAATATCTTATTTTGCAAATTAAAAAATGGAATAAATTTATCAAATTAGTGTATTGTCATCGGTCCTCGATAAATCTACAAAGTTTGAACGAAATCTATCCGTTTAAAGTGCGTAAAAATCACGCCCAAAGAAGTCGGTTACCAACAAACATACAGGTAAAGCTAATAAAAAGCGTATAATAGAGTTTGATCACGGCAGCACATCGAATTGATTTTACTGCCAAACGCAGCATAAGATGATCAATCAGAAAAATATGTTGACCATCTTATTTCTAGCTCAATTTTCTTTATACACAAAATAATGAGGTCTACGTATAAGTTTGTTCGATTCCAACTGTAGCATCCAATAGTAACAACTGTATTGTTCGAGCCGTTTCCGAACGAGCCTTGTTATCTGCTAACGAGAAATATTACAAACTTTATAGTGCTTGTCACGATATTTAAATATGAAGAGCAACAGTTTTGTAAATGATTTCATGAATTATATTAATTTATATAGTAAGTAGTTGAAATGGAAGAAATCGTTTTCATTGTACTTTGAGGCGCTTGAGTATTTTCCTGTACCAGCCTCGTGACGCGAATTCAATATTTGAAGTTTAAAATATTCTACACAGCGCTATGTAGAGCCCAAATTAAGCACAACTTAACTAGCTTGTATCCACTCAAGGTAGTTCTGTGAGAAGTCTCGAATCAGGCATTCTCTGGATGCAATAAAGTGATTATAATGTATTTTTTAAGATAAACTATATATATGATATTATCGAAAGTTTAAGCGAATATCACACATTGAAATAAAAGTGTTTTATCTACACTCAAATCGAAAAATTCGAATTACGAATTCAAAGAAGATTCTATACATACGCACTTTATAAACGCATATACATAAAATTAAAAATAAAACTTATAGTACTGTATCATAAAACTCATTATAGTATCGCTATATTTTTTTATTCATTAAACTAGTCTAAGGTTTTAGGCTGAATATGAAAAAAAGGCGCACGCATGCGCAGTTCGAACTGTGAAAAAAATAGGGCCCTTGTGACCTTGTAAACTTTGTTTAATTTCAATTTTTCCTATGAGTGAAGATAAAGTAGTGTATGAAACTGCATATAACTTAGCTATTGAAACACTCGAGTCAACCTATTATCGCTCGATAAACAGACTCTCGTGTTTTAATACCCCTTTTTATATGACAGTTGCATAAACTACTACCTATTTAACATCAAATAAATAATAATAAAAAAATATATATAAAATAAAGTCCGTTAAAAATAGTTTTATTTCAATAAATCATATACTTTTAGTTTTGTTTATCATCACAGACGTGACTTCCCCTCCTGTTTTGGATGGAACATCATGTAGTAAACACAACAGTTGCGACGCTTTTATTTGACCAATATTTTGATGTTATTGAGGAAGTAAAATGTTTGCCGTCTAAAGCCTACTTATATTATAAATGCGAAAGTTTGTCAAGATGTTTGGATTTTTAGGGTTCCGTTGCCAAATGGCAAAAAACGGAACCCTTATAGATTCGTCATGTCTGTCTGTCTGTCCGTCCGTATGTCACAGTCACTTTTTTCCGAAACTATAAGAACTATGCTGTTGAAACTTGGTAAGTAGATGTATTCCGCATTAAGATTTTCACGCATAAATAGAAATAAAGCAATAAGTTCTAGGGGTTCCACATACTTAGACCTAAAACTGAAAAAAAAAAATTTCATCAAACCCGTACGTGTTTATGGATAGGTCTTCAAATTGATACTAAGGTATCTAATATCATTTTTTTTCTAAACTGAATCGCGACCTGCGCGAGAGACGAGTGAAGTGGTAAAATGTACCCCCCCCCCCCTCTGTAACTTCTAAAATAAGAGAATGATAAAACTAAAAAAAATATATGATGTACATTACCATATAAACTTCCACCGATAATTGGTTTGAACGAGATCTAGTAAGTAGTTTTTTTTAATACGTAATAAATCATATACCGCAATTTCCCTTTCATTCAATCCACTCAAATTTAAAAAATTTACTTGCTGCTAGGGAACCCACGGACGAGTCTGACTCGCACTTGGCCGGTTTTTATTGTGATTGTACCTTAATCACACTCCAATGGCTGAACGGATCTTGCTGTAATTGGAACAGGGATAGTTTTTAGTCCAGAATAACATATAGAGTACATTACCATTATTATCCCTGGGACAGGTTCCCATGGGTCATCAGAACGAGATCAGAATACCACACGGGCTAAGCCATGGGTAATAGTAAAATTCTTAAACGTTTAAAAGTCGATTTTAAACCTTTTAGATTTCAAGGTATTTTTAAAAAGAGAGAGAGAAATTAGATTTGAATGAATGAACAGAATTACGACAAGTGTATTTGAAATAAAACCATTTTTAACGGATTACATTGCGCTTTAGTTATGTTAGTTTATTATTTATACTGAACCCGACGTTTCTGTGCCTTTTCTTTCGACAATATCAAGTGTATTTGAGCCGAGGTCCTATTATTTTAAAGCCTTTTACAAAATCAGAATATCAATATTTTTGAATATTTTAGAGTTAATAATAAATCGGTATTATGTATATTTGATATCAGATATTGGTTCTTCTAAAACAGCATTTTCCTTAAATTGCTCCTTATCCACCGTCCAACCGATAACCCTGACTATAAACTTCCTGAAGAAATTGAGTGGAAACATTTTTCCTTTTTTCTTATAAACCGACAATTGCTCATTAATTTTTGAGCAGTTCAATCCCAAGCCTTTTTTCTTGTTACGTTTCGCAGCTAACACTTATTAACGATTTGTTGGCGAATAATGAACATAGTTTGAACCAGTTAGAAAATTAAAATTGATTTTCAAGGAACAGTTTTGCTAAATTAATCTGAGTTAATTTATATAATTGTGCTGATTTCTATTTTGTGGAACAGGTGAAAGTTTACACTAATAAAATAAAATTTAGATAAATTGTCAGAATTATTCAGATGAACAAGATGTTTTAAGAAAATTAAATAAAAATATAACATGACCGAATGAATTTCTTATTTAAGATTTTTTAAGATTATTTAAGATTATTTGATCTTAGTTAAAATAAAAAAAGCGTCATGATATCAAGGCATTATGACGTAATAAAATTATCATGGACTCCATGGCAAAACTTAAAATTAAAAAAAAATTACTTTCCAGGGATGAAATAAGCTACTTTCCACCCGGCTATCTACCCATGAAAATTAAACTTTCCGAACAGGAGAGATGAAAAAATACATAATATATATATATACTATAAACAAAAGTAGGTATATAGTATGAAATCTTGAAACAGCAACATGAATAGAATGATGATGACGTTGAACAGACAACGTCATCATCATCCTACCGTTGTTCCCAGTGGCATTCGAAGCTTTCACTCCTTTTGACTTGTCTGTTCAGGTCAGACGGCAGTCGCTCCCACTAAAGACATACTTTAATGGCGGGGCAGGGCGGGACTGGAACTCGCAACCAGTTCTTTTCTAAGGAGAACACTCTGAACAACTGAGCTTTATTAGTCCTCTATATATCTTTTCCAATAGATTTAGTTCGGAAAAAGTGTACATGTAAAATTAACTCTTTACCCTTGTTATTTGATTTTTAAATCTAAACATTTGTGTATTAAAAATAAGCAAATATTCCAAATATCTGAATCACGAGCTCTATCACAACACATTCACTTCAACTCTAAATGAAATCAAAACCAAATGATAAAAGACATTTCTCAGTCAGCCATCTTGGCAGATATAATACAACACAGTTTGCTGAGGCAGGAGGGGGCTATTAAATAGGAACAGCATGAGGTATTTTATTGGGCTATAACCGGGATCGTCACAGATCTTGCATGACTAGCCTTTTGGGGCATTCGTTTTTGGTGGTATAAAGCAAAGGCGTACGCCATTCCGTTCGTGAGTCGCATAACAATTTTTTATCCTAATTTAGGTCTACCTTCATAACTTTGCCGTGATGTAGTTTGGGTTGAGTTTATGAGTTGAGGTTTCTATGTTAATAAATTAAAAAGGTAGCTGAGATAGACTGGATGTGCAAGGCGGAGGATTGGATGCCATGGCGCATATTAGGATAGGCCTATGTCCAGCAGTGGACTGCAATGGGCTTATTGATTGATTGATTTAAGTGACGAGTGTGGATGGTACCGTCGGAAGGGGAAGACCTAGGCGCACATACCTGGACCAAATCGGGGAAGTTTTAGAAAAGGGGCAGGTCAGGAGTACCCTAAACCGACGAGCATGCATGAAGAATGTTATGAGAGTGAATGAGGCGAGAGAAGTATGTCAGGATCGTGGCAAATGGAGATCCGTGATCTCTGCCTACCCCTGTGGGAAACAGGCGTGATTTTATGTATGTATGTATGTATGATTTAAGTGAAATGTAATTAGGTAGTGTGGTGTCTGAACCTCATTTCACACCACGATGCGGTTACCTGGCCATTATGTGTCAGAGTTTAAATAAAACTATTGTATCAATTTAAAAATTTGAATGAGGAACGAGATAAAACAATCGCTGCCTGGACATTCGGGATCTGAACGGGCCTAGTGGAGCCGTTCCGATTGAAGCTGAGAAAAGTATCCTGGGAAGAACCCCGCTTTAAGCCCTATCCTTGGGCCGAGTCCGCGATATACGTCCCAGTTCGCTAATAAAAGTTAAAAGAACCGCGTAAAGTCCCTAATAATATAAGTAGGAAGTGCAAGTGGTATAAAAATAAATAACATATTATCCTATTTGATCGTTGTAATTTCATCACTTCATACACGCGTGGTACTCAACCCCCTGAGTACCACAGCTTTGGAGGAGGCGCCGGTTTCCATAAAATTTGGTGGAGGAACGCCGGTTTCCACAGGAGGTGGAAACGCCAACGTTCTGCAGTTGGCAGTGGATTGATCGACCCCGTACCTTGAGAAGGAAGACGTCGTGCAATATTGGATCGACGCCTTAAACAGATAACAAATTTGAATTTATTATATATATTGTATTACTACCATTAAGATGGCCGAATCAAAGAAATTTGGTGGCACTGACGGTGTCTCATTCCAAAGTTTTTTGAGAGACTTCAATGTCGTATTCGCCATAAATAAATTTATGTTGGCTGACAAAGCCACAATATTAGCTGCCTACCTCGAGGGCGCGGCATTACACTTTTACAAGTTGATTTTTAACGAAGAGTTAACTTTCGAACAAGTGTGCTCACTGTTAGAAGAAGAGTTTCCTTCCCATGGCGATGATTTAGAGTTGTTCTATTCAGCGTATCAAGCCAAAGAGGAGAACTTGGTTACCTATTGGTACAGATTGTGTAACTTGGCTACTAAAGCGAAGGTTACCGATGATAAAAAGATAATAAGTAGATTTCTGAAGTCAATGTCGCCAAGATTTCGAAATATTTTAGCGGCAAGGGTGTACAGCGATAAAAAAGAACTCCGCGACGCGCTGTTGCAATTATCGGAAGTACAACCCGACGTGCAGGGAGATAGAATACAGAATTTACCTACGAACCCTCCTCAAGGATATAACCGTCAAGTCGGATTCCATAACCGCTACGGGAATAGAGGAGACACGACATCTTACGATGTACGTCAAGCTCCGTCATCGTCGAGTCCACGGGATGAAGGGGACAATTTCCGCACTCCGAGATACAACCTAAGACCTCGGAACATTGCTAACACTAATGTTTTCCCCAGTAACCCGAATTCTTCGGGATCTAACAGAAGAGATACTCCAACTTCGAGCCGACAGTTTTTCCGGCCTCGAGAGAGAAATGTAATGAGCATGGAGCATATCGAGTCTGCGAGTGCAGATCAACGTCACAACGAAAACAATTTTTCTGGTCAGTTGTCGCCATTTATTAAAGTTACAATTAATAATTCTGACATCGAAGCATTACTGGATACTGGAGCTACGGTAAATGCTATGAGCAAAGCTTTAGCTAGAAGCTTGAACCTACAAATAAAACCGTCAACGTCGTTGACGCACATCAGAAGCATAACTGGTTCTTCGGCAACTATCTGCGGTGAAGTCAACGTGAACATGATTTTAGCGAACATTTTAGTTAGAGTGAATTTCATTGTATTAATTAACATTGAATTAGATTTAGTCTTAGGTCAATCGTTCATGTTTGCTAATGCTGTATCAATTGATTTCAGAAAGAACTGTTTATGGATTAAGGGCTTCAAAATAAATTGGACACGCAGATATGATGATAAAACCGTGAGTAAGGCTTCAAGGTGCACATCGTTAAATATTATAAACACAAATAATATGTTATTTAATTATAAAGCAATAAATGAAACCATTGATTATTACCCTAAGCGTAGTTTTAATAATGAAATATTTAAGTCTGAAGAATCCAAGCAATTAATCGATGGGGGCATCCCAGCGAACAAAAGGAGTCGTTTGGTGCAAGCAGTACAAGACTGCGAGAATGGAGTCACGTCCGACAACGGTAGCACGGGCGGATGCGGATTGTCAGATGATATTCCTGTACATACAGCTCCGTACAGGTCAGTTACGGAACGATCAGACTTGGTGAAGGATCCAATACAAGATGTGGATTTCGACGTCGTACATCGTTCCGGCAAGAGCAATATTGTTGCTGATTACCCAAGTCGTTATCCTTTAAAGATAGAGGTTGACGATATAAACACACCAGTATCGGATGATATAGAGATGCATAACATCAGCACCGATACAGTGGTAGTAAAACAGTGCGCAGATCTTTTCTGTAGATCACTAAGGAATGGCTTAACAAATAATGATGCAACAAACTACAAAGGATTTTTATTAAAGAAAAATGTTGTGCTGCCGAGAGAACTACTGAAGACAACTCTCGAGGAACTACATGATCATCCATGGTCGGGAGGTCACTTCGGAATCGCGAAGACGTTGTCGAGGTTCCGCAATGGGTTTTTCGTGCCCAAAGCTGTAAACATGGTGTCATTTGCATATAACGCCACGAAGCATACAGGTATGTCTCCACACATGTTGTTGTTCGCACGAGAGCCGATTCTGCAATCAAACTTCGAAGTAAATCAAGAGTCTACGAACGAGTCATATGCGTCCAGACATGCACGTGCAAATTATCTCGTGCAACGAGCAAAGGTGAATATAAGAAACGCACAAAGGAGGCAGAAAGCTTACTACGACAAGAAGGTGAAATTCGTGGTATACCGACCAGATCAGCTGGTTCTGATATACAGTCCAAGACGTATTTCGGGAAGGAGTAAGAAACTTTGTAAGCCGTACAAAGGGCCGTTTATTATTATCAGGAGAATTTCAAACACCAACTATGTCGTGGGGAAAATGAATAACTCATCATGGCAAGATATTATACATACCAATTTTCTAAAACCATTTATCAACAGAAGATGCGTTATTTAAGTAAAATATGTGTAAATGTCATTATATTTATTTGACGTTGAATGTCGTGTGGACATGATTATTTTTTTTGTATTTTATGTGTGATACTAATAAAGAGGCTAGATAAATAAAGATTGAATATTTTATGAATTGTTGTGTGCAATTATAGTTCAAAGGTAATTATCGATGGTTTCGTATAACTTTATTGACGTTTTAAAATTCAATTTCAAACAGATCTATGTGCAAGTTGGATCCTATGATTGTTTTCTTTTACAGATGCCTATCTGCGTGACCATAACTCTTATTTAAGATATGTTGTATAATAGGAGATAATGTATTGTGTGTAACATTTTATTCATAATATGCGTTCTCTGTTTATTTCATATTGCTGCGCTGCTGAAGATAAATAGATTTGTTTTGTTAGATTCGGGATGTTATAGCGTAGGAGTTAGGCAATTATTTTTTTTGTCTGATATCAAGAGATGTGATCTGAACTTTGTAAGAGAGTCAAATCGTTCTGGACATAAGCGCCGACGATGATTGAAAGTTAGTTTTCGATCAGACTTTTCTTTATAGAGTAAGTTCTTTCTCGTTGGTATTGTTGTAAAAAATAATTTAGTAATGTGTAGGCGACATAAATAATTTTATGTCATCTTTCTTTCTAGTTAGGTAGGTCTTAAAAGTACTGTGTTACTAAGTCCTTTCAGGGCAAACCTTAAAATGTATCGGCAAGTGATACCAATAACTTTTCTTTGATGAGGCTGATTGTGGTCAGGTTTCTTTTAACCTGGGTTTTTGCCTGGCCAAGAATGAAGCAATTTTTCTTTGTTCGTGTTTTTCAGTATTTATTACAGTTTAATTGCTATAATTTGAAATTCTACTATCGTTTACTAATTATTATAAAGATTGCTTCGTTATTCCCATTGTAAGGGACAATTCGCATAATTTTTTTTTTTTGTGTCCCAGATTTAGAATGCCTAGGGAATCAGGCTGTCACATAAATGACCATTAAGGGCGTAGCTGATGTGGTGTCTGAACCTCATTTCACACCACGATGCGGTTACCTGGCCATTATGTGTCAGAGTTTAAATAAAACTATTGTATCAATTTAAAAATTTGAATGAGGAACGAGATAAAACAATCGCTGCCTGGACATTCGGGATCTGAACGGGCCTAGTGGAGCCGTTCCGATTGAAGCTGAGAAAAGTATCCTGGGAAGAACCCCGCTTTAAGCCCTATCCTTGGGCCGAGTCCGCGATATACGTCCCAGTTCGCTAATAAAAGTTAAAAGAACCGCGTAAAGTCCCTAATAATATAAGTAGGAAGTGCAAGTGGTATAAAAATAAATAACATATTATCCTATTTGATCGTTGTAATTTCATCACTTCATACACGCGTGGTACTCAACCCCCTGAGTACCACAGTAGGTAGTTAAAATTAATTGTTTCACTTATCTTATTAAACAAAGTATAGTTTATCTTGGCTTTAACGGGAATGGTTACGTACTATAACTAAAGTTGTTTTTACTATTTTCAACGTAACTACGGTCTTATGACCGTATTTATGTTTAAAATACTGTTGAAATCTTTTCATAGATGTTTGTAATAACTAAATAAACTAAAATAAATATATAATCAACAAACCTACGGTTTGCTCACCTGTGGTTTAACTACTATTTAACTACTGTTGATTGAAATAATGCACGATTCACCTACTGTAGATTTATCAGTGGTTAATATTTATAGCTTAAATAAGCAAGGACATACAATAAACATTAACACATAATTAGATCATTAAGTTTATCAACCACGTACCCAAGACGGCCAAGTGATTCAAATTTATATTAAAATAGACTACAACGAACTCTAATTCTCCCAGTCACACCTAAGCTACGGAGTGTAGGAAGAATTAAAGTCGATCAAAAAAGCTCGTCGGATACGGATAGATTAGGTTAGGTTAAGTTAGAATATTTACCATTAACACGCGAAACCTGGTGAAGCGATCGTGCTACGGTAGCGGCTGCTGAACACCGGATCCCCTCTGTTGTTAATGAACATTTACAACATTTGTTGTGTGTAACATGACTCTAGGGAATCTGGCACCTTAATGGTCACCATTCTAACCTAACCTAACGTAACTAAAATCATAATATATGATGGTTACATATTATAATATCTAACCGTATGATAACTTTTTCGAGTTAATTACTATCCTATAAAATCCTATAATCCTATAAATGTTATCAGTAATCTAGGCACGCACTGGATTATCTTCGTGGTTATATTTCCATTACACGCTAGAACTGGCAACGTTTTAATATCCATACCCACCACTTTTAAAATGAATCTAGCCTGCAGTATTAATAAACCGTAGGCGAGCCGTCCAATAGGTATTTCAAACATAGTTGAAATATTAAATTCTTAAAACCCATAGTTTAATCACACTCGGGTGGATAGAACAGTAGTATCAACCAATATGCGTTATGAACATAATATTATGTGAATCAACCGTAGTTATGTTGAGAATTGTTAAAAAATCTTAGTTACAATAATACCAAGAGCGACTGCCGTTTGATTGACTCTTCAAATCCAAGGTAATAAATATTAAGTATTCTACGATACAGATATACTTCACAGCGCTTTCTAGGCCCAAAGTAAGCATAGTTTAACTAGCTTGTGTTATGGGTTCCGGAATGCGGATAAACTTACTTACCTAAATACTTTTTTTTGTAAATACATACATATTATACATACAAACACACAGACCAATGCAAATAGACATGTTCATGCATACAAATATTTGCACTGGGCGGGAATCAATCCCCTTGTCGTAGCAGTCAAATGCACTATCGCTACGCCACAGAGGCCGTCGAAAGGAGAGGTCGAAAGGAGGAGAGTCGAAAGAGGAAGAATGTTATTCACTAGCAGTTGCAATTTTGTGTATTAGACTATGAGACGAAGCATTTTAATAATAAAGTTTATAACTTACACCATAATGATAATAACCGCTTGTACCACATTTAAGCAGCAGTCTTAAAATCGTGTCCAAGGCAGCACTAACGCGACTAATAAAAATAACTACGGCCTTGACTCCATATCTGTATTAGCTCACACACCCTCACAGTTTTGAGGCAGCGGCGGTATGACGTAAACATAAAAATGAATTCCGTTCACTTCATGTCCGTTAACATAAAGATGAAACATTTTTGAGCTAAGCGAAGCAAAGCTCTTATACTCGTACCTGGCTAAGCCGTTTGGTCGAGACTGTACTCCTCCGGAACCACAATACCGATCTTGACCAAATTTGCCATGGTGATAATGTAGACACCGCTGAGTGTTTAGAGGGATCAACTGTTCAAATACAATGTACCATTGAGGAATAATCATCGAAAAACAGTTTCACGAGTATAGTAAGATGCCTTATTTTTCAAGTAAGAGTCGTGCTCGCTCAGCTCATTTTATTTCAGTCGCACCCTGCACTGAATTCCTAGTTATTATTTACAAAATTGATTGTGTTATATGTGGCACAATGTAAAGATAACGTAATACAGAATGAGTCTGTCTATAACTATAATTTCTTCAGCAGTCATTTACTGCCTCTACCGTGGCGAGTGGTCCTATGAGCTTTTCTAATTACTCCCTCCAATTACACCCTCTTCTTTCCTATACAGAACAACACATGCAGGGCTGTGGTGTTCCCTTCATACGGTGCAAATAATTCCATCAGGAACCAAGCGGTTCGGCACTTCTTTTCTTTGCCGCACCATAAAGACTTAGAATTCTTTCATCCTACAGTCCCGAGGCTTTTGACTGGGAAAAAGCATCTGATGAGGCCGTTAAGCTATGAACTATCATTGTAGGATTCTTGGTATCTATACTGGAGACCTTCATTCCAGAGACTTTATCTTTAGCTTACCACTAGGCGAGGTGAAGTATTGAAGTGATTGTTTAAAAAATGTAGGCATAGAACAATAGTTAGAGGACTCCTTCCGTTACAAGTGTTATAGAAACGTGACTACTTCTTGAAAAAATATTTTTTCAATTGAAATAAAAATGTAGAATATACTGCTTCCGGGCTGTTTGGCCGTGGTCCATCGGAAACTTGAATTCCAGACGTTTCGTCGATCACTGCGGTCGACATCTGCAGTGGTACAGCTCAGGACGCCGTCGAGTGCGGAGAACCTTCCTCGGCGGCGAACTCGCTGCGACTGATGTAGAGGCCCGAGTCACTGGCGTATTTATAGGCGCAGTTGGAGGGGGAAAACGACGTGATCAGTAGTGATTGGTTGAGAGCTGCGCAAACGATGCGCTTGATCCTGATTCGTCGAGGCTAAGCAAGGGGGTGTGGCCTCCCGATACCGGGGATGGTGGTGGTTTCGTCATGTTTGAATTGTGATGACGCGCGGCTCTCAGTGCTGGGTACCAATCTTTTTGGATATGAAAACCTTCGTTTTTTCTATTAAAATTGTTGGGATGCTTGAATATTTCGATGACTTCTCGACATAGCCGTGGGTAGAAATGTGAAATGGTGGCTAGAACCTTCGTGTACTGAAATTTGATGGTATGATTACCATCCTCCTGGGTGTGTTCTGCAACCGCTGACTTGTCGAAGTGGTTGAGGCGGCAATTTCGTTCATGTTCCGAAAGTATTTTTTTTATATTTTATTTATTTTTTATAAAATATTTTTAACGGATTCTTTCGCAATTTAGTTGATGTTATTTTATTATAACATTAAATGTGTAAATAATAAAATAACATCAAATAAATCGCGATAGAATTCGTTAACAATAGTTATATTTCAATGTGTGAAATTCGCGTAAACTTCCGACAATATTTTTTTTTAAATTTATAGGCGCAGTTGGTCTCGAAACCGGAGATGACCCAGGGTCAGTCGGGGTGCGAGGGATAGGCACTATGGGCAACCTTACACCCCGGCGTCTTAAGACCCGAGACGGCGTGCGGTTTTAGTCAGTTCAAGCCCCCTTATCCGAAGAGATTTCCGCACGAAAAATAAGGTACTCTTCACTCCCCGTGAGAGCTTCAGAACCCTCCCGGCCCGCCGAGCCCGCAACATGCTCGCCTCGCGTCGCAGGCGACTCAGGCGCCGGAGGTCGCTTAACGACCTCCGTCCTCCATGAGCGCAGGCCTGGGGGTGGCAGGTGAGGCCGCCTGTCACCCCAGCAGAAGCAGGCCGGGACGGTGGGGCGACTAGCGCCCCTCCCCCAAACCGGGGCAAGACGGGGACACCGTGGTTCCCAAACCCGCGGGGGCATCTCGAAACCGGAGATGGCCCAGGGTCAGTCGGGGTGCGAGGGATATGCTCTATGGGCAACCTTACACCCCGGCGTCTGCAGACCCGAGACGGCGTTCGGTTTTAGTCGGTTCAAGCCCGACATAACCGGCCCCGCTAGCCGGCGGGGGGGTATCCGAGGGGATTTCCGCACGAAAAAAAAAAAAAAGAAAGGTACTCTTCACTCTATAAAGTGTATTGTGTAACAATATGTATAGAATTTCATGACTATAATGTTTTATAATTATACATCTTAAATTATACAACCTGTGTACAATACAGTTATACAATACAATGTTTAATTAAACATAATGAGGTTACACACATTACTTACCACCAGACCTAGATGTACATTAAACGAGACAAAAGACTGCCAACATTGAAGTAATGACTTCTCTTTCATTGAGAAATTATAAGGCTTTAGAGTTTTGATACGTCATGATTTCAATGTAAATTCATAAAACTTTTAACTGTTGGTAGAAATTTGATAACACAAATTTGTCACAAAATTCGGCCGGGTAGGTACCACCGTGCACAATTGCGAAAAATTGGAAAATTTGGAAGAAACGCGCTTCTAGCGCTTTAAAATGACCCTGGCATTTTTTTTCTTTTTTTTTAAGCTGCCTTATTTGAGAAGAGGCCTCTGTGTTGAGAGAACATCACAATTCACACCCCGTTTCTCCACGTAGTGTTCAAATTACTAGGATCGTTTTTTTAGCAACTCTGTGCAATTTGATAGTTTTTTATCCAAGAAAAATATGTCAGGACACCGTGCGGTTTTAGTCGATGCACGACATAACCGCCCCCGGTGGCCAGCGGCATCTGCATCCTAAGGCTGCCTGGAAGAGATCACTTTTAGTGATAAGGCGCATTGTGCATTTAACTGTAAATGTTCCAAATTTGTATCCCTTTTTATTTTTTTTTTTATCGTGCGGAAATCCCTTCGGATACCCCCCCGCCGGCCAGCGGGGGTGGTTATGTCGGGCTTGCACCGACTAAAACCGCACGCCGTCTCGGGTCTTCAGACGCCGGGGTGTAAGGTTACCCATAGAGCATATCCCTCGCACCCCGGCTGACCCTGGGCCATCTCACCACTAACAGCATCGCTCATCCTGTCTCCTCTGAAAGCAGAGGAGTACGGAGAGCGATGTGTTCCCGCCACGTTGGGTATTGGCCGACGATCAATGCCAACCCTATGAAGGGGTGAAGGGGAAGCCATTGACCGCCGCCCAGGGTGTACCGGCCGCTCCGATTCCGTTCCCCCCGGACTGCAGCGGGATCGGAATCGGAGCGACGCTCGAGGAGGTTACCCAACACACACCCCGGTTACCCAACACACACCCCCCAAATTTGTATCCCTAATGATTTTGGTGTACAATAAAGAATTATCTATCTATGTATCTATCTAATACTAAGGAGTCCACCGTACGATCGAAAGGTCCCGAGTTCGAATCTTGGCCGTTAACTACTGACGTCAACCCACTCTTAACACAAGCAATAAAATTGAGCTTAGCTGGAGGGCTTAGAGGAATATTAGTAGAGTCGGTTACTTTTTTTTTTTAATATAAATAGACTAAAGATCTTATCAAGACCAGAATAATATATAAGGTGGTTAAGAAGTATATCGTTTAGCTACGGAGGTCCAGCAGTGAATTGCCTCATCTAAAGTGCCTAAGTACCTTCACAAATCACCTTACAACACTTTTTTTTTATCTTGCGGAAATCCCTTCGGATACCCCCCCCCCCACCGGCCAGCGGGGGTGGTTATGTCGGGTTTGAACCGACTAAAACCGCATGCCGTCTCGGGTCTTCAGACGCCGGGGTGTAAGTTTTTTTTTTATATTTAGGACACGTCAATTTGACTTCACCTCGCCTGATGGTAAGCTGAATGTAAAGTCTCACGAAAGAGGGTCACCATTACATACACGTTCCATGTTAACAATGGTGGCACTCAGGTTGACGGCCTCATCAGAAGAGGATTGTCGTCGCAGCACCGCATAACACCCACCGGTCTCACTAGTGCTGCGACCACAATCCCCCTGCCCGGCTATGCACTTGCTGACCCCTGAACGCAATCAAACCGAAATTAAGGTTGCCCATAGAGCATATCCCTCGCACCCCATTAATGTATTCCATCTAGAACCAAGTACCTACTACGGCAACTCCTTTCTGTGCCGCACCATAAAGACTTAGAATTCTTTACCAACACATGTTTCCTTCTTCCTACAATACCGGGTCCTCTGATGAGGCTGTCAAACTGAGGGCTACTGTTGTAGCATTATTTGTATCTGCCATGGTGACCTTCATTCCTGAGACTTCCCCTTTAGCTTATCCCGAAGTGAAGGCATACTGACGCGCTCCACATAAAAAATAAAATTTGATAACCAACTTTCCTTTGTTTGTTTCAGAATATTGAGTTCTTTAAAGAAAACAACATATTCAAAAAAAGATGAACAGAGTGCAGATGGATTATTTTGTACGGGAATTTAAACAGTGCTTCCTAAATGATAAAGAATAGAATACGATACAATCGATACAGAGTCATCTAGCGACAAACGCGAGAACTAGGTTAAAATTACAAATTTCTCATACAAAATGAACGCCGTTCGCGTTTGTCGCTAGATGACTCTGTATCGATTGTATCGTATTCTATTCTTTATCATTTAGGTAGCACTGTTTAAATTGCCATAAAAAATAATCTTCACGTATACGCACGTTTTTGTGAGACGAATTAAACAAAACTCGCACTAGGCACTCAGATTGCACTACACTACCTTTAAAAAAAATAACAGTTTTGCTTCATTATCAGGTTAACATTTCATTTAAAGCGCGTTCTATTCAAGTTTAAATAAAACGGCTTTCAACCACAGACTATCTGTAGGCTCAGAGATGGTTAGGCGCAGCCATTTTTGTCCTTTCGCATGTCGTTGGCTGTAAATGTGCTACGGCGTTGTGAGTGTCGTTGAAACGGCAGTTTCTCACTAATTGGAGCTATTCATTACTCTGTGAAACGATGCCTTTACAAGTACTGCCAACATCAGTCCGCCTAATACAGTTCAAGCGGTAAGCGCTGAATCGCTTTTTAGGGTTCCGTTGCCAAATGGCAAAAAACGGAACCCTTATAGATTCGTCATGTCTGTCTGTCTGTTCGTATGTCACAGCAACTTTTTTCTGCAACAATAAGATTATAAGATCTTCAAAAATGATATTGAGGTTTCCAATATCAAATTTTTCTAAAGTGAATAGTTTGCGCGAGAGACACTTCCAAAGTGGTAAAATGTGTCCCCCCTGTAACTTTTAAATTAAGAGAATGATAAAACTAAAAAAATATACGATGTACATTGCCATGTAAACTTCCACCGATAATTGGTTTGAACGAGATCTAGCAAGTAGTTTTTTTTAATACGCCATAAATCGTAAAACGCAATTTACCTTTCATTCAATCAACTCAAATGTAAAATTTAAAAAAAGCATTATTATGTTACTTACTGCTACGGAACCTTTCATGAGCGAGTCCGACTCGCACTTGGCCGCTTGGCTCATAAATCGTAAACCGCAATTTACCTTTCATTCAATCAACTCCAATATAAAAAAAAACCATTATTATGTTACTTGCTGCTACGGAACCCTTCATGGGTGAGTCCGACTCGCACGTGGCCGGCTTTTTTTAAACTTAGTAGCGTTATAGATTTAGATCGTAGTGGTGTAGCATGGTAGTGTTGTTTGAGTTTTTTAATTTTGGAATACTTTAAGAGAGTAGGTACAGTTTGGGTCTGACTATGTGATCTTCCAACCCCGAGATGAAAGCCTGCACTGGAGCCTTCGTCCGTTGATCAGCCGGTGTACCAGCTGGCATGTGAGGTTGGCTCCCAAGATCTTAATACGTCCCCAGATACCAATTGACTACAACCGATTAAAATAAACCATTTGAAACGACTATATGCGGCGATTCCCCATTTACTATAAAAAAAACCGTTCCCGCAGGGGGAACGCACAGGTAGATTTCGTGAAGCAATTAATATGACCTATGCTTCTTCTATGACCCACGCCGAGCGCGTTTTTAACATGTTTAATTTTTTTTCTCGAAAACGGTAACTTTTAGCGAAAAACTTTTCAGACATTTATTTTAGACTTAAAAATGGCCTATCGATTAAAAATGTTTCCGACACCAAGAATGTTCACCGGTTAGAAGTTATGATTTTTTTCCCGAAAAATTTTGGTTTTTTCCCCCTCCACTTTTAGTTAAGTTTTAATCTTATAGGTTTATAATTAAAAGTTGTTAGTATTCATGTATACTATGGGATAAAATTAGAACGGTTCGAATATCTTTCATGGAACGTGAAATTTTGAGGAAAAACTGATTTCACAAAAAGTGGGGCCCTTCCGTCCCCTTAGGCCGGATTCCACCCGTTCACGAACTTAAACTAAGTTTACACCCAAGCAATTTTTGACCGCAGTTTGAAAGCGATCGGGGCAAAAATGCGACCGTGAGAGTGCCGCAAATTTTGGGAAGTGGAACCATACATACATATATATATAAATATAAACTTTTTGAACAGTGGTCATTTCGGACTCAGGGGGTCATAACTAGACCTCCTATGAAGAAATTTTTTTAAAATTCGACAGTAGTCAAGAAACCAATAGGTAGATCGATTTCATCGAAATCTACCTAAAATTCCATAAAATACAGAGAAAGGAAAGAAATGAGTAAAAAAGTATAAGGTTCCGACGAATTGAGTACCTTTTTTTTTTTTTTTTTTTCGTGCGGAAATCCCCTCGGATACCCCCCCGCCGGCCAGCGGGGGCGGTTATGTCGGGCTCGAACTGACTAAAACCGCACGCCGTCTCGGGTCTGCAGACGCCGGGGTGTAAGGTTGCCCATAGAGCATATCCCTCGCACCCCGACTGACCCTGGGCCATCTCCGGTTTCGAGATGTCCCCCTCGGGTTTGGGAACCACGGTGTCCCCGTCTTGCCCCGGTTTGGGGCAATTGAGTACCTTCCTCCTTTTTTGAAGTCGGTTTTAAAATAAGAGAAAGATAGAGAAACGAAAACACGAGCTAGATTTCGATGTGAAACTGGTTTATTTGAGCATACGTCACTAGTAATATAGCGGCGATAGCCCAGTGGCGTACGTAACGGACTGCTGAGACAAGGTCTCGAGTTCGATCCCCAGTCGCCCCGGGCACACACCTCTGACTTTTTGTAGTTATGTGTGCATTATTAAATAGTAATTACCGCTCGCTTAATATTTTGCCCGGTAGATGGCAATAGGCTCGCTCCCTATTACATTCGGACCTTAACATAACTGGTGAATCATGGGTGTGTAATACACCTCTGCCTACCCCTTCGGGGATACAGGCGTGAAGTTATGTTATGTTGTTATGTTATGTTACGTCAGTAGCAATTTTTGGAAATACGAATGATAGGAATATGAACAGTAGATTTTTCGGAATCTGAAATTTGTTACACACAATCACATAACTACGAAAAGTCAGAAGTGTGTGCCCGGGGTGACTGGGGATCGAACTCGAGACCCCGTCTTGGCAGTCCGCTACGTATACCACTGGGCTATGGCAGCTTTTACATTTATTGTACATATACAAGTTTAAATGTAATACTTAAGTATTACATATAAACTTAGAGGCTACGGAAGCAGTACAATGGGCGGCCTTATCGCTGGAAGCGATTTCTACCAGGCAGCCTATTGGATGGTAATGTGTTGGTAGAATTGAGTGGTACTTGTTTGGTAATCGTAGTTTAGATATAACATGTACATAGTACACTTAAATATTAATACCTTAATTATATTGTAAATATCTATCCTACTAATATTATAACCGCGTAAGATAATGTAGCTTTCCAATGGTGAAAGAATTTTTGAAATCGCTCCAATACTTTTTGAGCCAATTCGTTACAAACTTACTTTTAGTAGGTGGTAGAGTCATTTTGGCCGTTGCATGAATGGGCCGACTCGACCGGGGAAGCACCACCCTCTCACAGAATATCGACGCCAAGTAACAGTATTTGAACTGTTGCGTTCCGTTTGGTGAGTGAGAGTGCCGGAGCCCAAACTCCTTTCCCATCCCCTCCCAAACTCCTTTCCCATCCCCTCCCAAACTCCTTTCCCATCTCCTCCCAAATTCTTTTACCATCCCCTATCCTTTACTGGGTCGGCAGCGCGATTGTAACGCCACTGGTGTTGCACACGCCCATAGGCCGCGGTAACCGCTTCCCATCAGGTGGGCCGTGTGCTTGTCTGCCACCTTGGTGGTATAAAAAAAAAAAAACTTACATACAAATCTTTCCTCTTTATAATATTAGTATAGATTCGTTTGAGAACTGGCAACCTATAGTGCCAAAGAGTAATGGAGTCAATCCATTTATTTAAATATACAATACTCAGTGAAATACGATTCAAACCCAATTTGAACAAAACGGAGGATATCTTTATTCGTGATAAAGTAAACATTTTTTTTAAGAGTTAACCGAAAGTAGAACTAGGTAGTATTCCCGCCAACCCCTCTAGCTGAGCTAAATTGATGTTGTTTGGAGTGGGTTCACGTCAGTAGGGTAGTGGCCAGGATTAGAACGCGGGACCTCTCAATCGTATAACCGATTCCTTGACCACTAAACTACCTACGCTTGTAACCATTAAGCATGAAAACTTGAGCTGACACATTTCCATTTTACTAACAAATTGCTGATGCAATGTATCCAGAATGTAGATGAACGCGGTTCACTGCTGAACGAGCGTGGTGAAGTGTCGGGAGCCTTTTTTTTTTTTTTTTATTGTGCGGAAATCCCTTCGGATACCCCCCCGCCGGCCAGCGGGGGTGGTTTTGTCCGGCTTGAACCGACTAAAACCGCACGCCGTCTCGGGTCTACAGACGCCGGGGTGTAAGGTTACTCATAGAGCATATCCCTCGCACTCCGACTGACCCTGGGCCATTCGCAGTGTCCCCTCTGATAACAGCAGAGGGGTACCTGGAGCGACCACGCCCCCCCGCGGGCCTTGCAGGCCCGCCATACCCCGACCCCCTCGTGCAATGGGGTCAGCTGGCCCTGAAAAGGGCCGGTTGGTGAGACTCTTGGCCGTTGACGTTGACGCCAGCTAATCCAGAGGAGCAATTAATAATGCATCATCGCCCACGTTGCCCAGGGTGCACCAAACTTGGAGGTGATCCAACCAGTCGCACCCCAGTGTCCCAGTCCAGTGGGAGCCTAGCGATTAAATAAACTTAACACATTGAAGGACATGACTGCTGTGGGCTTCGACAATAGAATATTTTGGTACGGCGGGCGGCTGTACACGTTGTTTTTTTAGGCATATTTATTTTATTTTGAACCTTATTCTAATACAAATACGAGTACCTACCAAGTCACAAAAAAATATTTAGTGTCACATCATAATCGTTTTTTTTTTCGTCTAAATGTCATATCGCATCAACTTTCGTCCCTTTCAACGTCCAAAGCCGTTAGTTTACCTAACTCAACAACATAAAAAAGTTAATTTATGAAATATTATAAAAGTATTGAAATATTTTGGCTTTGTTTCATTTACTTTGGTCAAGTTGACTATACCTACCTTACAACTTTCGGCAACCATTACTTTTTTTTACAAAAGTCATTAAAACTTACAAAACATGGACCTTGAATATTTCATTATTTACTTTCTTTTTAACTTTTCACGGCTCTTAATCAATTTATATCAAGGCAAAGGTAGACCCATTCATTTTCTTTCTCAGTTGCTCTTTAATTTGTATTAACTCTCACTTAAGGTAGAATTTATTAGCAGAATTTGTCTTAATTTTTTTTTTATTTATATTTAGCTTAATTTTTGAAATCCAAAGTCTTTACTAAAATAATGGGTACTTAGTCGGCCGTACCTTTTTTTTTTTTTCGTGCGGAAATCCCTTCGGATACCCCCCCGCCGGGCAACGGGGGTGGTTATTGGTAACCCGTAATTAAATAAAATAAAATTCCGCACGATAAAAAAAAAAAAAGGTACTTAGTCGGCCGCGTTTGCATGTATTTTCAATGATACGTAGGTATTATTTTTATTGTTTCAAGAATAACGTAGCTATATAGAACTAAATTAAAATGTGATATTGTCAAATAATTAATTTAAAATAATATAATAAAAAATGTATGCATTATAAATGTTGATTATCGCTCGCTTAGTAATGTGTCCGGTAGATGGCAATAGGCTCAACCCCTATTACATTGGGACCTTAACATAACTGGCGAATCGTGGGTGTGTAATACACCTCTACCTACCCCTTCGGGGATACAGTCATGAAGTTATGTTATGTTAATAAAAAATGTTCATCTTTTTTATAAAAACAATAAAAGTTATGCAATTTTGAACTCTATAACAGGGATTGTTGAATAGAAGTACGATTGCGCTTTAACAGAGTTATCAGAGAGATTTGGGGTGAATAAGTTTCTACTCGGCATGCCAGAGTCGCTTGATGTCAAAAGTCTAACAACTTGATATCATTTGACTTTTTTTGGATGTTCCCGCCTTGACTTAACGCATTCGTCAAACCGGTTCCCCGGCCGGGCCACAGGCCGCTCCACCATCGCCGGATCATCTATTATTCATTTAGCTTAGCTTAGCCATAGCACGACGTGTAAACTATTTTTTTTCCATACCATGTGGTCAGTTTTAATCTAAAATACGTACGAATGTTGGACGTGTCTGCGTTCTACCACCAATCCTCCTAGCTTAAAAGTAAGTTTTTAAAGATATCTTTATTGTAAATGCTTTTAAGGTCAACCTAAGAGTATTCTTAATTATAAATTTATGTGTAATATAATCTTACCTCTACTAGTTCTTTACTATCTATCTATCTAAAAACTACTGAACCGTTTTTTTATATGGTTTTTTCTATTAACGCCAGCCCTTAGTATTGTACTATTATGATCAGTGCTAACACTAATAACCTCACCTCTCATACTCACACTACTACACACACACGCCCTAACTACACGCATAACACACTCCTGTTTACGTCTGCATTTTTATGTTTTTTATATTTTATTTTATTTTCTTTAACCATTTTTATTATTGTACCTTTTCTAAGCGTATTTTATTTTACCTGCTTGCTCTCTTTTGCTTATTGTTATAATTGCATAAATAAGTGTATTCAATTATAGCATGCTATCCGCAACTGCAACGTGGGGCCTGGTGACTTGTAACACAGCTGCAGTGCTATTCTCTAAGGACCACAGCCTTGCGCGCAGCGCTGCGCTCGTCGACGAGCTCGCAAAATGCTGCTTTGGATTTATATTTTATTTTATTTTGATTTTAATTTATGATTTAGATTTAGATTTAAATTTATTTGAGAAATTAATTTATTTTATTTTTATTTTGAAATTTATTTGATTTCTAATGATCTGTTTTCTAATGATCTAAATCTAAATCTAAATCTAAATCTAAATCTAAATCTAAATCTAAATCTAAATCTAAATCTAAATCTAAATCTAAATCTAAATCTAAATCTAAATCTAAATCTAAATCTAAATCTAAATCTAAATCTAAATCTAAATCTAAATCTAAATCTAAATCTAAATCTAAATCTAAATCTAAATCTAAATCTAAATCTAAATCTAAATCTAAATCTAAATCTAAATCTAAATCTAAATCTAAATCTAAATCTAAATCTAAATCTAAATCTAAATCTAAATCTAAATCTAAATCTAAATCTAAATCTAAATCTAAATCTAAATCTAAATCTAAATCTAAATCTAAATCTAAATCTAAATCTAAATCTAAATCTAAATCTAAATCTAAATCTAAATCTAAATCTAAATCTAAATCTAAATCTAAATCTAAATCTAAATCTAAATCTAAATCTAAATCTAAATCTAAATCTAAATCTAAATCTAAATCTAAATCTAAATCTAAATCTAAATCTAAATCTAAATCTAAATCTAAATCTAAATCTAAATCTAAATCTAAATCTAAATCTAAATCTAAATCTAAATCTAAATCTAAATCTAAATCTAAATCTAAATCTAAATCTAAATCTAAATCTAAATCTAAATCTAAATCTAAATCTAAATCTAAATCTAAATCTAAATCTAAATCTAAATCTAAATCTAAATCTAAATCTAAATCTAAATCTAAATCTAAATCTAAATCTAAATCTAAATCTAAATCTAAATCTAAATCTAAATCTAAATCTAAATCTAAATCTAAATCTAAATCTAAATCTAAATCTAAATCTAAATCTAAATCTAAATCTAAATCTAAATCTAAATCTAAATCTAAATCTAAATCTAAATCTAAATCTAAATCTAAATCTAAATCTAAATCTAAATCTAAATCTAAATCTAAATCTAAATCTAAATCTAAATCTAAATCTAAATCTAAATCTAAATCTAAATCATAAATTAAAATCAAAATAAAATAAAATATAAATCCAAAGCAGCATTTTGCGAGCTCGTCGACGAGCGCAGCGCTGCGCGCAAGGCTGTGGTCCTTAGAGAATAGCACTGCAGGTCTTTTAGACCCATAATAGGCACCAGCTCTTACAATGTGTTTTATGTTATAAGTAATATCAGTTATGTTCAGACCTAAGTATCCTATCATACTTGTATACCCATTGCGAGAGAAATAAATAAATAAATATATATTATCAGATTTAAAATCTGCTGTATGTATTGGTTAAGGTAGAACCGGAGATTAACCAAAAAATTATAACCAACCTCAGCGCGGGCGGAATTCCTTTTTAATTTTAAGAAGAATGATGCGCCATTGTCCTAAGAATTTACAAGTTTTCATTAAGAGACAAGAAGTTAGCTCTGACAATTATGATCAGTAAATCACATAAATTGCTGTACCAGGTTGGGTTCGAGCCCACAGCTCTCGCGTGGCAGTCGGTGTGATGACCATTTAGTCTTGATTTGGTTTATTAGAATAAATGTTTTGGTGCAAATTAGTACTCGTCTCGGCAATCTAGTACCTACATGGGGGTTGAATAGAAATCGGTCTAGCTAGGTTTTATTCACTCAAAAAGGTCCAGAAAACCCCAGATATTATAGATATGATTTATTATTTAAGTGGTTTAGTCGAATAAGTTTAGTAATTTAATTTTTTTCTAACACCTCCAAATTAATGTTTATACCATTGTTATGGTTTGCAAAACATTGATATAAAAAAGAAGTTACTGATTCTATCGCGATTAATTTATTGTTATTTTGTAATTTACACTGATCCCCACGTTTGGTTGCTTTTGATTGCAGTCATTGTCACGAAACGTCGGAATCAGACAATATCGGGCTTTAAGACAGTATAACAACAGCAATTGCTGACGCAAATCACAAATCATATTTGTCAATAAGTAACTTCATTTATTTTTGAGATATTACTAGTTTTTTCATTGTGTTTTTTTTAATATTTATGATTTTTAACCGGCTTAGAAACGGAGGAGATTCTATTTTCGTCTGTATCTATGTATTTTTTTTCATATTGATAGTAACTGCCAATCGCGGTACCAAATAAAAGAGCAGCCAGCATATTTTACCTTCAGTTAGTGAAAGCCTCACTGCAAATACTTGAGGAAGAAAATTGCTCTGACGTCTAGAGACTGGCATAAATTCATAGCTTTACATCATCATTTAAAAAAGAGAAAATGCGGAGAACAAGATGTTCTTTTACACAAAGCAAACCGGACCTTAATTCACAGAGATAAATTTCAATTTCATTAAACTAGTTAGTTTTTCCGCGGACCCAACTTTTGTCAGTACAAAGTTGGAAGTAATAATAAATATGTTTTAGTAATTTTTCAAGGGAATAAATTGAGTGTAGGAAACTTTTGGATGGGATCGTTAAAATTATTAGGAAAAATGTGTTCTGGCTCATTTCTATTCATCGCCTGAACAGCTGTTTAACAGTTTTCTATATGAGTTGTATTGGATTATATAATACAACTGAAAACATCCCTCAGCAGTGTGGAGGAATAGCCTGTGTTATTACTTATTCCTATAGAGTTGAAGTGATTCTATCTGGTGAACTTCCAAAGTAACATCTAGACGCAAAATAAGCATAACTTTCATTTTGATTTTATAGGTTGTCGTAAGTTTTGGAATTATACGATTTAAAAACGTAATTTTACTGGACCAGGCAATTTTTTTTGTTCGGATGTTCCCCCGGATACCCCTCGCCGGCCAGCGGGGGTGGTAATGTCGGATTCGAATCGACTAAAACTGCACGCCGTCTTGAGTTTTCCGACGTATATAAGGTGGCCCCAAAAGGCATTTTCCTCGCACCGCACCCCGGCACTGTATCAGGCCCCTTCCTTTTTCCGAAAATATTGCCACAATATTTCTGAAAAAAAAACGTAGCTTAATATGCTAACAAACTCAACATGAATACAACTTATCCTAAAACATGATTGTAGGACTTTCGTACCGTTTGAACTCTCCAACACTGTAAAGGCTTGTTCGTGAAATTTGCCCCGTTCTTCAGTACAATAAAGTAAAATTACACAAACAAAAAAAGCATTTCAAGTAAAAAAAGAACTCAAATTTAACAAAACCCAACACATTAAACCCTGAGGTTAACGTTTCCACCCTCATAACTAGCTTGGTGTCGCGTCTATTTCAGCCCTTACTTTTGAAATTATAACGACCCTGTACCAAGTTCTCCATAGTCGAACTACACCCGTTGCTACATCTCATTCATTTTTATCCATTGCATGTTTTCTTCTATAAATTTATAGGTATTACGAATTCATAAGTCAATGTATTATGTAGATGATATTTTTTGTATATTTCCATCGTTTTCGGTGGGCAGAACTGACCGCAGGCCTCATTACATCGTCAGCAAATAGTTACTAGAGGCCATTGTCAAATATATTCTACAGCATGTCAGTTAAAACATTGTTCTAATAATCCAGTATTAAGTACATAATGGAGTTTTATGATAATTTTAATGGTTCTCTTCTGTTTAGCTTCCTAGTTATTGTTGTAAACAATTTTACTAGTGGTAAGTGTTTACGCCATTCACCGTAATAATTTAATTTTAAAATCCGCGCACTTTAAGTACGGATAACATGGATTTTGTGTTTACTTACTAGATAGAAAATACTCGCTTATTCTTTCAGCTCCTATATACCTATCCCTTTCCTACTCACGCATCACTCTACTCGCATGAAGAGAGAGAATCACCTTATTGGCGCCATCGGTGTGAACATGAAAAAACTTTTTAATCTTCTCGACGACATCGACGCCTTTGATTCCATCCGCTATTAAATATTTTTTCACTTCTCATGCTCTTAAAATGTTACTTTAGTATCTGAATATCGGGACTAAAGTTCCTTATTAATCTCTAGGGACTAAAGTATTTTTTTTTAATTTACTTTGAAAACTCCTAAACAGCCAATCACGGTGTTTGTGAATGGGAGGATTATCACCTTTTTAGTGATTGCGTAAGAAATAACCTCAAAATGACATTACATTTACATTTACAAACCATACATTTAAATGTAAATAAATGTACAAATTGCACTTTTAACTTTTCTTGGGTTAGATTAACGATTAATACGTAATTTTAAGAAACTTGGTTAAATATTATAATTTTGTATAGAACGTCGTTTTTTTTCCTCGCATTGAAAGTGAAAAGTAGAGTGTTTAACGTGGGACTAAACAACCATAATGGCACTCGAACTATTATCCACCTAAAACATCTCGTGTCATTATGGCTTGTTTTAGTCCCTTGTTGAACAATCTACTATTTAGTGTCCGCCGCTAAAACGTGTTACAAACAAGACATTTCCTGCTGTGATTTGGTACTAGTGATCAGCCGGTCGGCATCTTCATGATAGAACTGGACGTTGTGAAAACTATATAATATATATATATAGATTTTTTTTTCTTTTTTTTTATAGCGTACTAATAAACGAAATTATTTCCGCTAACCACTCCAGCCACTCTGGGGTTATCCTTTCCCCTGGGGTTATCCTTTCGCCCTGGGGTTATCCTTTCGAGGGCTTACCCGGGGTGCCCGGCAATGGACAGTTGGGCAGGACACCTTGCGGTTTTAGTCAATGCACGACATAACCACCCCCGCTGGCCGGTGGGGGGTATCCGAAGGGTATCCGCACGTAAAAAAAAACCCCTCCAGCCATGCTGAATAGCTTGTGTTAGGAGTGTGTACACGTAGGTTGGCCAGGATTACAATTTCTTCAATCGTATAATTTCGTCGCCTTATACACACGTGGTACCCAAACCCCAGGGTACTACAACTTTGGAGGAGGCGCCGGTTTCCATAAAATTTGGTGGAGGAACGCCGGTTTCCACAGGAGGTGGAAACGCCAACATTCTGCAGTTGGCAGTGGATTGATCGACCCCGTACCTTGAGAAGGAAGACGTCGTGCAATATTGGATCGACACCTTAAACAGATAACGAATTTCCATTTATTATATATATTGTATTACTACCATTAAGATGGCTGAGTCAAAGAAATTTGGTGGCACTGACGGTGTCTCATTCCAAAGCTTTTTAAGAGACTTCAATGTCGTATTCGCCATAAATAAATTTATGGTGGCTGACAAAGCCACAATATTAGCTGCCTACCTCGAGGGCGCAGCGTTACACTTCTACAAGTCGATTTTTAACGAAGAGTTAACTTTCGAACAAGTGTGCTCACTGTTAGAAGAAGAATTTCCTTCCCATGACGATGATTTAGAGTTGTTCTATTCAGCGTATCAAGCCAAAGAGGAGAATTCGGTCACCTATTGGTACAGATTGTGCAACTTAGCTAGTAAAGCTAAGGTTACCGATGACAAAAAGATAATAAATAGATTTCTGAAGTCAATGTCGCCAAGATTTCGAAATATTTTAGCGGCAAGGGTGTACAGCGATAAAAAAGAACTCCGCGACACGCTGTTGCAATTATCGGAAGTACAACCCGACGTGCAGGGGGATAGAACACAGAATTTACCTACGAACCCTCCACAAGGATATAACCGTCAGGTCGGATTCCATAACCGCTACACGGAGGAGACACGACATCTTACGATGCACGTCAAGCTCCGTCATCGTCGAGTCCACGGGATGAAGGGGACAATTTCCGTACTCCGAGATACAACCTAAGACCTCGGAACATTGCTAACACTAATGTTTTCCCCAGTAACCCGAATTCTTCGGGATCTAACAGAAGAGATACTCCAACTTCGAGCCAGCAGTTTTTCTGGACTCGAGAGAGGAATGTAATGAGCATGGAGCATACCGAGTCTGCGAGTGCAGATCAGCTTCACAACGAAAGCAATTTTTCTGGTCAGTTTACGCCATTTATTAAAGTTACAATTAATAATTCTGACATCGAGGCGTTACTTGATACTGGAGCGACGGTAAATGCTATGAGCAAAGCTTTAGCTAGAAGCTTGAACCTACAAATAAAACCGTCAACGTCGTTGACGCACATCAGAAGCATAACTGGTTCTTCGGCAACTATCTGCGGTGAAGTCAACGTGAACGTGATTTTAGCGAACATTTTAGTTAGAGTGAGTTTCATTGTATTAAATAACATTGAATTAGATTTAGTCTTAGGTCAATCGTTCATGTTTGCTGATGCTGTATCAATTGATTTCAGAAAGAACTGTTTATGGAGTAAATTGTTCAAAGTAAATTGGACACGCAGATATGACGATAAAACCGTGAGTAAGGCTTCAAAGTGCACATCGTTAAATATTATAAACACAAATAATATGTTATTTAATTATAAAGCAATAAATGAAATCATTGATTATTACCCTAATCGTAGTTTTAATAATGTAATATCTAAGTCTGAAGAATCCAAGAAATTAATCGATGGGGGCATCCCAGCGAACAAAAGGAATTGTTTGGTGCAAGCAGTACAAGACTGCGAGGATGGAGTCATGTTCGGCAACGTAAGCACGGGCGGATGCGGATTGTCAGATGATATTCCTGTACATACAGCTCCGTACAGGTCAGCTACGGAACAATCAGACTTGGTGAAGGATCCAATACAAGATGTGGATTTCGACGTCGTACATCGTTCCGGCAAGAGCAATATTGTTGCTGATTACCCAAGTCGTAATTCTTTAAAGACAGAGGACGAAGAGATAAGTACACCAGTATCGGATGGCATAGAGATGTATAACATCAGCACCGATACAATGGTAGTTAAACAGTGCGCAGATCTTTTCTGTAGACCACTAAGGAATGTCTTAACAAATAATGATGTAACAAACTACAAAGGATTTTTATTAAGGAATAACATATTAGTAAAAGAAGTGCTAAGGAATGGTCTAAGGAAAAATGTTGTTGTGCTGCCGAGAGAACTACTGAAGACAACTCTCGAAGAACTGCATGATCATCCATGGTCTGGAGGTCACTTCGGAATCGCGAAGATGTTGTCGAAGTTCCGCAACAGGTTTTTCTTGCCCAAAGCTGAAAAAGAAATTGAGAAATATATTAGAAGTTGCCTAGTGTGTCAACAAAGAAAGAAATTTAGACAGCGAGCTCCTTTACATCCGATGACCACGGAAGGTTTATTAGAAAGAGTGGGGATGGACATTCTTGGACCATTTACGAAGTCTATTAGAGGAAATAAATATATTTTAGTAGCTGTTGAATATATGTCCAAATATGTTATTTGTAAACCTTTGCCCAGGGTTACAACCCAAGAGGTATGTGAATTCGTTACAGATGAGATTATATGCAGGTTAGGAGGTGTAAAGAATATTATTACTGACAGAGGGTCGGTGTTTACATCAAACTTACTCAAAAAAACAGCGGACTTCTTCGGGTTCAAGTTACATCACACCACAGCATTTAAGGCGTCATCAAATGGCCTTTGTGAGAATTTCAATGCTACACTAACACAGATGCTATCCATGTACATGTCGACGGACCAGATTTCGATGGTCCGTCGACACGTTGGTGCAGTTTTGTAAACATGCTGACATTTGCATATAATGCCACGAAGCATACATCTACAGGTATGTCTCCACACATGTTGTTATTCGCACGAGAGCCGATTCTGCAATCAAACTTTGAAGTAAATCAAGAGTCTATGAACGAGTCATACGCGTCCAGACATGCACGTGCAAATTAACTCGTGCAACGAGCAAAGGTGAATATAAGAAACGCACAAAGGAGGCAGAAAGCTTACTACGACAAGAAGGTGAAATTCGTAGTATACCAACCAGGTCAGCTGGTTCTGATATACAGTCCAAGACGTTTTTCGGGAAGAAGTTAGAAACTTTGTAAGCCGTACAAAGGGCCATTTATTATTGTCAGGAGAATTTCAAACACCAACTATGTCGTGGGAAAAATCAATAATCCAAAGTGGCAAGATATTATACATACCAATTTTCTAAAACCATTTGTCAACAGAAGATGCGTTATTTATGTAAAATGTGTGTAAATGTCATTATATTTATTTGACGTTGAGTGTTGTGTGGACATGATTAGTTTTTTTTTGTATTTTATGTGTGATACTAATAAAGAGGCTAGATAAATAAAGGTTGAATATTTTATTAATTATGTTATGTGCAGTGATAGTTCAAAGGTAATTGTCGATGGTTTCATATAACTTTATTGACGTTTTAAAGTTCAATTTCAAACAGATCTATGTGCAAGTTGGATCCTATGATTGTTTTCTTTTACAGATGCCTATCTGCGTGACCATAACTCTCACTAAAGATATGTTGTATACTAGTAAATAATGTGTTGTAGGAAATAATAAAATAAATAAATAAATATTGTACGACAAAGTACACAACGCCATCTAGACCCAAACTAAGCAGAGCTTGTCATATGGGTTCTAGAATGCGGATAAACATACTTAAATACTTTTTTTTTTGTAAATAAATACATATTATACATAGAAACACCCAGACCAATGCAAATATACATATTTGCACTGAGCGGGAATCGAACCCGCGACCTTTGGCTTAGCAGTCAAATGCACTACCGCTACGCCACAGAGGTCGTCATCAAATGTATATTAATAGTATATTTTCTCTGTTCATTCCATATTGGGGCGCTGTTGAAGATGAATCAACTTTCTTTGGTTGTATTCGTGATGTTATAGCGTAGGAGTTAGGCAATTATTTTTTCGTCTAATGTTTCGAGCAGTGATCTAAACTTTGTAAGAGAGTCAAATCGTTCTGGACATGAGCGCCGACGATGATTGAAAGTTAGTTTTCGATCAGACTGTTCTTTAAGAAGTAGAGTTCTCTTTCTCTTTAATGTTGATTTAAAAGTAATTTAGTAATTCGTAGGCGATATAAAACATTTGCATAATGTGTAAGGATAGATCACTTTATGTCATCTTTTGGTTTTAGTTAGGTAGGTCTTAAAAGTACTCTATTACTTTAGGCCCCTTTCGGGCAAACATTAAAATGTATCGACAAGTGATACCAATAACTTTTCTTTGAAGAGGCCGATTGTGGTCTGGCTTCTTTTATTCCGGTTTTTTGCCTAGCCAAGAATGAAGCAATTTTTCTTTGTTCGTGTTTTTCAGTAGTTATTACAGTTTAATTGCTATAATTTGAGATTTTAATAATGATTATTAAGTATTACAAAGATTGCTTCGTTATTCCCATTGTAAGGGACAATTCGCTTAAATTTTTTTTTTGTGTCTCAGATTTAGTTTGCCTAGGGCTTCAATGTAGCTGTCACATGTCCTGGCCTTGGGCGTAGCTGGTTGTAGTGTCCGACCTCGTTCGAGCACTACAGTTCATTGACCTGGCCATCATGTGTCAGAGTTTAAATAAAACTATTGTACCATTTTAAATCTTTGAATTAGGAACGTAAGAAAACAATCGCGGCCTGGACAGTTGGAGTCTGAACGGGTCTGGAGGAGCCGTTCCGACTGAAGCTGAGCAAAGTATCCTGAGAAGAATCTCGCTTTAAGCCCTATCCTGCCGAGTCCGCGTTATACGTCCCAGTCCGCTATTTAAAGTTAAAACAACCGCGTAAATCCCTAATAATATAAGTAGGAAGTGCGTGTGGTTAACAAATAAATATTATCTTTTCCCCTTCAAGTCGTATAATTTCGTCGCCTTATACACACGTGGTACCCAAACCCCAGGGTACTACAGTACACATGCTTGTTGGTACACATGCTGGTTGGTACACATACTAGTTGGTACACGTGCTAGTTGGTACTCATGCTAGTTGGTCCATATGCTAGCTGGTACACATACTAGTTGGTACACGTGCTAGTTGGTACACGTGCTAGGTGGGATACATGCTATTTGGTACACATACTAGTTGGCACACATGCTAGTTGGTACACATGCTAGTTGGTACTCATGCTAGTTGGTCCATATGCTAGCTGTAACGCCTGCTAGTTGGTACACATACTAGTTGGCACACATGCTAGTTAGTACACGTGCTAGTTGGTACACGAGCTAGTTGGTACACTTGCTAGTTGGTACACGTGCTAGTTGGTACACGTGCTAGTTGGTACACGTGCTAGTTGGTACACATGCTAGTTAGTACACATGTTAGTTGGTACACATTCTAGTTGGTACACGTGCTAGTTGGTACTCATGCTAGTTGGTCCATATGCTAGCTGGTACATCTGCTAGTTGGTACACAAGCTAGTTGGTACACATGCTAGTTGGTATACATACTAGTTGGTACACGTGCTAGTTGGTACTCATGCTAGTTGGTCCATATTCTAGCTGGTACACCTGCTAGTTGGTGCACATACTAGTTGGCACACATGCTAGTTGGTACACATGCTAGTTGGTACTCATGCTAGTTGGTACACATGTTAGTTGGTACACATTCTAGTTGGTACACGTGCTAGTTGGTACTCATGCTAGTTGGTCCATATGCTAGCTGGTACACCTGCTACAGTACACATGCTTGTTGGTACACATGCTGGTTGGTACACATACTAGTTGGTACACGTGCTAGTTGGTACTCATGCTAGTTGGTCCATATGCTAGCTGGTACACATACTAGTTGGTACACGTGCTAGGTGGGATACATGCTATTTGGTACACATACTAGTTGGCACACATGCTAGTTGGTACACATGCTAGTTGGTACTCATGCTAGTTGGTCCATATGCTAGCTGTAACGCCTGCTAGTTGGTACACATACTAGTTGGCACACATGCTAGTTACACGTGCTAGTTGGTACACGAGCTAGTTGGTACACTTGCTAGTTGGTACACGTGCTAGTTGGTACACGTGCTAGTTGGTACACATGCTAGTTAGTACACATGTTAGTTGGTACACATTCTAGTTGGTACACGTGCTAGTTGGTACTCATGCTAGTTGGTCCATATGCTAGCTGGTACATCTGCTAGTTGGTACACAAGCTAGTTGGTACACATGCTAGTTGGTATACATACTAGTTGGTACACGTGCTAGTTGGTACTCATGCTAGTTGGTCCATATTCTAGCTGGTACACCTGCTAGTTGGTGCACATACTAGTTGGCACACATGCTAGTTGGTACACATGCTAGTTGGTACTCATGCTAGTTGGTACACATGTTAGTTGGTACACATTCTAGTTGGTACACGTGCTAGTTGGTACTCATGCTAGTTGGTCCATATGCTAGCTGGTACACCTGCTAGTTGGTACACATGCTAGTTGGTACACATGCTAGTTGGTACACGTGCTAGTTGGTACTCATGCTAGTTGGTCCATATGCTAGCTGGTACATCTGCTAGTTGGTACACGTGCTAGTTGGTACTCATGTTAATTGGTCCATATGCTAGCTGGTACACCTGCTAGTTGGTACACATGCTAGTTGGTACTCATGCTAGTTGGTACACATGATAGTTGGTACACCTGCTAATTGATGGACAAGACTCTGACGGAGGCTTTCCTTTTGGGGTTGGGGGTCAGATGGCACTTGCTCCCGTATAAGCCAAATCATGATAAAAGATGGAGTGCAGACCTCAGGTTCCATGGTGCAACTTCTGATACAACCGGGATTGATGCTAATGATGTTGACATAATGTTTAAAATTCTCCCATTTTTATGCCCATCTACAATAGATTTTAATACATCTCTTATTGTATTAATCAAGATTTAAGAGCTATTACCAATATATTTTAACGTAACTTAATTGTATAAAGTAATTACATAGTGGCTGGTTTCTTCAACGCACCCGGAGTAAATCGTTTCAAATTACGTGATGCCTGGCGCTGCGCTTGGCCAAAATACTAGTTTGTTTCCTTTAATAAGCAATTTTTTAACGAACGAATTTTAGGTTTTGTGTACAGAAATTTAACTGTGAAATATGATTTAAATCGCGATATCAAATCTTCGTAGAAATGTACCTTGAATATTATTATTATTCAAGGCACATTTCTACGAAGATTTGATATTAAGATAAGATTTAGATTTATTTATTTGTTGGGACAGTATTATGATTATTTAACTCGGAAAAAGTGAACAACCAGGACAGGGTTAAATTAATTTAGCGGAGTAATCTAAAACCAATGTTTAAAAATGATTGTAACATGTTTAATTGTTTCCGTAGTTCGTAAAAATTACGATAGATAGCTCCAGCGGCGAATTTATACACGACGTGGTCAGAGTATTCCCCCTGTAAGGTACTGGTCGCGGGTTCAAGTCCCGTCGTGGATGTTCACTTTTTCCGAGTTAAATCTGTAGGAACAGTTAGCATACTAATTCCTTCTAAATTTCATTAATATATTATGATGGGTTTTTCATAGGTACAATAGTTGAATAGGAAATAGTAGAAACCGAATAGTTGGTTTTATGGTATTGGTTTATATAAGAATGTTGTACGTGACAACGCGGTATCTAGAAAAAGGCAATGAACTCGTTCGCTACTATCTGTGATCAATAAACAATTGGCAAAATGAGGTATAAAATCAGAACGATTTCTATTTTAACAGGTTAACTACTATGAAAGTTAACAAAATGGTTTAGTTTCAAAGATATAACTTAATTAGGATGTACCGTACATATATACTTTGTACGCGACTAATCTCTCTCATACGCCCACTACTCCTGTTCACTAGGATCAAAAGCATTGACCCACGAACTCACGGAGTAATGACACTCAGAAAGTCCCAGGAAAAGTTTAACTGTCTTGGAACCCGCATCGAAATTAATCAGAAGTAAATTGGAGGAGTTTGAATGTAATGTACCTTTCATGAAAGTTTAGCCATCATGAACACGAAAAAAGAAGAAAACTAGTCCTGCTATTTCAACTAAAGGTAACTCAATTATACCTGAGAATAATTGAGTAGAAAGATTAAGTTCATTTTATATAGCACTAGCTGACCCAGTAAACTTCGTTCTGCTTTAGAATCAATTAAATAGAAAAAAAAATCCTTATGTTGGTTACCTTATCAGCTGAATTTATTTCGGCGTGAGGTTTTGGTCGGGTCGAGTCCGACATAAATATCCCCGCTGGCCGACCGTGGCGATTTCCTACAAAAAAACCACAAAACAGTAAAGGCTAAATCTAAAAAATCAAAGATCATGAAAATCGGTCCACCCGTTCTTAAGTTGATCCCGGACATCACTAACTAGACTTTGTTTTATATGTATATTATAGTATTTCCCATTTTACCAAAAGATGCACTAACTGGAACATACTTTCCACTTACCTAACATTACGCTTTTAAAAATAACGTGTGTGAAGTACATTTTTTCTTGTCCCGTTTGAATCCCTATGGTACTAGAAATGGAGTTAACTGAGAATGATTACCCATGCACGACTTGTGCTTCGTTTACTTGGCTAGAAAGTTACACAATAGTGTGATAGACTAGTAACACACATCTTTGAAAGTTTTCTAATAATGCAAAACTTATTAAAAAACTTTCAAAGATCTGTATTTGTATATGATATGTATATATATTTGTTTTACATATAACTTCTGAAAAATAGGTACCTATGATGCCTAAACGGCTCGTTATGACTAACCGTGTGCCTCGTCCTAATCTTCTTTCGCGATTAATGGCAATAGGCTCATGCTCTATTACTTGGGGCTGACAATAGTTGGAAAAATATGTGTAAATACATCTCTGGCTACAGTATTGCGTGCACACAGAACATAAAATCGAGAGGTAGTGTCCTTAAACCTGGTCGGTATGGGACCTTTGTACTATCGCTAAAATCTCACATATTATGACCAATCATGTCACACAAAACAGTGACGTATTTGTTCATAATTTTCACACACAAGCTAGCTGTTGTCCGCTGTTTTACCCGCCTGGAATTCGGTTCCCCACTTTCCATGGAAACAATTTTTTAAGGAATAAAAAGTAGCCTATATTTTATAACAGATTATAAACGATTCTTGTACGAAGTTTCAGCCAGATTCGTTCAGCCGTTAGAGTGTGATTAAGTAACAAACATTTATGTTTGGATGTTTGTAACAAACATCTTCACAAACTTTCAAATTTATAATATCTATTATTAGTAGGACAGGATGTCAGTTGCCTTGCGAATTAATTTGGACGTCTTCACAGCATTATCACATACAAGCAATAGCTGGGGGGCTGAATTTATATTTCGTGTCCGTGCATGAGTGAATGTAACATATTGCTCACATTAAAGTAAATGGACAAAATCACGTTTGTAGCATAAACATTATACTTGCGCTTAATTTACTTCCCGTTCAAACGAGGCATAACATTTAAAAGGTTTCCCAGATACAATATTAATCTCACTAGACGTGGTTATTACAGTCCTGTAAAATTAATTTACAGTCGTGCGAGTGCATTTTTACGCATATATTTTACTAGCTGCGGTTTGTTTACCGCATTACCGGGACAAAAAATAGAATTATATGTTGTGTTCTGTCCGGATTCGGGAAACATATTGATTTCAGAACACTCACATTGAAAAAGTACTAATCAGATCATTTTTAGGAAGGGTTCTTAAGAAGGGAATTCTTGACCATTCTTAACACATTGAAACTCCCTCCGTGCCTCGGAGAGCACGTTAGCCGTTGGTCCCGGTTGCGACATCTGTAGCATTCGTTATGGATACTAAGAGCCCTAAAAAGTCGGGCCAATCCCGGTTGTGCCTATTGCTTTCCATAATTTAGTACGACTTTGACAGGAGCAATTACTGTCTGTCCTCAATCCTGAGGTGATACCCAGATGCTATTGTTTAAGTAATGATATCTGATGGCTTATTTAACTAGGTCTGCAAGGCAAATCGCTGCTTGCAATGTTGAGCTGAGTGAGACATCGTGATTTGAATTATTAAGACCGATTTATTTATCAGGAGTTTTGGACGACTGTTTTGGCGCCAAAACTTGTCCGATAGATTTGACCGCTATTGCGAAATCAGATTTTGAAAATTTTGAACAGTGATCTTTCCTCCGTGGCAAGTCCGATTTTGAAAATTCTTTTTGAAAGTCACAACTCTGGACATGCTTTCTGAGCGTGTAAAGTTTGGTCACAGTGTCTCGAGCGGTTATTATGTAATTCCATTAGGAATTTTTTTAACGGTGATTTTTCTTTGTGGTAGCATTAATTTTTTCAAAATATATCCATAAACCTTCCTCTGATTGACCTCTTTAATCATGCCAAATTTGGTTCTGATTGGATTAGTAGTTTAGGAGGAGACCTGTGACAAAGAAAATCCTGAAGTCTGGTATGAGGAGCTTTTGCTCGACTTCGTCTCACTCAGCTCAATAAAAACCTTAAATTAACCAGTTTTACTCAACATTTCCTTATCGAAGATCCTTCACGAAACCCGATACCGCATCGACAGTATCCGCACTCTCTAACAATGTGCCACCGAAGCAGTCTTCAAAATAATACCTTTCCTGAAAACAATCTGTTTGTATACAACATGATCTCCCCTTCCCCCATACCACCGTTTTCAAGGGCAATTCAATAGCCCAACCATAACCACTTATTTTCACTAATATAGGTATTTCATTCCTTCTATGTATCGTGTGTACGTGAGTACCGGGCTACATTGAAATCGGCCCTTGGAGAAAACGTTACAAGTGTCTAACAAAACCTGCAAACGATTTTCTCGAACATACTCTTTAAATGGTGATTTTTGACTTACAGTCGTTTGAAATCGTGAGCCTGTGAAATATTTTGTTTTAGGATTATGACGACTTGAATAAATACACGTCCGTGCGATTATGCCACGGGTTTGCCCGCATAACAAAATACAAGGGATACTCCGTGTTTTCCTGTCAGTTTAATATCATCATCATAGCATTGGAAATTAGTAAACTAACTTTACCTTTTAACTCGGAAAAGGTGAACATACCGGACGGGACTTGAACACGCGACCAGTAAGGGACCTTTAAGGGACAGGGGGAATACTCTGACCACTCTGACAATCTGGACACACGTTCTAGATATTCGAAATTCTCCGATACATTACGGCTCGGTATCGAATTACGCAAGATGGCGCCAAGAGATGCCTAGTACCTTTTTTTTGCGTCTGTTGATATCTATGAAAGGCCGCTCCTATTCATACTGTTACTGGGAAATTTTTGAACAGAAATAACTTTTTTTTTTTTCCGTGCAGAAATCCCAACGAAATTTTACTGGACCCGGAGGTAAAATCCAGGAACTTTTTAGGCCTTGAAATACCTGTAGCGAATGCTACATATATTCGTATGGCAATCGGAACCGACGGGTTAACGTGCTCTCTAAGGCTCGGAGGAGTCTCAATGATTAAAGAATGGTCGACCATCCTAAGATTTCATCTTAATCATGCTCCCATAACTACTCTAGTAAGCGGGTTGGCTCACCGTTTAAACTGTGTGTAACCTTCAAGTGGACATAAGACAGCACCTACACAATGCCACGCTACTTAAGCAGATAATTTATGATACAACTACAAGATAATGCGAGACCGTAGTCGTTGAAATTCACTTTTATACCCTAAGGGTACTTTTGGATCCTTAATGTAAACTCATATTTGCTTGGTCCAAATCTTTGATTAAAATTGGTTAATTCTGAAAGTGGGTCGATGTCAATGAATCAGCGAATGGATTGGGACCTAAACATAAAGTGGCGAAATGTGGGTGCTAGCACCTCTGCCTACCCCTTCGGGGATACGTCTATACGTCAATTATTGGTACATGTATTCCAATGCAAAAAAAAATTTTTTTAACTTTTAGTTTGTTTGTCGTTGAGTGTACAAAGAACACATGAACAAAGTGTGTTCGCCTTAACAGTAACTAAGTGTCACTGGACGCACTCTTATATTTATGTTTATGTAGTAATTTAGGTGAATTTTTTGACTTATTAGTCAATAGATAAAAAGTAGATATTGAATACTTTATTTGAAGACAACTTTTAGCTATCTCTCAGCTGGAGTTTGGAGTCTGGCAAAATGCCCGGTTGATGGCAATAGGTCATTTTATATAACCTCATCATCACTATCATAACAGTGTTGTGTCCCGATTGCTTCCGAGGCCTTCGCTACGGAGCCCCGGTTTCCGCCCTGTGTTATTGACAAAGACAGACAGAGAATTATGAATTAACACAAACCAAAATCCTACTAAACGCGGAAGTTTGTGAGTATGTATGTAAATTACGATAGGCTAAGTCGAAGACACACAGGCGCACCGTCAGCGCTCAGCCTCGCACATCATCAGCAATCCGCACGTAGTAATAAGTGAGATGGTGGAAACAGGCAATCATCACGTACGGTTGATAATTTTAAACAGTGTTAATATATTAATTAATGTATCTCATATCAATGTAACATAGCAACGTACATAGTATATAATAAGATCACATCCCAAAGGAAAACACTCTTGCCGCAGCATCGCGCTTAGGCAAAACGTCACTTACTCTATATGTAATAGTAGGCAGGTGGTAGAGTCAAGCAACAGTCATTTTGGCCGTTGCATGAATGGGCCGACTCGACCGGGGAAGCACCACCCTCTCACAGAATATCGATGCCAAGTAACAGTATTTGAACTGTTGCGTTCCGTTTGGTGAGTGAGAGTGCCGGAGCCCAAACTACTTACCCATCCCCTCCCAAACTCCTATCCCATCCCCTCCCAAACTCCTTTCCCATCCCCTTTCCTTTACAGGGTCGGCAGCGCGAGTGTGACGCCACTGGTGTTGCACACGTCCATAGGCCGCGGTAACCGCTTCCCATCAGGTGGGCCATGTGCTTATCTGCCACCTTAGTGGTATAAAAAAAATATGTAGATAATATAATGTTACAGATAATTAGAATAGAAAATATTTTAGTGTCCATACATGCTTCCAGTACACACCACTTCATGATAGATATAAAAGTCTTAAAATCCATAATAGATAAATTAAAATATCTATATAGCCCTGATAAAATACTAAATTTGGAATTACGAGATAAAGATAAAGATAAAGATAAACTTATTTGTAGAGAATATTATGATTTGATTAACCCAGGTTCATATTTGGTTGAGAAAAGAATAGTAATAGTTAAACATTCCTTATAGTTTCCCCTGAGATATTCGATTTATACAAATTATCCATTGACCCCAATGAAAACCCACTAGCCCTTGTGCCCCCCAGTCTATAGCAACAAACGAGAAAGCGTTCATGTACATAGAGGCTGAATGCCCGAAGTACAGCAGCCTATATCTCTGTGAAAAGGAGATTAGTCACCAAGTCCGGACCGAGCCCGATTGTATCCAGGACCTTATCACCCGGCAACATCTGACGAACACCTGCCAACTGACTAAGTTCTAATTATCTACAGAAACAGTAGAGAAATAGGACGACCAAAATTACGTGCTTGCAATACCGCAGCCTACCAAAGTACAGTTGACCTGTGGCAGTAGGAATTTTAGTACACTAAAAGGAAGTTACCACGCTACTATCCCTGTGGATTGCTACATCAAAACCCCAGAATTTACCATAGTCAACGACGGGAACGAGATAAAGGGTCAACCACTAAAACTATCAAGGATCCCCTACAATAAATTGAACCAGACATATGGGTTCACTCACATTGGATCCAGGGCAGTAAACCTAGAAGAACTTCACAGCATCCAGAACAAGGTTTTACTAGAAAAACCTCATTTCATATCAATGTACCATAGCAACATACATAGTATATAATAAGATCATATGGAATCATAATGGAAAACACTCTTGCCGCAGCATCGCGCTTAGGCAAAACGTCACTTACTCTATAAGTTAGTTAGTAAGATAAATTGTAATTGAAATAAACTACTTCTCTCTAAAAATCTACGTTTCTCTCAATCCTCCGGCGGCACCAACGTAATTTGTATGTATATCTTTGTTACTCTTTCAAGCAAAAACGGCTGAACGGATCTGGCTGAAATTTGGCACAGGGATAGGTTATAGTCCGGAAAAATACAATTTTTTTATCCCGGGAATGGTTTCCCACGGGTCGCGGGAACGGGATCAGCCTTATACTTGAAGTATATGGGTGTATTAGAGTATAACTTCGAAAAACCAATGGATCGGGATTAGTTTTTCCTAAAATAGTATGGGTCTACCAGTATTGTATTATTTTATTAGGGCCTACCCGAAGTTTCAGACACATAAATTCAAATTATGCATACTTTTAGGGTTTTCAGTTTTTCTCGAAGGAACTCTAAATATTTCTGGTATAAAAATATTTTTTGTAAGAAAACTCAGCTATAAGTTAAGCTCACCTTTGTACTATTTACATATTTTATCTACCATGTTACATTTATGAGTACTATAAAGAATAAAAGGTTCCTTAGTTGTGTGCAATTTTAAATAAATTGATGTTGAAGAAGGTTTAAATGACGAAACTCCTTTCCCTACATGCATATTTGCTTATTTACTGTTTATTTAGGTATAATATTTTTATGTACCTACCTATTTATATTATTCTGAAATATATTTTTGTGTATGTAAACACTATTCTTTCTCGCTTTCATACACGCGTCTATACACCTTTTTCTTATTCTTCACGATCTCCTCTCGTCGCCGCCGGTCTGCTGGAAGAAATTTCTTAAAGAAATAAGCAGTACCATTGTACTATACTTTCCACCATCATTTGTAAATAATGATACTATTGTGTGTGCATAATTTTTTAAATAAATAAATATAAATTGAGTAGACAAACGACCTAGCAAAGAGCGCAGGGACTCGGTGGATGCAGGCCGATTAAGTGTAGCGCCTGCGCTGCGTCGTGCGTGCCACGCATGCGGGCTTCCGTCGTATAAATTGTATAGATTTTTTTGCACATGACTGTGTAAATTATCTTTATGAAATTAGCTCACATGAAATAGGCGCCTGCTTGCATACCCACGATGCAGCGCAGGCGCTTACAGTAACTTTTTTATCTTTCTTTCTTTTCTTCCTACTTCTCAGTCAAGTAGAGTAGTGACCAAAACATCGCATTCTCTTGCATGCAAAAACATTTCTCCCACTTAGTCCCAATGAAATGCGCATAATATAAACACAACTCAATTTAGGTAACGAACGCACAAAACAATATGTCCAGTCGACATATTTTTTCAACCCTTCACGGTATTGTGCTAGCATAATTAACTCTGTCCCCTTGGCCAGAATGACAAATTAAACTCTGGCCTTCTATAAAAAGGCGTGCAAAAAGACATGGTTTCGTGTCGCGGAAAATAATTTGCTTCTTTGCTTCCAATGGTCTTTAATTGAGTTTTTGTGGAAGCCAACGAACACCTACTTACGACGGACAGGAAGATTTATTTTCATAACAAACACAGCTTTTTTGTTTATTATATTTTTGTCTGTGTTTGAGGACTGTTTATAGTAGTGGAGTGGACTTGCAGGAGTAATTTAAAAGGTCGATTATCGGCAGATTAAGGGGTGTTTGATGCCACACTGACAGATGGACGAGGCTTTAGTGCTGGTTTTTCTCTCGGGACTGGGAAGTAAGGCGGCGATCGCTCCTGTATAAGTCAAATAAACTAAATTACGAAAATCAGGATTAGAGTGTCCACGCTTTGATGCTGTGTCTGCGCTTTCGAATGTTGTATATCGACCCGCTTCTGTAACACTACTATTTTACATAACACTTAAATTTATCAGTCGTTCATCATCATAATCTTTCATTTTCATTTACCATGGTTCAATTCATTGACAGCCTCCATGGCATAGCGGTAGTGCATTCGACTGCTATGATAGGAGGCGCGAGTTCGTTTCCCGCTCAGTGCAAATATTAGGTCGTTACATATGAAATTGCCGTTTTTCTTGAAGAAATTGGAGGAAACCCAATTTTCAGTACTAACATCTTCGCATTTTTTTTAGGAATGACAATACCAAATTTGATGATTTTTTTTGTGTATGAATGAGACAACATTAAGATAACAAACAGCAACTTTTATTACATTTTTGAAAAGTGACAGCTGTTAAGTAATACGAAATTTATCATCAAAATGGATAGCATTTAGAAAGTACTGTTTTTGAAGATCGAATTAATTTATTAAGCGGCCAATAAAAACTAAAAATACAGAGTTGTAAAATCTTGAAATCAACTTTCAAAATAAATATAAATAATGGAAATAGCTATTAAATTACAGGAATAACGAACTCATGAATTTGTAAGAAAATTTCGGCAATTTCATAGGTAAAGACCTATTATTTGTATGCATAGACATTATTTGCATTGGTCTGTGCTGTGCTGTTTTTATATATATTACGTATGTATTTACAAAAAAAAAACTACGTAGTATATCCGCATTCTGGAACCCATAACACAGGCTAGTTAAACTATACTTACTTTGGGTCTAGAAAGCGCTATGTAGAATGTCGCAGAATATTTATTTATTTATTTAATAAGACATTATTGCGAAGCAGCCGTTCAAATTATATCACTTAAATTTCAAACAAGCATTTTCGTCTTCACTTCTTATTTCAAATTCAAACTAGCGCTTTTTACATTACACAATAAAAGAGAAATGCCATTTTTGATTCTCTAATAGGCGCAGTGAATGCGTTGCGTGTCAAAATAAAACCTAGGCACCGAGTCGTTCGTGACTGGAATGCGTCAACTGCAATATAATTTACGTTCCAAATTTTATAACGCTTACACGCGAAATTCGTGAATTGTTTTTAATATATAAAGCTTGCGAGCCAAAAACTACTTCATAAATGCGATAGTTTAACATAGAGCTAGGGAAATATACTCTACTCTATACAATATTGTAGCTTGTATTATATTTTTGCATTGATTAGGGTCTTCAGAGTACTTAAAAAAATATCTCGGGACATCGGTCCGAGCGTCTGAATAACTAGAATTGGCTATTACTGGACCTATTATAATAATTATGATATTGTCGGGACTTTCCGCGAATGTCACTTCATGACAATGTGAGCTCATCCTGCGTAAATAGTTACACCAACAATTCAGCATAGTTCGGGTACTTTGAGATAAACTTACGCTTCAAACTATAAGACAACCACCATCTTCAGTCTCCCCGTGACTATGGCTGCTGAAAAGCAATACTGAAACGTGGGGTTCAATGTAAATAATAGAATAACATCAAATAAATCGCGATGGAATCCGTTAAAAATAGTTTAATTCAATAATAATCTATATATACAATAAAATCGTAAGCAGGTGAAATCTGTAGGTACATTTTTTTTTTTTTTTTTTTTTTACGTGCGGAAATCCCTTCGGATACCCCCCCGCTGGCCAGCGGGGGTGGTTATGTCGTGTCTCGACTAAAACCGCACGGTGTCCTCCCCAAGTGTCCGTTGCCGGGCACCCCGGGTAAGCCCTCGAAAGGATAACCCCAGGGTTGCCGGCGGACTTTGGCCGCCACCGCGGCCTCGCCTGGTGGGGTCGGGTTTTATCCCGCTTCGGTGAGTTGGCAGGCGTGTGTAGGGCACACGCGACACGCCTCCGCCACGGCCTGCTTCTGTAAGAACGGCGAGTCGGCCAACTGCCGTCCTCAGGCCCCGATCATGAAGGTCGGTAGTCCCGGGCGTAGATGAGTCTGCGGCGTCCTCGCCGCAGACTGCGAAACTCGGGGGGCAGGGTTCTTTCCCGCTCCATCTGTAGGTACATAGAATATTTTTTCAAAAAAATAATAGTTATGTGTTCTAGGAAAAATACCGATGCGAAAAAAGTAATTTAAATAATTTTTGTCTGTTTGTCTGAAATATTATCGATGTCCGAGCATCACTTAAAAACCGCTGAACAGATTCAGCTGAATTTTTGCATGAACATTCTTCTAAGGTATGGTCATAAACTGCGCTATATATGCGGCAGGGTTAAATCGACCAGGGGTGCTTGGTTGGGGACCTCCACGCGGTGCACCCTGGGCAACGGAGACAGCAGCGCCTCTCTCCTAGGGCGGGAGAGACGCTGCCGCCTACGGCCAACTCCGACCGAGGCGAGGACGGTCCTGTTGAGGGCTGTTCGGAAGCTTTCCACGTGTCCCTCTGATTAGCAGATGGCACAGTGGAGAGCAAGTTAGGGGGCCATCTCGAAACCGGAGATGGCCCAGGGTCAGTCGGGGTGCGAGGGATATGCTCTATGGGTAACCTTACACCCCGGCGTCTAAAGACCTGAGACGACGTGCGGTTTTAGTCGGTTCAAGCCCGACATAACCGCCCCCGCTGGAGACACCCCGCTCTCCAGCGGGGGCGGTATCCGAAGGGATTTCCGCACGAAAAAAAAAAGGGTTAAATCGACCAAATCTATTATTGATCACTCCTTGATTATTACAAAGCCGATCATCGCGAAATTCTGCAGTTCTATAGAACTCGGACATGGTCAACGTTCGGACTATAAATCATCACGCTATATCTAAAAGGTGATGAGTAGTAAAATATGAAATATCAAAGCTCCACAGTTACCTAGGTATAAAAGATAATTGATCAGAAACTCAACCTTTGATAATAAATATCATCATGCTATTATATTTGGGAACCAGGTAGAATTTATTGCGGGGTGTGTGTTGGGTAACCTCCTCGAGTGTCGCTCCGATTCCGATCCCGCTGCAGTCCGGGGGGAACGGAATCGGAGCGGCCGGTACACCCTGGGCGGCGGTCAATGGCTTCCCCTTCACCCCTTCATAGGGTTGGCATTGATCGTCGGCCAATACCCAACGTGGCGGGAACACATCGCTCTCCGTACTCCTCTGCTTTCAGAGGAGACAGGATGAGCGATGCTGTTAGTGGTGAGATTGCCCAGGGTCAGCCAGGGTGCGAGGGATATGCTCTATGGGTAACCTTACACCCCGGCGTCTGAAGACCCGAGACGGCGTGAGGTTTTAGTCGGTGCAAGCCCAACATAACCGCCCCCGCTGGCCGGCGGGGGGGTATCCGAAGGGATTTCCGCACGAAAAAAAAAAAAAAAAAAAGGTAGAATTTATTGCGATGTTACATGTAAACATATATTTCTTCATGATGAATGATCGGAAATAAAACGATGAAATAGGTAACCTCATACATGTTGGGTTCGAAACTGCAGACATCTTGATCTATTCCGAATTTACGCAGACGAAGCACACGTGACGCTGGTCGCGATTTGGGTATTTCCCACACATCCGCTTGGAGAGTACTGCGAGGAAAGGACTGCACGCCTACCACGTGCGTCACGGGCTCGTCGCCTCACGTGACGCTGGTCGCTGATGGTATTTTTTTTTTTTTATTTTTACCCAATTTTTTTTTTGTTTCAAATACATATTTTGCCGATACCAAGTCATCTCACCAAATTCAGAGACCTAATTTTGTACTTAACACCTTATATAAATATAAAAATCGTCATAATTGACTGTGGTTTCATAATAAATATTAATAGCTTCACTGAAGAAAGGTATTAAATTACTTTCATTTTTCTTCTTTCATTTGCTATTAAATATTAAGGCAGCGTTTTCCACATTTTATTAATATTATTCATAGGATTACCACATTCATTTTAATGCCTTTTGGATTTTTTTTATGTAGTTTCTTTCTATCAATTAGGCCCTTTTGATATTTTAACACCATTTTGTAGCATGTTTTCTTCGATTTTCACAACACCCAAATAAATAAAAAAGTTTTTTTTAATTATTATATTTTAATATATAGGTATGTAAAACTTACAAAATACATACAATTCAAAATTACATAAACATTATATAATGAAATGTACATTTACAAGTTTTTATGAGTAACAATTAATGTATTTGATTTTTATAAGAAAAAAAAGAACAGTTGATAACGAAAATATATTATTAAAACCACCGTGTGTTAATATGCATTCTAGAATCCATTTCATGAGGCATAAGTGCCTAATAACACGGTTGATTGCGCTCAGGGGTCAGCAAGTGCATAGCCGGGCAGGGGGATTGTGGTCGCAGCACTAGTGGGACCGGTGGGAGTCACGCGGAGCTGCGACGACAATCCTCTTCTAACGAGGCCGTCAAACTGAGTGCCACCATTGTTAACATGGTACGTGTATGTAATGGTGACCCTCTTTCCTGAGACTTTACCTTCAGCTTATCATCAGGCGAGGTGAAGTCAAATTGACGTGTCCTAAAAAAAAAAAAAAAGGATTAAACAATACACCCTCCCCAATTTGTTCATGTGACGTACAGTGGAAGTTGTACAGTGTGACATTAAAATTTATTCTAATTTATATTTTTCTTTAATTAAATAAGACACGGCCAGAGTAGTCGAGACGTGACTCGTGGGGGGGAACCATTAGGCGGTAGGGCAAGGTCCTACTGTTGGCGATAAATATTTAACTTTATTACAATTTTTATAAGTTAACCTATACTTAACCAACTAGAACGTTACATGCTCTAAAGAAACGAAACCTAATTAGTATTTGACGAATTAAAACCCCGCTTGACCAGTCGAAACAATTTTCATACTTGACCATTACCCTAAATCTACCCTACCATCATGGCCCGTTTATACACAAACAAGCATATCTTTAGCCAAATGAGTCACTACTATTGATCCTGGTGTATAGGAGTTACAGTAGAGTACATACAAAATTGTATGATATTTTTTTTAATTTAAATATTGTACGACAAAGTATACAACGCCATCTAGACCCAAACTAAGCAGAGCTTGTCCTATGGGTTCTAGAATGCGGATACACATACTTAAATAAATACTTTTTTTGTAAATAAAGACTAACTATACATAGAAACACCCAGTCCAATACAAATATACATATTTGCACTGAGCGGGAATCGAACCCGCGACCTCTGGCTTAGCAGTTGAACGCACTACCGCTAAGCCACAGAGCTCGTAATATATAAGAAGTTAGAAGTAATAGAAGTAAGAAGTAAAAAATAAGAAGTAACATTTTATGAATTTATGTAGTGTATTTATGTATACATATATTTATGTATATAAATTTGTCTGTATGTATGTAATTTAATATGTATGGTATGTATGTTCTTAGTACTTTTGTATTCTATTATTATGTATGTCCTCTGCAATTGTACACTTGCACTTACTACCCTTTTGTTGCTGTTTCTCCTTTATCCCCCAAAGGTTTGCTGGGAGAAAACTCAATACTGAGTTAAACTCGCCTTTGTACATCTATAATTATGCCTGTTACTGCACTATTTTATGTGTGTACAATAAAGAATTAAGTTAAGTTAAGTAACACAACAATTGCCTCTTAACCCGCTGATATGCAGACCACATCCTTACCACCTACTAAACCGGGGGAGCAAAAGAAAGTAAAGTGCTTCAAAATAGCCTCATAGATAACTGTAAATATTAGGTGTCTTATTTAATTTTTCTTAACGAGAGAGCTTCATTTTATCCACTGAGTGACGAGGAAATTTCACTCAAATCCCTTTTTATCATAACAAATTGGTTCTTTCATTGAAATTCGAATTTCGTGGCTAATTTAGACTATGAATTTGATTTGATTTCAGTCGAGTTAGATTTTATTTGATTCAAGTCAGATTTTAAAGCTTGGTGGGTTTAAAGGTGGGCTTGTATGAGAGATTTATTTACTGTAAAGGGATGGAATATTCTACGACATTCTATACAGCGCTTTCTAGACCCAAAGTTTGCGTTATGGGTTCCAGAAGGGGGATAAACATACTTATATACTTTTTTCATCGTAAATACATACATATTATACATAGAAATGCCCGGACCAATGCAAATAGACATATTCATTAATACAAATATTTGCAATGAGCGGGAATCGAACCCGCGCCTACTGTCGTAGCAGTCGAATGCACAACCGCTACGCTACAGAGGTTAGTTATTGGGCTGTTGTATCCCTACCAGCCTACCCTGGAGAGAGAAAGTATATGGTCTATTGGTCCACTGAGTGGAGACCCTCCAGTCAGTGTACCGAATTGCAGGTGAGGTCGAATTGTGCCCCGAAGATCTTAGTGATGCTCCATTCACCCAACAGGTTCGAATACAATTTTTTTTTTTTGGGTCTATCTATCTTCCCGTTTGTTTGTTCCTAGTAATCTCCACCGATTTAGACTGCATTTTTACAACAGATAGTCTGTTTGGCGTAATTCAGGCTAGTAGTTCATAGGTGTACTTATTATTAGAATCAAAGGAGTATTTTACCCTGTGTTGTTTTGAGTATTTTCCCTTTGTGTTGGAGGAACATTACAAGCCTTTCCTCCACAAACTCGTTCATAGTTAACCGCTTGTACTTCAGTTCCTCTCCGTGAACGCGGTGTTTGTAACAGTACCGAAATATCAGATACTAAACATGGTAAATATCCCATAGACTCTTATACTAATGGTAGTGATTATAATAGCTTAAATACCTATATTAGTAGGATCTGTGCATAAATTAAAACCGAAATCCAAGTCCACGCAAACGAAAAGCTTTAGGCTTTCACGGCCAGCGTTGCATGTAGAATATACTGTTTCCGGGCTGTTTGGCCGTGGTCCATAGGAACTCAGCCTCTACATCAGTCGCAGAGAAGTCACCGCCAAGGAGAGTTCTACGCACTCGTCGCCGCCTGGAGCTCTACCACTGAAGATGTCAACCGCAGTGATCGACGAAATGTTTGGAACACAAGTTTCCTATAAACCACGGCCAAACAGCCCGGAAGCAGTATATTCTACATGAAAAACTTTAACTTTGAATTATACTTGTTTTTTGTATTTTTTTTTTTGTATATATATATATATATTTTTTTTAAGAATATTAGTAACCGAAATTACTAATATTCCCCTTAACCCCTCCAGCTAAGCTAAATTGCTTGTGTTAGGAGTGGGTTCACGTCGGTAGTGTAATGGCCAGGATTCGAACCCGGGACCTCTCGATCGTAAGGTCGACTCCTTAACCACTAAGCTACCGACGCCATGCTGCATATCGTCCAGTCGGAATCCTCTGATTTTAATTTCAACTTGGCAAACCAGAGTATACTTGTGTGTAGGTAGGTACACATTTGTGCATCCGGTTATCTTCAGTTCTTTCTTTTTTATATACCACATAGGTGGCAGACAAGCACACAACCCAACTGATGGGAAGTGGTTATCGTGACCTATGGACGAGTGCAACACCAGTGGCGTCACACTAGCGCTGCCGACCCTGTAGAAACCTTCTAATGCCCTTCTTGAAGAACCCCATTTTGTAGTCGCTTGGGAAAACCACAGCATTCATTCCACAGTTTGAGCGTGCGCTGAATGAAGTTTCTTTCATATCTTACTGTGCGCACCGTTGCCGGTTACAACGTGTGAGGATGAATTCTGTGGCCGTGGGCATCATATCGAACTATTCTTCTGAACACATACCATAATATAGGCGGTAGAACACTAATTCCCTAGTAGGTTGCACTTACGACCTTTGTGTTTAGGACTTTGTGGCGTAGCGGTAGTGTGTTCGACTACTAAGTCAGAGGTTATGGTTCGATGCCCGCTCATTGCAAATACTCGTATGTAAATTTGCATTATTTCTATGTATAACATATATTTATTTATGCCTACATTGCCTACACATTCCTAACAACTCGGTCCGGGTACTCCAGGCTAGCAGAAGGCGGGCCGCAGCCCAAAGGATGATGTCAAGATCTATACATTTGTAGGGTGATTAGCGTCAGTACGTTAATTGCGTGATTCAAGTTCAGTAGTTTCGAAGTAGTTAGTTCAGCTTCATTGTACTAGATGGCGCTGAGTATAGTGATATCGTCACATCGGCACAATTTCGTTAGGTAGGTAGGTATGTAATAATTATGTCGTATGTGTAACTTAATTATTCTTTCTAACTTAATTTCAAATTTGGAAAGAAACAGACAAATTGTACCTTCATAAATTATCTACGATTTAATGAAGCAAAACAGATGTTATCCAAGAACTTGGGAATTCAACAAAAAGTCTCGTTAAAATTTGAATAATTTAGAACTAGAATAATTTATATTCATTTTACTTCTAAATTGGGTACTCCGGAGAAATTTGAATTAGGTTATAACATTTTGTCGTCTCGTATCCCAACATTTAGGTTAGGATCTTCAGACGTCGGCGTGTAAGGTAAGCCCATAAGGCATTTGCCTCGCACCTCGACTGACCCTGGGCCATATCCGGTTTCGAGATGCCCTCCTCGGGTTTGGGAACCACGGCGTCCCCATCTTGCCCCGAAAGGGGGGGGGGCGCTAGTCACCCTGCGGGATGACAGGTGGCCTCACCTGCCACCCCCAAACATTTCAGCTTGTTTATTTGTGGTTTTGTATACCTACTCTTTCTGCTATTATTGCGTAAGGACTGCATCTCTGATTGAGTTAAATACTACGTCTAAGGCCCATACTCTTGAACTATACTCAGTCCTGAATCTCAATTCGAAACTAGTTTTAAGTACCTACAGATTGTATTCTAGAACTAAACATGACATCAGCCCTGCGCTTTTTTGATCTACCTGGTCGTTTATTACCACATGGTCCAGGCCATCTAGTCACTTCTACATCTACACTAATATTATAAAGAGGAAAGATCCGTGTTTTTGTATGTAACGAATTAACTTGAAACTACTGTTTTGTGCTCTGGCTACTCATTGTTTGCCTACTGTAGCTATTATCTCATCAGCCCTGCGCTTTTTTGGTCTACCTGGTCATCTTTTACCATATGGTCCAGGCCATCTATCCAGTCACTTCTGCATCTACACTGATATTATAAAGAGGAAAGATTTGTATTTCGGTATGTAACGAATAAATATAAAAACACCTAGACCGATTTCCAAATTTGTATAAGCTATATTATCACAGTAACATAAGCTATAATTATTACTAGAAAAGATTAGAAATCCAACCACTACTAAATCGAACCCATGTGTAAAAAAAATTATTCTAAAATGTCGTTCATCGCATGGGCTGCGGAAAGTATTGATGATAGAACAAAAAAATGCACGATAATATTATCCAACATATCAATATCTACAAAAAACTTCGAGAGATCATATGTCCAACTATTACAGTTATGTTACTATAACTACTTGTTTACATTTTTAAAGTTGATAGAAGACCGATCATAATGTGAGTAGATGTTTAGATGTTTGTTACTTAATCACACTCAAATGGCTTAACAAATCTGGCTGAAATTTGGTACGGGGATAGATTATAGTCTGAAATAACACATAGGCTACTTTTTATACCTAGAATAGGTTTCCATAGGTTTTGAGAACAGGATCAACATTTCACACGGGTAGAGCCGCGAGCAACAGCTAGTATGCTTTAATGTCATTTCCAGCCCCATACTATTGCAATTCGATTAGGTTTATCTTTGGATCTTACTATCATGGGGACTGACAGATTAGGGGAGGGGGGGGGGGGTTGTGTCAGATTCCTCTGTTAAGCTAAACAATCTATCTAGTATGTGCCATTCTACGTCTAATGTATGTAGATCCTCAGTGTTGCTTTGTAATTACATCTGTGGACTACTCGGCTTAAAACCCGAACCTAACTCACTGCACCAATACACTCAAGATTATTTGAGCTATTCTTTTATAGAAAAGACATACTTTTCGATCCAAATTGCTGTTTCAATATCAGCGACATTCTTCACTTGAAACTCTATACATTCTTTGCTCTCCCATTTCGTTAACTACTACTAAGTTTTTGTTTCATCTCAATAAAAGAAATACGTGACTTCACAATTACTGACGTTGTATATTTTTGTTGAACGCAAAGTTTGTTAATTTCAACGTACAAGCTTCTGCCCTGGAGGTTCTTGGAAAGTTCCGACGTTACATGAGAATACGTGCCTAGAATTTCGTCCAATGTACGCTTGCAACTAAGAACATTTACATTGCCAGCACTGCATATAATTTAATGGTTTCTATGCAGCCTTCAAGTAACACGTGAAATAGTTGTTTAAATAAATTTAGTACTTCCTACTGAATTATTACACGACTGCCTAGTGTGATGTTTTCAAGGTTGTGATGTGTTTAAGCGTCGGTAGCTTAGTGGTTAAGGAGTCGACCTTACGATCGAGAGGTCCCGGGTTCGAATCCTGGCCGTTACACTACCGACGTGAACCCACTCCTAACACAAGCAATTTAGCTTAGCTGGAGGGGTTAGGGGGAATATTAGTAATTTCGGTTGCTAATATTCTTTAAAAAAAAAAAAAAAAAAAGGTTCAAATGTGGGAGGTCTGAGGTGTTAACGCTTAGGGGAGAGTAACCAACCGGCGATAAAATTGGACCAGCGCTTAAATTGGACCACTTCTGAGATATACAGAAGGGGTCCAATTTAAGCGCCGGTTCATTATTGCTTACTCTCCTCTTCTACTACTTTTTAGTTTTCTTTTGGCACGCCTGTAATTTCTTTTATTTGAATTGTTTTTAATTCTTGTGAAATATCTATTATAGATACAAATCAATTGGTAATTATCACGATGCTTCCTAATACTCATGTGGAGGAACGGAGTGTGACGTTCCTCCAACACAAAGGGAGGATCCTCCGACCAGGCAAGGTGATCACGCCTGGCGGGCCGCGGCCCAACGGTTGTCGTTGGGATGTTGTATATATGCTATACCAGCGCGCGAACTTCACTTTCGCGATTCAGGATTGGTATTGATGTAGTAGTATCCAAGTAGTTCACCTTGTTGTCGCTAGATGGCGCTGGGTATATGTGGTATCGCCACACTCACATAAACGTTTCAATGAAACGTAAAGTTTCTATGTCACGTGTAAAAGTAAAATGAGCTGTTTTGGGCCCCCAATAAGTGCTTCAGGGCCCAAACCAACCTCAACTGTTAGCTGGTACGCCTGCTAATTGACGGACGAGGCTTTACCGCTGGATTTCCTATAGAGATTGTCAGCAGTCGTTCCCAAAAAAGCCAGTACAAGCTAAACTGAAAGGAGGAGAGGTAGTAACAGACCCCGAGCTCATGAGAGACAAACAATAAGTAAAAGAACTTATCCCGTTCATAATACCCATGTCTTGAAATCTTACATCTAGATAATATAGTTATAGAATCAAATATCACAAGCAACGGTTACAAGAAATGTCGAAATCATTTTACACGCAACACGAAGAATAAAGTATAAAAAATTCATGATTCAACTGTCAGAATTCTCCGTAATGTGTCAAAAATGATCGCATCCCGCCTCATGAATGCCTAAAGCAATTCGTTGGGGCCTCGCAAGAGAATAGCTTCAATTATTGGCCGTCATTATGCAGAAAAAGTGGGGTCCTTTTACAAACAGTGAGGTGGAGCCGAGAAAACATCTTAGCAAACTTGGAGCAGCAAATATCGTTGGAGATACCAGTTCTTTTAGAATTGTTTTTGTTTCTTTTGTTAACAGCACAACCTATTTAGGCAATATACCTAGTCTTAAAGTAAAAAGTAATAAATATACTTGGAATTAATGAAGTTATTGTCTACAAGACATCAATTTAAGTTCAATTAATTAATGTTTGTGTGGTCTTATTTTATACGCGGCTCCGCCCGCGTGTATTACGGATACCTTTTTTTTTCGTTTCCGCGACTACTTTAGTACAAATTCTCATCTATAACCGCGACCCTTCGCATTTGTAACTGTAATTTATTTCATACTGTAAGGCCATCTATCGGATATAAATAGAACTTCTTCATAACAACTTTGTAAGAACTCTATTATCGTGATGCAACCCTGTATTCTAATCGAGAGGTCACGGGTTCGAATCCTGTCCATTACACTATCGAATTTCACTTAGCTGAAGTAAGTATATCAGTATTCCCGTATTCCTTTACAAAATGTGAAGAAAAATATTTCTCCAACTGCAAAGTTGCAAGTTTGTAAAAGCAAAAACAATTAAAAAATCAGCGAATAGTTTTTTTTAACGTGTGGAAACCCCCACTGACTTCACCCCATCGGTGCCAACGATGGGGTAGGCGTGTCGGAATCGGACCGACTAAAACCACACGGTGTCCTTCCCAAGTTTTCATTACCGGGCACCCCGGGTAAGCCTTATAGATTCCCATGCATCACGAAGTTGATATTAAAAGATTAGAAAGATTAACGTAAAACAAAAAAAAATGGTATTCCATAAGATCTGCCAAAAAAAACCTGCCTTCGATTTCATGAGGTTTTTATACCTTCAGAATTATTCATTGTTTGATTCGTTTTCAATTAGTTTCTGAAATTTTAAAAATGTAATTTTACTGAATCGGGCCAAATTTTTGACTGACACACAACCAAGCAAATCTTCACCTGTTGTTTATTTAGGTACGGAACCCGAGGGGTGCTTGGTTGGGGACCTCCACGCGGTGCACCCTGGGCAACGGAGACGGCAGCGCCTCTCTCCTAGGGCGGGAGAGACGCTGCCGCCTACGGCCAACTCCGACCGAGGCGAGGACGGCCCTGTTGAGGGCTGTTCGGAAGCTTTCCACGTGTCCCTCTGATTAGCAGATGGCACAGTGGAGAGCAAGTAAGGGGGCATCTCGAAACCGGAGATGGCCCAGGGTCAGTCGGGGTGCGAGGGATATGCTCTATGGGTAACCTTACACCCCGGCGTCTTAAGACCCGAGACGGCGTGTGGTTTTAGTCGGTTCAAGCCCGACATAACCACCCCCGCTGGAGACCCCCCGCTCTCCAGCGGGGGCGGTATCCGAAGGGATTTCCGCACGAAAAAAAAAAAAAAGGTACGGAACCCGAAAACAGCACTACATCCTTGCAGGGGAAAACTAGCTAGCTTTAGCTTCATTAAGCTGCATACAGCGGTCTCCAGAGAAATCATCTACCAAGAGCATCCGCGGGAAATAATACTTTTATAACCGCTTTGAGTTTCTTCTTGTTACAAGCTTAGAATAATAATTTTCGAGGACTTATATACAAAACTATCTAGATCGGAACTAAACCGAATTAAAAAAGATATGACTACGACCTGAACAATGCACTATACGTACGTACCGTAGAATGGGGTGAGATCAAGGGGTGAATAGAAATAAAATGGTCATTAGAAATTTTTGAATATTTGGTTCTGCACAACTTCGAATACTAAACCACATATTTGATTGTTCTGTTCATTATTACATTGAAATAGCCCATAGTTTTATCTAGAAGAAAATAACTGCAAAATTGGTCTGACAATTTTATTTCTTTTCACACTTTAATCTCTATTCACCCCATTTTACCCGGTACGTAACCATTATGATTTTGCATGAACAGGCTTTAGTCAGGTCGTACATTGATAGTCAAGAGCATCACACATGTCGAATTTAACTGCCGGCCTGTACAAAACAACAGAGCAATTACTGGAGAGACAGTACTAACGTAACGGGCTTGTGGCGATGTGTCAGCGAGCTGGCAACGTCGTGTATAAATTGCTTTGGAGCGCTACAGCAAGGGGACGGTTGTATGATAGTAACTCTGTCACCCTGAGGCCTAACGTAGGCCTTTAAATAGAAAAAAGCGGTCAAGTGCGAGTCGGACTCGCCCATTAAGGGTTCCGTAGCAGCAAGTAACATAATAATGTTTTTATTTTAATTTTTATACATTTTTTTTATTTACATATTTTTATTTTATATTTTATAGTTTACATGGTAATGTACAGAGCCTCTGTACTACTTTTTCCTTTCTAGTATTTTTATATCTGATTGTGTGTGTACATAAATAAATAAATAAATATACTTCTATCTATATGTACTATTATAAAGTTGTAAATTAGTTGCATATACTTATACATTAAAGTTATTTAAAAAATCTTGGGCTATGTTTAATGAAAGATTCTTTACACAAAATATTGTTTTTGGATTTTTTGTCTGTCGATTTATCTTTTCGTCTGTTTGTTCGTGATGGGCGCAAAAACTTCTGAAAGGATTTTGATGGGTTTTCTCAAGACTTAAAATCCGCTGTATGTTGGGTTGTAATCGGTTAATTAGAACCGGCTACATGGTGCCAGGCCGAGTTGAATGTTCTGAGAGTAAATATATAGCAATGGCGTCACTTACACGCTTCTATGGGACCGTAGTGATCGAGGGTTTTCGCACTCAGTCTTCACAGTGATCCAATGACGTCATAATCTGCCCTGTATTTATTGTCTGTTCCATTTTGTTGGACTGTGGGGTCGATTAATCGAACAGTAAAGAAAAAAAAATGTTTTATTCGATTTATCGAAATAACAATCTAAAAAACGAAATAGACGGTATTTATAGCTTACTCAGCATAAAAATATAAGTTACTTAAGATAAATTTAGTTTAATTTAATCAACAACATTCACAGTTAATATAAACGCGTTTAATTCAATTTAAATTACATTGGCATTCACTGATAATAACGTGAAATCTCGGTTTAGTCCAACGGTTTCACGGTTTACTGGTAAAATTTAGTTCAAACATCAATTATACTATGCTCGGTGCAACCCAAACGAATTTTAACTATATTAAGTAACTTTAAAATTCGGTTTACCACATCCAGTGCTCGTAGCTCCTGTAAAAGCACTTAAACCACCATTAGATCGGAGGCATTTAGTAACAAGTTTGGGTCCCAAATTCACCCGATTCATTAACTACATAATCATTTCCGATAACCTTGCACACTATTCGTAATGTCCTTAAAAAGTATGGGGCGTGTCTCTATGAATACCAAATGAATGAAATTTACCCAAACGAAGGAATACCCGAAGTTATTAAGCAGATAACTACATTATTAGTCAATAATGCAATAGGGTAATCCCCTATGTTTTGTTTTTTTTCATTGTCTGAACTTCCGTTGGGCTTCACCTAACCTAGAGCTAACGATGAAGCGGGTGTATCGAACTCGAACCGACAAAAACCGGTTGTTTTCATCATACCTGCTTAGGTTGCGGTGGAAACAGGTATGCTATGGTATGGTATCACAGGCTGGTTTCCGCAACTCCACGACAAGGCGCGGTTTTTGCGTGAAAAAGCACTTAAACCAGCATAACAGAAACAGGAAACAGGAAGTTTTTACTAGTTTTCAATTTAGCATTTACGACAGTACAATAAGTTTAAGATGCTATTTTTTATAACTATTTGGTGTTACATAAATATTTAAAAAATAATAATAATAATTAATCTCTATTACAGACCAAAGTAACAAAAAGCTGTTAGTAACAAAAGCAATCTTTTAAACTTTTTTTTTTAATATTGAAGGACAAAGTACACAACGCCATCTTTTTTTTTTTCTTTTTTTGTAAATAAATACATACTATACATAGAAACACCCAGACCAATGAAAGTTTACATACTTGCACTGAGCGGAAATCGAACCCGTGACCTCTGGCTTAGCAGTCGAACGCACTACCGCTACGCCACAGAGGTCGTCAATCTTATCCTATAGTTAGTAAATACACATCACAGAACACAAAGCAGGTATTGTCGCGACACCGAGATAATATCTGCGTATAACTAAGACTGCAGTTGTAGAATGATTGACAGTATGCTCGCAACAGTGTCACTTACGCTGCTTCGGACACCTTGCAAATCTGCGGGCTAGCTGATTTGATACACAAGCTTAAAAATAACAGTTAAGATGTGTACAAATCTTAAGGCTTTCACGGCCGGCGTTGCATATAGAATATACTGCTTCCGGGCTGTTTGGCCGTGGTCCATAGGAAACTTGTGTCCTAAACGTTTCGTCGATCACTGCGGTCGACATTTTCAGTGTTCGGGCGCCGACGAGTGCGGAGAACTCTCCTCGGTGTCGCAGTGAAGTCTCCGCCGAGGAGAATGACCAAACAGCCCGGAAGCAGTATATTCTACAGTTAAAATGTGATTAAGAAAATTAAACAAAATATTATGATCATAGGTTTTCCAACGACGATTTCAGATTTTAAATAACGAACTGCTTGGTCCTTGATGGAATTGTTTGTACCGTATGAGGGTGACACTCAGCTCGGCATTATGTGGTTTTTGATAGGAAAGGAGAGGGTGGAACTAATTTGAAGAGCTATATTTACACTATTGGAATGTGAAAGATTGAGCACAGATTATTAAAAGTATCAATTTGTTTCGAAATCTTTTATTCAAAAGTTACACCGAACGTATTAACTAAATGATGTAGTTCGTCATCATCATCCGAGCTTCAAGTCCAGTTACAAGTAAATCTTACACTTCCGAGCCCGAGGCCCGCTCTCTTACGCCTTCTTCCCTTATAGACTCATTTTGAATATCACTGCAGAGACTGCCATGCGAGCCCCTACTCCGAGAGGTACGGTGTACGTCAGAGCGTCGTCTGTCAATCAGTAGGTGTAGCGAGTTGAAGGTGATTTTGAGTTAGGCTCCAAAAATCTTTTAAAATACACAAATTAATCACTACACAAAAGCATTAGTGGAATTATTGTGACTGTAAAGCCATTCACTGTTTCTGTAGTTCGCAAGAATTACGGTAGATGGCTCCAGCGTCGCCTTAAGACGTATATAATATATCGGAGAAAATTCGAATATCTGGGACGTGTCTAGGTGGCTCAGTTGGTCAGAGGGTTCCCCCTGTAAAGGGACTGGTCGCAGGTTCAAGTCCCGTCCTAGATATTCTCTTTTTCCGATTTAAAATCTATAGGAAAAGTAAGCATAATAATTGCTTCAAAAATTGAATTGAATTAGCCCTCTTTATATTAGCAAGCGACTAAATTTGGTAAATAGTAATTCATTTTGAACCCGCACAGGAATTTGACGTGATGATATATGTGTGTTTGTTATGCCCTGAAATTTTGATCGTTTGAATTTTGAATGTTACGGGAATGGAGTTATTTACTTTTTATATATTTTTTGAAATTAGGCTGTGAAATTAGGGATTTGCTATTCAACAATTTTTTTTCCTTCTTTGGCAAATATGTAATGAATGCCAGTGTCAAGTAATTTGATAAATCAAGTCATTATTTATAAGAATTCAACATAATGCAGCGTTTTTGTCATTTAGTCAAGGTCAAGTAAAGTCCTTTATATAACCATAGCCAAGTCAAAGTCTTAGTAAAGGAGAGGCTTCTGTGGAGTTTTGGAAACAACATGAAGAGTTACAAAAATCACAATTCATGGTAAGTATGCCACTGCCTACACTTTTGTATGTTGTCGAAGACGTTATGTCTAAAAACAAACCATTTTAACACATAAAAACTCGAAATTACACAAATTTAGAAATTAAACACTGCCTTGATGTTTCTTTACCCGCGTTGGCGCCAAAACTCCAAAAAAAAAAATTTACAATGCTCTATAGCATTACTTCCCAGATGTCATTAAAGTCTGTAGCGGTTTGCTACTAACTATAAATTATTTATTTTAACCTAGTAGGTTCCCGCTGCTGCACTCGCTTCGCTACCGCGACCCACAGAACCTATTCCTAGATTTTTTAAAAATAGCCTGTGATATTCAAGACTATAATGGATCTCTGTGATTTTGGCATGATTGAGTAACAAACATCCACTCATCCAAACATTCGCATTTTTTTTTCTATGTAAATGTACAAGCCGCAATGCTGCTTGTGCTGCCGGCTTTGGCTGTAGACAGCCTTAAATGTACAGAATCTAATCAGCTTGGTACTGAAGTTAACGCCATCTATGTTATCATAAGAAAACCTTTTCATAATACTCAACACAAAAAGACGCCATCTTGTAGGTGCAGTCTGAACTACTTCCTCAGGATAAAGTTTGATATGCTTTTTGCGAACGAAGCCTGATTTGTCACCGTCGATGTTTTCCAGGCCACAACTGCATATATTTTTGTACTGTTTTAAGGAGAACTCTATAAGGTTAAGTCAACAAAAAGTGGCATGAAAAAAATTAATTTATTAATGACCTTAGCACTTATGAAGAAAATATGAACTATTATTAACTTTTCGTTGTACCTATATAGTTTTCTTAAAGAGATTTCTCCAATTTATTTTGCTTGTCTAGCTTTTATGGGAGCGACAACCATCATTTTGGATATTAGACCTATTGACGTTAGGCGATAGCTGTAAATAATAAAGAGAGGTGTAATCACCTTTTTATGTCCCGAGTACACCACGAGTTGGTTGCAGCGCCCAGCACCCTTGAGAATCATCTTGGGTTAATAGAATTGTTAGTAGGTGTAACAAAAATACTAATAACAAATCAAAATATTTATTTTTACAGTTTAGGAATCAGGAGGTACAAAGAATGAATAATGAAATTATATTTCTAAAGAACAAATACATATTTCTATTGACTTATTTTATTTTTTCCTAATTAAAATTATGGGCCGAGAGCTGGTAATAGTTTTGGGGTAGGTGTTTGAGGCAATCGGACAATTTGTCAGATGCCTCTCCTATAATATCTTAATACAGAAACGCAGACATTTTTTTTTCCTTGATCTTCACAAATGACGCACACACTCCTATATTACGCGACATTATGTATATAAAATGTTTTATTTATAAAACGTGCTTTTTACGTATAGGTATGTAACTTACCTCGAGCATATTTTTTGTATTGATTTGCAAAATAGTTTTGCAAGCATCTGCAAGGTTAAAAACCCTCGCAAATGGCCTGGGTCATTTAACTTTCTAAATTTTTCAATATTTAACTTCACTTTAAAAAAAATACAAGTTGCCTCTAAGATGTTTTTTGAAAAAAAAAAAACAAATATTGTATGTTTGATAGTATAGGGGTTGTAAAATGATCGCTTCTCTCCAGCCAGGTTAACGCGTATGTATTAAGATATTATGTTAGAGGCATCTGACAAATTTTCAGATTGCCTCAAATACCTACCCAAAAATATCTACCAACTCTCACTCTATAAAATTTTCTAATAGACTGACTATAAGCAAATAGCTTAATCATATACCCAGTACATAATAATATATATCAAATACCTACGCACATTAAAAAAAAACGAAAGGAGTAATGGAATTAAATCACATATGGACAACACAACAAGACATAGGGAATATAAATTCCACAAATTAGTTGACATTAATGCAATCGAATAAGAGAAATTCTCACTGGACAGTATTATTACTTCATATTTTGTTACTTATCAAATTTATAATCATAATATTCTCATGGTAATTGAAAGAGGACGAGTGCGGGATGAGGCACGCACTGAAAGGGAAGAGACACCGACCCTCTTCTGAATAAGCTAGTTATCTGTAAACTCATCAACCAACTCAACATATTGAAAATGATATTCATGTATTACAAAACACTATTTTCTAATGAATGGTGATAGTCCCAAGATAAAAAGAAATGTAAAGAAGAAGTGTATATTGAAAAGTCATTCAATGTTTCCCTAGTTCACAAGAATTACGGTAGATGGCTCCAGCGTCGCCTTGAGACGTATATAATATATCGGAGAATTTCGAATATCTGGGACGTGTCTATGTAGCTCAGTTGGTCAGAGCATTCCCCCTGTAAGGGACTGGCCGCGGGTTCAAGTCCCGTCATAGATGTTCTCTTTTTCCGATCTAAATAAATAGTAAAGTGTATATTTGTTTAAATTATTATTAGTCATAGTTAATCCCTCAAATATTGATTACAAAACAGAATTTTCTATTACAGAAAAATCACGTATTCTATACGTATATCGATTTTTAACTATTAATCTATATTTATACACTTTATAGAAAACTAGTCCTATTAAAATCAATAATATCAAAGCTACGCAGGTAACAGTAACAATAGATTTTGTATCATTATATAAATTTGTAGAGAACGGTTGAGTTTGACAGTTATTTGAACAAATAAGGTTATGAAAATTAGTTGAATTTGTTAGCTTTTCGTTAGACTGTTCTAAAATACGTGATATTGTCTCTAGTATATCATAGTTGCTTTTATATAACTTACTTAAATCATAGGATAGCTTATTCGATATCGTATCATTGTCTCCTATCTTGTCAGTTACAGAGTTCTTAGTATCTCGTGCTTTATTACACACAACACCATTCACATTTTCGTTGCTATGTTCATTTAATCTAATAGCAGTGATTTCTAAAGATGATCCATGTTTTGCTAAACTTTTACACGGTAAAGGATTGCCGCCAATACTTAATTCGGACAAAGATGTACGGTCTGCAATCTCTACTAAGTCTATAGATGTAATTAGATTAAAATCTAAAATTAACTGTGATAATCTATTAACATCAAAAAATGATTCGACTTCTATTTCTTTCAGTTCATTATATGACATATTTAAGACAATCACATTGCTCAAACCACGAAAAATTCCATAATCAACAGATTGTAAAAAGTTATGAGATAAATTCAAAGAAATTAAATTAGTATTATTTATAAATGCACCAGGCTGCACAAATAATATTTTATTGAAACTCAAGTCTAAAAACCTAAGTGCACTAATTCCAGCAAAATATCCAACTTGCAAAGATGAGATATTATTATAACTCAAATCTAAGGACTGTAAATTTATCAAACGTAAGCCTGCTTTAATAGTAGTATCTATCCCCGATGAGCTTAAAGTATTTGGATAAGTTTTTTTTAAAAGAGTACTATCAACATGACTACTGATTAAATTTTGAATTAAATTATGAGACAGATTGATTACATGCAAATGAGACAAACTACTGAATGAATTCGATGAAATCGTTTTTATTAAGTTATTATTTAATAAAAGCGTCAACAGACTTGTTATATGTGTGGCGTTAACTGCAAAGTTTTGTAATCTGTTGTAAGAAAGATCAAGTGTTAACATAAAACCTGTGTTGATGAACGCATTATATTGCAAGTAACTAATTAAACCGTTAGATATATTTAGTTCTTTTAATTCAGTCATATCATTAAATGAGGCATTATGAATCGCAATCAACTTATTTCTTGAAATATCAAGATAAGGTAATGAGTCTAAACCATCAAATATTCCAGTTTCTAATACTCCAACTAATGAATTGTTAGCTATATCGAAGTTCTTCAAATACCCAAGTGATCTAAAAGTATTTAATCCCAATCGAGTAATTACGTTTCCACTAAGATTTAAACACTTTATTTGGCTTAAATGTTGAAATTGCTCATAATTTATTTCAATTAATCGATTATTTTGAAGTAGAAAGGATTGAAGATTACTCAAATCTTTTTTTTCGAAGTTTAAATTACAAATTTGGTTATCAGATAGATTCAATAGCTCTAGATTAACTAAAGTACTAAAACTCTTATTTGATAGAGTTTTTATATTATTAGAATTAAGAAGTAACTCTTTGAGTTTGGTGACATTATAAAAAGCGTAATCTTTTATTTCTGTTAAATATTGATAGCTAAAATTTAATTTGGCTACATTAACTTTGTCCAACATTCCTTTTACCAACGAACCTTCCAATCTGTTTTCAGTGATAACAAAATTCGAAATAGTATTTTGAAAAAAACTGACAGGCAACAATGTTAACTTATTTTTTGAAATATCAACGCTGTTCAATAACTGCAGATTAGAAAATAAATCACTATCAATTACCTCCAGCAGATTATTACTTAAATTAATTTCCTTTACTTTTCTCAACAAACTGCCATTAACTTTTCTTAAGAAATTAAAACTCAAATCAAGAGTTTCAAGTTTAAACAAGTGATCAAATTCATTTGATAGAATATATTTAATTTTGTTATGACTGAGGTTAAGTTTTATTAACTGGCGCAGATTTACGAAACACGAATTAATACTGGTTAATCTGTTGTTAGATATGTCAAGATCCGTAATGTTATTTGTATGTTTAAAAGTTAATTGGTTTAAAGTATCGATATAGTTGTAAGATAAATTAAGTTTTTGTAAATAGATAAATTCATCAAAGATAGAATTTGGAATTTTATCCAGTAGGTTATAGGACATGTCAATATTCATAAGGTTTTTATAGGGATACGTGTTACCATTAACGTTGATATGTATTATCATATTATGTGATAAATCTATTTTAGTCAAACTATTTAATTTGTGTTGGTTCGATAGGACGGCTGTAGTCAAATGATTTCCTGATAAATTCAATTTAGCAAGATTTTGCATACTTTCAATTACTGGAGTATTATCAAACCGATGATGACTTAGATCTAAACTACTTATTATATGCATAAAATCATATGTATTATCTTGATATTTTTCATGATAGTCATAATTAAAACTTCCTGTTGGTACTTTTTTTTTTTTTTTTTTTTTTTTTACGTGCGGAAATCCCTTCGGATACCCCCCCGCTGGCCTGCGGGGGTGGTTATGTCGTGTCTCGACTAAAACCGCACGGTGTCCTCCCCAAGTGTCCGTTGCCGGGCACCCCGGGTAAGCCCTCGAAAGGATAACCCCAGGGTTGCCGGCGGACTTTGGCCGCCACCGCGGCCTCGCCTGGTGGGGTCGGGTTTTATCCCGCTTCCGTGAGTTGGCAGGCGTGTGTAGGGCACACACGACACGCCTCCGCCACGGCCTGCTTCTGTAAGGACGGCGAGTCGGCCAACTGCCGTCCTCAGGCCCCGATCATGGAGGTCGGTAGTCCCGGGCGTAGATGAGTCTGCGGCGTCCTCGCCGCAGACTGCGAAACTCGGGGGGCAGGGTTCTTTCCCGCTCCCTCTCCGCCGTCTCTTTCGCGCGCATTACCTGCTCGCAGAAAGAGGCGGCGGCGTGCCACTTGCTCCCGTCGGAGACCGCGGCCCTCACCATGGTCTCCAACGAGAGAACGTCCACGCCCAGGACCGCAACGAGATCCCGGCGTTGACTCGCCCACGCAGGGCACTCCACCAACGTGTGGAGCGCCGTGTCTTCGCCAGGATCCTCGCAGTGCTGGCACTGCGGCGTTGTCTCCCGGTGGATGCGCCACAGATACTTACCGAAACACCCGTGTCCGGTAACCATCTGGCACATCCGGTAGGAGAGGTCCCCATGGTCCCTCTCCAACCACTCCTTCATGATCGGTCTCACCGCCGCAATGGTGGATTCCCCCCACCTTGGGTGCTCAAGTCGCACCCTCCATGTCTCCATGAGTTCCTGGCGGAGCAGGGACCGCTGAGCCCTGATTTCTCGGGGCTCCGGCCTATGGCCCCGCTCCAGCGCCTCCTTGCGCCACTGGTACAGCAGCGCAAGGGCTCTCGCTTCCAGGTCCCATGGAGGGGTCCCAGCTAGGAGACATGCCGCCTCGACGGAGATCGTGCGATACCCCCTGATGACTCTGACGGCCATCGCCTTTAACGGGCTGTTAAGAACAGCCACGTTGCGGGCCGCCAGAGTCTCCGCCCATACGGGGGCCCCGTATAGGGCCATGCTTCGCACGATCCCCAGGTACAGTCTCCTAGTGGGGGCGTTGGGTCCCTTAACGTTGGGCATCAGCCGCGATAGCGCGGCCGCAGCCCCCCTCAGTTTCGGGACCAGACTTCGGAGATGAGGTCCGAAGTCCCATCGGCTATCGAGTACGAGCCCAAGGTACTTCATCGTGGGCTCGATGCCGATGCTTACGCCCCCTACGGTTATGCCGGTTCCCGCAGGTGGTCCTCTCCGAGGCCCGTGAAAACACATAGCCTCGGATTTATGGAGAGCCACCTCAAGTCCCAGCCGCCGTATTCGACCCACGACTTGAGCAACCCCTGCCGTGGCCTTCAGTGCCGCGCTTCGATACGTTGCTCCCCGCGCCATAACGAGGGTGTCGTCAGCATAGCACACTATGCTGACACCCTCGAGCAACGTACCGCGCAGCACCCAGTCGTATCCGATGTTCCACAGGAGTGGCCCTAGGACCGACCCCTGCGGAACACCGCACGACACTTCTCGCCGTCCTGGCCCTAGCCAGCTCGGGTAAACTATGGCCCTCTCGGATAGGTATGCCTCGACAATGCGGCGGAGGTAAGGAGGCACTCCGTGATACGCGAGCGCCTCCCTAACGCAGCTCCAGGGTAGGGTGTTGAAGGCGTTGGCGATGTCAAGAGACACCGCCACCACCACCCCACCCCGCGAGACTACTTCCTCCGCCAGGCGCCTAACGCGCATGATCGCTTCCACGGTGGAGCGCCCCCGGCGGAAACCGAACTGGTTGTCCGCCAGATCTGGCCCCACGTTCGTGAGATGCTCGACGAGGCGCTCTGCAATAATCCGCTCAAAGAGCTTGCACACCTCGTCGAGCAACACGATCGGCCGGTAACCGGATGGCTGGTCCGCCGGCCGCCCCGCCTTCCGGATAAGGACCAGTTTCCCCGTCTTCCAAGCCTTTGGAAACTGGCCCCTTTCGAGGCATGCGCTAAAGAGCGCCACCAGTCGAGGCCCTAGTTCCTCCAGGGCCAGGACCCATGCTCGGCCTGGAATGCCGTCGGGTCCGGGGGCAGTGCATTTCCGGGCTTTAAGCCGGAGCACTGCTACCCCCAGTTCACTCTCCCTGACTTCGGGCACATCGCTCTCGCTATTATCAGCGTCAGGCGCCTGAGGCGGAGCCATACGCGGAGGGACATGCTCCTCCGCTCTCGCAGGGAACAAGGAGCCCAGTATCCCCTCCAGCCGCTCCGGCTGGAGGCTCTGGGTCAGTAGGGGCGCCCTTGGGCGGATTTTGCCCCTGACCGCAAGGTAAGGACGCCCCCATGGGTTCTGCTCCAGAGACTCCAGCAGCTCTTCGCGGGCCCGCCGTTTGGCCTGCTTAATGGCTTCCTGGAGGGTCCTCTTGGCCCCCTTGTACGCCTCATACAGCTCCGCCTCTCGGGCTGCCGCATCGTCTGGGCGGCGACGCCTCCGGCGAAACCTGGTGTACTGGCGGCGAGCGGTCACGCACGCTGCTCGCAGCTGTGCGAGCTCCGCTGACCACCAGTACACCTGTTTCTTTGCCGGGCCGGGCTTAACCCTAGGCATCGCCGCATCACAGATATGCGACATGGCTCTCCTGAACCATTCCGCCTCTGCGTCGACATCGGCAGGCCTGGCCAGTGACGGAATCCAGGCCTGCACTATTGATGCCTCCAGGAGAGCCTCCCGATCCAGGCGTCTGAGCGCCCAACGTGGATCCGGGGGATTCGCGATTGTCGGCGGCAGGTTAGTTGGAGGGGAGACGTTGAACCGAATATACTTATGGTCGGAATCCGTCTCCTCCTCCTCCACCACGCGCCAACCCTGGACGCGGCGGGCGAGAGCAGGGGTCGCGAATGCGACATCCACGACCGAACTGAGCCCCCGCCGCTCCCAGGTGGCGACACTTCCCCGGTTGAGGACTTCTAGACCACGGGTGTTGGCCCAGTCCTCCAGTACTCGCCCCTTGTCATTGGTTTCCCGGGAGCCCCAGGCCTGAGACCAGGAGTTGAAGTCTCCCAGGACCAAGACAGGACGAGGACGGCACGCAGCGAGAACAATGTCCAGTTCAGCGAGCCTTAGCTCAAGCTCGTACTGGTCAAGGCTTGGCGAGAAGTAGACGGCCACGACAGCCAAGCCCTCATAGTCCGCCGCGACGCAGCCTCTACACCTTGCAATGAGTGCAAGGCGCGAGGTGTCCGCGGCGGAACCCCCGAAGACGGTCGCTACGCCGTCCAGGTCCACCGGGCTTCCGGGGTGGACCCAGTACGGCTCAGCGACCACGACCACATTGATAGACCACTCCACGATGCTCTGGTACAGAAGATCCTGAGCACCGGTGCAGTGGTTTATGTTCGCCTGCAGGATGCGGATTGGCGTGTCCATTAATGGAGGTCCATCTCCGCATCCCGCCTCGAATGTGGCCGCTCTTGAGCGGCACTCCCGCTACCCGTTGCGGACGAACGGGGCTTTGGCCTCGAGGCGGCGCAGGTTCTGCTGTCCGCCCGGTGCTCCGCCGCTTTGCCCTCCGCTACGCATTTGTAGCAGCGCGGCGGAGCATCACAAGCACTGGCCTTGTGCCCGGGCTGACTGCAGCGGAAGCACCGATCCCCCACGGTGTCTCCCGCTGTGCACTGCACTCCCACGTGCCCCACAGCCAGGCACCTGAAGCACCTGGTCTCGCGGGGCTGCAGGAGTTGCACCCGCGCCTTTAGGAAGCCCCCAACGAGGAGGCTCCGTTCGTCCGCAATTTTTTGCGCCGCTGCGACGGGGCAGTTGACGACTGCTGTGCCGTGACCGGTGGAGCTGAAGCGGATTTCTCCAGCTCTCACCTGATCACGGTGGCAGCCGCCCGCCTCCACGACGGCGGAGATGACTTCCTCCGTCGTGGCCGCGTCATCGAGACCCGAAATGCGCAAACCTGCGCATTTGTTGGGTCTGGTGACGCGGACGGCTTCGGTATCCAGCGACTCCCTCAGCTTGGCCGCTAGGGCGTCGGCTTTGGGGCCGCTGGTGGCGCCGGAGACCTCGAGGAGGCGAGCTCCGGTGCGAGTTGTTTTGCACCGGAGCCCACCCTCAATCTCGAGTGCCTTGAGGTCCACTGAGGCTTTAACCTGCCTCAGGACCTGGGCGTACCCCACGCCCTTCTCCACACCCTCCGTCGTCACCGTCAGGACGACGGCAGTGGAGCGTGGGGCGCGGAGCCTCTTCGGCGCCTTCGCCGCAGCGGCTTTTGCCGCCTTCTTAGCCGCCTTTTTGGCGGCTTTTTTCGCCTTTTTGGCGGCCCCCGCTACCACCCATTCCTCCCCTCTGGAGGAACGCTCGGGTGCAGCGGGAGCGGCGGGTTTGGCGGGGGCGGGGGTGCCGCGCTTCTTCCCCTTCCCTTGTGGCGTCGGGGCCACTGGGGCGGCAGGGCCGAGCTTACCACTGACAACAGCCGCGAAAGACGCAGTCCGTGTCAGTGGGGGACGGTAAGCCCGGTCCTCTAACACGCCAAGCCGCCTCTCGATGGCCGCCAGGAGCTGCACCACGCTAGGCGCAGGCTCAGGCGGCGGATTGGGCGCCGGCCTAGGCGCTGTTTTTGGCGCCGGCTTAGGTGCCGACTTTGTGGCCGGCTTTGGCGTCGAATTTGGCGCCGACGTAGGCGCCCCCTCTGGCGGCGCAAGAGCCCTCGGGTGGTCCGCCAGCTCCTGGGCTCTTGGGGCCTTCTGGGCCTCCGGGGATCCCCTGACCATCTGGGTCAGTTCCCTGACCTCCTCCCGGAGGACCCGCTGTTGCTCCAAGGAGTTGGCCAGCTCAGTTTCCAGGCTTGTGACCCGGGCCCTGAGCTTGACCTCCTCCTCGGAGACGCTCCTACCAAGGAGCTCCTCCAGCGCCGTCCTGGCGACGGCGACGTTTTCCGCCACCGTCTTTTTTTTTCCCGACACATTTTTGGACCCCTTAATGGAGTCCGTAATGCGGGCAAGCGCTGCGAGGAGTTCCCTCGCCGCGGGGACGCCTTGGTCCCTGCCACTGGGTAGTGGAGGGACGTGCACCGGCTGCTTCATCGATCTGGACGCCGCGGTGGCCAATATTTTTTTGGCCGGCCGATCATCCTCGCTCGAGGAGACCGTCCGTTGTCCGGAGCTTCTGCTCCGGTCAAGGGACGGTCCACCCGAGCGAGGCCGCTTACGTCGGAGACCCTCCTCGGTCTCCATACGGCTGGATACTGACTCGTTGTCAGTACCCGCCGTCGACGCCGCAGACGCAATGTCTGCGTCCGTTTCCCCACCTGTCGGTAACGGAGTAGCGGGTCTGGTGAAGACGGCCTTGACAGACCGCGAGTTAGGCCCCCGCCTCACCTCCTCTTCACCCCCAGCTACCTCCGTTACATCGTTTCGGATTCCTTTGTCCGCGCCTTGGTTGTCGTTGTTGTTGGTATCGTCTGGTTTGTTTTTATTTTGGTTAGTATTTTCCATATCTAATCCCACGAGTATGGGGGAAGGGTGGTCCGTCCAGGCGGAGCCCCCTGCACCTGGATAAGCCTATATACTATGGAGGTCGGCTGGTATCCATAGGTTTTGACGACTTCGCTGTCGGGTGTTATAGACTTTTCCTTGTCGTGGGCCGGCCAATAAAGGCAAGCCCTCCGGTCAGTAAGTTCACAGCGTACCCTTCTGGAGCCACCAGTCAGGTCGTTGCTGATCACCTGCCGATTACGGAACGCGAGAGGATGGCTAGTCCTCTCACTCCGGCGGCGGCACAAGTGCCCGTCGGCCCCTGCGACAGCAGTGGGCCAACCCGCCCCTGGATCCGCCAGGACCCTACGGTGGCCTCCACCACTAACAGCATCGCTCATCCTGTCTCCTCTGAAAGCAGAGGAGTACGGAGAGCGATGTGTTCCCGCCACGTTGGGTATTGGCCGACGATCAATGCCAACCTCATGTAGGGGAAGCCATTGACCGCCGCCCAGGGTGTACCGGCCGCTCCGATTCCGTTCCCCCCGGACTGCAGCGGGATCGGAATCGGAGCGACACTCGAGGAGGTTACCCAACATACACCCCTCCTGTTGGTACTAATCTAAGATCATGTTCTAAAGTACCTTGATCATAGACAAGTTCTACATTATAATACTTGTTTTCTTCATAAGTTACAGCTACTTGACAACCAAGAGCCTCACTAGGCGGATACATAAATTGATTGTAATCTAAAATATCCACTTCACCTGGGCAAGCCACAAGGTAGGTGCACTTGAGTTCACTAACAGAACAAGACTGCGCGTACGTCGTACTCGTATATAGTGAAGAAAGGACTAGATCTGAAAAAATAATATCATCAAATACATACGAGTAAATATTAATAAAACTATAGATTTTTTCTTTAATCATTACTCATTCTACTTCATGTAGAATTGTCAGCCGCCACCATCATGGTGACTTTTTACATATATTTCTTTTCTCAAAGAATCATTACTCCTGTCAGATGCCGGTCAGCTTTATAGGTTTAACAGGAGATGGTGATTGATGACTTCTAATTACAAGTCCTTGTAATTAGAAGTCATCAATCACCATCTCCTGTGATTAGATTAAAATCTAAAATTAACTGTGATAATCTATTAACATCAAAAAATTATTCGACTTCTATTTCTTTCAGTTCATTATATGACATATTTACGACAATCACATTGCTCAAACCACGAAAAATTCCATAATCAACAGATTGTAAAAAGTTATGAGATAAATTCAAAGAAATTCAATTAGTATTATTTATAAATGCACCAGGCTGCACAAATAATATTTTATTGAAACTCAAGTCTAAAAACCTAAGTGCACTAATTCCAGCAAAATATCCAACTTGCAAAGATGAGATATTATTATAACTCAAACTCAAAAACAAGACTTCTAATTACAAGGACGTATGCAAAAATCCAATAACCCAAAATATGGAAATATTTCACCATGGCTAGACATTACCACACAAAGTTCGAAACAGCAACTACTGTTGAAGGAGAAGTGAAGTCTTATATATTTGGGTTTCCAGGAATTCTTGGGAGTAATGCTGAGACTTCGCTTTCATAACTTTAAGATATACCTACTCTCAACTGTTTAAATTTCGAAGTCAAGGTATCTGTCTCTCTTTAACGGCTCTTTAGTTGGTAAATAGTTTCAGAGCCATGACGATTTATAAACAGTTTAGTTTCTGAGCAATACAATACCAGTTTCTAAACTGAGTTGCTATAATCCGTACTCTGTCATGCTTAAACTTTTTGTTTCACATAAGTCATATATCAACTCACAGTCAAACTATTCAGTAAAGGTATGCAATTTAAGTGCTATTAAGAGTTCATAGTTGGCCCGCAGGTAAGTCTGTTGGCGTCACTGGGCATGTTTCCAGACTCCGTACTACTGCATCAATTAATAGAAAAATTGGATTACAAATTACCCAACCCGAGAAACCTCAAGATCTCACGCCAACCATAGTGGCATAAATTGGTGATTTAATGAATAAATTTTCTCTAAGACTCCACCACATCCGCATACAGTCAACACTCAACATGAATGTTAGCTTCGTTTGTTCCCTTCATAATCTTGCGAACAAAAAAGCAAAATTAAATGAACGGCGACAGGTTTGCAGATCGGCGTCAGGAAAAAGTGCCTGATTGTCAGTAATAGTCTTACACTAAATTACGTGGGATTGAAAATTAGCTGGATGTGGATAAAATGAATTTGAATGAAATATGTATTTACCAGATAAAATTTTAATATACTTTCGACAAAAAAAATACATTTTAAGAACCTTTGTTCCTATAAAAATACTTACAAAATATTCGGAAATCCATAGTCTTTTTGAATACCTGAAAATATATAAATTATTTATATTATGACTATTCACAAATGGTTGTAATATAATTATTATATTATCAATATGAAATCAGTCGTCGTCGGCGACTTGAAGAAAATATTGTTTGTTCAAGTCGACGACTCAGCTAGGGCAAATGTAATGGCTGATTGTTAAAATTATAATAGGGTATTATAATACTATTGTAATAGACTGATAAAATATATAATAGTTTATCTAAGTATATATACTGTATGTAAAAGTCAAAACTCAGACAATAAGTAAAAAGTGAACTGACGGTAATTTTTTGCACACTGAAACATCGCCTTTTGTACTACAAAACTATCGACTATCTGGTAATATTTGTTACTAGCTGGCCCGGCAGACTTCGTACTGCCTCAATCGATGACAAACCTTTTAAACCTTCTCTGGACCTCCACAAATAATTCAAGACCAAAATTAGCCAAATCGGTCCAGCCGTTCTCGAGTTTTAGCGAGACTAACGAACAGCAATTCATTTTTATATATAAGAAGAAAGAAGATTAATTTTTCACGATTATCTGTATAATATTTATAAAAATCAGCACACAGATTTTAAGAAAAATGAACAATGTTTTACGTAAGCGAGCAGCTATGTTTACCCTGAAAGTATATATTAGGTATATCATGTTTAATGTTATGCCGAAAGTCAAACAAAATACCTACTTAACATACAGTCATCATCCACCGAGCCCGTGCCCAACAACTTATCGGAAGGCAGCCAGGACAAACGGCTTAACGTGCTGCCTAAGGCAGGTCTCAATATGTTAATAATGGCCAACCATTCTAAGACTCACCTGGCTAGGATTGCTTAACTTCGCCACGAGTCCCTCACAAAATAACATATAGTAAAATATATCATAAGGTTAATGTCTATAAACAGATAGGAAGAAGAATACAGATATATGAGAATGGTGTGGCCAGAAAGAAAATGTTGTTACAAGAATTGAAAAGGTGTGCTATGGTGGTTTGGGCACTTAAAACGAATGAGTACTGAGCGAATGACACACCAAGTATATAAGGCAGATGTAAGTGGGCAAGCAGGCCGGGGTCGACCTCGCAGAACATACACTGATTCAATTATTGAGTTATTGAAAAAAGGGCAGGTCAAAAGCACTCGAAACCGGCGGGCTTGCATGAAAGGTTTAATGACAGTAGAGAAAGCTCGTGAAGTATGTAAGGACAGAAGCAGATGGCGGGCTGTTGTTTCTGCCTACCCCGGAGGGCAAAAGGCGTGAGTATATGTATGTATGTACGTATGTTAATATCCCTAGGTACTTATAAGGTTTTAATTGTGTATGTAATGTAATTCAATAAATTTAAAGTTAAATACTCACGGCTATTATAAATTTATCAATTTAACTCAACAACAACTGTTCCTCTTGAACCTCTGAATGAATGTGCTATTATTGTAACAGAAACTAGGGTTCAGAGCTTGATAAGCAATATATTCAATTATATATTGTCACCGGAATATTGCAAAAACCGTTGTGTTATGATAATTATAACGCGTCAGTATTATTATAATGATGCGTGGTGCTAAAAAACGATTGACAAATATATAGAATTGCTTACTTTTAGGTAGTTTTCGATGAAATCGATCTATCTACCTATTGGTTTCTTGACTACTGTCGAATTTAAAAAAAAAATTCTTCATAGGAGGTCTAGTTATGACCCCCTGAGTCCGAAATGACCACTGGTCAAAAAGTTTATATATATATATATATATATATATGTATGTATGGTTCCACTTCCCAAAATTTGCGGCACTCTCACGGTCGCATTTTTGCCCCGATCGCTTTCAAACTGCGGTCAAAAATTGCTTGGGTGTAAACTTAGTTTAAGTTCGTGAACGGGTGGAATCCGGCCTAAGGGGACGGTAGGGCCTCACTTTTTGTGAAATCAGTTTTTCGTCAAAATTTCACGTTCCATGAAATATATTAGAACCGTTCTAATTTTATCCCATAGTATACATGAATACCAACAACTTTTAATTATAAACCTATAAGATAAAAACTTTAACTAAAAGTGGGGGGGGGGGGGGGCAAACATTTTCGGGAAAAAAATCATAACTTCTAACCGGTGAACATTCTTGTTGAAGGAAACATTTTTAATCGATAGGCCATTTTTAAGTCTAAAATAAATGTCTAAAAAGTTTTTCGCTAAAAGTTACCGTTTACGAGAAAAAAAATTAAACTGTTTAAAGTCCGTAGTTCTCTATATAAAATAATATTAATTGCTTCACGAAATCTACCTGTGCGTTCCCCCTGCGGGAACGGATTTTTTTAAAAACAAACTTTAATGTCGATTTTTATCCTAAATAAAACAGTTCTCAAAAAAATATTGATGCCATCTGCATTTTTATACTGTAATGTAATACATAATACTGAACTATTTTTAAGCAGTAGTCAAATACCCTATTGTACTCATGGATAGATAACTATAGATTGGAGAAATATTAAAACTGGAACGACCAATCATTATTGTGGCGGTCTGTACTTCGAATGTTTTGATAACGCAATATCACAAAAATATATTTAACTATAAACATTGGGAATGCCCAGATTGGTGTTGCCACAGAAGCGTATTATACACCCACATTTTACCAATAATATTGGGCCCACGTGCATGCAGACGTGCTCATTACGGTCGACTGGTTACTCAAGCATAAAAGATAAATACTTAACCAGAAAAATTGGGAGTTTGTTGAAAGTTAAGGATAAAAAGCGACCAAGTGCGAGTCGGATTCGCCCATCAAGGGTTCCGTAGCAGCAAATAACATAACAATGGTTTATTGTTTTTTGCGGTTTACGATTTATGACGTATTAAAAAGAAACTACTTATCTACTAGATCTCGCTCAAACCAATTGTCGTTGGCAGTTTACATGGTAATGTACATTATATATTTTTTTCAGCTTAATCATTCTCTTATTTTAGAAGTTACAGGGGGGGGGGGCATACTTTTTACCACTTTGGAAGTGTCTCTCGCGCAAACTATTCAGTTTAGAAAAAATGATATTAGATACCAGTTAGATGGAGGGTTAGATGAAAAAAGAAATTTGAAGTTTCAGTTCTAAGTATGGGGACCCCCAAAATTTAGTGTTTTTTTTTTCAATTTTTGTATAAAAATCTTAATGCGGTTCACAGAATACATCTACTTACCAAGTTTCATATATATATGATTATATTTATCATTCCTTTATTAAAAAAAAGCATATCATCACGATAGAACTCGGATATGGTCAACGTTTGGACTATAAATCTTCGGGCTAGTAATACCTAAAATATGAAATTTTGAAACTACAGAGTTACCTACGTGTAAAACTCAACCGTTGATAATTAATATCATCACGCTAGTATATTAGGGAACTGGGTAGAATTTATTTCGATTTTACATGTAAACATCTATTTCTTATGATAAATGATTGAAAATATGACGATGAAGTGGGTAACCTAATACGTCTTGGGTTCGAAATTACAGAAATAAATACCTTGATCTATTCCCAATTTAAATTTTTTTTACTATTTTTGTGTGAAAATCTTAATGCGGTTCACAGAATACATCTACTTACCAAGTTTCAACATCATAGTTCTTATAGTTTCGGAAAAAAGTGGCTGTGACGTACGAACGGACAGACAGACAGACATGACGAATCTATAAGGGGTCCATTTTTTGCCATTTGGCAACGGAACCCTAAAAAGGGTAAGGATTTGGCAATATTAAAGCTACAGCTTACAATGGTGTATGGAGCCCTACCAAAACCTTCGGGGACAAGTCAAACTCACCTGCAATCTGGTGCACCTACTGTAGACGGACGAGGTTCTAGCGCAGGCATTCCTCTGAAGGTTCCTCATTCCTCAGACGGCAGCCACTCCATTAAATACCTCAAACCTTATCATGGAAACGAGGAGTAGGAGAGCAGGCCTGAGCTCTTGAAAATGTCTAGACCTATTCATATGCAGCTTAATGCTACTATTATACTAAATACTACTATCCTACTTCCTACTAATTTCATCCCACTAATATCATAAATGTGAAAGTTTGGATGTGTGGATGGATGTATGGATGGATGTTTGTTACTTAATCACGCCAGAACGGCTGAACGGATCTGGCTGAAATTTGGTGCAAGGATAGATTATAGTCTGGAATAAAACATAGACTTTTTATCCCCAGAATAGGTTTCCATGGGGTTGCGAGAACGGGATCAGAATCCCACGTGGGCGAAAACGCGAGCATACCTATGAGTATATCTATAATATAAAAATGAATCGCTGAATGTGTTGCTAAGCGCAAATCTTTAGAGCCGCTGAACCGATTTCACTAATTCTTTTTTATTATATTCCTTGAAGTACGAGGATGGTTCTTACGGAGAGAAAATGTATAAAAATTTCCTGAAAGAAAAACACTCACTAAACAATCGACTGTTAGGCAGTACGAAGTTCGTCGGGTCAGCTAGTTATTAAAATAATACTAAGTATTTAGTATAGAACCGTGTAATGCAGACAAACCGTAAGTGTCTAGTAAATAGCCGTATACAAAGAGAAAAACTCTATTGTCGGAGAAAATAGAATGGATAGATAGAAATAAATACCCAAACCTTATCATGGAAACGATGAGTAGGAGAGCAGGCCCTGACTCCTGCCTGAACCGAAAATGGTAAGACCTATTCAGATGCAGCTTAATCCTACTAATTTATAAATTCTCCTATCCTACTTTCTACTAATTCCATCCCACTGTGGCGTTCTGAACGCACCCGAAAACTAGTGTGGCAACACTGACAGCTACTCTCTCTCGCGTCGGCTCCCGCGCTAGCGACATTGTTTCTGCCGTTCGCTCTTAGTGAAAGACACCAGTGCGTTTTTACTGCGAAGCAACCCTTCGGGTGGAGGCCCCGAACAAATAACCTCCAAACTGGTGACCCCGTACGCAAGATCTACGCTACGCTCTTTCATCTGCCGTGCCTGCCTACACAGGCCAACGCCACGGCCGGCACCACAACTCCGGGCGTGATCGATCAACAGCGACCGCCCGCCGCCCGCACGCGCCAATTTTGTACCTACCACTTCGTGTCCACCGACATTCGGCAGCATAGGTAGCAACAGTGTGCAAATCCTGGATTCCGCGGGAAGCCCTACATCATTGCATCCACAGAAAATTACATCTTTTTTCGCGAGCCGGTCCGACACCCTTTGGTTCGACAAGTTGCAAGAAGCGGTCTGCCGTGCTGCCTGCAAGTCGACTTTTTTTTCGCGCGTCAGGAAGCCCTGTGTTGTGTGTTCAGTGCTGAAAAACTATCATTGTGCATACAAATGACATAAAGTGCAGTTTTTGGCATCGTTTTCCTGTCGACTCATGTTCAGGTTTCGCGATCCTAAAAGAACATTCTCCAATTCGGTACTTGGAGCGCCATCTAACGCCTAGTAGAGAAACTTTCTCATTCCGCTACTCGAATTATTGTGGTGTGACATCGCGACCTATGACATTCACCGGTTTTTCAGGTCAAAGGTTCGTTTCGTTCGTTCACTGATTTACCAATAAAATCGATCGTCCGGAAATCTTCGTTCGGTACCACACCTCTATCGGTCAGTGCCATACATCATTCAGTCAGGTGATCGACCAGGAATGTAAACAAATATTTTAGTTCGAACAATTTTAGTGTAAGTTTACCAAATCTGAACTTCTGTACTATTTATTTTCCTGGTAAGTTTTATGATTGTTTTCCGCATAATCTCTGTATATAAACAATAACGAATAACCTGGGAAGCTTGGTTGTAAATGTTTGACTGTTACAACTGTTTGGTGTAATAACAGCATATTACTGGCTACTACTAATAATTGTTTACTGAATACTTACTTACTTTACTGTATACTGTGTTTTACTAAATTTAGTAGTTATTTACTAACCACCAGGCAATATTTTAATTCCAATTTCTGATATTCTGTTGTTAATTTTGTATTGTGTTTTTGCTAATCTATATACATTGGTGTTAGATATAAGTAATGACATATTTTCACTTGAGTGATTTTCTGTAACCAATTGCTATAATATAACTAACTTACGGTTGCATATCCTAATTTAAATATTAGTGGTACTGATACTTTTTGGTTGTGGATTAATTAACTTATCTTTCTAACTGTTAGCTAATTTAACATAAGTTAGTTAATTTAACATAGGTGTTGGTGTTGCCATATTAACTCCTTAATTTATTTTGCTTTGCAATTTTAACCCCCGGTGGTACATTGGTTGATAATAGATATGGCTGAAGATCTACAGAAACTGATTGAAAACTTACGAGTTCAAAATAACTTACTTGAGACCCGCCTCCAAGACCTGTCTCAACGTTCAGAGGTTTGTAAAGTGTCGGTTAAATTGCCCCCATTTTGGAAAGACAACCCGGCGGTATGGTTTGGTCAAGTAGAGGCTCAGTTTCAGATTGCTGGTATAACATCGGACAACACCATGTTCAACTATGTCATCGCCCAGTTGGATCACAAGTTAGCTACGGAGGTTGAAGACCTCATTACCAAGCCTCCAGCCAAAGGTCAGCAGTACCCGAGATTGAAAGAGGAGTTGATCAGGCGGCTTTCTATGTCTGAGGAACAACGTGTCCGGCAGCTCATCAGCGAGGAGGAATTAGGTGATAGAAAACCCTCGCAGTTTCTTCGCCATCTCCGTTCTTTGGCCGGAGCAGCTTTGTCAGATGACAACATTTTGCGTCAATTGTGGTTGCGCCGACTTCCCCCACAGGTCCAGGCTATTCTAGCTTCACAATCTGATCTTGCCCTCGACAAAATTGCAGAGCTGGCTGATAAGGTGATGGAAGTAGCTACTCCTAACCAGGTATTTTCCTGTAGTACTCCATCTTTATCAGGTGCTTCATCCAGTGGTGCTACAGTGCTGGATTCTTTACTACAGAAAGTAGAAGAGTTAGGCAAACAAGTTGCATCTCTTTCTGCCAATAATTCCAGTCAGGCACGTCCCTCTCGTTCGCAGTCTCGCTCGAATTCTAACCAACCGCGCTCCGCCACACCTGCTGGGAAGCCTGGTTTGTGCTGGTATCACAAGAAATTCAAGAGCAAGGCTTCCAAGTGTACCAGCCCGTGCTCCTGGGTCCCGCCTAAACAGGAAAACTCGAACAACAATCAGTAGAGGCGGCGTCTGATTGTTCTCACCCCGGCCGCCGAATTTTCGTGACCGACCAGAAGTCCAAATACCAGTATCTTATAGATACGGGTTCGGATCTTTCTTGTTTCCCTCGGCGTCTGTTAAAGGGTAGGTATTCGAACAGTGGTTACGATTTAAGTGCCGCTAATGGCAGTTCCATAAAAACCTACGGTAGCATGACCATGCACCTCAATTTAGGATTGCGTCGCGACTTTCGCTGGAATTTTGTGGTTGCTGATGTTGACCTGCCGATCATTGGTTCAGATTTCTTGAGCTACTACAACCTTTTGCCCGACTGTCGACGACAGCGCCTTGTGGATGGAAACACGGATCTGTCCGTACCTGTTTCCGTGTCTGACACGTCACAGACCAGTGTCAAGGCTATTTCCATCGGGAACTCAAGTTTTTCCAAGGTGCTTGCTGAATTTCCTGACGTTACACGTCCTCCTGGTCTGCCGAGGCTTATAAAGCACAACACTGTGCATTACATAAAAACAACTGAAGGACCTCCGGTATCATGTCGCCCACGTCGTTTGGCTCCCAACAAACTGGCAGCAGCCAAGAAGGAATTTGAGCAAATGATACAAGAAGGGATTGTTAGGCCTTCTAAAAGTCCTTGGGCGTCCCCTTTGCATATGGTCCCAAAGAAGGATGGTCAGTGGCGTCCTACTGGCGACTATCGTGGCGTAAATGCTCGGACTGTTCCCGACAGATATCCTGTACGCCATATCAATGATTTCACACATAGTCTCGCTGGTGCGAAGGTATACAGCACCGTCGATTTAGTGAAAGCGTATCATCAGATTCCCGTTTTTGAAGGAGATATTCCGAAAACGGCCATCGTTACCCCGTTTGGCCTCTTCGAACACCCTTTCATGCCATTTGGCCTCCGTAACGCTGGACAAACTTTCCAGCGGTTCATCGACGAGGTCACAAGGGGTCTCGACTTCTGTTTTCCCTATAGCGACGACGTGCTCGTCTTCTCTGCAGATGAGGCTACCCATCAGGGGCATCTTCGCACGCTTTTCAAGCGTTTCCAAGATTACGGCGTTGTGGTTAACCCATCTAAGTGTGTTCTGGGCGCTAGCGAAGTTGTATTCCTTGGTCATTCAATCACTGCAGCGGGAGTCCGTCCTCCCCAGGACAGGGTGCAAGCCCTAATGGACTACCGTCCCCCAGATACAGTTCAAGGGATGAGGAGATTCTTAGGAGTACTCAACTATTATCGTCGTTTCATCCCACACGCGGCTAAGTCTCAAGCCCCATTGATCGATGCTGTTGTGGCGTCTAAAAGTAAGGGTGCTGCTCCATTTCCATGGACACCCGAACTGCATCAGGCTTTTGAGACTTGTAAACAAAGCCTTACCGACGCCACACTTCTCCACCACCCCGTGAGCAATGCTCCGTTAGGATTGTTCACGGACGCGTCTAGCGTACACATTGGTGCTTGCTTACAGCAAGAGATTGAAGGTCGATGGTGTCCGTTAGCATTTTTTAGTAAAAAACTGATTTCTAAACAAGCTGAGTGGCCTGCATACTACAGAGAACTTTTAGCGATGTACGAAAGCGTACAGCATTTTCGCTACATTCTCGAGGTTCAGCACGCCACCATATTTACCGATCATAAACCACTGCTGTACGCTTTCGTACAGCGTCGAGAGAAACTCCCTCCTTCACAGCTCAATCAGCTGTCCTTTATCAGCCAATTTACGACTGATATAAAATATATCAAAGGAGAGGACAACGTCGTTGCGGACGCTATGTCACGCGTAGACGCTATCTCGCTAGAGCAGGAATACGAGGTTCTAGCCAAGTCGCAAGAGTCGGATGAAGAGTTAGCAAATCTGCTGCTCAACAATTCCAGCCTAAAGTTGACAAAGGTCACTATTCCTGGTACAGACATCTCCTTGACCTGCGACGTTTCCACTGGCAAACCTCGTCCGTTCGTCACTCGAGACCTTCGACGCAAGGTGTTCAATAGACTGCATAGTTTAAGTCACCCTGGCCGTCGAGCTACTACTCGCCTTGTCACGGACAGGTATGTCTGGCCTTCAGTCAGAAAAGACTGCAAGGAGTGGTGTCTTGCATGTGAGGCGTGCCAGCGCAGCAAGGTTACGAGACATGTTTCCACTCCACCGGGTACCTTCGAATCACAATCTGGCCGTTTCAAGCATGTCCACATCGATATAGTTGGACCGTTGCCTGTTTGTAGCGAATTCCGTTACTGCCTTACGGCTATCGACAGAGTGACCAGATGGCCCGAAGTATGGCCCATGCGTACAATTACCGCAGAAGAAGTTTGTGACACTTTCACTAAAGAATGGATTGCACGTTTCGGCGTACCGTCAGTCATAACGACTGATCGAGGCACTCAATTTGAGTCCGATCTGTTTCGACGTTTAATGTGCAGTTTTGCCACCAAACGCATCCGCACAACGGCTTACCATCCTTGTGCTAATGGGATGGTGGAACGAGTCCACCGCCAACTCAAGGCGTCCCTAATGTGTCACGGTGGTTCGTGGGTCTCTGCTCTTCCATTTGTTTTATTAGGGATGAGATCTTCTTTTAAAGAGGATTTAAAAGCAACGGTCGCTGAATTAGTTTACGGCGAATCCTTGCGTCTCCCAGGAGAGTTGCTCGTTCCAGTTCCAGCTAATAAGGTCGACGATTCGGCTGATTTCGTCGTCGAATTGCGACGACGAATGTCCAGCATTCGCCCCGTACCAGCCTCTCATCATGCTGAGAAGTCAGTCTTCATTTTTAAAGACTTGGCTACGGTTTCTCACGTTTTCCTGCGTGACGACACAGTCCGTCGACCCTTACAGCCACCTTATACGGGTCCTCATCCCATTTTGGATCGATCAAGCGATGGTAAAACTTTTACCATCGAGGTTAGAGGTAAATCCGCAGTGGTGAGCGTCGATCGTCTTAAACCCGCATATGTTGAGCGTTTAGATTGTTCTCCGACGTCTCCTAACTTACCTGACCCGACACTTACCACACCTACGCCTCTTACAGCTCCTTTGCCCATCCCTACTCCTCCAGTACCACAGACGCCTGCCCCGGTACCTACTGCTTCGACAGATACGTCCAAGCAGCCATATACAACACGTTCTGGTAGGCGCGTTAGATTTAAAAATTTTGATTAACTTTCTTTTCTCCGTGGGGGGGTGGTGTGGCGTTCTGAACGCACCCGAAAACTAGTGTGGCAACACTGACAGCTACTCTCTCTCGCGTCGGCTCCCGCGCTAGCGACATTGTTTCTGCCGTTCGCTCTTAGTGAAAGTCACCAGTGCGTTTTTACTGCGAAGCAACCCTTCGGGTGGAGGCCCCGAACAAATACAAACCACTAATATCATAAATGTGGAAGTATGGATGGATGGATGGATGGATGTGTGGATCGATAATTGTTACTTTATCACGCCAGAACGGCTGAACGGATCTGTTTGAAATTTGGTACAGGGATAGAATATAGTCTGGAATAGCACATAGGTTACTTTATATTCCAGGAATAGGAATGGGATCGAAATTCCACGCGGGCGGGGCCGCGAGCAACAGCTAGTATTATAAACGTGAAAGTTTGTGAAGATGTTTGTTACTCAAGGCTAAATGGATGTGGTAGACATTTGGTACTGGGATAGGTTATAGTAACAGGCTTTACTTTTATTTCTAGAATAGGTTTCCATGAGTTGCGGCAACGGGATCATAATGCCACGCGGGTGAAACAGAGCTTGTCCTATGAGCGTTTTCTCAATTCAATTGGAATCGCTTTTCAGTGTGGCTACAAAACGGCTGAACTTCGTTATTTCCCGTTAAGCGACTAAGTCAAAGTCAAAGTCAAAAACCATTTATTCTGCATAGACCATTAATACTGCACTTACAAAACGTCATAAAAAAAAAATATCTAATGTTTGGCAAATGGACCACCGGTTCGAAACGCGGCCCTGTCCTGAGAAGACTCCGGCAAGAAACTCAGCGGGCTGTTTTTTTTTTGGTCTATTTACAAACATATTTACTTAACCTAAGTACAATATTCCATTTGAGTAGCATAGAGAGAGAGAGAGCAAACAGTTCATATCCAAGCTTGTTTGTCGTTTAAATAGTCTTGAATTTTATAGTAGCCTTTTTGGCAGAGTTTACTTTTAATTTGGCTTTTAAATTTATGAAGAGACTGCCATTTGTGCTCCACAACCCGCTGGTGATATCTGTAGCTAGACCACATTATCTAGCTCGACTTTACCGTCCTGTAACGAATGCCGTAGTTGTTGCTATGGCAACCACTATGGCATAACATGCTTTCCAAGACACGTAGGAATCTCAATGTGTTGAAAATTGTCACCCATCCTAAAACTGTCCTTTTTTTTTTTTTTTTTTCGTGCGGAAATCCCTTCGGATACCCCCTCGCCGGCCAGCGGGGGCGGTTATGTCGGGCTTGCACCGACTAAAACCGCACGCCATCTCGGGTCTTAAGACGCCGGGGTGTAAGGTTACCCATAGAGCATATCCCTCGCACCCCGACTGACCCTGGGCCATCTCCGGTTTCGAGATGACCCTCTTACTTGCTCTCCACTGTGCCATCTGCTAATCAGAGGGACACGTGGAAAGCTTCCGAACAGCCCTCAACAGGGCCGTCCTCGCCTCGGTTGGAGTTGGCCGTAGGCCGCAGCGTCTCTCCCACCCTAGGAGAGAGGTGCTGCCGTCTCCGTTGCCCGGGTGCACCGCGTGGAGGTCCCCAACCAAGCACCCATCCTAAAACTGTCCTGGCTAATATTTATTAACCTAACATTGTCTTAACTTAATCGGTTACCACTTGGCGAGAAGTGGCTAGATAATTTACTAATATTATAAACTCGAAAGTTTGTAAGTATGGATGGATGTGGATGGATGGATGTTTCTTAGTCTTTCACGTAAAAACGGCTGAACGGATCTGACAGAAATTTGGCACAGGGATAGATTATAGTCCGGAATAACACATAGGCTCCTTTTTATCACGGGACCGGGATCAGAATCCTACGCGGGCGGAGCCGCGGGCAACATAAATTACATAAACATAAATTATTTTATGGCAATATACCAGCGGGGATTTATTAAGGCCCTGCTAGGATAACAATATTGGTACATAATAAATAATAATGTATTTTAGGTAATTATGAAGTTGTTAGGGTCCTTTGTTCCTCTGCGCGAGAGTACCGATAAATGGAGTTACATCCTGTGTTATCATTGTTTATTAAACGAGTGTTCATTAATCATTAGTTATTTTAAAGTTGACGGTGGTGCTAACGGCACGTTTAACATAATGTCGCATAAATGTGTCGCTTCGCATAAAACTAGAACTGTTTTGTAGTATTAACATATCTTATTATTTAATGTCTAAAACGTGTCTGCTCAGCTAGTGCTCCAAGTTGTTATTTGAATATTTGCTTCAATGTGTAAAAAGGAAATAAGAACAATAGTTTCTAGAAATATTATTGTTTAAGCTTTAACAGAAGACGAAAACTGTAAGTACTTTGAGTAACATTATATACTAATATTATAAAGAGAGAGGCCAATTTTGTAAGTTTCTTTATATGTTTGGGGTATTCTTCAGAACTACTGCAATGTTTGGAAACTTACTTTCACCATTTTTAAGGTATATTATCCCGGATGGACATAGGCTATTTATATTATGTGTAAATTACGAAGCGAAGCGAGGGCGTGTTGCTAATTTGTAACAAACCAAAACAAAAAGTTAACGTTTTTTAAAGTCTATTCTTACATTAATTTAATCGATGGAGCTAATTTTAAATAAAATTTTAATTTACAGAGATATGCAAAGATGAAGGCTTTTCAAAAAATTTGTAAGTATTTTATTAGTTTATGTTTTATTCTAAGGGTTCCGTTGCCAAATGGCCAAAAACGGAACCCTTATAGATTCGTCATGTCTGTCTGTCTGTCCGTCCAGCCACTTTTTTTCCGAAACTATAAGAACTATGCTGTTGAAACTTGGTAAGTAGATGTATTCTGTGAACCGCATTAAGATTTTCACACAAAAATAGAAAAAAAAAACAATAATTTTTGGGGGCTCCCCATACTTAGAACTGAAACTCAAATTTTTTTTTTCATCAAGCCTATACATGTTGAGCTTTCTAATATAATTTTTCTCTAAACTGAATAGTTTGCGCGAGAGATACTTCCAAAGTGGGAAAATGTGACCCCCCCCCCTGTAACTTCTAAAATAAGATAATGATAAAACTAAAAAAAATATATGATGTGTAAACTTCCACCGAAAATTGGTTTGAACGCGATCTAGTAAGTAGTTTTTTTAAATACGTCATAAATCGTAAACCGCAATTTACCTTTCATTCAATCAACTCAAATATAAAATTTAAAAAAAAAAACATTATTATGTTACTTGCTGCTACGGAACCCTTCATGGGCGAGTCCGACTCGCACTTGGCCGCTTTTATTTTAATAATACTCAGTATCACAGCGATTTTCCAGTGGCGGCCAAAAGTTTGCATTTCGGAGCCCAAGGTCCACTTATTGTCTTTGACTGGTGTGACGATTTGGCCTGGAGCCACTGCCGTATGACCTCCTAACCCATAGAGCTCGCGCCAGCGCCGGAGGCTCGTCCGTTGTTTAGCAGGTGCATCAGGTGAGATTGTCTTGGGCCTTGGGATACTGGTAGGGCGCTCTACATCCACTTTTTATTAATAATACAATTTTTATTAATTTACTAGCTGTGCCCGCGACCGTGCTGTGTTCGCGTGGACTTAGATCTGGGTTTTATTTTTTATTTTTATTAATTTTTTTTTTTTTTTTTACCCTAATTCTTTTTTTTAATTAAAGTAGCCAAGTTACTCCTTATTACATCAGCTACCTGCCAATAAAAGTCCCGTCAAAATCGCTCCAGCGATTTCAGAGATTAGCCGGAACAAACAAACAGACAGACAGACAAAAATTGGAAAATATGTTTTTTTGGTGTATGTGCCTTATATAAATATATCCATATACATGTAGTAAAAATGGTTATTTGAATATTACAAACAGATACTCCAGTTTTATTTATATGTATAGATGTATAGATATTCTAAGCATATTTATATTCATCCAAAGAAACTTTCGAAACGAATATTAGGCATAGTCAAATTGTTATATAAAAGTTTAAGGCGAGGGTATTCGACGACTTTAGGTAATTGCATAGTAAAGTTGTCACTTACGCTACAGCGAGGCGCTGGCGGTCCGCGTCCAGTGTTTCTCGTCAATATACAGAAAAACGACGAAGGTTAAATTAAGGTGGTGTTGTAGTATCAACAGAAATAATGACGCAATTGTTATTTACACAGATCTTCTAGTTGCACCTTACATAAATGGAATAAAGCTTATAATAATTATAATATTGTAATATAGCTATCGAACAATCGCTCCCATAAAAGCTTATATGAACCAAACTATGAAAAAGAGCAATAGAAGAGTGGCCACCAGGTGCCAAGTTGCAAGATCTTTATGGGGCCCCATATACCCACAGGGCCTCTTAAGCCCATGGCCTGTACTCCAATGGGGCCCCATAAATATATGTAACCCATGGGGCCCCATACATATATGTAACCCGTGGGGCACCATTCACCTATGAGGCACCATACATATACATCACTAATGGGCCCTCGCACATGAATGGGGCCCATACTCCCATGGGGCCCCATACATATATGTAACCCGTGTCACCAAACGCGTTATATAGTTAGAAAGCGTAGTTATTTTGAATTTTCATGGTATAATCAAGAATTTATGTAAATTTTGATAAACGTTTTTCATTCTCCTATCAATGACCTTCATTTTGGTACCATTTTTATTTTTCTAATCTGAACACAACACAAATAAAACTAGAATGCGTTTTTTGAACATTGGTCTAGCAATCTTTGAGAGCAATATCTATCGAGGAAAGCAAAGGTCATCGTGTATAGAATAACCGAAAGTACTAGTTTGAATAGCTTATTATAACATATATGATTTTCAGAATACAGGGACTTCTCATTTCCAAAAAATCTTAATATAAAAACTCCTTTCATCAGGGACCCTCGCCCTAATAAAATCATCACACTAATATTATAAACGCGAAAGTTTGTATGGATGTGTGTATGTGTGTTTGTTATTCTTTCACGCAAAAACTACTGAACGGATCTAGATGTAATTTGGCATACTGATATATTATAGTCTGGAATAGGACATAGGCTACTTTTTAACCCGGGAATAGGGTCCTGTGAGCCGCAGGCAACAGCTATTAATTAATATTACTAACAAATTGATTACAAGAATCTGATGCGAAATTGGAACCGGGCTTCGCATTAAAAAAGGTTCAGGTTCAATAACTTAACTATTCCTTTCACCATCGCGTAAGTGCAAGCATATAATATGTATAAGATTTCAAATAAATAAAAAGGGACCGAACCCACTGACCCCCTAATATTCATCCCCCGGAATAAAAGTTATAGATTTGACCCCTACATAGGTGACCATAACGATTTAAAGAAAGTGTTCCCAAGAAAATTATTTAAAATCAAAACACTCTCACAACGACCGCTCATAATTTAAAGTCAATTCATCGAATACTTTCAAGTTTTGCGATTATGTATCCTGCATTTTTGAATACATATCTACCTATAGATAGATTTGAGTGTCCTTAAGGCCCCACCACGATCTTCGGGGCGCAAGCCAACCTCACCTGCAAGTCGGTACACGTGCTCGGACTGACGAGACTCTACGGACGTAAGACGGTGCAGGGTTACCTCTCGGGGTTGAGATTACTCGCCCCCATCGAAGTCAAAATAAACCAATAAAAGTAGGACCAAGAGCACTGTCACTTGGAAATGAATATAATTATTGATATTTTTCTATTTTTTGTTTCCAGATATAATCCTTTTTACTCTAATGGTGAAGTATAACGAAGCGTGCTCCATTTCTTATGACTACATTGGCCAATTCTCACAGTGCATTTTGACTTGCACCGACTCTATTTACACCGATGGACTAGGACTATTCAATCAATATAATCTCAGATATGGATATGATTCACCTAAGAGCAGTATCTGTAGGAGTGCCAATTCAGAACAAACTTTATTTATAAAGGAACTAATCTATAAATCTACATCAAATACGCCTGAAGCTATACCATTAGCGACAGGATCATATATTGAAAATGTCCTGGATGCCATATATGGTTTAGATTTAAGTGATAATGGCTACGAAATTATTCCAAGTATAAAAAGAATGCGCAAACTTCAATTATTGAACGTATCAAGAAATCATCTAACCACTGCCGTATTATCCAATGATAACGAATTGGGTATGCTTACTGAAATAGATTTTTCATACAACATGATAAATGAAATTCAAGTTAATAACTACCAGCGTATATACCATAAACTTGAGAAACTTGACATATCTCATAATAATGTGGAAGAAATACCTGAAGCTATTTTTGAATCGTTTGATAATCTGCAAGTACTAAATTTTTCTTATAACCGCATTAAGAGGTTAAGTCCTGTTACTTTTGAAGGTACAAGAAAATTAATAGAACTAAATTTATCTAACAACAGATTAACAAGTATAAATACATCTCTGTTCAGGTTTAGTGAACTAGAAATTCTTAATCTTAGTGGCAACTTGATTTCTAACCTTCAACCAAATGATTTCGAACATTTACTTAAGCTTCACACACTTGATCTAAGTTATAATATTCTAAAAGTGATTGATATCAATGTGTTTAAAATGACAACTTCATTGCAAACCTTAGATTTATGTAATAATCTGTTAGAGACTATAGATGTAGAAACTTTTTCTAATTTACAGTCACTGAGTAGCATTGATCTTTCGAAAAACGAAATTAAATCTATGCCTGTAAACTTATTTAAGAACAGTAATATTTCTTATTTTTCTGTTACTGCAAATAGATTAGAAGGTTCGCTAGTAAGAGGAATGTTTGAAGGTATCAGTGTTAACCAATTAGATTTTAGTAACCAGTATTTGACAGAAATAAAGGATTACGCTTTTGATGACCTTTACGAACTAAAAAAGATATTTCTCAATTGGAATAGTATTAAGTATTTATCAAACAAATGTTTTAAGACTTTGATGAACCTAGATCATTTGGATTTGTCGAATAACCAGATAACGAGCATAGATTTTGATAAAACAGATCTAATAAATCTTAAATCTTTATTAATAAAAAATAATCTTTTGACAGAAATAAAATATGAGGAACTTGAATGTTTAACTAACCTCGAGTTTTTAGATATTTCAAAAAATCGAATTTCACATCTAACACCTAGCTTATTCCAATCACTGAAGAACTTAATAAACTTAAAAATTCACAGTAATCCATTAGTTGGGATATTAGCTACTGGAACGTTTAATGGATTGGTTTTATTGCCCAGTCTGGATATTTCACATACTATGTTTAGTATAATACAAAATGCCTCATTTACTAATATGAGTAAGCTAAAAGAAGTAAATATGACTGATTGTGAAATAACTGAAATACAATATAATGTGTTCATGCATACAGGGTACATTGAAACACTTGATCTATCTTACAACAGATTAAGAATTTTTTCCATTAATTCAACAGAATTGACCATGCTGTCTTTACTGTTATTAAATAATAATTTCATTAAGACTATTTCATTTACCGAATTGAAGGGCATTCCTCGATTGAATAAAATAACTCTATCGCATAATAATTTAGAAAACATATCCAATGAAACATTTTATGGCCTGATTAATTTATCATACCTAGATCTTTCTTATAATGAAAAGTTAAATTTTACGTCGTCTATGCTAAAAAATAATAAAAACTTAATCACGTTGATTGTGTCTGGTGTTAGAAATGCTATAAATTTTAAGCATATTATGGACGATAGCCCAACCACAAACCTTTTAATTTCAAACGCTAGTATTTCTAACATCAGCCAGTTAAGTCTCGGTAAAATGGTTGGTTTAACTACGTTAGATTTAAGTTTCAATAACGTTTCTAAATTACAATTAGGAGATTTTGAAAATTTACATACACTAAATCTTTTGGACTTGAGTTTTAATAGAATATCGTTTGTCCAGCCAGGTATATTTAAACACAACGCACTTTTGATTTCTTTGAATATTTCGCACAATTTCTTATCTTCCATCAGTTACGGAATTTTTCGCGGATTAAACTCTCTGGAAATTTTGGATATATCATATAATAAAATAAAAGAATTACAAAATGAAAGGTTTTACGAAATCACACATCTAAAAGAGTTGATAGTAGACTTCAACCAAATAGATTTGATAACTATTGAAGAGTTTGATGGAACAAGTTTGTCAAAACTAAGTATAGGCAATAATCCTTTACCTTGTCAAGTCATAGTAAAACTAAATAAACTTGTTACAACTTTTGAAATCACTGCTTTACGACTAGATGAACATAGCAACGAGAATGTAAATGGGATAGTATGTAATAAAGTCCGTACTACTGAACCAATACTTGTACATAATAACGAAGGCAATAATGACGATATACTCAAAAATTTACGTAATATTTTAAACAGTGTAAACAATAAAAATATTGAAGAAGATGTAAACGATAATAAATATTTAGAAAATATATCAAATACTTTACAAAAACTATCCCAAGTCCTAATTAATAATAATAGTACTAATCTTATGCTCAGTAAAATTATGAGATCACTTGAGCAAATATCTGTTACTAATAATGTTGTAACCACTTCAAAAACACCAGTCACAGCTGTCACACATGCGAACACTCGTGCAGCTTTAATAAAAGACAATTTTAATGTAACTCCGTCGATAGATATAATTTCTTATATTAGTCACGTTAAAGGAGAGTTAGAAGACGCTATAGCTATTCAAAAACAAAATATCATTGATCAAATTGAAAGAAAATTGGCATTCAGTGGTAATCGAACAGAATCCTTTTCTTCGAGTGTTCATAATGGAAAACTTTTATCTAATAGCAATGAAAATAAAATATTTTTATTTACGGAAACCTATATAGCTTTAATATTATCTATAACTTTACTTTTTATATTTATTGGACTAGTTTTGTACAGATTATATATAAGTAGATTACGAAGAAGTTTTTCCATAAGCAATCATATATTACCCGGAGCTATGGACAGTTCTTCTTTGTAAAAACAGTATTTTTAATATAGAGATATGATGTCAAAAATTATATTTAATTACTTCTGTATACTTCAATTTAACATTTTACTTTCAACTTATAGTATATTAAAGTACTACAAAATTAGTAGAAAAAAAATAGTATTTCCTGATAAATATGACTAATTTATCATCGTGTAGTAATAACTAGAAAATTAGTACGAGTAGCACCTTGAAGATTATGCTAATTCTCTATCTAAGGAAAAAGATAGCCACGATAAGCTAGCTTATTATTGTAAACCGTTGTTATGTGATCTCGCAATGTGTCTATAAATATTGTGAGAGGATGGACTGCACTATATTATTTCAAACCTCAAACGGCTCAGATATACAATATGTAACCAAACTAGTTATACGAGTATATACACCTTCACCTATCAGTGAAGTTGTATATAGGTATCAATATTAGAATTTGTCTATGTAATCCATTTTGGAAAATAAGGTAATAAAATTACCCCATAGAATCTGAAATAAAATAAAGGTCAATAATGAATTTAGGTAGCTCAGTTGGTCAGAGTACTTCCCCTGTCCTTACACTTAGTTCCTTGACTTGTCAGGGGTTCAAATCCCGTCCTAGATGTTCTCTTTTTGTGATCTAAATCTAAAGGAAAAGTTAGCATACTACCTTAGCGTCACCTCGAGACGTATTTTATGGAGAATTTCGAATATCTGGGAAGTGTCTAAGTTGCTCAGTTGGTCAGAGTATTGGTCGCGGGTTCAAGTCCCACCCTAGATGTTCTCTTTTTCAGATCTAAATCTCAATGAATAAACTTACACGGCAACACAGGAGGGCGTGGTGGCGCAGCCAGGCGCTGTTATGGGCCACCACTAAATATAATTGGATTTCTACTATATGGTGCTGTCAATTTCTTAGATTTTGAAGAGATAGTGGGTAATTATGCCATTCTTAAATGGCATTATAAATCCTAATAGTAAATTTATTTTCATTAATATATTTTTTTATTTCATAAATGTATGCATTTACGGTACCTTTGTCAGTATTGATCGAATACTAATTTTGTTAGATACTGTATAAACACAATTATTCAGTAATTTTTGCGCCGTTTGAGATTGTTGTGCGAGAGTCCGATACTAACGATGCTATTATCAGCATCACTCGCTGAGGTAAGAATATGAGATAGGAGAAGGCTGTTGACATCAATATGTGAACGACCGCAGATGGCCCAGGGTCAGCCGGGGTGCTTGGGAATTGCCTTATTTGGCCACCTTACACTCTGGCATTAGAGACCCGGAACGGCTTGAGGTTTTGGTTGGTTCGAGTCCGACATAACTAACCCCACTGGTCGAAGTTGGGTTACCGTGGGGATTTCCAAACAAAAACCACAATATGACACAGTGCTACCACACCGAGCAAATCTAAAAAATCAAAGATCAATAAGGTCAGTTAAAAGTTATAAACGGTATCACTAACCCGATTGCTTTATATACATATAGATATATACTCGTATATATAAATTTACTACAAGAAGCAGCGATAGCCCAGTGGTGTACGTAACGGACTGCCGAGACGAGGTCTCAAGTTCGATCCCCAGTCGCCCCGGGCACACACCTCTGACTTTTCGTAGTTATGTGTGTATTAAAAATGTTGATTATCGCTCGCTTAGCAATGTGCCCGGTAGATGGCAATGGGCTCGCCCCCTATTACATTGGGACCTAAACATAACTGGCGAATCGTGGGTGTGTAATACACCTCTGCCTACCCCTTCGGGGATACAGGCGTGAAGTTATGTTATGTTTATGTTATGTTAAATTTACTACACAAACTGTATTATCTGGTATTCAATAAAGCCTCGTATAGTCCATATTATCCATAATATCTGTACGAATCCGACAAAATAATTATCTTTAACTTATTTTTGTATCTTTTTTTGACCAGATCTAGAAATATATTTATTAAAATCTACATAACATAGGTGAAAAAACATTAGTGTTATATATTATACTCGTCATTACAATGAAATCGACTGTCGGGTATTGCAACTTTATTTCAAAATATAGTTTAGGTTATAAAATCATTGTATTTTTTTTATCAATAGAGTAAGATTTATGGATAAAATGTTCTCGTACGTATATGAGCTATTAATGATAACATTGTATTTATGCTATTTACTGTCAAAATCCTGTACAACAATGATGATTGATAATCCGAAAATAACATAATAATAATTGTTTATCGTCTCAATAATAAATTGACAATGAAAATCTTAGAACTAAGGCGTTTTTCTATATTTTCACATGAAAGTACTGTAACTAAAGTCTAACTTTTTATTAGCTGCAGTAAAATGACGTTTGTAAATGTCATTCCGTAAAATAATGTTGACAGCTTAATCTCAATAGTGATGTGATTCAGTTCACAAAAGTTTACGGAATATCTAATCGTTCCATAATTTGCCTCATAATGATCATGCTAAATTCTATTTAATATTAATGTAAATAAAAGGCTGTATAAACGTTGATTCTTTTACGCATTAAGCAAGATAACACTCAAGCAACCGCTCTCTCAAGTTGGTAGTACTGATTTTTGGTTATGGTGCTACGATGACGCTTGGCCGCCATTTTGTTTCGGTTGTCATTCGCTCATTCGGCTTCTAACTTCTGTTTTGAGTACACGAATAATTTTGATTTGCCCACTGCGCGTTGTTTTTGTTATCATTATTGTTAAGTTTATGTTACGATGTGTTTGTTTTTCGTTGCCTGTTTTCGTTAATAGTTTTAGTTTTTTTTGTTTGATACATCAAAGACATGGATGCTCTGCCGGGCACATCGCAAGATGGAGACACGTTTTTATCTCCTAAGAAAAAGAGGCCACGTGTAGCTCTAACTGCAACAGAAAAACTTTGGGTCAGAAACGTTTACAAATATGTGTTTGAAGTGAAATGTTCAGAACCAAACATTGAATTACCAAAAACAAGTGAATGCGTTGACAAGGTGGCTGAAGTATTGGGAATATCCGTCCGCACTGTTTATTCTGTTTTAAAGGAGCACAAGGAGAACGACAGCGAATCACCAAAACCTCCCGAAAAAACTGGCCCAAAACTTACCTTTAAAGATAAACTTGATAATATCACATTCACTGCAATTAGACGAATTGTACATCACTTCTTTCATAGAAATGAAATACCCACCATCGCAAAGGTTAGTTTACATGTCGTCACTCATCTTTTTATTATACGTTATGTATGTTTTCTCCTATCCCATGTGTAATATTAACTAATTAGGTAATAACTATATTATTTTTTAGGTGCTGCAAGTTGTAAATGATGAACCAGGATTGCCCAACTTCTCGAAAGAGACACTGAGAAAAATTATGAAACATCTCAATTTCGAATTCGTTACTCGATCACGCAAGAGTGTGCTTATTGATAGACAAGATATCATATCATGGCGCCAGCGCTACCTGCGTTTAATTAAACAATATCGCAGGGAGGGAAAATATATATATTATCAAGACGAGACCTGGGTCAATGCTGGTACGTGATTTTTTATTTTTTTTATTTATTTATTTACAAATAATGGTTACATAATAATATTACAAATAATATCTCGCCAAACTAAAAAGTTTAAGTGTCAACTCTTAGTTTCTTATATTTGTACCATTTTTGTTTTGCTATCGAAACTTATGATTTTTCTTGTTCTTTTCAGGTCATACTACAAAAAAAGCCTGGATTGATGGAAGCATTACCTCTTCTCGACAGGCATTTTTAGACGGCCTGACTACGGGATTAAAAAATCCCACAGGAAAGGGAAAACGACTAATAATTAGTCACATAGGCGGAGAAGAAGGAAGGAAGGAAGGAAGAAGAGATGAATGCAGAGTGTTTCGAGGATTGGTTCCGCGGTATTCTACCCAAACTCAAACCAAATGCAGTAGTCGTAATGGACAATGCACCCTATCACTCTAGGAAGATCCAAACAATCCCGAAGATGTCGTGGACAAAACCACGAATTCAAGAGTGGCTGACTAATAAAAATATTGTATTTGAACCAAATATGGTAAAGGCCACTCTAATAGATATTGTGATACAGCAAAATCTTACTGAGAAATATGCCGTAGACGAGATGGCTGCACATAAAGGCATCACAGTTTTAAGATTGCCCCCTTATCACTGTGAGCTGAACCCCATTGAGTTGGTATGGGCGCAGGTAAAGGGTCACGTTGCAAATAATAATAAGACGTATAAAATGCAAAAAGTTAAAAATTTATTTCAAGAAGGTATAAACAAAGTGACACCGGCTAAGTGGAGTGACTGAGTGTCTCACACTATAAAAGTGGAAGACAAAATGTGCCACCTCGATCATATTATAGATGAAGTGACAGATAGATTTATTATTAGTGTTACCGAAAGCGACAGTGACAGTAATTCCGAAAAAGATTGATTAAAGTACATTATTATGGCATTTTTGTTTCATTTTAAATGTACCTCCCTATACTTCCAATAAAAAAGATCAATCCTCTAGTATAGTAACAATAATAGAATAAAAAAATACATTACAACTTAATATTAAATCTCAAACACAAAACCAAACTGTTCATTCATTTATGATTCACTCATTTAGCTACATCCCTATTTATTTTTCTTCAAAAACCGGCAACCCACAAAACGTCATTTTACTGCAGCTAATAAAAAGTTAGACTTTAGTTCCCAAACTAGGCTGGAGCCTGTATTTTGGGAGTCAGTGGTCAGACGATGTAGTAACATATACGTTGTCCTTTGTGAATCGTGTGATAAACACATTATACAGGTAAGATATAAAACAATTTTTACTATAAATATAAGAATAACTATAAGTTGACACTGTATTTAAGACTTATGTGAACATAATAAAGAGCGACAGGGTTTTTATTTGATTTTATTTTGGTGTGTGTGTGTGTCAGGCTTTGTTGCATTTGTATCATGCTGTATTAATTTTGAATTGTATATTAAATACAAACGCCACGAAACGAATCCTTTTTCTCATTTATTTACATTTTGTTTTCAGCTTCGTTAAAAAGAGTAGGTGTGTATAGTTGAAACAGAAGGTATAATAATAATTGCTTATCTTCATTGTTTTTCTTTCCATTTTCAAACTACACTTTAACATTCCCAAGCAGGTTTCTTTAGGATTCCGTAGCCAAATGGCAAAAAATGGATCCTTTATAGATTTGTCATGTCTGTCTGTCTGTCCGTCCATATGTCACACCCACTTAATTTCCGAAACTCTAAGACCTATGCTGTTGAAAGTTGGTAAGTTAATGTATTCTGTGAACCGCATTGATATTTAAAAATAAACAGAAAAATTTGTGGGTTCCCCCATACTTAGAACTGAAACGCAAAAAAATTTTTCATCAAAACCATACGTGTATACGGTATCTATGGATAGGTCTTCAAAAATGATATTGAGGTTTCTAATATAATTTTTTTCTAAACTGAATAGTTTGCGCGAGAGACATTTCCAAAGTTGTAAAATGTGTGTGTGTGTGTGTGTGTGTGTGTCCCCTGTAACTTCTATAATAAGAGAATAATAAAATTAAAAAATATATATGATAAACTTCCACCGAAAATTGGTTTGAACGAGATCTAGTAAGTGGTTTTTTTAAAATACGTCATAAATTGTAACCGCAATTTACCTTTCATTCAATCAACTCAAATATAAAAATTAAAAAAAAAAACATTATTTCGTTTCTTGCTGCTACGGAACCCTTTTTGGGCGAGTCTGACTCGCACTTGGCCGATTTTTTTTTTATTTACAATAGGCTCGCTCTTGACCCTATCTCACCTGTTAGTAAGTGGTGATTTGGTCGATGGTTGAGTACACTTGCCTAGAAGTAACCTGTTCACTCAAGACTTGAAGACTCCCAGGTTATAATTTATCGGAAACACAAACTCAGGCAGGGCATTCCACTCTTCAGCAGTAGGCATAATGAATATTTTTTATTTTATTTAGTTTCGTCTCGTCTGTTAGGGTAGTAGTACTAAATTGAAAAAAGTCAATACTTTGAATGGGTCTTTTATCTTTGGCCTGCTAGTTCAGTGACATTTATGAATTTTTCCAAGTGTTTTGAGGACAGGGACAGAAGAATTAATTTGATATATTCTTCATTATACCTACTTACATAATACCCACGTTTGTATACACTGAAGAGGTAGGCAGACGTGGATTAACGCCCACATTTCGCCAACTATGTTGCCAGACAGGGCATTCCGCTCTTTTGCAGAACGTATAATGAATGTATTGCTAAAACATTTTGTACGTAAGAATGAAATATCCACTATAATATATTGAGTTCAAAGTTAACGGGATATTTATCATGTGTTGTTTTGATTGTCCGATATTTCGGTAGGTACTGTTGCAAGCGGGGTGCTTGGTTGGGGACCTCCACGCGGTGCACCCTGGGCAACGGAGACGGCAGCGCCTCTCTCCTAGGGCGGGAGAGACGCGGCCGCCTACGGCCAACTCCGACCGAGGCGAGGACGGTCCTGTTGAGGGCTGTTGGGGAACTTTCCACGTGTCCCTCTGATTAGCAGATGGCACAGTGGAGAGCAAGTAAGGGGGCCATCTCGAAACCGGAGATGGCCCAGGGTCAGTCGGGGTGCGAGGGATATGCTCTATGGGTAACCTTACACCCCGGCGTCTTAAGACCCGAGACGGCGTGCGGTTTTAGTCGGTTCAAGCCCGACATAACCGCCCCCGCTGGAGACCCCCCGCTCTCCAGCGGGGGCGGTATCCGAAGGGATTTCCGCAAGAAAAAAAAAAAAAAAAAAGGTACTGTTGCAAGCGCCATGATCACGTAGGAAGTAATTATTTACTGAGTATTAATTAGTTAGTTCTACTTACAAAATCATCTTTTGATTTAGCACGAACGGAAGAAAAGTTTGAATCCGGTTAAGATCGACTTCATCACACAATGCATCTAAGGGCATCTAAGGTATCAAACTGTCAGTCTGATGAGCCATAGAAAGGCTGCTCTACAAAAACGAAACAGGCCGATCTTAACCTTATTTTTCCGTGCGGAAATCCTTTGGGATACCCCCCGCCGACCAGCGGGGGTGGTTATATCGGGCTTAAACCGAGTAAAACCGCACGCCGTCTCGGATCTGCAGACGCTGGGGTGTTAGGGGGCCCTAAGGCATTTCCCTTCCACCCGGGCTGACCCAGGGCCATCTCCGGCTTCGAGATGGCCTTCTCAGTTTTGGGAACCACCCCTGCCTCGCCCCCAGAAAGCGGGGGAACGCGGCGCCGCTACGGCCTGCTTCTGCTAGGGTGACAGGTAGCTCCACCTGTCACCCCTAGGCCTGCGCTTATGGAGGACGTAGGTCGTTGCACCTCGCGGGCTCTGCGGATCGGGAGAAACCTGAGTCCCTCCCAGAGCCGCTCTTACCTGAACACTCACACTTTTGCCGACGTGCCAAATAAAAAGGCGGGTACTGTAATTTAGTTTAATTCACGTGTACTTATCTGTAGTTATATAAACGAAATAATTATTACGGATTTTCTTTTGCACAAGCATAACATACTCACGCAGACAGAGACGACAGCCCGCCAACTGCTTCTGTCCTTACATACTTCACAAGCTTCCTCTACTAACCTCTACTAACCTTTCATGCAAGTTTCTTTTGTTATTGATATGACATACAAATTTAAAGAGTCCTTACGAGACGCATTGTTTGTTGAGTTTCCATTAAGATAAGATGCGTCTTTGTATTATTAATGATATTTTATAATTGATAACACGCTGTTATCTACTATTTTGATAAGAAAAAATTGGCAGTCTTCTAATACTGATAAAACTTTCGTAGATTTATATAATTATACAAGCATAAGCCAATTAGATCGAACCCCGGGTGCAAATATTGATTCCGTTCCTACGAATCGCAGGAACCTATTCCGGGATACACCCTAAAGTGGTTTAGATTTTATTTAGATTAGATTTATGTTCATATTTAGCTTCCTTAAATCTTGATGTATGGGGCCCCAGTAAGCGGGACCCAGGCTTTGGGAAGCCTCGTGTAACCGGCAACAACGCTTCATAAACACTTCATATACGCTAATTGTAGACCGACGTTCAAAATTTGAGTTTCTTGTACACTACATTTATGGTCACACCTAGCTTCCCTCTAACTCAACTAAATGAACTGAGCAAAAGTTAAATGAAAGACATCGTATTTTTCTACAACCGAACTAATGCAACTGTAGAGTTGCAGAAGTTCGATCAACTGGACTACGCACCGCGCTAGGGCTACAAAAGAGTAGCAATAGTTTGGAGTCTTTTTACAACCGAACTAATGCAACTGTAGAGTTGCAGAAGTTCGATCAACTGGACTACGCACCGCACTAGGGCTACAAAAGAGTAGTAATACTTTGGAGTCTTTTTACAACCGAACTAATGCAACTGAAGAGTTGCAGTAGTTCGATCAACTGGACTACGCAGCGCACTAGGGCTACAAAAGAGTAGCAATAGTTTGGCGTTTCTGTACAACCAAACTAATGCAAGTGAAGAGTTGCAGTAGTTCGATCTACTGGACTACGCACCGCACTAAGGCTACAAAAGAGTAGCAATAGTTTGGCGTTTCTGTACAACAAAACTAATGCAAGTGAAGAGTTGCAGTAGTTCGATCAAACGGACTACTGGCAGTAGGACGTTCTAGCGTACAGATACAATACATGAGAAATACACAGCAGGAAATAACCTTGAGTATAACTTGAGATGAAGTTAGATGACAACAATACATCAACCTAATTACACACTAAGCTGTGGTCACATGATTGCCACAGTCGTAGTCTTCACGCAAATATTCTAGGTGGATCACACTTGAAGTCTTCTCATAATTATAATAAAAATAACATTATAAATATTGACAATCCTATATCTATACTAATGTTATAGAGGGAGAGGCCCAGTTTTCTGAGTTTGTTTATATTTTTTGGTAATCTTCGGAACCAGTGCACTTATTGGAAATATTCTTTCACCATTTAAAAGGTACATTATCCCCGATGGACATCTATACTAATATTATAAAGAGGAAAATATTGTATGTAAGTATGTTTGTAACGAATTGGCTCAAAAAGTACTGGACCGATTTAAAAAATTCTTTCACCATTTGAATGCTACATTATCACTGATTAATATAGGCTATTTTAATTGAATGAAAAAAAATAAGGATCCCTACTAAAACCACAATAATGTTATCCAAGGTGTAAAAAAAACCCTATAAAATATTTTTCATCGCATGCGCTGGTAGGTTATATGTTATGTGTAAATTAAAAGGCAGTGGCACTTCGGGAGTGCCGACAAAAGTAAAACTTGAACAATTACGTGTATTTTTTGAATTGTCATCAATTATCTCCCTCCCTCCCTCTGTCACTACCTCCCTCACTTAATCAACCTCTTACCGACCGACTAGCAAGTCATCTATAAATATTTTGTTTTTTTTTCACACACCATTGGATACAATTTTACAAGTGCCATTGATAGGATACTTCACCCCATCTTAATTATTGAAAATCTGTTAGTAGTTAATTACCATGATGAGAGAATGCTGAACAAAACCGAAGCAAGCTGATAAAATCCGAACGCTCATGTTTCTTCCCGATGACGACGTGCCAAGTCAAATAGCCAGGTACTGTACAAACGCCGTCTTATAGTCTAAGATCCGGTTGCCAGATAAACTCATCTATTTTTTTTTTAGGGGAATATGTTTTTCCCGGATTACCTTTCAAAATGTAGCCGCAAATATCCTACTAATATTATAAATGTGAAACCTTGTGAGGGTGGATGAGTGTGTGGATGTTTGGTACTGTCTCACTCAAAAACGGCTGAACAGATCTAGATGAAATTTGGCACATTATATTCTGGAATAACACATTTTTATCCCGGGAATAGATTCCTAACATACAGGCCTACAGGAATCTTTTAAACATGTTATGTTTAATAGATTCCTGTAGGCCATGATATCAGAATCAATATTAACCACGGGTGGAACCAAGGGCAACAGCTAGTATTTGAAGATGATTGGATAATTGATGTGCATGAATATGTCTATTTGCATTGGTCTGGGTATTTCTATGTATAATATATATAAATTTACAAAAAAAATGTATGTTTATCCGCATTCTAAAACCGATAACACAAGCTAGTTGAGATATGCTTACTTTTGGTCTTGATAGCGTTGTGTCACAGCTTTTTTTTTTTTTAACGTGCGGAAATCCCTTCGGATACCCCACCGCCGGCCAGCGGGGGTGGTTATGTCGTGTCTCGACTAAAACCGCACGGTGTCCTCCCCAAGTGTCCGTTGCCGGGCACCCCGGCTTGTGTAGAATATCATTCAATATTTATTTATTTACCGTTCATAACAATTGCCCATCTATGAAAATTGTATTTTCATTAAAAATAGATGATCGTAGTATCTGACAGTCGGATCTCGTACTATTGAGTACATTAAACTGATAGCTTATCATGTTGTGCTGAAATAAATATAATCATTACTCAATAAAGGTCCCAGTCTGACTTTTAATTCCATCGAAGTATATAAGCAACATTAACAATGTTCAGATTTGTGGCGTTGCTATACTTTGCAGTCAATTTGTGCATTGCCCGGCCTAGCGAAGAGCCACTTGCTAACATCGAGTAAGTCTATCAATCTTCTAATCTATATATAGGTACGGCCTCTGTGGCGTAGCGGTAGTGCATTCGACTGCTACGTCAGGGGGCGCGGGTTCGATTCCCGCTCAGTGCAAATATTTGTATGCATGAATATGTCTATTTGCATTGGTCTGGGTATTTCTATGTATAATATGTATGTATTTACAAAAAAAAAAGTATATAAGTATGTTTATCCGCATTCTGGAACCCATAACACAAGCTAGTTAAACTATGCTTACTTTGGGTCTAGAAAGCGCTGTGTAGAATGTCGTAGAATATTTATTTATTTATTTAGATATAAAAATGAATCGCAAAATGTGTTGGTAAGCGCATAACTCAACAACGCCTTGACCAATTTGACCAATTCATTTTTTTTAATGTTCGTTGAAGTCCACGGATGGTTTATACGGCGAGAAAAGTTTAAAAAATTGCATAAAAAAATTACAGGCATGTTTGGTATAAATAGGTGCCACGAGGCGAAGTATGCCACGGGCGAAGCCGCGGGGGACAGCTAGTCTAATTTATAAAATTCTCGTGTCGCGGTGTTTGTAGTTAAACTCCTCCGAAACGGCTTGACCGATTCTCATGAAATTTTGTGTGCATATTGGGTAGATCTGAGAATCGGACAACATCTATTTTTTATCCCCCTAAATGTTAAGGGTAGTCCACTACCAAATTATTTTTAATTTTTAGATAAAAAAATTTTTTTTTATGATACAGCATTAGAAAATACATACAACCCTGAATTTTCAACCCTCTCAGTGATCAAACCCTATTTTTCCATCGCGATTTTTATTATTTTTATTGTTAATAATTTCCTTCAATTATGATTTTTTTCTCAATTCAATTTGATCTTCTGCCTTTGCCGGTCGATAACCGATCAACTATCAATCGATCAGTTATCCCCGCTAGATGTCTACCGTTGTCACCTCTCATCCAGCAAACATCACGGAGTAGGGATGAGAACGAAGCCGGTCTCCTGTCTTACTCACTATACAGTTTTTGGCATACTTTCATTGTCTACAACGCTTTCGACTATAAGTATATATAATATATAACTTGAGTTATGTTAATTGAACGATTCAAACAGAACAAAATATTTTATTTCCAATTCATGTCTGTTTATTCGCGATTGACGCAAAAACTACTGAAGGGATTTTGATGCTATAGACAGACACACACACACGCAAACAGACACGTCAAACTTAATGACACCCCGTCGTTTTTGAGTCAAGGGTTAAAAAATAGAAAGCTTCATACAATGCCATCGAAGTCGTCGAAATCGTTCGAAATCGTCTTGTATGAAAGGATGTAGTTGCCTCTGCCCTTAACAATAATACTTAATTATTATATTATTAATAGACCTAGGTTTTCTAAGTCACCAGTTGCTATAGGCAAAAAGTATATTATCTCTATAGTTTTTTATGAAGAAATTAACCATTCTATCTTATCGACTTGTGAATTTATCCAAGGGCACATTCTAATAACATTATTGTGAAATATTTAGTATGAACAGCTGAGTACTAAACTCATGATAACAAAAACCATCTGTAATATTATAAAAGCGTTAGGCAATAGAGCATACTTAATGGATTCTATCGCGATTTATTAGATGTTATTTTATTATTTACATTGGACCCGACGTTTCGGTTGCTTTTCAGCAGCCATGGTCACGGGGAGGTGAGGGAACATCAAATAAATCGCGACAGAATTCGTTACAAATAGTTTTATTTCAATGTGTAACATTCGCGTAAACTTCCGACAATATTGAGCATATTTAATAGAAACTTAAGTACAGTCTGCTGCAGTGACGTCCTTCGCTTTTTTTCTGTGGATTGTAACGTCAGGTGTAGGTCTATTCCAGAGCCTGTGTTAGGGAGTCATTGCGGTTTGGTATCGCAAGGACATTTATTTTCGCCTTAGTATATAAGTGGTATTAAGGAGAGGGAACGTGGACAAAATACCTCAGATATTTAGTCAAATATTCGCCTCTTGTGTCTTGATGATCAAGTCATTTTGCATCTTTGGCGAAGGAGTAGAAGAAAATGGAACACAACATTTCTTTTTATCTTTATTTTTTTATAGAGGGCTTGGTACACAAAAGAAAGCGACCGTGTCGCCCTCGTGCAACAACTTACACACTTAACAACACGATAACGTGTTGATAATAAAATAAGATTATAAAATCTAGCCATTTATCCAAACTTCACTAATTTGTACAGCTCTTTGGCACTCCTAGATTCCAGTTGGCTCAACACAGAATTGCACCAGCCTACGTCAATGATGTTGTTGAGTATATTACTTCTAAACTAGACTTATTGAGCTGAGTGAAGCGAAGCTCTTATACGTGGCTAAGCCGTTTAGTCGAGACTGTACTCCTCCGGAACCACAATACCGATCTTGACCAAATTTGCCATGGTGATAGTGTAGACAGCGCTGAGTGTTAAGAGGGGTCAACTGTTCAAATACAATGTACCATTGAGAAATAATCACCGAAAAACAGTTTCACGAGCGCGCGGCCATTTTTTTTTTTTTTTTTTTTAACGTGCGGAAATCCCTTCGGATACCCCCCCGCCGGCCTGCGGGGGTGGTTATGTCGTGTCTCGACTAAAACCGCACGGTGTCCTCCCCAAGTGTCCGTTGCCGGGCACCCCGGGTAAGCCCTCGAAAGGATAACCCCAGGGTTGCCGGCGGACTGCGCGACCGTAGTAAGATGTCTTATTTTCAAGTAAGAGTCGTGCTCGGTCAGCTCAATTTATTTCAGTCGCACCCTGCACTGAATTCCTAGTTTCTTATCCACCCCCGCTAGCCAGCGGGGGGGTATCCGAAGGGATTTCCGCACGTAAAAAAAGAAATGCTGAGATGGCGACCTATTGAGGCTCGCACACCTATCATCTATATGTTGTTTTTTTTTTGTTACCTATGTGTGCTTAGTCCCAACGCACACATAGATAACAAAAGGGACTATCGACCTCCATGATCGGGGTCTGAGGACGGTAGTTGGCCGCCTCGCTGTCCGTACAGAATCAGGCCAAGATGGAGGCGTGTCGTGTGTGTCCCACACACGCTTGCCAACTCACCGTCGCTCTATAATACCCGACCCCATAGGAGAGGCCGCGATGCCGGCCAAAGTCCACCCGTAATCCTGGGGTTATGCTTTCGAGGGCTGACCCGCGGTGCCCGGCAATGGACACTTGGGGAGGACACCGTGTGGGTTTAGTGGGTCCGATTCCGACACGCCCATCCCATCGTTGGCACCGATGCTGCGGTGAAGCCCGTGGGGATTCCAAACGTTAAAAAAATAAAAAATAAAAACCTATGTATGCGTATCCTTAATAAACATATTTTCTTTCTTCTTCTTACTTTCTTTCTAATTGCTTCGTTCTGGACACACTCCACTAAAACATGATACACATCTTGGATCATACCGGAGCACAACATGGACGATGCTTTTAAAAGTGAATGCAAATAAAAGCTTCGGGATTAAGACAATTTCACCTTCAAGCCTGCTGATTTATGACAATGCTCTGGCGCAGGTTTTCCACCTGCGGTTGGGAGGTTAGACAGCAGTCGATTTCAAAACCGTATAAATAATAAATCATTAATAAATATTCTACGACATTCTACACAGCGCTGTCTAAACCCAAAGTAAGCATAGTTTAACTAGTTTGTGTTATAGGTTCTATAATGCGGATAAATATACTTTAATACTTTTTTTTGTATATATATTATACATAGAAATACCCAGACCAATGCAAATAGATATATTCATGCATACAAATATTTGCACTGAGCGGGAATCGAACCCGCGCTCCCTGTCGTAGCAGTCGAATGCACTACCGCTACGGCACAGAGGCCGAAATCAAAAGGAGGAGAAGGACTAAACGGCTCTAATCCCCCCGGATATACCCTGGGGGTGGTTATGTAGCATTCGAACCGACTAAAACCGCACGCCATCTCGGATCTTCAGACGTAAGGTGAGGGAAGGTGTAAGGTGTAAGGTGCAAGGCATTTCCCTCGCACCCTGGCTGACCCAGGGCCATCTCCGGATTGGAGATGGCCCCCTCGGCTTAGAAGTAAGCGGACCCTGGGCTTCGAGGTGAAAGCTTCGGATGCAACTGGGTACAGCGTTGAGATGGTGATGATGTTAAATACATCTATACTATTAAACAATTGTAAATGAGTTGTCTGTACATTGGAGATATTAAAAACAAGTTGAATTCCTGAGACGAGCTCAGCCGAATATAAGGGATTTTTTTTTTCTTTATCTTGCAATGGTTCACCCCAGCACGAATCTATTACCGAGAACAGCAACTCGATAGCTCATCTCCTTCATACCCAAAACCGTAACAGAAAATTGGCAACGACGACGTCGACGACAACTCAATAGCAATAGGGCTTTTCTAAAGAAAATCCCTAAAAATACTTGGGTTATGTTAAATGAACGATTCTGAACACAACACAGGTAAGAAGTGAAACTTCTTTATGACCTTATTTTTCGAAAAATTGGTTAAATAAAGTTAAATTAGATAAAGTTTACATAACATAACATAAACTCACGCCTATGTCCCCGAAGGGGTAGGCAGAGGTGCTAGCACCCACATTTCGCCAGTTTATGTTTAGGTCCCAATGTAATAGGTGGCGAAGCCCGTTGCCATTAACCTGCGATAAATACACACATAACTTCGAAAAGCATCGAAAAGTCATTGGTGTGTGCCATGGTAAAACCTGGGATCGAACCCGAGACCTCGTCTTAGCAGTCCATTACCCATACCACTAGGCTACCGCGGCTACCTTTTTTTTTTTTTTTTTATCGTGCGGAAATCCCTTCGGATACCCCCCCGCGTGCCAGCGGGGGCGGTTATGTCGGGCTTGAACCGACTAAAACCGCACGCCGTCTCGGGTCTACAGACGCCGGGGTGTAAGGTTGCCCATAGAGCATATCCCTCGCACCCCGACTGACCCTGGGCCATCTCCGGTTTCGAGATGGCCCCCTCGGGTTTTGGAACCACGGTGTCCCCGTCTTGCCCCGGTTTGGGGGAGGGGCGCTAGTCGCCCCACCGTCCCGGCCTGCTTCTGCTGGGGTGACAGGTGGCCTCACCCGCCACCCCCAGGCCTGCGCTCATGGAGGACGGAGGTCGTTAAGCGACCTCCGGCGCCTGAGTTTACTGCGACGCGCGGAGGCTACCGCGGCTACCTAAAGTTTAACAAAAGACTTAATAACATAGACATGAATACAAATAATACAATTATTTCATTTTACCTTATTACTACTAAGATTATTACAGCATTTCATTAAAGTACCAACAGTCGTATGAGTTAATAATAACTAGTCCTAATGGAATTATATACATTGACCGATAGTTACAATCAAAAACTGAGGTTAACCTTAAATAACTTGAAAAAAAAAAATACCATAATCACACCCACGTGTTAGAAAAAGAGATATAATTACTTACTTTTTTTAGAAATTCACAGGAATTAGGATTAAAATAAACCCTTTGATTTTGCTGATCACTATCAGTCGAATATATCGACTTTTTTTTTAAAGATAAACGTAACGAAAAATTGTGACGGTAATTTTTTTTCCAATGCCGATAAAGAAGGAATTCTTGTATGTTTGTCTGTTTATCTGTTTACTCGCGATGGATACTACTAAACTAACTACTACGGACTATTGAACGGATTTTCTATCAAAAAGTTCTTGGTCACACCTAAAATCTGCCGTAGAACCGGACATATGTCAGTTTGGGTCTAGATGGCGTTGTGTACTTTGTTTTTTTTTTTTATATTTAGGACACGTCAATTTGACTTCACCTCGCCTGATGGTAAGCTGAAGGTAAAGTCTCGGGAAAGAGGGTCACCATTACATACACGTACCATGTTAACAATGGTGGCACTCAGCTTGACGGCCTCATCAGAAGAGGATTGTCGTCGCAGCACCGTGTGACACCCGCCGGTCCCACTAGTGCTGCGACCACAACCCCCCTGCCCGGCTATGCACTTGCTGACCCCTGAACGCAATCAAACCGAAATTGGATTACTATGGAGGGTTTTTCGCAATCGTGCACTGTGGTACCTACCCGGCCGAATTTTGTGACAAATTTGTGTCGTCAAATTTCTACCTATACAATATTTATATACAATATTTATATATTTACATTTATAAAACGATAACTGACCTCCGGGCGGGTGGAGTAGGGGATATCAGCTAGTAATTAATTAAATAGTTAATTTTTATTGTAATGTAATCAATTGAAAATACAACCCCGTTATAAAGTATTTAGACAATACTTTCTTTTGCCCGTGGCAATTCCCGCTTCACAGAAGAACCTATTCCAGAGCTAAAAAGTAGCTTATGTGTTATTCCAGTATATAATCTATCCTTGTACCAATTTTCAGTCAGATCCGTTTAGCAGTTTTAGCGTGAAAGAGTATCAAACATCCATACATAAATACTCACAAACTTTCGTGTTTATTATTATAGTAGGAATTAGTAGGATAAAATACGGTTTTAAAATATCGGTACCACAATATCAATTTTGTGTCCACAGATTCGACAGAGATTTCAAAAATGTCATCTCGGTTCCACCTAACTGCAGACCGGGACAGTCATTGGTCAATGGTCAATGTCGCGACGTATGGACAAAGTTTGTATGAAACCAATTACATGATCATGTCATTTCACGATAAATAGTAGTAGCTAAGTTTTGCAATTTACTTCTCATTTGTTCAGTTTCTCTGGTTGATTGAGTCGTTATTTCTGTTCTAAAAATCACATCTTCATCCTCGTCTGATGCTGCAATGGACGAACTACTAGAAGACAAATTAAGAACTGGCTCAGAAGAAGTACTTGGGATACTACTGGCTTTTTTTAAAAACTCATCATACTTTCTCTTCCTTGTCTCTTTACGGCAGATAGATGTAATAGACACTTTATCAACAGCCCCAATATACATTTTTCGTTCATTTCTTTGGTCTTTCAAAAAGGTTTCTTCCGCAATAGGGACTTTAATCTAATAATAATATTCTATGACATTCTACACAGCGCTTTCTAGACCCAAAGTAAGCATAGTTTAACTAGCTTGTGTTATGGGTTCCACAATGCGGATAATCATACTTATATACTTTTTTTTTTTGTAAATATATACATATTATACATAGAAACACCCAGACCAATGCAAATAGACATATTTATGCATACAAATATTTGCACTGAGCGGGAATCGAACCCGCGCCCCCTGTCGTAGCAGTCGAATGCACTACCGCTACGCCACAGAGGCTGTCAAAAAAAAATGCTAAGATGATCCGTATTCGATACCCAATAGCAAAAAAAAAGCAAATTTATAAGTATTTTGGATACAAGTATAATCAAAACAATCAATTTTCAATATAGATTAATTATATTTTGTGATTAGTGTTATCGTAAAAATTATAATAAGGAAAAAAAGCAAAACAAATCAAATACCTATCTTTGTGTTTTTTTTTATATTTAGGACACGTCAGTTTGACTTCACCTCGCCTGATAGTAAGCTGAAGGTAAAGTCTCAGGAAAGAGGGTCACCATTACATACACGTAGCATGTTAACAATGGGTGGCACTCAGCCTGACGGCCTCATCAGAAGAGGATTGTCGTCACAGCATCGCGTGACAGCCACCGGTCCCACTAGTGCTGCGACCATAATCCCCCTGCCCGGCTATGCACTTGCTGACCCCTGAACGCAATCAAACCGAAATTGGATTACTATGGAGGGTTTTTCGCAATCGTGCACGGTGGTACCCACCCGGCCGAATTTTGTGACAAATTTGTGTAATCAAATTTCTACCACCAGTATATATAAAATAAAATCTAAATCAAAGTCATCATTTCGGTCATATATAAAATAACACTTAAAGTTTTAGATCGGAAAAAGTGAACATCCAGGACGGGACTTGAACCCGCGACCAGTCCCTTACAGGGGGAATGCTCTGACCGACTGGGCATCCGGGAATAGTAACTCTGTTGGTCAGAGTATTCTTCCAGTTAAATCTATAGGAAAAACAGGCATACCTACTCATTTATAATAATTTAAAAAATCCGTTAGCGATCACTATCTGCGAGACATCGGCTATATCTAGACATTGGTTACTCCTTATATCATATATATATATATATATATATTGTGTAATTGTAATTTTAAGTATGTATATGTAGGTACAACAACCGCGGTAGCCTAGTGGTATGGGTAATGGACTGTTGAGACGAGGTCTCGGGTTCGATCCCAGGTTTTACCATGGCACATACCAATGACTTTTCGATGCTTTTCGAAGTTATGTGTGTATTTATCGCAGGTTTATAAGTGCCCGGTTAATGGCAATAGGCTCGCCACCTATTACATTGGGACTTAAAAACATAAACTGGCGAAATGTGGGTGCTAGCACCTCTGCCTACCCCTTCGGGGACATAGGCGTGAGTTTATGTATATGTATGTATGTATGTATATGTAGGTGTGTGTACATATTTATAAGTAAGTATTTGTATAGTTTTAAAAGAATGTTCGTTTGGCAATCATCTAAATTGTACCTATATTTAGGTATCTAAATTGATCAATTACACCACACTACCCAAATACAAATTCCGATTCTTTTACTCCATTCAATGGTTGCCTGCAAGAGATTGCCACAGTGCGATAAGGCCGCCAATTGTATTTACCATAGTGTGATATTTGTATTTCTTTCATCTTATTCTTGGTGTACAATGAAGAGATACTACTAATACTATTACTAATTGCTTCAGATTATCATTAAAATAACGCTTATAATAAACGTTGTTTTAAATAAATAAATACGACATTCTACACAGCGCAATCTAGACCGTAAGCATAGTTTAACTAACTTGTGTTATGGGTTCTAGAATGCGGATAAACATACTATTTTTTTTTTGTAAATATATACCATATTATACATAGATACACCCAGACCAATGCAAATAGACCTATTCACGCATACAAATATTTGCACTGAGCGGGAATCGAACTTGCGCCTCATGCAAACAGTCGAATGCACTACCGCTACGCCACAGAGGCCGTCAAGAGAGGAGGTGTTTTTATAGCCTGTATCATATTTATAGTGGAAGCGGCGATAGCCCATTGGCGTACGTAACGGACTGCTGAGACGAGGTCTCGAGTTCGATCCCCAGTCGCCCCGGGCACACACCTCTTACTTTCCGTAGTTATGTGTGCATTAATAAATGTTAATTATCGCTCGCTTAATAATGTGCCCGGTAGATGGCAATAGGCTCGCCCCCTATTACATTGGGATCTTAACATAACTGGCGAATCGTGGGTGTGTAATACACATCTCTGCCTACCCCTTCGGGGATACAGGCGTGAAGTTATGTTATGTTATATTTATATCCAAATTTGCTAGCCAATAAATCACCATCCCATGTCATCAAAAGCTCATACTTCAAAACCTCCGGATGTGGCATACCTTGTCTTTTACGAGAGCGATTGCCGTTAATCAGCAGGCGTTTCTAGGCAATAGATACAAAAGATAAAAATTCTCGCAGTATAAACTCACATCCTGCTGGCCTGGGTGTTACTTTTACATATTTTTTTATCTACATATGTTTATCCGCATTCCGGAGCCCATAACACAAGCAGAGATAAGCTATACTTACTTTGGGTCTAGATAGCGCTTTGTAGAATGTCGTACTTACATTCTTTTTATCATTCAATCTTTTTCAACCGCTGGTAATTTTAAAAAATGTGTTTCCAAACTGTATCAGTAAGTGAGGTCCTACAATAATGTAATACTTGACGGGCTGATATTAATGACTGTTAAAACATATTTTAACATTATTGTAGGCTTCAAGTAGAAGAAATTTAGTAATATTAGTATTAGTAGTAGTATTATTTAGTTTAGAAATTTGATGACACAAATTTGTCACAAAATTCGGCCGAGTGGGTACCACCTTGCACGATTGAGAAAAAACCTACATAGTAATCCAATTACGGTTTGATTGCGTTCAGGGGTCAGCAAGTGCATAGCCGGGCAGGGGGATTGTGGTCGCAGCAGTAGTGGGACCGCCTGAGATTTTACCTTCAGCTTACCATCAGGCGAGGTGAAGTCAAATTGACGTATCCTAAATATAAAAAAAGCACTTACTATAATGCCAGGTTTAAAAGTAAATAAATTTATCTGTCCACAGTTTTGAAGGAGATTCTAGAAATGTAATCACAGTGCCCCCTAACTGTCCGCCTGGACAAGCGTTGATCAATGGCCAATGCCGCGAAGTATGGATAAGGTTCGTATGTAACTGCAATAGCGTTATTATTTTTCTTTTTATGTACATACTACCAGTTGTCCGCGACTCCATCCGCGTGGAATTCTGATCCTATTCCCGCAACTCATGAAAAACTTATTCATAAAAAGTAGCCTATGTTATTCTAGACTACAATCTATCCCTGTACCATATTTCAACCAGATCCGTTCAGCCGTTTGAACATGCAAACATCTTCACAAACTTACATTTTTAAACAATTATAATTAATTAATTAATATAAATAATTAATTACTAATTGTAATGTACCCTTTTTTTTTCGTGCGGAAATCCCTTCGGATACCCCCCCGCTTGAACCGACTAAAACCGCACGCCGTCTCGGGTCTACAGACGCCGGGGTGTAAGGTCACCCATAGAGCATATCCCTCGCACTCCGACTGACCCTGGGCCATCTCCGGTTTCGAGATGGCCCCCTCGGGTTTGGGAACCACGGTGTCCCCGTCTTGCCCCGGTTTGGGGGAGGGGCGCTAGTTGCCCCACTGTCCCGGCCTGTTTCTGCTGGGGTGACAGGCGGCCTCACCTGTCACCCCCAGGCCTGCGCTCATGGAGGACGGAGGTTGTTAAGCGACCTCCGGCGCCTGAGTCGCCTGCGACGCGCGGCGAGCAAGTTGCAGGCTCGGCGGGCCGGGAGAGTTCTAAATCTCTCCCGGGCGTGCTCCGCCATCTCCTTCGCGAGCATTACATGCTCGCAGAAGGAGGTGGCGGCGGCCCACGTGCTCGCGCTTCGCACCATTGCCGCAATCATGCTGCCGAGCGAGAGGACTCCCACCCCGATGGCTGCCACGAGGTCACGCCTCGGCGCCTCCCACGCCGGGCAGTCCGTCAGCGTGTGCAGCCATGAGTCCTCGCTCGCGTCACAGTGATGACACTCAGGCGTTGGCTCCTTCCTGATCCGATGCAGGTGGTCCCCGAAGCACCCCTTCCCGGAGATCACCTGCGTCAGTCGGTACGAGAGGCTTCTGTGTCGCCTCTCTAGCCAATCCTCCATGATGGGCCTTACCGCCGCTATTGCGGCGTGCCCTGCGCTTGGTCGCCCAAGTCGTTCCTTCCACTCCACCACGATGGCCTGGCGGAGCTGGGACTGCACGGCCTCGATTTCTCGATGCTCGGGGTTCCGTCCCTAATTGTAATGTACCTTTTTCTTTTTTTTTTTTTTTTATCGTGCGGAAATCCCTTCGGATACCCCCCCGCCGGCCAGCGGGGGCGGTTATGTCGGGCTTGCACCGACTAAAACCGCACGCCGTCTCGGGTCTTCAGACGCCGGGGTGTAAGGTTACCCATAGAGCATACCCCTCGCACCCCGGCTGACCCTGGGCCATCTCACCACTAACAGCATCGCTCATCCTGTCTCCTCTGAAAGCAGAGGAGTACGGAGAGCGATGTGTTCCCGCCACGTTGGGTATTGGCCGACGATCAATGCCAACCCTATGAAGGGGTGAAGGGGAAGCCATTGACCGCCGCCCAGGGTGTACCGGCCGCTCCGATTCCGTTCCCCCCGGACTGCAGCGGGATCGGAATCGGAGCGACACTCGAGGAGGTTACCCAACACACACCCCAATTGTAATGTACCTTTTTTTTTTTTTTTTTTATTTATCGTGCGGAAATCCCTTCGGATACCCCCCCCGCCGGCCAGCGGGGGCGGTTATGTCGGGCTTGCACCGGCCGGTACACCCTGGGTGGCGGTCAATGGCTTCCCCTTCACCCCTTCATAGGGTTGGCATTGATCGTCGGCCAATACCCAACGTGGCGGGAACACATCGCTCTCCGTACTCCTCTGCTTTCAGAGGAGACAGGATGAGCGATGCTGTTAGTGGTGAGATGGCCCAGGGTCAGCCGGGGTGCGAGGGATATACTCTATGGGCAACCTTACATCCCGGCGTATTAAGACCCGAGACGGCGTGCGGTTTTAGTCGACGGCGGGGGGGGGGGGGTACCCGAAGGGATTTCCGCACGAAAAAAAAAATGAGAAAGGTAAACCTTTACCCCACATTTCTAAAAAAAAATTGTTCGGTTATATCTGTCTGCAGATTTAATGGAGATCCTAGAAATGTGATCACCGTACCTCCTAACTGCCCACCTGGACAAGCACTGATCAATGGACAATGTCGCGACGTATGGACAAGGTTTGTATAGATCAGTAATTTTTATGATGAAAATTTCGAAGCCTAAGTTGCCCTTCAATATATGAATATCAAACTGAATGACGTAACTAGATGAATTAACCAACGTTAAAGATACGTTGTTGATTAATCTAACCACATCCTTCGTTAAGGTTGATATACATTGATACTGCAGCTGGCGTCAGCATCATTGGATTCCGGCGCTAGATCAGCACTGACAAATGAAACGCGAGATTACTGTACGATTCGGCGCTAGCGATATCGACTAGCGTTCACTGGCGCGTAGTGTTTACTAGGACGGTTACCAATTTCGCATTCAACCCAAACTTAAGCGTAGCGAGATTTGCCTATCCAACAATAGGTCAACGTGACCGGTCGACTTTTTCCATTGATTTTGTTTTTAGGTGATTATTCCTCGATGGTAAGACCGATCTGGACATTCGACCTTTACGACACTCAGTAATGTCTACTTGATCACCGTGGCAAATTTGGTCGATATCGGTCCAACGGTCTCGGAGGAGTATCATTTGTTTTAAATGCAACTTTGAAACCAAAGACGCTTCGCTCGCCTTCGGCTCGGTACGCTTAATTATCTGGGTGACATTATATTTCTTGACGTTTTGTAAAAATGAAATCTAGCTAGATCGATTTATCGTCACCGAAACCCCCTTTTTTTTAGCGTGTGGAAACCCCCACTGTCTTCACCCTATCGGTGCTGACGATGGGGTGGGCGTGTCGAAATTGGACCGACTAAAACCACACGGTGTCCTCCCCGAGTGTCCATCGCCAGGCACTCCGGGTAAGCCCTCGAAAGGATAATCCCAGGGTTACCGGCGGACTTTGGCCGCCACCGAGGCCTCGGCGAGTGGGGTCGGTGGGATACCGCGGCCGCAGCCCCCCTCAGTTTCGATACCAGACTTTGGAGATGTGGTCCGAAGTCCCGAAGTCCGGCTATCGAGTACGAGCCCAAGGTACTTAATCGATGCATCGATGCCGATGCTTACGTCCCCTACGGTTATGCTGGTTCCCGCAGGTGACCCCCTACGAGGCCCGTGAAAACACATAGCCTCGGATTTGTGGAGAGCCACCTCGAGTTCCAGCCGCCTTATTCGACCCACGACTTGAGCAACCCCTGCCGTGGCTTTTAGTGCCGCGCTTCGGTGCGTTGCTTCCCGCGCCATAACGAGGGTGTCGACAGCATAACATGTTATGCTGACGCCCTCGAGCAACGAACCGCGCAGCACCCAATCGTATCCGATGTCCCCGAAACCCCCTGTATACTAAATTTCATGAAAAAGATTTTCTATATACATACAAGAATTGCTTGTTTAAAGGTGATAGATATGGATCCAGCGCCACTAGCACGGGCTGCGTGGCGGGGTCACTGGAACGAAAAATAGGGGACCGGTCTATTCCAATCCAGTGCTCTCATCGATATAGTGCTAATCCAGCACCGGAATTCAGTGATTCTGGTACCAGTTACTGTATCAATGCAAAATCAGCCTTAATTTCAATCGCAATCATCGTGCAGGAATTGTAAACTAGATCCAAAATAAAAAAAGTTCAAATGCGCCGTAAAATAAATTAAAATGTTTTGACAGATTTGATGGGAATTCTAGAAATGTAATCACAGTGCCCCCTAACTGCCCGCCTGGACAAGCTTTGATCAATGGCCAATGCCGTGAAGTATGGATAAGGTTTGTTTAATACTTTATACTTTCATAACTATCTCTCACTTTTCTAGTAAGAAATATAGTGAACGTTGGCACTAGTAATAAAAATGACTGGAAAGCTTCATCTAACACATTTGAAGAATTTGACTTCAATATGTGAAAACCAAACTGAAATTCAAATGATAAAACCTGATTTTTCTAGTATAAAATAATGTGTTTATTGTGTATTTGTTATCTTATATACGAGTATGATGATTGTTGTAAGCACCCCATGCTTTTTTAACAATAAAATAAATGTATTATGGTTTCGAATAAATGTGCAAAATTTTAATTAATCCGACGTGAACCACTCAAAAATCCAGTTTAAAGATTCTGTTATTTACAAACCTACAAACGTGTATTAAGCTAATAAATTCTTTTTTTTTTTTTTTTTATTTACTTTCTAACAATCCTTACATTGTGTTGAAATGTTACTATAGTCTAACTTATTCTAAACATCTGGAGTATGATAATTTAGTTGATAGATTTGAAGTTGATAATTTAATTGATATATTAATTTAATAGTATGATAAAACGTGTTAATGAATTAAATAGGAATAAATTTTCTTGTTTTGAAAAGAATGATACAAAAAACTTCACTTGTTTTATGTCTACAGACTCAACGGAGATCAGAGAAATGTCATCACCGTGCCTCCTAACTGCAGGCCCGGACAAGCACTAATTAATGGACAATGCCGTGATGTTTGGAGGTTTGTAAGAAACAAATATCTTTACCATTCCGATATTAAGAAGGAAGTAGTCGACAGATATATTAACGCCCATAGTTCGCCTACTATGTTATAAGGTCACATGTAATAGGGGACGAAACTATGACTCTGTCCGGGCAGATTTTTATGAGCCGTATGTTTACTGTGAAATCAAGAGCCATCCTATCGGCTTATACCTTGGTCGCCCTGTACGATACTCATGGCAAGAGATAGGTTTATTTTATTCTATTTCGCCGAGAATATCGCAAATAATGGTGACCAGTAACAATATTTTCACCTCTCTAATACGAAAAGGGTGGTATTGCTGCCTGAAAACTCGCAGCATTTTCGACAATCACACTTTTCTCAATGGTTGAGGTGAAAAGTCGTAGGTTAAATCATGAACCTACGAAGTAGTCTAGAATTGAATCAAGAACTAAGCAAGTGAGATATACTAGAACTTTGCTCACTTGTTGAACAAATAACTACATATTTCTTTCTTTTTATTTTTTACACTGCGGATTCCTTTAAGACGCTGAGGGCATGAAAAAGCGGTTCAGATGGACTCAAACCGACCAAAATTACATAGAATCAGACGTAGCAAGGAGATATGATTTTCTCATAGAGCGTAATAAGAATTCATAGACAGCTCTTGGCCCATCACCTATCCACTGTCACCTCTACAGATCAATCAGAAAGACACGGGAGGAAACCAAGTAACCCAAAAAATAGATCATTGTGCAGACGGTTAAAGTGCTTTATTTGAAAAATCTATTGTTCAAGTAGGATTAATGAATACGTCAACACAGGTGATAAAATTAATCATGACTCAAACCTAAACGGCATTAAGATATGCATATGATTTAAGAAGTCATAGGAATTTATAAAGAAGTAATTATTTATCAGCGCTCTTAAATATCTAAATATTCGTAATCTACATGTATTTTTGTTTTTTTTTATTTCATATACAGCAGAAAATGAAAGAAAGAGAGTGAAGTCGACACTTTCACATATCGTACAAAATTCTAAGTCGTATTAAAATACATACAATTTTAATCAGAGGTGAATAAATTCGCTTTACTTTGCCGTTAACTGGGCACTTTTTTGACCCAGGCGACTGAGGCCGAGTCTGGGCTCTATCATACTGTCGGATATTAAATGTATCCCTTGGTCCCCTTGTACAACACGACACACGAAAGGTCCTCAAATGTGACTCGAAAACGACTGGATGTATTTGATAGAAATTTTGCAGACAGGTCATAACGCTATGACCGGGAAATGGATATAGTCTTACCAAAGTTCTTCTGGGTGCGGTAACGGGATCAGATTTTCACGTGGGCAGAGACATCGACATAGGCTAGTGTAAGATGAATAGGCTAACAGTGAAACGGGTATGTCGGAAGTGAACCGACTAAAGCGATACAGCGTGCCTTCATATTTAAACAGTGTTTTTAAATAAAAAAGGAAATGAAATAAATATACCTAAGTAAATATGGAAGATTATAATGGGATTAGGCAAAACCCATCAATTCTGTAGTGTAGATTAGCCTTGTCTCATCGATATCTGAAAAAAAAAAACTATCGGCATAAGTAGGTACAAACTCGGTACACGATAGAAATCGAGTACTTTAAATATATTTACTGTTAGTAAGTAGATTTGTTCAGTGGGTGTGTATAGCCTCTAAGGAAATAAGTACGTACAGACTCAGTACACGCGCTTAATCGTTTATCATTTAGAAATTTATTGCTTTAAATAAATATACTTACTGTTGCTAGTAGGTTTGGTCTGTAAGTGTGTGGAGTACACACTAAGACCTTCTAGGCCAAGCGAGGTAAGATCTGCAGGTGCACCTGAAAACCGGTGCACCTGCAAGCCAGTGCACCTGAAAATCGGTGCACCTGCAAGCCGGTGCATCTACAAGCCGGTGCATCTGCAAGCCGGTGCATCTGCAAGCCAGTGCATCTGCAAGCCGGTACATTTGCAAGCCGGTGCATCTGCATGCCGGTGCATCTGCAAGCCGGTGTATCTGAAAGCTGGTGCATCTGCAAGCCGATGCATTTGCAAGCCGGTGCATCTGCAAGCCGGTGCAGCTGCAAGCCGGTTCATCTGCAAGCCCGTGCTTCTGCGAGCCGGTGCATCTGCAAGCCGGTGCATCTGCGAGCCGGTGCATCTGCAAGCCGGTGCATCTGTAAGCCGGTGCACCTGCAAGCCGGTGCATCTGCAAGCCAGTGCATCTGCAAGCCGGTACATCGGCAAGTCGGTGCATCTGAAAGCCTGTGCATCTGCAAGGCGGTGCACGTTCCGATTGACGGACAAGGCTTCTCTCTGCCAGTTGGGATGTCAAATGGTAGTCGCTCCATAGAAGCAGTATAGCCTAACCAGAAGAAGCAGAGGAGAAGGTGTAAGCATAACATCCGGCTTCAAAGTGCAAGCCTCGGATGCAACCGGGGACAACGCTGATGATGATGAGTGGGTTCTATTGATACGAAAATGAATATTAATTTTCCAACTGAAATTCGATGTACCTATATTCTTCCAGATCGTGAGGCACAATACAAAGAGTAAACTGTTCATGAAAATGTCTATACTATTATAAAATTGTAAATTATTGGAAATATTTGAAAAAAGAAATAATTGGGTTATGTTAAATAAACAATTCTGAACTATATTCGCGATGAACGCAGAAACTACCGGATTTTGATGCAGTTTTTTCTATTAGAAAGGTCTTGTTTAAACTTCAAATCTACCGTATGTTTGATTGCATATGGTTAAGTTGAACCAGAGATATGATCGAAAAACGATAACCGGCATCAGCTAATTGAAAACAAAAAAGGTTAGGGATGGAAGATAATAACGATCGTATCAAACGGTACTCTATTGTATCTGCCTACCCCTATAGAAACAGGGTGAACATATTTATATGTGTAAAATACTAAACTAAAAATTATGTTTTATTACATAACGTCACTTTAATGATTGCATTTACTTTACAGCTTGAAAAAAGTGCACTACCTGTAAGACCTCGGGATTACTTTAGATGACAAGAATAAAAAGGCACATTATGCAATAAGCTTCACTCATAAATTTAAATATAACGATCATTAACTTCTTAGTATACCTACTACTAGACGAGCTGTTTCAGAATAAAAATTGTGTACCGGTTCCTGGGTATGAATTTTGAATTTCCAATTTGGAACGCCACGCAGAAAAAAGATAAACGAGACAATGAATTTTGACACCTACCGTATAGCCATAGTGCACCTTTTGCAATTTCATCTGTATGACAGTTACAAAGAGTTACGTATAATTGGTGGTTCATTAGTTGTCTTTCGTTATATATTTTTTTTCTAACGTCTAGCCAGTTTATACATAAAAGTCAATAATAACAATATCTTTAATACATCTAGCGTCCTATTAATATCATATTTAGACATGATGCTTGCTTGCTTGCTGCGAAAAATAAAAGTTCTAAACACAAATATTATTGTCGTTTTATTTAAGTTCATAGTTGGATGGCATCATTCACTGTGCCCATCACATGCAAAAGATATAATGTGCAGCGCTGGTATTTTAATGGCGCCTTTGCAACAACGAGACGTCACGCACGTATGCAGAAGTGCACAAGGATACACACAATTGTTAACATTATTTATACACACACACACACACACACACACATAATCATAAGCTATAAAACTCCAAGTCTTGGGCTGAGAGCCCTATGCGCTCGCCACACTGTTCGCGTAAGGTTGTAGAGGCCTGTCGGCCAACAACCCACAAAAAAAAATGACTGACTGACATAGAGACCTTGCACAGCCTAAACCGCTGGTCATAGAGACTAGAAATTTGAAGGGTGTGTTTGTTTTGATGCGTGAAGTTGCACTAAGAAACGATTATTTTTAAATTCCACCCCTAAGGCGGAAAAAAGAGGGTAAAAAAGTACTTTAAACCCAAGAAAGGCTTAATACATTTTCATGATCTTTAATTTTGTGGATTTATCTCGTTTTCAAATAGCATATAGCATAATTAAACATGTGATAAATGCAAGAAATAAAGTAGAATATTAGGAAATTCGATTTTTAACGCCATTTATATAAAGTACAATAAAATTCCGGAGGATGTTGGGGTTTCGTCATCAAGACCTGACATATTCCTTTATTCTAAGAGGTTAAAACATGTGGTTCTTGTGGAACTTACTGTACCGTGGGAAACAAATATACCGAAGGACCACACAATAAAAAAATACTATGATCTCACAAACGAATTAATCAAAAACGGTTACGTGGTTAATTTGTATGCAGTGGAAGTGGGAGCGAGAGGTATACCAGCAAAATCTCTCTATAACCTACTTAAAGATCTAGGCCTATCGAGAGCTACAATAAGCTCATTACTAGGACGAATGTCTAAAGCGGCACTAGTAGGTTCATATCAAATTTGGTTAGGCAGGGAGGGGAACTTGGGTAGTGAAGGTGAGTGTTGATGTACATCAACAAAAGGCCCCTTCTAAACCTACACTTGGGTCGCAGGTCCCAGGCACTGTCCTGAGTTCCCAACTCAGCAACGCGATGGACCCGGCACCCGCACGGAGAATCCATGGATTGCTAAGAATATCGGTCTTGTCATGGCAACAGGAACTAAAAGTGATTTATGCCACAGAATATATAGCTATTCTTGTCCTTTGGCTACGCTTTGGCTCAATTTACTGTCATATACTTGATGAGTTATCTAGCAACTGTTGTTAATACACAGCATCTGCCACTGAAAGTGTGTATAAATTTCATAATATAACACTTGGTGTCGATGTCGTGTGATTAAAAAAAAACATGTGAAAATTACAAGAATCTTAACATATACTCTTGCAGATCTGAAGAGCAAGCATCCAGCGCCAGTTGAGAACCTTTCCTTTTCCGATACTCTAAATTCTGACGCTGACTTTTTGACTGTATCAGCCAAGGACGTGCTAACTACTGTGGGCTCCCTCCGGAGTAGTTCTGTTCTCGATGGACGCAAAAACTACTGAACGGATTTTGATGCGTTTAGATATGATCAAAAAACGATAATCAACATTGCCGCGGGCATCAGCCAGTAAACATATAAAAAAGGAAAACAAAATCAAAATTGCAAACTTGTAACATAATTTAACTCAACAGGAATCACAAGTAAGAATGACAAAAATATATTTTTAAAACAAGCTTTTATTACATGTCTGCTTATACTAAACCCAAAAAATAAGTTTATGCGTTATTCTGTGTTCTAAAAGTGAAACTTTTTATTTGGTAGACAAGCACACGGGGAAACGCTAAATTACCAGTTACAAAAATAGTAGATTGTTTTATAATTATTTATATCAAAACCGGCCAGTGTCGCATTATTATTAGTCTGGTCACAGAATAAAATATTAGTACAAGTAGTCTGGTGCAGGTCTGCTTATAACAGAAATCATTTTGGCTGATATAGCAAGTGACCTCGCTTTGGAGTCATAGGAGCCCTGCCCCCCTCTAGCTACGAGTAACTAAGCTTAGGTAACAACGAGGATCAGAGGCTACCGATATCACCTCTTCAACCAATAATTTATGAACATTCATTAAGGATTAGTTAAAGAGGTGATATCAAACCACATGGTTTAAGGTTGTAAACAATAAATGAGAATTAAAATATGTACATTATAAAACTGTAACAAATTGGAGGCCAAGAATGTTTATTTAACGATTTTTATCTACGACTTATTCCCGCCCGCTCAATGAAATCTGTAAATCCTTGGAGCGCCTGGTAAAGGATGTCTGGAAAAATTAATTTTGGAGAACAATATATTTGAAGCGCATGGGAATAGCCACACATACAAAAAAAATGATCGCTCATTTTCAGGTCTCTAACGTTGAAATATTGTAACTACAAGCACTGCCTGTCCTGAAAAAAAGCTTATTTACATTTTATACATTACAGAGTTGTGGTATTGAAAATACAATAAAACCAGAATATAACTTAACAAAAAATACAATTTAAAACTACTTACGGCTAACCTATCGATCTCCGATAATACCTATCATCTACTTAATATACAACAATAACCGGCCAAGTACGAGTCAGACTCGCCCATGAAGGGTTCCGTAGCAGCAAGTAACATAAGATAAATGTTCTTGTAGTTCGTTGTAACTTTCGATGTTTTAATAATAGTGTATTTTTTAATGAAGTTATTGATAAGTAAATATAATAATTAAGTACCTTTTTTTTTTTCGTGCGGAAATCCCTTCGGATACCCCCCCCGCCGGCCAGCGGGAGCGGGACTAAAACCGCACGCCGTCTCGGATCTACAAACGCCGAGGTGTAAGGTTGCCCATAGAGCATATCCCTCGCACCCCGAAATAATTAGGTACCTAAATGATGGGATTTAGATCTAGCTATATGCGAGCCCATATAGGCTTGTTTATACTTATGCAATTAAATGTGGTTTTTTTAATTTTCATATTTGAGTTGATTGAATGAAAGGTAAACTGCGGTTTACGATTTATGACGTATCTATTAAAAAAAAACTACTTACTAGATCTCGTTCAATCCAATTTTCGGTAGATTTTTACATTACCATGTAAAAATCTACCGAAAATTGGAATTGGAATTGAAAAATAATTAAGTAATAATTAATAATTACAGTAATAATTACATATTTTTTTAGTTTTATCATTCTCTTATTTAAGAAGTTACAGGGGGGGAGACACATTTTGCCACTTTGGAAGTGTCTCTCTCGCAAACTATTCAGTTCAGAAAAAAATGGTATTAGAAACCTCAATATCATTTTTGAAGACCTATCCATAGATTCCACACGTATGGGTTTGATGAAAAAAAAATTGGATTTTCAGTTCTAAAAACCTAAAAAACCAAAACCAACCCCCAAAATTTAGTGTTGTTTTTTTCTATTTTTGTGTGCAATTCCTAATTCGGTTCACAGAATACATCTAGGTACTTTCCAAGTTTCAACAGCATACTCGTAGTTCTTATAGTTTCGGAAAAAAGTGACTGTGACATACGGACGGACAGACAGACAGATAGACATGACGAATCCATAAGGATTCCGTTTTTTTGCCATTTTGGCTACAGAACCCTAAAAATGACATATCACAGAGTTGAATTTTCCATTGCACCAGGTAGCTCTCGAGTACTAACGGAGAACCTGTTTCTTATGAACATTCTAGACTTGTAAAACTTATATAAAACTAATCCAACTAAAATTAACAGAATTAAAGCAACACAGGACTCTGTGAACAAAGAGTTCGTTGGTTCATTATTACTTGAAAGTAATTTTTCGTGACCAATGTTTGTTTTAGGCAGTGATTCTGTTCTATTACTAACAATTTTATTTTCTAATTCAGTCATAATATTTTGTTTTTCACTTGCTATAGCATTTTCTAGTTCTTTTTTTATTTTATTTATATAAGAGATTACATCTACGGATTGATCATTTCTTTCTAATATTGGCAAATGCGTGTTTTTAGTTGTTACAATTGTAGCTGGTGGCACTGCAGTAGTGAAACCAGTTGTGGTTTGATTTTTATCAATTAATTTTATTATGTCTTTAAGAATCATATTAGTTCTATTATTTATAGTTTTAACACTGGCGCTTAAATCAACTAAATTTGTTAATTTGTCATCGCTTAAAGAATTGGACTTCTCTAAGAGGCTTGAAATCTTTTCTAAATAATGTATGCCTTCATTATCTCTTTCGATATTGCTCTTACTTAAATTGAAGAGAATATTTTGTAGTGAATAAAGTAAAATGTCACTGCTATTTTCAGTTTCCTTAGATGTAGGTGATATCATATTATGCGTCAATTTGTTACATGTTACACCGTTTACATTTTCATGTATATGTTCATCTATTCTAATGGCAGTTATTTCGAAAGGTAAGCGACTTTTGGCAAGTTTGACTAAAATTTCACAAGATAATGGATTATCACCAATGCTTAATTGTGATAGACTTGTACCAATAAACTCTTCAGCATTTATAGAACCAATTTGATTATGATCTACAATTAATTGAGTTAAGTAATTTAATTCATAAAATCGTTCACTTTGTAAATCTTTAATGTAATTATAAGACATGTCTAAAACACTTAAGTAAACTAATCCACGAAAAATGCCATAATTGACAGATACTAAACAATTATGAGATATGTTTAAAGAACTCATAACTGTGTTATTTTTAAATACACCCGGCTGGATGGACGATATTTTATTAAAGCTCAAGTCTAAATGTCTAAGAGCGGACACTCTACTAAAATCACCGATTTGTAATTTTGATATATTATTATGACTCAAGTCCAACGTATCTATGTGTAGTATTTTACCAAATTGCAACTGACTTAGATTTTGAATGTTAGTATTTGCCATTACCAGGTCATAAATTTGGCTATCCTCTACCAAATGTGCAAAGCTTATAGGAGTTTTGATGCCCGACAGTATCAAAGTAGTTAGTTCTTTTACTTCTTTCAAAGTGGTCACAGTAAAATTACATTTTGCATTGTAAGATAAATCTAAATATCGCAAATCAACCAGACTGTTAAAAGCATTTATGTCAATATTTATTATGGCATTATTGGACAGTACACACTTATTCAATCTATATAAGCCTCTTAGCGTTGTAGGTGAAATATTTTTTATCAAATTATTATGCAACAATAATGTTGATAGACCAAATAATTCAGTTATATTGATGTTAAAATCTTTTAATTTATTATGTGATAGATCGAGTATTTCTAAATGTCCAGTATGGATAAATGTATTATATTTTATCTCGCTTATTTCACAATTAGACAAATTCAGATCTCTTAATGCACCCATATCACTGAATGTCGCGTTATCTATCGTAGTTAACATACTGCGTGAAACATCAAGACTAGGTAATAAAATTAAACCTTGAAATGTGCCGGTCTCTAATGTACCGACTAATGGGTTACTATTCAATTCCAAATGTATTAAACTACTTAGCATTTGAAATGCATTTGGCTCTATATGAGCGAATTGATTTTCTGAAATGTCTAAGTACTCAAGACGATTTAAATGTTGAAATTGCTCATGTTTTATTTTTGTTAAACGATTATTTTTCAAAGAAAATGACTGAAGATTACTCAAGTCTGCTTTGTCAAAATTTATGTCAGTTATTTTATTATAAGATAGATCTAGTAGTCGCAGATTTATTAAAGTTTTAAAACACTTATCTGTCAAAGATTCTATTCTATTAGATTTAAAAATTAAGGCATTTAGCCTGACGAGGTTATAGAAAGTGTAATCTTTGATTTCTGTCACCATTTGATTGCCTAGATCTAATCTTGTAACGTTGATGCCTCCAAACATGCCTCTTTCCAGCGAACCTTCTAATATGTTTGCACTTATAGAAAAATCAAATAATGTAATATTGTTAAATAAACCAATTGGTAAAGCTTTTATTCTATTATTTGAGAGATCAATATTATGTAGTAAATGTAGGTTAGTAAATGTATTTTTGTCTAAGTTATCTAACAAATTATTACTGAGATCTAACCCTTGCAAAGAAACCATTGAACTAAAGACATTACTCTGAATAGTTTTTATGTTATTTGAGCTAAGATCCAGCAATATAAGTTTGACTAACTGTTTGAAATCATTTAGTGTCAGATCACTTAATTTATTACCACTGAGATTGAGAATTTTAAGTTCACTGAACCTAAACAGAGAAGAACTAATATCTGTTAATCGGTTATTAGATAAGTTCAGGTGTATCAATTTTTTGATACCTTCGAAGTTAAACTGACCCAATATATCAAGGAAATTATAAGACAAGTCCAATGTTAGTAGACTATCCATAGAATCAAATATAGCATCAGGAATATTTGTAATATAATTGTGAGACAAATTAATCGTGGTGAGCTTGTTGTAAGGATACTCATCATAATTTACTTTAATATCACTTATCATATTATTTGATAAATCTAATTCAGTTAGCATAGCTAAATAATTAATATTTGAAAGGACAGCTGTAGTCAGTGCATTTTTTGAAATGTTCAATATTACAAGATTTAACATATTTTGTATAATTGGTGGTTGGTAGTAATTATTGCCACTTAAGTCTAAGGTATGAATAATGTTTAAAAATATTTGATCTCTCCTATTATTGAAAATAGGTGGTATTGGCTCCGTGATATTAATGTTAGTCTGCTTGAAAATAAGTTTCACTGGGTATAGTTTATGTCCTTCATATAAAACACTTTCCATACACATTCCACCTAACGGTGGATTGATTGAACGGATTCCATCACGGTTATCATAGTAGATGAAACTTTCCCATTCCCTATTGATGTCAACATTATCTGTGCAAAATATAGTATAATCACAGGGGGTATCCTGGGTCACTCTGCACAAGTCAGCATGACTTGACACTATTATGTAAAGGATGACATCTAAAAGAGAAAAAAAAAAACAAAGTTAGCGAATAATAACTAATAACACATACTTATGTAATAACTAAAACAAACTATTTTTATGTAGTTGCGTGAAATCATTATACTTCAGAGCCCGGGGCTGTGTATATTGGCATTTCGGAGAACAACTGACGTCTGACCTTCCAACCCTCAGGGGAAGGCCTGCACCAGAACGACGTCTGTTATTTTGCAGATGGCCCAGGGTCAGTCGGGGTGCGAGGGATATGCTCTATGGGCAACCTTATACCCCGGCGTCTTAAGACCTGAGACGGCGTGCGGTTTTAGTCGGTTCAAGCCCGACATAACCGCCCCCGCTGGCCGACGGAGGGGTATCCGAAGGGATTTCAAAAAAAGGTGCACAACTTGCTGATGAGTTACTCTTGACCTTAGCCCAGAATGATGATGATCGTGGAGTGGTGGAGAAGTGCAAACTTTGGATTTGATTGGGATTGACGATCTGATGAAGAAGAGATATATAATAAGGCTGGAGGACATAGACTGCACAATGATAACTAACACAGGATGTCTAGGAAGGAAACTAGCTTGTAACTCCTACAGACAACATCTTTTGATAAATAGATTTTTGATTCAGATTTTTTTTTAAAGAATATTAGTAACCGAAATTACTAATATTCCTCCTAACCCCTCCAGCTAAACTTAATTGCTTGTGTTAGGAGTGGGCTCACGTCGGTAGTGTAATGGCCAGGATTCGAACCCGGGACCTCTCGATCATAGGGTCGACTCCTTAACCACTAAGTTACCGACGCTAATTCATACACCGTATTTGTTAGAAGCAAAACAATGTAAAGTATTTATAGGTTTATTACTATTCTCATTCACGTTCAAATAGTCAAATGAATAATGACTGTACTTATTCAGTGTCTAACAAATCGGGTATGAAAAGGGCTCCACCAGGATCTCTGGGACCCGAGCCAACCTCACTTGATAGATGATGCAGCTACTGACCAACGAATGAGGCTCTGAGGGAAGTGTCCTTTTCGGGGTTGGAAGGATGGACGATAGCCGCTCTCAAAAGGTATTCGTATTATTATTGACCAAATTTGCCCAATCTTAAAGCATGACGACATCTTTAGGCCTACCATGAAACGTACATCCGCAATTGCGGACCTGCACGGAACACTAACGCAAGAAGTGTCATTTAGGGACCATGAAGTAACGTCGGATTTCGTTATTTCGGTCGGGACCAAAAAAAATCTTCGAAAGTGATCAAACATCAAGCAGATTTTCGTTTAGGTTTTTTCTCTATTAAAATAAATAAATTAACTATTATAAACAAAAATATGAAAATATAAATTCCTTCGTATTGGATAATATCATGTTTTAAATTTAATATTTTTTTCTGGCAGTCAAAATTTCGAATTTTGCAGTTTCGGTTCGTTCACATACCGTCTTCGGGCCCGATTGCGGTTTAAGTGCGTTTCATGGTATCGATTGCCCGAAATTTTGGTCCGCAACTACGGAAGTACGTTTCACGGTAGGCCTACTAGCTTCGAGCTGAAAGCTTCGGATGCACCCGGAATCAACGCTAAGATGATGTAGATATCGATGTCTTAAAAAAACAAATGTAAAATAAATTATAACTTACAAAGTGTTCGTATGTCCATGGTCCTCACATCCCTGTGAAACATAAATTGTGTACTGTTAATACTGTGCAGTTACCTTTTCTTTTTTCGTGCGGTGATCCCCACAGATACCTTTCCCCTGCCGGCTAGCGGAGGTGGTTATGTCGGACTCGGACCGACTAAACCCGTACGCCGTCTCGGTTCTCATATAGGTTTAATACCTATTTGGATCTTACCGACAGCGCTCACTACCAGATCTAACTATATCTATATGAACCTTCCATTGGTAAAAAAATAAATCGGAATCAGTTCACTCGTTTGGGAGAAAAGTTATGAATACACACAATGGAATTTATAGGTAGGTATATAAAAATGCACAGCATACATTCGAGCGTAATCATTTTAATTCCGTATAAAATTTACAATTACAATCTATTTAATATATTATGAAGTATGTACTCACGGAGTTGTTATATATTTCGTATGCAAAAACAATGTTTCAACCGCTGTGTTGTCGAATATGACTGGTCTCGTATTACTCTTTAGATCGAATGTGTGAACAGCGCAATACAAATTTAGGGTTCACCAATTGCAAATGTTAAAACTCAAGATTTTTTTTAGTGTCAACCTCAAAACAGAAAACAGTATAAATGGCATAGAGCTTCAATAGCCCGGTGGCGTACGTAACGGACTGCTGAGACGAGGTCTCGAGTTCGATTCCCGGTCGCCCCAGGCACACACCTCTGACTTTTCGTGGTTATGTGTGCATTAATAAATGTTAATTATCGCTCGCTTAATAATGTGCCCGGTAGATGGCAATAGGCTCGCCCCCTATTACATTGGAACCTCACCATAACTGGCGAATCGTGGGTGTGTAATACACCTCTGCCTACCCCTTCGGGGATACAGGCGTGAAGAAGAAGTTATATGTTTATGTTCAATAGTAACAGACCCAGATTACCCGACTCACACACATTTTCAAGATTAATTGTCTTTAGTCATGATGATTCCAGCGTTAATTACGTTTGTGTCCATAGCTTCTGGCAACATTGTAGTATTGCTGGCATCTTTAATGGTAATCTTCATATCCGAAACATGACCTTTAGCTCACCATTAGGCGATGTGAAGTCAAATATATAAAATAAATCCTCATGTGCCTTCGCAGTAACTTGTAACAGCCATTAGTAGCGCTAAACTTCTTCAAAATATCAGAGCCACCAGAATTTTATAGGGTAAAATTTCTGAACTAAACTTCTAATATTAGTGCAATTCTTTAATATTAACAGTTACGGAACCAACATATTGGAAATACGAACACGCTTGCCATTTTTATCAGTAATGCTGACAGGACGTAAGTTCGGTTATCGTTTCTATCATACGCATGGACAAGCAATCATTATGATTACTAATAGAAATAAATATGTTAAATTATTGTGTTCGCCATTTTGTAAAATTTCATAATTATTAAATCTAGTTCATACATCTTTCAAATTAGATTTACATTTAAAATAAACTTCATTTTTTAGGTTCCTTACCCCTAGACAGTTGATATTTTCACAGTTGATGTATTTCTGTTGCTGCTATAACTACAAATACTAAAAACAAAATAAAATACATCTTAAAGTGGGGGCTCCTATACTACAAACGGTTTTTTTTTACTTGGTATTAATAACGGCAACAGGTATATGCTTGAAATATTCACAGAATATTTAGTTGTACATTCACATTAAAAATAATAATGAAATCAAAATAAAATGAACATTTAAGGCGGGCTCCCAGAGACAGATATTCTTAGCAATCCATGGATTCTCCGTGCGGGTGTCGGGTCCATCGCGTTGCTGAGTTGGGAACTCGGGACAGTGCTTGGGACTTGCGACCCAAGTGTAGGTTTAGAAGGGGCCCCTTTTGTTGATGTACATCAACACTCACCTTCACTACCCAAGTTCCCCTCCCAAGGTTGGTTAGGCAACCAAATTTGATGCGAACCTACTAGTGCCGTTTTAGACATTCGTCCTAGTAATGAGCTTATTGTAGCTCTTTATAGGCCTAGATCTTTATTTTTTTCCCGTTTTACCCTTTAACCCTTCGTGCGCGAGTCCAATTCGCACTTTCGTGGTCTTTTCAAATCTGACCGCCTGACTCCGAAGGAAATCCTATACCAGAGCCTCGTCCGTCAATAAGCAGGTACACCGGCTTTCAGGTAAGGTTGACTTGGGCCCCGAGGGTCTTAGTGGGGCCCCATTAACCCAAATCCCATCTTAGTACTATCATCATCATCATCATCATCATCATATCAGCCGTAGGAAGGCCATTGTTGAACATAGGCCTCCCCCATCGACTTCCATTTCGACCGGTCTGTAGCGGCCTGCATCCACCAAGTAGTACTATACTTACATTTAAAAAAAACATTATTCCTTTACACATCTTCGATTTTTTTACTTCAATTGAATTCAGTAATAGACTTTAAAATATATTTCTAAGTGGATCCTGTACTCTGAGTGATACTCAGAGTTACACAAAGAAACGTTGTGCCTAACTTTATCTGTAAGTACCTAATTTTATATCCGTTAAATGGAGGTCTTACATGACATGTTATACAACACGACTCTTTATAGTCCTCAGTAAGTCAAGATGTGGTGATCAGGTGTCAAGATGTCAAGGTACTTTTGATAAATTGGCAACCACTGAGATCAATTGAATAAAATATAATTATTAAATTCTCGCCTCAAGTGTACCTCCTCTTTCGTTCTCCTACCGACATCCTTGGGGGCCAAGCTAACCTCACCTACAAATCGGAGTACCTGCTAAATGCCGGGTGATGCTCTGGCGCAGATTTTTCTCTCAGGGTTAGGAGGTCGGCCGGCAATCAATCCTGGAATAGTCCATATAAATATTATAGACTAATGCAAATAGACATATTCATGCATACAAATATTTACTGGTGGTAGAAATCTACTGGTGGTAGAAATCTGATGACACAAATTTGTCACAAAATTCGGCCGGGTGGGTACCACCGTGCACGATTGCGAAAAACCCTCCATAGTAATCCAATTTCGGTTTGATTGCGTTCAGGGGTCAGCAAGTGCATAGCCAGGCAGGGGGATTGTGGTCGCAGCACTAGTGGGACCAGTGGGTGTCACGCGGTGCTGCGACGACAATCCTCTTCTGATAAGGCCGTCAAGCTGAGCCACCATTGTTAACATGGTATGTGTATGTAATGGTGACCCTCTTTCCTGAGACTTTACCTTCAGCTTACCATCAGGCGAGGTGAAGTCAAATTGACGTGTCCTAAATATAAAAAAAGAAAAAAATATTTGCACTGAGCGGGCATTGAAACCGCGACCTCCGACTTGGCAGTCGAACGCTACTGCGACGCCACGGGGGTCGTCAATTGACGGGTAGATGACGCCTGCGACGTTTTTTTTAAATATTTTATCCATTACAAATATTTAATCTGCCAACACTGTGCAAATTATTATATTTATCGTTCGATGATACTTAAATGCACGTATAAGTTAATAGTCGATCACAAAATACATCTATGATACCAATGTAGAAAGACTTATCTCACACATCCTTCTACATAGGTATCATTGAGCGTGACTGTGGGGCGTCTAGCGCCCCTCCCCCAAACCGGGGCAAGACGGGGACACCGTGGTTCCCAAACCCGAGGGGGCCATTTCGAAACCGGAGATGGCGCAGGGTCAGTCGGAGTGCGAGGGATATGCTCTATGGGCAACCTTACACCCCGGCGTCATAAGACCAGAGACGGCGTGCGGTTTTAGTCGGTTCAAGCCCGACATAACCGCCCCCGCTGGCAGGCGGGGGGTATCCGAAGGGATTTCCGCACGAAAAAAAAAAAGGTATCATTGAGCGTTGCGAAGGATATGCTCTATGGGCTACCTTACACCCCGGCGTCTTAAGACCAGAGACGGCGTGCGGTTTAAGTCGGTTCAAGCCCGACATAACCGCACGAAAAAAAAAAGGTATCGTTGAGCGCTGTTGGAATATATTTACACATCATCTAATGTGTGAATCCTTCAAAAACTCATAGTGCACAGTTTATGTACTAAAAGGCAATAATGAAATAACTAGTTGGTGCCTGCGACTTGTGAAATTCGGGCCCCGTTCCTGCAGCCCATAGGAACCTATTCTATGGATAAAAAGAAGCTTATGTGTTATTTCAGACCATAATCTATCTCAGTATCAAATTTCAGCCAGATCCCTTCAGCCGTTAGAGCGTGATTAAATAGCAAACATCCAAACATCTTCACAAACTTCCACATTGATAATATTAGTAGGATTGATAGATATCAGGTAAGCTAGAAAGAATGTGTTCTCCTATAATCTTGTTTATTATTAAAAAAAAAAAGGTACATGGGGCCCAACCAAGATTCTCGGGGCCCAAGCCAATTTCACCTGCAAGCCGGTACCCCTGCTGATTGCCGGACGAGGCCTTGATGCGGGTTTTCCTTTCGAGATGGGAGGGTCAGATGGCAGTTAATCCCGTATAAGATAAACCAAATCTATACTATAATAAAATTGTAAATTAGTTGTGTCTGTACATTGGAGATATTTAACAAAAAGTGAAAAACTACATATTATGTTTTTTTTTGTTTGTTCGTTCGCAATGGAAGAAACTTCTGAACGGATTTTGATAGATTTTTTTTGTATTAGAAAGGTTTTGGACAGACTTAAAATGCAAGTTGATGAGTCTTGTTTATTATCTGAATAGTTTGAAAAAGTTATTTCAAAATAAACCAACTGTATAATTTAATAACCTTTATTTTGTTCAAAAACTAAAAAGGATACATGTCAATATACGAATACGTGTCATTACGTATACAAATAAGTAAGTATGCAAACACGATTTTGATACATCAACAGTCTAACTGAAAAAATATATTACACTTCAATAATTTCATACATAGAAGTATAACAAATTATCTATTAGAGTTTATTGATTACTGTAAACACAACTGAAACTATACAGTAACATAAGTATAATATCCGGCAAACATCTTGACAATATGCTTTAAAGAAATGCTGCTTTATGCTAAAGTGGTTGCGCGGGACGTCCCAATTCAATTCAATAATATAATTAATGGCTTCTGCAGTAGAATAACCGCAATTTCGCCAATGTCAAGTAAAATACAATAAATGTTTATAAAATTATTAATGGCGAAGACGCCAATGTCAAGATTTTTCTCGAATCTCCATCACAGGAAGCCCCAAGCGCGCCTAGTTAACTAATCATAGGTTATGTTAAACCAATGACCGACTCATAGGGCTTACGTCATCCCCGAGGGGGCCATCTCGAAACCGGAGATGGCCCAGGGTCAGTCGGGGTGCGAGGGATATGCTCTATGGGCAACCTTACACCCCGGCGTCTGTAGACCCGAGACGGCGTGCGATTTTAGTCGGTTCAAGTCCGACATTACCGCCCCCGCTGGCCGGCGGGGGGGTATCCGAAGGGATTTCCGCACGAAAAAAAAAAAAAAAGGGCTTACGTCATTGGTTGATAAGTTTTATTAGTTTTTAATTGGTTCGTAAAGTGTAGATGCGCGATCTTTCCGACTTTTGTTCAAGATAGTAGCCGGCACTTTACGTTCTAATTTAAGATCATAATCTTATACCCTACGATTTACATGCAAAATCCTAACTAAAATGTTAAACTAAACACTAGATTATACAAAATCTCTCAATCCTTTTTCGATTTTTCTGATCTTTCTTTGTCCCTTTGAAGACTATACCACAAAAACTGTCGCAAACTCCTATTTTCTTCACGCACAGCCTCTAGAATTTTCTGATTGATTATCAATAACTTATCGTTTATCATTTCATTAGTATCAGTACGTAATGCCGCGCTCTTATCATCATTACAGGGTATACCCTCCACGGAATGCAGCGATCTCGTAAAAGCTAGCACTACAGGTTTCATTTTAGAAAACTCATGTTTATAATCATGCAGTGCCTGCACTAACCATTGACATCCTAAATTATTATTATCAATGTATACTTGAATATCACCGTTGTGACTATACCAACCTTTGTAGTCTATATAATTCATGTCGTTGGATCTCACAGACAATATTCTTAGAGACTTTAAATCCGTTAGCAATTTTGAATCCAAAAAACCAATTCTGTTATATGATAAATCTAAGGTTTTAAGAGAGGCTAATGCATGGAATGCGCCATACTCCAAATTTGTCAGCTGATTATGTCCTAAATGTAAAGATTTTAGGTTCTTCAAAGTATGAAAAGTAGATGGACCAATTTGATGTATTTTATTATATGTTAAATCCAATTTTTCTAGACTCATTGGTAAACGTAACGACGAAATATCTAAATTACCAATTTCATTGATACTCATATCTAAGTATTTTAAATCAGTTTGCATGCTCAAATCAATTAGAGAAGAGTTTGTAATGTCATTGGAATGCAATATATGATGAATTAAACGTATACCTTCACCAAACGGTATTTTCAACTCTGATATTGAATTATTTGAAAGATCTAGAACTCCCCCCTCCGGGTGGAACATAATTATGTGGATGCTATCAAGTTTTGTAATTGCATTATAAGTCATATTTACAAGTTTTAGATTATAGTTACCATTGAAAGACATATCGGGAATGAAATCTAGTTGATTGTTAGATAAATCAAGATTTAGTAAGTTATTCATTTGAGAAAAGCTTTCGAAATACAACTGCGATATGAAATTACTGCTTAAGTTTAAATATTGGATGTAAGCCAGATCATTAGAATCCACAACAAAATTTCTTATTCTATTTTTAGATAAGTCTAGTACTTCTACACGTATCAAGGACTGAAAAGCGTTGTATTCTATAGTTTCTATAGAGTTAATAGATAGGTCTACTTCTGTATGTATATTATTAGAGTGGTTTTTTAAATTCCCTACATATCTATCTGATATCTCTTTAGACGGACCATTGGGGACAATAGAAATATGGTTATCTGAAAGTATAATTTTGCACCTAGAGTAATTTCCAAAATGCTCCCAATGCCTTAAAAATAGTATAGGCTTCATTTGTTCTAAGTCATTTCTAGAAACATCAAACGTTTCTAAATGTTCAATAATTTTAAGTGATTCATCATCAATATTTTGTAAATGATTGCCTCTTAAATATAAATGTTTCAAATTTTGAAGATTATTGACGGCACCGTTCAGATCTTTGATTCTGTTATTATTCAATCTAAGTATCTCAAGTTTAGTTAAATTATAAAATGGCTCTTCGGTAAGATCAGAAACGCTATTAAAAGATAGATCAAGTTCAGTTAATGACGATAGCCTTTCAAAAGTAGAAGCAGGTATATCTTTAATTGCATTGTGTGCTAACCACAATCTTTTGAGTTTATTTGGATAGTCTCTAAACTCGAACAATCTTTGAATGTCTGTAAGACTATTATACGATAAATTCAGGTCTTCAAGGTAGCTTAGATAGTAAAATGGTAAGCCAGAAATATGTTCCAGACCAATGTCGACAAGAATTAGACTTCTTAGTTTAATTGCGTATTGTAACATAGCAAGAGTGGTTGTCTTCCATTTTTGAAGGCCATTGTTGAACATAGGCCTCCCCCATCGACTTCCATTTCGACCGGTCTGTAGCGGCCTGCATCCACCAAGTAGTACTATACTTACATTTAAAAAAAACATTATTCCTTTACACATCTTCGATTTTTTTACTTCAATTGAATTCAGTAATAGACTTTAAAATATATTTCTAAGTGGATCCTGTACTCTGAGTGATACTCAGAGTTACACAAAGAAACGTTGTGCCTAACTTTATCTGTAAGTACCTAATTTTATATCCGTTAAATGGAGGTCTTACATGACATGTTATACAACACGACTCTTTATAGTCCTCAGTAAGTCAAGATGTGGTGATCAGGTGTCAAGATGTCAAGGTACTTTTGATAAATTGGCAACCACTGAGATCAATTGAATAAAATATAATTATTAAATTCTCGCCTCAAGTGTACCTCCTCTTTCGTTCTCCTACCGACATCCTTGGGGGCCAAGCTAACCTCACCTACAAATCGGAGTACCTGCTAAATGCCGGGTGATGCTCTGGCGCAGATTTTTCTCTCAGGGTTAGGAGGTCGGCCGGCAATCAATCCTGGAATAGTCCATATAAATATTATAGACTAATGCAAATAGACATATTCATGCATACAAATATTTACTGGTGGTAGAAATCTACTGGTGGTAGAAATCTGATGACACAAATTTGTCACAAAATTCGGCCGGGTGGGTACCACCGTGCACGATTGCGAAAAACCCTCCATAGTAATCCAATTTCGGTTTGATTGCGTTCAGGGGTCAGCAAGTGCATAGCCAGGCAGGGGGATTGTGGTCGCAGCACTAGTGGGACCAGTGGGTGTCACGCGGTGCTGCGACGACAATCCTCTTCTGATAAGGCCGTCAAGCTGAGCCACCATTGTTAACATGGTATGTGTATGTAATGGTGACCCTCTTTCCTGAGACTTTACCTTCAGCTTACCATCAGGCGAGGTGAAGTCAAATTGACGTGTCCTAAATATAAAAAAAGAAAAAAATATTTGCACTGAGCGGGCATTGAAACCGCGACCTCCGACTTGGCAGTCGAACGCTACTGCGACGCCACGGGGGTCGTCAATTGACGGGTAGATGACGCCTGCGACGTTTTTTTTAAATATTTTATCCATTACAAATATTTAATCTGCCAACACTGTGCAAATTATTATATTTATCGTTCGATGATACTTAAATGCATGTATAAGTTAATAGTCGATCACAAAATACATCTATGATACCAATGTAGAAAGACTTATCTCACACATCCTTCTACATAGGTATCATTGAGCGTGACTGTGGGGCGTCTAGCGCCCCTCCCCCAAACCGGGGCAAGACGGGGACACCGTGGTTCCCAAACCCGAGGGGGCCATTTCGAAACCGGAGATGGCGCAGGGTCAGTCGGAGTGCGAGGGATATGCTCTATGGGCAACCTTACACCCCGGCGTCATAAGACCAGAGACGGCGTGCGGTTTTAGTCGGTTCAAGCCCGACATAACCGCCCCCGCTGGCAGGCGGGGGGTATCCGAAGGGATTTCCGCACGAAAAAAAAAAAGGTATCATTGAGCGTTGCGAAGGATATGCTCTATGGGCTACCTTACACCCCGGCGTCTTAAGACCAGAGACGGCGTGCGGTTTAAGTCGGTTCAAGCCCGACATAACCGCACGAAAAAAAAAAGGTATCGTTGAGCGCTGTTGGAATATATTTACACATCATCTAATGTGTGAATCCTTCAAAAACTCATAGTGCACAGTTTATGTACTAAAAGGCAATAATGAAATAACTAGTTGGTGCCTGCGACTTGTGAAATTCGGGCCCCGTTCCTGCAGCCCATAGGAACCTATTCTATGGATAAAAAGAAGCTTATGTGTTATTTCAGACCATAATCTATCTCAGTATCAAATTTCAGCCAGATCCCTTCAGCCGTTAGAGCGTGATTAAATAGCAAACATCCAAACATCTTCACAAACTTCCACATTGATAATATTAGTAGGATTGATAGATATCAGGTAAGCTAGAAAGAATGTGTTCTCCTATAATCTTGTTTATTATTAAAAAAAAAAAGGTACATGGGGCCCAACCAAGATTCTCGGGGCCCAAGCCAATTTCACCTGCAAGCCGGTACCCCTGCTGATTGCCGGACGAGGCCTTGATGCGGGTTTTCCTTTCGAGATGGGAGGGTCAGATGGCAGTTAATCCCGTATAAGATAAACCAAATCTATACTATAATAAAATTGTAAATTAGTTGTGTCTGTACATTGGAGATATTTAACAAAAAGTGAAAAACTACATATTATGTTTTTTTTTGTTTGTTCGTTCGCAATGGAAGAAACTTCTGAACGGATTTTGATACATTTTTTTTGTATTAGAAAGGTTTTGGACAGACTTAAAATGCAAGTTGATGAGTCTTGTTTATTATCTGAATAGTTTGAAAAAGTTATTTCAAAATAAACCAACTGTATAATTTAATAACCTTTATTTTGTTCAAAAACTAAAAAGGATACATGTCAATATACGAATACGTGTCATTACGTATACAAATAAGTAAGTATACAAACACGATTTTGATACATCAACAGTCTAACTGAAAAAATATATTACACTTCAATAATTTCATACATAGAAGTATAACAAATTATCTATTAGAGTTTATTGATTACTGTAAACACAACTGAAACTATACAGTAACATAAGTATAATATCCGGCAAACATCTTGACAATATGCTTTAAAGAAATGCTGCTTTATGCTAAAGTGGTTGCGCGGGACCTCCCAATTCAATTCAATAATATAATTAATGGCTTCTGCAGTAGAATCACCGCAATTTCGCCAATGTCAAGTAAAATACAATAAATGTTTATAAAATTATTAATGGCGAAGACGCCAATGTCAAGATTTTTCTCGAATCTCCATCACAGGAAGCCCCAAGCGTGCCTAGTTAACTAATCATAGGTTATGTTAAACCAATGACCGACTCATAGGGCTTACGTCATCCCCGAGGGGGCCATCTCGAAACCGGAGATGGCCCAGGGTCAGTCGGGGTGCGAGGGATATGCTCTATGGGCAACCTTACACCCCGGCGTCTGTAGACCCGAGACGGCGTGCGATTTTAGTCGGTTCAAGTCCGACATTACCGCCCCCGCTGGCCGGCGGGGGGGTATCCGAAGGGATTTCCGCACGAAAAAAAAAAAAAAAGGGCTTACGTCATTGGTTGATAAGTTTTATTAGTTTTTAATTGGTTCGTAAAGTGTAGATGCGCGATCTTTCCGACTTTTGTTCAAGATAGTAGCCGGCACTTTACGTTCTAATTTAAGATCATAATCTTATACCCTACGATTTACATGCAAAATCCTAACTAAAATGTTAAACTAAACACTAGATTATACAAAATCTCTCAATCCTTTTTCGATTTTTCTGATCTTTCTTTGTCCCTTTGAAGACTATACCACAAAAACTGTCGCAAACTCCTATTTTCTTCACGCACAGCCTCTAGAATTTTCTGATTGATTATCAATAACTTATCGTTTATCATTTCATTAGTATCAGTACGTAATGCCGCGCTCTTATCATCATTACAGGGTATACCCTCCACGGAATGCAGCGATCTCGTAAAAGCTAGCACTACAGGTTTCATTTTAGAAAACTCATGTTTATAATCATGCAGTGCCTGCACTAACCATTGACATCCTAAATTATTATTATCAATGTATACTTGAATATCACCGTTGTGACTATACCAACCTTTGTAGTCTATATAATTCATGTCGTTGGATCTCACAGACAATATTCTTAGAGACTTTAAATCCGTTAGCAATTTTGAATCCAAAAAACCAATTCTGTTATATGATAAATCTAAGGTTTTAAGAGAGGCTAATGCATGGAATGCGCCATACTCCAAATTTGTCAGCTGATTATGTCCTAAATGTAAAGATTTTAGGTTCTTCAAAGTATGAAAAGTAGATGGACCAATTTGATGTATTTTATTATATGTTAAATCCAATTTTTCTAGACTCATTGGTAAACGTAACGACGAAATATCTAAATTACCAATTTCATTGATACTCATATCTAAGTATTTTAAATCAGTTTGCATGCTCAAATCAATTAGAGAAGAGTTTGTAATGTCATTGGAATGCAATATAAGATGAATTAAACGTATACCTTCACCAAACGGTATTTTCAACTCTGATATTGAATTATTTGAAAGATCTAGAACTCCCCCCTCCGGGTGGAACATAATTATGTGGATGCTATCAAGTTTTGTAATTGCATTATAAGTCATATTTACAAGTTTTAGATTATAGTTACCATTGAAAGACATATCGGGAATGAAATCTAGTTGATTGTTAGATAAATCAAGATTTAGTAAGTTATTCATTTGAGAAAAGCTTTCGAAATACAACTGCGATATGAAATTACTGCTTAAGTTTAAATATTGGATGTAAGCCAGATCATTAGAATCCACAACAAAATTTCTTATTCTATTTTTAGATAAGTCTAGTACTTCTACACGTATCAAGGACTGAAAAGCGTTGTATTCTATAGTTTCTATAGAGTTAATAGATAGGTCTACTTCTGTATGTATATTATTAGAGTGGTTTTTTAAATTCCCTACATATCTATCTGATATCTCTTTAGACGGACCATTGGGGACAATAGAAATATGGTTATCTGAAAGTATAATTTTGCACCTAGAGTAATTTCCAAAATGCTCCCAATGCCTTAAAAATAGTATAGGCTTCATTTGTTCTAAGTCATTTCTAGAAACATCAAACGTTTCTAAATGTTCAATAATTTTAAGTGATTCATCATCAATATTTTGTAAATGATTGCCTCTTAAATATAAATGTTTCAAATTTTGAAGATTATTGACGGCACCGTTCAGATCTTTGATTCTGTTATTATTCAATCTAAGTATCTCAAGTTTAGTTAAATTATAAAATGGCTCTTCGGTAAGATCAGAAACGCTATTAAAAGATAGATCAAGTTCAGTTAATGACGATAGCCTTTCAAAAGTAGAAGCAGGTATATCTTTAATTGCATTGTGTGCTAACCACAATCTATTGAGTTTATTTGGATAGTCTCTAAACTCGAACAATCTTTGAATGTCTGTAAGACTATTATACGATAAATTCAGGTCTTCAAGGTAGCTTAGATAGTAAAATGGTAAGCCAGAAATATGTTCCAGACCAATGTCGACAAGAATTAGACTTCTTAGTTTAATTGCGTATTGTAACATAGCAAGAGTGGTTGTCTTCCATTTTGCTGCGATTTTGAGATCAGTGATATTGCTGAGGAATTCAATGTCTATAGTATTGTCAAACCTTTCAATGGCTTCATTGAGGTTGACTTTAACGGTGACAGGGTAGTTAGGGGATCCAAGGCAATTGTCGGGAAGTTGTACATCGTGATGTTCGATAGTACCGAAGCAGGTGATCTGGAACGTACAGTCAACGGCGTGAATCTCGTCTCGCGTGCAGTAGCATGCCGCAAGTGACACTCCGGCCAAGATATAGAGAAATATTTCGAAAGCTGTAAACAAATAATTAAGACGTTATTGTCATAATCCCATCATAAATATGTCGTCGGTATGGACTTTTACGTGAAACGCTTATACTTTTTCCAAAATAAAAGTAAACATTTGTCAGACAAAAAGATTAAATATTTTTGTTTTATTATATTCAGTTTCAAGCGAACATTCAATATTAAGTATTTATTAAAAGGCTGTTATTGCAAGGTTACAAATATATTTACTTCAATTTTATTTATTTGTAAAGATATCAGAGTATTTTATTAGATGGTAATATATATATATATATAAGGTGCATTTCGCACCAGCGAATCGTGGGTGTGTAATATACCTCTGCTTATTGCTTCGGGGATACAGGCGTGAAGTTATGTTATGTTATGTATATATATAATAATAAAACTAACTTGTTGTACCAACTTGTTAGAGAATAATAGTAATTTACGTTACAAAATATTCTTAAGAAACAAAAAGAACAAAACCCGTCTTTTTACAATGCACGTATGATAACCATTAGTGTCGCAAGTGTTCATAGACCATGGTAACCGCTTACCGTCAGATGGAACGTGTGTGCTTTTACACTACAAGATTTTACCCGACCCGTGAATTGAAGCAGAGACCTCATACATAGCTACACTTGTTACTACTGTTGCGGCATTCTATTATAAAATCGTAAATTAAAATTTAAAAAATTACTTGGGTCATGTGAAATGATCGATTCTGAACACAAAAATATTTGCAATCGGAACTGTTTGCTTGTGTATCTATTTGTGGTTTAGTTCGCGATGGACGCAAAAACTACTGAACGGATTTTGATGCGGTTTTTGTATTAGAAAGGTTTTGGCCAGAATTAAAATCTGCCGTATGTTTGATTGCAATTGGTTCAGAAGAACTGGAGATATGAAGAAACGATGACAAACCTCCGCGCGGGAAGAGCCACGGGTTTCAACTAGTTGAGTAAATAATGAAATAAATTACCTTTTAACATGGTGAGTTAATGATGCGCTGTCGGCTACGAACTGAAAATAAAAAATAAAGTTTGTTTTGAGACGGACTGACACACTTTGGATGTACAGTCAACGACAAAAGTTGGTTAACACATAAGTATTTACAAAGTTTCTTTTACATAGGAGTACATGAACCAATAGTTGATGTTTAAGTAGTTTTATTATCCCCAGAGCACAAAGTTAATATTATTCATGTTTTATTTATTATTTTATGAAAGGGTTAAGAGCTAATGTGATCAATAGTGGATGTTTATGGGTCTTATCATCCCTAGAGGACAAAGTTTATAATAGGTCTTTACCTATGAAATTGCGGAAATTTTCTTACAAATTCATGAGTTCGTTATTCCTGCAATTTCTTAGCTATTTCCATTATTTATATTTTGTTTGAAAGTTGATTTCAAGATTTTACAACTATGTATTAAATTTTGTTTTTATTGGCCGCTTGATAAATCAATTCGATCTTCAAAAGCAGTACTTCCTAAATGCTATCCATTTTGATGATAAATTTCGTATTATTTAGCAGCTGTCACTTTTCAAAAATTTAATAAAAGTTGCTGTTTCTTAGCTTAATGTTGTCTCATTCATACACAAAAAAAATACATACAATTTGGATTTGTCATTCCTAAAAAAAATGCAAAAATGTTAGTACTGAAAATTGGGCTTTCTCCAATTTCTTCAAGAAAAACGGCAATTTCATATGTAACGACCTAATATTAATCATGTTTTATTTATTATTTTATGACAGGGTTAACAGTTAATGTGATCAACAGATTAGAATTTGATAAGCGGCTTCTGTCGTTGACTGCATGAGGCCCCACCAGTATCTTCGGGTTCAAACCAACCTCACCTGCTAATTTACGATTAAGGTTAGTGGTTAAGGAGTCGACCCTACGATAGCGAGGTCCTGGGTTCGATTCCTGGCCATTACGCTACCGACGTGAACCCACTGCTAACACAAGCAATTTAGCTTAGCTGGAGGTGTTAGGAGGAATATTAGTAATTTCGTTTACTAATATTCTTTAAATAAAAAAAAACCTCATAGCGATCCAAATTTCGCACTTTGCAGCGCGAGAGTCGATAGCGATTGCCACCTGACCTCTCAACCCTGAGAGGACAGCCTGTGCCAGAGCCTCTTCCGTTGTTTTACACACAAGCACACACACACACACACACACACACACACACACACACACACACACACTATACACACCCTCACGGCATTTCATTGGTGCACATATGTTTCATCGCAACAATTTTATTTTTTGTTGGATACCTACTTTATTCTGTAGTTTTTTTTTATAACTCCCGAAGAGACTGAACTCCACGACACAGGGTATCCTAGTGCGGGGTTCAGATAATCATTGGCTTGTAACTTTTTTTTGTGCGGAAACCCCTTTGGATACCCCCTCGCCGGCCAGCGGGCTTGAACCGACTAAAACCGCACGCCGTCTCGGGTCTTCAGACGCCGGGGTGTAAATGTTGCCCATACAGCATATCCCTCGCACCCCGACTGACCGGGCCAACTCCGTTTTCAAGATGGCCCCCTCGGGTTTGGGAACCACGGTGTCCCCATCTTGCCTCGGTTTGGGGGAGGGGCGCTAGTCGCCCCGCCGCCCGTCCCGGCCTGCTTCTGCTGAGGTGACAGGCGGCCTCACCTGCCACCCCCAGGCCTGCGCTCATGGAGGACGGAGGTCGTAAATTAATATTTTTTTCTATGTTTTCTGTTTGCATCTAACACCGTTATGTATATGTTCATTTGATACCATTAAATTTAATTATTATTAATAGATGCACAGACTTGCAGGTGACCTCAAGGATGTTGGTAATATTACCGCGGTAGCCTAGTGGTAATGGACAGCTGAGACGAGGTCTCGGGTTCGATCCCAGGTTTTACCATGGCACACACCAATGACTTTTCGATGCTTTTCGAAGTTATGTGTGTATTTATCGCAGGTTGGAGCAGGGCCCGTTCACCTACTCTGCATCTTAATTTGGATTATCTTAGCTTTTGCGGGAGTGACTGCCATCTGGCCTTCCAATGCCGATAGTAAAACCTGCGCCTGAGCTTAGATAAGATAAGATAATATTTATTTGCAAGATAAAGTTGTACAATAAATAATAAACACTACAATTATTCACATAGTAATAATACCCTAGACAAATTTACTAAAAAATATTGACCACTGGTATCTTTTTTTTTTTTGTTTTTCGTGCGGAAATCCCTTGACCCGCTGACCAGCGGGGGTGGTTATGTCGGGCTTGAACCGACTGAAACCGCACGCCGTCTCGGGTCTACAGACGCCGGGGTGTAAGGTTGCCCATAGAGCATATCCCTCGCACCCCGACTGACCCTGGGCCATCTCCGGTTTCGAGATGGCCCCCTCGGGTTTGGGAACCACGGTGTCCCCGTCTTGCCCCGGTTTGGGGGTGACCACTGGTACCTATGGTAAGAGTTAACTTGTGTTATGGCCGTTATGGGTATCAGAGCTCTCGTGTATACATTTAGTCTTGAACATTAAGTTTATTACCATAAAGTACATAATACTTTAAAAACGCGCATGTAATGAGTTTTTAGATAATAATACCAACTTCATATTGTGGTGTAAGTATGTGTGGAGTGGGTGTGGATGGACGTGTGTGTATAAGTGTTGCGCCTGAGCTTTGTACGTTAATCAGCACGAGGACCGGCAAACTGATTAACTTGAACTGGGCCTCGAAGATCTTAATGGTTCAATACACCCATAAATCTTTAGTACAATATATTATGAAACGAGGTTTACTGAAAATATACTAAAACTAGCCGTTGCCTGTGGTTTTGCCTACGGGCAATAAATAGTGGACTAGTTCCCACAACCCTCAGGAACCTATTCTCGAAATAAAAAATAACCCGCTGTATATACTATTATAAAATTGTAAATAAGTTGTGTCTGTACATTGGAGATATTTAAAAAAAGCTTGGGTTATGCTAATGAACGATTCTGAATACAAAAAAAAAAGAAAAAAAAATATAAATATATAAATATATATAAAATATATATATAGTATTAGTGTATCTATAACACATATATGGTATTATACTCTCACACATACATCCTTACCATGCACTCACTCATATTCACAATGGATATAGTTACATACATTTCGTCGTACACACGCCGCCAAAATCTGGGTTCCAGTCGAAAGCCAGCGCCAAGGTTCATTCTGAATCCTGGCATATGCTGAACTGGACACCCATTTGATGCAACCGTTAGGCACACAATAAATAAATAAATAAATTTGTACTAGTAATAAGCATTTAATGTGACCTACTTACACCAAATAAAGCTTTTTCTTTCTTTCTTCTAAAAATATTTTTGTTTGTTTATCTTTTTGTTCGCGATAGACTCAAAAACTACTGAACGGATTTTGATGCGGTTTTTCTATTAGGAAGTTCTTGTTCAGACTTAAAATCTGCCGTATGTTTGATTGCAATTGATTAAGTAGAACCGGAGATATGACCAAAAAACAAAAAAAAAACTTCCGCGCGGGCGGATCCGCGGGCATCAGTTAGTTAAAGAATATAATCTATCTCTGGGCCGAAATTCTTACAGTATCCGTTTAATTTTTGCGTAAAAGAGTAACAAATAACCATACATCCATTTCCTCACAATCTTTCTCATTACCATTAATGAATTTTAGTAGGTAGTATAGAAAACAAATAGTTTGACTCACCTGTGTCCATGAGTAAAATTACGACGCAATCAAACCGAATTCAAAGTCCAAGTGATTCGAGTCGAGAACTATGTAACAGAATTCGATGCTTTGCATTTTTAGCTGAGTCTTCGTAATGTGAAACGATGTGGACCACAGACCATGCTAATAAGTTACACGACAATAATGCCTAATAGCATAATGCATCAGGGAGTTCTAGAAAGTTGTGTGGCGTTTCAGTAGAACATTCGACTGGTACGACATACGTTCAGTGCAAATATTGATATGCATGAATATGTCTATTTGCATTGGTCTGGGTGTTTCTATGTATAATATGTATGTATATATAAAAGAAAAATTATTACCGTTTTCCTTTAAGGTCCTTTAAGCGTATCTTGAAAAAGCGTCTGATGAGGCCGGCAAGCTGAGGGCCACCATTGTAGCAAAATCGGTGTCAGTAATGGTGACCCCCATGGTGACTGGTAGAGTCAAGCAACAGGTAGGTGGTAGAGTCAAGCAACAGGTAGGTGGTAGAGTTAAGCAACAGTCATTTTGGCCGTTGCATGAATGGGGCGACTCGACCGGAGAAGCACCACCCTCTCACAGAATATCGATGCCAAGTAACAGTATCTGAACTGTTGCGATCCGTTTGGTGAGTGAGAGTGCCGGAGCCCAACCTCCTTTTCCATCCCCTTTCCTTTACAGGGTCGGCAGCGCAAATGTAACAAGCACAGTGTTGCACACGTCCATAGGCCGCGGTAGCCGCTTCCCATCAGGTGGGCCGTGTGCTTGTCTGCCACCTTAGTGGTATAAAAAAAAAAAAGAATGAAGTTATATTGACGTGACCATTATGAAGACAAATTAAGTATTTTAAATATGTTTATCGGCATTCCAGAACCCATAACAGAAGCTAGTTAAGCTATGCTTACGTTGGGTCTAGATAGCGTTGTATAGAATGTCGTATTTATATTCATTGCTACCAAAGTACAGTACCACATTAGTCGATTCAACTTCCCCACACACGTGATAAATGTGGATGAGACATATTTTTTCCTAGCAGATAATAAAGTTGCCGTTGGCAGTTGGCTGACTCGCCGTCCTTACAGAAGCAGGCCAAGATGGAGGCGTGTCGTGTGTATCCTACACACGCCTGCCAACTCACCGACGAGGGATAAAACCCGACCCCACCAGGCGAGGCCGCGGTGGCAACCAAAGTCCGCCGGTAACCCTGGGGTTATCCTTTCGAGGGCTTACCCGGGATGCCTGGCAATGGATACTTGGAGACGACGGTTTTAGTCGGTCCGATTCCGACACGCCCACCCCATTGTCGGCACCGATGAAGCCCGTGGGGGTTACCAAACGCTAAAAAAAAGCAGATAATAAAGTATTAATTCACTATCCACATCCATTTATAGGTAGTATTATAAAATTATAAATTACCTGAAAAAAAAACCACTTGGTACTGAACTCAAAAATATGTTTTTAGAATTCTTATAGATTTGTCTGTTTTTTGCGATGGACGCAAAAACCACTGAACCGTCTTATAAAAATCTTAGTCAGGCTTAAAAACTACCGTATGTTTAATTGCAATTAGTTGGTTTGTTAGAATATGGCCAAAAATATAATCGAGAGGAGCCATAACATGACGCGTTAAAAACAATTCAGTTTCGGGCCGCTCAGCTGAGGGAGAGAGATGGTACTATACTCCGTGTATACACGTATATAACTGAGAGTCCAGCCAAGATTAGTTTGCTTTGATTTGGTGTAGCGGTCTCTCTACCGTACATCGGACTGACAGTTCTAGAGTAGTTAAAACTGTTTTAATCTTTTTATCCGAGCTTCAATCCTAGTTGCATCCATAGCTTGCATGCTTGCTGGGTAAGCTTGGGGCCCAAATTGCAAGCTTTGGGTGCGACTGGGATTGGAGCTTGGATGAAAAGATTCATGTTCTTGCTTCTCCTTTTATTGGTTTATTTAGGCTTTTATGGGTGCGAACACCGTCTAGCCGCCCAACCTCCAGAGGAAAGCCGGCGCCAGAGCCTCGTCTGTCAATCAGCAGGTGTACTAAGATATTGGTAACGCCCCTCTTGCATACATTTATAACATATTTAAACTAAAGCCTTGGTTTTAACTACTCTAAAAAGATATCAAGCTGTAGACATGCGCGATAGAACGAGCACTCTACAACGAAAACAAGTCGATCTTAGCCAGTGCCAATCAAAAGCCTACTGTAAAATGTAAGACATAAGAAAGCTTTCACTGACTCATGGGTTTCGTGGCACAGGGCCCATGTCAACCTCACCCGCTAGTCGATGCACCTGTTTAACAATGGATGAGGGTCTGGCGCAGCCCTTCCTCTCAGAGTTGGGAGGCCAGATGGCAGTCGCTCCGGGAAAAGTCGACATACCAATCAAAAACAATAAGTGGACCTCGGGCTCCAAAGTGCAATCTTTGGACGCCAATGAGAAATCCCCAAGGTGATGATGATTGATTTTGTGGCATAAGTTTGTACTTTAAAAATGAGGTAATGGGGGGGGGGGTAAAGATCCAGCTAGGCGTAAGTACAGTCAACGACAAAAGTGGCTTAACAAATTCTAATTTACTAATCACTTTAGCTCTTAAACCTTTCATCAAATAATACACAAAACATAAAATATATTAACTTTGTCCATTGAGGATTATAAAACTACACATATATTTATTGTTATATATTTCAATGTGAAAAATGTTTGTAAATATTTAAGTGTTAATCCATTTATGTCGTTGACTGTACGTTTTTTAATCAGATCGAGGAAATTTTAAAGAAAGCATTGATGAAAACAATTATGGAAGTAGAAGAACAGAAAGGCGTATGCCAGGATCGTATCAAGTGGAAGGATGTTGCCTCTGCCTACCCCAATGGGAAAGAGGCGTGACTTTATGTATGTTATAAAATGGTTCAATTACTGAAGAATGTCAACCAACATGATATCGTTACAGAGACCGATATAGATGCCACATAATTGAAATTGTTGAAGAAAAGCTGACGCATTTAAAGTAAAAGTACCTATTTATAGTCGAGGTGTTCGACTTTTACTGCGAGTTAATTAGCTATGTTATTTTAGGGTTCCGCACCTCAAAAGGAACCTTTTTAGAATCACTTCTCCGTTCGGATGAACGTCCTTTAAGACCTTGTCTGTAATCCCTTACAGCAGTGAAAAAATGACCGATTATGCTTAACCGATACATATTTGGACACTCAAAACATAGTAGAGTACCATTTTTTTTTCGCGCGTAGATCCCTTCGGATACCCCTCCGCCAGCCAGCGGGGGCAGTTATGTCGGGCTTGAACCGACTAAAACCGCACGCCGTCTCGGGTCTACAGACGCCGGGGTGTAAGGTTGCCCATAGAGCATATCCCTCGCACCCCGACTGACCCTGGGCCATCTCCGGTTACGAGATGGCCCCCTCGGGTTTGGGAACCACGGTGTCCCCGTCTTGCCCCAGTTTGGGGGAGGGGCGCTAGTCGCCCCACCGTCCCGGTCTGCTTCTGCTGGGGTGACAGGCGGCATCACCTCTTAAGGTTAGGTCGCGAAGTTAGGTCAACAAAAGTAGGTACTCAGGGGGTGCCTGAGTACCTACTTTTGTTGACCTAACTTCACGAAATTTGGCAAGCAACTAAAGGAAACCGGCAATAAACCGTAAGTTTATAGTTTTAGGCTAACCACGAAACGCTCATAGCAATTCCGTTCAATTTCAGTGGCACTGAGGGAGAGAGATGGTGCTATAAATCAAGTATAGATATAAGAGAGAAAGAATATAGCTACATCTCTCACCCTCCACTGCCCAAAACTGTATTGCTATAAGCGCATCGTGGTTAGCCCGGGTGACCATGATATACAATATGTCGATTTATGGGGACAACAGTTTCCAACAAATCAATTTAGTTTGAATTAGGTAATCTCTGGAACGGCTCCGCGGATTTTGACAGGTCTTTCACTAAAAGCGGCGATAGCCCTGTGGCGTACGTAACGGACTGCTGAGACGAGGTCTCGAGTTCGATCCCCAGTCACCCCGGGCACACACCTCTGACTTTTCGTAGTTATGTGTGCATTAACAAATGTTAATTATCGCTCGCTTAATAATGTGCCCGGTAGATGGCAATAGGCTCGCCCCCTATTACATTGGGACCTAAACATAACTGGCGAATCGTGGGTGTATCATACACCTTTGCCAACCCCTTCGGGGACACAGGCGTGAAGTTATGTTATGTATGTTATGTTACGTTTCACTAGCAGATAGCTATGTAATAATATGAGGCGTAGCATAGGCTACTTTCAAATTAGAAAAAGAATTAAAGTTTAGAGATATAAGTTCACACGGAGGAAGTCGTGGGCACAGCTAGTTTATATTATTTAATTAATCAATCAATTTGCCTATTGCAGTCCACTGCTGGACATAGGCCTCTCCCATTGTACGCCATAACACCCGATCCTCCGCCTTGCGCATCCAGTCTATCCCAGCTACCTTTTTCAGGTCGTCTGTCCATCTGCTGGGGGACGTCCTACCTTCCGTTTACCGATTCGTGGTCTCCACTCTAGGACTCGTTTGCAGCTTGGGCAGATGTGGCCAGCCCATATTAGTAGGATGAAATTAACATTAGGAATCTATACATACGCACACAGTTTAAACAAAATCTTCGAACTCGTCGTAATCATCACCGTAATCGACTGGGAACATCGCTGCACATTCATCTTCACCGATAGAAGCGTCTCGGCTCACGTAGAAGGGATGCCAGTCAATCAATTGTAGTAATGGCACATCGTCTTCTATTGATATCATAAAGACGATTTTTAAATCGTCCCTGTAAAAGAAATTATCGTTGTAACTTGTCATCATTACCATACTGGTTACAAACAGATGCTGCAAACATATATTATGTTGCAAGCACATGTTGCTTGTCATCATTACCATACTGGTTACAAACAGATGCTACAAACATATTTTGCAAGCACTAATATGTATATACCTTTAGTAGCTTGTTTCTCAGTAATTCATTATCCTCCGAGGCTTTCCCACACCCAACAAGGGCCGGTTCTTTATTTATACTACAACTAACTGTTGCCCGCGACTTCGTCCGCGTTAAATTCGGAATAGATCAAGGTATGTTTTCTTCTACAGTTTCGCACTCAACATGTATTAGGTTGAAATAAAACTATTTTTTAACCGATTCTATCGCGATTTATTTGATGTTATTTTATATTTTACATTGATCTCGACGTTCTGGTTGCTTTTCTGCAACCCCCAGCAGGTACCCGTGATCATGACTGCTGAAAAGCAACCGAAACGTCGGGATCAATGTAAAATATAAAATAACATTAAATAAATCGCGATAGAATCCGTTAAAAATAGTTTTATTTCAATGTGTGACATTCGCTTAAGCTTCCGACAATATCATGTATTAGGTTATTTATTTCATACTTAGTTACATTTTGAATTATTTATCATGAAGAAGATGTTTACATGTAACATCGAAATAAATTCTATCCGGTTGCCTAATATAATAAGTGATATTTATTATCAACGGTTCAGTTTCTAATCAACTATCTTTTACACGTAGGTAACTCTTCAAGTTTCAAGATTTCATATTTTACTGCTCATCACCTTTTAGATATAGCGTAATGTTTAATAGTCCGAACGTTGACCATGTCTGAGTTCTATCCAACTGCAGAATTTCGTGATGATCTGCTTTGTAACAATTAAGGAATGATAAATAATAGATTTGGGTCGAGTTTACCCTGCTGCTCCACTATCACACTTATAATAGCGTGATGATATATAGCGTAGTTTATGACCATAGCCTAAAAAAAAATTGTTTTCAAGTGATGCTCGTACATCGATAATAAATAGCAGACAAACAGATAAGCAGCCAACAGACAAAAATTTCTAAAATAGTAGATTGTTCAACAAGGGACTAAAACAAGCCATAATGACACGAGATGTTTTATTGGCTAATAGTTCGAGTGTCATTATGGTTGTTTAGTCCCACGTTAAACACTCTACTTTTCACTTTGAATGCGAGGAAAAAACGACGTTATATACAAAATTATAATATGTATAATAACAAAGTTTCTTAAAATTACGTATTAATCGTTAATGTAACCTAAGAAAAGTTAAAAGTGCAAGTTGCTTTCTTCTCCATTCTGGAGTTAGGCGTTAATTCTTCTCCACTGGATGACGATGATGACATTTGGTCCGTAATTTATTAAGTTGAACAGTGGTGTAGGTAATTGGTGATTACAACGCAAGCTTAATACGAATAATCTATTCAAAATTCAAAGTGCAAAAAAAATTGTCCCGCGGTTTTTTTTTGTTAAGTGACGTACGCTTTAAATGCTTGCATATTTAGCCAATAGATTCAAACTTGAAAAATAATTTAAAACTAATTGGAAATGCATAATAAAATGAATTAATCCTTAATACTTACATAATAATTAATTAAATTAATATCATTAATCGTGTTTCACGAAATTAAACGGGTTTTTTAGATTTTTTTCAAATGTCATTTTGAGGTTATTTCTATACACAATCACTAAAAATGTGATAATTCTCCCATTCACAAACACCGTGATTGGCTGTTTAGGAGTTTTCAAAGTAAATTAAAAAAACATTACTTTAGTCCCTAGAGATTAATAAGGAACTTTAGTCCCGATATGCAGAGACTAAAGTAACATTTTAAGAGCATGAGAAGTGAAAATCTCATTTTTGACATCGGTATCGCTCTTAGCTCACATAACAATCTATTTTTTTTTTAATATTCAATGTACAGTTTTCACCTCGTTACGATTTTATTATATGTCTTTATAGATATAGATATATTGGTGGGGTGGCTGGCGCCCCTCCCCCAAACCGGGGCAAGAAGGGAACACCGTGGTTCCCAAACCCGAGGGGGCCATCTCGAAACCGGAGATGGCCCAGGGTCAGTCGGGGTGCGAGGGATATGCTCTATGGGTAACATTACACACCGGCGTCTGTAGACCCGAGACGGCGTGCGGTTTTAGTCGATTCAAGCCTGACATAACCGCCGCCGTTGGCTGGCGAGGGGAGAGGGATATATGAAGGGATATCCACACGAAAAAAAAACGATATACATATATTCCTATTTAGGGCTCCAACTACCCGTAACGACCGCCAAAAATGTTCGAATGGCAACCGTAGCTTCACGTGGTCTCTGATGCACGAAGGGGTCTCAATATTTTAAGTATGGACACCCATCCTAAGACTGACCTGGCTACTAATGCTTAACTTTACAATGTGTTAACCTACTCGGAGACCATTCAGCCACGAGTCCCTTTGCTACATCGGTAATCCAAATAAGCATTAATCTACACAGCTGCTTATGCGTCACGGGCCTAATAATATGGCGGCCATATTCATTACGACTTAATATTTGAATCACAAAGTAGTTACAATGTTTACTTACAAATTCCATGAATTCTTATCCAGAGTATCATATTGCTTAACCGTATATGCAATGTGAACGCTATCGTATGGACAAGACGCTTTGAAAATACCCATCTGGGAATAAATTGTTTGATTAATAGTCTAAATACAGTATGAATTAAGCTTTTTATTTTGGCTTTATTATACATACACTTCAATCATTACCGTTATTGCATGGGTCACAAAACTGTTTTAAACAGTTTGCCTGTGAACACAGATGAGTCTCGGTCTTACGTATTGTTAAGTTGTTTATGATTCTATTTCATTGGTATATTTATGTGATGAAATTTTATAATATAATGATAATATATATGTTACCGGAAATATATGAAATCTAGGAATTCTATACAAATCCTAGGAAATTTATATAATTCCGAAGCTATTTAGGAAATGTATAGAGTATTGTTTCAAAAACTATTTAATACATAAATGTCCTAGGAAATGTGCACAATTCCTAGGAATTGTATATAATTCCAATATCGTATTAAGAAATGTATAAAAATAATGCTTTCTGTAATAAAAAACGTTGTTAAAATGATTATCACAAGTGACCTAACACGAAGGAGGTCTGCGAAGGAGGTATTGCGAACCCTTCCTGACCTATATCTATCCGTGTCGGGGCGCGCGGTGTCCACGAGCTCGTTTCCCTCGCTCCCGCGGCTTCATCTTAGCGTTTGTTAACGTTCATAATGACGCTAAAGTACTATAAAATCGCTCTTTCATAAGCGCGATGCGTGATTCGGTAGCCATTTTGAACAACAACCCATTGATATCTCAAATATTCACATTTCCGATTGCTATTTAGGCAATGTATAGATTTCCTAGGAAATGTGTCTAATATCATTTATTTTATACATTTCCGTGCGATTTTAGGAATTACATACATTTCCTAGACATTGTATATAATGTTACCGGAAATGTATGTAATCCGTCAGGATCACATACATTTCCGGTAACATATACACATTCATTCATAGAAGTTTCTGTTAAGTTTCTGAGTATTGTTTCTGGGTGTGTGAGGCCCTTCCTACCTCACTTAAAAGCCGGTACACTTTCTGATTGACGGACGAGGCTCTGGTTCCTTTTCGTGGTTGGGGGGTCATTCGGCAGTCGATTCCACAAAAGCTGTTTAGCCAATTAGCCAAACCAAATGGAAAAGGAGTAAGCGCCTCGGGCTCCGAAGTAAGAGCCTTCGGATGCCACCGCCTTCGGATGAATATGCTCTATAAACTCAGTTATCAGCCAGTGAAAATTGCGTCAAAATCGGTTCAACCACTTTAGAGATTAACCGAAAAAAAAAACAAACAAATAAAATAAAATTAATTTATTGTTGTAGATTTCGTGTATACAATTATATGCATTCATTGTTGTTTTGATATAGAAAACAGATACTTGGATTTAATTCATTGGTTTATTCAATTAAATTTTTTAAGCATTTTTATGCTTACTTTTTTCTAAAGATTTAGATCGGAAAAAGAGAACCACTAGGACGGGACTTGACACCGCGACCAGTCCCTTAAAGGGGGAATGCTCTGACCAACTGAGCCACCTAGACACGTCCCAGACATTCGAAATTCTCCGATACATTTAATACGTCTTAAGGCGACGTTGGAGCCATCTACCGTAATTCTTGCGAACTACGGAAACAATGAATAACTTTACAGTCATTTTTAAACATTGTTTTTTGATGACTCCGCCTAATTAATTCAATTAAATTTTTTAAGCATTTTTATGCTTACTTTTTTCTAAAGATTTAGATCGGAAAAAGAGAACATCTAGGACGGGACTTGAACCCGCGACCAGTCCCTTGTTTTATTGCCCGTAGATACACTTTCCTCATATATACACCCCGAAATCCCCGATTTCATTGCCGTTAAATACGGTATTGTGTTGTACAGTTAAATAGTGTTTTTTACAATTACTTAAATAAATAAGTTCAAGATTGATTCTCCATGAATGCACTTTGCTATAGAGATAGCTAACTTACATGTAACACAGCATGTTTATAAGGTGCGACAGCATCAATAGCTCTGTGTCTTTTGAATATCTCAAGCATAACCAGTACGTGGGAAGGCAGACATTCAGCTTGGGGCATAACTCGTTCCTGTACCAACTGTATAGACAGATTTGAATAACTTCAGTTTATTTTAACTATTAGCCTATAGGCACCTCCTAGCGCAGGCCTGGGGGTGGAAGGTGAGGACGCCTGTCACCCCAGCAGAAGCAGCCCGGGCGGGGCGGCTAGACCCTCACCCCCAAACCGGGGCAAGACGGGGACACCGCGGTTCCCGAACCTGAGGGGGCCATCTCAAAACCGGAAATGGCCCAGGGTCAGTCGGGGTGCGAGAGAAATGCTTTATGGGACCTTACACCCCGGCGTCTGAAGACCCGAGACGGTGTGCGGTTTTAGTCGGTTCAGGCCCGACATAACCGCCCCCGCTGGACGGCGAGGGGGGGGGGGGGATTTATTATATTTCTAACGCCTCCAATTTACTTTGGACGAATTTTGAAGTGGTTTCCAAGACAGTTTAACTTTCCTTTAACTTTCCCTCGATGCTTTTGTGGTTTACTACCGTTGATCCATTTTTTTTTCTTTTCAGGCGGAAGTCCCCCCAATACCCCCCCCTGGCCGGCGGGGTGGTTATGTCGGATTCGAACCGACTAAAACCGCACGCCGTCTCGCTTCTTCACACGCCGAGGTTTATGAGGTGGCCCTTAAAGCATTTCCCACGCACCCCTTGACTATAATCTATCCCTGTACCACATTTCATCCACATCCGTTCAGCCGTTTCAACGTGATTGAGTAACAAACATCTTCACAAACTTTCACATCTATAGGTAAGTATAAAACAAAGTCGTGTTAATAATGACCAGAATAAATTTAAGAACGGGAGGACCGATATTTATGATTTTAGCCTTTTTGGATTTGTCTCCGCAAAAAAAAACCGCGAAACGGCAAAGTATAGCCTGTTTGCGGTTTTTTTTTTTCGGAAATCACCACGGTTACCTCCTCATCGCCCAGCGGGGGTGGTGATTTCGGACTCGAACCGACCAAAACCTCACGCCGTCTCGGGTCTTTAATGCTGATAAATTAACCTACATAACGTTGCCGGGTTAGTTATTGTATAATATAAGTAGGTTACTTACTTTAGGGAACAACATAGCCAAGCCATTAACTTTGGCTATATCATTAGGCGGCGCATAAAATGGAGGTATTAGTAAACCCGGTGGGGGGAAATATTCATCAGGATCATCTTCGAATACAAAGGAAACATCATCATCTTCCAGTTCCTAATAAGAATAAATTTAACTTATACTTTATTTCTGATAGGATAACCTCAAATAAATCGCGATAGAATCCGTTAAAAATTATTTTATTTCAATCTCTTTATTTAATTTTACACTTTAAATTTATATGAATAACGACTAAAATCAAATGGTATTTTTTACAGTGACAGTGGTGTGACAGTGGCTGCTTTAAAATAAAATAGCAGAATCGACACCCTGGATTTCAAACTACCATTGATCTTTTATGAGAGTGGCTACGAACAGTAAGTTAAGATCGAGGTCCCTGTAGCTGACCCATGACCTTGAGGTTGTTATAATTTCTTGTCCAAGTTTTTACATCGTACTTCACTTTTAGACCTATAGATCTAAAGGCGTTGTCAAGGTCAGTTGACCTTTAAATTTTTTTACTGTGCTATGCTAAAAGTTCCCGGGGTGATAGCAACGTGAATGGCAATGGATTTGACCTATATAGGTTCTCAACATTTGGCTCGACCCAAGGGCTACTGCACATTAAAGACAAGACTAGGCCCTGTCTGGACGTAAGCTACCATAATTATGCTTATTTTTTGTTTCTAAGATGATTTCTCTCTCTCTCTAAGATTACTGATGCTAGACAGTTGATTTTTTTTATATATATACAGCTAATTATCTACTGTTCACGCACATTCAAAAATATTTTGAATAAATAGAGCAGTTTCTTGTTAAAAAAAATTGCAAAAAAACACTCTGAAATAAATTTTTCGTTTCAATTATCTCAATATTTTTAGCGATTACATACATATTTTTTGTTACAAATATAAAGAAAATTTAATCAGCTAGTGGAATATCTACAAATTAACATCCTCAAATCCGTCATATTTTTTAAATGATTTATTAATCCGTTTGCCGCCAAACAAATCAAACAGAAAAAACAAAAATATTGAGATAATTGAAACGAAAAATTTATTTCAGAGTGTTTCTTTGTAATTTTTTTAACAAGAAACTGCTCTATTTATCCAAAATCTTTTTGAATGTGCCTGAACAGTAGATAATTAGCTGTATATATAAAAAAAACAACTGTCTAGCATCAGTAATCTTAGAGAGAGAGAGAAATAATCTTAGAACCGAAAAATAAGCATAATTATGGTAGCTTACGTCCAGACAGGGCCTTAAGACAGACATGTGGCCGTGCAGACCTGGTAGGTATTTGACAGCTTTGTTTATGAAACAGTTTTGTGCGAATGAGATAAGACATTCTTAAGACGGACATGTCGCCGTGCAGACCTTGTAGGTATTTGACAGCTTTTTTTATGAAACAGTTTTGTTCGAATGAGAAAAGACATTCTTATATAAGACAGACAGACATGTCACCGTGCAGACCTTGTAGGCATTTGACAGCTTATTTTATTAAACAGTTTTGTTCGAATGAGATAAGACAGCCTTAAGACAGACATGTATCGGTGCAGACCTTGTAGGTATTTGATAGCTTAATTTATGAAACAGTTTTTTCGAAGTGTGCGCAATTTTATGTGTTTCTGTAGAACAATAGTCTGTCTCAAGACTATCTTCAATAAGCGCTCAGTCTAAAATAGCACAACTGTTAGTCATTATGTCAGGATTACCATACCTCCGGAACAACGATATCCACTTCATCATTTTCAGGTTCCTCTTTAAACTTCTCTAAAGCGTCTAAATTCTGTAACATTTTTTTATGTATTTTAAGAAATATTATTAAAAGGCAACAAAACTTATCTTATGAGTTTATTAGATTATGAGATTATTACTTATGAGATTACTCTACTTAAAAAAGCAGACAAAGCAATTATTCGTTCGTTCTAAACTAACCCATTCTTAAACCCTGTCGGTCAACTGGTTGTTATATAATGTTCTCTTGTATTTCTCGGGGTTAGATGACGGTTGCTCCCGTAAAAACCAGCCAGCCAAAATTATAAAAGGGATCAGTAGAAGAATGGACCTCAAGCTTCGACGAGCTCCGATGAAGAGAGAGCATCAGAAATAAGATTGGCAAGAACATACCTAAATCAAGTCCCAAGTACACAGTGGCCAGTGATGGGTCATGTTCTGCAAGGCACAGCTGCGCCATCAACACGTAGAAAAAAAATAAAAACTCGACACGCTACACAGCGCTCTCTAGATTCTAATAAGTAAGCATTAAACCAGCTTGATTTATGGATTCTAATTTTTTTATTTTATTTATTAAGTAACCAGTTGTTACAATCGTGTCTGCAGTACAATGCGAATAAACATACAACAAGAATGTTGATAAACTTTTTTTTTAAAACATACATATTATACATAGAAACACCCAGACCACTGCAAATAGACATATTTATGCACACAAATATTTGCACTGAACGGGAATCGAATCCACAGGCGGCGGCCCTGTCGTAGCAGTCCGTTGTTGCATATTATGTGCCATCCCGATTGTAGGCCACGATGGCCATTCATACAGCACTGTATACCATTGCCTTCTGCACACAATGGCAATGGCATGCCGTGGCTCATCATGGGTCATTATGTGTTGGAACATTTAAAAATATTCTAATGTAATATGATTTAGGTAATTCCTGTCTTACTTCCTTCCATCCTACTACTCATATAAGTTTGTGAAGACGTTTGTAAGTTTGGATGTTTGAATATTTGGATGTTTTTTACTCAATCACGCTATAACGTCTGAACGGATTTGGCTGAAATTTAGTACACGGGTAGAGTATTTTCTGGAATAACACACAAGCTACTTTTATCCCTGTAATAGGTTCCCATGGGAAGAGGGAACGGGAACAGAATTCAACTCGGGCTAAGCCACGGGCAAAGCTAGTTTATATTATTAGTAGGAGAATAGAAAGAAGGATAGTAGGAATTAGGATAATAGGAAGTAGGATAGTAGGATAGTAGGATAGTAGGAAGTAGAAAGTAGAAAGTAGGAAGTAGGAAGTAGGAAGTAGGAAGTAGGATAGTAGGATATTGGAAGTAGAAAGTCGGAACTAGGAAGTAGGAAGCATAAATTAGGAAGTAGGAAGTAGGATATTAGGAAGTAGGATAGTAGGAAGTAGGATAGTAGGAAGTAGGATAGTAGGAAGTAGGATAGTAGGAAGTAGGATAGTAGGAAGTAGGATAGTAGGAAGTAGGATAGTAGGAAGTAGCATAGTAGGAATTAGGATAGTAGGAAGTAGGATAGTAGGAAGTAGGATAGTAGGAAGTAGGATAGTAGGAAGTAGGATAGTAGGAAGTAGGATAGTAGAAAGTAAAAAGTAGTATAGCAGGAAGTAAGATAGTAGGAAGTAGGATAGTAGGATATTAGGAAGTAGGATAGTAGGTAGTAGGATAGTGGTAGTAGGATGATTTGATTTGAAGTAGGAATTCGGAAGTAGGAAGTCGGAAGTAGGAAGTAGGAAGCATAAATTAGGAAGTAGGAAGTAGGATAGTAGGAAAAAGGATAGTAGGAAGTAGGATAGTAGGATAGTAGGCTAGTAGGAAAGGATATTAGGAAGTAGGATAGTAGGTAGTAGGATAGTAGGTAGTAGGATAGTAGGTAGTAGGATAGTAGGTAGTAGGATGATTTGATTGCGATATATTTGGTCAAGTAAATATTATATTTCTTACACCACTCTTTAACAGATGCAACTTGTGCTGTTCTCTTTCCTTTCGCTTGGTCGCCACAGCTTCCTCAATAGCTTGTCGTGCTAGTCTCTGCATCTCTGTCAGTCGCCGGTGACGTTTTTCTTTATGCTCAATCTATTGAAGATTTAACAGTTATAACATCAGTAACTTAGTGGTTGTGTTGTGTGTGTTATGGGGTGGACACAAGCAATTTAGTTTAGTTAGGGGGGTTAACGGGAATACTAGTCATTACAGTTACTAATTTCGTTTAACAAAATCTCTATCTTTCAATAGTGAATGTGTTTGAAATAAAACTATTTTTAACGGATTCTATCGCGATTTATTTTGATGTTATTTTATATTTTACATTGAACCCGACGTGAACACGTGCAACAGGGGGCCAAACATTACTTAAGATTTGATAAACCACTGATACTTGCCAAAGAAAATCGATTCCTACCTAGGATGCTCCGCGAAGCTATTGAAATTAAAAAACATCCTAATTTTAACAGAGAAGATGGTTGCAATATACCACCAGCTTGGGACCCAGTCATTCTCTTAATTAATTCCAAGAAAAATCAAAATACAACAAGACTTCATGAAACTGTGAGCTCATTCTGCGTAAATAGTAACACCAACAATTCAACATAGTTCGGGTACTTTGAGATAACTTACACTTCAAACTACAAGACAACAACCATCTTTATCTCCCCTTGACCATGGCCATGGCTGCTGAAAAGCAACCGAAACGTCGGGATCAATGTAAAATATAAAATAACATCAAAATAAATCGCGACAGAATCCGTTAAAATTTTTTTAAAGTTTTCTTTCAATGTGTGACGTGACATTCGCGTAAACTTCCGAAAATATCAAATGAATGTGTTGCTTTCTGTGTTTAATCTGTGTCGCCTAAACCATTGCTATTATGTGTGTACATAACTCTCTCTTTACGCTACGCTATGTACGATAATAAAAAACTATTTTTATAAATAAATTTAGTAAAAATTCTACGTGCGACAACGGGATCAGTCACTAATCTATACTTTTTGTGAGTTTTTATATTTGTCTAGGGTAATCTTTGAAACCACTGCAGTTATGGGAAAAAATCTTTCACCATTAGAAAAATACATTATCCCCGATGGACATATTATGCTATATTATTATTTTACATATAACAAATGGTTTAAGTTTAAAAAAACTCATATAAACCAAAAAAATGCGAAGGCGGCTTGCTGTTGCTTTTTTTTCATGTATGTATTATGTATGTATACCTTTTTATTTGTATTGTTTATTATATTTACGTTGTGTGTGCGTAATCTAACGGTATGCGTAGCATTTATGCTGAGATGGCGGCCATATTCGCAGTGTACATAAATATTCTTGGATTGCAAGATATTTATTTATTATGTTAATATGTTCCTTTTGAGTGTTCTGATTTAAATGTTCTTCTTTCTTACTTTCTTTCTTAACATAAAACACTAAACTAAACATGAAACACTACGTGCTCTATCACCCTATTGTCAACGATTTAGTTGCAAAAATATACCTTCATCCTCTCAAACTCTTCATGCCGATGCTTTAATACTTCTTCTTTAGTAAGACTGTAGGTTTTATAATAATTAAAAGCCGTTATCAAGGGCAGGTCCCCTTCGATCGGCTTTGTTTCGTCGTGGGGGGCAACTCGTATATCCTCATATAAAATTCTGCGTGTTAATGCTGTGAAATTATGAATTAATTAGGTTCAAAGTATGTTTGTAAACGGCTTTAGGTGCAGAGGGAGGCCCAGACCTAAGATAATGGATGGAATAATAATAGTTTATTTCCACCACATAAGAATGTAACAGGTAGCGTACAAACGGTGCTTGTTAATGGATACCTAATTGTCTCTGGATGATAATTGCTGTTTCTCAAACTAGGCTATTGCCTGTATCTTGGGAGACAGCGTTCAGTGTGAATTATATGAATTAGAGGTCGCTTGTAAGCGATATCTTTAAGGTATGCTTTGTGTGGTGTTGTCGGGTATGAAGGCGTACTTACGTGTATGAATGTGTTAGAGGATGTGTGTGTATGTATGCTAGAGGATATGTGTGTGTATGGAATATGTGAAAGAGTTCGGGTTACTTTGTACGTGAATATAGATATTTTTATTTGATTTGTGACAAACTGAAACAACGGTTTTAGTACATCAATCAATTAGTCGGGAGTAGTCCACTACTGGAGAATGGACATAGGCCACTCCCAAGATGCATCATAATACCCGATTATCCCACCTAACCTAATGTAACCCAGGTATCTTTTCAGTCCGTTAATCTTTTTTTTAATATTTGCTGTCTATTGACTGCACTCTGACTGATGGTTAACTAAGATGAAATTCTAAGATCATGTGGTTTCCACGCAGATGGATAAATATAAAAAACCTAATGATATTTTTTTAGCTTTGAGATAGATTATTGACAACAATAGGGTCACGGGTCATGGTCAGTTGTGAGAGGATACGATTAGGCCGTCATGCGTTATCGCATGTTTACACGGAAACGAGGAACAGGAGGTGGGAAATTCCACCGATGAATTATTATGTAGACAAATGATTATGATTTATCTGAGCCGAAATTTGGGGCTCACCTACATTATGCAAGCCTGTTAATCTGTGAGAGGTCAGCAGACGTGTGTTAACACCTATGTTTCGCCAATTATGTTACTCGACTTCGTGTAATAGAATAAGCCTATTCATTTACAAGGAATGTATTTTTGGGGTTGATCACATTGATAAATGACTTCATTTATTTAATTTGATATCAATATTTTTTACATTAATGTGGACAGGGTAATATATAACAATAGCATAATTGATTCATTGATAGAAAGGGCCGTGCTCCGTCGAGCGTGGTAATCGTGCGTGTCAACGCGCGCGTGTCACGTTTGACGCAAGGCAGGCCCTTATTATTAAAGTTTATTTTTAAACCGAATAAAAACTGACGACATTCTAAGAATAGATCATTAATTTTTCAGCACAAATGGACCGGATAGAAGAAGCGAAAAGCGTATGCAAGGACCGTAGCGTCCGTAGCAAGAGGAAACATGTGATCTCTACCTACCCCATTGGGATAGAAGTGTGACTGTTTGTATATATATAGATACTAACATGCAAAAGAAGTGGGATTAACTTCAAGCAACCGCAGACAGAGAGCCAAAGATGGACCTGACTTAAGTTTGTGTAACGAAGCCTCGTTGAGAGGAGCATCTCCTTCGTAAAATATATCAGCTGCTATTTCTTCAGTAACATCTATCATTTCGCGGCCAACCATCACAATATCTGAAGTCAATAATCTGAAGTAAATAATAATAGGTCTTTACCTATGAAATTGCCGAAATTTTCTTACAAATTCATGAGTTCGTTATTCCTGTAATTTAATAGCTATTTCCATTATTTATATTTTGTTTGAAAGTTGATTTCAAGATTTTACAACTCTGTGTTAAATTTTGTTTTTATTGGCCGCTTGATAAATTAATTCGATCTTCAAAAGCAGTACTTCCTAAATGCTATCCATTTTGATGATAAATTTCGTATTACTTAACAGCTGTCACTTTTCGAAAATGTAATAAAAGTTGCTGTTTGTTAGCTTAATGTTGTCTCATTCATACACAAAAAAAAACATACAATTTGGATTTGTCATTCTTAAAAAAAATGCAAAAATGTTAGTACTGAAAATTGGGTTTCCTCCAATTTCTTCAAGAAAAAGGGCAATTTCATATATAACGACCTAATATATTATATCAGCTGTTTGGGGCTCTACCAATATACTTGCCGTCTATAGCGGCTTGCAGGTGACTTACCTGCAAGCCGCTATATCTGCTAATTAACAAATGGGCTCTAGCACAGATTTTTCTCTAGGGATTAAAGAGTGTAGATTTACCCGGGGTGCCCGGCAACGGCCCCTTGGGGAGGACACCGTGCGGTTTTAGTCGAGACACGACATAACCACCCCCGCTGGCCGGCGGGGGGGTATCCGAAGGGATTTCCGCACGTTAAAAAAAAAAAAAAAAAAAAAAAAAAAGGGATTAAAGAGTCAGAGAGCAGTTGCTCCAATAAAATCCATAAAGCCAAATCACGAGAAAGTTCTACGTCACACTTTACGGATTTTTCATGGCGGATCTTCCGCGTCGGAGCGACAATAAATGTTATTACATTTGAATGACGACGTGACGCCGACGGAGTGACAGATCATCTGGACAGTGTACCCATTATAATTCTTTTATATGCAATAACTTTCAATAGTGTTCCGACGTACAAGATCCTCGACGGCATTTCTTACAAGCGTACCCTGGGCTCCAAAGCGCATGCTATGGATACAATAAATATTCTACGACACTCTACACAGCGCTTTCTAGACCCAAAGTAATCATAGTTTAACTAGCTTGTGTTATGGGTTCCAGAATGCAAATAAACATACTTATATACTTTTTTTTGTAAATACATACATATTTTACATAGAAACACCCAGACCAATGCAAATAGAGATATTCATGAATAAATTAAAATATTTGCACTGAGCGGGTATCGAACCCGCTCCCCCTGTCGTAGCAGTCGAATGCACTACCGCTACGCCACAGAGGCCTTCAATGAGAATTGGCATTGAATGAAGGATAATCATATTTTATAGTATACATAACTGTTACTATCCCAGCGCTCATACAACTCAGGATGGGCATGCAAGCAATGAGGCCAGTACAACACATAGTTCAGATCAGCCAGGTGTGGGACCATCAGCTCGGCTCGGTGACGCTTCCTTATCGCCTGGCGGGCTATTCGCCGAGATGCCGTGGACTTTACTTCTTGTTCTCTGTCTCTTACTCTAGTTGCCATCCTTTGCTATAATCGAATGAAAAGATGAAAAGAAAACGTCCATAAAATCAATATTGATTGAATATCGTTGAAGACGATATTGTTGAAAGTGTCATTCTTCTTTTAAAGTTGTGTTTAATCGTTAGTTGACCTACGTATCACTAGATGGCACTAAGTGAACCTTATTGTAAATGGCGCTGTTAAGATTGGCCGCAAGTAACATATAATGTCGGGTATAATTAGTTAGTAAACTTGTCACTAGATTGCGATAGGTGCTCTTTATTATGAATGGCGCTGTTAAGATCAGCCGCAAGTAACACATAAGGTAAATGAGGTTGCTTAACGACCTCCGTCCTCCATGAGCGCAGGCCTGGGGGTGGCAGGTAAGGCCGCCTGTCACCCCAGCAGTACACCCCGGCGTCTGTAGACCCGAGACGGAGTGCCGTTTTAGTCGGTTCAAGCCCGACATAACCGCCCCCGCTGGCCGGCGGGGGGGTATCCGAAGGGATTTCCGCAAGAAAAAAAAAAAGGTAAATTTATAAATTATTTATTTGTACTCGCTTGTAATGGTTGTTTTATTTCAACACGGTTCATTATAAAGGCGATTTTGAAATATACGTCCTTACAAGATTCCTAGCTGCGCTATTGAAGAATTTTTTTTTATACCACTAACTGGCAGACAAGCATACGGCCCACCTGATGGGAAGCGGTTACCGCGGCCTATGGACGTGTGCAACACCAGTGTCCATACCCATATGTGATAATTTTACAGAATTACATATAATAAACGTACATCTCTATACTATTACTAAAAATTGTAAATTAGTTGTGTCTGTACATTGGACATATTTAAAAAGAAAAATACTTGGATTATGTTAAATGAACGATTCTGAACACAAAAATATTTATTTTGGAATTCTTTTCTGTTGGACGCAAAAACGATTGAACGGATTTTGTTGCGGTTTTTTCTATTAGAAAACTCTTGGTCAGACTTAAAATCTGCCTGATGTTTGATTGCAATTGGTTGGTTCAGTAGAACCGGAGATATGACCAAAAAACGATAACCGACCTCCGTGCGAGTGCAGCCGCGGGCATCAGCTAGTAATAATATAGCCATTTTCTTAATGTGCGCACCCAGTTATCCAGTGAAGACGTGAAGAAATACCATGCGTGCATCGATTGAAGAGACCTTATACCACCAACTTCTTCGGGATCCATGCGAACCTCACTTGACCTAGTATTACGACTACGCCTACAGATTGATAGATGAGACTCTGGTGCACGCTATCCTCACAGGGTTGGGTGGTCATCGGGGTACAAGGGAAACGCCTTATGGGCAACCTTACACCCCGGCGTCTGAAGACCCGAGACGGCGTGCGATTTTAGTCGGTTCAAGTCCGACATAACCTTCCGGCTGGCCAGCGGGGAGTATGCGAAGGGATTTCCGCACGAAAAAAAAAGGTTGGGTAGTCAGAAACAAAACGAAATGAATTGATTCCTTTTGTGTACCTTCATAAGAAAAAATAACTTAAATATCTATTGTATACCTTTATAAACCCGCGGTAGCCTAGTGGTATGGGTAAAGGACTGCTGAGACGAGGTCTCGGGTTCGATCCTAGGTATTACCATGGCACACACCAATGACTTTTCGAAATTGTGTGTATTTATCGCAGGTTTATAAGCGCCCGGTTAATGGCAATAGGCTCGCCACCTATTACATTAGGACCTAAAACATAAACTGGCGAAATGTGGGTGCTAGCACCTCTGCCTGCCCCTTCGGGGATATAGGCGTGAGTTTATGTTATGTTATGTATACCTTTATTTTTTTTTACGTGTGGAAATCCCTGAGACAAAAATCTTAAACAAATGTTAGAAAATTCGCGCATGTAGACTAACTGGCCAACCAAAAATCCAATAAAAGAAGTGATCAACTACGACGTATTTGGTGCGCTGCCGTCCTCACACTCAAAGGCGGCTAGTGACTTCTGGTCAATTTTCACATCTTAAATTCGAATAAATATTTATATAATTTAAAAGCGACCAATTGCGAGTCGGACTCGCCCATGAAGGGTTCCGTAGCAGCAAGTAATAAAGTAATTTGAGTTGCTTGAATGAAAGGTAAATTGCGGTTTACGATTTATGACGTAAGTATTAAAAACAAACTACTTACTAGATTTCGTTCAAACCAATTTTCGGTGGAAGTTTACATTTTCTTAGTTTTATCATTCTCTTATTTTAGAACTTATAGACGGGGGGGGGGGGACATTTTACTACTTTGGATAGTGTCTCTCGTGCATTTAGCCACTTTTTAGTTTGAAGACGGCAGTGCGGCTCCGCCATCGCACCACGCGCCTATCACTAAAGAGATCTAAAATCAGCTAGAGTACATTGACAAGATTTTTTCTGATAACTATACCTACCTATTATAAGGTGTTTATAAATATACGCAAAGTAGTAGGTCAGGGCTCAGGTATCAAAATACGATCTGAGATTACAATTACATATTGTAAGCCGTAATGCAACCGATGTTTACGACAAGTGACGTGCTACTTTGTTTATATAAGTGCATTGATGTATGTATAAGTGTGTGTTTGTGTTGTACGATGACAATTGATAACCAATCTATTTTAAAATATGTATATACCTACTACTAGCGGACCCGGCGAACGTTGTTCTGCTATATAAAAGAAATTATTATCAAAGAAATCAAAAATAAGTATAAAAACCGGTCTCTGTGCGAGACGGACTCGCGCACTGAGAGTTTCGCACAAAAAAATGGATTGGGGGGCGAACTTAACGTTGCTATAGTTATATACAAAAATACTAAACACATGCTTAAAAATAGGAGGGTGAAAAACTTCTCTTCCCTACCTAATATACACAACACTTTTGGGAACCTATTCCAAGGACACAAAATTTGTATTATTCCAGTCTGCCCTAAACTAATCTATCCCTTAACCAAATTACAGCCAGATCTGCTTAAATTTGCGTTATTGAGTAACAAACATCAACACATCTTCACAAACTTTTATATTTATAATATTAGTAGGATTATATTATAAACCTTATGAGCTGGACCATATCTGCATAGGGAATTAAAATAACACACGCGAAGGACAAAAAAAAAGCAATCAAAAGTCATCCATCAGTCCTATCACAGCATCCGAATACAAATTTTGTATGGGATTGCAAAATCCTGACAGCTGCCTGTTATTTCTCGGAATGCCCGAAATCTATTGTAGGCATAAATCGTTACGAGATAAAACAAAAACTGTGACTTTTATTTGCCACAAATTTAGCTTATATTGTCACCATATCTGTCTACCATGAAACGTATGATCCGACCACTGTGGCGAAGCGGTAGAGCGTTCCACTGTTCGACTGCTAAGTCAGGTCACAGAGCTCGGTCGCGATTCGATCCCACTCAGTGCAAATATTTGTATAAATGAAAATATTTAAAGGGTCTTTCAAAAAGGACGGGTCAATGTTAAAATTGAATAAAACAAGATGTGTGTGAGATACTAACGATATATTTTTTTATTTGAAAAGCCCATTTATACCATTATGAATGAAATATAACATCGTTCAAATGTCCGCCGCGGATTCGTATGGTGGCACGAATCCGAGAGGTCCAATTTTCAATGACTCTGCTGCATAGATTCGGCTAAATCTGAGCGATGGTATGGCTTTCAGCGCGCAACGTTTGCACTAACGAACACTCATTTTGATAATAAAGTTTTATCATTTGCACATGCTGCTCAACCGTGTAACTTGCCATGGTGATTTGGCATCAGTGACTGAATAAAAAATAACAGATTTGACAGATGCCGCCAAAACAAAATGGCCGCCACAAATTATTAACATCGACCCGCTCTATTTGAAAGACCCTTTATAATGAATATGTTTATTTGCATGGATGTTTCTATGTATAATTATCGATTCGATTCCCACTTAGTGCAAATATTTGTATAAATGTATATGTCAATAAATGTATATAATGAATATGTATATTTGCATTGGTCTGGGTGTTTCTATGTATGTATTTAAAATAAAGTTACCTTAGTATCTTTATCCGCATTCTAGAACCCATAACACAAGTTAGTTAAGCTATGCTTACAAGCATGCTTGATACCATTATGTATAATATCCTAAAATATTTATATATTTATTTAAATACATGCATGAAGTGTATCTTAAACACAATCGGGTTGGAAAATAGCACGGGACACTTCTTCACTTCATATTGTAGAATACTTATTGTTAATCTTAGAAAAGAAACTTGTACGCTAGAGTTCGAGGTTAAGTTTCGAAACGGGATGAATTAAGAACAGCAAATAAATAAAAAAGCCATGCGATCAATGAGAAATAGAAATTGGGATGAGTCAAGAAATTTCGACATAGGACTAGATTTCGTGGGATGAATACGGAATAACCCCTCCACGCGGTTCCATATTAAAGAAAGAAAAAATATCATCTCTTCCCTTGCTGGCGATTTCTGGGACCAACTCATCATTCTCATACTGATTTCCAAGTTGCGTCCAAAGTTTGCAGTTTGGAGCCCGAAGTCCACTTTTTATTCTTGATTATTATGTCTTGTCGACTGGGACTAACTGCCTCTGAACCTCCCAACCCTGAGAGGAAAGCCTACACCACTGCCTCATCTGTTGTTCCGCAGGTGCACCAACTTGCAGGTGAGTTTGGCTTTGACCTCAAAGATATTGGTAGGGTCCTGTATACCTGTTTTGGACCATATTGGCAATGGACAAACTATTTACTGTTTATTGAACAAAAATAATTAATTGAAATAAATCTATTTTTAACGGATTCTATCGCGATTTATTTGATGTTATTTTACATTTTACATTGATCTCGATATTTCAGTTGCTTTTCAGCGACGCGCGACGTCGGGATCATTGTAAAATATAAAATAACATCAAATAAATCGCGATAGAATCCGTTAAAAATAGTTTTAGTTCAATGTGTGACATTCGCGTAAACTTCCGACAATATCATGAAAAAGAACTAAAGTAACATTTTAGCAAAAGTTGTAGAAATCGTGGCTTTATAATTACTATCTACAACCAACATTGTATGGAAAGAGAGATTATAGAGAGACATTTTATGTGCTCAGACAATGTATTAAAAATATTTACTTAGCTGTATTGGTAAAGTAGTAGTAATAGTATTTCTTTTTACTGTGCACCAAGAATAAGATAAAAATTAAATACAAATATAACATTATGGTATCCAATTGAGAGCCTTATCGCACTGTGGCAATCTCTTACAGGCAACCGTTGGATGGAGAAAAACGTCGGAGTTCGCATTTGGGTAGTGTGGTGTAAAGTACACCACACTACCCAAATGCGAACTCCAACTCTCAATTTAGGTACACTTCAGATCATTGCCGAAAAAACTTCACAAATACTTACTTATAAATATGTACACACCTACAAATACATACATACAATTACTAAATATACATATATATTCGCAACATACTACATACATACCTATACATATATACATACGATATAAGGAGAAGGATTTTTATTGATTTATTTATTATTTATTTATTTTATTACAACATGCAACTATCTTTACAGGTGACACCTAATACGATAGTGCAGTCACTATAATAACACTTACATTGAATATGTATAGTAGAACACTACCCAGTAAATTCACAATTTCACTACAATACACAATACGTATACATAATTATAATACCTATCTATCTATAAATTCCGCTAATCCACTACACAGTTAATACACAATAAGCTGCCTTTGTGAATTCATTCAAATTACAATTAAATAGGTCTACCCGTTCTGACACCGCATTGAGCGCACACAGTGCGCGCGTCAGGGGCACGTGTTTAAGCAGGTTGGTGCGCGCGGGCGGCACATACAGCAGCGGCGGCCGCCGCCGCCGCCCCACGTACTCATCAGGAACACACAACCATACTACCTCCAGTACACCTGGGTTGTGTATTTTACCACGAATAATCTTAAATAAGTAGGTGGCAAGAGCCACTTCCCTTCTTACTTCCAGCCTATAAAATCCTACCATGCCAAGCAAAAACAGTGTGGGATACAGCAGAGGATAACCAGGATACACGCCATACTGCTTCAAATATATAAATCTAATAAATTTGTTTTGGATTCGCTCCAGCAGTAGTTTATATTTGACTTCATGAGGTGACCACAACACCGAATTGCATTCTAGGTGGCTTTTAACAAGCGCCTCGTATAATGATCTCAGAGCTCCAATATTCGTGAATTGGTTTGCCAGCCGTAACACCATCCCTAAATTGCGGTATGCTTTTTTACAAACATCCGTAATATGGCTTCGGAAGTTTACATCGGCAGTGAATCGCACACCCAAATCCTTTACCTCAGAAACACGCTGTAGCGGCGTTCCATCCATGTGGTATTGGTGGTGAACCGGATTGCGCGCGCGGCTAAATGTCAACACCGAACATTTATTTACATTAAAATACAATTTATTAACGCGACTCCACTCTATGATCCTACTAATATCCTGCTGCAGCATGTCGTGATTTGTGTTCTGCCCTATTTCAAGAACTATAGTCTCTATTCTATTCTATTCTAGATATAGTCGATGTCTCGCAGAAAATGACCGCAAACGGATTTTTTAAACACCGGTAAGAATTGTACGCATCTAATAACTACCGACAGAGCATTCTACAAACGAATCGCTTGAACAGAAATTTACCAACATCTTGAGGCCCAAGCCAACCTCCCCTGCAAGTCGGTACACCTACTAAACCACGGACGAGGACCTGGCGTCCTCTCAGATGTTAGCAGGTCAGACGGCAGTTTCTCTCGTAAAAGCTGGTATATCAATAAACAAGTTGAATTCCTGAGACGAGCTCAGCCGAATACAAGGGATTTTCGATTTTGCGATTTTTATCTTTTGCGATTTTTTGCGATTTTTTCTTTATCTTGCAATGGTTCACCCCACACGAATCTACTACCGAAAACAGCAACTCGATAGCTCATCTCCTTCATACCCAAAACCGTGACAGAAAATTGGCAACGACGATGACGTCGACGACGACGTCGACGATAACTCCTTAACAATAGGGCTTTTATAAAGAAAATCCCTAAAAACCACTGGTGGTAGAAATTTGCTGACACAAATTTGTCACAATATTCGGCCGGGTGGGTACCACCGTGCACGATTGCGAGAAACCCTCCATAGTAATCCAATTTCGTTTTGATTGCGATCAGGGGTCAGCAAGTGCATAGCCGGGCAGGGGGATTGTGGTCGCAGCACTAGTGGGGCCGGTGGGTGTCACGCGGTGCTGCGATGACAATCCTCTTTTGATGAGGCCGTCAAGCTGAGTGCCACCATTGTTAACATGGTACGTGTATGTAATGGTGACCCTCTTTCCTGAGACTTTACCTTCAGCTTACCATCAGGCGAGGTGAAGTCAAATTGACGTGTCCAATATATAAAAAAAAAAAACAAAAAAACAAAAAGAAAACAATAAGCGGACCTCGGGCTCCGAAGTCCAATTGGACGCAACTGAGGAATCGCTATGAGGGTGATGATATTGTACGTACCAGTTCATCCGGTGTAGGTTCAACCAGTTCATAGAAGTGCCTCTCCAGATCCAGGCCATCTTGTTCTTGCTGATGATACTTAATCTCTTTCTTGGCTACTTCGGCAAACCTCACCATATCCACACCACGAAAACACTTCGTAACTTTTGCATTCTAAAAGTTTTGATCACGGTGTGAAGTCATCATTAAAAATCATTAGCTAGAGCTTAACTCTTAAAGGGCTCAACAAGGCTAAGTACTAATTACTTGATTAGTACTTAGCCTTGTTGAGCCCTTAACACATTACAAAGTTAAGCAATACTAACCAGGTCAGTATTTGGATGATTGACCATTCCTAACACATTGTGACCCTGTCCGTACCACAGAGAGTACGTTAAGCCGTCGGACGAACATCTATGTCAGTCGTTACGGGCAGTTGGAGCCTTAAAAAGTCCAACAACTTGTCTAGATCCAGAACTTCGATATCGCCAGTTGGTTGTGGAGGTCAGATGGCAGTTGCTTCATGGAAAATATCAAAGCTCAGCCACTTCGTAGTTTGATCGAACAAGCCGACCTCAACTGAGTTTGGAAAAGGCTCGGAGTTGATGATCAACAATATCTTAGCGTTGTTCTGATTGGTAACGAATCTAAAATCTAATTTCACCAGTGTCTGTCAATAATTGCGATCAAGCCAAAGTAAACTGAGTTCTCACGGTTCACTCAATGAAACGTCGGAAGCTTAATAGTTAAGGTTGACCTTACGATCAAGAAGTTCCGGGTTCGAATCCTGACTATTACACTACCGACGTGAATCCACTCATAATACAAGCATACTACGGTTTAAAGGGTTAACACTTTCAAAAAAAAAATGTAACTAGTTAAGTACAGCTTGATCGCGGTCACTTTCATGAGCGAAATCCGCTTTTTATTTTACTTGTTTTAAATCGGAAAAAGTCGAAATGCAATACATGAATTATGATTATAAAGGAAGATAATTTTACTAACCGAAATGAACAAATAAACTGGCTCACTTTGGTCCCTAAACCTATGCAAAGCATCTATTTCATCGGCAGGCACCTTAAAAAAAGACAGCAAATTAATATTCTACATACATACATATAGTCACGCCTCTTTCTCATTGGGGTAGGCAGAGACAACATCTTTCCACTTTCTACGAACCTGGCATTCGCCTTTGGCTTCTTCAACTTTCATAATTGTTTTCATACATGCACGCCGGTTACGGGTACTTCTGACCTGGCCTTTCCTCAAAACGTCCTCGATCTGATTGGCCTTGGAACCTTTACCTGATTGTCCAGTAGCCCTCGCCTCATAAATCTGTTCCGTTAATTTCCTTTCCATCCATCTTCTCTACATGACCGAACTATCTTAGCATCCCTTACCTGGGGATCGTGTGTACCTGGGGATCGTGCGAAGCATGGCCCTGTACGGGGCCCCAGTATGGGCGGAGACTCTGGCGGCCCGCAAAGTGGCTGTATTAAACAGCCCGTTAAAAGCGATGGCAGTCAGAGTCATCAGGGGGTATCGCACGATCTCCGTCGAGGCGGCATGTCTCCTAGCCGGGACCCCTCCATGGGACCTGGAAGCGAGAGCCCTTGCGCTGCTGTACCAGTGGCGCAAGGAGGCGCTGGAGCGGGGCCATAGGCCGGAGCCCCGAGAAATCAGGGCTCAGCGGTCCCTGCTCCGCCAGGAACTCATGGAGACATGGAGGGTGCGACTTGAGCACCCAAGGTGGGGGGAATCCACCATTGCGGCGGTGAGACCGATCATGAAGGAGTGGTTGGAGAGGGACCATGGGGACCTCTCCTACCGAATGTGCCAGATGGTTACCGGACACGGGTGCTTCGGTAAATATCTGTGGCGCATCCACCGGGAGACAACGCCGTAGTGCCAGCACTGCGAGGATCCTGGCGAAGACACGGCGCTCCACACGTTGGTGGAGTGCTCTGCGTGGGCGAGTCAACGCCGGGATCTCGTTGCGGTCCTGGCCGTGGACGTTCTCTCGTTGGAGACCATGGTGAGGGCCGTGGTCTCCGACGGGAGCAAGTGGCACGCCGCTGCCTCTTTCTGCGAGCAGGTAATGCGCGCGAAAGAGACGGCGGAGAGGGAGCGGGAGAGAACCCTGCCCCCCGAGTTTCGCAGTCTCATCTACGCCCGGGACTACCGACCTCCATGATCGGGGCCTGAGGACGGCAGTTGGCCGACTCGCCGTCCTTACAGAAGCAGGCCGTGGCGGAGGCGTGTCGTGTGTGCCCTACGCCTGCCAACTCACCGAAGCGGGATAAAACCCGACCCCACCAGGCGAGGCCGCGGTAGCGGCCAAAGTCCGCCGGCAACCCTGGGGTTATCCTTTCGAGGGCTTACCCGGGGTGCCCGGCAACGGACACTTGGGGAGGACACCGTGCGGTTTTAGTCCAGACACGACATAACCACCCCCGCTGGCCGGCGGGGGGGTATCCGAAGGGATTTCCGCACGTTAAAAAAAAAAAAGCATCCCTTTCTCTATCTTAGTCACTACATCTTCTACCATACAACAACGTTCCCTTATCACGCTGTTCGTCACTCAGTCCATCAGGGTCATGGCTATACTTCTCAGACTTCTCATTTCAACAGCATTCAGCTTACTTTCATGTTACTTCTGCCACACCCAACTGTCACTACCTATAATTATTATAATGAATATTCTAGGACATTCTATACATCCCCACCAACACCTACGGGGCCAAGCCAACCTTACCTGCAAGCCGGTATACCTTTTTTTTTCTTCGTGGGGAAATTCCCTCGGATACCCCCCGCCGGCCAGCGGTCAAAGTCAAAGTCAAAAACCATTTATTCTGTATAGACCATTAATACGGCACTTACAAAACGTCATAAAAAAATTAATCTAATGTTTGGCAAATGGACCACCGGTTCGAAACGTGGCCCTGTCCTGAGAAGACTCCGGCAAGAAACTCAGCGAGCTATTTTTTTTTTGGTCTATTTACAAACATATTTACTTAACCTAAGTACAATATTTCATTTGAGTAGCATAGAGAAAGAGCAAACAGTTCATATCCAAGCTTGTTTGTCGTCTAAATAGTCTTGAATTTTATAGTAGCCTTTTTGGCAGAGTTTACTTTTAATTTGGCTTTTAAATTTATGAAGAGATAGATTCTTCATTTCACTAGGAAGCTTGTTGTAGAAGCGTATACAGTTACCCTGAAAGGAATTACTAATCTTGTGGAGTCGACTATTACAAACCACAAGATTGTTTTTATGTCTAGTATTTACGTAATGTATATCACAAAGCCTTAAAAAAATGGAAATGTTTCTTCTAACATACAAAAGATTTTCAAAAATATATTGGGAAACTACAGTTAGAACGTTTATTTCTTTGAACTTTTCTCGGAGAGAGACTCTTGGGCCCAACTTATAAATTGCCCGTACCGCTGTTCACTTCATCATAATTATCTAATTGTCTTTTAATTTTAAATATTAAGGAAGTATCATCAGCAAACAAAACAATACTATTTTTATCCCTTACGTAGTAAGGGAGGTCATTTATATAAATTTAAAAAAAAATGGTCCAAGCATCGAACCCTGTGGAACGCCCATCGAAACCAAAGATCCCACTGAACGTGTACCGTTGACATCGACCCTCTGAATTCTATTGTTTAAATAAGAAGTCAAAAGGTCGAGAGCTTTGTTCCTTATTCCGTAATAATCTAATTTCCTGACCAATGTATCATGGTGGACGCAATCGAATGCTCTGGATAGATCGCAGAAAACACCTAATGCATCCTGCTTATCCTCCCAGGCCTCGTAAATACATTTCAATAAGTCTATACCAGCATCCGTCGTTGATCGTCCTTTAGTAAACCCAAACTGTTTATCATGAAATAATTTATATTTATTAAAATGGGTTAGCATCTGGTCTAGAATTAATTTCTCACATACTTTACTCAAGGTTGGCAACACAGAGTCTGGAATTCGAGGGATCTGAGGCGCTGCCTGCCTTGAACAAAGGTATGACTTTACTATGTTTCATTAAATCAGGAAATATACCGCTACTGATGCAGTCATTAAACACAGTTGCTAGATGGGGAGCAATGAAATCAATAATGCTTGAAACAGTTTTGACTGATAACCCCCATAGGTCCGCGGTCTTTTTAATATCAATGGATTTAAACGCTTTTGTGATGTCCTTGCTATCAACAACTGAGAATCTGAAAGCGTCCTCACATTTTGTAATTGATTCCATAAGCAATGACTCAGTGGAAGTGGAGAACGACTGAGGAGTTCGGGTAGTGGCTACAGGTATATTTGAAAAAAAGTGTTCAAACTCTGTCGCAACTTCCAGATCCTCTGTGACATGGCGACCGTCTATTTTTAAATGGTAATCTCTTACAACTGCTGGAGATTTACCACATTCGGAATTTATAATGTTCCAGGTAGTCTTAATTTTATTAACAGAATTTGATATTTTGTTTTTTATAAAGTTTGATTTAGCAAAGGAACAGGCTCGCTTAAATATTTTAGAATAGTTTTTGACATAATTCTGAAAATCAGGGTTGAAATTGTATGATTTTTCAGAATATAATTCATACAATCTCCTCCTGCTATTATAAATCCCTGGTGTTGCCCAGTCACTGAAAACAGGACGGCTGCCAATCGATAATGTTTTTGGGGTAAAAATTCTCCCAAACTCAGTATTGATCAGGTTAATTAAGTCTGCATAAGACTACACTAGTGTACAAGGGCAAATCAGGTAGTTTATTTACTATATTTTCCTTGAAAGCATTTTAACGATATTGGTTTATCGGTACAAATTTAATTTCTTTTCTTCTTACTTCATAATAATTTCTGTAGCATTTTATAAATTGGCCACGATGATCCGAATGTACAGCTCCACAATACATTTGTTAATGGGTTTAATGTCCGTGAAAATATTATCAATACATGTTGCACTTGTGGCAGTTATTCGATAGGCGGGGGCGGTTATGTCGGGCTAGAACCGACTAAAACCGCACGCCTTCTCGGGTCTAAAGACGCTGGGGTGTAAGGCTGCCCATAGAGCATATCCCTCGCACCCGACTGACACTGGGCCATCTCCGGTTTCGAGATGGCCCCCTCGGGTTTGGGAACCACGGTGTCCCCGTATTGCCCCGGTTTGCCACCGTCCCGGCCTGCTTCTGCTGGGGTGACAGGCGGCCTCACTGCCACGCCCAGTTCGCGCTCATGGAGGACGGAGGTCGTTAAGCTATCTCCGCCTGCAAAGTTGACAGACGAGGCTCTGGCGCAGGCTTTCCTCTCTGGGTTGGATGGTCAGACGACAGTCACTCTCCTAAAAGCCGTATAAGCCAGCCAAAAAATAGCTACATACATGTAGTCATAAAAACATTCACTTACTTTGAGTAATATAATTTTTCCATCGCTCCAGTCCAATTTTATGGTAGTGAATAGTCTGTCAAGAGCTGTGCAAGATCCAAACGCATAACTGTACACTTCAGCACCTAGTTGAAATCAAATCAAATCGAATCAAATTCATTTATTGTTTGTTATAGGTCAGAAAAATAATAGACTAGATGTACTCGCGCGAAATACTGATTCCGTTCCATGTATGTCGAATCTTGTGTACTATTCCAGAGTATAACCTATCTCTGTGCCAAATTTTATCCAGAATCCAGATCCGTTCTGCCATTTTTACGTGAAAGTATAAGAAACATACACACACACATTATTTTATCCATAGTATATCGTCCACCGTCAGCACAAGTGACGCCTCCGGGTCGAAATGCGCCAACTCACGCTCGCAAGCCAGCGCGCGCTTAATGCTTTCGAACGAATGCCTGCTGGCACATGGGGTGACCCATTGCCATTTCGCCCCCGAACGTAACAATTCGTGTAGTGGATTCATAAGTGCCGATGCACTCAGAATAAAATTCCTATAATCATTTACTACACCGAGTAACCGATTGACTCCTAACACTTAAATGACGCAGGCGCACCGAAAATAGCTTTCACTTTGGTAGGACTAGTTATCAACCCATCCTTATCTATTAAGTAACCCAAATAAGTTACACTCTTTTCAAAAACACACTTATTTTTATGTAATCGTAACCCGGCTTCTTGTAATCTACGTAAACCCTTTTTTTTTTTTTTTTTTTTTTTTTTTTTTACGTGCGGAAATCCCTTCGGATACCCCCCCGCTGGCCAGCGGGGGTGGTTATGTCGTGTCTCGACTAAAACCGCACGGTGTCCTCCCCAAGTGTCCGTTGCCGGGCACCCCGGGTAAGCCCTCGAAAGGATAACCCCAGGGTTGCCGGCGGACTTTGGCCGCCACCGCGGCCTCGCCTGGTGGGGTCGGGTTTTATCCCGCTTCGGTGAGTTGGCAGGCGTGTGTAGGGGCACACACGACACGCCTCCGCCACGGCCTGCTTCTGTAAGGACGGCGAGTCGGCCAACTGCCGTCCTCAGGCCCCGATCATGGAGGTCGGTAGTCCCGGGCGTAGATGAGTCTGCGGCGTCCTCGCCGCAGACTGCGAAACTCGGGGGGCAGGGTTCTCTCCCGCTCCCTCTCCGCCGTCTCTTTCGCGCGCATTACCTGCTCGCAGAAAGAGGCGGCGGCGTGCCACTTGCTCCCGTCGGAGACCACGGCCCTCACCATGGTCTCCAACGAGAGAACGTCCACGCCCAGGACCGCAACGAGATCCCGGCGTTGACTCGCCCACGCAGGGCACTCCACCAACGTGTGGAGCGCCGTGTCTTCGCCAGGATCCTCGCAGTGCTGGCACTGCGGCGTTGTCTCCCGGTGGATGCGCCACAGATACTTACCGAAACACCCGTGTCCGGTAACCATCTGGCACATCCGGTAGGAGAGGTCCCCATGGTCCCTCTCCAACCACTCCTTCATGATCGGTCTCACCGCCGCAATGGTGGATTCCCCCCACCTTGGGTGCTCAAGTCGCACCCTCCATGTCTCCATGAGTTCCCGGTGGAGCTGGGACCGCTGAGCCCTGATTTCTCGGGGCTCCGGCCTATGGCCCCGCTCCAGCGCCTCCTTGCGCCACTGGTACAGCAGCGCAAGGGCTCTCGCTTCCAGGTCCCATGGAGGGGTCCCGGCTAGGAGACATGCCGCCTCGACGGAGATCGTGCGATACCCCCTGATGACTCTGACGGCCATCGCTTTTAACGGGCTGTTTAATACAGCCACGTTGCGGGCCGCCAGAGTCTCCGCCCATACGGGGGCCCCGTATAGGGCCATGCTTCGCACGATCCCCAGGTACAGTCTCCTAGTGGGGGCGTTGGGTCCCTTAACGTTGGGCATCAGCCGCGATAGTGCGACCGCAGCCCCCCTCAGTTTCGGGACCAGACTTCGGAGATGAGGTCCGAAGTCCCATCGGCTATCGAGTACGAGCCCAAGGTACTTCATCGTGGGCTCGATGCCGATGCTCACGCCCCCTACGGTTATGCTGGTTCCCGCAGGTGGCCCCCTCCGAGGCCCGTGAAAACACATAGCCTCGGATTTGTGGAGAGCCACCTCGAGTCCCAGCCGCCGTATTCGACCCACGACTTGAGCAACCCCTGCCGTGGCCTTCATTGCCGCGCTTCGGTACGTTGCTCCCCGCGCCATAACGAGGGTGTCGTCAGCATAGCAGACTATGCTGACACCCTCGAGCAACGTACCGCGCAGCACCCAGTCGTATCCGATGTTCCACAGGAGTGGCCCTAGGACCGACCCCTGCGGAACACCGCACGACACTTCTCGCCGCCCTGGCCCTAGCCAGCTCGGGTAAACTATGACCCTCTCGGATAGTCTACGTAAACCCTCCCGTAATCTAGACAAGTGCATCTGCTTTGTCGGTCCCGTAACACAGATAACATCAAACCTTACGCTTACCCCCTCTAAACCTGCCAACAAGGTTTCCATGGCTTTTTGAATAAATTGCGGGAGCAATAGCCAATCCATATACTAAGCGGCTATAGGAAAAGAAACTCCTGTGAGTGTTAATTGTTCATAATTTTTGTGACTGCTTCGATAACCTAAATTGATTATACGCGTTACTCAAATCTAATTTAGAATAGTGTTCAACCTGCACGTAACTTATTTAGAGAAAACCTCCTCTATACGCGGTAAAGTGTACTTATCTATTTCTAAATCCTTCAATCACCAACAATTTTTTAATTTTCCATTTTCCTTGAATACGGGAACAATCGGCGTGGCGTAATCAGAATAGCTGACCGGCCTAGAATACCTAAACTGACTAACCTATAAAGTTCGGCGCCAACTTTATCCCGCTCTCGTCTGCAGATAGTATATCCGTACTCAATAAAACGACCGCATAGCTCCGTAACTGGTTTAATACTGCTCTTACCCTCTTACATACAAGTAAGTATTGATATATATAGTACAATCCACCCTCACAAACTTTCACATTCATAATATTAGTAGGATGAACTTCGAGGCCCAAGTTAATCTCACTGGCAAACCGGTGCATCTTATGATTGACGGACTTGGCTCAAGGGCAGGCTTTCCCTCGGGGTCCGCAGTCAGACGGCAGTAGCGCTCGCGTAAAAGCCGGTACCAATCAAAAACAATAATCGCTATGAGGATGAAGTGTGAACTTACAAATCAGCCGATGTGTATTACTTCTAATTATGTTATGAAACTCTTTCTCATTATGAACTTCAACAAATAATTCAATTTTCTTTTTACCAGCCATTTTTACTGAGTCAAAATCCACCTGGTTATAACATGACAAACATTCTTAACCTACTAGTTTTACATTTTTATTATACTCCGTACGTAGTTACCCAAGCGAATGGTCATTTCATATGAAACACAGAATTGGCTCTGAATATCAATCAATCTCAATAACGGGTGGACCGATTTTCATGATGTTTGATTTTTTCACTTTGTCTCCGCCTATAGTGTGCCATTTTGTGTTTTTGCGGAACTCCCCACGGTTACCCCCGCCTTTCCCGCCGGCCAGCGGGGGTAGTTATGTCAGACTCCAACCGACCAAAACTTCACGCCGTCTCGGGTCTTTAATGCCGGGGTGCAAGGAGACAATCACGAAATAAATTCACCTGATAAAGTAACCAACATTACTTGATTCTAAAACAGAACGAAGTTTGCCAGGTCAGCTAGTTTAGCAATAAAAGAAATAAATCGGAAAAGTAATATCCAGAACGGCACTTAAACCCGCGACCAGTCCCTTTCTGGGGGATATTCTGACCAATTCAGCTATTTGGACACGCAATGGATATTAAAAATTCTACTATACCTATACATAAACGTCTCTTCCCTTTGGGCTAATCTTAACACTTGCTGCAACCCATACGTACTTCTCTATGTTTTATAGATACATATAAAAAGGTATGTAAGATATTAGGAGAATAAATCAATAGTCGTATAAATAAGTTAATTTAATTGATAAATTAGAAATTACTAAAATAAATCAAAATTAACATTTCAATTAATAAGTCAATGTGCAAACATTATTAAATGCAATGCAATCTTTCGTTTCGTTTGTTCTTAAAAAAATGAATAAATAATTATAAGTTATATTTATTATATTAATACAATTAAATAAAAAAATATAATGAACAAGTTTAAAAAATAAAGCTGTATAAATTATAAGAAAAACGATAATCACATTTCAACAATTTCTTTTATAATTGTTTAATTCTAAATTGCGTCAAATCAAGAAATTATAAAATATTATTGAAAAATTTGAAAAATAACAATAGTGTAGCCTCAGCGGAGTTTTCTTACCGCCTCCCCCTGAAGAAGGAAGCGTGAAGTAATAGTAAAGTAAATCATGCAAATAATTTTAAAACACAAAGTACTGAGAATTATAACGCTAACAATATCATATTTTAAGTCACACGTAACTTAAAGCTGGTCGATAAGGTAAGGAATTCTCCAGAAGACTTCTTCGACGGTCGTCTGGTTGAACGTATAACTTTCAACCATATTTTGGTGATTTTCCATGAATACGTGAAGTTTTGTGAAGATTTCAATGTACGCCAGTGTTCTATCATGATCCTTGATGTAGAAAAATAGCATACACTGCAATAAAATTTAAAATGTTGGTGGTAGGGAATGTGGAAGTGGAAGTGGTGGTAGAAATGATGGCACAGAATTTGAGACCTGCCTCTCGAGAAAGAAACAGTGATCTCAACTCAGCCAGGTGCTCATGGAGGAGTAGAGGAAACGACTTGGACAATACAGCGCAGGAATCTTCATATTTGTGGCGATATGACTCTATATGGCGTAATGGCTGGGAGACACCACTTCGGCATCTCCTGCCGACTGACGCAAGTACTCGCTGTACCGTGGACACGCCACTCCACACACTTGCAGAGTACTTATGTCGGAACAGAAAGTCTCATGCTGCAGGCCCCATATACTGGCCATGGTTGGAGCAAGACTGCGTGGAATGACACCGCCCCCTTTTACGAAGTAGTGATGCACGCCAAAGAGGCGGCAAAGAACATCCTAGCATAACATAATAGTAATCACTAGTTGTTACCCGCGGCTCCAGCCGCGTAAAATTCTTATTCTGTTAACGTAGGGGTATAAAAAATAGCCTACGACTTCAGACCTACCAAATATATACAAAAAAATTCATAGGAATTAGTCAAGTCGTTTCGGAGGAATTTTGTTATAAATACTGTTTTGTACACGAGAATTGTATAGATTAGATTATAAAGACTTACCACATGTTCTTCAGCAAGTACACTATTCTCGAACTCCGCTTTGAAGTCGTTTTTTAGTTTCTCTACTGCAATTATGTATTTAGGGTCCACAGTAACTGTCACACAAAGAAATCGGTTGTTAATAAATTAATAATACAACTTCTGATCGAGTTCATGGGACGGTATGATTTAAAGATAGATTTTGTCCTCACTTGAACCATAATGTTACATTACTAACTAGCAACCCGCCCTAGGTTTTCTTCGATTTATATGAGTGTACAACTCAAGCCATCGTAATTAAAAAACAATATATAGCCTGTGTACATCGGTGATAATGTACTTGTCAAATCGTGAAAGAATTCTTCTATTAAGTGCAGTAGTTTCGAAGATTACCCCAGAAATACATACAAACTCACAGAATTCGACCTCTCTCTTTATAATATTAGTATGGAACTTGAAGGAACTTTATTTTGATGTTATCTTTATAAAGGTCAATTGAGGAGTAAGCAAGTTTAATTTTATTTCATTTGTGTATTCACGCTTACATATACCTAAAGTGGTAGCAGAGGTGTATTAATAGCCACATTTTGGCAAATATGTTTTCTGTACCACGCATTCGCCATAGACCAATGTCGGACCGAGTAACGGAAAACTTTTTTACAGGAAAACCTAATAACACTGTCCAACCAATCGAACCTCAGATCGCGAGAAAACAACAAACACAACAACAGTATTATAGCTTTACTAGCTGTTGTATTATGCTCTGCCCGTGTGAAACACTAATATAATTCCCGCGACCCACAGTGGCCTATTCCCGGGAATCTAACCCAAGAAGAGAGAGAGGTTCCTATGGTTAGCCTATACATGCTATTGCAAACTATAATCTATCTTTACCCAATTTTCCTCCAGATCCGTTCTTGCCTGAAAAAGTCACAAAAATTCATTCACCCATCCCCACAAACTTCCACTTTTTTAGGGATTTTCTTTAGAAAAGCTCTATTGCTATCGAGTTGTCGTCGTCGACGTCGTTGACGTCGTCGTTGCCAATTACCTGTCACGGTTTTGGGTATGAAGGAGATGAGCTATCGAGTTGCTGTTTTCGGTAATAGATTCGTGCTGGGGTGAACCATTGCAAGATAAAGAAAAAATCGCAAAAAAAAATAATCGCAAAATCGAAAATCCCTTGTATTCGGCTGAGCTCGTCTCAGGAATTCAACTTGTTATACCATTTATGTGCCACAATATACACATGCACGCGGACTACCTGATGGGAAGCGGTTACCGCGGCCTATGGACGTGTGCAACATCAGGGGCGTCACAGTCGCGCTGGCGACTCTCTGAAAAACTTCTAATTTTGAGCCCCATTTAATTGAAGAACCACATATTGTGGTCGCTTGGGAAAACCACAGCAAGGAGATCATTATGCCTTTCATACCTCACTGTACGCACCGTTGCCGGTTGCAACGTGTGAGGATAAATTCACTGTCTGTGGTGAGCGGTGAGATGATAGAATCTAGCCGTGGGCATCATATCAAACAATTGTTCTGAACAGATACTTACAATTATATAGGAGGTAGAACTATTTCCAAATAATTAGCAAAAATATATCAAAAACTAACATTCCTTGAGAGTCATTCTAGATGTCCAGTAAGCCTTAAACACTTTGAGTTTCATATGCACAGAATATCCAGTTGTAAGGTCCCGAATAACATCAACTGCGGGACCGATTGCTGCGAATTGACCACCATATAAGATGGCAATACGGTCGTATATTGATTCCATTTGATACCAATCTAAACTGCAATGTTAGAAAAAGATGTTCAAAATTCAGTGTCAATCTAGTCTCGATATCATGTCGATCTCCCATATGTTGAAAAATATGTTCTTAAAACAAAATTTTGTTGAAAATATTCTTCGGACCCCCGGGCTTCACGGTACAAGCTTTGAATACAACCAGAATGATGGTCGAATGAACATGGTTTATTTTATAGCGTTATTATTAAAGGCTCCTTTCTTAATTATCTATTTCACAATTTCACTTCCCTTCACAAAAAGGATTGATCAAATACATAACAAATCAAATCAAATTTATTTGCTTGAAAACATGTTATTAAAGTTATAATAGCCTGTATAGTCGCGGTGTATGGCACGCGGTAGGTTGTTTCAGTGTGGTGAGAGCCTCACATTACCGCGCGGCGTCCCCGCGCCGCGCTGTATGCGGATGAAGGACATTTTATGCTTCCTAAACAAAACAAAAAAAGAGGGGTTCTGCACACGAGAATGATAGTTCTCTCACCGCAATAATCTCAGTGAGTCGTAATACGATAGCTAGCAGTCAAGTAAAACGATAAGAAATCGATACTAGCAGTCAAAAGTGGGTTCGTGCTGCCGATTCTCATACTTACGCTATAGTTTTTATAGGCTGTACCATTACGATTACGAAACTTGGTTCGTGCTGTTAAATTTTAGTTCCTTAAACGACAGTAGTGGCACTGTTGGAGTTTTCATACAAAATAATTCAAATACGATTACAATAACCATTACGAGAGTGGTTAGTGCTTAGGGTCCGCTATCAAGATTCTGTTGTTACCTCGTCTCCGCCAAGACAAGCGTAGTGCCCCCAGCTATTAGATTTTCCAAAGATCTCACGACTAAATGCCTGTTCGTGTGATCTACGTCTAACATTGGCTCGTCTATAAAAGCTACTGCCGGATTCAGGAGGTAGATGACACATAGTAAGAGACGTTTGCTGCAACACATAGTGTAGTTCTCGACTAGGGTATTGCTATAAGACAAAAGTCCTGAAATATAAAACTTTTAATGATTAATCTGCAGTACAGTCAGCGGCAAAAGTAGATGATAATTGCACTGATTTTAACAGTAAAAATTGAAATGATAATTAATAATTATATTTTAAATTTTAAAAGTATTCTAATAGAGCCCACTTGTAGTCAAACCGCTTTTTCATTAAGAAATATAAATTACATTGGGACCTTAACATAACTGGCGAATCGTGGGTGTGTAATACACCTCTGCCTACCCCTTCGGGAATACAGGCGTGAAGTTCATCATGTCAGCTAAACGACGCCCACTGCTGGGCATAGGCCTCCCCCAAGGATCTCCACAACGATCGGTCCTGCGCTGCCCGCATCCAGCGGATTCCCGCGACCTTGGCTAGATCGTCGGTCCACTTTGTAGGGGGCCTGCCCACGGAACGTCGTCCGGTACGCGGTCGCCATTCGAGAACCTTTCCGCCCCAGCGGTCATCGGTTCTCCGCGCTATGTGTCCCGCCCACTGCCACTTCAACGATGCAATCCTTCGAGCGATGTCGGTTGTTTTAGTTCTCCTGCGGATCTCATCATTTCTGAATCAATCGCGTAGGGAAATACCGAGCATCACTCTCTCCATTGCTCGCTGGGTGACCTTGAAGTGAAGCGTGAAGCGTGAAGTTATGTTATGTTAAATATAAATTACTTTTTTTCAAAAAGTATTTTTTAAGATCTGAAAATGATCATATGGTTTTGACGCTGCTTTGGTTTGGCACGATACCGTTGAGAAGAAGAGTGGGAATCCGACTAAGATTGGCTTGCTTCGGTTTCATAGAGCGTTCTCTCTATGGAACATCAGACTGCCGTAGGCGGGGCCGCGATGGCGAAACAAGTCCGCCGGTAACCCTAGGGTTATCCATTCGAGGGCTTACCCAGGGTGTCTGGCAATTAACACTTGGGGAGGACACAGAGGTTTTAGTCGGTTCGATTCCAACACACCCATCTCCTCGTTGACACCGATGGGGTGGAGCCCTTGGGGATTTCCAAACTTAAGAAAAAGAAAAAAAAAGCGTATCAAACTGTCTGTCCTATGTACGACAGAGAGATCGCTCTACAAAACCGATACTAATCGGAGTCTCACTTTTCTTATCGATGTACCAAGTCCAAAAACTGTGTACCTACTGTACATTATATAAGTAAGCACGCCCGGGACTACCGAACTCCATGATCGGGGTCTGAGGACGGCAGTTTGACGACTCGCCGTCCTTACAGAAGCAGGCCGTGGCGGAGGCGTGTCGTGTGTGTCCTACACACGCCTGCCAACTCACCGACGCGGGATAAAACCCGACCCCACCAGGCGAGGCCGCGGTGGCGGCCAAAGTCCGCCGGTAACCCTGGGGTTATCCTTTCGAGGGCTTACCCGGGGTGCCCGGCAATGGACACTTGGGAAGGACACCGTGTGGTTTTAGTCGGTCCGATTCCGACACGCCCACCCCATCGTCGGCACCGATGGGGTGAAACTCGTGGGGGTTTCGACACTCTAAAAAACAAAAGAAAAAAAGCATGGGTGTATTCCACAACACACCTCCTCCTTCTATCAAGATGTACAGGATCTCAGCCAAACTCACCCACAAGCCAGTACGATGTTGATTAGCGGATTCCTCTCGTATGGGGGTCAGACGGCAGTCGCTTCCGTAAAAGCTAAGATAAACCATAGACAAAGAGCAAGAGATCGAAATCTGGACTCTGAAATACAAATCTGACCCCTTCCCAGCCTAACCTAATGCGGATTTTCCTATCCTAACTCGAAAGTTTCAAATATTCATAATTTTAATAATATAATGCTTTTCCTAAGTTGAATCGTAATTTCAGTTACAATTTAAAAAAGAAAAAAGTACGATAAGTAATGCATTTTTATATAAACTTAGTACACGATGAAATACTGCTACTTTGCTATTTTCCCATCACTATGTACTTTGAACTTATGGCCATCGTGTGCTACTTTATACGAGCGTAGGTAAACCTCCTATTGGTGTTATCACAAAGAAGTATTTCATTAACTTAGCTACTAAGTACAGACTTAGGATGAGCATATAATACCAGACGGAATACTAAATTAAAATTTGGTCTATGACGCACGACCTCTTTCTTTGTAGCCACTTGGTAATAGCACTATCGTTTTCTTCGCCCTGTAAAGACACACTCACATAAGTATAAATATGGAGTTGAAGCAAATTTTTCACCCAGTCGTCACTAGTAATGCTAAGTAATAATATGGTAACGAGTAAGAAATATAACAATTTTGACGTATTCGTTGTTGGTTGTTAGACAGGGCGAATTCAGTGCTAATATTAACTTTTTACTTGAAAAGAATAATACTATTTAAAATTAAAGAAATAAATAACTAAACAATTCTACTCGTTTCTATTATAATTCCAGTGACCTGCCAAATATTTTGGATACAATTTTTTTTTTAATTCTAGATTTTCTCAATAAAATTTATGAACGTATGCAGTTACGAAATTATTCGTAGAGGTTGTCGCCTTAGTTCGCCCTGGCTAAGCTACATTGCCTTTCTCGTAAATTTGGCTTCAAAATAAATAAACATAGGGTCTGTGTCTCTTAAGTCTGTGATTCAGTAATAATCAAATTACTTTTTGTGACGACACTAATGCGGGGATTTACCTACGCAAACGTTAAGTAGAACACAACAGCCGCAAGTTCAAAGTACACAATGATGTAAGAAAAATGTTAAGTTGTCGTTTTATTTTGTGTTCTAATTTGGATTTAAAATGCAATATTTGTGATTATCGATAAGTTGAACGATAACATAGCTGGAGATTGGATTATTGGATATTGGGTATAAGGGTATATAACAAGATGTCCAGGGCCCAAACCAACTTCACCTGTAAGTCGGTACACCTGCTGATTGATGGACGAGGCTCTGGACCAGGCTTTCCTCTCGGGGCAAGGGATTCAGACAGCATCGTTCTTGTAAAAGCCAACAAACCAAATCTTGGGAAAGAAGACTAGGAGAGCGAACCCTGGGTCCAAAGTGCTAGCTTTAGATACCACTAGAATTGGTTCTCGAATGAAGAGAGAGGAATTTTAGAGTAAAAAAATTACCCAAATCTCGTAAAATTATCATTGTCATTCTTTTTGCCGCGTTTTTTGAATATCCAGCCAGTCGACTGATAAGGACCAGATTCTCATATCCTGTATAAAATCCGTCCACTCTTCCTGTACTTGAAACACATCCAATTTTACGTAAGTACTGAAACATATGTATGTGTTAGACGATCACTGATACTATATATAAAAATAATAATGGGTATAAAAAATTATCCTCCTAATTTCATACCTCATTCCTGTTCGCTCGAAGGGAGTAACCTGCAACCCAGCTATTACCCTTGGTCATAGTTACGTATCCAGCTAACATTCTCAATAGCGTCGATTTACCAGATCCCGTTGGACCCAGAATTCCAAAACATTCACCTATAACACAATTTTACAGACTATATTTATTAAGAGTAAATTGTCCCTAAAAATTATTACTAGAGCAAAGAATTAGAATGTTAACAATTAACCCGCTAAAAAGAGAAAAACAGAATGGGCAATTGTTCATCTTCCTGGACAAATCGTAAAAAGCGACTGAGGGGCATCCAGGATATGAAGGAACGGTATGTGACTTTCCCTGGAGAAATGCCTTTCCGTTGAGCCACGGCCCGCCAGGCGAGACGACTTTGTCTAGTCGGAGAATGTTACCTGTGTGTCAGAACACAAAGGCCGGAAATGGCCGCCCGAGACGGCTCGCAAATTTCATCAAGATCCCTTAACCGTTCCGGCTTTATTGGGTCCCTAACAAACATTCATCCTTCCACAAAACTGTCGCATTTATTATAGTAGTAAGATATTACCTTTTTTACTTAGAAATGTAACTCCTTTCACAGCCTTATCAGATTCAATTTTCTGTTTTAAACGATAGAATGTTTTATATAATTTACTAACGATAAGTGTCTCATTGCTGAATTCCTCTGAAAGTTTAAGCGTTATGATTAAATGTGTTGTTTTATTATTTATATTAAACCCGACGTTTCGGTTGCTTTTGCGGTGGTCACAGGGTCAAGGGCCTCGCGATAAAATCCGTTAAAATAGAGTTTTACCGTAAAATAAAACTCACCTATTATTGTTTCATCAATATCCGGAATCCCTCTTGAGTCAAACACCTGTTTTTAAGCCTAATGTCAGCGTATTTCCGGTTCCCTCTCCGTATTTAGCGCCCTCTATAGTTACTTTTTGGTATCAAGCGCGCGTAGCAGGAGACGACCCGCCATTTTGTCATTATTGCACTTATGATGCACCAGGTAGCCCTTACTTGGATTTCGGATGTTGATGAAAAAATAATAGGTAAGTTTTATTTTATGGTAAAACTGTCTATTATTTTTTTTCTTATCAATGTCCGGAATCCATTTTGAGTGATGTTTGTTATCTCCTGGTGCGCTTAATCCACGATGCTATAATATGTAGGAATTGTAAGCGATTAAATAAATAGTTTTGAAATGTATGAATCATTTTCCAATTTCCTGTTGACATAAATTGCAATTTTCCACAAAATTTTGTGGAGCTACTGCTGATCTTACTTACCAGTAGGGTAGCAACGATATCAGCGACTGCTGGTATCGTTGGTATAGGTGAACTCTTGAAGACTTTCAAGAGTTCACCTATGTGTGTGATAAATGCGTGTATTATATTTCGTGTGCGATTAACAGTCTGCTGTAATTGGCTGAGACAGACAACTACATTTAGATGTTTTCTGAGTCTCTACTCAGACTGCCTATGGTTGTCCGTAGTCAGCAAGTGTGTCACTGACTTCAAATGTATCGGTATGAACGCCCCTTTTGCTTGGTACTCCATCTCTGAGCGTACTGATTGAGGAATACTTACGAGGTCATAAGTGTTTTCTTCCTGCAGCTGTCATCCGTAGTTTTAAAGTATACGACAATAAAGCCGGCCTCTTCCGAGTAACAACAGCAAAATTGAGTCTCGTCATTAGTGTTTGATACTGTTTGAGGGACTATTTACTTGTCTGCTGTTGCTGCTGTTGCTGTTGCTGAAGTGGTCTGCGTAGCGATAAACACTTGCTCTGACAGGGACCTTGCGTTGCGTTTTGTGTCCCAAGTTATGCCGAGAAACTCGAGGCAATGAGTCGGAGCAAGCACAGACTTCTCGAAATTGAGATTTCAGCCCAGTAATTGTAGAACTTTGATGGCAAATGCTATGTATTTCTACAATTGCTATTTGGACTGATTCGTTATGAGAAAATCTTCCACTGTGAATACTGCTCTAAACGGCATTACCTAATTTATTATTAAGGCGAATGTTCTCGGTGCCGAGGCTAGGCCAATCGGGTGACCACCTGGAGTAATCGGTTGTTTGTGTGGATCCAGATGATAATTGAGCCTTAGGAACCTAAACAACGGATAGACAAACCGAGAGCTGAATATTCGGTGGCGCGGTGTCTCTATCAATCACTACAAGTACCCCATATATCTCGGAGTTACCCTAGACAGGTCTCTTACATTTAAGAGGAACTGCTAAAATGCCAGGTTAAAGTTCTCCGCATGCAATAACCTCTTAAAAAGTTGACGCGCATAGACTGGGGCGCCTCAATGCAAGTGATGCTAACTAAAGCGCTGGCTCTCTGTTATTCTGCAGGAGAGTGTGCGTGACCCGTATGGTGCCGTTCCACTCATGCTAGGCTGGTAGATGTAGCAATAAACGTTGTAATGTCCGCGGAAGCGTGACATCATTCATCGAAAGGTGAAACCTGGAATCGGACCAACGTCATCTCATGTATGGTCACCCGCATGTACTACAAAGGCTGAAACGCCGTAAGGGCTTCTATGAATGCGTTGCTCCTATTGATGGCGAACCCTCTCAAGCTAGACATAATCCCTGGTAAGCACACATCCCGCTACCGACATCTTTCATCCCGCTGTCAGAGAAACTTTCCCCTGGAAATGACCTTGCCTGGACCAAGTGGAAGTCTTAAAACAGACTTCGGACACAGGTCGATCGCAGCAATGAAAACCGGTCTAGGTGGGGTTTTCTAGATTTGGCAAACATGCCGTGTGAATTTGGAGTTACTCCACAGTCTATCGACAAGAGAGAATAAGAAGGAATCTTTGATGTTGCTGTGCAATCGGTATATGAAAATATTCCTGACTTTTGTCATCCAGTCTTGAGGTTGTAATAAAGTTGGGAAAATGGGGAAACCCGAAAGTAGCTGAACGAGTGATGTCTTTGTTTTTAAAAACTGATTCAATCATTTAAATTGAAAATGGGAATGTAAGAGGAGCCTTCAGGATCAATGGTATGCGTACCCTTTTATTTTATTTTTTTGTGCGGAAATCCCTTCGGATACCCCCCCGCCGCCCAGCGGGGGCGGTTATGTCGGGCTTGCACCGACTAAAACCGCACGCCGTCTCGTGTCTACAGACGCCGGGGTTTAAGGTTACTCATAGAGCATATCCCTCGTACTCCGACTGATCTGGGCCATTTGCAGTGTCCCCCTCTGCTCTTATCAGAGGGGTACCTGGAGCGACCACCCCCCCCCCCGCGGGCCTTGCAAGCCCGCCATACCCCGACCTCCTCGTGCAATGGGGTCAGCTGGCCCTGAAAAGGGCCGGTTGGTCGGTCAGCTACTCCAGAGGAGCAATCAATGATGCGTCATCGCCCACGTTGCCCAGGGTGCACCAAACTTGGAGGTGATCCAAGCAGTCGCACCCCGGTATGCGTACCCTGTTTAACAATTTGCATATTTTATCTAGTGCACCTAAATTGCTCCAAACACTCTGAAGTTGAGCTCGCCCATAAAAATTGATTTCATTTGTTATGTTTAAAGATTGTTTACTGTGTTGTACAATAAAAAAATAAAAATTGTTTTACACAGCCGCCTCAAAATATTTTAATATTCGTGAGATCTGATCCACTAGCTCGGTTGAGACTAGTTTATCCACACACCCTCCCCCATTTATTGAAGTTAGATTTGAATGCTCTTCGTTAAATAGGCAATTTGTTCTAGGGGGAATTTTTCGTAATACATTGCGGTGAAATCTTTCACTAATCTTTCTATGTAAAGCCTCACGACGTACGTGAATAAAATCTGCTCTTTTACAACACAATATTTGTAATAAATCATCCGTCACCTTGCTATAGGCAGATTCTTTCGAAAATAGGCACTCAATTTTCTCAAATAATGATTTAGAGGTTAATATTTCTTTTGATTCATTAGCCCCAATCAACTAATACTTGTAAAGTATTTTGTAATTCCACTTTTTAACAAAGTAGTAGTAGCAAATTTTTTGTTTCTGTGCATCCGAAACTCTTATCGCATGCCAATTTTCCCAGTCAAAACGTTGTTAATGAAAATTTAAAATTAGAATTCGTTTTTGAAGAAATAGGATCTTTAACAGTTGTACTTAATTCCGATATAATCCGAAGTTGATTATTATATACACTGCCCCAGGATCTCGTTAATTCAAATCGTTTTCAGTAACCGACACACCGTTAGTAGGTTGGGTAATTGTATCGGACACACCTCAGAGTAATTTTTCGAAATAAGGTCAGTCAAAAAAGGCACTTGTAATAAAAACACAAACACAGTTTCGGAACGCTTTCTCACGTTACGGCGTTCTCCGCTGGGTCTACTTCTTGTCGAAGCGCTTATTATCGCCATCACTACTTGTAGGCGAAGAACGAGAATGTTTCTTATAACACACTCGGACACTATATTACTTTGACTTGCCATTACTAACGGAGAGGTTATTATTTTAATTTCAGAAAACAATACCTAGAAATTACAATTATTCTTATAGTTATAAAGGTATGTCGTAAATTATTTTATCTACACCCATGCTTTAAATCCTCTATAAAAGATTCTGAAACAGTTAGCTTATTGCCAACATTAATACATCTAATGTCCTAATAACCATAATATCATCCGAACGGGTGTTATAATGTTGTATGAAATTTCATAATAACACTCCTTTCGCTTTTTCAATCTCTTCCGCGCAAAGGGTTACTCATCAGACAGCCAAATTCTTACCGTTCGATGCGTGGAATCTGTATGAGTTTCAAAAAAAGAACTGTCATTCACGCGCGTTGCATTGCACTACCACAGCGGCGGCGCGCCGTAAAAAAAAAAAATTAAAGCTTATTCGTTCGAATTCGAATTCCCGCTATTTTTCTTCGCTATTATTTTTGCAAATTGTTTTGTTTACTTACGAAAATGAGCGATTCAAGTTTTGATAACACACCTCCAGACATTTCGAATGCAGCAAAGGACATATCTAACAAATTACTACCGGAAAAATCTAGAAAACAGTATGAAAAGGCGTACCAAGATTTCATGAATTGGAAAATATCAAAAGGCAGTACATCATTCTCTGAAGATGTATTATTAGTTTATCATGGGTGTAGATAAAGTCTTGTATGCAACTGTATAATTAGGTATTAAAACACTCATGTGATACTATTATCACACTCAGCTTCGCTTCGTGTGATAAACCCACATTCATGTTTTAATACCCCTCATTATACCACAGTTGCATAAATAACTATAAATTTACGCTGACAATCGTACGGCGCGACCGCTGTAGCGTAGCGGTAGTACGTTCGACTGCTAAGCCAAAGGTCGCGAGTTCGATTCCCGCTCAGCGCAAATATGTATATTTGCATTGGTCCGGAAATATGCTGATATTAGGCCCGAAGACAGGTGCTTGACTCAAGATTGATTCCGGATATTGATACGAAACAAGTTTTATTTCAATGTGTGACATTCGCGTAAACTTCCGACAATATCATATAAATACTTACTTATCAGAACCCTATCTTGTACTAGCTCCTTTTCCCTTTCTACTTCCTTGTTCAGATATCTCTGTCGTGATTTTTTAAAATTATAAAATAGTATTTTTCCTAGACAGTTTTGTATAACCCTTTTTTGGAGAAGTATTACAATTGTCTGTCGGGATAAAAAAAACTGTTATTGAAAATGCCAATATTTTTTAGTTGTAATGTCCAAATTAGATAAATAAGTTTTACTTCTCAAAAATGTATAATTTAGAAACTGACATTAAAATTATTTAGAAAGTAATCGTGTACTACTTTCTATGTCTATTTTTATAAATAAACCATATTGCGAATATAATACAGTTTCACGCTCTCAGTTCACTCGCTCAGTTGCGGAGACTGGTCGCGGGTTCAAGTCCCGTCCTTGATGTTCCCTTTTCCGATCTAAATCTATACGAAAAGTAAGCATACTAATAGCTTAAAAAAATAATTGAATTAATGTGGCTGAGTAATCAAAAAACAATGTTTAAAAATGATTGTAAAGTCATTCATTGTTTCCGTAGTTCGCAGGAATTACGGTAGATGGCTCCAGCGTCGCCTTAAGACGTATAAAATATATCGCAGAATTTCGAATATCTGGGACGTGTCTAGGTGGCTCAGTTGGTCAGAGCATATCCACTGTAAAGGACTGGTCGCGGGTTTAAGTCCCGTCCTAGATGCTCTCTTTTTCCTATCTAAATCTTAGTGTTTTTCTCTGGCAAAATTGCAGAGAGATAAATTAACATTGATTTATTTTACAAATATACTGCTATGGGTGCTTTAGGCCTTACCATCATCCTTGAGGCTTGGAACTTGGCCTTGGCCTACTACCTGCAGGTCGGTTCACTTGCTAAACAACGGACGACGCTCTGGTGCAGGCTTGTCACTCAGGGTTCAGAGGTCAGACAGCAGTCGCTCCAGGAAAAGCCGACATAATAAACAATAACAATAAGCGGACCTCGGGCTCTAAGGAGTATACTCACTAGGATATGGTGTCTACTATAAACGTTACGTACCAAATACAAGATAGTGTGCACAAATAGCAAGGCTAGAACCATCAGATACCATTTATCAAAATATTCGTATGGAACATCCGATGTGGAGCCTGAAAATTATGAATTTTAAAAATCAAAACTAGTCTAAATAATAGTGTGTTAATTCTTGTGTTCGCATTTTGTACTTTAGCGGTTCCCATACATATAATATGGCATGACTTATTCAAAATTCCAAAAAGTAGAAAAAAAAATTAAAAAGGAAATTCTCCCTATTACTTTTTTTTTTGCTTTCGCGGCTCCCATACATTTACTATGGCACGTGGAAATAGTGAAAATATTATGATGATATTTTATTTCTTTTTTATTTTCATTATGTCATTTTCTAGATTAAGCAATGCAGATTTTAAATCAGTTAAAAGTTTCACAATATCTTTAAAACCTTGAAAATAATCGGCTGGACTTACCACTTAATGTTTTGACACGGTAAACCTCCATAGATAGAACTAAAACTAACTATTAAGAACATAAAAAGAGCATTAAAAAAACATATTTGTTTTAATCGCATAAACTTACTACAGCAAGAGAGAGCCCAATCCTTGTTCAAATCAGGACATAAGTGTCTATTCAAATTGCAATAAGCATTTTCTCTCGCAGTTTTTATAAGATTGATCAAACAAATGCTGAACGGGCATAAAGGGCTGAGAGACGCTAAAATAAAAGTGATAACATGCAAAATGTGCACCGACTCATACTTCTCTTCAATAAATTCCATGGCGATCAAGATGGTAGGTAGTATTACGCCTGAAAAAAAGGTCTTATATTTAGAATCATAACGGTAACTACTATGCTCTGCCATTTAAAGACTGTTCTAAGTAGGTCGATAGGATTTTACAATTTAACTAGTATTTGGCTGCTGAAAGCAACCGAAACGTCGGGATCAATGTAAAATAAGCCGTTAAAAGGAATCCGATAAAAATAGTTTTATTACTAATATAATAACAGCATTTATTATATTAGTAATAAAACTATTTTTATCGGAATTTAAAATACCTACAGTATCTGTAGTAGTTGTAAGTCTGTTTGTATTTGGGCTCGCAAAGTACGTATTACAGTACAAAATCACTAAACCAATGTGTACCGTTTTTTCTTGTGTGGAGGTCCCCTTAGATACCCGCCCCCCGCCGGTCAGTGGAGGCTGTTATATTCTGCTTGAATCGACTAAAACCGCAAGCCGTCTCGGGTCTTCAAACGCCGGGGTGCAAGGTGGCCCCATAAGGAATGCGGGGTGCGAGGGAAATGTCCCTCGCACCCCGACTGACCCAGGGCCATCTCCGGTTTCGAGATGGCCCCCTAGGGTTTGGGAACCACGGTGTCCCATTCTTGCCCAGGAAAGGGGGGGGTCTCCCCCTTTCCGGGGCTTGTCACCCCGCGGAACCGATCTGTTTCTGCTGGGGTGACAGGCGGCCTAACCTGCCACCCTCGGGCCTGCCCTCGTAGAGGACGGAGGTCATTCAGCGACCTCTGGCGTCAGAGTCGACTGCGACGCACGGCGAGCATGTTGCAGGCTTGGCGAACCAATGTGTACCTCGGCTGGTGGAGTGATGTTACACGAACTTTAGGCATTGAAAGTATATGCATTAATTTAACTAACTTTAAGATTTACAATTATTATAAACGTTTAAAAATATTGAAAAATCTTACCGAAACCCAATGTCATGAAGTAGATCTGGCCCATGGCCAGATAATCGTGCAAAATAAAGCTCAAGAAATCAAGATGAGCTAGAAAAGCTAATGCGAAGAACATCAACAATAGAAATAAACCACCTGAAATGAAATAAAAGCTATCCATTTATTTAGCTCCACATAGTTAATCTGCTACAAAGAAGAACTTATACTTGAAACAAACGTTATATGTTTTAAGGATTTATACAGATGACCTGTTTTGGAAGACACAAAGCGAACATATTTGCACTAAACTAGCCCAATTTTCATATGCTATATATGTGCTAAGTTAAATTGCGAACAGGAGTGTGTGGTCATGACTGCCATCATGGGTATGTCACCTCTACTCTGAGTTATGGTCTAATCTTCTAGAGTAATGTGTCTGGCGTCTCTGAAAATATGCATTGGGCTTATCTGTTAAAGCAGACCTGTAAACCCCATTTTCGGAACTTGGGAATTTTGACTGCATCATCGCTATATATTTATGAGGTCACAAACTTTGTCAGGCTCCTAAATTATTTAATAAACTACCACAAGAAATTAAAGTAAGTAGAAATAGCCATGAATTTAAACGAAAGCTATTTAATTTATTAAATATTAAGGGGTATTATTCTGTTAACGAATGACCACTGACCACTTTATAAAGTAGCCGCAAATTGTATGAAAATGTTGACATTGTAATTTTTTTTTCTCTTTTCCTACACCCTATATTCTAATTCCTGATTACTAGTATCTAAATTTTGATATATAACTTCATTAAGACATACTCAGCTTTAATTAATTTGGAGATGTTTTGAATTTTCAATATTTTGACATAATTCTAATAAATACTTTGAATTTAGATGGTAATTGGTGATGTAAACTATGAGCAGGAGTATGATTTATAATAACTTTTAATATCAACACCAAAAACTCTTTTATTTACTGCATGATATTTTATACGCTATCTGCGCATTGTATGTAAGTACCTTTTTTTTTCGTGCGGAAATCCCTAAATATGTTCTGCAAACAATATTTTACCAACCACCTATGTACACAAAACAAATGAATTGAATTAAGTTAAGGTGCCGGTATCCATTGAAATTCCTCCTTGATACATTATTTTGTGTTAGAAGTCTTCATAAAGCAACTCACTCCGAACAAACAAATCGAAAATTACTTACGGTCTATTTAGTAAATTATTCTGCACAATAATATTGAATAGTAAAAAACTTAACATTATTATTCGGTTAATTGCGATACGAACAATAAATAAAATCCCGTAATCCAAAAATCATGCAATATTCAAAAAACTTACATAGAAACTCGATCTGTTGCAAGGTTTGATCAAAATCAAGGTATTTAGCTGCAAAAGTCACAGTAGGTGGGACTATAGCCGCATAAATTGAAAAATGTGCCACAAGCTTCGAACTCCATTGGACTATAGGCGAGCAACCTGCCATGTTGTGTACGTTCCGTGTGCCTAAATTCAGTTCCGTTATAGCCAGCATTATAAAAGGGGTTAGTGGAAGCACAGATACTGAAACAAGATAGTACATTAACATTCACTTCATCCTATCCATTATCATGTGAACATCGATCCCGGCTACATGCAAAGCTTGCACTTTACTGCTCCCCTATGCCATAATTTGACTCATCTTCGATTTACTGGAGTGACTGGTGTCTCATCCGAGAGAAAAGCCTGCGCCAGATAGTCGCCAAACAGTAGGTGTACCAGCTTGCAGATGAGGTAAGACCTCGAACCCCAAGATCATGGTGGGCCCCATACAGCCTACCTCATCCTACTAATATCAAAAATGTAAACGTTTATGATTATGTCGAAGCGAGATAAGGCCAAGCGTAAATAAAGTGAATGTCCATCTGAGGAGAGCTGGGATCTGTACAAGACCGCAGCAATCGTATGTGTAGGGATGCGAGATGAGACCACATTCTTAATTCAATTGAAAATCTTAACACTTTTCAACGCTGGCAGTTTCTTAAATCTTTGGGTATTGGTAAGGTCGTTCATGAGAACCTTACTTATATGGACCTCAATGCATTGAATGCCCATTTCTCAGTGCCTCTACCTACTATACCTAGTGATGTTAAGCCCTCTACTCCAAGTTTTCTCACTTCTCATCCGCTACCTTTCAATACTTCTTTCTCATTTCAGCTGGTCTCAGAGGTAGATGTTAAGAAACAAATACAATCCATATCCTCTAGGGCGGTCGGTGACGATGGCCTTCAACTCCAAATACTTCTCCCTATACTAAATCAGATTCTTCCTATTCTAACTTACATTATAAACTACTGTTTATATTCTAACTGCTTTCCTTCATCGTTGAAGAAAGCTTCTGTTATACCTCTGCCCAAAGTACTCAATACTGCAACGCAGTCCCAATTCGGACCATTTTCAATTATTTCTATCTTGTCTAAAGTACTCGAGTGTGTTGTTCACGATCAACTGTCCTATTACCTCTGTTAAGTCTATTCAAATCTGGCCGTCGTGGTCATAATACTGTTTCAGCTCTAGTTAAAGTAACAGATGATATAAGATAGGCCATGGAGAACAAACAACTGACAGTTTAGGTTTATTTGGACTTCAGCAGTGCCTTCAATTCATCCTCTTAGGAACTCTATCATATTTTAATGTTTCTACTTTTGCAACTGCCTGGTTTAAATCCTATCTTGAGGGACGCTCACAATCTGTTCGAAAGCATGAGGGCTCCTCCGATTTGTGCGAATTAGTGGCGGGCGTTCCTCAGGGTGGCGATTTTTCTCCTCTCCTCTTCTCTGTCTATATAAACACCGTTACTAAGGTCCTTACCTCAAATGATCATCTGTACGCAGACGACTTGTAATCTAAATCTAAAACATATTATCTAAAATATATAATCTAAATCTCAATGTATGTATGTGGACTTCCAGCTATATCGGCATTTCAAAGCCGATGAACTAGCTGGGGCTGTGGCTGCCATAATAATGATCTGGAGAACATAAATGATGGGCTAAATCTTTTGGATTGTTAGTGAACCCAAAAAAAAAACTCGCACTCATTGTCGATGGCCGATATATGCTCGACCTCCTGGATCACGAGTCTCTTCCTCCAGTAACATATGAGTCTGTGACCATTGACTATTCCAAAAGTACAAGGAATATATGCGTGCACATCGACTCCAAGCGTGCCTGGGATGTTCACATTGCGGGGGTAAGCAGAGGGGTGTACGGCTCATTTTAATCTCTCACCCGTCTCCAGAAAATCCTACCTCTTCAGACTAAAGTTACTCTTGCGCAATCTCTTCTACTCTACATATTAGACAATGTTGATGTCTGCTTCCTCGATGCATCAGAGGAACTACTGAATAAACTGGAACTCTTGCAGAATTTGGGGATTCGCTTTTTATTTGGCCCTCGTAAATACGACCATGTTAGTGAATTTCACGAAAGACTGAACTGGCTCCCTATTCGGCAGCGCCGTAACACTTACATCCTATCCCTTCTCTACTCTATACTTCATAATCCTAAGTTTGCATCATAGCCTCGAGACAGTTTTGAATATCTAGTACCTAGGGGCAAACCATGTCGTGCTTCTCCCTCTCTTCGGCTTCATACTCCTGCACACAGTTCTAGCTGCTATGAGGGATCCTTCACGGTGCAAACTGAAGGATCCCTCATAGCAGCTCGTCTTTGGAACTCACTTCCTTATACAATTCGCAGTAGTAACAGTTTGAACATTTTCAGAAGAAGAATTAAAGAATATTTCCTTTCTCAGTAATTTATATCCATAATTATCTAACCTACGAATATATTTATGTAACTGTGTATGTGTGTGCCTATGTATGTGTGTGCCTATGTATTAGATATTATATTTAGATACTTTTTTATCATCAATATTGTAGTTAGAAGCATGTTTCTCTTTTCTTTTTTATCTTGTAATGTAGTATATTTACTTCACATCCCTTCTTATTCTTCCTTTATTACTCAAGGGTTTGCTAGGAGAGAATTTATTTTGAGTTAAGCTCACATTTTAATTCATCTATGTTATAATTATTTTCTTGTGAGTACAAAAAGAAAAACCGCGGTAGCCTAGTGGAATGGGTAATGGACTGCTGAGGCTAGGTCTCGGGTTCGATCCCAGGTTTTACCATGGCACACACCAATGACTTTTCGATACATTTCGAAGTTATGTGTGTATTTATCGCAGTTTTATAAGTGCCCGGTTAATGGCAATAGGCTCGCCACCTATTACAATGGGACCTAAACATAAACTAGCGAAATGTGGGTGCTAGCACCTCTGCCTACCCCTTCGGGGATATAGGCGTTAGTTTATGTATGTATGTATGTACAAAAAGAACTTAAAAAAAAAAAAACTTTCAAATAATTTTACAAATCATATACTTACAAAACATAATCCAGACAATCCAATTAAGAGAAAGAAATAAAGATTTAGGTTCTGTTAAATTTTTCGTATTATTTACTGCCTTATAGGTAGTAATAATACTCTTTCTTAAGTGCGGCAAGTGTAACTTCAAATATATGTTACTGTATTTGTTCACATTTTCAGATAGATGTGATATATCCTCAGAAATCGTCATTTTAGTAAACTGTTCGTGAGACATTCCTAGACGTCTGGTCTTTTCGGATATGTAATGTCCTGAAAAAAAAAACTACGGGAGTGCCGAAAAGAAGTGAAAACTTGAACAATCAAATTACGTGTGTATTTTTTGAATCATCAGGAAATATACAGAGGTGTCGGTAACGGTGTTCTGAATTCAATTTTCTTTTCATCTCGAAAATGCCGGGTGATATTATATATATATAATAATAATAATTTGTAATATAATAGTAGTACTATGAATATCAAGAACATTAGTATATCATTATTATTTAACTACATAATTAATTATTGAAGTAAGATCGCTATAGTTAATATTTATAAAGAAAAATAAAATTATACACATCATCTAAAAAAACATCATGGAATTCCTACGTTTCGCAACCCTCTTGTGATAGCGTCTCCAAGAAACTAGCAACGCATTGCTAGTTTTTAGAGTAAGTCTTGTGTGTATTTCAAACTAGCTGTACCGGCGACTTCATCCACGTGGACTGAGATCCGGGTTTTTTTTTTTTTTGCGCGGAACTCTATAAACTCTTTTAAAACGAAATTTATTTTTTTATTGTGCCTTATAAGGCATAGTACTCTTCTCTATCTTATAGACATGCAAATAGCTGATGTTATAAAATTAGCTATTTGCAGATAGATCTCGTCGAAATCGGCCCAGCCACTTCGACAAACAGACAGACTTGTTATCAGTTTCGTGCATACACTCATATTCAATTAAAATTTTGTTATTTTAACATAACAAATAGGCACTTCAATTTCAGTTATTTGTATAGATGTACATTTCAAGTGCATACCTTTTTCAATTTCTTGAGAGCCTTCATTTTTTAAGTCCCGTTTAAAAGGTTCCAAATTAACTACCATTCGAGTGACACCCATTCCCGAACGAATAAACTTGCCATACCCAACCTCATGATTTGTGGTGTATGTTACAAGTAATATACCAATTACTGGGAGGAGAACTTGCTGTAAAGGGATTCAAATAAATTAACATCAAAAAAGTTTGCGATCACTTTGAAAAATCGAAATCTTATTTGTTACGGTAAATTATATTATGGTTTCTTCTTCTTTTTAGATACTTAATTTAAAAATATAGATTTAGAATGTAAAACAATAAAACAGTTCAATTAATTGTGCCTATAAAAAGGCGTTCAGTCCTAGCTTACGCTCATTCAGAAATCTGATTTAGTCAATTTTAACGGATTTAAAATACTTTTTCGCCGAAATTTATGATTGAAAAAATGACAATAGAATTATCAGAAGTTTTACCTCCAAGAATACCGAATAAGAAACCTTTGAGGGAAGAAGGATACACGACAAGGGAAATAGCACGTAAAGTTGCTATATCCCAATCCTGTGTCGTGACCATGTTGCAGAGGCACCATGAGATGGGTAATTTGGCTGACCGACTCCGCAGTTATCGCCCAACTGTTTTAAGTGCTGCGCAAAAGCGCTATATTAGATTGCTGGGAGCCCGTGATCCAACAATCAAGGCTACTAAAATAAAAGCAGACGTTCGGGCCGTCTCTGGGTTTGAAGTTAGCACTCAGACCATTCGGAAGTGCTTTCAACAGGCTGGATAACGAGCACGGAGGCCTTGGCGATTTTCTCTGAATTCCCAACAACGCCGACTTTGGAGATTGCATGGGCTAGGTTTCGGTAAAATGAAGAAGATGAAGAAGGACACATTTGGAAAAACTGTCTCTTAGTTGATGAACGCGAATCAGTACTCATCCAGAAAACCGACGTGCCCGTGTCTGGAGAAGAGCAGGAGGCCATAAAAGGCAAAGAACTGGCACCGGGACAGTTCAGCGAAGCGGGAAATCGGTGTCCTTTAGGGTGGTATTATGATTGGAGCTAGAAGGCCTTTGATCCCGTATCGAGGCTTCATGATAGCAGACATGTATACAGCAGTTGCTATTGATGGAATTGTCAGACCATTCGGAGTAAACCATGTGCACCAATTTGTACTGGTCGATGATAATGCGCCCGCCTATCGAGCTCAACGAGTCAATGCTGCTCTCCGAGAATACTACATCACAAGGTTAGACTGGCCTGCCGGCTCGCCTGGCTTAAACCCAATAGAGCACGCGTGGAATGCTCTTGAGCGAGCAGTTTGGAACCGTCAGCCACGTCCCCAGACAGTGCCAGAGCTCAGGAAAGCCGCTATCCAAGAATGGGACAGGTTACCCCAAGAAATGATGGATAACTTGATTCTCAGCATGCACAGGAGGATATGTTCGAGCTAGGGGAGGAGTTATATTATATTGAATATAAACCTTTTACTAATAAATTGTTGTTTAAGTTTGGTTAAACAGTCTTTTTTTTATATATTTAGAACACGTCAATTTGACTTCACCTCGCCTGATGGTAAGCTGAAGGTAAAGTCTCAGGAAAGAGGGTCACCATTACATACACGTACCATGTTAACAATGGTGGCACTCAGCTTGACGGCCTCATCAAAAGAGGATTGTAGTCGCAGCACCGCGTGACACCCACCGGTCCCACTAGTGCTGCGACCACAACCCCCCTACCCGGCTATGCACTTGCTGACCCCTGAACGCAATCAAACCGAAATTGGATTACTATGGAAGGTTTTTCGCAATCGTGCACGGTGGTACCCACCCGGCCGAATTTGTGACAAATTTGTGTCATCAAATTTCTACCACCAGTTAATTACTACCATCTTTTTCTTCCTATCAAATTTCTGTTACAATTACATTTTGATTATTTATTTATTTTCTAAAGAATAGAAAATAGTTTTATTTTTTAATTTCAAACAGGGTATTTCTGTTTAAAAAAAAACACAACAAATATTTTTTCTTCATAAAGTTCAATTTAAAAAATTACATCAGATATGTTAGTGATCACAAACTTTTTTTGATGTGTGTTTTCATGAGGAGGAGGAGGATGAGTGACATGACTACCTTATTAATCGTACTACTATCCTAATATGCTTCTTCCTACTATCCTACTATCGTACGATCCTTCTATCTGCTATCTTACTATCTGCTACCCTACTATCCTACTATTCTACCATCCTACTTCCCACTATCCGATATCCTAATATACTACTTCTACTACTAATATTATAGATATGAAAGTTTGTAAGGATTGATGGATGGATAGCGTGTTACACACGCAAAGAAGAATGAACGATTCTAGACGAAATTTAACATAGCATTACACGCTACTCTTTATCCCTGGAATAGGTTGCCATGGGCTGCGGGACGGGAACAGAATTTAACGCAGGTAGAGCCACAAGCAACAGTGAAACATAAGCTCAAAACAATGTTACGGGACCAACGAGCTTATTCAGTTGCTGGTAACTAAATTCTATAAGGAATGTGTAAATAAATCAACATTTACCATGAAAATAAATTGATACTTCTTCAGCCATACATAATGATATACCCTTTGCATTAATATAATGAACTGAGTTCCAACCACTTCCCAATCCCTCGAGCGCTCCAACTCTGAACCTATTACAAGCATTAACTAATTTTGTGAATAAAACTAAATAAAAATCAATATTATTAATTTATTATTAAAATATCTTCAAATTTAAACCAATCAATAAAGTCATCAATAAATCGATCAATCAATCAAGTAATCAATCCATCTATAATCAATCAGTCAATTAATTTAAAACACTTTCCAGACATTGGTAATAGGAGCACTTCGAAGGTAAAGTTATTATTTACACAAAAAAGCATACACTAAAAACACCAAATGTGTGCATTACATTTTGTTCGCCATTAGTATTACCGATGAACAAAACGTGGTACAGTACATGCTACATAAATAGCATAAAGTTTTGATATTTTTGCTGTCTTATTACCCGCATTGTTCTTTACCAAATGCAATATTTCAAACTAAATCACATAAAATATTTAAACAAAATGTACTCCCTTACACTTGAGACTCACAAGAATAAAATGAAAGTTTAAATAACGTCACGAAATTCCATTTTATTGGTCTCTGTCATGCTTTCATCTCCATTCTTTGTTTTTAAATGACTTTATTCTTCTCAACGCTATCTAACAAGTCAATAAGAATTATATAGGTACCCATCTCATTGACTTGCTGATGTGTGTGTTACTTACTACCAAATTCGGATTCCAAAACAACATCTTCTTCATTGTATCGGTCAATAAACCTATAAATTGCATAACATAACATAACATCAATTATAAATTATTCTTTTATTATATATAGGGTATAAATATTGATTATAACCGCTAAACCATTTAATGCGAGTATGAAAAATACATCTTAAGCTTTTTACGTATCAATGGGACGAATCACGGCACAAAACCTATTTTTGAGAATTCTTTGATTCATCCCATTGGGGATCCCGCAGGAGGAAATACCGAAGCACGCACCCTCGTGGCCATAACTAACTAAGAAAACACAGATTAAGGCTGCGTTTCCACCAGAGATGTGCGATGATGCGAAGCGAGGGATGTGTTTTAGGAACCCATGACATCAATTCATTGAGAGCGTTTTTAAAACAGCTTCTCGTAAACTCGGAGTGTTGAACAGGGTGAGGCGGTTTTTCACGCTGGGGCAGCGGTGTCTTTTATATAAGACTCAAATTCGTCCCTGCGTGGAATACTGTTCTCACCTGTGGGATGGCTCCGCTCAGTACTTACTAGACGCTCTCGATAGATTGCAGCGACGGGCAGTTCGGATAATTGAAAGTCCTGAGGTCACCTGTTCTTTAGAGCCTCTGCAGCTGCGTAGAGATATAGCCTCCTTGGCAGTATTCTATCGCATATACCATGGTGAATGTTCCGATGAGTTATTCCAATTGATTCCTCCTTCTCCATTCTTGTCCCGAACAACACGTGCAGGACTTAGGTGTCATCCTCATACAGTGCAATCGATACCATCGCGAACCAAGCGGTTTGGTGACTCCTTTTTTTGTCGGACCATAAAGCACTGGAACGCTTTACCCACTCACGTGTTCCCTTCTACCTACAATCCTGGGCTCTTTAAGCGGGGCGTGAAAAAACATCTGTTGAGGCCGTCTAGGTAGGGGCCACCATTCTAGGGGCAATCTCTAGAAATGGTGGCCACTACTTTTTGGACTTCACCTCAGCTTACCATCAGGCGGGGTGCAGTCAATTGGACGGACTAAATATAAAAAAAAAATTACCTATTCTATTCTATGGGTTCTTAAAAACACATCCCTCGCTACGCATCCTCGCACAAACCACACAAATCATAAACCGAAAGAAAATTAATGGGTCCCGCCTGCTATCAACCTCGGTCTTTTTAGGGCAGTCGAAATTTAGTTTTTTTTAATAAGTAATTTTATAGAATTCAATGTACACGCGGTATTTAGCATACTATAAATCTGTGTAAGAAACAACAACCATACAATATAGATACAAAATTAAAGAAATCTGCTCTTACTGCAAGTAAACTGCCTCCATAAACACTCCGATATCGATCGTAATAATAGAAAACTCCTTTCTCTTCGACTCTAATGTGTCAACTAAGGTTAAAAATAATGCCCGCTCTTTCTGAGGCAACATAAAACTCATACAACGTGTACCGCGGGTCTGACATTTTACACCAGGTATCGCCTTTTCTACAAGATACTGTACCGCTTCTAAGTAATCCTTATTTTTGAGAGTTATTGTAAGATTTAAGCCAATACCTAGAAATGAAAAGTTTCATAACCCAAATGATAGTACACAGTAGAACGAACTCTTCCATAAGAGTACTATCACATCACGCTAATATTATAAACGCAAAACTTTGTGTGGGTCACAGACATAAGATTATAATTATGATAACAGACCGAACGTTCGATTTCTTTTGACGCCAAATTTACCATATACGCATTGTAGCTCAGAGGGGGCCGAACTATGGCTGACAACCTCTACGAATATCTGCATAATTCGTACGTTCATAAAACTGATTGCAAAAGGTTCAAAGTAAAAATTTTAGTATCCAAAATATTGGACGGTTACTGAAATTAGAAAAGAAATGAGTAGAATGTTTACTTGTTTATTTATTCAACTTAACACAATATTATTCTTTTCAAGTAATAAATTTAATAATAATAGTAATATTAGCACTGCATCCAACCTGAATCCTGGCATATGCTGAACTGGACACCCATTTGATGCAACCTGTATAATAACTGACGATGAGTACGTCACAATTGTTATATTTCTTACTCGTTGCCATGGCGACGAGTGACGACTGGGTCCAAAATTTGCTTCAACTCCATATCTCTGCTTATATTGTACTATGCTATTGCTACTATGTGTATGCAGAGAAAAGGATAACTCATATTACTAAGTGACTAGAAAGAAAGAGATCGTGTGTCATAGACAAAATTTATATTTAATATTCCGCCTGTTATCAATATTATCATATATTATAATCATAAGTTTGTGGTGTGAATGTGGTAGATATATGGATGTATTCTATTTTTTAACCCAAAAACAGTTGAAAGGATCGAGATGAAATTTGGCACAGAGATAGATTGTAATCTGGAATAAGATATAAGACTACATTTCATCCCGGAAATAGGTTCCTGTGAGACCTAGGAATGGGATAAGTACATCTCGCGGGCGGACTTACGGGCAATAATACAAGCCCCCGACCAAGATCTTTGGGCCAAGCCAACGTGCTAGCTGGTGGCAGTCGCCCTCACAATGTATTATCATTTTACCACATTCGGTAAATCTTGAAACAAGGGTGCCACCTGGGCGCACCCTGGGCTCCAATCTTAAAGCCTCGGATACAACCAGGATCGACATTCAGGTGATGATGATGACAAGGTCATAACTGAAGCAACTCACCGATAGCATCATTGAGAAATTCTGGGCTACCATGGCACTGCATTTTTCCTTTATTTAGGATAGCAATACGATCACCTAACGCAGATGCTTCTTCCAGTATTTTCGTTGTCATTATTATCGTCTTTTTGCCGCGAAGTTTCTGAAATGTACCAAAATTTAATTGAAATTTACGATGAATGATGATCTCTATCAATATATAAGAGTTCGTTCATGTAACATCATGAAACCATGTCATCAGAGTTTCTATTATTTTCGCTGGGCCAACATTTACGGTATTAGAGGAATTGCCTGAATTCTGGTGGCAACGACTGCGACGTAAAGGTCAGTATTGCTGGCATGTGGGCCAAGTGGCGTGAGATGACTGACGTCATTTGTAACCCCAAAATGCCAGCTTGGTTGAAAGGACTAGTTCGTCTGACCTTCAACATGCCTGTGATGCGTGGCCTTTACCGTGACATAAGCTGGAGTTGTGTGTCACGGAGGATGTGCGGAGTTACGTGTAAAAGTCTCGTGAGGAACTCCCGCATCCGAAAAAGCCTCCGTGTCATCACGAATAAAATGCCGGAGTGTCACCTTCGCTGGTGCGGCCAAATTTTGCGACTATGTGGGTAACAAATATCTGGCCGTGCCACTTCCACCGGGCCCTGGTAGAAGAGGGAAACCCAAAAAGTGCTGGTTTGACGTCGTAAGGGATGATATGCGTGCCAATGGTCTCACCACCATGGATGCCCAAGATCATGCGAAGTGAAGAAGAAAAAGAAGTCAAGTGGACCCCGAGCTACGATGCGCAGGCCTCGGATGCCATCAAGATACAACGCTGAGATGATGATGAGTCGGATTATTTGAACTAATACGCCTTTAAGACAGTGATCGTGCCGGCGAAGGACTGACTTCTATAAAACAGGTGACAAAGTATTTTATTTCAGCGGTATTTTGAATTATAAATATGAGATAATGTGTTATTTTTATGGATAATAAAGTGTAGTTGCAATAATTTCTGACAGTAAAATAGGGCTATTTATTCAGATTTCAAACGTTTACAAGTCGTCAAAGTAGACTCTAAAATCCAACAATCAAAAATTCAATGATGTTTCGGAGGCAGTTAGTGTATATCAAATCAAATAATATTTTGCATGAATTAATTTGAGCGGAAATGGCACCAATTTTTCACTTTTACTGTTCACAAAGATCGCTGAAAACTAAAAAAATATTTTTCGCAGCACCCTACTCTAGACGGTAGATTCATATAATAATAATAATAATAATAATAATTCTTTATTTCATAATCTTAAAGTACATTTTTGTATACATTACTTAATTGATCTTACATAGGTTTTTGTTGTTAATTTCATGCATATTGTTGTTATACAAATTGTTGCTTCTTCACCTGAACTAAGTTTATTTAAACTTGTATTTCAGGGTCAGAATTCTTCTAGCAAATAATCAGATTATATATCTCTTTAAACACCTCATTTCATTAAATTAAGGTAAATTCAAAATTTTAAATTTTAGTTAAATGAAATTTAGTTAAATCAGTATTTAAGTTTACTGTCCAACCAACTATAAATTACAATCAAATCAATGAAATTAAATTACAATATAAGTAGGTATATTAAATCATTTTTAAAATACAATCTATAATAACATTCAATTCATAATTGCAATCTTATTCATGTTCAATATCATTTCTGTTTTAGATTTAAACTCAAAAATACAAATAAAGCGATTTCAAAATACAATTTTATTTTCATTTTTAGATTCTTTTCAAATTTCAATTATATTATTTCCAAATATTTCAATTATAATGAGATTACACGAATACAATAATTGAGAAACATAAATAATACAGAATTTGTTGTGTAGTGAGTGTAACATGTATAGTTTAATTTAATCATGTGTGGATTGTTTTGAGTATTTAGTGTTAGTGTTGTATTTGTGGTGTAAGTATGTGTGTGAGTGTGCATGTGTGTTTTGTCCCTCGGTGTGGGAGGTTATTTTGCAAAGAGGTAAAATCGAGAAGAATTCAAGATATAACTTCGATGATACTTTCAGTTTCATCGTAGTCAATACCCAAAAGCCAGTCTGTCACTTTTCTCTTGCATTTAATTTTATTCAGACCATAAATATCCAAAGACCTATTTAATTTATTGTAAACATATGGACCTAGAAAACAGAAGTGCGAATTAACATATTGGTATTTGAAAAGTGGTCGAGCGCAAACCCTATCATGTCTGCGGCGACCCAAGCAAACAGGAGCATTATGTGCGAGTGTTACAGTTGAATGTTGTCGGGTAACAATGTGTAGTATGTATAGCTGTCTAACAGTGAGAACATTGCAGTATTGATATGAACATTCTCAAACTATACCATGATGGCATCCCATATTCGATGTCTTGCTTCAATACCCATATCACTAGTAGGCTCATCCAAGACCAGCACGTCTGCTCCACCAGCTATAGTGCATGCCACCTATGAAAACAAAAGTCATAACTTTTCACTACTGAACATGCTGACTGGTCTAAAAGACAACTATAGTACTTAACGGTCTAGTAACTCTTTAGAAATACACACTAGTACAAGAGTGTAGTGGAATTCCAAGGTAGTCTGGGAATATAAGATCCACCCATGGTGGGTGTCAAATGTACTACGGATTCACAAATCGCTCGTGAGGAGTAGCTAATATGTGGAGTTACAAGCCTCCGGACAAACATTGTTTTCTTAAAACATCCTCAATTGATTAAAATACTAACGTATAATCTGATATCGCAATACTTCAAAATACTTCAACTCAAAATGTTTCGTAGTTTTTCTATTAAAATTTAGAAAAAGCACTTTTACATTCGCAATACAGTTGAAGTTTAAAATTAAATGAAGAGAGTTCATTACACTTTTTCATTCACTCTACAAAATGCCACTTAATTTTAGACTTGAATTGCATTAGAATAAAATCTAAATTTAAACGAAATTTTTAGTGTCAGTTGAATGACAGTGGCTTGCTTAACACAAAATAGCAGAACCCTGCAGGTGAGCGGAGAGGTTAAGGGGTGCGCGGGGTGTTACAAAGACACGTCTAGGATACGCGTCCATTCTGCTTGTTTGGCGCCCAGGACCTTCTCAGAACGTTGACGTACTGCGCCTTGATCAAAATTTTAATAGAAAAACTACGAAACATTTTGAGTTGAAGTATTTTGAAGTGTTGCGATATCAAATTCCACGTAAGTATTTTAATCAAATCGAGGATGTTTTAAGAAAACAAAAATACAATTATGAAAAAAGAACAACGTGTGTGTACAATTATGAAATCAGAAGTAGCGAAAGGCGTATGTCAGGATCGTAACAAGTGGATAGATGTATCTGCCTACCCCAATGAGAAAGATGTGTGACTATATGTATGTGAGATGTCAGATCGTGGAAATAATGAAGATTTAGCATAACATTCGTTGGCAAATATTAAATTATATTAACTGACTTAAATAAGGCTGTTGTAATTTCAAAATACCTGCAAACATCTACGCAATCCTCTAGGTAGTTGATCGCTAAGAAAATTGGCATGTTCCTTCAATTGCAGCATCTTTATTAGTTCATCCGCTGTTGACTTGACGTTTTGTTTATTTTTTAACTAGAATAAGGTCAATAATATAAGAAATAATGATTAGCAAAAACTACTGACTCTTGCGCATTCTTCTATCTAAATTAAGCACTCGAACAGCAAAGCAATTTTGGAGCACCATTCGTTATTAGATTTTAAGTGATATCACGTATATTATCGAAGAGACAATATACGTGATATCACTTAAAATCTTTCATTATCATATTTAATTCATTGCATTATCACTAATGTCATCCTTCTTCATCCGAGCAGAAATCTCGGTTGCATCCAAAGCATGTATTTTGGAGACGCAGTCTTCTCTTCTACAACTTAATTATGAAGTTTATTTTGGACTACCATTTGACCCCCCTAACCCCGAGAAGATAGTCTGTCCCAAAGCCTCAACTTTCAATCAAGGTGAGGTTGGCCTAGGCCCTTGGTGGAGACCTATGCACCCCGTCACTAACATTATCAGTATTGCTTAAATGTTAAAAAAAAATAAAAATGAAATCGAACCTTTTCAAAAAACATTATATTCTCTCTAACGGTGAGATACCTATAGAGCATATTTGTTTGAGGACAGAATGCGACATGATCTTGCAATACATTTGACCTGCGTACATTATCTAAGCCTCTAATGTAGACCGATCCGGAGGTAGCTGATTGTATTCCTGAAATATAATACTCATAATGCAACCAAGCTGTGGCGATAACGATATGTACCCAATGCTATCTAGCGACAGCGAGCTGAACTACTTCGAAACTACTACAAGATTACCGATCCTGTATCGCGCAATTAAAGTTTACGCGTTGGATAGCATAATACAACATCCAAACGTCAATCGCTGGCCACGGTCCACCAGGCGTGATCTCCTAGCCTGGGTAGAGGATCCTCCCTTTGTGTATGAGGAACATCTCACCCTATTCCACAAAGCATGTTATCCTTTTTCCTAAAGTCCCGGGTATTAAGCGGGACGTGAAGCGGCCGTCGTAGTCGTATTGCATAATTGGTAGCTATAATTTTTACACTTATTCCGGAGGACTTTACCTTTGGCTTACCATCAACATTAACTATTTAGTAACATTAACATCAAAGTTAAAAAAAAACAAAAAGAAGAGAAAAAGAAGGTAAGTAGAAATCCAAAGGGATATTATTCCAAAATATGGATTTTTCTTAAAAATCCAAGATCTTGTACAGAAGTAACAGTTTATACCTGCGACAATACATAGAAGGGTGCTTTTCCCAGCACGGGCAGGCCCCAGAATTACAGTGACTTCCCCCCGAAATACATTCAGGAAGATTTTATCTAACGCAACGACTTTTCTCAATTTAGAACGAAATTCCTGGAAAAAAGCAATTTATTTACTTATCTAAGTTTGAAGTACTAAATTCACGTCAATTACAGTAAGCACCTATACTAACAAAATAGTATAGAGTTGTGGTACGAAAGTAAATGGTTATATTTTAAAATTAAATATTTAATAGCTAAGGAGACTCCCAACTAATTCACATTTGAAACACAAAATCAAGATCGGTTCATCCGTTCGATGCTACAATGCCAGAGGCAGACAAAAACACACACAGACACTTCAAACTTATAACACCAGTCGTTTTTGCGTCGGGGGCTAAAAGCAAACATACCTTTGAAACGTTATTAATTTTAACTGTTATGGCAACATCAACAGGGTCTTCTTCGAAATACCTACTATCCCTCAGTACCCGTACATTTTGCTCTGCTGTCACGTGGAAGTTTACCATTTTTCTCTTTTTCCGTGACAGTATTTTTCTCTGAAATTAAAATTATTGTCACCGCATTTCAGGCTTCTGTTTCTCACGTTACTTAGAACAAACTTGTGTGTGAGGGCCTCATCAATAAATCCAGTGCCCAAGTCACCTCGCCTGCTGGTATACCTGCTGACTGACAGACAAGGTCCTGGCGCAAGTGACCATAAAGTGGTTGGGAAATGAATCGGCAGTCGGTTCCAACAATGCCGAAATACAAAAAATCTTTAACTTTTTTTTATTGGACTTTATCTATATATATAAAAATGAATCGCAAAATGTGTTGGTAAGCGCATAACTCAACAACGCCTGGCCTGGACCAATTTGACCAATTCTTTTTTTTTAATGTTCGTTGAAGTCCGAGGATGGTTTTTACGGAGAGAAAAGTTTAAAAAAACTGCATAAAAAAATTACAGGCATGTTGGGGATAAATAGGTGCCACGGGGTGAAGTATGCCACGGGCGAAGCCGCGGGTGACAGCTAGTTATTAATAAACATAGATCCATATTAGATTTACAAATTTACCAATAAACAATTTACAGTATAACAAAGTATGAATAAGATACAGGCCGAAGCCTGTATCTTGGAAGTGAGGTGAATCTAAAATGTATAACTGAACTGCGATTTCATTTAGGGTATATAGTCGTGATGTTATGTTATTTAATAGCATAAACAAGGCCTAAATATGCGATAGCAGCAATCACGGTTGATTTGCGGGCATTTATTGAAGAGTTCCGTTATCTGTCGTCGAAACTTATAATCAGATCTTCATGAAATTTAAATGGGACCACCTGAGAAGTATACCGCTTAAAAAAAATCGAAATCAGTTACATAAAAAATTACAAAATAAATAAAAAAAAAGATTCGACGAATTGAGAACCTTCCTCCTTTTTGGAAGTCGGTTAAAAATTACCTTAAATATAAAATCCCACTTCCTGGTAACACCAAAATGCGATGGTATTACCTGCTGCAGATACCAGTCCAAGCTCATTACAGATAACAGTTGCAACACAAATATCAACCACAAAACTGTTGTGGGTAGGTGATAATTATGCATGTCGTTTATATTCGAGAAGTTAGCACCTTCTCCTAAATAAATTAAATAGAAATTACTTAAGATTAATTTCTAAACCCAGGCATTAAAACTATCCCCGGTTCCTATATGAAAAAAAAGACCGTATTTTTTTGGGTCCCTGTGGGACTGTGGATGGAATTAGTTCCGTAATAGCAAGTTAGTATCTTAGCGTAAAATAAATAATGGTCTGTTTTCATTAACAGAACAATTTTCACAGAAATTTTTACAGAAAATATGACCTACAAGCTGCATTAAAAATGACTGACTGCAACGAAATCCGAATCCTAAGGCCACAATTGCACGGGGCGGTTTCTTGCCAGGCACCAGCAAACCGTGTCCGATCGTCAGGTTCATTCTTCAAAGCTATCTCCACGATACTACGCTAACATCGGTTCACTACGTGGTACACCATCATACCGGATCGTGTAGATATGTCTACATGCGGTTTCACAGTGTACCTTTTTTTTTCTAGCGGAAATCCCCTCGGATACCCCCCCCCCCTGCCACCGCGGTTATGTCGGGCTTGAACCAACTAAAACGCCGTCTCGGGTCTTCAGACACCGGGGTGTAAGGTTGCCCATAAAGCATATCCCTGGTCCTGGCCCCCTCGGGTTTGGGAACCACGGTGTCCCTGTCTTGCACCGGTTTGGGCGAGGGGCGCTAGTCACCCCACCGTCCTGGCCTGCTTCTGCTGGGGTGACAGGCGGCCTCACCTGCCACCTGTGGACGACGGGAGGACGGAGGTCGTTAAGCGGGTTTCACAGTGTACCTTTTTTTTTTCGTGCGGAAATCCCCTCGGATACCCCCCCGCTGGCCAGCGGGGGCGGTTATGTCGGGCTTGAACCGACTAAAACCGCACGCCGTCTCGGGTCTGCAGACGCCGGGGTGTAAGGTGGCCCATAGAGCATATCCCTCGCACCCCGACTGACCCTGGGCCATCTCCGGTTTCGAGATGGCCCCCTCGGGTTTGGGAACCACGGTGTTCCCGTCTTGCTCCGGTTTGGGGGAGGGGCGCTAGTCGCCCCACCGTACCGGCCTGCTTCTGCTGGGGTGACAGGCGGCCTCACCTGCCACACTCAGGCCTGCGCTCATGGAGGACGGAGGTCGTTAAGCGACCTCCGGCACCTGAGTCGCCTGCGACGCGCGGCGAGCATGTTGCGGGCTCGGCGGGCCGGGAGAGTTCTGAACCCCTCCCGGGCGCGCTCCGCCATCTCCTTCGCGAGCATCACATGCTCGCAGAAGGAGGTGGCGGCGGCCCACGCGCTCGCGCTCCGCACCATTGCCGCAATCATGCTGCCGAGCGAGAGGACTCCCACCCCGATGGCTGCCACGAGGTCACGCCTCGGCACCTCCCACGCCGGGCAGTCCGCCAGCGTGTGCAGCCCTGAGTCCTCGCTCGCGTCACAGTGATGACACTCAGGCGTTGGCTCCTTCCTGATCCGATGCAGGTGGTCCCCGAAGCACCTCTTCCCGGAGATCACCTGCGTCAGTCGGTACGAGAGGCTTCCGTGTCGCCTCTCCAGCCAATCCTCCATGATGGGCCTTACCGCCGCTATTGCGGCGTGCCCTGCGCTTGGTCGCCCAAGTCGTTCCTTCCACTCCACCACGATGGCCTGGCGGAGCTGGGACTGCACGGCCTCGATTTCTCGATGCTCGGGGTTCAGTCCCTGCTCCCGCGCCTCCTTTCGCCACTGGTACAGTTGCGAAAGGGCTCTCGCCTCCAGGTCCCATGGCGGAGTTCCGGCAAGGTTTCACAGTGTACCTCATCTTTTTTTGTTACCTAAATGTGTTAATACGTTTCATTGACTAACCAAGACGTTCCAAGTGAATGACTTTGTCCCAAAACAGATACATGGGCGCATGCGGCAGGAAGCAACATACAAGTACACGTGTAAGTTCAGTCGTGATCGCCTGAGCAAACCATTTGTAGCCAAGGAAAAAAGAGTATAGGTATACTAGGATAGCCATACTGTTGGCATAGTTATCTGCAAAAAAAAACAGTTTTAAGTAAACAAAAATATAAAATAAAGTTGCCCATAAAGCATATCCCTGGTCCTGGCCCCCTCGGGTTTGGGAACCACGGTGTCCCTGTCTTACGATATGACGATATGACGGCCTCTGTAGCGTAGCGGTAGTGCATTCGACTGCTACGTCAGGGGGCGCGGGTTCGATTCCCGCTCAGTGCAAATATTTGTATGCATGAATATGTCTATTTGCATTGGTCTGGATGTTTCTATGTATAATATGTATGTATTTACAAAAAAAAAAGTATTTAAGTATGTTTATCCGCAGTCTGGAACCCATAACACAAGCTAGTTAAACTATGCTTACTTTGGGTCGAGAATGCGCTGTGTAAAATGTCGTAGAATATTTATTTATTTATTTATTTATAACTAGCTGATGCCCGCGGCTCCGCCCGCGCGTAGGTTGCTCATCGTTTTTTGGTCATAACTTCGGTTCTACTTAACCAATTGCAATAAAGCATACGGCAAATTTTAAGTCTGACCAAGACTTTTATATAAAAACCCGCATCAAAATCCATTTAGTAGTTTTTGCGTCCATCGCGGAAAAATAGACAAGAATTCAAAAAAAAAATTGTGTAAATTTAACATATTCTCATCAGAAAAAAGGGGGCATTTAATTATAGATAGATTTAGAGACCAAAGTCAATAATTATCTCCAAAATACACCACCACCACCAGTCGCCATCGGTATTATTTAACTTAACACATTCCAAGTTACTAAAACTTTACATAAAATAATGAATAAAAGTAAAAAATGATAAATTGGCACTCTGAACATTACAAAAGTAATTCTATAACATTTTTTTATTGATTGATTTCAATGTACAGATTGTACGTATTTTTTTTAGTTATCAGCACCTTCTGAGGGTGTATCTTCTGTACAATACAGCCTTGTCAAACACCCTCTAATACTTTAAATTACTTTAATATACACAAATTATTACGCGGAGTCATCAAAAAACAATGTTTAAAAATGACTGTAAAGTTGTTCATTGTTTCCGTAGTTCGCAAGAATTACGGTAGATGGCTCCAACGTCGCCTTAAGACGTATTAATGTATCGGCGAATTTCGAATATCTGGGACGTGTCTAGGTGGCTCAGTTGGTCAGAGCATTCCCCCTGTAAGGGACTGGTCGCGGGTTCAAGTCCCGTCCTAAACGTTCTCGTGTTCCGATCTAAATCTTTAGTAAAAAGTAAGCATACAAAATGCTTAAAAATTTAATTGAATTAATATACACAATATAAAAAAAATACTCACAATCAGAAGACACAGTACTGGTCACAAATGCCATGGCAACAATGTTCAAGAAGTACAACACTATGCTAATAGCTATAATCACGCAATTGCTATATGGGAGGATTGGCTTCGACGTCGCCTATAAACAAAATTAAAAACTGAACCAGAATGTAGGAAAAAGAATAATTTGTACAAATTATTTCTGGTTACCCTAGAAAAGGCGTAAGCTATGTATGTACTAGGTCTGCAAGACGAATCGCTGCTTGCAATGTTGAGCTGAGTGAGACATCGTGACTTGTCCAATAGATTTGACCGCAATTGCGGAATCAGATTTTGAAAATTTTGAACAGTGATCATTCCTCCGTGGCAAGTCCGATTTTGAATATTATTTTTGAAAGTCACAACTCTGGACATGCTTTCTGAGCGTGTACAGTTTGGTCACAGTGTCTCGAGCGGTTATTATGTAATTCCATCTGGAATTTTTTTAACGGTGATCATTCCTCTGTGGTAGCAATAATTTTTTCAAAATGTATCCATAAACCTTCCTCTGATTGACCTCTTTAATCATGCTAAATTTGGTTCTGATTGGATAGTAGTTTAGGAGGAGACCTATGACAAAGAAAATCCTGAAGTCTGGTATGAGGAGCTTTCGCTCGACTTCGTCTCACTCAGCTCAATAACAAGTTGTTGCCTGCGGCTCAGCTCGCGTGTATGATGGTTATCACGCGTGGATCCCCTATTTCATCCCCCTACAGGCCGATATTTCAAACTTATTATATAATATCTATTCATTATCAAGCACTTATAATAATACAAAGTGTCTTGGCGGTTACTTCGAAAATGAAGTACTTTCATACAAACTTTCATCCCCTATTTGAAACCCCTTCAAACCTTTTTTTCACAATTAAAGGCGTACGTCCTTTCCCAAGTTCTAGTCCATCTCTGTACCAAATTTCCTCATGATGAGTCGAGTGGTCTAGGCGCGAAAGCGTAACAGCCGGACAGAGTCACTTTGTACTTCGGAGCCCAGATCCAAAACTTCTCCTTTCATCATTTGTTTTAATTAGTCTTTTACGAGAGCGAGTGTTGTCTAACCCCTCAACCTCGAGAGGAGAGCCTTGTTCGTCAATCAACAGACGTACCGACTTGCAGGTGAGGTTGCCTTGGGCCTCAAAGAACTTGATGAGCCCCATGCAAAGAGAAATAGTACTCATATACTAAGGAAAATGCTTATAAGAATAAACTCTTATTTTATTAGTAACCCGGAAAACTTCGTTCTGCCTTAAAATCAAGTTATGTTGGTTACTTTATCACCTGAATTGATTTCGTGAATGTCTCAAATTTGCGCAGTATCCCGAGTGGGCCATCTCAAGCCGTAGATGGCCCAGGGTCAGCGGGGGTGCGAGGGAATTGCCTTATTTGGCCACCTTACACCCCGGCATTAGAGACACGAGATAACGTGTGGTTTTGGTCGGTTCAAAACCGACTTAACTACCCCTACTGTAACCGTGTAACTGGCGGAGTAACAGTGGTTTCCGTAAAAATCGGTTGTCTGTAAATTCGGTTTACGGACGATAGTTGAACGTGACAACGTCATAAGAACGCGAGGTAACACCGCATACGTCATGTGGTAACGCCGCATACGTCGGTAACGCCGCATACGTCATGTTTTTTGGTGCGTCCAGTCGGCTCCATCGATTTATAAGACGTTGTCACGTCAAAAAAATAGCACAGTGTACGCGTAGACAAATCTAAAAATCAAAGATCATGAAAATCGGTCCACCCGTCCTCGAGTTATAAACGGTCATTACTAACATGACTTTGTTTTATATATATAAATATGTATTTCACCTTTAGAATAAAAGTAATAACCACAGCATAAATAGCGCCTGCCACAGCCGTGTCGATCAGATGGGAAATTCGGAACATGTTGGATGAAACTCCTGACAGCCGTAAAATATTCTGATGAACAAAAAATTATATATATAAATATGCTTGTAGCAATATGAAAGGTTTTGTCATCTAGTATATAGTTCCTATTGGAGATATCAGAAATGCGTGTATCCAAAGACCCAACTCCAATGTCTTTGACACCACACAGACAGAAGAACAGATAGTCTGACTATACTGCAAAGCCTACCCCACTAGCACTGTGAAAATAGATACTGGGACACCCCCGCAGAACATCTAGTTGGTCCACTAGGTATTCCACGGGTACGCAACCAATATTTCGTAAGAAACCAGTGCGGTTACAATACTTTTTGTGGTTTATTCTTCCATGCACTGAAACAGGAACACTGGTAAGCAAATGTGAACAATATTCAACTGGATTGATTGCATGAGGAAATTCGTTAGTTAGGCTACCGAAAATGGCTTACTACAGGAGTAAAACGGCCTAATTGACTTTCATCAAGAGATGGCAGTATAAAAATGATCGATGTTATAACTATGGGCAAAAATGTTGACAATGTACTCTAATTGCGAAGGACGAGTTTTTAGTAGTTAGTAGTATCTTTGGTGGTAAGCGTGGGGCACAGCGATGAAGGCACGCCAATATCACAACCTCAGAGCGCTCGCGTCATTGGTTCATCAGTCCTTTTGTTTTTTAGGTTCGTCAGTTAGTGCACATGCGTGAACTTTTTGACGTTTGTTCAAGATTTTTGTCACAAGGTAAGTATAAGTCAGTCCACCCCCTAAGCCAACCATTTTCGGACGGCTAATAGGCCATTCAACTAATTCCCTGATAATATGTTGGTTGAGTCACTCAAGTGTGGTTAACACACTCTCACAAGCGCTGGAAGCCTTAATTATAATCTATCAACAAGACCTAGTTATTGTTGATGAAGGCAATGCATTAACGTGCAGAGAATTAACACAGTATACCTGCAATCCAACTCTCTTCGCTGTGGAGAGTTTAGAAGACTTGTGTAAGAAAAAAGGCAGTGATGAAATAACAGTGCACCAATGTAAAAAACTTTGTATCATTGCTAGTGATGCAGATATGTATTTTTTCGGTTCAAATCTTATCTCCTAAAATTATAAAATAATTATTTAATAATATTATGAATACAGTACCCGACTTTTAATTTGAAACGTCGATCGGGAAAACGAATGAGAATCTGGCTAAGATCGGATTGCTTCGATTTTGTAGATCATATTAGACTGGTCAGTTGATACCTTTATATAGTATAGAGTAGTTGATACCTCAATACACAGAGTTCAGTGATGGACCATGCTCTGCAATGCACAACTGTATAGGCCATCATCACGTAGGTGTTCATACAATGGTGAATATTCATAGCTCATTGCTACGCCTAGATTCCATAAAAGCGTGACAAAAATCGACAACATATTTAGCAACTATACGCCATATATATATTGTACCATTGGCCCCTGTAAACAATGACGATGGCTTACTGTAGCCCATCATGGGACGCTTTAAAATTGTACCTAACTACCGTTTTAACTACTCCAGAAAGATATCAAGCTGGAAACATGCGCTGTGCCATAAATAGAATGCTTTACAAAAACCGAAGCAAGCCGAATTTAGATGAATTCTCACTATACTTTCCGATGTGCAAAAATAAAAGCCAGGTACTGGAGTAATTATGTTTGGTATAGTTGACGCAAATACTCGTAGTAGGTACGTGTAAGACTGTGTGATTTTCTAGATGTTCCATATAAGATTTGTCTATGGCCCACTGCAACGACCCCAAAATAGGACTGGAGGTTGTTTCTGAAACATAAAAAATATAGTTTATACACAACAAAGTAAGACCTATAGTTTTTTATAAGTTTTGATTATCACTTGCTACTACCCGCGGCTCCACCCACGAAAATACTTATTGAATCCGTTCCCACAACCCAAAACCTATTCCCAGGATAAAATATACATATTTATTGTTCCAGACTATAAACTACCTTCAGTTCAGATTTCATGCAGATCCGTTCAGCCGTTTGTACGTGAAAGAGTAGCAAACGTCCACATACACATCCATCCTTGCAAACTTTCACATTTATAATATCAGTAGGATAGGATAGGATATTTGAAGTCTGTATCAGTAACAATAGATGCTCGACAATGTTTAGGTCACCTTTAAAATGACTTTCTCAAACATTCTCAAAAATTACCAGAGTTGCAGATCGAATACTACTACTATAAGTATCGTACATCTAAGTTGGCTGCATTATTCTCGCTGTCAATTGTTTTCACTGTGCCTACCTTTTTTTTTTTTTTTTATCGTGTGGAAATCCTACCTGAAGAAAGAAGTTCATGAAGGAAGGCTTTGAAAGGTTTTTCACGTTTCATCCTCGCTGGCTTATTAAACATAGTAATGGAATAAGTGAAATTATTTGTTTTTGATTCTGGATCCTAGAACCAAAATGAACTATCGATAAGTTAATAGTGTGGCCACAGAGCGAATACAAAGAGAAGGTGTCGTAATTAGATTTACCCATGAAAGTACTCATGACACTTTGCGGTAGTATAGTCAGGGTGTAATGAAGAGGGCTTAGAGGCTGCCCACTTCTTTTTATTTTCTATCTAGGGTTCAATACCAAAACTACTCACTTCAATCTATGTCGATGAAAATTGAAAAATGAAAATTAATTAAATTAAAACTACGTAGTACGTAGTATCGAGTAGAATTTTATTTAAAGACACTGAGGAGACTACGAGAGCTGTGCAAAGGACAATTCTGAAACTCTAGTGTAGCACACTGATTAAGGTCACACCTACTACAATGACGTCAAGCTAAGTGAGTTGACCTTATTCAAAATCACAATTCATTTGCGGCCTCCTCTCTATATTTGGTCTATTTTTTGAGCTGACCGAGCGAAGCGAGCGATGCTCTTATACGCGGCATAGCCGTTTGCTGGTGGCTGAACTCCTCCGTAACCACTCGCGCGATCTTGACCAAATTTACCACGGTGATAGTGTGGACACTGAGGAGTATTTTGAAGCGAGATTGTTCATGTCCGAGGTACCATTGAGGAATAATCACCGAAAAATAGTTTCACGAGCGCGCGGCTTTAGCTAAGCGCGCGACCGTAGTAAGGTATCTTATTACTTCGGGCCGGTTTTGAGTTTGAGTTCGAAGTATGGGGAGTCCCCAAAATTTATTGTTTTTTTTTCTATTTTTGTGTGAAAATCTTATTGCAGATCACAGCATACATCTACTTACCAAGTTTCAACAGCATGGTTCTTATAGTTTCGGAAAAAAGGGGCTGTCACATACGGACGGTAAGACAGACGGACATGACGAATCTATAAGGGTTCCATTTTTTGCCATTTGGCAACGGAACCCTAAAAAGACTGAAATTTAATATTTACTCGGAAACTAAACGAATTATAGTACTTTAGCGCTACGATTTGAATGTTGCGCTCAGTTTAAATACTATAACTAGTCCATTTGTGATCATATAAGATTTACTTATTAAGTATAGGTACCTTAAAATCCGCGTGGAGGTCCCCAACCAAGCACCCCACCACCCTGGGCAACGGAGACAGCAGCCCCTCTCTCCTAGGGCGGGAGAGACGCAGCCGCCTACGGCCAACTCCGACCGAGGCGAGGACGGCCCTGTTGAGGGCTGTTCGGAAGCTTTCCACGTGTCCCTCTGATCAGCAGATGGCACAGTGGAGAGCAAGTAAGGGGGCCATCTCAAAACCGGAGATGGCCCGGGGTCAGTCGGGGTGCGAGGGATATGCTCTATGAGTAACCTTACACCCCGGCGTCTTAAAACCCGAGACGGGTAACCACCCCCGTTGGCCGACGGGGGGGTATCCGAAGGGATTTCCGCACGAAAAAAAAAAAAAGGTACCTTAAAATCCACCAGGATATTTGTTCTTCTGGTATTATTCATAAACTTTTTATGGTTATAAAAACCAAATTCCCAAGATCCATCAGATCGCAAACCTAAAATCATGGAATTTAAATTATTTTCAGATATAATTATGACCCCCGAGGAACACTTAGTTCACTTATTTGAAGGCAGTACCTAAGTAATCATATAAAAATGATAATAAATTGCCACATCATCATCAGTTTCATCATCCCTGATACATAAAGTTTGCACTTTGGAGCCCTGAATCCATTCTCCTACTTTCCCTTTCCATGATTTCATTTGCCGACGAATTTTATCTGACCACCCCAAGATGAAAGCCTGCCCCAGAGCCTGGTCCGTCAATCAGCAGATCTATCGGCTTGAAGGTGGGATTGGCTTAGGTCTCGAAGAGTTTGGACATGTATTAGTAATAGCCACAACCTCATTATCGTTTTCATTCACCTGCTCTGCTCCCATGTCTAGATCGAATCCATTATAACCAATAATGCAGTGGCATTAGTGAAGTGTCCAGTAAACAATGACCCATGATGGGTACGGCAAACCATTGCCATTGTGTCAGGCGCAATAGTATACCTACAGTGGCGCACGATTGGCCATCGTGACGCGCAAAAGGGATATTGTCGGTTTTTAGCACACTTCAAAAGAATCTAAAACCCATGAGCTAGGCATCATTGTGTGAACTTCTACAGGGCCGTCTAGACCATATTAGGCGCCAGGATGCAAAGATCCCTTCGGCCGCCATCGCAACTGTGATTCGCAACCAGTTGCGATGGAAGAATTTTTTACCTTTGATGGCAACTAGTTGCGATAGAAGAATGTTTTCTCTTATTACGCAACCAGCTGCCAAGCTGTAATCCATTTTGCATCATGGCAACTAAGTTTCGCAACCAGTTACTAAAAATATATTTATTTTCTTGCTACGCAACCTTCATTGTAAGTAGAAAATTACAGTGAGTCATTGCCTGGAGATGCCAGGCAATGACCCACTGTAATTTCAGCCCTTTCTCTATAACGTTTTAAAAATAAATTAATATACTATTTTATTATGTACAGTAGAAACTCGATATGTTAAGTTATCAAGGGTTTATGTTTAGGAACCTTCGTAATTGAAAAAAAAATACTATTATTTAAAACTGTATTTCTGTTGTCTGTAGTATGAAATTGTATGTTCATGTACAGTGAGCATCAGAAATAGTAGTTAAGGAGGCGATGTATTCCATATATGATCTACACATTCTCTTAAGAATAAAGTCGTATGTAGGTCATTGGTGGTGTGTCTGTAATTTGTTCTAAGTCTAGTTTAATCCTAAAATATTGTGAACATCCTTGGTGATTTTGTGAAACATAGTTATTTTCGAAATACTCCCATATCTGATCATCATCCTCTCATTTAGACCCCTCTAATCTGTCTTTCTTTTTTCTATATATATATATACTATGTATATAATAGCCCGGTTGCGTATTTAGAGTTAAAAATATTTTGTCGCAACTACACTTAAAAAAATTCTTAGTTCGCAACTGGTTGCGTAATAAGAGAAAACATTCTTCCATCGCAACTAGTTGCGAATCACAGTTGCGCTGGCGGCCGAAGGGGCAAAATTAAGCTTGCTTCCCCCTCCCCCCCTAGTTTTTTAGGTCTAAGTAATGCCATCGTCTTGCACCCCTAAGACCATGCGCCCCTGGGTGAAGACGAACACCTGACGATGGTCTACAATTGTGCATCGGAGAGCATGGCCCATCCCTAGCCACTATGTACTAGGGACATTAGATGATCTAAATATCAAGTATAAAAGTAATTGCTACTTTTTATTTAAAAATAAACTTAGTTTTTCAGGATATTGCGTAACCCACCGGATGTAATTGTGAATCTTAACCATTCAGGGACTTATTCAAACACTCACACGATTTCTTTTTCGAAAACCGTTTTAGCCATTTAGAAATTTGGTGGACATAAACACTACACAGTCTTCTACATCCCTTCTAGTTAACCAATACATACCCGATTCTAGATCTATCCTGTTCAGTTTATTTATTACACTGTCCATTAATATCTTCGTGACATTATTGCGAGGCGAGAAATATATTTTATTCACAGTTCTACTATGCCTTTGAACCTAAAACAAACAGGGCTGATTACAGTAAGACAGTAGATAACTTTTGTCCCTAAGATTATTTATCATCGCATACATAGGTAGGTAGGTGCTTACTTCCACCGACTCCTTCTGCGACCAAGTAATACTCGAGAAGGAGGCGGCGGAGCGAGCCCGGGAAGGATTTAGAACTCTCCCGGCACGCCGAGTCCGCAACATGCTCGCCGCATGGCGCAGGCGACTCAGACGCTGGAGGTTGCTCAACGATCTCCGTCCTCCATGAGCCCAGGCCGCGAAGCAGGCCGGGGCGGCGAGGCGACAAGCGCCCCTCTTCCTGGGACAAGATGGGGACAGGTTCCTATACCCGAGGGGACCATCTCGAAATCGGAGATGGCCCTGGGTCAGCCAGGGTGCGAGGGAAGTATCACTGGAAATTATGGGCCACCTTACACCTCGACGTCTGAAGAGCCGAGATGGCGTGTGGTTTTAGCCGTTTCGAATCTGACATAACTACCCCCGCTGGCCGGCGGGGGGTATCCAGGGGGATTTCAGCACGAAAAAAAAGGTACGTACTTCCATAGTAGGGTGTCTGGTCGAGAATTCTCGAAGCGAGAATTCGCGGGAAATATGGAGAGCACTTTCATTAGGAAATATTTCTAAATTACTTTACTCAAAAATTAATTTAAACTATCTGAAAAAGATCATCTACTTTTGACGCTGACTACTTATCTCATGGACTGGAAAACTAAGTAATAAAATGCAACAAATATAAACTAAACTATGCATTACGGGTATCTAATCTGATAGAGGGTATTCATTAGGAATATTCACAGGTTTGAGTTTCAGTTCCGCTTCGATAAAATCATTTTCAATGAACATCGCTTGTGTGACTGTAAATAATGTTATAAACACCGAGCAGCCTTGAATAATCCTCCACAACATAGAATACCAACAATGTTGATGCTCTATTAAATGTTTCCACATTAAAACACGTAGTATATGCCATGACCCTTTAATAGATGTTGTATAATATTCTTTTATACATTTCCAGATTCCCATCACTGAAGAAGGAATTCAATTCAACTTGTATTGGATTAAATATTTGTTAAATAATATTCCGTTTGAATTTAGCGCACAAACTGTCGTACGAAATGATTTTGGCGTTTAAATAAAAAAAAATAAGATTTTATCTTGATTGCAAGTCCTTTAAGCTATAGATATACCTCGGAAAAAGGGAATATCGACGGACCTTGAATCTTGATTGCAAGTCCTTTAACTTTTTCCGAGCTATAACTATTATAGCTCGGAAAAAGTTAATATCGACGGACCTTGAATGTGCGACCAGTCCCTTAGGGAGAATACTCTAAGCAATTGAGCTACCAAACGTCCTAAATATTCTAAATTCTTCGATATTGTAAATGTCTTGTCTTGTCGTCCTTTAAGCCAGGAATAGATTTAACCGGTCGGTATACCTTGTCTTCTATAATCTTATAAGCTTTTGTATTATGTACTTTTTACTTTTACTAATATATTTTTAATATAAACACTAAATAGACTTGACTCGTTAAGTCGTTCATTACTTTATACCACCTGTCTTATTATTTTTGTTTCCATAACATTTCAAATAGAATTTGTTGCAAACTAAAAAGCAATGAATCCATTGAATTGAAAGGAATATTGTGGCATCTTAACATCCAAAAATAATTTAAAGTTTGATATAAAGTAACCTACCACTACAAAACATCTTTTTGACATTTGACTATAATAACGTTTCATTTGCACATGGTAATACCGTGCGACGGCCATATTAATTTTTTTAGTGATCTAAAAATTATCGTCTGCAATGGAGTCATATTTTTGCTTAACCAAATTTGATCATAGTTTTGTTGAGATTACGCCAAAATTATGTCATTTGTCTATCGTTTCTCAATTCAGTCGCGGTCAATGCAGAAAATCCTTGGTCGTTTGACAACATTCGCTTGAGAAAAATATTGTTGTATTTATTGTCGACCCTGGAGACATCTTGTGATAAAAAACCTTTATTGCGGCAAGTTACTTCGCTGTCTGATTTTGTCTTCACGTGAAACGAGTAACAAAATTAGATTGGTGCTATTTAAAAGTCCGCAATCATGGATGTGTCGTGGGGTAAGCAATAATAAATGGAGATTAAACATAAATGTATTTTTACTTTTCATATAGTGATGTCATGCGCGATAATTTACAGACGCGGATAATTTTGAGCCTAAACTGCCGACCACGTTGACTAATTCGAATAAATGGGAAGGCGAGGATGAGGAAGAGACTGTGAAGGTAACGTATGCGCTGCCAAAATGTTTATTTATATCATTGAAAGTTATTACGTTTGTCTTCTATGAATTTTACGTTGAACTTATACATAACCTTATTTTTCGTGCATACGTGTTGACGTCAGTGGTGTTGCAGGAAAGTTGGGAAGACGAGGAAGAAGAGAAAAAAGATGAGGAGAAAACGGAGGTTCCCGCGCCTCCACCGAAGCCTAAAAAGAGAATTCAAGACAAAATTGCCGAGAAAGAGGTGTGTATAACTTTGTCGAGCAACATATGTCTTCATGGAATTCTTTACAAGGACATAAGTAAAAGTTTTGTCCTAATTAAGCATTAAGGTATCACCAAATTAATATTTCAATTGCAAAACACATAATACTGTTTCTTTGGATGCAAAAATGAACTAATAATGATGTATTTGACTTGTTAGATTTAAAGTGTAGATCATTATAGTAAATTTTTGGTTTAGATTAACTTATCTGTTGTTTAACTACACAAATTAAATGTTTTTGTTTTCCTATAGCCAATAACATTTTTATAAAAATACAACAATTTAAATGGTGTCCTTAACTTGGTATTTTTAAATTATACTATATGATATAATTTGTTAGATACCTAGCATGTAGTTCTAAGCATCATACAAGAGCTAGAATAACCTGAGGTATTTCTTTATAACTATTATTTCACATAAAGACACTATAATAGGAGAAGCCGCAAAAAGTATATGCTGGATCATAGCGAGTGAAATAATACACTCACTTCAAATCAATCTGGTGGTAGTCAGAGATTTATGTGCAATTGGTTATGTCCCATATCTCATGTCCTTTCTTATCATCATAATCCCAGTACATCTAAAGCTCATACTTTGTAGACCGGGATCTACTCTTTCCCTCTCTCCTATTTTTGATTTGGCTTGCCTCATGAACTTCCTTTACTGGCATTAAAAACTTTCATCTAAGTCAAAGGGCACAGTTAAGTATGTTACATATACTGTTATCAACAAGATATATTTTTTGAGACATATATTTATTTATTACACACGCTCAAATATTATGATAAAAAAAATCTAAAAACAGTGGTAAAAAACCCAATGATGATATAAGGGTTAAGTCATTACTTTCCAAAATAGAGACATGACCCTGTGTTATGGGATAATTTCGCCCCTTTGGCAGATAGGAGTAGTTAATTACCTTCCTACTTACCTTCCGAGTACTTGTCATTTTAATGTTAAACTGCAAATATTGTAAACTTTTTTCTTTTGTACTTAAGTTTGAAACCCTGAATAAATTATTATTATTATATTATCATATATAATATATATATAATATATATATTATTATTATAACTATACATTCATAAGATATGTGTATCTGTTTATTATGTATATCTGAAAGTTACATCAAGCTCAAAAGGTATTTAAAAAAATAGATATATATATAACAAGCTTTTGCCCGCGGCTCCGCCCGCGTAGATGTCGGTTATCGCGACAAAACATAGCCTGTCCATGTCCTTTCCCAAGGTCTAATCTACCCCTGTACCAAATTTCAGCAAAATCGGTTCCGTGGTTTAGGTGTGAAAGCGTAACAGACAGACAGAGTTACTTTCACATTTATAATATTAGTAAGGATAATCAATAGTATTCATTTACTCTCAAATGCTTGATATGTTGCTACACTCAGTTGATAAGGATTTGGATGAAGACTTAATAATACACAATAGAAATTTGTAATTATCAATACAAATAATACACATGTGTAGATGTTAAGGCAAACAAACACTGTTGTACAAGTTAATATTATTTGAGTTAATGAAGTTACCCATCAATAGGGGCTTCTAAACTACACAATTTATGAGCAATCTGACCAGATTGACAATTAAATTGTGTCATGTGTCAAAATCTGATTGGGCAATTAAATTGTATTGTGTGGAAGCGCCAAAATATATGAGTGAGGAATCAGTATATGTTAGAAGAGAGTTAAAAGTTATGGGTGGAGGGATACACTCAGTAGCGAGGAGAATATCATATAAAGAACTATTCATTCTTCGGCTCCCAATGAATATATCATTTGTAGTACCTTCATCTAAGCTACACTCACAGCGAAAGCTGTCCCTGATCCTATAATATATTTGTCATACATCTTTCTTAAATTTGTATAATATTTACTAAGGCTAGATTTCACCAATGAAAATCCATTAAAATAAACTGAATTCTCACATATTATTCCATGAACTTCTTGGAGTACAATATGATAATGCAGTTTATTTCATCTTAATTGGGATTCCTATCATTGATGAAATTCACCCTAAGTGTTTACATTTGTTTCACATAAAGTAACTGAGAAGGGTAGAGAGTGGTGAAATGTGGGTATTGTTACAGCTATGAACCCCTTTGGGGATATCCAGATGTACTGAAATAGCAATCAAGCACACAGCCCACTTAGTTGTTAGCAGGATTATCATGGTCTACAAAGTATGTGTATCTAAAAGGCCTATCAATAAAACAATTGTTTCATCTTCCTTTCAAACAAATTAAAAACTCAATGGACGATTGTAACAATAAAACATATTAACAAAGTTATGTACCCAAATGTTTTCTAGAGCTTTGTTCAAACTAAGCGTTCCAATGTATGTGTAATCCAGGCAGGACCAAGAGCCTAATAGAAAAAAACGCGTCAACCTCAACAGTAGTTTTTGCATCCATAGTGAACAAACAGACCAGAATTCCAAAAAAAGAATATTTTTGTGTTTAGAATCGTTCATTTAACATAACCCAGATATTTAATATCTCCAATGTTCAGACACAACTTATGTACAATTTTATAATAGTGTAGTTTTTAAAGTTTATGTAGATATGTGCCATGGTAACTAAAAAAAGAGAAACTCGCGTCCCAGGCCAATAATTTAAAAATTAATTATTTGTAGCTTTATCTATTAGGAAACTAAACATCCGTATCTTTTAACTGCTTTGTAATTTTTCATGGACTCAATATATATCTACATACAAATAAAGTGTAATAAAGAATATATTTTTTAAATAGCATTCTTATAGTATGACGTCCTGTTACAGCGTCAAGAACGCGAGAAGGTCGAGCGTGTATCCGTAGAAAAGGTAGAAGAGTTGACTCCAGAACAGAAGTTAGCTGAAAAACTGCATCAGCAGAAACTTCAAGAGGAGTCTGACCTCAGGCTCGCCATGGAAACATTTGGTAAGTAATGTGAACATACACTTCAAAGACAGAAGGCAGAATATGGCAGTCAGTTTCAGCGGCTTGATTGGCACAAATCATGGGCGACTTTAAGCCAGGAGATACTGTCGAGAGACGAGTATCATCCGATATATCCGACAAATATCGCCTCGAGTTACACTGGTTGCGCGATATTTGTCGCCTAGTGGAGAGCAGTTTACTAACTACGAAAAACCCAAAAGTGTTTATTATACATGAGCGCCATGTTTATTGGTGACTACCTGTTACCTGCAGTTCCGCCCGCGTGGAATTCTGATTCCGTTCACGCAATCCATAGAAACCTGTTCCAGTATGGGGTTCTTCAAGAACAGCATTAGAAAGTTCTTATAGGGTCGGCAACGTGAGTGTGATGCCCCTGGTGTTGCACACGTCCATAGGCCGCGGTAACCGCTTCCCATCAGGTGGGCCGTGAGCTTGTCTGCTACCTGAGTGGTATAAAAAAAAATCATAGGCCTGGAAAAACTATAATAAAAATTTTAGTCTGATTCATTCGGCTGTTTGAGCTCGATTGAGTAACAATCATCCAAACATCTTCACAAACTTTCACATTTTTAATATAGTAGTATTAAATATCTTACCATATAATAATATCAATATGTAATTATTTGTTTTCAGGGGTGGCGGAAGTCGTGACCGGCAAAATAGACAGTTTTAATCCGGACACAAAGGAAGAATTCAATGAGTTTGCTGAAATGCTGACCAAAAAGATATGCTCGTTCAAAGCAAAAGAAGAGTTCCCTGCCTTTGCTGACGATCTCATCAGGAATATTATTGTTCAAAGTTAGTATTAATAACATTCAGTCTTATAATGTCTTTCAGTGTTAGGGGCGGGACAAACAGAACGGGCTTGAGGCGCGGGCACGCTACGGACTCGTCGCAGACGTTTCCACTGTTAAAGTATATCAAACAGACGTGGCTCGGACAGGGCGAGAAGGGGTTTTTTACATTTAGCTTTACTGCGCGGGTGTCATGTGTTAAAAGTAAAAGCGCACCCCTTAACCCCTCCGCGGTGATGGCTTGTACTTGTCTCGTCTCTTCTATATGTTTCAGGATAGGGCGCAGTCGTCGAAGGCGTCGTGGCTGTGTCTCGACCGTGCCCGTCTTATCTGTTTGTTTTGAGTCGCGACGCTTCTATACCTTTTGTATGCAACTCACTGAAGGGGCGCCGCGCCTGCGACGCGGCTTTACCTTAACGTCTTATCTGTTTGTCCCGCCCTTAAGATGCCAATAATTATAATTACCTACAATCCGGCAATGCATATCCTAAGGACTTGTATGAGCCCCTTTAAATATGAAACCTAGCATAGCATTTTTTTAATATTGGAACTAGCAACCCGCCCCGGCTTCGCACGGGTGCAATGGATATTATTATACATATAAACCTTCCTCTTCAATCACTCTATCTATTAAAAAAAAACCGCATCAAAATCCGTTGCGTACTTTTAAAGATTTATGCATACATAGGGATATAGGGACAGAGAAAGCGACTTTGTTTTATACTATGTAGTGAAAAGCCAACATCCAGGACGGGACTTGAACCTGCAACCTATCCCTTTTTTTAGGGGGTTTCTCTGACTAATTGGTTCTAAATGCAATTTTATTTGCTCTTGTTTTTCCTGATTGTGGTCTTTATTCTCTCTGAAGGTCCTTTTTCCTATCATACTATGCTCTAGCATTTTGACATTTATACAAGTTTTCTAGAAACCACAGTACAATCTACTGTTATTTTGAGTCTATATAATTGTGTTATTTGTACCCTAAATATTTTTTATGCCACTTAGGTGGGCAGACAAGCAACTATTTAAAATATGTCATTTTAGTACAGGCCTAGATTTTGTTCAGTATTATTATCACTAGCTCAGAACAAAGATATGGCTATTATAATAAGAAAATAATGGTTCTAATTATTATTATAACATAACACTACTAATTTGCAGTGCACTCCGGAGACATCAAAAGGATAAAGTTGACAGTGGACAACTTGTATATTGAGAAACAGAAATCTGAAAAGAGTGATAAGTCCAAGAAACCAGCCAAGGGCAAGGGGAAGGCTAAATTAAAAGTTGAAGGAGATAATGTGAGTACCTATTTAGTTTGGTCACGGTTATGTACTTGCCACATTTAGGTCAATAATTTTCTTTTTATTACTTTCATTAATAGGTAGACCAAAGTAAGCTATACTTTATCCTCAAATGGGACATTGAGGATGCATCATAAATAGGGCAGTTTTATAATGGGTGACTTTTCAAGCGTTTGGTTTTTAATTTACAAAAAAAAACAGTAAAATTGTAAAAAATGTAATAAAAAGTAGTAAGTAGTATTGGGGGTTCAACATCATTCCGTTTCATTTATGTTTAAAAAGATTATTTCGTGTAAATGTTGGCTACGACTATGCTTTAGGTGATCCATATGCGAAGTCCAATTTTCCAATCTAGTATCGAAAAAGTAACTCCTTTTTTCGAGCATATAAAGTCGGCTGCTATAAAGTCAAAAGTCAAAAACCATTTATTCTGTATAGACCATTAATACGGCACTTACAAAACGACATAAAAAAATTAAATCTAATGTTTGGCAAATGGACCACCGGTTCGAAACGCGGCCCTGTCCTGAGAAGACTCCGGCAAGAAACTCAGCGAGCTGTTTTTTTTTTTGGTCTATTTACAAACATATACTTAACCTAAGTACAATATTTCATTTGAGTAGCATAGAGAGAGAGCAAACAGTTCATCAAGCTTGTTTGTCGTCTAAATAGTCTTGAATTTTATAGTAGCCTTTTTGGCAGAGTTTACTTTTAATTTTGCTTTTAAATTTATGAAGAGGTAGATTCTTCATTTCACTAGGAAGCTTGTAGAAGTGTATACAGTTACCCTGAAAGGAATTACTAATCTTGTGGAGTCGACTATTACAAACCACAAGATTGTTTTTATATTACCGATAACATGTCTTCTATTGCTTAAATCGATGCTGGGTTATCGGCATGAACAAGAGATTTGAAGTACCTCCACAAACAGTCCAACAGAGTAAAATAGCATGATTTAGACAGCGAATTGGACTGCACATATGGATCTCCTAAAACATAGTCGTGGCCAACATTTACATAAAATAATCTTTCAAACATTTATGGTAAGGATTGATCTTAAGGCTCCAATTTTTTTTAAATATTTTACAGTTTTCCTGTGTTTATTTGTAAATTAAAAACCAAATGCACCCTACTGACCCGGCCTGCTTCTGCTGGGGTGACAGGCGGCCTCACCTGCCACACCCAGGCCTGCGCTCTTGGAGGACGGAGGTCGTTAAGCGACCTCCGGCGCCTGAGTCGCCTGCAACGCGCGACGAGCATGTTGCAGGCTCGGCGGGCCGGGAGAGTTCTAAACCTCTCCCGGGCGCGCTCCGCCATCTCCTTCGTGAGCATTACGTGCTCGCAGAAGAAGGTGGCGGCGGGCCTCGCGCTCCCCACCATTGCCGCAATCATGCTGCCGAGCGAGAGTACTCCCACCCCGATGGCTGCCACAAAGTCACGCCTCGGCGCCTCCCACGCCGGGCAGTCCTCGCTCGCGTCGCAGTGATGACACTCAGGCGTTGGCTCCTTCCTGATCCGATGCAGGTGGTCCCCGAAGCTCACCTTCTCGGAGATCACCTGCGTCAGTCGGTACGAAAGGCTTCCGTGTCGCCTCTTTAGCCAATCCTCCATGACGGGCCTTACCGCTGCTATTGCGGCGTGCCCTGCGCTTGGGTAGTAGGTCGTACCTAAGTGGTAACCAAGTAGGTTAACACATTGCAAAGTTAAGCAATACTAGCCAGGTCAGTCTAAGGATTGGTAACTATTCTTAACCCATTGAAACCCCTCTGTGCCTCAAAGAGCCCGTTATTGCCATTTGATCACCTGTGGCAGTCGTTACGGGTAGTTGAAGCCCTAAACAGTCCGACAACTGGTCTAACTATAGAACTTCGATATCGCCAGTGGGTTGTGGAGGTCAGAAGAAAGGTGTATACTGGCCGCTTTGTAGTTTAGACTGAAAAGCTGACCCCAACTGAGTTGGAAAAAGGTTCGGAGGATGATGTTAAAAATATAAAAAGCGGCGATAACCCAGTGGCGTACGTAACAGACTGCTGAGACGAGGACTCGGGTTCAGTCGCCCCGGGCACTCACCTCTGACTTTTCGTAGTTATTAAATTATTATTACATTACATTATTAAATGTTAATTATCGCTCGCTTAATAATGTGCCCGGGAGATGCCAATAGGCTCGCCCCCTATTACATCGGGACCTTAACATAACCTGCGAATCGTGGGAGTGTAAGACACCTCTGCCTACCCCTTGGGGAATACAGGCGTGATGTTTATGTGATGTAAATAAATGATATCCATGTCCTCAGAACTTCGTAATATCACGCTATCAGTTACGTGCTATATCTAAGCTAAATACGTGACGCTTGAACTATCATTCATTACTCATAGCTAATCATTTCTCATATCATGGGCGGGGCAAGTTTGGTCACATTGATAATTTGTAATGATGTGGTAATTTATAAATAGTTTTATAATAATATGGTAATATGATTTCTCTGTCGTGGCCGACGACTGCTACGATAGAGGTCGCTGCTTTAAATCCCGCTGAGTATATATATTAGGTTGTTACATATGAAATTGCCGTTTTTCTTGAAGAAATTGGAGGAAACCCAATTTTCAGTACTAACATTATTGCATTTTTTTAGGAATGACAAATCCAAATTTTATGATTTTTTTGTGTATGAATGAGACAACATTAAGCTAAGAAACAGCAACTTTTATTACGTTTTTGAAAAGTGACAGCTGTTAAGTAATACGAAATTTATCATCAAAATGGATAGCATTTAGGAAGTACTGTTTTTGAAGATCGAATTAATTTATCAAGCGGCCAATAAAAACAAAATTTTATACAGAGTTGTAAAATCTTGAAATCAACTTTCAAACAAAATATAAATAATGGAAATAGCTATTAAATTACAGGAATAACGAACTCATGAATTTGTAAGAAAATTTTGGCAATTTCATAGGTAAAGACCTATTGTTATACGGCTCTCATCTCGAAGCCCGCGTTCCACGTATTCCACCTTTCGGTTCAGCTTATACTGCTTTTATGGGAGCAACTGCCGTCTGAAACGGAAAGTCTGCTTCAAAGCCTCGTCCGTCAATCAGTAGGTTGCTTGCAGGTGAGGTTACCTTGGCCCGGAAGGCCTCTGTGGTTTCATACACCCAATGAATGGCATTATTATGAAGCTCAATATATACTTCAATACTAATATTGTAAAGAGGAAAGATTTGTTTGTTAGCAATCGATAAACTTCGAAACTACTGAACTGATTTCAAAAATTCTTTCATTGTTCCTGAGACCGATATTCTTAGCAATCCATGAATTCTCCGTGCGGGTGCCGGGTCCATCGCGTTGCTGTGTTGGGAACTCGGGACAGTGCTTGGGACTTTCGACCCAAGGTTTTAAAGGGGCCCCTTTTGTTGATGTACATCAACACTCACCTTCATAGTTGAAGTTCCCCTCCCTGCACCAAATTTATCTCGATATTCCCACGTGATCAGGACTAGCGCGGATGAAACCACGTGGCGATGCTAGTGATTTATAATATTTATCTTGTTCGCAGGCTCATCTCAATCAATACGACACATATGGCAATTTCGATGATGACTTCGATGATTTTATGTAATACATCACATCCTCGTCAGTAAGAAATACCTGGTGTCAGAAACTCAATATTTTAACTTAAGCTATTCTATAATCTAGCTCATTTTAATATGGTCTTTAACTTTTGCTTGTAAACAGACAGAAATAGTCGAATTATACCCTGTCTTATCTTCGTTCTTTATTCTTAAGGTGTCTTCGTGTATTTTTAGGTTTACAATTTTACTGTTTATTTACAAGCAATTGTAATGAAACAGTTATTAGAGTAATTTCTGTGTGAAAACAGTCATTTCTTGTAAAATTATTCTTTTTCCGGTCACAGTATGAAAAAGGATGTTAGCTTTTTTAAATATAGATAGGTATTATTATAATTTTTCATTTATGCATTTGACACCAGGTATATTGGCACGGTACACTAATATAGTAATGTTACAAGAGCAAGAAAACCTATCGTAATTATATCTTGTTTTCTCTTACAATTCTTTAAGAAATATTAAATACTGCACTTCTATATCGCAAGCATCAACTATATTATTTTGTATATACGAAACTACGTTAACGATGCTTGTTCCTAAACAAATTATTTTTAGAATATTCTAGAATTTCACATGAAATGCATGATATTTGTAGCAACACACTGTATAATATCTACAGAGTGTAGTAATAAATAAGTAAAAAAATATAATTAAAAAAAAATGTAAATAAACGAAAATGATATATGAAACGATGCTTCCACTAAAATTCCATATTCTGTAATATTAAAACAATATATTTGAATAGTACAATGCTTTTAACGAAACAAAATCAATACATTTTTTATTGAACATTTCTTGGTTATTGTAACGTGCCCAATGCCATGTATAGCCTATATACATATATATATACAATGTAATATACAGTCGTTTCATTCTATGGTTATGGTTCGATGTTATGTTATATAGATAATAAATTTTTTATTGTGATATTTTTGGTTTTTTACTGAATTACCCGGCATGGCGATGCAGGACCCTACCAATATCTTTGAGGCAATCCAACGTCAACTGCAAGTCGGTGCGCCTGCTAAACAACGTGTAAGAGCTTAGACGGCAGTCGGTCCCGGAAAAGCTGACATACCAATCAAAAACAATAAGTGGGAGGTTCCCAAAGTGCAAACTTGGGCGCAACTGAGAAATCGCTATGAAGGTGATATTAATTATTGGAATGCATACTTGACATTATTACTAATTAATGTACATCAGTAATTATCGCTCGCTTAATTTTGGGCCCGGTAGATGGGGCAATAGGCTCGCCCCCTATTACATGGGACCTTAACATAACTGGCGAATCGTGGGTGTGTAATACACCTCTGTCTACCCCTTCGGGGACAGGCGTGAAATTATGTTTGTTTTAAGAATCTAATCAATAACTATCAAAAATTGACATTAATAAATTATCATATATCTGCCCAATTTGAAGAAATTGTACATTTGAGATTTACATTAAATTAAATTCTCTAAACTATTGATGGAATTGATGGAATTTCCAAAGTTTAGACAGTAGTCGGTCATAAAATTGGAACTGTATATATATATATATAAATGAGCAATATGTAAATTTAATATAATGCATGTTGTTTTGTATGCCACCTATGTGTTCACGAAATAAATGAATTGAAAAAAAAAAGATGACTAAACCATCCTTCATAGTTTACAGGTAGTGTTGCGTCGTAGCGTAGGTTGATAAATAAATAGTACTTATATTTCTCACATCCCAGTGTGAATTAGTCGCAAACAATTCACAAATGTCCTTCGAAATCACAATTATGGACTATCGATGGCTATTAAAGCCTACTTGCAATTTCTTTTATAAATAAAAACACTTGAACCGTGTTAGGGAGTGGTGTTAAATTTCGTAAACTACTATTTTTGAGTGGGCGGTTACAAACAAAAGGCTTTACTTATTTTATAGCCTATCACCTTGATTTGTTTGCCACCTGTCAGCTAACTAACTGAAAATATACGCAATGTTAATTGGATTTTAACGCCTACTGTTAAAAGATTCTAATTATGTAGGTACTTGAGTTAACAACAGTTAAAACCTTTGAAGAAAACGTTTGAGCCAATCTGTTATACCGAGACTTTCAAGAACATTAAATGAACAGTAAACTTTTTCTGGGACCTTAACATAACTGGCGAATTGTGGGTGTGTAATACACCTCTGCCTAGGCGTGAAGTTATGTTATGTAAACTTTTTCTTATAAATTCGAATCAGAAAAAGTAAACATCCAGGACGGGACTTGAACCCACGACCAGTCCAGAAAGCAAAATCTAAGAAGAATGCTCTTACAAACTGAGCTACCTGGACACTAAAAAAAAGTGTTTAAAATGATTGTAACAACATTGATTGTTCCCATTAGTTCAAAAGAATTTTCGTTAGATGACTCTAGCATTTCTCTATGAACTATGACGTACTAACTATATAGGTACCTATAGGCGAATTTCGACTATACAAGTATTTGGTTGGTCAAAGTATTCCTTCTAGACCACTCGATTGATAACGGCAGTATCATAGTCGCAATTTGAATCTAGAAGTTCTAACCTCGTTCGACACACCACGGTTCGTTTACCTGGCCATCATGTGTCAGAGTTTAAAAATAAATACATAATACTTTTGAATATAGCTTAGGGAAGAAAAAACAATTGCTTGGAGCGCAATTCGGCTGTGCGGCTGACAGCGGGCGACTTGACGCGCCGCCCGGGTCCGCCGGCCGAAGAGAAGATATAAGTGTAGGTATTAAATTTAGGCTCAGTCCTTGAGCGGAGATCGCGATTCCCTAGTTCGTTTAAATATAAATATATACGCGTAAAAACCTCCCTAAACTCGATATAGGAAGCTTTGTTGAATTAATAAATAAATGAGATATAATTAACTTTCCTTGTGTTTATCTTTCATCAACACGAGGTATTGTGGCGTCCAACCCCCGGACGCTACAGTACATACATACAATCACGCCTTTTTCCCATTCGGGTAGGCAGATGTACATGATAGGTACCTACATCTTTCGACTTGCTACGTTCTTTGCATACGCCTTTCGCTTTTTCTACTTTCATAATTGATTTTATATAGATTGCCGGATGCGTAAACTTACGTTTAGGCCTGACTTTTCCATAAAATAACTTGTTCAAATTAATTTGAGTAATTCAAGTACGTACTGTTTACCAATTTATAAATTAGTTCTCTATATTTTGTATTTTATTGCTACTAGTTTTATTGTCCTGGCATTTCTATAGGCACACAAATAAAAATTAGTAACAGAAATGTAAGCGTTGTCGAAGGAAGCTTACGACACTACTCGAATCCAATCAATTCACATCACTGTAGTAATTAATTTATTACGCTTTGATGCAATCGGAAATTTGTCATTCACAAGCAAATTTACATTTCTGTGAGTAGGTCTTTATTATATTTCGCCGTATGTTAATGTTTAGGTAAGTACAATTTTTGTTATTTTATTTTTTCGTGCGGGATTCCCCTCGGATACCCCCGCGCCGGCCAGCAGGGGCGGTTATGTCGGGCTTGTACCGGCTAAAACTGCACGCCGCCGTCTCGGGTCTTCAGAAGCCGGGGTGTAAGGTTGCCCATAAGGCATTTCCCTGGTACCCCGACTGACCCTAGGCCATCTCCGGTTTCGAGATGGCCCCCTCGGGATTGGGAACCACGGTGTCCCCGTTTTGCCACGGTTTGGGTACCTAATCTTTTTCTGAAACAATACGACAAATTTTATGATTTACCTACCTACCTCGGATAATTAATGCATCAATTGGAGAAATTTTGGTAGGTTGGTAGGTATAGGAACTCTGCACTGTTTCCCAAAAATACATTCTTCGATGTGCAGTGTGGATGAGCAAATTCGTATTTGAATTCTGGCCAGTAATTAAGCGGTGTCTCTTCTGAAAAACAAGTGAAAATCCTTTATATATATACCCAAACTTATTCTGTTAGCCTGGTGGAGGAAATCGATATAGTAGATGCCTGTTAATTAATGTTCCACATGAGATGACACCCTCGTTTCTCACCCCTATCTTGACCGAAAAGCTAGGACAAAGAGTCAAAGACCTGTTAGGGGCTGATGGACTTATAGCTCTGTATCTATTATAGATCTGTCTTAAGACCCGAGACGGCGTGCGGTTTTAGTCGGTTCAAGCCCGACATAACCGCCCCCGCTGGCCGGTGGGGGGGGAATCCGATGGAATTTCCGCACGAAAAAAAAAGGGATTGCCTCTCCCAGAAAACCCCGGTTTTAGTCAGTTAGACTCCACCATAATAGTTTCTTAGTGCCTACGCAAAGGTGGTACCTATACATTATATACTTACCCGGTTTCTTTATGGAAAACAAGGCCGTTACCCTATGACCTCTTTTCCCATATGTGTAGAAAGGGTGATGCTATCGTAGAGATAAATAATGAAAAAAACACCGGTTCCCAGCGTGGGCAGAAAAATACCTTTTACGCAATTTATCTAATCTAGATCGACCATCACAAGAAACACGTATTTTCAAAGATTTTGCAAGTGTGTAATGATTTTTACATACCTAGTAGGTACTGTGGTGTGCGACCTCGTTCGACACACCACGGTTCGTTTACCTGGCCATCATGTGTCAGAGTTTAAAAATAAATACTTTGTGTTTCAAATTTAGCTTAGGGAAGAAAAAACAATTGCTTGGAGCTGCATTCGGCTGAGCGGCTGACAGCGGGCGACTAGACGCGCCGCCCGGGTTCGCCGGCCGAAGAGAAGATATAAGTGTATTAAATTTAGGCTCAGTCCTTGAGCGGAGTTCGCGATTCCCTAGTTCGCATAAATATAAATATATACGCGTAAAATAATAAAATAAAATCATTCACCACATTTAAGAAACGTTTACGGGAATATCTTTTGGAAGCGCAACGGTGGCTGGATGGCGTGAACGCCAATATATCACTTATCTAATTTTATTAAATTTTGTTTTTTACTGCGTTCTATGTATGGCTGTCTATATGCTAAAATATGATTTATAGTTACGGCATTAATAAGAGCTCAAATAAAAATGATAATAATTACTCGTCTTTACAGATAACATTACATGTACAAGCAATATATATATAATAATATAAATAATATAGTATTATGTTATAATGTGTATTGTATATATATATATTATTTATTCGTATTAATGTATCTATAACACATATATGGTATTATACTCTCACACACTTCACAATGGACATAGTTACATACATTTCGGCGTACACACGCCGCAAACATCTGGGTTCCAGTCGAAAACCAGTGCCAAGTTTCATTCTGAATCCTGGCATATGCTGAACTGGACACCCATTTGATGCAACCGTTAGGCACACAATAATATATACTAAATTAATTTGTACTAGTAATAAGCATTTAATGTGACCTACTTGCACCAAATAAAAGTTTCTTTCTTTTCTTTCTTTCTTTCTAAAAACCTCCCTAAACCCGATATAGGAAGCTTTGTTGAAATAATAAATGCCCATATAAATATTTATCCTTGTGTTTATCTTATTATCAACACGAGGTATTGTGGCGTCACCCCCGGACGCTACAACTGGTGGAGGAACGCCGGTTTCCATACAAGCTGGTGGTTGCTACAGCTACAACTGGTGGAAGCGCTGATTTCCACAGGAGCTGGTGGTTGCTACAGCTGGTGAAGCGCTAGTTTCCGCAGAAGTCGGAAACGCCAACATTCTGCAGTTGGCAGTGGATGGATCGATCCCGTACCGTTTGAAGAAAGACGTCGTGCGACAATTGGAGCGACGCATTTATCAGTATCGTTGTGTTTATTTTGCTTGTATGTGCTTTTATGTGATATTATGTGCTCAACGAGAAGATGGCTATGATGGTGGCTTGTTCCAGAATGTTTCAAGAGCATTGACAGTTGCCTGCGGGTCAATAGGGTCAATAAGGACTATAAGTCTTAGTAGAATTATAATTCACGTAGTAAATAACGTGTTATGTGTAATATTTTATTATTAATATGTGTTCTCTATTTATTCTATATTGCTGCGCTGCTGAAGATAAATAGATTTGTTTTGTTATGTTCGTGATGTTCTAGCGTAGGAGTTAGGCAATTATTTTTTTGTCCAATGTTGAGAGGTGTGATCTAAACTTTGTAAGATAGTCAAATCGTTCTGGACATAAGCGCCGACGATGATTGAAAGTTAGTTTTCGATCAGACTCTTCTTTATAGAGTGAGTTCTTTCTCTTTAATGTTGATTTAAAAATAATTTAGTAATGTGTAGGCGACATAGTGTCTGCTTCACATGCATAATGTGTAAGGACAGATCACTTTATGTCATCTTTTGTTTTTTTAGTTAGGTAGGTCTTAAAAGTACTCTGTACTTTAAGTCCCATCAGGGCAAACATTAAAATGTGTCGTCAAGAGACACCAAAATAATTTATTTAGATAGTCGCGCTGTGGCTTGTTGCTTTTTGAGAGTTTTGCCAGGCCAAGAATGAAGCAATCTTTGTATTCGGATTTTTCAATATTTATTACAGTTTAATGGTTATAAATTGTAAAGATTGCGTCGTTTTTCTCATTGTAAGAGACAGGCGATTTAATGTTTTTTTTTATCTGCTCTCGTTTAGTATGCCTAGGATTTCAATGTAGGTGTCACATGTATGGCCATAAGGGCGTAGCTGGTTGTGGTGTGCGACCTCGTTCGACACACCACGGTTCGTTTACCTGGCCATCATGTGTCAGAGTTTAAAAATAAATACTTTGTGTTTCAAATTTAGCTTAGGGAAGAAAAAACAATTGCTTGGAGCTGCATTCGGCTGTGCGGCTGACAGCGGGCGACTAGACGCGCCGCCCGGGTCCGCCGGCCGAAGAGAAGATATAAGTGTATTAAATTTAGGCTCAGTCCTTGAGCGGAGTTCGCGATTCCCTAGTTCGCATAAATATAAAAATATACGCGTAAAAACCTCCCTAAACCCGATATAGGAAGCTTTGTTGAAATAATAAATGCCCATATAAATAGTTATCCTTGTGTTTATCTTATTATCAACACGAGGTATTGTGGCGTACAAACCCCGGACGCTACAGTACCTACTTAACATTTTAGGTAGTCGAAATTTAGTCAGATGAACTAAAAGTTCATGAACGACATCCTCGTCTAGGCGACCTAGCCAAATAAAGCGTGTTGCTTCATAAACTGTTAGATATTAAGAGATATCGACTAACATGTAAGCATTAGTCCACATAAGTCTAAGATAATAGGCGCGAGTTATGGAAAGTCTTAAATATATAATAGTTGGTTGACCCAGTAATTCACCCAACAGAAATGGACCAATTCGACTGGCGAAGTAGCATCCTCTGACTCAAGCTCAGTGCAAATATTTATATGCATTAACATGTATAATTGCATTGGTCAAGGTGTTTCTATGTATAATATGTACCTATGTAGGTATTTACAAAAGAAAATGTATCTAAAAATACCTATTTATCCGTATTCTAGAACCCATAACACAAGCTAGTTAAGCTGTGCTTACATACATAGGTAGCGCTGTGTAGATTTTCGTAGAATATTTATTTATTTATCTATACTAGGTATATATTATAAAGAGGTGAAGTTTGTGAAGTTAAAGAAAATTGTAATCTCTGGACCTAATGAACCCATTTTGAAAAAAAAATTCCAATAGAAAACCCAATTATTTCTATATATACTTACCATCAAGGAAGCGGAGCAGTATATAATCATAAAATTCAAGAAATCCGGTAGATTCCTGTAGATTAAAGTTATGGCGCAACGGTTGTTCACAATACGCCACGGGCGAAGCTGAGATGGGCCAGCTAGTTTAAAAACAATTTGATTCAGTTCAGTTTTTTATTCACATAACAAATTAAATATTGTAGTCGCAGTTTCGCGTTAAGTAGTAAGCATATAATCGAACTAGTATTTTGCGCGGTGCGCGAGCTGCAAGCAGCTCGCGAGTGTTATGTGTAGCGCTCCGGTAAAATTAAATACAATTTTAACTTTCTTTCCGCCCTCCGGACGCTCGAAAGTATAAATTGGTCCGCCATTTTGGATTTTTGTAACTTTTTTTTCCAAAAATTCAAAATCAGAACCCCCGATTTGGCAGATGAAAAGCCACTATTTTGGCCGCCATCTTGAATTTTTTGACATTTCGGATTTTTTCCATACTCAGCTCACCCGTGTCTACACTTTTCCCGTACATCATCTATTCCCCCCATTACTCCTTCTAAGAGAACAATTCTGTCCGTGATTGAATCAGTAGCAAATGCATCCGCCATCTTGAATTTCCAACCAGGTGTGAAACTATAAAAACACAACAGGATACTGGCAACAATACTGTATACTAAAATTTTTGATATTACAATTTTCGTAGAACAAACTATCTTTTCAAAGTCGGCTCTACCCAAAAATAAAAAGTTGGACTATTTCTTGGTGCTGCCAGTTAGAAGGGATAAAAATAGTCAAATGTCATTAAAGAGGATCCAAACTATCCTGCCATATGAAATTTGACTTAAAAATATCGTTAATTCCATGTTTCAGGTTTTTCGGGAAAATCTCGTAAATGTCCCGAAAAATCGGGTAAGTGTTTCAATCTGGCGACACATCTTAAAAACCCACACGACCGACCCATACAACTCAAAATGCTCCGGTGTTGCCAACTGTCTCAAAAATAGATTTAATTTTCATAGAAATTTCATCGTTTTACAAAATGACTCCCCGAGCGTCCGCCATCTAGTTTTTATTTATGACTAATTTTTTTCTAAATACTCAAGGATACTGGCAATACTACAAAATAAAAAATTAATAGAAATTGCAACATTCAAAAAACAAACATTTTTATGTAGTAGGGTCTGAAAATTGCTAAATTTCAAATAAAAAAATCGATCCGCCATCTTGGATTTTTCACCTTTTTTTTTTAAATTCAAAATCAGAAGCCTCGATTTACTCAAAAATGATACCCATGTTGCCATGTCATCAAAGATGGCGGAGAAACGACCACCATGTCGGCCGCCATCTTGAATTTTTTGACATTTCGGATTTTTCCCATAGTCACCTCAGCTCTCTCTACATTTTTCCCATACATCATCTATATCCCCCATTACTCCTTCTAGGGGAACAATTGTGTCAGTGAGTGAGTGAGTGAGTGGTAATCCAGCTATAAATAATACAATTGGATGAGATTCCGAGTGCTTTTTATTTGAGCACCCCCTACCTCTCTTCAATACCTTGGCCGTGCTCTTCACCCGTCTCCAAAATCCTCAATCATCAGCTCCCTCCATATTTTTCCTCCGAATGAATTTTCATCCTTAATACGAAAGCATCAGGGAAAAAAAATTACAGCAGAGGTGAACCGAAACAATGGAGATCTATGTCCAGCAGTGGACTAGAATAGGTTGATGATGATGATGATGATGATGATGAACCGAAACACAATTCATCCATCCCATCTTGTATCCGCCATTTTGGATTTATTTTCATCTCCCTGCCAATTGGATGCGGTTCCGAGTATTTTTGTTTGAGCAGCCCTCACCTATCTTTAATACCCTGGCCATGCTCCTCACTCATCTTCCAAACCCTCGATCATCATCTATCTCCATATTTCTGACTGAGAGTTCTTCCATAAAAACATTCTGAAAAGGAACCATATCAAAGTCTTGCATAGTAATTCCCAACTTGCAGTCTCTTCAATATTCTCCATATATTTTGTATGGAAAAATAAATTCCGCCATCTTGAATTTTGTTTCTGTTCATTGAGTAGACCTTCAGTTCCTGATCATCTTTTGCTAAGAAACCACTCTTCTATCTTTTATACTCTTCCAGATAGACACCGACGAAATTTGTATGGCGGCCATCTTTTTTTCTCCATATTGAATTTTTTTTCAGCTCACTGCCAATTGGATGAGGTTCCAATTATTTTTTGTTTGAGCAGCCCTCATCTATGTTTAATACCCTGGCCGTGCTCCTCACCCATCTTCCAAACCCTCGATCATCATCTATCTACATGTTTCTGACTAAGAGTTCTTCCACAAAAACATTTTAAAAAGAAATCATAAATCAAAGTCTTGCATAGTTCCCAACTTGCAGTCTCTTCAATATTCTCCATATATTTTGTATGAAAAAATAAATTCCGCCATCTTGAATTTTTTTTCTATTCATCGAGTAGACCTTTGGATCCTGATCATCTTTTGCGAAGAAACTACTCTTCCATCTTTTATACTCTCCGAGATGGACACCGACGAAATTTGTATGGCGGCCATTTTTTTTTCGCCATTTTGAATTTTTTTTTAGGTCACTGGCAATTGAATGACGTTTCGAGTGACATTTGCTCAAGCACCCCCAACCTATCTTCAATACCTTAAGCGTGCTCTTCACCCGTCTTCGAAATCCTCAATCATCAGCTCTCTCCATATTTTTCCTCCGAATGAATTTTTATCCTCTATACGAAACCATCAGTGAAAAAAAAATTGTTCAGGAGAGGTGATCAATGAGTGAGTGAGTCAGTGAATCAGCACGAGCAGCTATGTATATATTAATGTTTTGTCATTTAAGTTCTACCGTAGGTACGGAGCACCGTGTGCCCATGTGGCCCTTTGAGGGTAAATAGGGTCATTTATTTCGAATAACAAGACTCATAACATTTCATTACAAAATGAATTTCATTTTATTTCAATTCAAAGGTTCTCAATTAACACTTAAATATTTATTTACACATAAACAACATATCTTACACACATTATGTCTATAATTTAATTTCAATTTCATTTAGGTACCTCATCCAAATCAAATACTATAAATAATTCGTTATTAATTGGAATTACAAAAATTAAATTATGAAAACAAATTAGATTGAGTCAATAAATTAAATAAATTATTCAAATATTGAGAAATTGATATTGAATAATTACTAGGACTATATACAATAGGTACAATGGACTTCACCCTTGTTCATTTGTTTTTCAGGACATGAACCCTGCAACAGTGATACATGTACTGTAACGTAAATACACGTTACTTAGTGTAAAATAAATATTTATCTATAAAAAACCTTATAATTAATAATAATAAACTTCTAACAAAACCTACACTAAAATAATTTAAATAGCCTAAACAATATTTACAATTAATACTAATTAAATAAAAACATTAAAACTAAAAAAACAATAAAATCTCAAACTCAATGCAATTATTCCATTGATTTATATGCCTGACTGTACCGGGCCAACTGGTTCTATTGTTCGCGTCGCCCCGCCTCCTAGATCGTATGATTCTACGTCACGAGCCCGGGCGACATTGAATGACGGCAGGCCATCTCAGTCTGCGAAAAAGTCACTTAGCGGCTGCACGTACCTACTGCTAATATCTACCCTTGATAGTACTGCTCCGCTCCGCAAAGCTAACCACGTCCACACGTCATTGTGGATTGTTCTAGCAATTATCTAGAATTAGTAATTTTGCAAAAGTAACTTGCCTGCCTAGTCGGTGGTGATAATATTAATCAACTGTATAATCCAAATTGGAATTTTAACCCCGGATTGGGGTCCAAGATTTGGATTTAGAATCCTGCCGGCCCGTACCCACTGAGTACCTACTGCTACGCGGTCCAGCCCTGGGTCCACATCACCAGCTCCATCAACGACCTTCCACGCAGCCGACCAGCGGGGCTGCTATCGTCGCATCGCGCCCGGGAAGTACCGCTGCCAGAGCAAAATTGACGGGTCCTTACCACCCACGACTTTCGCTCGTACCTTGTTTTTTTAAATAAATTTTGTTAGTGACTCCGTTGGTTTCATTAAAACCCGAGTACGCTACAGTACCGACAATCAAACCTCCTCGCCAAGGCACTCAAGACGCTGTTTCAGCTGGCCCGAGGTCCGAGACACTGCAGGTCTCCATGCCCGAGGCACTGCAGCGCTCCATGCCCGAGGTACTGTAGCGCCGGAACAGCCTATCCTAATCGCATTGTTATATTGGATGCGAAGGGCCCTGAACTGCTTCTGCGTGTATGACGCCCACAGGCTGCTAGTTTAGAAGGACGTGCAAAATGCAAAACAGTAAAGACGAATCAATGTCACGTTTTGGCCCACTGGCGGGGACGCTCGTTGGGGCAAAGTGCAAGCATCCATAAACTCGAAAATTCGTATTGATTTATATTCGTATGTTTAGCTGAGAATAATATGGTAAATAGTTTGTTTTCATTTCCTTTTTCCTATTTTCTTTCTCTTTTACCGCCCCCCTTAGCCTTTAGTAAGTACTACCTACTTACAGTAGGTACGTACAGTCAACGACAAAAGTAGCTTAGCAAATTCTAATCTACTAATCGCTTCAGCTATTAAACCTTTTTTAGAATAATATACAAAACATGGAATATATTAATTTTGCCCTCTGGGAATCATAGACTCCCTTATATATTATTGGTATATGTATTACAATATATAAAAAAAGTTTGTAAATATTTTACTGTTAATAAACTTTTGTCGCTGATCTATTTTAACTTGGCAATGATATCTCTAGAATGGCCAGCTTTTATAGGCCGCGATAACCGATAAAAGGGAAGTCTGGATGCGCCACTAATTTATAAAAAAGCGGCCAAGTGCGAGTCGGACTCGCCCATTAAGGGTTCCGTAGCAGCAAGTAACATAATTTTTTTTATTTTTTTTTTTATTTGAGTTGATTGAATGAAATGTAAATTGCGGTTTACGATTTATGACGTATTAAAAAAAGCTACTTACTTGATTTTTGGTGGAAGTTTACATGGTAATGTACATCATATTTTTTTTAGTTTTATCATTCTCTTATTTTAGAAGTTACAGGGGGGGGGGGGGACACACATTTTACCACTTTGGGATTGTCTCCCGCGCAAACTATTCAGTTTAGAAAAAAATTATATTAGAAACCTCAATATCATTTTTGAAGAGCTATCCATAGATACCTCACACATATGGCTTCGATGAAAAGAGAATTTTGAGTTTCAGTTCTAAGTATGGGGACCCCCAAAATTTATTGTTTTTTTTTCTATTTTTGTGTGAAAATCTTAATGCGGTTCACAGAATACATCTGCTTACCAAGTTTCAACAGCATAGTTCTTATATTTTCCGAAAAAAAACGAACAGACAGACAGACATGACGAATCTATAAGGGTTCCGTTTTTTGCCATTTGGCAACGGAACCCTAAAAACGATCAAGCAAGTACTTTACAGGTTCGGTCGTCTACAACTAAGGTAGGTATACAACACATGCGTTTAACGTCCAATATAACTTCATTAGTGTAGACTAGATTTTTATTATTTAAGCTGATTTGTATACCATTATTGTTTGTCATCCCGGGCGACAAAGCCTTTTTTTTTTTAACGTGCGGAAATCCCTTCGGATACCCCCCCGCCGGCGCAAGCGGGGGTTATGTCGTGCATCGACTAAAACCGCACGGTTTCCTGCCCAAGTGTCCATTGCCGGGCACCCCGGGTAAGCCCTCGAAAAGATAACCCCAGGGGGCGACAGAGCCCTTCAAAAATAACTTCATTAGGATGTTTTCGAGGCCCAAGACAACCTCACTGGTAAGCCGATACACCTGCTGATTGACAGACGAGGCTTATGGCGCAGGCTTTCCTCATGGGGAAGGGAAGTCAGACGGCAAACGCTCCCATCAAAATCCCACCAAAAATAGCCAAATCTGAGGGAGTAGCTGGATCTCGGGCGACGAGATGGAAGCCTTGGATGCAACTGGGAATTACGCTATAATGGTGATGATAACCTCGTTATTCTTTTTGAAGTTATTCTTTTGGCATGTTAGGGAAAAATGGTGAGAGTAAATTTTTACGATGCGCGCGCACACCGTCACGAATACCGACACCATGAAGTTAGCTAGAAAACCGAACCCTGAGGTTAGCTAGTCAACATTTTACTTCGAGTACGTTTGTAGAATTTGAGGTTAGTTGACGGTATGCATTATTTATCATGTTTCATGCGCGGTAAGTAAGGTCAAATTATGCCGCCTGACCAAAATCAGCACCAGACAGGTGTGCAGGGTTTTGTGAAATCTCGAGTTTATGCAAATAAACCCGAAACAATTCCTGAGCTCAAATCGGAAATCCAACACGTCATCGGTGATATACAGCCACATTTGTGTGCAAAAGTCATGGAAAATTTCATGAAAAGAGTAATGGCCTGTCATCGGAGCCGTGGGGGTATTTGCCGGATATTTTATTCCATACTTGATCGGAACAGGTCTTCTTTACAATACAATAAAAATATCACAACTCTGTCATAAAATACTTGTTTTTATTTTAAAATGAAAAAGTGCACTCTTACTGAGAAACCCTAATAAGAAGATAAGTAGTAGATATCTTTCTGTTTCAAAGCTATAGATTGTATAAGAGTCTTAGTTGCCTAACATGGCTGTATAAGTATGTCGAAGTACCCGAAACGGATATCTGTCGACCGGTGTAGGTTCGTTGAGAGACAAAAGGGGCCTAGTTCTAAATGTTTATCGGTATCAACAGACAAGCCATTGACTGGAGTGCAAAGTTCATAACTACCACTCCCACTGATCGTATCATATTCTGTTGAATCATATTTGGTAACTGGTACCATTTCGAATATAGATTTTCTGATAATATAAAGTCGTGATTTTGATTAAAGAATCTTGATGACTTCTTTTCAAATGTTTGACACTAAGATATTATATTGCGTAATGCGGTTAGTGTCTATTAAAATATACCTAATCTAAATGTTAGACTTACTTCTTTCCGTTCAAAAATCTGGATACAAACTTGTTATGGGCAAGACAAAACGGCTATTTCGGAGAGGTGCCGGTGCCGCGATGTCTCCAACATCAGACTGTGGAATATAAGTATTAAGTGACTCTTGCAGCTGACTGTACGTCAGTAGTTAGTGTGACTGATAAGCCTACGTTACGTGTAGCGACATTCTAATTTATCAAATTAATGGATGTTTTGTTAACATGTTACGTAAAATGAAAAATAAAAGGCCTACATCTGTGTTTCTACTTACGGACCGGACCGTGACGGAATGGCTACCAACGACGGAATAACTGCCGTGCTGAGAGACCGATTGGAGGCGGAAGACACTTATCTAAAGGAAATTATTCTTATGACTCAACTGGCTGTTGACCGCGGCTCCGCTGGCGTGGAATTCTGATCCGGTTTCCACGGATAAAAAAATGCTATGTGTTATTCCAGACTATAATTTGTTTCACCCGGGTATATTTAGCCATTTAAGCGTGATTTTAAGTAACAAAAATCAACACAAACTTACGCATTGATCATTTTAGAAGGATAGGATTTTAATAAGATGATGACCAAACTTTTTGACAAAATTTTCTTCCGAATCGTTAGATCGGTTTCGGAGAGACTTAGTGGTAAATATATCGCTCGGGGTGCGAGGGAAATGCCTTATGGCCCCACCTTACACCCCGGAGTCTGAAGACCCGAGACGGCGTGCGGTTTCAGGCGGTTCGAATCCGACATAACCACCCCCGCTGGCCGGCGGGGAGGTATCTGTATATGTATGTATATAGAAGTAGTTTATATATCGCATGGTATATAAATATGCAAAATTATGTTCGGACATGCACTTTTATACACGAAGAGAAAAGTGACCCCATATATTTAGTGACTATCAATTGAAATTCACATCGGATGTGTCGATTTTTCACACAATTAGGTAACGATCCGCATTTGAACCCGCTCACATGACTCTACACTAGAATAATATTATGTAATCTGTGCTCTACACACACATCACTCTACTACGAACATAACTCTAAATTCTTAAAAAAAATATATATTTGAAATAAAACACGTTTTATTCTTTAGCCAAATTTTCTATCTAGTATGTAAAGACTCATCCTGTCTCAGTCACAAAGCAAACCTATCGTAACAGGTGACTACAAACTGTTTTTGAGTTTAAAACTCATAAATTGACACAAAAAAAAAAACACATAAACAAACCGCGTCTAAAACAATCTCAGACAAACGTACAAATACTCGACCACACAATACACATATAATATCTACATAGTGACATACTTCCAGTATGACTTAATTAAAAAAAATCGCGTCAAACCGGAAGGCCGGAACAATGGCGACTGTCTCGACTCTTGCGCAACCTGTATTTAACACTGTTAGAAGCTTCCTAGATCGCTATCAACGGTGACCGTCGAGAAAGTCAAGCTAAACCAATTGAATAGCTTGTTACTGTGAATTTGTCACATATTTTGTTAACAGTTTGTTGTGAACACTTTTGTTTATATCTTTTTATTGTTCTTTTATGTTTTTTTTTATTGCAGACTTTTACAGCACTAAAATAACTAGGGTAACTATAATTCCCCTCCCCCAAACCGGGGCAAGACGGGGACACCGTGGTTCCCAAACCCGAGGGGGCCATCTCGAAACCGGAGATGGCCCAGGGTCAGTCGGGGTGCGAGGGATATGCTCTATGGGCAACCTTACACCCCGGCGTCTGCAGACCCAAGACGGCGTGCGGTTTTAGTCGGTTCGAGCCCGACATAACCGCCCCCGCTGGCCGGCGGGGGGGTATCCGAGGGGATTTCCGCACGAAAAAAAAAAAAAAAAAAAAGGGTAACTATAATTATTATCCGTCAAAATTAATGTTCAAATATGAGAGTTACTTTTTATTTTTTATTTTATTCTATCTTATACCCGCGGCTCGGACCGCGTGGAGGTCGGTTATCGTTTTTTGGTCATATCGCCGGTTGCAATCACATACACCAGATTTTATGTCTGACCAAGAACTTTTTCATAGAAAAAACCGCATAAAAATCGGTTCTGTAGTTTTTGTGTCCATCGCGAACAGACATTAGAAAAATTCCGAAAAAAATGTGTTCAGAATCATTCATTTAACATCACCCAAGTTTTTTTTAAATATCTCCAATGTACAGATACCTACAGCTAATTTACAGCTTCATAATATATATTAACACTTTATAATTTTTTTTTAGCGTGTGGAAACCCCCACGGGCTTCACCCGATCGGTGCCGACGATGGGGTGGGCGTGTCGGACCGACTAAAACCACACGGTGTCCTCACCAAGTGTCCATTGCCGGGCACCCCGGGTAAGCCCTCGAAAGGATAACCCCAGGGTTACCGCCACCGCGGCCTCGCCTGGTGGGGTCGGGTTTTATCCCGATATTTTTTATAATAGATAATAAATATTAACACTAGCAAGACGGGAAAGCAGCTAACCAACAAAGACAAGATTAATTTGACCCATCAATATTGAACTGTTGTTATTGTTCAAATTATGCATATAATTTTACTTCAAAAGTATAAACTAGGAATTCAGTGCAGGCTAATAAATTGAGCTGAGCGAGCAGTACTCTTACTTGAAAATAAGACATCTAACTACGGTTGCGCGCTTAGCTTATAAGGCCGCGCGCTCGTGAAACTGTCGATGATTATTCCTCAATGGTACATCGGACATGAACCATCTCGCTTCAAAACCCTCCTCAGTGTCCACACTATCACCGTGATAAATTTGGTCAAGATCGCGCGAGTGGTTACGGATAGCTATAGCTATGCCGCGTATAGCTATGCGCGATATTTATACCAACAAAGAGAGTGAAATAATTATAGATTTGTAAAATAATAATAATTATTATTATTAGTGGGAAGTCAGTTGCGGCCGCAATGTAGAGAGGGGTCTCGCTTGACAATACCCGAATAGTCCAGCGGTTCCTCAGCCAATCGTCCTAATGCTCCACTATTGTTACCTCGCCAGGGCTATCTTGCCCTCTCCCTTACTCTAGGGTGTTCTAGGGAGAGGCGTGATATAGCTATATGTACCTACATAATAATAAGTTATTTATAATTACGACACAGACATTTTCGATTCGAGTAACTGCCCCATACCTTTTTTTTTCGTGCTGAAATCCCTTCGGATACCCCTCCCGCCGGCCAGCGGGGGCGGTTATGTATGGCTTGAACCGACTAAAACCGCACGCCGTCTCGGGTCTACAGACGCCGGGGTGTAAGGTTGCCCATAGAGCATATCCCTCGCACCCCGAAACTGCCCCAATTTTTTTTGTACGAACCACACTATTAGTTTATTAGTCATAACAGGTAGGAAGCGCTTTTTTTTTTTTACGTGCGGAAATCCCATCGGATACCCCCCCGCCGGCCAGCGGGGGTAGTTATGTCGTGTCTCGACTAAAACCGCACGGTGTCCTCCCCAAGTGTCCGTTGCCGGGCACCCCGGGTAAGCCCTCGAAAGGAAAACCCCAGGGTTGCCGGCGGACTTTGGCCGCCACCGCGGCCTCGCCTGGTGGGGTCGGGTTTTATCCCGCTTCGGTGAGTTGGCAGGCGTGTGTAGGGCACACACGACACGCCTCCGCGACGGCCTGCTTCTGTAAGGACGGCGAGTCGGCCAACTGCCGTCCTCAGGCCCCGATCATGGAGGTCGGTGGTCCCGGGCGTAGATGAGTCTGCGGCGTCCTCGCCGCAGACTGCGAAACTCGGGGGGCAGGGTTCTCTCCCGCTCCCTCTCCGTCGTCTCTTTAGCGCGCATTCCCTGCTCGCAGAAAGAGGCGGCGGCGTGCCACTTGCTCCCGTCGGAGACCACGGCCCTCACCATGGTCTCCAACGAGAGAACGTCCACGCCCAGGACCGCAACGAGATCCCGGCGTTGACTCGCCCACGCAGGGCACTCCATCAACGTGTGGAGCGCCGTGTCTTCGCCAGGATCCTCGCAGTGCTGGCACTGCGGTGTAGTCTCCCGGTGGATGCGCCACAGATACTTACCGAAACACCCGTGTCCGGTAACCATCTGGCACATCCGGTTGGAGAGGTCCCCATGGTCCCTCTCCAACCACTCCTTCATGATCGGTCTCACCGCCGCAATGGTGGATTCCCCCCACCTTGGAGGTAGGAAGCGCTAAACAAAGAACTTCGTTTTTAGGCCTTCCGGTAAGGTTGGTACCAAACGTAATTTACCAAATAATGGTGCCCAACCTAATTGGATGCTTCTGGTGACTTCTTTTTCAAGTTGTACCAAGCTGAATAACCTGCCTAAGGTAGAGGTAGATGATAAAAATAAACTATATATTATCAACTTACCCACTACAGCAATTCATTCATTTGTTGTATGGGTCAAATGACCCGAGCCGTCTTTGTCGGTGAATGTTTAGGTGATCATTGATAATATAACATTGTAAATACTTTTATGTTACAGGTAACCGTGGTTCATTCAAAGTCACGAGGCACGGAAGTATATAAACAAACTATAATAAAATAATCAGTGCTGCAAGTTCAAATTCGGGTCAAATGACCGTCTTGCTAGTGTCACATTCGTAGTTCCACTGTGCTGGTATTAAGTAGCAGTGTAGGTACTACGTTTAGTAGACCCGAGACGGCGTGCGGTTTTAGTCGGTTCAAGCCCGACAACCTCCCCCGCTGGCCAGCGGGGGGTATCCGAAGGGATTTCCGCACGAAAAAGAAGAAAAAAAAAAGGTAAGTACTACGTTTAGTACTTTAGTACGGACTGTTCTCACGAAATTGAACGAAGGTCTCCGGTATTTAGGCAGACTTTTTATTTTCCTATTTCCATTATCTAAAACTTCGCTTAAGTAAAACTTCTGGTTCATATACCACAGTAATCACTTACTATCAGGGGCGTAAACTCGTATCTACTTTAAGAAAAAAAAAAAAAATTGATCTTATGTTTTATGTGTTAAATTTATGAGAGTAATAAAACACTATTCACCATTGCTCTTGTAACTTTTGAAACTGGCACACAAACAATGGATTTCATATGAAATAAAAATTAAAGATGGCGAATCTCGAACTGAATCGAATCATACGAGGGTCAAACTGAAAGTTCTTAGAAAATCAAAAACTGATTACATTAGCCAGTTATTAGTTTTATTATATCTTTTCAAAATATTGTCCATTCACGTCAATACACCGCTGCATGCGATGGAACCACTGGGAAAAGCACTTTGCCCACTCGTCCTTAGGGGTCTCTTCAATGGCATCGCGATACGCAGCCACCGCTTCTTCAGCATTCATAAACCGCTTTCCTTTAAGTTTTTCTTTAATTTTTGGAAATAAATAAAAATCACAAGGCGCGAGGTCGGGGCTATACGGCGGGTGACCCAGTAATTCAAAGTTTGATGTCGCCAAATAGTCGATCGTTCGCTTGGCGGTGTGCGACGAGGCGTTGTCGTGGTGAAGGAGGATCCTACTGCGAGGTCGTTTCTCTCGAACTTTTTCCAAGACAAGTGGCAAACAATTGGTAGTGTACCATTCTGCAGAAACTGTTTTTTGATCCTCTAACACAATTGTTACGAAATGACCTATCCTTCCAAAGAACGAGGCCACCATTTTTTTTCCCGCACTTCGATCTCTCTTCACTTTAGTTGGCAACTCCTCGAAAGGAAACACCCACTGAGCAGATTGTCTTTTGGTTTCAGGATCATAACAGTAAATCCAGCTTTCGTCACCTGTTAGTATGTCGAACACAGCATTAGAGTCACCTCCGTTAAATCTTTCAATCATTTTACGGCACCAATCCACACGATGGAGTTTTTGAGCCTCAGTCAAATTATGAGGTATCCACCGGGCGCAAAGCTTCCTGACCGCTAAATGTTCGTGGAGGATTTTGTGCACTTGACTCATACCGATGCCTAAGCTTGTCCGAATCTGCTGATAGGTCACTCTTTTGTCAGTCTCTATCATACGCCGCACAACACAGATGTTATTTTCAGTCGTCGCCGTAGAAGGCCGTCCCTCACATAAATCATCAGTGAGATTAGTGCGACCACGTTTAAACTCATTAAACCAGTTGTAAACAGTCGCACGAGATGGGGCTTCATCGTGAAAGGCCAATCGTAGTCTATCATAACTTTCTTGTATACTTAAATGACATCGAAAGTCATAAAAAATCATTGCACGAAAATTTTCTCGTGTTAAATTCATGTTAACGTGACACAGACAATTTTCAATTTGCCGCCAAATCGTAAAACAAATGATAAATGAATGAAATATATACTCAGTAATATTGGCAAAGAGTTCTATTTTCAAATTTTAGAATTATTTTTTTATTATATTGTTTATAAGTGGCCAGTTCTAAGAACTTTCAGTTTGACCCTCGTATTAACTATAGCAATAGAAAGATTCACACAATAACATTAAAATATATATAACAAGGTCGTTTTGAATACCAAACTTTGTAATGGCCGAAACAAGAGCTATGGGACAGTGTAGTTGTTATTGATTGTGTATTGTAAGCTTATCAGGGCCTGTAGACAAAGTCACATTCTACTAGTGGAATCGCTTCGAAGTGAACCTTCAAATGTTCAATATGTATGGAAGTGACATTATTTGTTACACGTGACATGTCGACAAATGTTGTCTCTCCCATACATTTCGGTTTTTTCAAAGGTTCGCTTCGTTGCGATTCCACTAGTAGAATGTGACTTTGTCTACAGGCCCAGATTTGCCAATCAGTGCCGAGTACAGAGGGAATAGCAGTATATTCAGTTACGAATATAATTCTTTAAAACAATAAATTAAATAGTGTATAATCATTTACATTTCTTAAGTAAATGATTAAGTTAAAAGCGTTTTTCTTCAATCATTATTTATATCTTCTCGTTATTGGCTATTGAACATAATGGAGTATTTAACGCTCTTTACGTCTGAAGGCCGCTTCACATTCAATAGTATTTGATGACTGAATTACAAAACTTAGTGGCTCTCGCGTTCATTAGTTAGTAACAAAACTTTTTATTACTAGCAGAATATACTTAAATTAATTAAACACTTAAAGTTATTGATAGAATTAATCCTTTTTTGCAAGACGATTAACAGTTGCAGTGATCAAATTGATCTTCACTTTGATTCCTTGGGTAAAGTCAAGTCGATTCTCATGAGTTTGGCTGATTTTGAGTGATGGTTTGGTATGCGTTTGATTTCGTTTTGTTCGGATTTGAAATACTGCATTTTCTCTAGACACTTTTCTGTTTAAATTAGTCAGAGTGTATTTTTGTACAAGTAATGTAAACTAACTATCATTTATATAGTGATTATTCATAAGCGGTGTTTACCTATAAATGATTGTTGCATTATGATCTGAATCTTTGCATGAATTTAGTGTAAGTTTTTATGTAAACAATTGTTGGTGAACCTTATTAAATAAATAAATAAAAATAAATAAATTTGATGAGAACTAATGAATCTTGTAATTCTGGTCACACATTATCTACTTCTTAATCTCGCCTATGAAATTAATTTGTATTAGAATAGAAATGAAAGAAATTATTTTTAATTCTATACGGATAGCACAAAATTAAACAAAATACAAAAAAAACCGAGAAAACTAAAAATAAAAACAAAATAAAAAATACAACTTAAAAAAAAAGAACTAATTAAAAAAAAATTGACACAAATAATACTAATAATAATAAAAACAAACAAAAATACTCAGTGTGGAATAAACCGATTGTGTGCCGATTGGCGCCATATCCGCGCAGAATCGGGCTGCCTCTCAGCTTGATGCTGTCATGCGGGTAACATGACAGCGCTGGTTTTCAGAGGCACCGACAACCAGTGGATCCACGTCGGTATTGCTCGGCTAGTGGTGGGTTTATTTATTATTTCCAACGGGGAGATTCGCCGCCGGATGGATGATCTACCCTACTTCATCATCATCGTGATCTCAGCGTTGTTTCCGGTTATCTAAGGCTTTCACCTCGGAGCCTGCGGTTCACTTACTCCTTCTCCATTTAAGATGGCTTACACGGGATTTATAGGCACGATTGCCGTCTGACCTCCCAACCCACAGGAAGGAAAGGCTCCACAGCCTCGTCTGTCAGTTGCAGGTGATCCGGCTCAGGTGATGTTGGCTTGGTTCTGTATATTTCGGTGGGGCTCCAAGTACAAATTCATCTTCCCTACGTGTGTGGTTCATCGCATCCACTACCCTAGGCCTTCGCTTTTGTGGAAGGTGTGGTATATCCAGCATTCGCTTCGAATCTACCTGTTTCTTTGCAAAGTCTTATGATCTATTCCACCTTCAGATCCTCAAGATTGATCCAGTATGTCCGACTGCGAGAGCACTCGGCGAGAAGTGGATGCTGGTCTCGTCGCCGTCCATGCATTCCGGGCATCTGGGGTTGGTTTTCACACCTATCTATGTCAAGGGATTTACATAGTTGTTTGCTTTCCATTAGAACCACCCGCAATGGCGTGATGTCCGTGTGTATCGGAATATCGTTGATTGACAAGGCTCACCCTAACTACTGGCAACTTTAGGCAAAGCTCCTTCAACTTCTTTGCCATGTTAGTTCTGTAAAAATGTAACAATAGAGCGCAGTGACTCGACTTTCACATATCCTACTTCCTTTCATACAATAATATTGCCTTATTACAACACATTATTCATTCTGCTGACCAAAACTCAGTGCTACAAATACACATGACAAAACAAATTTTACTAGAGGTTGTAAGCATCTTTCTAATGCCTTTTGTGGGAGAGAGATGGAAATAATAGTGGTGTGGTGTGTAGTAACTCGTGTATTTCGGCGCGTGCGCAATGTTTTGTGTTCTTGTGTTGCGTATATGATTAATAATACGTGCGGATGTAGTAATATTTCAGTTTTACACCGTAATGGGCTAATCTATCAGTTTAGATTTCTATATTGTTCTCTGGATATTTTTATGAAATAGTATTGAAATTTGTTGATTAGATACATCGTTCATTTAATGAAACAATGGTTTATTTCGGGAAAGTACAGTCACTTTCAAAAGTAGTTTAACACATTCCAAGTTACCAAATAAGATGAAAACGTAAAATTAACTTATTGAAAATGTCTTTTGAAAATCTTAAAAATACTTTTACATCTATTACTTTCTTATCGGTTTAAAGTAAATAACATATACTCAGAGTCCATCTTAGCTTTTGCTGACGATCTCGCAATACTGACGCGCAATCCAAAACAATGTCAGGAACTATTAAAGGAAGTCGATGAGTTCTGTTCGTGGACAAATGGACTGAGGACGAAGCCCAGTAAGTGTCACTGTCTATGTCTGGGTAGACGGGACACCAAATTTACCTCTTACGACCCGGGACTCTTCATTGGGGGTAAACCAGTTTCCATAGTCGCTGAATCGGTGCCATTTAAATTTCTTGGGAGAAAGATAGACTATAAAGGACGCACACCATCCTTAGATGAAGTTGTCGATACGTTTATAAATGACCTAAATAAGATAGATCAGATACCACTAAACAATATCAAAAAAGCTTGGATATATGACAACTACTTAACATCACGTCTGACTTGGCCTTTTCTGGTGTATGAATTCGGTAAAACCTTACTGGCGAAAATAGATGCAACTGTCATAAAATCGCTAAAATCGTGGCTTGGACTAGCGCACTCTGCTGATTCCTCTGCTCTATTTAGGGATCAAAATAATTTTGGGATGAAACTTAAGAAACCATCGGAGCTCTATAAACATCTTAGAGTTACCAAAGCCCACATCTTAGGAAAATCCCAAGATGTCACAATCAGGGCACTCCCGAAAGATAATAACGCGTCCGAGCTTGAATCTAGACTTCTATTCCATAAACGATTTATGATAGGGGCCCAGTCAAACAGAGTGGGGTTGGGAGTACGAGAGCCAGAAAGGGACCAGGATATACTTAAGTCCTTTCTAAAACAAGACGAAAATGATAAATATCGAGTGCACGCGATGAATTTGGAAATCCAAAATGAATGGTTGGCAATGGGAGAGTTCTGCATACCGATGGCCTTAAAGTGGCGCACCTTGAACTATGACTGGTCGCCGGCCCTGTTAAAATTTTATCTTAACGCCTTTCAGATGACCCTCCCAGACCAGAGTAATCTGGTAAGGTGGGGGAAGGCCACAGAAAAACAATGTTATACTTGTGGTGAGGCAATAGGGACGGCTAGACACATATTAGTAGGATGTAGGGTGCTTCTCGATAGAGGCCATTACTCACGCCGCCACGATAAGGTGCTTATCATCATACGTGAAGCAATGAGTCTGGCAGTAGCTAGAGCCCAAAAAGGATTGACTACTAACAGACGTCATATCAACTTTGTGTCTGAAGGTTCATCCATAACACCCAGGAACAAACCTTATTCAATCTTAGATACTGCCCCAGATTGGACTCTCCTAATCGACACGTATGAAAAGCACTACAAAATTTCGGAGGATGTTGGGGTTTCGTCATCTAGACCTGACATATTCCTATATTCTAAGAGATTAAAACATGTGGTTCTTGTGGAACTTACTGTACCGTGGGAAACAAATATACCGAAGGACCACACAATAAAGAAAAATAAATACTATGATCTCACAAACGAATTAATCAAAAACGGTTACGTGGTTAATTTGTATGCAGTGGAAGTGGGAGCGAGAGGTATACCAGCAAAATCTCTCTGTAACCTACTTAAAGATCTAGGCCTATCGAGAGCTACAATAAGCTCATTACTAGGACGAATGTCTAAAGCGGCACTAGTAGGTTCGTATCAAATTTGGTTAGGCAGGGAGGGGAACTTGGGTAGTGAAGGTGAGTGTTGATGTACATCAACAAAAGGGGCCCCTTCTAAACCTACACTTGGGTCGCAAGTCCCAGGCACTGTCCCGAGTTCCCAACTCAGCAACGCGATGGACCCGGCACCCGCACGGAGAATCCATGGATTGCTAAGATTACGGTCTCAATGCAAAGGTAGTCATGCCAGGGATAGTAGCAACTGGAAAGGTATTATCTCTGCCTACTCCTAAAAGAAAGACGCGTGACTATAATATGTATTTATGTAAGTAAAGATAGTTATAAATTAATTGGTGGTCAGTAATTTCTGAGGGCGACTTGAAAAAAGTCGAAATTGACTTTGAGACGTTAAAGATGCTTGTTGCGGATATGATAACTATATTTATATTAAAAACCGGTCAAGAGCGAGTCGAATTCGCTTACTGAGAATTCCATACACAATTGAATTAAGGGACAAAACGTGGCCTTTGAAAAACTGAAGCGGCAATGGGATGGCATCTGACAACGTGAGACCTCGATTTCTACAAGCTAGTCTTAGTGTAGAGACTGCAAATCGGTAATCGGCTGGTGGAACGCCCCCCAAGTAGATAAACTGACAACCTGAAAAAGACTAGGCTTTTTTTTCCGTGTGGAAACCCCCACGGGCTTCACTCTATCGGTGCCGACGATAGGGTGGGCGTGTCGGAGTTGGACCGACTAAAACCACACGGTGTCCTTCCCAAGTGTCCATTGCCGGGCACCCCGGGTAAGCCCTCGAAAGTTTAACCCCAGGGTTACCGGCAGACTTTGGCCGCCACCGCGGCCTCGCCTGGTGGGGTCGGGTTTTATCCCAGGTCGTCGGTGAGTTGGCAGGCGTGTGTAGGACACACACGTCACGCCTCCGCCACGGATTGCTCTGGTAAGGACGACGAGTCGGCCAACTGCCGAGCTAAATTTATAATTATTAATTATTATTAATTATTATTAATAATAATTATTATTTATATATACTAAAATAAATTAATACTAAATTTATATATAATAATACTTAAGGCGGAGTGCTGCAGCCTATGTCTAGTAGTTTTACTGATTTCAGGTCGGATTGCGTCTTAAAAACTTTAAAAAAACTGGTACAAAGGACCATGCAAAGAGTTTAATTCTACTAGCTATTATCGACAACACACAAATCAAAACAGCTACAACACTTTAGTGTCAAAAACACACACTTAACTATAGCTTACTTCGCTCTTATGTGTGCATTACATAATTGGAACGAAGTACCTAGTTAGCTAGCAAGTTTTAAATAGTTTTGTAATAGTAGGAAATGAGATTGCGACTTCAAAAGCTAACACAAAAACCATCATATAAATAAGTGTTTGTACACTTTCATAGAGAAAGCGATCTGGTTCGAACATCTAAAGCCACTTTATAGTAATGATTTAAGATCGGTATGGCATGTGGGCGACGCACGATGGGACCAATCTAACTTATTTGCATATAACAAACAGAAGGCACCAATTACTGAGATGGATCTTTACGGCAGTAAATAACTTAATACGGCGAAGTAAAGTTAATAAAAAAAGTTACTTAGTATTCAAATATTATCAACCCTTTTTAATACGCTTTTTATTAGCTTCACATGTATGTTTGTTTGTAACCGACTCCTTTGGGCGAGATTTTGACCCACTTTATACGGCCAGATTTTGTTTAAACTTTGTAGATTTATCGAGGACTGATGAGAAAACACTAATTTGATAAAATTATTCCACGCGTGGGGTGCTTTTTAAGATATTATGAAAATGATAATCACTGTACTCATGTCTGTCAATAAAATATTTATATCTATTGACCCATGCACCCCACGCTTTTTTAAAAAAGAAATACATTTTTTTTATTTACACTATTATTAATATATATGTATTGAAATTTTTAACACTATTCTTAATTAGAATTTATTTAAACTTATTTTCTATTTTTTTAGTTCGGTTTTCTATAAAAAGCGTGTTTTTTAGTTTTTTTAAACTATTATTTATTACAATGAAGGGTTCTCTATTGGAACGCATAAAATGTAATGTTATAATTTAGTATAGCATACTTTCTTATCTCCTAACGATCATAGCGCATAACAATCATTCGGCATGAATTGTAAGGCATACATTTTTTAGCATAACTATTTAAAAGCAAAATATGCTAAAGCATAAGATTTTACTGTGGCATAATTTCCATCAACATAAAACTGTTAAGGATGTCATTTTTGTTAATTTGTTAAGCTACTTTTGTAGTTGACTATACAGGGCTCTACCAAGATCTTCGATGCGCAAGCCAACCTAACCTGTAGGCCGGTACACCTGCTGATTAACGGCCGAGGTTCTGGAGCAAACTTTCGCCTCCGCTTCCGATGTTATTTCTTTTCATATGACGCATGCAAACTTTTCTTTGGGTATGTATACCTGCTATATTTTTTTATCGTTTTGAATCTAGAACGTATTTGAATTTTTTTAATATTACAGACGGCCTGTCGCCATTGGCATCGTTGAACGAATTTATGTAATAAATAGATCAATTAATGAGAACATTATGACGATATAATAATATAAAATAAATCCAGTGCCATCTAGTGCAGTCAAGCTGAATTTCTAAGCAACTACCGACTCTACATCGGAGTCTTAAGTCGGAGGAGCATTTAGATCCGTCTCTCCAAAATATTATGATACTTTAGTATAAATAATTGTATTTCCTTCTCCATACACACAAATCTAAAATTATATATATATAGAATTTTGTAACAGCATATTTCGTACATTTTTTTTTGCGAAGGAAACCCCCACGAGCTTTACCCGTTCAGTGCCAACGATGGGTTAGGTGTATCGGAATCGGACCGACTAAAACCACACGGTGTCCTCTCCAAGTGTACATTGCCGGGCACCCCCGGTAAGCCCTCGAAAGGATAAACCCAGGATGGTTACCAGCGGACTTTGGCCGGCATCGCGGCCTCAGGTATGGGGCCTCACCTAATGAATTGAACTTAATTTAAATATATTAAAAAATCGCGGAGCGAAGAGGAAACGTAATAAAATTTTATGAGCTTTATAAAACGTCGTCGTCGTTTATATTTTGTATAAAAAAAGAGCTTTAGAACTGCGGAAAGCTTATTCGGTGTTCTATACATTTCAACGCACCTAACCTATCATATTCCAATTAGTTATGGGCATAACAGCTCTCTGCAGGTACGTATAAACCATTCACTACAAACTAATAACAGGTTTCCACTTTCCTATAATAGTGCTTATCCAAACCAGTTATCCAAAATATTCGCGGCAATCTTTGAATTCAACCAGTAATTACAGCACTCAGATTATCGAATTGTATTCGCTTATGCAATCAATTATGTCATTATTTTTGTCTACGTGCTGTCTAGTCTTAAGTATTAGCATACTATCGGTATAAAGTATCGGTGACTTTCAGATATATGGACTTGGTGAATATCTTAACTTAGCCCGTTTTTATAGAGTGTAAGTGTATGGAAGCTAGTGTTGCCCAAAATCGGACTGCAAGAACAAGAGTCTTGCAGTCTTGGTCTTGGTCTTGCAGTTTTGCAAGACCAAGACCAAGACCAAGACCACCTATTTTTTGCAAGACCAAGACCAAGACTGACCCTTGCAAGACTTGCGCAAGACAAGACTACGTCTGCAAGACTCTTGCAGTCTTGCAGTGAAGTCAAACTGAGATTTGAGCATTTTTAATACCTGAGTATGTAGGTACTAGGTATTTAGTTTCTATACCACAGAATAAATAATAGTACCTAGGTACCTACTACGTCTATACCTACTGATAGAATGATAGACGGAGGCTGTGGTAGGTACCTTACCTATTCCGTGGCGTAGTGGTAGTGAACGCGACCGGTACGCAGGAGGCGCGGGTTTGATCCCCGCTCAGTGCAAATATTTGTGTGCATGAAAATGGGTATTTGCATTGGTCTGGTCGTGCCTCGGAGAGCACGTTAAGCCGTCGGTCCCGGTTGCCATACGAACATCTGTGACAGTCGTTACGGGTAGTTGGAGCCCTCAAAAGTCCGACTAGTCTAACTACAGAACTTCGATATCGCCAATTAATTGGTTGTGGAGGTCCGACGTCAGTCGCTTCACGGAAAATATCGTAGTTAGCCGCAACTTAGACTAGAAAGCCGACCCTAACTGAGTTGGGAAAAAGCTCAGAGAATGATGATGAGATACTTACCACCATACTTACCTGTTGCTTTTTTGTAGTATGTTTTTATACCTACCTATGTTTAGCGTAGGTAAATAGAAAGGAAACTTCACTGACCTTGAACCTAAAGCCCTAGTTAATGAAGAGCACAGGCGGTAATTAGTACCTATTCCATTTTCCCTTAGAGACAAATTGCCACATGTTGTTATACCTATGTATCATACCACTGGCAGCCGTACGACCCGATGTCTGACGTGCGTGCCAATATAGACGTGGCACAAGCCGCGCTAGCCAACGACTGAAGTTCTTTTCATCGTAGGCAGGTAGGTACACTAGGTACTTAATCGCGCTCATTGTCGGTAGTTACTAGTTACCGACAATCAGCGCGAGCGGCGACTTGCGCAGTGTCAATGTGAAAGTTTGTGAAGATGTTTGTATGTTTGTTTGTTACTCAATCACGCTCTAACGGCTAACGGCTCTGGATTTGGTACAGAGTTACATTAGAGCCTCGATCCTAGAATAACACATAGGTTACCTACTTTTTATCCCGAGAATAAGTAGATACACACACACACACGATTTTTTAATTCATAATCTGTAATAGGCGCGTGTCCCTCAATTGTTTTAAATTACTGTGTAATATGAATGGTTTGTGTTTTAATATTTTTAGAAGTAGGTAGGCCACTAGCCACTATCATTCGGCAGAGGAACGAACGTTTTTTAAAGACACTCGGTTCTGTTCTGGCGACGCCGCCGCCGACGACGTGACGCTTATTATGAGAATATGCAGTTTCAATGTAAAGTAGGTACCTACCTACTTACTTATGTGACACAAGACTCGAAGTCCTTTATATTTATTTAAGCTTCATGTAGATACAAAGAGGACTTGCACTTATTTGCACTTATCGATCTATGCATTTGTTGTAGGTACCTATTATTTCATTGACAGCCCCTATTAAAGGTCTCAAGATTCATCAACTATCACTGACTGTAGGTACGTATACCATTATACCGCCGATTTTTGCCTATTTGGCACATGGAAATGTATGTACTTGCCACGCTAAAGCTTTATGCCTACTCTCCACGTGTAACATTTGTCAAAGAGATACCGCTTTAAAATAAAGATTTTAATATAGAGATAAAACGACATTATGGCTGCCGTCAAAGGACACCGGCGAAAGGGGACGGATTGGGCGCGTTTTTACTGATTAATCAGAATCGAATAAGACGATTATAAATATATTTATTTTTTCATTAATTGCTATTTGTGTAAATAGTGTTGAAATACAAGGTAGGTTACTAGGTAGGTACCTACTAATTCATTATCAAATTGAATATTGTTACTATTTACTGCACTGAACGTGTACGTTGGTTATTGCAAAAAATCTAGCCTATGTAGGTGGGTAGGTAGGTAGGTACCTAATATTACTGTAAAGTTTCATCAAAATCAGTTTACGTCTGTTTTTTTTTTTATGTTTCTACGGCGGTAAACATGCCTACGGCCCACCTGATGGAAAGTGGTCACCGTAGCCTATAGACGTTTGCAACACCAAGGCTGCTACTAACGCGTTACCGCCTGAAGGAGACGGTGGAAAGAGAAAGGCAGGATAAAGGAGGCGGAAGGGGAGAGAGGAAGAGGAGGGATGGGAGTTTGGGCCTCCGGAACTGACACTCACCGAACGAAACACAACAGTAGATCTGTTATTTTACGTCGATATTCTGTGCCAGGGTGGTAACTACCCGGTCGAGCCGGCCCATTCATGCTGACACCTAACGGTTCCAGCGGGGCTCTACCACCAGTAATATAAGTATATTACTGTATACGTAATACACATTCCTACATACATATGCTCACGCCCGTAATTCCCAAAGGGGTAGGCAGAGGAGTATTTAACACCAACATTTTGTCGATTGGGCACTTTGTCTTGGGCTGTGTGTTTATTGTCGGATGTAGAACAGCCCCTATCCCATAGTCGCCTTCTACGACACCCATGAAAAGAGATGGGGTGGTCCTATTCTACTCCACCGGGAACCAAACCAGCACGGCAAATACTTACGTTACGTAAAATTAAACAGCCCAATTGTAGAGGTGACCAATGAATGTGATGATGAGTTTACTTCTCAGAAATTATTTATCACTAAAATAAAATCGATACATAAATGCTTTAAAAATAAATAGAGTTTTGTGTGAGAATCAAAGTTATACTTTATGTGATCCAATTATTCTATTTCCATGAATTTAATGGATTTAAATCGGAAAAAGTGAATATCCAGATTCTATTTCCGCCTGAATTCACCCCTGTACAGCTAATACATATAATACAATAAATCTACGATATTTTTGATATTTACCGACAAAGACGTGGCGGTATATTAAAAGAGTTTGCGACAAGTGAATTTCTTTTTTGATTTTGCCGCTCTGAAGTCAAAGGTATCCGACATTTCAAAGACTAATTAAATTAAGTTTCTGGGTGCTCAAAAGTGTCATAACTCATAACGAACGGACACGATAACCTGCAAGTTGTCATGCAACCTGCAAATCCTGCAATAGTCCTTGCAATGAATATTGTAGCCACACCATAAAGATAGATAGATGTTATAGTATTATACCTACTTTATCACAGGGATAGTACCTAACCTACCTAATAGGGTTAGTGCTTAGTGCAATAGTCTTAAAAAAACTTAAAAAAAGGTGGGTTGAAGTCAATTAATAATAATTTCGTTCCTCTTTTGATAGAATTCACTTAGTTACCTCCGTCACTTTATTGTTTTGCTCGGATTGCAGAGATTGGATTTGAGGAATTTGATACTACGTTAAGATTACGTTTCTGTTTTTATAGTCTTTGGAAGGATATTATTTTTGTCAATAGATGCCGAACGTAGGTTATGTAGGTATCTTTTGGCCTTTCGGCATGTGCTGTATATAAGGGCGTTCATCATGATAAAAATGCATTTTGGTTTTGATTAAGCTGCGCTTAGAGTCAACCGGGTTTTAAAATGAGTGACATAGATTCAAATAGTTCTAGTCAGAGTAGTGAGAGTTGGACTAGGTCTAAAAGACTAAAAAGTAAATTTGATGAGTTTTTCGATATAATTCATGCCACTGAAACTGCTACATGTAAGTTATGCCACCATAAGAAAGTTGAAATCAAAATGAAGAACAGAAATACTTCAGGATTAAGGAAGCATCTACTGTCTTTTCACGAGAAGGAATCGCGACTATTACTTCCTGCAAGTCAACTAATCAAGCAAAAGCCAACAAAGGGGCCCATAACAAAGTTTTTAATGAGAGATGGAGAAAATAGACAGGTAAGAAAAAATACCTACCTAAGTGTTAATATACGTAATTATAGTTAGGTACCTACCTAATTACCAACAACAAAACATATAAAAGTATGGCAATTCTGGTAACAAGTAGGTAGATACCTATTTAACATTTTTTTCCGCCCCATGTCATTGGTTGTGCGTGGGAGATTGTCGTGCACATTTCTCTCCCCGGCTGACCCAGAGCCGTATATCTCGCCATGCATTACAAATTGCGTTGGTGCGCCAACAAAACAATTTGTAATGCATAAATATCTATGTAGATAAAAAAGTGGTCTATGCAGATAAATGAATCATAATTATGACCGATTAATTACTAATATTCCCGGTAACCCCTGCAACTAAGCTAAATTGCTTGTGCTAGGAGTGGGTTCACATTCGGTAGTGTAATGGCTAGAATTCGAGCCCGGGACCTCTCAATAGTAAGGGACTCCTTAACCACTAAGCTATCGACGCTTCTCACAATAATAACGAAAATAACTGAATTTGTTTACAGAGACTTCGACCGGGTTCGATTCCCGGTTACCTATGTATGAAAGTTAGTAGAAAAGTTTGAATGTCATTATTATTAACTGAATTTGTTTACAGAGACTTCGACCGGGTTCGATTCCCGGTTATGTATGAAAGTTAGTAGAAAAGTTTGAATGTCATTATTATTAACTGAATTTGTTTACAGAGACTTCGACCGGGTTCGATTCCCGGTTATGTATGAAAGTTAGTAGAAAAGTTTGAATGTCATTATTATTAACTGAATTTGTTTACAGAGACTTCGACCGGGTTCGATTCCCGGTTATGTATGAAAGTTAGAAGAAAAGTTTGACTGTCATTATTATTATATCCAAAATCGAAGCCATGGTTGCTAATAACAAATCTCGCTATATCTCATAGTTTCTAACTTCTCCCCACTGACCCATTTGGGTTGATCACTCTGTATACTATCATAATACATTTAGTGAAAAGCTGTTAATTAATAATAATTAAACGACGAACAAACAAAATATTCATAGTATTGATGTTGTATTGTATCATATAATTATCATAATATGTTTTATTATTTTATTTCAGCCAGCACTTTCTAGAAACCGCAGTGAAAACTTTGTGGCAGCTACAGTTGATTGGATTGTGAAAAAATATCTTCCTTTCTCATTTTTTGATGATGAAGATACACAAGAATATTTTCGATCCATTTGCCCGAACCCGATGATGGTATTTCCTAAAAGGTCAACTCTCAGACGGAAGATTAAAGAGCGATTTAAAGAACTACAATCTCATGTTAAGAACCGACTACAACATTACTCGTGCAAAATGTCATTTACCATAGATGGATGGACCTCTATTGCTGGTAGGAGTTACTATGGCGTCACTGTGCGTCACTATATAGACAACGAGTGGAAATATCGATCTATAGTCCTTGATTTTATGCCTTCACACGGTCGACATACTGGGGAAGATATTGCAACTATTTTCCACGAATGTTTAGTTGAATATGATTTGGTTGATAAAATACAGGGTATTACGGTCGACAACGCTAGTGCAAATACGCAATTTATGTTTGAACTTGGCAAACAAATGCCACATTTTGACTCAGACAATCAACATTTCCGGTGCTTTGCTCACATTTTGAACCTTGGTGTACAAGATTTATTAAAAACTTTAGCATTACATAGTGACACTGAAAATGCAGAAAGAGAACAGCAGTATGAAGAGGAAAGTGAAGAAGATGAAGAACATATTCCAAATATTGCTGACTCACGTACAGCGATTACAAAATTACGCAGTATTTGTTGTAAAATAAAAAGAAGTGAGATCTTAAAAAGAAAGTTCCACTCTGCTTGTGAAGCATCTGGTGTGCCAGCTGATCTTAATCCCATACTTGACTGTCCAACAAGATGGAATTCTACACATGATATGATTGGATTTGGTATAAAAGTCCGAATGGGTATTAACATATTGTGTACTTCTGTCAGCGAATTAAACGATTTTCAAATCACGGAAATTGAATGGCGAATACTCGACAAAATATATAAGTTTCTAATAAACTTTAAAGTTTTATCAACTAAACTTGGTGGAGAAAAATATGTTACAATACCGCTAGTCGTTGTGTCATTCAATCTTTTACTGGATAAAATTGAATCCATGGCAAAACAATTAGACGAGAAACCAAATCGAACCGAAGTGGACGAAAAGCTCGTTCTGGGTTTTCAAGCAGCCCGAGATAAAATGCTTAAGCATTATAAGAAGAGCAACTGGATTTACTGTACAAGTTTAATTTTAGACCCTAGGCACAAAGTTGAGACTTTCGAAATGACTACGTGGGGACAGCAAATAAAAACAGAAAGCCTGCGCAAATTCAATGAAATTTATACGCAATATAAAAGTACAATAAACCTTATGTCTAAGTCTCCACAGAACAATGAAAATATTGAAAATATTCTTCACGATCATGATGAAGATATTGAAGATGAAGACATAATAGATTTCGAGAAGCTATACACAGGTCCCTCTACGTCTTCAGGATCTGGCTGTGGCTTAATGAAAACTGACGAGTTGGAGGAGTATTTAAGTAAGCCGAGAGCCACCAGCTCGGAAGACATTTTAGAGTGGTGGAGGACGCATGAAACGGAATATCCGATTTTATCCAAGATGGCTCGTGATTTTCTTTCAATACCTGCAACTTCAGTACCCGCTGAAAGATTATTTTCTAAAGCATCACTAGTAATAAGAAAACACAGAAATAGGTTAAGTGATGAGTCAGCCAGGTGGTTACTTTGCATTAATTCTTGGTCAAAAGAATTATTATAATAATTCTCTTATTATTAATATTATTAAAAATCTACCTGATATTTACCATGTTTATTGTTTCTTGAGCTTAAAATTGATAATTTCAATAAATAGTATTTTGCATACTTTGTCTTTATTATGTTTCCTTCCATATATGGTGATTACGATTACTATCACTATTTATCTTGACAATATTTAAAAAATGATGTCAAGTCATTGACATAGGAATCTATGTCAATGTAATCTCAAGTTTCCATACTTCATTACGATGTTTCATATCTTACTAAATCACACTAAGCAATTGATAAGTGCGAGACTTGCAAGACTCGCAAGACTCTTGCTGCAAGACCAAGACCAAGACCGAGACTGAGCGTGCAAGACCAAGACCAAGACCAAGACCAGGGGTATCGGTGCAAGACCAAGACCAAGACTGGCTCAAGTCTCGTCTTGGTCTTGCAATGGGCAACACTAATGGAAGCCCACCCCGGCCGAAGTTGGGAGGTCGTTAGCCAGTCGCTTTTATAAAAGCCGTGAAAACTAAGTCGGAAGGAAGAGAATAGATGCAACTAGAAACAACGCTGAGAAAATGATGACCATAGCTGATTCTGAACTGTTTACGTAAACGCGCGAATGTTCTGAGCGGTTATTGGACCAGCGGCAATTATTATATAAGGTGTCACAAAATTAGGTCTCTGAATTTGGTGAGATGACTTGGTATCGACAAAATATGTATCTGAAACAAAAAAAAATATCGGGTAAAATAAAAAAAAATATATAAAAAATATAAAAAAAAAAAAACACCACCAGCGACCAGCGTCACGTGACGCGACGAGCCCGTGACGCACGTGGTAGGCGTGCAGTCCTTCTCCTCGCAGTATTCTCCAAGCGGATGTGTGGGAAATACCTAAATCGCGACCAGCGTCACGTGTGCTCGTCGCGTCACGTGACACTGGTCGCTGGTGGTATTTTTTTTTCATTTTTTATTTTACCCGATATTTTTTTTTTGTTTCAAATACATATTTTGTCGATACCAAGTCATCTCATCAAATTCAGAGACCTAATTTTGTGACACCTTATATTTGACAGAGATTTGTAATCACAGTCGTAATGTGAGAAGTCAGTGGATTTCAATTGGTTAACATGGAAGAAAGAACTGGCGTAAAACTAACGTAAATGTGTCTACTACTACGAAACGTTTCGGTTAGCGCCAAACGTGTCAAATAGTATAAGGGGGATGCGCATTCGTATTATCCGACACATTCATGTTGGTTTACGCGTTACTACTGTGATAACAACTCGCTGTCAAAAAGAACAATGCCCCAGGGGCATTATAATGTTTACGCTAATACGAACGCGCGTGGTCATGGTACGGTTGGTCACTGCACACGCTGGCAACCATCGGGGTGGGAGTCCTCTCGCTCGGCAGCATGATTGCGGCAATGGTGCGGAGCGCGAGCAGGTGGGCCGCCGCCACCTCCTTCTGCGAGCATGTAATGCACGCGAAGGAGATGGCGGAGCGCACCCGGGAGAGATTTAGAACTCTCCCGGCCCGCCGAGCCCGCAACATGCTCGCCGCGCGTTGCAGGCGACTCAGGCGCCGGAGGTCGCTTAACGACCTCCGTCCTCCATGAGCGCAGGCCTGGGGGTGGCAGGTGAGGCCGCCTGTCACCCCAGCAGAAGCAGGCCGGGACGGCGGGGCGGCTAGCGCCCCTCCCCGAAACCGGGGCAAGACGGGGACACCGTGGATCCCAAACCCGGGGCCATCTCGAAACCGGAGATGGCCCAGGGTCAGTCGCTGTGCGAGGGATATGCTCTATGGGCAACCGGTTTTAGTCGGTTCAAGCCCGACATAGCCACCCCCGCTGGCCGGCATGGGGGTATCCGAAAGGATTTCGGTACGAAAAAATAAGGTGCGGTTGGTCAATTCGAATAAGAGGACAGGCGGACTATTCTGTTTGACAGCGAGTTGTTATCACAGTCGTAACTTGAAAGGTCAGTAGATTGTATCGATCGACAGTCGTCTGACCTCTGAGAGGAAAACCTACATAAAGCCCCGTTCGTTGTTTAGTAGTTGCACTGACTGGCGTGGACCTCAAGGATATTGGTAGGGCCGTATGCACCCTGTGGAATAATCTATCATATGAGTTTTTTTTTTTTTTTATTATATTTAGGACACGTCAATTTGACTTCACCTCGCCTGATGGTAAGCTGAAGGTAAAGTCTCAGGAAAGAGGGTCACCATTACATACACGTATCATGTTAACAATGGTGGCACTCAGCTTGACGGCCTCATCAGAAGAGGATTGTCGTCGCAGCACCGCGTGACAGCCACCGGTCCCACTAGTGCTGCGACCACTATCCTCCTGCCCGGCTATGCACTTGCTGACCCCTGAACGCAATCAAACCGAAATTGGATTACTATGGAGGGTTTTTCGCAATCGTGCACGGTGGTACCTACCCGGCCGAATTTTGTGACAAATTTGTGTCATCAAATTTCTACCACCAGTTAATTCTGGAGCAATTTTACTCAAGAACTCATAAAGTTAATAATAATAATTATTAATCATTTATTTCAAGTTACCAAGACTCATTTAACTACATTAAATTAAATTATAATTAAACTACAGTCACATTATAATATTTGTCGTAGTCCTATTATTTATTTCAAAACATGCATGTCATTAACAGAAACAAAAATTAGAATTATAAATTAGTAAATTAAAGATATGCATGTCAATAATAAAAATAAAATAAAATCACAATTTGAATATACAATTAATAACAATTTTAAATCAATAAATAATCATAATTATAAATATCATAATTGCCCTTTGACCCCTCAGTCTCTGTGTATTTTATTTGATTGAAGCATATCTGCGACGTGCATGTCATATTGTTGACTCTGCTACTGAATGTTTAAGTTTAAAATGTCGACGTATGTTAGTTCTAAAGTACAGGATCTCGATGTACGCCAGTTCGAAAGTTCACTGCAGCGAAGTATGCAAGGCCGACGTATGAAAATTTGATAAAACAATATCACGAGACACACAACAATTAATTTTCTAGGTGGTTAAAAAAAAAATAACCACGAAGGCTAAGGCGGGAGCGAAGCGGAGCGAAGCGGAGCGGAGCTCCCGCCTTAGCCTTCTAACCTAACCTATCCGAGTCGGGGTACTCTGAGTCGGGGTCGGCCTTGCATACTTCGCTGCAGTAAACTTTCGAACTGGCGTACATCGAGATCCTGTACTTTAGAACTAACATACGTCGACATTTTAAACTTCGACATTCAGTAGCGGAGTGAATATTGTTCATTTGTATCCTTAATTTTTTGTTGGAGTGAAATAAAATGATTTTTCTTTTTCTTTATTTCAATTACTTCCATCATTTGTAAGGTAGTTTCACAACCATATTACTGCAGATTCAGCTCATGAATTCTGTAACTCCACTTACTTTCCATACTTTTGCATATGTTGATGATTTGGTTACGTTACGTTACAGTAAATTTTGAAAATCTAAATAACAGTTATTGGATTTCATTCTTACATAATGACGTAGTTAATGTCTATCCATCTGTCTGTCCGTTAATGTGCTTATAATTTGAGAAACACTGGTTCGTTTTACACGTTTTTGGCTTAGATTTGTTTTAATATGATACTAGTTGTGACCCACAGTTCCACCGGCCATATTAGGTTCTGTTGCAACCGTGTTGCATCACCCGCCCGCGTCATTTTTTCTAACTGCTCGGCTCCTAACGTAGCATGATGTTATATGGCCTTCCCGAAGAACTGAGCTATTTTGTCGTTTTAGAGATTAGCGCATTCAAACAAACAAACTCTTCAGCTTTATTATTAGTATATATATAAATATGTGAGTACAATTTTAAATTATTTCATCTCAAACACGCGATAATGCACTTATATTTATGAGTAATGTGCTTTTGTTTTTTATGATTTGATGATTTTATGTGTTGATCCTTTATCTATGAAGTAGAGAATACGACTGCGGTGCATGAGGTCTCAGATTCGATTCTCAGGTTAGATAAAGTGTTATAAGACTTTTTGGTTATAGAATTCTAGTGCAGCCAGATACTTTTTTATTTTCTATGCGATGTTTTTTACTTCTACTATGACTGAACCCTTTTTGATAAAAAATTACAAGAAATTAAATTCACATCATATGTGTTAGCAAATGGTGAACTGAGAAGCCTGCTAGTCATCATCATCATCACCTCGGAATCCGGTGCCTGCTTGCGAGGTGTTACTTTTCCACTTCGCACGGTCCTGGGCATCATGGGCCAAGGAACGTGACAGGATGATGAGACCATCATCATGGATATTATCTTCTACGAAGCCTGCTACCTAGTAGACAACAGCCTAGGTAGGGCAGCCAGAACTGTTAGGCTGCCTGTACTACTGGTTGTGACAACATACTTAGTTCAGTTACGTTGTTCGATCAATCGCACGACGAAGATTGCACACCTAGGCAAGTTTCGAATCTTGTTGTTCCACAAAACAAAATAGAAACAAACATTCAAATTCCTGCACGACAGCATAAAATAAAAAGTTCACGTAAATTCCGTGAGAACAACGTGATTATTATATTTATCCGAAGGGATATCCGCACGATAAAAAAAAAAAAAAAAAAAAAAAAAGGTATATTATATAACATAATATTAAAACAATACTATTAGCATGTGTAAATTCAACTTTCAAAAAAGTATTGCGAATTACTGTGACGTAAACGATACGGCTTTACCAAAGAATACATAATACTTATGCGTTTACCAATTATTTTATATACTAGCTGATACTGATCGGTTATCGTTTTTAGGGATTTTCTTTAGAAAAGCCCTATTGCTAAGGAGTTGTCGTCGACGTCGTCGTCGTTTCCAATTTTCTGTCACGGTTTTGGGTATGAAGGAGATGAGCTATCGAGTTGCTGTTTTCGGTAATAGATTCGTGCTGGGGTGAACCATTGCAAGATAAAAATAAAATCGCAAAAAATCGCAAAAAAAAGACGCAAAATCTAAAATCCCTTGTATTCGGCTGAGCTCGTCTCGGAAATTCAACTTGTTTGGCCATATCTCCGGTTCTACTTAAACAATTGCAATCAAACATACAGCAGATTTTAAGTCTGACCAAGACCTTACTAATAGAAAAAACACATCAAATTCCGTTTAGTAGCTTTTACGTCCATCGGAACAAACAATGTCGAATAAACAGACAGACAAGAATTCCAAAAAAAATATTTTTTCGATTAGGAAGAAAAACTGTAATAATATTTTAGTATTCAGTATGATCTGTCAAAACAAAACCTGCCTTCACTTTAGTGAGGTTATTAACCATTTAGAACCACTCATAGTTGATTTCGTTTTCAATTAGATTTTGAGATTTTAATGTTCGTTAGTTCTGAAAGCATACGTTTAAAAAACGTAATTTTACTGAGCGTTTCCGCTTGCTCCTACTCGATGCTCCTACCGGTAGGAGCAGGAGGACCAATATTTCCTTATGCTCCTACCGGTAGGACCACAAGGATAAGCATATCCTCGTACTCCTACTAACAAATATTGACAGATTTTTTGAACACTAGCTACTAGCTTGCTATCGAAATCCAACTTTCCGGACTAGTAGTTCCGGCGCTCTGTTGGGGTCTGCACAGTTCTAACCTAACCTAACCCAGAAGCTATATTGTGAGAAGAGTGTGAGCAACAGGAAATAAAACTAAGTGTTCCTCGTGCTCCTACTGAAAAGTGGACCACTGTTAAGGAGCACGAGGAATAGGTTATCCTCGTGCTCCTACCAGTGGGAGAACTTAGTAGGAGCAAGCGGAAACGTCTATTTTACCGAATCGAGCCCCAGAATTGGTCAGTTAACATAACCCAATTTTTTTTTAAAATACCTCCCATGTACAGACACAGCTAATTTACAAATTTTATAATAGTATAGGTAGATATTCAATCAACCTTGTCGATTGGACGCAACTGGAAAATAGCTATGAGAATGATGATGACGTGTACGAGTAAATTCGATACCTTTAATCGAATCGATAACGTAACGATGCTTTTGATTGACCCATACCACAGATTAATAAATAGTTACCCCACAGTAAGTTGCAGTCAATTGACGGCCTCTGTGGCGTATGCGGTAGTGCATTCGACTGCTACGACAAGGGGTGCGGGTTCGATTCCCGCTCAGTGCAAATGTTTGTATGCATAAATATGTCTTTTTGCAGTGGTCTGGATGTTTCTATGTATAATATGTATGTAATCACAACAAAGAGTATATAAGTATGTTTATCCGCATTGTGGAACCCATAACACAAGCTAGTTAAACTATGCTTACTTTGGGTCTAGAAAGCGCTGTGTAGCATGTCGTAGAATATTTATTATTATTATTATAAAATTAATGAAATCTATAGATTTATATCGGAGGAAGAGAACATCCAGGACGGGACTTGAACCCACTTACAGGGTGAATACTGTGACCAATTCAGCTAACTGGACACGTCCAAAATATTTCAAATTCTGTGATATGTTAGTGTTAGTGATAAGTTAGCATACTAATTGCTTAAAAATTGAATTGAATTAATGGATGATACTGTCGGAAATTTACGCGAATGTCACACATTGAAATAAAACTATTTTGAACGGATTCTATCGCGATTTATTTGATGTTATTTTATATTTTACATTGATCCCGACGTTTCGGTTGCTTTTCAGCAGCCATGGTCACGGGGACACAGACCATGTTTTAGTTTTATTTCAATTGAATTAATGGAATTATAAAAAGCTGACTTATTATGTGCTATAAGTCACACATAATTACTAAGCAAGTGTGTTAAGTAACCATTCGGTTCTATATTTAAGCAATCGAGTTTGAACTTAACGCTTTGTTGAGAAGAAATAACTATTATAAGTTATGAGATTAATGATGGGGTATTGCAGCAACTTCGTGGTCAGGTGTCAAGGAGTTCGGTGGCTTCACGAGGTCTGATTAATGATCGTTCATAAATTACGATTGATGGAATCGAGTTCTGTTTGAGTAATATTGAAGGACTAGATATAGATATAGCTTCAGGTGGCATTTCTTAGGATCGATACTAAGATTGAAAAGAGTGTTTATAATAATAATAATAACTTGGCTCACGAGATTGTCGACATGTGGAATGTGGATTCAGCTATTATTGTTCAGATAGTCGTATCAGTTCACTGACTGATTGCCATGAGCCTCGACCAACTTCTAAAGAGGCTCGAGTTAGGCAGTTGTATCAAGGGCTTGATGCAGAAGGCGGTACTCCTCGACATGGCACGTATTGTGAGAAGGTTTCTCTCTTTCTGGAGCCCTAACCACGGGTATCTTGGTCCCTGTACCCGATGCCGGTGCTGGGCCACTATTTTTTATATTCTTAAATATATTTGTTTTTTTTTAAATAGAATATAATTTTAAAATATAATTTATATGTATTTTAAATGTAATAGAGGGAATAATAATAGTTTATTTGCATTATGTAGTTTCGTGTTACAATTTTTGTGATTGAAGCCTCCTTTTAAGCAAGTAAAGCCTGTATCATAGATTATTATAAATATTAGGAGACTCCGCTCTTCCTTAACTAAACGTACAATTATGTGCATTAATGCAAGTAGGTTCTAAAAGAACAGTATACATCATAAACAAAAATATATCCAGCTACTAAATACTGCTAAATACTACATAATGAATATGCTAGGCATGCATGTTAGGTATGCGATTTTTTGTAGTAACTTCTAATTCTTCATTCAAGCGCCAATCCCGGTTGCAACCATATTTTTTAGGGTTCCGTAACCAAATGGCCAAAACGGAACCCCTATAGATTCGTCATGTCTGTCTGTCTGTCCGTCCGTATGTCACAGACACTTTTTTCCGAAACTATATGAACTATGCTGTTGAAACTTGGTAACTAGATGTATTCTGTGAACCGCATTAAGATTTTCACACAAAAATAGAAAATAAACAATACATTTTAGCGGTTCCCCATACTTAGAACTGAAACTCAAATTTTTTTTTTTATCAAACCCCTTCGTGTGATCTATGGATAGGTCTTTAAAAATGATATTGAGGTTTCGTGTTTCGTTCGTGCAAACTGAATAGCTTGCACGAGAGACACTTCCAAAGTGGTAAAATGTGTGTAACTTCTAAAATAAGAGAAGGATAAAACTAAAAAATATATATGATGTACATAACCATGTAAACTTCCACTGAAAATTGGTTTGAATGAGATCTAGTATGTATTTTTTTTTATACGTCATAAATCGTAAACCGCAATTAACCTTTCATTCAATCAACTCACATATTAAAATTTTACTTGTTGCTACGGAACCGTTCATGGGCGAGTCTGACTCTCACTTGGCCATTTTTTTGTGTCTTTGATCTACCTATAGGCCTAAACTAAGGTAGCTAAGGCAACAGCTGTTGAAAGATATGTGTATATGATCCCCAAAGGGGTGGACAGATGCCAAACTTTTGTGGATACACCGCACACGAGTTCGTAAACAAGTAGATAATGTCAATAAAATAATACTATAATATATATATATATATATATATATATATATATATATATAATACTATAATACTATATAATACAACGGTGGAATACAAAAGTGAAGTACGCGTACCACTTGAGGCGACCTACACCCGCCAGTTGATTGTGGAGGATCTTAAGATCATTGGGGTGCCGTTATCTCAGCGAGGTCCAGTGACTACTCAGGCGTCGGAGGTCGCTGAACGACCTCCGTCCTCCATGAGCGCAACGGGTGGAGACGCCAGTGACTCTAGCAGACCGACAAGCCGGGGCGGCGCCCCCCCCCCCTCTTTCCGGGGGCAAGACGGGGACTCCGTGGTTCCCCAAACCCAAGGGGGCTATCTCTAAAATGGAGATGTGAAACTTTGACTTTGAAATGTCCTATTCTAGATTGAACCCGTAACTTCTCGGAAACATGTCTGAAGCCCTCTCTAAGACGCTACCTTCGTATTTATGTTGATGTCATATTTTATGGGTATTCTGACAAAACATCCCGTTATACAGGAAGCATTACATAGTTCTAAGACAAGGACACGACTCGCTTTCACCGGTCACCTTTCTATTCGACGCGCGTCTGCGCACACGCGGATTTGTGGACAATGACGAATCGATACGGCAGCGGAGGTTAGAGAATTTTATTGCAACGACACGATTTATCGCTAAAATCTAAAGTAAATTCAGGTATCAGTTTTAATTCATTACATATTAAAACAAATTTTGCTAACATTAAAAATGTGTGTACGTTACTGACTGATTTTAAGTTGGTTCTCCAGAACCGATTCTGATACAGTTTTCTTTAATAGGAAGGTTTTAGTCAGACTTAAAAAAGCTACCGTATGTTTGATTGCACTTGGTTGAGTAGAATTGGAGATAGAATGGAGTAGAAACCTGACCTGTACCAAATTATACCGTTTGTAAAAGAGAAATAAAACTTTAATTAATAAAAAAAACGTCGAGATAACCGACATCCACGCAGGCGGAGCCGCGGGCATCAGCTAGTTATACCAACCTAACTTTGTAGATTTATATTAATTTACTGAACCTTGGCGATGAACAGCTGGTCGCCTGCGGCTACGCTAATATTTGTAAATTTCCTGCATGCTAAACATATCCGTGTGAATAATCTAGTTTGTTCTCGTTTGTTTTCACAATTAATAATAAATCAATTCTAATTTTCGATTACTTTCCAACCAAACTGTATCTTAGAGAGGTGTGCATTGAGTGAAAATAGTTTAGAAACTGCCTAAGGGCATAATATACGTAGGGTAACCATAGTAAACTAGTGACCCCATGGCATGTTCGAAATTCGATCTTTTTTGAGGTTGTCAGAAACTTAAACTTCATTACATTTCTTTTTAATTTTGTTATCTACGTCAGGTGTGAACATGTCATAAAAAGTTTGACATTGGCAATATGAATTAACATGAGTGTGTGTGTTCCAAATACATGGTAATGTGTGTAATGTTTTTTTTTTATTGATTTTATGTATTCCTATGCATAATTTTTTAAAATATTAGCATTCTGCACTTCACCTCCATATAAGCTATGCCAAATTTCAGACTCCTCCTACCGCGCATTTTCCGTAAAAAGGGAGGGGAAATATTCCCTTCACGTATAATTATATAGATTAGACTGAGAGCTCTTTAAAATTGTTTTTAACTAAGTGGGCATTATAAAAACCTGTCATATATTATGCAAAAATATAAAATTTAAATGCAAAATATATATATGACGCCCCTTTTTTTTTTTTTTATTATCGTGCGGAAATCCCTTCGGATACCCCCCCGCGTGCCAGCGGGGGCGGTTATGTCGGGCTTCGCCCCTGGTGTTGCGCACGTCCATAGGCCACGGTAACCGCTTCCCATAAGGTGGGCCGTGAGCTTGTCTGCCACATGAGTAGTATACCTACAAAAAAAAACTAAGGATGCTACTTTAGGTACTATTCAGACATTCAAAACTTTATTACGGATTATAGAATCGATCGTTTGGTTGTCATCGAGTCTTTCTCGTCCTTCGAGTCATTTTCCCGTACAGAACCAGGACTAGTAGTTAATCGCATAATACATAGATGTTATGTGTGTGTGTGTGTGCAGATCTAGTGTTTAATAGATTTAACAAACCTTTGGTACCTTAACAATACAAGCAAAAAAAATAAAATAACAAAACCTTTTAAAAAACCACGTTTTCAACACTAAAAAACGTGGGGCGGGCGCTTTGAAATTTTTAAATTATTGAATATCTAAGGAAAACGATACATTAAAGGATTAAAGCGCCCGCCCCACGTTTTTTAGTGTTGAAAACGTGGTTTTTTAAAAGTTTTTTTTATTTATTTTTTCTTGTTGTTCTTTACTACTACTATACTGACTATTTCTGATGATTAAATATGAAAATGTAAGGTGGCATTAGCCTACATAAAAAATTTCAGAGCTTTAGGGTGATCAGGAGTGGTTGAAAATTTAGTGTCAATTTTTGGCTTCAGAGGGAAAGAAACAGACACGAAGTGAAACTAAGAAAAACGTGGTAATAAGCATCTATATGAGCGCCTGGCCTCACCGGAGCTCACGTTAATGATGGGTATGTCGGAATCGAATCAACTATAACCGTACTGTGTTCCTTCACGTCTACCGCCGTTGTCAGGGACCCAGTTGCGCCCTAGTAAGAAAATTTCTTGGACTGCAAACGGCCTTGCCTGCCAGCCTTGATATGCCTGCTCATTATGTGCCTGCGCATTATGTGGGGGTGGGGATTAATTCTCTACAAAGAGGCACGCACGGGTACAACGCTCCACTAGCATCGCAAACCTGCTAGGGCAGCGTTACCCACCACGACGGCTGCTGTGTTTTCACAGTCCGAGAAGGACCGTCTCGCTCAGGGGGCACACGCCCCAGAATGCGATTTCGCCTATCTCTAGGGGTGGGGACGAAGACCCAAGACGAACGCTCTACTATCCGAGGCCTGCATCCGCTAGAGCGACGGTCAGCCCGACCTCGTTGAGGCCCGATTTTTATTGGAGACCTCCGGTATTTCGTGCGCCTTCTCTCATGTGAAGGCATGAGATACCGCTCGGTACTTTAATTCCCTTTTTAAAGATTGGAAAACTAAATAAATTGGACAACAATATTGGCCAACCTACAGCTTTGTGTCACATTTGGCCGATTAACCACCTCACAATATCCTGTGCGTCATATTTATATAACCATCCTTAAGCGCAGGCCACACTGCCAGCTGACGGACGGAGCGGGCGGAGCGGGCGGCTGAAGCGAGCGAAGGAAACTACGCGAAATATTGGCGAGCCAAACTAAGGGTTCACACCGAAAACTGGCTGGCTGAGCGGGCGAAGCGGGCGGAGCGGGCGGGGGTGTGGATGGGAGAGCGAGAGGATAGCGTTGCTCGCTTTCGTCGATATATAACATATTCGCGACGTGTCTATCGTTCCCGTAGTGCCACGGTGATCGATTTGCATATAAATTATATAGACACGCAACGTAAATACTACACTGCCATTCGAAAGACAAGCGTCGACTAGTCCGAATACTCGAAACGGGGAGGACGGGCGAACGAACTGGGCGAGCTAAGCTAACGAAGCGGGCGGGCGAGCGAAGCTAGCGAACCAGGCGAAACGAGTTGAACGAGGAGCTTCGCTGGACTTTCGTTGGCTTCGCTCACGTCGCTCGCATCGCTGACGTAGCTTAGCTCGTTAGTTGGCAGTATGAAAAGAGGTGAAACGATGGCGTGCGCTCCGCCCGCTCCGTCCGTAGCTGGCGGTGTGGCCTGCGCTTTAGCTTCTATCAGCGCGCGTCTCCACGTACGTATGTGTCATTGGTTATACCTCAACTTATGAAATATAGTTTTCATCTAGATTTCTTAAAAAATCCTGCTTACAGCAATCCTGATAATAAATAATAAATATAGTAGGACAAAGTACACAACGCCATCTAGACCTTTGGGTCAAGCTCCTAAACAGACCTTGTCATATGGGGTCTAGAATGCGGATAAACATACTTAAATACTTTTTTTTTGTAAATGAATACATATTATACATAAAAACACCCAGACCAATGCAAATATACATATTTGCAGTGAGCGAGAATCGAAACCGTGACCTCTGGCTTCGCAGTTCTACGCACTACCGCTACGCCAAAGGGGTCGGGTGATAGTTGTGTTTTTTTTATCGTGCGGAAATCCCTTCGGATACCCCCCCGCGTGCCAGCGAGGGCGGTTATGTCGGGCTTGAACCGACTAAAACCGCACACCGTCTCGGGTCTACAGACGCCGGGGTGTAAGGTTGCCCATAGAGTATATCCCTTGCACCCCGACTGACCCTGGGCCATCTCCGGTTTCGAGATGGCCCCCTCGGGTTTGGGAACCACGGTGTCCCCGTCTTGCCCCGGTTTGGGGGAGGGGCGCTAGTCGCCCCACCGTCCCGGCCTGCTTCTGCTGGGGTGACAGGTGGCCTCACCCGCCACCCCCAGGCCTGCGCTCATGGAGGACGGAGGTCGTTAAGCGACCTCCGGCGCCTGAGTTGCCTGCGACGCGCGGCGAGCAAGTTGCGGGCTCGGCGGACCGGGAGAGTTCTAAGTCTCTCCCGGGCGCGCTCCGCCACCTCCTTCGCGAGCATTACATGCTCGCAGAAGGAGGCGGCGGCGGCCCACGCGCTCGCGCTCCGCACCATTGCCGCAATCATGCTGCCGAGCGAGAGGACTCCCACCCCGATGGCTGCCACGAGGTCACGCCTCGGCGCCTCCCACGCCGGGCAGTCCGCCAGCGTGTGCAGCCCTGAGTCCTCGCTCGCGTCGCAGTGATGACACTCAGGCGTTGGCTCCTTCCTGATCCGATGCAGGTGGTCCCTGAAGCACCCCTTCCCGGAGATCACCTGCGTCAGTCGGTAGGAGAAGCTTCCGTGTCGCCTCTCCAGCCAATCCTCCATGATGGGCCTTACCGCCGCTATTGCGGCGTGCCCTGCGCTTGGTCACCCAAGTCGTTCCTTCACTCCACCACGATGGCCTGGCGGAGCTGGGACTGCACGGCCTCGATTTCTCGAGGCTCGGGGTTCCATCCCTGCTCCCGCGCCTCCTTTCGCCACTGGTACAGTTGCGAAAGGGCTCTCGCTTCCAGGTCCCATGGCGGAGTTCCGGCAAGGAGACTCGCCGCCTCGAAGGAGATCGTGCGGTACCCTCGGATGACCCTGATGGCCAGAACTCGCTGCGGAGCGCGCAGCATCTGCACAGTTCTGGTCCTCAGGGCCTCCGCCCATATTGGGCACCCATACAGGGCCATGGACCGCACGATCCCCGCGTAGAGTCTCCTGCAGGAGTCATCGGGCCCCCTCATGTTGGGCAACAGCCGAGCCAGAGCAAGAGCTGTGCCCTTCAATTTGGGAGCCAGACTTCGGATGTGCTCTCCGAAGTCCCATCGGCCGTCGAGCACGAGCCCCAAATATTTCATTTGGGGCTTGATGCCGATGCGATTTCCTCCCACGATGAGACTGGATCCCTCGGGTGGCTTGCTCCGAGGCCCATGGAAGAACAGGGCCTCGGTTTTATGCAGAGCCACCTCGAGACCCAGCCGCCGGATCCGCCTAACGACTTGGGCAACCGCGGTCGTGGCCTTTCGGGTCGCTTCGCGGTACGTCGCCCCGCATGCCGTCACGAGCGTGTTGTCCGCGTAGCACGTGACGGCGGCACCGCCTACGAGTTCACCGCGAAGCACCCAGTCGTATCCGATGTTCCACAGGAGCGGCCCCAGGACCGATCCCTGTGGAACACCGCACGACATTTCACGCCGACCGAGACCGGTCACGGTTGGGTAGATGACGGCTCTCTCCGTCAAATACGCCCCGACTATGCGGCGGAGGTAGAGAGGCACTTCGTGATACACGAGCGCCTCCCTAATGCAACTCCAGGGCAAGGTGTTGAACGCGTTGGCGATGTCCAGGGACCCCGCCAACATCACCTCACCCCGGGCTACTGCATCCTCCGCCAGAGCCCTCACGCGCATGATGGCATCCACGGTGGAGCGCCTCTGGCGGAAGCCATATTGGCCATCCGCCAGGTCCGGCCCCACTCTTGAGAGGTGCTCGACGAGGCGCTTCGCAATTACTCTTTCAAAGAGCTTGCACACCTCGTCGAGCAACACTATGGGCCGGTAGGCGGACGGCGAGTCCGCCGGGCGCCCCTCCTTTCGGATGAGGACCAGTTTCCCCGTCTACACTCCACAATTTCGGAAACTGGCCCCGCTCCAAACATGCGCTGAGAAGCCCTCTCAGTCGGGCCTCGAGAGCGTCGTCGACTAGAGCTAGGACCCACGCCTCATCACTCCGCCACTCCACCACTCCGCCTCATCGTCTATGCAGACAGGCCTGTCCGGCGCAGGGGCCCAGGCCTGTACGATGGCGGCTTCCAGAAGGAGCTCCCGATCAAGTCGCTTAAGCGCCCAACGTGGCTCGGGTGGAGCCAGTGCAGCCGGCGCGTCGCTCGCAGGGGGGGACACGTCAAACCGAATGTATCGGTGATCCGAACTTGTGTCCCCAAAACGACGCGCCAGCCCTGAACACGTCGCGCCAACGAGGGGCTCGCGAACGATAGGTCCACGATGGAGCTACCCCTCGAGGTCACGAACGTGTCCACGGCTCCCCGATTTAGGAGGACTAGGCCGAGTCGAGCGGCCCAGTCCACCAGTGCCCTGCCTCTATGCCCCGTCGCGCCCCTTTCGTGTCGGGAACCCCAGGCATACGACCAGGCGTTGAAGTCCCCGAGCACAAGGACCGGACGGGGCTGGCAGGCATTGACGACGACGGCCAGCTGACGGAGCCATTGCTCATATGCAGCTTGGTCTCGGTTCGGCGTGATATAAGCGGCCACGACCGCTATGTCACCAACCGCTGCCGCCACGCAGCCGGGTCCCCTTGCAATGACGGCAAGAGGGGGGCTGCCGGCGGCAGGGTTGTGCACCAGTGCCGCCGACCCATCCAGCGCGGTTTCCCAGGTAGGCCCGAGGAACCGGTGGGTGTATGGGTCGGCGACAGCGGCGACATTTATGGCCCACTGTGCCATGCTCTGGCGCAGAAGGTCCTGAGCATGGGCACCGTGGCCAACGTTCACCTGCAGGATGCGGAGTTGAGGATCCATTATGGAACCCCCATCTCCGCATCCCGCTGTGAACTGGAGGCGGAAGGCCGGCCTCCCGGCTTCGGCTCTCCTCCGGCGCAGGCCTTGCTTCCAACCCTGTGGTCGGCCGGCTTGCCTCCCGCTGCACACCTAAAGCAGTGCAGCGGGGCATCGCACGCGGCCACAGCGGAAGCAACTGTCACCCGCCGTCACTTCCGCCGTGCAGTGCACCCCCACATGGCCCACCGGCAGCACCTGGCCGGTCGGGCCTGCAGGAGCCGTGCCTGCGCCCTCAGGAAGCCTCCCACCAGGAGGCTCCGCCCGTCTGCGATCTTTTGGGCCGCCGCGATAGGGCAGCCGACAACTGCTGCCCCCTGTCCACCGCGGCCGAAGCGTATTGCTCCGGCCTTAATTGTGTCCGGGGAGCAGTCCCCGGCCTCCGCCACAGCGAGCCTGAGCTCTTCTGCCGTGACGGAGTCGTCCAGGCCCGTAATGCGCACTTCTGCGCATTTAATGGGCCTGGACACCCAGACGTCGGCTGCGTCCAGCGACTCCCTCAGCCGAGCCGCTAGGGCGTCGGCCTTGGGGCCACTGGCGGCGCCAGGGACCTCGAGAAGTCGGGCTCCTGTCCGTGTGCTCTTGCACCGGACGCCCGAGATCTCGAGGGCCTTGAGGTCGACGTTGGCCTTCACCTTGGCCAACACCTCGGCATACCCCATGCCTCTCCCCGCTGCCTCCGCCGTCAGGGTGAAGACGACGGCCGTAGTGCGGGGGGCACGGAGCTTCCCCGGCGCTGCTTTCGCGGCGGCCGCGGCCCTCCTGGCCTTCTTGGCGGCCTTCTTTGCGGCCTTCCGCCTCTTTTTGTTGGCTCCAGCCACCTCCCAACCCCCTTCCAAGGGGGTTCTAGTGGGGGTTACCGGAGCCGCGACTGGGGCTGGGGCTGGGGCCTGGGCTGGGGACGTCTTCCCCTTGCCCTTGCCCTTCCCCTTTCCCTTCCCTTGAGTGGGAGCGGGGCCCTGAGCGGGAGCGGGGCGACGAGCCGGCTCCGGCAGAGCCTCCACTGCAGCCGGGCGGGTATTACCCTTCCGGGCTGCAGTCGCGTAGCCGGCCACCGGTGGCGCCAGAGGCGGACGGCGGATGGAGTCCACTAGGGCCTCCATCCGACTCATCATACGCTCCTCTAGCGCCTCCACGTACGCGAACCAAGGCTCCGCCGGTGGTACTCTCTGCGGTGCCGGTGGGCGAGCCGGCTGTGCCGGCTGCTGCACCGGTTGCACCGGCCGCTCCAGCTGCGCCGACAGCGGCTGCTGCGCCGACTGTCTCGCGGACGAGCGAGTCATGCGCGCCGGCTCCGCCGGTTGCGCTCGCTGCACCGGTTGCGCCGGTTGAGTCGGGCGCACCATCCCGCTCCTCAGCTCCTCGATGGCTGCAGCTAGTCGAGCCGTCTCCCGACGGGACTCGGCCAGCTGCGCCGCGAGGGCCTCATTTTCGGAGGCGATGCCGAGCACAATGTGCAGCATCGCCTCCTGATCGGGGTTCGGAGACCCCCGGAAAGACGCGGTCACTTGCTGGAGTTTCTCCATCAGAGACCGCGTCTTCCCACCTGGTTCCGACACCGCCGAGGTGGAAGGCCTCGGCGGTGACTTGCCCGCGGCCCTCTCAGGGGCCGAGGAGACTCGGGTGGATTGCCCAGCCCTCGTTCCACCTCGCGCCCCTCGGCGGCCTGCTGCCACCTTTGACGCAGGCTTTGACGCCTCGTCACTGCTGGAGGAGGTCGTCCCGGTGAGAGTGCAGTCCTCATCCGATACGTCCTCCCCCAGCCGGGCCTTTGCGCGCCGTCTGCGCTTACGGGTCCGCTGTACGCCCAGACCCGACGGGCTGCTCGCCCTGCTTCGCTCGTTGGCGGTGTCGAAACTTTCCGACACCGCCGAGGTGTTTGGCGTTACGTCCACGCCTGAGTGCTGCGCGACCTCCGCGCAGACTCCGTCATTCTCAATGTCCTTATTCGTGCCCTGGTTGTTATTAATTGTTCGATCCTGTTTCTTGTAAATGTTCATGTTTATATCCATAGCATATCCCACGAGTATGGGGGAAAGGTGGTCCATCCAGGCGGTGCCCCCTGCACCTGGATAAGCCTATATACTATGGAGGTCGGCTGGTATCCATAGGTTTTTACGTCTTGGCTATCGGGTGTTATATACTTTTCCTTGTCGTGGGCCGGCCAATAAAGGCAAGCCCTCCGGTCAGCAAGTTCACAGCGTACCCTTCTGGAGCCACCAGTCAGGTCGTTGCTGATCACCTGCCGATTACGAAACGCGAGAGGATGGCTAGTCCTCTCTCACCGGCGGCGGCACAAGTGCCCGTCGGCCCCTGCGTTAGCAGTGGGCCAACCCGCCCCTGGATCCCCCAGGACCCCATGGTGGCCTCAGCCACAAACACCATCGCTCATCCTGTCTCCTCTGAAAGCAGAGGAGTACGGAGAGCGATGTGTTCCCGCCACGTTGGGTATTCGCCGACGATCAATGCCAACCCCATGAAGGGGAAGCCATTGACCGCCGCCCAGGGTGTACCGGCCGCTCCGGTTCCATTCCCCCCGGACTGCAGTGGGATCGGAATCGGAACGACACTCGAGGAGGTTACCCAACACACACCCCGCCAGAAATATACCTAAGTACGAGTTTGAATTTTACAATTTGAATTGATACTTACGCAATAAGTACAAATCTAACGACATATCATTGTATCGAAATCGGTTCAGCCATTTAGTAATTAGGAAATAACGTAATGACTCTAAGATGGACACACAGACATACAGGTTAAAGACTTAACTCTCTTTTTGGCTTCGCTGCAGTCGGTTAAGAAAACATTAAGAGCATGTAATATGTGCCTCGTTTTAGGTACAGATAAGAATGTTTCCGCGAGTTACGTTCTAAATTACAGACGAACGGACATCTTTATTTATTACCTTACGTAAGAATTACCTATTGTGTTATTATATCTGTAAATGCTCTATGTATACCATTACTTCACGTAATAAAATGTTATCTTTGGAGAAAAAAAAATCTTTCAAACCTTAAGGCTTAGACTATTTAGTCAGTGGTAATTTTTAGGGTTCCGTTGCCAAATGGCAAAAAACGGAACCACTTTTTTCCGAAACTATAAGAACTATGCAGTTGAAGCTTAGTAAGTAGATGTATTCTGTGAACCGCATTAAGATTTTCATACAAAAATAGAAAAAAACAATAAATTTACTTAGAACTGAAACTCAAAAAATTTTTTTTCATCCAACCCAAATATGTGTGGTATCTATGGATAGGTCTTCAAAAATGATATTGAGGTTTCTAATATCATTCTTTTCTAAACTGAATAGTTTGCGCGAGAGACACTTCCAAAGTGGTAAAATGTGAGTCCCCTGTAACTTCTAAAATAAGAGAATGATAAAACTAAGAAAAATATATGATGTACATTACCATGTAAACTTCCAACGATAATTGGTTTGAACGAGATCTAGTAAGTAGTTTTTTTTCAATACGTCATAAATCGTAAACTGAAATTTACCTTTATTCAATCAACTCAAATATAAAAATTTAAAAAAAAACATTATTATGTTAGGTACTTGCTGCTGGGGTGTGTGTTGGGTAACCTCCTCGAGTGTCGCTCCGATTCCGATCCCGCTGCAGTCCGGGGGGAACGGAATCGGAGCGGCCGGTACACCCTGGGCGGCGGTCAATGGCTTCCCCTTCACCCCTTCATAGGGTTGGCATTGATCGTCGGCCAATACCCAACGTGGCGGGAACACATCGCTCTCCGTACTCCTCTGCTTTCAGAGGAGACAGGATGAGCGATGCTGTTAGTGGTGAATTGGCCCAGGGTCAGCCGGGGTGCGAGGGATATGCTCTATGGGTAACTTTACACCCCGGCGTCTGAAGACCCGAGACGGCGTGTGGTTTTAGTCGGTGCAAGCCCGACATAACCGCCCCCGCTGGCCGGCGAGGGGGTATCCGAAAGGATTTCCGCACGATAAAAAAAAAAAAAAAAGGTTCTTGCTGCTACGGAACCCTTAATGGGCGAGTCCGACTCGCACTTGAAAAGTGCTTTAATGGTGTTTTAGGTTCGGAGCCAAAACTCATCTCATCTGCAAAAGATTACCTTGGTCCCCGAAGTTCTTCATACACTTTAAGGCTCAGAAAATAATGTACAATGATATTTTTCTAGCTATTAAAAAGTTCACTGAAAGTATAACTCAAACATATAATAATAGCATATAGTATTGTAGCATAACTACAACACTGGTAGAGCATCCGACTGCAGCCTCGATTGCGGGTTCGAATCCTGGTCAGTGCAAATTGATTAAGTTTTTTTTTTGCATTCATCATCATCATCATATCAGCCGTAGGAAGTCCACTGCTGGACATAGGCCTCCCCCATCGACTTCCATTTCGACCGGTTTTTTGCATTAGTATATATCATATCATGTATGTCATATCACAAGTTTTTCAGAGTACCAAAGGCCTAGATCATGTAGTCTAGATCATTTTACGCCTGGCATTCTAAACCTTCACCTTAACTGTCGAATTAGTAGCATTTCTTGTATAAGCGTGTGAATGTAGCACTATCAACACCTCTCTAACATTGCGTAATATTATTTACAACGGAATATCATTCAATAGTAAATGTGTACAGTCAGAACAACTTAAAAATCCTACTACAATATAATAATAATAATAATATTATAAATGTGAAAGTTTGTGAAAATATTTGAATGTTTGTTACTCAATCACGCTCTAACGGTTGAACAGATCTGGCTGAAATTTGGTACAGGGATAGATTATAATCTGGAATAATACATGGGCCTTTTATACCTGGAATAGGCTCCCATGGGAAGCGGGAGCAGTACCAGAATTAAAAGCGGGCAGAGCCGCGGGCAACAGCTAGTGCAAAATAAATACAAATAAATAAGCTTTCAATTATTTTATGGAGGAACGGGGTGTGATGTTCCTCCGACACAAAGGGAGGTTCCTTAGACTAGGCACGCCTGGCGGACGGTGGCCCAACGGCTGTCGTTGGGATGTGCTATATATGTTTCACCAGCGTGAGAACTTCACTTTCGCGATGCAGGATCAGTAGTGACGTAGTAGTATCGAAGTAGTTCAACTTGCTGTCGCTGGATAGCGCTGGGTACCTACATGTGCATCGCCACAATCCCTTTTGCGAATTTGACGAATCAGAGTATTTGTGTTTATTTGTTTAATTATTACGCTTCCGCGCCTTAACAACTCAACCGTCCTAAATCAACATGAAAACAAAAACAAAATAAAAACCTGTTTCAATAAAACAATTTTTAACGGATTCTATCGCGATTTATTGATGTTATTTTATATTTTACATTGATCCCGACGTTTCGGTTGCTTTTCAGCAGCCATGGTCACGGGGAGACTCAAACATCAAATAAATCGCGATAGAATCCGTTAAAAATAGTTTTATTTCAATGTGTGACATTCGCGTAAACTTCCGACAGTAACCTGTTCCAATTCAATAATTATGAAATGTTGCATACACATTTTCAGGGGTATAAAAAAGGGTCAAAGGATATCTAATATCCACAAAAATAATATTAATAAAATAATAAATATATAACGATATACGCAGGGCATCCTTAACACATACATACATAATACATACAATTGTAATTGTTTTACTTAATTATCTGTAGCTCCCATCTCTATTTGCCTTTTATAACACTCTCTGAAAGACAAATGGAGACCCTGCTGAACTGTAAAAACCGGCCAAGTGCGAGTCGGATTAGCCCATGAAGGATTTCGTAGCAGCAAGTAACATAATAATGTTTTTTTCATTTTTATATTTGAGTTGATTGAATAAAAGGTAAATTGCGGTTTACGATTTAAGACGTATTAAAAAAAACGACGAGTTGCACTCCGAGAGTGCCGGCAGAAGTGAAAACTTGAATATTAACGTTGTGCATTTTTGATATTTTGGAATGGTTAGATAATAATTTTGCACGAATTGCTTTAATTATCAGTATAAAAGTACTATCATTTATGTGGGAACATACAATATTCATTTAGCGCAATAAATAAATATTGTATGTTACCACATACACACACATCGTACACAAATATGACAATTTATATTACATTAAGAATTTATATATATATTCAGAACTATTACAATTATTTTACATTAAAAAGTTTATCTCTCAGAAAAATCAACTTCCATCCATATTTTCAACGACTTTTTCACCATCATTATTACTACTACTCACTCATTTTATTTCGCTATTTCTTCACTTTGTTTAATTTCCATTTTATATCAATAGATTTATGGCACAAAATATAATAAATATTACAAAAAGTTATATGATGACAAAAACTATTTCTTGGGCCTCGGTCGGAATCGATCTCAGTCTTGACGAAGTCAACGACCACTCATTAGACGAACGCGCCACCAAGGTTGATAGGTACAGTGTGAAATTAGCGCTTCTATATTTGTTGTCTTACGTTCAGGTCACGTGTTTACTGACGCGAGTTTAATCTTTTTTACCCATTACAAAAAAAGTGCACAACGCCGCTAAAGAAGTTTTCACTTCAAAAACTACTTACTAGATCTCGTTCAAACCAATTTTCAGTGGAAGTTTACATCGTAATATACATCATATAATATTATATTAGTTTTATAATTCTCTTATTTTAGAAGTTACAGGGAGGGGGGGGGACATTTTACCACTGGAAGTGTCTCTCGCGCCAACTATTCAGTTTAACCTAACCTACCCTACTAACTTTAATTATTTTTGAAGACCTATCCCCACACGTATGGGTTTGATGAAAGATAAAATTTTGAGTTTCACTTCTAAATATGGGGAACCCCCAAAATTTATTGTTTTTTTTTTCTAATTTGTGTGAAAATTTTAATGCGGTTTACAGAATACATCTACTTACCAAGTTTCAACAGCATAGTTCTCATGACTGTGTGACATACAGACGGACAGACAGACAGACATGACGAATCTATAAGGGTTCCGTTTTTTGCCATTTGACTACGGAACCCTAAAAAGTATGTACGAATAAAGAAAGAGTTTCATAAGTTTTTTATTAAGCATATTTTATTCATAATCGTTAAAACAGCCAATAACAATTACTTACTTCTTCATGTATATGTGTATAACATAACATAACATAAACTCACGCCTATATCCCCGAAGGGGTAGGCAGAGGTGCTAGCACCCACGTTTCGCCAGTTTATGTTTTAGGTCCCAATGTAATAGGTGGCGAGCCTATTGCCATTAACCGGGCACTTATAAACCTGCGATAAATACACACATAACTTCGAAAAGTCATTGGTGTGTGCCATGGTAATACCTGGGATCGAACCCGAGACCTCGTCTCAGCAGTCCTTTACCCATACCACTAGGCTACCGCGGTTATTATGTGTATAGGTATACTAAAACAACTTAATCATCTATTGTGTATGCACTTAATGAAAATAAATTAATTTTGAGTGTACCTACCGATTAACCATGTCTCAAAATCTTGGTCACGACTAATTCGTATTATTACGTGGCTAACTGTACATATCAATAAATATCTCATCAGCACATCTGAACCAAGATCATCAATTTTATAACATTACAAATGTTCAAAAAGCGGTATTGTTTCATAAAATGACAGGTACAAAATAATATTATTGTACTTTCACTTCAATATTTTTAGAGTTCCGTAACTCATAAGGCCTTTCGATGTCCGTCTTTCAGTCTGTCGAGAACCTTTTCTTAGAAACTCGTGCTTGTATCAAGATCAACCTTTTCAGGTTTGTTAGTTCATCTGGCTGAGGGGTGTGTCCTACCTTCCATCCTTCGGCAGATGCGACCAGCCCTGCTTAAATTAAAAAGAAATTATCTCCTTTTGAACATTGTCCTTCAAAGAAACTCCACCTCACTCTATAGCCCTCTGAGTGAATTTTAGATTGTGGACTTGTCCAACCGTCAGTGTCCACGCTTCGACTCGTGTGAGAAACGCTACGTTAGGCGGTTTGCCCGGACTAACCCCGCCTAACGCAATGTTGCTCTATGTATTTGTACGGAACAGCACTGCCGCGCAAGTGCCCACGACGAGCGCCCGCTTAATGCAGCGGACGGTATAAGTCATAACAGGTAGGATGTACTGGAGTTAAAAACTTATTTACAGTTGTTTAAGTAACCGCGATCTATGCCGATGTCCGAGTACAACAATTTTCCAACGGCAACGTTAAGTTTGTCCCTCCACTTACGTTAGTAACTATTTATTAATCTGTGCCTCCACCCAATTTTGTACGGAATTTTCAGTGTGCGAGTCTGACTCGTACTTGACCGGTTTTTATTTTAGTATCTATTACTGAAAATCTAAATTTGTAATTACACAGTGTCAATCAAATCCTGTAGTTTTGAAGGTGAATATTTTTATACAGATTACTTTTATTGTAATAACATAAATAATGTAAATGAATTGATCAATAAAAAGAAAAAATTATAATCTCCTTGTATCAAATTTCAGCCAGATCCGTTCAGCCGTTAGAGCGTAATTGAGTAACAAGCAAATATCTTCACAAGTGTCACATTTATAATATTAAGTAGGAAGTAGAATGAAATTTAGACGTACCAATCCTTTTATTACTGTACATAAGGGAAAGTTGACCCACTGCAAATGCTTTGTTTTGATGCGTCATTGTTATGTCACGAGCATTAACGCGGCTACTAGGTATATGATATGTGGGGTGTGTGTTGGGTAACCTCCTCGAGTGTCGCTCCGATTCCGATCCCGCTGCAGTCCGGGGGGAACGGAATCGGAGCGGCCGGTACACCCTGGGCGGCGGTCAATGGCTTCCCCTTCACCCCTTCATAGGGTTGGCATTGATCGTCGGCCAATACCCAACGTGGCGGGAACACATCGCTCTCCGTACTCCTCTGCTTTCAGAGGAGACAGGATGCGCGATGCTGTTAGTGGTGAGATGGCCCAGGGTCAGCCGGGGTGCGAGGGATATGCTCTATGGGTAACCTTACACCCCGGCGTCTGAAGACCCGAGACGGCGTGCGGTTTTAGTCGGTGCAAGCCCGACATAACCGCCCCCGCTGGCCGGCGGGGGGGTATCCGAAGGGATTTCCGCACGATAAAAAAAAAAAAAAAAAAAAAAAAAAAGGTATATGATATGTTTTATTTATCAGATATTGCTATGCGTGTTACAGTACACTCAAAAATATTGGTTGAGTAATTGTAATGTAATAGACGTATCTATTATCTAATCTGTGGTATTCCATACATACTTTTGTTGAATGTGTGTTTGAATATAGATTTAGATCGGAAAAAGAGAACATCTAGGACGGGACTTGAACCCGCGACCAGTCCCTTACAGGGGGAATGCTCTGACCAACTGAGCCACCTAGACACGACAGAAGAATTTCAAATATCTGGGATATTTGAAATTCTTCGATATGTTATATACGTCTGAAGGCGACTCTGGAGTCATCTACCGTAATTCTTGCGAACCCATCGTAGATGTTCTCTTTTCCGATCGCAATCTATAGGAAAAGTAACCATACTAATTGCTAAAAAATTGAATTGATTTTTTTTACCGTTTTTAGGTCAGTTCATAGAGTGAGTTATGCAGATTACATATCAGTTAAAAGTCTTGCAATACCTTTAAAAATGATGAAATTATTGGCTGTACACTTAACGTTTCCATCCTGTATACGAGTATTCAAAACTTTAGACATTTGAAAAGGTAGATGACCTGAGTACCCTGGCGATAGAGCGTTTCATTGCTATGTCCAGGGGTCGTGAGTTCAATTCCCGCTTACTGTAAATATTTGTATCTCTATCTATAATATAAACGGTCTGGATGTTACAAAAATATATTTAAGTACCTATGTCTATCCGCGTCCTAAAGTTTAGTTTATTTTCCTTTTGAGGTACGGAACCCTGGTCATCTCGAAACCGGAGATGGCCCAGGGTTAGTCGGGGTGCGAGAGAAATGCTTTATGGGTCTTCAGACGCCGGGGTGTAAGGTTTTACACCCCGGCGTCTGAAGACCCGAGACGGTGTGCGGTTTTAGTCGGTTCTAGCTCGACATAACCTCCCCCGCTGGCTGGCAGGAGGGTATCCGAGGGGATTTCCGCACGAAAAAATAATCTACGGAACCCTAAAAATAGGTATTGCAACACATATCAGGCATTAGCTAGTGGTAAATAATCCCAAATAAATTAAAACAATTGACCCTTCTACATTACATAAGGCCATTCGCCCAAATGCAGTAACAAGCAACATACAAGAATCGAGATCTCGTTAATCTAATGGTGGATTGTTCAGAAAGATATAGGTGAGAGGTTGCGATACACGTCATGGTATACAAGAGATTACATATTTATAGATTACTAGCTGATGGCCGTGGCTTCGCCCGCACCGAGGTCAGTTATATATAAGCAATTGCAATCAATCATACGACAAATATTAAGTCTGACCAAGAATTTTCTAATAGAAAAAGCCACGTGATATTGTCGGAAGTTTACGCGAATGTCACACATTGAAATAAAACTATTTTTAACGGATTCTATCGCGATTTATTTGATGTTATGACAACTATCTTTAGTCTCCCCGTGACCAGCTGAAAAGCAACCGCTACGTCGGGTTCAATGGAAATAAGACCGATATTCTTAGCAATCCATGGATTCTCCGTGCGGGTGCCGGGTCCATCGCGTTGCTGAGTTGGGAACTCGGGACAGTGCCTGGGACTTGCGACCCAAGTGTAGGTTTAGAAGGGGCCCCTTTTGTTGATGTACATCAACACTCACCTTCACTACCCAAGTTCCCCTCCCTGCCTAACCAAATTTGATACGAACGTACTAGTGCCGCTTTAGACATTCGTCCTAGTAATGAGCTTATTGTAGCTCTCGATAGGCCTAGATATTTAAGTAGGTTATAGAGAGATTTTGCTGGTATACCTCTCGCTCCCACTTCCACTGCATACAAATTAACCACGTAACCGTTTTTGATTAATTCGTTTGTGAGATCATAGTATTTATTTTTCTTTATTGTGTGGTCCTTCGGTATATTAGTTTATCACGGTACCGTCAGTTCCACAAGAACCACATCTTTTAACCTCTTAGAATATAGGAATATGTCAGGTCTAGATGACGAAACCCCAACATCCTCCGGAATTTTATAGTGCTTTTCATACGTGTCGATTAGGAGAGTCCAATCTGGGTCAGTATCTAAGATTTAATAAGGTTTGTTCCTGGATGTTATGGATGAACCTTCAGACACAAAGTTGATATGACGTCTGTTAGTAGTCAATCCTTTTTGGGCTCTAGCTACTGCCAGACTCATTGCTTCACGTATGATTATAAGCACCTTATCGTGGCGGCGTGAGTAATGGCCTCTATCGAGAAGCACCCTACATCCTACTAATATGTGTCTAGCCGTCCCTATTGCCTCACCACAAGTATAACATTGTTTTTCTGTGGCCTTCCCCCACCTTACCAGATTACTCTGGTCTGGGAGGGTCATCTGAAAGGCGTTAAGATAGAATTTTAACAGGGCCGGCGACCAGTCATAGATCAAAGTGCGCCACTTTAAGGCCATCGGTATGCAGAACTCTCCCATTGTCAACCATTCATTTTGGATTTCCAAATTCATCGCGTGCACTCGATATTTATCATTTTCGTCTTGTTTTAGAAAGGACTTAAGTATATCCTGGTCCCTTTCTGGCTCTCGTACTCCCAACCCTACTCTGTTCGACTGGGCCCCTATCATAAATCGTTTATGGAATAGGAGTCTAGATTGAAACTCGGACGCGTTATTATCTTTTGGGAGTGCCCTGATTGTGACATCTTGGGATTTACCTAAGATGTGGGCTTTGGTAACTCTAAGGTATTTATAGAGCTCCGATGGTTTCTTAAGTTTCATCCCAAAATTATTTTGATCCCTAAATAGAGCAGAGGAATCAGCAGAGTGCGCTAGTCCAAGTCACGATTTTAGCGATTTTATGACAGTTGCATCTATTTTCGCCAGTAAGGTTTTACCGAATTCATACACCAGAAAAGGCCAAGTCAGACGTGATGTTAAGTAGTTGTCATATATCCAAGCTTTTTTGATATTGTTTAGTAGTAGCTGATCTATCTTATTTAGGTCATTTATAAACGTATCGACAACTTCATCTAAGGATGGTGTGCGTCCTTTATAGTCTATCTTTCTGCCAAGAAATTTAAATGGAACCGATTCAGCGACTATGGAAACTGGTTTACCCCCAATGAAGAGTCCCGGGTCGTAGGAAGTAAATTTGGTGTCCCGTCTACCCAGACACAGACAGTGGCACTTACTGGGCTTCGTCCTCAATCCATTTGTCCACGAACAGAACTCATCGACTTCCTTTAATAGTTCCTGACATTGTTTTCGATTACGCGTCAGTATTGCGATATCGTCATCAAAAGCTAAGATGGACTCTGAGTATATGTTATTTACTTTAAACCGATAACCCCATTTCTTTTCGTGAAATCGCGTAAAATCCGTTAAAAAAGTTTTAATTCAAAGAAAAACCACATCAAAATCCGTTCAGTAGTTTTTGCATCCATTGCGAACAAACAGATAAACAGAGAAACAGACAAGAAGTCCAAAGAAAATATTTTAGTTTTCAGAATCGTTCACTTAACATAAGCGAAGTATTTTTTTAATTTATTGGTGATATACTTGAGTTAAATAAAGGTTGTAGATTGTGCTTATGTAATCGTAATCATTGCGTGTTATTCTTAAAAGGGCATAACATAACTGCCCCCGCTGGCCGGCGGGGGGGTATCCGAAGGGATTTCCGCACGAAAAAAAAAAAAAAAAAGGTACTCATACCTACGCTTAACGACCTCCGTCCTCCATGAGCGCAGGCCTAGGGATGGTAGGTGAGGCCGCCTGTCACCCTAGCAGACGCAGGCCAGGACGGCGGCGACGGGGCGACTAGCGCCCCTCCCCCAAACCGGGGCAAGACGGGGACGCCGTGGTTCCCAAACCCGAGGGGGCCATCTCGAAACCGGAGATGGCCCAGAGTCAGTCGGGGTGCAACTTTACACCCCGGCGTCTGTAGATCCGAGATGGTGTGCGGTTTTAGTTGGTTCAAGCCCGACATAACCGCCCCCGCTGGCCGGCAGGGGGGTATCCGAAGGGATTTAGGCACGAAAAAAAAAGGTACTCGTACCTACTTAAACAATTTAAATATTCTTGGGCATACTACACAGCGCTATCTAGACCTTAGAAACTAGGGACTAGATAGCGCTGTTGTGTTGTGTGCTTGTAATAAAGCTATCTTTAGTTAGCTAAATATAGCTTGTATTACAAGCTAGGTTCTAGAATGCAGATGAACATACTTAGATACAAATTAACGAAATTTTAAAGCAATTAGTATACTGACTTTTGCAATAGATAGCTCAGTCGGTCAGAGTATTCCCCCTGAAAGGACTGGTTGCGGGTTCAAGTCCCGTGCTGGATGTTCACTTTTCCGAACTAAATCTACTTTTATATTATACATAGAAACACCCAGACCTATGCAAATATAAATATTTATGCGTAAAAATATCTGCACTGAACGGGAATTGAACCCATTCCATGTTATTCTTGAGGGAGCCCTGTCAAAAGAACCCTTGTATGGTCAGGCAAATTATATACTCGATTAAGTGGATGTTGGCGTTTTAAGACCCAAGACGGCGTGCGGTTTTAGTCGGTTCAAGCCTTACATAACCGCCCCCGCTGGCCGGCGGGGGGGTATCCGAAGGAATTTCCGCACGAAAAAATAAAGGTACCCTAAGAACATATACAAATAATATAAAGCTTTCTCATCTTCCTGTGGTTTAACTTGGCTTTTACGGGGAGGACTGCTGTCTGACGCCCTAACCCTTAGATTAAAACCTGCACCAGAATCTGGTCCGTTCATCAGCAGGTGTACCGGCTTGAACTATTAAATTCGTATTAGATAATTAAAGGAAACATAAAGAATCATTACTATTAGTGAAGTAATTATTACATACTAGCTGTTGGCAGCGGCTTCACCCGCGTGGAATTCTGATCCCATTCACGCTACCCATGGGACCCTATTCCATCATCACAACCTATATAAGATACACAATTCTACCACACATCATTTTGTTATATCTCAAAGGGTTAAGGCAGCGTTTTCGTTGAAAGATTTCAGACAGCTTATTTTTATTCGACAATTGTGACAAATATAATTTTATTTTAGCGAAGGTAAATAAACATGTGACAAATTATATACTAAAACCTTCCTCGAGAAACACTGTATCGATTGGTGAAAACAGCATGAAAATCGGTGTAGTACTTTTTGAGTTTATCGCGAACAGACAGTCAGAAGCGGCGAAGGACTTGGTTTCATAATAAGTACCTATTGAAACGTACAGTCAGCGACGAAAATTACTGAACTGATACAAATTTGCTAACGAGTTTTGCACTTCTTTTGTTCATTAAAACCCAAAATATCATTAAATAATTAACGGATAGTCTATTTATATAATCCATAGACGAGAAGGTTTATGCATTTAACTTTTTTCATAGAAAATTAGCTGACCCATCATGGGTGTATGGAGCCTCAGCATGATATTAGGGGCTTAAGCCAACCTCACCTGCAAGCAGGTACACCTGCTAATTGACGGACGAGGCTCTGACGTGGCCTTTCCTCTCCGTGATGGGGGGTGAGACGGTCAGACTGGGAATTAGCACTTGGATGAGGAAGGAGCTTTGTACAATACACATATCATATAGATTATACCTCCAGTATCCGTGTACTGAATTTAAGACCAGTTTATCTAGCCATATGTCGTAAAAAGGTACAAAAATATTTACATCACATATGCAAAAGAACAACAATTATGTTAAATATTTGAAAGAGGCGCATGCCGTTTTGTGTTCCACTCGTAATAGTTAATTAATTTACATTCGAGGGCAACACTCTTAAGAGTCAACGCGAGAATAATTATACCTAATGTGAAACATACAGTAATTCATTTTGAACGGTACGGCTTATTCTTTTTTTTTTTTTTTAAAGAATATTAGTAACCGAAATTACTAATATCCAGCTAAGCTAAATTGCTTGTGTTAGGAGTGGGTTCACGTCGGTAGTGTAATGGCCAGGATTCGAACCCGGGACCTCTCGATCGTAAGGTTGACTCCTTAACCACTAAGCTACCGACGCTTATTATTATGTTACTAGTTGTCCCTGCGGCTTTGCCCGTGCCATACTTCGCCCCGTGGTACTCATTTATACCAAACATTCCCATAATGCTTGGATGAATGTATGGAAATTGGCCCGATTTGTTGACATTTATGATTGCTGCTCCGCTCTCCAGGGTAATAGCGTAGTGACATATATTCTATAACCTTCCTCGATAAATTTGCTATCTAACACGAAAATAAATTTTCAATTTAAACCGGTGGTTCCTGTGATAAGCGCGGTCAACCAAACAAACAAACTCTTCAGCTTTATATTAGTTCCTGAGATTAGCGTGTTCAATCAAACAAACAGACTCTTCAGCTTCATAATATTATAGCATAGATTATTAAAGGGTTCAATACAGTTTTGTAGTCAACGGTAAACTAGAAAAATCTAACTGAGTATTTGGGTCCCTATTAAGATCTTCGGGGCCCAAATCCACCTCTCTTACTATCCGATCACGAATTAATGCTAAACAGGACCATCATCATCATCTTAACGTAGTTTCCAGTTGTATCCAAGGCTTTTCCTTAGAGCCCGGGGCCCACTTACTCGTTCTTCTGTTTTCGATTTAGCTTATCCTCTTTTACGGCACCAATCCCAGAAGAAAGTATGCGGCAGAACATCGTTCGTCAATTAGCAGGTGTATCGGCCGGCAGATGATGTGTGGAGGAAAGGGCTTCCTCCAACAGAAAGGGAGGATCCTCCGAACAGGCAAGGTGATCGCGCCTGGTGGGCCGCGGCCCAACGGTTGTCGTTTAGATGTTGTATATATGTTATACTAGCGCAACAACTTCACTTTCGCGATTCAGGATTGGTAGTGACGTAGTGGTATAGATGTAGTTCAACTTGTTGTCGCTAGATGGCGCTGGGTATATATGGTATCGCCACAGATGTATGATCGACTATCGGATGAAAACAAGATATTACTTCGTATGTTTCCACATTAACCTTTTTAAGGTTGCTGTTAGCAATCACACTCAAACGTTAGATATTTTTTAACCTGTAGGTACCTACTATTAACCTTCATTACACAATCATTACATAAGTGAACTTTTGTACCTAAATCATTACTTTTACACAAAATATGTTATTAGCGTTAGTCAAGTGCGTTGTGAAATACCTACATGCTCATTAATTTATGAGAAATTATTCAACTTTGAAAAAGGAAGGGTAATTGATATACGCTTTATGTAACCTTCGGGGCAGTTTGTCAATGGTTCGGTAATGTTCATAGACAATAGAAAAGATAATATATTATTAAGTATACTTTGTTGAACACCAATTCGAATCATTTAGCTTACATCTTAAGTAACATTAATAATATGAAATATGTACAAAGAGCGGCCTTCGTGATTAGGTTTCCAAGAAACCTTTATAAGAGACTCTTGTCCGTCTGTCTGTCCGTAGTCCCTATTACTTAGGTGTATAAAAAATTAAGGTCCTGAGACACGATAAAAAGTGGCAAATTTAGATTTTCGCGAAAACTTGTAAATACCAAAATTTACCTTAATTTTCAACTTTTTGTTTTTCGAAATTTTTCCTTCTCTTAACCAAAATTGATAATTCTAGGTCAACCCAAACCAATTGGGTACTTCCGTACCCAATAGGTTTTGGGTCGAAAACCTAAATGGTAGTTTTGACCTATAATCACGAAATTTAACAAAAAGCAAGCAACAGCACAAATAAAGGAAAAGTACCAAAAAAAATATTTGAAAATGAAATTACTCTTTCAATTTAAAAGGTACGGAACCCTTCGTACGCGAGTCCGACTCGCACTTGGGCGGTTTTTTTATTTATCCGTTACTAAAACTAGGTATAGAGGAAAGAAATTCATGTATTTTACACAATGACTTAAAGCTTGTCTCGAAGGGACGAACTTACTTATCTGGCCGTAACAAAGTTGCGACTAGCCCGGCAGGGTATCCGAGATTTGGATGAATTCATAGCAAGGCTTCATAAACGCAAGTCTTCACGCTAGCACAACTCGTCATATTCTTCTGCAGACTTACTTCAAATCGTCTCATGTGAATTTTTACGCACTTGTGTAAGACATCAATACGTAACGTCCACAAATATCACGAGATATCGTAGAGTTCACCGGTTCGTTCCGGATCATAAAGTATACGTATATAGATCGAAAATTACAAGAAGCCGACCGTATGGGTTGTTTGTTCTAGTCTCTTGAATAATAACGCGTGTGACGAAATGACCTCAAATGGACGAGTTCTATGAACTGAATGATAGCAATGTGACACGTTGACTGCCCTTTTTTTTAGCGTGTGGAAACCCCCATGGGCTTCACCCCATCGGTGCCGACGATGGGGTGGGCGTGTCGGAATCTTTTTTTTTTTTTTTTACGTGCGGAAATCCCTTCGGATACCCCCCCGCTGGCCAGCGGGGGTGGTTATGTCGTGTCTCGACTAAAACCGCACGGTGTCCTCCCCAAGTGTCCGTTGCCGGGCACCCCGGGTAAGCCCTCGAAAGGATAACCCCAGGGACGTTGATTGCCCTTGCCAAACATATTGAGCGCATAATGTAATTTTTTTTTTATTACTAGCCACAACATTTCGTATGCGTGACCAAATTATACCTGCTTGTATCGCATCATCGTTGATTACCACAGACAATAAAATAAATAACAGATTCATTTGCATCTTTTTCATATGCCAGCATGAATAAAGTACATGATCTAACACGTCCATTAAATTTGAGAATATTTCAAAACCAATACGTAACAAATTTAGGTTCTGTCACTCAACTGGATTGACTGATCTCGCTAAAAAGACCTAGTATTTTATAAAACACATCACAAGCATAGATTTTATAATATTAGTTGATACGCCATATCTGAAGAATGCACCACCTCATACTGTAGTATCTTGCAATTGTGAATCAATCCTTTCACCTGCAATTACTATGATCGTTTTTGAGCAACTACATACATTGATTGATTGATTGATTGGATGATGTAAATATCGGTTTATGGAGGGAGATAAAATCATTCAATCGAATTATCAACAGCTATCGGAGCGGGAAGCCGCACGCGGCAAACCCTGGTCAGAACCATCTCCGGTCTCCATTTGTGTAATCCCGGGGATAACGGTTCGAGCTAGCCGCTACCACAGCTAGGATTGCACGCTCCTGTCTAGAGGTGTAGGGGGCATTGATACTCAAACAACGCTTAAGGGACGCTAACGTTGGTGGCTATGGCTGGTTGGGTCCCAGGAGTTTTCTTACTGGGCCGCACGAAAACACAGTCCCGCCCCTCCCAGCGTTTTTTTTTTCAGTATTTTGTTTTTATAAGTCAAGCAAAATCAAGTCAATATAGCTACCATAAAATATTATAACTTATGATTATCTAGCTGACCCAGCAAACTTCGTTCTGTCTTAGAATCAAGTTATGTTGGTTACCCTAATTTATTTCGTGAATATCTTCGGCATTAAAGACCCGAGCCGGCGTGAGGTTTTGGTCGGTTCGAGTCCGACCTGACCACCCCCGCTGGCCAGCGGGGAGTGAACCGCGGCGATTTCCGCAAAAAAAACACAAAAAGGAAAAAATCAAAAATCATGAAAATCGGTACCCATTGTCGAGTTTATCCCTGATCGAGAACGGGTGGACCGTGGATCACTAACACGACTTTGTTACATGTATATATATATATATAGATGATCCATTTACCCCAGGGTATAGGGCTCACTATCAAGCCTAGATATATCTGTTGATTAACTCTCAGGTTCGTTAGACAGGTCAGACGGTAATCGCTCTTGTGAAATATAATCAAACCAAATTTTGCAAAGGAGGAATAGAGAAGCGGATCCCGGGCTCCAAATGCAAGCTTTGCATGCAATCGGGATGCCTGCGTATGAGGAAGAATCTATTTAACCATTTTCCTTATAGCCCAGTTTTTTTAGGGTTCCGTTATCAAAAAGGATAAAACGGGACCCTATAACAAAGGCTCCGCTGTCTGTCCGTACGTTTGTTACCAGGCTATATCTCAAGAACCGTGATGAATAGACAGTTGAAAATTCCACATATGATGTATTTCTATTGCCGCTATAACAGGAAATAATAGAAACAAAGTAAAATAAATATTTAAGGGGGCTCCCATACAAGAAACGTGATTATCTTTGCCGATTTTTGGTCGATATTAATAACAGCAACTACAGTAGACGCTTAAAATATTGACGGCGTATATAAGTATTTATAATAAATAATTTGAAATTAAATGTTAATAGTTCTTAAGTTTAAATTTGAATTTATTAGAATTATAATATTTAATTTTTATTATATTTAATTAATATATTTAATAAATTTTATATTTTAATTGCTTTGCTTTGGATAAAAATTTCTTTATTCACTTCAAAAATGAAGACTCAAATTAAAATAAAATAAAATAAGGGGGTCTCCCATTGTTTACATAATTGTAGGAAACCCTTCGTGCGCGAGTCCTACTCGCACTTGGCCGGCTTTGTTTTGTGATACTCCAGCACCTGCAGGAATTCTGTGGGGATTGTATTCAGCGGGTGTCCCTATCCTACATTAGAATAGATTTCTCCATGGGCCTTTACGAGTTGAACCTCTGTGCCCATTTTTATTTCTCTCGTTGCTATTATTCTTTAGTGCTTTTATAAAAGTCTTATAGATCTCAGAATCCATCCATTAGCTTCGACATGGCAAGGCTACCTTCTGACTTAAGCTTCCCCCATTTCCTTGCAAAGCTCCCTGTCTAACGTCTCCCTTCTCAAACCCCTAGTCATCGTCCTCACACCTTTTCATAGGCCCACTACCTCCCCATCTCTTGGCATCGCAAATCGAGACCTCCATTTTTTATTTAATAACATTGATATAGAACACAATGACACCTTCATGGGAACCACATAATATATTATTTCCTTTCATTTTCATCTTAGATTGGATAACATCTTCAGTTTTAGCGCACGTCGTTGCTTGAGCAATCGGCTCGCCTTACGAACCTCTCTCCATGTCACAAGACACCATATTATGTAAATTATATTCGTATTTGTAATGCTTTGCCTCAGTAACAGTATCGGGTCCGGTAATTAGGTGATGTGATGTAAATTATTGTTATATATGTTGTTAAAGTATACTTGTATGGTTCGGTTCGGCTAGGTTTATAGGCCAAGATGTTGGGGCCCACGCCAAACTCACATGCAAGGCGGTAGATACACTTACTAATTGAGGGACAAGGCTCTGATAAAGGCGGACAGTCGAACGGCATCTATGCTATTACAAAATTTTTAATTAGTAGTGACTGTACATTGGTGACATTAAATAAAAATACTTCGATTATGTTATAATGTATAAGGCATAAGGTAAGGTAGGTATAAGGTATGGGTTATATTCCGCGGTAGCCTAGTGGTATGGGTAATGGACTGCTGAGACGAGGTCTCGGGTTCGATCCCAGGTTCCATGGCACACACCAATGACTTTTCGATGCTTTTCGAAGTTATGTGTGTACTTATCGCAGGTTTATACGTGCCCGGTTAATGGCAATAGGCTTGCCACCTATTACATTGGGACCTAAAACATAAACTGGCGAAATGTGGGTGCTAGCGCCTGTGCCTACCCCTTCGGAGATATAGGCGTGAGTTTATGTTATGTTATGTTATGTTATGTTATGTTATGTTATGTTATGTTATGTTATGGGGTGCCCGGCTTACCCGGGGTGCCCGGCAACGGACACTTGGGGAGGACACCGTGCGGTTTTAGTCGAGACACGACATAACCACCCCCGCTGGCCAGCGGGGGGGTATCCGAAGGGATTTCCGCACGTAAAAAAAAAAAAAAAAAAAAAAAAATGTTATGTTATGTTATGTTATGTTATGTTATGCTATGCTATGCTATGCTATGCTATGCTATGCTATGCTATGCTATGCTATGCTATGCTATGCTATGCTATGCTATGCTATGCTAAGCTATGCTATGCTATGCTATGCTATGCTATGCTATGCTATGCTATGCTATGCTATGTTATGTTATGTTATGTTATGTTATGTTATGTTATGTTATGTTATGTTATGTTATATTCTGAACACAAAAATGTTTTTTGGAATTTTTGTATGTTTGTTCACGATGGACGTAAAAACTACTGAACGAATTTTGATGCGGTTCTTTCTATTAGAAAGCTCTTGGTCAGACTTAAAATCTGCCGTATGTTTGATTGTAGTTGGTTAAGTAGACCACGAGATATGACCAAAAAACGATGACCGACATCCGCGCGAGTGTAGCCGCGGGTATCAGCTAGTAAATCAAATACAAGTAATGAAGGGAAGAAGCAGACCCCGGGCTTCAAAGTGCAAGTTATGGATGCAACCGGGATTAGCGCTCCGGTGAAGAAGAGAAATGGAGCATGAGGTATGCGCTAAAAGTCACATGTTATCAGTGGAGTAGGATACTATTCCGATTTTGTTAGGCTCCATCGGATACGGACACTTGGGGAGGACAGTGTCACATACAGCCCATGAAAAAGTACCAAATTGAAGGTAGAACCTAGGTCGACCCTCATTTCGTGGGACTGAAAAAGAAACTAATAGGGGTATTTAAGTATAAAGATTAATTATCAAGAATTCGGGGATCAATGAGATTCGGGAATGGACGAATTCGTTGATTGGGCAGATTTTTGGACTCGACCACAGAATAAATAATAGTAACTCGACGGATTCGCTACTCGGTAGAAAATTAACAGACGTGCACTAAATCTATATAATTAAATAAAAATGAAATTGATGCGTATTTTTTTATGTTCTTTATTGTCAGGATAAGGTTCTGAATACTATATGTTTGTAATTGAAACCTATCAAGCACACAGGGGCTACGCTATATAACGTATAACGATCAAATTTGTCTCGTCTCCTCGTGTACGAGGTTTTGAAATTTCACAGCCGAACTCTTATGGTGGTGCCTTTTATCATGATCATTATCCTCTGAACCAGTTCCCAACACAGTTGGCTGTCGCTTCAAGGAAAACCTTGAAGCGACAGCCATCTGACCTCAACAGCCCACTGGCGATATAGCTCTGTAGATTGTCGGAATTTTTAGGACTTAGTTCTTAAAGAGCTGGATTGAAAGAAAGAAAGAAAGAAAGAAGAAAGAAAAGAAAGAAAAATCTCTTTATTTTGGTGCAATACAATTTACATAACTAAAGTATAAAAACATATACTCCACATTGCACCAAAAAAGGAGCCAGTTCAGTGTAATGCCAGGCACAAGTACCTGACACAAATGCTTTGCGCTTGCACGTGTTTCCTTCTTCTTACAATCCCGGGTTCTTCAAGCGGGGCGTGCAAAAGCCGTTTGAGGCCGTCAAGACAGGGGCATTTTAGGATCGTCAGCATCTGGGATGGTGGCCCATATCTTCTGGACTTCACCCTAGCTTCTCACCATCCAGCGGGGTGCAGTGAATTAACGGAATGAATATTAAAAAAACCTGTCACCCATCGTAAGACAGAATTGGCTAGTATTACTTTATCTTGCAATATGCTAATGCATGTTCACAAATGCTTCTTTAGCCCAACACTATGCGGCGAGGACGCCGCAGACTCGTCTACGCCCAGGACTACCGGCCTCCGGGGCCTGAGGATGGCAGTTGGCCGACTCGCCGTCCTTACAGAGGCAGGCCGTGGCGGAGGTGTGTCGTGTGTGTCCTACACACGCCTGCCGGCGAGGCCGCCCTGGAGGCCAAGGTCCACCGATATCCCTGGGGTTATCCTTTCGAGGGCTTACCTGGGGTGCCCGGCAATGGACACTTGGGCAGGACACCGTGCGGTTTTAGTGAATGCACGACATATCCGCCCCCGCTGGCCGGCGGGGCGGAATCCGAAGGGATTTCCGCAAGTTAAAAAAAAAAACCCAACACTATGCAAGTTGCACACTATGCAACACTATGCATCTGGCAGACAAATTGTGAAAACAGCTTCTTTAGCCCAACACCCGCACCTTGTTGGGCTGACGAAGCTTTTGCGAGGACAAATTGTGAATTTGGACTCCGTTTCCTTCGTTTTCACAATTTGTCCGCTCGAAAGTCAGCTCAACACTATGCAGGTGCTGGGCTGAACAAGCATTTGTAAACACGCTATGCTAACCTATTCGGTTACAACTTAACCAAGATCCCCTAATCATCACAGTTCACTTTATTATGGTTGATTTAATTCTTATCATATTCAATTAAATTACCCAGCTCCAAAGTTTACGTGCTCATCAAAAATTGCATAAACATCTACGAGTTTCATCAGTAAGTGAACGGAATGGCATGAACAACGTACGCGTATACTGTACAGTCGTCCTCAGAAGTTGCTGAACACTAACAAATTGACAGTAAATCTTTACTAAAGATTTAGATCGGAAAAAGAGAACATCTAGAACGGGACTTGAACCCGCGACCAGTCCCTTACAGGGGGAATGCTCTGACTAGCTGAGCTATCTAGACACGTCCCAGATATATTATATACGTCTTGAGGCGACGCTGGAGCCATCTACCGTAATTCTTGCGAACTACGGAAACAATGATGACTCCGCCTAACTAAATAGCGGCGATAGCCCAGTGGCGTACGTAACGGACTGCTGGGACGAGGTCATGAGTTCGATCCCCAGTCGCCCCGGGTACACACCTCTGACTTTTTGTAGTTATGTGTGCATTCATAAATGTTAATTATCGCTCGCTTAATAATGTGCCCGGTAGATGGCAATAGGCTCGCCCCCTATTACATTGGGACCTTAACATAACTGGCGAATCGTGGGTGTGTAATACACATATCTGCCTACCCCTTCAGGGATACAGGTGTGAAGTTATGTTATGTCCGCCTAATTAATTCAATTAAATTTTTAAGTATTTTGTATGCTTACTTTTTTTAAACATTTAGATCGGAAAAAGAGTACATCTAGAACGGGACTTCAACCCGCGACCAGTCCCTTACAGGGGGAATGCTCTGACCAGCTGAGCTATCTAGACACGTCCCAGATATTCGAAATTCTCCGATATATTATATACGTCTTGAGGCGACGCTGGAGCCATCTACCATAATTCTTGCGAACTACGGAAACAATGAATAACTTTACAGTCATTTTTAAACATTGTTTTTGATGACTCCGCCTAATTAATTCCGATCTAAATCTTTAGAAAAAGTAAGCAGACAAAATGCTTAAAAATTTAATTGAATAAATCTTTACATTAAAATAAATCCATAAATATTTGATGTACAATTAATTACTTTTGTAGGATCTCTTCAGTGGACATATTTAACATGTTTCAATTTTTATTTATTATTTTATATAGTTTTAGAGTTTATAGGTGGTCGGTAACTGGGGTGCGATTGGTTGGATCACCTCCAAGTTTGGTGCACCCTGGGCAACGTGGGCGATGACGCATCATTGATTGCTGGCGTCAACGTCAACGGCCAAGAGTCTGACCAACCGGCCCTATTCAGGGCCAGCTGACCCCATTGCACGAGGGGGTCGGGGTATGGCGGGCCTTCAAGGCCCGCGGGGGTGGTTGCTCCAGGTACCCCTCTGCTGTTATCAGAGGGGACACTGCGAATGGCACAGGGTCAGTCGGGGTGCGAGGGATATGCTCTATGGGTAACCTTACACCCCGGCGTCTGTAGACCCGAGACGGCGTGCGGCTTTAGTCGGTTCAAGCCCGACATAAACGCCCCCGCTGGCCGGCGGGGGGGTTTCCGAAGGGATTTCCGCACATATAAAAAAAAAAAGGTGGTTGGTAACTTGGAATGTGTTACGGTAATACTGATGGCGACTGTACTTACGTATTAAGGAATTAGTGTTTTATTTTGGACCACTTACTCAAATGTGGGGTAATGAGAACAGAATACTGACGAAAAAGACACATTCTTTTTACATAATTTGCTATTATATGTACATTATGTATGAGTTTGTTTATTTTTCACAGATATTGTGCAAACCTTTACAAATTAGATACATACTCTGCTTCGATTATTTGGGGTGGTGGTCTAGCGTGTGTCTATAATGGCAGGGACTGGTCAGGAGTCACGGATTTCGATGATATTATTAAATACTCTAGGACAAATAACACAACGCCATCTAGACCCAAACTAAGCAGTGCTTGTCATATGAGTTCGAGAATGCGGATAAACATACTTAGATAAAAAAAATTGTAAATAAATACATATTATACATAGAAACACCCAGACCTATCCAAATTTATTATTATTATTATTATTATTTATTAGCAGGCAGGCAGTTGAGACAACTGTTAGTTGCCTGTATCCAGTTATCCATTGTTGGTTTTTTTATCAGTTATAAGTTTATCAAGTTTGTTTTTAAATTGGTTTGTGGATTTAGCATTTACAACATCTTCTGGCAATTTGTTCCAAGCCTCCACCACCCTGTTATAGACTTAGCAGTCGAACGCACTACCGCTACACCACAGAGGTTGTCTTGTTGTATTATCACTCGCTGTAAATATTTGCATACATTTACGCACCGGGAGTCGGCAGGTATAGCGTACTTTAGGCTAGGCCAGCATTGGACTGCAATAGGCTAATGGAAATGCCTTATATCCCCGAATCCATATCATATACAGTAATTAACAGACGCTCTGAACAAATTGCAGCGGCGTGCAGCGGGCCTACCATGACGCGCATAGGCAAATCAGTTTTTTTTCTTCTAAAAGAATATTAGTAACCGAAATTACTAATATTCCCCCTAACCCCTCCAGCTAAGCTAAATTGCTTGTGTTAGGAGTGGGTTCACGTCGGTAGGGTAATGGCCAGGATTCGAACCTGGGACCTCTTGATCGTAGAGTCGACTCCTTAACCACTAAGCTACCGACGCTTGGGTAGCGGTTCAGAGGGAGAGAGAGAATGAGACAAAAATATATAGGGTCTATAGCTCCATCACTCTCATTCTGAACCGCTGCCCAAAACTGAATGGCTTAATGTACGTCATGGTAGGGCCGTAGTTCCCTTTTTTATCTGAGGTCTTGAAGTCACCAACACCCTTAAACCTTTGCAATTGCGTAAAGACGTTAAATCTTTGACATTATTTTACTGCTAAAGCGGCGATAGCCCAGTGGCATACGTAACGGACTGCTGTGACGAGGTCTCGAGTTCGATCCCCAGTCGCCCCGGGCAGACACCTCTGACTTTTCGTAGTTATGTGTGCATTAATAAATCAAATAAATGTTAATTATCGTTCGCTTAATAATGTGCCCGGTAGATGGCAATAGGCTCGCCCACTATTACATTGGGACCTTAACATAACTGGCGAATCGTGGGAGTGTAATACACCACTGCCTACCCTTTCGGGGATACAGGCGTGAAGTTATGTTATTTTAATGCTTCTATCACGGCGAGTGTCTTGAGGAGATCTTACCATTAATCACCCCCCTTTTTATAGGAGTGACTGCTGTCTAACCCCCCACTTCGTCAATCAGCAGGTGGACAGGACCGGCTTGCAGATGCGGTTGACTTCTCGATTCATTGCCATTTTTACCTATTGACTAGTTCTTAAAACCTTTAAGTGCGATTTAGCATAAAAAGTCCCGATAAAGACGTACGCTTAAATTACTATTGGAGACTTCTTAAAAAAGTTATTATAGAGACAAAATCCATGTGAAGGCGACTGTCCATTATTTATACTAATTCGGACTGTATTTAAATACATATGACTATGACTTTTCTAAATACATATTCAATTTTAGCGAAAGCCTGTTTAAGTGCCTAATATGTTATTAACTGTCAACAATTTTAGTCGTCACGCAATTTTTTTTTTAATATTTGTTCCGTCAATTGACTGCACCCCGCTGGATGGTGAGAAGCTAGGGTGAAGTCCAGAAGATATGGGCCACCATCCCAGATGCTGACGATCCTAAAATGGTCCGACCTTGACGGCCTCAGCTTTTTCACGCCCCGCTTGAAGAACTCGGGATTGTAAGAAGAAGGGAACACGTGCGCGGGCAGAGCATTCCAGCTCTTTATCGTGCGACAAAGACAGGGAGCACCGAACCGCTGAGTTCGGGACGGTATGATTTCCACCGTGTTCGGATGGCATCGCAGTCCAGCACGTGTTGTTCTGGATCGAAATAGAGAAGGTGGGATTCGTTGAAAGAGCTCCTCAGAACACTCGCCGTGGTAGAGGCGGTAAAATACAGCCAGAGAGGCAATGTCTCTACGCAGCTGCAGAGATTCTAAGCTATTAGTAATCTCAGGACTCCCAATGATACGGATGGCACGCCGCTGCAATCTGTCTAGAGCATCTAATAAATACTTTGCGGAGCCATCCCAGATATGAGAGCAGTATTCCACGCACGGGCGAATTTGCGTCTTGTACAAAAGACACCGCTGTTCCGGCGTGAAAAACCATCTCACCCTGTTCAGAACTCCGAGTTTTCGTGAAGCTGTTTTGATGACGCTCTCGATGTAGTTTTTATTGTTCAGTTTGCAGCGAACCTCCATTCCGAGCATGTTAATGTGGTCTTGCAGTGGTAGCAGTGTGTTCTGAAGAGTTGGGAGAGGAAGGAAGGAGGGTACCTTAGCTGTAAACGCGCACGCTTGTGTTTTATTGGCATTGAACTCGACCAAGTTCTCAGATCCCCATTGGGAAATGCGGGCCAGGACGCGGTCGAGCTCAGTGACAAGTTGTCGTCTGTTTTCCTCAATGTCGGTCCGCTTGGCCGCAGGGTGTCCGTAGTATCCCCCATGCAGAGTGCTATCGTCTGCATAGCAATGAATGCTGCCAGTAGACAGCATGTCATTGATATGCAGAAGAAAGAGAGTGGGCGATCGGACGGACCCCTGAGGCACGCCAGCATTAACCTGCATGAATTCTGAAGCGCAGCCGTCACAGAGAACTCGGATGCTGCGCTCATGCAGGAAGCTGGCAACCCAATTGCACAATCGAGTAGGCAGGCCGTAGGCCAGAAGCTTGGAAAGAAGTGAGCTGTGCCAGACTCTATCGAAAGCTTTGGCAATATCAAGGCTAATAGCCAATGACTCGTCATGCCTGTCCATAGCCGCACCCCAGAGATGCGTGACGTACGCCAGAAGATCACCCGTTGACCGCCATATTGCCGGTCATTAATTAAAGAGTGATTTTCAAATTTCAAATTTCGCGTTGTAGACCTTTTTCTCACCTGTGGCCTCATATTATCTGGCACTTCTTTAATAAATACAGTCATAATAAACCCACTTACAAACTACACCATAATATTCATATATACATATACGTTTGTGACTACTGGAGCCGACAAACGCAACGATTAACAATCTTTATTTCCTTTCTGGAATTTGTGTTCGGTTAAATTCACCCCTTTTCAATTTATATCTGTAGTTGCAATGTTCTACATGACAACATCATACAATATGATTAATGTAAACTTATTTGAGTTACTACATATGTTTCAAGGTACGGCACATTACTACCGCTCACTCTCACCAACGCCAATCAAAGGTTGCCTTTTTTTTTTCACATCGGCCTGTGTGGCCGGGGAACCTGATGTGCCCTAGAAAGGATATCCCAGAGATTCCGGCCGGCCCCGGCCGCCAGTAGTGGTGACCCCGACGTAATGTTAGGGATCTAAATCCCCCCTCCCCTATAGAGAAGCGCGCGCGGAAACACAAAGCGCCGCCACCCTGGGCCTGCTTCTGCTAGGGTGAGGCTAGCAATCAAAGGTTGCCTGGCTGCAATCGCTGCTTCTTTAAATTTCATATATTAACATTTTTGACTTCGTCACCCTCCGAACCTCTTTCCAACTTAGTTGGGGTCGGTTTTCAATCTAACTACTTCGTGTACAATAAAAATAAATACATAAATCAAAACATGCTGGGCTTAAACGCCCGTAAAAGCCAAAATAAACCAAATATGTAATGAAGTTACAGGAGAGCGGACCACTTTTTTTTTCCGTGCGGAATTCACTTTGTATACCCCTCTGCCGGCCAGCGGGGGTGGTTATGTCGGACTTGAACCGACTAATACCGCACGCAATCTCGTGTCTTCAAACGCCAGGGTATAAGATAGCCCATAAGGCATTTCCTTCGCACCCCGGCTGACCCAGGGCCATCTCTGGTTTCGAGATGCCCCCTCGACTTTGGGAGGAGAATAGGCCCCGATCTCTAAAGTGCAAGCGTTGGGTACAACGCTTCTACGGTTGCCCCAATCCCGAGAGGAAAGACTGCCCCAGAGCCTAGTCCGTGAGTAGCTTGGGCCCCGAAGATATTGATGGTTTCTCATACGCCCTATACCTTCGGGTATATACAGGCTTACAAAGCCCACCCTTACTCAGCCCACCTCTATTTTGTAAAACACGAGAAGGTAATTGCCTCACACATGGGCTAGTAGACTTCTTCAATAAAAAACCGTATAGTGGTAAAACTTTCTATTTAACTAAGTCAAGTATCCGATTTCCATTCCATTCCATTTCCATTTTTCTTTTTATATTTAGGGCACGTCAATTTGACTTCACCTCGCCTGATGGTAAGCTGAAGGTAAAGTCTCAGGAAAGAGGGTCACCATTACATACACGTACCATGTTAACAATGGTGGCACTCAGCTTGACGGACTCATCAGAAGAGGATTGTCGTCGCAGCACCGCGTGACACCCACCGGTCCCACTAGTGCTGCGACCACAATCCCCCTGCCCGGCTATGCTTATTTAACACATTGAGGAAATGTAATTACCTCATTGATCTGATATAACCCTATGTTGTGTAATTGACAACATTTTCGTGTTACAACAGTTTAGAATCTTTATCGGCCGATAGGCGAATATTGGGCAATACTAAAACGGTAATATTATAACATCATGGTCATCATAGCAAAGACTAAAAAAATGAATTTTCATAAAATATATAATAACAGATATGACATGAAATTTAAGGTATTGATTATAGCTTTGTTCCAAAACTATGAAAAGGATATTACTATGCATAAGCATTAGCTAATTTTATAAATATTATAATCATGAAACTTCAATAACACAACAATAACTTCTGAAGAGATTAAAATGAAATTTGGCAAACAGTAATGGTTATAACCTGGATGAACGAAAAGGATTGGAAAATGAAATAGTAGATTGTTACACAAGGGTTGAAAGTCAGCCATTTCACCCGAGATAATAGTTCGAGGGTGAAATGGTGACATTCACCCGAGGTAAACACTCTACTTTTCATTTCGACTATGTGAGGAAATTAAAATACTACACACACATTTAATGAAACAGGTATATTGATAATCAATTAAAATTTACAGTAAAATTGGAAAAAATGGAAATAGTTTATTAACAACAGCTTTTGCCTGTTCTTTATTCTCATCGGGAGTTAAATTAATATCCATGTCACCGGAATCACTTCCCGAAACCATTTTTGACCACAATTAACACAAGGTATTTATTTATATTGAATCTCGTTTTCCCGCTAATTATTTAGCAAACTTAAATGGGTTTTTTTTAAATTCTGAAAAAAAGTTATACTACACGTACCTTTTTTTTTCTTTTTCGTGCGGAAATCCCCTCGGATAATACTACACGTACCTACATACTGCCAAAATTAGAAAAGTTTTGAAAATCGAATCTATTGGTTACATTGTAATCGAGTTGGTCACGAGATGTGCATCTAAGCGGCCATGTAAGCATCATGATATCAAGGCAAATCGAAACAGTAGTATAAACCTAAGTGGTGTCCCCACCAATACCTTTAGGACAAAGCCAACCTAAGCGTTGGTAGCTTAGTGGTTAATATGACATAACTTAATTATCATGGACTCCATGGCGAAACCTTAAATTAAAAAAAAATTACTTTCCGCCCTAGGGACGAAATAAGCTACTTTCCACCCCGCTATCTACCCATGAAAATTCAACTTTCCGAACAGGAGAGATGAAAAAAAAATTTTTTATCTGTGCGTCCAATTCTGAAGAAAATGCGGGCAGAAACTAGTCTAAATATATAATATCTTTGGTGAAAAAACGAACAAAGATATCTTTGTTAGTTTTTCACCCGTTCATCCAATTGAGATGAACATCTGGGCAGTAGTTCTACATATCCCTGAAATTAATTCTGAGTAGTAAGTTATAAATGCCAGTCCTAGGCTCTAGATGATAAAAGAAAGTCTTGTGATAAAGGTTTAGATCCTAAAAGCCTATATGCATAAGGTGAGTGTCATGGTGACTCCCCTATTTTTAAGGAGAACGAACCGATTTATTTAAAAGTTAACATTTCGCTAACCTAAAATAATCCTAACCTTATTACACTACCAGAAAACAAAATAAAAGTTTAATGTTTGTCGTGTCTGCATACTAATAGCCTAATCTATGTGGCGCCGAATATAGAGAATATCGCGGATACATTATGCGTGGTGCGCGCTGGCCCTTCTGATTTGAACTAGTGAACTCGTTTGGGTTCATAGCACTTGTGATAGTGTGTCATCGATGATTGTATCTTGTTAATCAACTTGTATTATTCCATTACTTATGAATTATTAGCTGTTGCCCAAAGTTAACCACGTGTATTTATCTCGTTCTTGCGTCTCAGAAAAACCTATTCCCGGAATAAAAAATAGTCTATGTAATCATCATCAGAATTGTGGTCTCCTCTGTTTATTATTTTATGTATTGACGGCCTCTGTGGCGTAGCGGTAGTGCATTCGACTGCTATGACAGGGGGCGCGGTTTCGATTCCCGCTCAGTGCAAACTTTTGTATGCATGAATATGTCTATTTGCATAGGTGTTTCTATGTATAATATGTATATATTTACAAAAAAAAAGTATATAAGTATGTTTATCCGCATTCTGGAACCCATAACACAAGCTAGTTAAACTATGCTTACTTTGGGTGTCGAATGTCGTAGAATATTTATTTTATTTATTTATTTATTCATAGAATAAACAAGCTTATTGATAATAATGTTGTACAGTACCCTTAACGTGTGGGCGTCACCGCGGGGCACAACTATCTATTTTCGAAACATTTGAATATACATATTTCTTACTTTAAGTACATTTCTTATTGCTGATAATAAATTAACTGTCTTTGATGAATTTTGAACAAACAAAACGACTACATCACGATATTGAATTTGTAATATACTTTCTAATGTTAAGAAAAGTGAGTTTTATAAATTATTAAAATTCATTGAAGGGTTGATAGCTTAGTGGTCAAGAAGTCGGCCTTAGGATTGAGAGGTCCCAGGTTCGAATCCTGGCCATTACACTGCCGATGTGAACCCACTCTTAACACAAACAATTCAGCTTAGCTCAAGGGGTTAGGGGAATAGGTACTAGTAATTTCGGTTACTATCAGTTTAATTAATAATAATTTACAGGAATTAACGCCATCGTTACTTTGAACCAGTACAATTACAGTACAATTTCGGTTACTAACACTTTAATTAATAATAATTTACAGGAATTAACGCCATCGTTACTTTGATCCAGTACAATTTCGGTTACTATCAATTTAATTAATAATAATTTACAGGAATTAACGCCATCGTTACTTTGAACCAGTAACTAGTTACTCTGAAAAGATAACAAGCTATGGTCAGTTTGTCTGCTGTGTTTCAAATGATTTGTTGACTAAAAGCATCAATCACATCAAAAATCCCATGAGAGCGCCACGATAAATTCAACTGTGAGAGTTGTAATGAATCAACTGACTTTACAGTTACAGTTACTGTTTTCTGTTACAGTCATTAATCAATGAATGACATTGGTTACAAATGTCAGTCCATACTTAAACCATCATTATGGTCTTATTTGACCTTGGTCCTACTTGACCTTGGTTCCCCTTGACCTTGAAACTCCACATCGGTTAATGTTAAACAGACACAGATCCCTACTTACCTCCTTGTATAAAAACTACGTGAAGGTATGTAGCACAATCCTTTTTTAAGACCAGTTTCTTAGTAGTATTTGTAATTCAAATAAATGGAGAGGTGTTATTTAACTAAATTAAAGTTAATTTGGTACATCTAAGTAAATTATAAATGATTCAACGATGAAGAAATAGTGTAGGAATAGGTTACGAACTTGTCCTTTTATATTTGTACTAAATAGGACACACTGAAAGTTTACAACTTTTATCATAAATAAATAAATATTCTATAACATTTTACATAGCGCTATCTAAATCCAAAGTGAGCATAGATTAACTAGCTTGTGTCATGGGTTCTAGACGCATGCTAGAACCCAATAGATAAACATACTTAGATATATTTCTTTTTTTGTAAATGCATACGCGTTATACATAGAAATAAATGCAAATTTACATATTCATGCATACAAATATTTTCACTGAGCGAGAATCGAACCCGCGACCTCTGACCAAACGCTTTACAGGTACTCTACAAAGTGACGCGAGCGAGGACTCAAGGCTGCACACGCTGGCGGACTGCCCGGCGTGGGAGGCGCCGAGGTGTGACCTCGTGGCAGCCATCGGGGTGGGAGTCCTCTCGCTCGGCAGCATGATTGCGGCAATGGAGCGGAGCGCGAGCGCGTGGGCCGCCGCTACCTCGGCGAAGCGCGTCCGGGAGAGGTTTAGAACTCTCCCGGCCCGCCGAGCCCGCAACATGCTCGCCGCGCGTCGCAGGCGACTCAGGCACCGGAGGTTAACGACCTCCGTCCTCCATGAGCGCAGGCCTGGGGGTGGCAGGTGAGGCCGCCTGTCACCCCAGCAGAAGCAGGCCGGGACGGTGGGGCGACTAGCGCCCCCCAAACCGGGGCAAGACGGGGACACCGTGGTTCCCAAACCCGAGGGGGCCATTTCGAAACCGGAGATGGCCCAGGGTCAGTCGGGGTGCGAGGGATATGCTCTATGGGCAACCTTAACACCCTGGCGTCTGTAGACCCGAGACGGCGTGCGGTTTTAGTCGGTTCAAGCCCGACATAACCGCCCCCGCTGGCCGACGGGGGGGTATCCGAAGGGATTTCCGCACGAAAAAAAAAATGCTCTATGGGCAACCTTTCACCCCGGCGTCTGTAGACCCGAGACGGCGTACGGTTTTAGTCGGTTCAAGCCCGACATAACCGCCCCCGCTGGCCGGCGGGGGGATATCCGACGGGATTTCCGCACGAAAAAAAAAAAAGGTACCACCGTGCACGATTGCGAAAAACCCTCCATAGTAATCCAATTTCGGTTTGATTGCGTTCAGGGGTCAGCAAGTGCATAGCCGGGCAGAGGGATTGTGGTCGCAGCACTAGTGGGACCGGTGGGTGTCACGCGGTGCTGCGACGACAATTCTCTTCTGATGAGGCCGTCAAGCTGAGTGCCACCATTGTTAACATGGTACGTGTATATAATGGTGACCCTCTTTCCTGAGACTTTACCTTCAGCTTACCTCAGGCGATTTAAAAGTGAAGTAGATAGTCGTATATACGACTACCTAAAACCTCATTAATTGATCACAATTTACTGACTTTAATTATTAACCTGTAATCAAAGTTTGGTGGGATATCATTTTACCAAATGTTCATTCATAAATTACAATTCTGAAAACATTTTATGGTGACGATATTTTATGATCAATAGTTTTCAAGTAGTCAATTTTGCCAGGGGTGCCCGGCAATGGACGCATGGGAAAGATACCGTGTGGTTTTAGCCGGTTCGATTTCGACATACCTACCTCATCGCTGGCACCGGTGGGGAGAAGCCCGTAGGGGCTTCCACACGTAAAAAAAAGAAGAAACAAGCTAGTTGCTCTTATAAAAGTTGTAAGTCTAAGTCAAATCAAACGGAGGAGAAGGGGTAAGTGAACAATCCGTATGAAAGGAAGAAATTCACCTTTCCAGGATGGATCCAGATAGCTCAGTCAATCGGTGTATTCCCCCTAGAAATCACGGATTTAAATATGACTTTTCCGATGGAAATCCAAAGGGAATAGTTTTCTCGCGACCGAAACGTCGAAAGCACCGATATTCACGGCGCTTACGCGATTCGTTCTATGTAGTTTCCGTTGAATGGATGATAAAAAAATAAACATATTTTAATCCTGTATAACTGGTCTAGTATACATAGATAACTTAGCTGAATAGTGTAAGTGTGTACACACTAAACAAGATATACAAATAGTGCACATTGCAGTAAGTTAAGTAATGTTTAATACACTTAAGTTATTTAGAAACTAGGCTAACGAGTCGTATAAAATGGTAGCGATTTGGCGTGTATAACGCAATAATCGAAGCATCATTTGATTTGAACTGTAGTGTATAATGTTTACAAACATTTCGTTACTATGTTATTAGAAAATCATGCTCAATAGAGACAGGCGCGTAAGGCCTGATTAATACAGGATAGGCAGGAGGCATGAGGCAAGCTTAAGGCATGCTTAAGGCGTAGCACGGACGCCTGCTCATCAAAACGTTTTCATACAAAATGTACGAAAGCGATGCATTGTAAATTACACAGAAAAGGAGTGGCGACGGCCAGCCTCTTGGTCACTTCTTCCGCGTCGATTACAGGCGAGACTGGAGTGACGTACAAGAGGCGCGCTAGAAGCAAAAGTCAATCTGTGGCGCATCGTACCGTCTCCTCGCTTTACGCTGTCTTTAAGCTTGCCTTTTCTGTACAATTCACGCCTTAACCACACCACGCCTTAAGTTTGCCTTACGCCTCCTGCCTTTTCGATAGAATTCACACCTTACATAATAAACAAAGCATCGTTTGATTGGAACTGTAGTGTATATTTATAATGTTTACAAATATTTCGTTCCTATGTTATTAGAAAATCATGCGCTAAATTGACAGACGGTTTGCAATCGAGGCGTGTGGGTTCGAATTAAGTAAACTTAACTGTATGATGATTTTCTAGAGGATGTGTGGGTTGAATGATGTGTAAACCTCTTGAGTCATGAAATATGTTTTTCTAATGGTACCTACTAATAATAATAAATATTGTGGTGGACCCAGTGGTAGTGTTAGGCCCACAACGCACTTGCGACTAGCCGCAAGTGCGTTGTGAGCCTTAGATGTACAACGCACTTGCAGGAAGCCGTAATGTGACCTGCCGTATCAAGATCATTTTCTATTATATAAATAAAATGAATTTTGGTATGTTTGTTTGTCCTCTATGCGTACCTGAAATATTGATCAGATTGCATTGAAACATGAATATCATAATTTACTCGCATATACCCGTAAAAGTTCATAATATAAAAATATCATACTCATAGCGATTGCCTTGTTACGTCCAAACTATGTTTGACCCTGAGGTCCGCTTATTGTTTTTGATTCGACTCTGACCTCCCAACCCTGAGAGGAAAACCTGCGCCAGAACCTCGTCCGTTGTTTAACAGGTACACCGACTAGAGAGTGAGGTTGGATTAGGCCTCAAGAATGTTAGTAAGGCCCTCTAAATCTCGTAATAATATAATAAATAATAATATAAAAATAGAAAGACTGGACCGCAGTCTGGAAAAAACGCAGTTGGAATAGGTATTAGTGAAACACACACATTCCCAGCCAGGACAAAAATTAAATTGATTTACCCGAACCTTATAAAATACTTCCGGAGACTCTTAACACCGCAATCTAAAAAATCGATAAATTGAACAACGCCATCTAGTGAACGACTTAGAACTAAATATTCCGCACACCATGGACATAATGGCCATAACAACAATTAAGGCTAATAATGATAATTTAATCGATAGTCTTACAATTAGATAACCGCCCATCATGAGCGAATTACAACCAAGCCTGGAAGGCGTTACCAGAGCTCGTGGACTGTATAAATATCTCAAATATAAACTATTAAATAAAAAGAGAAGAAGACCGAATGGTTAGGCAGAGGAACATAAGCCATGAATAAATACCCACATTTGACCTACCTAAATATACTAACACCTACGTGTTTGTGAGTGTGTGTGCGTTACTGGTAGTGTTACTGAATGGATAAATATTCTCTGCCAATTAACTAAATTATTCTTACAAAGAAAATATACCGTCTTTCAGGTCATCCAAGTCAAGGCCGACAAATAAAGTGTGGAGGCATAGGTAATTATTACGTTTACCACTGGTGTTATAAGGCCGTCTGTTGCATCGTACGTGTGCACGCATGCTGACGTCTGTTTCATGCAAATAATATGGAGCGTTTTTCGTCCAAATACTTCGCACAAAAGTCATGCCAAGAAAACTACATAAGATTTACACGACGTGCGAGCGCCCGCATGCCTAACACGCACGATTCGGCGCAGGCCCTAAGCCTTCAAACCTTATTACTGTTATTGCATCTTGTAGCAATTGTAGCAACTAGAGCTCGAAGGTTATTACTTTTCAATTCGTGAAAAGAATTAAATGTAGTGTCCTTGCATGTTTTATTATATTACCAAATGATGAACGAGATTTTAATCGCTTTGCAGGCTGGCAAAAGCGTTTTATGTGTTCTTATAGATTTATATCGAAAAAGAGAACATCCAGGACGGGACTTGAACCCGCGACCAGTCCCTTCCAGGGGGAATATTCTGACCAACTGAGCTATCTGGATACATCATAGATATTCGAAATTTATTGATATATTATACGTCTCGTAGTGACGCTGGAGCCATCTTTCGTTTTTTTTTTATATTTACGACACGTCAATTTGACTTCACCTCGCCTGATGGTAAGCTGAAGGTAAAGTCTCAGGAAAGAGGGTCACCATTACATACACGTACCATGTTAACAATGGTGGCACTCAGCTTGACGGCCTCATCAAAAGAGGATTGTCGTCGCAGCACCGCGTGAAACCCATCGGTCCCACTAGTGCTGCGACCACAATCCCCCTGCCCGGCTATGCACTTGCTGACCCCTAACGCAATCAAACCGAAATTGGATTACTATGGAGGGTTTTTCGCAATCGTGCACGGTGGTACCCACCCGGCCGAATTTTATGACAAATTTGTGTCATCAAATTTCTACCACCATGTACCACCATCTACCGTAATTCTTGCGGACTACTGAAAGATTGAATGATGTTACAATCATTTTCACCTTCGAAACCCGGATACCCAAGGCTATCTCCGGTTTTGCTTGAAGTAGCCTGCATTGCGTACAGGATCCGTTTTTTCTTTTGAGCTATGGAACGCTGAAACTAGTCAAAAAGTAACAATAACGCAGTTATCCGTACTGGCTGTATAGATCTTATCACTTCGTAAACACCATGTAATAACACCGTAAATAATGATATCTTCACATTGTATAATCGATTTCATGTATTGACGAAGATGCTTCGAAAGCCCGAAGGTCACCGAATTCCCCAATCGAATAGTTAGAGAGAAATCGCTGTTTACGTAGCGAACTACTGCATAAATGTCCAGTGAATTAGGTATTCACTGGGTTAAATCTGTTTAAATAGTAATTAGTTTTAATAGTAAGCGGGTTAACTTAAGGTGCCTTTACACAGAGGCTTCTGTTCTTCGAATTGGAGATGGAGATTAAGTTGAAGAAAAAGAAATATGTCTTGAATGAGAACCTCAAGGCAAAGAAGAGTTTATCAGTATGTGTATGTGTGGAAACTTGTAATTGGCCCTCTTGTAGTATATATTTGTTTGTAAAGTAACCGTTAGCTGTAAGTTTCCCTAAAATATAATAAATAAATAACCAGTGGCGAGAACCATAATAGTTCTGACGAATGGGTTTTTATCTCTGGGATGACTATGCACAATACTTATTAGATGCACTCGACAGATTACAGCAGCAACGTGCCATTCGTATCATTGGGAGTTCAGAGGTTACTAACACGTTAGAACCTATAGTAGAGTTTCGTAGAGATGTTACCTCTCTGGCTGGAATTTGTCGGGAAGTGCTCTAATGACTAATCCCACCCTCCCTTCTATCCAGAACAACATATGCTGGACGGTAGTGTCACCCACATACGGTACAAACAATACCGTCTCGAACCAATGGATTTGGCACTTTCTTTCTTTGTCACACGATAAAGAACTAGAATACTCTAGCCGCACACGTGTTTCCTTCTTCTTATAATCCCGTGTTCTTTAAGCAGGGCGTGAAAAAGCATCTGTCGAGGCCGAGCTCGCTGGACGGTAAGACCAGTCACCGGGGCGCAGTCAGTTGACGAACTGAATATGAAAAATAAAACCTGAAGACGGGAAGCTGATGTGACGCTTACAGATATAACCATAATTACAGTGAACTATGAGTCTCACTCTTTATTTTTTTTTTTTAAAAGAATAATAGTAACCGAAATTACTAATATTCCCCCTAACTCCTCCAGCTAAGCTTAATTGCTTGTGTTAGGAGTGGGTTCACGTCGGTAGTGTAATGGCCAGGATTCGAACCCGGGACCTCTCGATCATAGGGTCGACTCCTTAACCACTTAGCTACCGACGTTTACGTCTGTCAAATGAAAAATAAGGAAGGAAGGAAGTTAATATAATTCATACTTAAGTCGAAGTTACGATCAGATTACTGAACTGCCCCTTAAACATTGAAATCAACATCATACTTATATAAGAATCGTTAGCATTTTTATTACTCCTTGTTTCTTATACTTTAACAAATAAGAAATATAGAAAGATAATACAAACAAACCATCCCAAGATGGAGAACGCCATGCTGGCATGTATAGGTGAATTAATTTTCCCCGGTGAAATAATTAACCTTAATATTCCTACGAAGGGCGTTCAATAACTTCTTGTTTAAAGCAAAAAAGCAAAGAGCAGATTTAATGCCTTTTAATATTTTTTAATGGAAAGGAAACAGGATTAGAATGTTCTACATCTGATAGTATTTATACAGTCCAGACTTAACCGCAGTAGTCCTGCGGTGTGAGTCAAGAACAAGACGTTTATTAAAAAGAAAAGAAATATCCCGCGGCTAACGCCACAACACTAAAAATTTTCAACATAATCTATGATTGGCTTCTAAGTGACATTTACTTTGATGCAATGTCTTCTGTTGAAAATTATGACCAATCGCATCACTTAAGATTTATAATCGCATCACTGTTTGAATGACGTGATTGGTCTAAATATGTGAGAGTTTGGTGACACTAGAACTTTATTTTTCTGCCCTCGGATACTCCCCCGCCGGCTAGCGGAGGAGGTTATGTCAGGCTTGAACCGACTAAAACCGCACGCTGTCTCGGGTCTTCAGACGCCGGGGTGTAAGGTTGCCCATAAGGCATTTCCCTTGCACTCCGACTGACCCTGGAGCATCTCCGGTTTCGAGATGGCCCCCTCGGGTTTGGCAACCACGGTGTCCCCAGCTTGCCCCCGGAAAGGGGGGGGGGGGTACTAGTCGCTCCGCCGCCCGGCCTGCTTCTGCTGGGGTGACAGGCGACCTCATCTGCCACCCCCAAGCCTGGGTGACACTTGTACCTACTTTTTTATATATATTTTTTAAATTTATAAGCCCGCGTTCGAGCACTATCTCACCTGTTGATAAATAATGATGTGGTCGGCGACAGAACACGTTTGTCTTGTAGCAACCTATTCACCGTAAACATGAGGGTAATAGCTTTCTAAACCCCACGGTGGGTCTACCTGTTCACATAGCCAAGGCCTGGTGGGGATCCTGGGGATTCCCTTCCTAGTGTTTATCCGGTGTTCCCCCATAACAAGTATCCCTGACGGGAAAACCGTGTGGTTTCAGTCGATCCGATTTCGATATAACCACTTCATCGTTAGCTCCGATGAGGTGGTACCCGTAGGAGAGTTTCTAACATAACATAACATAACTTCACGCCTGTAACCTCTAAGGGGTAGGCAGAGGTGTAAAGCATAAATAAATTATAGCTTTCTGGAATCAGACTCACAGTCACAACCCCAATCATTATGCCAGTTCCCATACTAACGAGGAATTAAGAGTTCTACATATTAATGTTAAATTCAATGGTGGTCCAACACATCATCTATTTACGCACTGCTTTACTAATTGCGTTATCATTTCAAAGAGCAGCTCAATATGTCACATTATGTAAGACACAAAGCTGATGGATTAGCCCCGAGGTCACGATTTTGGTCGAAGCACCATATGGTCTATAGTACGAACATCCGTGGAACTTATCAGTTTGGTAATCGAAAATTAAATAGCAATTTATAATGTCGAAACCAATGTTGAATGAAGTGAACGTAATTTACTAATTTTCGCGTGTCATGATGTACAATAGAGTTATCGGAAATTAACGCGATCTATTTTTAAGGGAGCAGTCCCACCCACGTTCCCATCACTGTAACTCCTGTACACCAGTATCAACAGGAAAGATCCACGAAATCACCGAAACCATAGGAACCTGACTGACGACCTCTGTGGCGTAGCGGTAAAGCATTAGACTGCTAAGTCAGAGGTAGCGGGTTCGATTCCCGCTCATTGCAAATATGTATATTTGCATTGGTCTGGGTGTTTCTATATATAATATGTATTTATTTAGTATATATGTAGTGCATTCGACTGCTACGACAGGAGGCGCGGGTTCGATTCCCGCTCAGTGCAAATATTTGTATGCATGAATATGTCTATTTGCATTGGTCTGGGTGTTTCTATGTATAATATGTATGTATTTACAAAAAAAAAAGTATATAAGTATGTTTATCCGCATTCTGGATCCCATAACACAAGCTAGTAAACTATGCTTACTTTGGGACTAGAAAGCGCTGTGTAGAATGTCGTAGAATATTTATTTATTTATTTACAAAAAAAAAGTATCTAAGTTTGTTTATCCGCATTCTAGAACCCATGTGACAAGCTCTGCTTAGTTTGGGTCTAGAAGACGATGTGTGATATGTGCTTGAAAATATTGAATATTATAAAAGTTAAACTGTCTTGGACCCCGCATCGTAATTAATGAGATGTAAATGACATATAGTATACATACAAATACTCACACCTTTCAATGTATCGGAGTATGTTTATTCGCATTCTAGAACGCATAACCCAAGGCAGTTAAGCACTGCAAACTTTGGGTCCAGTTAGCGCTGTGTAGAATGTCGTAGAATATTAATTTATTTACCATCTCATAATAAATCAGATATATCTATAGTCTAGACAGTTTATTGAATCGCAAAAGTTTAAAAGTTCACATATTCATAATCATATTTGAAATATTCCGAAAGTATACAAGGTATCATGATTCAAAATTATTTCCCAAAGTTAAAAACATATTTATTATCATAGAAAAGCGTATCTTCGAACTGGTTCCACGCATATTCGGACAGCATATACCTACTTTCTAATACCACATTATGTAAATCTAATCTGTATCGCTACTATCGCATGACCAGTTTAAAACCATTATTTACTGTCAATCATCTTCATTGAGGTGAAATAACATACAAGAGTCATCATATCCCTTCTCGAGGGTGTCGTTTGACTAAGGGATAGGACTGCATTTCATTCGACAGTCAACCTGAAACTTCTTATTGCGTGGAAACGAAAAACACCGTGATACATCTCTGCCTTTTTTTGTAACCCCTAACGGGCCTAGAAGTAAAATGCCTATCAGAATCGAAGCAACTAAAATCACACAGTGTAACGTCACGTGAGCCTTTTCCAAGGACCTCGGTAGACTTTATATATCCATCGTTATAGATGGCACTCGCCTATTATTATATACAGAGGAGAAGTGGGGGAGAGGCGCATAGGGAAAAGGACAGGAAGTAAAAGGTGAGGTCTCGATACTTAATATGTAATTGCTATTACGTGGGAAGGTGGTACTTCTGAATCAACATAAAATCGTCATATAAAATATAAGATTGACCTATGGGGCGTGACGGTAGAGCGTGATATTGCTGGAGTTTTTATGCTTAAATACAACAAGATTTCATGACACCAACAATTCAACATAGTTCCGGTACTTTGAGATAACTGACACTTCAAACTACAAGACAACCGCCATCTTTAGTCTTTCCGTGACCATGGCTGCTGAAAAGCAACCGAAACGTCGGGATCAATGTAAAATATAAAATAACATCAAATAAATCGCGATAGAATCCGTTAAAAATAGTTTTATTTCAATTTGTGACATTCGCGTAAACTTCCGACAATATCAAGTAAAACCACCAAAAAAATAAAGTAAATAACCGAAGTACTTGTATTCCCGTTAACCCCTACAGCTAAGCTAAATTCCTTGTAGATTTAGATCGGAAAAAGAGAAAATCTAGGACAGGACTTGAAACCGCGACCAGTCAGAGCATTCCCCCTGTAACGACAGGGGGAATGCTCTGACTCTGACGGTGGCTCAGTTGGTCAGAGCATTTCCCCTGTAAGGGACTGGTCGCGGGTTCAAGTCCCGTCCTAGATGTTCTCCTTTCAAAAAAAAACCCCTCCCTCAAAATCTATAGGGAAAGTAAGCATACTAATTGCTTCAAAATTTCATTAAATTCCTTGTGTTAGTTTCACATCGGTAGTGTAATGGACAGGGTTCGAACCCGCGACCTCTAGGACCTTTTTTTTTTCGTGCGGAAATCCCTTCGGATACCCCCCCGCCGGGCAGCGGGGGCGGTTATGTCGGGCTTGAACCGACTAAAACCGCACGCCGTCTCGGGCCTTGAGACGCCAGGGTGTAAGGTTACCCATAGAGCATATTGCACCCCTTCCCGGAGACCACCTGCGTCAGTCGAATCGGTACGAGAGGCTTCCGTGTCGCCTCTCTAGCCAATCCTCCATGATGGGCCTTACCGCCGCTATTGCAGCGTGCCCTCGACCTCTAGGACCTAAGGCCGGCTCCTCAAACACTATGCTACGGCTGTAACATGCCCACATTCTAGAACCCATGTTATTACAAGCTTCAATGTCACCATAATAGATATCAATAATTCTACAATGGTAGTCTTTAGCTGTATAGCCTTATTAGATGTGTGTTCGCGTAGCTAGGAGCGACCATATTGCCATCTTTCAAACATCTCCATACTCATCTGTTAAGGAGAATTTCAACAGAAATTCGAGCCCAAGATATAACGTTTGACATCACTTCATAAAAAAAGACAACTTCATGCCTGTATTCCCGAAGGGGTAGGCAGAGGTGTATTACACATCCACGATTCGCCAGTTATGTTAAGGAGGAGGCGACTGGGGATCGAACTCGAGACCTCGTCTCAGCAGTCCGTTACGTACTGGGCTATATATATCGCTATAGTGCAAATATAAACCGTAACATATGCTTCGAAACCAGCGATTTAAAAAGTTATGTCTAATTAATGTTAATTGCCAATCATCATTATCAATTACAAACTTAAATTACGTACACGTCTTTAAATAAGCAAAGTATTTATTAGCAATTAAACAAGCGAATTGAAAATTAAGCGCTAAATTAAAGAATCTATTACTACTGCATATAACAACTAAAAAAAACCGCGGTAGCCTAGTGGTATGGGTAAAGGACTGCTGAGACGAGGTCTCGGGTTCGATCCCAGGTATTACCATGGCACACACCAATGACTTTTCGATGCTTTTCGAAGTTATGTGTGTATTTATCGCAGGTTTATAAGTGCCCGGTTAATGGCAATAGGCTCGCCACCTATTACATTGGGACCTAAAAAACATAAACTGGCGAAACGTGGGTGCTAGCACCTCTACCTACCCCTACGGGGATATAGGCGTGAGTTTATGTTATGTTATAGCAACTAATATTAATATGAAGGTATAATATACTAGCTGATGCCCGCAGCTCCGCCTGCGCACAGGTCTGTTATCGTTTTCTGGTCATATCTTCGGTCGACTAACTAATTGCAATCAAACATACGGCAGATTTTAAATCTGACCAAGACCCGTTTTCCGTTCGGTAGTTATTGCGTCCATCGCGAACAAACAGACAAACAGACAAGAATTCCAAAAAAAATATTTTTGTTTTCTGAATCCTTTATAACATAACCAAGTATTTTTTATATCTCCAATGTACAGACACAACTAATTTATAATTGTATATAGATATGGCAGCATATTAAAACGAAAGTTGCTAGTGATTGATCGCGTACCTATGTATGTTCTTAACTCTGCAATGGCTTAACGGTTTTGAATAGAATTTGAAACAGAGATAGTTAATATTCTGGACATGCGACCTGTTACAGCTTAGTATGGGCCAGTTTCATATATGAAAAGCTATAAGTATAGCGCCATCTCATCATAGCGTCGCACCGGATTGCATTCCAGGCTTTCGGTTACCTTTTGATTAGATTCATACGGGACTTGAACCCGCGACCAGTCCCTTACAGCTATAAATTCTCCGATATATTGTATACGTCTTAAGGCAACGCTGGAGCCGTAATTCTTGCGAACTACGGAAACAATGAATAACTTTACAGTCATTTTTAAACTTTTCTTTTTTTTCCGATCTAAATCTTTACAAAAAGTAAGCATACAAAATGCCTAAAAAACTTAATTGAAATAGATTCATACGGTTTTGATGAGAGCGACCGCCGTCTGATCTTCCGACCCCGAGAGGAAAGTCTGCAGAGCCTCCTCCGTCAATTAGCAGGTGTAGCGTCTTGCAGGTGAGGTTACCTTGGACCCCGAAGATTTTGGTGGGCCCTAAAATCACTTGAGCAACTTGTAACAGCTAATATCATCGCCTTGAGACGTATATAATATATCGGAGAATTTCGAATATCTGGGACGTGTTTAGGTGGCTCACTTGGTCAGAGCATTCCCCCTGTAAGGGACTGGTCGCGGTTTCAAGTCCCGTCCTAAATGTTCTCTTTTTCCGATCTAAATCTATAGGAAAAGTAAGTATACTAATTGCTTAAAAAATTAATTGCGTTAGATAAACATCGATTTAATTAGTGATGCGTGAGTTAAATCATTTTGAGATTCGGTAATTAATGTATACGGTGGCGTAATGATTTATTTCACTTGTACCATTTCTTAATTTACATGTTCAATATGCAATTGTTGATTTCGTAATATTGTAAGTTAATTGCAACCAACAAAAAATAATAGCATTCGCTCGTATCAGTAAACTATCGTTAAGTATCGATCTGTTGCAATGTTTAATGTCAGTAGAATTATTTTCCATATCATACGAATGATTGTTCGCATTTGAAGTCAATGCTGTTACATCATATACATTGATGCTTACCAATATTTAAAAGTACTAATTAATATAAGATATATATAAAACAAAATCGTGTTATTGATAACAGGGATATACTCAAGAACGAGTGGACCGATGATCATGATTTTTTAGATCTGTCTCCGCTTTTCGTGTTTTTTTTTTGCTGTAATCCCCACGGTTACCCTACCGCCAGAGTAGGGGGGTAGTTATGTCGGACTCGAACCTACCGAAACGCACGCCGTCTCGGATCTCTAATGCTGGGGTGTTAGGCGGCCAAATAAGGTAATTACCCCAGCTGACCCTGGGCCATCTACGGGTTTGAGAGGGCCCCCTCGGGATACTGAACCTTTTATTTTATTTTTTTCGTGCGGAAATCCCTTCGGATACCCCCCCGCCGGGCAGCGGGGGCGGTTATGTCGGGCTTGAACCGACTAAAACCGCACGCCGTCTCGCTAGCAATTAGGATAATTAAAAATATTAGACAATCATGAATATTATCTGATAAGGTAGCCAACAAAACTTCATATTAAGGCGGAATGAAGTTTGCCGAGTCAGCTAGTCTGTAAAAGACGGCCCCCTCGGGATACTTTGATATTTGGCAATTAAGATAATTAAAAATGTGAGACATTTACGAAATAAATTCAGCTGATTAGGTAGCCAACATAACTTGATTCTAAGGTGGTACTGGTGGTAGAAATTTGATGACACAAATTTGTCACAAAATTCGGCCGGGTGGGTACCACCATGCACGATTGCGAAAAACCCTCCATAGTAATCCAATTTCGGTTTTATTGCGTTCAGGGGTCAGCAAGTGCATAGCCGGGCAGGGGGATTGTGGTCGCAGCACTAGTGGGACCGGTGGGTGTCACGCGGTGCTGCGACGACAATCCTCTTCTGATGAGGCCGTCAAGCTGAGTGCCACCATTCTTAACATGGTACGTGTATGTAATGGTGACCCTCTTTCCTGAGACTTTACCTTCAGCTTACCATCAGGCGAGGTGAAGTCGAATTGACGTGTCCTAAATATAAAAAAAAAAAAAGTGGAACGAAGTTTGCCGGGTCAGCTATTAAGATAAGATAGTTTAAATAAATAAACAAAAAAAAAATATATATAAGACTAAGCTCCAAGTTCTAATTTCAATTATACTTTGGGCTTATTCTCTTACTAGCTGTTGCCCGCGACTTCATACGCGTTAAGCTCGGAATAGATCAAGGTATGTTTATTACTGCAGTCTCTAAAACGATACTAAAACGTAAGTATTAAGTTATTTTATTAAATATGTAACATCGAAATCAATTCTGCCCGATTCCCTAATATAATAGCGTGATGATATTCATGATGCAATGTTTATGCGTCTCTAATCAGCTATCTTTTAAACGGGGGTAACTCTGTGGAGTTTCAACATTTTTCATTTTACTGCTTATTACCTTTAAGACATAGCGTGATGAGTTATAGTCCGGATTTTGACCATGTCTGATTTCTGCTGAACTACAAAATTTCGTAGAGATCAATCTTGTAATAATAAAGTTGTCATCAACAATAGTTAAACCAATTTTTCTCTACTGCTCCGCAGCATATAGCGCAGTTTATAACCTAGAAGAATATTAATAAAAATTTCAGCCAAATCTGTTCAGCGGTTCTCAAGTGATGCTCGGACATCGATAAAAAACAACAGTTAATTCTTTTTTTGAAAAATATGCAATTAACAGTTTTCTACTAACCTACTCCGTAGTACCTCGTTACGTTTTTATTATACACATTTTTTTTTTATTAGGAAAACAAACAGTATCTTACTACTAATTGACAACTGTAAACCATTTATGTTTTTTTTTTATACCACTCAGGTGGCAGACAAGCTCACGGCCCACCTGATGGGAAGCGGTCACCGTGGCCTATGGACGCGTGCAACACCAGGGGCGTCACACTCGCGCTGCCGGCCCTAAAAAAAAGAGATTGCAAAGCAGGAATAGCCTTTAGTCTTCCGGGAAGACCAAAGGCTACTCCCGCCTCTCCCTTCTTTTTTAGTTTTTGTGCTGTCAGAAGGAAGACTCGTCCCTCTGACAGCACAAAAATTCTCTGTGAGCTCTGGCTACCCTGCTCACCGCCGGGAACACAACACGAGGTTATTATGGCCGCGGTATTCTGTAGGGCGGAGGTACTTCCCCAGTCGGACTGCTCAGTTGGACGGGTATACCGTCATGTCCTACCTCTCTTAATTTATGTGTTAAATTATGTGTTTTCGCATGTGCCTATTTAGTGCTTGCTTGTAAAAATGAATGTTTTTGAAACATTTAAAATATAACATAACTTCGCGCCTGTATTCCTGAAGGGGTATGTAGAGGTGTATTACACACCCACGATTCGCCAGTTATGTTGAAACATTTATACATAAAAAAAAACAAAAATACAGTCAGAGAACCGATTCAAACCACTTTTTAGAGATAAAGCGACTATAGGATCCTTTCGATCCTATAGTCGATCCGATTGGATGATTCCAATCTTTCTATGTAAACATCGTACTGTGGGTTCCAGACTTTTTTTTTATATACCACTACGGTGGCAGACAAGCACACGGCCCACCTGATGGGAAGCGGTTACCGCGGCCTATGGACGTGTGCAATACCAGTGGCGTACCGACCCTGTAAAGGAAAGGGGATGGGAAAGGAGTTTGGGAGGGGATGGGAAAGGAGTTTGGGAGGGTATGGGAAAGGAGTTTGGGAGGGGATGGGAAAGGAGTTTGGGAGGGGATGGGAAAGGAGTTTGGGAGGGGATGGGAAAGGAGTTTGGGCTCCGACACTCTCACTCACCAAACGCGTACAGTTCAAATACTGTTACTTGGCTTCGATATTCTGTGAGAGGGTGGTGCTTCCCCGGTCGAGTCGGCCCATTCATGCAACAACCAAAATGACTGTTGCTTGACTCTACCACCTCACTTGTGAGCAATAATCAAGGATGCTGCGGAAGAATGAGCAATAAAGTATTTTAGACGGCTTTACACTTGTGAACTGAGAGCACGACCTTATCAAGAAACCTAACATTTTATTTGCTCTGATGGCAAGATATCACCTATGTTTAGCACAGGTGATGGCGTTAAAGGGACGCGACCCTAACTTCTGGAGTTGTTGCTTTAGCATCAACTTCTCCTATTTAAAACCTAGTGAGGGATAGATACCTTTTTTTTTTTTTTTTTTCGTGCGGAAATCCCCTCGGATACCCCCCCGCCGGTCAGCGGGGGTGGATATGTCGGGCTTGAACCGACTAAAACCGCACGCCGTCTCGGGTCTGCAGATGCCGGGGTGTATGAGGGATAGATACCTGTTAAAACAATGAGTCCTTGCATTTTACAAGTTACTAGACTATTATAGAATATCGATTCGCATTATAAAATATAATATCTGAACAACCTAGTAAGTACACAGCCACAAAGCTTTAAAACGTACATAATATATTTATGTACACAAATGAATAAAATTGAAGTGTCTGTTTGTATAACAGTGTATTCAATGGATGTATATAAATGTATACACGGTACTTATAAAAAAAAAATTACCGTATGTGTGTCTGTCTTTTTGTCTGATTGAATGAGGTAATCTTTGGAACGGCTTGGCTGATTTTAATGGGACTTTCATTTGTAGATAGCTAATACTATGAGACGTAATACAAGAGTACGTTTATTTTAGGAAAAGAATTAGTGTTCCGCGCAGAAAAAGAAATTAAACCCTGATCTAGTCTACGCGGGTGAACTGCGGGCACCGCTAGTATCGAATAAATAACGACAAAAATTGTCTTATCTCATTGTTTCTAGGTTTTGAAATTGCGCAACCGAGTTTGTTACTCAATTAAACAAAAACTGCAGGATGGATTTGGCTGAAAATGCAGGTTTTAATTCACACAGATTACTACCGAATGGCTATTCCGGGAATAGAATCCTGAGGGTTTGAGCATGTTTAATCTCTAATCTAGTTTAGGCATATATCAAACAAAAGCTATAATAACCAAGGATTGACATTTAATCTACAAAACAAACCATTAAAAAAACTGTTCATTTACACTTTTTTATTTTAGCGCACGGATCCGGGCACGCTGGCGGAGGCGGAGGACACGGGGGGGAAGGGGGGCAGGGCTTCTTTGGGTGCGGCTCATCCGCCACGCACTCGAAGTAGCTATGCCCATCCCACCAATAAGTCTGGCCTGGAGTTGGGATGCTGGGGAAGACTAGTTCCTGAGGAGGAGGAAAAGAGTATAGGTTTTTATGCCCAGCGTCTACCGGACGTTGTTGTTTTACCAAAATTTACGTTTATATAAACCTTATGCTGATTACGAAAGTAGCATAAAATTAATAATCCGAATCGGTCGATTAGATTGTCAGATATTAAAATAATTTAAATAGTATTTAAATAGTCTCCTTACTTTACATTTGCAAATTAAAATATGAAACATACTTTGGCTTTTTTATATGTTCACCGCAGACGGGTAGAAATATAAATCACGACTGACTATGCTTAACACTACTCACTCCCATCGGTGTTAAAGTTAGGAATAAAATTTACTAACCTTAACACTTAAAATTAACAGCAGCACTAGCATAAATCACTTTCTCAACTTTAAGGTGAGAAAGTGAGAAAGCCTGTTCTACCTTACATCCCGGCGTATGAAGATCCAAGACGGCGTGCGGTTTTAGTTGGTTCGAATCCGACATAACCATCCCCGATGGCTAGTGGGCGGGGGGTATCCGGGGGGATTTCCACACGAAACAAAAAGAATAAAAAAGGGTGATCGTAGATTAGAGACAATACAGTCTTAAGACAGACTTATCGCCGTGCAGATCTTGTAGGTACCTTTTTTTTTTTTTTTTTTTTCGTGCGGAAATCCCTTCGGATACCGCCCCCGCTGGAGAGCGGGGGGTCTCCAGCGGGGGCGGTTATGTCGGGCTTGCACCGACTAAAACCGCACGCCGTCTCGGGTCTTTAGACGCCGGATTGTAAGGTTACCCATAGAGCATATCCCTCGCACCCCGACTGACCCTGGGCCATCTCCGGTTTCGAGATGGCCCCCTTACTTGCTCTCCACTGTGCCCTCTGCTAATCAGAGGGACACGTGGAAAGCTTCCGAACAGCCCTCAACAGGGCCGTCCTCGCCTCGGTCGGAGTTGGCCGTAGGCGGCAGCGTCTCTCCCGCCCTAGGAGAGAGGCGCTGCCGTCTCCGTTGCCCAGGGTGCACCGCGTGGAGGTCCCCAACCAAGCACCCCATCTTGTAGGTACCTATTAGACAGCTTTGTTTATGAAACAGTTTTGTTCGAAGTGAGCGCACTTTAATATGTTTCTGTAGCGCAATATTGTCTTAAGAATGTCTTATCTCTAATGAGCGGTCAGCCTTACACTGCTGGCATTAATAGCACTTACCCCCTCCGGACATGGTTTTGCGCCAGGTTGCTGCTTGCCACTCAGTTGCTTAGATGGTTTAGATTGCTTTAATCCCAACGCAATAGGTGCTACAACCGGGGGTTTTACAGAATCTATGGGGTTCCTGTCGTAGTAGTACTGGTCTGAATACTTTAGCTCCGGTCCCCTTGGGATATCTGGCCGCGGTAGGGTCCTTGGTGCCAGTAGAGGGTTGAAACGATTGTGTAGTTTGTGAGGCTCTCGGTTTCCGAGTAAGAAATCTCTCAGTATTCGCAAACCTGTGCTCACGTCACGGAATTTCATTTTTATATGTAGCACTTGGATGTGAAAATTTAACGTTTCAGTTGTCAAATGTCAAAGTAAAGACAAAAAAAAAACGATTGTTTCAAAATAGTTTCTAAATAAAAAGGTTAAATAATAAACCGGTTGCATCCAAAGTTTCCACTTCAGACACTTGGGTTGCTTTGAAACCCAAGATCCGATGTCCTACTTCTCCTTTCTTACGGGAGTGACTGTAGTCTGACCCTGACCCCGAAAGGAAAACCTGCACCAGAGCCTTGTCTGTCCATCAGCAGGTATACCGGCTGCAGGTAAAGTGGTTTGGGCTCTGACGCTGTGAAGATGAGTTTAAGTCCTTGTGTCCGTAAAATTGACTAAGCCTTGATGGTAACCATGGGGACCTCTCCTACCGGATGTTCCAGATATTTACCGGACACGGGTGTTGCGGTAAGTATCTATGGCGCATCCACCGGGAGACAACGCCGCAGTGTCAGCACTGCGAGGATCCTGGCGATGACACGGCACTCCACACTTTGGTGGAGTGCCCTGCGTGGGCGAGTCAACGTCGGGATCTCGTTGCGGTCCTGGGCGTGGACGTTCTCTCGTTGGAGACCATGGTGAGGGCCGTGGTCTCTGACGGGAGCAAGTGGCACGCCGCCACCTCTTTCTGCGAGTAGGTAATGTGCGCGAAAGAGACGGCGGAGAGGGAGCGGGAGAGAACCCTGCCCCTCGAGTTTACCAGTCTGAGGCGAGAACGGCGCAGTATCATCTACGCCCGGGACTACCGACCTCCATGATCGGGGCCTGAGGACGGCAGTTGGCCGACTCGCCGTCCTTACAGCAGCAGGCCGTGGCGGAAGCGTGTCGTGTGTGCCCTACACACGCCTGCCAACTCACCGAAGCGGGATAAAACCCGACCCCACCAGGCGAGACCGCGATTGCGGTCAAAGTCCGCCGGCAACCCTGGGGTTATCATTTCGAGGGCTTACCCGGGGTGCCCGGCAATGGACACTTGGCGAGGACACCGTGCGGTTTTAGTCGATACACGACATAACCACCCCCGCTGGCCGGCGGGGGGGTATCCGAAGGGATTTCCGCACGTAAAAAAAAGCCTTGATGGTAAAGTTATATAAATAAATATTTTACGACATTCTACACATCGCTTTCTAGACCCAAAGTAAGCATAGTTTAACTAGCTTGTGTTATGGGTTCCAGAATGCGGATAAACATACTTATATACTTTTTTTTTGTAAATACATAAATATTATAAATAGACACACCCAGACCAAGGCAAATAGACATATTTACATGAGAAAGAAAACTGAAATTAATATGGATGTCGGTCTAAATACCGATGTAAAAGAGCTGGTAGAGGAAGTCCGTTGTTTGACGCGTGAAATTTCTTTACTCAAGGAACGTCTAGAAGATGCTACATTGTCTTTATCTAGTTGTAAATCGAAATTAGAAGAACTGACCCATTGCGTTACGTCTAATGATGCGCGTATCAAACACCTTGAAAGCCGCGACCGCGAGGCTAAGTTGTTGGAGATACAGGTATCGGAGCTTCAACAGGAAATGAACACACAAGCGCAGCACCACCTACGGAACGAACTGGAGCTAGCTGGTATTCCAGAAAATAACAATGAAAGCCTTCATCACATTGCACTACTAGCCGCGCGGAAGGTTGGTGTCGGACTAGAGGACTGTGATATTGACTGGGTGGCCAGGGTTGGACCTCGTGTGAAATCAGCTGTTGCTTCCACTGACGGTGCTAAATTCCCGAGACCGATAGTAGTTCGTCTTCTACACCGTCACAAAAGAGACGAAATCATAAAGGCCGCAAAGTCTAGAAAAAACGTTACTACCTCTGATCTCAACCTCGACGTAACCGGTAACACGCAGAGAATATATTACAATGAACGATTAACAAAGAAAAATAGATTGCTTTTTTGAGCAGTACGAGCGAAGTCGAAGGAACACGGATACACCTACTGCTGGGTCACTCAAGGAAACATTTTTGTCAAGCAGCGTGAAGGCAAACCATCCTTGCCCGTCCGAACGCATGGCGACCTACAGCATATCTTCACTACTACCAGCGGAAACTGAGCCGACACGCGCTACGGTGGCAAAAAAGTGCCTCACAAGATGTTACTATTATAATCATGAATTAAATGTTTATATTACCTACTATATCAGAAACAAAAATATTACACACTCACGATTTTATAAAACATTACACTACTACTATCTCATAAGATCTTACACTTTTAACAAACAATTACATAACTTATATTTGTTACTACCACAATATCATATTTATATAAAAAACATTATGTGCAATAGAATAATAGCTTCTAGCAAGGTTGCCAAAGATTGTTATTCCATTTTTCAGTTGATTTACAGCCACGTTACTACAAAACTAAAAAAAATACTCATATTTCAACGAGATATCTATGACAGTGTACCGTATGGAGTTTTTATTAATCCAATCGTAATTGTATTTAAAACTCGAGTATATTATAATAACACTAACTATGACTAATGATTATACAGTTGCTGAATTGGACTCAATCGGTATAAACTGTCATTTAATTGATATGCCTGAAAAATGTCGTGCAACACTCCCCATGAATTATAACTTTAAAATAATTTCATATAACATAAGGAGCATACACAAAAATTTCAACTCTTTCATTGTGACGCTACATAGAATGAAGACTTCTTTTGACATTATTGTTTTCACGGAATGTTGGCTAGATGAGAACACCGTAATCCCTCACATACCATCGTAATATATAATAATTACTATTTTACAAGGAAAAAAATTAATCAAAATACTGGTGTTGTAGCATATGTAAAGGATACCTTAAGCGTCTGTGTCTCGGAACCGGAATGTCAGGATGCAAATTGTCTACAATTGACATTAGATAAAGGAATCACAGTCCTCGGTGTTTACCGCCCACCGTCATTCAAAAATTTCAATAACTTTTTTAGTTCCCTGGATTATATCTTAAAAAGTAACTCAAACAAGAACACCAGGTTGATTCTGATAGGTGATATTAATATAAACTTGCTCTTGTCGACAAGTACTCAAGACTTAGAGTATCAATGTCTCACCTCGGAACATGGACTCTTCCCTGCAATAACAAAACCGACAAGATATGATAGATGCCTGGACCATATTTTTGTGAACGCCAGTCAGGACGCCACAGGCGTAGTGTGTCGCTCAAATATAACCGACCACTACATAGTGATGCTTGGCATGGTCACTACGAAAAATGATAAACCATACTGTAACAGAACTGTCCCTAGATACGACGTGGAAACAATAAAAAGAGAGCTTATACGTGAGGACTGGACTGCCTTAATTGACAACGTTGATACAAACCAGGCAGTGAACTCCTTCTGCAACCGGCTTAATGGAATTGTGAGCTCGAACTCGAGAACAACGAAAATTAGCCACTCTAAATTTAATATTAAGCCGTGGATTACTCCAGGATTAATTCGCTGCATGCAACATCGTGACCAACTCCATTTACGCACGCGAAAGTTTCCCAATGATCAGCTCTTACGTTTAATTAACTCACGATACAGAAACTTTTGCAATAACTTGCTGCGGAAGCTCAAAACCGAATATGAAAACCGAGAACTTTCCAACAGCACAAATAACACCAAAAAGCTTTGGAAAACTATAAAATCAATATGCCACTTATCCAAAACTAAGACCGAACCGCAAGAACTCTTAAAACTAAAGGGTAGTACTGATCCCAGACATTCTCTTGATATTTGCAACTCATATTTCTCAACTATCGGAGGAAAGTTGGCTGGCGACATTTTACACGGACTTAACCAAAGTCAGGAGCAACTGGCAGGCAGAGTTAAAAATAAACTTATAAAAAACTCTTTCTTTCTGCAGCCAACAGACGAATATGAAGTTGAGTCCCTAATACTATCCTTGGCAAACGGTAAAGCACCAGGTGTAGATGGTCTTACTAATACAATGCTAAAAGAGATACGAATGACTATCCTACAACCACTTACCGCAATTTTGAACCTCAGCTTAAAATCGGGTGTCTTTCCTGAAGCATGGAAAACAGCCTCTATTACACCGATTCATAAAGATGGGTCTAGAGACTGTGTGGCAAACTATCGACCAATATCTCTTTTGACTGTATTCTCTAAGCTTCTTGAGAAAATAGTTAACAGCAGGCTTGTGCGTTATATCGAATCGAATAACCTACTCTCTGACAGGCAGTTCGGCTTCAGGCAAGGCAGATCCACGGAGGATGCAATAACACTACTTACATCGACAGTAGCGTCTCATCTCGATAACAAGAAGGCAAGCATAGGCATCTTCCTGGACTTAGCCAAAGCCTTCGATACCGTATCGACGCCAATCCTGTTGCGAAAACTTGAGGTTCATTTTGGGGTGAGGGGATTGGCTCTGAATTGGTTTAAATCATACCTGACTGATAGAAGGCAATGTGTTAAAGTTGGAGGTCATGAGAGTAGACTTCAATATGTTAATTTCGGTGTACCCCAAGGTAGTATCTTGGGCCCGACCCTTTTTATCATGTACATGAACGACATACATGAGAGTATTAACGCAGAAATTATCTGTTACGCCGATGACACAGTGATTATCTATGAAGGATCTTCCTGGGCTGAGGGGTTTTCAAAGATTGAAACAGGTATGGCACAGATTTCAACATGGCTGCAGCATAACCTACTAACTTTAAATGCCCAGAAAACCAAATATATATGCTTTCACAAAACCGCGGCGTCAGCCCCAAAACTAAACCCTATAATAAAACTGCATATGTGTTCGAACCAGGCGGGCTGCAACTGTGAAGTGCTTTTGAAAACTGACCACATTATGTATCTTGGAATACTGATTGACGAACACCTTACCTTTAAAGCACACATAAACTCAATATCAACTCGAGTAAGAAAAACTGCCAACATTATGAAAATACTTCGATGCTCGGCATCACCAGTCGTTCTAAAACAGGTTTACTTTGCCCTGACACAGTCACTTTTATCTTACTGTATAACCTGCTGGGGTAGTGCACTGAAAACATTCATGTTGCAAGCAGAAATAGCTTAACGGTCAGTTCTAAAAACCATGCTCGAAAGACCCTTCAGGTATCCAACTACTGAGCTCTACAAAGAATGCAAGGTCTTGACAGTGCGACAACTTTTTTTCCTCAAAACAACACTGAAAGTTCATCGTACCGTCGTTGTTAACACTGAGGAACATAGTAGATTACTTGAGCGTCGTGTTTACAGAATGCCACTGCCAACTATCACAACCAGTTTTGCTAGACGTTTCAGTCCATACGTAGATTTATATATATACAACAGAATAACAAAGCTGTGCGACATAAAATTGTGCTCTGTAAAGGAGGCTAAACTTAATACTTCACAATGGTTGCTCACTCTAACATACAACAATACTGAAGATCTGCTAGTACACGTAGCCTAAAAATTACGCACTTTCTTTGGGAACATTTATACATATAAACCTATTTTGAATATATTACCCTATAACATAACATACACACATTTACACTACACATATATTTATTTATTTTTGTAGCTGTATTACAATATCTATACAATCATTTGATACATTATTTTATTTACTTTATTTAGTTGCCAACTGAAATGTAGGTAAATGAATGATATGAATGTATGATATTTCTATGTAAAGTAATACTGTATCAAGTTTAAACAAGTAACACTGCAAAATGCTTAATTAAAAACGATGACAGCAATGTATATTGAATACCGAACAACAATGTATACCGACCTGTTTGAACGTAATAGGCACCCACAGGACAGGCTTGCCTAGTGTGGGGCCACCGGCAATGTATTATATCTTTTGTAATTATTTTTTTGGTAATAAATTTATTATTATTATTATTATATTCATGCATACAAATATTTGCACTGAGCGGGAATCGAACCCGCGTCTCCTGTCATAGCAGTCGAATACGCTGCTATAGCTAAAGAATAAACTAAAGTAGGTATAGCCCAAAAAGTGAAGGCTACTATTCCAGAAGCTATTACTTTTAAAACGGTGGGGCTCAGTTTGATTACCACGATAGATACTATTTCAAGCCCGACTTAAAGAGCTCAGGATTACATTTTTTTTTATACCACTATATAAGGTGGCAAACAAGCACACGGCCCACCTGATGGGAAGCGGTTACCGCGGCCTATCGACGTGTGCAACACCAGCGGCGTCACACTCGCGCTGCCGACCCTGTAAAGGAAAGGGGATGGAAAAAAACGAAACGTAGCAGTTCAAATACTGTTACTTGGCGTCGATATTCTGTGGGAGGGTGGTGCTTCCCCGGTCGAGTCGGCCCATTCATGCAACGGCCAAAATGTCTGTTGCTTGACTCTACCACCTACTTAAATTTACATAAATTCACTCAACGACTTTTGTTGCTACCTGTACATCTCCATTCGAATAGCTACAATTTTGAATAGGAAATGACGTTACACCTATAAAAATGTCGTCAGTTCACTCTCAGCGGTATTATTATCAGATAATAACCCCAATACGTTACACTCAAACCTTAATCAAACCATCCTATAATTAAACCCATTGTACAACCAGCCGGAATGTACGTAGCTGCAATGTAGCATCGCCGCAGTATTGTGAGCGTGACTGCACTCATGTGTACAGTCAGTGACAAAAATTGCTGACACATATGAGATCGGAAATATTGGGCCCTATTGTTAATTGATTGAAATTAGTATCAAAACTATTTAAGCTATTTAATTTTTGCACGAAATACTAGCACTGTTCCTCAAGCTAAGACTGAAAATTAATACATACATATAGTCACGCCTCTTTCCTATTGGGGTAGGCAAAGACAACATCTTTCCACTTGCTACGATCCTGGCTTACCCCTTCACTTCTTCCACTTTCATAATTGTTTTCATACGTGCACGCCAGTTTTTCTAACCTGGGACCCGAATCACTAAATTTACGTTTTTAAAACGTGTGATTTCAAAACTTATGAAAACTTTAAAAAAAAAACAGCATCTAATTGAAAGCTCACCAAATTATAAGTGCGTAAGTACCACAAATACGTAGGTAGGTTTTAGTTTTGATATTTCCATACGGAATACTAAAGTTTTATTTTTCGATTTTCTTTATTATCGAATTGAAATCACGCGTTTAAAAAACGTGGCGTTACTGAATACCGTTTTTGGGCGTACTCGAAGAACTGAAAATTAATACAATGAGTACTCAAAAACTTTATCAAAATCGAGTGACAATTTCTATTATATTAATCTCATCATCATTTTAGCGCTGTGCCCGATTGCATCTGAGATTTTCAGTTCTTTTTTGGGAGCGTGCGAGCTTAACTGTGAATATGATTGCACTAGCTGATGCCCGTGGTTCTGCCCGTGCGGAAGTCGGTCATCGTTTTTCGGTCATATCTCCGGTTCTACTTAACCAATTGCAATCAAACATACGACAGGTTTTAAGTCTTACCAAGGCCTTTCTAATAGAAAAACGCGGCCATAGCGAACAAACACACAAGAATTTAAAAAATCTTTTTTTGTAATATTACCATTGTTAACATGGTACGTGTATGTAATGGTGACCCTCTTTCCTGAGACTTTAATTTCAGCTTACCATCAGGCGAGGTGAAGTCAAATTGACGTGTCCTAAACATATAAAAAAAACAAATATCCAATGTACTCAACCAATTTATAATTATATAACAGTAAAGATAGATGTTCCTTCGGATAGGATGGGATAATGTACCTTTCAAATAGCGTAACGAATTTTTCCAATAAGTGCAGTGATTCCGAAGAAACACTAAAGACATATATACAAAATACTCACAAAAATCGACTTCTCTATTTATAATATTAAGTGTAGATAGTAAGATTAAGTTAGGATTAGAAGAAAATATGTTCTTGAATATTTTAGTATCCAAATACTAGCAATACTTAAGTATACATCCGTTTATCTGATAAAACACCCACGTAACACTACAGGCAAATATTGTTTTTTTTTTTGTTGAATCTTCATGCACATAGTACATCGGTGGACTTAACTCCATAGGCATTCTCTTCCAGTCAACCATAGAGTGGTGCAGAGCGATAGCTCGTGATAACGAGGTAGGCATAAAAATGAAGTATACGCTAAAATCTGAGATAAATGGATACATACAAAAAACAAAACAATACAAAAATTATCGGGGTTGCCTTCAAAATATTGACTCGTCACTACTACTTAGTAGGACCTGACTACCCAGTCAGGTCGTACTAACTGTGTGGAGTAAACGCAATTGAGGCCGCTTGGGCCCTGAAGATCTTGGTGGGGTCCGATAGACCCAATTATCTTCATCTTCATCAGCATCTTAGCGTTATTCTCGATTGCATCATAACTCTTTTTTGTGTGATGATAGTTGTTGGCCGCATATGGCCTCTACAACCCTATCACCCTCATCAATTTATTTATTTTACGAAGGCTTACAGACTAATAACAATTTACGTATTACAGTATGATAGCAATATTGCTAATTACAAGCTAACAAGTACTACTTACCCTGAATATTATATATACCCGCTCTCAACAAGAACATAACTCATAACGGCTTATACAGCTTTTATGGGAGCCGCCGTCTGACGCCCCAACCCCGAGAGTAAAATCTGCCAGAGCCTCGTCTGTTAATTAGCAGGTATACATGCTGGCAGGTGAGCTTGACTTGGTTCCTAAAGTTCGATTGGGAACTATATACTTAATTATATTACTACATTACTATTAAGACAACGAATATTAATTAAAAGCCTCCTATCCCACACGTACAATTAGCAGTTCCATAAAACGAAGCCTTCTAGACATAATGCACTTGCGCTTTTACGGTTTACATAATATATAATGTGAAGGTTGGACACTTTCTTCGGCGGGGAGGCTCTGCTCGCCGGCGAAGCCTCCAGTTGGAAGAGTCGCGCGGCCCAACGCGCTAGTGCAGTGTCAGTTGCTCGACTATTTAATTCATTTAGTGCTGTGTTTGGATAAAATGAGGCTTTTATATTGGGTAAGTTCAAAAAATAAAAAGTGTAATTCTTTTGTGTCAAAAAAAAATCTGTGCCAAAAAATGTGTTTATACATTTTTTATTCTGTGTGTCAAAATTAAATATTTGAACTTTAACATAAAACGAAAGTTTTATGCGAGTGAACATGTTCGTATCCATTACGTTTCAATTGGAACATAATTCGTAATAAATTAAAACACAACCCGTATGTGATTATGATCAATCATGGTATGTAATAGAAAGGTGTAATCGTAGAACAAAAGTCGGAGTATTGTTACAACAGTCATTATCTTATTTACAATTAAAAAAAATTTCATAATATCAAGATGGTAGATGTTTTATTCAGTAGACATTATTATTATATAAAAATTATGAATATATACATACATAAAATGTTTAAATTTAAATTTTTGTATTATGTTTTGTAAAATTAATGACTGGTTAAAGTTTTATAAATTAATTACAATATTACAAAGATAAAATTAAAGATTTCCCAAATAAACAATTTATTAATAAATTACAAATGAAACTGACACTTTCCACTTTGTGGTTTACATATAATAAATTAATATATGCATATCAAAAACATAATATGAATGAATGACCATCAAAGCAGAATATTTTAGAATTATAATCCTAGACCAAATTTCACCAGCATAATGGACACAAGTTTCGAAAAAAAAGATAACCTAAGATGAATATACATATTACTCAACAGAGTAACATCCTAAGGTATTACGTAAATACACAAAAATGTTCTGCAAAGTGGGTCAAATTGACGGGCGGATTCGCGAACGGAACTTCAGAGTAAAAGACATCGACGCGCGCCTCTCGCTTTGCGGACATCAAGTTTTCACCTATTTACTTATCTGTACGGATATATTATACAACTTGTTACAATATCTACTCTCTATATTTATTTTGTTATGTGGAGAGAGTTCCGTCATGGTTCTACACCTTTAGTTTTGGATTTATTGACTTTTTTTAATAACTATGATCAGTGAAAACTGGTGACTCATTTATAACTGTGAATAATTGCGGTGTTCAAACTTATCTGTGATGAAAACAGGCGCTCAGAATTCAAAAATTAAGTAAACTAAAGTTGTAGCTTAACAGGCTGTTGGGACAGCGTTAGGATGAAGAAGAAGATTAAATACCTATAGGGCGAAGCCACAACACTGCGTTACGACAACGCATCGCAAATGCGATCAGTATCAATGGAACGGTAGATTTTTGCGATGCGTAGTCGTAACGCACAATTATGGCTACGCTTATACCTCTCAAATATAAATAACCTTTGTACCTAATTAAAAGAAAGGCTTCATAATACTTCCGCAACAGTTTACACAACACAAAAACTCATAAAGCCACAGTTAGCATTAATGTGATCGTTTTAATTGAAGTTTACTATTTCGTAACGCAATCTGAATGCATTCTATAATGTTATGTTTATTACAGCATCACGCCATTTTCGGTTCGAGTCTGATCATTACTTATGTCAGAATTTGTATTTAAAAGTAATTGTGCTTAAAAACTGCTATGAAGAATTTCATGTCTGAGTATATACCTATAGTAAGTAGATATTTCGTAGAATATTAACTTTCATATAATTTATACTATTAAAAATTGTAAGTTTGTAAATTGTAATTGTGTATACATTGGAGATATTAAAAAAACACTTGGATTATATCTTAAATGAACGATTCTGAACACAATTCTTTTTTTGAATTCTTGTCTGTTTGTTTGCGATAGGCGCAAAGCCTACTGTTTTGAACGGATTTGATCGGATTTTGATGCATTTTTTTCTATTAGAAAGGTCTCAGTCAGAATTACAATCTGCCGTATTTCGGATTACAATTGGTTAAGTAGAACCGGAGGTATGGCTAAAAATCGATAATTCTGTTATTCAACGATGTTATTAACGATGTTACTGTTATTCATCATCATCATCATCTGAGCATTATTCCCGGTTGTAACCGAGGCTATCACTGGGGTCGCGTACTCCTTCTCCTTTCAATTTGGCTTATCTTGGCTTTTGACAACCTCTGTGGCGTACCGGTAGTGCGTTCCACTGATAAGCCAGAGGTCTCAGGTTCGATTTCCGCTCAGTGCAAATATGTATATTTGCAACGGTCTGGGTGTTTCTATTTATAATATGTACTTATTTACAAAAAAAAAGTATTTAAGTATGTATATCCGCATTTTAGAACCTATATGACAAGCTCTGCTTAGTTTGGGTCTAGATGACGTTATGTACTTTGTCCTACAATATTTATTTTATGAAAGCAAATGGTGTTGCATCCAAAGCTTGTACTTTGAAGTTAGGTTCACCCTTCTACTCTTTTTGGATTTGGCTTATCCTGGCTTTTACTGCAGTGACTGCCGTCTGACACAACCCCAAAAAGAAAATCTGCTGCAGAGCCTTGTCCGTTAATTAGCAGGTGTACCGGCTAGAAGGTGGGGTTGGCTTGGGCCCAACGATCTTGGTGGGGGAGATAGATAATCTAGAATAACATATAGCCTACATTTATCGCGGGATTATATTTCTTTGATGACAGTAGCGTAGGAAGGCCTCCCACAAGGTGGACAGACGACTTAGCAAAGAGCGCAGGGACTCGGTGGATTCCGGCCGCTACAAACCAATCGAAATGGAAGTCGATGGGGGCGGCCTGTGTTCAGCAGTGGACTTCCTACGGTTGATATGATGATGATGATGATAACAGTAGTTACTATTTACGCAGGTGGAGCTGCTAACAACAGTTAGTATTTGAATTAAATAAAAAGTCAATGTACAGCTATTAACTAAATGGATAGTAAATCGATAGAGAAAGGAGTTTACAGTTAATCAGAAGACTAAAAGTTCCAATTTTTACTCTTCTTATTTGTTTGCCCAACATTCCGTTACATTTGCCCCACATTAAAATGTCAAAGTAATCAGTCAAATTCTGTATAATTCCTCGAGAATGTAATCGTAAACACTTATCATCTGGTGGTTACACACGACCATAGGCCACGGCAACAACTTTCCATCAGGTGGGTCGTGAGTGTATCTACCACCTAAGCGGTATAAAAACAAAATCTAACCGTTGTTCCCGGATGAGTCCGAGGCTTTTTAGGTTTCCTTTGCCAAATGGCAAAAAACGGAACCCTTATAGATTCGTCATGTCTGTCTGTCTGTCCGTCCGTATGTCACAGCCACTTTTCTCCGAAACTATAAGAACTATGCAGTTGAAACTTGGTAAGTAGATGTATTCTGTGAACCGCATTAAGATTTTCACAAAAATAGAAAAAAAAAACAATAAATTTTGGGGGTTTCCCCATACTTAGAACTGAAACTCAAAAAAAAAAATTTCAAACCAATACGTGTGGAGTATCAATGGATAGGTCTTCAAAAATGATATTGAGGTTTCTAATATCTTTTTTTTCTAAACTGAATAGTTTGCGCGAGAGACACTTCCAAAGTGGTAAAATGTGTGTGTGTCCCCCCTGTAACTTCTAAAATAAGAGAGTGATAAAACTAAAAAAAATTATATGATGTACATTACCATGTAAACTTCCACCGATAATTGGTTTGACCCAGATCTAGTGAGTAGTTTTTTTTTAATACGTCTTAAATCGTAAACTGCAATTTACCTTTCATAACAACTCAAATATAAAAAAATTACTTGCTTTTACCCTTCATGGGCGAGTCCGACTCGCACTTGGCCGGCTTTTTTACTCCTTCTCCTTTTAAAATGAAAATGTAATGAGAGTGACTGTCATCTCACCTCCCAACTCCAAGAGGAAAGTCAACGATAGAGTCTCATTCGTCAATCAGTAGGTGTACGGGCTTACAGGTGAGGTCGGCTTAACCTCATAGGTCTTGGTGGGCCCATGTCAAATATGGGCAGTAGCCATAAACATTAACATATTTACAGTTAATTTTCCACTTAGGTCTCGAGTTCGCTCTCCAGTCGCCCCGGGCACACACCTCTGACTCTTCGTAGTTATGTGTATACTAGGAATGTTAATTATCGCTCGCTTAGTAATGTGCCCGGTAGATGACAATAGGCTCGCCCCTTATTACAATGGGACCTCAACATAACTGGCGAATCGTGGGTGTGTAATACACCTCTGCCTACCCCTTCGGGGATACAGGCGTGAAGTTATGTTTATGTTATTTTATCTGACGATAAAATTATAATCTTTATTTTTTAGAATGTCTCTATCTCCTAGAGTAGCAACTGACCAATGGTTACGAGTTTTGCTAGGGTTAAGTAGGTAAGTACAGTATATTGTCACTTAAGCGTGCAAAACTTAGGTGACAATTCCTTTAAAAGTCGTATAGTCTTAAAATGACTATTTATTTTAATATTAAGTGTCAATGAGAATCATAAAATAGGCCTGTTAGACTTTATTAGGCTGAGGGGACGGGGGTAGCGTTTGTGCTTGTCCAGACTCTTCTATCTCTGTGCCAAATTTCATCAAGATTAGTTCAGCCATTCTGGCGTGATAGAGCAACAATACCCATTAATCCAAACTTTCGCATTTTTTAAATTAATAAGATAGTAACATTTACTAAGCTTGATATTGATATTATATCATAGACTTAATTAATTTGCAGATAGATTGCCCAGACCTTGATGAGAACATAAAAACATAAACATTTCGTGAAAGTTAAACATATTTAATACAACAAGAGACTTACAAAATATTTGTGTAATCTTCATACTTATTATAAAATACCAAGGTTATAAAAGAATGTGCAACATTAAACTAAAATGATATTTTTTTTTCGAAATATTGCCATGGCTCCATAATGGCTTTGAGGGTGCAGTAACCATCTATCAATAAATGAAAAACAAAATGTGACAAAAATGTTAGTGTGATTACATCTACCTATATATAAGAGTGATATAAAAAGTTGAATGCTAAATCACAAAGTTGACACAGTTTTTTTTTGTAAATTAATAATTAACCCAGTAATTGACACAGAAATATATATTAATTCGTATTTTAAAATTGAAAATTACCAAGAAAACTACTTTAAAAGCAAAGTTATTTACGGTCAAACATTACAAACTACATCTGATAGTTTCATAATCTTAAACCATAGAAAGCGTAAGTCACATTTTGCAGTAATTATTACTAATAATTAAAATTATTGCAGTTAACAGAAAGATAGGCAAATAATAACTTCATGATCGTTCCAAAATTAAATAATAGAGGTTACTAAACGACACTAATAATAATAAAGTATGTAATTATTTATAACAGCTATAACATGAATAAAAATAAGTATCCAAACAGAATTTATTGCAAATAATCATGTTTATTAATGAATGTAATATAACTATTATCGCACTTTTACAATCCACATTGTTTTAGTATTATCGTTATAGAAATTCGCGATGATGCATTTTTATTTACATACATTGTATTTACTAAGAAGCATTATTTTATTTCTGCCTGTCAAGTAAAGAATTGACAATGCTGAATTGAAATGCCAATCTTGGGAACGTTACCAGTCGGTGATGTTGTAGATAATTGTATCATACGTAAACAAATTGATCTTTTAATTATTTACTTTTTAAACACCTAGTATTTATAATCTCATTTTTTATTATTAAGATGCTGGCTCGTCCCGATTTCGGACGTGAAAAATACTTTTTAAAATCCTATAGACATATTGCAGCGTCACCTATCGGTTCCAATTTATTGTACTAAGCTTATAACCTTCGCGAAAGTGCAAGCTATAATTTTACAAAATATTATCGCAATCGGATGAGTACCGTTCATCTTTTTATACATCAGATTACCTATAAAGTTTTCTTCAAAATGTTATGAAACATTTTAGTAGCAGTGCCTATGGATTTACAATGTTTTAAAATTGGTTTTCTAAAATATTTTAATTAACCGAACAATACTATATTACCACAGAGTAAAAACAAAAGACACAGATAACAGTACGTAAAGACAACAAAAAGTAGTTCATCAAGTTTTTTATCACGTCATTTTGAATTCCGGGGAATGGAAAAAAAAGCCATGTCATCCTGATAAAAATTACCTGAGGCGACAGAACAGGTGTTTGTCGTGAGTCGTGACCGGTGCTAGCTGTATCGAAGTTCCTTTTTTTTTTTTTTTTTTTTTTTTTTCGGTCGAGTGAATGGAGCGATCGGCCGTCAGATGTGAGAAGTATTGGATGACACACTGTGAATAATCCAGTCTAGTGTGAAAAGTGTTATGATTATATATCTTGAAGATATGGCTGATTGACAGAAGGGTTTTTAAGATATTGGTTGTGTTTTTTTTCATGTTATTGTATCTTACTTTACAATATTGTTGCTACAAAAACGTTTAGGTTCTTTTCAAGTTAGTTCGTTTTTATTTCTTTTTAACCATTTCCAAAAGAGAAGCTTTTGGAAATGGTTAAAATTGGTTTTTTCACTCTCGAAACCTTTTTAAAATAAGGAATTATTCACCCAAATATCGCTCTCTTGCGTTGTCAAATCAGATCTAAATAAAACTTATTCGAGATCACCCCTTAGATAACCTCTGTCAAACAACAGAACAATTCTTTACAATTTTAATTACAATAAATTAGTGATCAAGAAATACCGCTGAACATTCATTCGACAACTTTTTTTATAGTCGGTTAAAACTCTATAATTCGGACAGTGTGTTAGTGAAATGCGGCGGTTTCTTTGACCCATTGAGGTCGTACACGAGCGTAATATTAACCAGTAACCTGTCTGCCTTAAAACCATTACCACAGGACATATTTGATGTGTATGTGCACGTGTGTGTGTGTGTATCAGTATTTATGTGTGAGTGTGACTATCGTCCCTTTTACTTGCACAAACTGGTTCGAAATTTTGACCTGATTTTAAGGTCACATGTTGATCAATGTTGAAATATATTTAAATTGTAAGTCACAATTAAAAGTGTGTAAATTGTTTTCAGTTCTATTGTAATAGCTACTAGTTATTAAAAAAAAATATCCTTGGTAACATATTTTTATTAATAAAACCTAATGTTGTTTAAATTAACTATTTGTCGCCGTGGCATAATAGTGGTTTTATTTTAAAACTAACCCTTTCAGCTAAGCTATATTTCTTGAATTAGGAGTGGGTTCACGTATGCAATCACGAGGTCGTGGGCTTTAATCTCTTCGTGGGCAAAGCGTTAGTAAATCGACTCTTCACCTATAATCTCCATAAACTAAATCAACTAAATCAACCTAACATCAGTGATCAAATGTGGTGTTCCGTACAGCTGGTCTAGTATAGAAGTCTATGGTATAATCCTATGAGGTTAACGGCATGTTGTTTCGCATCGCTGGGTACAGCCTTGACATTGCATGAAATGGACCGTGAAAGACTGGCTGTATATAGTATTTATGCCTTTAAAGTTCATGCTAGAAAGAAACATTACGAGCCTTCCAAGCTTAGAAATTGAATACACGAACATTATGTTGAGATGATGTTGAAGTTTTTTTTTATGAATGTTGAATCTGCCAGGCTCAAGCCTACCTCACCTGCAAGCCGGTACACCTGCTGATTGACGGATGAGGCTCAAGTATAGGCTTTCCCGGCTTTCAAGTACGGTAGTCGCTCCCATAGAAGCCGTTTGAACGAAACCAAAAGGAGCAGTAGGACTAAGCAGACCCCGAGCTCTGAGATGAAAACTTCGGGAACAAAGAGAAGAGAGAGAGAGAGAGAGAGAGAGAGAGAAGAGAACTTGTAACCTAGTCTTATATCCTAACCTAAACTAATGCATTTCGTACGAATCTGTATAAGGCGTTCTTGGCAAACATGTCGCTAAGCATGTGCAGTGTTCATTTTCTGATGGTGCCAGTATAATGACGTCACGCACATTTAAAAAGAAACAAAAGATTATCTTCTCATGACCAGATGGCTGGTGCCTCTTAAGCATACTGTAAGGATTAGTCGTCCATATGCGTTTCCTATAGCATATATCACCAGGAATAAGCATTACCATACAAAATTACCACAGGAGGGTTGCTAAGAAAACAACAAAATATTTATAATATAATATTTATAATATTTTGTTGTTTCATTATCGCAATTTAACAAAATATAAATTCAAACATCGGTTCAGAATATTTAAACAGTATGCTAATAATGTTAATAATTCACACTTTATCAACTTAATTATAATAAATTAAATTAAAACAAATATAAAATCATGAAAGAAATTATAAAAATATGCATTTAACATCCAAAACGATATTAAATGCATTTTTTTTCAGCAATTCAAGAACATAATTATAATAAATTAAATAAATATAAATTTAAAATCATAAAAGAAATTATTCAAATATTTAGCATTTATTATCTAAAACGAAAGGATATTAAATGCATTTTTTTTTCAATAATTTGAAGATCACAGAGAGAAAAGATTTTGAAATTGGTCAAACATTTATTATCTACTTTGACTAAATACGAATCTATGAATATTTTAAGAAATGATGGATAAATTTAGTAAAATATAAAACAAAAATAAAGTAAAATATAACGTATATCAAAAGCGGCATTGTTAGGATCTTACCAAATTTGGATAGGTAGGGGGGGGAACACTACTGACGGTGGAGGTGAGCGCTGATGCATCACAAGGTGGCCACCCTAAACCTACATCTGGGTCGCAAGTCCCAGTCGCCGTCATGGTGTTCCTCTCTGTACCACGCTATGGACCCGGCGACCGCACGGTGAATCCATGGAGTGCTGAGAATCGGATCTCTACAAGAATACTCACGGATTCACAGATGACAGATAAATGAAAACGAATTAAGGACAAGCAACCATAATTTAAATGAAAAAAAATAGCTGGCCTAAAAAAGATAGCTGCGATAGACTAGCTGAAGTGAAAAGCGGCGAACCGGGTGCTATGGCATATATTAAAAGAAGTTTATGTCCAGTAGTGGACTGCCATAAACTAATTGATGGATTTGACCAGGTCAAATAACTAAGTGACCAAATATTTAGTTCAGTACAACCAATGTCATCATCATTTTAATAGTGATTTTCTCGTTTGCATCTGAGGCAATCAATTTAGACACATATAATTAAGTGTCTATTTAAGAAGTGAATTCGTGTATATTTCATTAACTCATCTTCAGTTCACTTTCACTATAATTTATGTTTTAGTTTCCATTTAGTTGAATAATATCAAAAGTTATTACATCACCTAACTGTTAGCTAATACTTTCTTTATGTAGAATTTAAAGAAAAACATACGAGTGAATAAAATTGGCGATTATAACCGATTACACGGAGAATTCGGTTTGCTCGGTTCTCGAGTTATGAATGAAAGAGATGGTGGTTAGCATGAGATTAAATGTTAATGCGAAAGTTTGGGAGCGAACGCGTATGTTTGTTACTCCTTCACTCAAATTTTGCCAGGAATTTTTCGGAGTCCCACATAGTACCTTTTTTTTTCGTGTGGATATTCCCCCGGATATTCCCCACCCCCTTCGCTGACCAGTGGGGGTGGTTATGTCGGATTCGAAGTTATGTGAGTTGATGGCTATCTACTAGGTATTTTTCGAAACTTGACTTTGAAAAGCGTCGGTAGCTTAGTGGTAAAGAAGTCGGCCTTACGACCGAGAGGTACCGCTTTCGAATCCTGGCCTTACACCGACGAGAACCAGAGACAAAACACTATTTCTTTTTAATACAGATTCGCTCAAATATTAAATATTAAGTATTATGGAATTATATAAAAAACAGACATCGGAAAGTATAGCTAATTTAACCATTATAACAGTTATAACAATTTTATATAACCAATAATACGCCATAGTAAGCAGGTGTTAGAAATAATTGCTGTTATTTTGTAATACATGATATTATGTGTTCTATTAGCAATGATAGTACTATTGTATGGAAATTAGTATGATAATTTAATGTATGGAAGTCATTACTTCCGATATTAAAGTATGGCTTTAAGTTTAACTTCAGTATCGAGATATTTGGTTGTTATGCTCGGAGTTTCTCTGAAGTATAGGATTCGTAACGAATACATACGACAGAGAACCAAGGTTACCGACATAGCTCAAAGAATTAGCAAGCTGAAGCGGCAGTGGGCCGGCCATATCTCGCGAAGAACCGACAACCGGGGTAAACATGTTCTTGAGTGGAGACCGTGACTCGGTAAACGTAGTGTAGGACGCCATCCGGCCAGGTGGGATGGCGATCTGCGAAAGACTGCGGGCAGATGCTGGTTACGGCAAGCTGAAGACAGGGCGCTATGGGGTTAATTAGGGGAGATCTATGTCCAGCAGTGGACTAATAGAGGTTGATGATGATGATGATGATGATGATGAATTAGATGGAAATCTGTGAAAAAAGTGGGATATGTGCTCTAAAATGTTTGCGACGTGTTAATATTCTCTATTCTTAAAAAAATCTCGCGTCTATTCATTTTCTTTTTATATACTGTTTGGTACGTTGTATTGTACTGTTTATCCCTGTAGGGGTTGCAAAAATTCGTCAACTATCTTTTCAGTTCCACGTAAGCTGTATGTTTGTTAACTGTCGAATGGAAGTTCCTTATTAGTTGCCTTATATGACACCTACTGAAACAGATATAGTGGTCCTTGTATTTGTCATTGCTGGTAGGCAAAAACCTATAATCATACTACTTAAAGTACCATCACGCATATTTACTATACTACTTTATCTTCACATATTTTTAAAAGTCAAAGTTGCAAATCGATTGCTCTGTATAGACCTAATAGATGACACAAAACGTCAAAGACAATGAAAGAATCATTGTAACTTATGTTTGCTAAACCACGACACAGCCCCGTCCTGATAAGACTCCGTTAAGAAACTCAGCGGATTTTATAGCCTATTTACAAACATGTTTATTTAATCTAATCTAATAATAAAATATAATGTCTTATTATACATCTGCCATAATACTAACATGAATTTCACCAATTAATTTTTATAACTGGCCTAAAATACATACCTGTAAACACACATATTCATTTTAAAAAAAAACAGCAAAAGATTATGTAAACAATACGACCTTCAGCGAAAGTTCTGAACCACAATTGACACATTCAATAGAAAATAGCTTTTTGAGCAACTTGTTTGACAAATATGAACCTTATCTTTAATATGTTAAAGACTTGAAGACAACTTTTACTTTTCCAAAGCAAATAGTGGATATTCACTTTCGTTTGGTTTACGTATGTATGTTTATTTTATGGTTTTGTTCAAGAACACGTGCGTAGAAGTTACCATGAATGGTATGTGTTGTCATGTACTAGCTGTTGCCCGCGGCTAGACCCGCGTGGAATTCTAAACCCGTTCCCGCTACCCATGGCACCCTATTCGACCACTACAATCTATATAAGATACACAATTCCACCATACAATCATTTTGTTATATCTCAAAAGATTTGGGAAGCGTTATCGTTGAAAGCTCCCAGACGGCTTATTTGTTTCCGACACCTCTAACAAATCATTATATTTTAGCCAATTCCAACATTAAAAAAACTTGACAAATTATATACTAAAACCTTCCTCGAGAACCACTCTATCCATGAAAATCCATCCATATCCATGGCGGAAAGAGCATAAATAACGGTTGTTGTATTTGAGTTTATCGCTAACAGACAGACACACAGACGCGGAGGAGGACTTTGTTCTATAATAAGTTGTGATAACACCTATATTTGTACCATACTCACAAATAAATGATTGATTGATTGATTCAATGTGTACGTCAATTTGTTAAACGTTGAGTGATTATAGTTCACCTGACTATCGGCCTAGCTACTTGATAGGATGCCTTGCGTTTAATGAACGGCCTATATACGCGTCCAACCAGCTGGTAAATTGAAGCAGATGGCTACGACATAATTATATGTTACTTCCCATGGGAACCTATTCCTGGGATTAAAATTACCCCATGTGATATTCCAGACTATAATCTATCCCTGTACTAAATTTCAGCCAGATCCGTTTAGCCGTTTTTGCGTGAAACAGTAATAAACATTGGTAGCATTTTACAGTAAAATAATTGGGTGTCTTGATTGAGATTCTTAAAACATGTACCTGGTTAGTGACAATGGGCTTGTAAGTATGCTATGCCGTGATACCACATTTATACTACATGTGGTGTAAATGTGGATGTATAAATAACCTACCACTTTTATGTAGGTATACTGGCCGTGATATTTGAATGCTACAGGACGCAACTTTGGCGCCACTTTTTATTGCTGTCATAGCCACAGAGTATATTAAATTTATTTTATACGATTTTATATGAGATCATCACCTATCATCTGTAAAGTAGTGTAAGAGCGCCAAAATTATTAATCTATAGTGAGGAGTCCCGTACCCCTCCCCGTTCACACCTCTATTCTTAACTACTACTACTTAAAAAAAAAGGTACAATATGTCTCTGTGTTCTCCCTTGAGAACATACAGGTCTAATATTTAAACACGGATTTAAAAAAAAACATTTTAGAATATACTAGTCGCTTCTCGGATTTAATTTTTATACATTATAAATTAATCCTACAATTAACCGATCACTTTTAATACGCAGAATTCATTGCGCTTAAAGCATGGATTATGAATAATACGTTGATTAAAGAAATGATTATTCTAATTGAATAAAACGACTAACTTCAAAATGAAATTACTTAAATATGTAAAATTGTATACAACTACTTATCAAGCAATAAAATTTCTTACATTATACCACATACTAGTAAAAGATTATTCTACCGATATAATAATGATAAATGTTCTGGTAATACAGTACAATTTTAGCTCCACTACGAGATTTGACATAAAATGTTTTTTTTAAGTCGCGTGAACAGGGTCATTAGGCTCAACCACAGATTCGTAATGATGTAATGTAATGTAATGTGTGGGATGATTTATCTTAACGACTCCAATGCAGGGACGACGAGAAAATAAATGTCGTTTGATAGTGAGGGGGTAAACCTTACCATAGTTATCGATAAAATATGATTCCTTTTCTATCTCTTAACTTATCGATTTCCATTTCTATTTATGTATATTGTAGTACGTATTATGTATTATGCAAAAATATTCGGTACTATTATTATCTTATTTCTGGTAACGATGCTACACAAAACAGATTGTTAATAAATATTAACTATACTAAGTTGACGGGTATGTCGGAATCGAAACGATCAAAACCGCACGATGTCTTTTCCAAGCGTCCATTGCCGGGCACCCCAGGTACGCCCACAAAAAGTTATCAAAAGGATAACCCCAGGGAATATTAACTTACATAATAATCTAAAATAGTTATAGAAAAGATAAATATTTACATGTACATTTATCATAAAATTGCTCGGTATGGTTACCGACTGGTAAAGTTCCCAGAAAGCTGAAAACACGGTCACGTTCAATGACAATGCTAATTATTCTTTGTGATATTTAATATTCATATAATATAATAAAATGTAGCAGTATAACTTATAATTCTCAGAAATATATTTGAGACATTTATTATAAATATAATCACCGGAAAGTATGAAAGTGCTTGACATGGTGTATAATCTATAATAATTATAATTTCATTATAATTGATGGCGATGTAAAATTTGACTGACCTTTGAAACATATTTGATGGACGGCAGTCTTAAATTGCAATTTCAACCTCGGTTTTCGGTCTTCTTTGAATTGGTTAAACCATAAATGTATAACTTAATTATCTTTCACGAGATAAGGAATTTTATCGTATTTTAATCCGATTATCTTTCTAATCTCTTTTTTACCTGGTTCCATTCATAGCCGTTTGTATTTTTTGAGTTAAGATTTAAAATTATTGTTATTATGGTGATAACCAATCCTTCTATCTTACTATATATATATATATATATATATATATATATGATGTGACAGTTTGTGAATATGTTTGGATGTTTGTAACTCAATCACGCTCTAACGGCTGAACAGATCTGGGTGAAATTTGATACAGGGATAGATTATAGTCTGGAATAGCATATAGGCTTCTTCATCCCTTGAGTAGATTCCCATGGGTGGCAGGAACGCGATCGGAAAACCTTGCGGGCGAAGCCGCAGGTAACAACTTGTTATCGATATTTTACCACAGCTCATCTCTATTTGTAGGCAGTTGATAAATGCACGTGGTTTATGACTTTATAGTTTTATTTTAGAAAGTTATGTGACGCATGGGAACCATTTAATGACAAGAATTTATTTAACACATTTTCATACGTGAAGTAGACTATTAGTCTAGTACACACATTCTTAAACTTTTATATCCCTATTTTACGATGAGATTTTTCTACTTATATTATTGGTTAGTACCTGGTTATAGGGGATGAAATAATTAAAGTGTCCCTTTGGGAAAAAACGATGAAAAAAGACATTACTTTAGTGCGATAGGCATGGTTTTATAGCTATCGGACAAGAACGATGTCTTATCGCGATATATGGAATAGTCTCTAAGTATACAAAAAAAAGTGGCACTCCGGGAAAAATATTTAAAAAGCCATCTATGTTGTTCATTAGAAGAATAATTTTGTTACGGTTCCAAACGAGTTCATGAGCTACAACAAAGATGGCGTTGTTATACAAATATGAAAAGCGTTCGATAACGATGACGCGAGTTCCATGATTTTGTTCACCCAAAAAGTGCTCAGAGCGCACTAACGGAGAAAAGTGCTCAACGCACCTAAAGAAGTTTACACTTCAATTACGCTGATGATCTGGTGGTGACAAGCAAGGTAATCCGTCATCCAAATGTATTATAGAAGGCTGCTCCCTCGTGTCTCGTTTACGCTTCTCAGAAGAAGTGGAGAGTGAGTGGTCTTCAAAACGAAGACCAATTCTTTCAGCAAAAATTCTGAGGTCTTCGTCATTCGACTCTAATATTAGAACCAATTCAAACTGCTCTCAGTTAGGTGGTTTGCGAAGGACTTTTGTTTTTTTATTCTATCAGGCTCACGGTTGACCTCTATCTCACGTGCAAATAAGTGCTGACGCGATCTACCATGAAACACGCTTTCCTAAAGATTTGAAAGATTCCCAGGTTATAGCTTGTCATAATCTAGCTAAAATCTTGTAAACCAAGCTAAATCGCTTAGTTAACACATCGCAGCACGCACATCAATAGTGTACTTGATGAAGTTTGAACCTAAAACCACTGGATTGCAGGTACAACGCCTTAATCATTCTGCTACAGTAGCTCATTATTTTCTTAGTCTATACAAAGTCTATACAATTTCTACTGGCAACGTGTTGTAATATCATAGACATCAAACAGTAGACCTAATGGGTGACCGCATCAATAAAACTTTGACCCCAATATATATACATCATAAGATTTATATTATAACGACATAATCTTGAACATTTCAAAACTGAATTACCAAAAGCATTTTAAAATATCATCTTCGTACGTAAGACTACATCATAATGACATAGATATAGCCATGACATTAAAATAATATCAGTTACATAACATGAAAACTACATAAACAAATGCTAAACACGATAATTGTAAGACATTATGGTATGTAATGGATCTTCCGAGTTGGTACATTCTATGTCTATTATATTTCGTAATACGTTAGTGATGTACGTTCCAGCTAGACTCGTTATCATAAAGAACAATTTGGGATATGAATCTTAAGAGACTTATAAAACACAATGAGAAATTTAAATCAGAAAAAGTAATAGTAATAGAGATTATGAATTTGTGCCGTTTGGAGTCGAAACGTTAGGGGCAAGGGGTCCGAGTGCTCGCAGTCTCTTCAGGGAGATTGCAACACGTTTGATTGACGCTTCTCGTGACCAGAAGGCTAGCTTCTTTTTAGCACAGAGAATAAATATTGCCATACAACGTGGCAATGCTGCCAGTCTTCTGGGCACGTTACCACAGGAGGCATGCGATGCGAAGGAATTCCACGATGCATTTTAGGTTTAAGTTTCTTTTAATTATTTATTTTATTTAGTTTAGTTAGCTAGTATTTAAATAATGAATTTCAATAATATTTTGAAATAAGTACTTGTTGTAATTTTAATTCAAAATAACTCAATAAATATTTTATTTTTAAAAATGTAAAAAATAAAATAGTAATAGTAATTCATGCCTATACTTGATAGCAGTCGTATTCTCTACCGTTCAGCCAAGATGTAATTTGAACGTTTTAAGTCTGACTACGCTTCGGAATTACTCGCAGTTGCACCCGCAAAAACCAAGATACGGTAAATTAAGAGAAAGAAATGGAAAGTGGATGGCCTTCGAAGTACGAGTTGGATGGAACCGGTACTAACGCTTTGATGATGATGAAAACTCATTTATTCGTGTTTTCTGTTAATCTAGATGTAAAGCAAATACAATAGACAAGTCCCAAGGAAAAGCTTAATTGTGTTATTTGTATTCATGCCTGAATATCTCCAAAGGGTTAAGTAGATATTAGTTTCATATTTTACTAGCAAACATTTTAGGTTATTGGCTTTATAGAGTTAGACTTGACCTTGACTATGACCTTAATTGTTCAGATTTCACTGATGACTTACTACCAGGCAGTGTTGGTAAGTTGTCAGGAGTCATATTAGCGTGCTTTATAATAAAACAGAGTGAGAAACTCTTTTATACTTAATTAGTTTAACATGAACACCTTTTCAATTACTATTCACCATTACTTTGTAATTAACTCCAGTAATTAAGTCAAGCCCCATTGGTTTAGTTTCTAATTTAAGAGGAAATGCTCGATGACACAGCTTTCTACCGGCGCGGTCGTGTCTTACGATGGTCGTTAATCAAAATTGGTCTAGTGGTTTACGAGAAATGCGCAAACTTTAGTTCTTTAGTCTGGCGGTTAAAGAGTACCTAAATAAGAGTCTCTTCAGAGAGAGAGAGTTTATTTGCTTCCCCACATCTGTATTTTCTCGACACCTGTATTTGTACACAAAAATTTTATCCTCAATAGCCAAATTTCGTTAACCAGGCACTTTTTTCTGACTATGTGCTAAAACCCTAATAACATGTCCAACCTGAGCATCGAATTCATGACTATGCTTGATAGCAGTCATATTCTCTACCGTTGCTTTGTATGCTTAGCCAATTAATTGAGTTCATGGCAGACCCACACTTTTATCAGCACGATTAATACAAAGGCTTCCAGAATTCTCAAAACTGTATGTACTGCAGCTAACTGCTTCTAAGCGTCTATAATAAATCAAAATAGTAGTACTTTATTCTTACCTACCACCTTATTCTTAAAATAGTAAACGAAAACTTAATTAGTAAGAGATTGCGTAGAGAAAAGAGAAACTGTCAATAATTAAAGAATTATTTAATAACAACGTCCTGTGTATTAAATATCTTAAATAGATCTGTCAATAATTGTGAAACATTATAATCGCAGCGGATGTGGAACAAGATCTAAATAAATAAACCGTGTAACGATTTATTATCTAGAGCGGTTCAATTCAAGATCATGTACGCCGTAAAATTAGCAAGCTTTACAGTAAGGACTACAAAAAAATCTGCTTAAACTTTTAGGCAAATTTTCAAATTGATTTTCAATAAAAAAAATATCCCTAGAAGACTTTCTTGAAATATTTTTATAGAAACTAGATCGATTTATATTTTGTTATTAATTGGCTATAAAAAGAAAAAGATCGTTTTACCTTAATATAAATGAAATAACCGAAGGAGTTTAAAAGAAGGAGAAGGATAAACTACTCCAGTGACATTCAAAACTGAAAACTACATTTAGGATAGGTCTTAGCTGAGATAAAAAAATCGAAGGCTTTAGGAGAAATTTGGAATTTTACTCAATTCTGTTACGCTTTAACAGAATTGAGTGAAAAATCCTAAAAAATTCACACGCTTACAAAATTTAATAATAATAGAAAGATAGGTGGGTTAGGATTATTTCAATAGCTATTAAGTTTTTTTTTTTTATTTTTTTTTGGAATATACAAGAATATTTCATTCTACTTTTTAATATTCAGTAATCTTTTCAATATTGTGTTTTTATCAATTCTCAAATCGTATAACTACTCATTATGTAGAAATTGAAAAGATAGATTCTATTAAATTCACACAAAATATAAGGTAAAGTTTATAATAAGCATGCAAAAGTAATATAAAAATTAATTCACTTTCAGAATAATTCTAAGCTTTTGCTGCGAGCGGTAGGCACTCCAGTTTACCTAAATGCCTATTAAAGTGAAAACATCTATCAGATCCCAGAGTTAATGCAGACCGGTTGAATACTCAGCTTACATCCTTAGCAGTGATTCGGTTCCCACGTCAACTTGTTTGTAGGGAAAATTCTTACCGTTATCGCTAGGCGGTTTGTCTAGAATTCTACATTGTAGACAGCCACTTATTAATACCGCAGTTTGACAATTTAATTCTATGCTTGATGATGAAGTATTGCTTCTAATTGTGTGTTACGGAAATCTATTCCTTTGATTCAAATTATTGCGTACTTTCGGCTGTATGTGACTTTCTGTTGAATCGATTGCTGGATCATCTAAATGCTTCTAAACCGATTCTTAAACCCGGATCGAATGCTCCTAAATCGATTTCCTAGAAGTGAATGTAAAATAGTCAATAAAATAAAAACGTTGCAATACAACTAGCATTGGAGAGCCACTTACTACACAGTCCCTAGTCCTTTAAGCGGCGAGTGAAAAAGCATCTGATGAGACCTTCAAGTTGAGGGCCACCATTATGTCATGATTGGTACCCATCTAAATATACATTAACAATTATGCCTTTTTTTTTTTTACGTGCGGAAATCCCTTCGGATACCCCCCCGCTGGACAGCGGGGGTGGTTATGTCGTGTCTCGACTAAAACCGCACGGTGTCCTCCCCAAGTGTCCGTTGCCGGGCACCCCGGGTAAGTCCTCGAAAGGATAACCCCAGGGTTGCCGGCGGACCTTGGCCGCCACCGCGGCCTCGCCTGGTGGGGTCGGGTTTTAGGCTGAAAACGTACGTTAACGTTGAAAACGTTAGGTGAAGTCTTAGGCATAATTAACATCTATGCCTAAGATTTCACCTAACGTTTTCAGCCTACCGTTAAGCGAAGTGAAATCATATTGACATGCCCTACATATAAAAAAATCAACTACAACTAAAATCTAGAAATATTATGACCCGTGTGGATCGATAAAATAAAATAAAAATGTATTTATTTCACAAACAAATTAGGTGTAACATTTAAATTGACATAATTCAAAAAAGTGTGCAAAATAGACTACTAAGAGTGTCATCCTGTTCTCCTAGCTAGGCTATGTAATAGCCTGTGTTAAGGAAATGTCTTCTAGGAACGCGTGCTCTAGCGCATCACTTGACAAATGGCGAGATAGTGATCTTACGTAAGCCTATCACTAATAAATGACGATAATATTGTGCTTCAGGATCCAGTGCAAGGCTCCAAAGAAGTTATTAACATAGAAGATCTTAAACCATGTACGCAATCGCAAACCTCTAACAACATTACATATGGTTAAATTTATGCATACAAGATGTTTACCTATTCATATTGAAAAAATTTGATCAGTAGGTGACCCATTGATCTAAATGCGGCAATTAACATTACTAAAAATTTGAAACACATTTTTTTTTTATATATAGGACACGTCAATTTGACTTCACCTCGCCTGAAGGTAAAGTCTCAGGAAAGAGGGTCACCATTACATACACGTACCATGTTAACAATGGTGGCACTCAGCTTGACGGCCTCATCAAAAGAGGATTGTCGTCGCAGCACCGTGTGTCACCCACCGGTCCCACTAGTGCTGCGACCACAATCCCCCTGCCCGGCTATGCACTTGCTGACCCCTGAACGCAATCAAACCGAAATTATAATTATAATAAGATATGTGACAAGATGGAGAAAAAATATACGCCCAAGAATAGAATGAATTATAAAAATCGGTTCATCAGCAGAAAGTCATCAATATAAAATTAACACGCTATGCGACTTCTTTTCTCCTTTACTTGTCAAGCGCTTTTCTTTTTTTTATGTAGCTGTAGCTTAGTGGTTGAGTCGACCTTACAAACGAGAGGTCCCAGGTTAGAGTCCTGGCCATTACAGTACTGACGTGAACCCACTCCTAACACAAACAATTTAGCTGTAGGGGTTAGGCGGAATACTAGACATGTCGGTTACCAAAGATCTTAGTTATAAAAAAAATTAGCTGCTATTGACGAGCTATAATGTATTAAAAAGAAACTATTAGTTTTTGAAATAAAACTGTTTTTAACGGATTCTATCGCGATTTATTTGATGTTATTTTATATTTTACATTGATCCCGACGTTTCGGTTGCTTTTCAGCAGCCCTGGTCACGAGGAGATTAGAGATGGTTGTTGTATTAGTTTTTCCCTTATTTCGACATTTTTAGGGATTTTCTTTAGAAAAGCCCTATTACTAAGGAGTTGTCGTCGACGTCGTCGTCGTTGCCAATTTTCTGTCACGGTTTTGGGTATGAATGAGATGAGCTATCGAGTTGCTGTTTTCGGTAATAGATTCGTGCTGGGGTGACCATTGCAAGATAAAAAAAAATCGCAAAAACTGGCAAAAAAAAAAACGCTAAATCGAAAATCCCTTGTATTCGGCTGAGCTCGTCTCAGGAATTCAACTTGTTTTTTTCAAATTTTCAAAAACGACTCTGGTCTAATTTCGATCGGTGCAGCAATGAGCTAATACTGGCACTCTACACATAACTATATAAAACTGCTTGTATCGTCGTGGATCTCCAAAACTGCTTCATTACGATGCGAAGTACCCACTGCACAGCTTTCTACGTACATTCCCGCCAGACCAGTTGAGGGCATACATGTTTGCCATATCACTGGCTAAAAATAATACTCGTGGGTTAGCAGAGTTCTAGGTTAGCCTGTGTTGGCGAAAAGTAAACCGTTGTTTAGCCAAATTTCTCTAATGTATGAATTACAAAGAAGTGATTGTCAAAAGTTTATAATATTATTTTTTATATTATATTTTATAATATTGTGTCATTTATATACATAACATACATTCACGCCTATATCCCGAAGGGGAAGGCAGAGGTGTATTACACACCCACGATTCGCCAGTTATGTTAAGGTCCCAATGTACCTGGTAACCCTGGGGTTATCCTTTCGAGGGCTTATCTGGGGTGCCCGCCAACGGACACTTGGGGAGGACACCGTGCGGTTTTAGTCGATTCACGACATAACCACCCCCGCTGGCCGGCGGGGGGGTATCCGCAGGGAATTCCGCACGTAAAAACAAAGGTAATGCCGCTTTTTTAATACTAGTCCCGATATTTCAATTAGTTTTAGCTATCTTTTAGTGACGACGTTACAGTAACTAGTCATCAGCAGTTATTATAGAGAAATTCTATTTCGTTCGGTCCTCATGTAAAAGGGGGGGGCGAGCTGTCCACTGGGCTCTGTCCTGACACCGAATTGTATTGAAAAATCCCTTACAGAATAATTCAGAAACAAAAAATCCTGACCTGAGAATCGAAACCGAGATTGACGTCCCATACGAATATCGATGGCAGCCGTTACGAGTAGTTAGAGGCCTAAAAAATTGCCATGGTTTTCTATAAGAGTATTTATAAATCGCGGCAGCTGAATCCGAGGCGAGATCACATATTAGCCATAAGAAATTTGATACTCACCGCAGATTCAGCTGTCGACAATCTAGAACTTCTATATTGCCTGTGTTGTGGAGGTTAGATGTCAGCCGCTTAACGGATAATATCGAAAGTTTGGTCACTTGCTAGTTAGATCGAAAAGCCGATTCAACTGAATAGGTAAGAGGGTCGGAGGATGAAGACTTTCAATCAATAAAATTATTATAATATGTATACCTACTTACAGAGTTTCTTCATCACGTCAGATTCACTTAGCCATATAACACTTAAGCTATCTTATCTGTGTATCACGAGGTGCGCGTACGCACCATGTCGTTAGAAAGCTGTTCCTCCATCATCATAACGCACGCATCCATTTGCATTAACTTTTGGTACTTTGAGTGAAAAGTGCATTCGCAACAATTCTTTTTACTGAAGTGTGTTGAAGAGAATATCTGTCGAGAAAATTGTACTCCAAGTATGTTAGTGGAAATAATTCTGTTTACTTTTTGTGAAAATCCCTCCACGGTACAGCTCAATAGGTATATTATTTATTTTTCAAATTTATATATTTTAACTTTTTATAATTATTAATTTTCGGAAGTTTCCGTAAATATTACAAAATACACATTGAAATAAAAGTTACTAATTACTTGGTATTATTTTTATATGTTTCGTGACCACGGCAACTAAAAAGCAACGAGTCGGGTAAAGTTTATATATAAAAATAACATAACAATAAATAAGTCCCGTTTCTCCGCATCGTTGTCGCTGTGGAGAAGAAGTGGGTAGCCTTGGACACCATGGCCTCTCATGCAGCAGGAGCGCAGGACGGCTTTCGCGGCACGCGTACATCAATGACATTATCCGTCGGGCTCTTGTCACCGCCGGCGTTCGAGCCGTACTAGAACCTACTGGTTTGGCGCGCGACGATGGCAAGAGGCCGGATGGGATGTCGTTGGTGCCTTGGAAGATGGGAAGGCATTTGGTGTGGGATGCGACATGTGCTGACACCCTTGCGCCTTCACATCTTCCAGGGACTGCGGACTGCGCCTGCGCTGCCGCTGCTTCGGCAGAGACCCTTAAACGGCGCAAATATTGTAATTTAACAGGTAATTACATATTTGAGCCGTTTGGGGTTGAGACGCTGGGATCTTGGGGTCCAAGTGCCCGTCTTTTATTTAAAGAAATTTCAAAACGGCTTATAGACGCTACCCGTGACCAGAGGGCTGGTTCATTCCTCGCACAAAGGATTGGCATTGCCATTCAACGTGGCAATGCCGCCAGCCTTCTGGCCACCCTCCCAGTTGACGTCGATGGGGAGGAATTTTTTGACGCCTAAACCTGCAGCTTTGTATATAGGTATACAGATATTGTTTTTATACTAATTAATAGTAATTAATTTATGTAAATAAAATATCTAAGCACAGAATATATATAGTACTTAGAGGGTGCCAATATTGAAGTCATTTGGAGTCAAGTTACTGGAGTTAAGGTGCGCGAACGCTCGCGTTTAGATACGAATGATTGCCATTTATCATGATGAGAGATAAGCATCGCCATTCAAATCTATGTATTCTGAATGTGGCCGTGGCTCTTCTTGTATAATAAATACAAGTCATTGGTCTAAACCGACTATGTGGAATTAATACTGGTCACTTAATTATGATTGATTCTCTTTAATTCGTTTTCATTTAGTCTGTTTCATTAAGTAATAAAAGTCTGTTTGGCAATTTATGACACTTCTGGAATTTGGTTTCACTTTCACTTCTGTATACGCATCAAGTCATTGCGTGCGCGCACTGCTCTACCCTTGCCGGCACACACCCAAACTGCGATACATTTTAAACTCTCTGACTGGTAGTAGGTATACATAGAGACGTCGTCGGATGCTTACTGGGCCTTGCGATCGAGAAGTCCCGGGTTCGAATACTGGCCACTAAACGATCGACGCGAACCCACTCCAAACACAACCAATTCAACTTAACGGGAGCGGTTAGGTGCAATACTACTATTTACGGATACTAATATTATTTAAAAATAATTGACGATACCTAGTTCTTATTTTTTTGCAAACACAACTTCCATTCGTGTTTAAAAAAGAGCCTTCAATCTCTCAATCGGTTTTGGATGTAACCGTGTCGTATTCGAATCCCAATTTCACGGTCGATTAGCGAACATATTGGTGGTGACATTTGTAATTGGTGACAACTGGCGACAGCTATATTTGTTTGTAGTATATAGATATTGGACATACAGAGTATGTAAGGATTATTGGACCTATAAGGTTTTGTGAGTTCATAAACAATTTCGCACTTATATAACAATAACTTTTACGTTCCTTAGGAAGTTTGAAAGTTGTTCCAGTGAACGAAAAGCGAGCGGCTGTCACGGTATTGACATATTATAAGAAAGGTTTAAAGGAATGTTGTAAGAAAGGTTCTAAGATTGTATGGAGAGGGTTTAAGGAGCAGCAGAAAACATGACAAGAAAGGATGTCATTAAGGGACTGACGTCTGACTACAATTTATGAAAAGAAAAAGATACTTATACCTACGAGTATTATTTTTGACGACCTTTGTGGCGTAGTGGTAGTGCTTTGACTGCTAAGTCAGAGATCGGGGGCTCGACTCCCGCTCAATGTAAATATGTATATTTGCATTGGTCTGGGTGTTTCTATGTATAATATGTATTTATTTACAATAAAAAAAGTATTTAAGTATGTTTAGCCGCATTCTAGAACCCATATGACAAGCTCTGCTTAGTTTGGGTCTAGATGGCGTTGTGTAATTTGGCGTAGAATATTTATATTATGTTAATGATTGCCTATTGGGCGACCTTACACCCTCTGAAGACCCGAGACAGCGCGTTACAGTCGGTTCCAGCGCAACATAGGGGGGGGGGGGAGGTGTAATAATCGGGATGAGGCCAGGCAGTTATTTGATGATAAGCTACAGGAGAAGTCTCAGGAATGACAGTCACAATTATATTCGTACATACCAATAATGCTACTAGTAGCACCACTTAAAGTGTCACGTTAAGGTGAGACTTGATAACAAAGTTACAAAATGTAGGTATAGTTTAATGGGTAATGAACACTTTACGATGTCCCGCTTTTGAATCCTGGCGTACACCAGTAGAATCAAATTTCTACTGGTGGTAGAAATTTGATGACACAAATTTGTCACAAAATTCAGCCGGGTAGGTACCACCGTGCACGATTGCGAAAAACCCTCCATAGTAATCCAATTTCGGTTTGATTGCGTTCAGGGGTCAGTGCATAGCCGGGCAGGGGGATTGTGGTCGCAGCACTAGTGGGACCAGTGGGTGTCACGCGGTGCTGCGACGACAATCCTCTTCTGATGAGGCCGTCAAGCTGAGTGCCACCATTGTTAACATGGTACGTGTATGTAATGGTGACCCTCTTTCCTGAGACTTTACCTTCAGCTTACCATCAGGCGAGGTGAAGTCAAATTGACGTGTCCTAAATATAAAAAATAAATAAAAATAAAATTACACTACCGAGGACGTGAACCCACTCCTAACATAAGCAATTTATCTTAGATAGAGGGGTTAACAGGAATACTAGTAAGTTCGGTTATGAGTTTTTTTTTATGTCTAAAAGATAGATACCCTGATATCAATAGAACAGGTAACTGATTATATATATTATCATTCTATTTCGACGATCTCTATTTCTACTATACAATATGGGCACGGAAACATGGCCATTTACAAATACCTATATATAATAGACATATATAGCGAAAGTCGATGCCGACAACTCGTTCGCCAATGTATGTGCACGACTACTCTTGGTAGATAATGTTCTGATTAGACTTTCTGTCGCAATTAAAACATTTGTTTTCACTATTATATGAGAATAGTTCCATTTATGTGGGAAAGTGAATATGTACTTGTATTTGTGGTGGTTAATTTATAACCTATTTAAATAAAAAGCGGCCAAGTGCGAGTTGGACTCGCCCATTAAGGGTTCCATAGCAGCAAGTAACATAATAATGTCTTTTTTTTTTCATTTTTATATTTCAGTTGATTGAATGAAAGGTAAATTGCGGTTTACGATTTATGACGTATTAAAAAAAACTAAGTACTTAATAGATCTCGTTCAAACCAATTTTCAGTGGAAGTTTACATGGTAATGTACATCATATATTTCTGTCTCATATACGGTTCACAGAATACATCTAATTACCAAGTTTCAACAGTATAGTTCTTATAGTTTCGGAAAAAAGTGGCTATGACATACGTATGGACAGACAGACAGACATGACGAATCTATAAGGGTCCGTTTTTTGCCATTTGGCAACGGAACCCTAAAAATGAATCGCCGAAATGTATGTACGCGCATAACTTCCGAACGACTGCACCAAATTGGATAATTCTTTTTTTTCAAGTTCGTTATTGTCAGAACAAAGTTTGTATGAATATGTTTATGCGAAGCCAGGGCGCGCATCTAGTAATAAATAAAAATATTTAATGTTTATTTACAAGGTTATGAGGCTGCTCCTGTATGTTACAGTAATACTTTGAAATACAATTCAAAAAACTCTGGGGGTGAACGGGGAAACTGAAATTCCCCATGCACCCACCAGTGGGTGTAAGGTTACCCATAGAGCATATCCCTCGCACTCCGACTGACCCTGGGCCATTCGCAGTGTCCCCTCTGATAACAGCAGAGGGGTACCTGGAGCGGCCCCCACCCCCGCGGGCCTTGCAGGCCCGCCATGCCCCGACCCCCTCGTGCAATGGGGTCAGCTGGCCCTGAAAAGGGCCGGTTGGTCAGACTCTTGGCCGTTGACGTTGACGCCAGCTACTCCAGAGGAGCAATCAATGATGTGTCATCGCACATGTTGCCCAGGGTGCACCAAACTTGGAGGTGATCCAACCAGTCGCACCCCAATTATTCAGTACCTATGTATGGTAGCCGCACGGAACTGAAAATGGTAAAATGTATGTTAATTACCACTGCCTATATCACCCATTAGGGATCCATATCCCTGATGGGTAATATAGGCAGTGGTAATTCATCCTCATCATTATTCATTCTTCTTCCATAAGAAGGATGAATGTAATCTAAATACATTAAAAACTTCTAGCGACGGAAATACCACCACAATCGATATCTGAATCAAGTAAATTAAACTAAAATTCCTATGCACAGTGGGAGCTTAACAGAAGGCCAATCATTTTATCTATTTAGGGCTGCCATCCATCCGGAATTCTCCGAACTTGTACTAAAAAATACGATTTCATTCAAATTGTGGGAGATTTTAAAGATTTTATCTAGCTTAGGCATCTTCTAACATTCTATGTTATTTGTTATGCCATTTGTCATAACCAAAAACCACGGGAGTAAATGTTCAAGTGTCAAGTGTAGCCTTATACCGCATGCGTTGTAAAAACAATATATTATATTTATGTTTGGAACGAAACCTGGTCCCAACAATCCGAGAGTAAGGCAAGGTACGACTGCGAGCGATACGGAAATATTTTTTATGTAAGAACATTGTTAACGTCTGATTGCTTTCACGGGTCAGCAAGTGCATAGCCGGGCAGGGGGATTCTGGTCGCAGCACTAGTGGGACCGGTGGGTGTCACGCGGTGCTGCGACGACAATCCTCTTCCGCCCGCCCGCAAGCTGAGTGCCACCATTGTTAACATGGTACGTGTATTTAATGGTCCCCTCCCCTCTTTCCTGAGACTTTACCTTCAGCTTACCATCAGGCGAGGTGAAGTCAAATTGATAATGTTATTATATATGTATATTGATTATGTTATCATATACTGTTTTAACAATTTTTCTTTTGTAATTAAGTGCTCTGGTAATGTAATAATATGTGTCTACAAATTAAATCTCTATACATTTAATAGTATCTGGAAAAGTAAATACAAGAACTACCTCCCTTTTTAGACGCTTTGTAGGCGTTTTCTATAGGTGTCGTTCAAGACTACTTAAAGTTAGGGTTATTCTTCATCCTACAGTAAATTAATAGCCCAGGCTAAAGAACATAGTTGATGATAGTAGACCGCCCCCCCACCCATTCCACCTCCATCCTTCCTCTGTTAGAAACGTCTGATTAACATATAAAATTATATATAGTTGCGAGGAATAACAGTTGACTTAAAAACAGTATCATTTAATGAATAATTTTACATAATAATCATTATGTACTAAATTATATCATTTACGAATCCGATACCACTATCTAATCCACCATCTTTTTGCATTATTGTTTCTGAGATAAAAACCAGCGTCACGAGGTGATACGCTTAGTACTGGAAGTATGCTTAAGTTTAAGTGATAACAGGTTTCATTTGTTTTCTTAGGAAAAATAAGTAAAAAGAAGTTTATAGTAAATTTTTATAAGTATTTATTAAGCTACAGTTTCATCTGATGACTGTGAATTAGGTACACAACTTTGATCAATTAAACAAAGCCATCTCGAATCCGTACTCGCTTTCAATCACACCTCACCTAGATGTACAATGCATGTGTAGATGCTCATTATCGTGCGGTATTGATAAATAAAACATCGTACGCCGGTGAAAGTGTCACTGAACTTGATTTTTTCTAGTAGTGGCTTGTGTGTTTGCAGTAGTATGTTTTGCCATAGTATTCACCGTAGCCCAATTTATTTCGCTGTTCGTGTCGCTCTACCACCGGCCACGCTTCACAGCCGTAGGACTGATGCAACGATAGATTTATAGCCCTTCTCTTCAACCTAACCGACATTTTGAGCTCACAAATGTCACCCCCCACCTCTAACGACTAACCCTACATGGCAGCAATGCGTGGCTTGACGTCGCAATCAATTTCATCAGTTAATCAGGTCCATGCTTGACCAAGTCATCACCTATCATCACCCTCTTCGGTATTCCCCAAGTACTCGGTCTTCACCACATGAAGCTTCTGATCGCCGTTCTAAAGCGCCTCCTTACACTTCCTCACATTCTGCATCAATCTGGACCTGTTCTCTTCTGCTTGCGCGATGTCGTCAGCATACATGAGCAACCATGGGAGCTGCTCCGCGTCCGACAAGACGTCTAATACCATACTGAACAGAAACGGATGGATGTACACTAAGGACGGACCCTTAGTGAACATATTTGCATGGCAATAGGTTAAGCCTATTAAAAATAGGATCTGGCAATGAAAAAAACTTAAAACTAGGAGGGTTGCCAGCTTGGCAATCCACCCAAACTTAAGCGTAGCGAGATTTTCCTATCCAACAATAGGTCAACGTGACCGGTCGACTTTTTCCATTGATTTGGTTTTTCGGTGATTATTCCTCGATGGTAAGACCGATCTGGACATTTGACCCCTTACGACACTCAGTAATGTCTACTTGATCACCGTGGCAAATTTGATCGAGATCGGTCAAACGGTCTCGGAGGAGTATCATTTGTTTGAAATGCAACTTTGAAACCAAAGACGCTTTGCTCGCCTTCGGCTCGCTACGCTTAATTATTTTATTTACAAACTTGTCTAGCAAGGATGGTTGAAGAAATGTTTTCTTTTAGCAAAATATTAGTCGCACGTCTTGCCTTAAGGATATTTTATTTAAATTCCACAAAAATGAACTGAGAAAATGCATACAAATGAGTCGCATACTGATGTGAGCAGAAATTCTAGTGCTATCAACATTAAATTGCTATGCAAACCGCAGAACTGAAAAGAAAGTGTATGTACATGCTACAGTCACGTATGATAGTGACAGCTTTATAGATATTGCTTAATAAATAGCACATGCCGGGTTCCGCTTTCCAATAGCCCAAGGTACAGGGGGTGGCAGGTGAGGCCGCCTGTCAGAAGCAGGCTGGGACGGCGGGGTGACTAGCGCCCCTTCAAACCGATGCAAGACGGGGACACCGTGGTTCCCAAACCCGAGGGGACCATCTCGAAATCGGAGATGGCCCGGCGTCAGTCGGGGTGCGAGGAAAATGCCCTATGGGCAACCTTAAGTCTGACGACCCGAGACGGCATGCGGTTTTAGTCGGTTCAAGCCCGAGCGGGGAGGTATCCGAGGCCATTTCCGCAAGAAAAAAAAAAGTTGCATTAGTACATAATAGATAGATAAATACTTAATTAGTAGGTATACCCTCCACCACCCCAACCAATCATCATCATAGCGTTGTTCCCAGTTGCCTCTGGCTTCGGACCCCGATGTCCACTTATTCTTTCTCTTTAGGATTTAACCTATCTAGACTCGTACGGAGCGATTACCGTCTACCCCGAGACGAAAACCAGCGCCAGAATCAGTCCTAGATGTCGTGTACAATTGTAAGTTTAAAAGGTAGGTCAGCTCTAGAGGGGTCGCCATAGAAATATTTTTATACAACTTCAGGCCCCACCGACAAGGTGCACGCAGAATATGGCATAATGGGTTTAGTGGATATCCAGTTGCGAGATGGGAGAGTCCTACACATGGTCTCCGGTCTCACATAGCAATGGGCCAATGGCCGGAGATTCCCCACGTAGAAAAAAAAATGAAAGAACAGCTCCGAAGAAACCCTCATTTACCCTTTTATCTTATTCCTCTATTACACTTTAAGAATCTATAGTTATAGGGCGCAACCAATCATTTCGTAACATAAACTATAACGTTGATCAACTTACGTAAAACGTTTATTGTATCTCAACTTACTTTACATGCTGCAAACGACTCGGAAAAACACCCTATATATTTGCATAACACCTTTAAGAGAAATGTATTTAGCATAATATTCTCATTGGTTTATCCAATTCCAATTGTTCGAAAATGCCGACTTTATACCATCCACATAAAGTTCATGAAAAATTTAAATGAAAGTGTACGAAAAATGAGGTAATCAGATCTATTGTTATTTTTTATTCTCACGATGAAGATAGAATGTTTATTGTTTGCAACACTTATTTGAATTTTAGTTTTTTCGATCTAGCAACACATGCAGATAATGATGCGGATAACAATCAGGAGGCGTTAATACTGCGTAATGATGTGAGGTCAGTGTTGTTACATAAACAGGAGTTTGTAGTATTTCATTTTATGTACCTGGTAAAGAACCTGTCCTAATAAAAAAAAAAACTCGAAATTGGTACGCTGCGATGCGTCCAGCTGTCAAAAAATGAATATACAAATGCTATAATTATATATAATAGTTTATATATTTTTTTTTATTATATTCTATTACATATTACACAGCGCCATCGAGACCCAAACTAAGCAAAGCTTGTCATACGGGTTCTAGAATGCGGATAAACATAATTAGATACTTTTTTTGTAAATAAATGAATATTATAACTAGAAACACCCAGACCAATGCAAATATAAATATTTACAATGAGCGAGAATCGAAACCGCTACCTATGACTTAGCAGTCGAATGCTCTACCGCTAAACCACAGAGGTCGTCATGAAACGTTCAGATTGTAATGAAGTGTTGTATTATTATAATTTAACTTTACACTTTTGTAAGTGTCAGAAAGTTAAACAAGAACAATTATAGTTGATGAAAGATAATATACAAGTTAGTAATAATAAGTAGAAAGTAAATGATGATGGCGTGTATAACAGACTAATTACAATTTTAATTACCGACACTCATATTCTGTTGAAATTAAACTATTTTTGAACGGATTCTATCGCGATTTATTTAATGTAATTTTATTATTTACATTGAACTTAAATTAAATTAAATTGTCTTCAATATAAATAATAAAATAACATAATCACGATAGAATCCGTTAAAAATAGTTTTTTTTTTATACCACTCAGGTGGCAAACAAGCTCACGGCCCACCTGATGGGAAGCGGTCACCGTGGCCTATGGACGTGTGCAACACCAGGGGCGTCACACTCGCGCTGCCGACCCTAAAAAAAGAAATTCCAAAGCAGGAATAGCCTTTAGTCTTTCGGGAAGACCAAAGACTACATCCGCCTCTCCCTTCTTTTTTAGTTTTTTGCTGTCAGAAGGAAGACTCTTCCCTCTGACAGCACAAAAACTCTCAGTGAGCTCTGGCTACCCTACCCCTTTTTTTTTTTTTTTTTTTTTTTATCGTGCGGAAATCCCTTCGGATACCCCCCCGCGTGCCAGCGGGAGCGGTTATGTCGGGCTTGGCTACCCTACCCCTAATGTGTGACATTCGCGTAAACTTCCAACAATATAACTCATATTCTGTGTTACATACAGCTATCGAGATATCCACTTGATGAAACATGCGATGTCTTACGATTCCAAAACGTGGGACTGGTTCAAAAATTAGAAGACGGGATGTGGGCAATGGAGCGAGTTATGCTTGGGTATTGGTTTGTATGAGTCAACCATCAAGATCTTCGAAGACCAAGCCAACCTGACCTGCGAACTGGATCGCTTACTGATTAACAGACGAACCTGTCAAAGTCAAAAAATTAGCGGGGTCGGTTATGTCGAACTTGAATCGACTAAAACTGCACGCCGTCTCGGGTCTTAAGACCGGGTATCCCTCGCACCCCGATGAATAACGTACCTTTTTTTTTTCTATTTTTGTGATTTCAATTACTAGACTGGCTGTTCGGAACAAAAGACTTGGCAAAGATTTTTGGACGCTACTCTGTCAAGTAGTGTAAGGGCACCACAATTATGAATCTATGGTGAGGCGTCCCGTACCCCTCCCCCGTTCTCGCCTCACCCCCGAAGTGTGACACAGTTTTTGTTCTGAACTGCTTGTCTAGTATACATACAAGTCATTGGATTTCAATTCGATTAGAAAGAAAATGTTAAAGAAAATTTTGGTATTCCATTAGTCCATTGAAAAGTTACATTTGGGGGTTGCGTTTTTCAGAGGACGCAATTTTATTTTTTTGAGGTGTAGGGGGGGTCAGTGTAAAGCTAAAACTAAGTTTGTGGGGTCGCCACCCTTGTCGAACGGCCGCCATCTTGAAAATAGGGGTTGAAATGGTTTTTACGATATACCTCTTAAACTATTTATCTGATAAAAAAAAATTGTTAACATTTTTTGTTGCAAATGAAATTCTCTACAACTTTGGTACAGTAACTTTTTGTCGTAGAACTATAAATAAAAAATTTATAAGCGAAAATGTTCAGAAACTTTTTTTATCTCTTTATACGGTGGTAATAAAGATGATAATTCTCTTGACAGCCTAAGATACAAACAATTTGCCAAGGCAGTGACAAAAAGCACATTTAACTTATCTTCACTTCCTCCAACGTGGCTTGGTAATAATAATGATCTTGAAGACTGGGGCTGGAAAAACATGTGGAAAATTATTGATGCCAGTGCAGAGCTCTAAACCTCCAGCACCCCCTGAGCTTCCAAAATTGATATTTTGCAAATGCAAAGGAAACTGTGGATCAATTTGTGGATGTCGAAAAGCAGGCCTGAAATGTTCTGCAGTGTGCTTCCATTGTTCTGGAGAGACTTGCAGCAACGTAATGAGGCTCTCAGAATTAATAAATGAAAAATGACTTTGATGATGAACCGCCGACATTAACACCCCTTCCTTCTCCAGTTCTCCCACTGATATTTAATTCAGAAAGCCGATCAGATGCTGAGCCGCAGCCTGGTCCATTGAAAAGACCGAGGACGGAGTAGTTCAAATTTAGAAAATCACCGTGGATTATGCCTATTGGGGATACCACGTAAAAAAAACGCGCCTCCAGACTCTGGTGGGGAAAGAGCCAATAATTAATTATTAATAATATTGCAAAATTAATAATTAAAAAAAAATACAATAACAAAAAAAAAGAAAACGTTACTACACCAAAGTTGTAGAGAATTTAATTAGCAACAAAAAATGTTAATAAATTTTTTTAATCAGATAAATAGTTTAAGAGGTATATCGTAAAAACCATTTCAACCCCTATTTTCAAGATGGCGGCCGATCGACAAGGGTGGCGACCCACAAACTTGGTTTTAGCTTTACACTGACCCCCCTACACATCAAAAGAATAAAATTGCGTCCTCTAAAAAACGCAAGGTTAGGCCTAAAAAATGTAACATTTCAATGGACTACATGTGATCTATCAATTCACTCAAATCAAAACTTACCTAAGTTTTTCTGAGATTATTATACCTTCAACACCACTATTTTTTTTATTTATTTTTTTACGTGCGGAAATCCCTTCGGATACCCCCCCGCTGGCCAGCGGGGGTGGTTATGTCGTGTCTCGACTAAAACCGCACGGTGTCCTCCCCAAGTGTCCGTTGCCGGGCACCCCGGGTAAGCCCTCGAAAGGATAACCCCAGGGTTGCCACAACACCACTATTACTTTAAATGTTATGTTATGTTATGTTTTTAATTCGATTTCGAATTTTAAAATTTATAGGCTTTCGTTAGTTTTGAAATCAGAAGTTTTAAAAATTTTTACTGCATCGAGCCCCAGGTCTATCCCATAATTGATGGTTTTATATGAAAGTAAACCTATAGCGTGGTGAAGTGAGGTTTTTAATAGTAATGTTCCCAAAGCCGTGAGGAACTGGGGAATGAAAAGTCTTGATACAAACACTTTCATATTTGCACAATTAATTAACACGTTCCGGCCAACAAAGATTGTGACAAAGTCAATATTGGACTTACTTAAACCAAAACTACCGCGTTACGCAACACATTCGTTAGAAGATTTCAAACGCTTAGTTTTATTGAATAGTAAAATCAAACGAAATTCGTATGTGGTTGAGAGTTTCCTTCAAGATTAAGTGAGGTACTTTGTCGTATCGGTCTCTGATACGACTGAGTAAGTACCTCACTTTATATCCTTTAAATAGCAGTGTGCTGCAGTAAGTAGTTTTGGGGAGCTCGTTCTTTGCGCATCAACGCAATTTTTCCTAAACTAGATGACATTCCAATTTTTCACGAGCTTCATGAACCTACCCTAAGTGTATTCACCTTTCACTTCCTTCGACTCTATACTAGCACTACACTAGCAAAGAATACACACGTGTGCCTCTGATATTGAAAGCATTTATAGACCATCAGATGGGTCGTGTACATTTTCATTTCCTTTCAAAAAATATCATGGTAATAACTTTGCACCTCAAAACTTAACACGTATTTTAAGCAACCTGACTGACTCAAAGAACTCATAAAGTCATATACAGTGTGATGTGAGACAATCGCCCCTATATTCTCGCCCACACGATATTAAAAGAAAGTAATTAAAATAATTACCTACACTCTTATGTGACGTAACAGCAATTACATCACGGTTACAGTAACATCCAGTAATATCGATAATACTGACAATTAAGCTGTCAGCTCATCAATGGAGATTAAATCAACCACTCTATCAATCAACCGCTCTGTCGATCAGAAGTGTTCGGTACAACTGTTACAGCAACAGCCGAAGATAATATTGTAATTCAATAATTTAGTTGATTGGTGAATGGGTGAATTATTAATTGAGATATAAATAATACAAAGCGTGGTGTTAATTGTTTTTGAGTAATTGTTCTTGTCTTATACAATAATTGTGTTCGGTTGATTATATTTGATAAAGTTTTGTAATTTTAAAATAGACACAGAATGCATTTAGTTGAGATAGTTTCGTTTCGGTGACTGCGATAGTAAGTGTGGTATGCATGATATTCCTGGTTCAAGCGTCGTCGGTCCGATCGAGAGGTCCCGGGTTCGAATCCTGGCCATTACACTACCGACGTCAACCCACTTCCAACACAAGCAATTAAGCATAGCTGGAGGGGTTAGAGGGAATATTAGTAATATCGGTTACTAATATTCTTAAAACAAAAATTGATTTGAACAGAAAACATTTGACCTACCCCGGCAGGTAGGTGAAATGTTTTCTGTTAGAACTCTCCTACTATTTCTCTATCTAGGTACTATGTCTTATATTTTGGGATTTACGGGAGCGAGCGCATTTTTTCTTTTTTTACGTGTGGAAACCCCCACGGGCTTCACCCCATCGGTTATGACGATGGGGTGGGCGTGTCGGAATCGGACCGACTAAAACCACACGGTGTCCTCCCCAAGTGTCCATCGCTGAAACTTTGAATTAGAAAGCCTGCGCTTGATTCGCCTCCATTAATTATCAACTGCACCGGCTCGCAGGCTAGCTCCCGAAGATCTTGATTAAATGTATCAATGGAATTATTACTTTTTATCAATGTGCCCATTGTGCCCAATGTGCCCGGTAGATGGCAATAGGCTATAATATTACATTCGGACCTAAACATAACTGGCGAATCGAGGGTGTGTAATACACCTCTGCCTACCCCTACGGGGATACAGACATGAAGTTATGTATTTGTACTTTTTATTAACTAAGTACAGGAGTCATCATCAAACTCATAGCGATTTACCAGTATTCAAAGTTCCAACTTTGAACTTTGAGGTACGAGGTCCGCTTGGTTTTTATTTGTATGTCGGATTTTCTGAGACTGCCATCTGACCTCCCAACCCTCAGAGGACAGCGTGCGCCAGAGCCTCGTCCGTTGTTTAACAAGTGCAACAACTAGCAGGTGACGTTGTCATAGACCTCAAGGTTGTTGGTAAAGCTCTCTACACCCTACAACAGAGTACAGGAGAGGCCTCTCTTCGACCTCCATGATCGGGGCCTGAGGATGGCAGTTGGCCGATTCGCTGTCCTTACAGAAGCAGGCCAAGATGGAGGCGTGTCGTGTGTGTTCTACATACGCCTGCCAACTCACCGTCGCGGGATCGATCAAGCCCGACCCCATAAGTGAGGCCGCGTAACCCTGAGGGTTATCCTTTCGAGGGCATACCCGGGGTGCCCGGCAATGGACACTTGGGGAGGACACCGTCTGGTTTTAGTCGGTCCGAATACGACACGCCCACCCCATCGTTGGCACCGATGGGGTGAAGCTCGTGGTGGTTGCCACAGGTAAAAAAAAGAGGCCCCTCTTCGGTCGTCGTACGATTTATATAGATATAGTCGGTTCGATTACGACATACTCACCTCATCGCTGGTACCGGTGGGTTGAAGCCCGTAGGGGTTTCCACACGTAAAAAAAAAGCGGCCAAGTGCGAGTTGGACTCCCCATTAAGGGTTCCATAGCAGCAAGTAACATAATAATGTTTTTTTTAAAAATTTTATAATTGAGTTGATTGAATGAAAGGTAAATTGCAGTTTACGATTTATGACGTGTTAAAAAGAACTACTTACTAGATCTCATTCAAACCAATTATCGTTGGAAGTTTACATGGTAATGTACATCATATATTTTTTTTAGTTTTATCATTCTCTTATTTTAGAAGTTACAGGGGGGGGGGACACACATTTTATCACTTTGGAATTGTCTCTCGCGCAAACTATTCAGTTTAGAAAAAAATCATATTAGAAACCTCAATATCATTTTTGAAGACCTATCCATAGATACCACACATGTATAGGTTTGAAGAAAAAAAAATTTTTGAGTTTCAGTTCTAAGTATGGGGACCCCCAAAATTTATTGTTTTTTTCTATTTTTGTATGAAAACCTTGATGCGGTTCACAGAATACATCTACTTACCAAGTTTCAACAGCATAGATTTTATAGTTTAGGAAAAAAGTGGCTGTGACATACGGACGGACAGACAGACAGACATGACGAATCTATAAGGGTTCCGTTTTTTGCTATCTGGCAACGGAACCCTAAAAAGGCCTCTCTTCGGAAAACATTTACCGCCACTGTTATGTAATATTCGCGTAATATTCTGCAAGTTAAAACATAAGTAGTTCTATCTTGCATATCATATCTATCAATTATACGAGTTTCACTTTAATTTGTGTTCTCTATGATATTATTATCATTAACTTGCAAACATAAAGCGCGATTACGCTATTTAGATAATTGAATTAATGTTATAATGTTGTGGTTTTAATACAGGAGACTAGCGATGAACAATATTATGATAATTTTTATACTTTCGCGTTACATAAGTAGATATAGGTTTATTTTTTACCAACCAACATAGAACGAAAAAATGTTTTAACTAATCTAGAATCTGAAACTGTTTACGGCCTAATGCATTTTGCGATCTCTTCAAGACAACCATTAAAGGGAAAAGATTTTCGCGGTCTAATATCTTTACTGTTATAAAATTGTAAATTAGCCTATACTGAAAATATTAAAAAAAACTTGGGTTATGTTAAATGAACGATTCTTAAAACAGAAATATTTATTTTTGGAATTTAAGTCTGTTTGTTCGCGATGAACGCAAAACTACTGAACGGATTTTGATGCAGTTTCTCTATTAGAAAGGTCTTGGCCAGAATTAAAATCTGCCGTATGTTTGATTACAATTGGTTAAGTAGAACCGAAATAAGTCCAAATAACGAAAACCGACCTCCGCGAGGGATTCACGAATATATTTACAGGGTTGTATGTGAATGTGGGTGTAAAGAGCCCATGACCTAAGGGGCTAAGTCAGACGAGGCTTCCGCAGTCGCTCCCATAAAAGCCGCATAACCAAATCTAAAGGAGGTGACGGAGTAAACGTAGACGACGAAGTTGATAAACGACGAGTAGACCTCGGGTTCCAAATGTGAAAGTCTCCGATGGAACCGGGTAGTACGCTAAGATAGTACTGGATACCCATTCAATCATGTTTATCATATAAAATGCATTGTCGTTCAATTGTATAAGAGGAAGTGGATCTAAACAAATTGCAAGATTCGACCTTTACAAACTGACACACAAACATTACAAGTTAAATTAAAGCTTGTTAAATGCTCTTCAATGTATTTATTTTATACTGAGATTCCGCTTACACCTCCTAACTTACTCTATTGTTTGTGAGCGTGAAAATTACCGTGACCATAGACAAATGCCCGAGCGCGGAAAACCATCGACAATACAAACGTACGTCGACACAGTGCTGACCTTTGTAAACCTTTCCGAGTGGAAAGTTATTTATTCTGTGGAAGTAATTTATACTAAAATGGTTTTAATTTATGTATTTTTGGTAAGCGGCTACCGGTATCTATAATAGAGTTAATAGAGTTGTTACTAGATCGTTGTTGAGTTATTCCTGTCTCTGTTAAAACACTAACAACGATAGAGTTGCTGAATAGAAATTTGTACATTTTTTTATTACTTAAGTAGCAAACAAGCAAAAGACACACCCACTGAATAACAGAAGAAGTACTTGTACTATTCAATACTATGGTCTTAAAAGGCTGGCAACACCCAAAATATCACTCACGTGTTATAATCGTCGCCAAACAACTTGACAATTTAACCTAGACGCGCTACCAATCACTCGAGCTCTTTGAGACAAAGAGCTCGCGTAATTGGTTGCGCGACAAGATCAAATGGTCAAGATAGAGACTATTAGAATGTAGAGAGTTGGGGTAGAAAAGAGCAATATGGGTGAAATCCAAGGAAATCAGATGAAACGTCCAGTTAACACGCAAAGATCTCACAAAATACAGCATACTGTAACATAAATAAGTAAGCCCATTAGTGCTGGTTCTATTGCACCACCAAATTATTACTGACAATATATTGTAGATGTCACATAGCATTAAACAAATGTCATGAACGGTGAAGGAAATCCCACCTTAACAAACTAACCGGAAAGAATGTTCAACGAAACATACTTAAGTGATAAGAAAAGAATGAGATCTAAAATAATGAGTCCATTGAACCGTTGCGCAGATTCCCATGGCATCTCAATGCGCCCGATAATGTCAGTTTTTGTACTCATTCCTAGGAGACAAAGTGACATTCTACTAGTGGAATCGCTTCGAAGCGAACCTTCAAAAGTCCAAAATGTATGGGAGTGAAATTATGTAGGTATCGACATGTCACGTGTAACAAAATAACATCACTCCCATATATTTCGGACTTTTGAAGGTTCGCTTCGAAGCGATTCCACTAGTAGAATGTCACTTTGTCTACAGGCCACATTTGAGTAAATAATTGCGAGAATATTTGACTAATTTATTGTTTACTAGCTGACCCGGCAGACTTCGTACTGCCTCAATCGATAACAACTTCCATATTTATTCACCTTTTAAACCTTCTCTGGACCTCCACAAATAATTCAAGACCAAAATTAGCTAAATCGGTCCAGCCGTTCTCGAGTTTTAGCGAGACTAACGAACAGCAATTCATTTTTATATATAAGAAAGAAGAAGAAGATATCTGTTCCATTGCATCTATACCTGTGTTTAAATGACAACGTGATCGGGTTGTCTACTAGATTATGATATCCTAAGATACATTACGTACCCTGGGCTTATCCTTTCGAGGGCTTACCCGGGGTGCTCGGCAATGGACACTTGGGGAGGACACCGTGTGGTTTTATGCGGTCCGATTCCGACACGCCCACACCCATCGTCGGTACCGATGGGGTGAAGCCAGAGGGGGGTCCACAAGTAAAAATATAAAAAGAGATTTACGTGGCACCATCGTGACCTAAACATATCATACCATGTTATAGGGTTCTAAATAGCTGATAATACAACTTAAACAACTTACAACCTAAACTTAAATATTTTTGTAAATGCACTGTACATAGCCGGACTAATACAAATATAGATATTCATCTGAACAAATATTTATACTTAGCGAGAATCAAACCCGTAACCGCAGTCGAACGTTCTACCGCTACACCACAACGATGTGAAATTCATTACACAGACGTCTTCATGTTAAGTATAGGTGTATGGATGAAGAATTCGTTATTTTGAATAGGGTACCCGAATGAATAAAAAATACAGATAGAAGAACACTCTAATATGAAAATGAACCTTATGGAGATTATAGTTTTTACTGACGGTTTTCCAAAAAGTTAGTCGAAAACTATTGAAGGAAATATCCTGACAATGTTTACTTAATGTCCGCAAAAGAAACTTATGCCATCAAAAAGTTAATTACAATTCTTTTACCACCCACTTGCCGCCTTAAACAAACTCCATAACCGAGTTTTCCACTCGTTCCCACCCCGCCTTCCCACGACCTGGCAAATTGCCACAAATGCCAGTCTTCGAAGCTAGTAAAGCTAACATTAGCAGCACGATTAGCGGTTGTATGAGGAAACGATTAGTGTAAAAATGGTTTAGGAAATTAGAATAGGGTTGATAATGATGGGTTGATGTCGCTTATTAGATGTGAGTTGCTGTAGTGTTAAGTAACATGACAACCAGAATGAATTTCGGTGATTTATCATTCACGCTTAAATCAATTTAGGTATATAGTATGTAGATATATTATTATTCATAAAAATAAATTCAATCTGACACTCTGTCTGCTTTGGTGATGAAATTGTAGCGAGTGCGAGTGCATGAGGTCTTGAATTCAATCCTGTGTTGAGCAAAGTGTTGGTTTTCTGTAACAAAATATTCAGTAGTACCACGGTGTTTGAAAAAGTCGATGGCCCTTTTTTTTTTTTTTTTTTTATCGTGCGGAAATCCCTTCGGATACCCCCCCGCCGGCCAACGGGGGCGGTTATGTCGGGCTTGCACCGACTAAAACCGCACGCCGTCTCGGGTCTTCAGACGCCGGGGTGTAAGGTTACCCATAGAGCATATCCCTCGCACCCCGGCTGACCCTGGGCCATCTCACCACTAACAGCATCGCTCATCCTGTCTCCTCTGAAAGCAGAGGAGTACGGAGAGCGATGTGTTCCCGCCACGTTGGGTATTGGCCGACGATCAATGCCAACCCTATGAAGGGGTGAAGGGGAAGCCATTGACCGCCGCCCAGGGTGTACCGGCCGCTCCGATTCCGTTCCCCCCGGACTGCAGCGGGATCGGAATCGGAGCGACACTCGAGGAGGTTACCCAACACACACCCCAAAGTCGATGGCCCTATGGCCCTAATAAGTGGGATCAAAAAATATATAATTAAAGTAAAATAGATATAAAATTAACTTTTTACTTACTCTGCGTGCGAATAATTCAAGGCCGTACGAAGTTATGTTATTATGGCCTCTGCCTACCCCCTCGGGTATACAGATACCCGAGGGGGTAGGCAGAGGTGTATTATACACCCACGATTCGCCAGTTATGTTAAGGTCCCAATGTAATAGGGGGCGAGCCTATTGCCATCTACCGGGCACATGTTTAACAATGATATACAAAATCCTAAATTCAGTAAATTTATTCGTGGATTATCTGGAAAAAGTTTAGTTACGTCGCGTTGGCTGAAAAAAGTGGATAAATTTACCTACTTTTTATTCATGGAAAAGGTTCCTGTGGCTCACGGGAACGAGATCAGTATTCCACGCGTGCAGAACAGCTAGTACTTAATCTATATTTTACCGTTATAATTAGCACTAATTGGGTAATATCACGTAGTTCGGCACTTTTTTGGTTAACCTTCCGGTCCACATCCTTCTTGAACAGAACTAAATATAGAAAAATAGAACAAAATCAAGGAGGTTAACCTTGATTAGCAGTACTCGTCTGTTGTCAGTTACAGTTTATACTTTTTTATGACTGTTTTTTTTTTTCACTATCTCACCTTTTGGTAAGTAATAATATCATCGAGGATGGAGCACGCTTGACCCGACACAACCTATTTATCTAGATTTGAAAACTAACCTGGGTTATTTTTCTGGAAACCCAGTCCCAGGGAAAGCGTTCCACTCCATAGCAGTATGCACAATAAATAATGAACCTGTAAAATAATTACTCCACCCACCACATCTTTGTCGGGTACTTCACCAACGTATGACCAATAAAATTGTTAAATCCTTATTGAGCGATGCTCGTCAGAGCTCTGCTCTCTTTTAGACGACTCATGTATTTCGTTAGACCATCTTCTCCTCCCAAACGGCTGAGCCGATAGGTACTAATGAAATTTCACACAAGCAAAGATGTTACTGAAGGGAAGGACATAGGCTATGTAATTAAATATTCATGTGTACCACGGAGGAATAATCACCGGAAAAAAAATTAAAATCTGATTTCTCAATGAACAAAAAAGCCTCATTCACGCGATTGGTATTAAATTAAGTAATATGTTCATTTACACAAGATAAAAAAAGAAAAACAAACATCGGACAGGCCGTTGAGGCATATCACCGTTAGAAAAAGTTCTGGTGAAATAGCTTCGCTCAATTTTTGCAACAGCAGAATGAATTGCAGACCTTGTTCTTAGCTTCCATTTCATGCCCCATTTCTTCCAATTGACAATTGACCTTATTGGAACTTTTGCCACGATATCTATTATACTCTTAGTTCTTTTTTTTTCAAATGTGTTTAGGATACTTCAATACGCGTTGTTTTGAACCAGTTTGCTATTGCTATAAGCGGTAATAACGCTGCTCCAGAGCGAGTTGAATGTTTTTTTATCAGGCGCAGAGTAGGTACACTAAAATTACTTGAATATGGTGAAATGGTAGGTATATCCTTGAAAACATATACACCATATTCCGCTGTGTAGATTTTTGGTCCCATGTACTAGATTCCGTACTACTACTGGGAATTACTTAACAGAATTAATATTAACATTTTGTTCGACTCGAGAATCAAACCCAAGGTATCACGACCACTTTAGTAGCGAGTAATAGTGACATGCAAAGTGTGTTGGTGGCGACCGTGGGCCGTATCACACATAAACACCACGCACGCCCTGTTTAAGTGAGTACCTACATACATATTTTGTTCTGTAACTTTTGATATTCACAAATAGATTAGTATGTTTCTATGTATAATATGTATTCATTTACAAAGAAAAAGTATATAAGTATGTTTATCTGCATTCTAGAACCCATATGATAAGCTCTGCTTAGTTTGGGTCTAGATGGTGTTGTGTATTTTGTCCTACAATATTTATTTATATGTAAGATATATGTTTATAAATTATCTAGTATGTAAGTATATTGTAATATTTTAAAACGAGGACTATTTATCCAACACAAACCTAGTCTAGGTTTACAGGATGAATTTACATTTAAATATATGTATTGTGTATACTATGAATAAATAAAAAATAAATAAAAATAAACGTAAACGCATACTTATGCTACGGAACCATTAACAAAGACAGAGATTCATGACCTTAGCGAATCTTACACAATAAACTGTACCTATTGGTTGCTTAAGTTTTATACCAATGTGTTAAGTAAGTAAATTCTCCATATTTATGTTACAAATTGCATCACTGGTAGCCTGGTAGACAATTAACTACTGTTTTCAATGCCTTGAATTCCTTCGTCCAATGTGAAATATTGAAATATCCAATGTTGTGAAATACACTCGCAACTTGCATCTCTGTTTATCGAGAGATCGGTAAAGTAACACATTTTTTTATACCTCATAGGTGGCAGACAAGCACACGACCCACCTGATGAGAAGCGAATACCGCGGCCTATGGACATGTGCAACACCAAGGGCGTCACACTCACGCTGCCGACCCGGTTAAAACCTTATAATGCCCTTCTTGAAGAACCCCATATTGCACTTTGAAAAGCGTACCTAAGCTTTGGAAATAATATAATAATACAATATTATTATATTGTAGGACATATCACACACCGCCATCTAGACCTAAACTAAGCAGAGCTTGTCATATGGGTTCTAGAATGCGAATAAACTTAGATACTTTTTTTGTTAATAAATACCTGATAATTTTATTATTTACATTGAACCCGACGTTTCGGTTGCTTTTCAGCAGCCATGGTCACGGGGAGACTAAAGATGGTTGTTGTCTTGTAGTTTGAAGTGTAAGTTATCTCAAAGTACCCGGACTATGCTGAATTGTTGGTGTTACTATTTACGCAGAATGAGCTCACAGTGTCATGAAGTCTTGTTGTATTTTGATTTTTATTGTATGATATTTTGTATAATATGTATTTATAACTAAACACATACTATACATAAAAACACCCAGACCAATGCAAATACACATACTTGCAATGAGCGGGAATCGAACCCGCAACCTCGGGCTTAGCAGTCGAATGCTCTTCCGCTACGCCACAGATATCATCATATGAATAAATCGTGTATATTATTAACGCTTCTCTTATACTACGAAGGCATGAATCTAATCTAACAAGCACCACGGTTCATCTCTATCTTTCACGACCGAATACGACTTGGAAGCTATAACTTATACAACATCCACGATAGATGGCGTGGTATTCCACCTTACCGAAGACCAATTTATTCGTACTTCCTCCTACTTCTCTTAGTGTGGATTTATATGGAGATGTTTTTAATTTCAAGAAAATATTGACGCCTTATATCTAGCCAACGTTGACGTTCAATCTGCGACGAGCAATTCATTCACAAACTGCGACGAGCAATCCATTCAAAATTATAAGCGTAACCAACTCAATCAAAACGAATTCAAATTACTACACTCAAACTCGTTGCAATTGCTGACTACTTCACATAGGTGGCAGAGATGATTGGCTACGCAATCAGATATGAAGCAGACGCGAATGGGCACTTTTGATGTAACAATCGCAATATGTAATTGCGGTCTAATTCTATAAAGAATTAAGTATGTTTTCGTGCGTTTTTGTGTGTTATAAGGTCCAACTGATATCTTCGGGGCCCAAATTAACTTCACCTGGTGGTAGAAATTTGATGACACAAATTTGTCGGCCTGGTAGGTACCACCGTGCACGATTGCGAAAAACCCTCCATAGTAATCCAATTTCGGTTTGATTGCGTTCAGGGGTCAGCAAGTGCATAGCCGGACAGGGGGATTGTGGTCGCAGCACTAGTGGGACCGGTGGGGGTCACGCGGTGCTGCGACGACAATCCTTTTCTGATGAGGCCGTCAAGCTGAGTGCCACCATTGTTAACATGGTACGTGTATGTAATGGTGACCCTCTTTCCTGAGACTTTACCTTCAGCTTACCATCAGACAAGGTGAAGTCAAATTGACGTGTCCTAAATAAAAAAGACAAAAAAAAAATGGGACCAAAAATCTACACAGCGGAATATGGTGTATATGTTTTCAAGGATATACCTACCATTTCACCATATTCAAGTAATTTTAGTGTACCTACTCTGCGCCTGATAAAACAACATTCAACTCGCTCTGGAGCAGCGTTATTACCGCTTATAGCAATAGCAAACTGACGGACGGACTAGACTCTGGCGCAGGCTTTCCTTTCTGGGGTCGGGAGGTCAGACGGCAGTTGCTAACCAGTCTATGGTGTGAACTTAGGATGCAAGCGAAAACCGCTAGGAGTATGATGATGTGTATGGGTGTATAGGGTCCTCTTTTTTCTTTTTTTTTTTAACGTGCGGAAATCCCTTCGGATACCCCCCCGCCGGCCAGCGGAGGTGGTTATGTCGTGTCTCGACTAAAACCGCACGGTGTCCTCCCCAAGTGTCCGTTGCCGGGCACCCCGGGTAAGCCCTCGAAAGGATAACCCCAGGGTTGCCGGCGGACTTTGGCCGCCAAATTAACATTTTCGGGATTAAAGCTAACCCCATCTACCAGTTTTTTTTTACGTGCGGGACCCTCCACGGGCTTCACCCCACCGGAGCTAACGGTAAGATGGGTATGTCGGACTTGAACCGACTAAAACCGCACGGTGTCTCTCTTGCGTCAGCCATTTGGTACGGGGAATCGGGTGGGCACTAAGAAGGATATCCCAGAGACCCCGACCGGCTACCAGTTAGCACACCTGCAGATGCTCTCAAGGCACGAAGATCAGACGTCAATCGCTTCCGTAATAGTCAAAATAAAACAATAAACTAGATTTCTATACTATTATAAAATTGTAAATTAGTTGTGTCTGTACATTGGCGATATTTAAAAACTTAGGTTAATATGTTAAATGAACGATTCTAAACACAAATTTTTCTTTTTTGGAATTCTTGTCTGTTTGTTCGCAATGAACGCAAAAACTACTGAACGGATTTTGATGTGGTTTTATTAAAATCTGCCGTATGTTTGATTGCAATTGGTTAAAATATGCCAAAAAAAAATGATAACCGATCTCCTCGCAAGCAGAGCGGTGGTCATCGGCTTTTTGTTTTTTAAATCGTGGTAATCGAAATTATACTAATATTGTTGTACACCCTTCTTGCTAAACTTAGTTACTGGTTTTGTGGCGACCGGCAGGCTATGTGGTTAACAAAATGTTTTGTGGCGACCGGCAGACTATGTGGTTAACAAAATATTTTGTGGCGTCCGGCAGGCTATGTGGTTAACAAAATGTTTTGTGGCGACCGGCAGACTATGTGGTTAACAAAATATTTTGTGGCGTCCGGCAGGCTATGTGGTTAACAAAATGTTTTGTGGCGACCGGCAGGCTATGTGGTTAACAAAATGTTTTGTGGTGACCGGCAGGCTATGTGGTTAACAAAATGTTTTGTGGCGACCGGCAGGCTATGTGGTTAACAAAATGTTTTGCCATGCCGCTACACTGCTGGGCCTCGGTAGGAGGGTTCCAACAAGTGCTGGCTTCACGTCGTAGAAGATGACTTGCGTGCTAATGGTCTCGCTTTGATACCCAAGACCGTGCGAATTGGAGGCGCAATCTCCGGAAATCGGACCTTGGATTCTGATTTGAGAGCTTCGGATTCGACTGGGACTAATGCGAAGATGATGGGGACAAGATTCATGTCGGTAGTGTAATGGCCGGGGGCGAACCCACGACCTTCAGTTCTCAAGTTCCACACCTTATCAATGGCTATCAGCGCTTCTTTATACAAAACCTGACAAGACCAAGATAAAGTATAAATATTAGTGGCGCCAGTATCTAATGAATTGAGTTAATGTTCGTATTTCAATTGCCCTCCCATTCACTGTAAGACTATTTCCCGTGGAACAACGCAATCACGATGAACGCCCGTTAGCTTGTTGCACTGTGACGCGATGGCGCAAATAGTTCTCAAGAACAACAGGTGCAGTGTATGGGAAGTATATAATAATACTGCAGTATGATGCAAAGTACGAGACCGGTCAAGATGGTTGCAAAAGTTAAGCGTTGACTAAAAGGTTAAGCCGTTACAAGAGAAAGTTCCCGCGTTGTTTGCAAAATTTAGAGTTCTTTGGAGGTGTCTATGGTCACAAGACGTAAATAAGTTGTGCCTATACATTAGAGATATTTAAAAAATATTACTTGGGTTATGTTAAAGTAACTATTCTGAACACGATTTTCTATTTTAATTCTTGCCTCTTTATCTGTTTGTTCGTGATCGACGCAAAAGGATTTTCATGCGGTTTTTTCTGTTAGAAAGCTCTTGGTTACACTTAAAATCTACCGTATATATGATTGCAATTGGTTAAGAAGAACCGGAGATATGACTAAGAAACGATAACCCCGGGCATCAGCTAGTAATGAATATACGTTTGATTCCAATCAACTCTATGTTCAATTTCCGTTATCAAATAATATTCGAATACTTCGGTGTTCGAATATTATTTGATTCAATTTCCGTTATCAAGTAATATTCGAATACTGCGGTATTCGAATATTATTTGATAACGGAAATTGATTTGATGCAATATTGCTCTTCACTGTGCTTGGGGTCCTACCAAAACCCTTGGGTTAAGCGAACCTCATCTGCAAGCTGATTGACGAAGGATGCTCTGGTGAATTTTCGTATCGGCAAGCCGATAGTCGTTGCCATAAAACTCATAAAAGTCGTGTTTCTTACTTTTTAATTTATTTAACACCTTTTCCAGCGATTTATTATACACCAACTACTTATAGCGGCGATAGCCCAGTGGCGTTCGTAACGGACTGCCGAGATGAGGTCTCGAGTTCGATCCACAGTCGCCCCGGGCACACACCTCTGACTTTTCGTAGATATGTGTGTATTATTAAAATGTTAATTATCGCTCGCTTAGCAATGTGCCCGGTAGATGGCAATAGGCTCGCCCCCTATTACATTGGAACCTAAACATTACTGGCGAATCGTGGGTGTGTAATACACCTCTGCCTACCCCTTCGGGGATACAGGCGTGAAGTTATGTTAAGTTATGTTATGCAACTACTTATACGTATTCACAATAAACGTGTTTCTATAACTAATTTTATTTAGTTACAATCCAAGTTTTTTTTTAAATTGAGCGTCTCAAATTGAGCGTCACTAATTGACATGCAATATGAATTCAACTTGTCAAACAAAGTTACAAATTACAATACAGTCTTGGATTATGTACAAAATATGTAAGTTAAGGGAAAGATATTAAAAAATAGTGTATTATAATGTTATAATAACTATGTAATAGGTTTGTTAATTCATAATATTTTAGTTTCATACCTACATAGGCATGTACGTCGAAATATTTAGGTACTTATTTAAAAATAATCCAAATCAGTGATGGAAAGGCGGTTTTTGGGGACAACCTTACGTACGTAAGGTTGTTGTTTGCAACTAATATCTAAGCATAGGCAGATAACAAATGACGGGCTGTTGCCTCTGTCTGCCCCGGAGGAAAAAAGGCGTGAATATAATATAGTATATATATATATATATATATATATATATATATATATTATCTATAGATATGTAGGTATGTAGATACAGTCATACCTATAAACTTTTAGCGGTTATCTGTGACATTGCAAAACCAGATATAAGATTCTTGGCAAAACCATTTACCACCAAATCTAAAAGTGACAGATATAGACATAATTGCCGTCCAATTTTGCAAGAAATTCATTTTCACCACATTCTTATTAGAAATATTCCACTCTGGTAAGTGATGGCCATTGCTTTTACTTTTTTAGTGTAGCAACACTGTATAACGGTAGGTGTTGCAACATAAAAAACTGCAACTAGCATTAGTATAAATTTTGTTTTTGTGTGTACCGTAATCGGCGAGAGGTGTTAAGTGATGTTGCGTCGTGCAAACTCTTTCTAATACTGCTAAAACGTACAATACTTAGAAATATATGTAATTTATTTGACGTAAAATACAGGTTAACAACTCTTTGTACATGCGACGAAGTAAATTAGGTACAAAGTATCCTACTACTAATATAAACGCGAAAGTTTGTGAATATGTATGAATGTATCTTTGTTGCTCTTTCACGCAAAAACGGCTAAACGGATCTGGCTGAAATTTGCCACAGGGATAGATTATAGTCCCCATGGGTTACGGGTACGGGATCAGAATTCTACGCGGGCGGAGCCGCGGGCAACAGCTAGTATATTACGTAAGCTTTTCTAGTCTATTACCTACCGTAGTACTTAGTAGGTTGTATCATATTGTATTGTATCGTATGCCTGTATCCCCGAAGGGGTAGGTAGAGGTGTATTACACACCCACGATTAGCCAGTTATGTTTAGGTCCCAATATAATAGACGGCGAGCCTATTGCCATCTACAGGGCACATTAATAAACGAGCGATAATTAACATTTTTTTAATACACATAACTATGATAAGTCAGAGGTGTGTGCCCGGGGCGATTGGGGATCGAACTCGAGACCTCGTCTCAGCAGTCCGTCACGTACTAACGCCACTGGGCAATCGCCGCTTTTTAAATGTTCTCAATCAAAAAATCCTTTTAAGGTTAAGGTCCGTAATCAATCCCTCTACTGCAGTATGTTCAACTATCTGCTCAACAAGCCTCAACATCAACTCCTTTATTTTATTTCTTTATAAATCTCCGCACCTTAGGCAGGTGCATCTTGGCCGAATCCCACAGTTCTATGAACCCAATAATAAAACAATAGAAGTACATAATTTGAATTCGCCTCTTGTTTCGAAGTCCAGACGCATAAGGAGTGTCAGTTTGGATGCCGTAGCTTTCAGCCGTATACTTTTGTTCTTATTGGAATGCCGGCAGACTGGTCATTCAACGAAATTTTCCTTACGCCTATAGCGTCAGTTCTGAGACGAAAGCGGAAGCGTTTTCATTTATAGTAAGTCTTATCGATCGACATTATTATTAAAGATCGATTTTATGTTTTGATATTTAAATTTACTTGATAGATGTTGGTAAATAAAGATTAAATAATAATATTAACTTAAATAATTATTACTTGGAAAATATAAAAACTTCTCTGTAAAAGTGACTAGTACTAAGTGACCCACTAAGTAGACGAATAAAGTAAATTTTGAGAGAATATACGAAGGTCTGTACGTGATTCGAGTGATAATATTTATACCATCATGAAAATATTTTTTATTTTTTTAATATTTAGGACACGTCAATTTGACTTTACCTCGCCTGATGGTAAGCTGAAGGTAAAGTCTCAAGAAAGAGGGTCACCATTACATACACGTACCACGTTAACAATGGTGGCACTCAGCTTGACGGCCTCATCAGACGAGGATTGTCGTCGCAGCACCGCGTGACACCCACCGGTCCCACTAGTGCTGCGACCACAATCCCCCTGCCCGGCTATGCATTTGCTGACCCCTGAACGCAATCAAACCGAAATTGTATTACTATGGAGGGTTTTTCGCAATCATGCACGGTGGTACCCACCCGGCCGAATTTTGTGACAAATTTGTGTCATCAAATTTCTACCACCAGTATAATTCACATAAACCCTTTTTAAAGAGCTTTTGAGTAAATTGGAAACTAATCCCCAACTATTGAAATGAACTATCATTACTAGTAGTACCAGAAATAATGAGTTTATCTAATTCAATATCTCCTGTTCCCATATTGCAATAGAATCGTATACTTGAGTTAAATGATTTCTTATCATTTATCTACGAGAAATTCATCTCTTATCGGCAGATTTTGAATTGAGGTTGCTCGTAAGAGTCTGTATTTAACAAAATTATGTAAATATGATAGTAAGTATTGAGTTTGCATGACTTATCTTTGTAAAATAAACTAAAATTACCGTAGACACATAACGTAGGTAGGTACTGTTGTTTTCTATTGTTACTAGATTGAAAAATCTGCCTAACAACTAATAGGTAGATAATGCTTAGCTGCTAGTAATAAAACACCGTATGGTTTTAGTCGGTTCATTCCAACATACCGACCAACATATCGAGTCGTTAGCTCAGGTGAGGTGAAGCCCAAAGGGGGTTTCTGCATGCAAAAAAGGTACTAATTAGCTTCTGCAACAACCATAGCTTAAACTATGCCAGGACTTTATTAAAGAATGCCCAATTATTAATTACGATACTTCGCAACATTAACTTTAAATTCTGCAAAGATCTTATAGAAAACGTAATCACGATGTGATGGGTCACGATGACATTGGCCCTTGCAACATTATCATCGTAAAACCGTTCGTATTTAATAGGTACATTCTACATAAATTACACATATTATTACGGTAGGTATGATTATGTTGGGGTGTGTGTTGGGTAACCTCCTCGAGTGTCGCTCCGATTCCGATCCCGCTGCAGTCCGGGGGGAACGGAATCGGAGCGGCCGGTACACCCTGGGCGGCGGTCAATAGCTTCCCCTTCACCCCTTCATAGGGTTGGCATTGATCGTCGGCCAATACCCAACGTGGCGGGAACACATCGATCTCCGTACTCCTCTGCTTTCAGAGGAGACAGGATGAGCGATGCTGTTAGTGGTGAGATGGCCCAGGGTCAGCCGGGGTGCGAGGGATATGCTCTATGGGTAACCTTACACCCCGGCGTCTGAAGACCCGAGACGGCGTGCGGTTTTAGTCGGTGCAAGCCCGACATAACCGCCCCCGCTGGCAGGCGGGGGGGTATCCGAAGGGATTTCCGCACGATAAAAAAAAAAAAGAAAAAAAAAAGGTATGATTATGTTACCACCAATAACAACAAATCAATAAAATATTTATCGGTAAACGTCATAATATCGCTTCCGCATATGACTCGCGAACGCCTAACCGGGCGGTCGTCCCAAAGTGGGCAAACATCACGTCTTTTCACATTAAAACACTTTCTCCATCGTTACGTTGTGTACATACTCGCGTCTTCTTCATAATAATCACATGTTTACATATCGCATTGCTGCTAAGTTTAACTAGTCACTAAGTTGAGATAGGTACATCTCGAAACCGGAGAAGGCTCAGGGTCAGTCGGGGTGCGAAGGATATGCTTTATGGGAAACCTTACACCCCGGCGTCTGAAGACCCGAGACGGCGTACGGTTTTACTCGGTTCAAGCCCCACATAACCGCCCCCGCTGGCCGACGGGGGGGTATCAGAGGGGATTTCCACACGAAAAAAGGTACATATTAGTTTATGAACACGAGATACCGAGAATACGGGTTGAAGATAGGGGGGGGGGGGGGGTATCCCAGTGAGCCTAATTATCAGATGGCATTCAGCGAACATGGCCCACCTTATTCAATTTTAGCCTGGCGGTTTTTTACCCTACGTCAGTAAACCTATGGCTGATAAGTTACTTCAGGGTTTTGACGGTTCACATCTTCAAAACATTCAGCATTGGTTGTACGACACGACAGTATTCCCGTCCAACTGAGCAGTCCGACTGGGGAAGTACCTCCGCCCTACAGAATACCGCGGCCATAATAACCTCGTGTTGTGTTCCCGGCGGTGAGGAGGGTAGCCAGAGCTCATTGGAGAGTTTTTGTGCTGTCAGAGGGAAGACCAAAGGCAATTCCCGCTTTGTCTTCTATACTGATGGCACAGAAACTCTGTGTTTACAGGGTTGGCAGCACGAGTGTGACTTCCCTGGTGTTGCACACGTCCATAGGCCACGGTACCCACTTTCCATCAGGTGGTCCGTGTGCTTGTCTGCCACCTGTAGTATAAAAACAAAATTGCGTCCCAATAAAATCTTCGAAGCCCAAGTCAATCTCAATTGCTGATTGAAGGATGATCTGGTGTAGGGTTTCTTCTCGGGGTTGGGGCTTCACGCATAATTGTCTCTTACTTTACGGAATTTATAAGTAAACTTGCTGATGCCCGCGGCTCCGCCCGCGTGCCGCTTGGTTATCGTTTTTGGTCATATCTCCAGTTGTACTTAACGTACGGCAGATTTTAAGTCTGACCAAGACCTTTCTACTTAATAGAGAAAACCGCATCAAAATCCGTTCAGTAGTTTTTGCGTCCATCGCGAACAAACAGACTAACAGACAAGAATGCCAAAAAAAATCTAGTGGGGCGGAAATCACACAGTGATTGTCAAACTTCGGGCCAAACTTTGATATTTTTGTTGCAGTATTTTTATTCAAAATTACAGACCTTAGGCTTTATGCATATTATTCGACGCGTCTTTATATATTGAGCAATAAATATGAAGAAAATCAAATCAAATCAAACGTCTTCGACGTCAAAAACACAAAAAAATGATTTTTTAGGGACAATTTGTATGGTAGGTACCCGAAACCTTGAACGTAAAAACCCCGAAATCTAATCAGTTCTTCCCATTAACCAAACAAGATGATTGGCGAAAGAATTTTTTAAATCGGATAAGTGGTTCTTGAGTTATTGCGTAAACAGACATCCAGATATCCAGACATCCAGACCAACATACAGACCGACACAAACATTTTTTTTTGCTTAATTAGACTTAGAATCATGTGAAACGTCGGGAAAAGTGATAAAAAGTGGCTGTAAGATTTTGATTTTTTTTGCGTGACTTTAAGACTTCGGTGTCCACCTGTTTGGGGGCTGAAGTAAAACTTCTGTGTTCAGAATCGTTCATTTAACATACCCCAACTATTAAATCATTTTATAATAGTAGGTTTAGATAGATGAATTCTTGTTTAATCGAAAAACAAACAAACACGCCAAGGCTAAAACAAAACAAACAAAGTATTCTATTCCACTTAAACGATGCACCGTGAAATCGGTTCTATTCAGTTTGTGACACCTCGCTATTGTGGGCGCAAACACACACTCGGCATGTTATGAGAAGAACCGCACTACTTGTCAACAATGGTTTTTGTTTGTATTGTTAAGATAATGACCTGCCACTATTCATGGACATCAATTATAACTTTTATAATGTTAGATTTAGAATTCTTTATCAACACACGTGTTTCCGTCTTCCTGCAATCCTCCTTTATGACGACGACGGCGCAAGGTGTCATGTTCGAAGTACCTACTTCACCAGTAGAGCTAAAAATCTACCGGTGAAGCAGGTACTACCCTATCACACCCGACGCGGCGGTAGCCCGGTGGCCAAGAGGGTTGCGGGTTCGCACCCCAGCCATTATAAAAATAAATTCGTTAAAAATATTATATCCCGATTGCAGCGTCAGCTACTGACGTGAAAATAATAGATAAAAACCATCGTTGAAGCGGGTTGTATCTTCGTTTAAATATTTGAGCTCAAACAAAGCAGAACTTTATGAGTTTTTGAAGGGTACAGAAACCAACTTATCATTTGTATATACGTAGATTGATTAACTATAAATAAACGAATTCATTCTTAGCTTCAATTTCCAATTTATTAATTAGCATAATACTTCATCCTCTACGGTGAAATTTAATTGTTGATGTTTTGAAGACTTCAACATTACGATAAAGTTGCCTATAGCAAAATATTATAAAAATCGATTTAAAATTAATGATCAAATCGATTCAAATCTGTACATTTCTTGTTTCAGGTCGCAGCCTTGGCTGTGCTCAGCATAGTATCAGGGAAAAATTCAACAGCTAAAGCGAAACCGAAACGACAATTAGACAATATACGCACGCCACAAAATCTGCAATACTCTCTTGTGCTACCACACTCAAGAGTGCAGCATTTTAGAGCACTTACCAACAACCGAAGAATTTCACATGGATCAATAAAAGGAAGGCTACCCCCGTATGCGGTCCAAATGGAACCAGTAGTTCAATATTCTCCGAAAGACCCTTTGTACGACCCGAAACTGGATAACTTAGATGATGGTGTTGTGAATAAAAATGAAATCTACGCTCAATCGAAGATTTTAAGCATACAAGATGATTCTATCGAGGGCTATGGTCCCCCATATGGAACTTTACCAACGGCCCCCTTATACAGCCATGAATCACATCCTCATTATTACGAAGCTCCTGAGCCTATTATCGAAATTATTATCAAAGAATCCAATGAATCTTTGCCCGCACCACCACCACCTCCTGTACAAAAGAAAAAGAAAGAACCAGTTCATGTGTTCTACGTAAAGTATAGCAAGGACCCACACTCCAAGGACAAAGTAATTTACGAGAAACCCATTCCTGCTATTACTCCACCAACTAATGAGGAAGATGATCGAGAACATGAACATGAACATAATGGCTATGTCACCGTGACTCCTGAGCCTTACGTGCCACGTGAAACAACTACTTTAAGAGCTATCATTAAACCTGAATCTGAAGTGTATCACAGTGATAGTAGTGTAAAGATTTCTTTTGGCAGTGAAGGTCGCCATTATAGTGACCGACGTGAAGGTCATAACACTTACAACTCCGAAGATCACGAAGAAACAGCCCCAAAACCGGCTATTGTACATCCTAACCAGCCCTTAGAACCCACTCACCCCAGTTATCCACAGTTAGAACGTTCTGCATCACCCAAGTCACCACAAACCTTTGATTCTAATCCCAGACCCATCTTTAGTCAACACCATCCACAACCTTCTCATCAACCACCTCATCCACAGCCCACACATATTTATCGAACTGGACCTATACACGCTCAAAGCCGAATTCAATTTCAACCCCAACAAACCCCCAATGACCAGCAACTACCCAGACAAGGTCCTTCTGTATCTCCTTTCAGACCGCAAGTGCAACCTTTATCGTCCCGTATTCCATTTGCACCAACTCCCTCTTTCAACCCTCCTTTTTCAAACGGCCCTGTAGGTCCTATTACACAATTTGGCGCACCAACCTCTAAAGTGCCAAGTGGTTCCCCTTTTCCTACCGCATTTCCTAGAACAAATAACGGCCCAACTTTTAATTCGCGAAATAATCAACAAAACTTTGCTCCACGACAGCAGTTCAATGGACCTCCAAGAGTTAGCTTTCACTCGGGACCTCAAAGACCTTTCTCAGCTCAATCTAAGCCCTATTTCGACGATCCAAAATACTTACAAGAGAACTACCACACGATTACAGCTGACTTAGTTGAACAACCTAAACGCCAATTGTCACCAAACAGACCTCTCCAAAGTTTTGGTCCTAATCCAAGTGCAGTCAATGTTCAATTTCCAGATCATCGTCGTCCTTCCCCTATTCTCCCTCAAAACCAGCAACTTCCTCAACAAAGACCACCTCAGCAGTTTATCGAATCAGTTCACAGTCCAACAATCAATCCAAGTCCAAGTTCTTCTCCTTTTTTTAATCTTAAACCATCACCTCCTCTTATAGAAAATAACCGGCCACAATTCCAACAGCATCATTTGCAGCCCCAACCACAACAGCAGTTCAGTTTCCATCAAGGACCACAAATTCTACCAAGACCAACATCGTCAGTTCCTCTACAGCAACAACATTCATTCTCTGGACCTCTCTCTGCTTCACCCTCACCTATTCCTCAAAACCAATTTATTCCACAACCATCTTCTAGTCCTTTGTATAATTTCCGTCCTCAACCATCACCAACACCGGAAGTATTCCGTCACCAAAGCCCATCTGAGAGGCCACAGTTCCAACAACAGGGACCATCTGAAAGGCCACATTATCAGCAACATGGACCATCTGAAAGACCTTTTAATCAACATCAACAAAACTTTGGCTCATTAGTACCAAACGGTGGGGAACTGGTTGCATCCGTGCCCAAGTATGAGCAACATATCACTGTTAATGGTCCTACGGCTCAGCCATTTAGTAGCTTAGGAGAATCTAGCCCTAGTCAGCCATCACCAACCCCTAGTCAACAAGAACAGATTTACCAACATCAATTCCAACAGCAGCAGATACAACAACACAAGCAACGACAACAGCAGCAGCAGCAGCAACAACAACAAAAAGAACATCAACAACACCAACTACAGCAACACCAGCAACATCAACACCAACAACAGCAACACCAACAACAGGAACAAGAACAACAGCAACACCAACAACAGCAACACCAACAACAGCAACACCAACAACAGCAACAACAACAACAGCAACACCAACAACAGCAACACCAACAACAGCAACGCCAACAACAGCAACACCAACAACAGCAACAATATCAGCAACAACAAGAACATAATCAACAACAGCAGCATCATGATGATCAGGTTAGGTTGCAACTAGCTCAAAACGTACAAAAACAGCAAGATGAAATTCAACGCCTTCAAGCACAATTATTGGTTACTCAACAGCAACAACAGGTACAGCAACAACAAATACAGGATAATTACCAACAACAATTCCAAGCTACATCCCCAAGGTCACAGTACATACAAGAAAGGTCACGACCCCAACATTCTTTTTCCTCAAGTACAAGTTCTCCGCCATATTATCAGACATCCAGAACAGTTGAAATTAAACCAACTACCCAAAAATATGGTTCCTCTACGCTAAATTCAGTAAGTTCGACACCAGAACCCAAAAAAGAAGAGAAACCTCATAAGAAGCCCGCATTTGAACTGCCTGATGAAGTTCCCGATGATCTTCGTGAACAGCTACTATCATCTGGTATTTTGGATAATGCTGATATTAGCGTATTAGATTACGACAAAGTAGGTGAGACGCCTTTAGAATCTCTACCCCCAGACCAGCTGGCGAACTTCTTTGGAGCTGGTGGTGGGCAGCAAATAGCTTCTACTGAAAACAGGCCTGTCTATGTGAAAACCAATGGTGACCAAATTGAATCAAGAATAGACGAAGACATCGACGGTGATGATCAAGAATTAGCTGCTTCTGAAAATGTGCCCAGCTATGTTGCTCCACCATCAAAGGACCAAGCTGTTGAAATGAAAGTTGTACATTTTGATCCTGCAACTCTTGAGGGGCAGAATTTAGCTAAGGAATATATACAGGAGAATGCAACTCAAGTGGATCCAGTAGCATTAAATGATAAGAGGTACAACAGATATTTGCCCTTGAAAGTTAGCGGTAATCAGTTTCCACTTCCAGATATACTTAAAGGAAGGAAAGTTACTTCAGTTGTTGTATTAGCTCCAGTTGAAACAGAAGCGTTGACAAGTCATTCTAGGAAGGAAAGGGCGACAGCCAAGGAAGATTTGAAGGGCATTCGGTTTATAGCTGGTGAAAGTTTACAGGAACTGCTGAAGCGTCCAACAAAAGACAATTTTGTTAGATGGTTGGACGTTGAAAAGAAAACTGAAACTGACTTGCAATCGGTTGTCTTGCTCGTAACTGGGTAAGTGAATAAGTATTTCAAAATAAGAACATTTTATAACAATAATCAGGACAATCACATACCTATTCATAATTATTTCTTTACAGAGATGGTGATGCTACCGATGAAAAAGAAATCTTCATGTATGACATCGCATCTGGCAAAGTTAACAAAATCAGTGGTGATCTTTCGAACGCTTTCGTTGAAGCCGCAGAAAATAATTCTCTTAGCCAAGATATTGAGTCCCTAGCTATTGAGGGAGAAGGTGTTCCAGAAAGTTTCGATAAAGAGACAAAAGATATAGTAGCGGCTGGTTCTGACAATGTGCCATTATTTGTAGACTTATCAGGCTTAAGCTTAGACCAGGAAAATTTAAATAAGGTGTCGATATCCTCAAGTTATAGTAAAACAAAACTCGGCAGATCGTTTAGGCGACATTGATATGCTAAGCGCCGTAAGGCGAATGATCCTTGTAAATAGTATAGCATTAGTATTACTAAATTAAAAATTGACGCGTTTGTTGCGTTTAGTCTTAATGTTTTTTTTACAAAAAGTGATAATGGTTGTACAATATAAAATAACTGCCTTTCAAGCTTTATTTTATTTACCTCTTTCTATTTGATATTAGTAGGTAGTCAACTTCTGTTTAAATATACTAACTCCTAAGCTGTTGCATACCGTTATTAGCAATTGTGTTAACGAGAATAAATACAACATGATAATAGTCAAACACATACCTTAATTCCCTGCTGTTTAAACCAGATTGCATTCGCTAAGGCAATAGGCTGATTTTATCCGTGGTGACCCTCCGTCATCGTCGAGTCCATGAAGTAGATTCTTAACTCATCTGTTATATTTTTATTTTGCCGTGTACCATTACAGAACAATAACAAGTTCTAATGATAAAGCAAACCGACGTGTCGCTACATGTCCGTGACAGACTGCGTATAAGGTGAGAGCCAAATATGTTCAGGACGTACGCAAAATAATTTGCAAATAATTGGATCATGGAAGCAACCAAAAATAAAATACAAGCATCCCAAAGCTTCAAACAACTTACATGCTCTATATCAAAGAAATAACGGACAAAAATACGCTCCGCTATTCAGATGGTCGAGTACTGCCATTAGAGAGATCATAGAGCCAGACATTATACAATAATACAGCCATTTAGCTCGTGACCACGATGACTGTAATTTGGTCGTCTAATCTGGAAATTCAAAGGTGACCATGGTGCAAGTACAAACTTGTACTATGGTCTTGTTAAGTCTCAAACACGAAATTATTATTAAGTAGGTACGGGACTAATTAATAATAAGCATAGTAAGTAACTTATATTAACAAAAGGAACCACAAAAATTTGAACTAAGTTCAAATTTTTGTGATTCCTATAAATAGTAATGTAAATAGTTTTAATTACCTATGAGTTCTGTGACTATGGCACGTAACAGTTATCTCTTGCTGCTGAACAATTAGCAACGTAACTGAGCAGCTCAGCACAATAATACTTTGAAATGATAGTACTGAATTATAGAAATTAGGTAGCAACCTTACATGAAACAAGAAAAGCATACAATATTATCTTATAATAATGAGTGCTTAATTATTTGCTATGAAAAAGAAATTATATAATTATTATAATTACAAGTCATCACAAAGCTTAAAAGTTTAAATCGATAATTGATTCCACTTATACGATTAAATAGAATCGAGTTACGTTTTTCACAGCTCGCAACACTAAGGGCAGCTGTCAAACGTATGGATTATTTATGGTGGAAGGATCGTACCGCAGTGTGAAATTCCCAGTCTTTATTTTTTTCATGTATTTTGATATTTGTTTTTGAATTGTAATCATGATGGAGGGTTCTTTAAGTAAATGGACAAATGTGATGAAGGGCTGGCAGTACCGGTGGTTCGTGTTGGACGAGAACGCTGGCCTGCTTTCTTATTACACGGTAAGTGACGTTTCTTAGTAACGTATCACAAATTATCTCTTTTAGCCCGATTTCTAAGTGATTTCTTATTCTAGATATATCTTACAATCAATATGTGGTACGGTTGCGTTTACCTTACCTAACAAATGAGTATTTCTTTGGTGAATATTAGACTAACCTTCTATTGAGATAAAATGAAGTATGTAGAAACAAACGTGAACTACATTTTTACTGTACATATGAGAAAGAACTGTTGTTATTTAGTATGTGACCATAACCTACATTAATACTCTTTCAAAGAATTTTATAAATGATATCTAACTATTGAAAACTCTTAATGTCAGTGTCAAGGTTATGTGTTTGTTGTTTATGTGTAGGTACCATAGATGCCAAGATAAGGGGAAGCAGCTTGTATAATGCCAAATAAAATACTTCTTTCACTGATTTATTCATTTAATATTTATTTATCAAGTCTAACTCATATTATTTTCTTAACTACAACTGTACATACCATCAGAGTTAAACAGAAAGCTATTTATTTTTCCCTGGCCTAGTCAATGATTACCAAGAATATAATTATAATAATTTTTCAGCCCATCTACCTTTTTTTTTTTTTTTTTTTTAAAGTATGTTTAGCAATATTATTTCAAAATATATATAGCTTTTGTTTCAACTTATAAATGGCGCTCAACTGCTCAAAAGTTCAGTTATACAGTTGGTAATTTATAATTCAAATGAATCACTTATCTCTGATATTTATACTTTATTTTCCAATGTTATTTTGGGTATGACTATGACATACCACCACAAGGTAAGATGTTGATGTTACTCTAAATTAGATTGACCTAATATCTTATATAAGTTATGATTGATGCTAGGGCATATCAATTATACCATATGTCAATAACATAACTGAAACGAAGAACTTTTTTCTGTGGGTTTGAAAAACATAATGACAAACACATATCAAATTTCTTAATTGACTCAGCCATTTAGGAGTTCAGCGACATACATATAGACAAAAGGTTTTTATGTATAAAGATATCTCCTTCATCTTAATCTATAACCTCCCTACTTACTACATAACATTGTTGAAAAGTATATTTATTGTTAGATACTCTTGTTAACTCTACTTTTAACTTGCTGCCTACTTTTAATATAATTTTGATTGAAAAACTTATAGAACATGTAGTAAACAAATATTATATTTGGGAAATACAAATATGTAATGCCTAGGGGTGCAGGGCAGCTCGGCAGGAACACTTGAGCAGAGTATATTAGCATTATTGTGAACTGGATCTGAAAGAATAGGAAATGTATGCATTGTATGATGAGGAAAAATGGTTGGCGACCTGAAATAACACAATTATTTATCAAAAATAGTATAGAAGGGAGAATTCAGGGAGAGAAAGGGAGATGCAGATTAAGGAGCACTTACGAGAAAGGAATCACGGAAAATATACAGGTTGAATTGTATTAGGAGGTCAAAGGATTAGCGGTGGAAAGAATAGAGTGGCGATTACTCCACCGACAATAGCACTGCTTGTAAGTTTAGAGAGAGAGCAATATTGTATGATACATGGTGTTATGTGTTTGGGTGTATGGGGACTAAGGCTGGATTTGACTAGTAAAAATCTGTTAAACTATATTCAAGTTCTCACTCACTTTAGTCAATGAAAAATCATCAAGTAAAATGTGGTAACGCACTTAATGGCAGTTTCTATTTGTGTGAGTATAGCAAGGTTATAGTATTTGTAAGATATCTAAGTTGAACTAGTCAATTCAGTAACCTGATATTTGGTCATGAATATTTATGATAAAAACACGATAATCTTATTTATAAAAATGTTAGCAATCAGTGATGTCACTCACTGATTCATTTTAAGTATTTCTGCCTATCCATAGTGCAAGAGTGGCTTTAATCACAAAAGTGACTAAACAATTTACTGTCTCTAACGTATGCGCTGTAAAGTTGGACGTAACTTGGAGGATACTATTATATTATTGAGTTTCTACTGTATGGTATCATAAATAAATACATTTATTTTTTTTCGTGCGGAAATCCCTTCGTATACCCTGCCGGCCAGCGGGGGCGGTTATGTCGGGCTTGAGCCCGCACTTAAAACCGCACGCCGTCTCGGGTCAACAGACGCCGGGGTGTAAGGTTACCCATAGAGCATATCCCTCGCACCCCTACTGACCCTGGGCCATCTCCGGTTTGTTAGGGTTTGTTTTTAAAAATCACGAAAGAGGTGTGACGTCACACCTTCATCTTAGCGATGTTTACGGCTGCATCCTTAACCTTCATTTCGGAGGCCTGGGTTCACTTAATTTGACTCACACGGCTTCTATGAGAGCGACTGCCGTCTGATCTTCCAACCCTGAAAGGAAACCCAGCGCCAGAGCCTCGTCTGTCAATCAGTAGGTGTACCGGATTGAGCTCCGAAGATCTTGGTGGGGTTCCATACATCCACCCAAACACGTCACGATTCTTTAGTCAAACTAGCTGTTATCCGCGGCCCCACCTTCGTGCATGTCAGTTATCACGACCAAATATATCCTGTCGTTTTCCAAGTTCTAGTCTTTTAAAAAAAAAAAAGAATATTAGTAACCGAAATTACTAATATTCCCTCTAACCCCTCCAGCTAAGCTAAATTGCTTATGTTAGGAGTGAGTAAACGTCGGCAGTGGCCAGGAATCGAACCCGGGACCACTCGATCGTAAGCTACCGACAATTATCTCTGCACCAAATTTCATGTCTCAATCTGTACAGAAAATGGAAATCGAACGCCGTACTCTAAGGTGAAATTTTCGGATATAACCTGAATCATCGTTAAGATGTTAATAGAATGAGTTATGTCTATCATACTCACCATCTGCATAATTGTGAGCCATTTCTTGTACTTGACGAGGAATGCCTTAGTCCTGGGGCTGCCCTCCGCAGAGAACAGGTAGTAACTGTACATTACAACGTGAACAGAGTTGTTTATCATTGGAGAGAACGAGGTTATTCCCCCTGTAACAATATATATAGATTTATGTCATAGTTGGTTGTTAAAACCTACCCTGGCTTTTATCATCATCCAAGCGCCAATTCCAGTTACATCCTTTTTGAAGCCCGGAGTCCGCTCTCTTAATCTGCTATCTCATGATTTGGTTCCTTTGGTGTTTATTCAAGCGACTGCCGTGTAACCCCCATCACTAAGAGTAAAGCCTAAGCAAGAGCCTTATCCGTCAATCAGCAGGGTTTCCGGCTTGCAGGTGAGGTTGCCTTTGGCTCCGAAGGTCAGCCAAATTAAAAAAAAGTAACAGCTTTGGATGCAACCTTTGGTTGTGATGATGATGATATATATACATAGGTACATGAACCATGAAACCTGCCTACACCTACATATCTCTTTTATGAGCATTTCGTGAAATAACAATGTGAATTGTTATTTCACGAAATAGCAATACACATTGTTAGGGTTCCGTAGCCAAATGGCTAAAAACGGAACCCTTATAGATTCGTCATGTCTGTCTGTCTGTCCGTCCGTACGTCAAAGCCACTTTTTTTCCGAAACTATAAGAACTATGCTGTTGAAACATGGTAAGTAGATGTATTCTGTGAACCGCATTAAGATTTTCAGACAAAAATAGAAAACAAAACAATAAATTTTGGGGGTTCCCCATACTTAGAACTGAAACTCATTAATTTTTTTTTCATCAAACCCACACGTGTGGTGTATCTATGGATAGGTCTTCAAGAATGATATTGAGGTTTCTAATATCATTTTTTTGCGCGAGAGACACTTCCAAAGTGGTAAAATGTGCCCTTCCCGCCCCCCTGCAACTTCTATAATAAGAGAATGATAAAACTATAAAAAATATATGATGTACATTACCATGTAAACTTTCACCGAAAATTGGTTTAAACGAGATCTAGTAGGTTGTTTTTTTAATACGTCATAAATCGTAAACCGCAATTTACCTTTCATTCAATCAACTCCAATATAAAAAATTTACATGCTGCTACGGAACCCTTCATTGGCGAGTCCGACTTGCCCTTGGCCGGTTTTTAGGGATTTTCTTTAGAAAAGCCCTATTGCTAAGGAGTTGTCGTCGACGTCGTCGTTGCCAATTTTCTGTCACGGTTTTGGGTATGAAGGAGATGAGCTATCGAGTTGCTGTTTTCGGTAATAGATTCGTGCTGGGGTGAACCATTGCAAGATAAAAAAAAATCGCAAAAAAAATAATCGCAAAATCGAAAATCCCTTGTATTCCGCTGAGCTCGTTTTACATGGTTACGTAGATGTCTTACAAGGTACCTAATTAAGGTAAGGGCTGTAGTTGTCCATCCGACAGGTAGACGACTGCACGGGATGGGAAAAATACTTGCGGCACAGTCGTATTGTTACTCTAATGACGGCCTATAGACAAAGTGACATTCTATTAGTCTAATTGCTTCGAAGCGAACCTTCAAAAGTTCGAAATATATGGGAGTGACATTATTTGTTACACGTGACATGTCCACAAATAATGTCACTACCATACATTTATGACTTTTGGAGGTTCACTTCGAAGTCATCCCACTAGTAGAATGTCACTTCGTCTAGTTCGTCTAGGCCAGGTTGCATTTTGCCCGCCAGGCGTTTCCGCGGGCATTTTGCCCACTCCGCGCCGTCGTCGTCTGCGCAGCGCCTAAACATCCCATGAAAATAAACTGTCAACAACTTTTTAGCGTGAAATAAGCAATTTTGATTCAACAATGTAGGCGAATAATAATTTGTATCCCTAAGGGTATACAAACTCATATCTTGTCCAATTAAGTTTATTCCTTCATCTTAAAGTTTACTAAGTTCGCACGTAAATATTCACGAAATTTTTACTTAAAAATTCTGGAGAGACAAGAGACCTCCTACCGACCGGGAATCAATAATGTAGGCAGAAAAATAACTGATTTATTACTTTTCCAAGCCTGCTTATCCCCAAAAGTGTGGCCAGGAAGTATTATACAATTTTATTTTTTTCGTACGGAATCCCTCCCGGATCCCCCCACCCCGCCGGCCAGCGAAGGTGTAATTGTACACCTAATTTTCGCCACCTATATTTTTAGTTAGTAACGGGAGACTTATTTGTTAAATCAAATTATGCCCCATAAATTACCGGTATGTTTTTAGGGATTTTCTTTAGAAAAGCCCTATTGCTATCGAGTTGTCGTCGACGTCGTCGTTGCCAATTTTCTGTCACGGTTTAGGGTATGAAGGAGATGAGCTATCGAGTTGCTGTTTTCGGTAATAGATTCGTGCTGGGGTAAACCATTACAAGATAAAGAAAAAATCGCAAAAAATCGCAAAAAAAATAACGTAGAATCGAAAATAACTTGTATTCGGCTGAGCTCGTCTCAGGAATTCAACTTGTTTTTATATAGGACATGTCCTTCTTCATCGAGTCAATGGCTAATAAGATAGATTTTGTTGACCTAATACTTTGCCACAGCCACAGCGTTGTCCGTTGCCCTACACAGGTCCTCCATAGTCCAGGTGGAGGATCACAGTGGGCAAGAGAGCAAATACGACATGGACAGGGATGGGCCCCCGCAATCGGAGCGCACTTGCTACTGCTCAATATAGCTTTACCGGTTTGTCACCTGATATTTCATAACGTCATGTTTTTATATTTAGACATGTTTCCACAAATAACTTGGTCTTTATCTGCGCAGTATGAAAAAAAAACTTGTCTATACTAATATTATAAAGCTGAAGAGTTTGTTTGTTTTAACGCGCTAATCTCAAGAACTACTGGTACCTACAAATAAAAAAAATATTTTTGTGTTAAATAACCCATTTATCGAGGAAGTTTAATTTATCACGCTACTACCCAGGAGAGCGGAGCAGTAACCATAAACAACGAGGAATAATCACCGAAAAACCAAATCAATGGAAAAAGTCGACCGGTTACGTTGACCTATTGTTGGATAGGCAAATCTCGCTACGCTTAAGTTTGGGTTGATTGCGAAGCTGGTAACCGTCCTAGTATAAAACTTCTTGAAGTTATGAGGCAGGAGCTTATGATAGAAAATAAATTGAATACATATGAGCTAAAACGTGACTCAGTTTGATAATATAATCTTCAAATAGAAAAAATAGAATATTTAGTGCCAATACTGACGCCAGTCGGAACTTCAAGTAGGCATCTTGTTAATTTGCAACGTTTTAACTTTGGTGACTACGTTTATTATATACTATTATAAGACACCTTGGTTCCCAAACCCGAGTGGGCCATCTCAAAACCGGAGATGGCCCTGGGTCAGTCGGATTGCGAGTTGCGAGGTAAAATGCCTTTTGGGCTATCTTACACCCTGGCGTCTGAAGACCTGAGACGGCGTGCGGTTTTAGTCGGATAACCTCCGCTGGCTGGCGGTGGGTTATCTGAGGGGATTTCCGCACGAAAAAAAAAAAAAAAAAACAGGTAGGTACTAGCTGAACCGGGGTGTGTGTTGGGTAACCTCCTCGAGTGTCGCTCCGATTCCGATCCCGCTGCAGTCCGGGGGGAACGGAATCGGAGCGGCCGGTACACCCTGGGCGGCGGTCAATGGCTTCCCCTTCACCCCTTCATAGGGTTGGCATTGATCGTCGGCCAATACCCAACGTGGCGGGAACACATCGCTCTCCGTACTCCTCTGCTTTCAGAGGAGACAGGATGAGCGATGCTGTTAGTGGTGAGATGGCCCAGGGTCAGCCGGGGTGCGAGGGATATGCTCTATGGGTAACCTTACACCCCGGCGTCTGAAGACCCGAGACGGCGTGCGGTTTTAGTCGGTGCAAGCCCGACATAACCGCCCCCGCTGGCACGCGGGGGGGTATCCGAAGGGATTTCCGCACGATAAAAAAAAAAAAAAAAAAAAAAAGGTACTAGCTGAACCTTCCTTTCTTTAGTGCCCAGCAGTTGTACATATTCCTACCGATACGACCCGTCTATTGTCTCATAGACACTGCTGGTAATGAGTGGTAAATACTGATTTCAAGGTTCTTTCAATACTGAATTATTGAGCGAAACTCGTCAGAGCTTTGCTCTCTTTTAGACGACTTATGTATTTCGTTAGACCATCTTCTCCTCCCAAACGGCTGAACCGATTCTAATGAAATTTCAAACAAGCAAAGATGTTACCGACGGGAAGGACATAGGCTATGTAATGAAAAATTCATGTGTACCACGGAGGAATAATCACCGGAAAAATAAATTAAATCTGATTTCTCAATGAACAAAATAGCCTAATACACGCGATTGGTATTAAATTAAGTAATTTGTTCATATACACAAGACAAAAAAAGAAAAACGAAAATCGAACTAGCCATTGAGGAATTATCACCGTTAGAAAAAAGTCCTGGTGAATTTGCTTGGCTTAATTTCTGCAACAGCACAATGAATTGCAGACCTAGTTTATTATTTACCATATGAAAAGCACTTACAACTACCACAGTAGATCCAACACAATCGTGCTGGAAAAGCATGGATTACACACACACCCTTAGTAATTAGTAGGTACATAAAAACGAATTAGAATATATTGTTACAACGATCGTCGATATCTCGGAAACTACTGATCGAATCTTCTAGAAATTAAAACGCATTGTTAATGTCGAAGTACTCTATCGATCCGTTTAGAAAAATCCAGAAAAGTCAATACAAAATCACACGCCCTTTTGTCTACCTATACCAACTTTACCTACAAATCGCGATAAAAAGGGCATTCACCTCTATCGTCGGCACGACTGTGTAGGTACTTATTTTCTCGAACGCCCCAGTAAATACCTACTATTCTCGAACACTCTAGTATATTCTACCCCGCTTATTAAGAGCTATAAAAGGACGCCCGGCTATCGACACGAATCAGTTAATTTTCGAAAGCGAAAGTGAACACATCTTACCGAAGTGAACCAAGAGAGTTATACCTGCGACTTAAGCAACGATTGTGGACTACTGTGAACTGCTGAGCGATTTGAACTGTTGAAGAGTACTGTGTGGGCTAGTTATTTAGTTGTCTAGTTTGTGGTGAGCTAATAAACTTCTTCGTTGTGTAAACGGCATTTAATTTGTACCCCGCGCACGTAACAACTGGTGTCAGAAGTGCGATGCCGTTATTACCACGTGAAGACGAAGGGCGTACTCCACGGACCAGACGTCAAGTGGAAATGGATGCTGCACGTCAACGGAGCCTTGAAGAGGAAGGCCATCAGGCCGATTCTGCTATCTCAGCGGGAACTACGGCAGCACAAGATGGAACCTCGTCAGATACCAACATGATGACGCTGCTGGCTTCTATGCAGCAGATGATGCAGGCCTCCTTGCAAGAAATACAGGCCAAACAAGAGGCCAGTCAACAGATGATACAGGCCAACCAAGAGGCTAGTCGACAGATGATGCAAGCCTCCATAGAGGCTAGTCAACAGACGATGCAGGCCTCCATGCAAGAGATGATACAGGCCAACCAGGAAGCTGTCATGGGTAAAATCGATGCAGGCATCCATGCACTGGGAGATAAAGTGAAGAACCTAGAAGACGACTTGCAAAGGCTGAGTAAGGAAGTGGCTTTGAAAACAGGAACCATCGACGACCGCTTTCAAGAGCTTGAAAAAGAGATCGTCAGGCTAAAAACCTGTGGACCTGTTGCCGTGACCATTGACGACCGCTTGCAAGAACTGGAAAAAGAGATCGTCAGACTAAAAACCTGCGGACCTGTTGCCGTGACCTCACCCTCATCAGCGAAGTTCGACCTACCACACTTCGATGGAACTTCCTCGTGGACAGCCTTCAAATACCAATTTGAGATATTGGTAAAAACTAAAGCCTGGAGCAACGAGGAGTCTTTTATGGCCTTGACACTTGCATTACGAGGAGATGCCTTAGTAATACTGGAAAACTTGCCACCTGAAGGAAGGACACTGGAGTCCCTGATGGAAGCATTAGCCACACGCTACGGTGACAAGCACCTGGAGAATGTCTACCGAGCGCAGCTACGCGAGAGGAAACAAAAAGCTGGTGAAAGCCTCCAGGAATGGGCTGTAGAGGTTGAAAGGCTCGTTCGTCGGGCCTACTCATCGACACCCGTGATGATCGAGACCACTCTACTGGAGGCCTTCCTAAACGGTATACGGGACGCAGAAGTGAAAACTAGTGTACAGTTGCGTCACCACCAGACCTTAAAAGAAGCACTGGCTTATGCCCTTGAGGTGCAAACCGTACGGCAGAATGCCGGGATAAGTAAGGTCAGGGAGATCAAGGAGGTAGTTGAGGAGGAGAGGAAGCCACGGTATGTCCCAACGTGTTATTCCTGTAGAGGAAGGGGCCATATCCAGTCAGAGTGTCCTTCGAGGAAACGGAGGAGGGTCACGGACTCCGGGACCCAAGTCGATCAAGATGTTCCGTTAAACTAAATGTCGCCAGGGCCGCGGGGCGGGCGCTGGCTGGTCGACATGAGGCCCCAACCATCACAATAACTCAAGTTGTCAATGGAAATAATCTGATCATCGAGGCCATCTTAGACAATCAACCTTGCAGTTTAACAGTGGATACTGGAGCTTCACGTACAGTTGTAAGGCCGGAATTGCTGAAACGCACCATAAGGTGGGAAAAACGATCTCCGAGGTGCCAGCTTCAGACAGCTACTGGCCAGCCAGTGACCGTCCTCGGTGAAACAGATGTGGAGGTAAGAATTGGCGACCAAATATACCACCAGTCAGTATTAATTGCTAATATTACTGATGATTGCATTTTGGGACTCGATTTCTTGAGGAATCACCGATGTGTCTTGGATATACCTAGAGGAGTGCTGAGATTTCCTGATCAGGAAGTTTGTTTACAAGGATCGCACCCGTGCACTCTTTACTGTTTAACGGATACGACGTTAGCTCCTAAATCGGAAACATTAGTCAGAGTGAGGTTTCCTGCGAAGACTGAACAAAGAAGATGTCTTATTGTGGAAGATACCGGCAGTCATGAAAACTTAATAACAGCGAGAACCTTACTGATGCCGAACGGAATCGCTAGGGTGAGAATCCTCAACCTCAGTGACGAAATAGTTCTCCTGAAGAAGAATAGTGTGGTTGGAAAATGTGAAGAAGTAAAGTACCTGAGGCGGCTGAACAACACTACGACTAAACAAGGCGGTACACAAATCTCCGAAGATCGCATCCAGCAACTTCTCGAGAATTCAAAGGAAAACTTATCGGCATCAGAATTGCATCAAGCCAGAGACCTCTTGCTACGATTTAGAGACATCTTTGCAACCGGAAATGACTGTGGAAGGACTGGGCTCGTGAAACACCGGATTGACACAGGTGACTCCAGGCCTATAAAACAAAGACCTCGACGTTTACCATGGGCAAGAGAAGAGGAGGTAGCAGTTATGATTAAAGACATGGCCGATAACAAGGTGATTGAACCTTCAACGAGTCCATGGTCATCACCTGTGGTACTAGTGAAAAAGAAGGATGGCAGTACAAGGTTTTGTGTGGATTACCGAATGTTGAATAATGTCACGAAGAAAGACAGTTATCCTTTGCCTAGGATCGACGATACCCTGGACATGCTTAGTGGTATGAAATGGTTTTCAACCATCGATTTAAAAAGTGGCTATTGGCAGGTGGAGATCAGTCCAGACGATAAAGAGAAGACAGCCTTTAGTACAGGAATTGGAAACGGTTTATGGCATTTTAATGTCATGCCATTTGGTTTATGTAATGCACCAGCCACGTTTGAACGCCTCATGGAAAGAGTAATGGTGGGTCTACTTGGAGACGTCTGTCTGGTTTACCTGGACGATGTTATAGTTATGGGACGCAGCTTCAAAGAAAACCTGAAGAACCTGGAAAAAGTTTTTACTCGGATTCGTGAGGCTAACCTTAAACTGAGTCCAAAGAAGTGCGCTCTATTTAAAAAGGAGGTCAGCTATCTTGGACATGTGATCTCAACGGAAGGTGTCAAAACCGACCCCGAGAAGATAAAAGCCGTTCAAGAATGGCCTGTTCCAGAGAACAAAACGGAGGTTCGCGCGTTTCTGGGACTATGCGCGTATTACAGACGCTTCATTAAGCATTTCTCGGATATTGCTAAACCACTACACCGACTGACGGAAGATAAACGAGACTTCGTTTGGGACCTGGATTGCGAGCAAGCTTTTAGTAGGCTTAAACAACGATTGTGCGAATCCCCTATATTGGGTTATCCTACTAGGGAAGGTAGATTCATTGTGGACACGGACGCCAGTAACACCGGAATAGGTGGAGTGTTGTCACAAGTGCAGGGAGATCGCCATGTTGTAATAGCGTACTTCAGTAAATCGCTATCTAAACCGGAAAGGAATTACTGTGTAACTCGTCGTGAACTTCTCGCTGTGGTGAAGTCTTTACAGCATTTTAATAAGTACCTTATAGGACGAGAGTTTACACTAAGGACAGATCATGCTGCGCTACAGTGGTTGCTGCAATTCAAGAATCCGGAAGGCCAAGTAGCAAGATGGATCGAGCAACTACAGGAATTTCCCTTTGTGATAGAACACCGAAGTGGAAAAGGGCACGGCAATGCTGATGCTTTGTCACGAAGGCCGTGTGTCGAAGATTGCAAGCATTGTCAGAGGAACGAAGCCCGAGAAGAGATTAAAGTCATAAAGGTGAATGGACTTGACGACGAATGGAGTGGAAGCAGTATGAAGAAGGCGCAAGAAGATGATGATGATCTACAACCTATACTGCACTGGAAACAACTTGGAAGCAAACCCCGATGGAGTGATGTATCTGCTTACAGTTCAACTACCAAAAGCTATTGGGCCCAGTGGGACAGCTTAGTACTGGTAGAAGATGTCCTGTATAGGAAATGGGAGTCTAACGATGGTAAGGAAGTAACCATGCAAGTAGTGGTACCACGAAGCAAGGTGGCCCCACTCTTACGGCACATCCACGATGGTGTTTCTGGCGGGCATCTCGGAGTCAAGAAAACCCTGGTTAAAGTGCGACAGCGGTTTTACTGGCTTCGTTGTCGGGAAGATGTCGAGGATTGGTGCCGTAAATGCACTGCATGTGCTTCGGTTAAAGGACCGCCGACAAGAAGCAAAGGAAAATTGAAGCTGTACAACGTTGGAGCACCGTGGGAACGTATCGCCATTGATGTTGCTGGACCTTTTCCAACGACTGATGAGGGTAACAAATACATCATATTAGTGCAAGACTACTTCACTAAGTGGCCGGAAGTATTTGCGACACCCAACCAGGAAGCAGTCACTGTAGCCAAGAAACTAGTTCAGGAAGTGGTCAGTCGATATGGCGCACCTATGGAGATCCACTCCGACCAAGGACGGAACTTCGAGTCTGCTCTGTTTCAAGAAATGTGCAAACTCCTCGGTATAAACAAGACCCGTACGACTCCAGCGCACCCACAGTCAGACGGAATGGTCGAGAGGTTTAACCAGACGTTGGAAAATCACTTGGCTAAAGTTGTCGACGAACACCAAAAAGATTGGGACCAGTACATCCCACTGTTCCTGATGTCCTATCGATCTGCGGTGCATGACAGTACGGGACACACTCCAGCTAAAGTAAATTTTGGTCGAGAGATAAGGCTACCAGTGGATGCAATAACCGGCACACCACCCGAAAGTCCTAAGCCCGTAACGGACTACGTGAGTGAACTTCAAAACCGGCTGGACGAGGTGCACAGAATGGTACGGGAAAACAATTTGAAGACAGGTATAAGGATGAAAACCCGGTACGATAGAAATGCAAACACCAACGGTTTTGAAGAAGGAACACTGGTATGGTTTCACAACCCGCTACGCAGAAAAGGGAAATCTCCAAAACTTCAAGCTCGCTGGGAAGGACCCTATACGGTTGTCACAAGAATCAATGACATCACCTACCGCATTAAGAAGGGCCTTAGGGGAAAACCAAAGGTAGTCCATGTGGATAGGTTGACGCGATATCATGGAACAAATGATGCTCGGGACGAGCATGATTAAGAGGGGGGTAATGTTACAACGATCGTCGATATCTCGGAAACTACTGATCGAATCTTCTAGAAATTAAAACGCATTGTTAATGTCAAGTACTCTATCGATCCGTTTAGAAAAATCCAGAAAAGTCAATACAAAATCACACGCCCTTTTGTCTACCTATACCAACTTTACCTACAAATCGCGATACAAAGGGCATTCACCTCTATCGTCGGCACGACTGTGTAGGTACTTATTTTCTCGAACGCCTCAGTAAATACCTACTATTCTCGAACACTCTAGTATATTCTACCCCGCTTATTAAGAGCTATAAAAGGACGCCCGGCTATCGACACGAATCAGTTAATTTTCGAAAGCGAAAGTGAACACATCTTACCGAAGTGAACCAAGAGAGTTATACCTGCGACTTAAGCAACGATTGTGGACTACTGTGAACTGCTGAGCGATTTGAACTGTTGAAGAGTACTGTGTGGGCTAGTTATTTAGTTGTCTAGTTTGTGGTGAGCTAATAAACTTCTTCGTTGTGTAAACGGCATTTAATTTGTACCCCGCGCACGTAACAATATTTTATCTGAGGTGATTGAACTGTGGTAGAACTATCTAGTTCGATAAACAATACAGATGTATAAATACCTATACTCTGTTACATAATTATGTGATAACACAGGTCACTTGCAAAACTGTTATCGTTGTAAACTGAACCTTTTCTCCATGAAATAAGGTGGGGTTTTAGTTGCAGATTCTTTGGTCAGCGCCCGTCCCATCACTTTCACTCGGTGACTGTCATAACGCATGTCCAGAGATAAACTATGATATTATTTACAGCCAATTTTGAACTTATCTCTAGTTATGATTATACACACATACATATACTGACGCCCTTATCCCTCTGAGGTAGGCAGAGACCACTTCAGACTCGTGTCCACACCATTTTACCACACTAGTGTGTCGATGGCATAACACCTGTTACTCGTGGTCATACCACTGGTGTGACAATGGTGTAATACATGTTGCTTGTGGTCATACTGGTGTGACAATGGTGTAATACATGTTGCTTGTGGTCATACTGGTGTGACAATGGTGTAATACATGTTGCTTGTGGTCATACTGGTGTGACTATGGTGTAAATATGTTGCTTGTGGTCACACCACCGTTGTATGTAATACTTCTTTGTGCACTTGACTGGCCACTTAAAGATAACATTTTCTTCAGACTATGCTTTTTGTTTCTGACAACCTCATTATATTAAAATTATTTGTGCACAATGGACACAAATTTAAAACTATTTTTAATGAGTTATCTGAAGTAGAGATTCCGGCCAAATTTAAAAATAATTTGATAGCAGACTACTCAGATAATGATTCAAGAGTACTAGTATTTTGCAAAGAAAAAGCAAAAATACTGCTCGGAAAAATTCAAGAATATTTTGTGGACGCGACATTTAAAAGGACCCCACGTCCGTTTTATCAATTTCTGTCTATACATGGAGATGTAGGGAGTAATAGTGATACAGTAAATGTTATCCCATTGGTGTACGTATTGATGTCAGATAAAAAGGAACAGTCTTATTTGACAGTGTTTGACTTAATCAAGACTATTTGTCCAGCTTGGAATCCCATTAAATTTCATATGGATTTTGAAATAGGAATATCAAAGTCTTTAAAAAAAATATTTCCCAATATAGTAATAAAAAAATGTTACTATCATTTCACAAAGTGCATTTGGAAAAAAGCAAAAGCATTGGGTGTAAAACAAAAAATATACCGCCGTATCGTTGGGCTGTGTAGTGGTTTACCTCTTCTGCCGCAAGATATGATCAAAGAGGGGTGGAAGTATATTATGTCATCTTGCGATGTGATACATAATGACAAATTGAATATTTTTATCAAATAAATAGAAAAAACCTGGTTAAAGGATGACCATATTAAAGATTGGTGCGTTTATAACGAGAAACATCGCACTAACAATGTGATAGAGAGCTGGCATTCAAAACTTAACCGCCGCCGTATCAATAAAAACTATGTTACATTTACAAAGTTGCTTACTGTTTTGTATGAAGAGGACATAGAAATTAATTGTGAAGTGCCATCGAAAAAGAAAAAGACAATATAATTATTAATGCTCAAATGGAGCTAACTCATAATCAATTAACAATAGGACATTTTTTTGAAATTGTGCGTTGTTGATCGGGTTGCTTAGTGTTTTGTTTTATAGGGGATCTGAAAGTTTTTCATTTAGTTGTTGAAATAAATAAAGTTATAGTTTAGTTTAGTTTTATGTTTTATAGCTGCGTTGTATACTTTTTGGGATAGTAAACCTAAACTCACATTTTAAATTATAGACGTTCTTTGGTATTTGCGATCATCATTTGTTTTCAGGAGTAATAGATTTTTTTTTCTTTGCAAGTTAGTGTGTACACGAGTCTTATTTAAATATTGATATTATTTTTCATACCGACCTATATGACCACGAGTAACATATGTTACACAATAGTCATACTAGTGTGATAGAATTATATAAGTATGACCACGAGTAACAGGTATTATACCATCGACACACTAGTGTGGTAAAGTGGTGTGGACACGAGTCTGGCCTCGCAGAGACAACAAGCCCGCCATCTGCTTATGTCCTTACACAATTCTCATAACTATGATTACTAATTTATATTACTAAGGTAACTAAAAAGCACATGGCTTAATAATAAATGTAATAAAGGGAATAATAATAATAAATTCATTTATTTCTATAAAAATGGTACAAAGTTCTCCTTATGAATTGGTACAATAATATTAGTAGCCTTAGAATTTATATTATTAAGGGAGTGCTTTGGCACTCGTACTCCTGCCTTCATATCTAGTAAGTTATTTCAAAGTTGGATTCAATTGAATGAATAATGAATAAATTTTAATAACATATTTTATCAAAAAGTGTTCCAATAATATGAATTTTTAAGTACCTTTGTTTCTTTTTTTTTGTGCGAAAATCCCTTCGGACCCCCCCGCCGGCCAGCGGGGGCGGTTATGTCGGGCATATACAAAAACCGCACGCCGTCTCGGGTCTACAGACACCGGGGTGTAAGGTTGCCCATAGAGCATATCCCTCGCACCCCGACTGACCCTGGGCCATCTCCGGTTTCGAGATGGCCCCCTCGGGTTTGGGAACCACGGTGTCCCCGTCTTGCCCCGGTTTGGGGGAGGGGCGCTAGTCGCCCCACCGTCCCGGCCTGCTTCTATTGGGGTGACAGGCGGCCTCACCTGCCAGAAATACCCTGCCCTAATCATATTAAGAAAGTGAATCAATCATGAGTTTAATATAACCCCACGCACCTCTCCTCTCCACGCTAAAGTGGCTGTTCGGAGTGTTCAGCCTATCAGGTCTAAATGTGTACTTGGTTGACCATTGATAAGTGACCATGACCTGTTGAAAGACAGACGTACTAACTATGGTGCTATATAGTCAAAAAAAGCCAATTTTAAACGTGAAATCCATTTGAGTCAAGTCTTAGTAATGTGTGACATACATAAGTAGTTTATAGAAAGAACCACACTTGCGCTTGTCCGGTCTTTTAAATGTGCTATTGCTATAATGAATATTTCATAGGCATGAAAGAATGTCCAACGATGTCAAATAAAAACAACCAAGAGAGCTTTGAAAGATACAACATTTTTATGTATTAACCAGAGCAAAACTAAAACAACTGCTTTTTCCTACAATCCTGGGTTCTTTAAGCGGGGCGTGAAAAAACATCTGTAGAGGCCGTCTAGGTAGGGGCCACCATCCTAGGGACAATCTCTGGAAATGGTGGCCACTACTTTTTGGACTTCACCTCAGCTTACCATCAGGCGGGGTGCAGTCAATTTGACAGATTAAATATAAAAAAAATAATAACCAGAGCAAAAATAAAACAACTCAGAGAGCTTTATGTGTTAACCAGAGCACGCCAGCGACGTCGTCACTCTATTTAAAACAAGTGCAGTCTGTGGTCAGAGCACAACTCTTCAAAGAATTTCTATCTTTCTCGTCCTATCTTTTTTTAGAACTAGAAAGATAGTAATTCTTTGAAGAGTTTAAGAGGTTAATTACCCACTAGTTATCCTCCTAACACTTTCAACTAAACTAAATTGCTTGTGTTAGGAGAGGTTTCACGTCGGTAGTGTAATTGCCAGGATTCGGACCCGGGATCTCTCGATCCTTAACCAAGCTACTGACGAAAGTTCATAGATGATTTATACATCTCTGCCTGCATCGTCTGGGATATGTATTTTGTTTTATAATACACTAACTGAACCCTTCCAGCTTCGCACGGAGATATTTATTATAAAAAAGGCATAACTTTCAAAAAATAGAGAAGGCATCGTGGACTCGAGACATAAGTTGTATTTAATATTTAACAACACAACTAACTCATGAATCTCCCTTTGCCCTTTCAACTTCATAATATTCTGTGCTAATGGTATCCCAAATGCCTCGTTCGCACTGCCGGATGCCACCTATTTATTTGTCCTACATTCCAGCAGAGTCAGTTTTAGAAATAAACTTGTCAACATTCTCTTAGATTTGAGTGACGTATCCATGCAGACAAGCAAAGGACTTAGGCGTACCGTTGCTTGATACCTTTAGATGCAATACACATATAATAGGCGAGGACGTGGGTACCGATTCAAGAATGTCACGTTTTTAAACGCGTCATTGCAATTCAATTAAAGAAAAGAAAAAAAAAGGAAAATAACTTTGGTATTCCGTATGATCTGAAAAACCAAGCCGACCTACATTTTACTCATAGTTTGATTGGTTTTCAGTTATATTTTGAAATTTTAATTACCTATATTCGTATTTCGTAAAAAACGTAATTTAGCTGAATCGGGCGCATATGTGGCGGCGCGGCGTTTATGGAAACCCTTCCAGTATTCAGATCTCCAGTAGTCTTGAGGCAAGTGGAATGGAAATACTTTTTGTTAATTAATGCTTGTACTAGAACTCTAGGTACTAGAGTTCTGAATACTGGAAGGGATTTATGGAATAAGTGGCGAAGAGTTATTTTGTTGGTGTCTTTATTTTTGGTAACCTGATTCAATGTAGGAAAGTCAAATATAATGATATTAAATCGTATCTAAATGTGAAAGCACTGACTAAACACGATACGAAGATTAACGATGATTAAATTGTGAATATAATAAAATAAATATTACCTTTATCTGTAAAGGTTTCCCAGAAGCCTGAACATAAAGTGCTCTTATGCATTGCAACGAGGGTGTAATGCTGTTTATCCTAATAACTGTTTGTTAATCTTTCACCTACAAACGAATGAAGGAGGAAATTTCATTCAGATCTGTTCAGCTGAATGAACAGGAAACACAGAAATACATTGGCACAGAAATACTTGGATTATAATCTGGAATAACACATTGATTACACATGGGCATTTTTATCCTAGAAATAAGCTCCTGTAGGTTACAGATTTTAGGTAGATTTCGATGAGGGGTGTATGTTGGGTAACCTCCTCGAGTGTCGTTCCGATTCCGATCCCGCTGGAGTCCGGGGGGAACGGAATCGGAGCGGCCGGTACACCCTGGGCGGCGGTCAATGGCTTCCCCTTCATGGGGTTGGCATTGATCGTCGGCGAATACCCAACGTGGCGGGAACACATCGCTCTCCGTACTCCTCTGCTTTCAGAGGAGACAGGATGAGCGATGGTGTTTGTGGCTGAGGCCACCATAGGGTCCTGGGGGATCCAGGGGCGGGTTGGCCCACTGCTAACGCAGGGGCCGACGGGCACTTGTGCCGCCGCCGGTGAGAGAGGACTAGCCATCCTCTCGCGTTCCGTAATCGGCAGGTGATCAGCAACGACCTGACTGGTGGCTCCAGAAGGGTACGCTGTGAACTTGCTGACCGGAGGGCTTGCCTTTATTGGCCGGCCCACGACAAGGAAAAGTCTATAACACCCGACAGCAAAGTCGTAAAAACCTATGGATACCAGCCGACCTCCATAGTATATAGGCTTATCCAGGTGCAGGGGGCTCCGCCTGGATGGACCACCTTTCCCCCATACTCGTGGGATATGCTATGAATAAAAATCATTATATCACAAATAATACGGACAGGAACATTAATAAAAACAACGGACTCGGCAAGAAACAGGACAACGATAATGACGGAGTCTGCGCGGAGATCGCGCAGCAGTCATGCGTGGAGGTGACGCTAAATACCTCGGCGGTGTCGGAGAGTTTCGACACCGCCAACGAGCGAAGTCGGGCGAGTAGCCCGTTGGGTCTGGGGGTACAGAGGACCCGAAAGCGGAGGAGGCGAGCAAAGGCTCGGGCGGCGGAGGACGTCTCGGATGAGGATTATACCCTCACCGGGACGACCTCCTCCTCCTCCAGCAGTGACGAGACGTCGAAGCCGGCGTCCAAGGTCGCTGCAGGCCGCCGAGGTGCGCGAGGGGGAACGAGGGCTGGGCCATCCACCCGAGCGCCCTCAGCCCCTGGGGGGGTTATGCGAGAGTCACCGTCGAGGCCTCCCACCTCGGCGGTGCCGGAGCCGAGCGGTGGGACGCGGTCTCTCTTGGAGAAACTCCAGAGGGTGACCGCGTCCTTCCGGGGGTCCCCAAGCCCCGAACAGGAGGCGATGTTGAATATAGTGTTCAACATCGCCTCCGAGAATGAGGCCCTCGCGGAACAGCTGGCCGAGTCCCGGCGGGAGACGGCCCGGCTCGCTGCAGCCCTAGAGGAGCTGAAGAGGGTGGTGGCGAGTTCGGCGCAACCGGTGCCACCAGCGCAATTGGCGCAGCCGGAGCCGCCGGCGAGGGTTACACGATCGACGCGGTCGACGCAGTCAACGGTGCCGGCGAAGTCAACGCAGGCGGAGCAGCCGACGCAATCGGTGCGGCGGCCGGCCCAATCACCACCGGAGGAGCCCTGGGTGGCTGCTACTCGGGCGCTGGAGGAGAGGATGATGAGTCGGTTGGAGGCCTTAGTGGACTCCATCCGCCGTCCGCCTCTAGCGCCACCGGTGGCCAGCTTCGCGGCTGCAGCCCGGAAGGGCCCCACCTGCCCGGCTGCGAGTGCGCCCTTGCCGGAACCGGCTCCTCGGCCCCCTCCCACTGAGGGTAAGGGGAAGGGCAAAGGTAAGGGGAAGGGCAAGGGGAAGACGTCCCCAGCCCTGGCCCCAGCCCCAGCCCCAGCCGTGGTTCCGGCTACCTCCACCCCATTGGAAGGGGGCTGGGAGGTGGCTGGAGCCAGTAAGAAGAGGCGGAAGGCCGCCAAAAAGGCCGCCAAAAAGGCCAGGAGGGCCGCGGCCGCCGCGAAGGCAGCACCGGGGAAGCTCCGTGCCCCTCGAACAACGGCCGTCGTCGTCACTTTGACGGCGGAGGCAGCGTCGAGAGGCATGGGGTATGCCGAGGTGTTGGCCAGGGTAAAGGCCAACGTGGACCTCAAGGCCCTCGAGATCCCGGGCGTCCGGTGCAAGAGCACACGGACGGGAGCCCGGCTTCTTGAGGTCCCCGGCGCCGCCAGTGGCCCCAAAGCCGACGCCCTAGCGGCTCGGCTTAGGGAGTCATTGGATGCAGCCGACGTCCGGGTGTCCAGGCCCATTAAATGCGCAGAAGTGCGCATCACGGGCCTGGACGACTCCGTCACGGCTGAGGAGCTTAGGCTCGCCGTGGCGGAGGCCGGGGACTGCTCCCCGGACACAGTGAAGGCCGGAGCTATACGCTTCGGCCGCGGTGGACAGGGGGCAGCAGTTGTCGGCTGCCCTATCGCGGCGGCCCAAAAGGTCGCAGACGGGCGGAGCCTCCTAGTGGGAGGCTTCCTGAGGGCGCAGGCACGGCTCCTGCAGGCCCGACCGGCCAGGTGCTTCAGGTGCCTGTCGGTGGGCCATGTGGGGGTGCACTGCACGGCGGAGGTAACGGCGGGTGACCGCTGCTTCCGCTGTGGCCAGCCCGGTCATAAGGCCGGCTCGTGTAGCGCCCCGTTGCACTGTTTTAGATGTGCAGCGGGGGGCAAGCCGGCTGACCATAGGGTTGGCAGCAAGGCCTGCGCCGGAGGGGAGCCGAAGCCGGGAGGCCGGCCTTCCGCCTCCAGTTCACAGCGGGATGCGGAGATGGGGGTTCCATAATGGATCCTCAACTCCGCATCCTGCAGGTGAACGTTGGCCACGGTGCCCATGCTCAGGATCTTCTGCGCCAGAGCATGGCACAGTGGGCCATAAATGTCGCCGCTGTCGCCGACCCATACACCCACCGGTTCCTCGGGCCTACCTGGGAAACCGCGCTGGATGGGTCGGCGGCACTGGTGCACAACCCTGCCGCCGGCAGCCCCCCTCTTGCCGTCGTTGCAAGGGGACCCGGCTGCGTGGCGGCAGCGGTTGGCGACATAGCGGTCGTGGCCGCTTATATCACGCCGAACCGAGACCAAGCTGCATATGAGCAGTGGCTCCGTCAGCTGGCCGTCGTCGTAAATGCCTGCCAGCCCCGTCCGGTCCTTGTGCTCGGGGACTTCAACGCCTGGTCGTATGCCTGAGGTTCCCGACACGAAAGGGGCGCGACGGGGCATAGAGGCAGGGCACTGGTGGACTGGGCCGCACGACTCGGCCTAGTCCTCCTAAATCGGGGAGCCGTGGACACGTTCGTGACCTCGAGGGGTAGCTCCATCGTGGACCTATCGTTCGCGAGCCCCTCGTTGGCGCGACGTGTTCAGGGCTGGCGCGTCGTTTTGGGGGAGGACACTAGTTCGGATCACCGATACATTCGGTTTGACGTGTCCCCCCCTGCGAGCGACGCGCCGGCTGCACCGGCTCCACCCGAGCCACGTTGGGCGCTTAAGCGACTTGATCGGGAGCTCCTCCTGGAAGCCGCCATCGTACAGGCCTGGGCCCCTGCGCCGGACAGGCCTGTCTGCATAGACGATGAGGCGGAGTGGTTCCGGGAGGCCATGACCCGTGTCTGTGACGCGGCGATGCCTAGGGCTCCGCCCTATAATCCGAGGGGTCAGGTCTACTGGTGGTCGTCGGAGATCGCGCAGCTCAGACGGGGCTGCGTGATCACGCACCGCCGGTGGGCCCGATTCCGTAGGAGGCGTCGCCGCCCCGCAGATGCGGAGGCCCGAGAGGCGGAGTTGTACGAGGGATACAGGGAGGCCAGACGAGCCCTCCGAGCGGAGATAAGGCGTTCCAAACGGGACGCCTTCCGCGAGCTGCTGGAGACGCTGGAGCGGGACCCTTGGGGGCGGCCCTACCGGATGGTGAGGGGCAAGCTGCGCCCCAAGGCCCCGCCGTTAACCCGGTGTCTCCAGCCGGATCTGCTCGGAGGAGTTGTTGGCTCCCTGTTCCCAGCGCGGGCGGTGGAACATGTTCCACCGCGGATGACTCCGCCTCGGTTGCGCATGGCGCCCGACGTGGAAGACGACGACGTGCCCGAGGTCACTTGGGTAGAACTAGAGCTGGCGGTGAGAAGGCTAAGAGCCAAACACACCGCCCCGGGACCCGACGGCATTCCAGGCCGAGCGTGGGTCCTAGCTCTAGTCGACGACGCTCTCGAGCCCCGACTGAGAGGGCTTCTCAGCGCATGTTTGGAGCGGGGCCAGTTTCCGAAATTGTGGAAGACGGGGAAACTGGTCCTCATCCGAAAGGAGGGACGCCCGGCGGACTCGCCGTCCGCCTACCGGCCCATAGTGTTGCTCGACGAGGTGTGCAAGCTCTTTGAAAGAGTAATTGCGAAGCGCCTCGTCGAGCACCTCTCAAGAGTGGGGCCGGACCTGGCGGATGGCCAATATGGCTTCCGCCAGAGGCGCTCCACCGTGGATGCCATCATGCGCGTGAGGGCTCTGGCGGAGGATGCAGTAGCCCGGGGTGAGGTGATGTTGGCGGTGTCCCTGGACATCGCCAACGCGTTCAACACCTTGCCCTGGAGTTGCATTAGGGAGGCGCTCGTGTATCACGAAGTGCCTCTCTACCTCCGCCGCATAGTCGGGGCGTATTTGACGGAGAGAGCCGTCATCTACCCAACCGTGACCGGTCTCGGTCGGCGTGAAATGTCGTGCGGTGTTCCACAGGGATCGGTCCTGGGGCCGCTCCTGTGGAACATCGGATACGACTGGGTGCTTCGCGGTAAGCTCGTAGGCGGTGCCGCCGTCATGTGCTACGCGGACGACACGCTCGTGACGGCGTGCGGGGCGACGTACCGCGAAGCGACCCGAAAGGCCACGACCGCGGTTGCCCAAGTCGTTAGGCGGATCCGGCGGCTGGGTCTCGAGGTGGCCCTGCATAAAACCGAGGCCCTGTTCTTCCATGGGCCTCGGAGCAAGCCACCCGAGGGATCCAGTCTCATCGTGGGAGGAAATCGCATCGGCATCAAGCCCCAAATGAAATATTTGGGGCTCGTGCTCGACGGCCGATGGGACTTCGGAGAGCACATCCGAAGTCTGGCCCCCAAATTGAAGGGCACAGCTCTTGCTCTGGCTCGGCTGTTGCCCAACATGAGGGGGCCCGATGACTCCTGCAGGAGACTCTACGCGGGGATCGTGCGGTCCATGGCCCTGTATGGGTGCCCAATATGGGCGGAGGCCCTGAGGACCAGAACTGTGCGGATGCTGCGCGCTCCGCAGCGGGTTCTGGCCATCAGGGTCATACGAGGGTACCGCACGATCTCCTTCGAGGCGGCGAGTCTCCTTGCCGGAACTCCGCCATGGGACCTGGAAGCGAGAGCCCTTTCGCAACTGTACCAGTGGCGAAAGGAGGCGCGGGAGCAGGGATGGAACCCCGAGCCTCGAGAAATCGAGGCCGTGCAGTCCCAGCTCCGCCAGGCCATCGTGGTGGAGTGGAAGGAACGACTTGGGCAACCAAGCGCAGGGCACGCCGCAATAGCGGCGGTAAGGCCCATCATGGAGGATTGGCTGGAGAGGCGACACGGAAGCCTCTCCTACCGACTAACGCAGGTGATCTCAGGGAAGGGGTGCTTCGGGGACCACCTGCATCGGATCAGGAAGGAGCCAACGCCTGAGTGTCATCACTGCGACGCGAGCGAGGACTCAGGGCTGCACACGCTGGCGGACTGCCCGGCGTGGGAGGCGCCGAGGCGTGACCTCGTGGCAGCCATCGGGGTGGGAGTCCTCTCGCTCGGCAGCATGATTGCGGCAATGGTGCGGAGCGCGAGCGCGTGGGCCGCCGCCGCCTCCTTCTGCGAGCATGCAATGCTCGCGAAGGAGGTGGCGGAGCGCGCCCGGGAGAGACTTAGAACTCTCCCGGTCCGCCGAGCCCGCAACTTGCTCGCCGCGCGTCGCAGGCAACTCAGGCGCCGGAGGTCGCTTAACGACCTCCGTCCTCCATGAGCGCAGGCCTGGGGGTGGCGGGTGAGGCCACCTGTCACCCCAGCAGAAGCAGGCCGGGACGGTGGGGCGACTAGCGCCCCTCCCCCAAACCGGGGCAAGACGGGGACACCGTGGTTCCCAAACCCGAGGGGGCCATCTCGAAACCGGAGATGGCCCAGGGTCAGTCGGGGTGCGAGGGATATGCTCTATGGGCAACCTTACACCCCGGCGTCTGTAGACCCGAGACGGCGTGCGGTTTTAGTCGGTTCAAGCCCGACATAACCGCCCCCGCTGGCACGCGGGGGGGTATCCGAAGGGATTTCCGCACGAAAAAAAAAAAAAAAAAAAAAAGGTAGATTTCGATGAAATCGATCTACCTATTGGTTTCTTGACTACTGTCGAATTTAAAAAAAAATTCTTCATAGGTCTAGTTATGACCCCCTGAGTACCTACGAAATGACCACTGGTCAAAAAGTTTATATATATATATGTATGTATGGTTGCACTTCCCAAAATTTGCGGCACTCTCACGGTCGCATTTTTGCCCCGATCGCTTTCAAACTGCGGTCAAATATTGCTTGGGTGTAAACTTGGGTGTAAGTTCGTGAACGGGTGGAATCCGGCCTAAGGGGACGGTAGGGCCTCACTTTTTGTGAAATCAGTTTTTCCTCAAAATTTCACGTTCCATGAAAGATATTCGAACCGTTCTAATTTTATCCCATAGTATAAATAAATAAATAAATAAATAAATATTCTACGACATTCTACACAGCGCTTTCTAGACCCAAAGTAAGCATAGTTTAACTAGCTTGTGTTATGGGTTCCAGAATGCGGATAAACATACTTATATACATTTTTTTTTGTAAATACATACATATTATACATAGAAACACCCAGACCAATGCAAATAGACATATTCATGCATACAAATATTTGCACTGAGCGGGAATCGAACCCGCGCCCCCTGAAGTAGCAGTCGAATGCACTACCGCTACGCCACAGAGGCCGTCTATACATGAATACCAACAACTTTTAATTATAAACCTATAAGATTAAAACTTTGACTAACAGTGGAGGGGGGAAAAACCAACATTTTTCGGGAAAAAAATCATAACTTCTAACCGGTGAACATTCTTGCTGTAGGAAACATTTTTAATCGATAGGCCATTTTTAAGTCTAAAATAAATGTCTGAAAAGTTTTACGCTAAAAGTTACCGTTTTCGAGAAAAAAAAATAAACATGTAAAAAATTAATATTAATTGCTTCACGAAATCTACCTGTGCGTTCCCCCTGCGGGAACGGATTTTATTAGTAGCTACTTCATAAAACTGCTATAAATTACTCTGAGATAGACGAAGCTTCGTAATTTTTTTTTCGTTACTTACAACTTATAGACGCCGCTTAGATTTGATACAGAATTCGTGTATAATAGACGATAGTCGTGATACAGTTATACACGACACACAACCTTTAAATACCTATTGATGAGATTTCTGTTTTTAGTTACCCATAAAATCCCAGGACTGAATGAAGGCATTTTTAGAATTAAAAAAATCTGTAGGTTCAAACTAACAGTGGATTTCACCAATCATGGGCTGAGATGAGCACTAAACTGCGTTATTAACACGTCGTGTCATTGAACACTTAACACAGATGGTTCATTAGCAATGTTTACTAACATTCTTTAACTCCTGTAGGAAAGCATCTTCAGAAATAAAACGCTCATAGTTAGTAACACATCAACATCAGCGCAGAAACAAAAGGAATATATAATTACAGTTCTATATTTAGCCCCTACTGTGGAAACGAAAGGTCTTTCACATTTCTATGTGTAAATGCCATGTTTTATTTAAAAGCTGTTCAGCGAAAACATTCAAATGGTATGAACAACAGGCTTACTTGATAATTTATTTGAAGTGCCGATAGATTGTAATACAAATGATGTCTAATGAGGCCTGACACTTCGTAAAAATAGAAATTGTCGTCTATACGGCGATAGCATTATTTTTGTGTTAACTGGGAGTTTCTAATAGAAATAGCATGTGGGAAAGGTAGTGGTTCCCACACTCGAAGGGCTATCTCAAGCCGGCCCACGGTCAGCTGGGGTGCGTGGAAATTGCCTTATTGGCCCACCCGAGAAGGCATGTAGTTTTAGTCGGTTCGAGTCCGATATAACCACCCCTGCTGTCTGGGATATTCATAATAATAATGGCTCATGAGATTGTTGACATGTTTCATGTATATTCAGCAAAAAATTATTGTTCCGATAGTCGTATCGGCTCACGGACTGATTGCCAAGTCTCGACCGACATCTAAAGAGGCACGCGTTAGACTGTTGGGTCAAGGGCTTGATGCAGAAAGCGTACCGCTGCGTCCTTGACACGGCACATATTGTGAGGAGGTTCGTCTCTCTGGAGCCCTAACCACCGGTAGCTTGGTCCCGGTACCCGATCCCGGTAGGGTAGTATTTTTTATATTTTTAAATGTATTTTTTTATTGTCAGTAGCGTCGTCGGTAGCTTAGTGGTTAAGGACCCTACGATCGAGAGTTCCGGTTTCGAATCCTGGCCATTACACTACCGACGTGAACCCACTCCTAACACAAGCAATTTAGCTTAGCTGGAGGGGTTAGGGGGAATATTAGTAATTCCGGGTACTAATATTCTTTATAAGAAAAAAATAAATCCGTTCCCGCAGGGGGAACGCACAGGTAGATTTCGTGAAGCAATTAATATTATTTTATATAGAGAACTACGGACTTAAAACAATATTTCGTGAAGTAATTAATGTTTTTTTCTTTTTCTCTTTCTTAGAGCAAAAAATAACCTATTGGTTAGAAATATTTTTTTGCCCCTCTATGACCTATGCGTCTTCTATGACCCACGCCGAGCGCATTTTTAACATGTTTAATTTTTTTTTCTCGAAAACGGTAACTTTTAGCGAAAAACTTTTCAGGCATTTATTTTAGACTTAAAAATGGCCTATCGATTAAAAATGTTTCCTACCTACATACCGGTTAGAAGTTATGATTTTTTTTCCGAAAAATTTTGGTTTTTCCCCCCTCCACTTTTAGTTAAAGTTTTAATCTTATAGGTTTAAAATAAAAGTTGTTGGTATTCATGTATACTATGGGATAAAATTAGAACGGTTCGAATATCTTTCATGAGACGTGAAATTTTGAGGAAAAACTGATTTCACAAAAAGTGAGGCCCTACCGTCCCCTTAGGCTGGATTCCACCCGTTCACGAACTTAAACTAAGTTTACACCCAAGCAATTTTTGACCGCAGTTTGAAAGCGATCGGGGCAAAAATGCGACCGTGAGAGTGCCGCAAATTTATGAAAATTTATAAACTTATAAACTTACCTTTTTACCTTTTTTAACTTTAAATTTATAAACTTTTTGACCAGTGATCATTTCGGACTCAGGGGATCATAACTAGAACTCCTATGAAGATTTTTTTTTTAAATTCGACAGTAGTCAAGAAACCAATAGGTAGATCGATTTCATCGAAATCTACCTAAAATGTATATTTAAAAATATAATATATATATATATGGTATATTTATATTTACATACATAAACTCTCATAAACTCACGCCTATATCCCCGAAGGGTTAGGCAGAGGTGCTAGCACCCACATTTCGCCAGTTCATGTTTAAGTCCCAATGTAATAGGTGGCGAGCCTATTGCCATTAACCGGGCACTTATAAACCTGCGATAAATACACACATAACTTCGAAAAGTATCGAAAAGTCATTGGTGAGTGCCATGGTAAAACCTGGGATCGAACCCCAGACCTCGTCTCAGCAGTCCATTACCCATACAACTAGGCTACCGCGGCATTTATATTTAATGAATAAAGGAAACAACAATGCCGCCAGCCTTCTGGCCACCCTCCCAGTTGACGTCGATGGGGAGGAATTTTTTGACGCCTAAACCTGCAGCTTTGTATATAAGGTATACAGATATTGGGGTGTGTGTTGGGTAACCTCCTCGAGTGTCGCTCCGATTCCGATCCCGCTGCAGTCCGGGGGGAACGGAATCGGAGCGGCCGGTACACCCTGGGCGGCGGTCAATGGCTTCCCCTTCACCCCTTCATAGGGTTGGCATTGATCGTCGGCCAATACCTAACGTGGCGGGAACACATCGCTCTCCGTACTCCTCTGCTTTCAGAGGAGACAGGATGAGCGATGCTGTTAGTGGTGAGATGGCCCAGGGTCAGCCGGGGTGCGAGGGATATGCTCTATGGGTAACCTTACACCCCGGCGTCTGAAGACCCGAGACGGCGTGCGGTTTTAGTCGGTGCAAGCCCGACATAACCGCCCCCGCTGGCCGGCGGGGGGTATCCGAAGGGATTTCCGCACGATAAAAAAAAAAGGTATACAGATATTGTTTTTATACTAATTAATAGTAATTAATGTATACAATAATAATAATCTCATTTATTTTCCTCACATATCAACCCGACGAGACTAATCGAAAACAATAAGTACACATCGGGCTTCAATTTGCAAAGTTTGGAAGCAATTTGGAAATCACTTCGATCATGATTAAACTGGAAATACAACTGCACAGGGTTCAATCGCGCGTTGCTTTTCACACAGGGGAATGTTTTACAAACAGGCAATTCAATTTCATTTATTTGTAAACATGTGATTCTGAGTTTGTATACACTGCTTGTATATATATACAAACATTTCATAGACGCATACTAGACGTTTGAATATTTGTACATCTAATACTAGAATCTGATTTCATTTACTTGTTAATTTTCTTTTCATACTACCAACGGGAAACGCGGCCATATTTGTATTTTAGGCGGAAATGTGTCACAAAACCAACAGTTCTTATCATTTATTTTATTTTCTTGTTTGGGCTTTGTGTCCATGAATATAAAATGTTTTTTTTTCTTATCTATTAATATCTGTTTGCTTATAGGCAAGGTCTCCCCCAATTGTCTCCACAGACATCTATTGCCAGCTGTTCTGGGCCACAAATTACCCACTATCACCTTCCCAATCATGAATCTTAGCCAAGAGAAAATAAATTTCATAACAACTATTTAATTTCTTCTATAATATCCACAATAAAGCATTAGCTAGTCCGACACGCCCACTCCATCGTTAGCACCAATGGCGATGGGGTGAAGACCGTGGGGTTTCCACACGTAAAAATAAAAAATGCCCGGTGTCTATTGTCATGTTTCTTTTCTCCATTTTCCAGGCAATTTACACAATTTACTAAAGTTTCATCGCAATCGGATGAATAACGACTAAACGTATAAGTTGTGAGGATTCACCTGCAACTTTTCAGTTTCACCTGCGTAATTCCTGATCTCGTAGGGATAAGGGATAAAAAGTAGCCAATTTTCCTCACTGCTATTGTAGCTATATATAGGTGAAGCAGTTTTAATATCGGTCTCGTAGTATTTGAGTTTAATCCTTACAAACAATCAAACAAAAATACAAGTTGTACCTCTTTATAATATTAGTGTAGAAAGAAAGACTTATAATTTTTATTAGACCTATTAATTAGGCTATTAAAGTTGGTACAATATTATAATAAAACTTGTATCTAGATAGTGCAAAAGGAGTAACTGCGGTCATCAACGAAAACTAACTTAGGGCCACTTTCTAAGCTGTTCGATTCAATATTGCTGTAATAGCCTAGAGAAAATTGCTATAATAGTCATACTAGGTACCGGTAACGAGCCAAGTATAGCACTTTCAACTTATAAATAACTAGCTTTTGACCTCGGCTTCAACCGCGTGGATTTCTAATCCTGTTCCCGCTACGCATGGGACACTACTCGTGGTGGAATAGGGTCCCATGGTCCCAATCACAACCTATATAAGATAGACATTCACCATACACCACTTTGTTATATTTCAAAGGGTTTAGGCAGCGTTTTCGTTTCAGATAGTTTTGAGCTTTCAGACGGCTTATTATTTTCCGACGCATCCAACAAAATAGCATTATAATTTAGCCAATGTATACAAAAACTTGACAAATTGTATACTAAAACTTCTAATTCTTAAAGTATATATTTACCATTATTGTGAATATTAGGTACCTTTTTTTTCGTGCGGAAATCCCCTCGTATACCCACCCGCCGGCCAGCGGGGGTGGTTATGTCGGACTTGAACCGTTTTAGTCGTTCGTTTTAGCCGCACGCCGTCTCGGGTCTTCGGACGCCGGGGTTTAATGTTTGCCCATAAAGCATATCCCTCGCACCCCGACTGACCCTAGGCCAATTCAAAATTATTGTGATATTGTAAAATACCAAAAGCAATATTTTAATTCGCACCTATGCGTATATATATATATATATATTTACCTAATAAAAAATTATTAAGGTGCGAGATGGTAAAAACTACCAACTTTACGTATTATTTTACTATTGAAACTTATAACAACACTTGCTTTTACATAAAGGGAAGGCGCGAGCTATCTTACGTCTTGGAGTTGAATACTAATACTGTCATACTTTAAAGGTTGCTACTTACATTTTGAATAATATTCAGAACACGTGCGTAAATCTAATAGCAATAATGTGTTTTAAATGTAAAACCAGAGACATGTTTTCTCTATTGTGTAAATATTTGTAGTTAAATCCACACTTATACATTGAAACCATTCACACTACGAGCTAAAAAGTTTCTATTTCAGAATTAGCATTCGGCAATATTTTAAAATTTCTATTGATATAATTTACTCCGGAGGCTACATGTAGTAAGGGGGCTGGGCTATACCCTGGTTTGATACCCAATTGCCCTGGTGACGTGGTCCCCGTTACCACTTTCGTTACCCAGGGTGCAACTGGACAACGAAACTGGCATATTTTCTCGTCTTTCCTTTAGTGGGGTGTTGCTTAGGTAAGCTTAAAATATTGTAGTTATAAAAAACTAAAAACTGAACTTTTTACCAAATATGAGACTTACGAAATACGAAACAAACCAAATAAACCTCAATATTTTCCTCACACAGATTGCTAATTGAAAAGATCCACACCCTGACTTAGATCTGATTAGATCAGCTTAAGGGTGCTTTTCCACCAGAGATGTGCTATGCTACGATGCTATGGATGCGTTTGATATCCACCAATCATATTCATTGGTGCACATAGCTAATAGCACTGGTGGAAACGGATTCAACTAAGATATGTTTTTTATATGGAAGGATGCGTGCTTTGGATGCGTGCTATAGATGCCTGCTATGGGCCATCGCGAGTGGTGTATCTATGTGCAGAGCAGAGTACCTACAGTATGCCCGCGTTTTTCGCTGAAAGTTATTTTATATCTCGCAATGTGCGAAGAACAACTCATGGAGGCGGCGCATCTTAGTAGCGCATCTTCCTCGCACAGCTACCTAGCGTAGTATTGGTGGAAACGGTCACATATTTTCGTAGCGTAGATTTCACATCTTCGCAGCATAGCTGCATAGCACATCTCTGGTGGAAAAGCACCCTAATGTTGTTAAATAAATATATCCATAGATAGATCGTCACGTATTTTTTTAAAGTTTCAAATTGATATGATAGCAAGAAGTTTGTGAAATTTGATTTCAGGGATTAGAAACATCAAGAAACTAAACATGAATTACTTGTATCGTACGTTATCAGCTCGTTACAGACCCAGGAGGCCGTTTACTGAAACCCAATTTGTGTACCTTTTGAATAAAGTATTAAGTCTAACCGATTCCTCTGATTATTTTAACCAACCTTCTCTAAAATTCAAGGCTTTGATCGCAATAAAATTCATTCAGCTGTACATGCTCAGCGCTCCACTGAGATCGTTGGCTCGAACCCTTGCCCGAAATAACCAGCATTTTACAAGGTACCCTTAATTTAATAACTACCTGCATATCTATATACTATTATGAAATTGTAAATTATTTATGTTTGTACATTGAAGATATAAAAATAAATACTAGGGCTATGTTAAATTAACGATTCTGAACAGAAATTCTTGTCTGTTTGTTCGCGATGGACACAGACTCTACTACTACTGAACGGATTTTGATTTGGTTTTTTTTCTATTAATAGGGGTCTTGATCAGACTTAAAATCTGCCGTCTGTTTGATTACAATTGGTTAAGTAGCACCGGACATAATATATGACCAAAAACGATAACTGAAATACGCACGAAACGTTTCGGCGACACATTTATTATGCGTACGGCTAAGAAATGGAATTGCCTGCCTGAGTCTGTGTTTCCGGAATGCTATAACCTCGGAATCTTCAAATCTCGAGTGAATAGGTTCCTTCTAGCCAAACGGGATCCATCGTAGACAACAAAGACCAGGTGAGATAGAGGTCAAACGTGAACCTACCATCATAAAAAAACCGACCTCCGCATGGGCGGAGTCGCGGGCATAAGCTAGTATGAAATAAATGCCTTTAACATTATTATGATCATGTTATTAATTTTTCTTTCACCGTATCTAGTGTTGCGGTTTGATTTGTATTTGAAAGAGCGAGCGTAAGAATGAGTATTGTATAAAATAGTTACAAGGCCTATTGCCATCCGAAAATGGTTTGGTATGGAAGCAAATTGGCCTATCATCGATTTTAAACTGCCATTTCTTCTTGGTATTTAATTATTTTCTTTAAATAGATTACCTATATAAGAAATGGCTACGTTATTCCTTTGTGTAATATTTTATGTAATTTTTTTGTGTTATCGAGAAAGAAAACACGACGTTAATGGTTTACCATAATAACATAACATAACATAAACTCACGCCTATATCCCCGAAGGGGTAGGCAGAGGTGCTAGTGTGGTACCCAAGGGGGAATGGGTACCACGCGTGTGTGAAGTGATGAAATTACAACGATCAAATAGGATAATATACTATTTATTTATTGACCACTTGCACTTCCTACTTATATTATTAGGGACTTTACGCGGTTGTTTTAACTTTAATAAGCGAACTGGGACGTATATCGCGGACTCGGCCCAAGGATAGGGCTTAAAGCGGGGTTCTTCCCAGGATACTTTTCTCAGCTTCAATCGGAACGGCTTCACTAGGCCCGTTCAGATCCCGAATGTCCAGGCAGCGATTGTTTTTTTATCGTTCCTAATTCAATTTATTTAAACGGTACAATAGTTTTATTTAAACTCTGACACATGACGGCCAGGTAAAGAACCGTAGTGTGTGGGACGAGGTCCGAACACTACACTAGCATCCACATTTCGCCAGTTTATGTTTAGGTCCCAATGTAATAGGTGGCGAGCCTATTGCCATTAACCGGGCACTTATAAGCCTGCGATAAATACACACATAACTTCGAAAAGCATCGAAAAGTCATTGGTGTGTGCCATGGTAAAACCTGGGATCGAACCCGAGACCTCGTCTTAGCAGTCCATTACCCATACCACTAGGCTACCGCGGCTTTTTTAGGTTATCGCGGCCATAATGCTCGCTTCCAGTAAATATCTACTTTGCATTTGTAGAACATTGCTGTATCAGTACAGATAAGAACCCATTGAAAAATCTCCCAATATTATCAAAATTAAACATATCTTTATCCAACATAAAAACTAAAAATACTAGAGATTTAGAAAAATTGTTTCGATAAAAACGATGATTAAATTTAGTAGTAGCGATGGCCGCTTATAACTCGAGAACGGGTGTATTACCGATTTTCATGATCTTACATTTTTTAGATTTTTCTCCGCCTAAACTGTGACATTTTGTGGGGATTTTTTTTACCCCACCGCCGGCCATTTCAGTTACGTCGAGCTCGAACCGACCAAAACCGCACGCCGTCTCGGTCTCTAATGCCAGGGATGTAAGGTGGCCAAATAGGGCAATTCCCTCGCACCTAGGCTGACCCTAGACCATCTACGAGACATTCAGCTGATAAGGTAACAAGCATTGCCGGGTCAACTAGTTTTGATATAATTTACATTTTTACCCTCTACCGTCGAAACGCATTGTTTCGTCATTTACATTTTTACCCTCTACCGTCGAAACGCATTGTTTCGTCGTTTTTACTTTTTACCTTGAACTTTACTAGAACAGCGCCTTAAGATCTCTCCCGCGGATTATCACGACATTGACACGATCCATTATATTTATTATGTATTTATAAGTAATGGATGTTTCTACGAAGTGCGTGTTTTTCTCATACGTCTAATGTTTTTTCAGCGTGTATGTACAGTCAACATCAATAGTAGCGTAGTATCTGAATTGTCCAAAAGAAATGCATTGCAAGATATATCACAATAGTCTGACAAAATCGCGTCGCAAAAGTGTTTGGTACATTAATATTTTCATAATGCAAAAAAAAAACTATCCATCAAAAGTAAAGCAGTATCAGAAATTTTCAAATGTTTTTCACACAATGGTTCTATAAAAAGTTTCAAAAGTACCTGAATTAAGAATAAAACTTTCGTCGAACATAAACCTTTTTAGAATGCTGATGTATATTTTGATTTAAATATTGTGTTCTGCCTTTTGTTTTATGGCATTGTCAAGAATTGTCACTTGAAGTGGCTATTAATCTATACTCCTATCGCAAGAACCACGTATCGCCAAAACTCATATATGATCAGAGCTGGTCGCATATACAACGAAGCATCCCAGAGTGTTGACATTGATATCTTTAACACCAGTGTGCCTATATTAAAGAAGCTTTCTTGTGAGGTCTTTTTCGGCGATAAAATGAATGTTTGACGGACAGATTGATTTCTGTACTCATTCTATTTTTGTCTGTGTTTTTTGTATTTTAATTCCTTTTCTTTTATTATTGTTGTTTATTTTTTGTTTTTTTTTTTAATTTTTTTATTTGCTATTGTTTTAAGTACCTAATCGGTTGTTTCTACTGCTGTTTCTTGAAAGCTAACACTTAATCGTAACATCTACATGTGAAAACTTGTAACTGGCCCTCGCATGCTATATTATACACTTTGCTCATTATACTAGCTGTAAGTTTTCCGAAAATGTAAAAATAAAATAAAATAAACCAAGAACTGAACTGAATATAATCTATTACTGATTATTCCTAAGTATGTTAGGCACCTATATATTTCTAGGAAGTCATAATTTGATTAAATAGCACTACAAATTAGTAAATTTCCTTAATTCCTTTATCATCGATATGTCGCATTATCTATCAGATCATGAAAGACATCGTATAGTAACGCTTCATGAAGATGGCTTACCAATTGGTGACATCGCAAGACGTGTTGGTGTTGCTCGAAATTCCGTTACTCTTTGGATCAATAGATGGGACAGCGAAGGACATGTTAATCAAGTTCGAAAAACAGGACGACCGACTGTTACATCTGCTTCTACACGTAACGAAATTGTTAGAAGGACAAGATACAATGGATTCACTCCAGTCGCAAACTTGGCTACTGAGTTTAATATATCACGGTCAACAGTCCGACGTGTATTGCATAAAGCAGGAGTACATCACCGCAAACCGGCCAGGAAGCTTGCTCTGACTGCAATACACAAGGAAGAACGATTGAGATTTGCACGAGACTATCTAGACTTCAATTTCGAGAATGTCATATTCAGTGATGAAAAAACTTTTACATCAGATGAAAGTGGAAGGTTCACCTTGTGGCGAATTAATAACACAAGGTATTTTGAAAGAAATATTGTCAATGTTCATGCAAGCGGCAGAATAAACCTTGTATTTTGGGGCTGGATGTCGTCTGCTGGGCCTGGAGAATTAATAGAAATTGGTGGACGATTGAATGCTCAAGGTTACGTTGATATTATGGAAGACGTTTTGATACCAACTGTTAGAAATTGTTATCCAGGCATCGATCCGTTTAATTTTGTTCACGACAATTCACCCGTACACACTGCAAGATTGACCAGAGCATGGTTTAGAGAGCACAACGACGAAATTATTGCTTTGCCATTTCTACCTAAATCTCCGGACATAAATCCAATTGAAAACATGTGGGGATTGATGGTGCAAAACTGGGATCCGTCAACTCCTCACACTGAACCGCTATTTGTAATCATGTATTTGAGTTATGGGAACACTATAGAGGAATGTATACATGTCAGAACATGGTCATATCCATGCGGGAACGTCTTCAGTGTATTATAGATAATGCAGGAGGCAATACCCGATTCTAAAAACGCCATTGAAAACCTTAACTTTAATTATGCAAGTATGCAAGTGTAAATTTTTTTTAGCTACAATGTAAACGTTTTTTAGTAGATAAGTGGTATGTTAATTTTAAAGTTTATGTTTTTTTTACAATAAAGCATCGGTTGCGAAAATTAATTACTTTTTTTTAAATTCTCAAATATGTGATTAATCCATTAAGGGCCCGTGGTCCTACTACATCGAACAGCAGTGCTATTCTCTAACTTTCACTCGTCGACGGACGCAGCGCCGCAGCGGCTCGTCGTAGAGCAATCGACCAATCCCATCATAGAATCGTCGGCGAGCACAACCTTGTTCTATGATGTGATTGGTCGATTGCTGCGGGCTCGTCGACTAGTAAAAAGTTTTAGAATAGCACTTTTTTATACCACTTAGATGGCAGTCAAGCGCACGGCCTACCTGATGGAAAGTGGTTACCGTGGCCTATAGACATGTACTAATAATTGAATAATACCACTTCCCCTTTTGTCTGACTATTTTGATTCAATTAAATATCAGTCACTTTAAAACACAATATAGTTGAGTATTGAAAAAAAATTGAATCAGCTTATTTTGAAAATAGTTTTTTTGATTATTTTGAAACCTTAACGCGAGTGATTAATATTAAAAAGAAGTAAGTCAGGTTATTAAAAAATATTATAGAGTCAATACTTTTGGAACTCAGTTTTTGATCAGCTACTATTGACGCTGACTGTACCTACTCGTAGTAACTAATTTCTTCACGCCTTAAGTCGATGGTGATTTTGACTTATTCAGGACCTAAGAGCCTATGTAAGTCGTTGGCTGCGTTAATATCCTTGACAATAGAATAAGCACCAACACTAATAGTTTAAAAAAATGCGGTACCTAAACCATATTTATGCTTAACTTGAGTTCAGATGCTGTCATAAGTATCTTTTTTTTTCGCGCGATATCCCCTCGGATAACCCTTCGCCAGCCAACGGGGGCGGTTATGTCGGGCTTGAACCGACTAAAACAGCACGCCGTCTCGGGTCTTCAGACGCCGGGGTGTAAAGTTGCCTATAAGGCAATTCCCTCGCACTCCGACTGACCCTGGGCCATCCAAGTACCTATGTCCCAAAATATACTAAGTTCTGCCTGAAACACAATCCTCTTTTCATCACAAATGACAAACCAATTCGATTTTTGTGCCTATTCAACAAGTTAAGGCAAGTTTTGATGTGATTTTATTATTTTTGTTTATTGAGTTCATACGGTAGGTACGGCCCCGCTGGCCGGCGGGGGGGGGGGGTATCCGAAGGGAGTTCCGCACGAAAAAAAAGGTACGGTACATTAGTTTTTGTCTTCCTTTTGTTCGTGCGAAATTGACATATACGAATCATTGTCGTTTTGATATTACGTTAAAAACTACTGATATGTAGTTAATATTAATAATGATAAATATTCTACGGCATTCTACACAGCGCTTTCTAGACCCAAAGTAAGCATAGTTTAACTTGCTTGTTTTATAGGTTCTGGAATGTGAATAACTTTGATTGCGAACTATTTATATACTAGTTTTTTGTAAATACATACATATTATACATAGAAACACTCAGACCAATGCAAATACACATATTCATGGAAACAAATATTTGCACAAAGCAGTAATCGAACCCGAAATCATCATTTCAGCGTTGTTCCTGGTTGCTTCAATGCAACTGGTTTCACCTCGGAGCCCGGGGTCCGCTGAATCCACCTTTTAGTTTCACTTATACTGAATACTTTATTGAAGCGGTTGTCGTCTGACCTCTCAACCCTGAGAGCAAAGCCTACAACAGTGCCTCGTCCGTCAACCAGCAGCTGTACCGGCTTGCAGGTGAGTTTGGCTGAAGCCCCGAAGGTCTTAGTGGGCTCCATGCATTCTCTTTAAACATAAACATTAAACATAACTTCACGCCTGTATCCCCGAAGGGGTAGGCAGAGGTGTATTACACACCCACGATTCGCCAGTTATGTTTAGGTCCCAATGTAATAGGGGGCGAGCCTATTGCCATCTAACGGGCACATTATTAAGCGAGCGATAATTAACATTTATTAATGCACACATAACTACAAAAAGTCAGAGGTGTGTGCCCGGGGCGACTGGGGATCGAACTCGAGACCTCGTCTCAGCAGTCCGTTACGTACGCCACTGGGCTATCGTTGCTTTTCTCTTTATTGAATCCCTAAATGTCACAACAGGTGGATTTTGAGTCTATAGCTAGTTACGAAGCTCGATGTATTGCAAGTAAATTAAAACACTATCACAAGTGCCAAGCGCTGTTGTAAACGTTGGAAATAGTCATTTTACGACCTATAAATGATCGTAAAGTTTAATATACATGCTGCAATTGGCTGTAACGGCAACCCTGCACATAATGTCTACATATTTTCACGTACTAGCTTGCCCATGGCTCGGTCCGGGTGAAGTACGTACTGATTCCGTTCCCGCGGCCCAAACTTATTCCCGGGATAAAGAGTCTATGTTATTCCAGAATTTTATTGGACTTCTTCCACCAGCACACGTGTTTCCTGCTTCCTACAGTCCCGGGCCCTTTAAGCTTGGCGTGAAACAGCATCTAATGAGGCCGTCAATCTGAGGGCCATCATTGTAACATCATAGGTGTAAGTAATGGTGACCTCCATTACTGAGACTTTACCTTCAGTTTACCGTCAGGCGAGGTAAAGTCATATTGACGTGTCTATTATACAAAAAGAGTATGATTTATTTATGTGCCAAATTTGATCCAAATGCGTTTTTACGTGGAAGAGTAACATACATCCACACATACACACATCAACACTGTCTAGGGATATTTTTTAAATTTAAAGATGTACATAATTAAAACAAATATTGAATTCTAGAAAAATGTTTTTAATACGAACCAAATTTTTGATGGCACATTTTGTTTTGATATGAAGAGATCCGATTGTCAGCACTCTATGGATTCACCGTGCGGTCGCCGGGTCCATAGCGTGGTACAGATAGGAACACCATGACGGCGACTGGGACTTGCGACCCAGATGTAGGTTTAGGGTGGCCACCTTGTGATGCATCAGCGCTCACCTTCACCGTCAGTAGTGTTCCCCCCCCCTACCTATCCAAATTTGGTAAGATCCTAACAATGCCGCTTTTGATATACGTTTTAATAAAGAGCTTACTGAAGCTCTTGGCAATCCGAGGTCTTTAAGTAAGTTGTACAGGGATTTAGCTGGAATTCCCCTTGCTTCTCCTTAAATAAAAAGATTGTAAAACGTAGCATGATTAGGAAGTAGGATGTATTCGAGGATATTCTAAGGAATTCCACGCAGGCGAAGCCGCAGGCAACAGCTATACTATACTTTCAACATAAAAATTATCTAAGTACGCATTCTCCACAGGATATTCTAAGGAATGGCTATGTCAAGTATAACGGTAACCGTCGCGTCGTGCACGCACGAAAACTATAATGAAAGTAGGAGAAGCAAGAGTAGCAAGTGGAAATATTACACTACCGACGTGAACCCACTCCTAACACAAGCAATTTAGCTTAGCTGGAGGGGTTAGGGGGAATATTAGTAATTTCGGTTGCTAATATTCTTTTTTTAAAAAAAAAAAAAAAAAAAAATATATATATATATCTCATATCTACCCAAAATTGCTGCATACGACTAATGTGATAACATAAAAAAAAAAGTATATATTATCGCTCTATTAGTAATGTGCCCGGTAGATGGCAATAGGCTACGTTGGGACCTAAGCATAACTGGCGAATCGTGGGTGTGTAATACACCTCTGCCTACCCCTTTGGGGATACAGGCGTGAAGTTATGTTATGATAACATAAATTAAATATTTAATTATTAATATCTAGGTGACCAAGCCTAGCTTGGTTTTGTTTCGACGTTTTCTAAAAATTAATCCTAGCTAGATCGATTTATCGCCCCCGAAACCTCCTGTGTACTAAATTTCATGAAAATCGTTGGAGCCTATACATACATAGATTATTTGTGTATATATACAAGAATTGCTCGTTTAAAGGTATTAGATGAGCTGAAATAAAACTAAAATAGCAACTGATGATCTTTGACTGCCTGACGAGATCTTCATAAATTATTATCGAAGAGCCATCTTAATTACATTAGCTTTCAAAAGAAAAAAAACCGCATTAAATCGGTTCATTTGTTTGGAAGCTACAGATAAAATCACAGAAACATTTTGAACTTATAACATCATTAATTTTGCGTCAGGTGTTAAAAGCGCGTGTAATGGAAACGAATCGGACAATACAGGCTGTATATAAAAAGCTACAATTGCCATACAACTAACAATCGATTGTAGTTGTGTACATTGTCTGCTAGTTGGGACACGCTGTGTAAAGAGAATTAACTCAGTTTGTCTCAGACGGAGGTGTAGCCGCTTTTTGCAAGTCAATTGTCCCAAACTTGTTTATTCATGTTTCAGTTTTCGTTTTCACTCGACTGGACAAAGGATTATTTGAATAGATGCTATTTTGTACAGGGGGCCATCTCGAAACTAGAGATAGCCCAGGGTCAGTCGAGGTGCTAGGGAAATGCCCTATGGGCAACCTTACACCCCGGCGTCTGAAGACCCGAGACGGTGTGCGGTTTTAGTCGGTTGAAACCCGACATAACCTCCCCCGCTGGCCGTCGGAGGAGTATCCGAAGCGATTTCCGCACGAAAATAAAAATGGAAGGGAGGGAATGTAAATGTAAGTTAAACATTTTTTTCTAATATGAGTATAGTTTAACAGCACAGGTCATTCTCATAGAATATGTGTATATTCTATGAGAATTGACGGAATAACAAAAATATAGAAAATTTCTACAATTCTATATCAATTCCACTAAACTTGTAGATCTAAAAAAACTCCGTCTTTTCTGTCAAAGAACCGCTCTTACCAAAGAAATAATGTCATTTTCCTTATTGATGTTGTCCCATGTTACTGTCTGTGAAAAGAATGCCATGCCAGTTCGTATTTCATTTCTCTGGATGCCGCCTGTCATGTGTAGGATATGTATAGGGTTGGCAAGCGTTTTGTAATTTTTTGATTGTAATTTCTGCTTGGTGCTTTTTCGACTTTGTTTTATTTTTGCAGTTTATTTATTTTATCTGACAAACAAAATAGCTCATCCGCATATCGTACGACACGAAGAAACTACAATGTGTATGTGGGACTCTTTACGCTGAAACAACCTGCTGTTTGTCATACTCAACGAAACAATTGAACCGCAAAAACTACGGCGTGCGTCATAAACAGTCGCAGTGATGGCAAGCGGAACTCAATTCCCTCCTAGCGTCCGAGAAATGATACCTTCTGGAGTAGCTATGCCCGGAAAGCATCTCAGGAATTCAATAGTAACGGTCCTATGGTTCTTCCCTCCCTACGTCCGGCGCAGTTCTCTGCTGACTCGATGTTTAGAGCCCAATTCGGTATTCATGGTTATTGAAGGCACACGCATCGATTTCTTTTAATAAAGTTGAAAATTTCTAGTAACACATAAATTCTCATTAACCTCTCCAACTGATAAAATGCTGTTATTGAGCTGAGCGAAGCTCTTATACGTGGCTAAGCCGTTTGGTCGAGACTGTAATCCTCCGGAAACACAATACCGATCTTGACCAAATTTGCCATGGTGATAGTGTAGACACCACTGAGTGTTTAGAGGGGTCAACTGTTCAAATACAATGTACCGTTGAGGAATAATCATCGAAAAACAGTTTAACGATCGCGCGGCCATAGCTATGCGCGCGACCGTAGTAAGATACCTTATTTTTCAATTAAGAGTCCTGCTCGCTCAGCTCAATTTATTTCAGTCGCACCCTGCACTGAATTCCTAGTGATAAGAATGTTTTCACGTCATTGTTTTGGATAACGTTCGAACCCGTAACTTTCGATTGCAAATCCTATAAGTTAGCGAAAATTTCAATAATGTACTTAATACCAATGAAAAGTTTTGACAACCCTAATTGTCAATACATTCATATCGTAAAGATTATTATTATATTATATTATAAAAGTATACATAATTTGCCGGTCAAAACACATACAATATAAATGTGTGTGTGCGATATAATCAGGGGTGTCTATTCTTGTGCTTGTCCAAATAAAAACATTACGGGTGAGTGTTATGTCAAGGTTTGTGTACCATTAGTGAGAGTTGTGTTTCCATTAAGCACAAATAAATAAAGTTTCTTTGTTATTGCGAAAAACTGGTAAACATTCGATTACGAGGAATAGTTTTTCTTCGTAGTTCTAATGGTGCAAAGCAATTATACCACACTGGCTACTACTGACCTCCCTATTTTAGGAACATCAGTAATTTTAACGAAGTTCTCGTATGTTACTCCAACCAACTTACACTCTGCTTCATCTGAGCACCAAACCCAGTTGCATGTAAAGATCGCACTTTGAAGCTTGGGGTCTACTTACCTACTTCTTCCTTCCACAATTCCACACCCCGAGAGGAAAGCCTGCGGCAGAGACTCGTTCTTATGGAAGGGTTTTATAGTTGTATTCGCTTGCAGTTGAAGTAGGCTCGTATCCCGAAGATCTTAGTGGGGCCCCATACACCGAGGTTATATACATAAATATATAATATTTTCATTTCGTCTTTACCTAAATACTTAAAATCAATTTCTTCTTATTTGAATGAATTGTCACTTAATTTAATTTACAGTTTTTACTATGTTAAAGGAAAGATAACAAAAATAACATTTTCATCCCTCCTGTTCGGAAAGTTTAATTTTCATGTGTAGATAGCCGGGTGGAAAATAGCTTATTTCATCCCTAGTTTATCCCTAATTTTTAGTTTGCCATGGAGTCCATGATAATTTAGTTACGTCATAATGCCTTGATATCATGACGCTTCTTTTATGCACATCTCGTGACCAACTCGATTACAATGACTTGGTTGTCATGGATTGTAGATTCGATTTTCAAAACTTTTCTAATATTGGCAGTATGTACGTGAAATATAACTTTTTTTTTCAGAATAAAAGAAAAACAATTTAAGTTTGCTAAATGATTAGCGGGAAAATGAGATTCGCAATATAAATAAATACCTTTTTTTTTTTTTTATCGTACGGAAATCCCTTCGGATACCCCCCCGCCGGCCAGCGGGCGGTTATGTCGGGCTTGCACCGACTAAAACCGCACGCCGTCTCGGGTCTTCAGACGCCGGGGTGTAAGGTTACCCATAGAGCATATCCCTCGCACCCCGGCTGACCCTGGGCCATCTCACCACTAACAGCATCGCTCATCCTGTCTCCTCTGAAAGCAGAGGAGTACGGAGAGCGATGTGTTCCCGCCACGTTGGGTATTGGCCGACGATCAATGCCAACCCTATGAAGGGGTGAAGGGGAAGCCATTGACCGCCGCCCAGGGTGTACCGGCCGCTCCGATTCCGTTCCCCCCGGACTGCAGCGGGATCGGAATCGGAGCGACACTCGAGGAGGTTACCCAACACACACCCCAATATAAATAAATACCTTGTGTTAATTGTGGTTAATAATGGTTTCGGAAAGTGATTCCAGTGACATGGATATTAATTTAACTCCCGATGAGATTAAAGAACAGGCAAAAGCTGTTGTTAATAATCTATTTCCAATTTTACTTTAAATTTTAACTGATTATCAATATACCTGTCTCACTAAAGGTGTGTGTAGTATTTTAATTTCCTCACATAGTCGAAATGAAAAGTAGAGTGTTTAACTCGAGTGAATGTCACCATTTTACCCTCGAACTATTGGCGCTCTCACTTCGTTCGAGCGCCAGAAATATCTCGGGTGAAATGGCTGACTTTCAACCCTTGTGTAACAGTCTACTATTTGTCTACCTCTATTTGATGAGATTATAGAGAAGAATAAAAGCTCTTTTACTAGACATAATTACAAAAGGCTTACAAAAGCCATCAAAAATTCTTAATTTCGATCGATCAAATCCAATCAGTCGTTTAACGGTCCACTTCATAAGCATAACTTGTTGTAGTGACATGTCCAAATAAATCTGGAGATTTATCGAAGCCGTATATTACTGCACATTATATACAGGAGGATTTTGAATACATCGTTTTGCAATTCATTAACATTTCGATGTCGATTTTGATTTTGATTATTATTTTATTGTCGATTAATAAAATACAATTTAAGATGATGGCAGGCAATCAAGCCGGCTGTTCCTATAACGCTGGGTAACACGGACGTAGTGTAAAAAAGATAATACATAATTTGTATAATTTTAGGGGGGATTAGAGCCCAAACGCGACTACGCGTATGCTGGGTACGCACTAACCGGGGGTGCGACTGGTTGGATCACCTTCAAGTTTAGTGCACCCTGGGCAACGTGGGCGATGACGCATCATTGATTGCTCCTCTGGAGTAGCTGGCGTCAACGTCAACGGCCAAGAATCTGACCAACCGGCCCTTTTCAGGGCCAGCTGACCCCATTGAACGAGGGGGTCGGGGCATGGCGGGCCTGCAAGGCCCGCGGGGGTGGAGGCCGCTCCAGGTACCCCTCTGCTGTTATCAGAGGGGACATTGCGAATGGCCCAGGGTCAGTCGGAGTGCGAGGGATATGCTCTATGGATAACCTTACACCCCGGCGTCTGTAGACCCGAGACGGCGTGCGGTTTTAGTCGGTTCAAGCCCGACATAACCGCCCCCGCTGGCTGGCGGGGGGGTATCCGAAGGGATTTCCGCACAAAAAAAAAGGGTACGCACTAACCGAACGAAGTCAAACGAACACAAACGATTGAGAATCCTTAATAATTACCGCACGCTGTCAAGCCATATCATACGCTAGTTTTCACCGTGACGTCCACACTGGTTCGTAAGCCATCAATCACGGTTACAGACTGACTCCTGCACCGTCCAGAGCAACCTGGTCGGAACGTCAGGCAGTTCACTATACCAACCCATACCATGATCGCGTTTGATATAATTATTACAACCTTTAACTTAACTTGCAACATTAGTTTGTTTAGGTCAAAACTTAGAAGTCAAATTTAACGTATCGATTTGAAACTTTGTAAGTATATGACAGTACCTTTTTTTTCGTGCGGAAGTCCCCTCGGATAAACCTCCCCCCCCCCTCCCGGTGGGATGGGGGAGCGCCTTAATTAGACGCAATTAAAATAATCTGGTGCTGAAGTCAATATGTTGAGATGAGAACTCTAGATAGAAGCTAGAAGATAAAAAGCAAATTTTTAAGTACTTTGGACAATGATAATTTTGTTGTATCATATTTAACTCTATTCGAAGTCTCGTCCGAATCCGTTTAACCCTTACAATGTGAAGAAAACAAACATAATATAGACAGTTAATAACTTTCGCCTATAATATCGGAGGATTACTTTGGCTCTCTTTTTACTTAGGCAGACATTAAATTGACGACAATCTTACGCTATTTATGTAAAATGCCATGACTTCACAAAACATACTGTATACAAATTACATGCCAATTTCAGTTCTTATGTACGCGGCGAATTTTCGCAAACGCGAAAATAGATGGCGCTGTAGTTGACCTGAATGGTGCACGCGATCACGAAGTTAAGCTTTTAAGTAATAATGTTGTTATTGGTAACAACTGTTCAGTTTGTTATCTTTATGATTCAATTTTTTTAATAGGGCCACCGATGCCGATGTCTATATTTTCCGTGTTTGAAATTTTGAAATAATATGTTTTTTTTTGTTTAAACCGACAATTTGACTGCAGCAGATTAATATATATATAAATACCAACAGACGTGTTGGTAAACTGAAGTGAAGGTGTTAACTTTTGTAACATATATATTTTAATCGAATAGTTAATTTGAATCCGTGACTGTCCTGCTACAGCTACATTTTTTTTTTTTTTTTATCGTGCGGAAATCCCTTCGGATACCCCCCCGCGTGCCAGCGGGGGCGGTTATGTCGGGCTTGAACCGACTAAAACCGCACGCCGTCTCGGGTCTACAGACGCCGGGGTGTAAGGTTGCCCATAGAGCATATCCCTCGCACCCCGACTGACCCTGGGCCATCTCCGGTTTCGAGATGGCCCCCTCGGGTTTGGGAACCACGGTGTCCCCGTCTTGCCCCGGTTTGGGGGAGGCCGTCGCGGATGGCTGAAATTCTGGTTTGCTTACGTCTTAAGGATTTTACTTAATATTCTTGGATCACTTCTACTTGGGATGCTACTGTCAAGAAAAAGGTTTGTTTATCTTACAGTTTTCAGTGAATATTTAAATAGGTTAAGGCGCATCCCTGAGAGAACGCTCCGCAAAGATTTTCCTTGTATATATTAAAAGTGTAATAAAAAAATTACTTACGGTTTAAATTTTGGTTGGACATTGACCGATTAATTTTTTTAAACGTAATGGATATTTCGTAATTATTTATCAAAGTTCTTCGTGTCGAAATAAAAAAGGAATATAAAAAATAAAAGTAACTCCATTCATCTCCTAATAGATATACTGCTCGTTAAACTAAATATAAAGATACTTGGTTTAACGACTTTATTCAAAGTGTACATATTTCTTAGACACAAATAATAAATGAAATAGTTAAACACTAGTAAGCTAAAAGTAAATAATAACTAACCAAGTAAAATACAAATATTACTTCGGGCCACCAACCAGGTGGACACCGAAGTCTTAAAATCACGCAAAAAAAATCAAAATCTTACACCCACTTTTTATCACTTTTCTCGACGTTTCACATGATTCTAAGTCTAATTAAGCAAAATAAATTTTTGTGTCGGTCTGTCTGTTGGTCTGGATGTCTGTTTACGCAATAACTCAAAAACCACTTATCCGATTTAAAATATTCTTTCGCCAATCATCTTGTTTGGTTAATGGGAAGAACTGATTAGATTTTGGGGTATGTACGTTCAAGGTTTCGGGTACCTTTTTTTTTTTTTTTTTTTTTTTTCTCTTGCGGAAATCCCTTCTGGTCTGTAATTTTGAATAAAAATACTGCAACAAAAATATCTAAGTTTGGCCCGAAGTTTGACAATCACTGTGTGATTTCCACCCCACTAGATTTACATACATGCTTCGTAAAATTCCTCTGCATCATCGCCGACTGGTAATGTTCCCAGAAGCCTGGCAACATTGCCACGTTGGATGGCAATGCTAATTCTTTGAGCAGGATGATATCCAGTTTTCTGCTAACGTGTAGCTTCGATCAGCCGCTATGCCAAGTCTTTGTAGACAAAACATTTTTAGACTCGGACCTCGGATTTTAGACCTGGACCACCATGCCCCAGCGTCTCAAACGGCTCAAAAATATAATTGCCTACTAAATTTGAGTATTTACGCCGTTTGAGGTTTTCTGCAGATGCAGCTTTTGCTCGTTTGAAGTAAATACTAGCTATTGCCCGCGGATTCGCCCGTGTGGAAATCTAATCCCGTTCCCGCTTCCCATGGGAACCTTTCCCAGGGATAACCTATGTGTTATTCCAGACTATAATCTATCCCTGTTCCAAATTTCCAGACCCAGATCCGTTCAGCCGTTAGAACGGGATTGAGAACAAATATCCAAACTTACAAACATCATAAGATGAGAGTGTGTACTGTGAATATTTACTGGTTTTGCAGCAAAGAGGTGATAATGTATGGTAAATTCATCGAGGCATCGCCTTAAATAAGAACATAATCTAATTGGCTATGGCTCATTTTTCATGGTAATAAAAACTGCAATAAAAGGGTGCTTTACTGTTCCAAGTTTACTTCTCTTATCACCTTTATCACAGTTGATGCCAATCTATTAGTTGTTTCTACAAATTGTTCCTTTCTTGTAAATTTGAATAATATAATTACCACAGGTTTCTATTATATTTTTCGGAGGCTCGAGGTCAGTTGGTAATATACCTAATTATACTAAAAAGTCACGCTACTAAGCTCTTAACTGTACTTTGTACGTACCATTTGTTTAATGACGTTATGTTCGTGTATAAAGTAGCTACAGTCATTTTGTAGCATAAACTCATATTCAATCCTTAGCGGTACTACCATCTGCGGTAGAGAAAACCGAGTGTATTTACGGTAGCACTACAGTTCAATACCTATGTACCAACTATTCCGCTCTAACCGCGGAACTTTAAGCGAAACCCGCGCAGTATGTATCTCTACCCACAGCGGCAGCGAATACCGCTCTGGCTTAGCCTTAAAATGGACGTTCTTTCTAGTTCAATCAAGCTTCAAGCGCCAATTGACGTAAAAATACTCTCAATTCCTACTGACTGACTTGTTTATATGATTACGGTAAAAAGGTCGAGCAATGAATGGTACATTTTCTTTCAGGAATGTATGATATGAAATTATATTCTTATTTTATCACCCGGTTACTAAGAAGGCTTTCCGTTGGCTCGCCCGCTCTATTTTGATTCTCTGGGGACGTCTAAGGACGTGTGTTGCCTTGAACGAGGTAAAAAGGCCCCCCATTAATTTCAACTACTCACTTGATACTAACTTAGAAAATCGGTCAAGTGCGAGTCAGCCTCGCACATGAACGGTTCCGTCGTAAAAGATATAACACTATGTTTTTTTTTTATTTGTATGTATTACCAAAATTAAGATGTTACAAATAAAGTTGTTAGCGAAAAGTCGATGTTACTTACCACACCCAGAACAACTTTTTTCGTTAATTCTATGAGTCATGACTTACCCGATGGACTTTAAGATTGGAAACGTTGTTTATCGTCTTTCAGAAAACTGTGTGTATTCAATTCACCGAGGAAGCTTTCAAATTAAGATTTCAACTCACGTAAGTTCGATCATTAATCGTCATTCAACGCCTACGCGTTATTATTGTTCCTTCGTGCTTCATACTGAAAAGTATATTCACAGCTACTTAACGAATACATTGGGTATAATTCTTTTTTCTTGTTTGCGGTATTTTCAGGACAAGGTTTGTATGAAAGATGTTTTTTGAAAGTCAATGGGTAACGTGCAATAATTGCACCGGGGCGAAACCCGGGGGCAGTTAGTACTGTATAGAATGATTAAAGTGTTAGTCCGATTACGATGTATGAGAGACGGAATGCTCTACAAAACCGAAGTTAGCAGTGCTACCAAATAAAAAACCGGTATTGTATATTTGGTGTTTGAAATGCTGTGTTCTAATTTCGATTAAGAACAAATCAGTTGGATGCTCGTAAAATTTTCGATTTGCTTAACATGCTAACAACGTCGGCTCTTGACCTGCCAGGTGTGATCATCTTGTATGGTCAAAGGATCCTTTGTGTCTAAGGAACATCACACCCTGTTCCTCCACATAGTAACCATTTTCCAATCAGTTGGGCGCAGAACAGAAGAACAAAAGGAGACAAGACAAAAAAGCGGCCAAGTGCGAGTAGGACTCGCCCATTAAGGGTTCCGTAGCAAGTAACATAATAAGGTTTTTTTTTTAAATTTTTATATTTGAGTTGACTGTATGAAACGTAAATTGTGGTTTACTATTTATGACGTATTAAAAAAACTACTTACTAGATCTCGTTGAAACCAATTTTCGTTGGAAGTTCACATGGTAATGTACATCATATATTTTTTTAGTTTTATCATTCTCTTATTTTAGAAGTTACAGGGGGGGGGGGTGACACACATTTTACCACTTTGGAAGTCTCTCGCGCAAACTATTCAGTTTAGACAAAAATGATATTAGAAACCTCAATAAAATTTTTTTGACTTTCAGTTCTAAGTGTGGGGAACCCCCAAAATTTATTGTTTTTTTTATATTTTTGTGTGAGAATCTTAATGCGGTTCACAGAATACATCTACTTACCAAGTTTTTATAGTTTCGGAAAAAAATGGCTGTGAGATACGGACGGACAGACAGACAGACATGACGAATCTTAACCAAACCTGATTTAAAAATTGTACTTACCTCCAACATATTTAACTGCAGCCCATATAATGATAAGCGTGCTGATGTGATGATATATATGCAGGAACGAGGCCTGCCGGTCTCTCTTTCTTAAGATGAAGAACGCTGTTTCTGCAAACTCCATAAGCTTGAGAACAATCGTCCACCACATGAACCGCAACATACGAACTGCTAGAGGGTTCATGGAGTAGTCGGGTAGCATGCAGCCGAAGTGGTAGTGGGTCGTCCAGCCTGAAGTCATTATCTGGAAGGAATAGTAATCTGAATGAATATTTGTGTGGTTGCGCGTGGTATCCTGCGAAGTGCAAATACGGTACAACCAATTCTATCCAGGACCAAGCGGTACGGGACCTTCTTTGCCGCAGTACAGAGATTTGGAATTCTTTATAAAATCCCGGGTCCTGTAAGCGGGTCGTGAAAGAGCATCTAATGAGGCCGTCAAACTAAGGGCCACTATTGCAGCAGTATTTTTAGCTCACCATCAGGCGAAGCGGGAGTCATGTGAACGTGCCCTACATGTAGAAGTAGTGCCAGGTGACTAAGGGGTATCCAACAATGCAACTTCGTACAATTTCTTTGCTGCTCTGCACCTAACAGTTAACAGACAGCCCATGGAAACTTGCTCAGTTGACGGCATAAGGTTCACTCTGGTTTTATATCTGGCCTCGTAAGTCCTTTGGTACACTTACATATACCTAAGTATGCACTTGTTTACGTGCAATCGTTAGGTCTTGGTCTCGATACCCGGGTCGAGCAAATTACCTATAACAAAATTCTCAGCAGCCGCACGAAGTTCTCGTCGAGACCTCGAGACTCATTTGCATTAGGATATCGTCCGAATATATTCCCAGTCTCAAATGAACTTTGCAGATATTTATAGTCCTTTAGGAATAAAGTTTTCAGCGCTTTTGAATGATTAATGGGATAACATTGAATATGTGTAGTGGGGCTCTTAAATAAGGGTCCTAAACTATTGTTACCAACCATAAAGTAGTTCTTAGAACCTCTTGGTTGGACAAGCCATGTCCCTTATTTTGGTAGCGCTAAGATAAAATAATATAGGTAAGGAACTTATTATAGAGCCCAGTGAATAATCATGAATTACTGATTGATAGCCGTAGTTGGTGGTACAGTATCTTTTTGTTGAAGATCTTCTATTTTTCCTTCAAATTGAAATGTTCCTTTTAGTTTCAGATTAGTTCATCTCTTTAAGATGTTGAATAGTTGGCAACCCTAGTCCCAACTTTGTGCAATTATAATTTCAAAGTGCGGATCCTTATCTCCATAAGTTCCTAATCTTATACTGAACTCATACCAGTTGCAGCTGAAGCTTCTTATCCCCTTCAACTAAGCTACATTACCTGAGTTGTAAGTGGGTTCAAGATGGGCGTATACTGGGTAGGTAACCTCTTGTGATGCTTCGCACGGGAACATGGCCAAATCAGTTGAATCGTGCATCGTTTACAGGTCCTTTTTTAAATTTCATTGCATTCTTTTTCGACATACTTAGCGCATTTTTAAAGAACTTGGCCATTGCCTACGAGGCTGAGATTTAAATAGGGTAATCAGGTAAAAAGAAGTTTTGACAACCACTGTGGCGAAGCGGTAGTGCGTTCGACTGCTAAGTCATAAGTCGCGGGTTCGATTCCCCCTCAGTGCAAAGATTTGTATGCATGAATAGGTCTATTTGCATTGGTCTGGGTATTTCTATGTATAATATGTATATATTTACAAAAGAAAATGTATCTAAGTATGTTTATCCGCATTCTAGAACCCATAACACAAGCTAGTTAAGCTAAGCTTACATTGGGTCTAGATAGCGCTGTGTAGAATGTCGTAGAATATTTATTTATTTTATAAAAGTTTTTTTGGAAGTAAACCTAATTGATGACTTAACTCTGGATTTGTCAGACCTAGAACTGAGTTTCTCCTTTGAAGATTTATTTTTCACATCAGAAAGTTGTCAAAGTTCAGCGATCGCCCTTTTTCTGGTACCATTTACTTAAGTGTCATCAGAAGACAATCCAAGAAAACACGTAAATAGTAAGAAGCCTGGTACGACACTTCCAGGATTTCTTGAGGTATTTTTAAAACTAATCATCACATGAAAAGCCAGTTTATCGAGCCTAATACTCAAAGGACATCCCTAAGTAAGTGGGTTTGAAATTCCGATCCGAAATCCGATTAGAGCTCATTACTTTAGAGCACCTGCCGAGCATGTGTGAATAAATGATTGAATCCTTATTACAAGTGGATTTACGTCCACATGAGATAAGTCCATGCTTTTAGAGGACAATATTATATTTAATGGGTGTTAATATGTTATTCACAGATGTACGCTATCTAGGCGCCAACTAAGCAAAACTTGTAATATGGGTTCTACAATGCAGATAAACACACTTTTTTATGGTACCGTACCTTTTTTTTTTTTTATTGTGCGGAAATCCCTTCGGATCCCCCCCCGCCGGCTAGCGGGGGCGGTTATGTCGGGCTTGAACCAACTAAAACCGTACGCCGTCTCGAGTCAACAGACGCCGGGGTGTAAGGTTACCCATAGAGCATATCCCTTGTACTCCAACTGACCCTGGGCCATTCGCAGTGTCCCCTCTGATAACAGCAGAGGGGTACCTAGAGCGACCACCCCCGCGGGCCTTGCAGGCCCGCCATACCACGACCCCCTCGTGCAATGGGGTCAGCTGGCCCTGAAAAGGGCCGGTTGGTCAGACTCTTGGCCGTTGACGTTGACGCCAGCTACTCCAGAGGAGCAATCAATGATGCGTCATCGCCCACGTTGCCCAGGGTGCACTAAACTTAGAGGTGATCCAACCAAAAGGTACGGAACCCTGGGGTGCTCCCAGGGTTCCGTACCTTTTTTTTTTTTTTTTCGTGCGGAATTCCCTTCGGATTCGCCGGCCAGCGGGGGCGGTTATGTCGGGCTTACACCGACTAAAACCGCACGCCGTCTCTTCAGACGCCGGGGTGTAAGGTTACCCATAGAGCATATACCTCGCACCCCGACTGACCCTGGGCCATCTTACCACTAACAGCATCGCTCATCCTGTCTCCTCTGAAAGCAGAGGAGTACGGAGAGCGATGTGTTCCCGCCACGTTGGGTATTGGCCGACGATCAATGCCAACCCTATGAAGGGGAAGCCATTGACCGCCGCTCAGGGTGTACCGGCCGCTCCGATTCCGTTCCCCCCGGGCTGCAGCGGGATCGGAATCGGAGCGACACTCTAGGAGGTTACCCAACACACACCAAGAGGAAAAAACGGAACTCTTATAGGATCACTTCGTTGTCCGTCCGTCCGTCCATCTGTCAAGACCGTTTTTCTTAGGAATGCGTGGAGGTATCAAACTGAAATTTATATCTAATACTCTGGTCTACTGTCCCTTGGAGCTGTGAAAAAATCAAACTTCTAAGCCAAAGCAATCAAAAGATACAGCCGTTTATGCCGCAAATTTTCGAAACTCGCACGGGAATCAAAACCTACAGGGTACTTCTCGTGAACTTAGAATCTTGAAATTTGGTACGAAGTAACGTCTTATGGTACAGATAAAGGAAAAATTGCGAAAACCGTAATTTTTTTGTTACTACTACTTTTCTCATGGAAGCGTAGAGGTATTAAATTGAAATTTACTTATATAAGGTTTTGTACGGAACCCGCAGTGTGCGAGTCCGACTCGCACTTGGCCGGTTTTTTTTTGTAATTACATACATACTGCCCGTGGCCGTGCCCGGATCCGTGGTCCCACTGCAAACTAAAAGGCGACCAAGTGCCTTCTGGTCAATTTTGTCATCTTAACTTTGAACAAATATTTAATTATTTTGTGGCGATACCACATATACCCAGCGCCATCTAGCGACAACAAGGTGAACTACTTGGATACTATACTATATCAATACCAATCCTGAATCGCGAAAGTGAAGTTTGCGCGCTGGTATAGCATATATACAACATCCCAACGACAACCGTTGGGCCGCGGCCCGCCAGGCGTGATCACCTTGCCTGGTCGGAGGATCCTCCCTTTGTGTTGGAGGAACATCACACCACGTTCCTCCACAATTTCAATAGCAACTTTATTCTCTTAAATGGTCTAAAATATATCCAACCACCGTTAAATGACAAAGGAATTCCAGATTTATCGAAAATACTAGCGTAGGTTTTAAAATATTCATCAATATCATTTTTCAGCTCTAGCTCGAAATTTGCTATTTCACATAGCCGCTTTTTAATTTGAGGACGGCAGCATATTATACATAAAAAAGCACAGCTCCAAGGGACAGTAAATCTGAGTATTAGATATAAATTTCAGTTTGATACCTCCACGCATTCCTAAGAAAAACGGTCTTGACAGACGGACGGACGGACAACGAAGTGATCCTATAAGGGTTCCGTTTTTTCCTTTTGAGGTACGGAACCCTGGGGTGCGACTGGTTGGACCACCTCCAAGTTTGGTGCACCCTGGGCAACGTGGGCGACAGGCGGCCTCTCCTGCCACCCCCGCGGCTTGTAGGTATCTGTCGTTGTAATTTACAGATAGCTCATATACATTTCTTTTGTGCTATGAACACATCGTCGACATATGTAGCATGGGGTAATCCCATTAAACAGAAGACCATAACGTAAAATGAAGGTGAGATAACCATGGTAGGTTGCTAGTAGCGCAGCTTCTTTAGCAATTCAATTTAACTTATACAGGGCATGAGATAATTTAGCAGACCTTGGACTCAAAAGGGCGTAAGCTTTGATTGTAACTGTGAAATCGTTTTGTGGATGATGATGACTCCAGACGTCGCTATGAGCTCATTAAACCCTATTAAATATCTATAGTTTTTTTTTTTCAATCCCACTTAGCTCACTAATATTATTGAAGCGTCGGTAGCTTACTGGTTAAGGAGTCGACCCTACTATCGAGAGGTCCCGAGTTCGAATCCTGGCCATTACACTACTGACGTGAACCCACTCCTAACACAAGCAATTAAGCTAGCTGGAGGGGTTAGGGGGAATATTAGTAATTCCGGTTACTAACCGCTAAACTTCCGGTTTTTCTTTTTATATAAAAAAAAGAAAAACAATTATAAATGTGAAAGTTTGGATGGATGGTTGTATGTTTGTTACTCTTTCACACAAAATCGGCTGAATGGATCTGGCCGAAATTAGATACAGGGATAGATTATGATTTGGAATAACATAGGCTACTTTTATCTCTGGAATAGGTTCCCATGGAAAGCATGAACGGGATCAGAATTCCACGCGGTCGAAGCCGCGGGCAACAGCTAGTGATATTAGCAAAAGCATGTCCTAAATTACTTCCCGACATTAAAAAAACAAACAATATTCTCGTCGCATTATTATAATGTTTACATATTGCCAAAAGTAAATCATACCTAACATAACACATCTATCGGCCAATATAATAAACAATCTTATCATAAATCTTCATTTTTATGTTTTTATCTCCATTATACGGGTGATATAGGTAAACATAGATTTAGTTCGGAAAAAGAGAACATATAGGACGGGACTTGAACCCGCGACCTGTCCCTTACAGGGGAAACGCTCTGACTAACTGAGCCACCTAGGCACGTCCCAGATCACGCCGCAACGTTTTAAGACCCTAGACGGCGTGCGGTTTTAATCGGTTCAAGCCCGACATAACCGCCCCCGCTGGCCGGCGGGGGGGGGGGGGGTATCCGAAGGGATTTCCGCACGAAAAAAAAACGGCTCATCCCAGATATTCGAAATTCTCCGCTATATTATATACGTCTCAAGGCGATGCTAAAGCCATCTACCGCAATTCTTGCGAACTACGGAAACAATTAATGAGTTTACAATCAGTCTAGGTGGCTCAGTTGGTCAGAGCATTCCCCCCTGTAAGGGACTGGTCGCGGGTGTAAGTCCCGTCCTAGATGTTCTCTTTTTCCGATCTAAATCTATAGGAAAAAGTAAGCATACTAATTGTCTAAAAAAATTAATTGAATAGATTATTTAATTTCATACTTACATATAGTAACGCCTCTTTCCCCACGGGGGATCTTGATAGAGACCACATCTTTCCACTTGCTACTACACCCATTCATACTGACATACGCCTTTCGCTAGTTCCTCCTCCTAGCGAGCCCGGTTGCACCTAAGTTTACACTTAGGAGCCCGGGGTCCGGTTGCGATTTTTGATTGGTTTGATGACTTTTCCTGCCGTCTGACTTCCGAACCCCGAGAGGAAATCCTGCACCAGCGCCTCGTCCGTTGTTTAGCAGATGCACCGACTAGCAGGTGGATTTAATTGAGCCCCGAAGGTGTTAGTAGGGTCCTGTATACTTTGCATCTATTACTACTTCTACTTTCATAATTGTTTTCATACATGCTCGCCGGTTGCTGATACTCTAGACCTTATAAATCTTTAGGCTTTCAAGGCCGGCGTTGCATGTGGAATATACAGCTTCCGGGCTGTTCGGCATTAGAACTCTCAAGAAGAGAGTTCTCTGCACTCGTCGCCGCCCGGACCTGACCACTGATGATGTCTACCGCAGTGATAGACGAAACGTTTGGAACACAAGTTTCATATTGACCACGGCTGAACAGCCCGGAAGCTGTATATTCTACACTTAACCTTATAAAAACTTTAAATAACAAATTCATCAACTTCATTATTTCCATCAACTTTACATAATAATAATAAAGGTAACAGCTAAACACGGCCCATCTGATCAGTGTTTAACGTGAAAGGTGGGGCCTATAAACTCTTTCGATATAAGAGGTGCGACTAGGGCTTATATCTCGGAACGTTTCAGGTCTCGAACAAGCGAGTATTTTTCTAAATTAAATTGTCTCGGGACTTTGCAACACGATTGTCGAAATCGTATTGTGTTAATTTTATATTCAAAAGGTTCTCATAATATATTTTATAAGCTTTAGTCGCTCAGTCATCGGTAGCTTGACGAGTAAATTGAAACTTGAACTTAGTAAGTAGGTACGTAGAATAAATGTGATTTGTCGTTTTCGGAAGATGTGCGCGGTTTTATTATTATTGCGACTGAGACGCTCTTTTTTTTTAAAGAGCTACCAAAATTACTAATATTCCCCCTAACCCCTCCAGCTAAGCTTAATTGCTTGTGTTAGGAGTGGGTTCACGTCGGTAGTGTAATGGCCCGGATTCGAACTCGGGACCTCTCGACATAGGGTCGACTCCTTAACCACTAAGCTACCGACGCTTGTGGAAGCGGCTTGCATTTCATGTGTAGATATTCATCATCATCATCATCATCATCATCAACCTACTCTAATCCACTGCTGGACATAGGTCTCCCCTAATGAGCGCCATAGCGCCCTGTCTTCAGCTTGCCAAAAATTATATAGGATATTTAAGGTAATAAATACCTAAAATGTTGGTGTAGCCTTACTTGAAAAGCTCTATAAGTAAATATCAGAAATGGATTTTATGCTCATGTTATTTTATAGTATTTGGCCATACACATTTCGCCAAAAACCATTTTAAGTTTATTATGAGAAGTCCCGGGACGTCAAGGGACTTTGATCTTGTCTCGTACCCCATAACTATCAGACTGTTGAGACTCTAAACTCTAGGTGGTTGCCACATGCATATGGGAAGGTGGTTTTGGAAGAAGAAAATATACATTCGATTTTAGTGTTTCAATCGATCAATTTTGTAGTCCACTGCTGGACATGGGCTTGTTCCAATGTGCGCCACAGCTCCTGGTCCTCCGCCTTGCGCATCCATTCTATCTTATTATTATACTTATATACAATAAGAATACTTATATCTCTATCTATCATCTTTACTGTATATTCGAAAGTAATTCCGTTCTTATCCAATTTCCCATTCTTCTTTTTTACCCTCCAAAGCAACAACGCGCGAAATACACCACAGCTTTTAGGGCATGGCTTAGCACTTCGTGTCTTACAAAAAATTATAAAATTACTACTTTTTTAAATTTTAACTTTTTCAAATTGTCTATTTTTAACACGCGACGTAAAAACGACGGGTTGTTATCAGCTGGAAGTCTCTATTTCTGTCGGTGGCATCGTAGCTCTGGAACGGATAAACCGATTTTGATTTTGTTTTTTGTATGAAAGGTGTAGTAGTTGGGAGTGTTCTTAGCTATGTCCAAAGTTTTTCAAATTTTTAATTTATTCTCAAAATTACAACTTCCCAAAACGACCACATCATCAAAATGTCTACCTAGTAGACCTAACAAACTAGTTCACACGTGCGGTTCAGCCCAGATAGGTATCGGTAGTCGTGACTAAAATGCCTAAGTATATTACCATGATTCAAATTATGACCATAAAATGACCCCTCTGAACTACACCTTTTTCTATTTGTTTATATTAGAACTTAGTTGTTTTCGTGAGTAACGTGAGTTGTTGATGGAATTCAATTGATTATTAATTTTTGTTTCAATTGGGTATTATATAAAAGGAAAAACTGTCGTAAAATTAAACGTGTCGGTTAAATGTGTCGGCTAATACGATAGTGAATAAGCGAAATAAGGGGGGCTGGCTGGAAAAATGAACCTACCTCAATTAGCATACCACGTGACCTGTGGAAGCCAACTCATTAAGGCTGTTAATACGTGCCTAAGCATAGCTTTTACTGGCTCCGATGTAATTAGTTTATTTGCTCGAGTTACCACTCCCATTAGAGTCACGCACTGTATACGATTTCAGCTGTGTAAGTACCTATGTATAAGATTTATACCTGTGTGTCATGCAATGCATGTTTTACTCAACTGCGTCTGAAGAACGGTATTACTTATTCTTTTTTGGAGTGTAGGTCAACACTAAAAGCTGGCTTGAGTTGCGAAGTACGGTGGTGTTCTTAGGTAACATTGATTGTTTCGGTTTCTAGGTTGGACTAAGTAGTCTAGTAGTACGAATTTGCAAATCTCTGTAGAGAACTCTATGCTTACTGATTATATAAAAAAATACTGATGTCCGCGGCTCCACCCGCCAGAAATACTGATCCCGTTGCTGCGACCCACAAAAGCCTTTACCCTGGATAAAGAATAACCCAAGTGCTTGCCAGACTATTACGTATTTCTGTGCTAAATTGCATCCAGACCCATTCAGCCGTTCTGGTCTGATTGAGTAACAAACACTATCATTTCATCCAAACTTTTGCATTTATAACAGTAGTAAGACACGATGTGCAAGTTTACAATTCAAAAAGATTTTAATATAGGTGGTGCATATGGAAATACTTTCGCCAGGCCGTAATTCCAAACTGTAATGAATATGTATAATTGTAGCCATTTACACTTTGCACAGGTCGATGGACGCGAACTATCTGCGTTTAAGACAAAAATCTTTAAATAACACTTCAAATTTGACTATCTGCAAACAGGACCATCTTGAAACAGGACCACCTGCGGGAAATTTGCACAAGGTGCCGAGTCTCGATGCCCTTGGCATGCCGTATTAGCGGCGGTTAGACCCATCATGGACGACTGGCTAGAGAGACGGCACGGGAGCCTCTCGTACCAGCGGACGCAGGTGATCTCTGGGAAGGGGTGCTTCGGGGACCATCTGTGTCGAATCAGGAAGTAGCCAACGTCTGAGTGCCATCACTGTGATGCAGGCGAGGACTTAGGGCGGCACACGCTGGCGGAGTGTCCGGCGCGGGAGAAGCCGAGATGGGCTCTCGTAGCAGCCCTCGGAGTAGGAGTTTTCTCGTTCAGCATCCTGCACACGGTGATGGTGCAGAGCGCGAGCGCGAGGGCTGCCGCTGCCTCCTGCAAGCAAGTAATGCTCGAGAAGGAGGTGGCGGAGCGGGGGTGGGAGAGACTCAGGTCTCTTCCGATCCGCAGAGAGCGCGAGGTGCGAAGGCGACTCAGGCGCCGGAGGTCGCTCAACGATCTCCGTCCTCCATGAGTGCAGGCCTGGGGGTGACAGGTGGAGCCGCCTGTCACCCTAGCAGAAGCTGGCCGGGGCGGCGGCGCTCTGCGCACCCCTCTCCCCTTTCCGGGGGTAAGACTAGGTCAACGTGGTTCCCAAACCCGAGGGGGCCATCTCGAAACTGGGGATGGCCCTGGGTCAATCGCGGTGCGAAGAACATGCCTTTTGGGCCACCTCACACACCGACGTCTGAAGACCTGAGACGGGCGTGCGGTTTTGGTCGGTACGAGTCCGACGTAAACTCCCCCGGGATTAAGGCACGGAAAAAAAGGGTGCCGATTTTCCTGCATTTCGCTAAACTATTTCTAAAATGTCTACATTTGCATTTCAGAAATTCATTCTACTTGGCAATGAATTTCATGTAGACTATAAATGTGAATTCATCATCGTCGAAATAAAATATATTTTAGACCATCGAACAAAATAATTTACTCTCTTGATTTGCAAAGGGTCCCGCCTGCTATTGAGTTTTTTAGATTTTTTAATTAATAATTTTATTGTATACTTTTTAGGGTTCCGTAGCCAAATGGCAAAAAACCGAACCCTTATAGATTCGTCATGTCTGTCTGTCTGTCCGTCCGTATGTCACAGCCACTTTTTTCCGAAACTATAAGAGCTATGCTGTTGAAACTTGGTAAGTAGATGTATTCTGTGAACCGCATTTAGATTTTCACACAAAAATTGGAAAAGAACAATAAATTTTGGGGGTTCCCCATACTTAGATCTGAAAGTCAAAATTTTGTTTTTCATCAAACCCATAGTGCTATCTATGGATAGGTCTTCAAAAATGATATTGAGGTTTCTAATATCATTTTTTCTAAACTGAATAGTTTGCGCGAGAGACACTTCCAAAGTGGTAAAATGTGTCCCCCCCCTCCCTCCGTAACTCCTAAAATAAGAGAATGATAACTCTAAAAAAAATATATGATACGAGATCTAGTAAGTAGTTTTTTTTATACGTCATAAATCAGCTTATAATCAGGCGGGGTGCAGTCAATTTGACGGACGAAATATAAAAAAAAATCGTAAACCGCTATTTATCTTTCATTCAATCAACTCAAATACAAAAATTAAAAAAATAAATCATTATTATGTTAGTTGCTGTTACGGAACTCTTCATGGGCGAGTCCGACTCACACATGGCCGCTTTTTTTAGTTGTGATATATATTTTTGATATCACCCTTTTCGATACCCTTTCTATACTCTTAATCATATAATATATTCCTTGGTTTCCTACAGGTCCCTAAAGAAAATAATTTAAAATTAATTAATGAAACGAGTTGTTTCATTCCTCTATTTAGTTAAACTTTCCGTTTGCGGAACTTTTCCCCTGTCCGCGACAGGTCATGGCCGGCCATCTAAAAATAACTGACCTAATTAATTACGTCCCTGTTCCGTTTACCAGCTTTTTATTTTCCACAATAGATTACATTTATTTTCAGTCTTCCTTTAGAGCGATTTATTCCATTGTCTATTAATTCCCTACGTGACTATTGTGTAGATTCTGGGAAAAAACTTCATTAAAAGAATTTGATATATTCTTTAAATGTATCTTCACTTTGTCTTTGATTACAAATTCTGTCATAAAAACTTAACTAAACTAGGTCTGCAATACATCCTGCTGTTACAAAAATTGAGCGAAGCCATCCGACTGATTGGATGGTTTGTCCAATTTTCAATATTCTTTATTTGTATGATACCATTTCCATAAATCGTTGGTCTAGGCTTGACCATTATTGCGGAATCATATTTTGAAAATTTTGTTCGGTAATTATTCCTCCGTAGTACGAGTACGTTGGATTTCAAAATTTCTTGTTTTTGTTCTACTCCACTTTAAAAGTTACGCATTTTGGCGCCAAAACTGAGTGTCTAACCTTGACCATCATTGCGGAATCAGATTTTGAAAATATGTTCGGTGATTATTCCTCCGTGGTACACATGAATTTTTAATTACATAGCCTATTTCCTTCCCATTAGTAACATCTTTGCTGGTGTGAAATTTCATTAGAATCGGTTCAGCCGTGAGCGTTGAAGGAGAAGATGGTCTAACGAAATATAAATATATGAGTTGTCTAAAAGACAGCAAAGCTCTGACGAGCTTCGATCAACAAGTTTCATGTCACTGAAATATTTATAACCTTTGACTTGCCTTTAGAAAAAAAAAGAATTGGCAGATACATTTTAATCCTATCTAATTCTTTAACAAATTAGTACATCAGATATCCAATTCTCGTCACCGTAGATTTAAGTGTTTTAAGGCCGCAATACAATCTGTTGAATGAATGAAAGTACGGGTGTGGCCGTATGTCCATAACACGTTTCATCTCATAAGTTGTATATCATAATAAAATTGTTGAGTTAATTATATTGTGGAATTTCTAATATATTACGCAGCGTTGAATTCAACGGTCGATAAGTGCGTTTAATGGCAGATCTTAACAAAAGGTTAAGAAAGTGGTTGAGTACAAGTATTGTGTTATAAAACCAGGCGTCAACGTCTTTCTAACATGGTCTTATTAACTTCACCTGTTACTAACTAAAAAAAAAAAACTTGGAAATCGAATTCAACCGACCTTTAAATCTCGTATCGATTTGTAACTTTGTAAGAATATGACATCCGTGGTGTATGTATGCGCGAGCGCGTGGGCCACCGCCACCTCCTTCCGCGAGCATGTAATGCTCGCGAAGGAGATGGCGGAGCGCACCCGGGAGAGGTTTAGAACTCTCCCGGCCCGCCGAGCCCGCAACATGCTCGCCGCGCGTCGCAGGCGACTCAGACGCCGGAGGTCGCTTAACGACCTCCGTCCTCCATGAGCGCAGGCCTTGGGTGGCAGGTGAGGCCGCCTGTCACCCCAGCAGAAGCAGGCCGGGACGGTGGGGTGACTAGCGCCCCTCTACCAAACCGGGGCAAGACGGGGACACCGTGGTTCCCAAACCCGAGGGGGCCATCTCGAAACCGGAGATGGCCCAGGGTCAGTCGGGGTGCGAAGGATATGCTCTTTGGGCAAACTTACACTCCGGCGTCTGAAGACCCGAGACGGCGTGCGGTTTTAGTCGGTTCAAGTCCGACATAACCGCCCCCGCTGGCCGGTGGGGGGTATCCGAAGGGATTTCCGCACGTTAAAAAAAAGGTACCATCCACCCCGTTTATGCCGCCCCGTCAAAGGGACAGGGCATGTAACCAGTTCATCCTAAAGCCTTGAACAGACTAAGCCTTCCAATGTACGCGTATATAGTCAGTTACGCGTACATTGTAATAACCTGGTTATAATAATTAATGTGTTCATTAGGTTGTAAACTAGCTGTTGCCCGCGGCTTCACCCGCGTGGATTTCTGATCCTGTTCCCGCTACCCGTGGGACCCTATTCCACCACCACAACCTATATAAGATCCTGTTCCCGCTACCCATGGGACCCTATTCCACCACCACAACCTATATAAGATCCTGTTCCCGCTACCCATGGGACCCTATTCCACCACCACAACCTATATAAGATCTTGTTCCCGCTACCCGTGGGACCCTATTCCACCACCACAACCTATATAAGATCCTGTTCCCGCTACCCATGGGACCCTATTCCACCACCACAACCTATATAAGATCCTGTTTCCACTACCCGTGGGACTCAATTCCACCACCACAACCTATATAAGATACATAATTCCATAAAATATATCTATCATTAAAAGCTCCCGGACGGCTTGTTTTTTCCGACACCTCCAACAAATATCATTATATTTCAGCCAATGTATACAAAAACTTGACAAATTATATAATAAAACATTTCTCGAGAACTACTCTATCTATTGATGAAATTTCATTTCATTTCATTTATATTGCTGTATGGGGCCCCACCAATATCTTCACCGCTCAAGGCACCCTTACCAGAAAGCCGGTACCCACACCTGCCGATTGACGAACGAGGCTCTGTTGCAGACTCTCCTGTCGGGATTAGGAGATCAGGCGCCAGTCGCTTCCATTAAAACCGTATAAACCTAACCAAAAGGAGGTGTTTTTTTTTTTATGGATGATAGGCTCCACGTTTGAACTCTATCTCACCTGGTCGTAAGTGACGATGTAGTCCACGATTAATCACGTTTGCCTAGAAGGAACCTATTCACTCGAGACTTGAAGGAATTCCCTTATTTAAGCAAATGTTTATTACAGCGTACAGAGTAAGTAAATGTAACAGTTCAGCACATGTAATTCCAACTCGTCAGTGCAAAGAGAAACCATTGAAATGTAATAATACAATATAGTTTCGATCGTGCGCCTTGACGAGCTTCATTTTCTTTTAGAAATACGATAGATGATTAGGTACATACTAGTGTATTCCCGAGGGGGCCATCTCGAAACCAGAGATGGCCCAGGGTCAGTCGGGGTGCGAGGGATATGCTCTATGGGCAACCTTACACCCCGGTGTCTGTAGACCCGAGACAGCGTGTAGTTTTAGTCGGTTCAAGCCCGACATAACCGCCCCCGCTGTCCGCGGGGGGGGGGGGGGGTATCCGAAGGGATTTCCGCACGAAAAAAAAAAGAGGTGCATACTAGTGGCCCGAGGGGGCCATCTCGAAACCAGAGATGACCCAGGGTCGGTCGAGGTGCGAGGGATATGCTCTATGGGCAACCTTACATCCCGGCGTCTGTAGACCCGAGACGGGGTACGGTTTTAGTCGGTTCAAGCTCGACATAACCACCCCCGCTGGCCGGCGGGGGGGTAGTATCCGAAGGGATTTCCGCACGAAAGAAAAAAAAAGGTACATAATAGTGGGGGGTGGCAGGTGAGACCGCCTGTCATCCCAGCAGAAGCAGACCGGGACGGCGGGGCTGTTACCGCCCCCCCAAACCGGGACAAGACGCGGACACCGTGGTTCCCAAAGCCGAGGGGGCCATCTCGAAACCCAAGATGGGCCAGAGTCATTCGGGGTGCGAGGGAAATGCCTTTTGGGCAACCTTACACCCCGGCGTCTGGAGGCCCGAGACGGCATGCGGTTTTAGTCGGTTCAAGCCCGACATAACCACCCCCGCTGGCCGACGGGGGGGTATCCGAAGGGGTTTCCGCACGAAAAAGAAAAAGGTACGTACTAGTGGTTCCTCGCATCGTGAGTTTGTCCTGTGTCATCTGTTACGTCACAGGCTGAGCGCTCATTATAAACAAGACAGTCTTAAAACGGACTATTGCTCTAAATCTACAGCAACATATAAAACTATGCACACTTAGAACAGACGTTGGTAGCTTAGTGGTTAAGGAGTCGACCCTACGATCGAGAGGTCCCGGGTTCGAATTCTGGCCATTACACTACCGAGGTGAACCCACTCCTAACACAAGCAATTAAGCTTAGCTGGAGGGGTTAGGGGGAATATTAGTAATTTCGGTCACTAATACTCGTTAATAAAAAAAAAGAAGACAAATCTGTTTAATCACCTACAAGTCACGTCGAGACAACTATCTGTAGACTGCCTTATATCTAATAGTTGTCCCCCGCGGCTTCGTCCGTGACATACTCCGAGCCCCGTGGCACCTATTTAACCTATACCTTTTTTTTTTTTTTTTTTTTTTTATCGTGCGGAAATCCCTTCGGATACCCCCCCGCGTGCCAGCGGGGGCGGTTATGTCGGGCTTGAACCGACTAAAACCGCACGCCGTCTCGGGTCTACAGACGCTGGGGTGTAAGGTTGCCCATAGAGCATATCCCTCGCACCCCGACTGACCCTGGGCCATCTCCGGTTTCGAGATGGCCCCCTCGGGTTTGGGAACCACGGTGTCCCCGTCTTGCCCCGGTTTGGGGGAGGGGCACTAGTCGCCCCACCGTCCCGGCCTGCTTCTGCTGGGGTGACAGGTGGCCTCACCCGCCATATACCTACATGCCTGTAATTTATTATTTTTACAATAAACAAGTTGAATTCCTGAAACGAGCTCAGCCGAATACAAGGGATTTTCGATTTTGCGCTTTTTTTTTTTTTGCGATTTTTTCTTTATCTTGCAATGGTTCACCCCAGCACGAATCTATTACCGAAAACAGCAACTCGATAGCTCATCTCCTTCATACCCAAAACCGTGACAGAAAATTGGCAACGATGACGTCGACGACGACGACAACTCGATAGCAATAGGGCTTTTCTAAAGAAAATCCCTAAAAATGTATGCAAAAATGTCCGATTTGTTGACATTAGTGATTACTGCTAGTTCCCCTGTATAGTTAGCGCGTTCGTTTGGTTGAACGCGCTAAGCTTACAAACGAACGAACAAACTATTCAGCTTTATAATATTAGTATAGATGTGCGGTAGCGCTAAAGTGTACTAATCGTGATGCGTTTTATAATGAAACTGACTGTTGCCCGCGTCTTCACCCCGCGTGGAATTCTGATATCGTTCCTGCTACCCATGGGACCCTATTCCACCACAACAACCTATATAGGATACACAATTCCACCATACATCATTTTGTTATATCTCAAAGGGTTTAAGAAGCGTTTTCATTGAAAGTTCCCAGACGCAACCTATCAAAGCCTCCCTCGAGAATCATTCCATTGGTGAAAGAAGCATGAAAATCGGTGCAGTAGTTTTTGAGTTTATCGTGTTGCTTACTTATTATGGTATTAATAATCAACCGGTCCAATAAACCTGAATATATCACGATTATCTAACTAAAGCGGAATAAACATTTCAGTGGAGAGACAATAACCGTCTTATGCCGGTCATTCGTAATGGTATTGTATCGCACTGTCATTAGCAATCGTGCCATTGTACTGGTAGTACAAACATGTAGTGCGACCATGATTTGAGAATGTATCGGATTTTATATATAACTAGCAGTCTCCCGCAACTACGCCCGTGAAATACTTTTTTTTTTTTTTTATCGTGCGGAAATCCCTTCGGATACCCCCCCGCGTGCCAGCGGGGGCGGTTATGTCGGGCTTGAACCGACTAAAACCGCACGCCGTCTCGGGTCTACAGACGCCGGGGTGCAAGGTTGCCCATAGAGCATATCCCTCGCACCCCGACTGACCCTGGGCCATCTCCGGTTTCGAGATGGCCCCCTCGGGTTTGGGAACCACGGTGTCCCCGTCTTGCCCCGGTTTGGGGGAGGGGCGCTAGTCGCCCCACCGTCCCGGCCTGCTTCTGCTGGGGTGACAGGTGGCCTCACCCGCCACCCCCAGGCCTGCGCTCATGGTGGACGGAGGTCGTTAAGCGACCTCCGGCGCCTGAGTCGCCTGCGACGCACGGCGAGCAAGTTGCGGGCTCGGCGGACCGGGAGAGTTCTAAGTCTCTCCCGGGCGCGCTCCGCCACCTCCTTCGCGAGCATTACATGCTCGCAGAAGGAGGTGGCGGCGGCCCACGCGCTCGCGCTCCGCACCATTGCCGCAATCATGCTGCCGAGCGAGAGGACTCCCACCCCGATGGCTGCCACGAGGTCACGCCTCGGCGCCTCCCACGCCGGGCAGTCCGCCAGCGTGTGCAGCCCTGAGTCCTCGCTCGCGTCGCAGTGATGACACTCAGGCGTTGGCTCCTTCCTGATCCGATGCAGGTGGTCCCCGAAGCACCCCTTCCCGGAGATCACCTGCGTCAGTCGGTACGAGAGGCTTCCGTGTCGCCTCTCCAGCCAATCCTCCATGATGGGCCTTACCGCCGCTATTGCGGCGTGCCCTGCGCTTGGTCGCCCAAGTCGTTCCTTCCACTCCACCACGATGGCCTGGCGGAGCCGGGACTGCACGGCCTCGATTCCTCGAGGCTCGGGGTTCCATCCCTGCTCCCGCCACCTGCTGTTGCCACGGCAAAGGCAATTAATGAAATATGCAAAATTTACGATCCTCTATCACTAAAGTCCTTTCCCTCAATCAACTTTTACGACTTATCTCGGCTTGCCACCAACTGATACATTTTATGATTTGTTGTAGGTTCAATATTCGTAAAGTTCTACGACCAAATCCAGTAACTTGATCCCTTTATAAAAACTATATTTTTGTTATAAATAGTGACATACTTTTTCCAGAAAATGCGGCCTGCTCGACCAAATACAAGTCTACCTCCCGCTTAATATTGAATTAAAGTAATTTCAGGGTGCGTTTCCCCAGTAGTGGAGACAAGCGTAGTGGAAAGGAGACATACAGAAATTGTCCGGACATATATAAACTGGAGATGAGACATGGGTAACAGCCAATATTATTGGTTAATTTCTGCATGTCTCGTAGTCACTTTGCGCGTCTCCGCTTCGGTGGAAACGCACTCTCATACTCCATTCCGTAAGATTTTTAAAAGTGCTTGTAGCCCTCTTTCCCTTCTATTCCTTTCACCGTACCCACTCTGCAGGTGATGCTTTATACATTTGGTGGTGCAAGCGCTCTTAGTCCACGATAACTATTTCTCAAACTTCGAATATTTCCACCTTTCTATTGGTCAATTTTGACTCTACACTTCCGTGGAGACCACGTAACGGCAAGCGCAGCGTAGTAAGGCCTCCCGCAAGGTGGACAGACGACCTAACAAAGAGCGCAGGGACTCGGTGGATGCAGGCCGCTACAGACCGGTCGAAATGAAAGTCGATAGGCGAGGCCTATGTTCAGCAGTGGACTTCCTACCGCTGATATGATGATGATGATGAAACTTCGTTTATTATTTAAATAGGGAAAGTAACCATGCACTGGTTCTCATGAAACAGAATCGTAGTGTCAATTGAAAAGTTAGTATATCTATATATATCTGTGGCGTAGCGGTAGTGCATTCGACTGCTACCTCAGGGGGCGCGGGTTCGATTCCCGCTCAGTGCAAATATTTGTATGCATGAATATGTCTATTTGCATTGGTCTGGGTGTTTCTATGTATAATATGTATGTATTTACAAATATACATATACTTGATCGCTAAACATTGTTATCGGCTACCTTTTTTTTTTTTTTTTTTCCGTGCGGATATCCCTTCGGATACCCCCCCGCGTGCCAGCGGGGGCGGTTATGTCGGGCTTGAACCGACTAAAACCGCACGCCGTCTCGGGTCTACAGACGCCGGGGTGTAAGGTTGCCCATAGAGCATATCCCTCGCACCCCGACTGACCCTGGGCCATCTCCGGTTTCGAGATGGCCCCCTCGGGTTTGGGAACCACGGTGTCCCCGTCTTGCCCCGGTTTGGGGGAGGGGCGCTAGTCGCCCCACCGTCCCGGCCTGCTTCTGCTGGGGTGACAGGTGGCCTCACCCGCCACCCCCAGGCCTGCGCTCATGGAGGACGGAGGTCGTTAAGCGACCTCCGGCGCCTGAGTTGCCTGCGACGCGCGGCGAGCAAGTTGCGGGCTCGGCGGACCGGGAGAGTTCTAAGTCTCTCCCGGGCGCGCTCCGCCACCTCCTTCGCGAGCATTACATGCTCGCAGAAGGAGGCGGCGGCGGCCCACGCGCTCGCGCTCCGCACCATTGCCGCAATCATGCTGCCGAGCGAGAGGACTCCCACCCCGATGGCTGCCACGAGGTCACGCCTCGGCGCCTCCCACGCCGGGCAGTCCGCCAGCGTGTGCAGCCCTGAGTCCTCGCTCGCGTCGCAGTGATGACACTCAGGCGTTGGCTCCTTCCTGATCCGATGCAGGTGGTCCCCGAAGCACCCCTTCCCTGAGATCACCTGCGTCAGTCGGTAGGAGAGGCTTCCGTGTCGCCTCTCCAGCCAATCCTCCATGATGGGCCTTACCGCCGCTATTGCGGCGTGCCCTGCGCTTGGTTGCCCAAGTCGTTCCTTCCACTCCACCACGATGGCCTGGCGGACCTGGGACTGCACGGCCTCGATTTCTCGAGGCTCGGGGTTCCATCCCTGCTCCCGCGCCTCCTTTCGCCACTGGTACAGTTGCGAAAGGGCTCTCGCTTCCAGGTCCCATGGCGGAGTTCCGGCAAGGAGACTCGCCGCCTCGAAGGAGATCGTGCGGTACCCTCGGATGACCCTGATGGCCAGAACTCGCTGCGGAGCGCGCAGCATCTGCACAGTTATCGGCTACCTACTGACAAAAGATAAATAATAGCTTTGGTTTTCTTTCATCTGATCAGGAGAATACAAAGAGATTATATTAATGAGTACATAATGATCACTTTATGTAATTCCGACACGCCCACCCCATCGTCGGTACCGATGGGGTGAAGCCCGTAGGGTACACGCGTACACGTATAAAAAAAAAGACATCCCTTGTAAAGGTTCTTACGAAACTCAGTAGAGCTACCTCTGAAAGTTTTAATAATTATTACAATAACTACTTATAAACAAAGAAAATTAAACCTTAAAGACGGATAAATACCTTTTTTCGTGCGGAAATCCCTTCGGATACCCCCCCACCGGCCAGCGGGGGCGGTTATGTCGGGCTTGAACCGTCTAAAACCGCACGCCGTCTCGGGTCTACAGACGCCGGGGTGTAAGGTTGCCCATAGAGCATATCCCTCGCACCCCAACTGACCCTGGGCCATCTCCGGTTTCGAGATGGCCCCCTCGGGTTTGGGAACCACGGTGTCCTCGTCTTGCCCCGGTTTGGGGGAGGGGCGCTAATGAACAGTCTGAACAATAGAAACATGTTGACTCGAAAGAGATTATTGCTTGTTATTTTCTTTTTGGTACTTTGAACGTATTGTATTTGTGATTTTGTGATACTATTCGGTGATTATGTCCCTCAGGCGCAAAGAATCCTAGTTTAACGGTAGACATTCAAAGGAAATCTAGTCATATTTATATAAAACTAGCTGTCCCCCGCGGCTTCGCCCGTGGTATACTTCGCCCCGTGGCACCTATTTATCCCAAACATGCCTGTCATTTTTTTATGCATTTTTTAAACTTTTCTCTCAGTAAAAACCATCCTTGGACTTCAACGAACATTTAAAAAAAAGAATTGGTCAGATTGGTCCAGGCGTTGTTGAGTTATGCGCTTACCAACACATTTTACGATTAATTTTTATATATATAGATTATGAAGATTAAAACATATGGTTTATATAACAATATATATTTATAACAAAAATTATATTGAACTAACGGCCCGGGAATTTTTTATATAAAATTATGAAGATTAAAACATATGGTTTATATAACAATATATATTTATAACAAAAATTATATTGAACTAACGGCCCGGGAATAATTTATATAAAATTATGAAGATTAAAACATATGGTTTATATAACAATATATATTTATAACAAAAATTATATTGAACTAACGGCCCGGGAATAATTTATATAAAATTATGAATATTAAAACATATGGTTTATTTAACAATATATATTTATAACAAAAATTATATTGAACTAACGGCCCGGGAATAATTTATATAAAATTATGAAGATTAAAACATATGGTTTATATAACAATATATATTTATAACAAAAATTATATTGAACTAACGGCCCGGGAATAATTTATATAAAATTATGAAGATTAAAACATATGGTTTATATAACAATATATATTTATAACAAAAATTATATTGAACTAACGGCCCGGGAATAATTTATATAAAATTATGAAGATTAAAACATATGGTTTATATAACAATATATATTTATAACAAAAATTATATTGTACTAACAGCACGGGAATAAATTCGTAAAAAATTGCCTATAACCCGATTGCATTGGATCCGGAAAGATGCAATGGTAAATATAAGATAGCTATAAGAAGCTTTCAAATTGAATTTCGTGCTTCTTACTTTGAAAATGACGAACTTATTTCACCCTCTTAGGAGTGAAAGTCGCTGATGCATGCGTTCATTCTTTCTAACCAAAAGCAGGTGTATGAAATTTCGTCTTTCTAACTTTGAAAATGACGTAATTTTATACAAACCTTCATTCCTTATTTTGCCTACTTAGAAGTGAAATTTCCAAAAATCCTTTCTTAGTGGATGCCTGCAATATAATAGGCCTCTACTGCCAAAATTTCAAGTTTTCAGGTTCAGCTGTTTAGGCTCTGCGTTGATGAATTAATCAGTCTGTCGGGACTAGTTATTATATATGGATAGATGCAGGAGGATACGTATGAGGAGATTCCCAATTCTGTCTATATTACATTTGCCTTGCACAAAAACTTATATATCACGGGATCGACTAGGCATAATAATTTCTTTCTATCGCTGCCGTTGGTTAACCTTCATGTGCAAAAAGTTCTTTGAAATAAATTCAGCACGTTTTTATATGGTTCGATTCTGATAGCTTTGACCTATGTATATTTTCTGCGAAAGTTCTCCATGACATGAATAACAATATGAAGAATATGCATTTGTAAACACCCTACACTCGCTGGGCGGTATGCATTTGATCAAATTGACACTGCGTGACCCGCGCACTGCTCCTAACACGAGGACATCCGGAATGTATCATTGTTACATGTTTGAATTCAATTTTATTGTATACACATATACACGGAAGCGCTTGTAACTTTCACACGCTCTATGAAAATCTTGGAAAACACGTTTTGGCAATTTAATTTGCGGGTAGTTGTTGATAAAGTCTTTGTCACTTCAGCACACGATTATGTCTTGGAATTTAATCGACAGGTTTAAAAGAACTATGTAATTACGAGGGAGTAGCAACATACCTTTTTTTTCGAGCGGAAAGCCCTTCGGATATCCCCCCGCCGGCCAGCGGAGGCGGTTATGTCGGGCTTGAACCGGCTAAAACCGCACGCCGTCTCGGGTCTACAGACGCCGGGGTGTAAGGTTGCCAATAGAGCATATCCCTCGCACCCCGACTGACCCTGGGCCATCTCCAGTTTCGAGATGGCCCCCTCGTGTTTGGGAACTACGGTGTCCCTGTCTTGCCCCGGTTTGGGGAAGGGGCGCTAGTCGCCCCACCGTCCCGGCCTGCTTCTTCTGGGGTGACAGGCGGCCTCACCCGCCACCCCCAGGCCTGCGCTCATGTAGGACGGAGGTCGTTAAGCGACCTCTAAATCTCTCCCGGGCGCGCTCCGCCATCTCCTTCGCGAGCATTACATGCTCGCAGAAGGAGGTGGCGGCGGCCCACGCGCTCGCGCTCTGCACCATTGCCGCAATCATGCTGCCGAGCGAGAGGACTCCCACCCCGATGGCTGCCACGAGGGCACGCCTCGGCGCCTCCCACGCCGGGCAGTCCGCCAGCGTGTGCAGTCCTGAGTCCTCGCTCGCGTCGCAGTGATGACACTCAGGCGTTGGCTCCTTCCTGATCCGATGCAGGTGGTCCCCGAAGCACCCCTTCCCGGAGATCAACTGCGTCAGTCGGTACGAGAGGCTTCCGTGTCGCCTCTCTAGCCAATCCTCCATGATGGGCCTTACCGCCGCTATTGCGGCGTGCCCTAGTAGCATCATACCTGCTAAGATACGACTTGCTCAAGATACGACTTTGCGAGTTTGTTTTACTGGTAGACAAATCGAGATATTTTATTGGGTTCTGCTACGAGACCATAGTCCTTAATCTTTTTTGTTCTTTTTTCGTGCGGAAATCCCACCATAATCCCACCTAACTTATTTTATATCTACTATCTGATAGTTAGCTAAAGTCGGCTGCCGACTCTATCTTCAATAAGTTGTAAGCATCCCACGTTTGTTAAGCAATAAAATAAAATCTAAAATTATTAACAATTTTTTTAATTTTTATTCTGCGCTTAGTGTACTGTGGTTTAGTCTTCTATTTAAATAGAGTTTTTTTATTAACTGCCATTTTATATTTTTTTTTGTTGTTTTAAATTTATTGCATTGTCATCGGCCCTTGATAAGTGTGCAACATTTCAAATCAATTTGTAGTTTCGAAGTGCTCCAAAACCGACTACAAAGATTCCGTTATATACAAATATTTGGGTTTGCTGCCCCAGGTTCCCATGCATGCCTTGCCAAGTCCTAAGGAAATTTTTCAGTTAAAATATTCTGACTTTTTATTTATATTCTGTAAATTTACTTACCCCCCACGTAACAACAGCATTGGCCACAATCTGAACAACATTGTACCACTTAATGATAGTCTTCAGCTCATATGCTTTCCTGTTTCTCATATACGCAGGCAAGAGGAGTTTGATGACGACCAAGTAGGTAGCAATAATGGTTATTATGGGCACCGGTGACGTCATGAAGAGCCAGTCTTTGACCCGGGGATCTGTTGACAATGGAGTATTTGTAGATTTTACAATTTTATTATAGACATTAGTATTGCGTTTTTCTAATTGTATGGGGCCCCATCTTCGGCACCCCGCTCAAACCAACCTCACTGTAGCCGGTATAACTGCTGATTGAGGACCAGATCCTGCGGAGCTTATGCTTTCGGGGTTAAGGGAAGTCTAACGGCAATCGTTCCTGTAAAAACCAATATAACCCAAATGGGACTCCATGATGAGAAGGAGAAGGAGAATGGACACCGCCCACCGGGCTCCAAGTTGCAAACTTTAGATGGAACCGAGTTTTGCACTGATGTTGATGAAAATTAATGGTTAAAACTTTAACTATTGCATTTTTATAACATAAAATCGAAATAGGTCAAGTGATAATTCGTGCACTGAGGACAGAATGAAATTGCTTTCGAAGTTTATAGCTTGTTTTGATGAGTTCATGACGTGATATATCAGTAATGGCTTAATTATTGTCATTTCGTATACTACGAGGTCGCACATTCCAAATGGTAAACCATGCTTTTTCCTGCATTAATGGGCCGAATGGACCTCACTTAACATTAGCTTTAAGTTACAGTATGCTGCGTTTCGTACACACGATCAAGGAGATAAGTACCTATACACCTTTACATGTTAGGGTGTGCGTAAAGGTCTTGTAAGGTCGTGAAGAGGCCGCTTATGAGGGTGACGGACGGTGACATATTATCTTCTTTTCATCCCCCTATCCCCTAGAGATTGTACTAATGTACAATCTCTATGTTTAGCAATAGTTTGTTCGTTTAAAGGATCGTGTAAAGGAATGAAACGAAATACTTGTTTATACCACTAAGGAGATCACAGGATGGTAATTATTATAGAAGAATCCTATCGATATTCAAGACGTCTGTGGTATAAAACGCGTGTGGTCAACTCTATCGCTCTCCACAAAGGTTGGCGAGGCGACTGATCCTCTGGCTAAGTAGGTAATGTTGTGTAGGGAGAAAGTTACTCAGGTGAGGTAACTCCCAGCTGCAAATGGGACATACATTTCAGTCTAAAAGCTAACCAATGGATGCTTCTGCGAAGTTTCATAACAAAATTATGCAGTTTATCAAAGCATACGAGAAATGAGGAAGCTATTTGTAGTGTAATCTATGTGCCGGCGGTAGGTAATCTAATTAAGGTTTGCGGCTCTCATAAAATCTAGCTAAAAGTGACCTAGATGTTGTAATATTGCAAACTTGTATTGGATGAGTTGGAAATTAGTTGATATGTAAATGTGGTTAAGTAACTTCAAAAGAACGCTAAATTTATCTCAAATCTTTCATACGTTTTACAAACATTCATATTTTACATTGGACTTGGCACAAACCACATTTTTCCACTTGCTATTTCCCTAGCATATGTACATTTTGTTCTTTTTTTAAGTGAGTTTTCATCCTAACTCCACGGTTACGAGTAGGCAACTCTTGACCTGTCCGTTCTTCAGAACGTTTTGTAAATGCATATTTTTTGCACATATAAATTCAACCTAAAACATGTTTTATCCGCAGGTTTTTTTTACGTTTTAGGCCCTTACACGTACAATAAACTGAATTATCATATGATGAAACTGATTTGGTCAAAACCGTTATAAAGTTATGAAATATAAGTAAGTGTTGGTTATGAATCATTATAACAACAAACAAGGTTACAGAAAAGTATCATGCTTACACTATGTTACTCTCTTCTCACTCTCACTCTATTAAGCACACACATAATATACACACATAATATACATAGTGTGTGTATAGCCTCATGGTATGATGGGTACATACCATGAGGCTATACACACAACTTACACATAACACACAGGGAAAGGGACACGTGTTCATTATTTTATTTTAATTATAAATTTGTAATTATCACTTTTTCATAATACAGTTAAATTTTGTGATGTTAAATATAAACAGAAGTCGGAGTGGTGGCGCTGTTAGCTGAAATACAGGTTAATAGCCCAGTTCAGCAGCAGTTGCTAATACCAGACAAAAAAAGAAAATTCAATGTAACATTGGCAACCATAAAATTAAATTGTGTTATCCTGTTGAATTTCTTTGGGCAAATAAATTATTATTATTATTTTACTAATAATAGTAAAATATTTCAAAACGAAAAAAAAAAAATCGGCAATTCTTGTTCCGATAGTTGTATCGGTTCACGGACTGATTGCCAAGAGCCTCGATCAACATCTCAAGAGGCTCGCGTTAGGCAGTTGGGTCAAGGGCTTGATGCAGAAGGCAGTGCTCCTCGACACGGCACGTATTGTGAGGAGATTCGTCTCTCTGGAGCCCTAGCTTGGTCCCTGTACCCGATGCCGGTGGGCTACTATATTTTATATTTTTAAATATACCTATTTTATTTTTATTTTTTTATCGTGCGGAAATCCCTTCGGATACCCCCCCGCCGGCCAGCGGGGGCGGTTATGTCGGGCTTGCACCGACTAAAACCGCACGCCGTCTCGGGTCTTCAGACGCCGGGGTGTAAGGTTACCCATAGAGCATATCCCTCGCACCCCGGCTGACCCTGGGCCATCTCACCACTAACAGCATCGCTCATCCTGTCTCCTCTGAAAGCAGAGGAGTACGGAGAGCGATGTGTTCCCGCCACGTTGGGTATTGGCCGACGATCAATGCCAACCCTATTAGTTTTTTTTTTATATATAGAATTTATTTAAAAATATAATTTATAGGTATTTAAAGTTTAATTAAGGGGATAAAATAATTATAATGATGATTGTTTCTCTCTTCTGATAGATTCTTTCCTCTGCTGAACCCTATTTCCCCCTATGCGCAACAAGGTTTTACTCCAATTTATTTCTAAATGTATCGGCATAAATTAATCTGTCGGCTCTTATCATCGTTGCATCAGCACAACAATGGCGTATAAGAGTTTTGTATTTTATTCATCATTGCCATTTTGCAACATTCGGTGGGTGAAAGGATCGCAATGTAATGTCCATTTGTACTAGTCTCTTTGTGCGTGTCCTTAATCCGATGTTTAATTTTCTATTGTTTCGTATAATTTATCTTCACACGTTTTATAAACATGATTGGTATGTTTTGTAATTGCAATGTAAAGTCAGCGCCGGCCCTAATGGTAGGTAGGTATGTCAAAATTAATTACCAATCTAAGTTGAAATCTTAAGATTCAAGATATCTTGAGATAGAGCAGATTAGGATTTCCCGTTCTAGTATGAAGCTGCCTTTTTCTTGTGATCCGTGTGTAGCAATTAATGTTACCTTGCCTTCATTGTCGTACACATAGCCGTGAAGGTTCTTAACATGAGAAATAGTAAAAAAGGAGTTTATATGCCTTAATAGAAAATACGTGGTTATAGCTCATAGACTTAGTTCCGGACATGCCCCACTCAATAGCTTTTTGCATCTTATGTGGAAAAGATCTAGCCCTAATTGTGCAGAGAATGCATACATCCTCAGAAGTGCCGCACACTTCTGAGGATGTACATCATCTGTTGGTGGAGTGTGTCCGAACACCGCTATTAGGAGTGGCTTTATTGGAAGTCGATCGATTTACGATCGATGGATGTTGGGAGGTTCAATAGCATTCTGGCCAAACCTCTGTCTGAAGCTAAAAATGACATATGAGATTTTGAAAGCGGTAGTGTACATATAGATTAGATAATTTTAAGTTATATAATATTTTAAGCTCAGAGTACGATGGAGCTGGCATGGCCTCTTAGGCCAAAAGCTCCTAAACAAATAAAGATTATTAAAAAAAGTGGCTGTGACATACGGACAGACAGACATGACGAATCTATAAGGGTTCCGTTTTTTGCTATTTGACAACGGAACCCTAAAAATAGTTTATATGTTCCTGTACGTGTTACATGAACATAAAATGTGATAGAGTTAAACCTTTTTTTACTGCCATTAGGCTGGCTCGATCAGAGAAGTACCACCGCTTAATATTGTCTCTAAGTAGCAGAATCGGGTGTTTCATCTCACGAATATGATTTTTGGTTTCAACCCCAAAATTATTCCGTTTTCTACCCACAATAAATCCTGCGTTTTGTCAGGTTTGAGACAATACTGGAGACCTTGCCTCTATGCTTCCTACAACTGTACCCTCACCCCTTACGACACATCAGAAGATGTCAATTTGAAAGTTTATTGTTGTGATTTTCACCGTACCATTCTTTTCCACCAAGTACTCTCCTAATCTGTTGTTCCGGTAACTTGGTTATGTCATTAGACCGCTTTGCTTTTGTGTGTGGGATACATTAGTATAATAAGAGCATTAACGTGACGTGGAGGCTTTTGACTCTCGACATCGGCATTTGACGTATCTTCGTAGTTATGTACAGCAACAAGCGCCGCTATTATTTATCGCAGCAGATGGAGAAAGCCTAATGTTACATGCAAATCAAATCAAGCCCTGGTCTACGGGTACACATATACCTACATAGTATTCATAGACAATGGTAGAGTCAGTATCAGGAGGGCCATGCTTGTTTCATACCTTAGTATGAAATCAACAAATGTGTCGATTTCTCAGTGCTCCAGATATCGATATATTCATCATAAAAAAAGTATACGAAGCATATCGAAAGTACTCGTAACATAATAATCCTACTTACTTTATGAAGCTTCCTCAATTCTATGTTATATTATGTTCTATTTATTTTTAATCTACGTAAGTCGTGAATAATACTGTCTTAAGGAGAGTACAGATTAAATTACTATCTACTTCAATCATCTACGTGTATGATCAACATTTCTGTTAGGCTGCAAAAATGTCTATGATCAAAGACATTTTTGCAGGCTGAATCATTCCTGAATCGAATAGAATGTGACTAGTTCTACCGGATGCTTGTGATTATCACTTTTATGTGAAACAAGTAAATAATTATGTTGATATGACACGACACGACGCATCGTGAAATGTATTTATCGGAAAAAGAAAATCGTGTCCTCAAATTTGAGACTACAGAGGTACATATAAGATTCTCCGATCAGATTTGGATCTACCTTTCTGGGGAATTCCTTCCACCCTAAGTACAGATAAACTCAGTCATTTGGTTCATTTGAATAAATAACGCCTCCTCTATTCTAAGTTTGTAGCGCTGACCGCTACGCCCAGTAGTAACCCTAATTTGATTGGCGATCGCGGCGAGATCTAGTTGATTGAGACAATATCAAATTGATCGAGACAATATCAAATTGATCGAGACGATTTGATTGAGACGAGTCCAATTAGATTGAGATGTGACCAAGTAAATCGAGACGGGATTACATTAATTGATCCAGAAATGGTCGATCAAGTTACAAAAGCGATCAACGAGATCAGCTTATCTATAGGCACCTTAACACGGTAGTTTAGCATACAAATTGCCTGGTGTAGTAAATTAAACAACTCGTCGTGATCGTAACACGGAAAGGATTTCAGTGCATTTTGCTTTATTGTGGAGCCGTGACTGTAATTGGATGAACTTTTAGGTAACACGTGTTAGCAACTTATTTATTGGGTAAACTGTTCGTGCATAAATACATATTTCCAAAACTTCTTGCAACAATTAACATCCTTTTCTTTAAAAATAAACAATAGCTGTAGGGATTGTTATTAACTTAACTGACAAGTTAGCAGAGATTAAAGAAAATTAAATCGTAATGGCAGTAATGGTCTCACTTGCACGAATGCTCAAGATCGTGCAAAATGAAAGAGGAAAAGCCATAAGGTGAAACCCGGACTCCGATGTGAAATATGATGATAATTATGATAGAAAATTTAACCGGTGGTCCTGTTATGTTGAAAGAGGAAACCCGATTTCCATACAAACATTAACTAGGAATTCAGTGCAGGGTGCCACTGAAATAAATTGAGCTGAGCGAGCAACTCTTACTTGTAAATAAGACATCTTACTACGGTCGCGCGCTTAGCTGAGCGCGTATCCTTTCGAGGGCTTACCCGGGGTGCCCGGCAACGGACACTTGGGGAGGACACCGTGCGGTTTTAGTCGATACACGACATAACCACCCCCGCTGGCCGGCGGGGGGGTACCCGAAGGGATTTCCGCACGTAAAAAAAATATGAAACTGTTTTTCGGTGATTATTCCTCAATGGTACATCAGACACGAACCATCTCGCTTCAAAACCGATCGTTCAAGCAGGAGAAAAGAAGTACAACGACAAAGACGTGGCTATCCCGCGTATGAGAGCTTCGCTTCGCTCAGCTCAATTAGGTTATGGTACAGAACTAACAAAAAAGGGTTATAATTAGAGCCATAGAAGCCCCATTTTCACAACTATCAGTAAAATAGTTACCTAAGTGGTGAATTAAGACTGGACTTAAAGATTTGTAAGGGCCAAAAATGGGTTTATCCTTTATGAAGTGCCTTTTATGAGGGTCAAGGATTTTTCTTAGTATTATGGCCAAATGGACAATGCTGCAAAAAGGGCGTGTCAGTAGAAGCTGAGACCGGTGGTCCTGTATAAAAATTATATTTAAGGAAAGCAGAATATAACGGACTGTTGTCTCTGCTTACTCCAGAGGGAGAAAGGCGTTAGTATTATGTATGTTAGCAGCACAACCACTATATTGTGTCTGTCGGCACAAGAAGTTCCGTAGTTCGGAAAGGGGCTCGAATTATCGGCAAAAATGGACCTTTAGGTAATAATTTTTGTTTGATACAATGTATTTAATGGTAAGTACATAATATGTACACACATGTTATAATTTTATTATTATCGCACTATGTGATATAACGAAGCTACTTCAAAGGAGGTCGTCTTGCTGGTAGTCGTTTCAGGCCATTTACTTCGGCATTTATAAAATACCGACCCATTCGCACAAATAACAGATTTCCCCCAAACGAGTGTGGTATTTTCGACATTTTTGCTCGTTATTGCACGATTACGACCGCCGAAAGTGGAATTCCCTACTTATGATATTCATCAGAGTGAGGGTGCTATGTAAGATCATTCAAGTTGTTTCAGCATGAAGGAGCTATTAGGTTTTGAATCGTTAATTTAGCCATCCGATAATCAAAGACATCAGTGATGGAAAACTCGACCAATTCGAAACTTTCCTTTGGGTAAATAGCACAAATTTCAACGTTACAGAAAATAGCTGCGAGCATGTAATGCTCGCGAAGGAAGTGGCGGAGCGCGCCCGGGAGAGACTTAGAACTCTCCCGGTCCGCCGAGCCCGCAACTTGCTCGCCGCGCGTCGCAGGCAACTCAGGCGCCGGAGGTCGCTTAACGACCTCCGTCCTCCATGAGCGCAGGCCTGGGGGTGGCGGGTGAGGCCACCTGTCACCCCAGCAGAAGCAGGCCGGGACGGTGGGGCGACTAGCGCCCCTCCCCCAAACGGGGCAAGACGTGAACACCGTGGTTCCCAAACCCGAGGGGGCCATCTCGAAACCGGAGATGGCCCAGGGTCAGTCGGGGTGCGAGGGATATGCTCTATGGGCAACCTTACACCCCGGCGTCTGTAGACCCGAGACGGCGTGCGGTTTTAGTCGGTTCAAGCCCGACATCACCGCCCCCGCTGGCACGCGGGGGGGTATCCGAAGGGATTTCCGCACGAAAAAAAAAAAAAAAAAAAAAAAAAGGTAATTATATAATTGTCTTGTATTACTTATTTTTCCTCTTAGATCATAGAAGTTCATCAGATCATTAGAATCGTTTAGCGTAAGATAGACCATATGTTGAAACAAGTTGAATTCCTGAGACAAGCTCAGCCGAATACAAGGGATTTTCGATTTTGCGTTTTTTTGCTATTTTTTCTTTATCTTGCAATGGTTCACCCCAGCACGAATCTATTACCGAAAACAGCAACTCGATAGCTCATCTCCTTCATACCCAAAACCGTGACAGAAAATTAGCAATGACGTCGACGACAACTCGATAGCAATAGGGCTTTTCTAAAGAAAATCCCTAAAAAAAATTCGCTTGCCATAATTCTGAATGTTCTTCCAGTGTTACTTGGTACAGTCAACAACAAATAGAACTTAACACATTTTAATTCACAGGACACCTTTGCTCTAAAACCTTTTATAAAATAATATACAAAACATGTAATTTGTTAATATTATCCTTCACGGATAACAAAAATACTTTCTCATCAAATATATTGGTATAATTGATGTATATAAATGTAAAACGCGGTTGGTTTTGTTAGTGTTCAGCTACTTATGTAGCTGACTTTAGGTTCTGCAACCAAGTATAGTACTCGGCGCTTGGGTTGACACGTCGGGAAGAAAACTGAGACTCCGGCTAAGATCGGCTCGTTTCGGTTTTGTAGAGCGTTCTCTATGTCGTACATCGGACTGACAGTTTGATATATTTACAACGTGCCAACCCGAGGCCGCGTACTGTAAGATCACTGTACACAGTCAGGTAATAAATTCTGTCACATGTTTAATATAAAATGATTGCAACAAGTTTATTCATTATGTAACCATTTATATACCAAAATGAACTTAACAAAACATAGATTCTTATGATAATAAAGTTTATTCAAAATGACCTCCGTGATTTTGAATACAGGCCTTCAATCTGCGCGGCCAGTCGTCTATCGCAGGACGAACGAGGTCCATGTCAATATCGGCGACTGCCTTAATCAAGGATGTCTTGAGTGACTCCAAATTGGGATGAGGCTTTGAGCACGCCTTTTCCTCCAAGTGTTGCCATATCTTGTAATCTAACGGACTCAAATCTGGACTGGAGGAGGGCCAGTCTTCGTGCCGGATGAAGTCGATTTCACGCGCCGCCAGCCAGTCTTGTGTGCTCTTCGCTCTATGAGCTGGCGCCGAATCTTGTTGGAATACCCAGTGCCTGTTATTGAACATGGTATGAGAAACAGGTTCCACAAGGTTCGTCAGGACTGTATTTTGATACACAACTGCATTTGTTTTTACTGCTTTCTCACAAAAATGTACCTCTGTTAAGCCCCAATAAGAAACTCCCAACCATACCATGAGCGAGGATGGAAAATGACCTCGTTGGACACGCGGAATACGGTTGCTCGCTTCTTCACTACTGTGTGCGTACACCTTATCATTTTGTTTGTTGTAGCTTTCTTCTACGGTAAAAATTTTTTCATCCGAAAAAAGAATTTCCCGATATTTTTTTCCCGCGTACCGCTTCAACAAAGCGCGGCATCTCTTCAGTCTCAGGTCCATTAGACGAGCAGTTAAACAATGTCCTGTTTTTCTTCGATATGCCCGAAGCCCTAAGTCTGCATTTAACACCCTTTTCACCGTGGTTCTGCTTAACCCCATCTGAAGGGCCAACAGTTTCTGCTTACGTTTGGGATTTCTTTGAATTCGCGCCTTCACAGCTTTTATCACTGCTGGAGTCCTAACAGACCGAGGGCGACCACTTCTTGACCTGTCATCCACACTAGAGTCTTCATTGTATCGTTTGATGGTACGATAAACGAATCTTTTGGTTATATTCAAATTTTTCAGTATGTCAAAAATTTGAATTGGCGCGTAACCGCAACGATGCAATGCAATAACTGCAACACGGTCTTCTTTAAGCGTCCACTCCCTATTTAAAAATGAGTAAAATTCTAAAAAGTATACATTTTTATTTTCATGAACAATTCGAAATTCGAATTCAATAAACTTTTTTGTGGCCAGCATTCTAAAAGAAAAGTTTTTACTGTGTGACAATACTTATGACCTGACTAGGTACTTACGTCAGTGTTACGAATGATAATTAATTTATTCCTGATCGCATTAAAGGCATTACTTGTTTGCGTGTATTTGAATCTATAATATAAAATGAATCGCTGAATGTGTTGCTAAGCGCAAATCTCGAGAGCAGCTGAACCGATTTTTCCGCTAATTCTTTTTTATAATATTCCTTGAAGTACGAGGATCGTTCTTACGGAGAGAAAAAATTAAAAAATGGCCCCAAAAAAAATGTTTACATGCATGTTTGGGATAAATTCTGTAGACCCGAGACGGCGTGCGGTTTTAGTCGGTTCAAGCCCGACATAACCGCCCCTGCTGACTGGCGGGGGGGTATCCGAAGGGATTTCCGCACGAAAAAAGGTGCCACGGGGCGAAGTATGCCACGGGCGAAGCCACGGGGGACAGCTAGTATTTTATATAATATTGTTAATTACATAATGAGCAAACAGTGTCATTTTTGTTAAAAAGGTTTTACCGCCAGCATGATCCATACAAACATACAGCCAATAAAAAGTTAAATGCATAAATATATTCTACAACATTCTATACAGCGCTTGCTAGAGCCAAATTAAGCATAGCTTAACTAGGTTGTGTTATGGATTCTAAAATGCGGATAAACATACATACTTTGTAAATACATACATATTATACATAATATAAACACCCGGACCAATGCAAATAGACATATTCATGCATACAACTATTTGCGTAGAGCGGGAATCGAACCCGCGTCTTTGTCGTAGCAGTCGAATGCACTACCGCAACGCCAGAGAGGCCGTCCAATTAAATTCAAAGTCATTTTGTAGATACAATGTTAGCACCATTATCATCAACATTCCAGCACTTTGTTGCCCTGGATCTGTTCTCGTACTCTTTCTTTTCCTGGCAATAATCATTTGACTTATTTTGGCTTCTACGAGAGTGACTGTTCCAGACCTCCCAACATAGAGACAAAAGCCTGCGTCAGAGCGGACATTAACACTGACGGACCAGTGGCTCGTAATAGCCAAAATAAGACAAAATTAAAACTTTTCCAAGCCTCAGATACAACCGGGATATGATTAAATGCCTCATTACCTGCTCTTTCACAGAAGACGACATTATAAGCTCGTTTCGCGGTATCCATATTACGCACCACTGCACTGTCAACGTATCCAATCTATACTGATTGGAGCGATGGTTGGTAGTTGAATTTGCATTAAAATATACACTCATTACATTATGGTAAATATCTATAAGTGTGTTCAAATATTAACATTATTCATATCATTATTAGCGACAACTGTAATGTAATAAAAAACCGGTCAATTGCGAGTCGGAATCGTGCACTTAGGTTCCTTACATTCTCGTACAAAGATAATATTCATTTCTTCAATTTCCGAGCGCCAATCCTTCATCCATTTTAGGGTCGGTAGCTGTGCGGAGCGCGAGCGCCACCTCCTTCTGCGAGCATGTAATGCTCGCGAAGAAGATGGCGGAGCGCGCCCGGGAGAGATTTAGAACTCTCCCGGCCCGCCGAGCCCGCAACATGCTCGCCGCGCGTCGCAGACGACTCAGCCTTCGGAGGTCGCTTGACGACCTCCGTTCTCCATGAACGCAGGCCTGGGGGTGGCAAGTGAGGTCTTCTGTCACACCAGCAGAAGCAGGCCGGGACGGCGGGGTGACTAGCACCCCTCCCCCAAACCGGGGCAAGACACCGTGGTTCCCAAACCCGAGGGGAACATCTGAAAACCGGAGATGGGCTAGGGTCAGTCGGGGTGCGAGGGATATGCTCTTTGGACAACCTTACACCCTAACATCCTAACATCTTAAGACCAGAGACGGCGTGCGGTTTTAGTCGGTTTAAGCCCGATATAACCGCCCCCACTGGCCGGCGGGGGGTATCCGAGGGGATTTCTGCACGAAAAAAAAAAGATGTCTTAGTCGGAACGGAACGCAGCCATTATGTCAAATAAAATCAATGTTTCTAAACATTCTATTACAAGTAATATGACATTAGCGGCTTCACCCGCGTGCAATTATGATCCCGTTCCAGCTACTCATGACACGCTATTTAACCCCGACAACCTATATAAGATACACAATTCACCATACATCATTTTGGTATATCTCAAAGGGCTGCTTTGTTCTTCGTTGAAAGCTCCCAGATGGCTTATTTTTTTCCGACACTTATAACAAATATCACTACATTTTAGCACAGATTACATAATATTATTCTAAATTTTAGCAAATAGCCATTTTTTTTTTCAACGCGCAACTCATTTACAATTTCATAACAGTAGGTATAGGCATTGTGCATCATCCGATTTAATTTGAATTACAAATCTTACCCCAAGGATGAAACAATAGGTTGTGAACTGTACATACTTAAGTACTTTGTTGAGGCATTATTTACCTGTATTTACTTATATAAGGTATCACTAGCTGACGGCAAACGTTCTGCCATATAAATCATTAAAGAAATCGGACGTAAGTATAAAAATGCAGAATTAAATGTCAAAGTGACGCGTCACTTCAAGTTAATGACTTGAATGAATGATGATTAAATTATATTGTTCATAAAAAATGGAGGCCGGAGGATGAAATATACTTAACAATCTATTCTCAAACCTATCTACCAAATATACAAAAAAAAAACCATTAAAATCTGTCAAGCCATTTCAGAGTGCGACCACAAACACCGGAGTGTGGTCGCAGTGCTCCGAAGCGGGCTGACAGAAGATTTTACTTCGGGCCACCGAAGTCTGAAAATCACGCATAAAAATCAAAATCTTACACCCACTTTTTATCACTTTTCTCGACGTTTCACATGATTCTAAGTCTAATTAAGCAAAAAAAAATTTTGTGTCGGTCTGTCTGTTGGTCTGGATGTCTGGATGTCTGTTTACGCAATAACTCAAGAACCACTTATCCGATTTAAAAAATTCTTTCGCCAATCATCTTGTTTGGTTAATGGGAAGAACTGATATTAGATTTTATGGTTTGTACGTTCAAGGTTTCGGGTACCTACCATACAAATTGTCCCTAAAAAGCTTTTACAAGGGAGTTTCTTTCGAGTTATCAGAGTAACGCGTATTTGACTTTGAAATTTGAGTGACAATGACAATACGTATATTGTATATTTACATAAAACAACCAGACTCTGAAAGAAACTGAAATATAAAATATATTTTTTTGTGTTTTTGACGTCGAAGACATTTGATTTCATTTTCTTCATATTTATTGCTTAATATATAAAGACGCGTCGAATAATATGCATAAAGCCTAAGGTCTGTAATTTTGAATAAAAATACTGCAACAAAAATATCTAAGTTTGGCCCGAAGTATGACAATCACTGTGTGATTTCCGCCCCACTAGATTTTTAAATTGAATTTTCTTCTTACTTAAATTAATATCTATGAAAATATCTTACCTATTTTATTATCATAAACCCGTGTATCAGAAGTGGTAGGCAGAAGAGGATTATCTTAACATGTCAATTTCGCCTTTGATTTCTGTCCCATACAATAGAGGATGACACTTCTATCTTCAACCGGACACTATAAACTCCTAGCTAGTGAGTACTATTCTAGGAGCAAAATTTTCTCACAAAAACGTAGTAGTGTCACTAAGTTTGATCATGTTCAGCATGTTCAGTGTAAGAGTAAAGTGACTTTACTCTTACACTACCTCGAACAGTACGAAAACGTTCATTATGAAATTCATACAGAAACGATTTAATAAGAATAAGCATTCGTTTAGGGTCAAACTGTCCAATTCTCAAAATGTCCACCGGTGTCAAAATGGTCAGATTTCGAAAAAAAAATATTTTGATTTTTTCACTATTTTTTATTTATTGTTTGTCATGTGACCCTTTGATGAATTATTGACTAAATAAACCACATTCTCGAAGATTGAACATATTGGGAATTGGACATTTTTTACACCGTTAGACATTTTGAGAAATGGACATTTTGACTCGGCACGTAAGAATTTTACGAGTTTTAATTCTGAACTACTTGTAATGAGAACTGTTAGTTTTTTTTTTTACGTGCGGAAATCCATTCGGATATCCCCGCCGGCCAGCGGGGGCGATTATGGCGTGCATGAACCGACTAAAACCGCACGGTGTCCATTGCCGGGCACCCCAGGTAAGCCCTCGAAAGGATAACCCCAGGGTTACCGGCGGAACTTGGCCACCAGCGCCTCGCCTGGTGGGGTCGGGTTTTATCCCGCGAGTTTAACCAAATCTTTCCTCTTTCCAGTCTAAAGAGAAAATGACGAGAGGCGTGCGTCGCGGCTGCGTGCGACTACGCGCGGCGGTTATAGGCATTGATGATGAAGACGACTCTACATTCACCATCACGGTCGACCACAAGACGTTCCACTTTCAGGTAAATTATTCTTTAAAATATGATTATTTGGTGATACAGTGGTCAAACGCGAACCTATTACAAATAAAAAAATACATATACTCACGCCTTTTTCCCTCCGGGGTAGGCAGAGATAACAGCCCGCCATCTGCTTCTGTCCTTACATACTCACGAGCTTTCTTCACTGTCATTAAACGTTTCTACAAGCCCGCCGGTTTCGAGTGCTTTTGGTCTGCCCCATTAATTTGATCAGTGTATGTTCTGCGAGGTTGACCCCGGCTTGCCTGCCCACTTAAATCTGCCTTATATAATTGGTGTGTCATTAATAATTTAGTTGAGGGTAACAAACCTTTTTAAATAACGGCAGGGACAGGCAGGATGTACAGTCCCTGGATTCGTTTGGCAGCAGACAAGGTTGGAAACAGACTTTTACTTAGCTAACCAGAAACCTTGTCCCCCAGCCGACTTGGTTACTTTTTGGTTGAGATCTCCTTGTTGTGAAATAGAAAACCGTTGTAAAAAATGATCCTGATACCCTGGTAAAAAATTATCCTGATATCCTGGTGGTAACGGCCAAGGCATTTCGTATCCCAATTAGGTATTTAGTTAAAGGATGCGGTGCCTTATTATATAAGGGGTGGTGGCAGCTAAGGTCGTGCTTGCTATCAAAGGGCTAAGGCTATAAAAGCTAAGGGCGCTGATTCGAACCCCGGCCACAACACTATCGACATGGACCTTTCCTACCTCAAGCTATTTTGCTTACCTGGAGGTGCATGCCCGTACTCGTAATTTCTGATCTAGTATTAGTTGGGGGTGGCGGGTGAGGCCGCCTGTCACCCCAGCAGAAGCAGGCCGGGACGGTGGGGCGACTAGCGCCCCTCCCCCAAACCAGGGCAAGACGGGGACACCGTGGTTACCAAACCCGAGGGGGCCATCTCGAAACCGGAGATGGCCCAGGGTCAGTCGGGGTGCGAGGGATATGCTCTATGGGCAACCTGACACCCCGGCGTCTGTAGACCCGAGACGGCGTGCGGTTTTAGTCGGTTCAAGCCCGACATAACCGCACCCGCTGGCCGGCGGGGGGGTATCCGAAGGGATTTCCGCACTAGAACTATATGGCCGTTCACAGCGTCCAGAACCCAAAATAATGGCCTGCGCGCGTTTTACATTGCGCACAAATCTTGCGACGAGCGATCCGCCTAACGCGTTGTTGGTCTACGAATTTACGTGTAACAGCAAACCGCGTCGTGTGCATGCTCAACGCAGCGACGGCTTCACAAATGTTTTTATCAATTTCAGTGGTAAATAACTAAATATTCTATGACATTCTACACAGCGCTTTCTAGCCCCAAAGTAAGCATAGTTTAACTAGCTTGTGTTATGGGTTCCACAATGCTGATAAACATACTTATATACTTTTTTTTTGTAAATATATACATATTATACATAGATATGAGCAGACCAATGCAAATAGACATATTAATTCATACAAATATATGCACTACCGCTACGTCACAGAGGCCGTCCTTAATAATCTTAGTCTTAATCTTTCTGCATAACCATCGCTTTAGAGATCAAAACTACACCTAATTACATTTCCTTGTACGATTTATTTCAGGCACGAGACGGTTCGGAGCGCGAACGTTGGGTGCGTTCACTAGAAGACACCATATCAAGGCACGGCAGACGCGAGCGGTGGTCGCGGTCCATGCCGGCGCCGAGGCACCGCCACGGTGACCTGGAGAGGCGGATCGCTGAGGCGGACGCCTATCTACAGATTATGATTGAACTAGTCAATGTAGGTAACGGATATCTTCAATCACCATCCTCCGAGTCTTTTCCTAACTCAGTTAGACGACCTCTAGACGACCTCTGGAGCATAGCGGTAGTGCGTTCTACTGCTAAGCCAGAGGTCGCGGGTTCGATTCCCGCTCAGTGCAAATATGTGTTCGCATTTTTCTGGGTGTTCTATGTGTAATATGTATTCATTTACACAAAAAAGTTTTCAAGTATATTTATCCGCATTCTAGAACCCATATGACAAGCTCTGCTTAGTTTGGGTCTAGATGGAGTTGTGTACTTTGTCCGACAATATATATTTATTTATTAGGGTCGGCTTTCAGTGTAACTATGAAACGGTCGATTTTCGATATTGAAGTGAAAACTTCTTTAGCGGCGTTGTGCACTTTTTTGTAATGGGGTTAAACTCGCGTCAGTAAACAGCCACGTGACCTGATCGTAAGACAACAAATATAGAAGCGCTAATTTCACACTGTACCTACAAACTTGGTGGCGCGTTCGTCTAATCAGTGGTCGTTGACTTCGTCAAGACTAAGATCGATTCCGACCGAGGCCCAAGAAACACTTTTTGTCATCAAATAACTTTTTGTAATATTTAGTCTATTTTGTGCCATAAGTCTATTAATATAAAATGGAAATTAAACAAAGTGCATCTATTAATGAAAAAAGTGACGAAGAAATAGCGAAAGATAAGGAGTGAGTACTTTATATTGGCGATGATGGTACTGGTAATAATGATGGTGAAAAAGTCGTTGAAATTATGGATGGAAGTTGATTTTTCTGAGAGATAAACTTTTTAATGTAAAATAATTGTAATAGTTCTGAAGTGTTAAATTTTTAATGTAACATAAATTGTCATGTTTGTGTACGATAGCGCAATAAATGAATATTGTAGGTTCCCACATAAATGATAGTACTTTTATACTGATAACTAAAGCAATAAGTGCAAAATTATTCCCTAACCATTCCAAAATATCAAAAATGCACAACGTTAATATTCAAGTTTTCACTTCAGCCGGCACTCCCGGAGTGCAATCCGTCGTTTTTTTTTCAGTGAAGCGACTGCCATCTGATAGGCCAGGTCAATCTTCAATGCTTTTGAAATTAATAATCAAACCGAAGTCAATAATAAATATCAACGATTCGTTTGTCATCCAATATGGTAATAAAGTGAAATTTGCTAAACTTTAGTAACTGAAATTACTAATATTCCTCCTTACCCCTCCAGGTAAACTAAATTGCTTGTGCTAGGAGTGGGTTCACGTCGGTAGTGTAATAGACAGGATTCGAATCCGAGACCTCTCGATCGTAAAGTTGACTCGTTAACCTCTACCGACGACGCTTCTATGCGCTACTATTAGTAGCATTCAAAAATTAAGGTAGACTAATGGTTAGCCATAACACCTACAAGCAAGAACTCACTCATAACAAGCAATTTAGCTTAGCTATAAGAAAGAAAAGAAATAATAAGAATACACGAAATTCCAAGTATGGAATGGAGGGTAGATTTAAAATCCGTCTAAACGAATAAATACTATTGAGGTGTCTGTTTGTAATATTAAAATAATATCTTTTGTACAAAAAAATTGTCTGTCTGTTTGATTTGTCTAATCTCGCAAACGGTGAGTCCATTTTGACGGGACTTTCACTGGCATATACCTGATTTTATAAGACGTAAAAGCATATTTATTTTAGAAAAATAAATAACAGCTAATAGGGATATAGAATGTTTAACGATAATTTCCTGAACGGGCTGCCCGGCACGAATATATTCCATTGATTTAATTTTGTCCTACGAAGGGAAAATTCCTAATGTATTGTTAACCTATTCACCCTGGTGGCGAAATAGAGGAAAAATAGTTCTACTTCTACGTTCCCAGGTAGAACGGCTGAGTGGGACACGTGGGATAATGTGTGTGTTTATGTATGTACAGTACACCCTTCTTCAACAATCAACATTTCTTTACAGAAAATGAATATAAGGGTAGCAGAATTAGTGGATCCGCATGAAAAGAGTAAAGGACAAGTTATATTAGACCATTCCAATGTAAGTAAGGAAAACCTTTTGTTTATAACATTACGCCGGTATTTTTTAATATTATCCCACGGTGATTGCCTCATAGAGGGAAAGTAAATATGACATTTGAAGGGAAATGTAACATTTCAATGGATTTAAATGACGTTAAAGATTGTTAATAAAGTATTAATATATTATTAGTAAGGTATTTGTCCCATTGAGTTTACAAGTTTTAATTTCATGGATTTGCTTTTATTTGATTGACCATGTGTGTTAGAGAGATTTGATCCTTATGACTGACCCTATCGATTGATGCAATAAAAGTACAGGCCGTTATTTTTTCAGATATTAGCCGGTTCGATTACCTCGGAATTAGATTTTCGAAACTCTTTGAATGCAGTTTAAATTGTTTTCAATCAAAATGAAGTCGCCTTTCAGTGAAATTGTCTATCTACATTATTTAAGATACTTTCCCTCCATGTGGCATCGCCGTTGGACGCTGTGTATAATCCTCGCCGTGTCTGAAAGCGATTCCGTCATTTGAATGGATTGTGGCTAGCACGAGTGTGACTTGCCAAGCCAAACTTTTTTTCAACAATGCGGCTTCATGGCGCACAATAGAGCTGTCGCAGAGGAATTGTAGGTGTTCGTGTATGAGGATTTTAAGCGACTTTTGCAGATATGACGTATCTAGATCTTCTAAACGGAGCTGCTTATACCTATCGAATTTTCGGCAAACAGTGGAGCGCCATTCTGAGCGCTGCACTGCGAATGTCTCCCATCGGTTGCTTTAGCTTTACCACCCATGTAAAACGTTTGCGCAAAGAAGCAAACAAACACACGTTTTACTTGACAGTAAGCGTTTACCGTGACCTGTGAACATTTGCAACACTCGGTCACTCGTTTATTGTTGAAGTGGAATGGAAAAGAGGAGAAAACCAACAAACCAAACAGGGTCGGGCCAACTACTCAATGGTATCAAACTCAGTCCGTTAACGATAAAGAGACCGCTTTGCAAAACCAAAGCAAGTCGCTTAGCCGAACTTTCACAATACAAATTACAAGCGGGGCACTATAATACAGGGGTTGAGCCTATTGCCGTATTGATACTTAATTTTTTTTTTTTTACAAAGGGCTATAGGCTCAATAATTGTAATTTTGTTAATATTTAAAGTTTCAGCGCCAAAACTCGCACTTTGAACCCGGAGGTCTCTCGCTCTTCGTTTTAATAGTCTGTTTTGGCTTTTACGGTAGTGATTGCCGTCTGACCTCTGAACTTCGAAAGGAAAGCCTGTACCAGGGCCTCGTTCATCAATCAGCCAGTGTACCGGCTCGCAGCTGAGGTAGCCTTGGACCGGAAGATCTCGTGCCCCATATACACCCTCAATCCTTATTGATAATTTCTATTAACACGTTCCTAACCGTGTTTTTATATTTCAGGCCATGTTGGACAACATAAAACATTCCATAGTACTGCTTCAAATAGCTAAGGTAAAATGACAATATCATTAAATTACATAATTTAGTACTATGACTTATGATCAATATGGGCGCGTGGAGACAGTCAATATATAAGGTGTCACAAAATTAGGTCTCTGAATTTGGTGAGATGACTCGGTATCGACAAAATATGTATTTGAAACAAAAAAAAAATATCGGGTAAAATAAAAAAATATATAAAAATGAAAAAAAAAACACCACCAGCGACCAGCGTCACGTGACGCGACGAGCACACGTGACGCTGGTCGCGATTTAGGTATTTCCCACACATCCGCTTGGAGAATACTGCGAGGAGATGGACTGCATGCCTACCACGTGCGTCACGGGCTCGTCGCGTCACGTGACGCTGGTCGCTGGTGGTGTTTTTTTAATTTTTATACTTTTTTTATATATATTTTTTTTTTTTACCCGATATTTTTTTTTGTTTCAAATATATATTTTGTCGATACCTAGTCATCTCACCAAATTCAGAGACCTAATTTTGTGACACCTTATATATCACGATTCTATCGATAATATTGATGTGCAAACGCGATACTATTGATTTGCAAACAAACGCGATTGGTCCCTGTACCGGATCAGGATATTGGATGGCAATATTGACTGTCTCCACGTGATGCACCTATGTCTTGGAACAAACAACCTAGTTTTAATAAGTTCCATACAACTTTTGTGTACCTATCAGATTTATTTTCTAGTGCATGTTATCTAGCTTCTAAAATAGTGAAGGGTTCATAAATTTATATCTGGGGTAGTCGTAACAACCTACCATTAGTAGGTTGTTACGACTACTCCAGATATAAATTTATGAATCTGGGGTAGTCGTAACAACCTACTAATGAAGTTTTAATACAGGGTGTTTAAAAACGCTTGTTAAAAAAAGTTTACATACCAATATTAACGAATTTGGATATCGAATCGATATTCAAGATTTGAATTTTATATCGAATACGTTTAGAAATTCAACTAATATAATTTGAAATTAATCGAATGCGATTCGAAAGTTATTTCGAACCAATAAAGGTGCTACTATTAAAAATAGTAGATATATATCAAACACCGCTAACACACATATGGCTTTGTAATTCTCTAGTGTCGTTGCCCTCGGATAGTCTACCGCCCGCGGCTTAGCTTACGTGATATATCGATATCACCCCACTTTTTTCGTCGTGGGCTAGTTAAAACTAACCCAAGTTCTTCGCTTTCTGCTATCAAGGTACCCTGTTAAGTTTCACATATGAATTAGTTCATTAGTTGTTCATGAAACGATACAGGGTGATTTTAAAATCGTTTAGTTAATTGATGTCGTGTGATCAATTTGTGACGAAACTAAATTTGTAACTAACACAAAATTGAGAACTTACTGCCACTGCCCGAATCGCTCTTTCTCGCTGAACATCCATTGTTGTAATTAATATCTAGAAGTTATTGTAGACAGGAGGGTGAACTGAAGAAAATGCGTGAAATGAGAGGAAGGTGAAATGAAAGAATGTGTAAGCGTGTTGAAATTTAGACGTAATTGGCTTCATATAGAAAATTTGATGACACTGCCCATTACACAGAAACTAAGAGCTGATATGACAGTACTTTAGCACTTTTAATTTTATTTTACGCAACTTACATTAGATTTTATTTGGTCACATGGTCAAATTGTTATTCGTAAAAAAAGTCACCCTGTATATCGCAACACATTAGGAAGTACCCACATTGATATAAAAATATATAAATACACTATTGACTGCTAGGGAGTATACCTATTTTAGTTATAATTCAGGAACCATGTATATACATTCCTGAATTAGTATATATGTAGTATAGTATAGTTTAGATTTCATTTGTTTTAAGTGACTAGAGGTACTTATGTATATAGAGATACCTTAATTAAGTAAAAGGATAGCCAATCATACGCGCTTTACCGTGAACAGTCGCCTTCAGAAGTAGCTGAATAGTAACAAATTTAATAACGATCATTACATTACGTTGAAACAAATCAATAAATAACTTGATACTCTGCGCCTGATAGAAAATATTCTACTCGCTCTGGAGCGGCGATCTTAAACTTTAACTGGTTCAAAACAAAAGTAGAAAAGTATCCTAAACACGTTTGAAAAAAAAAGAACTAAGAGTATTATAGATATCGTGGCAAAAGTTCCAATGAGGTAAATTGTCAATTGGAAGAAATGGGACATGATATGGAAGCAAAAAAAACAAGGTCTGCAATTCATTCTGCTGTTGCAAATATTGAGCGAAGCTATTTCACCCGAACTTTTTCTAACGGTGATAATTCCTCAATGGCTAGTACGATTTTCGTATTTCTTTTTTTGTCTTGTGTATATGAACATATTACTTAATTTAATACCAATCGCGTGAATGAGGCTTTTTTGTTAATTGAGAAATCATATTTTAATTTTTTTTTCCGGTGATTCACCGTGGTACTGTGACGTCTGGGGTCTGGCGTCACAACTCCTCGTGTTAATTAAATGATAACACAAGTAATTATATTTTAAATAGCATTTATTTTTCACGTAAAACTTCTATAACGCGTTTGAGGGGATTTTACGCGAGTTTATTTTAACTTTAATATGCGAACTGAAGAGGGCCGCGGATTCTGCTCAGAGATTGAGCCTACGATCACTTTGCTTGGAACTCTCTTCGTACGGCGGGTCGAGGCCGGAGCCCCCGGTCATCCGCTGTCACCAACTTGTCCGCCAAACCAATTGTTTTTCCTATTCTCATTTTATATTTAAAATAAATTTATTTTTAATCACTGACGCATGATGGCCAGGGAATTAACTGTAGTGTTCGAACGAGGTCGGACATTACAGTACACATGCATTTTTAATTACATAGCCTATGTCCTTCCCATCAGTAACATCTTTGCTTGTGTGAAATTTCATTATAATCGGTTCAGCCGTTTGGGAGGTGAAGAATGTCTAACGAAATACATGAGTCGTCTAAAAGAGAGCTTCACTCTTTCAGAGCTTCGCTCAGTAAACTTTACATTTTTCATTGTATGATTATTATTTTATATGAAGTTTCAGAGCTAAGAGGATCGGTACCTTAAAATGTGTTAAGCTAATAACCGAGGGCGACTGAACCTATGTATCAGTTACAGACCTACTATTCTGATGGACTTTACGAAGTAAAAATAATATATAATATAAATAACATAACTTAACGCCTGTATCCCCGAAGGGGTAGGCAGAGGTGTATTACGCACCCACGATTCGCCAGTTATGTTAAGGTCCCAATGTAATAGGGGGCGAGCCTATTGCCATCTACCAGGCACATTATTAAGCGAGCGATAATTAACATTTATTAATGCACACATAACTACGAAAAGTCAGAGGTGTGTGCCCGGGGCAACTGGGGATCGAACTCGAGACTTCGTCTCAGTAGTCCGTTACGTACGCCACTGGGTTATCGCCGAATAAAATAATAATTGTGTAAAATAGTATCGAGAGTAGATGTTTAGTGTAAAGTTATATCAATAGCGATAGTATTAATAGTTGTTTCCAATTATACACGGCAATAAATTCATATACGATCCTGATAAAGCACGTAGATACAGGCAATTTTTAAGTTCGTGTATTGCTTTATGTTAGATATTATTGTTATGATTCAAATATGTAAATAACTTTTTTACTATATTTTGGTTACTTGATAAAAATAATGGCAACACCGAAGGCGACATCTGTTTTGTTTGATCAATAAAACTACTACAAATTGGATTACACTTCAAATTGGAATGTGTAACGGAAAAACCGTTAGAACGAAATACTTAGGTGAAGATTACGTTAAAATTGAAAGTTGAACATAAATGCTTATTGAATTATTCACAGAAATTCCGTATAGTTCTGTACAGAAGTATATCATGCGATTATACGACTTAAAACGTCATTAGAATTAAGTTTAATTTTATTAATACGTTGATTTTTGTTGCAGAATACTGTTAATCCTGTCAATGGTATATACCAGGGCCCTACTAATCCTTCCCAATCACATATCAAACAAGGTACGTGTAATGACTACAGATAGGTAAATAAGCATTATTAACATTTTATCAATTTCCCCGAATGCAAAAAACATTCTCACTGTCATATCTTTGAGTAAAGCCTATGCACACAGATTCAGTCGGCTCGCATTCAAAACACGATCGAAAGACGTTGCATTTGGGTACCATGAAGTTAAATCGGATTTCTTCTCCCTTGACTGCCAACGTTGGCGACCCCGACGTACTATTAGAAATCACACACCCCTCTCCTATACAAAACTAGTGTCCGATCAGTGAAGAAGTATACGGGTATCAAAATTAGTTCTGTTTATGAAATATTTTGATAAATAAATTTAAAAAATTACCCCACAAAAACTGCAATAAAATTTAGGTCAACGAGGAACCTTGCGTGACAACACAGGAGGGTTTGGTGGTGCAGTCAGCGGGGGGCAGTTTTGTGCCCCATTGTTAAATATTATTAATTTTTTTTGTGGTGTTGTCACATTCTTAGATAGTGATGGCATTTCAAATTATAATAATACATTTTTTTTTTTTTTTCAATATGGTTATATATTTATGATACGTGTATGTAATGGTGACCCTCTTTCCTGAGACTTTACCTTCAGCTTACCATCAGGCGAGGTGAAGTCAAATTGACGTGTCCTAAATATAAATTTGTGCCCCTACTGATCGGACACTAGTTTTGTTACATAGTGTATAGAGGCGCTTGCAGAAATACAATGCGCCACCACTCTGAGACTGCTTCTGCTAGGGCGACAGTTTGTCCCCCAGGACGGCAATCGTTACCTACCTTACGGACTAGAAGAGAACGTTTTCGCATAAGAATATAAATATTTTTTATGAAACAGACCCCGAGCTGTCACCGCGCGTGGAGATGGGCTCGGAGTGTCGCGAACTGAACACGCCGACCCACCCTCTACCGCCGCTAGAAGACTTAGACGCCCCCAGTAAGTTACTATTGAACCTGTCTTTAATAACTAGACTAGCCATGATTTTGTATTTCGTATTGCTTACGTTTTATCTCTAAATAATTGAAAACTGAATCTACGGAAACCAAACTAGAATTAAAAGATCTATACACCGTGTTTTTATAATAGTTTTGGTGTCGAAGTAGAGTATAGATGTAGTACATTGAAAAGTTACATTTGGGGTTCCGTTTTTAGAGGACGCAATTTAATTTTTTTAATGTGTGGAGGGTCAGTGTAAAGCTAAAACCAAGTTTGCAGGGTCGCCACCCTTGTCCCACGGCCGCCATCTTGAAAACAGGGGTTGAAATGGTTTTTACGATATATCTCTTAAACTATCTATCTGATAAAAAAAAATTGTTACTATTTTTTATTGCAAATTAAATTCTCTACAATTTGGTTCAGTAACTTTTGTTTTTTTTTTTTTGTTATTTTAATTTTTTAAATTATTAATTTTGCAATATTATTAATAATTAATTATTGACTCATTTCCCCACCACCCACGAGGTAGATACTGGTGATAAGATTTAAATTTCGAGCGTGTACAGCAGAGGCAGTTATAGCGAAGAGGGAGACAAGCGCTCGTGAGAGTTGAGAAGTGAGAATGCGCCTCAGGCATGCGTTTGTAAATGATTTGCCTTTCGTTGCAACTCGTAGTATTTAATTCGAACGAGTGAAAAATATTATAAATAATAATAATAAAATACTCTACGACATTCTACACAGCGCTTTTTAGACCCAAAGTAAGCACAGTTTAACTGGCTTGTGTTATGGGTTCCAGCATGCGGATACATATACTAATATTTTATTTTTTGTAAATACATACATATTATACATAGAAAAACCCAGACCAATGCAAATAGACATATTCATGCATACAAATATTTGGACTGAGCGGAAAACGAACACGCGTCCCCTGTCGTAGCAGTCGAGTGCACTACCGCTACGCCACAGAGGCCGTCATTATCAGAGTGCCTAGTGCGAGTTCTGTTTAATTCGTCTCACAAAAACGTGTGTATACGTGAAGATTATCTTGTATGGGAATTTAAACAGTGTAACCTAGATGATAAAGAATAGAATACGATACAATCGATACAGAGTCATCTAGCGACAAACGCGAGAACTAGGTTAAAATTACAAATTTCTCATACAAAATGAACGCCGTTCGCCTTTGTCGCTAGATGACTCTATATCGATTGTATCGTATTCTATTCTTTATCATCTAGGTTGCACTGTTTAAATTCCCATACAAAATAATCTTCACGTATACTCACGTTTTTGTGAGACGAATTAAACAAAACTCGCACTAGGCACTCTGTTATTCCAACCAATCGTTTGGCTATTTTTAAGTTTTACTATTATTTAATCTTAACGTAGATTAAACTTCAAAACGACGATAAAATCACGGTGTTTAGGTCTTTTTTTAATTATCTTTTAATAGTAGTGTCTTTTCTGTACACATTTTATTTCGAAATAATTGACACGCATTATTTTATATCCCACTAGCTGACCCAGCAGACTTCGTACTGCCTCAATCGAAAACAACTTCCATATTTATTCACCTTCTCTTGATTTATTTTCCTAGGTCCCCTGTGTGGGGCAGAGGGCGTCCACAGTGACTCGCCATCTCGTCCTGTCTTGGGCTTCATGTTTCACCTGCGACCACGTCTTGCCGATCTTCTTGATGTCGTCAGTGATGGAGCGTCGCCACGTGTGCTTGGGACGACCACGCTTTCTTCTGCCTTGAGGGTTCCAGTCCAATGCCTGTTTAGGAATTTGGTCTGGGGATCTTCTCAAGGTGTGGCCGATCCAGTTCCACTTGCGGCGCTTTATCTGCTGTTCGACAGAACCTTCTCTGGACCTCCATAAATAATTCAAGACCAAAATTAGCCAAATCGGTCCACCCGTTCTCGAGTTTTAGCGAGACTAACGAACAGCAATTCATTTTTATATATAAAGAAGATAACAAAATTCCGAAGACTGTCTTTTATCTGTCGTTGGTCACCTGGCATGAGTTTAAGCCTGCGTTTATGTTATGTAGGTACACACCACGAATATATTAGTGATATTGCTTTTTAAAATATTCCATATACACAGGAATGTCCCTGCTGGTACCGGACACTTCATACTCGTCTTCCGAAGGAGAGGATGATTTCTACGACGCTGACGACGAACCAGCGCACACGCCGCAACCGGGGCCCAGGTTAGTGGTGCTCAACACTTTTATTTTTTACTTCTTTTCTTTTCTTCTTTTTGTGGAAACTAATAAATAAGTAGCCTATCATCAAAATGTTTCAAAAGGTATTTTAGAAGGCATTTCATTTTGCGCACCAAGGATGAACAGCGTCAACTTGAATAGCAACGATGCTATTTTTTATTCCCATCTAATAACACTAAGAATTCGGAGTGTTACTGATTGGGAAAAAAAAGTGTAAGTAATAGTGTGACACGATGGGAATTTTTGTCCCAGGTTGGGACACACGGGTAACAGTGTTAATCGTTTGGGTGGTATGGGATGGTAATAAACCATGATTATCCTATTTTTCCAATAAAATTCGATGTTCGATTGCAGAACTTGTAAAAAATCTTGTCTGTGATCATCGGAACGGGACTCCCGACTTAAAGGGAGATCCCTCCAACCAGGCAAGGTAATCACGAGTGGGCCGCTGCCTTTTTTGTATAAAAATATGATATTATCAATATCAGTACTAAAATAACACGGTACTATTCAGTCAGTAGTTTCTCAATAATTCTGTTAGTTGTCGTTAGATGGCGCTGTTACAATTAAAATCGTGAACTGACGGTAATCTGCTTCGGAATCGTCTTAATTCCGTAATGCGGGATCAGTAGTTTCTTAGTAGTTCAGCTTGCTGTCACTAGATGGTGCTGGTAAAAATGAGATCGTCAACTGAAAGTATACTACTTGCAAATCGTCTTAATTTGTAAAAGTTAAGTGTTACAAAAAAAAAAAAAGAGAAAATTTGTAACGAAGACTTTGTATTTAGAAAGGCTTTGAGCCGGATTCCACCAAAACACCTCTAAGAATACATATATACTTATTTATAATTTTTTTGTATGTAAACTTTATTTTCTATTGCTATCACACACACGTATATACCGTTTTCCTATTTAACAAGACACGATCTCCTCCCACCGGTTTGCTGGAAGAAATTTCTTTAAGATTTAAGCAGTACCAATGTTCTTTATATTAGCAAAAGTAAAGTAGTAAAAACGGATTAACTAGGAACCTTTTTTTCGTGCGGAAATCCCCTCGGATACCCCGCCGGCCAACGGGGGCGGTTATGTCAGACTTGAACCGACTAAAACCGCACGCCGTTCGGGTCTACAGACGCCGGAGTGTAAGGTCGCCCATAAAGCATTTCCCTCGCACCCCGACTGACCCTGGGCCATCTCCGGTTTCGAGATGGCCCTCTCGGGTAGTTCTATGTACCTACAATAGAGAAAAAGCAAGCAAGCCGATCTTAACTGGACTCAAGCAAAAGTTGAGTAGACACCAGCCTAAATAACAGGTTTTTAGGGTTCCGTTGCCAAATGGCAAGAAACGGAACCCTTATAGATTCGTCATGTCTGTCTGTCTGTGTCCGTATGTCACAGCCATTTTTTTCCGAAACTATAAGAACTATGCTGTTGAAACTTGGTAAGTAGAAGTATTCTGTGAACCGCATTAAGATTTTCACACAAAAAAAGGGAAAAAATCAATAAATTTTGGGGGTCCCGTACTTAGAACTGAAACAAAAATTTTTTTTTCACCAAACCCGTGTGTGGTATCTATGGATAGGTCTTCAAAAATGATATTGAGGTTTCTAATATCATTTTATTCTAAACTGAATATTTTGCGCGAGAAACACATCCAAAGTGGTAAAATGTGTGCCCCCCCCCCCCCCCTGTAACTTCTAAAGTAAGAGAATGATAAAACTAAAAAAAATATATGATGTACATTACTATATAAACTTCCACTGAAAATTGGTTTGAACGAGATCTAGTAAGTAGTTTTTTTTTAATACGTCATAAATCGTAAACCGCATTTTCCCTTCATTCAACCAACTCAAATATAAAAATTTTACTTGCTGCTACGGAACCCTTCATGGGCGAGTCCGACTCGTACTTGGCCGCTTTTGTAAAGAAAATGCCATAAAATGAAATAAATTCTAATTTTGACTGCAAACCACACCTTTTACAGTATTAAACGGCTAGTTCCACTACAAGCAACTTCTCATTACGCTCACTTTAAAACGACTCAAGAATTTAATTTAACATTCGCGCTGCATCTCACCAAATGCATTCGTTATAACAACGTTAAAGTTCGTGAACCTCTCCAAGGAGAGCGAGGAATGTCGTTAAACCCTCACAACCTAGTTCTGTTCCTGGTAACCAGTGCATATTGTATGCGATATGCATGCTGAATGTAAGTTCGAAATATGTGATAACATGTTTGAAGGCAGTTACATATATTATGCATATGCAGGTATGACGTTGTTATTTTTATTATGATTTGATATTTTTAACAGTGATAAAATTAAGCGATGTGGTTTTTGAAATAAAACTATTTTTAACGGATTTCATCGCGACTTATAAAAATTTCGTGACAAATTCCCAGTAAGGTACATTTAACTACCCGAGGGGGCCAACCACCCGAGGGGGCCATCTACCCGAGGGGGCCATCTCGAAAATGGAGATGGCCCAGGGTCAGTCGGGGTGCGAGGGATATGCTCTATGGGCAACCTTACACCCCGACGTCTGTAGACCCGAGACGGCGTGCGGTTTTAGTCGGTTCAAGCCCGACATAACCACCCCCGCTGGCATGCGGGGGGGTATCCGAAGGGATTTCCGCACGAAAAAAAAAAGGTACATTTAACTCGTGCGAGGGATATGCTCTATGGGCAACCTTACACCCCGGCGTATTAAGACCCGAGACGGCGTGCGGTTTTAGTCGGTTCAAGCCCGACAACCGCCCCCGCTGGCCGGCGGGGGGGTATCCGAAGGGATTCCGCACGAAAAAAAAAAGATACACCTAACTCGACTCGGAATTCAAACACCGAACCTCCGATCGCACGCAAATGTAAGCCACGGGAGCAATGACCTCATTCAACCTTATATTATAACCTTGACTACTTTATCCAGTCACTTATTCGGATTTCGCGAAGATCGAAGCACACGGCTGTTTTTAGGTCATGCGAGCGAGGCTACTCCTGAACCAATCAGTCAATGAACTGTGTAATACATTTCGCTAAGGAACGACGGTGACAGACGATATTTTAAATAAGTGATGGAAGTAATTCATGTTTCTTAATGAAAATGCTGTTTGACTACATATTAATATAATTAACTAGCAATGCCCGCGACTTCGTCCGCGTGGACTTAGATCTGAGTTTTAATTTTTTCGCGGGGTACCCTAATTCTTTTTCTTTAATTAAAGTATTGTAATATTAGGTCTTTACCTATGAAATTGCTATGTATATATATATATATATATATATATATGCATTGTTATGTATGAAAAAAAAAACGATTTTTTTTTCATTTTTTATTTGTATTAATCGAAGTAATTACCCATGCAATCAATGCATCTTTGCCAACGCAGCGGCAGTTTATTGATGCCCTTCTTAAATAAATCAGCTGGACGGGAGGCAACAAATTCTTCAAAGGCATTTGTACTGCCTCTCGGGCACAGATTACTAAATAGTATTTCTTTCCCGCCAAGAAGTTATCCAAATTCTGGAAAAAGTAGTAGTCTGTAGGTGCAAGGTCTGGTGAGTATGGCGGATGACGGAGAGCTTCCAACCCCAGTTCTTGCAACTTGGAGACCGTCTGCTGTGCAGTATGAGGTCGCGCATTGTCGTGCAGGAGCAGCGCAGACGAGCGATTGACCAATGCTGGTTGGACATGTGCCAGCTTCTCCATCATTGTATTCAGTTCTTCGCAGTACCCCGTTTGGTAAGAAGCTGTGATGAATCACACCGGCGCTAGACCACCAAACAGTGACCATCACTTTTCTAGGGGTAAGTTTTCGTTTAGGGCATTGTTTAGGTGCTGAACCAGGATCCAACCAACTTGCTGAGCGCTTGCGGTTATCAAACAGAATCCATTTTACATCGCAAGTAACAATGCGTTTCAAAATTCCTTCATTTTTGTGTCTGTTGAGCAATGCAAGGCATGTCTCGACGCGTTCTTCGCGCTGGCGATCATTGAGTTCGTGGGGCACCCATTTGTCAAGGTTTTTTACCTTGCCAATTTGACGCAAATGGACCAATAATGTTTTGACGCTAACGTCGAAAGCTGCTGCTAATTCAGCCGTAGATTGTGTACCATCGGCTTCCACAATCGCCTTTAATTCGTCATTGTCGACCAAAGTCTTCGGACGACCGCGAGGTTCATTTTTTATTTAACACGAAAAATAAATAGAATTAATATTTAGAATGATCATCATCATCATAAACCTATGCTAGTCCACTGCTGGACATGGGTCTCCCCTAATGAGCGCCATAAATAGAAAGACTTAATGTATATCTATTACTACTACATACTAAACTAGCAGTTTGGAACAAAAATTGAAATCAACTATGAGTGGTTCTAAATATTTAATAACCTCACTAAAGTGAAGAAAGGTTTTGTTTTGACAGATCATACTGAATACTAAAATATAATTTAATAACAGTTTTTTTTTCTAATCGAATTAAAAGCGCGAAAGGAGCGGCGATAGCCCTGTGGCGTAGGTACGTAACGGACTGATGAGACGAGGTCTCCAGTTCGATCCCCAGTCGCCCCGGGCACACACCTCTGACTTTTCGTAGGTATGTGTGCATTAATAAATGGTAATTATCCGGTAGATGGCAATAGGCTCGCCCCCTATTACAATGGGACCTTAACATAACTGGCGAATCGTGGGTGTGTAACACACCTCTGCCAACCCCTTCGGGGATACAGACGTGAAGTTATGTTATGAATTAAAATCACGCGTTTTGAAAACGTAGCGTTACTGAATTGGGCCCCAGATGTGAAAATGAAGTGAACTTCTAATGTGCAATTAGTAGTTTAGTAAAAACGTTGGAAATATATTCGCGGTATTACGCGGTAAATCATACAACATCAATAATGTGTATCCGCAAAAAATGAGGCCCCTTTTCTGTAATAGGGTCCAGCTGTTTGGCGCTTGAAACTGTGGTAGGTTTAATGCTGAATTTAGAACTACCAGTGCTACGGGAACAGTACTCCACGCGGACGGAGCCGCGGGCTACAGCTAGTAAATACATAAACTATGACGCAAATGCTATTGTGTTAAAGATTCACAATAACATTTATAACAACTACAAACCGAGATATTTAATACTGTACACTTCACAATATTTCTAAAGAGCACAATGACAGGTGCTTTCATATTGCTACTTTCACTTTTACACAATACAATCGCATGACATGCTCCGTGCTCAGTCATAATGATGATATGCCTATTATGTAGAAATGCCGAGCTGCAACAGGTATCTCTTTACCCAGGGATACAGTTTCGAATGCCGTCCTTGCAACGCACGCTGCTGCGAATTATTTTTCCACTGCCTCACAGGTTTGAAAGCTCGTGGACTCGAATGAAATAGTCGCGAAAGACGCTGTTTCGAAATACATTTTCACTGCCTCATACGCTCGAGTATATAGTCACGAAATCCATCTTTCCGGACTAGGGGTTCCTACTCTGTTGGGTCACAGTTCTAACCTAACCTAACCCAGAAGCGCATGAGCTTTCGACTTTCGAACCTGTGAGGCAGTGGAAAAATAATTCGCAGCAGCGTGCGTCGCAAGGACGGCATTCGAAACTACATACGACTCGGGTTTAACGGTTTACGGAATTAGGTTATAGCATTATACGATTATGCTATAACCTAATTCTAGTCTCAACAGACATAACACATACATAACTTCACGCCTGTATCCCCGAAAGGGTAGGCAGAGGTGTATTACACACCCACGATTCGCCAGTTATGTTAAGGTCCCAATATAATAGGTGGCGAGCCTATTGCCATCTACCGGGCACATTATTAAGCGAGCGATAATTAACAACCATTAATGCATACATAACTACGAAAAGTCAGAGGTGTATGCCCGGGGCGACTGGGGGATCGAACTCGAGACCTCGTCTCAGCAGTCCGTTACGTACGCCACTGGGCTATCGCCGCTTTTCTCAACAGAATAACACAATAACTCATTTGCAATTAGCTGAGCTATGATGCATTAGCATGCGTAAGCATAATGTTCTTATGCTTTCGTTTGAGCAAACATTATTCACAAATTAATCTTACTTACTTAAATACATACTCAGGGGCTATCTCGTAACCGGATATGGTCCTGGGTCAGCTGGGGTGTGAGGGAAATGCCTTATTACCTGACACACCGGCGTCTGAAGACCCGAGACTGCGTGCGATTTTAGTCGGTTCGCATCCGACATAACCACCCTAGCTGGCCGGCGGCGGGAACCAGGGGGATTTCCGAACGAAAAAAAGGGCACTCTTCCTCCAGGATAATGGCATTTACTGTCCTTACTTACATTGACGAACGTCCTCTACTGTCAGTAAAAAGTACGAAGTCCAAATCTATACGATTGGGGTAATAATACCTTGAACTTTTCAAACAAAATATCAAATTTTTTAATCGATACTAATAAACATACTTATTCCTAGAGGTGTCGGTAAAACTCAGAACCCCACAAAAATCCCACGAAAAACTCAGGAACCCCACGAAAAAGACCAAATTAACCTCGCTGTGGTTTCCTGTGGCATCGCCGTAGGGCGCCCTGTATATGGAACCATAACTCCGCCCCAAATTCTCATTATCAAACAAATCACCCCAAGGAACTATACGACGTATTTATTACACGGCCAAAATGAGAGCAAACACGCCCTAGCTCGTTATCGCAGCCGAACTTCCATTTACCCTTAGTTCAGTCGCGTGACTTAAGCAATAGGTCTATGACCTAACGCAGACCGAAATATGTGTCCGATTTCCGCACGAAAAAAAAAACAAAAAAAGGTACTAGGTTTCTACAGTTTTAAAGGACTAGTGAATAGAAAGTGCAACCTTGTGAATATGGACTTTGAGTAGATTTTACCGGATTGTTCATCGACTTTTGCTAAAAATGCTTGCTGACTTTTGCTAAAGATTCAATTACATTTTTAAGCAATTAGTATGCTTATTTTTCCTATAGATTTCGATCGGAAAAAAATCGGCGGAGTAATCAAAAAACAATGTTTAAATATGATTGTAAATACATCAATCATACGTTGTTTCCATAGTTCGCAAGAATTCGGTAGATGGCTACAGTGTCGCCTTAAGACGTATATAATAAATCGGAGAATTTCGAATATCTGGGACGTGTCTGGATAGCTCAGCTGGTCAGAGCATTCCCCCTGTAAGGGACTGGTCGCGGGTTCAAGTCCCGTTCTACATGTTCTCTTTTTCCGATCTAAATCTTTATAAAAAGTAAGCATACAAAATGCTTAAAAATTTAATTGAATTAATTAGGCGGAGTCATCAAAAAACAATGTTTAAAAATGACCGTAAAGTTATTCATTGTTTCCATAGTTCGCAAGAATTACGGTAGATGGCTCCAGCGTCGCCTTAAGACGTATATAATATATCGGAGAATTCCGAATGTCTGGGACGTGTCTAGGTGGCTCAGTTGGTCACAGCATTCCCCCTGTAAGGGACTGGTCGCGGGTTCAAGTGCCGTCCTAGATGTTTTCTTTTGTTAAAGATGTTTGCCGGTAGATATCTGTTGCTAGTATAGGCTGGATGCGAAAAGTTGAGATTGGCGCAAATTGGTGGTTAGAGGCCTACGCCCAGCAGTGGCAGTGAACTGCGATAGGCTAATTGATTGAAGCAAGAGTGAGATTGATTCACATACGAATACAAAGATATAGCGTAAATGAAAGACATTTTATTTAAATTTTTTTATTTATTTATTTATTTATAGCAACTACATGTATATCTTACGAACTAACACATTGTCCCACAAAACCGTACAAACAGTTTGACAGTTTAATAGAAGATAATGTATTAATATACCTAGTAAACTGGCTGATACCCGCAGCTCCGCCCGCGCGGAGGTTAATGATCGTTTTTTTGTTATATCTCCGGTTCTACATAACCAATTGATAAATTATTATGTTAAACTACTGATGACTACTACTATTGATGATTATTAAAATGAAACATTTGGCAGATTTTAAGTCTGCCCAAGATCTTTCTAAGAGAAAAAACCGCATCAAAAGCGGTTCAGTAGTTTTTGCGTCAATCGCAAACAAACAGATTAAAAAAATAAATTTTGGTTTTAATATTGTTACATATTGTACAAATGTGGTTACAAATTTTATATCTAACTAAACTAAACTAAATAAAACTAAAATAAAATAAATAATTAAAAGAAACTTAAACCTAAAATGCATGATGGAATTCCTCCGCATCGCATGCCTCCTGTGGTAACGTGGTATATATATATGAATGATTCTGAACACAAATATATATATACATATGTATATTTGTGTTCAGAATCGTTCATTTAACATAGACTAAGTTTTTTTTAAATATCTCCAATTTACAAACACAAATAATTTACAAGTATAGATTGAGAGCCAGCTGACAAATTTCTCCGTGCAATCAACCCACGTTTACCCTTTGAAGTGGCGAACACTCTATAGTGATTAAGATTGCACGTGTCGCTCAACACCTACACCCACACGATAGAGAAAATAACAAAGGTTACTTAAATATTGATCAAACTGTCAACCGATAGAAAGTTTCCCGTTTGATCCCGGTTGCAGATCCCGGGACCCCTTGAACCATTTATTTATTTGACTAATTTTCAATATTACGCGAGCGACTGTCGTCTGATCTCCCAACCCCGAGGGGAAGACCAGCCCCAGAACCTCGTCCATAGTTCGACATGTGTACCAGCTGGCAAGTGACAATAGATTGGGCTCCGAAAAGGTTCATACCCATCAATCTTTGTCCTTAAATAAATAAATATTTGACGACATTCTACACAGCGCTTTCTAGACCCAAAGTAAGCATAGTTTAACTAGCTTGTGTTATGGGTTCCAGAAAGCGGATAAACATACTTAAATACTTTTTTTTGTAAATACATACATATTATACATAGAAACACCCACCAATGCAAATAGACATATTCATGAATACAAATATTTGCACTGAGCGGGAATCGAACCCGCGCCTCCTGTCGTAGCAGTGGAATGCACTACCGCTGCGCCACAGAGGCCGTCAAATAATAGAATACACTCATAGTAGGCGCGCGAGTTGACTTCAGTCGAGGGCGAACATTTTAGTTCCCTAGCTCTGCATTCAACTCGCGCGGGGACTGTACATATCTTATAAACCGGATCTACGGAACTATAGGAAATTGAGAAATTGATTCACTTTATTCCTTGCAGTTCTGTATTATAAGAGCTCCCAGAAGCAAAGTCCTAATAAAGTACTCTATGTATGTATGGCTTTTAGTACCTTTTTTTCGTGCGGAAATCCCCTCGGGTAACCCCCCGCCGGCCAGCGGGGGCGGTTAAGTCGGGCTTGAAGAAATAAGCGGCCATAGCCCAGTGGCGGACGTAACGGACTGCTGAGACGAGGTCTCGAGTTCGTTCCCCAGTCGCCCCGGGCCCACACCTCTGACTTTTCGTAGTTATGTGTGCATTAATAAATGTTAATTATCGCTCGCTTAATAATGTGCCCGGTAGATGGCAATAGGCTCGCCCCCTATTACATTGGGACCTTAACATAACTGGCGAATCGTGGGTGTGTAATACACCTCTGCCTACCCCTTCGGGGATACAGGCGTGAAGTTATGTGTGTGTGTGGGTGAACCGACTAAAACCGCACGCCGTCTCGGGTCTATAGACGCTGGGGTGTAAGGTTGCCCATGAAGCATTTCCCTCGCACCCCGACTGACCCTGGGCCATCTCCGGTATCGCGATGGCCCCCCTTGGACCTGACTTTCAGTACCTTTTTTTTTTATCGTGCGGAAATCCCTTCGGATACCCCCCCCCCCCGCGTGCCAGCGGGGGCGGTTATGTCGGGCTTGAACCGACTAAAACCGCACGCCGTCTCGGGTCTACAGACGCCGGGGTGTAAGGTTGCCCATAGAGCATATCCCTCGCACCCCGACTGACCCTGGGCCATCTCCGGTTTCGAGATGGCCCCCTCGGGTTTGGGAACCACGGTGTCCCCGAACAGTTTTGGGCTAACGAAACAGGTCCCGAGCTCTTAATAGCGTCTGCTCAAATCAATAAACTCCTAATACTTACGTTCTTGGCGAAAATGGTTGTATAATTATACCTCCACGTCTAAGCTTTCTTCTATGAATCATGAACTAACAGCTTTACACAATAGGGTATTCACGACGTGTTCCCACAGGGGGTCGACCGAGACAATAGAGCGCCATTTTATACGCAATACTCAAGCAACAAAACGTTTCATTAGATTGGATCTATCTAGTTTGTAAATTATTGTAAACTAGCGGACACCAGCGGATTCGCCCGCGTGAAATTATGCATGTATTATACATATAAACCCTCCTCTTGAATCACTCTATCTATTAAGAACCGTGTGGCGATACTACATGAAAAACAAAAAGCTGAACTACAACCGTCGACTATGTCACAACTACCACGTGATTCCTACGTCACAATCCTGCATCGCGAAAATGTAGTTCGCGCGCTGAGTGACATATATACAACATCCCAACGACAACCGTTGGGCCGCGGCCCGCCAGGCGTACCACCTTGCCTGGTCGGAGGATCCTCCCTTTGTTGGAGGAACATCACACCCTGTTCCTCCACAACCGCATCAAAATCCGTTGCGTAGTTTTAAAGATCTAAGCATACATAGGGACAGACAGACCGAAATACGCTGGATTTCAACGATGAGTATTATTGAGTGAAACGTTAAAATCGGTAAAATTGTTATCATATCGGTGGTCGTTCTGATTGATGATCTGGTATTCAGCCAAATCTGGTTAAATTAAGATGCCAACCTTGACATACTTGGGAATAATAAGTCTCATTAAAGTTCGTTCAAATTTAGTACTCTAACAACTAACTTTAATTTAGTCGTATTTATTGGAGACTCGTGTGGGCTACCGGGCTATCGCGACGGCCAAATTGTTGCTATTTTCGCAGACTAGCAGTCGCCCAATTGTCCTTTACTTCTTACGCCGTAGATGGTGAAAAAAACTAACTATTCTCAATGATTTATTAATTATAGTATGGCCGCTGAGTTATTACCGATTTGACACATGACGAATTTACAATACTAGTGAAGTGACTGAACCAGTAACCCTAATATCATTTGGGAACAGTTTGTTTTTAAATATTCTAGTATAGTGTGTAATTAAATAAAATCAAAACAAATAATAGTTAAAGACACAGGTTCTTTATTAGGTGGAGTATCCTTGATGGGCGTAGATAATTGGTCGAGGACATATCAAAATAAAACAAATTTGTAAACACTGTTACACATATTAATGAATAGAGTAGGTACAAGATGTTTTAATAAATGACTACCTATCATTTATTAAAACAATTATTCAGACTCTGAACCAGATTCGCCAGAGCTGTCATCGCTATCAGTCAGTTGTATGACAATTTCATTGTCTATAATGGTGTCCACTCTTATATCGCGTTCATAATCTTCTGTTATTAGTTTTCGAGTCTTTTCGACGACCTTGACCCAATCTTCTTTCGTTATTTTGCTGCAAGCATCTTTTAATAGACCCATCATTTTATTAGTACTGAATGGCGGAGTCGTATTATTACGAGCTGCGTAACCTGTAATGTAAACATTAAATAACGTTAATTTATTACATTAAATAAATGAAATGTTACACAATTACCTACATGTAAGGGACATGAGATATTTATTTCTTAGTCATGTATCTTTTTACTTATATGCTGAATATTGGATGTTATAATAGTACAAATTATTCATATTCATAACTTATGCGATAAAAAACAATACCTTTGATTTGTGCCCATATTAGCTCAATGGCATTGTACTGGCAGTGATAAGGAGGAATTCGAAGTACCCGATGTCCATGTGCCAGAGCTATCTCATCTACTTCATAACGGACTCTTGATGATTTATTTTCGCGTACCAACTTTACTAAGTCAGACTTTAGCAATTCGGCAGTAGTTTCAATTCCATTTTGGTGTAGCCATGCTAGGAGATCAGCTTTCTTGTAGGCCTGAGTAGGCGCTTTATTCACTTGTTTCGAGTGATATGAAGCGTTGTCCATTATTATGATAGAAGGCTCTGGCAGGCTGGGTAATAATTGATTTTCGAACCAATTCGTAAAAGTGTCTGTATCCATCTCCTCGTGGTAATCGGAAGTACTTTTTGACGCGAAAGCCAGCAGTCCATTTTCAAAGAAACCACTTCCAGCAGAACCGGCGTGACAAATTATCAGTCGCGATCCTTTTCCAATTGGAACCTTTGAGGTTGATGCTTTTGTTTCGTCAGTCCAAGAGCGTGACACAGTGTGGTTCGCATTTAACCATGTTTCGTCAACAAAAACGACGTTGTCCCAAGACTCGATTTTTCTGGCTTCTCTTAAAAAGTCACTCCTTTTCATTATTAAATCAAATCTTTCCATTAATATTTTCCTTTTATTAGTTTTTTTATATTCAAACCCAATTTCGTGCAATAGTTTTGACAACGCCGTTTTACCGCCTTTAAACAAGCCAGCTTCTTTTAAAGAGACCAAAAGCAAACGTCTAGTTGGAAACTCGTTCCTAGTATAATAACCATATATGTGGTTTCTTATTGCATCTGCATCAAAAACATCAACACCTGTCACGGGCTTTTGTCTTCGTTTTTTCTTAGGAGTGCGTAAAATATTATCTTCACTTCCAGAAGCACCAAATTTTTCTTTATTTATATTATATAGTGTTTTTGCACCAATTCCAAGAGCTTGTGAAACCCGATCTTTCACTTGAGTGACAGGAATCAAAGGGCCGCCATTTTGTGACTCACGCTCAAAGTAATCCTGTAGCTTTAGTACAAGTTCACGACATTGACTATTCAATGTTTTTCCTCGTTTCGGCATTTTCAACAAAATTACCAAACACAAACAAAATTAGTCCAATAAAGCGCAACGATAAACAGGAGAAAGCCGAGTTAAAAAACAACGGTTACACAAGAGACCGTAGTCTGTGCGCACGAGAGTACGGAAGACGACTAAACAGATTAAAATAGCGGTGGTAAGGATGTTGCCAGAATAGTATCGCCAATTACTTAAAAAAATACACCTATAACATTGCTTAATTGAGGGAGAAAATTATATTTAATAAATGTTGTTTTATATATTATAAATGTTAAAAATTATACATAATCATTTTAATTGTATTTATTTTTAAATCATAGAAAACAGTATTTCTGTCTTTGGATCACACATAAATCTTAAAAATCATAAGATACTGGCAACACAGTGCAATTAAGAGACGCAAAAAAATGGTAGCATTATATTTAGTCTAGTTGCTCGAAGGAATAAGTAAAATAAAAATATCCAAATAAAATAAATATCATATCTATTCCAATGAATTCGGACCGAATACTATCAAGCACATCACTATGAAAACTAGACGCACGATGTAACTTTGAACAAGCGCGCCAAAGAACAAAAAATAAATGTTTTCATATTATTTACAAACTATTTTAAGTTTTGAAACAGAGTTTATTGGAAAATTACTTGATTCTGACATTTTGACATAAAGTTTTATATTAAAGAGGTATTCTAAATCATTCGGCAAATGTGTCGCTCGTGCAAGGTTAATCTGTCAAATCGGTAATAACTCAGCGGCCGTACTTTAAGAACACCTAGTTACTAAACAATAAAAATGAAAAATCGGCCAATAGTTGGAATCGCAAACGAAAGGTTCCGTACTGACCGTCGTCAACAAGAGAGGTTCTATTACAATAGGAATCTTTTTGAAGTGTTATTATGTGTTGTTATAGTGACAGTAATAATACACACTAATATTGTCGGCAGTTGACACGAATATCACACAATTAAATAAAATTAATTATAACGGATTTTTTCGCGATTTATTTGGGGTTTCGTCATCTAGACCTGACATATTTCTTTATTCGAAAACGTTAAAACATGTGGTCCTTGTGGAACTTTCTGTACCGTGGGAAACAAATATACCGAAGGACCACACAATAAAGAAAAATAAATACTATGATCTCACAAACGAATTAATCAAAAACGGTTACGTGGTTAATTCGTCTGAAGTGGAAGTGGGAGCGAGAGGTATACCAGCTTAATCTCTCTATAGCCTACTTAAAGATCTAGGCCTATCGAGAGCTACAATAAGCACATTACTAGTACGAATGTTTAAAGCGGCACTAGTAGGTTCGTATCAAATTTGGTTAGGCAGGGAGGGGAACTTAGGTAGTGAGGGTGAGTGTTGATGTACATCAATAAAAGGGGCCCCTTCTAAACCTACACTTGGGTCGCAAGTCCCAAGCACTGTCCCGAGTTCCCAACTCAGCAACGCGATGGACCCGGCACCCGCACGGAGAATCCATGGATTGCTAAGAAGATCGGTCTCTTATTTAAATTTCAGTAGCTTTTCAGCAGCCATAGTCAAGGGGAGACATAAACACATATACACAATGCGCACTGTCAAAATTTCAGCTGCCTAACTATTGCTGTTTATGGGATACAACCCGCTGATGGACGTACATACGAGAAGCCTTAGTAATAGGGCTCCATTAGTTACCCATCGGTTACGGAACCCAAATAACAAAGGAAAAACAAAACAGAGGAGAAAGTCATACAGAACTATTTTATTTTTACCTATTTATATAGTGATGTTCTGACGAATTGAGAACCTCCTCCTTCTTAGAAGTCGTTTACAATACCGGTTAATTTGCTGGCATTTATTGAAGAATTCCGTTATCTGTTTTTAAACTTTTGCGTTTCATGATATACAATAATTTACCGGGAATCAACGCGATAACGGATATACAATAATTTACCGGGAATCAACGCGATAACGGATATACAATAATTTACCGGGAATTAACGCGATCATGTCACGGCCAGTGTAACCTGGTCGAAACGTCAGGCAATCCAAAGGTATGTATATATCAAAAAGGTATATACATACCTTTGGATTGCCTGACGTTTCGACCAGGTTACACTGGCCGTGACATGATCGCGTTGATATATACATACCTTTGGATTGCCTGACGTTTCGACCAGGTTACACTGGCCGTGACATGATCGCGTTAATTTCCGGTAAATTATTGTAAATCCGTTATCTGTTTCCGAAACTCATCATTAGATCTGCATGACATTTAAACGGGATATATTATATAACATAACATAACTTCACGTCTGTATCCCCGAAGGGGTAGGCAGAGGTGTATTACACACCCACGATTCACCAGTTACGTTAAGGTCCCAATGTAATAGGAGGCGAGCCTATTGCCATCTACCGGGCACATTATTAAGCGAGCGATAATTAACATTTATTAATGCACACATAACTAGGAAAAGTCAGAGGTGTGTGCCCGGGGCGACTGGGGATCGAACTCGAGATCTCGTCTCAGCAGTCCGTTACGTATGCCACTGGGCTATCGCCGCTTTTCTTTTTTTTTGCTTTATATAAAATCATCGCAAATTAGTACAGCTAAATTAAACGAAAATTTCATTCAAAATGCATCACTTTTCCTATAAAAATTAATGCCGCAATGAATATCGGTATCGCCGAGCGGCATCTCATTTAGCTGTACCAAAACGATGGAGCGTGAATAATGCAAAAAAAAATGATTAAAAATAAAACCTATCCAAAAATCGCTGTCAATCTTGTATTTAAGTGATAAGAAAAATGATAAGAAAAAGTCCTCCTCCCCTTTTGGAATAGAACTATTTTTCAACGAACTCTATCGCAATTTATTCTGTGTTCCGTGTTAATTATTTTATTAATTACCGTGACATAATTAATAATTATGACCGCGGGTCAGCCGGAGTGCGATGACCACGGGTCAGCCGGGGTGCGAGGGAATCGCCTTGTTGGGCGACCTTACACCCGAGACGACGACACTCTGAATACCCGAGACGGCGTGCGGTTTTAGTCGGTTCAAGCCCGACATTACCTCCCCCGCTGGCCGGCGAGGGAGTATAAGAGGCGATATCCGCACGAAAAAATAAAGTACCTTTTTTTATTCCTGCGGAAATCCCTTCGAATACACCCCCCACCTTCCAGCGGGGGTGGTTATGTCGGGCACCTATGAGTTGCTTTTCAGTAGCCATGAACACGGGGAGAAATAATTCGCTATAGTATATATAGTTATTTCAATATGTAATAATCTCGCGTAAACTTACAACTATAACATATTCTTCTATTCTTACAATATCTGTATTACAGAAGTAAGGTGTGAATATAAAATCATCGCAAATTAGTTCAGGGACGACAGCTGTGAAACATAATCTCTTAGTACATCGTAAACGCGACCACCAAGAGTTATTGTGTTCTGTTTTGTTTGCATTTGCCTTTGAATGATGGAGTAAACCCATCTAGGAAATTGAATGGCTATTGAAGTGTAAAGAGATAGCGAATATAGCTGTCAAAGCAATCTGAAATGTGTCCATAACTAAAGGTATTCCAACGCGGTCTTCTTATTCATGAATTCTTATAATAAGCATTGGCGTAGCTACCTTGGGTGGCACCCGGTGCGGAAGTTGGTACCCCATCGAAAGTAAAAAGCTATAAATTTTCTATTATCTATCACTACTTTTTACTATCTATCACTATAAATACACGTTTAACAATTCACGCCAACCAAACACAACATACTTCACGAAACAAATGAGAAATTTTGCAACTGAGACGTCAAAGATCGCGAGTATGGGACGGGGAATCCCCCACGACAGCGTCAGGGTCTTTTGCGGGAATCCCCGAATTATACATATAGCTGAGCTAGGGGTAGTGGAGGAATACCCGAAAAAGAAATTATTGTGCTAGCGATTTTTTTTTTGTTTGTACATTGTTCTTAAAGTTGAGAGACCGGGTGGGTGTCACCCCAATGACCCCAAAAAAGGTGACACCCGGTGGGGCCCGCCCCCGCCGCCCCCCGTTTGCTAAGCCATGCGCCACTGATAATAAGTATAACTAATGATCCGGTGCCTGGTTTATATTCGTAAAAAAGCCTATAATCCGATTGCAGCGCCATCTACCGACGCGAGTAAAAGTGTTTGAAGCGGGTTGTATATCGTGTCATAATTTGAGCTCAATCCATGCAAAGCACATTTTAAATAGCGTTACCTACAATATCATATTAGCGTTGGAAATTGTAATCTTAGAACCCGATTGCACCGCCGCCTACCGGGGTCTAAACCATCCAGGGACCTAACGACCGATTCCGTGCGAGATTAGGTTCCTAATAGAGCGACCCGAGGGGGCCATCTCGAAACCGGAGATGGCCCAGGGTCAGTCGGGGTGCGAGGGATATGCTCTATGGGTAACCTTACACCCCGGCGTCTGAAGACCCGAGACGGCGTGCGGTTTTAGTCGGTTCAAGCCCGACATAACCGCCCCCGCTGGCCGGCGGGGGGTATCCGAAGGGATTTCCGCACGAAAAAAAAACAAGTTGAATTCCTGAGACGAGCTCAGCCGAATACAAGGGATTTTCTTTTCTTTTTTTTTTCTTTATCTTGCAATGGTTCACCCCAGCACGAATCTATTACCGAAAACAGCAACTCGATAGCTCATCTCCTTCATACCCAAAACCGTGACAGAAAATTGGCAACGACGACGTCGACGACAACTCGATAACAATAGGGCTTTTCTAAAGAAAATCCCTAAAAAAGGTACCTTTTTTTTTTTTTTTTTTTTTGTCGTGCGGAAATCCCTTCGGATACCCCCCCCGCGTGCCAGCGGGGGCGGTTATGTCGGGCTTGAACCGACTAAAACCGCACGCCGTCTCGGGTCTACAGACGCCGGGGTGTAAGGTTGCCCATAGAGCATATCCCTCGCACCCCGACTGACCCTGGGCCATCTCCGGTTTCGAGATGGCCCCCTCGGGTTTGGGAACCACGGTGTCCCCGTCTTGCCCCGGTTTGGGGGAGGGGCGCTAGTCGCCCCACCGTCCCGGCCTGCTTCTGCTGGGGTGACAGGTGGCCTCACCCGCCACCCCCAGGCCTGCGCTCATGGAGGACGGAGGTCGTTAAGCGACCTCCGGCGCCTGAGTTGCCTGCGACGCGCGGCGAGCAAGTTGCGGGCTCGGCGGACCGGGAGAGTTCTAAGTCTCTGCCGGGCGCGCTCCGCCACCTCCTTCGCGAGCATTACATGCTCGCAGAAGGAGGCGGCGGCGGCCCACGCGCTCGCGCTCCGCACCATTGCCGCAATCATGCTGCCGAGCGAGAGGACTCCCACCCCGATGGCTGCCACGAGGTCACGCCTCGGCGCCTCCCACGCCGGGCAGTCCGCCAGCGTGTGCAGCCCTGAGTCCTCGCTCGCGTCGCAGTGATGACACTCAGGCGTTGGCTCCTTCCTGATCCGATGCAGGTGGTCCCCGAAGCAGCCCTTCCCTGAGATCACCTGCGTCAGTCGGTAGGAGAGGCTTCCGTGTCGCCTCTCCAGCCAATCCTCCATGATGGGCCTTACCGCCGCTATTGCGGCGTGCCCTGCGCTTGGTTGCCCAAGTCGTTCCTTCCACTCCACCACGATGGCCTGGCGGAGCTGGGACTGCACGGCCTCGATTTCTCGAGGCTCGGGGTTCCATCCCTGCTCCCGCGCCTCCTTTCGCCACTGGTACAGTTGCGAAAGGGCTCTCGCTTCCAGGTCCCATGGCGGAGTTCCGGCAAGGAGACTCGCCGCCTCGAAGGAGATCGTGCGGTACCCTCGGATGACCCTGATGGCCAGAACTCGCTGCGGAGCGCGCAGCATCCGCACAGTTCTGGTCCTCAGGGCCTCCGCCCATATTGGGCACCCATACAGGGCCATGGACCGCACGATCCCCGCGTAGAGTCTCCTGCAGGAGTCATCGGGCCCCCTCATGTTGGGCAACAGCCGAGCCAGAGCAAGAGCTGTGCCCTTCAATTTGGGGGCCAGACTTCGGATGTGCTCTCCGAAGTCCCATCGGCCGTCGAGCACGAGCCCCAAATATTTCATTTGGGGCTTGATGCCGATGCGATTTCCTCCCACGATGAGACTGGATCCCTCGGGTGGCTTGCTCCGAGGCCCATGGAAGAACAGGGCCTCGGTTTTATGCAGGGCCACCTCGAGACCCAGCCGCCGGATCCGCCTAACGACTTGGGCAACCGCGGTCGTGGCCTTTCGGGTCGCTTCGCGGTACGTCGCCCCGCACGCCGTCACAAGCGTGTCGTCCGCGTAGCACGTGACGGCGGCACCGCCTACGAGCTCACCGCGAAGCACCCAGTCGTATCCGATGTTCCACAGGAGCGGCCCCAGGACCGATCCCTGTGGAACACCGCACGACATTTCACGCCGACCGAGACCGGTCACGGTTGGGTAGATGACGGCTCTCTCCGTCAAATACGCCCCGACTATGCGGCGGAGGTAGAGAGGCACTTCGTGATACACGAGCGCCTCCCTAATGCAACTCCAGGGCAAGGTATTGAACGCGTTGGCGATGTCCAGGGACACCGCCAACATCACCTCACCCCGGGCTACTGCATCCTCCGCCAGAGCCCTCACGCGCATGATGGCATCCACGGTGGAGTGCCTCTGGCGGAAGCCATATTGGCCATCCGCCAGGTCCGGCCCCACTCTTGAGAGGTGCTCGACGAGGCGCTTCGCAATTACTCTTTCAAAGAGCTTGCACACCTCGTCGAGCAACACTATGGGCCGGTAGGCGGACGGCGAGTCCGCCGGGCGCCCCTCCTTTCGGATGAGGACCAGTTTCCCCGTCTTCCACAATTTCGGAAACTGGCCCCGCTCCAAACATGCGCTGAGAAGCCCTCTCAGTCGGGGCTCGAGAGCGTCGTCGACTAGAGCTAGGACCCACGCTCGGCCTGGAATGCCGTCGGGTCCCGGGGCGGTGTGTTTGGCTCTTAGCCTTCTCACCGCCAGCTCTAGTTCTACCCAAGTGACCTCGGGCACGTCGTCGTCTTCCACGTCGGGCGCCATGCGCAACCGAGGCGGAGTCATCTGCGGTGGAACATGTTCCACCGCCCGCGCTGGGAACAGGGAGCCAACAACTCCTCCGAGCAGATCCGGCTGGAGACACCGGGTTAACGGCGGGGCCTTGGGGCGCAGCTTGCCCCTCACCATCCGGTAGGGCCGCCCCCAAGGGTCCCGCTCCAGCGTCTCCAGCAGCTCGCGGAAGGCGTCCCGTTTGGAACGCCTTATCTCCGCTCAGAGGGCTCGTCTGGCCTCCCTGTATCCCTCGTACAACTCCGCCTCTCGGGCCTCCGCATCTGCGGGGCGGCGACGCCTCCTACGGAATCGGGCCCACCGGCGGTGCGTGATCACGCAGCCCCGTCTGAGCTGCGCGATCTCCGACGACCACCAGTAGACCTGACCCCTCGGATTATAGGGCGGAGCCCTAGGCATCGCCGCGTCACAGACACGGGTCATGGCCTCCCGGAACCACTCCGCCGCATCGTCTATGCAGACAGGCCTGTCCGGCGCAGGGGCCCAGGCCTGTACGATGGCGGCTTCCAGGAGGAGCTCCCGATCAAGTCGCTTAAGCGCCCAACGTGGCTCGGGTGGAGCCGGTGCAGCCGGCGCGTCGCTCGCAGGGGGGGACACGTCAAACCGAATGTATCGGTGATCCGAACTTGTGTCCTCCCCCAAAACGACGCGCCAGCCCTGAACACGTCGCGCCAACGAGGGGCTCGCGAACGATAGGTCCACGATGGAGCTACCCCTCGAGGTCACGAACGTGTCCACGGCTCCCCGATTTAGGAGGACTAGGCCGAGTCGTGCGGCCCAGTCCACCAGTGCCCTGCCTCTATGCCCCGTCGCGCCCCTTTCGTGTCGGGAACCCCAGGCATACGACCAGGCGTTGAAGTCCCCGAGCACAAGGACCGGACGGGGCTGGCAGGCATTGACGACGACGGCCAGCTGACGGAGCCATTGCTCATATGCAGCTTGGTCTCGGTTCGGCGTGATATAAGCGGCCACGACCGCTATATCCCCAACAGCTGCCGCCACGCAGCCGGGTCCCCTTGCAACGACGGCAAGAGGGGGGCTGCCGGCGGCAGGGTTGTGCACCAGTGCCGCCGACCCATTCAGCGCGGTTTCCCAGGTAGGCCCGAGGAACCGGTGGGTGTATGGGTCGGCGACAGCGGCGACATTTATGGCCCACTGTGCCATGCTCTGGCGCAGAAGGTCCTGAGCATGGGCACCGTGGCCTACGTTCACCTGCAGGATGCGGAGTTGAGGATCCATTATGGAACCCCCATCTCCGCATCCCGCTGTGAACTGGAGGCGGAAGGCCGACCTCCTGGCTTCGGCTCCCCTCCGGCGCAGGCCTTGCTGCCAACCCTGTGGTCGGCCGGCTTGCCTCCCGCTGCACACCTAAAGCAGTGCAGCGGGGCACCGCACGTGCCGGCCTTGTGACCGGGTTGGCCACAGCGGAAGCAACGGTCACCCGCCGTCACTTCCGCCGTGCAGTGCACCCCCACATGGCCCACCGACAGGCACCGGAAGCACCTGGCCGGTCGGGCCTGCAGGAGCCGTGCCTGCGCCCTCAGGAAGCCTCCCACCAGGAGGCTCCGCCCGTCTGCGACCTTTTGGGCCTCCGCGATAGGGCAGCCGACAACTGCTGCCCCTGTCCACCGCGGCCGAAGCGTATAGCTCCGGCCTTTACTGTGTCCGGGGAGCAGTCCCCGGCCTCCGCCACGGCGAGCCTGAGCTCTTCTGCCGTGACGGAGTCGTCCAGGCCCGTAATGCGCATTTCTGTGCATTTAATGGGCCTGGACACCCGGACGTCGGCTGCATCTAGCGACTCCCTTAGCCGAGCCGCTAGGGCGTCGGCCTTGGGGCCACTGGCGGCGCCGGGGACCTCGAGAAGCCGGGCTCCCGTCCGTGTGCTCTTGCACCGGACGCCCGGGATCTCGAGGGCCTTGAGGTCCACGTTGACCTTTACCCTGGCCAACACCTCGGCATACCCCATGCCTCTCGACGCTGCCTCCGCCGTCAAGGTGACGACGACGGCCGTTGTTCGAGGGGCACGGAGCTTCCCCGGCGCTGTCTTCGCGGCGGCCGCGGCCTTCCTGGCCTTTTTAGCGGCCTTCTTGGCGGCCTTCCGCCTCTTTTACTGGCTCCAGCCACCTCCCAGCCCTCTTCCTGTGGGGTGGAGGTGGTCGAAGCCGCGGCTGGGGCTGGGGCCAGGGCTGGGGACGTCTTCCCCTTGCCCTTCCCCTTGCCCTTACCCTTGCTCTGAGCAGGAGTGGGGCCTTGAGCGGGAGCGGGGCGACGGGCCGGCTCCGGCAGGGCCTCTCCCGCAGCCGGGAGCGTACGGACCTTCCGGGCTGCAGCCACGTAACCGGCCACTGGAGGCGCCAGAGGCGGACGGCGGATGGAGTCCATTAAGGCCTCCATCCGACTCATCATACGCTCCTCGAGCGCCTCCACATACGGCAACCAGGACTCCGGTGGTGCCCTCGACTGCGTCGTCCTAGACGATCGCGTCGGCTGAGCCAGCTGCACCGGTTGCGCCAGCTGCTCTGGCTGCACCGACTGCGCGAGCCGCTCCGGCGGCGATGGTTGCGCCGACTGCGTCATTCTTGACGATCGCGTCGTTTTCACCGGCTGCGCTGATTGTGCTGGCTGGGCGGAGCTCGCCACCACCCTCTTTAGCTCCTCCAGAGCTGCAGCTAGCCGAGGCGTCTCCCGACGGGACTCGGCCAGCTGTGCCGCGAGAGACCCCTGGGACGACGCAGCCACCCTCTGGAGTCTCTCCAGGAGTGACCGCGTCTTCCCGCACGGCTCCGACACCGACACCGCCGAGGTGGAAGGCCTCGGCGGTGAGTTTCCCGCGGCCCTTACAAGAGCCGAGGGAGCTCGGGTGGATTGCCCGGCCCTCACGCCACCACGCGCCCCTCGGCGGCCAGTAGCCACCTTGGACGCCGGTTTCGCCTCATCGCTGCTGGAGGAGGAGGTCGTCCCGGTGAGGGTAAAGTCCTCATCCGACACGTCCTCCCCCGCCCGAGCCTTTGCGCGCCTCCTGCGCTTGCGGGTCCGCTGCACGCCCAGACCCGCCGGGCTACTTGCCCTACTTCGCTCGTTGGCGGTGTCGAATTTTTCCGACACCGCCGTGGTGTTTGGCGTCCCCTCCACGCCTGAGTGCTGCGCGACCTCCGCGCAGACTCCGTCATTTGTTTTTCCGTTGTCCATTTTCATGCCATTTTCGTTTTGATTTGTTTCGGTTACCGGTTTCTTTTTGATATACAGATTTGTGTCCATGTCATATCCCACGAGTATGGGGGAAAGGTGGTCCATCCAGGCGGAGCCCCCTGCACCTGGATAAGCCTATATACTATGGAGGTCGGCTGGTATCCATAGGTTTTTACGACTTTGCTGTCGGGTGTTATAGACTTTTCCTTGTCGTGGGCCGGCCAATAAAGGCAAGCCCTCCGGTCGGCAAGTTCACAGCGTACCCTTCTGGAGCCACCAGTCAGGTCGTTGCTGATCACCTGCCGATTACGGAACGCGAGAGGATGGCTAGTCCTCTCTCACCGGCGGCGGCACAAGTGCCCGTCGGCCCCTGCGTTAGCAGTGGGCCAACCCGCCCCTGGATCCCACAGGATCCTATGGTGGCCTCAGCCACTAACACCATCGCTCGTCCTGTCTCCTCTGAAAGCAGAGGAGTACGGAGAGCGATGTGTTCCCGCCACGTTGGGTATTCGCCGACGATCAATGCCAACCCCATGAAAGGGAAGCCATTGACCGCCGCCCAGGGTGTACCGGCCGCTCCGATTCCGTTCCCCCCGGACTGCAGCGGGATCGGAATCGGAACGACACGCGAGGAGGTTACCCAACACACACCCCCTAAAAAAGGTACCTAATAGAGCGATGACAGCGCCATGTGTGAGTGAGACTCGACATCGAATTCATATTATTATTACAGAATAGCACTACTGGATCTATCTTCTATTAAAACGGGGTAATTTGTAGTTTTTAAGCCTCAGTGCCGTATCCAAGATCATTGCACTACTGGTTGAAGTTAATAATCTAAGTTATTACTGCAAGCACTCCTAACAACTTGATAAACAAATTACTAAGTGCCCTAAATATGTTTGCATCCATTAGATCGTAAGCACCGGTTCTCTGTATCACAACGATAGTACTTCAATTAAGTTACATTATATTATTATAAACTCACGCCTATATCCCCGAAGGGGTAGGCAGAGGTGCTAGCACCCACGTTTCGCCAGTTTATGTTTTAGGTCCCAATTTAATAGGTGGCGAGCCTATTGCCATTAACCGGGCACTTATAAACCTGCGATAAATACACACATAACTTCGAAAAGCATCGAAAAGTCATTGGTGTGTGCCATGGTAATACCTGGGATCGAACCCGAGACCTCGTCTCTGCAGTCCTTTACCCATACCACTAGGCTACCGCGGTTAGTTACATTACTAATTGGTTATACCGGCAGAAGACCCTAATACCCATTAGATCTCACAATTAGCAGTCATTTTAATACTTATACGAGTTATGGAACTCAAAACGATGCAGATCCAGGACTAAGTATTTCGGCATCTCCTTTCTTTGCCATAAAGTTTTGAACACGTGTTTCCTTGTTTCTACAATCCCAGGTCCTTCAAGCTGAGGGCCGCCATTGACCCTCATTCCTATGGCTTCACCTGCTAACCATCAGGCGAGACGAAGTCAAACTGATAACGTGCCCTACATAAAAAAGAAACATTTTTATTTTAAAACATATCTCGCTGTAACATTGAATACAAACAATCATAACGTATTTTAATCCGTATCCAAAATATCTCAATCTGTACAGTCAAGAAAGCAAGTGTTTGTCGTAAAAGCGAACGCACACGGGGCATTTATTTATAAACAGAGTTCGCATGTGTTACGAACGCATCCGAACTTGGATTGCCGTCGATCGCCGCAGCGATGCGCCGACGCGATGCGTCAATCGCCATAGAGTAAGGTAACTTTGGTCTTAGGCATAAAATCCAGTGTTAAAATTATACGATATTTCAAAGTCTTTTACGAATAAAAAATTCTAGAATATTCTACACAGCGCCATCTAAAGCCAAAGTAAGCAGTAGCTGAACTAGCCTGTGTTCTAGAATGCAGATATTTTTTTTTTCTTTCACATTTTTACCTGAACTCGTAAGTCGTGATATTATACATAATGATGTTGTTCCAATCCGTACCGAATCAAATGGTCTACTTAAATAAAAGTTTAAATTATTCAATTACTTTATATTGTCCTGTATGACAAAAAAACGACGATTATATCTTTATATTATTACCAAGCGTAACAAAAAAACTGTCAATAAGTGTTTCGTTTTATTGTCTCTTGTTTTCTATTTATTTTTATTGCATATGTATTTGATAAAATTGCGCTATGAAATCGGAAGCAGAAATTTGGAGCCCACCTTGCATACATTTTGCAAGATGTGGCTTCTGTAGAAAGGCTATAAACGTAATATACGATTGTGTGAAAACTCTTGAAAGAATTTAAGCTGGTAATGTGATCAAAATAATACAAAGATTGTTTCAAAAATGACTATGTATGTACTAAGAATGCGGTTCCTGAAACCGTTTTCACATTTAACCTAATCGTGCGTCTGTTCTATGTCGGTTTTCGCTCATCTCGCGGCTCTTACTTCAGTGTGCGACGGTACGTGCCGCGCGGCACACCTTCGCGACTACGCTCGCTGCGCGCGATCGATACACCCAACTCACGCTCGTCGACTGAGCGCGACTGCCCGTGATTATCTCCCTCGCTCGTGTGAATACTCCAAAATAACGTACGTCGCAGAATTACATGTATTCCTGCGTTTTTTTTCTGGAGCGCGTTTGTGTGGTGTTTAGTTACAATTGTTTGTTTCAATTAGTTCATAGAGTTTGTGAAAACGCATCCCTACGAAGTTTTGTGTTTATTATTTTAAAATTCGATTAAGAATCGTGCTGGATTTAAAAGAATTGAAACTTTTTTTTGTGAATGAGGTTGATTAATAAGTGAAGTCAAAAGGGGTAATCCGGCCTCATTAGTGAAAGAAATGGCTCCCTTTCAGCACCTTAGCGTCAGGTTCAATAAGTTTGATATTTTTAGTCTTATCTGTGCCCATTGTACTGCAGTAGACACTATTTAATAAAAAATTCAATGAGTAATAAATATTGAACAATATTCTTCCCAGTTGCGACAGGTTGCGACAGTCTGAGACAGCATTCGGTATTTCATGTCCAATTGAATATTCTGATAAGTAGCGCTTAGTATATTAATATTAATCATCATTTCCCGCCTTCAATTTTATAAAAGAAAAATCCAAAGTGTCTCATTTTAACATACCTAATAATTAATTAAAAGAGTAGACAGAAACTTTTTTTTAGAAAAGTTCACACAGATAAATATTATACCTATAGGGGTACATTAGGTACTGCTTCTTCAAGTTAAAAGGCGGCCAAGTGACATCTGTTCAATGTTCACATCTCAACTTTAAACAACTTTATTCCCGTAAATGCTCAAAAAAATATCTTTCATCTATTATATGACAACGTAATCACAGATTCATAGAAAATACTAGCTCCAAATTTGCTTTTCACATAACTACTTTTTAGCTTGCGGACGGCAGTATAGCTAAACTATCTTCGCACGGACGCATTTTGGTTTCCCTTTCTTCAAAAGTTTTTTAGAACGGGTTATACCTACTTACATAATAAACATTCCGTAAATAAGGATCTACTTAAATGACAGTGAAAACTGTAATAAAATCTGTGTTGTGTAGAAGAAGTTGCAGAGAAACAAACAGATGCGTAACAGTGACTTTATTTTCAAACCATGTAATATTGATTGTTTGAACCTTACAACAAGTAATACAGTACATTTTTTTTTCGTGCAGAAATCCCTTCGGATACCCCCCCGCCGCCCAGCGGGGGCGGTTATGTCGGGCTTGAACCGACTAAAACCGCACGCCGTCTCGGGTTTACAGACGCCGGGGTGTAAGGTTACCCATAGAGCATATCCCTCGTACTCTGACTGACCCTGGGCCATTCGCAGTGTCCCCTCTTATGAGCAGAGGGGTACCTGGAGCGACCACCCTCCCCGCGGGCCTGGCAGGCCCGCCATACCCCACCCCCTCGTGCAATGGGGTCAGCTGGCCCTGAAAAGGGCCGGTTGGTCAGACTCTTGGCCGTTGACGTTGACGCCAGCTACTCCAGAGGAGCAATCAATGATGCGTCATCGCCCACGTTGCCCAGGGTGCACCAAACTTGGAGGTGATCCAACCAGTCGCACACCAGTGTTCCAAAACGGAAGTTATATTTTTCATTAAACTTTATTAATCCGCGTCTATATTTAACATAACATAACTTCACGCCTGTATCCCCGAAGGGTTAGGCAGAGGTGTATTACACACCCACGATTCGCCAGTTATGTTCAGGTCCCAATGTAATAGGGGGCGAGCCTATCTCGCTTAATAATGTGCTCGGTAGATGGCAATCTACCGGGCACATTATTAAGCGAGCGATAATTAACATTTATTAATGCACACATAACTACGAAAAGTCAGAGGTGTGTGCCCGGGGCGACTGGGGATCGAACTCGAGACCTCGTCTCAGCAGTCCATTACGTACGCCACCTGGCTATCGCCGCTATATTTTGCGTCTATATTTTGTATTACTTAATGTAATACATTTTATATCATTGTATCATCAAAAGCATTATGGGTCCTAACCTAAGTGACCATGGAAGTTTTCGTGACCATGCGCAATATCGGACCATATAGTCAAGGTGACGATTGCCACGCAGACCTCACCCTCCCTGGCTGACCACATACAGGTAAAATGGTTCATACTTTCCTACATACTTAGAAAACCATGAAAGGAAAAAATAAATCGTGGACCATTCCTGTTCCTTGTTCCTGTTCCATTCTTTGCGGGTTCGATTCCCGCTCAGTGCAAATATTTGTATGCATGAATATGTCTATTTGCATTGATCTGAGTGTTTCTATGTATAATATGTATCTATTTACAAAAAAAAGTATATAAGTATGTATGTTTATCCGTATTCTGGAACCCATAAAACAAGCTAGTTAAACTATGCTTACTTTGGGACTAGAAAGCGCTGTGTAAAATGTCGTAGAATATCCTACCATAAGTGTTCTATGGAAACATCACGCTAATTTCAAAGATATTTCTGGTCATAAGCCTATAATCATCAAAATCTCTATCGTCTATCCTTATCCCTGGGTTGTGGATAGCCACCCGGGCTCTACTCGCCTAGTCCGACCCTGACCATAAGGGCCTCAAGGAACACGCCTGCTGAAAAGGACCACGTGAGCCGCCTTGAACATGGCCAGAAAAAAGAGTGTAAATATATTATAAAAATAACAAGTTATAAATTGAGAAATAATTCAGCTGCAATAGCGTGTATCTTACCAAGATCTTCGAGGCTCAAGATAGCCACACCTGCTAGCCGCCCGTGTTCCCGTAAAAGCCAAGATAAGCCCAATCAATACAAAGAGTAAGAGAACTGATTTCGGGCTCCAAAGTACAAACTTTGTATGCAACCAGAACTAGCGTTGTAATGATGATGAAATCGCGAAATAATCCAATTTCGTTGCATAACATAACTTCACGCCTGTGTCTCCGAAGGGGTAGGCAGAGGCGTATGTACACCCAGGATTCGCCAGTTATGTTAAGGTTCCAATGTAATAGGGGGCGAGCCTATTGCCATCTACCGGGCACATTATTAAGCGACCGATAATTAACATTTATTAATGCACACAACTACAAAAAGTCAGAAGTGTGTGCCCGGGGCGACTGGGGATCGAACTCGAGACCTCGTCTCAGCAGTCCGTTACGTACGCCACTGGGCTATCGCCGCAATTTCGTTGCGATGTGTATTATTCGCGTAAACTTCCGCAACTATGAAACTATTTTTAACTCCTCTAATTGCTTGCTCGTCATTATTTATTACGTACTTAATGAACACAATTATACATTCTAGAATGTTTTTGTATTCTTTCTCAAAGATTTTTTTTTGGATGGTATTCAGTATTCAGCTTTCTAAGGCTACTTGTGTTCATGTAGATATTTATTTTGGTGTATATGTTATTTGGATCTAGCCGAGTCATCATATCAGCCGTAGGAAGTCCACTGCTGAACATAGGCCTCCCCTATTGACTTCTATTTTGACCGGTCTCTACCAGGTCGTCTGTCCACCTTGCGGGAGGCCTACCTACGCTGCGCTTGCCATCACGTGGTCTCCACTCAAGGACCTTTCTGCCCCAACGGCCATCGGTTCTCCGAGCTATGTGCCCTGCCCACTGCCACTTCAGCTTGCTGACTCGCTCTGCTATGTTGGTAACTCTGGTTCGTCTACGGATCTCCTCATTTCTGATTCGATCTCGTAGAGCAACCCGAAAAGCCCTAGAAAGCCGAATACATATCGTGTACAGCTCCCTACAAACATCCTTGAGCCCCAAGCCAAGCTCATCTGCAAGTCGGTGTCCCTGCTAAACAATGGACGAGGCTCTTGTGCAGGCTTTCCTCTTAGGATTGGGAGGTCAGTCGGCAGTCGCTCTTGGAAAAGCCGACATAAAAAAAGCGAACGTCGAACTTCAAAGTACAAACTTTGGACGCAACTGGGGAATCGCTATGAGGATGATGAGAGAACACGTCGAGTGGGGCCATCTCGAAACCGGAGATGGCCCAGGGTCAGTGGGGATGCGAGGGATATGCTCTAAATGCAACCTTACACCACGGCGTCTGTAGACCCGAGACGGCGTGCGGTTTTAGTCGCTTCAAGCCTCAAGCTTCAAGCGGAGGCGGTTATGTCAACCGCCTCCGCTGGCCGGCGGGGGGGTATCCGAAGGTATTTCCGCACGATATAAGAAAAAGGTACAATCGCGTAATAGGGGAAGTGGTGTCACTTCCACTATTGATATTATCATTAATCGCTTATGTGCCACAGTGCTGTAAAAATGTTTAGTGGAATTTGTGGCCCCTGTGGCGTAGCGGTAGAGCTTTCGACTGCTAAGTCAGAGGTCGCGGGTTCGATTCTAGAATCCATAAGATGGCGCTGTGTAATATCTCCTAGAATATTTATTTATTTAATTCACAATGTGATTGGCTACTAACTGACATCTAACTTGAGGCATTGTCGTTGAAAAATTATTAAATTACGTGGCTGTTTTGTGTGACGAATATGTGAGAGTTTTGGTGACTCTTGTTTCTATACTTACAAGATTTGATGGCACTTCTTCTTGGTATAATTAACTAATAAAATGCTTCAGCCATACAAACACACACCATACACTTGAACCGAGTCATCATGACTTTACATCCATCTTTTTTGTTTATTTACGTACGATTCGACCGAGTTACGGTTGCGGTTACTTATTTGGCCGCTCAATTTGGTCGATAACATCTGACAGTCTTTAATTAGTTTTCAAGTGTTTATAGTTAGTCAAGTTAAAAAAGATACGTATAGTCGCCATCAGAAATAGCTTAACACATTCCAAGTTACCGACCACCTGTTTTTTCACACAGAAATCCCCCCGGATACCGCCCCGCCGGCCAACGGGGTGGTTTTGTCGGATGCGAACCTAATACACTATGTGACATGTGTATCATGTAAAATAAGATAAGTTACCGACCCACCTTAGCTCTAAATCTTTGCATAAAATAATTTGTCCTCTGCAGATCACAAATATAATTAAACATCAATTATTTATTGATTTATTTCAATGTAAGGATCGTTTATGTTCAGCAACTTCTGAGCTCGACTGTACCATTAAATGGAATAGAGTATTAAAAGGGCTTCTGATGTTAGAAAATATGCTTCTACCGTAGCAGTTGGTAGGTACATAATCTGCTTCTGAAAATGTCATGACAGGAAAAACAATTAATATTATATTAGGTTGAGGAAACAAAAATAAAACGCACATCTGAAGGGTTAATCCAACATTAATAATTCATATATTAGGGAAGAGAAATTTTATTTGACAAATACAAAACTAATCACTAATGAATCGGGTAAAGGAAGTCACTAATAATCGCGTTATACAGAGCCTGCCTCAATGTCGGGTAATTTAGTTGCTCCATAAGATTATCTAGTGACTTGACAACATGCTCAGATGCAGAGAGGGGCGTTTGTGCTCGCTTTGCCTGCATCACTAATCTTACTAGTTTATTATAAGGTACTATTTATTACTAGCTAGGTGGTCGTGCCGCGGCGTCACCCGTTTCTCATGAATTTTCCGAAATATCCTTTCATATAAACCTTGTTCTGAAAATTACGAAAGTCTAGCTGTACTCAAGTTTTGTGCTTAGTAACTAATTTAGCGATTCATCAAAATTCGACGAGTTTGACTTCAAAAAAGGAGATTTTCCCTGAAATGTTTCATATGTTTTCAAAAGTATTTTTTATTAATATCTCGGCTTTTAAAACATGTATAAAGCGTCAACGCATTGAGAAAGTTAAGCTGAAGTAGTAACGAGGATGGTAATTACCTGGTTAAGGTAGCCTTATCATACTAGACAAAGCACAGCACTGCCACCAACTTAATTTTTTAACTTCCATAAAAAGGGGCGATACCCCAGTGGTGTACGTAACAGACTGGCGAGACGAGGTCTCGAATTCGATCCCCAATCGCCGGGCACACACCTCTGACTTTTTGTAGTTATGTGTGTATTAAAAATGTTTATTAATTTTATCATCGCTCACTTAGTAATATGCCCGGTAGATGGCAATAGGCTCGCCCCCTATTACATTGGGACCTAAACATAATTGGCGATTCGTGGGTGTGTAGTACACCTCGGCCTAACTCTTCGGGGATACAGGCGTGAAGTTATGTATGTATATGTATGTTCCATAGAAAATTTATTTGGACTGTTCTTGAAGGTTTTCCTACAGCAGAAATCCTATGGACTGTGCCTACCATGACGTGCTATAGGCGTTGTGTTTTAAGTTCCAGGGGATAAGATCCCAAATGCCCAAAACACGATTATGGTAGGTCCACTGGTTTTTGATTTCATCTGATATTTTGCAGTATATTATCACTTATCTATTATATTTGATCTCCAGACCTTTTATAATGTCTATTAAAGTATCGAGTTGTTTTTACGACTCGGTACTATTCACACAGTAAAGTCTGGCTCTTTTAGTATCTTATTAAGTTTAGTGTTATAGTGATATGGTTGTTACAATATTTAAATCGTGCAATAATAAAATAAAGACTACTTTGCCAACCATAAGAGGTATTGGGTAGCAGATCGATTGAAGTCGAAGTAAAAGCTTCATCAAAGGAGCTATGTAAGGGATCCAAGCTTAATATTATGTTATAAACATAACTACATAAAGTCAAGCCGGTTTCCTATTCCCGGGATAAAAAGCCTATGTGTTATTTTAGACTATAAGCTATCCTTGCACAGTGAAATTTCAGCCATATTTGCTTATATCCTTTGGAATATAAATCGCTCTGATATAGTCACCTAAACTATATTGGTGATTTAGAAAAAATATTACAAAAAATGAATCATTGACGATGGATCCAACTACAAGAAATGTCCTTAGGTCCATTGATAAAGCCATCCAATTCAAAGCAATATCTTGGGACGTATAATAATAATAAATAATAAATTAATATTCTACGACATTCTACACAGCGCTCTCTAGAGCCAAAGTAAGCATAGTTTAACTAGCTTGTGTTATGGGTTCCAGAATGCGGATAAACATGCTTATATACTACCGGAGAATTTCGAATATCTGGGACGTGTCTAGGAGGCTCAGTTGATCAGAGCATTCCCCCTGTAAGGGACTGGTCGCGGGTTCAAGTCCCGTCCTAGATGTTCTCTTTTTCCGATCTAAATCTTTAGAAAAAAGTAAGCATACAAAATGCTTAAGAATTTAATTGAATGCTTGTGTACTTTTTATTCGTAAATATATACATATTATACATAGAAACACCCAGACAAATGCAAATAGACATTCATGCATACAAATATTTGCACTGAGCGGGAATCGAACCCGTGCCCTCTGTCGTAGCAGTCCAATGCACTACCGCTACGCCGCAGAGGCCGTCAAATATCAATAATAGTATCGTGACGTTTCGAGAGCTTAACAAATGTGGCTCGCATTTCCCTTTCGGCTTTTCAAATATTTTCAGTTAATGCCTTAAATTGCTCATAACCGCGGCAACGAGAAAGTCAACGACAAAAGTTGATTAATACTAAAATACTTATAAACCTTTTTCACATTGGAGAACATATACCGGCCGTTTGATGATCGCCAGAGGACAAAGTTAAAATATTTCATGTTTTGTTTATTATCTTGTGATCACGAAATTGGAATTTGTAAAGCCAAATTTTATCGTTGCCTGTACCTTTTTTTTTCGTGCGGAAATCCCCTCGTTATTATTTATTATTTCGGGCTTGAACCGACTAAAGACGTCAGACACCGGGATGTAAGGTTGCCCATAAAGCATATCCCTCGCACCCCGACTGACCCTGGGCCATCTCCGGTTTCGAGATGCCCTCTCATATCGAGCCATTTCCAGTTGCATCCAATCAATCCGCTTACTGGTTTTGATTGGCATGTCGTCTTTTCCGGTAGCGACTGCCGTCTTACTCGGAGAGGAAAGCCTGCACCAGAACCTCGTCTGGCTGCTGGTGCACCGACTTCAGGTGTGGTTAGCTTCAATGATGTTGCTATGGCAGGGCCATATACACCCCAATGTACAGGCAATAACTCTTGAAATTTCTCTGATTAATTTACACGATCGTGTGACTTAAAAAGTAAATTGAATTAATCTCAGGTACTAATGTCAGTCGGGGGGTGTGTGTTGGGTAACCTCCTCGAGTGTCGCTCCGATTCCGATCCCGCTGCAGTCCGGGGGGAACGGAATCGGAGCGGCCGGTACACCCTGGGCGGCGGTCAATGGCTTCCCCTTCACCCCTTCATAGGGTTGGCATTGATCGTCGGCCAATACCCAACGTGGCGGGAACACATCGCTCTCCGTACTCCTCCTCCTCCTGCGTACAGGATGAGCGATGCTGTTAGTGGTGAGGTGGCCCAGGGTCAGCCGGGGTGCGAGGGATATGCTCTATGGGTAACCTTACACCCCGGCGTCTGAACACCCGAGACGGCGTGCGGTTTTAGTCGGTGCAAGCCCGACATAACCACCCCCGCTGGTCGGCGAGGGGGTATCCGAAGGGATTTCGGCACGATAAAAAAAAAAAAAAAGGTACTAATGTCAGTCTACTCGGTTCATTACTCCCGTCCGGACGTCCCTTATTTTACTGTAAAATATCTGTTTTAAATTCTATAAGCTGGAAATAAATCGCACTTATTCACGTGCGTCACTCGCGGATCGATAGGCAATTTATCTGTCCGACAGTATAGAGTATGCGGGAGTGCCCATTTACATACTACAAGCAATCGGCCCCCATTCCCTTGCCGAAGGCGGGTTTCGTTGCCAAGGATTGATTGGTGTCCTTTAAAATGTCTTGTTACATGTATATTAATGATTTTATTAGTTTTGTCTATTAAGTTGTCAATTGCAGTATCTAATACCTTTATGTATTATAATCTGAATCTCGGAAACGGCTCCAACGTTTTCCATGAAGTTTAGAATGCAGGGGATTTCCGGGGCGATAAATCGATCTAGTTAGGTTCCATTTTTAGAAAACGACGTAAAAAAAAACACCGAGCAAAGCTCGATCATCCAGGTACTTGAAAATGATTTCCGGCGTGCGAGGGATATGCTCTATGGGCAGGTAGGTAGGTAGACAGGCAGTGCGGTTTTAGTCGGTTCAAGCACGACATAACCGCCCCCGCTGGCCGGCGGGGGGTATCCGAAGGGATTTCCGCACGAAAAAAAGAAAAAAGGTACGGACCGCCCTAGGGGTGTGTGTTGGGTAACCTCCTCGAGTGTCGCTCCGATTCCAATCCCGCTGCAGTCCGGGGGGAACGGAATCGGAGCGGCCGGTACACCCTGGCTGGCGGTCAATGGCTTCCCCTTCACCCCTTCATAGGGTTGGCATTGATCGTCGGCCAATACCCAACGTGGCGGGAACACATCGCTCTCCGTACTCCTCTGCTTTCAGAGGAGACAGGATGAACGATGCTGTTAGTGGTGAGATGGCCCAGGGTCAGCCGGGGTGCGAGGGATATGCTCTATGGGTAACCTTACACCCCGGCGTCTGAAGACCCGAGACGGCGTGCGGTTTTAGTCGGTGCGAGCCCGACATAACCGCCCCCGCTGGCCGGCGGGGGGGTATCAGTAGGGATTTCCGCACGAAAAAAAAAAAAAAGGTACGGACCGCTCCCGCTGGCCGGACGGTATCCGAAGGGATTTTCGCACGACAAAAAAAAAAGGTACGATATCGGTCAATGCCACAGTCAGTTTCTTTTCGTAATCTAGAACCTTCTACAGGGTATTAGATAACTTAAAAAAAGCAAAATTATATCGGTAAAATCGTTCTCAAGTTATAGTGTAACCCATAAGAGTCAAGTCAAGGTCCCGAAGGTTCTGGTATTAAGTATACTGTGTTTAGATAATAATAGTAGTACTAAAAAAGAGACAGGACTGATAATAGAGTGAAATAGCGATACTGTTTGTGCTACTTTGAAACGTCAGGTGTCCACGACTCTTTGATTCCCAGTACACATGTCTTAGGTATGAATTAGAATACAGATATGAATCGATGACTTAACATCAAGTGCGGTCGTACAGCGAACTTTTGTAATTTCGTCGTCGGGCTTCAAACTTATAATGCCACTCACACACATAGGGTACCTTTTTTTTTTTTGTGCGTAAATCCCTTCGGATACCCCCCCCCCCCGGCCAGCGGGGGCGGTTATGTCGGGCTTGAACCGACTAAAACCGCATATCCCTCGCACCCCGACTGACCCCGGGCCATCTCCGGTTTTGAGATGGCCCCCTTACTTGCTCTCCACTGTGCCATCTGCTAATCAGAGGGACACGTGGAAAGCTTCCGAACAGCCCTCAACAGGGCCGTCCTCGCCTCGGTCGGAGTTGGCCGTAGGCGGCAGCGTCTCTCCCGCCCTAGGAGAGAGGCGCTGCTGTCTCCGTTGCCCAGGGTGCACCGCGTGGAGGTCCCCAACCAAGCACCCCACACATAGGGTACCTTTTTTTTTTTTGTTTTTGGTACCTACTATTAGACTTTCAAGACAGCGCAACTCCTTTGAAAAAACTGAAACAAATAAGTAATCCATTTTTTGGAAGGAGGGTGCTTGTTTTTAACGCAGTCAATTACTGGCGCAAATTTGCGATGTCAATATGTGTTAGTGTTTAGTGTTTTCCTTTGAAAACGCACTCTCACATAAGTCAGTTATCACGTATTACGATGGGCAAGAAGAATTTCACCATTTTATGTATATTTTGGAAGGAGGGTGCTTGTTTTTAACGCAGTCAATTACTGGCGCAAATTTGCGATGTCAATATGTGTTAGTGTTTAGTGTTTTCCTTTGAAAACGCACTCTCACATAAGTCAGTTATCACGTATTACGATGGGCAAGAAGAATTTCACCATTTTATATTTATTTATGCTTTCACTCTCTTTCTATTCGAAAATCATTTAAAACCCCTCCCGTTACGTACTTCATATGTTTTTCGCGTCCCTCCTACAATCAATTGGCGTACTTCCAGAACGCACACACCACTTTGGATTAGGCCCCAAAGAACTTGGTACCATACCCCCTCGACTCACACCCCCCACTTTAAGAAACCCTTGTTTATGACTACTAAGTCTTACTCTGTCTCTGAATACTCGATTCTCTTCGGCTTTTTTCTGTCTATATCAACGCTACTCACAATTTCTTCTCAATAGTATACGAAGCCTTCTGTTGCATAACTATAACATCAACATTCCAAGCTTTGCTTGCTTTGGTCGTACCGTGGCGGAATTCGAGCGTGAAAATTGAACTTTCGGTGACCTTTGGTAAGGTACATTCTGATCCAATGCGTCAATATGTGCGTTTACGAAATGCTGTTAAAGCAAAGTGCCGGTTATCCGAACTAATTGGAGGACCCTTTTTAGTCGTGTGGAAATCCCCTGCATAGCCCCCGCCCGCCAGCGGGGGTGGTTATGTCGGATTCGAACCGACTAAAACCGCACGCCGTCTCGGGTCTTCAGACGCCGGAGGTAAGGTGGCCCCATAAGGTCATTTCCCTCGCACCCCGGCTGACCCAGGGCCATCTCCGGTTTCGAGATGGCCCCCTCGGATTTGAGAAACACTGTGTCCCCGTCTTGCTCCTGGTGTTTGGGAATCCGGTGTAGGTACATATTTAGATAGGCAAACTGTACTTTATACCAATGAAAGATAAATTTATCATATCTAATATTATGTATTAAAATAAAACTAATTTTAACGAATTCTTTCGCGATTTTTTTTTTATTGATCAATTCATTTACATGATTTATGTTGTTACAATTAAACCACCCTGATTTTTATGCGAGCGGGCATTTGCATATCGGTTATAAACTAAATAATTACATAAGTGAAAACTTATAATCTAAAATAAACTAACTACAGAATCTTCTATAACGTTTAGGAAATGGCTTTGTAATTTGGCAGTAGCTGCTGCCCGCGGTTTCACCCGCGTCGAATCCAGTTCTCGTTCCCGCAACCAGGAAAAAAAAGTAGCCTATGTGTTATTCCAGACTATAATTTATCCAAATGTAACCACATCCGTTAAGCCGTTAGAGCGTGTGTAACCAACATACAATTACTTACAACATAAAAGACATCGGCTGCCAAAATTTCAAGTTTGTAGACCCAACGGTTTGGGCTCTGCGTTGATGAATCAGTCAGTCGGCGCTAGTAATGATATATACAGAGGCGGCGTAAGGCGTGGGCGACGTGGGCCATCGCCTACGGCCTCGCGGTCGAAGGGGCCTCGCGCCTCGAAGGCCCGCGAACGCAAATTTAAATAAAATGTCTCATCTAGCAATAAATAATAGAAATACCGGCTCGTATCATTCATTCATTCCAAACGCCAAACATTCGTTTTTTATAAATCTAGTCTGGCAATATTTCCTGGCGTTAGGACCGAAGCGAATGACGCGGGGAATCCCCAAGCGAGCGAGCTAGAGCCAGCGGGGATTTCCAGAGTATGCATTCAATCCGTCAAACAGTCGTCAATCGAGCCGTGCGGCGATGTTTACATACACGAGATTCAATGTATTTCCAACAGATTTCGATGTGAGAATTATGTTTTCGATGTTATTGTTCTAAAAATTTAAAGTAGATAAAGAACTGTATTATATTTATTAGAACTGTTGTGTGAAAAACGTGTTTTTAAAGAACAATAGGTACGTCCTAATCGCTAATTTATTAAAAGCAAGGTAAGAATTTTCATTAAATTAAAAGGTATTTTAAAAGATTTTTTTTTAAGTTAGATAGGCTACTATAGCAAAAGAAGTATACTATTTTAACACGATTTACTTACCTAATCTCGACATGGTAGAATGGCGTAGTAGCCGGAATGTCACGCAGAAGTATGCAGGCTCGATTCCCGTTAGAAAAAAAAATCTATTTGTTCGCCCGCGACGATTTCGATATCGAGGTAAAAATAGTTTTTTCGCGGAAATGAAATATTTCCCGTGTTAAGAAGTAGCTATGTTCAGGCAGGCCCAGGGACTAACCTATCTCCATGCAAAATTTCATCTAAATCGGTCAAGTTGTTGGGTCGTGTTTCAATAACATACAAACAAATAAACTGACAAACTTTTCAATGTTATATTAGTAGTAGTATAACTTAAGTCTGTATAATATGTTTAATGATGAGAAGATGATTACATACACAATGTGTCTAGTAATTTTCTAAATATTGTTTACAGATTATAATATAACATTTCAGGGCCAGGTCCCAGTAGAGATAGAGATATCGGGCGAAAATGGGAATCTGGTTCAGCAAAACGAAAAAGGAAAGCTGAACGAGAAGTATCAAATCAGGTTTTAGGTTTAAGTATGATGAAGTTTCTCAAAAACACTTCTACAGCATCATCTGAATCAATTGCTTCGACTTCGAAGTCCGAAATACCGCCGACTTTGGGAAGCACTCCAGACGCACTGAGTGTCGAACTAAAGTCAGAAATACAGGTTGAATTACCATCTAGCGTATCAGACTCTGAATATTCTGAAATTTTCTTGATAAATAGTAGAATTCTCGAAAATCAAGCAGGTTCTCCGCCAGCTAGCAACGATACCAGTGATGCAGTCAAACAAGTGTCTGTATCTTCGGATGCGGCTCTGTGGAAGTTTCCCATATCAGATTCTCAGCGTCGTGATATAGTTCAAAATGGTCCCACACAGCAGATAAAAAACAGTGATGAAGAATATCCCAAAGCTGAAGATAATAGGCACTTTTCAAATTTTTATTTCACCAGAAAACTAAATAATGGTGAAATTCAACATCGTCGCTGGTTGGTTTATTCTAATGCCCAAAATAAAGTATTCTGTTTTCCATGCAGACTATTTAGCAATTCTCAAACTCAGATGGTTGAGAAAGGGTGCTGTGACTGGAAACATTTGAGTAGTATTTTACAACGACATGAGAATACCAAAGAACATAGGCATATATGTTCCAATGGATAACATTAGACAAAGGAATAAAACATGGTAAAACTATAGACCAAGAAAACGAAAGACTGATTCGAGAATCTCAAAAGCATTGGCACAATTTGTTTGAGAGATTGATTGATATGATTAATTTCTTAGCTTCCCATAATCTGGCATTTAGGGGTCACAGAGAATCTCTCAAAACAAGATCCGAAAGTTCCGAAAGAAATTCTGGTAACTTTTTAGACTTATTTCATTTGATATCCAAATATGATCCTACATTACGGGAACATATAAAGCGCATTAACGACAAACAACTTTCACACCATTATCTAAGCCACGATATTCAAAATGAATTGATTACATTGATGTCACAAACAGTTATTGACGAAGTGATAGGTAGAGTAAAAGAGGCAAAATATTATTCCATTTTACTTGACTGCACCAGAGATTCTAGTCGAGTTGAGCAAATGTCAGTAATCTTAAGATTTTGTGATACGTCAACCGGCACAATAGAAGAACACTTTATTGGGTTTCTTGCTGTCACTGAGACCACTGGAGAATATTTAACTAATGCAATACTGCAGGAATTAGAAAAACATGGACTAGATATTCAAAATTGTCGTGGGCAAGGATATGACAACGGTGCAAACATGATAGGCATAAACAGTGGAGTTAAAACTCGAATATTAAATATTAATACTAGGGCATTTTTTACACCATGTGGGTGTCATAGTTGGAATCTGCTGTTGGTAGATGCAGCTAATTCTTCCGTGGCAGCAAAAACATTTTTTGGTTTTATACAGAAAATTTATTTGCTATTTTCAAGATCCAGCAAGCGCTGGGAGTTAATTAAAGACAAATTAAAACTTACCATAAAGCCTCTATCGGACACTAGGTGGGAAAGTAGAATCGAGGCAGTAAAGGCTATATTATTCCAATTTGATGATGTTGTTGAATGTATTAATAGCTTAAAAAAGCACACTGAGGACTCAGAAACTCTCAGTGATTGTGATTCAGTTTTGGAAGAAATGTTCAGCTTAGAATTTATCATATCATTACATATATGGTATGAGATATTATCACGTGTTAATATTATTAGCAAATTATGGCAATCTGTACAAGTTCACTTAAGCATTGCTCTTGAACACTTAAGTACTTTTTGTGACTGGGTCAAAGAATATCGACAAACCGGGTTTGAACAATGCTTGTCTGATTCTCATAAATTTATTGACAAAAGCATTTATGATCTGCCAAAAGAATTTAAAAACAAAAGAGTGGCCAAGAAAAAAAGAATGTACGTTTATGAAGGAAAAGATGAACCTGTACAGTCTCCCAAAAGCAGGTACGAAATTTTTTTTTTCAACGCCATGATTGATTCAATTATAATCAATATGGATTCAAGATTTAAATATTTAAACCAACATTTTGAGAATTTTGGCTTTCTCTATGATTTAAGAAAATTGAAAAGTGTTCCAAAAGAGCTTTTAATAAAATATTGTCAAGATTTACATACAGTACTGCGAGTGGGTGAGAGCAGTGACTTCCAACCTTACGATTTATTTGAGGAATTACAAGCAATGGTCCCAAATTTACCCGACTCTATGAAAGAAGTGAAACAGCTACTTCAATACATAGCTGAAAATAGTTTAAAAGAAATTTACCCTAATATTTATATTGTTATTCGAATTATGTTAACAGTACCAGTCAGTACAGCCTCAGCTGAAAGGAGTTTTTCCAAATTAAAATTAATAAAAAATTATTTAAGGAGTACAATGGGCCAGGAAAGACTTTCAGCTTTGGCAGTTTTATCTATTGAGGCAAATATTGCATCCAATCTGAACTACGAGACAGTTATTAAGGAGTTTAGTAAGGTTAAAAGTAGAAAATTTCTGTTTCTTTAATTGTGTACTAAATAAGTGTGCATTTTTATAAAAAATATATTTGAGTATAATAATCATTTTTCTCGTAATCAAATTCGCCCTCTAGCGTCATCCATCATGGGGCCTCGCGAAGTGTATCTTGCCCACATTAAATTTTAGTCTTGCCCCGCCACTGGATATATATAGGTACTTATAGGTATTTAAACTATCACTAGTATCTGAGTCAACGGGGTATTTATCGGACACTTAATTGGTATAGACTAATATGCCGTTGACTCTAATACTAATGTATAAAATGTATTGAAGTCATTCAAATCTAAACTTATGTTTCAATTTGTCGATGTTGACTGTAATTGCGTTCGATTTCATAAATAAGCAATGAACATTGATTATACCGTAAATAAAAACGATACCTAGTAGAATTGCTCTGTGAATTCTTCATTTAAATTTCTATTATCTGTTGTATGAATACTTGTCATTTGAAGTAGTGTCATGAAAAGGAATTGTAATGAAGAAACGCAATATTTTATTCATCATAATTGGACTTTCCATTTTCAAATAGAATCGTTTAACAAGATCAAGAGATTACGAGCAATTTGAAAGGAGAATCATTATTTACATTTGTAGTTTACGTCAACGACATCTGCTTGATTTATTTGATTTGTTTGGCGGCAAACGGATAAATAAATCATTTAAAAAATATGACGGATTTGAGGATGTTAATTTATAGATATTCCACTAGCTGATTAAATTTTCTTTATATTTTTAACAAAAAATATATATGTCATCGCTAAAAATATTAAGATAATTGAAACGAAAAAAAATATTTCAAAGAGTGTTTCTTTGCAATTTTTTTAACAAGAGACTGCTCTATTTATCCCAAATGTTTTTGAATGTGCGTGAACAGTAGATAATTAGCTGTATATGTAAAAAAATCAACTGTCTAGCATCAGTAATCTTAGAAAAAGAGAGAAATAATATTAGAAACAAAAAATAAGCATAATAATGGTAGCTTACGTCCAGACAGGGCCTTAAGCTACCCCAAAAATCTTCAAAGCAAATTAAAACCTATTTACTTCAATTACATTTTTAACTTTTGCTTACTTTTTCTAAAGATTTAGATCGGAAAAAGAGAACATCTAGAACTGGACTTGAACCCGCGACCAGTCCCTTATAGGGGGAATGCGCTAACCAGCTGAGCTATCTAATCACGTTCCAGAAATTCTCCGATATATATTACTAGCTTTTGCCCGCGGCTCCGCTCGCGTAGATGTCGGTTATCGCGACAAAACATAGCCTATGTCCTTTCCTAAGGTCTAATCTACCCCTGTACCAAATTTCAGCAAAATCGGTTCAGTGGTTTTGGCGTGAAAGCGTAACAGACAGACAGACAGAGTTACTTTCACATTTATATTATATATTAAGTAAGGATTATATACGTCTTAAGGCGACGCTGGAGCCATCTACCGTAATTCTTGCGGACTACGGAAACAATGAATAACTTTACAGTGACAAGAATCGTTTAATTCTTAAATTATTGTACACAACTTGCGTTGTTGGCACATCTTCTTTTTATTATACAATAAATACCTACACTAAGTCTTTATCTTTTCCTCCCCGCCGAACGTGACTTCCAATGAGTACGTCTATGGTATAAGTGACGTCACCGAAAACCGGCCATTGTATTCAGACAGGCGCACTTTCACACGCTTGTCCATTCCACAAACATGACGCATGCAGTTATCCAGTTCTATATTATTTACTATACGACAATATTCAACTCCTAATAGAAAAGTGACCACATGCGCATTCTCAGCATAATAATAAATACAAAGTGTTTTTTTTTCTTCGTGCGGAAATGACTTCGGATACCCTGACGCTGACCAGCGGGGGTAAACCGACTAAAAGACTAAAACCGTACGCCGCGCCGTCTCGGGTCTTCAGATAGGGGTATAAGGTGGCCCAATAAGGCAATTCCCTCGCACCCCGGCTGACCCTGAGCCGGCTTTGAGATGGCCCCCTCGGGTGTGGGAACCACGGTGTCCTCAACTTGCCCCGGAGAGGAGGGGCGCGCGTCGCGCTTATACAAAGTACCTCGTGCGAAAGTTTTGATACCTTTCAAAACTTTCGCACGAGGTACTTTGAACCACGGTGTCCCCAACTTGCCCCGCAGAGGAGGGGCGCGCGTTGCGCTTATACAAAGGACCTTTTTTTTTTTTCGTGCGGAAATCCCTTCGGATACCCCCCCGCGTGCCAGCGGGGGTGGTTATGTCGGGCTTGAGCCGACTAAAAAGTACCTCGTGCGAAAGTTTTGATACCTACAAAGAAAAATTGACAATTGAAACCAAAAATTTAGTAACGATATTTTTCTTTGCAGGGGTCCGTCATTAAAATTAAGTTTTTGTGAAATTGATAATTTTTTTTTTTAATCTAATTGAAAACGAATCAAACTATGAGTGATTCTGAAGGTTTAGAAGGTAACCTCACGAAACTATAAGGTTTTATTTTACGTTTTTCTTTCTAATAGAATTAGAATCACGCATTTTTTTTGTTTAGTCTCTTTCGAATAATGTATGTTTACTGTTAGATTAAGAATAGCCGTATCCCATAATAATAATAATATCATAATAATAATCCCCTACTACGACATCTTGCGTCAAAAGATACAGTGCCTGTTGTAATATACGTCACCCGTAACCACGCAGCAATTATGAATAGGTATATTAGGTTTATTACACGGTTCATTCACTAATGATTCAGTAATTAGTGTTGTTAACGATTTCCCTATCGTAGTGTTCCAACATAATATGTATAGCATTCAGCTTTGAAATAACTACAATTACCAAGATTCGTTGATATACGTGAAAGTGTGACCTCGACGTATTCGTTGATCGTATCGTTCTTACAAGTACTTCAAATAATATGTACTTACATACGTGGTTTGTAAATCAATCGTAAGTTACTGCAAAATAAATTTTTCTTGTAATATTTTTCGCTTTGGACGACGCGACTCACGCGATGGACGCCTTTTGATTTTTTTTTTTACCTGTAACCCCCCACTTCACCCCATCGGTGCCGACGATGGGGTGGGCGCGTTGGAATCGGATCGACTAAAACCACACGGTGTCCTCCCCTAGTGTCTATTGCCGGGCACCCCGGGTAAGCCCTCGAAAGGATAACCCCAGGGTTACCGGCGGACTTTGGCCGTCACCGCGGCCTCGCCTGGTCTGGCCTGTAAGGACGACGAGTCGGCCAACTGCCGACAATAATTTTATAAACATTAGTTTCAGTGTTGGTATCATAGAGCTGAAAAAAAGTATTTCAAAAGTCAGTAAAAAAATCCGTTCCCGCAGGGGGAACGCACAGGTAGATTTCGTGAAGCAAAAATATTTTTTTGCCCCTCTATGACCTATGCTTCTTCTATGACCCACGCCGAGCGCATTTTTAACATGTTTAATTTTTTTTTCTCGAAAACGGTAAGTTTTAGCGAAAAACTTTTCAGACATTTATTTTAGACTTAAAAATGGCCTATCGATTAAAAATGTTTCCGACGGCAAGAATGTTCACCGGTTAGAAGTTATGATTTTTTTCCCGAAAAATTTTGGTTCTTCCCCCCTCCACTTTTATTTAAAGTTTTAATCTTATAGGTTTATAATTAAAAGTTGTTGGTATTCATGTATACTATGGGATAAAATTAGAACGGTTCGAATATCTTTCATGGAACGTGAAATTTTGAGGAAAAACTGATTTCACAAAAAGTGAGGCCCTACCGTCCCCTTAGGCCGGATTCCACCCGTTCACGAACTTAAACTAAGTTTACACCCAAGCAATTTTTGACCGCAGTTTGAAAGCGATCGGGGCAAAAATGCGACTGTGAGAGTGCCGCAAATTTTGGGAAGTGGAACCATACATACATATATATATATATATATATATATATATATAAAGTTTTTGACCAGTGGTCATTTCGGACTCAGGGGGTCATAACTAGACCTCCTATGAAGAATTTTTTTTTTAATTCGACAGTAGTCAAGAAACCAATAGGTAGATCGATTTCATCGAAATCTTCCTAAAAGAACTATCACACGGTTACAGTAACCTTTCACTTGTTCTACTTTCATATTGTTTTCATACGTACTTGCTGGTGTTATCCTGGCCTTCGATCTAATTGACATACCTACGTACGCCGAGGTCGACTCTTATCGGGTTGTCCATTCACCTTTACCTCATAAATCCACGTATATGATGATGGCCAACATCGGTAACTTGTGCCTAAGAAGTCGTCCTTACAATCGAGAGGTCCCGGGTTCGAATTCTGGCCAATAACCCTACCGATGTGAAACCACTCCTAACACAAGCAATTTAGCTTAGCTGGAGGGGTTAGCCGGAATACTAGTCATTTTGGTTACTAGAAACCTTTAAAGAAATATAAAGAAATTCTACAAATTATAATTTGATGTTTCAGTCAATACCTCTCCACTAACCAAAGCTTCACGGATTGAAACGTAACTGACGATGAAAGTTGTTGAAATATTTTTTTTCATATTTTTATATTCTTCATTTTTTTTTAAACACATCACCATCTAGACCCAAACTAAGCAGAGCTTGGCATATGGGTTCTGGAATGCGGATCAACATATTTAAATACTTTTTTTTGTAAAAAAAAATACATATTATACATAGAAACACCCAGACCAATGCAAGTATACAAATTTTCACTAAGCGGGAATCGAACCTTTGGCTTAGCAGTCAAATGCACTACCGCTCCGCCACAGGGGTCGTCCAGATAATTGAACTTTCAAGTGTAACATTGTTGTTTTGCTTGCTAAACCTAAGGCAAGATTCCTTTTAGACCCAGACCACGACGAACCAAACCGATCTAACTCTTAACAATGATTTGAGATAGACATTAGGGAATCAATTTTTTCCTTCTTTTTCTGTATACAAAATAAAAAGCTCGTTTTGAAGAATAGAAATCTTTTAAATACCTACCGTGAGAGGCTTACATGGCAAAGTTAAATTCAGTTTACTCCCGAGGTAATTAAGGTTGGTATTTGTTCAAAATTGAATATAATGTTATATTTTTCTGGCTTATGCTACTGGTGTATAAGTAATAGTAGCTTACGAAAGCATCTGGACAATGATCCTATATTATAGGATACCTTAACAATACTCACAAGATTTAGATCGGAAAAAGAGAACATCTAGAACGGGACTTGAACCCGCGACCAGTCCCTTACAGGGGGAATGCTCTGACCAGCTGAGCTATCTAGACACGTCCCAGATATTCGAAATTCTCCGATATATTATATACGTCTTAAGGCGACGCTGGAACCATCTACCGTAATTCTTGCGAACTACGCAAGAATTACGGGTTCAAGTCCCGTTCTAGATGTTCTCTTTTTCCGATCTAAATCTTAAGAAAAAACATAACATAACATAAACTCACGCCTATATCCCCGAAGGGGTAGGCAGAGGTGCTAGCACCCACATTTCGCCAGTTTATGTTTAGGTCCCAATGTAATAGGTGGCGAGCCTATTGCCATTAACCGGGCACTTATAAACCTGCGATAAATACACACATAACTTCGAAAAGCATCGAAAAGTCATTGGTGTGTGCCATGGTAAAACCTGGGATCGAACCCGAGACCTCGGCTCAGCAGTCCATTACCCATACCACTAGGCTACCGCGGTTTTTTTAGAAAAAGTAAGCATACAAAATGCTTAAAAATTTAATTGAATACTCACAAGATTTAAAAATATAGCTGAGATAAACTAAATGTGGTTGACTTATTAGGTTCACAACAATCCTTTATGAAACAATTAATATATAGCTATCATCCTTAAATAATCCTTAAATAAAACTAACTGAAACGAGCGGTACCGCCCGCTCGGATGTCAGTTATCGTTTTTTGGTCATATCTCCTGTTCATAATCCGAGGAAAAACCGCATTAAAATTCGTTCAGTAGTTTTTGCATCCCTTTTTTTTTTTTTTTTTTATCGTGCGGAAATCCCTTCGGATACCCCCCCGCGTGCCAGCGGGGGCGGTTATGTCGGGCTTAAGGTTGCCCATAGAGCATATCCCTCGCACCCCGAAGTTTTTGCATCCCTCGCGAGAAAACAGACAAGAATCTCAAAAAGAATTTTTTGAGTTCAGAATCGTTCATTTAACATAACCAAAGTATTCCTTCTTTAGATGTCTCCAATGTAAAGACAGAACTAATTTACAATTTTATAATAGTATAGATTATCCCCATTTCGGTATCCTCAACGAAAATTCGTAAAGGGAAAACTACCCCTTTTTTTATACCGCTTAGGTGGCAGACAAGCACACGGCCCACCTGATGGGAAGCGGTTACCGCGGCCTATGGATGTGTGCAACACTAGTGGCGTCACACTCGCGCTGCCGACCCTGTAAAGGAAAGGGGATGGGAAAGGAGTTTGGGAGGGCATGGGAAAGGAGTTTGGGCTCCGGCACTCTCACTCACCAAACGGAACGCAACAGTTCAAATACGTCGATATTCTGTGCTTCCCCGGTCGAGTCGGCCCATTCATGCAACGGCCAAAATGACTGTTGCTTGACTCTACCACTCTTAACGCCGGATGAAGCGATCATTGCTGCGACTTGTACAGAGAGCGCGCACATCAGCATCGTCATTCTCAGTAGCGTGTCCGAAACTAATTCATACATTGTTTCCTCCATGTTCCACTACCGGTCGCGTGTCGTTCCACTCTACAAAATGCATTCACCGCACAGCACGTTCAAGCTGTTTGCAAAAAATAATTAGATACAGCAGGCTTGCTTGATACAATGAAACACGTTAACACATGTATACTTATGACATTCTCAACTCATCTCAATTGCCTCCTAAGGTGCGATCTTTAATGGTATTTATCTGCGTGTGAGTGAGCGTAAGTTTGTCTTCTGTAGTGAGTGAAGTCTGGAGTGAATAGGTTCCTTCTAGGCAAACGTGATCCATCGTAGACCACATCTTTACTTAAGATCAGGTGAGATAGAGGTCAAACGTAAGCCTATCATCCATAAACAAAAAAAACTTTTTTTACTGCACTTGGTCACTGATATCTCCTTCTCTAGACTATAACGACAATGTAAATCGTGTGTGGTAGTAGTTTTTCTTTTCCAGCACGAATGCTCGATTGAGGAAGTGCCACATATCTTTTGTATAATTGATGCCAGTTAGTGCCTTTCTTTCCCCCCTTCCTCTGATGTAATACGAGCGAGAGTGAGACGTCGAATTGTAAGCGTTCATAGGCCAATGTAACAACTCACTATTAAGTAGGTAGTACCTTTTTTTTCTTTTCGTGCGGAAATCCCTTCGGATACTAAATGTTTAAAAAACAAAAGACAAAACATTATATAACAACGTGCCTACTTATTAACAACATAAATGTAATTTCGCCCAGAATTACTTTAAAACAGCTTTAAAAGTTAATGTCGCTCAAGCAATACTGCTTAAGACGAGGCGTACTTAGTTATGCCAACCCTTGTCTCGAGGCTCGAGGCTTATTACGTAGTAGACATCATAGACTATTCAATACATTAAATGGAAGTCGCTTCATGCCGACCTTATTATAATTCACGACGAGAAGTCTTAAACGAATTAATAACGGACACCTGTTCAAATCATAAATTACCTGCAATGTTGGTACATGAAATTTGAACACGGAACAGCATACGTTCAAAATAATAAGGAATTCAATTTTTTATTTTATTAAATTGACTTTAAAAAGAAATCACTCAAAATTATGCAATAAATAAATTAGGGGCCTAAAATAATTTCCGACGTTTATGTCAGTTTTTTTAAGTATAAAGTAATTATTACGTAGACTAGAAACTGGCCAAAGTATTGTAGAGTTTCACCCGTAAAACACGGATACGGCTAGGTCACACATTTTGACTAAGGTTTAGAGCTTGTATGAGAGAACTTGACGCTATACGCTATGGTGAGAGAAAGTATTAGGTTGGGGGTGTGTAGAGTTAGGAGCTTGGCTCTCCATGAGATGCCATGGTATTCTGTAAGAGTGTTTATAAATCTGGACAGCTGACTATCAAGATACATTTAAACGTTCTTACAGAATAGTATGGCAGATTTACAGGGTAAGCAATATGTTTTGGTGTGGTTCTTATTTTCTGCGGTGGTGGTGTAGGTGTGGTAGTTTCTATTGAGCGGTTTAGGCTGTCGGTTTATGTATGATTGCTTGATGAAAAACAGGATAATTTTGGAACCGATAAATAACGCTGTTTCCGAGTATTTTCTCTTTTACATAAAAGGCCGTCTATGGTAGAACAACGTCTACCCGGGGTAAATAGCATTATTATACAATATCGATAATCACTACGCAGTGTTATTGACTTTTCGAAGCCATAGCAATATCTTCATTCACACAGAAAATGCTTTCTAACGAATGTTGACTTATAAACTCTCTATGTTGTGTGTTTTATTAGTATTAAACCATTGAAACATATATACTAGTGCCTCGAAGTGTGATAATGTAAACGATTTGACAAAACAACTAACTTTTCCGTAGTATAACTGAAAGTGAGATTAAGTGCATTTATGTCATGACTGTTAAGTTTGGTTAAGGTTTTGTTATGTGACTTAGTGGACTAAGTGCAAAATGATACGTGCGTTGACTTCTCGGAGGTGGTCGCTGCGCCGGGATAGCGCAAGGTAAGATTTGTACAACTTTTGTAGATACTATTTTGTATTTTACTGGTGATGCCCGCGGCTCCGCCAACGCGGAGTTTTATTATCGTTTTATCTTCAAAACTCTGGTTCTAATGAACCAATTGCAATCAAACATACGGCCGATTTTAAATCTGACCAAGACCTTTCTAAGAAAAATCAAAAATCAAAATCAATTCAAAAGTTTTTACATCCATCGAGAACAAACAGACAAGAATTTAAAAAAAAAATTGTGTTCAGAATCGTACATGTATTAAACATAACCCAAGTATTCTTTTTTAAATATATCCAATGTACAGACACAACCAATTTACAATTTCATCGACGACTTTTTTCCCCCATGAGCACAGCCCTGGGGGTTACAGGTGGAGCCGCCTGTTACCCTAGCAGAAGCAGGTCGGGGCGGCGGCGCGCTGCGCGCCCCACTTCTTCCGGGGGTAATATGGCCCTGGTTCAGCCGGGGTGATAGGGAAATGCCTTGGGCCACCTTACACCCTGGCGTCTTGACAGGTGACGTGCAATCCGCATTCAACACCTTCGAGCGTTTGCAATTGCATAGAGACGTTGATATAGATTTTATCACCTCTATCGTGATGAGTGTTTCGATGAGCTCTTCTAAATGGTCCTACTCTCATCATCATTTTAGCGCTATTTCCCGATTGCATCCAAGGCTGCACCTCGGAACCTAGGATCCGCTCCCTTTTTTTTCTTCTCCACTTAGTTCGACCTTGGGCATCCACGGTAGTGAGATCATTTCACTAATTGGTCCTATCCTCTCCTTTCCTATACAGAATATCACCACCGAGGCTGAAGAGTCCACAAGGTGCAAACAATTCCATCCAGGATCAAATAAAGCACTTATTCAACCACGCTTTGAAAATTTCTTAACTGATAACCTAGCAGTAAATAATTAAATAAATGGCGATAAAATCCGTTAAAAACAGGGGTCTTGCCATGATAACTTATAAACAGTTCAGTTTCGGAGCTATTCAATATAAGTTTGTAAGCTGAATTGCTATGATCCGTACTATGACATGCTTAAACTGTTAATGGTTCGTTTATTGATATTTGGAACATGAAACTGAACGAATTAATATGACGTCATGGTATGAGTACGTAACTGTTCAGCTTAGGTCTGCAATTGAATTGAATTGCCTCCTTTTTTTTGAATTGCCTCTCTGGGGACTAAACATGACCTATAATGATTAGCTCCCAGTTTGTATTTCAAGACCATTATGCAACTTACATCACATAATACAGCAAATCGACTAAGGGTAACCGCTTTTCGCCTAACAATTCTTGCTTAATAATTACCTTGATGGCTTTAGTTCTTCTCTTATCAACGAAACTCAGATTCGATGCTGTAAGTGTATTCGAGTATGCCCTTTAACTAATATGTTTATTCTAAATAACAGGCCTCATTTAATTTGACCTGGAAATCTTGAAACGTTTTTGAAATAAAATTTTGTAGATTTCAAGGGGTTTCTCTTGAATTTTCGGTGTAAAGATTTCTGTTTCATTCAAGATTCTTACGCAAAGCAAAATATAAATTCATACAACGTAAATATTACACTTTGCGAGAACGGAATACACTTTTTTTTAAGTGGGTTTGGGTAATAATCAACGCGAACATTACGCGTATATGGCCCAAGCTAACCTCCTCCACAATGAGGTTCTAGCGCAGGTGTTCCTCGAAGTTGGGGCGTCAGACGGCAGTTGCACCCTTAAAAGCCATTCAAACCAAATTATGGAATGAAGGAGTAAAAGGGGACCCCGGATGCCAAAGTGCAAAGCTTTGGATGCAACCGGGAGGGTGATTGACACTCCTGAGGGCCAATTCTCGTAATTAAAAGATGTTCAAAATTCAGTCTCAACCTAGTCTCGATCTCATCTTAATCGCCCATATGTGAAAGACATGTTCTCAGAGCAAAATTTTGTTGAAAAAGTTTAACATTTTGGTTACGAGAAATCCTTTTTTTAAAGGAAAAGGTGTTCTCGTAACAAATTTTGTAGAAAATATTGAATATTTTGTCACGAGAATACCTTTCTTGACGTTGGAATTTGGGAGACTGACGTGAGATCGAGACTAGATTGAGACTGAATATTGGACATGTTTTTATTACGACAAATGGCCCTCTGATTACCCATTCCTGCTAGAAATGGCTTGGTCGCTTAGATTCTTCTCCACAAGTAAATATAATTTGATTTTGAAACTTTCTGCTCTTAAAGATAATTCAGTATTCCATTATTTAAAAGAGTATCCGCGCCAAAAGCAATATAACCGCATATTCTTACTATTCATAATGTTACATAAGCCACAAGAATAACAACTAACTAGCTGATACCTGCGGCTCCGTCCGCGCGGAGGTTGGTTACATAAAAAAAGTCTGAAGTTTATTATTTATTTATTAAAATTTGCCATATAAATAATAAATAAATAAATATTCTACGAGCTTTCTAATAAAAACGCAATACAACCCTATCAGTAGTTTTTGCATCCATTGCGTACAATATCTTCAATTGCATCCAATAAGTTTTTTGTGTTCAGAATCGTTCATTTAACATAACATAACTTCATGCCTGTATCCCCGAAAGGGTAGGCAGAGGTAAATTATACACCCATGATTTGCCAGATTCATGTATTCATGACGATCTGCGAAAGACTGCGGGCAGATGCTGGATGCGGCAAGCTGAAGACAGGGCGCTATGGCGCTCATTAGGGAAGACCTATGTCCAGCAGTGGACTAGCATAGGTTGATGATGTGATGTGATGTGTGATGTGATGTATTCATTTATCATAACCTAAGTTTTTTTTTAATATCTCCAATGTACAGACACAACTAATTCACATATTTATTATAGTATAGATACGCTTAGGAAAATCATTTTACGTAATCTCATCTCCAGTGCGTCTGAGCTCTTATATATCAACCACAATACCTTGCGAAGTCAGATCCATCGACTTGGAAGTTATGAATAAAAGTATAGCAAAAGTAATAATTACATAAACTATAATACCAGGGTGCAATAGTTTTCAAAAACATACTATTGGCACCAAAATTCTGCCATTTTATTTTACCTGTGCAATATAAGTCTAATGATATTATCATCGTCGTCCGGGCGCCTATCCCAGTTGTAGCCAAAGCTTCCGCTTACCCGGGCTTTTACGGGAGCTACTGCCGTTGGACCCAGAGGGGAAAGCCTGTCAGCAGGTGTATCGGCTTGTAAGTAAGGTTATCTAGAACCCGAAGATCTTAGTAGGCCCCATACAGGGTTTATTATCTAACGAAATATCTTTTATTAAATTCAGTTCAGCTCTTTAGTGGACGAGGGAGCACAGGAACGAATATATAGGTCAAACACATTACCCTTCTGTTTTGGCTTCACCGCAGCTGGATAAAAATGATTGTGTTATTCAATTAAGGTCGTGTTAAGGACCGTGGTTCGTAACAGACTATGACCTGATAAGGTTCCAAATAGACTGCCACTACTTCGCGGTCGCCTTCAGTGGACTGTATTTGATGGATGTTGAGTCGAAGAATGAAACACTTGGATGGGTGGACTTCATTGACGTCAGTGAGGCATCGGATGTACTTGGCCCAGCACTACTCTTGATCTACTACTTCCTGTTGAGCTTCCTTGTTCCTTGAGAGACTCTTGTTGTCTACTTGTTGCCCAATACCCAATAATTTCCTACCAAATGGCCCCTACTTTTATAGTCTTTTGTAGTGCTGGCCCGCGATCCAAATTACCTCACCTCCGCATTTCCATTTATTTATAAAACTCATGTTATACATATTTATCACATAGCATATATGTATATAGGTAGCAATAAGAGTTGCACGACGATAGGTACTTACATCTGTACCGTGCGACGTCGGGCTACTGAATGACGGGCGGATTGACCCCTCAGACTTATATATGGGCCCTGCCTCCCGCGAGCTACTATATAATAAAATGGCACCAGCCGGGGGAGCGCATATTCGCTTCTTACGGCGTGGGAGGCAGTCGCGGGGTGTAATTAAACTTACATACTAATATACAAAGTCGTATTTCCTATTTATACGAAGTTATGTTAGATTCTGAGTAATGCATTTACGTAATTATATTTGCAATTATGCTTTTCGGGGAATGTACTTTATTTATTAAATTTGGCTCTAACATACTTAATTACTCAGAAAACTAACTCCTAACAGTAGTAAGCTATTTATCTTAGCTTAATATCAAAGTTATTACATAATTACGTTTTAATTTACGTAAATCTAACATTTTCATAATTTATTCGTTATATTCACGCTTACTTAATCTACGTGTCACTGGCACATGTATCTATGGTCTATTTGTGTCGTGCACAGGTCGATTGAGGTATTATCTGTCTCCTTCGAGGCGGCGAGTCTCCTTGCCGGAACTCCGCCATGGGACCTGGAGGCGAGAGCCCTTTCGCAACTGTACCAGTGGCGAAAGGAGGCGCGGGAGCAGGGACTGAACCCCGAGCATCGAGAAATCGAGGCCATGCAGTCCCAGCTCCGCCAGGCCATCGTGGTGGAGTGGAAGGAACGACTTGGGCGACCAAGCGCAGGGCACGCCGCAATAGCGGCGGTAAGGCCCATCATGGAGGATTGGCTAGAGAGGCGACACGGAAGCCTCTCGTACCGACTGACGCAGGTGATCTCCGGTAAGGGGTGCTTCGGGGACCACCTGCATCGGATCAGGAAGGAGCCAACGCCTGAGTGTCATCACTGTGACGCGAGCGAGGACTCAGGGCTGCACACGCTGGCGGACTGCCCGGCGTGGGAGGTGCCGAGGCGTGACCTCGTGGCAGCCATCGGGGTGGGAGTCCTCTCGCTCGGCAGCATGATTGCGGCAATGGTGCGGAGCGCGAGCGCGTGGGCCGCCGCCGCCTCCTTCTGCGAGCATGTGATGCTCGCGAAGGAGATGGCGGAGCGCGCCCGGGAGAGGTTCAGAACCCTCCCGGCCCGCCGAGCCCGCAACACGCTCGCCTCGCGTCGCAGGCGACTCAGGCGCCGGAGGGCGCTTAACGACCTCCGTCCTCCATGAGCGCAGGCCTGGGGGTGGCAGGTGAGGCCGCCTGGCACCCCAGCAGAAGCAGGCCGGGACGGTGGGGCGACTAGCGCCCCTCCCCCAAACCGGGGCAAGACGGGGACACCGTGGTTCCCAAACCCGAGGGGGCCATCTCGAAACCGGAGATGGCCCAGGGTCAGTCGGGGTGCGAGGGATATGCTCTATGGGCAACCTTACACCCCGGCGTCTGCAGACCCAAGACGGCGTGCGGTTTTAGTCGGTTCGAGCCCGACATAACCGCCCCCGCTGGCCGGCGGGGGGGTATCCGAGGGGATTTCCGCACGGAAAAAAAAAAAAAAAAAAAAAGGTATTATCTGTCTGCCTCGTCCCGAATTATTGCCTCTTAAATGAGAAAACCTGTTTCTAATCTAATTGAGTTGAATGTGAAAATATAGAACAGACAAATTGAGAATGGCAATCTGTGCGTACTTTTTTTTAATGTATATACGTCACGCTCCTTTCCATTTGGGGTAGGCAGAGACAACTTTTAACTAAACTTATCCTGGCACAAACCTTTCGCTTCTTGTACTTGTATAGTAGTTTGCATCAATGCGATTTTTTTTTTTACCAATCATCTAAGCATATAATGAGGCATGTTAAAACAAACCGAATAATCATATTTATTTTATTTATTTATTTATGTACACACACAATCAGACATAAGAATACAAAAAATGGAAAAAGTAGTACAGAGGCTCTGCTTATTTCTTGAAGAAATCTCTTCCAGCAGACCTGCGAGAGGAGAGTTTGAAAAGAAGAGAATACGTTAACAGTGTGTGGGGAAGACGAGAGACAGTATATATATAAGTATATATATATATTATATATTATATTATATATATATAATGTATATGAATAAATATAATATAATATAAAATACATACTTTTTTTTTTAATTCTATGGCGATCCCAATAATTCCGCCAACAACTCAGTTTTTATACTGATCAAAATAACGTGTGAAAGTACAAGTGTAAAATTATCCATACAAACAGTTAATTTGGAAAAGCGGCCAAAAGGTTTATAGTGTGTTGAATACATACATATTATAAATACATATTGTCCGAAGTTTACGCGAATGTCACACATTGACATGACATGACACTGTGAGCTCATCAACAATTCAGCATACTTCGGGTACTTTGAGATAACTTATGCTTCAAACTATAAGACAACCACCATCTTCAGTCTCCCCGTGACTATGGCTGCTGAAAAACCAAAACGTTGGGTTCAATGTAAATAATAACATAACATAACTTCACGCCTGTATCCCCGAAGGGGTAGGCAGAGATGTGTATTACACACCCACGATTCGCCAGTTATGTTAAGGTCCCAATGTAATAGGGGGCGAGCCTATTGCCATCTACCGGGCACATTAAGCGAGCGATAATTAACATTTATTAATGCACACATAGCTACGGAAAGTCAGAGGTGTGTGCCCGGGGCGACTGGGGATCGAACTCGAGACCTCGTCTCAGCAGTCCGTTACGTACGCCAATGGGCTATCGCCGCATTAATTAGTATGAAAAGTAAAGAACAACCAGGACAAGCTAAATAAAACCGTTTAAAAACGAGCGTGTTATATTTTCGTTAATATCGATGGCGACGATAATGCTCAGCGTAAACAGAATCATTTCAATCGCAATAAGTCCGTTGACACAATTCAGCGTGTCTATGTTGACTATCGACCGGCAAGGTTAAACGTAGACTAAAGTAGGTGTGCGGAAAGGTCCGGAAAGCTGGTGCACTGCGTCAGATTGGTGATACGCTGGGACGGACGGACGGCTCGCGAATCCAATCCAACTGTGGAGTCAGTACCTCGTTTAGAGAGCACACCGTCAGGGAACTACCATAAAGAATCCGAAACTTCGTACCCGCACGAAACGCGAACGAAATACGTAGTATTCAGCCATGTAGGTACCATGAAATTGGGTGGCGTGAAGTTATGTTATGTTATGTTACTAATTAATGCACTCGCAGTATTTAGCGTACTTACATTCGGTAAGTAGGTCACTTCTCGCCTTCTGAAAAGCATACACGATTTTATAATCATCATCATTCTGTTTGAAAAATCCCATATTTCGTTCTTCAATTGCCTCAGAATAAAATTATAATAATTCTAGATCAGCATAATCTAAATCTAAGCTAAGTATAGCTTATAATATTGGTACCAGAAAGCGGACACATTTATATGCTTTTTTTTGTAAATATTATACATAGAAACACCCAGACCATCACTCAATTTCAAGTATATCATTTCATATTGTCCCATTTATTCGTTTCATCTGTTTGTAGTTCATTTTACAAGTTAAAATGTCATAGGTGACATTGTGAGGGCTGACAACATGCTTTTGCGTAGCCATCCCTAAAGAAGACACATCCCGTTCAGTGACAAGTGACAACATGTCTGTTTTTATCCATCCCCAATGTAGTCGTACCGTGATTTGTTTTTACAGCGACGTTTTATTGTACTTTACCCTTATCTATAAAAACTACTCGTCCGTCAATCTTACCCGGGGTCCTGGCAATGGACACTTGGGGAGGACACCGTGTGGTTTTAATCGGTCCGATTCTGACACGCCCATCCCATCGTTAGCACCGATGAAGTGAAGCCCGTGGGGGCACGTAAAAAACCCTTATCTATACTATTATAAAATTGATATGATTGAAGCGTACGTAATGGACTGCCGAGACGAGGTCTCGAGTTCTATCCCCACTCGCCCCGGGCACACACCTCTGACTTTTCGTAGTTATGTGTGTGTGTATTAAAAACTGTTTAGTATCGCTAGCTTAGTAACGTGACCGTTAGATGGTAATAGGCTCACCCCTTATTACATTGGACCTAAAACATAACTGGCAAATCGTGGGTGTGTAATACAACTCTGCCTACCCCTTCGGGGATACAGGCGTGAAGTTATGTTATGTTACGAAAATTATTTATGTCTGTACATTGGAGATATTTAAAAAGAAAATTTCGTTATGTTACTTATTCTTAACACAAAAATATTTGTTTCAATTCTTGTCTGTTTGTCTATTTATCCGTTTGTTCGTGTTGGACGCAAAAACTACTGAACGGATTTTGATGCGATTTTTCATTAAAAAGGTCTTAGTCAGACGTAAAATCTGCAAATGGTAATTAGTTAAATAGAACTGGAGATATGAGCAGAAAACGCTAACCGGCCCCCGCACGGGCGTCAGCCAGTGGTCATATATATACCTATATTTCTTTCTAGACGTAACCATAGCATAAATCTCTGAATATGTCATGGACTTTTCTTGTTTCATGGAAAAGGTACAATGAATACAGGTGACCGTGTAGCACCTGGATCTATTATGTTAGCACATTTTTTAGATGTGGAATGTGAAACCATTAGGATGTTGTCAAATTTACAATTGCCTCAGAGTGCCTCGAGTGGCAACGAGTGATTGAAAGAAATACCATTTTATTGGTGCATGAAATGAACGTACTTTATGTAACAATATTTGACATAACATTTGCTACATTTGAACATATGCAGAAATTTTGAAATTACATACATTTATATACTCGCGTCTTTCCCCCCTCGGGGGAAGCAGAGACATCAGCCCGCCAGTGTGAAAGTTGTCTGAAGTTATGCGTTCATTATTATGAATAAACGTAATTGCAATAGCAATGAATGAAATTTGAATGTAATTCATTAATTCTGCCTCAATAGCACAGCGATAGTACACTTAGCTATTCATTTGGCGGTAGCAAATGTGACTGCTGTTAGGTACTCGGCGGATTGTGGTTCCCAAACCCGAGGGGCCATCTCGAAACCGGAGATGGCCCAGGGTCAGTCGGGGTGCGAGGGATATAATCTATGGGCAACCTTACAGCCCGGCGTCTTAAGACCCGAGACGGCGTGCGGCTTTAGTCAGCTCAAGCCCGACGTAACCGCCGGGGGTATCCGAGGGGATTTCCGCACGAAAAAAAAGGTACTCCACGGATTTATAACCCATTAGCATCGCTGCGCGGTTTCACCTGCGTAAGTCCTGATCCCGTGGAAAGATCGGGATAAAAAGTAGCCTATGCTACTCAGGAATAATGTAGCATTCTAATCTTGAAAGAATTTTTGAAATCGACCAGTAGTTTCGGAGCATATTCAATGACAAACAGAGTGATTTTTCGTGCCTCTGACACATTGACATGACATTCTGAGTGGCAGCACGGAGTCGGAAAAGGTGCTTTGTTAATAGCAATAGGTTTCTTCCCTATTACATGCGACCGAAACCATAGTTGACGAATTGTGAGTGTTAATACTTATACGTGAGATATGTAAAGAAATGTCTACAAAAATGTTTGTTCTAATGTTTTGATCAATATAGCAGGAACCTCAACCAAAGTTACCAAACACGAACTAACGATCGCATTTATAATCATTAGTTGAATTACGATAACATTTGTCATGACATAAGGTCATATACACAGCAATACTGTATTTAATATTTTCTTGTTACAATATTAAATTTATGTTTACTTGCTATAACAAAGGATACCCTTTACTCATTTAGACCGGGCGCTACAGGCTTCCGACTTTGCAAAATCCGAGGAACGGCAACTATGACCGGATTCTTACTCCTGAGACCCCAAATAACTACAAATCACTTCTTTCCGCCAGGTGTGATGGTCCCTTTTCCGCCTAATTTTTTATTCAATTTCTCAAAACTTGCAATTGGTCTACGACAACGACAATATACCAAGTTGTAGTCTCTACACAAATATGAAACTGTTTGAAAAAGCATTGTAACTTATTTTGAAACTTTTTTTGCCATTGTACAATAGTAATTTTCTTTACTTTTGCTTGCGTAAATCTATGACTCGATTTTATTCAAACTTATATAGCAAACCGTCAAAATGTACTAAAACGGTTTTTCGCGAATAAAATAAAAACTTGAGGTTGTACAAAAACAAATAGTACGAGTTCCAGTGGACTTCAATCGGTTTAGTAGATCTTCGGTAAATTTCGAAAAACCGTGTTTCTCACACGAAATTTTGGAAGCCTAACCTACTTACCTACGTTTTAATAAATATTATAAAGAGTTGAAACTTAGCTTTTGTGAAACTTACAGTTCCTATAAGTTTTAATAAAATCTATTCATAAGTTTTCGGGTAATGCAGATAAAAGTATAGAAAATTACTTTAGTAAAATGGTCTAAAAACGTTTCCTAATCACCTATGATAATTTTTCACACGATTTCTATTGAAAAAGTATAAATAAAATGGGCTAAAAGAGACCACCTGGCGGCAAGATGTGTTTTGTAGTTATTTTAGTTGTTACCGGTCCTCGGATTTAGCATATTCAAAAACCTGTAGCTCATGCCCTAATTCGGGTTGTCGAAGATGGCTGTGAGCTATGAGCTTTCAGAAGGGCGGATATCAACAAACCGGACTAATTTCTCTGATTTACTTTTCCATTGACCTTTATTCTTTCTTCAAACATGCATATTACATGAAACCTTTAAAAGGTTCTATGCATGCCTAAGGAAAAACATTTCGCTATGTCCCCTGCTAGTGGACGTTTACGTCATAAACGGCCGTCCCTCGGGACCCTTTCTAATCTTTCAACCGTTGTTGTATAAAGAGGCACGAATTTCGTATTTTTTACTTTCCATTTTATTTTCATTGCGTGCCTTATTAGATCATTTATATTTAAAACGTGGCGTAAGGCTCTTTGTGCTTTAAGGGACTACTCTGAACATCCTGAACAAAATTTTATATTTCGACAATTTTCCTTGCAAGCGTTACATAGAAACACCCAGACAAAAGCAGATAAAAATACATAAACATAAACATAAACTCACGCCTATATCCCCGAAGGGGTAGGCAGAGCATTTAGGCTCGCCTCCTATTACATTGGGACCTAAACATAAACTGGCGAAATAAAAATATTCATCGATATTATATATATATATATATATATACTTATATATTTATATAATATATATGCTTCTACGTATGACAAGCAATTCAGAACAAAAAGTGTGTCACACTTCAGGGAGGGAGCGAGGGAGGGGTACGGGACGCCTCACCATAACTTAATCATTTTGGCACCCTTACATTACTTTACAGATTTCAGGCGATGATCTCATATAAAATCGTATAAAATAAATTTAATATACTCTGTGGCTCTGACAGCAACAAAAAGTGGCGCCAAAGTTGTGTACAGTAACGTCCAAAAATCTATACCATTTTTTTGTACCGAACTGCCAGTACCTAGAAGTTATTGATCGATACAAATATTTGCACTAAAGGCTATTTGATCACCAAGATCTTCGGAGCCTGAAACGACCTCACCTGCTAGATGGTACACACCTGCTACCTGGTCGCTCCCGGAAAAGGCAAGTAAGCTAAATCAAGAGAAAAAAAGGACTTCAAAAGGTCACGACAGTCGCTCCCGGAAAAGGCAAGTAAGCTAAATCAAGAGAAAGAAAGGACTTCAAAAGGTCACGACAGTCGCTCCCGGAAAAGGCAAGTAAGCTAAATCAAGAGACAGAAAGGACTTCAAAAGGTCACGACAGTCGCTCCCGGAAAAGGCAAGTAAGCTAAATCAAGAGACAGAAAAGACTGCAAAAGGTCACGATAGTCGCTCCCGGAAAAGGCAAGTAAGCTAAATCAAGAGAAAGAAATGACTTCAAAAGGTCACGACAGTCGCTCCCGGAAAAGGCAAGCAAGCCGATTGGCTTATTTTGCCAAACAAGAGAAAGAAACTACTTCAAAATACAAGGATTGGATAAAACTGCGACTGGGAACACTATGATGATGATGTTGACAAATATTTGTCCTGTCGATCGAACATGCGACCACTGACGTAGCATTCGAACGCTGAACCGCCACGCTACACTGATCGTCAACAACAACAATCTAGGTGGTCAACCTTTATCTTTACATCCCTGCCCAAGATGCGTGTCAGATTCTTTACAGCCGTGACGAAGAGTTGCCTTTGTTTGAGGGGGGCAGTCAACTGTACTAGACTAAGATGTGTGACGCGACACCGTTATAATGGCCTACACATTATGAAAACTAACAATGGCTGGTGTTTATCGCCGACACGGTATACAAAGAATTGTGTAGAAAAGTAAATAGACTTAAGCTTCAAGTTATGTGGATGTGTATATGTATTGACGACCTATGTGACGTAGCGGTAGATATTTGGCTGCTAACTCTGAGGTCGCGGGTTCGATTCCCGCTCTGGGGGCTAACCATGACCGCTTAATAGCAATTCAATTGCAGACCTAAACTGAATAGTTTCGTACTCATACCATGACGTCGTATTAACTCGTTCAGTATCACGTTCCAAATGTCAACAAAAGAACCAAAAGCGAACGTATTTCAGGGCCTGTAGACAAAGTCACATTCTACTAGTGGAATCGCAACGAAGCGAACCTTCAAAAGACCGAAATGTATAGGAGAGACAACATTTGTCGACATGTCACGTGTAACAAATAATGTCACTCCCATACATATTGAACATTTGAAGGTTCGCTTCGAAGCGATTCCACTAGTAGAATGTGACTTTGTCTACAGGCCCAGTTTAAGCACGTCATAGTACGGATCATAGCAATTCATGATATTGTCGGAAGTTCACACATTGTTCACATGAATGTCACGCAATGAAATAAAACTATTTTTAACGGATTCTATCGTCCGTCCGTCCGTCCGTCTGTCAAGACCGTTTTTCTCAGGAACGCGTGGAGGTACCAAACTGAAATTTATATCTAATACTCAGGTCTACTGTCCCTTGGAGCTGTGAAAGAATCAAACTTCTAAGCAAAAGCAATCAAAAGATACAGCCGTTTATCCCGCTAATTTTCGAAACTCGCACGGAAATCAAAACCTACAGGGTACTTCCCGTGAACTTAGAATCTTGAAATTTGGTACGAAGTAACGTCTTATAATACAGATAATAAAAAAATTGCGAAAACGTATATTTTTTGTTACACCATTTAATAAAAAATATTTTTGAAAATGTTAAAGTTACTACTTCTTTTCTCATGAACGCGTAGAGGTATTAAATTTAAATTCATATCAAATACTCAGGTCTATAATACCTTTAAGCTGTAACAAAATCAAAACTTTTATGTCAACGCAATCAAAAGATATAGCAATTTAAGCCGCATATATTTTCAAACTCGCAACTGCTCGCGAGGGAATCAAAACCTAAAGGGTACTTCCAGTCGATCTAGAATCTTGAAATTTGGCATGAAACAATGTTTAATAGTACATATAAAGGAAAAAATCCGAAAACCTTAAATGAAAGCCTTAAAAGGTTTGTACGGAACCCTCGGTGTGCGAGTCCGACTCGCACCTGGCCGGTTTAAAAAAAAAAAAGATCTCAGAAATCTAATAACTTATATTCTGCTACTTGGTCGTCTCGCTCTTGGCAGAGCGGTCGTGGTCACTCTGAGGGGTCCACATTGGCGGTAGAGTCGGACACTGCTCTCCGCACGATCTCCCTCCATCTCTCTCGGTTCGCAGACTTTCTAGCGCAGTCAGATACATGGCCTCCTATTGCGGATTTTACTTGGTCAGTCCAGCGCATAGGTGACCTGCCGCGTGATCTCGTCCCTTCCACTTTTCCCTGCACAACCAGCCGTTCGATGGAGTCGTTGTCCCGCCTAGAGACATGTCCGAAGTACTGCAGTATGCGTGATTGTACTACGGCCGACAGACGCTGTGTAATTCCCAGCTCTTGGAGTATGGACACGTTGGTGCGGAACTCTGTCCATGATATTCCGAGCATCTTTCTCCAGCACCACATCTCAAGAGCATCTATCTTCCCCTTTTCCAACTCACGTACTGTCCACGTCTCTGCCGCGTAAAGAAAGATGGGGAACACAAGCGTACGCACGAGTCTTACTTTTGTAGCTTTTGTAATGTTGCTATTCCTCCACACTTTCTTCAACTTTTCCATCGAGGTCCTTGTAATGGCCATACGTCGTTTTACTTCATCTACGCATTCACCGTTATTTGAGATTAAAGCTCCGAGATAAACGTAGGTCTGGACCACGTCACAGTTCGCAATCTGTGTCACTTCGGGCGAGTTGTTGTTGATGCGATCCACGATCATCATTTTCGTCTTCGATCGGTTTACTCCCCTACTCTCCACTTGGTGGTAGAGTCAAGCAACAGTCATTTTGGCCGCTGCATGAATGGGCCGACTCGACCGGGGAAGCACCACCCTCTCACAGAATATCGACGCCAAGTAACAGTAATTGAACTGTTGCTTTCCGTTTGGTGAGTGAGAGTGCCGGAGCCCAAACTCCTTTCCCATCCCCTCCCAAACTCCTTTCCCATCCCCTTTCCTTTACAAGGTCGGCAGCGCGAGTGCCGCTGGTGTTGCACACGTCCATAGGCCACGGTAACCGCTTCCCATCAGGTGGGCCGTATGCTAGTCTGCCACCATAGTGGTATAATTAAAAAAAAAAAAAAAAACTTTAACCCAAACGTAAGGCCCACGCGCTCCATTTTGAGAAGTAATTCCTCCATAAGGTCAGCACTACTCGCGAATAAGGTGGTGTCATATTACTTGCTTATATTACTTACTCTAATAACTACTATCTATAAATACTACTATCTCTTGGATGTTTTAATAACGAAAATTCAATATTTTTTTTTAGTTTTTTGGCTCTCCGGGATAATCGTGTTTTGTGCTATTTGAGCCCCAAGGTACCGTGTAGTCGTCATATATGTAGGTTCATGACGAAACGACGAAAATGAAGTTTGAATTACTCACGCAGCCTGTTACGGTCCCGAGGCGGATACGACACGCTTCATTAGCAAAGGAAAAAAACATTGAAACCACTGGAGCGTTATAACATACTCAGTTCTTGTTGTATATATCACATGTATGTATTAAGTAAGTAGGTAATCAGTTAAGCTGGTTTAAAAAAATCTTAGTGCGAGTTAAAACTAACATTAGGTTTTGAACTTTTGTCTTATGTCCATACCTTGTGTAGTTGCTTACATAGTAACGGACAGTAAAACGTTTAAGAAGTGGAGCTTCTCTCGGGGTGACTTCCTGCCGTCCTGGATAATGCACAGGGTATTTATATTCTAAGATTAATTGAATTGTCCATGTTCGTTTTGAACGACCTTTTATTACCCAAAGATTTTACACCTATTTTGGTTGCCGCACCATATACCAACACACGTGTTTCTGTCTTCCTACAATTCAGAGACTATTAAGTAATGGGAAAATGTGTAAAAGCATCTATCGGGGCCGTCAAACTGAGGAACATCATTTTAGTTCTGAGCACTGCTGGCATCCATAATTGTGACCCTTATTCTTCAGATTTCATCTTCATTCTTGAGAATTCACCATCAGTCGGAATGATGTCATATAGATTGACAAAAATGATGTTGTTGAAACCACTTTAGTCGTTGACTGTACTCAACGAATAAAGTGGTTTCACAAATTCTAATTTATTAATCACTTTGACTCTCAAACCTTTTATAAAATCATAAACAAAACATGAAATAAATTAACTTTTTCCGCTGGAAATTATTAGGTTCATGTATTCCAATATGAAAAAGTTTGTAAATATTTGAGTGTGAATCCATGTTTTTCGTTTGCTGTAAAGGTTTGAGGCTGCATAATTATGCAATCAGACCACGCCACGGTAGCATACACTGGCCAAATTAATAATGTATTGAAAAAAGGGTAGTTCAAAAGCACTCGAAACCGGCGGGCTTGATTGAAGGTTTAATGACAGTAGACGAAGTTCGGGAGTTCGATGGCGGGCTGTTGTCTCTGCCTACTCCGGAGAAAAAAAAGGTATGAGTATATGTATGTGCTACCGCTACCTAGTTGTATGTACCTTTTTTTTTTCGTGCAGAAATCCCTTCGGATTCCCCCCCGCCGGCCAAGTTGTATGTACCTAAATAAAACAAGTTGAATTCCTTAGACGAGCTCAAGGGATTTAGCGTTTTTCTTTTTTGCGATTTTTTGCGATTTTTTTTATCTTGCAATGGTTCACCCCAGCACGAATCTATTACCGAAAACAGCAACTCGATAGCTCATCTCCTTCATACCCAAAACCGTGACAGAAAATTGGCAACGACGACATCGACGACGACGACAACTCGATAGCAATAGGGCTTTTCTAAAGAAAATCCCTAAAAAATATAACAACGGATAACGTTGCCAATAATGACGGTTCACAGCCACATTGCTATTTAGTATATAGTCGTTTATTATGAGCCCCATGTCGTTTCAGCGAAGTCGATCTATCGCCGAATTAAGTGCCTGTCAAATAAATCACTCTGTAATTTTAGTGTCTGCGTAAATTAGTACTGCGATATCCAATAGAACGGTTATTAGGCAGGAAAAGATATATTAATTTGTCTGGTTTGGTATACCCTTCGAACGCATAATTTTTTATTTGTCCTAATTAACTTTAACATAACAGGTTTGGCATAAAATTTAAAGGCATAACGATATTATGGCATACTGTTTCTTTAAGCATAACTATCATTTAGACTAATTTATTTTGGTAAGTCATATGCGCGTGCACATCTACCACAATGTGTTTAAAACCAAGCTTATGCTATTATCCATACCCATGTTAGTTAGAAAAGTTGAAATTATCTCTTGTTACGTGACTGTGGACTTGATGAAGACAATTAATAACACATTAACTGAACGTTTGTTTGTTTGTTGACACAAACAGAGTGATAACCTTTTGTGTTATCATAACTAGAGGTATATGATATACCTATTAATTATTTTATTTGATCAAAAATGTTGTACTTTGCACCACGGGATCCAAAAATGTCTTCTGAATGACGGGCAGTTCGAAACAAAAAAAAATGGTATAGATTTTTGGTCGCTTCTGTACACAACCGTGGCGCCACTTTTTGCTGCTGTCATAGCCAGAGTATATTAAATTTATTTTATACGATTTTATATGAGATCATCACCTGACATCTGTAATCTAGGGACACCAAAATTATGAATCTATGGTGAGGCGTACCATACCCCTCCCCCGTTCTCGTATCATCCCCGAAGTGTGACAAACTTTTTGTTCTGAACTGCTTGTCTCGTATACATGGAAGTCATTAAATCCAGAAGTCATTAAATCCAAAGTACAAGATTCGGATACTTTGGATGCAACTCGAATTAGCCCTCAAATGAAGAAGAATATTGTTTATGTATTTCGTTGGTTAGAAATGCGTTCACAATGAGTTACTAGTGATGATTATACTGTACATTTATGTTGAAGAAACTTATTTGCCTAATATCAAATACCAAATTACCTCAGTGAGTTTTATCTTCCAAACTGCTCTGCAAAACAGAAGTTTCATTCAAACTTTGGCAATTAAATGTACACACAAACTCACAACTACAATTAGTAACCAAGAAAGTTATCAAATTATGTTATACGTTGTCAAAAATAGTAGTTTATGCAACTGTCATATGTATAGGACGGCCTCTGTGGCGTAGCGGTAGTGCATTCGACTGCTACGTCAGGGGGCGCGGGTTCGATTCCCGCTCAGTGCAAATATTTGTATGCATGAATATGTCTATTTGCATTGGTCTGGGTGTTTCTATGTATAATATGTATGTATTTACAAAAAAAAAAGTATTTAAGTATGTTTATCCGCAGTCTGGAACCCATAACACAAGCTAGTTAAACTATGCTTACTTTGGGTCGAGAATGCGCAGTGTAAAATTTCGTAGAATATTTATTTATTTATTTATTTATTATTATAAGAAGGGGTATTAAAACACGAGAGTCTGTTAATCGCATGAGGCGAAGCCGAATGCGATAATAGGTTGACTCGAGTGTTTTAATACCTAAGTTATATGCAGTTTCATACACTACTTTATCTTCACTCATAGGAAAAATTGAAATTAAACAAACTAGGTAGGTTACAAGGAAGTAATTTAGCGTGCGCCATTTTTTACAGAGTTCGAACTGCGCATGCGTGCGCCTTTTTTTTCATATTCCGCCTAAAACCATAGGCTAGTTTAATGAATAAAAAAAGATAGCAGTGCTATAATGAGTTTTATGATACAGTTATAATAATTTATAATAATAATAATAATAATTTATTCCAGTAAACATTGTACAATAAAATTTACATAGTTCCTTAATCTATCATGCATTATTAAATTATAATTAGCGCATATGCATGCCTTAGATATATGTTTATATATATCTATAAACTATATACTTATTTATGAGTGTATACTTAGGTGTCTTATATAGGTATTTAAATATATTACGTTCTGTGCGCCTGAACTAGGTAGTCCTGTGCTTCAGGCGTCAAGTGCGTTTATAGTAATTTTAAAATAATCAAGTTTATATTACAGATATGACAATTTACGAAGAATAATACGCTGCAAAGCGAAGCAATGCTAGATCAATGTCTCGCTTATACTACTTGTACAACTATTTATTCTGTGCTTATACTACTTAACACTACTTACTTTAAAACATTAATTAACTCCTCTGTCTGATCGTAGGACAAATTTTGGAGGGCCTTCTTCACAGCTTGCTTACAATGGATATAGTTAAGAGAATAAATGTTTTTTACAGCATTTATCCTATTATACAGAAGCGGTCCCAAGAATAAATAAACTTTGCCTGTATATTCGTGTTTTATCGCAATTCTTTCAGTGCATACAATATCTTTCCGTCTTTTATTAATGACTTCAGTGCTGTAGGGAAGTGCTGCATGCTGTTTTAGTACTGTGCTCAATATAAATAGCTGGCGGACTGTTAGTACTTCACAGGATTTATATAGGAGGCTGGTGGGAAATAGGAAAGAGCGGAACGTTGCTACCTTGAGGATCGCTCTCTGAGCTCTCTCGATGGGCAACAACAATGTTTTACTCCCTCCTCCCCATGATGTTATACAGTATGTTAGTATTGACTGACAAAGGGCATAGTAGACTTGTTTAATTAATTTTGAATCAGTAATATATCTTATTTTTTTGAACACAAATATCAACTTGCGAAGTCGCTTAGTTAGTGCTTCACTATGCTGTTTAAACGAAAGATTCTCATCTATTATAATACCCAGGTATTTTATTTTGTCTGTTCTTTTTATATCTGGGCAGTTACAGTTGCTTTCTCTGTAATTAGGGTCTTGACAATAGTGAGCTTGCAGTGGGCCATTTCGGGTCGTAGTCGATCTTTTGCGCATCGAGAATGTAATATATTTAGATTTATCTGCATTTAGTGTTAGTAAATTGTACTGAAGCCATTTGTTTACGATGTTAAATCACGCTGTGCACGCCCATACGCCTCTAGTTCTGACCCAGCAGAAAAAAGGAGGGCAGTGTCGTCCGCGTATGATATGATCATTCCGTGTTCTAGATTTATATTACACAGTTCGTTTATATAAATTAAGAACAGTGTGCTTCCTAATATGCTACCTTGGGGAATGCCAAATGAGGTATTCTCAAGGTCCTCACTGATAACACTACCGATCTTCACACATTGAGTACGCTCTTCTAAATAGCTTTTGAGTAGATCCAGCTGCATTCCTCTTATTCCTATATTGTCAAGCTTACTTAACAGCTTAGGAATATAGACCGTATCATAAGCTTTGGCAAGGTCCAGGAAGATTCCTATTGTGTGATTACCCTTATCAAGCTCTTGTGCTATATAATCAGTCAGATGATGTACAGCGTCAGCCGTTGACCTATTAGCTCTAAAACCATACTGGGTATTTGATAAAAGTGAGTTATCCTCCAAATATTTTATCAATCTATTATTTATAATTTTTTCTAGTATTTTTGATATTGCAGGAAGTAAGGAAATAGGCCTGTAATTTGTTACCTGATCTTTCTTTCCAGACTTATACACAGGGATTATCATAGCTTTTTTAAGGCACTTAGGGAAAACACCTGTCGATAGACATTTCTGGAAGATATTAGTTAATGGTTGCACTAGTATATGCCTGAATTTTTTAATGATTTTATTTGATATGCGGTCCCAACCAATAGCACAATCATCTTTTAAATTCATGATTAGCCTTTCAACCTCCTCTTCGTCGGTGTCTAATAGCACAAAAGATGATAACGTAGTTCTACTAGGGAAAGGAGGGCTTGTGGGGAACTGTATGCGTGCTTGAGTTTGCTGCGCAAGACGCTTACCAACATTTAAAAATAAATTATTCACTATGTTAGCTGATGTTACCTGTGACGAATGGGCGCACAATAAACTTGAGGGCGATTCATTTTGCTTCGTGGTATATGTTATATTCTTAATATGTTGCCATATCAATTTACTATTCGTCCCTGCCTTTTCCAGTCCTAATTTGTCATGGCTTATTTTAACTTTACGTAACAGATCATTGCAAAAATTTCTATATCTTTTGTATGTTATCTGTAACGTTACATTATCAGGGTCACGTCTACATTTCAAGTGGAGTTGATCCCTGTGTTTCATACATCGGATGAGACCTGGTGTGATCCAAGGTTTCAAGCTAATTTTTTTATTATACAATCGTGTTACACTGGTGTTTTTCTGTATTGCATTTTTTACATTGTCAATTAGGTATTGCATACAAAATTGCGGATCATCAGAATAGTAAACTGGGTCAAAGTCGATGTCGCATAAATCGCCTTCGAGTTTATTCATATTTATTTTAGATACTATGCGAATTTTATCTACCTTAGGTAATTTGCAACTCAGGATTAGTAGGGCAGCATTATGATCGGTTATAGTAGAATTGATGACAAGTGCATGTGAAGGATAGTGCGATTTTAGCATGATGTGGTCAAGGCAAGACCCACTTGCTTGACGCGGGATAAGAGAGTGAGTAGGCAATAAGCCATGAAATGGTTGAGGTTGAGGTAATGTAAGGCATCCTCCTTTACGTCTTGTTGTCCTTGCAGGATATTTATATTAATGTCTCCGATGAATGCTACGCATTTGTAGGGAGCTAGGTTTGTCAAGGTGTCATTTAATGATTCAATAAACCTATACTTATCGGTCTATATATTGCTAGTATCGCTATTTCTGACCCTATTCTTCTTAATAACCTGTTACATTCTTGCATGTTTGGTTCCTCGATAACTGCATTAATACTACTTTTTGTATAAACTACTACCCCATCGTTCTGGTTGTATGTTGTATTACTTCTGTACATATTATATCCCGGTATTAGTGGTATGTCATATGATAAAGCAAGCCTACATTCCGTTAATACAATGACATCAGGATTCATATTTATTCTATGTTGTAATGTTAGAAAATTATCAAAATTCTTATAGATACTACGTATGTTTTGTGTGATAATGGTTAATGGGTTACTGTACGAGGTCAGATATTGTTTGCACTCTTCTGCCTCACACGTCCTAGACTCTGATACCGAGAAGTTATCTAGGTCATTTAATATATTCTGAATCATTGTTATAGATTATAAAACTAAAATTAACTAAAACTATACGAAACAAAGAAAGGTCAGTTAATAGCTACGTAACCGGCGCTCTTAGGCGCCTTCATAATCAATTGAGTTGATATACCTTCTTTCAGCCATTAGTTTTGCTGGGCAGTCAGTCGCGCCTGTGTCATGATTGCTCGGCTTTTTGAAGCGTGAGCAAGTAGCGCATTTTGCTTCCTCCGTCCTTTTTGTGCAGTCTTTCACCGAGTGTCCCAACTCTCCGCACTGTCCACAGGTGTGTGACGCCTCCCTGCATGTTTTTGCAGCATGACCGTACTGTTGGCACTTATAGCATCGTGTAACCAGCGTAAAATCTCTAACGGGACAAGATGACCAGTTCACAAATACCCTTTCTTGTGTGATCAGGACTTTGCGGATGTTTGCAGGCACTTCAATCACGTAGTTGCAGGTCTCTGCTTCCTTCTTACCCGACCTATGGCTTAGCCTGATTGAAGATAGGAAAGTTTCAAGGCTATAATCCTGCAGCTTATCTCCTAGGTTCTGGTGGTACAAGCAGGTAAATACTTCCTTTTCTTGCATAACAGTTGGCACCCCGATCACTATTACTCTCGGCTTTCTTTTATGCTGGTCATCAATAGTAAGGCCTGAATTTGTTAGCTGGGCTGATCTCTTCAATTTTTCGATGTCTCCCTTTGTGTCTGTGCTGATGATAACGCCACCATTCTTTGTTTTGCGCAGCCCTCTTACCTGCAATTTCATTTGCTCAGGGCATATAATTTTTTGGACCAGCGACTTGGTATCCTCTTGGCTTTATCATTGGGATAAATCGCCACCGAACTGAAGCTCGCTTTTGGTAAGTAGTTGTTGGTACCCTTTTTTACCATATCGGCGAATGATGTTCCAGATGCATGCTTGGAAGATTCTTCAATGGTCTGTTTTAGGTCATGTAGATTGCGAGATAGATCAAGCTGTTCCTGCAGCGCCTGCACAGTTGTGCTAGCTTGGATCGCTTTCATTTTAAGGGACTGATATTGAACTGCCATTTGAGAGGTGCCACTTCCCACTCTACGGCACAATGTGCTAACACGTAACTTCTGCTCAGAGTTCAGCTTACCCTCTGAAGCGATGGTACATACCTCATTAAGGCACTGCTCAATAGATGTCATCCAGTTCTGTATCTCGGGGGTTGAGACGACCTCCATTTCATGAACATTTGGGCGAGGAGCAGGTGCGGGCGTCGGAGGGGGCGTGCGCGTGGTCCTATTACCCCTATTGAAGGGACTGCCTTCCATTGTACTGGGATAATGTCTACTCTAATTACAGATCATTATCACTAATTCACTTTACACTTTTGTACACTTCGCATTTGACACAGTTTTCAGTGGTAGAAACAAGGTCACGATTCAGCTAATAATTTTATTTGTTATTATTATATCTGTAGACACGACTTTCCTCAACCAAGTGCCAAATTGTATTCGTTGTTGGCGGTACTATAATAAGTTTTATTTTTAATTTTATGTATATGCGTTTATAAAACTAGTGCGTATGTATAGAATCGTCTTTGAATTCGTAATTCAAATTCTTCGATTTTAGTGTAGATAAAGAATTTTTCAGCACGTTAAAGAAAAATGTTGCAAACTAAAAAACCAAGAACATTTTTTACGAAAAACATGAGGGGGCCCGATGACTCCTGCAGAAGACTCTACGCGGGGATCGTGCGGTCCATGGCCCTGTATGGGTGCCCAATATGGGCGGAGGCCCTGAGGACCAGAACTGTGCGGATGCTGCGCGCTCCGCAGCGAGTTCTGGCCATCAGGGTCATCCGAGGGTACCGCACGATCTCCTTCGAGGCGGCGAGTCTCCTTGCCGGAACTCCACCATGGGACCTGGAAGCGAGAGCCCTTTCGCAACTGTACCAGTGGCGAAAGGAGGCGCGGGAGCAGGGATGGAACCCCGAGCCTCGAGAAATCGAGGCCGTGCAGTCCCAGCTCCGCCAGGCCATCGTGGTGGAGTGGAAGGAACGACTTGGGCAACCAAGCGCAGGGCACGCCGCAATAGCGGCGGTAAGGCCCATCATGGAGGATTGGCTGGAGAGGCGACACGGAAGCCTCTCCTACCGACTGACGCAGGTGATCTCAGGGAAGGGGTGCTTCGGGGACCACCTGCATCGGATCAGGAAGGAGCCAACGCCTGAGTGTCATCACTGCGACGCGAGCGAGGACTCAGGGCTGCACACGCTGGCGGACTGCCCGGCGTGGGAGGCGCCGAGGCGTGACCTCGTGGCAGCCATCGGGGTGGGAGTCCTCTCGCTCGGCAGCATGATTGCGGCAATGGTGCGGAGCGCGAGCGCGTGGGCCGCCGCCGCCTCCTTCTGCGAGCATGTAATGCTCGCGAAGGAGGTGGCGGAGCGCGCCCGGGAGAGACTTAGAACTCTCCCGGTCCGCCGAGCCCGCAACTTGCTCGCCGCGCGTCGCAGGCAACTCAGGCGCCGGAGGTCGCTTAACGACCTCCGTCCTCCATGAGCGCAGGCCTGGGGGTGGCGGGTGAGGCCACCTGTCACCCCAGCAGAAGCAGGCCGGGACGGTGGGGCGACTAGCGCCCCTCCCCCAAACCGGGGCAAGACGGGGACACCGCGGTTCCCAAACCCGAGGGGGCCATCTCGAAACCGGAGATGGCCCAGGGTCAGTCGGGGTGCGAGGGATATGCTCTATGGGCAACCTTACACCCCGGCGTCTGTAGACCCGAGACGGCGTGCGGTTTTAGTCGGTTCAAGCCCGACATAACCGCCCCCGCTGGCACGCGGGGGGGTATCCGAAGGGATTTCCGCACGATAAAAAAAAAAAAAAAAAAAAAAAAAGGGCCCATTTACCCTTTTTGCTGACAGTGAACATCACTGACTTCTAATCTTTATTGTTTAGTTTAATGCTGAATCAGAGGCCAAATCACGTTGTAGGTACGTTATTGGGCTTTTTAGGGTTCCGTTGCCAAATGGCAAAAAACGGAACCCTTATAGATTCGTCATGTCTGTCTGTCTGTCCGTCCGTATCTCACAGTCACTTTTTTCCGAAACTATAAGAACTATGCTGTTGAAACTTGGTGAGTAGATGTATTCTTTGAACCGCATTAAGATTTTCACACAAAACTAGAAAAAAAGCAACACATTTTGGGGGTTCCCCATACTTAGAACTGAATCTCAAAAATTTTTGTTTTATCAAACCCATGCGTGTTTAAGACGTGGATAGGTCTTCAAAAATGATATTGAGGTTTCTAATATCATTTTTTTTCTAAACTGAATAGTTTGTGCGAGAGACACTTCTAAAGTGGTAAAATGTGTGTCCCCCTTTAACTTCTAAAATAAGAGAATGATAAAGCTAAAAAAATATATGATGTACATTACCATGTAAACTTCCACCGAAAATTGGTTTGAACGAGATCTAGTCAGTAGTTTTTTTTAATACATCATAATTCGTAAACCGCAATTTACCTTTCATTCAATCAACTCAAATACATATTTTTTTTTAAAAAACATTGTTACTTGCTGCTACGGAACCCTTAATGGGCGAGTCCGAATCGCACTTGGCCGCTTTTTTGTTCGCCGAATGTTACAAACTAAATCTTTGATTTTTTTTTACTCACAGACAAAAGATGTTGGTTGATGTCTACTTGTAAACATTGATTTCGCCTTAACGAGCAATAAGCTCCTTATGATGTTGACTTCCTTCCGAAGGTAACGATAGTCTCTTAAGAAGTCTCATGATATATAAACAATATCACACCGGGCACATTAGTAATGTGCCCGGTAGATGGCAATAGGCACGCCCCCTATTACATTGGGACCTAAACATAACTGGCGAATCGTGGGTGTGTAATACACCTCTGCCTACCCCTTCGGGGATACAGGCGTGAAGTTATGTTATGTCACATACAATGAAATAGTACTCAATGACTATCGAATTTCTTTAAATCAAATTTAACTTCGTACGTTTCACCGAAAATTTACGGCGGTGTACGGCTTTACGACTTTTACGACAGAGCCTCGTTCGTTAAACTCGGTCAGCTTGCAGGTGAAACTGGCTTGGGCCCCAAAGAAACTACTAAGGCTCCATACGCCCACAACTTAAACGTTGATTGTTTTAGATTAATTGACCTCCTCCTCCTCCTCCTACCGATCTCCATGATCGGTGCCTGAAGCTTACAGAAGCAGGCCAAGACGGAGGCGTGTCGTGTGTGTCCTACACACGCCTACCAACTCAGCGAAACGGCATGAAACCCGACCCCAATGACGAGGCCGGGACTGCGGCCGAAGCCTGTCGGGATCCCTGGGGTTATCCTTTCGAGGGCGTACCCGTGGTGCCTGGCAATGGGCGCTTGGGCGATTGGCGACTGAGTCGGTTCGATTCCGACATACCCACCTCATTCTGGCACCGGTGGAGTGAAAGCCCTTGGGGGTCTCCACATGTAAAAAAGTAAAGCTGATGCATGCGTGTGGAATTAATGCTATTTAATGTAATGTAATATTCCTTGTACCGTGCACTTTATTTATTTGGATAATAAACCAAATACAGTACTTGCTTAATTGAAGCTGGCATTGCAGAAACTTTGTATTGTATGCAACGGGTAATTAGCCTTGGCAGACAACGCTCTTTAGAGTGAAATTTCGCAATTAAATATTAAACTTAAATATAACAACAAGGAAACAAAACTAGTAATTATAAAACAAAACTAAGATATACTCTTGAATAAATAACGTGATGTCCCTGACACGATTCCAGGTATACTATAGATGTTATGTAAAAGATACTGAACCTTTTTTTTTTTTTTTATCGTGCGGAAATCCCTTCGGATACCCCCCCGCCGGCCAGCGGGGGCGGTTATGTCGGGCTTGCACCGACTAAAACCGCACGCCGTCTCGGGTCTTCAGACGCCGGGGTGTAAGGTTACCCATAGAGCATACCCCTCGCACCCCGGCTGACCCTGGGCCATCTCACCACTAACAGCATCGCTCATCCTGTCTCCTCTGAAAGCAGAGGAGTACGGAGAGCGATGTGTTCCCGCCACGTTGGGTATTGGCCGACGATCAATGCCAACCCTATGAAGGGGTGAAGGGGAAGCCATTGACCGCCGCCCAGGGTGTACCGGCCGCTCCGATTCCGTTCCCCCCGGACTGCAGCGGGATCGGAATCGGAGCGACACTCGAGGAGGTTACCCAACACACACCCCAAGATACTGAACCTAAAAATCAAATAGCTCTTACGTTAATAGCTTCTTCGACCTAAAATACTCAAATACGATTCGTGAAGCTGACGGAGTGTACAAAACAAGATAGTGCTCAGTCGAATTCAAGCTGCCGTGTTTCAGACGAGAAAAAGAGATGGATCTATAATATTTATTTATCAAAAAGGGCTATACATACACCCCGCTCTAGCTCGATCTCGCTTTCTCGCCCGGAACACGAACACGAACAACGTCATGGTAAGCTTCTTTGGTTTTATTAGTTAAAAGTGAGACAAAAGTATACGTACCTTTTGATTGGACGAGGCTCTGGCGCACTTTATTATTTTTCAGTTCCACTTTGTTCACCTAGGTGATATCACCCAGGTGAACAAAGTGAAATAATCCTTCTACTCAATTGACGAATTTATGAAATGACATGGTTTAAATATGCATGCATAGACGCAGACGAGACGTCGTGTTCAATTTATTTCAATTTGGTATAACTTTTGACCTTAGTTATTGTATGCTTTGACATTTGTATTATATTCTTGTATTTTTCAATCTAATTGGTATCTTGACATTACTTGTAATTTGGTGCTTTCATTATTTAATTATTATTTTTTTAAATCATCGATGTGCTAAAAGATGAATATTAAGAGTAATGTAGATACTACTAAACTTAGATTAAGCTCCATTATATTTCAATACAATGTAATATTGTTCAGGAAATAAACAAACACAAATACAGTCGCTCCCATAAAAAAGGTATAAGTCGAACCAAAAGGAGAAGGAATAAGCGGAAACCCGGCTCCGAAGTGAAAGTCTCTGATGCAGCCGGGAATAGTGCTGAGATGATGATGATGATTTCAAAAATTGGTACGCGCAGCACTTGCTTTTCCAAATTAAAAAAAAAGCGGCCAAGTGCGAGTCGGACTCGCCCATGAAGGGGGGTTCCGTAGCAGCAAGTAACATAATAATGCTTTTTCTTTAATTTTATATTTGAGTTGATTGAATGAAAGATAAATTGCGTTTTACGATTTATGATATGACGCTTAAAAAAAAACTACTTACTAGATTAAGTTCAAACCAATTTTCGGTGGAAGTTTAGATGGTAATGTACATTATAAATTTTTTTAGTTTTATCATTCTCTTATTTTAGAAATTACAGGGGACGCATTCTACCACTTTGGAAGTGTCTCTCGCGCAAACTTTATTGTTTTTTTTTTTCTATTTTTGTGTGAAAATCTTAATGCAGTTCACAGAATACATCTACTTACCAAGTTTCAACAGCATAGTTCTTTTAGTTTCGAACAAAGTGGCTGTGACATACGGACGTACAGACAGACAGATATATGACGAATCTATAAGGGCTCCTTTTTTCAAAGAATTGCGGTAAATCACTTTTCTGATACTATTCGAAAAGTGTCAGTCAGTACAGTGTATAAACTCCAAACAGACTTCGCAAACTTTCTTGAATATTATTTCATTTGATGACGTCATAACATTTCTACGTATAGGTTTATATTTGGCACCAGGCAGACTGTTATTGTCTGTATAGAATGAGACTAGTCGAATGTGAATGTGTGTGTGTGTTTGTGTATTTGGCAAAATGTAAATAAACACTGGACGATTTACAATTGTATTGTTTACTGGGTTTGGTTGAACAGGCAGACATTATATCATACGAATGGTATTGCGAATATGAATGTTACAAGCTAATAGAGTAGACTACTAGTATATAATATTATCCTTATAATAGTCACGCACATACATTTAGTCACGCCTGTTATCCCAGAAAAGTTAGGTAGAGGTGAATAAACACCTACATTTCAGTAATACCTGTATTCAGTTCAATCCCACGTAATCGTTTGGCCCTTGTATTCTACTCCGCTAGAAACCACGTGGCTTAACCACACATACAACCAATACCCCCTCTGAAAATGAGTGTCCTCGCAATGAAATCAAATTTCTTACATTTAGGTCACAAACATTATGAACTTCAAGGCGATGATTTGTACAGACGGTTAGATTAGATGGGGGTTGTGTATATAGGTGTATAAGAGTCCCAAGAAAATCCTCTGAGTCCCCATACTACGATCAATAGACATTAAAAGTGTACGCATGTCATAATACAACGTTTAAAAAAAGCGGCCAAGTGCGAGTCTGACTCGCCCATTAAGTGTTCCGTAGCAGCAAGTAACATGATAATGTTCTTTTTTTAATATTTGAGTTGATTGAATGAAAGGTAAATTGCGGTTTACAATTTATGACGTATTAAAAACAACTACTTACTAGATCTCGCTCAAACCAATTTTCGTTGGCAGTTTACATGGTAATGTACATCATATATTTTTTTTAGCTTTATCATTCTCTTATTTTAGAAGTTAGAGGGACACACATTGTACCACTTTGGAAGTGTCTCTCGCGCAAACTATACAGTTTAGAGAAAATTGATATTAGAAACCTCAATATCATTTTTGAAGACCTATCCATAAATACCACACACGTATGGGTTAGATGAAAAAAAAAATTTTATAGTTTCAGTTTTAAGTATGGGGACCCCCAAAGTTTATTCTATTTTTTCTATTTTTGTGTGAAAATCTTAATGCGGTTCACAGAATACATTTATTTACCAAGTTTCAACAGCATAGCTCATATAGTTTCGCAAAAAAGTGGCTGTCACATACGGACGGACAGACAGACAGACATGACGAATCTATAAGGGTTCCGTTTTTTGCCATTTGGCAATGGAACCCTAAAAATTACGATAAAGAACGAAATGCTCTACCCGCACATGTGTTTCCTTCTTACAATCCGAAGTTCTTTAAGCTGGGCGTGAAACAGCATCTTTCTAGGATCGTTAATTTAGGCTCGACAGCATCTGGTATGGTGAACCGTATCTTCTGGCCTTCACCCTAGCTTCTTACCATCCAGCGGAGTGCATCATTAATTTATTATAACTAATACTTACGCTGACCCATCCTACAACTGTCCACTCTCATAACCCTCAACTCATAAGTGTTGATCGAAACTCCTATTGTCACGTTCAGGGTCGTTTTAAGTACACTTAATCGATACTCATTTATATTGCAGTACTATTTTGTACTTTATACGTTGAACCTCACACAGGTAATTTATTTTTGCTGTAGGTAATAAGATCGCGTCCCTGAGTTAGACGCCGTGCAAGGCATATTCAAGTTACTTAATACGTAGTAAATAGTTACATTTACTCGTAGTCAGGTCAGTCTTATGATGGCTGATCATTCTTTACATATTAAGAGCCCCTTCGTCTCCAGAAAGCACGTTAAGCCGTCGGTCCCAGTTGTCATACGAACCTCTATCGCAGTCGTTAAGAGTAGTTGGAGCCCTAAAACTCCGACAACAGAACTTCGATATCGCCAATGAGCCTTGGAAGTCGTATGGAAGTCGCTTCATGGAAAATATCGAAGTTCCACCGCTTCGTAGTTACACTGAAATAGTTGATAAAGTAAATACAGGTATACGGCCGTCACTTTCACGTTGCCACCAGTAGTGATGAGAGGGAGAGTAGATAGTGGCGGAGCGCGCCCGGGAGAGGTTCAGAACCCTCCCGGCCCGCCGAGCCCGCAACATGCTCGCCGCGCGTCGCAGGCGACTCAGGCGCCGGAGGTCGCTTAACGACCTCCGTCCTCCATGAGCGCAGGCCTGGGGGTGGCAGGTGAGGCCGCCTGTCGCCCCAGCAGAAGCAGGCCGGGACGGTGGGGCGACTAGCGCCCCTCCCCCAAACCGGGGCAAGACGGGGACACCGTGGTTCCAAAACCCGAGGGGGCCATCTCGAAACCGGAGATGGCCCAGGGTCAGTCGGGGTGCGAGGGATATGCTCTATGGGCAACCTTACACCCCGGCGTCTGCAGACCCGAGACGGCGTGCGGTTTTAGTCGGTTCAAGCCCGACATAACCGCCCCCGCTGGCCGGCGGGGGGTATCCGAGGGGATTTCCGCACGAAAAAAAAAAAAGGGAGAGTAGATAGAAAACAGAGAAAAAAAGTTCCGTCACTATAAACTATGAGCGTAATACACACAATAAAACCTACGATGTGTTTTGATTTCATATTGGTAATTCGCTATAGTTTGCTTGCTCACGTAAGCTAAACATTAATCATCATTTTTATCAAAACATTGACAACATGCAATGTACTGTAAATAGATTTTCTTTGAATTATTGAAGACTCGTGTTACCCTTGAGATTATGACATTCATATATGCTCACGCCTGAACATGCCCGAAGGCATAATACAAAGGTCTCATCATCATCCGCATAGCGATCCAAAATCAGTTCGAAGTCTAAAGATTTATATTCTAAGTCCATGCACTTCGGAGCCCGGGGTCCGCTTATAGTTTTTGATTGCTATCTATATCGGCTTTTCCGAGAGCGAATGCCGTCTGACCTCCTAACCCCTAGAGGGAAGCCTGCCAGAGCCACTGTTGTTTACCAGAGGCACTGTCTATCTGGTGAGGGTGACTTGGGTCCCAAAGATGTTGTTCGGGTACTGCACACCCTGTAAGGCAAGCAAATGTATACCTAAATTTCGCCAGCACTGCAGGTGGTAGAGTTCTCTCAGAACAAATACCTCGACCAGCGTAGTAATAAAGCCTCTTTATTCCATATTTCCGAGATACATTTCAAATGTTAGTAAATATATAGTAGCTTAGAGTTAGTTTAATGTTTATTAGTTTTCATTGTGTGAATTTGGATCACTTTTTGGGTATAAGCCTCGTCCAGACATTTCCAAGACGTCCTGTCCTTGCCTACCTTAATCCAGTCGCTTCCTTCTGTCTGTACTTTATCATCCGCCCTCCGTGTTATAGATCTACTAGCCTTCCTTTTACCATCATACCGACCAGTATAGTAATGGGAAGTGGGAGGTGGCCATTTAATGTCGCTTATAACAGTTTCGAATATCTTTCAATTCATTCTTGTCACTCCCTCGTTGTCCCTTTCATTCTGCAGGTGTTACTGTTTGCGAAACTGCCGTAGTCCTATCTCCCTTCTCTTTCTTCTCTACAGGTGGCAACGTGCGAGTGACAATCCTGGTGAAGCAAACGTTTAACTTATGATAACCGCATTTAAGCGTTGGTGGACTTAATGGTTTAAAAGTAGTCGGTCTTTAAATCAAGCTATTTTTATAAAGAATACTAGTAACCGAAATTACTAAAATTCTCCTGGTCAGGAGTGGGTTCACGTCGGTAGTATCGGCTAGGATTAGAACCCGGGACTTCGGCCGACTACCCCTAAGCAAACCCCTAAGTTACCGCACTACTTCAACTAAGCACTATGCCAGAATTTTTGATATACAAGTATAACTGATTATCCCTCTTAATAGGGTGCGAACGTATTAGGTATAGTCTACTGAGCACATTAAAGGTGCCGAAGGTCACAAAGAAAACCGAACGCCAAAAACTTCAGTAGCTAATACGGCTTTCACTTTGATACCAGCAGGCCATGGTAGGGCTACAGTATTGATTGTAGAACATAAATACTTTAAATATCCACCCCGTCAAGTTAGAGGTCACTGCCAAGGTGTCAGCCTTGGATTCCAAGGTCAAGAGTCGCGGCAGAACCTTGGCCTTAGTGAATAATGCAACTTAGAAAAAGTAGTATTCTTATTATATAACAACGACGAAACCGAAAAAGGAAGATTATGTAGTTGACCTGTAACTAAGTTTTCTTAGTACCTAGTAAACGTCTAAACGGAGTTTTTTTTTATTGGTAATAGACTCGCGTTTGACCACTATCTCACCTAGTACTAATTTTTATACTTTCGCGTTCCATGATATAAAATAATTTAAGGGGGATTAACGCGATCATGTAAAGGTATATACATACCATTGGATTGCCTGACGTTTTGACCAGGTTACACTGGCCGTGGTCACAGGCAGGTTAAATTATTGTATCTCACCTAGTAGTAAGTGATGATTGTAGAGCACGCTTGCCTAGTTTGATTTCATGGCGATTACTTTTGATTGATAGGTTCCGCCCTTAGTGTTTTAAAAAGAATATAAAAATATAAATATAATATTTCCACTACGCTATCTAGACCCAAAGTAAGCACAGTTTAACCAGCCTGTGTAATGGTAATGAGTTCTAGAATGCGGATAAACATTCTTATATACTTTTTTTTGTAAATAAATACATATTAAATATAGAAACACCCAGAACAATGCAAATAGACATATTAATGCATACAAATATTTGCACTGAGCGAGAATCGAACCCGCGCCCCCTGCCGTAGTAGTCGATTGCACTACCGCCACGCCACAGCCGTCTTCTGTTATATCTACACAGTAGCAGACAATAATCACGAAGATAAACCGCACATATTGTATTATTGCAATAGTTAACATTTGCGGCACTCTCGTAGCCGCGGCGGATGCGAAATTGCACTGCCTGCAGCATTATCGTAAAACTCGAAATACATTGTAACATTTTGAAAGCAGTTAGGTGTATTTATCCAATACCATATTCGATGGTAAAGTACGAAATTGTCTGAGAATTAAATTGGATTTAAAAACGAGCTGATGCCCGCGGCTCCACCCGCGCGAAGGTCGGTTATCGTTTTTGATCATATTTCCGGTTCTCTTAACCAATTGCAATCAAACATACGGCAGATTTTAAGACTGACCAAGACCTTTCTAATAGTAGAAAACCGCATCAAAATACGTTCAGTAGTTTTTTTTTTTCGTCCATCGCGAACTAACAGACAAACAAATAACCAGACAGACAAGAAAATTTTGTGTTCAGAATCGTTCATGCAACATAATAATAAGTTATATTATAAGTCATGCTTCGTTTTTTTTATACTTAGTCGATAGGCCCGCGTTTGACCACTAAGTATCTCACCTGTTGGTAAGTGATGGCATGATCGACGAAGGAGCACACTTGCCTAGAAGTAACCTGTTCACTCTAGACTTGAAGACTTTCAGGTTAAAGCTTTCCGGAAACACTGACTGAGGCAGCAAAAATAAAATGATTTGTTCTCACTCGCACTCACTCATTAACGCATGTTCTGTTGCACACGTGCTCGCGGTGACAAGACGAATTAGCCTCGTTTTTAAGCGCCAGTGCTGTATCTAACCCTTTTAATAAAATATCAGTACGTCAGTATAGTCAGTACGCGGAAGGACTCCGGGTTCCAAAGTACACGCATTGACACTCTGATGATGGTGACGATGACGTTATGCTCATTACCATCATCTGAACTCCAATCGCGGTTGAATTCAAAGCTTACACTTTAGAGCTCGGGGCAAGGTCATTTTTATAAGCTTTTATTTAGCTTCACCTGTCCTGATGTTTGTCATCAAATCTTGCAAATTAAATTTGATCCGCTTCCCAGTTACCGATTGAACTGAAATTTTGACAATGTAATATTATGATGACATGGTGCTGGTCTGATGATAGAGCTGAAAGGTGGGCATAGGAACTTCGTAATGAAACGACACAACCTCTTCGAGTTTGGGCACATTTGAATCGTCTTGGCGAGTAGTTTGTATTTAAATGTTAACCAGGGTCTCATGATGAAGCTGGAAGGTGGTCATAGGAACTCTGTAATGAATCGACACAACCTCATCGAGGTTCAGCTCGTTTTATTTCAATTGTTTAGTTTTTTTAAAAGCATTTTTTTTAAGTTTTTTGTTTATTTCCACTTGTCATTCATTTGCCTTGAATAAGTGTTCTCAATAGTCACAGAATTGAAAAACTAATAAAGTTAGAGTTAACACGAGGCAGGAATAAATCTCCTAGATGTATGCTACAATATGCTCGCCACGCACTTAAGTGCTTACGTGACCTGAGACTAAACGAGCATTGGTTTGCGGGGTACTCTTTCGATGTTTCTGAACATCGGCTATCAGGTTGAATGCTTGCTAGTTTACTCCTCAGGAACGGTAATGAATACACCTAAGTTGAATATTCATCATCATCTTAACGTCCTTTCCGGTTGCATCCGAGGCTTTCACCCCAAAGCCTAGGGTCCGCTCACTCCTTCTCCTTATGTTTTGGCTTACACGGTCTTTATGGTAGTGACTGCCGTCTGACCGCTCAACCCCGAGAACAAAGCTGAAGACAGAGCCTTCGACTCTTTCAATGTTTCTGGTAATCGGCTATTAGGTGGGACGCTTGCCTGTTTACTCCTCAGGAACGGTTATGAATACACCTAAGTGAATATTCATGATCATCTTAGCATCCTTTCCGGTTGCATCCGAGGGTTTCACCCCAAAACCTAGGTTCCGCTCACTCCTCCTTATGTTTTGGCTTACACGGTCTTTATGGTAGTGACTGCCATCTGACCGCTCAACCCCGAGAACAAAGCTGACGACAGAGCCTTCATCCGTCAATCAGCAGGTGTTCCGCCTTGCAACTGAGGTTGGTTTAACCCCAAGACTCCCAAATGCGAGCTTTGACAAGTTAGTTCTTCAATCTCATTCGTCCGTGGAAATTCGAATCAATCCAAAGAATTCATTCGTGATTTACCAAGCAATAATAATTACCATTTCAATTCATTTTGCGTGCAGTATTGTGTTACAGTACTTCCATTTAATAGTGTTAGGTACTAATAGAAACAATGCCTTATCGAATTGTCATATTCATGCTCTGATGCAATCGATAGTAACATAACATAACATTACTCACGCCTGTATCCCCGAAGGGGTAGGCAAAGGTGTATTACACACCACGATTCGCCAGTTATGTTTAGGTCCCAATGTAATAGGTGGCGAGCCTATTGCCATCTACCGGGCACATTACTAAGCGAGCGATTAATCAGCATTTTTAACATGTACACACATAACTACGAAAAGTTAGAGGTATGTGCCTGGGGCGACTCGGGATCTAACTCGAGACCGTCCGTTACTTACACCACTGCGCTATCGCCGCTTTTTTTTTTGATAGTATGAACACGGAATAAGTTATTAGTGTCTACTTGACAGTACCGACGCCTTCTTCATATTTATGATATCTACTCCCTGATATTAAAATGATTGTCCGTCCTTGAACCCAAATAGTAATTGCAGTAATTGAGTAGGAATAGTTTGTCGTTAAATACTTTCAGTATTACAAGTTTTTCTTTAATACTAGGTGGTACCTATTCATTACATTTTTGGTAAGGTCTAACCAAATATAGCAAGCTAATCAGAATATCTACTTATATTTCTTTTTTCTTTACTGAATTTGGTAGAAATGTGGATAAGTATTTACTATAGCGATTAGGTATAAATTTAAAAAAAAACTTATGTCAAGCATTATACTAAGGCTAAGCTAAATTATTGGACCCATTTTGTGGTGCTGCAACCAAGTTTTAGGCTTTTCTCTTCGAAATTTTCCAATTATCTAAAAAAATTGTAAGGCCCTAAGGAAAACTCCCATGTTCCTTAACCTTAAGCGGTCCTATGCTACTAATATGCTTATATATTTTAATACACCTTTACCTACCCGTTCGGGGATACAGGCGTGAAGTTATGTTATGTTTGCCCGCGGCTTCGTCCGCGTTAATTTCTGAACAGATATGTTTACTTCTGCAGTCTCAATCCCAACACATATTAAGTTATTTCATTGTTTTATTTGTAATAGTCCAGTCAAAATAGACAAAAATAAGTCATAACTAAGGAATAATTCGCATAGAGCTGAAAATTGGCAGAGATGTTAAATACATCTTTATAAATAAAATGTCAAAAATCCCCATCGATCCTACTTCTGCAAAAAAAAATTATTCAAGGTCAAACGTACAAAATTAAGGGTTTTTCCATTTTTCTCGAAAACGGTAAGTTTTATCGTGAAAATAGGTCAGACAAAGTTGTAGATCATACAATTCTCTACAAAAATGGTCCAGTCACCTTTTCTCTTACGAGTCACCATTCGTGAGGGTTTTAATAATTAGAAAATAATATTTGACATACGAGTAATATGCACTAAAACGCAGCCTGTACACGTCATTGGACGTTCAATATAAATGAAAATAAGAAACTATTGCTTTGTGTTACTTACACAATAAAACTTGTATAAATTGAATGAGTTTTTTAAAATATACTAATGAATTTTCTAATTATTAAAACCGCGATATCTCACGAATGGTGAGTCGTAACAAAAAAAAGACGGACCATTTTTGTAGAGAATTGTATGAATTATAACTTTGTCTGACCTATTTTCCCGATAAAACTTACCGTTTTAGAGAAAAATGGAAAAAACCTTAATTTGTACGTTTGACCTTGAATAAATTTTTTTACAGAAGTAGGATTGATGGGGATTTTTGTCATTTTATTTATAATGATATATTTAACGTCTCCGCCAATTTTCAGCTCTATGCGAATTATTCCTTATAGTCCATTGAAAAGTTACATTTGGGGTTGCGTTTTCTAGAGGACGCAATTTTATTTTTTTGATGTGTAGGGTTCAGTGTAAGGCTAAAACCAAGTTTGTGGGGTCGCCGCCCTTGTCCCACGGCCGCCATCTTGAAAATAGGGGTAGAAATGGTTTTTACGATATATCTCTTAAACTATTTATCTGATAAAAAAAATTGTTAACATTTTTTGTTGCAAATTAAATTCTCTACAACTTTGGTCCAGTAACTTTTTGTCGTAGAACTATAAATAAATAGTTATAAGCGAAAATCTTCCGAAACGTTTTTTATCTCTTTATACGGTGGTAATAAAGATGATAATTTTCTTGACAGCCTAAGATACAAACTATTCGCCAAGGCAGTCACAAAAAGTACATTTAACTTATCTTCACTTCCTCCAACACAAGACACAGCTCGCTATCATACTTTCCGAGTCTACCATCAGGTCCAGTCGTGGCTTGGTAATAATAATGATCCTGAAGACTGGGGCTGGAAAAAAATTTTTGGTGCCAGTGCAGAGCTCCAAACCTACAGCACCCTCCACACCTCCACACCTGAGCTTCTAAAATTGATCTTTTGCAAATGCAAAGGAAACTGTGGAGCGATGTGTGGACGTCGAAAAGCAGGGCTGAAATGTTCTGCAGTGTGCTTCCATTGTTCTGGAGAGACTTGCAGCAACGTAATGGGGCTCTCAGAATTAATAAATGAAAATGACTTTGATAATGAACCGCCGACATTAACTCCCCTTCCTCAGTTCTCCCACTGATTTTTAATTCAGAAAGCCGATCAGATGCTGAGCCGCAGCATGGTCCATCGAAAAGACTGTGGAAGGAGTAGTTCAAATTTAGAAAATCACCGTGGATTATGCCTATTGGGGATACCACGTAAAAAAACGCGCCTCCAGACTCTACCTTGTGGGTGGTGGGGAAAAGAGTCAATAATTAATTATTAATAATATTGCAAAATTAATCATTAAAAAAATTATTATAACAAAAAAAAAACCGTCCCCGCAGGGGGAGGGCACAGGTAGATTTCGTGATTTCGACTTAGAACTCTCCCGGTCCGCCGAGCCCGCAACTTCCTCGCCGCGCGTCGCAGGCAACTCAGGCGCCGGAGGTCGCTTAACGACCTCCGTCCTCCATGAGCGCAGGCCTGGGGGTGGCGGGTGAGGCCACCTGTCACCCCAGCAGAAGCAGGCCGGGACGGTGGGGCGACAAGCGCCCCTCCCCCAAACCGGGGCAAGACGGGGACACCGTGGTTCCCAAACCCGAGGGGGCCATCTCGAAACCGGAGATGGCCCAGGGTCAGTTGGGGTGCGAGGGATATGCTCTATGGGCAACCTTACACCCCGGCGTCTGTAGACCCGAGACGGCGTGCGGTTTTAGTCGGTTCAAGCCCGACATAACCGCCCCCGCTGGCACGCGGGGGGGTATCCGAAGGGATTTCCGCACGAAAAAAAAAAAGAAAAAAAAAAAAAAAAAAAAAAAAAAGGTAGATTTCGTGAAGCAGTTAATATTATTTTATATGAAAATATAAAAATATTTCATTATAAAAAATAACCTATCGGTTAGAAAAATTTTTTGCCCCTCTATGACCTATGCTTCTTCTATGACCCACGCCGAGCGCATTTTTAACATGTTTAATTTTTTTTTTCTCGAAAACGGTAACTTTTAGAGAAAAACTTTTCAGACATTTATTTTAGACATAAAAATGGCCTATCGATTAAAAATGTTTCCGACTGCAAGAATGTTCACCGGTTAGAAGTTATGATTTTTTTCCCGAAAAATTTTGGTTTTTCCCCCCTCCACTTTTAGTTAGTTTTAATCTTATAGGTTTATAATTAAAAGTTGTTGGTATTCATGTATACTATGGGATAAAATTAGAACGGTTCGAATATCTTTCCTGGAACGTGAAATTTTGAGGAAAAACTGATTTCACAAAAAGTGAGGCCCCACCGTCCCCTTAGGCCGGATTCCACCCGTTCACGAACTTAAACTAAGTTTACACCCAAGCAATTTTTGACCGCAGTTTGAAAGCGATCGGGGCAAAAATGCGACCGTGAGAGTGCCGAAAAATTTTGGGAAGTGGAAACATTTTATGACCATACCCATGTAAAATGTTCTTGCAAAATTTCAGCTGAATCTGTTCAGCGGTTTTCAAGTGACGTTCGAGCAGAACATCGATAATAAAAAGCAGACATACAGACAAAAAATCTAAAAATCACATTTTCAGCACCAGTGTCCTATCGAAAATTGCTCATCGCACCAAAATAAATTTTCACTCCAAAAAAAGCAACAAAAAGTGTAATGAAAGCAATAAAACTTAATCTGCGATAATGCCACCTAATTGCCGTCATTATACCCTCATAGTTCTACACTTAATACCTAGAAAGTACCATTGCCGAGTATTGATTCTAACGAATGCGATCGCCCCTTGGCACATCTAAGGCTTGCCACCAACAATGAAAAAACAACGACTTTCATCAAAGGTCAAATTCGCATTCAAGGTTCTGGCGTACAAAAGATTGAATGGAGCAGCTAGTTACATGTAGACTTAGTCTATAGATAGATAGAGCTGTTCTGCATCCGACAGAAAGTACCTTTTTTTTTTCTTGCGGAAATCCGGAATCCGGAAATTTAATTTGGGTACCGAAGATCTAGGTGGTGCCGTACAACGCTCTTTATCTAGGGAAACGGTATCGTATACAAACTCGATATCTTACTCATGAGTGGTATCGAAATAAAAGTATCGTACTCGTAAAAGTATCAGAACAAAAAAATCGACACCTCCTGGTATCGAGTACATTTCTAAAAAAATACGCTTAAATAGTCATATCTAGGGCTCAAATGCATAATGCGCACACAACTACACACGTGACGTGAAAATAAACTAATAGTCGATAAAAATAAAAGTTTATCGAGATGTTTTGGCGACAACCAGTTTCTGGTTTTGTTATGTAATTTTCTGCCTTAATTGTTCTGAGGGCATAGATGTCGCAGGAATTGATAAATGTTATCGTGCCAACTTGTATAAGTTTCTTACACTAACAAACGCAATTTAGTGTTTCAGAAGCTTCAACTAGCGAACACAAAGTATCGAGTAGAAAAGTATCGGTATCGAAAGGAAACGTACACGATACCACAAAGTATCGACACTTTTTACATGTCCCTATCTTGATCCCACCGCATTAAAAAGTAAAATATGTATACCTACATAAATATTAGCAAAGTAAATGACTCGTATGTGCCCCTGTAATTAACGTACAACGTTTGACCTTAACAGCGACCTTGATAAGAAAAGTATTGCTATTATGCGAACGTTAAGCAATAGTAAAGCTAACTATAAGGATTAATGATTTCCATATTGTAGTTACACAGTAAAAATATTTCATTTATGAGGCGAAGGTTGAAAAGCCGATTTAGGTGATATGTCTATCATATCGAGGGTATTATAAAGAAAGGCCAGGTCAAGAGTTCCCGCTACCGGCGAACATGTATGAGCAATAATGAAAATATAAGAAGTGAAAGTAGAGGGTCGCTGTACATAGTATTAAGCTTAGATATTCCTGGCGCGATTTAGAACTATTTTGTTAACTATTTCCTACTGATTTGAGACCGTAATCTTAGCAATCCATGGATTCTCCGTGCGGGTGCCGGGTCCATCGCGTTGCTGAGTTGGGAACTCGGGACAGTGCCTGGGACTTGCGACCCAAGTGTAGGTTTAGAAGGGGCCCCTTTTGTTGATGTACATCAACACTCACCTTCACTACCCAAGTTCCCCTCCCTGCCTAACCAAATTTGATACGAACCTACTAGTGCCGCTTTAGACATTCGTCCTAGTAATGAGCTTATTGTAGCTCTCGATAGGCCTAGATCTTTAAGTAGGTTATAGAGAGATTAAGCTGGTATACCTCTCGCTCCCACTTCCACTGCATATAAATTAACCACGTAACCGTTTTTGATTAATTCGTTTGTGAGATCATAGTATTTATTTTTCTTTATTGTGTGGTCCTTCGGTATATTTGTTTCCCACGGTACAGTAACTACTAAACTGTAATAATTCAACTGATTTGAATGAAATTCGGGACTAGATTACTAATACAATTATTTAATACCCCAAATTGACTTCGGCCACATCGCTCTCGCTATTATCAGCGTCAGGCGTCTGAGGCGGAGCCATACGCGGAGGAACATGCTCCTCCGCTCTCGTTGGGAACAGGGAGCCCAGTATCTCTACCAGCCGCTCCGGCTGAAGGCTCTGGGTCAGTAGGGGCACCCTTGGGCGGATTTTACCCCTGACCGCAAGGTAAGGGCGCCTCCATGGTATCTGCTCCAGAGACTCCAGCATCTTTTCGCGGGCCTGTCGGGCGGGCATCGTCGGCACCGATGGGGTGAAGCCCGTAGGGGCTTCCACATGTAAAAAAAAATACCCTAAATTGAATAGCAACGCTTAGTTTGACGAATGTTTTTATTTGTATTATCATTAAAAATTAAACTGTATTAAACAAGGATATCACTCCTGTCCTTACAAAGCAAAGAGAAAACACTTTTACATAATACCCCAAATTTAATATAAACGCTTCGTTTTGTGAATATTTCTCATTTTAAACCTGGCTCCAGACACTAGTGATGATTACGTTATAAATTAAACGTGGCTTTAACCATAAAGCTTGTCAGGATGTATTTTTTTGAAGTCAGTTGAAGGTGAAGCAGACATTAATTCGTTTTATCTTGTAATGGCACATTTTTATTGAATTATTATATTCTTCTTCGCACTTTTTATTACTTTTTCATGTTCATCTTGAAATGCATTGAGCGAGTCATTCCGGTCGCTAGCTGCTTTTAAACCACTTGAACTTCCCTTGGAGTATCGCTGTCTATTGAATCGGAAATTGCTGGGTTGTTTCACGTCGACATTAATGTTACGACTGTGTGAGGCGATGAGAAATAGGTATATTTGATATATTATTTTCGAATTATTTATCTCTCTCTCTCTCATCTGTATATTTTATTAGAACCGTATTTGTTGATGTAATGAAGCAATGATAGTAAACAATGAGAGCTTAAACCATTTGTTTACCATATAAATATGAAATATTTAAATAACAAATACATTAATAACATTCGCCCATGTCTGGCATCAGCATTACAAACCGGCACAAGGCCGGACGCGCCGTGACCTTTCTGGTTTAGCCCAAACGTATTATTTACGGCGCCCTATTAAATGCGCAGTTTCGTGTAATAAGATTTGCATGTTTATGTAATACATTTAGTATATTACGGGAAGTCCACGCTTTTACAGCAGCTAATCAACCCTCATTTGGAACACTGACTTGCCTTTGAATCTTCAACCCTTTTCCCGTCTCCTTATTCTTTTTACTGGGATGGAGTTATTTTTTACCCGACTGCACCAGAAGGAGGGTTATGTTTTTCGAGAGTATGTATGCATTTATGTATGTATAATTGTTTGGCACGCTATGCAGCCTAAACGGCTCGATGGAATTTATGTTCAGAGGTGTCGTTAGATTCATATTTACGGTGAGAGTGCTACTGGTTATAGCCACAAAAAAAAATGCCGGGTTTTTGGTGCTAAAATGTATGTTGTTACAAAAATCTTTTCACTCAAACTTATTAGGTAGGGTATCAAAATTGAAGAGCTTTAAAGGGTGATTTCTATATATATATATAAGGTGTCGCCAAATTAGGTCTCTGAATTTGGTGAGATGACTTGGTATCGAAAAAATGTGTATTTGAAACAAAAAAAATATCCACTAAAATAAAATAAAAATATAAAAAAACACCACCAGTGACCAGCGTCACGTGACGCGACGTGCACACGTGACGCTGGTCGCGATTTAAGTATTTCCCACACATCCGCTTGGAGAATACTGCGAGGAGAAGGACTGCACGCCTACCACTTTCTTTCGGTTTTGTGGACAGACGAGTCACTTATACAAGAGTGGGCTTGTTTAATATTCACAATGCACACTGGTGGTATTTTTTTATTTTATTTTTATTATATTTTTTATTTTATTTTACCCGATATTTTTTTTTGTTTCAAATACACATTTTGTCGATACCAAGTCATCTCACCAAATTCAGAGACCTAATTTGGTGACACCTTATGTATAAATATATATCATAACTTAAAAGTATACAATAAAATTATTAATTAAAAAATCAAAAGACCCGACTGCCCTAAAAAGACCGAAACAAGTTTGATAGCAGACGGGAGCCATTTGGAAATCATAAACCGAAAGAAAATTAAAAAGAAGAAAATTAGGAAGAAAAAAAAAATGTTTATTTAGCTTTAGCTGGGAAAAAAAATGCTCGGCTAAAAGACTCCATCTGTGGTTGGCAGAAACAACCTTATTTTTTATACAGTTTTCTCGCGAGCTTAAGCACAAGAGTCTCGGCTACTTCCAAGCTAATTTTCAAAACATCCATCAATTTAGTAGGTATATTCTTTTTTTTTTGTAAATTTTGCCAATATTTACGACAGAAACGAAACTTTCATGCATTTCCTGTAAGCACACCAGCACGCAAATAAGCAAGCTCAGAACATGCAACGGAGAGCAATACATATGTGGGTGTAAGAGACAGTAATACGTACAGAAAGTCAGCTTCATACAAGAAACATTTTTGTTTCGTGCGAAAATCCCCTTTGGATACCCCCACTCCTCTCGCGCCGCAGAAGAGGTTATGTCAGGCTCGAAGCGACTAAAACTGCACGCCGTCTCGGGTCTTCAGATGCCGGGAGTAAGGTGGTCCCATAAGGCATTTCCCTCGCACCCCGACTGACCCAGGACCATCTCCGGTTTCGAGATAGCCCCTCTATGTACGACGATCTCGGGTCAAGTAGGGCTCGCAAGTACCTGCGCTTTGACGATAAACCTACCTAAGTAATTATCATTGACAATATAATGGTAGACATTATATGGTATCAGTGTGATCTGTGATCTTATGAATTTACAATGAATAAGTTTTAAACATACTTTGTATATTTGTCCGTTTAAAATAAATATAAATAAATAAATATTGTAAGACAAAGTACACAACGCCATCTAGACCCAAACTAAGAAGAGCTTGTCATATGGGTTCTAGAATGCGGATAAACATACTTAAATACTTTTTTTTTGTAACTAAATACATATTATACATAGAAAGACCCAGCCCAATATACATATTACATATTTGCACTGAGCGGGAATCGAACCCGCGACCTCCGGCGTAGCAGTCGAATGCACTACAGCTACGCCACAGAGGACGTCAAATTTAAATTTAAATCTATTATATGTATTATAAAATTGCAAATTAGGTGTGTAAGTATGTACATTGGAAATATAAAAAAAAAAGTTAAATGAGCGATTCTGAACACAAAACTATTTTCTTTGGAATTCTTGTCTGTTTGTTCACGATGGAAGCAAAAGCTGTTGAACGGATTTCGATCCGGTTATTTGATTTAACATTTATTAAAATTCTCTTGGTTTGGCTTATCCTGGCTTTTACGGAAGCAACTACCGCCTGACCCTTCCCCCCCCCCCCCCCCCAACCCCGAGAGGCAAGCCTGTGCCAGAGCCTCGTGTGGTAATCAGCACGTCAGGTTGGCCTGGACCCTGGACATCTTGGCGGGGCCCCTATACCTAGCGTATACCATGCTGTAACCGATAAATTTTTAGTAACATATTTTGAAAACATTTCTTAATTAAAAAAAAAAGGTGTGACTTAACAAAATCTAGGCTTGTTTTGTTGGATTTGAACTAAGCTAAATATAATATTAATTACTTTATATGATTAATGTGATGTAGGGTTTCGTGACTGCGTAATTATTATGTTACCTACTCACTGAGCAATACGAATAAATTATGTTGTGAAGTAAAACCCGAATGGCCTTATCTTTATCATTTAAGCGGCGGTTGCTTAGTGAATAAGGAGTCGTCCTTACAATGGAGAGGTGCGGGGTTCAATTCCTGGCAATAACACTACCGACGACGTGTACCCATTCCTAACACAAGCAATTTAGCTTAGCTGGAGGGGTTAGCAGGAACACTTGTAATTTCGATTACTAGTACTCTTTAAAAAAAAACATCCTTGTATATCCCCGAAGGGGTGGGCAAAGGTATATTCTACTTTCACAGTTCGGCAGCTATATTCCCCCACCTAATAATAGTCTTACGTTATTAATGACGAGCTGGGACGAGCCTATTGCCATTAAACAGCCATTTTTATCGTGGTATTGCAAAGAGTAAACTTAAAGACAAAGATTATTTATAGGGCTGTCTTGGCCGCCGGGGGGGTGGGGGGGGGTCCGAAGGGATTTCCGCATGAAAAAAAAAGAGCCCATAGACAAAGATCATTTATGGGGCCCAGAGAGAGGTCTTTTTTTAGAAGAATTGCGTGAATATGTTTCAGGACTTACACCGAGGGGTAGGCATATAAAAATTAAAACCAATCCCTTTTACCTTCGTCACGGTATCACGCGTAAACGGCTGGTCCGATTTCGCTAATTCTTTTTTGTTTCGTTTGCTATCGTCAGGAGAGAGACTTTTAAGAACGAAATACCACGGGAATTCGCACTTGAGTGACACCGGAGCGAACAGTTAGTAAAAATTTATATTCTGAGTATATTCTGAATAACAGCTGACCTCGAAAGCTAACTGCTATCTAAAAGATTCTTGCTCTATCTAATGCCTGTTCGTCCTTGTCCAGATGAACAGGAATTGATCGAGTGACCCATTAGCCACTTACACAACACTGTGCCAAGTTAAACGCAATGAGGCTATGCACTATATAGCAATGCATGTACTATAATACACGCAATCTTTTTACTAAGTTAATGTCGACACATTTCTACTGAATTAAAATATATGCAATATTCACGTACAATCGTACATAATACAGAAGATGTATTGATTAAGATAGAGAAACGACCTCTTAGATGGTTTTTCAATACTCAATACTCAAAACCTTTATTGCGTTCCATAATGTTATACAGTTGTTAAATTAAAATTAGGTTACAGTTATGGAGGGGTGTGTGTTGGGTAACCTCCTCGAGTGTCGCTCCGATTCCGATCCCGCTGAAGTCCGGAGGGAACGGAATCGGAGCGGCCGGTACACCCTGGGCGGCGGTCAATGGCTTCCCCTTCACCCCTTCATAGGGTTGGCATTGATCGTCGGCCAATACCCAACGTGGCGGGAACACATCGCTCTCCGTACTCCTCTGCTTTCAGAGGAGACAGGATGAGCGATGCTGTTAGTGGTGAGATGGCCCAGGGTCAGTCGAGGTGCGAGGGATATGCTCTATGGGTAACCTTACACCCCGGCGTCTGAAGACCCGAGACGGCGTGCGGTTTTAGTCGGTGCAAGCCCGACATAACCGCCCCCGCTGGCCGGCGGGGGGGTATCCGAAGGGATTTCCGCACGATAAAAAAATAAAAATAAAATGAATGAAAAAAGGTTACAGTTATGGACCCTGTCGGGCACAGCACAAAGTTTGGAGAGAGGAATAGTTTCTTAAACTTAATTATTTTATCTTAGTATTCCTTTATATTATTGCACAACAATTGCAAAACATAAGTTTGTAACATAAGTTTGGACGTAGAGTAGTAGAGTAGACGTAAACGAAAGAAGATTGACGAAACAGTATGAGGTGAAGATGTATGGACAATCCATCGATTAGATCGAGGACGTTCTGAAGAAAGGCCAGGTCGAGAGTAAGTGAAACGAAGGGCATGTATTTAAACAAGTATCTGGGGGACCGAGGCTAGCGCGGTTTTTTTGTTTGACCTATTTTAAAAATTTAAAGTAGCTGGATCGATTTATCGCCCCTGAAACCCCCAGTATACTAAATTTCATGAAAATCGTAGAAGCCGTTTACGAGACTCAGATTATAAATATGCATACATATATATACATACATACGTATACTAGCTGTGTCCCGTAGCATACTTCGCCCCCGTGGCACTCATTAGATCTACAATAATGTATGGAAATTTGCACGTTTTGTTGACATTTAGGATAACTGCTCCGCTCTCCTAGGTAGTGGCGTGATGATATATAGCCTATAACCTTCCCCGATAAATGGGCTAGCCAACATAAAAAGATGTTTTTAATTTGAACCAGTAGTTCCTGAGATTAGCGCGTGCTACCAAACAAACAAACTTACTTTATGATATTAGTATAGTATAGATATACAAGAATAGCTCGTTCAAAGGTATTATGAAAGTTGTAAAGGTGTATCCCAAGATCGTAACAAGCGGAAACGTAGTCTCTGTCAATGGTAAAGAAGCGTGATTGTACAATTATTTTATGTAGGATTACTGAATAAACTCAACTCCAGCTGTTAGTATTCTTTGTATGGAATACAGTCCGCGTGGCCTTTTTTTTCCATGCGGAAATCCTTTCGGATACCCCCCCGCCGCCCAGCGGAGGCGGTTATGTCGGACTTGAACCGACTAAAACCGCACGCCGTCTCGGGTCTACAGACGCCGGGGTGTAAGGTTGCCCATAGAGCATATCCCTCGCACCTCGACTGACCCTGGGCCATCTCCGGTTTCGAGATGGCCTCCTCGCGTTTGGGAACCATGGTGTCCCCATCTTGCCCCGGTTTGGGGGAGGGGCGCTAGTCGCCCCACCGTCCCGGCCTGGCTGAACTTTTCATTTGTGTGACTTATTTTGTTTCTTGTGACGCCGCTACCACTACAAGAGGTTAAGTGCGACGGGGTTGCATCGCGCGATGGACGCACCGTGCCTCAGGCCGGCCGCCAAAAAGCAGTATAAACCGGTATAAGCCATGCAAGGGATGCGTCGCGCTCTAGGTCGACGTTACACCTACACTATCTATGTACACTCACACAAATACAACGTTCAGCTTAGGCCTCGCGGACTGTACTATAGAGTAAGATCACTAAGATCCCAGGCTCACCAGGAATAGATAGATAGATAGATAGATATAAACTTTATTGTACACCATTCAGAATAAGCATATATCGTAAACTTAATTAACATATGTACAAATGGCGGCCTTATCGCTAAAAGCAATATCTTACAGGCAACCTTTGGATGGACATGAATCCTAAATAAGCTAAATCGTACATTGGGTAGTTATTGATGTAACAGGAAATAAAAGAGAACTAACGTAGTCATATAATAAATAGTTTGAATTACAAACACGTATTACAATTTAGTAGGTACATATACCTACAAATAAGCATATAATGATACATAATTACGACACCTACATATAATCGTACATAATATAAATCATTCATATATACATACCAAATTTACAAACATACATACTAAGCCTACATATAATATTTTAATACCTCGCACGAAAGTTAAGACAGCACATAACGGGAACAAGGAATGGGGGAGACTATAGGCCCAGGTAGTGCTCTTTCACCATCCTTTTGAAGATGGCCAATGATTGTGCCCGTCTAATCGATAATGGCAGTGCATTCCATAACCGTACCACCTGTACAGTAAACGATTTATCATAAAAAATCATAGAATGCCTAGGTACTGCCAATTCCAACGATTCTGACGACCTCAAGGATCTTAAATGTGTGTCATTGAGGAACACGAAACGTTCTTTTAAATAAGTGGGAGTATTGGGATTAAAGAGAATACTATAAAGCATCGAAAGAATATGAGCATTCCGTCGAAGTCGAATTGGGAGCCACTTGAGCAATTGGCGAAACTCTGATACGTGATCATATTTGCGTAGACCAAATATAAATCTAATGCAAAAGTTTTGAAGGCGCTCAAGCTTATCGAGTTGCTCCTCGGTGACGTCGAGATAGCTGACATCGGCATAGTCAAGAAGAGGAAGAAGAAGAGATTCTGCAAGCGCAATTTTAGTGGTCGTTGGTAGAAAGTTACGCAGTCTGCGCATGGAGCCCGTTGATGCAAACAATTTGCGACTAACTTCACGGATTTGAGGACCCCAAGATAGTGTGCTGTCGATGAATATCCCTAAGTTTTTCACACTTTGGCATATTTCCAGTGGAATACCATTGAAAACTATATCTGGCAACTGTGACCAATTAACTCGAGGCAAAATCCTGGAGCTCCCAACAACTATGACCTGTGTCTTAGAGGAGTTCACTTCCAACCCATACCGCTTGCTCCAAGTACATATCCTCGCTAAGTCGGTGTTGATAGTATTAAAGGCTGTCGACAGTTCTTGTAAAGGAGCCTGTGTATATATTTGAAGATCGTCCGCATAAAGGTGGTAGGAAGAATATAATGACTTAGAGATAGAATTTATAAAAATTGTGAAAAGCAAAGGAGATAGCACGCCACCCTGTGGCACACCGACAGATGTATTACGCCAAGTGGAAAAGGAATCTTCAACGTGCACACGCTGTCGGCGCCCAAACAGGTAACTATGAAACCAATCAATCACTGTTGGAGATATGTTAATAGAGCGCAGTATGCCAAGAAGGATATGAAAATCTACAGTATTAAATGCATTGCTGAAATCGAGTAAGGAGAGTACCGTAAGATTTCCCTTCTCCATGCCCAGTCTGATGTCGTCAGTAACCTTGATCAAAGTGCTGACCGTGCTGTGTCCAGGACGGAATCCTGACTGGAGTGGATTCAAGAGATTGTTTCTTGTAAGGTATGAAGTTAATTGTTTGTGAACTACGCGTTCTAGGACTTTTGATAGATAAGGTAAGATGGTAATAGGACGAAACTCGGAAAGGGACGAGGGATTAGATTTTTTAGGCAAAGGGATAATTTGTGCCTCTTTCCAAGCATCTGGAAACATGCTACAAGAAAGGGAATGATTCAGTACATGGCAAATTATGGGCAGTATTTGTTCCAGAATTGGTTGTACCATGTTCCGACTTACACAGTCACTGCCAACTGCATTGGAGCTTACTGACATTATACACTCTTTAACACCACAAGCAGTTAGTTGATTAAACAAGAACGGTGAGTAGTCAGGTGTTGGAAGCGATGAAAGATATTGCAAAGTATTGTCTTTGTGAGTCCGATCACATTTAGACGACGATGAGAAATGGTGATTAAGTAAATCGATGTCAATTTTTTTGGGAATAGAATCCTGACCTGACTTTCCAATACCCAGTGTTCTGAGGAATTTCCAGACCTTTGATGGGTCTGCGTTCTCAATCGAGTTATGAATATATTGGCGTTGTGCTTTTCTACACACCTTACTGCAGAGATTTCGAATAGTAACATATTTTTCGCGGTTACCAGGAGTAGGCCGAGTCTTGAACCTACATTTGGCAGCCGCTTTTTTTGACAGCATACTTTTTATCTCAGCTGTGAGCCATGGTGAAGGTAAGTGCCTAACTCTCACTGCACGCACAGGCGCATGCCTGTCGTATAATTATTTAAGGATAAAATATGTATTGGATAAAGTAAAGTTGGTGTGTACCTTTTTTTTTTTCGTGCGGTAATCCCTTCAGATACCCCCCCGCCGGCCAGCGGGGGCGGTTATGTCGGGCTTGCACCGACTAAAACCGCACGCCGTCTCGGGTCTTAAGACGCCGGGGTGTAAGGTTACCCATAGAGCATATTCCTCGCACCCCGACTGACCCTGGGCCATCTCCGGTTTCGAGATGGCCCCCTTACTTGCTCTCCACTGTGCCATCTGCTAATCAGAGGGACACGTGGAAAGCTTCCGAACAGCCCTCAACAGGGCCGTCCTCGCCTCGGTCGGAGTTGGCCGTAGGCGGCAGCGTCTCTCCCACCCTAGGAGAGAGGCGCTGCCGTCTCCGTTGCCCAGGGTGCACCGCGTGGAGGTCCCCAACCAAGTACCCCACGTTGGTGTGTACCTTGAGTGTATGCATACCTGCTAATATAATAGTGTAATAAATACAGGCAGTATTTATGAGCGTACACCCATAGTATACCACACAAAGAATACTAACCGCACGACGACACGAGGTGGTGCATGCCGGTCGGGTGTCGGTTGACTCTAATGAGATATGACCTTTGAAACCACACGCTATGGATAAAAATAAATATGCTACGACATTCTACACAGCGCTTTCTAGACCCAAAGTAAGCATAGTTTAACTAGCTTGTGTTATGGGTTCGAGAATGCGGTTAAACATACTTATATACTTTTTTCTGTAAATACATACATATTATACATAGAAACACCCAGACCAATGCAAATAGACATATTCATGCATACAAATATTTGCACTGAGCGGGAATCGAACCCGCGCCCCCTGTCGTACCAGTTGAATGCACTACCGCTACGCCACAGAGGCCGTAAGTTAAGATAATAAACGAAACATGAATTCATTTTCATAATGAACTTTATTTTGTATACTTAACTTACAATACCGCGGCACGGATATAAAACGTTTTCCATTACTATTTAATGAGAGTCAGATACATTTAAAGTACAACATTCGCAGCGAGACATTTTCAACTGTGTAATAAAACCTTTACTTCGTCTCTGGAATCTTGCTGATGGTGTAAATTCACTACCAAGATATTATTCTCTTCCTTTTAGTAGACAACGTTCAGTTGAAAAATAAAGTAGCGATATTATTCTGTGTTCAAACGAGTTTTTATCGCAGTCGTAACGTGAGTAGATGGTGGATTTCAATTGATTAATATAGAATAAAAAACTGGCGTAAAACTAAACTATGTACAGTATTTGATTTAAAGAAATATAGTGATAGATCTCGATACCTTTATAGAGTAGTTAAAACCGTTTATGTTTATAAGATTTTAGAACTATAGGTTTTAACTGCTCTAAAAATATATCAAGCTAGAGTAGTATGCACTGTGCGATAGACCAAACGTTCTAAGAAACCGACACAAACCGATCTTAGTCGAAATCTCGCTCTTCTTTCCAATTTCCAATATAAAAAACCGGGTACTGTAACTTAAATGTGATGGTTAACAAAAACGTGCGTGTTCACGATACTGTTGGTTAAACCTAATAAGGGAGCAGATGTTCTTAGTTTGAATAAGCTAACGCAGTTGTATCCCTTGCCTTTCCTGTTTAGATTCAACCCACGCCCGGGACTAATTGTGTGGTCGAAATATTTGTTCCAAGATTGTAACTTTGTACACATAGAGATATTTGCATGACCCAACTATACCGCTTTATGTGCAAACTATGAACACTCAAACTCCTATAGAGTTTTCTTTGAAACGCCTGCTATCTTTGTTTAATTTACGAGAGATATTATGTTGATAAATATGTATGAAAGACGCTCTCCTCTATTTTATATTTTCGTAGTAATATTGGTATTTATTTACTTATTAGTCAATAAGGCTAGATTGTATTGGATTTGTATTAAATAAAGTATTGTATACAATACTTTATTTACGAAGTATTCTAAACAATACATTATTAGGAAAAAAATATATAAACTAGGTATATGTGCCTTCATCACGGCATTTTCTCTCTCTGCAACTGCAACATACGCATATATGCTCACGTCTTTTTTCCTCCGAGGTAGGCAGAGACAACAGCCCGCCATCTGCTTCTATCCTTGCAGTGATATAGCAGCTGTTTTTTATTAGGGTTACAAGAAATAAAAATATACTATTTGCCATTATCTCGGTTACCGCTCTTTTTGGTAGATACCTAATCCTTGAATGAATGAATGACGTGCAAATCAATTAAACTTCAATAATTAATTCTTCCTTTAGGAGGCGGCGGCCGGCCCCGGTTCGGTTTATACGATTTCTTTACGATTTTTTCGCGGAAATTACGTGCGAAGCCGGGATTGATCAGCTAGTAAATAATAAATGTAGTGGAGCTGTAGGTTTATAAATTGCAGTAATATCTCTAGCGATGTTAGTAACGCAACCTGCTGCGGCGGCGACGGCAGATTTATACCCTGACATATTAAACGCGGTGTGACTTGACACTTGATCGATGCAGAGTAGGTTACATAGTGAAATGAAAAAGAGGGTTTTTTTATTGAAGAATATTAGTAACCGAAATTACTAATATTCCCATTAACCCCTCCAGCTAAGCTTAATTGCTTGTGTTAGGAGTGGGTTCACTTCGGTAGTGTAATGACCAGGATTAGAACCTGGAACCTCTCGATCGAAGGGTCGACTCCTTAACAACTAAGCTACCGACGCGACGCTTGCACTTTTACACTATTACTAGGGGTATGCTTGAGGCTTCACATATTTCCGATACTAGGAATTCAGTGTAGGGTCCGACTGAAATAAATTGAGCTGAGCGAGCAGGACTCTTACTTGAAAATAAGACATCTGACTACGGTCGAGCGCTTTGCTGAGGCCGCGCGCTCGTGAAACTGTTTTTCGGTGATTATTCCTCACTGGTACATCGGATATGAACCATCTCGCTTCAAAACCCTCCTCAGTGTCGACACTATCACCGTGGTATATTTGGTCAAGATCGCGCAAGTGGTGACGGAGGAGTTCAGCCACCAACAAACGGCTATGCCGCGTATAAGAGCTTCGTTCGCTCAGCTCAATTAAAAGGAACCTATATCTTAAAGGGTTGGAAGATGTAGTGACCTAGATAGAGAAAGAGATGCTCAGATGGCTTGGACACGTACAGAAGAGGGACGAAAGAAGAAAGAAGATAATAACTAAAATACTATATCAAGGCTTTAAGTATGCTTCGATGTGTAAATGTGAGAATGTAGGTATATATATTTATATGTGTGTGTGTTGTTGTATATTATATTATGCATATAGTTATTTATTGTACCATCTAATAATAATGTTATATCAAAATCGTTGTAAGGGTCAGCAGCGCTAATGTGATAGGGTCGGCAGCGCGAGTGTGACGCCCCTGACGTGTTGCACACGTCCATAGGCCACGGTTACCGCTTCCCATCAGGCGGGTCGTGTGCTTGTCTGACACCTAAGTGGTATATAAAAAAAAAGCCATTCCGAGCACCTACTTCAATTTATCTCTGCATCACCCCAAGACTTACAAGTTAGACTGGTAGATAATGCCTTTGACATTAAGTCCGCCGCATGTGCATAAGTTTTAAATAAATAAAAATTTATGAGGCGTGGATAAATGAAAGCTGGTAAGGGTCGACGTAGGCGCACGTAAGTAAATCAGATCGAGGACATTTTAAAGAAAGGCCAGGTCTAGAGTACTCGCAACCGGTGGGTATGTATGATAACAATGATGACAGTAGAAGAATCGTAAGCTGTATAACCTACACCATATCCGCCATAAGAATAGGCAGAGATGAGGTAATATAATACCCTCATTTCGCTTATTATGTTTACGCCCTTACCTATATTGAACTTTGTCCCAAATAAAAAGAATATTCGTTTTATTCGATCGGAGATATTAAATCTATCTCGGCAATCTGTAATCCCCAGATGCTTGTAACGTCCGCTTGCATTGCTCCTCAGTAATGAAGTGGTTTGATTCCAATACTATTGGGATTACCTGATTGCCATTTAGTGTGTATCCCATCCCTCATGCGGGTAGTAAGTAATAGTTGTAGCAAATATCAATAAGTATTTTATGAATTCCAACGGTTTTTCAGCCATTGAAAAGAGAAAATCGTAGCAACTGGAAAGATGTTATCTCTGCCTACCCCAATGGAAAAGAAGCTTGACTATATGTATGTATGAAAAGAGGAAACGCGTGCATCTTTTTTCACCCTGGATACGGCATATATTTAATATAGTATCTGTCATTTTGTTCATTTCTTCAAATTAATAATTATTACCTAGTTGACCGAGCTTTGCTTGGGTTTTTTTTTTCAACATTTTCTAAACATGAAACCTAGCTAGTTCGATTTATTGCCCCAGTAACCCCCTATACTAAATTACATGAAAATCGTTGGAGTCGTTTCCGAGATTCAGATTAAATAATGATATAATAGAATAGAATACATATACAAGAACTGCTCGTTTAAAGGTATTAGATTAAAAAAATTAAAACCATGGAAATGTCCGAATATCAACGTCAACAGATATCCAACAAACGAATCTGAAAGCTGAAATAAAAGGACACACATGGTCAAAGTTCCGTTTATACTATACATGATAACAATATTAAAACCGGCACAGTTTGAAAGGAGGACAAGAGACCGAGAAATATAAGATTTGACTTCCTGACTTTAATATCGATCTGTAGTTTTTTCTCTCTCGCTCTCGTAGGTCGATTGTTCCTGCACTGCGTGACAGCAAATAATCGATTAAGAAGGACTTATTACCAATGTCATAGTACCGGAATTTTCACTTATGTAAAGCAGGAATACAAGTATAATAATTCTCGGTTGTTCTCGGTCTTATGTTTGAGCATCTTTATCCATAATTTTTGTTCAGTACTGAAATTCTAATGTTCTTTTTGCTTTTAAACGACTGCGAAGTGCAGATTCATGGCTTCTTTTTATCTAACATCGATTATTTTACTACGTGGACCGATTTTTTGTGAGATAGGTTGGGTCCATAGTTTGGTTAGCATCGAATGATAGGATCTAAGCAAAAATCATCAAACTGTTTTATTATTTATTTATTAATTTATATTAAAAAAAACCGGCCAAGTGCGAGTCGGACTGGCACACCGAGGGTTCCGTACAAACCTGTAGGTATATAAGTAAAAGTTCACCCATCACGACAATCGAGTTATAGTTATGGTAGTAGTAACTTTACAATTTTCTAAAATATTTTTCATTATATGATGTAACTAAAAATTTACGGTTTTCGCAATTTTTCCTTTATCTGTACTATAAGACGTTACTTCGTACCAAATTTCAAGATTCTAAGTTACGGGAAGTACCCTGTAGGTTTTGATTCCCGTGCGAGTTTCGAAAATTTGCGGCATAAACGGCTGTATCTTTTGATTGCTTTGGCTTAGAAGTTTGATTTTTTCACAGCTCCAAGAGACAGTAGACCTGAGTATTAGATATAAAGTTCAGTTTAATACCTCCACGCGTTCCTGAGAGAAACGGTCTTGACAGACGGACGGACGGACGGACAACGAAGTGATCCTATAAGGGTACCGTTTTTTCCTTTTGAGGTATGGAACCCTTAAAAACAATACAAGCTAACAGTCAGATAGAACCAAAGCGCTTGTGCGTTATACTACTATTTTACTAACAACTAACTTATTATTCTAACATGCAACTATATAATATTAACAAGGCCCACACAGGTACATTTCGACTATGGTCCCCGGCTAAAAGGGCGCATCCAGATAGCTTGGAACCTTGCTAGCCATTTGGTTGAAACCATCAAAAAATATATCGGCATCTGGATTTAATCGCAACAAATCATTCAGTAACGTCACCGCCTATGAGGTGGGGCAATTGACGGTCTGAGGCAAGCGCCATATCGGAGGAGTTACAAAAAGGCGATGCTGTCGACGCCCAGTAGCACGCATATAACCATCTCATAAGAAGGGCATTCATGGACGGATGGGTTATGGACCTTTTTGTTGAGTAACAGGTAATAATGCACTATATGTAGGAAGTTACGCATCAGCTTAGGGTTTCCAGACCTACCATCCCGGTGACGAACAGGGAGGGATGCATAAAAGGATAATATCTGTATGAACGCTTGTAGAGATACTGGGCGAACTTACGTTGTACTCTCTTGATCATTAACGCGTATGTTTTTCATGGAGGCTCCAAATAATGACGTTATATTTCAATTTAGTTCTTAGATACGCGTTCTATAGGAGCATTACTACAAGGACATTATTAAATTGGGATGCTGTACTGATGTTCCTGGAATTCTAATGTGATCATGAAAGTCCAATTTGGGGTCAAGCGTTAAGCCAAGATCGCGTATTGTCGTAACACGCTCAAGCTGCTCTCCAGCTAACACGTATGTCATTTCTATTGGATAACGCGATCGATTGAACGTAATCAATTTGCAGTTCAGAATGTTTAATGACAGTTTATTCGTAACGCTCCATTCTGCTACTGCATCAATATCACGCTGCAGTGCTTGGCAATCATTAAAGTCTTTGACCGATGTTAACAATTTAAGGTCGTCGGCAAACATAAGATATTCCGATAGGGAAAGGACAGTTGATTGGTTATTTATAATGAGAAAAACAGAGTCGGCCCTAGGGTACTCCTTTTAAATTTGCATAGCCATCTTCAAGCATAAAATTTGAGTAGGTATAATTGTTAAAATACTAATGCCAATATCTTCATTTGTTGAAGTCAAATATAAATATAAGACCTATCCTTGAACGAAGCCAAAGATAAAAAGATATAATGATTCACGTCATGGAATTTCATACCTAAACACCAAAGTGTTGCATTCGTTTCTATTCTATTCTTACTTATGCGATCGATGAAATGGCAAAACGAGATGGCGGACTGTTTGTGCTATTTTGAAATTTTGCGATTCGCCGACTGTTTGGTTCCTAGTACCTACTAAATAGATAGAATACTCTTTATAATCCGCTAGTTAATAATAATAGTATTAGTGTTGATTTAGATAAAAAAAAGAACATCTTGGGACTTGAACCCGCGACCAGTCCCATAGTTCGAAAGAATTACGGTAGATGGCTCCAGCGTCGCCCCGAGACGCATATAATATGTCGGAGAATTTCGAATATCTGGGACGTGTCTAGATAGCTCAGTGGGTCTGAGCATTCCCCCTGTAAGGGATTGGTCGCGGGTTCAAGTCCCGTTCTAGATGATCTCTTTTTCCGATGTAAATCTATAGAAAAGTGAGCATACTATTGCTTAAAAATTTCATTGCAGTAGTATATCTCTTTATTGGTCACCAAGAATAAGACATAGAAAGTAATATAAGTAATACATTATGGTATATATATTACAAATGATCTTCTGTATGTCTAATTACATAGTAGATACTATGAGCGGTCTTATTGCTACGAACGGTCTCTGCCAGACAACGTTTGGGTGCCGCTGGCCGGCGGGGGGGTATCCGTGAAAATTCACTGAAATAGAAGTAACGAGGATTAAGAGGACGTGGCACGATTACTACTACCTATAATAGCGGCACGCTATAATGACCGTTTTGACAAATTTAAAATAGTGATGTGAAATGTCAATTTAAAATAGAAAAAAGCGGCCAAGTTCGAGTCGGACTCGCCCATTAAGGGTTCCGTAGCAGCAAGTAACGTGATAATGTATTTTTTTTTAATTTTTAAGCGTAGCGAGCCGAATGCGAGCGAAGCGTCTTTGGTTTCAAAGTTGCATTTCAAACAAATGATACTCCTCCGAGACCGTTTGACCGATCTCGACCAAATTTGCCACGGTGATCAAGTAGACATTACTGAGTGTCGTAAGGGGTCGAATGTCCAGATCGGTCTTACCATCGAGGAATAATCACCGAAAAACAAAATCAATGGAAAAAGTCGACCGGTCACGTTGACCTATTGTTGGATAGGCAAATCTCGCTACGCTTAAGTTTGAGTTGATTGCGAAGCTGGTAACCGTCCTAGTTATACTTGAGTTCATTGAATGAAAGGTAAATTGCGGTTTTGGATTTATGACGTATTAACAAAAAACTACTTACTAGATCTCGCTCAAACCAATTTTCGTTGGCAGTTTACATGGTAATGTTACATCATATATTTTTTTTAGCTTTATCATTCTCTTAGTTTAGAAGTTACAGGGACACACATTGTTTCGAGAAAAATGATATTAGATACCTCAATATCATTTTTGAAGACCTATCCATAAACACCACACACGTATGGGTTAGATGAAAAAAAAATTTATGAGTTTCAGTTTTAAGTATGGGGACCCCCAAAGTTTATTCTATTTTTTCTATTTTTGTGTGAAAATCTTAATGCGGTTCACAGAATACATTTATTTACCAAGTTTCAACAGCATAGTTCATATAGTTTCGCAAAAAACTGGCTGTCACATACGGACGGACAGACAGACAGACATGACGAATCTATAAGGGTTTCGTTTTTTGCCATTTGGCAACGAATCCCTAAAAAATCAAATCAAATGCGAGTCACATCTATAGTTTTTGGATATTTAATTAATTTTTTAAATGCCATGTTGTGTCGTAAATTAGTACACTGCACCTTTATTTTTTATTTTTTTTACGTGCGGAAATCCCTTCGGATACCCACCCGCCGGCCAGTGGGGGTGGTTATGTCGTGTCTCTGTACTGGACTGGACTGGACAGTACCTCACTATCCTTACTAATATTATAAATGTGAAAGTATCTCTGTCTGTCTGTCTGTTACGCTTTCACGCCTAAACCACTGAACCGATTTTGCTGAAATTTGGTACAGGGGTAGTTTAGACCTTGGGAAAGGACATAGGCTATGTTTTGTCGCGATAACCGACATCTACGCGGGCGGAGCCGCGGGCAAAAGCTAGTTGACAATAAAGAACAGAAATTTACTCCTTCAAACTTAGTATTTATTTTTACGAAACTTCATAAGCGGACAAACGTCAAAACGGCTATCATAGCGAGCGTGCCGCTAGTTTAAATACTTAATAGTAGTCACTACTACTTCAAGGCCTAAAAGAATCGACAGCTTGACAATTAAATGACGACGTTCAGTGAACATTTTCTACTCAGGGTGCCTTCAATATAATGTCATTGACCCCACCTACTCTACTCGTTGACATTCCAGTGTCCCTACATAAATTAAAACTATATTTGTATAGTCGATTGACCACGTCAAGATAACAAAAAGAAAAAGCTTTAAGAATCAATTACTATGTTTTTTGTTTTACGTGCGGAGGTCCCTTCGTCCCTTCTCTTATTTTAGAAGTTACAGTGGGGGGGCACATTTTACCACTTTGGAAGTGTCTTTCGCGCAAACTATTCAATTTAGAAAAAAATGATATTGGAAACCTCTATCATTTTTGAAGACCTATCCATAGATAGCCCACATCTTAATGCGGTTCACAGAATACATCTACTTACCAAGTTTCAACAGCATAGTTGTTATAGTTTTGGAAAAAAGTGGCTGTGACATACGGACGGACAGTTATTTTACTATAACTACTTTTTTACATTTTTAAAGTTGATAAAAATGCCGATCAAAATCAGGTAATGTTATCCATACGGTTGTATTAATTCTTATCCAAATAAATGATTTCGTATTAAAGACTTTTTCAATACTGGTCGATTACTACTTGAATTATTGAAATCGGTCATTTCATTCAAAAGATATTACGAATTTACAAATTTTATTTTCGTTGGTCGTGATAACCGACATCAGCGGAGCCGCGGGCAACAGCTAGTACATTCAAAAAGTCACGCTTCTTTCCCATAAGGGTATGCAGAGACAACGTTTTTCCACTTGTTACGATCCTGGCATACGCCTTTCGCTTCTTCAACTTTCAATTGTTTTCATACATGCGCGCCGGTTGCGGGTACTCGTGACCTGGCCTTTCTCTAAATTTATAATCCTCGATCTGATTCACGTACCTAGATTCATAGACAACACTTAAATTTTACTTTACTAAGCAAGGAAAACATTGCGTAAAATACATTTGTTATTTGAAGCCGTAATGCAGTCTGTGATACTTGCTCTAAGCCTATAATCCCGAGGTATTGTAGATACACTGTACTAAAAAGTTCTCATTCATATGAAATGCTTAGCTCATACGGTCTACGAATCTCGACCTGAGACTTCGTGGTTTACAAGAAAAAAAAATAAACAGAAAAAAGTTACAATAGTCAGTTTCAAAATTATTCACATCAAAAAAGATCCGTATTGCAAAGAAGTAATTAGACAAATAGAATAACAATTTTGCGCTTATGTCAAATTGACAACTTAGCTTTGCCTCATTGTCATTTGATTATTTTCAGGTTATATACTTAAATGGATGGTAGAGGTATGAATGATCTTCTCGTATCTTATAGTTTTCCTCGTGAAAAGTGTAACTGAAGATGCATAAAACAGTAGTTTCTAACATCCAGATTAAAACTAATAGAATCAATACAGAAATTAAAAGTTCAAGCTTCTCTCCGTATAATAAATTGACCATTCAAATTTAATACTTGTGGTATTGCACGTTCCTTTTTAATAGGAACGATTTGTTGGACACACATTTAGGTATAAATTCGATTGTTCTTACCTCTACCCTGCATAGGTCTACTAACACATTTCCAACACGCTCGACTCCGTTCATGAGCCAAGGTAACAATACATTGCTTGTCTATCAATAACTCCTCACACAACCGCGTAAGTCGTAACAGTAATGTTCAATTACTCAGGAGATAGTAAAACCAACCCGTAAACAGTTATTGAACCATAAACCTATTTATATTCGGACTTGGTGTTGGTGTTACTTCATTTGCATTCGGGCCAATAAAGGTGCTTATAAATTCTTTTATTAGTTCATGACAATTCAACTGGACTATCACAATAAATTATGTAAATTTATTGTGATAGTCCAGTTGAATAAGCTCTTGGACTTCCATAATAAAGTTATATATGAGAGGTCAAATAATATATAATTGTATGCGATATTTTAATAAACAAATAAACACTAATTTAATTATGACTTTCAAAATTATAAACTAAAAAGGGGGGGAGGGAGTATGTAAAAATTTACAGTAAAATATTTAGGTGTCGAAGAATACCTCCCCATCGATGACAATTGGAACCTGAAGGCTAGCGGCATTGCTGCATCGCATGGCAATACCAATTACTTGTGTAAAAAGAGACCAGCCCAATGCTCTGTCTATCTCTTTGCAATAGAATTTGGGTTCTGTGAAATATTTTAGCTAGATCAATTCCCACGCATTAATCTTATTCTTTTGTCTCTTCCAAAATATTACAGTTATCCAGTACTGTGTACAATATCTAAATCTTGGCCCCTGAGAATTATTATAATAATTGTTAGGTTCAGAGTTAGTGGTCCAATATGATGTCCAACCAGATAGACTATGAGCCTACGGTGGGATGGTGGTCTAATCAATAATTAGTGTTAAGTGTACTAAACCTGTATTTCAACCGATTTGTGACGTATTATTGGTATGTATTATAAATAAATCTCAAGAATATCAGTGCCATTATATGCATCATAAATAAATCTGTAAAAAGTAAATATTATGGATTAATTACTTAACTAAACTATAACTAAGAAACTTTACTATCATACTTATCATAACCGCTTAATCGAACATTTTTTGATCACTCTACATAGAATAATAACACCTTGTTCTAGACCGGTATCGTCCAAAGGTCATGTTCCTCCTCCGTAACAAGTTACGGAGGAGGAACTTGAGGATTTATGAGAACAGCTGCCGTCTGATCTCCCAACCCCGGGAGGAAAGCCTGCGCCAGAGCCTCGTCCGTCAATCAGCAGGTGTACCGGTTTGACCAAAAACAGGCCCAAAAACATGTTGTGTATTTGAGAAAATGACTTGCTATGTTGGCTTTCTATCTTTGTCCTTGGCGTTGACAGCGTATCCTTGTACCTAAATATTTTTAACGCAGGCAACACTCGAGAAATTTTGTAATATTACGTCGCATTCATCGGACTAGGCATGGTCATAAAGCTTAAGCCTCTGCCGCTACCCGTCAGAATTTGTAAATTATTTAAAGTCGAAGTTCGGACGCAAAGCGAGTTTGCCGCTTCTGAAATTTTGAGCATGAATTTTAATTTACGCAAAAGCTATCATGTTTCGTAATAATTATTTTTGTTATAAGAATTGAAAAGGGTATGCTAAGGGGGTTTTGGGCACTTCGAACGAATGAGTGCTGAGTGAATGACACACCAAGTATATAAGGCAGATGTAATGTGCAGGCAAGTCGGGGTCGACCTCACAGAACATACTCTTAGCAAATTAATGAGGTATGGAAAACAGGGCAGGTCAAAAGCACTCGAAACTGGCGAGCTATCGAGTTGCTGTTTTCGGTAATAGATTCGTGCTGGGGTGAACCATTGCAAGATAAAAAAAAGGGAATTTCTTTAGAACTCGATAGCAATAGGGCTTCTATTGCTATCGAGTTGTCGTCGACGTCGTCGTTGCCAATTTTCTGTCACGGTTTTAGGTATGAAGGAGATGAGCTATCGAGTTGCTGTTTTCGGTAATAGATTCGTGCTGGGGTGAACCATTGCAAGATAAAAAAAACGCAAAATCAAAAATCCCTTGTATTCGGCTGAGCTCGTCTCAGGAATTCAACTTGTTTAATATTGTAAATAAAAAAGAATGTTGTCATATTAAACAATTGCGAGTGGCACTCGCGCCCGAAGTATTCCGTACCAATATCTATATAAAAACGAACGAACAATTCCAATTTTTAGGGATTTTCTTTAGAAAAGCCCTATTGCTATCGAGTTGTCGTCGACGTCGTCGTTGCCAATTTTCTGTCACGGTTTTGGGTATGAAGGAGATAAGCTATCGAGTTGCTGTTTTCGGTAATAGATTCGTGCTGGGGTGAACCATTGCACGATAAAGAAAAAATCGCAAAAAATAATAATCGCAAAATCGAAAATCCCTTGTATTCGGCTGAGCTCGTCTCAGGAATTCAACTTGTTTGTATAGTTCGTGATAAATTAAATTTGAAATTGAATTAATGGGGGTATGTGGGATGGATGGATACGGTGCAAACGTATTGTGTCCCACATACCATCCATTAATTTAGCGAGGATTGTACCAAATTTCTTCCCCAGCAGTTGTCCGTTAGCTATCGGCAAGAGGTATTCCTCGATGTTGATTATGTCTGAACATGATTTTAATAGCTTAATTTCTTTTGTTACAGTGCAAGCCGCACTTGTCCGCTGGAAGGCGTGGCCGAGCAAGACTCGACGCAGCCCGCCGTCGACCTGCCTCGCACCAGAGATGGAGAAATTGATTATGATGGTAAGGAAACAGCTTTTAACACCACTGCTCAGAAATGGAGAATAGAATAGAATAAAATAGAAATAAACTTTATTGTACACCAATCAGAGTATGCATGGTATTCGTTCATAGCATATTTCGCCCTCGTGGCACCCATTTGTCCGTACGTATGGTAATTAGCCCGATTTGTGACATTTATGATTACTAAGACATCTTACTACGGTTGCGCGCTTAGCTAAGGCCGCGCGCTCGTGAAACTGTTTCGGTGATTATTCCTTAATGGTACATTGTATTTGAATAGTTGACCCCTCTAAACACTCAGCGGTGTCTACACTATCACCATGGCAAATTTGGTCAAGATCGGTATTGTGGTTCCGGAGGAGTACAGTAAGTTGCAACCAATCGACTTAGGCACGTATAAGAGCTTCGCTTCGCACAGCTCAATGATATACCTAGCCTATAACCTTCCTCGATAAATGGGCTATCTAACACATAATTTTTCAATTTGATCCAGTAGATCCTGAGATTAGCGCGTTCAACCAAACAAACAAACTCTTCACCTTTGTAATATTAGTATAAATTAGAATTTCTATACATTATAACTTTTGATTACTTGAATGAATTCAAACAAATGTATGCGATATCGTTAGAAGCCTTCCCAGCGAAACCTTTTTGCGTAGCCAAGTGTTCATAACATGCTTTTCCTGAAGAACACGTCATGACGTGAGTCAGTTTGCGTCTTTCGATATTAACATACAATGTGTATTTATCGGTATATAAGTACAGTCAACGTCAAAAATATATGATGATTGTACAGATTTCAAGATTAAAAATTTGGAATGAATATTGTTAATTTTATTTTTCAATCAAAATTTAAAAATATTGTAAAAGAGCCCTCTTAACAGTTAAACAGTAATTTAAATATAATTACTTTGATCAAAAAATATTTTCAAAATCTGAAATTGATCATCTAATTTTTGCGCAGACTACGATTTTTGTAAGAATCTCAACAAAAATTTACATTTGAATTGTATTGTTACAGCGTTATACGAAGATGAATCAGATAGTGACCTCGGCTCGATGGAGAACCATGGCTCCGTGGTCACGCACCTTCTCTCGCAGGTCAAGATTGGAATGGATCTCACTAAGGTGGGTAAACTTGTGTAGGCCAGAGGGCCACCGCCAAACCACGCCGCGCTTATAGCAATGCAGTTCAATTCAGTGACACTGAATTGACTCCCTCGGCTGCGCTGCGCAAAACTGAATTGTTGTTAGCGTGTCGTGGATAACCCGCAGATACCAAAAGCCGTTGTTCCGCCTCGTCGTGTTGCCAGACTGTTGCAGTGCTCAAGCTTCTTGCGTTTTTTCACGCTCTTAAGTCATAAAACAAGTTGAATTCCTGAGACGAGCTCAGCCGAATACAAGGGATTTTCGATTTTGCGTTTTTTTTTTGCGAATTTTTGCGATTTTTTCTTTATCTTGCAATGGTTCACCCCAGCACGAATCTATTACCGAAAACAGCAACTCGATAGCTCATCTCCTTCATACCCAAAACCGTGACAGAAAATTGGCAACGACGACGTCGACGACGACAACTCGATAGCAATAGGGCTTTCCTTAAGAAAATCCCTAAAAATGGGAGTACAATCATAAAAGACCTTTCTGCCTATTTAAGTGTTATTTTGAGGGCAAATTGGCACCTATTGTACTTATCTGCCCACTTCGAGAGAAAAGCCGTGTGTGTGTGTGTGTGCTAGATTACCCCGAACTGGGCAATTTAATTCGAAATATTCCTAGAACGAATGGGCCAGTTCTAGTGTTATTTCATACTAGCTGTTGCCTGCGGTTCCGTCCGCGAGGATTTCAGTTATTGCGCACAAACCTAGCCTTTTTCCCCTCCCAAGCTCTAGTCTATCTCTGTACCGGATTCCATCAAAATTCGTTCAGTGGTTAACGCTAGTTTCACGTTTATAATATTGGTACGGATATTTTTAGGGATTTTCTTTAGAAAAGCCCTATTGCTATCGAGTTGTCGTCGTTGCCTATTTTCTGTCACGGTTTTGGGTATGAAGGAGATGAGCTATCGAGTTGCTGTTTTCGGTAATAGATTCGTGCTGGGGTGACCAATGCAAGATAAAGAAAAAATCGCAAAAAATCGCAAAAAAAAATACGCAAAATCGAAAATCCCTTGTATTCGGCTGAGCTCGTCTCAGGACTTCAACTTGTTTCTCATTATAGCAGTTTTTACGTGGATAGATAAAACGTGAGTCCTAAATAGAAATGTATCTACTAAAAGAAAGTCATACCAAAGGATTATCTAAATATGTGTGAAATAAAAGTTTTATGATCCTTTTTATATTTGGTCCGTGTCTATAGTCACTCTAGACATACATACATGTTGCATATCGGGATCGTGTGTGGGCTTGAAGATAACAGACATCGTAACACTACTTTATGCTTTTGGCCTCGGTGTTTATCTATACTCCATTACACATTTATTTTGGAAACATTATATCCTTGTATATAAGGTGTCACAAAATTAGGTCTCTGTATTTGGTGAGATGACTTGGTATCGACAAAATATGTATTTGAAACAAAATAAAAAAAATATCGGGTAAAATAAAGAATAAAAAAAAAATAAAAAAATGAAAAAGAAAACACCACCAGTGACCAGCGTGACGTGACGCGACGAGCATACGTGACGCTGGTCGTGATATTTTATTTTACCCGTCTGTCTGTACCTGATTACCATTTCTTGCAAGTAGAGTAGATTTTCTGCGCAAAATGTTAGCTTTATACTTCAAAGTTCAGTAAACTCTTCACAAATGTAAGCAAGAAGTCAGGGGGTGTTTTTGGGGCTCCAACTAGAACTTTAGGGCCCAAACCCCCCCTGCAAGCCCGTAAACTTGCAAATCGAGTTAGGAGATCAGACCAGTCGCTACCGCGGGAGACAAAATCAGGTACAGCAGGAGAGAGTGTATGATAACCGACTCCGGACTTCAGGATATAACCTAACTTTGGATGCAATCGGAATAAGGGGCCATTCATTAATTACGTAAGACGATTTAGGGGGGGTCGACCAAGTCTTATTTTTTCTTACAAGGGGGTGGGAGAGAGTCTTGATAGTTCTTACGTAAGATCACAAAAATGCGCGAGTGCCGAAGTGCGCTCGGATGTGTTTAGCTATGTACAAATAAACATTCCTAATAATTCTTACTTTGAAAAATAAATTTTCCTTTAGATTCTTACGTAATAAATATTACACAGGTGAAGGGGTCAGCCTATTCTTATTTTTCCTTATATAGGGGTGGGAGGGAGTCAAAAACTAGCAAAAATAATCTTACATAATAAATGAATGGCCCCTAACGCAAGAAGTCAGGGTCGCACCCCTATAACTCGTACTGGAAAAGGTAAATAAATATTCTACGACATTCTACACAGCGCATTCTAGACCCAAAGTAAGCATAGGTTAACTAGCTTGTTTTATGGGTTCCAGACTGTGGATAAACATACTTATATACTTTTTTTTGTAAATACATATGTATTATACATAGAAACACTCAGACCAATGTAAATAGACATATTCATGCATACAAATATTTGCACTGAGCGGGAATCGAACCCGCGCGCCCTCCTGTCGTAACAGTCGAATGCACTACCGCTACGCCACAGCCACGGTATTAGCAAACTGAGTCCACTAAGTAACAAGCTCAATTTGTTTTATTACAGGTTGTTTTACCCACGTTCATTTTGGAGAGGCGATCGCTTCTCGAGATGTATGCGGACTCCTTCGCGCACCCTGACCAGTTTGTAAAGTTAGTATTACAAGAAAGAGTTATTCTAGAGATAACCTAATATTTCTGAACAAGAACGGACGGCCTCGACCGGGCAAATACAACTTTTTTTTTTTTTTCGTGCGGAAATCCCTTCGGATACCCCCCCGCCGTCCCGCGGGGGCGGTTATGTCGGGCTTGAACCGACTAAAACCGCACGCCGTCTCGGGTCTTAAGACGCCGGGGTGTAAGGTTACCCATAGAGCATATCCCTCGCACCCCGACTGACCCTGGGCCATCTCCGGTTTCGAGATGGCCCCCTTACTTGCTCTCCACTGTGCCATCTGCTAATCAGAGGGACACGTGGAAAGCTTCCGAACAGCCCTCAACAGGGCCGTCCTCGCCTCGGTCGGAGTTGGCCGTAGGCGGCAGCGTCTCTCCCACCCTAGGAGAGAGGCGCTGCTTTCTCCGTTGCCCAGGGTGCACCGCGTGGAGGTCCCCAACCAAGCACCCCTACAGGCGATGCACCTATAAAATATATACACCTTTTAAAACCTAAGTGGTATTCGCTACCGTCTGCGGTAGAAAAAACCGAATGGGTATGCGGTACTACTGTTCACACTACCGCGCTCCAGCCGCGGAACTTCACAATAAATACCTGAGCGGCATTTAGTCCATTGAAAAGTTACATTTGGGGTTGCGTTTCTTAGAGGACGCAATTTAATTTTTTTGATGTATAGGGGGGGTCAGTGTAAAACTAAAACCAAGTTTGTGGGGTCACCCACCCTTGTCAAACGGCCACCATCTTGAAAATAGGGGTTGAAATGGTTTTTACGATATATCTCTTAAAGTATTTATCTGATCAATAAAATTTATCATTTTTTGTTGCAAATTAAATTCTCTACAACTTTGGTCCAGTAAATTTTTGTCGTAGAACTATAAATAAAAAAGTTATAAACGAAAATGTTCAGAAACGTTTTTTATCTCTTAAACGGTTGTAATAAAGATGATAATTCTCTTGACAGCCTAAGATATAAACAATTCGCCAAGGCAGTGACAAAAAGTACATTTAACTTATCTTCACTTCCTCCAACACAAGACACAGCTCGCATTCATACTTTCCGAGTCTACCATCAGGTCCAGTCGTGGCTTGGTAATAATAATGATCCTGAAGACTGGGGCTGGAAAAAAATGTGGAAAATTATTAACGCCAGTGCAGCGCTCTAAACCTCCAGCACCCCCTTAGCTTCTAAAATTGATAAAAGCTTTAGCAAATGCAAAGGAAACTGTGGAGCGATGTGTGGATGTCGAAAAGCAGGGCTGAAATGTTCTGCAGTGTGCTTCCATTGTTCTGGAGAGACTTGCAGCAACGTAATGGGGCTCTCAGAATTAATAAATGAAAATGACTTTGATAATGAACCGCCGACATTAACACCTCTTCCTTCTCCAGTTCTCCCACTGATATTTAATTTAGAAAGCCGATCAGATGCTGAGCCGCAGACTGGTCCATCGAAAAGACTGAGGACGGAGTAGTTCAAATTTAGAAAATCACCGTGGATTATGCCTATTGAGGCGTAAAAAAAACGTGCCTACAGATTCTACCTCGTGGTTGGTGGGCAAGAGTCAATAATTAATTATTAATAATATTGCAAAATTTATAATTAAAAAAATTATAATAACAAAAAAAAAAGTTCCTGGACCAAATGTTGTAGAGAATTTAATTTGCAACATAAAATGTTAACAATTTTTTTTTATCAGTTAAATAGTTTAAGAGATATATCGTAAAAACCATTTCAACCCCTATTTTCAAGATGGCGGCCGTGGGACAAGGGTGGCGACCCCACAAACTTGGTTTTAGCTTTACACTGACCCCCCCTACATATCATAAAAATAAAATTGCGTCCTTTAAAAAACGCAAGGTAAGGCCTAAAAAATGTAACACTTCAATGGACTAATTGGATACCGCTCAGAGGGCCAATTCTCGTAATTAAGAGAAGTTCAAAATTCAGTCTCAATCTACTCTCGGTCTCATATCGCTCTCCCAAATTTCAAAAAAGGTGTTCTCATTTTTCAACAACAAAATTTCATTACGAGAACGCCTTTTCCTTTAAAAAAGTGTTCACGTAACAATATTTTCAATAAAATTTTATTTATTACGAGAATTGGCCCTTTGGTTTGAATAGGCCTTTGCATGTGAAGTTGTATATAATGGTATATTACTTATCCCCTTGGCCGTCTGTATGCTCTCATTTAATATCGACTTGAAGTAGGTAACACTATACTGCATTTCGCAGTGTACCAGAAGGTCACAGTCTACGGTCAAATATTTTCATGTTCAACGCAGTTCACTATAGCGGCTATATCGATTATGGACTGAGTTGCCCACAGAGTCTGCAGGAGGCAAACTCGCTAATGACACTTATGTTCATCGTGTTGTAAGCGTTCATAGGCTACGGCAACTGCTACCGTCAGGTCTGGTGTACTGGGTTAAGACCGTAACCGTATAAACAAAATACCCAAAATAATGCTGATTTACACATCAACTGCCAACTCTTTAGCTGTACTCTTTAGAGATTAAAGTCGCATATATTCTTTCTGTCTAGGATAGTAGATCAACCCACGCCCCGGGACCGCATGGTACAAGTGGTCCGATGGTACCTGAGCTCATATCACGCGGGCCGCAAATCGCAGGTCGCCAAAAAGCCGTACAACCCTATACTGGGGGAAATTTTCCGTTGCCACTGGGAACTCGACCCATTGCCTGAAACTAATTCCAATAACATTGAAAAGGTGAGCATACTATCTTTATCCTAAAATAATACACTTGTACGAAGAAGTTTTTTGTAAAGCATGAAATCTTTCGTAGTTTGATGCAGGATCAGTAGTTTCGAAGTAGTTCGATGTCTCTTCGCTAGATGGCGCTGAGCATTATTGTAGTTGTCACCTGATGAAAACAACAATTATTGTGCTTTCTGTTCTATTCTATGCATGATTCTAAAATCGGTTGAAACATTCTAATGTTACTGGGTTCTTCAACTGAACCATAATAGATAAGTTATTTTATCAGTTTTAGATTCAAATCAAATATATCAATTTATTCATGTAGGTCACAAAGTAACACTTATGAACGTCGAGATTATTGCTTCTATATTTACTGCTAGATTCACAAGTTAATAGGTAAGGCATGTGAGAAACTAACCTGGCAATAAAAACTCACGACCACTCTCTTCCTAATCGCCAGTAATTACATTGGTTTTGTTTACAAATTGTATTAAGTACGATGCTGCACCTAATAACTCATTCGAATGTATCCTATTTTTCCAGTTAGAAGTAGGAGATGGTCCAGTGCCCTGGTGCACTCCGGACCAGCTATCCTTCGTAGCGGAACAAGTCTCCCATCATCCGCCAATATCTGCCTTCTACGCGGAACACGTGAACAAACGCATCCAGTTCGAGGCGTGGGTATGGACTAAGAGCAAGTTCCTCGGCCTGTCTATCGGAGTGCACAATATTGGAAAGGGTGTGGTGACCTTATTGGATACAGGAGAAGAGTATTCGCTTACATTCCCTAATGGCTACGGCAGGTGAGTTCGTCTGTCTTCTTTTGCTGTTAATGTCTCTTTTCTCGGTTTTTAAAGAACTGAAATAAATGGTTGGAAAGGATTCATTTCTTTTGCTAGTACGATGAATAATGAACATAGGAATATCAAGTTTTGAATGAAAAATATCCGTAGTAGCTTGAATATGGCGAAAAATAGTTCAGATTCAGTTTATATAATGATTTTAAGTGTTTTTCTCTCACTTGGCCTTATACAAAGCAGACATTAACTCCCACAGTGACTCTTTACCTTTTTGTGAAAAGGATGATTAAGTGCACAAATGGATTAGCATGTTCCTTCCCCTAATACACGTCTGCCTACCCCTTCGGGAATACAGACGTGGAATTATATTATGTTATGTTATTAAAATGTTCGGTTGAAAGGAGAATGTAATAAAACAAAATCTCTTATTCGACAGATCAATACTAACAGTTCCGTGGATAGAACTGGGCGGGTCCGTCGTCATTGAGTGCTTGCAGACAGGTCATAAAGCTAATATTGAGTTCTTGACTAAGCCCTTCTACGGCGGCAAGAAACACCGAGTCACTTGCGAGATCTTCGCTGGCGTGGACAAGAAACCTTTCTACACTGCCCAAGGAGAGTGGAACTCTAGGATGGACGGACGATGGACTGATTCAGGGGTAAGTAGTGGAAAGCGCGATGTTGTATTTTCTGTTTTCTGTCCGTTCGTGCGTTTTGTGTTTATTTAGGGAGGGATAATTTGAGGAAGTTTCCATATCGGTAAAACAGGGTGAATTGAAATCAAGAAGTGAATTCATATAAATTGATTTAATAAAATGTTCAGTATTTTCTTTTGAGTATAGTGTAAGTGATAGACTATACGCGTGAAATAATTTAGGAAAGTTTCGATATCGGTAAAACAGGGTGAATTGAAATAAATTGGTCAGATAAATTGTGCACTTATTCATTTGACATGTTATATTTATCCTTTGAATTCAGTGTGAGTGATAGACTATTCTTGTGTAATAATTTAGAAAAGTTTTGATATCAGTAAAACAGGTGAATAGAAATCAAGGCGTGAATAGAAATAAATTGGTCAAAAATTCTGCACTTATTCATTTGACATGTTATATTTATCCTTTGAATTCAGTGTGAGTGATAGACTATTCTCGTGTAATAATTTAGTAAAGTTTTGATATCAGTAAAACAGGTGAATAGAAATCAAGGGGTGAATAGAAATGAATTGGTCAGATAAATTCCACAGTTATTATATTTTAATATAACTATAGACTATTTCAGTGTAACGATGTAATAAATCAAGAAATATCTGGTAAGGACTTGAAATATTTAAAAGATATTACGTAAAAAATTCTAATGACCATTTTATTTCTATTCACCCCTTCGCTTCTACTCACCCTGCTATACGGTACTGCTTTAATTGTTATAAACAGAGATTAAAAATATATGTACTATTTACAAGGTGACTTTTAATTTGTGTATTTTGTGTATATTACTTACACGGTTTGCTGCTAATATGGAATAAACAGAAAATTTTAAATAAAATTTTGTCGTATAGATGCCAATTTGTTGAGAACTCGCAGCAAAATGCGATTTAGTTGGGAAGTCGAGCTGGAGAGGTGAACATAGAAATTAAAGGATGATACTTGCGGCTCGCAGTCGTCAAAACCAGTGTGACAAACATCATTGCCCTCACATTTCAGCAGCGGCTCACGTGATTTGACAGAATCGTGAATCGAATGAACTCTATAGACATACATATAGTACATATAGTAGTGTAATGCGCCCTTCCCTCTGCCCTTCAGCGCACAGAGACGCTGTTCGAGGTGGCGAGCATGAAGGCGCGGCGCAAGCGCGTGGCGCCGGTGTCGCGGCAGGCGGCGCACGAGTCGCGGCGCGTGTGGCGCCACGTGACGTGCGCGCTGCGCGCCGTGGACACGGAGCTGGCGACGGCCGCCAAGCGCCACGTGGAGCAGGCGCAGCGCGACGCCGTCAAGCAGCGCGACGCCACCGGCGACAAGTGGCAGACGCAGGTACCACTTACATATACACACCACAGCGTTGAGTCAAAGCTTGCTCTTTGCAGTCCAGGGTCCGCTCTCCTCTCAGGGCTGCACACGCTGGCGGACTGCCCGGCGTGGGAGGCGCCGAGGCGTGACCTCGTGGCAGCCATCGGGGTGGGAGTCCTCTCGCTCGGCAGCATGATTGCGGCAATGGTGCGGAGCGCGAGCGCGTGGGCCGCCGCCACCTCCTTCTGCGAGCATGTAATGCTCACGAAGGAAATGGCGGAGCGCGCCCGGGAGAGATTTAGAACTTTCCCAGCCCGCCGAGCCCGCAACTTGCTTGCCGCGCGTCGCAGGCGACAGGCGCAGGCGCTTAACGACCTCCGTCCTCCATGAGCGCAGGCCTGGGGGTGGCGGGTGAGGCCACCTGTCACCCCAGCAGAAGCAGGCCGGGACGGTGGGGCGACTAGCGCCCCTCCCCCAAACCGGGGCAAGACGGGGACACCGTGGTTCCCAAACCCGAGGGAGCTATCTCGAAACCGGAGATGGCCCAGGGTCAGTCGGGGTGCGAGGGATATGCTCTATGGGCAACCTTGCACCCGGGCGTCTGTAGACCCGAGACGGCGTGCGGTTTTAGTCGGTTCAAGCCCGACATAACCGCCCCCGCTTGCACGCGGGGGGTATCCGAAGGGATTTCCGCACGATAAAAAAAAAACAAAGGGTCCGCTCTCCTACTTTTTATACTCTTATACTTTTGTTGTAATATTTTAACATCAAAAAATATTACAACAAAAAATGTATCTAATATCATGTTTTTGTTACAGTTATTCAGCCCCAAAGGTGAAGACGGATGGGAGTACACCACACCCCTCAAAACACGACTCGGGCCGTCCAAGTCGACGCCGCAACACAAAGCTGAAACCGCTGAGAACTCTAGATAATCTATTCCACGATTTAACCTATGGTCTATTGAAATAAGGTAGAAATTCCTTTGTCACAGCAAAACGGATCTTGTAGGGTAGGACAACGTTCACGCTGACGCTCCACTGTTCACTTCGACACTGCTCTTCGAAAAAGGTCGGAATCATTCGACTGTTTCCGTGATTAAAAATAAAACGATTTGCGTCCTTTTCTATGTGAATTTAAACTTGTTGATACCGAAGAGTAGTGTCGTTGAATGAATGACTTAGAAATTGAGAAAGCTGGACCGGTATTCTGCCATATTGTTACGGTTTGGGATTACCGCGCATGTCAGTCGACCATGATTCTTGTAATGTATCTCAATACGCCAGCTGAAGTTGGTGCTAACTTATATTTAAAATATTATGACAATACAAAGTCGTTTGAATCCCAAATGAGAAACTAAATTAATTTTGCACAATGCTGACTTAGCATTATATTTATGGAACAAATGTTTCATGTAAGTGTAAAGAAATCTGGTCGACTACGTACGAACACAATACATCACGTTTTTTTAATATACATTAATATTTTATTAATATTTGTACCTATTTATTTGGGTGAAACATTCACATTGCGATTGCTTCTTCACACTTTATCACCAATATTGAACGAAATCGGGAAAAACTAAATATGTGGTCTTAACAAATTTAATCACTCAAATATCATTTATACATTCATCTTGTATATTTTCAGTTTATTTATTAGGTTCTTGAAGGTACTGAACAAAAAAAGATAGAAATATAGTATAATACGTACCGTATACATACAAATACACTATACTTAGTTGAAATTGTTACAAACTTCCTATGAGTCCCAATAGCATAAGACATGAGGCTGTAGACTCGCGTCTCAGGCATATTTTCGACCAATGAAATGTGTTATTTTGGACATGTGACAGTTTTTTGTATAATTTCATTGGTTGAAGAGACAATAAGTTTACAGTACCATACTAAAAGGGTTTAGTTGTCATGACCTAAAACGATCATAAGAAGTTTCAGTCAGTATATACAACTTATATATATACAGATACCTCCGACTTTTAAGCATAGCACCACGTAGCATTGGCGTAAAAGTTCATATAACTAGCTAGTAAATGCTTCAACCGGATGAACTCTGTAATAACTTTATTCATAATTGCAGAAAAAGAAAGCAAATCCAAAAAACGAAGATTAAGATATACGTTATGTTTTGTATAATTAAATTAGTAAAAGTAACTAAATTAGTACAAATAACTAAGTTAGTACCAATCACTAAAATTAGTCAAAACTAAATTAGTAACGTTCAAATAATTACATTTAGTCGGAACGTAGTTATTCGGCTGAAACGAACAAGCGATGTGAATGTTACAGACATCAGACAGAACAATACTGGCATAGGCCGAACTGTAATAAAACTAAATGGGCTATATGACGCAACGTGACAACAAAAGTAGTTGGTAAATTGCATCGCCAACGAATCGTCAACCCACTTGCGATTGGCATTTTCTCTATAAGAAAAATGAATTTGATAACAAGTTCACTGAAAACATTGATAAATTACTCTCTATTAGTAAAAACCGTTGCCTCACTGTGCGCAACGGTTTTCTTTTTATTTGCTGGCTTTCAACACCTCATAAAACCAATTCTAAGTATATCATTGTTTATGAAAATTTAATATATACCTACATAAATATGTAGGTAGTGGATACTGAGCCGGTGATGCTTTCATCAAGACTGAAGAGTGTCGACTAAATAAGAACGGTAAAACGGTGAATAGAAATCAAGGGGATGAATAGAAATAAAGTGGTCGTTACATTTTTTTTTTATAATTTCGTTTACAAAATTTCAAGTCATCAAATATTAGTTGATTATTTATTTCATTGAACATTTATTAAATATGTTCACAATCACACTCAAAGAGAATAACTGTAAAAAAATTCTGACCATTTTATGTTTATTCACTCTCTTGATTTCTATTCACCTTCGTTTTGCTGATATTTGAAGAGTCCGTACATTTAGTAAAATATGATATACGAACGCAATACAGAGCAAGATCTGGATTCTAATGGCAATGTAACTTATAATCTGAAATGGACTTTCCCGAATAGTCGATGCGTTTAGTAAGTAGGAAGTATGTCCGCGGATCTTATTATATTTTTTTAAATTATTTTCATGTAAATTCTCAATCTTATAAGGCCTATGATAGATGAATCAGCAATAATTACATTACCTATGTAAATAATAATATCAAATTGCGACGCTTCTGTACATTTTTGGTTGGTTCACGCGTTGAGCACGAATATTGAGCCAGACATGAACTTAGAAATCGTAAAATAAGTTAACTCTGAAAAAAAATAGCATAAAAATTCGAATTTAATGAGTATTATAAAAGAAAATTAATTAGAAAATAGATCTTTTAGTTGACAGCTGTAGTTATGCGCTAAGATACGATTATGTATTATGTAATGCAAGTTTTTCAAAGATCTCTTTAATATACAGGAAAAGCGATGATTTGATGGACTCTTGTACCCTTACAAAGTTTGTACTCCATCATTGAATCAATCTATTGTAAGGTTTTCTATGAATAATTATTACAACCAATGTTAATGCACCGATAAATCGATGCGTGTGTGTGACAAAAACTGTACAGTTTTTAGATTCCTCAAGCACACACGCGTCGATTTATCGCAGTTTAAATGGTCCAGTGCGATCGTAACGGCCCATAAGGGCCTTTCACACAATGTTTACACTTATCCATTCGTGTGGAACGGTCTTAACTGCATTGAATCTAATTAACATTGTTAGGACGTTAGAAAATGTTGTAATATTATTTATAAAATACCAATATAATCAATAAGAATTTATATTTTTGTTTTTAACGACCGAAATTATTTATTGACCTAATTCTGAATCTTTAAGCCCTTCGCAGTCTTATGCGCGTACATACATGCGGACGCCTGTTTCGTGCAAATAATAGTGCTAATTTCGAGCGAAACGTAATGTGTACACGCATGAGGCAGCGGAAAGCCTCAGACGTTATGGTCAATTGCTCACGGGTGTGAAGCAATATATCATAATTAAGAGATACAGTATTGGGTACACTTCAATTTTCGTCTTCATCTAAATTTAGAGTTTTATAATTCAATCTATTTCAAATATTGAATCACTTATGGTAATACTCTTGCGTTAGAATTTATGAATCGAAATTCAGAGGTTTAGTAAGTAAACAAGTAACAAACAGACAGACATATCGACTTTTTAAACTTTTTTGAGATTCAAATTGTATTTCACCTGCGATCATATCGAAACTAAACTGGATTTTCTCCTTTTACGCGGTGAGTAGAATGATGATACTTCAAATTCATTGTGTACAATGTGATAATCCAGTTTAATTGTGAATATCCTATCAGTTGAGTTGCCGACTTGAAAGAAGTTTTCAATTTTCTCAATTTTGTTTTTTTTTCGTGGATAACTTCAGATGACTAATTTATAAAATTTGGAACTTTTGACTGCGTTTCAGATAAAGCACTGCTTAAAAATTGCAACTTAAAGGGTTTGCATTATGAACCCTTTCGACTTTGGGCTATTTGATAAGGCTATTCCAACTTAGAGTATTACCATAGTGTAAAGTAGATTCTAAAGGTCTCATGTCTTGTACTCATGTGTGTCCATCTATTCCTATCATGTCCTTGGGACTCTAAACTCTTCTTAGGCGAGTAGGTGCTCAAATTTCTAAGTTCATAACATAGGTCGGTTCAGTTGTTATTATTAGTGAAAAGACTGACAAAGAACGAAGTGGGATCGACGGACGCCACGTGCAGAAAAAATTATAATTAATTATGAATTATTCAATCACATAGACTTATTTAATTACATAGTTATAACTACCATGTTGTATATTTAAATACAAAATTATGACTATTTTTGTGTTTTACTTTCGACATCCACTTAAAAATATTTCATTTCATTATTATTCTACACAGCGTTATCTAGAACTAAAGTAAGCGTAGCTTAACAAGCTTGTGTTATGGGTTCTAGAATGCGGATAAACATACTTAGATACTTTATTTTTTGTAAATACATACGTATTAACCAGACCAATGTAAGTTTTCGCTGGTGGTAGAAATTTGATGACACAAATTTGTCACAAAATTCGGCCGGGTAGGTACCACCGTGCACGATTGCGAAAAACCCTCCATAGTAATCAAATTTCGGTTTGATTGCGTTCAGGGGTCAGCAAGTGCATAGCCGGGCAGGGGGATTGTGGTCGCAGCACTAGTGGGACCGGTGGGTGTCACACGGTGCTGCGACGACAATCCTCTTCTGATGAGGCCGTCAAGCTGAGTGCCACCATTATTAACATGGTACGTGTATTTAATGGTGACCCTCTTTCCTGAGACTTTACCTTCAGCTTACCATCAGGCGAGGTGAAGTCAAATTGACGTGTCCTAAATATAAAAAAAATTTTTTTACATATTCGTGCATATAAATATTTGCACTGAGCGGGAATCGAACCCGCGTTCCCTAATGTAGCAGTCGAACGCACTACCACTACGCCACCTACGTTTATATATCCCCGAAGGAGTAGGTAGGTTGAGATGACAAAATGTAGTAATATTTCGCTACTTACCTTTTACCCATGAAAAAGTGTCCTGTTGACGGCACAAGCAAACTTTCTTATAGTCTTCATGTTTATTATATACATAAATATACTCAGGCCTTTTTCCCTCCAGGGTAGGCAGAAACAACAGTCTGCTATCTGCTTCTATCCTTACACACTTCACGAGCTTCCTCCTCTACTAATGTTTATTGTCGGTTTGAAAACACCACTATTTTTAAGGCGGCTTGTCACGGTGTGATTTTGCAAATTTTATCACGCAAGGCAGACGACCACGGAGAGTGACCCACGAAAGTGACCCACCGCGCATCAAGGTTTTCCACGGTGCGTGTCAGTCTTTTCGAAGACGCGGATCCGACGCACCGCTTCGGACTTCCACATTGATGCGGGCCCTGTCCCTCCGCAAATTCACCTCAATCGTCTTTCACACATTAAACATTCGACGATGGTTTATTGTAATTTAACACAATGGTTACACTTATCCATTCATGTGGAACGGTCTTAACTGCATTGAATCTAATTAACATTGTTGCGACTTGTCTCTGTCTGTGCTTCCACATTGATAAAACGGCTGACCCGGGGTTCTGCTTCCCTCCGCAGATTCACGCACTGTAAAAGTCACCTTAATCGTCTCACCGGAAAAGAATTATACTCGGGCTAAAACCTTCCTTTAAGTATGTATATTTGTTATTTTGTTAGTAGATTGAATATTACGTGGTTAATAGTACGTGGTATGCTACAAATAAAAGCAAAATCTTATTCCGTATACAGTTTATAAATAAAATAAGTTACAAAATTAATATAGCGCTTAAAAATATAGTTCATATCTCAGTGTGTTGTCAAGTCCTATTGTTTGTAGACTTAAATGTTTAAACTGTTACTTCGTGAAACTCCTTGCTTCCTGAAATAAGAAAAAGAAACAATAGTAGAAATAAAATTGGCCTTTGCACATCACGTTGATGACACATAGGATTATGATCACTCAGGGGCGACCATACGTTACGGGGGGAGGGGGGCTTATTGTCTTAAGCGTACCCAATCCATATAGCCATCTAGACGCAAAATAACCATAGCTTATAGGCAGGTAGGTAGGAGTCCCTGAACACGGAGGTAAAATAAGCTTCGAGGCCTTCATCAATGCATATAGACATTTCTACCCTGCTGCCATATACACCCATATGTAGACGGCCCCACCAAAATCTTAGGGGCACAAGCCAAGGGATTTCCGCACGGAAAAAAGGGGCATAAGCCAACCTCACCTACAAGTCGGTAAGTAGGTACAACTGCTGATTGACGGACGAGGCTCTGGCGCTGGCTTTCCTCCCGGGGTTGGGAGTGGGAGGTCAGACGACAGTCGCCAAGAGCCAAGAGAAGCCACATCAGGAGTAGAAAGCGTAGAATAGCGGACGTACCGAAGACTGATTACTTTCTTCTTTTCGCAAGCTGTGCCCTGTACAAGCAAATTAGTTGGAGCGTATAGCACTCGGTAATTGGTATCGCCATAATCCATCGCATCGTACAGAAACCGCGGCTGTCTGTCGCTCAGCATCCACAAATTGCCTTCACTGTCCACCTCAACAGAACGACAAAATTATGAATAGTCGGTAAGCACCAAATCGTCGCCCTAAAAGAGTCCCCTCGGTGGTGCGGCCACGTTATGCGGGGACCGCCTGACTATGTGGGTAACATATGTCTGGCCATGCTGCTTCAGCTGGACCCCTGTAGGAGGGGTAGACCCAAGAAGCGCTGGCTATTGGCTATTCGCTACTTACTGACATCACCTGACTGACAATAATAGATTTTTCGCCACCTTAATTTTTTCAAGTGGCCACGTAGATTGTTCAAATGACGCACATATGCGTCACTGGCCTCGCTGGAGATTGGCTGGACGCATAGGTGCCGTCAGTCACCACGAGTCGGCTAATTGACTTTTAGACTTGGTCTCTGTTGAAAACTATGACGTCACGGTTAAATGTGACGTAAAAACTAGGATTCGCTTTGAGAAGTCATTCTCTTAGCTATCAACAGCTGTTTCAACTTGCTCTTCTGTGCCTTTGGGCCTTCTATCCCAAGACCATGGCACAGGGTTCTCGGTGACTGATATATCAGAAACACTTCTGCCAAAAACAAGAACTCACTTTGACATCATTGGGAAACTCCATTAAATTGCAATCGCTAAATATTACTGGAGTATTTTCACTTGTAAATGGTTTGTCGAGATTCCAGCAGCCTAAACCGTTTTTGCAGATCTAGAAGAAATTGTCATACCTTAGATTTAAGATGTTGTAGTAGCCACGCAATATAAAATTGAAAAGTGCCCGCCGCTATTAAAAAATAAAATAAACATAAATATTCTAGGACATATTACAGAACGCCATCTAGACCCTAACTAAGCAGAGCTTGTCGTATGGGTTCTAGAATGCAGATAATTATACTTAGATACTTTTTTTTACTGAAACATACTAACATCCAGACCAATGCAAATATACATATTTACAATGAGCGCGAATCAAACTCTGACTTAGCAGTCGAAAGCTCTACCGCTACACCACAGAGGTCGTCATGTATCTATAGAAATAGATGAACATAATAGTGAGAGTTTGGCGATACTAGAGTTCACACTAACGACGATTTGGGGATTTCCTCTGAAGGAAATCTGCGTTTACTGTTGAAACTTAAATAAATACATACGCAATCGCAAACTTATATTGTATACTAGGTCTTTATTTTCCATTTTCCTATCCGGTATCAAGCGTCCCTTTTTTTTCCATGTACCCTTAGCTGCTCCCTTGATGGTACAGCGGAAAATAAATTTTAAGCACTGTACCCTTGGCCACAGAATAAATAATCTTGGCCTTGAAACCCAGCCAAATTAAACATGTTGTTATAATCTTAGAGGTTGAGTCAGCCTTACGATCGAGAGATTCCGGATCGCGGCTTCGAATCCTGGCCATTACTCTACCGACATGAACCGACGTGAACCGACTCCTAACACAAGCTATTTAGCTTAACGGGAATAATAGTAGTTTAGGTCACTAGGATCCTTTAAAAAAACCACCTACCAGGTTATAGATATTCAGACTGACTTACTACTGGGTATTTAATACTCTCAGAAACCCTACAGAATACCTATTTCCCTGGGCAATCTGGGCTATTCGTGTGGAGCTTAAATTCTGGGCTATCGTTACCTGTGTATAAAATATGATGTTATTTTTCTGATCGATGTCGCATGCAGTGGCCTGTGACTTCGGGCCTCTGTCACCAACGACCTGAAAGTTAAAATAACTGGCAATTCTTATAAGATAAATAATTCCACAATACACCAGCCCTTGGACAATTTATTTTTATTTATTTATTTATTTAAAATTTATGCACACACAATAATATTATTACAATATATGGATGGTGGAAAGTAGAGTACAACTACAATCGTAGTTGGCAGTTATAGATAGGGGCAAAAATCTTGACAATGAACTCTAGATGTTCAGTTCGGATGTGCTGAGTGCGACGGCGGAGGGCTCAAAGGACTCATGTCATTGGCTGATCGATGTTTTTATTGGCTTTTTGGTTGGTCATCAGTCATATCAGCCGTAGGAAGTCCACTGCTGAACATAGGCCTCCCCCATCAACTTCCATGTCGACCGGTCTGTAGCGAACTTTTGACGTTTATTCAAGATATTTGATATTTGATTAGTCCCAAGGTACCTTTTTTTTTCGTGCGGAAATCCCTTCGGATACCCCCCCGCCGGACAGCAGGGGCGGTTATGTCGGGCTTGAACCGACTAAAACCGCACGCCGTCACGGGTCTGTAAGGGTCGCCGGGGTGTAGGGTTGCCCATAGAGCATATCCCTTGCACCCCGACTGACCCTGGGTCATCTCCGGTTTCGAGATGGCCCCCTCGGGTTTGGGAACCACGGTGTCCCCGTCTTGCCCCGGTTTGGGGGAGAGGCGCTAGTCGCCCCACCGTCCCGGCCTGCTTCTGCTGGGGTGACAGGCGACCTCACCTGCCACCCCCCAGGCCTGCGCTCATGGAAGACGGAGGTCGTTAAGCGACCTCCGGCGCTTGAGTCGCCTGCGACGCGCGGCGAGCATGTTGCGTTGCGGGCTCGGCGGGCCGGGAGAGTTCTAAACCTCTCCTGGGCGAGCTCTGCCACCTCCTTCGCGAGCATTACATGCTCGCAGAAGGAGGTGGCGGTGGCCCACGCGCTCGCGCTCCGCACCATTGTCGCAAATGTCGCAATCATGCTGCCGAGCGAGAGGACTCCCGTGTGCACGCTCTGCCCTCTGAGTCCTCGCTCAAGGTACCTATAGCGTTCGATATTAAGCTTAACTTTGTATTTATGGTGCCTTATGCGAGTTCCCGCGCTTTGTCGCGTGTGTGCTTTCGCTCATTGCAAAAAAGATGGCTTTCTGTACCTATTTACTTAGTGTCTAAAGCCTACTAGTTAGACATATATATGATGTTTGTTATGCCTATGAGTACCTACCTCCACTCCATTGAATATGTCATCATCTGAAGCGGTTTTATTTCTCAGTAACTTAGTGGACATCTTTAGAAGTTTCGTGCTTGAAGTCGGGTGAAGATACAATTCGCAAAAACTGAAATACAAATCAAAAGAATATGCCCGAAAGAAGTTGATACACCTAAATATAATCAGGTTTAGTCGTCGCTTCTGTAAGGAAGCAGAGCCCAAATGCAGCCACTGCGGGGAACAGCACCTAAAGGTGGACTGTCCTAAGTACAGGATAGGAACCGAACCCAGGTGCTGCAACTGCTGGTGTGCTAAGGATTGCGACGACGCTGCTCACGACGCTTTTGACCGGGCATGCCCGGTCCGTAAAAAATGGGATGACATAGCGCGGTCTGCAACGCAGTACTGTTAAGGGCACCTCCAGGAGCGACCCACACTACAAGGTGCTGCAGGCTAACCTCCAAAAGAAGAGACTTGCGACTGACGACTTCATTCTGGAGGCTTTCAGAAGGAAAGCGTCAGTCGCACTCATCCAAGAGCCGTACAGGGACCCCGTCGGGGGCGGGATGAAGGGATACCGGGGGGTACGTATCTACCAAAATACTGGAGTCGGGGCGGGCACTGTCAAAGCGGCTATCGCTGTCTTTGACCCTGACCTGGATGTCATACAGTGCCCACAACTCACCACCGACAACATCGTGGTGGTGAGGATACGAACCAGTGCTTGGGAAGTGACCCTGGTGTCCCTTTATGTCGAGCCCGATAAACCCCTTAGCCCTCACCTGGACCAGCTCAAGAGAGTCGGATCCAGGTTGGGCCTCGGACGGCTCATAATTGGGGGTGATGCAAATGCGAAAAGCGCTTGGTGGGGAAGCCACGTTGAGGATGATAGGGGGGAAGATCTGTTGGGTACACTCATTGAGTTGAAACAGCACATCCTCAACGATGGTAAGGTGCCCACCTTCGATACTGTCAGGGGGGGCAAAAGGTACTGCAGTTTTGTTGACATCACTGCTTGTTCGGATGATCTGTTAAGTCTGGTCGACGGCTGGAGGACTGACGAAGACCTGGCAGCTAGCTCCGACCACATCGGCATAGTGTTCCATTTAAAGTTGGCCAAGTCAAAAGGCTCTAGCATCAGCAGGACAACCAGGTTGTTCAACACCAAAAAGGCAAACTGGAGCCATTTTCATGAGAAAATGACCAGCTTTTTGGTGGGGAACAACCTGGTTGTTGATGCTATTAAAAACATCAAATCTACAGTAGAGATTGAGGAAAAACTGGCAACATACAACAAATGCTTAACAACAACCTGCGAGGATACAATCCCCAAAAAGCAGAATAAGGAGACACTCACTATGCCGTGGTGGTTGGAGAAGCTGGCCCGGATGAAGAAGGAGGTCAGTACCTTCAGGCGCCGAATCAGAAATGCAGCCCCAATCCGGAGGCAGAGGGTGATAATGCAGTACCTGGAGCGGAAGGACAAGTATGAAACGGAGGTAAAATTAGCACAAACTGCGTCATGGAAGGAGTTCTGCACAAAGCAGGATAGAGAGGGGGTTTGGGAGGGAGTATATAGGGTCATAGGGAGAACCACAGTAAGGGAGGAAGATCCACCATTGTCACACAATGGAGTAATATTGGACGCACACGGATCCGCGGGGCTCCTGGCTTCGGTCTTCTATCCGGAGGACCGAGGCGAGGAGGACACCGCTGACCACAAAATGACTCGCGCATTAGCCAGGGCTGTTAATGACGTGAGTGAAGGTGAAGTTCTTGACCCGCCATTCACTATCAGTGAGATTTACGACGCGTTAGCCTCATTCAACCCTAAGAAGGCCCCTGGAGCCGATGGCTTCACAGCCGATATTTGTTCTCACGCCGTTAACTGCGCACCCACACTGTTCTTAGAGCTGCTTAATAAGTGCCTGGCACTTGAGTATTTCCCCAAACCGTGGAAAGAGGCGACGGTTGTTGCTCTAAGGAAACCAGGTAAGGATTCGTACAGCTCTCCCAAGTCGTACAGACCGATTGGGCTGTTGCCTGTCCTTGGGAAGCTGTACAAAAAGATGCTGGCAGCCCGACTCAAGTTTCATCTATTGCCGCGAATTAGTACTCGCCAGTACGGCTTCATGCCAAGGAGAAGCACCGAAGACGCCCTCTATAACCTGCTGGGATACATACGTGGCAAACTCAGTGAGCGGAGGATTGTCACGTTGGTGTCCTTGGATATAGAGGGTGCCTTCGATAGCGCCTGGTGGCCCGCGATAATCGCACGACTGGCTGAGGAAAAGTGCCCAGCAAACTTGAGACGGGTCGTCAGCAGCTACCTCAGCGAGAGAACAGTGCGGGTGAGGTACGCAGGTGCGGAGAACCTCAGGGGAACACAAAAGGGGTGCGTCCAAGGTTCAATAACAGGGCCCTTACTGTGGAACTTGCTATTAGACCCATTACTTAAACTGTTGGAAGAGGGTGGGGACTACGTGCAGGCCTTCGCGGATGACGTAGTCCTCATCTTCGACGGGGACACTGCTTCGGAGATCGAAAGGCAGGCCAATGCCTCCCTCGAGCGTGTTCGGGCGTGGGGCGTCAAAAATAAATTAAAGTTCGCACCGCATAAAACGAACGCAATGGTGTTGACCAAAAAACTAAAATACGACAACCCACGCCTGACCATGGGCGGGGTGGACATTGGCCTGTCCAACGAGGTAAAAATATTGGGCTTGACAATAGACAGGAACCTAACATTCAATACCCACGTCAAAAACGTATGTAAGAAGGCCATCAACATCTATAAAAGATTGGCACGGACGGCTCGGATCACCTGGGGGCTTAACCCCGAGGTGATCCGAATCATCTACACAGCGGTGATTGAACCCGTCATTTTGTACGGGGCTTGCGCCTGGGGGGAAGCAGCAAAAAAGATCTGCGTCAGGAAGCAACTCGACGCGGTCCAACGGGTGTTTGCGCAAAAATTAACAAAGGCCTACCGGACGGTCTCCCTGCATTCGGCACTGCTGTTGGCTGGGATACTCCCTCTGGACCTTCGAGTTCGGGAGGTGGTCTCACTTTATGAGGCCAAGAGAGGAGTACCCCAGCCACAGCTCGGCGGCATGGAGATCGAACGGCGGGCCCCTATTTCGGCAGCCCCGCACCCCGCTGAGCGCACGCGCCTGGAGTTTGGCAGCCTGGTAGACGAGGAACAATATAATAATGTACAACCACTCGAATTAAGAGTTTTCACCGATGGGAGCAGAATTGAGGGCCGGGTCGGTGCTGCTATCTCTATATGGGATAGCCAGTCAGAGACCAAGGCCCGCAAGTTTGCTCTCTCGAATTACTGCACCGTCTACCAGGCGGAGCTCCTGGCTCTGCGTGAGGCGGCGTGTGAGGTGGAGCAGCACGGCGCGGCCGCGTCGGGTATCTTCAGCGACAGCAGGGCGGCGCTCCTTAGCGTAGTCAATCCGCACTCTTTCCACCCACTCTCGGTAGAGGCTAGGGGCGCTCTTGGCCGCTGTAAGCAGCAGGGCAAGAGCGTCTCCCTCTACTGGATTAAAGCCCATGTAGGCCTCGAGGGGAATGAGAGGGCGGATTGGCTCGCTAGGGAGGCCGCTTTAAAATTGAAAAAGGCACCCGACTACGACCTGTGTCCTGTTTCATTCGTCAAGGGAGTCCTACGCAAGGGCTCCCTCGACGAATGGAACAGGCGCTACAGGGAGGGTGTAACAGCATCCACTACGAAGATGTTTTTTCCCTGCGCCGTGATGGCATACAAGACTGTCAGGAAACTCACCATCAAGGGCCCAACTACCCAATTGTTCACGGGGCACGGTGGGTTCTCCCAATACTTGAATCGTTTCAAGTGTAAGGGGGACCCATCGTGCGCCTGTGAGCCTGGAGTTTCTGAAACGGTGGCCCACCTGCCTTTTGATTGTCCCATATATACACGCATCAGACCGTCTGAATCTAGAAATGGCCACGGGTATGAAAGTAGACATTCAGAACATACCAAGCTTAATAAGAGAGTACACGGAGCGAACACTTGATTTTGCCGGAAAAGTGGTCAGAATAGCAAACGAACGAAACAAGACGTAAAGGAATATACTAGCACACTATCTGCGTATAGTGATGCATAGTATAATCAAATGTATAGATTATATCATAAGTTCCTCTCATCTAAGTGATGAAACACTATAAGATGTACAATAATATAAAAATGTATATGTAAAATCTGTAATAGAATAAGCTAGTTTAAGATAATTGTAAAAAATATCAATATTGTAATAAAGAAATAAAGAAAAGAAAAATAGCTGGGTAGACAAGCCTAGGTACACAAATTCCCGTATACGCCGTACTCCCCTCAGAGAATGGAAGGTAGTATGAAAGTGCGAGAGGAATAAAAGATAGAACTGGAGTGACAAAGAGACCTGGAATGAAAGATGATAGCTTAGGATATAGATTAGTCGTTTCAATTATTGAGCGAAAACTGGCTCCGCATTATGCCGAGGTGTAGGTAAAAAAAAAAAAAAAAAAAAAAAAACAAGTATATAGTACCTACCTACCTAACTAGGCAGACTGAAACAACACACCATTACTATTTTTGTCGTTACAAACCACATAAGCATCTGCTATCGTTAATTATTATTAATGTCATTAATATTTAGACAAACACAATAATTAATACTTATGGGATGTTCGGTTGGGGCGTTGGACGCAGCCGATTCCCATTCAATAGTACCTTTTTTTTTTTATCGTGCGGAAATCCCTTTGGATACCCCCCCGCCGGCCAGCGGGGGCGGTTATGTCGGGCTTGAACCGACTAAAACCGCACGCCGTCTCGGGTCTACAGACGCCGGGGTGTAAGGTTGCCCATAGAGCATATCCCTCGCACCCCCCGACTGACCCTGGGCCATCTCCGGATTCGAGATGGCCCCCTCGGGTTTGGGAACCACGGTGTCCCCGTCTTGCCCCGTTTTGGGGGAGGGGTGCTAGTCGCCCCACCGTCCCGGCCTGCTTCTGCTGGGGTGACAGGCGGCCTCACCCGCCACCCCCAGGCCTGCGCTCATAGAGGACGGAGGTCGTTGAGCGACCTCCGGCGCCTGAGTCGCCATTCAATAGTACCTTTCTTGATTTGGTCCAAAATAAAACACGTCTTGAGATGATGCGTTGTAACACGATGTTGTTCACTTACACAGAGTTACAGGATTACTCAAATAATCTATGGGCTGACTCATAACTAATAGTTTACAATTATTGTTAGCAACGCACGTTCAACAGAAGAGAGTAAGGGCCGGTTGTTTCAGCTCTACTTAACGCACGCGTCAACGTTAAAAATGGCGCTAACTATCGTCAGGACAAAAATTGAGTTGTTTCACAAAATGGCGGCCTTAACGTACGTTAAAAGTAACAATTACATTAACCGATGCCTCCCCCACTGGTTAACGTAATTGTAATGTCGATTGACATTTTATTCTCAAGCAATTTGCCTGAAACAGTAAAGTAAAAACTTTATAATGGATTCTATTTTATATTCGTCTTTATACGATGATAGTTCGTCTGACGATGATAGAAATACTACTGTAGAAAGAAAGAACAAAGTATTTAAAATGCGTATTAATAACCTAAACCTATGGGACGAACAGGAATTTATTGCAAGATACCGTGTATCAAAGGAAGTAGCCCTTTTGTTAACACATAAAATCGAAAATGAAATTAAGTTTGCTACGGAAAAGTAAGTGCTTACCCTACCTACCTACCTATATTTATCATAGCTAGTCTACCTAGCGACATTGCTTGCCATGAATTATTGTTCAAAGTTTTTCAATTACCTACCTAAGTATATATTTTCATCATGTTTTCGTTCATAGTACCTACTTTATATATTTCAGGAATCGTGCCGTAAAACCTATAGACCAGGTACTTTCAACTCTCCAATACTATGCCTCAGGATCATTCATGAGGTGTGTTGGTGATATGTCTGGATTGCATAAATCAACAGTATGCCGTATCATTCACCGAGTGACTCGTGCAATCGCTAAATTGCGGCCTGAATACATAAACATGCCAACGAATGAGGAATTACTAGCTGTTGCAACAGATTTTTATAAAATAGCCCGATTTCCAAAGGTATTAGGTGCAATTGATTGCACTCACATACAAATCCTTTCTCCAGGTAAGAAGCAACAATCCTATGTTGTAGGTACTTATTTAGGTATAATTAAAATAAAATATTAATCAATTTTTGTCGTTCGAAATTTAAGGTGGTCAAAATGCAGAAGACTTTAGGAACAGAAAAGGCACATTCTCTATTAACGTCCAAGTGGTTGGTGATGCAAATTTATTCATAAGAAACATAGTTGCTAGATGGCCAGGTTCAGCACACGACAGTCACATATTTAATAGTTCTAATTTAAAGTGTAGATTGGAATCTGGAGAATTTGATAACTACTGGCTACTTGGGGATTCAGGTTATGCTTTAAAATCATATATGCTCACCCCTTTACATGATCCTCAAACTCAAGCCGAAAAATATTATAATGAAAGCCAAATACGTACAAGAAATACCATTGAAAGGCTATTTGGTCTCTGGAAACGAAGATTTCCGATTATTGGAACCAAATTACGTTCCAAATTAGAGAATATCCAGCATATAATTGTTGCAACAGCAGTGCTACACAATATATGCCGGAAATTAAATGTTGTACAACCACCAGACAATGTCCAAATAAATGAAGAAATACATAGAGGAAGCTATAGTATAACTAACAGTAATGTAGACTCAACTACAAGAAATTATTTAATCAATAATTACTTTAACAGGTATTACTATTTTTATTGAAATAAAAATTATATCTAGTATAGTATAGTATATATGTAGCATTGGAGGATTAGAAATATTATAATAATAATTTTATGATTATCATGGCATCCATATAGATCTACTTTTATAATTACAGATTTACATAAATTATGGAGCAGTGTTGGGTACATGCTGAAGGTTTAACTTGTAAGTGCATGTCAGGTGACTGGTATTGAAATACATTTGTATATTTAACGGCATACTTTATTGTCTAATAAACTTATTTCTAAACTAAGTTTCCTTTTTTTTAGCTCATATATCTCCTTTTCCTCATTTCGTTTTTCCTCCATATATTTAAGTTTTAATTGGTAAATATGCTTTTCTTGTTCTTCATTATTTTTTAAAACTTCAGCCCTTATTTCGTTGTAGCTTTTACTGCAGCTGCATAACTTCTTGCGAATACCTGTAAGATATGAAGAAAATATAATAGCTAACTTCTATTTTAGTAAGGTAAGATTATTATTGAAACTATATTGCATTTTACTTACGAAGTGGTTTTGATACAGGTGTTCTAAGTAACGATGCTGGTGATTTACTGTCAAATACATCATCATTAAAAGAGTCAATGTAGATGATCTGTAAATAAAATATTTGATTAGTTAGTCACTGGAGTATATTTACATCAACTACCTCTGCTATATACTCAACTAGCCGTTGCCGGCGGCTCCGCCCGCGTTGATGTCGGTTATTGCTCAGTGTAGTGTTGAGTCAACGCTATTGAGCATTTAATTCACCTCTCTACTCAACTTTGTCCTCGACTATTTTTCATTAATGATCACTGCTCCGCTCCCTTGAGTAGTAGCGTGATGATATATAGCCTATGTGTTATTCTGATGTATGAGCTATATTATTGTAAAGTTTCATTAAAATCCATTCAGTAGTTTTTGCGTGAAAGAGTAACAAACATCCATACATACATCCATCCATACTCACAAACTTTCGCATTTATAATATTAGTAGAATCAATCAGCCCATGACAGTCCACTGCTGGACTTAAGCCTCTCCCAAGGTAAATAAATGGAAGTGGATCTTACCCCATTACTAGGTTTAACATTTTCCTTATGTTCGTCGACTTTGACATTGCTCACTTCACCACCGTCTAGGCTGAGATTAATAACCTATAGAAAAATACATAATTAATTTTGTGTCTAACCAGAAGTAACCTTGAGGCAAATATGTACATGGCACAAAGTATGTATTAGTTATTATGACTATCATGGTTGCTTATATTATTATCAGCAAATAAAAAGTGTTCAAGTGTTTCATTGATGTTGTTTGTTGTTTCATTGACACAAGAGAGTTAGGCGGGAACAAGAAGGTTCTTGAAGTTCCCTTAGTGTTGCCATTACTAATAGTAGCTTTTGCCACATACTCTAGTAAGTTACCCTACCAAACACCTTCGGGGCCCAAGTCAACAGCACCTGCTAGCGGGTGCACCTACTATCCAACGGACGAGGCCCTGGCGCAGACCTTCCTCTCGGGGTTAGGAGATCAAATGGCGGTCGCTCTCGTAAAAGTCAACACCAACCAATCAAAAATAATCAGCGGACCACGGGCTTTATAGTGTAAACTTCGGACGCAATCAAGAAGGATTCGCTCGAAGGATAATAATCACTCCAGTGACTTACCCATCTTTCTTCCGCGGTGACAAAGCAGCAGACGACACGCCATCACGCCAATAAAAGTCAATTCCACCAACCCTATATACTCCGGCATGTGGGTCGAAATGAAAATAAGGGTTTTCGACCCTCCACGCATCGTTGTTCTTAAATTCATATATAATAACCGCATTCGAACCCATGTCTGTTATATAGGCGTAAGCGTTTGCACAGGCGACGGAGTTTTTGCCAGCAGGAATTTCAACCACCTAAAATAAATATTCCATTAAGTAGGTATAAGTGAGGTATAAGTCTGTTTAAACATTCCAATAGGCAAATTTTTTATTTTCGTGCGGAAATCCCTTCGGATATCCCCCCGCCGGCCAGGGGGTGGCTATGTCGGGCTTAAATCGACTAAAACCGCACACCGTCTCAGGCCTTCGTTGCCCATAGAGCATATCCCTCGCACCCCGACTGACCCTGGGCCATCTCCGGTTTCGAGATGGCCCCCTCGGGTTTACCTAGTTTAATTGTCATCTATCAACTTGAAAACACAAATGATAGATATTTACTTCTAAATACAATGGAACGACGTACGGTACAGGCTATCTACAGAACTTTGATATCGCCAGTGGGATGTGGAGGTCAGAAAGGCAGTCGCTTCACGAAAAATATCAAATTTCTGACATTTCGTAGTTAGACTGAAAGTCGAGTTCAACTAAGTTGGAAAAAGATCCCCCGAGATAATCACAATGAAACGACGTAATAACAAATTAACTAATAAATAACAATATGCACATTAAAACACTGACAAACAACATTTACATTAAACACTGACAAAAACAAACAAAATAGCGTGTAGCACTGGCACAAATGAGTAATAGTCTATACACTACACGGTCAGCTGCTGCGAACTATAGGCGCCGCCATATTGGCCTTGGCTGCTATGACGAGCGCCTTTAACTTTATCCCTACTCCACGGCCGACCGTCACCCGACATGCAACACACAGACGAAAAAGTTTGAGACGATCTAAAAAATCCAAATTGTCATCAAAGCACGGGAACTAGCAACTTGAGGAGGCAACTGAAACGAGTCGAGAACCTCGTGAGTAGATTGTGGTGTGATCGTATGCTGCGTTTTTACTTGTAGTAGTTGTAGTACGACACCGGCCTTTTTCTGTACACGTATTTGTTTTGTATGTTACCATAAATTCCAAAAATATAGGTAGTTAGGTATAGTACGTTCCAAAAATCTAACTGGTCAATCAAAAAACCAATAAAAGGACTGATCTTCCAATGATTCGAGAATTGGAATGATTTTGACGTTTAAATAGTCTACGATTGTTAGATAGGCGCGCTTCCAGCTGTCGCGCTGGTCAGTTACCACCAAAGAGACCTACAAATAGGAACTGCGCTTGTCAAGATTTTTGATACCGATTAAGTACTTAGTAACTGGTTTATTCGATGAACTAAGTAGGTAGGTAGGTGTACGAAGGATTAAGTACGATGATTTCATGATTGTAGTAAAACTAAACTTACAACACTGGTTAATACAGAAGTGTCTCTCAAAACATCCTCACTGAACACATGTTTTGCTATCAGCGTGTCCGTATATAAGTCGAACACCAGAATGGCTGGCGGTGCGAGTTGCTTCGCATTCACTGTTTTGAAAAGTAAGAATATTGTATAAACAAAACTTTAACAAAAAAAAACTATAAATAAATATCTAACGACATTCTACATAGCGCTATCTAGACTCAAAGTAAGCATAGCCTAACTAGCTTATGTTATGGGTTCTAGAATGTGGATAAACATACTTAGATACATTTGTTTTTTGTAAATACATATATATTATACATAGAAATACCCAGATCAATGCATACAAATATTTGGACTGAGCGGGAATCGAACCCGATTATCCCGATAATCGATCTTTCAAAATAAAACCTACCTAAGTACGACATCTTTGTGAGGTTACTAAACCTTCAGATTTACTCATAGTTTGATTCTTTTTCAATTAGATTTGAATATTTAAATTTGATCAGTTTTCGTAAGTTATGAAATCACACGTTTTAAGAACGTAACTTTGCTGAATCAGGCCTACACTTGAATGTTTACATTATTATGAATGTTGAAATTTCGTTGAAATACTAACCAGCAACGACGTGATCATTCTTTGGGGCCATTTAGTAGTAGTAATACTACCCTACTTATTTTTGAATATTGCTGGTATCACGGCATCAATCTTCACCTATCTATAGGTAATTACTTATATAAAAATGTTTTCAAAATTTAAAATTCGTTTGTGTAGGTACGCTTCAAAGAGTCAAAAAATTCTGCACCGATTGAGTTATTATTTCGACACGATATACCTACAACCCGCTTTAAAGATGGTTTTTGTCTATTTTTCGCATCGGTAGATGACGCTGCAATCGGGTTATTCCCAGGTGAAGTAGTTGTATAATTAGCAACATAAGTTTATCATAAAATTAGGTACCCATATATACCTTCAGCTTTAACTAACCAGACATATCACAAACTCCGTTATCGACCACCCAAAGCCGATCGCATTTATCCACATGCACCCTGAAAGTGGAGACAACTGTTCTGTTCGAGTGTATGCCATTATTTGTTGTGCCTTCATCCCAGTTTGGATAAGGATTGAGGGGTTCTTGTTAAGTGCCATTAAGGTAGACATAATTGAGCGAGGATGGAACGCCTGTTGGAATGGAAAATAAGAAGGTACAGGTACGCCTTACTGAAACTACGACGATTGGGAGGTTAAAGGTTGCAAGGGCCACTTACGCACAATAAATATTGAACGCTTAGTTGTATGTCAATTATCGTCTTTTTCAACCAATGAACGTACAGTTCCCGGTTTTTATTTTGGCACTTCGGGAAAAAAAGTGATAGTCCAGTAAGATCGGCTTGCTTCGATCTTGTAGAGCGTTCTCTCGCCGAATAGCCGGTATGTATGTGTGGTATGTGCGCAGCTGGACGGGGAAGGGGCGGGAAGAAGTATCGGCCGTCAGTAGAGATGGGCGGTTTTCGCAATTTTTTATCATCGATGCTAACAGTACATATATTATCATCGATGTTTTTGGCAACGGTGCCGGCCAGCGTAACGACAATAGAGGCTTATGATGTCGTTGCCGGAACCATTATTTAAGCACTTCCTTTTTTTAGGTATTGGGGTAAGAAAAAGATGGAACCCCTCATAAGATCACTTTGTTGTCCGTCTCTCTATCTGTTTGTCAGACACTATGATTTGTTTGACAGACTCTATTTGTTTGACGCAACTATTAAATGGTAATGATTGTGGGGTTTTACACCCGCCTGGGGTGTGTGTTGGGTAACCTCCTCGAGTGTCGCTCCGATTCCGATCCCGCTGCAGTCCGGGGGGAACGGAATCGGAGCGGCCGGTACACCCTGGGCGGCGGTCAATGGCTTCCCCTTCACCCCTTCATAGGGTTGGCATTGATCGTCGGCCAATACCCAACGTGGCGGGAACACATCGCTCTCCGTACTCCTCTGCTTTCAGAGGAGACAGGATGAGCGATGCTGTTAGTGGTGAGATGGCCCAGGGTCAGCCGGGGTGCGAGGGATATGCTCTATGGGTAACCTTACACCCCGGCGTCTGAAGACCCGAGACGGCGTGCGGTTTTAGTCGGTGCAAGCCTGACATAACCGCCCCCGCTGGCCGGCGGGGGGGTATCCGAAAGGATTTCCGCACGATAAAAAAAAAAAAAGGGTACTTTACACCCGCCTTTCCTTAAAAAGTCCTCGATCTGATTGATATAAGTATGCCTACGCCCCTTATAACGTATGTTTATAATACTCGCCTTGTTTCCATCGCGGTATCGTGATGAACAGTTTGTCCTTCCACCTAGCTAACCCCGTTGGCATGTTATTATTAGGTATATACATCCCACTTTCGATGGCTTGATTTTTCTGACTCTCTTCCCAAGCGAAGTCTATTGTCTTCCATTGAAATTTGGGAGGAATCAGTGATGCAGCTTGATGTACAAATATTAGTAAAATTACAATAGTTGTAATGTATTGTGCCATTTTTTTACATAAAGTGTAATTGTTTTTATATAATTTTATTGCATTTTAATGAGGCTTTTATTTATTTTTATCTAAATTTTATTATTATTTGCTGTGAGATGGTACTGACATTTTGTTAATAAACATCAAAGAGAATATAATTAAACGTAGTGCTTATATTCTCTTTGATATAATCACTACGAGACTGAGAATAAAAGCTCTACGTTATAATAAACTGGCACAGAGTAATTAATAACATGAATTGAGAATTCTCTAAAAAAATTAAATTTCAATTCGTAAAAGACAAGTAGAAAGACGAATAAAGCATAATAAAAAGAAAAGGTCTGTTTTCTAAATTATTTTAGAGAAAACTGTGATGTCTGTTTGTCTGCGTGTGTACGAACTTCATCAGAAGGACAGATTAGAATAAAAAATAAAGAACCTATCGAGTAAATATCGAATGTACAGTCCACGACAAAAGTTGATTAAAACTAAAATATTTCCAAACAAATTCCAAATACTACATTGGAATACAGGTACCGAAGATTGAGGTTTAAGTTTTATAATACCCGGAGGACAAAGTTAATTTATTTCATGTTTTGTTTATTATTTTATTATAGGTTTAAGAACTAAGGTGATCAGGAAATTGGAATTTGTAAAGCTACTGTTCTCGTTGACTGTACCTAATGCAAATGTAAATGAGTAAGTCGGTTAGAATTTAAGGTCGACGTTAAAAGAAAAAGAGAAAATGAAGACGGTGGACGTTCAATGAAAATGAAATACAATAAATACGACACAATCATCCTCTTTCTTAACCATTACCCATTCTTTACCATAATGATGACGGCTAATACCAAAGGCTAATACTAAATGCTAACCATGGTCGTTTTCGCATTTTAATTTATAACTACATCCGTTTTTATTAACATAATGATTATTTAACGTGAGGTGAATGAAAGCAAATTAAAAGGGAAAGTTTTTTCTTGTTAATGTATGTTTATTTCAATTACGTTTCCAAAAGAATGTTGGACGTAGTACTAAACGTCAAACTCGTCATAAATTTTGCAAAATTATACATTGCATCACTTATATGCTCTCTCTTTTACTTCTTTACGAATGATAATAAACCTATCGCGTACAGCGACAGCCATGCTTTACTACTACATTACACAACTTTAACTGGAACTGGAAAACTAAGTAATTTAATCAAATGTCATCACCATCACACAAATAAAATGTTGTTCATTACTATCTGAATTGATTACACATTGAAAGAATATATTGTGTTTATGTATTAAGACTTTCAGGTCTTGTTTTCGATAAAACCACCAGTCTATCGGTGCGAGAAAATGTCTAAGGAGCAAGAAGTGATCAACAATAATGGTGCAATAAACGCCGAGCCCAGTAAAGAAAAACGGATTGGATGTGCTCATTATAAACGTCGTGCAAAGTTCGTGGTAAGTAACAAATAAAGTAATAGCTAAGGTGTCTCAGCTAATTTGAATATAAGACATGTCAGAGAACAAAACAAAGATGTTCTATTTATACACACCGACGCAGTATGTTTGTTATAGTGACATGTGGATTTAGGAAACAAAGCTGGAGTCAACGAACGGGACGGTACAGTTCATGCCCGTGTGTATTTTTGTTACTAAATTAAAAAAAATCCAGCATTTCTGAGTTACCCAAGACAATTGTAAATAATATTACTGTGTAATTTATTTGTCATTGAAAGTAATTAACCCCTAGAACCCACTAAAACATTTAATATCTGCAATTTTTCGTTGGTAACAGGTTCCTGAGGCGTATTTTGCATAACAATCAATAGTTAATGTCACTTACAAAATAACTTGTATGTAAAAATCTATTCCATACTAATATTATAAAGAGAGAGGCTGAATTTTGTGAGTTTGTTTATATGTTGAGGGTAATCCTCGGAACCATTGCACTTATTGGATTTTCCATTAAGTGCAATGGTTCCATATTGAAAATAAAGATGTATTGAGTTGAAAAAGATCATATTAACTATTGCTAGTATTTAATAAAGATAAAGTTATACTTATATGCTTCACTTTTAGTTGCATTCCGCATTTTCATAAACAAGAAATAGTTCCAACATAAAATATTTAGCTTAAAATGGTAGGAACAGCAATAGGAATCTTTCTCTCTTCTTTATAATAGAAATCATCTATAAATAATTTTCACTAGACTAAAGGCTGCAACAAAAGGTAGCATATTTTATGGGGTATTCGCTTGCATGGTAAGTAGCGAGATATACGGAATGATGCGGTAGCCATAGACTTAAAAAAAGTATACATATGGCAATGGTGTACACTATAAATTATAAAAGAGAAATCAGTTGCAAGTCATTCACTACAAGTTTGTTTTTCATAACAATCCATTATTTCACTGCAAATGTGTATACCTCTCAACTGACAATGAAAAGAAACTAAATAGATTTTTAAACAAATCTATGATTCTGTATAAGTGACAATTGCATATTTGTACACATGTTTAAATACTTTATAGGAATATCTTATTTATGCCGGTGTTCTCAAGATGTTAATAAGATAGTAGACACTGTTACTAATAATACCATAATTATTGATATCAACTCAGAATATGAGATTTAAGTGTGTAAAACTGACTACAAAGGATTATTTAAGCAAAAGCAACCTCACAAAAAACAAGTTCTATTTAATCCTGGGATTGAAAATGGTCCAGATTGACTAAATCTGTTATGATGTCACACATCAGTATTTTATTTCTGTTATCAACAATAAATGTTAACACTACTTGAGGCTGAATTAGATGATGTCACAATTCAGTGGGACGCCAGATTATGTAAGAGTTTGAAAGTGGAGTATTTTATGTGTTGATTTTTTTTATTCACAAGTAATAACTGCTTTTCCTATTTTGTTTTGAGATGCTTTGATAAAATATATACTGAAGATAAAAGAGATTTTATTACTACATCTATAAATGAATGTAATTTGAAAAGAAAGACTCAAGACGCAATTAATTTCAGTAATACGTAACTTGCCTTAATCTAATTTTAATGACATGAGAAATTTTTATTTTTTTGTCATCTATTATGTGGAAAACTGAAACCAATTATTATAATAGCTAAGCAATTAAAGTGTTAACATAACGTTTGGAACATCATTCAGTCCAGGCAGAATTCTCAATATTAGAGGACTAATATACAGCTGTGAGCACAGTAAGGCTGCTTCTACTGGAGTATGACTTCCATATTTGAGTTCAATGTTAATACTTTCAGACACCATGCTGCAACAAAGTTTATGTGTGCCGATATTGCCACGATGAGAATGAACAACACTATTTCAACAGGAAGACTGTTACTGAGCTGATCTGTACAGAATGTGATAAACGTCAAAAAGTGCAGGAGCTCTGTGAGAACTGTGGAGTACGATTTGGAAAGGTGAGTCTTAATGATTTTTTTTTATTTTATATATCATTGGTCTCTCTCTGGTCCTATAACATAATGTTTGTGTACTCATGATCACGATTAAGTTGGTTAAATAAGTATAATGTGTGATTTAATAATGGCACACCCGTAAGTAATTTTGACGGCCTCTGTGGTGTAGCAGTAGTGCATTCGACTGCTACGACAGGGGGCGCGGGTTCGATTCGCGTTCAGTGCAAATATTTGTATGCATGAATATGTCTATTGGCATTGGTTGTTAGGGTGTTTCTATGATTATACATACAAAAAAAAAGTATATAAGTATGTTTATCCGCATTCTGGAACCCATAACACAAGCTAGTTAAACTATGCTTACTTTGGGACTAGAAAGCGCTCTGTAGAATGTCGTAGAATATTTATTCATTTAATAATAAACTTATCATTGAACCAAAAGCATCGGTAGCTTAGGCCTTACATTCAAGAGGTTTCAGTTCGACTCCTGACCATTCCACTACCTACGTAACAAGCAATATAGCTTAGCTGGAGGGGTTAAGAGGTATTACCAATAATACCAGTTAGTAATATTCTTTATTAAACAAACTGGCACTCCGGGAGTGCCGATAGAAGTGATAACTTGATTTTTTTTTATTGTCAGGAAATATACTCAGATCTGTTGGTTACGGTAACAGTGTAGTGAATTCAATTGTGTTTCGCATCTTAAAAAATGCCCAATGTGCCTAAAGGAGTTTTCACTTCAAAAATTACACATCGAGTCCATCAGTGCCAATGGCATCACTGTATCTCACATTTGTATTCTTGATCATCTCTGTGTCATGTTAATTTCAAAGTAAAACCGTAAAATAAAATAAATGAGGAAAATTTATAAATTTAATGTCAATAGTGTTCACTATCAAATATTCACTCATAGAATAGATTGCACAATTTTTAAAAGGTCACATATAATTATGATAATATTTTGCTTTTATAATTTTGATAGTGCAGAATTGTTATTTATTTTTCTACATATATGACCCGATGTCAAGGTATCAAACTGATTGTAAGAGATCTGCGTTGAACTACTATCTCTTTGGCAAGTGATGAAGTGGTTGACGGTGGACACTTTAGACTTGATGACACCCAGGTTTCTGAAAACAGGACTTTCATTTCTTATCAGTATGCATAATGATAGTGTTACCAAAACATTTTGTGTGCATAAATGTAATATCCACCATTGTGGTGTGTTTCTGAAATTGACAACTTGAACTTGATCTTACCTGTATTTTTTAAACCGTCAGGAAATATATACAAGGTGTCGGTAACGGTTAGTGTCGCGAATTCAATTGTTTTCTGAAGTTTCACTTCAAAAATGTAAGTTTTTCATTTAACATTTCCAGTACACGTGCCTGATATGCAATCTGTTCGACGATGACGACAAGCGGCAGTACCACTGCGACGGCTGCGGCATCTGCCGAGTCGGCGGCAGGGACCGGTTCTTTCACTGCGAGCGCTGCAATATGTGCCTGCCCGTACAACTGCAGCAAGTCGGACATAGAGTGAGTATTCTTCTAAGGCTGAGTGCTTATTTTAGACAAGACGACTATTGCTCTACAGAAACATATGAAAGTGCGCACACTTAGAGCAAAACAAACCTACAAGTCACTTTGAGACACCATTGTCTTTAGAATGCCTAGTCGCTAATGTGCGGTACCCCCCCTTTTTTTTTTCATTTGGAAATCCCTTCGTATACTCCCCCGCCGGCAGCGGGGGCGGTTATGTCGGGCTTGAACCGACTAAAACCGCACGCCGTCTCGGGTCTTAAAACGCCGGGGTGTAAGGTTGCCCATAGAGCATATCCCTCGCACCCCGACTGACCCTGGGCCATGTCCGGTTTCGAGATGGCCCCCTCGGGTTTGGGAACCACGGTGTCCCCGTCTTGCCTCGGTTTGGGGGAGGTGCGCTAGTCGCCCCACCGTCCCGGCCTGCTTCTGCTGGGTCGACAGGCGGCTTCACCTGCCATCCCCAGCCCTGCGCTCATGGAGGACGGAGGTCGTTAAGCGACCTTCGATGCAAATGGTCCCCGAAGCTGCCCTTACCGGAGATCACCTGCGTCAGTCGGTACGTGAGGCTTCCGTGACGCCTTTTAGCCAATCCTCCATGATGGGCCTTACCGCCGCTATTGCGACTTGCCCTGCGCTTGGTCGCCCAAGTCGTTTCTTCCACGCCACCACGATGGCCTGGCGGAGCTGGGACTGTACGGCCTCGATTTCTCGAGGCTCTGGGTTCCGTCCCTGCTCCCGCGCCTCCAGGTCCCATGGCGTACAGTTGCGAAAGGGCTCTCGCCTCCAGGTCCCATGGCGGGCAGGTGTGCTGTACCTTTTTTTTTTTATCGTGCGGAAATCCCTTCGGATACCCCCCCGCGCGCCAGCGGGGCGGTTATGTCGGGCTTAAACCGATTAAAACCGCACGCCGTCTCGGGTCTACAGACGCCGGGGTGTAAGGTCGCCCATAGAGCATATCCCTCGCACCCCGACTGACCCTGGGCCATCTCCGGTTTCGAGATGGCCCCCTCGGGTTTGGGAACCACGATGTCCCCGTCTTGCCCCGGTTTGGGGGAGGGGCGCTAGTCGCCCCACCGTCCCAGCCTGCTTTTGCTGGAGTGACAGGCGGCCTCACCCGCCACCCCAAGACCTGCGCTCATGGAGGACGGAGGTCGTTAAGTGACCGCCGCCTGAGTCGCCTGCGACGCGCGGTGAGCAAGTTCCGGGCTCGGCGGGCCGGGAGAGTTCTAAATCTCTCCCGGGCGCGCTCCGCCATCCTCCCCTTCGCGAGCATTACATGCTCGCAGAAGGGGAGGTGGCGGCGGCCCACGCGCTCGCGCTCCGCACCATTGCCGCAATCATGCTGCCGGGCGAGAGGACTCCCACCCCGATGGCTGCCACGAGGTCACGCCTCGGCGCCTCCCACGCCGGGCAGTCCGCCAGCGTGTGCAGCCCTGAGTCCTCGCTCGCGTCGCAGTGATGACACTCAGGCGTTGGCTCCTTCCTGATCCGACGCAGGTGGTCCCCGAAGCACCCCTTCCCGGAGACCACCTGCGTCAGTCGGTACGAGAGGCTTCCGTGTCGCCTCTCTAGCCAATCCTCCACAGGTGTGCTGTACCTACTAGCTATCATTATCAATAGAATAACTTTATAATCATGTTTCATATTAATAAATTATCTTATCATCATAAAAGTTATTACACAGAAGTGCAAGATTGTATGATAAAATTTCAATACTTAACAGTATTTTTTGTAAAAAAAATGTCAATGAAAAATATTAGTAATCCCTCCAGCTAAGCTAAATTGCTTGTGTTAAGAGTTAGTTCACGTCAGTAGTCTAGTGGTTTGGATTCGAACCCGGGATCTTAACCACTAAGCTACCGACGCTTAGCGAAGATTGCATAAATCACAGGTTTGGTTAGTAAATAATTACACGGCCCACTTTACGGTAACCGGTTACCAGGTCCTATGAATGCTTACATTACAGCAACCGAAGAGTAATATAGTCGTCCGGCGCATATGACGAAGCGCAGCGCCGAGCATTTTGTACTGCCTAAGCATTATTGACTTTGTTAACTTTAGCATTAGATCTAAAATAACACGGCAAGTCGCTTCGATACTCTAAAAGATAATTCGATGTTAACCAATTTTCGATCTAATTTAAACGCTATAAGGCCGATAATGTTTTGGCAATGTAAAAGGCTCTGTGCTGCGCTTCACTATATGTGCGCCAGTTCTAAGGGCTCAATTCACATTACCCATTACCGCGGAATAGAATGGAAGCAAACGAAATTGTACATAGCATAATGAACTTTATGTCAATTGTGCTATGATCTAATCAAATTTGCATCCTTTACATTCTGAGGCAATGTAAATTGAGCCTTATGATCCGGAGGCCAACGGAAACTCGCCCTCCTTTTTTGAAAGCTTGGGATAGAATTGCATTTATTTATAATAGCTGATGCCGCGGCTCCGTCCGCGTCTGGAGGTCGGTTTTCGTTTTTTATTCATATCCCCGGTTCTACTTTACCAATTGCAATCAAACATACAGCAGATTTTAAGTCTGACCAAGACCTTTCTAATAGAAAAATACGCATTTAAATCCGTTCAGTAGGTTTTGCGATCATGGCGAACAAACTGAGAAAACACAAAAACACAAGAATTCCAAAATACATATTTTTGTGTTCAGAATGACATCAGTTCAATTAACATAACCCAAGTTTTTTTTAAATCTTTAGTGTACAGACAACTAATTTTCAATTTTATAGTAGTTTTTTTTTCTTAGCCCTGCGATCTGCGTCGTTTGGGCATTTCTGTTGATTAAGTGTCGGCATGGTATACGCCCAGTCGCGCATTCATATAGGATACTAGGGACTTGAGAGCTTGCCTACGATTGGAGATCTTGGCGACCTCAGTTTTTAATATGATTAAAAATATAAGTAAAATTCAATAGTTTGAGAGCTCATGGGGAAATAATTAGGTAACTGGTTAGAATTCAGAAATTATATTATAAATATATACCTCCATATACCCATGCCTTTTTCGGTCCAGGGTAGGCAGAGACAGCAGCCCACCGTCTGCTTGTATCCTTCCACAATTTTTCTTTTTTTTTATACCACTCAGGTGGCAGACAAGCTCACGGCCCACCTTCCTCTACTGTCATCGAACCTTACATGCATTTCGAGTGCTTTTGACCTGCATTTTTTCCAATACGTCGTTAATAATGAATTTCAGTGCGTAGAAAACGTGTCCCGGTCGAACTGCCCGGTGTGCCTGGAGGACATCCACACGTCCCGCATCCCGTGCCACATCCCGGACTGCGGCCACCTGCTGCACCGGCCCTGCTTCGAGCAGCTGCTGCACTCGGGCCACTACGCCTGCCCCACTTGCCAGACCAGCATGATTGATATGACTAATGTAAGTGTGCACATTCTTCAGGTAGACAACGACTAATACGTGTCAGTGACTCGGAAACAACTGCAGCGATTTTAATTGGATTTTCACTAGCAAATAGCTGATGTCGTTAACTAAGATTACCTACTTTTTTTAGAATATTGGTTCTGCCCACATTACTATTGTGCTCCTGTTATTTTATATTATGTTTAGTATTTTCAGATGTCATGTAATGTTATGTACTTAGTTTGTGGCCTCTTTGCACTAATAAATGTTTCTTTCTTTCTTTCGTCTTCAAAATTGAAACCCAGATGTAAGTCCACACGGATGAAATCACGGGCACATCTAGCAAAATAAATATGTCACGTCATGTTCAAATATGATGCTTGAAATTTTCTTCATGAAATTGTCCGACAGTTGTGGAGTTACCTGGATTCTGAAGTAGCAGCCACCCCGATGCCACCAGAGTATGCTGACTACAAAGCTACCATACTGTGTAAAGATTGTCACAAGGTAAACTATAATTTGTTTCACTGTAATATGTCTCGAGTTTGATCCCCAGTCGCCCCGAGCACACACTTGTGACTTTTCGTAGTTGTGTGTATTTAAAATGTTAATTATCGCTCGCTTATTAATGTGTCCGGTAGATGGCAATAGGCTCGCTCCCTATTACATTCGGACATAAACATAACTGGCGAATCGTGGGTGTGGAATACACCTCTGAAGGCGGAACGAAGTTTGCCGGCAACAAATAAATAAGATTTTTAATTATTGCACATGAATGTATACACGATACTTAACTACGAGCTTTAAATTCTTGTCTGTCTTTCTGTCTGTTTGAAAGAGGTAATCTCTCGAACGGCTGCGCCGATTTTGACGGGACTTTCACTGGCAGATTGGTAATATTACAAGGCGTAAATAGGCAACTTTTAATTTATTAAAATAGGGAACCGCGCAAAAAAATGAATACCCACAAAATTGTGAATAAAATCTGATTCACTTCTGAATGGCTGGGCCGATTTTGACGAGACTTTCACTGGCAGATAGGTAATTTTACAAGGCGTAACATAGGCTACCGTTAATATTAGAAAATGAATTAGGGTTCCGCACAAAAAATGAAAACCCAGATCTAAGTCCACGCGGACGAAGTCGCGGGGACTTAGATCGTTATTCAATAATATAGGGCGGTAATTATAATGATTAACTTGCAGCTCTCGACGGTGAAGTTCCACGTGGTGGGCCTCAAGTGCGAGCACTGCGGAGCGTACAACACGTGCCAGACCAACGGCTTCCAGAAGTGAGTTGTGCACCTGCTGGTCACGTGCGAGAGGCCAGCACAGAATCACTAACTATTCAAATGTTAAAAAAGCACATTGTTAACAAATGCCATACTATTAATATATGGGAATATATATATATGTATGGAAAAATTTAAAAAGCGGCGATAGCCCAGTGGCGTACGTAACGGACTGCTGAGACTTGGTCTTGAGTTCGATCCCCAGTCGCCCCGGGCACACACCTCTGGCTTTTCGTAGTATGTGTGCATTAATAAAGGCGATACAGGCGTGAAGTTATGTTTATGTGTAAATAAATATTCTAGGACGCACACAGCGCCATCTAGACTCACACTAACTACTTTTTTTTTGTAAATAAATACATATCATACATAGAAACACCCAGACCAATGCAAATATACATATTTGCAATGAGCGGGAATCGAACCCGCCACCTCTGACTTAGCAGTCGAATGCTCTACCGCTACGTAGCAGAGGTCGTCACTAACAAAAAGTACTTCTACAGGGATTCGAGCCAGTCAGAACCGACCGACGTATCCCCGGCGACGTCTACTTCCACAAGCCGTAGCCCGGCGACAAGCGCTGGCGCGGCTGGCAGTGCCGCCAGCGCCCCGTTCGCCGGGGACTCCCCCCGGCCGGCCCGCGAGGCCCGGGACTCCCCCGCGCCGGACACCGACTTGCCACGCGCCTCGCCGCTGGATGAACCTCCGCAAGCCTGACACATCGGGTGAAGCCTCCTGTAGCCAAAGGATGGACATGACATTAGTCGCTATCACAACAGTTACGATGAATACATTTCGTTTATCAATACACTCACGATTAGGAGTAAACAGAAGTGTATTTACATTGAAAGTTCGTCAAATAATTTTAGTGTCAATATTGCTATCAATAGGCCTTGTTTTAAAATAAAAAAATCGTTCGGATACCCCCTCGGGCTTCACCTCATCGGAGTTAACGGTGAGGTGGGTATGTATATGAACCGACTAAAACCGCACGGTGTTTCGTCACATTGGCCTGTGTGGCCGGGGAATCTGGTGTGCCCTAGAAAATATATCTCAGCGACCGGCCCTAAAAAGTTAGCTAAATGATTACAGTTCCATGTGATGTGAGTATTGCTGTCAATTGGGTATTTTTTTCATGCTCCTACTGAAAGTTTCCAAATAGAAAACTCCACCCGACCTGGGGAAAAACCGAAAATATAATAATATTTTCACCGACCCGTTAATTGAATCCAGGACCGCAAGCAGACCAATCGCACCCGCTATCACTTGTACTGTATACAACTTATACAATGGGTTCCGGAATACGGATAAACATACTTAGATACGTATACTATATATCACACATATCTATGCATACATATATTTGTACTTAACAGAAATCGAACCCACTAATTCCAGACTATGCTATCGATTACGTGAATACTAAGCCACACAGGTTACCTTCCATTAGGTCAGCCTCCGTGGCGTGACGGTATTGAAAGCGGCCGCTACGCAGGAGGCGCGGGTTCGATCCCCGCTCAGTGCAAATATTTGTATGCATGAATATGAGTATTTGCATTGGTCTGGTCGTGCCTCGGAGAGCACGTTAAGATGTCGGTCCCGGTTGCCATACGAATATGTATGACAGTCGTTATAGGGGAAATGGGTGAAATGGCCCCACATAGAAGGGCTGATCACCCGTCTGGTCAAACGGCGTCCCCACTGGCAGTATATAGTACGAGTATATACCTTCCATTAGTCACTATGGTTACAGTTATAATGAATTTGTGATTATTCATTACAATTTATCACAAATGCATTTTTTTTAAACGCAATAAATTCTTTTTTGCATATTTATTAAATTATTAGTCACGTTTGCCTTCATTAGATAGCAACACTGATGAAATTATAATGGCGCCACTATCCTCAAACACCAAATAGGTGGACAGAGAAACTAAACTGTGAGTGAATTATACATTGTCATACGAAATATATGAATTTTTTAACACAATAGGCTCAATTTCACCAGTGAAAATCCGATCGACTTAACGGGGTTCACTGATATTCATTGAGGAAAACATGATCACTGGTGAAATTTGCTCTTAGAATCCCTTCTGGAAAAATCTGTTACAATATTAGTCAGTCCAGTAATTTGAGTATAAATATTTAAAGGAAGGTTATTTTTAGTGTGTAAAATGTATTACTATACAACAAAATATATACCTGCATACGCTAGACAGTGAAAAAGAAAAATACATGCAATATATTTATTGTCTCTATTGAAAATATCAATAGCGCGATTCAGGTGTTAGTTCAGTATAGCCTCGGTAGATGGTATTGATTTTAATTAAAAGTTTAAATACTATGTAGGCCATACTATAGGTACATTTTGCATACTTCAAAATTTAGCCCAATATTTGGTTCGCTAATGTATGTCGCTTCTAAAAATTGTGATGTGATAGTCTCCTTTAAGCGCCTAGTTCAAATTAATGTTGCTAGATGACGCTACTGCTAGACTTCGCCGAAACCACTATGTTTACAGTGTATTTTATAACTTGAAACTACCAGTATTTATGTTCCGAAAGATATTGCAGTATTTATGTTCCAAAAGTTACAATAACTACTGGTTAAGTAGTATAAATGTACCAAAAACCCCTGGGGAACCCATTTCAGGGATAAAAAGTAGCCTTTATGTTATTCCAGACTATAAACTATCCCTGTACTAGTTCAGCCAGATCCGTTCAGCCTTTGGAGCGTGATTGAGTAACAAACATACAAACATCTTTATATATTATACATTTATATTCTTTCTTTCTTTCTTCACAAACTTTCACATTTATAATATTAGTAAGATAGTATTATTTTATTGAATTTTATTAAACACCAAATAAATCGCAATAGAATTCGTTAAAAATACTATTCATGTTCCGAAAAATACTTGGTAGAATTTATGTTCCGTATGACAGGTGATAGTAATCATGTGCCGATTTCCAAAAGATACTTTTTATAGCGGATATGATTTTAACACCCAATAGCCGTCAACGGGGACATGGAAAAGGAGATATCGCTTTTACCGTACGATATGGTAGTGTTTAACAGCTCCCTCTTTCGAGTGTTTTGCAGTAGCGTCCGTAGTTCAAATATATAGAAATAATTTTTAATTTAATTTAATATATAATATAATAAATTTATGACCCAATATATAATGTGTGCTGCTTAAAGATAATAGTTATGTAAATATATAGTTAATACTATTTATATTCTATATTCTGAATTTTAAAACTATTGTAAGTTTTATGGCCGGTTTCTGGGTTGAGATATTCAAATTTAGTCTCTCTCAACGTCTACTGTAGCTTATGTAAACTGTACTTATGAAGACGTTAAGAGATACTCACTTTCATTATGTCAATTCTGAAATCGGCCTTTAGTGAAAACAGCTTGCGACCAGATTAATTTAGGCGCGGATCATAGATTCAATAGTAAGTGTCCCAAGCTGTCGCTTGTAGGCTACTTCCTCCTGGTTTTGTATTTTGTGTAGTATTCCGTTAATGTGTTTCAATATGAGGACTCCAAAGAATATTCAACATTTTAAGTATATTTTTTGCTTAACATTTATTCAAGGTCTAGTTTACAGTAAAAAAGGTTAGATACAATTTATTTTATCTAATTTTAAGGATTCCCAAGGTTTTCTTAAGAATATAATAAAGAAAATAGTACTTAACTGAAATACACTATTTTTATTAATAGCAGGACCAGACTATATCTCGGCCTTATGTGGCCAGTAAAGAGGCCGTCCACTGCCTCAAGTACACGCATGCGGGCGCCTGTTTCGTGCAAATAATACGGTTCGAATTTCGTGCAAAAATCATAGAATTTGCACATAGTGGGAAACACATGAGGCAGCGGACGACCTAATGGTCTACATTACACACTTTCCATTGATGATGTATAAGATTTTAAAAATATAAAATTGGAATGTATCGTAGCAAGAATTATTAACTTAATTAATGATTGAAGTATTTTAAATAAGTGCTCATACCATTCGAATGACAGTTATGACAGTTTAATATTTACTAGTAAAGTACAGTACACGGCTTTTGTTTTAGCACGTTGGGAAGAAGAGTGAGAGTCCGGCTAAGAAGGCTTCGGTTTTGTAGAGCGTTCTCTCTATCATACATAGGACTGACAGTTTGATACCTTTATAGAGTAGTTAAAACTGTTTGTGTTTATAAAATATTAGCAACTCGCCCTCACTTTGCTTCGGTTTGTATGAGGTTTTTATATAAAACCACAAAATATAATTAAAAAAAAAATATTAACCACGTACACGCACGTAAAGGCAATGGACAAGTAATCACACGCACATACACACACACCCTTATACCTACTAACACTGGCACCAACCTACACACCACACGCGCAGGCACACACACACACTCACTCACGCACACACACACACACAGAGAACATAGAACATACTCAACGCTGACACAAATACCTTTTGACACAATTATTTTGCATGCTTTAAAATGATTATTTCAATTATTATTGTAATACTTACTATTTCTCCTAATTAGTTTGAATTTTCTATGTTCTATTTCCTTTTTGACTTTACCATAATTTAATTAATTGTTGGCATTATCTTTACCATGTGTTTTTAAGAGTGTCCGATATTTCGGCACAGTTGCAAGCGCCATGATCATGTTCCTCCGTGATCATGGCGCTTGCAACAGTACCGAAATATCGGACACTCTTAATAACACATGGTAAATATCCCGTTAACTTTAATACTTATGTTAGTGACCATGATAGTTTAAATACCTATAAACAGTAGTGTTCCTTATAGTTCCCGTTATAGTTCCTATATAGACGACCTCTGTGGCGTAGCGGTAGTGCATTCGACTACTAAGCCAAAGGTCGCGGGTTCGATTCCCGCTCAGTGCAAATATGTATATTTGCATTGGTCTGGGTGTTTCTATGTATAATATGTATTTGTTTACAAAAAAAAAGTATTTAAGTATGTTTATCCGCATTCTAGAACCCATATGACAAGCTCTGCTTAGTTTGGGTCTAGATGGCGTTGTGTACTTTGTCGTAAAATATTTATTATTATTTTTATATTGGCATTATCTTTGTCTCTATACAGTAAGGAGAAATTCCTGTAATACAGTTTTTCGAAACTAACTCGGGAGCCAAGGATTTTCACAATATTAAATGTATTTTTGTCAATAAAGATTATTACTATGTCCATCGCAGATAATGTACCTTACAAATGGTGAAAGAATTTTTGCCAATAAGTGTAGTGGTTCCGAAGATTACCCCAAACATATAAACGATCTCAGAAAATTCGGCATCTCTCTTTATAATATTAGTATAGGAGGTTGAAACTGTAACTTCGGTTTTAAGTACTCAGAAAGATATCAAGCTTAGGTATGCGCTGTGTCCCCAAACCGGGGCAAGACGGGGACACCGTGGTTCCCAAACCCGAGGAGGCCATCTCGAAACCGGAGATGGCCCAGGGTCAGTCCTGGTGCGAGGGATATGCTCTATGGGCAACCTTACACCCCGGCGTCTGAAGACCCGAGACGGCGTGCGGTTTTAGTCGGTTCGAGCTCGACATAACCACTCCCGCTGGCCGGCGGGGGGTATCAGAAGGGATTTCGGCACGAAAAAAAAAGATATGCGCTGTGTGATCGAGATAACGCTCTTCAAAACTGAAGTAAGTCAATCTTAGCCGGATTCTCTTCTCGACGTGCCAAAGTAAAAGCCGTGTACTGTACTTAAGCTAACAAATTCATTCTAAATACAAAGAAATCACAAGCAATATTATAATGTACAACACTTAGATTTAAAAATGAACTTATAAGATTTTATAATATACTTAACATTTTATATGAATACTAGCTGTGCACTGCGGCTTCGCCCGTGGTAAACTTCGCCCCCGTGGCACCCTTTTAGCCCAAAAATAAATAGGCTATCTAACACAAAAATATTTTTTCAATTCAGACCAGTAGTTTCTGAGACTAGTGCGTTCAACCAACCAAACAAACAAAGTTTTAAGCTTTATATAATAGTATAGATTTAGAAAAACGTTTTCAATAATACTTTACTATTCAACAGATACTTTTTGAATGACATTGTTACAGAAGTAGTTGGGACAAGGTCCGTGCTGTCCCGCGACGCCGCACTGCCCCCTTTGATTGATTATGAACTTTAATTCACGTATATAAGATTCAAAATGATTTGTAATATTTTGCCTCAAAAAACCTCTGCCGGCCGCTGCTCTTTTACTGGGAATTCACCTTTAGAGAGTCTAGACTAGATACAGCATGCGCTTTAAATAGTATGAAAACCTAGCGTGCCATTTTGTCACTGATGAGGGTGATAATCCTCACCGTAATCAGAATCAGGCAATCTCCATTGAAACATACAATATAATACTTTCTGTTCCTATGAAACTTTTCGGCATAAAATAGAAGTACGTTTAAAACCTAAAATCGAGATTTCTGTTTAATATATTTTGTGATAATGTTAAAAATATAAATTTAATATTTGTATGATAATTTAACTATGATTATGCTGTTATTTAAGATTTTGATGTGATAAAGAAGGCATGTGAGATTTAACTTGAAGACGAATATCTTTCAACTTAAGTTCAGACGAAGATGTTTCAAGTTAAGTTCAGACGAAGTGTGTCAAATTTAACTTGCAAGATTTGATTACAGACAAACAGGTGAAAGTAAATGAAAGCTTGTAACAATATTATGGCTAATAATGTTACTTATCGTTTTACAATTTTACCTAACTTAACCATGAAGTATATGGATGGATGGCAAAAAAGAAAAGTATAAATCACAAAATATAATTTTTTTCAATATGTGGTTACAACACCAAGTTTGTTTAAACGAGTACCATACACCATACCTTTTTTTTTTTTTTTTTATCGTGCGGAAATCCCTTCATACCCCCCCGCCGGCCAGCGGGGGCGGTTATGTCGGGCTTGCACCGACTAAAACCGCACGCCGTCTCGGGTCTTCAGACGCCGGGGTGTAAGGTTACCCATAGAGCATATCCCTCGCACCCCGGCTGACCCTGGGCCATCTCACCACTAACAGCATCGCTCATCCTGTCTCCTCTGAAAGCAGAGGAGTACGGAGAGCGATGTGTTCCCGCCACGTTGGGTATTGGCCGACGATCAATGCCAACCCTATGAAGGGGTGAAGGGGAAGCCATTGACCGCCGCCCAGGGTGTACCGGCCGCTCCGATTCCGTTCCCCCCGGACTGCAGCGGGATCGGAATCGGAGCGACACTCGAGGTTACCCAACACACACCCCACCATACACCATACCTAATAATTTTATTGTATGTCTGTTTGTTGCTACACTTATTATTGTAATATGAAATATATTTTTTTTATGCGGCAACATCTGTGAATCCTTTAGTGAGACCTAAAAATAGGTATAAGCGAACTATGAATTATTTTATGTACGGTTAGCGACGCAAGTTTCTTGACACTTGAATTTACAAAACATCTTAAAACTGTCGAAAGGTTACTGGTTCAAATTCGATTCACAGTACACAACCTAACCTATGTCAATGACGAGTAATTTAAAAATCTATTTTGTTTTCAACCAATTCGAAAATAGTCCATTTCTATACAGAATTCGTTCCTTATTACACTATCGAATGGTGTAATAATAATGTGGTTTTCTGAAAACATTGATTTTGAACTTTGCCTCGTAGTTTCGGATTAGGCCATCCATGCTCAGTTGAAAAGTTCATTCTGTATACGAGTTTTTAAAAACTTGCGTGTCTTATCTACTTTTGTTGCTGACGGTATCTACAGACTCTAATTAATTTAATTATGATAATTGTTGTTTCACTTATGTTGTTTTGCGTTTTACGAGTATACGCGAGTGTGTATCTTGGTGAAATAAAATGCTATATTTATAATGCAAGCGTTGTTTTTTTGTGTACCTTCTCAATATTATAGGCTAATTAAATTAATATCCTGAATGATTCAACGTTTGATTCTTAATTTAAATTATGAAATAGAACTGATTAGTTTCGGACTAAAGTTCAAAAATACATTATCCCTCATTACCGAGTAGCATTGCAAGGTTAAGCTATACTAGCCAGGTCAGTCTTAGCATGGGTGACCACTCTGAGCACAGTGAGCTTCTCCATGACAGAGAGCACGTTACGCTGCCGGTCACGGTTGTCATACTTACATCTGTGTTATTTATTACGGGTAGTTGACGCCCTTAAAAGTTCTGACAACCTGGTCCAACTATAGCACTTCGATATCGTCAGTCGGTTGTGAAGGGCAGTTGCTTCAGATGCTAGCTATGCCCGCTACCTCATCTGCGTGGACTTAAATCTGGGTTTTAAGATTCTTTGCGCGGAACCCTAAACCTTTTTCTAAAATAAAACCTTTATTCCGCCCTGTGCCACTGGATTTGCCACTGAGGTCACAAAACGGAAAAATATCTTTCGGACAATTTTTAACGGATTCTATCACGACATTGATCCCGACGTCACACATCAACATCAAATAAATCACGATATAATCCGCTATAAATAGTTTTATTTCAATGTGTGACACATTCGCGTAAACTTCCGATAATATCATAAAAATGACTGATTTAAATGTAACGTCAACTATGGCGGCAGTTCTGTTGAAATCAGCCGAGCCGATTCGGAGATTAGCGAAGTCAAACAAACAGACGCAGGGACAGACACGGAAGGACTAAAATCTTAAAAACTGTTTATAACTACCTATTTGGTTTTTCTTATTTAAGTAGGTATACCTATCTGCAATCTGTGTAAGTATAATTACATATTTATTTCTTATATAGGTATTCGTAAAGAAATCTGTACGATGCAACCGTACACTGTCTGTCGACTAAGCATTTTTACCTTAGTTGGCAGTAATTTCTTAACAATGAATTTAGTACTCGATTAACGGCCATCGCGTGTGCTCCCTCGCTCCTTTGTAATCATTATTTGGTCCGAGGAATAAATAGATCATTTTAATTCTATAATCTGCCGTATTCTTTACTACCGACTAGCAAACCCTTTACATGGTCCTTCGAAGCCATCGGCCGAGATCTCGCGAGTTCTAGTTTCGTTGTTTTTTCGGGAGTGACGTAGGAATTAGGTACTTGTGAGTGAATCGGTTAAGTGAACTAGCATTGAACTACAGTGTCACGTGGAAAGTTAAAAAGTGGTTTCGTAGTTGTCTAAGCGTACAGAAACGAAATCCTAGCAGCGAATACTTTCACCGTCATCTGTGATTCTTCAGCGTCTCAGGCACGAGACAATCAGCAGCTTTAGCAACAGCAAGTCGGTACATAGCGAGAGCTCCGTTACCCAGCAGCAGCTTCGCTATTCAGCAGCGTTACCGCTATCCAGCAGCAGCATCGCTATCAAGCAGTAGCACTAGCATCTAGCGGTAGGGCGGGAGCTCTAGCACACAGCAGCAAGGACGTTAGCGTCCAGTTTCAGCTTCAAAGCGGCTATAGCAGCCACCTACAAGTAAGGTCTTTCCTTTTTACCTAAGTAGCTATTCATCAGCAAAATGGAGGAACTTTACAGCCAGCAATGTGAACTCAGCGAGTTGATAACGAAAATCCCTATCAACATCAAGAAAGACAGCGCCGAAAGAAAAACAGATGATTACTTTAATAGGCGATTAGAGTTGTTAGAAAGGTATTGGTCGGATTTTCAAAATAACCACTTAAGTATTTGTGAATATAAGGTCAAAGATCACCCCTATTTTTCAAATAATATGCATGAAGAGGTAAGCAAGGTATATACAGCAGCAAAAGGATTCATCAAGGAACAGCAGCAGCAGCGACTGCGGTTCGTGAGTGATCCAACTCCGTCCAGACCCACTAGGAGTCCTCAACCACCATTTAAGCAACCTGAGGTAGCGGATGAAGAAGAATCATCTGGTTATGAGCGGAAATCAAGACCTAGCATACTTCGTGCAATGGAATCACGGGGCTGTAGAAGCCAATTGGACGATATGATTCGCAAGCAAGCGGCGAATTTTAAGGCCTTCAAGAGAACTATCGCACTTATCGATGTAGAGTCCATGTCCGAAAAATGGGAAATGGTTGACGCTTTAAAAACGCTCGAAGCACGCTGGTCAAAGATCGACTCTCTTCACTGGGAGTTAGACGGCGAATTAAGTGGAGAGGACGATGAGTATGAAGCAGTGTATACTCAGCACGAGCGATCATATACCAGGTTGAAGTTAACAATCAACAAAAAGCTCTCAAGCGTGTCCCACAGAGAACACTCTGCTCCTAAAATGGAAATACCTGAGTTTTCAGGACGATTTCAGAATTGGTCATCGTTTAAGGACCTATTCACTGAAGTTATCCACAATAACCCTCACTTTTCTAAAGCTCAAAAGATGCAATTTTTGAAGGGAAAAGTGGTAGGGGAAGCCGGAAAACTTTTACAGCATCTCGCCATCAGTAGCGAAAACTACGATGCCTGTTGGGAAATTCTCAACTATCGGTACAATAACGAAAGGCTTATATTTATATCTTTAATGAATAACCTATTAGGCCTACCCAATACTCAGCAGCGTTCGTTTAGCCATATCAAAAAATTGCACGACGTAACCTTAGAAAGCATATATGCTATACGGAATTTGGGGATAGACATCAGCACCTGGGATCCGATTCTCGTATATTTATTGTCTCAGAAGCTAGACAGTGAAACTTACGACGATTACAACGATTCCCTGAAAAATAAGAAGCAACAACCTGTATTGCAAGATTTTTTGCGATATCTAGAGAGCAAATTCACTGGTTGGGAAACATCTCGTCGCAAGCTAGACCAAGGGACAGCCAAATCTAACAATCAGCAATCATCGAGTCGTTCCCTTCAAAATGCAAACCCAAACCGTTCTAATAATAATTTCGACCGCAGGTTTAACAAACAAGAATCTTATTCCAAAGCCTTACACGTGTCGACGATCAAATGTCAATTTTGCGGTAAACAACATGCCCTGTATAATTGCGAAAATTTTCTACAATTGCAAAACGAAGCTAAATTAAATACTATAGCAAAAATGAAATTATGCAAAAATTGTTTATTCGATCACAATGGCCAGCAGTGCATTTCCACAAGGCGATGTCGCAAATGCGCAGGAAATCACCACTCGGTTTTACATGACGCATGCTTGAAAAATAAGTCACAATCGAATACTGCAGCAACGACATTAAGCGAGTCAAATTTAACTGAGGAAAATGTACCGATAACAGCGCATGTCTCACAAGACGGTCCTGCTACTAACGAGGTCTTGTTAGCCACAGCTTTAGTTAAAGTAGCAGCAATAGATGGATCCTATCACATATTAAGAGCCCTAGTAGATCCAGGATCGCAAGTCTCCGTCATAAAGGAGAGTGCAGCAAAAAAATTAGGCCTACATCGAACAAAATTTAACGGGTTAATCGTTGGTATAGGAGAGAATGAAAACAACTGTAATGGTGTGGTCACACTGAACTGCTTTTCCACATGCAAAGATTTTTCGTTCGTTACGGATGTACTCGTTATGAATAACGTGCTTAGAAATATCCCACTTAAATCCTTGGACGCATCGAAGTGGTCGTATTTGAGCAATCTGATTTTAGCTGATCCTTACTTTGACCGTAGCCGTCCAGTGGACTTACTATTAAGCGCTCAAGTTTACAGTATGATATTATTGGGAGGACTGATAAAAGGAGAAAGCTTGCAACCAGTATTACAAGAAACACAGCTTGGTTGGATTATATTCGGCGGCGGTGAAGTGCCGTCTTATCAATGTAACGTAGTCGTCAACGATACCCAGAACATACAGCGATTCTGGGAGATTGAGGATATTAGCGAAAAATCTAGCTTATCAGCTGAAGATCAGCAATGTGTTGACTTCTATTCAGCAACCACAAAACGTCAAGAGGACGGGCGATACAAAGTAAGATTGCCATTGAAACCGGATATAAATGAAAATTTAGGTTCGTCTAAGGAAATGGCAATAGCACAGTTCCAAACTTTGGAACTAAAATTTAATAAACAGCCAATTTTAGCGGAAAAATATAAAGCGTTCATATATGAATACATAGCCTTAGGACACATGGTGCCGAGTTACAGCAACAATAACAATCGGTTATCATGTTACCTACCGCATCACGCCGTGCAGCGAGCGGAATCCACTACGACAAAGTTACGCGTGGTATTTAACGCGTCAGCAAGGACGTCTAGTGGATATAGCTTGAATGATCTTATGTTTAAAGGTCCTAATTTACAGCAGGATCTTCAGGAATTAGTACTGAAATGGCGTCAGTATCGGTATGCCTTTACATCTGATATTGAAAAAATGTATAGGCAAATCATGGTGTGCGAAGACCAGCAACAATATCAGCAAATTATATGGAGAGATAACCAGGATGAGCAGCTGCAAACATATAAACTCACTACCGTAACGTACGGTACTAAGCCAGGATCTTTCCTAGCTATGATGACTCTTAAGCAGTTGGCTTCAGATGAGCGATCGAACTTCCCGGTGGCTGCTAAGGTCTTAGAAAGCTCATGTTACATGGATGACATACTGCACGGATCTAACACCATTGTAGAAGGACAGCAGGTCATCGAAGATTTGAACAAACTATTAAGAACAGGAGGTTTTACTTTGCAGAAGTGGTGTTCAAACCACCCGGATCTTCTTAAGAATATAGAAAACAACAACAGCCCGGCCGGAGTCACTTTTAACTTCAAATCCGAAAGTACGTCTAAAACATTAGGCCTACATTGGAATTCTAACACCGATAAATTTACTTTTAAATACAACACAGCTAATCTAAACGTCAAAATTACCAAGCGACTACTTTTATCTGAGATAGCTAAAGTATTCGACCCGTTAGGATGGTTGTCACCCGTAACTACGAAATTAAAGCTAATATTTCAGAATCTATGGTTGAACCAAATGACTTGGGATGAAGAAGTTCCGGAAAGCATAAAAAAGGAATGGGTGGCAATAAGTGAAGACATGGCGTATATTAATCAATGTGAAATACCGCGCTGGATAGGATGTCAGCCCAACGAGGTCATTGAACTCCACGGATATTGTGATGCATCCGTCAAAGCTTACGCAGCGGTTATTTATGCATGTCAGCGGAAGAAAAGTGAGCAATCTATAAACCTAGTTGTTGCCAAGGTGCGACTAGCACCTGTATCCAAAAGCATCTCCTTGCCAAGATTAGAGTTGAGTGGAGCTTTATTGTTAGCGAAGTTAATGACTAAGGTCATAAATAGTTTAAGCGGTCAAATTATACGCATTTACGGATGGACGGATTCGATGGTGGTCTTAGGATGGCTACAGGGCGACCCAGGTCGCTGGAAACCGTTCGTTGCAAACAGAACGAAAATTATAACAGAGATAATGAAACCCAGCTGCTGGCGATATGTTACATCTAAGGACAACCCAGCGGACCCAGCTAGCAGGGGAATCTCAGCTTCTCAACTGATAAATCAAACTCTATGGTGGCACGGGCCACCGTCATTAAAATCTTTTCGTGAAATGGATTCCGAGATCACTATTTATACTACTGATCAAGAGACAAAAACAAAGTTTTCTGCAAGCACAGCGAATTCCGTTCAACAAACTGGCGCGGATAGCATTATCGAAAAGCTGTTATTGAAACACAGCTCGTTCCGCAAGGTAACTAACATTTTAGCTTGGTTATTGCGAGCGATTAAAACGATAATATTTACTAAAAACAAAAACAAGTGTCGCCGTCTGCCCGAATTTCTAACCTTATGCGAATTGAAAAGGGCAAATTTACTTATAATAAAGTATGTACAGAGAGCTGAGTTTTCTGAAGAAATCAATGTATTAAGGAATCATAATACACTACGCAGCAAAAGCAATTTATTAAAATTGAACCCGTTCCTTGATCAGGACGGCATTTTACGAGTTGGCGGCCGTTTAAGTAAATCACATATGAGTATGGAAATGAAACATCCTGCGATATTACCTTATCAATCTAGATTAACCACTTTATTAATACAGCAAGCTCATCAATTAACATTTCATGGTGGACCTCGGTTAACTTTATTTTATCTCAGACAGAAATACTGGATAATCGGTGGCGGCAAGGCTGTTAGGAAAAAATTGAGAAACTGTGTTACTTGTAGAAAACACGATCCAAAATTACATACTCAATTAATGGGAGACTTACCTGAAGCTAGAAGCAACCCTGCCCCCCCCTTCTATCACACCGGGGTGGATTACACCGGTTACGTCGAGGTAAAATGCAACAAGGGACGAGGTATTAAGACAACAAAGGGGTACATTGCATTGTTCATTTGTATGGCAACCAAAGCTATACATTTAGAGCTTGTATCCGACCTAAGCAGTTCTGGATTTTTAGCAGCGCTACGTCGAATGGCAGCTAGAAGAGGAGCGCCTCGGCATATTTATAGTGATAATGGGACGAATTTCGTCGGAGCGAATAGAATGTTAGAAGAGAGTTATCACGATTTCAAGAGCTCATACGACTCAAAATTTTTTGCTGAGTTGGCGGAGTTAAACATCGAAGGGCATTTTAATGCCCCATCCTGGCCCAGCGGTGGGGGTTACTGGGAAAGAGCCGTAAGGAGCTTAAAACATCATCTTAAGCGAATTCTTGGAGTCCAGAAGCTAACTTACGAAGAATTCACCACTATTTTAGCACAAGTGGAGGCCTGTCTGAACAGTAGGCCACTATGTGCACTATCCGAAAATATAGAGGACTTGAACGTGCTCACTCCGGCTCATTTTCTGATAGGCAGAAGTGGGACGGATATAATAGATACGGAAAGAGACGCGCGAACTAGATGGTATTCGTCAATGAAATTGGTGAATGATGTATGGAAGAGATGGAGAGCGGAATATTTAACAGAACTCTCAGTAAGATCTAAGTGGCGAAAGGTTGAAAGTAATCTGAACATTGGAGATTTAGTTACTATTCAGGACGACCATCTGCCACCTGGAAAATGGATGATGGGCAGAATAGTAGAGCTACATGAAGGTGAGGACGGCTTGGTGCGTGTTGTAACCTTAAAGACAAAGGGAGGTCTTATCAAGCGGCCAGTGGTCATACTTTCGAAACTTCCTATATCAACTACCTCCGGCAATACGGAAGACAAGCTCAATGATCAACAAAAGCACATAAAAAAAGACCTCAAATCGCAAAAGGCAGCATGTATACAAGGGTCTATGTTTGCATACATTGCAATTTCATTAATATTTTTCATGTCACTATTTACAAATTCTCAAGCAGCGTTCAATATATCAGAATTATCTAGCAACAATTCCTTATATTTTGAACCTATAGATAATATGCAAGTAATACGAGATAAATGGGGTCTAATTGTGTATTATGATATGAAACCCTATTGGGAAGGAAACGAGGCAGCTACAAAGTATTTGCAGTATTTGGAGAGACTCTGCTCATACCTGAACGACCAAAGCCACTGTAGTACTATAATGCTACAATTAAATCACGACTATAGGGAAATACAGCACTACAATAAACTCATGCTTAATCAACACTTTAGTGCTCACAACAGGCAGCGTCGCGGGTTAATCAATGGTGTTGGTTACCTAGCTAACAGTTTGTTCGGGGTATTAGACGAACGATTTGCAGAGCAGTACAGGAAAGATATTCAATTAGTAAAACAAAACGAGCGACATCTTGCTTCTCTGTTGCGAAATCAGACATCTATCATCGAAGCTGAATACAACATATTGAAGAGAACAGAGCAATCGATCCAACTACAGCACAAGATGATAAATAAACATCTGAATCAATTGGATAACGCTTCCATAATTCTCAAGAAAGAAGTGGAAAGTCTTGAGAGAACTCAAGACTTCACGTTGTCCACGATCTCAGCTATCAGTTTAATCCAAAACCTTAAAAGTATCCAAGATACCCTGTTGGATACCATCACCGACATCTACCACGGAAAGTTTGACACTCATCTGCTTGCCCCTGATCAGCTACAGCGTGAGCTAGAATTTATTTCGGGTCAGTTGCCTAAGGACATAGCTTTACCCGTGGATAATATACAGTCCGATCTTCGATATATATATAACATGTTGAAGGTAAAAGCCCGAATGATGGAAGATTACCTCATATTTGAGATTACTTTTCCATTGGCCAGCAGAGACAGCTACAAAATGTACAAGATACTTCCCGTTCCCCGGCAACTTCAAAGTGACATGGTTAGCGTTCTGCCAGTTGCCGAATTTATTGCTATAAACTTGAGAAAAGACGCTTTCTTTACAATATCCTTTCTTGAGCTCCAATTGTGTTTGCATAACGAAAATTCATATCTTTGCCAAATCAATAAACCTATAAATCGTTTAAACATTGAAGAAAAATTCTGCAAAGTGGACAGTAAACTGAAACGATGCATTGTTATTAAATCTACATGTCAAGACACCTGGCAACAATTAAACGTACAATCTAGGTACCTTTATTTTTGTTGTAAGAGTTGCGCCGTGAGAATCATATGTCAAGATCAAGTTTCTTTTAAACATATGACTGGAGCCGGTATCATTGACCTGGACTTTAAATGTGTAATAAAAGGGAAGGATTTCACCTTGTACTCTCATGCTAATTTAGCCAATAGCATTCGAATAAAATCTGACCTTCCAGTCCCACAGATAGATGAACTAAACCACATAGTTAACATCTCAGTAAGCCACTACCCGGACTACACAGACGCATTGAATACCTCATTAGCTGATTTAGAAGAACGAATAACGCAATTGAAATCCGCCAATACTAACACGGATGACACTCTATCTTCCCATGACGTTCATCAATACGTTGTCTGCTACGGATTACTAGCGGTAGCGGCTATTTTAGCAGCATGGTTCCTGTGGAGAAGGAGGCGAGCAGTTTCTTCATTGCATATATCTACAGATGTGCCTAGTGTAGTGTTTTCGCGAAAGCAGAGCACGGCTGATCGTCAGCCTGAAGTGAATATAAGTGAAAATACCCAGCGCAAACGGGATAAAGCCACATCACCCACTATAATTAAAAAATGTCGCTTTATCCCAGAAGAAGTGTAATCTTTTGTATCTCTCGGCCCGGGAGCATGTACGATGCAACCGTACACTGTCTGTCGACTAAGCATTTTTACCTTAGTTGGCAGTAATTTCTTAACAATGAATTTAGTACTCGATTAACGGCCATCGCGTGTGCTCCCTCGCTCCTTTGTAATCATTATTTGGTCCGAGGAATAAATAGATCATTTTAATTCTATAATCTGCCGTATTCTTTACTACCGACTAGCAAACCCTTTACAAAATCTGTTATTTTAATGTTACGGACAGACACTTAAATTTGATTTATCTGTAAGAATCATTATTATTTCCTTTATTAAATTTTAAACACATATAAATTATATTTTTAAATACTGTTTGTTTAACCAAATAAATAAAAATAATCGAAGTTCAGCCGTTTCGTAGTAAGACTAAGCTCTGACCACAACTGAGTTGGGAAAAGACTCGGAGGACGATGAGATAAGAGTGGTCTGTCCACACAACAAAAACAGTAGTCGATGAATTTCTATAAAGAGTAGCAGGTTCAAATAAAATACAAACGCTGGGCATTAGAGTTTATTCGTCAAAACCCATTACAAAACATATAAAACGATTATACTTATCTAGGAATGATTAAGGAATGTATGAAGCACACGGTACATGTTAACATTTTGCCGACGACCCACGTAATAGGACATAAGCCTATTGCCGCCAATCTAGTACTGCCCGTCTGGACATTTAAACTTTTGAACTCACGCAATGCAGTCGCACTTGTACCGCTGCACCACCGAAGCATTACAAGACAATATACAGTACAGCACACTTATATGTTACAGGCCAGCCTGATATACATTTAATAAAAAGTAAAATAAGTTATAAAATTATGCTTATCACTGTCATATGGCCGGTTTCTGTATTGCCAACTAAAGCACAGATAAGCTTCAGTAGGCGTTGATAGAGACTCAACTTTAATTTCTCAAATCAGAAACCGGCTGATTGTTCTTGGAATTGCAAATGCGCCTTTGTTGGACGCATACAAGCGACTTTTTTTAACAGGCTGTTTCGATCTAGCAGTCCCACCATCTCACTTTATACCTACCTACCTATGTCATATGGTTTGTAAGTGCTAGAACTCGTATGGTCGTCCGCTGCCTGTATAATATTGTGTGAACTTCGTGCAAAATATTAATACAATTTGCACGAAACAGTATGCTGTGCGAGCGCCCGCATGAGGCAGCAGACGCTGTAACTTTTTCTTTTTCAGTTTTTCTCATCCTTTGAGTGAAACTTACAGGTAGCGTTGGTAAGCTACTGTAATCGCATACAACCGAATGAGCTGAGCGCTTGTTTGCCACCTTAAAAAAAAAATATTTTAGGACATTCTACACAACGCTATCTAGACCCAAAGTATGCATAGCTTAAGCAGCTTGTGGTGTGGGTTCTAGAATGCGGATAAACATACTTGGATACGAAAATTGATGCGCATTGGCAATTGCAAGAACTATTTTGACCTAAAATTCTACGATCGATGTTCCAATTCTTAATAATATAATTTGCTATAACTAAGTACTAGCTAAGTAAAATATTAAACGGTGTAAAATAGAAAATATTAAACGGTTACGAAACTTTTATTATACAATCTATGAGTTACATTTTAGGCTCTATACAAACGGACTGCAGACACGCAGTTTAAATGCTGACAGTTTGACTGTAATAAAACTGCAAACCAACCGTGAAGCCCAATTGCAGTTCCAACTACAACTGGACGCTAACCGTACATCGTCTGCCATACAATTGCAAATCAACAATGCAGCCCGATTGCAGTTCCAACGCTGACCGCACGCTAACTACTGCATACAACTGCAATCAGGCTGCGTGGATGCTTTCCATTTTTATTACATTGTACTAACTGCAATCAAACTTTAAAGTGCAGTCGAAGAGCAGTTGAAATGCAGTCCGTCTGTCTAGAGTTTAGAGTGTAACACAAGATAACAATAAGATTTAATATAAAAAGCTATCGCATAACATTTACATACATGTGTTTATTTGAAGGGACATTTTAAAATTGTGATTATAGTTCTAAAACATGTTTTAAAATTAAAACCCTTCTTTAATAACTCATAAAGAAAGAAATAGTCTACAAAATTATAGCGGTGACGCGACATACCTGCGCCACCTAGGCTAAGCAAGCGCAAGCGGGCGCCTGTTTCGTCCAAATAATACTGAACTAATTTCGTGCGGATAATTTGCATAAAATCGTGCAAAATCTCCTTACGATTTGCACGAACTGTGGGCGCCCGCATGCGTCATCGCAGGCCCTAAGTAGGCTGTACTACTTCCCGACGTATGTGTACAGACAATGGTAAAAGTTACACAATACAATTGTTACAACAATCTTTACATACGAACGTACACTATGAAATTACTGTATTTAGTGTAATGAGCAACACTGTTTTGAGTGTCGGATCGAATATAATGACACAGTTACTATTTGTTTAACATACAAAGATGTTTCTATGTGAAAACTAATTTTGACTGACCAGATCATATAAAACGAGGCGTACATAACGACAAAGTGAGGTATATTATAATTCTCGAGGGGGCCATCTCGAAACCGGAGATGGCCCAGGGTCAGTCAGAGTGCGAGGGAAATGCCCTATCGAGGGGGCCATCTCGAAACCGGAGATGGCCCAGGGTCAGTCGGGGTGCTAGGGATATGCTCTATGGGCATCCTTACACCCCGGCGTCTGAAAACCCGAGACGGCGTGCGGTTTTAGTCAGTTCAAGCCCGAAATAACCACCCCCGCTAGCCGGCGGGGTGGTATCCAAGGGGACTTCTGCACGAAAAAAAAAGGTACATTATAATTTTACTTTCTTTAAAGCATTTTATTTTCTACTAGCAACCCGCACCCGCTTCACTGGTGTTTATATAGTTTTTTGAACTCTAGCCATATAATATAAATATAGCCTATGTCCATCGGGGATAATGTACCTTTCAAATGGTGAAAGAATTTTCCCAATAAGTGCAGTGGTTCCGAAGAACCATATAAACAAACTTATAAAATTCGACCTTTCTCTTTATAAGTACTATTAATATAGATATTACAAAAGCTACCAATATAGTTGCGTGAGCAATTGTTCCGATTGAGCTCAGTCGCATGTTTTTTTTCAATTTTATATTATTTTCATTTTACGTTGATAGTAACAAGTTAACAGTAACTTGTAGAATATACTGCTTCCGGGCTGTTAGGCCGTATGAAACTTGTGTTCCAAACGTTTCGTCGATCACTGAGGTCGACCGGAAGCAGCATATTCTACATGCAACGCCGGCCGTGAAAGCCTAAAGATTTATATTTCAACGTTTATCTTGACAGTACTATTAATTACTTCAAAGTAGAAACATCTTATATTTTCATATAATGTTTTTTTATACAATACCATAGATCCTTATAAATCTCATAGCATAATCTAACATTACATCTCCGCGAAGGTTACAGAGATGTATAACACCTATTTATACAATTTAAAGCGAGTTATATAATAAGCTTATTATTAATATTACTATACAATGGCATTAAAAATGACTTGAAAATAGACTACCCAAATATGGAATACCTCGGTCAAACAGTTCTACGAAAGTTTTTCAGGCCAAAATTGAATTCTGATGACGTTTCTCAAGAGGTACGGGGATTGAGTAAGGCCGCCTGTCACCCCAGCAGAAGCAGACCCGGGCGGCGAGGCGACTAGCGCCCCCCCCTACCCCCTGTCAAGGGCTAGATGGGAACACCATGGTTCCTGAACCCGAGGCGGCCATCTCGAAACCGGAGTTGACGCAGGGTCACTCGGGGTGCGAGGGAAATGCCTTATGGGGGCCACCTTACACCCAGGGACTTAAAAACACATTCATTAAGGTTACATAATACTGGTATCCGAGGGGATTTCCGCACGTAAAAAAGAAAGGTACGGGGATTGAAAGCGTTAACCGAAGGACGGTGAAAGACAATGGTAGTGATTCTGCTGTTACAAAACTCTCTAAACTACAATAAAAATCGGTAATATTTTATTCTGTCCGATTAAAACGTCATAAAACACAAAGTACCTAATAAGTACATCAAAATTCACATTGAACACTATCTCTTCGAAGTCTAAATAGAATTCGATGCCAAATAGAATGAAGTTTAGAATTTTTAGAGACAGTTTTAGTGAAAGGCACAACAAAAGTGGCACCACATTCGTTCTATCCTAATCAAGGGCTAGGACTGGCGATGCGGACAGTTTTAGGCATTAAGTATAGAGAGTGGCAAATGTCTTGACAATGAAAGCGTTTTTAGATCACTTTGGGGATAGTGCGCCCGTAGTTTGGGGGTAGTGGGGTTTGGGGATAGGACGCGTCAATAACCATCATCATTTATAGAATAAACCAATAACAGGGGCCCGATTCAGTGAAACTACGTTTTCAAAACGCGTGATTTCAATTCAATTAGAAAAAAAAACTAATAAATATTTTAATAATCAGTATGATCTGTCAAAATAAAACCTATCATCACTTTAGTGAGGTTATTAACACAAGCTAGTTAACCTATGCTTACTTTGGGTCTAGAAAGCGCTGTGTAGAATGTCGTAGAATATTTATTATTATTAAACATTTAGAACCACTCATAATTGATGTCGTATTCAATTAGATTTTGAGATTTTAATGTTCATTAGGTAGTTTTGAAATCGTATGGAATCGAGCCCCAGGTTCAAAGTTATTACTTGTGTTGTTGTTTTCGGTTAGTCCGTTAGTGCACATGCGCGTACTTTTGTTCAAGATGTTTGTCGGCACTTATACGAGAGTTTGGTTCGAGCACGTAGTTATTATCAATTTAGTAGAAATTTTAACAAATATAGTTGATGTCTTGATGTGATCATAAAGATAAACTGTTTTGATAACAATCACGACAGTTTTAACTTCATTGAGCAATTATATATATACGGTACATATATAATAAACGAGTATATACTCATATAAATATATAACCTTATACAATATACCTTATATACAAATCTTGCTACATGAAGATGTTATAGCTTCTAATAATATCGTTCCATATTTATATATAAATTCTGTTAACTCTATGCACTATTTATGTCTATAATATAAAATATATTAAGCATTATTATTATAGACTGCGAGTGTGGAGCCCAATCTCAGTCCATGTCGCATTTGCTCTCTTGCCCACTGTGCTCCTCCACCTGTACTACCGAGGACCTGTGTAGGGCAACGGATAGCGCTGTGGCTGTGGCCAAGTTTTGGGCCGACAAAATATAAAAATCAAGCCATCAAGTCTTGTATCTGGCCATTGACTCGAAGAAGAAGAAGAAGAAGCATTATTATATCACAAGCTGTATGTACTTTTTTTGAGATCTTATTTGTACAGTCGTAATATTTTGACTGTAGGGTTTGTGTGTAAACATGGAATAAATAATAATAAAAATATTATATTATAGACAAGCGCCGTTTTGATTCTACGATTATCAAAATAAAAATGTGATTTACTTCAACTGTACAGTTATTTTAAATAAACTGTTCATTTCTTAAGTTTCAAAATAACCGCTACTTTACATTTTCACAATTTCTTACAAATTGTTGACGTTCTTTCAAATTGGCAAACAGCATTTTATAGTATGACTATTATGATGAGTAGTTTGACGAAGCTATAAAATATATATATATATATATTTGGCTATTACGCATATTGTAGCAGTTATCAGCCATCAATTATTCCTTTCTGATAAACAGGTGACATTGATAATTTCTGATATAAATAATGATAAAGGTAAGTATTTAATTATCGTGGTTCAAAAATTCAGTAAGCAGCAGTTCGCAACTAAATTCCTAACAAGAGTAAAATCAGAGAATTTCTCAAATCAATAACTTTTTAAAGAGAAAATATTATGAATATAAATGAGGAACAAAAGCGGACTTATCCATGTAACTATACATGGAGAAGTCCTCAAGACAAGAGGCATCATTTTTATATAATTTAAGTACAAGAAGAAATAGATATAAGACATTGAAAATTAAGAGAGTACATTAGTTGTTTTCGACTCTGAACATAATTTGGAACGACTATTCATTTTAACCACGCATCTCTACAAACGGACAAACCGACTTATTAATAAAAATATTGGATATTATCGACCTACCCATCGATTATAGATACTTCTGCAAAATCACTACTTTATAAGACAGCGATTTGGAGTCTGCCTTTCACAAAAATTGCAGTAATTATTTTCTTTATCTTCCATTATTTTTTTACATGAACATTTAAAGCTTTATTATGTATGGTTAATATTACTGGTAAGTAACCAGGAATCGGTAAACGGAAGGTAGGATGTCCCCCAGCAAGATGGACGGACGACCTGAAAAAGGTAGCTGGGATAGACTGGATACGGGAGGCGGAGGATCGGGTGCTATGGCGTACAATGGTAGCGGCCTATGTCCAGCAGTGGACTGCAATAGGCTAATTGATTGATTGATTGAATATTAGTGACACGGTTCCAAGTCACATGTAACTTTATTCTATGCATAGGTCGTTAGGTATGTATAATCATACAAAATAGCCTAGTACACCAGTGACTGTGAGCACTGGATCATACATACCATACACTACAATTAAACTAAACAACTGGCAAAGAACCAAAAGGAACATTCACTTCCAGAAAAGTCAACTTCAGTTCAATTTCGATTACATTAAAGTCTCAAATAGATTCTTGTTTTTTAAAGAGTACTAGTAACCGAAATTACGTTACCCCCTCCAGCTAGGTACGCGAAATTGCTTGTGTTAGGAGTGGGTTCACGTCGGTAGTGTAATGGCCAGGACTCGATCCCGGGACCTCTCAATCCGTCATCACTAAGCTACCGACGCTTTTATATTTGGTAATTATACAATACTCTGTTGTCTCTGCCTACCACAGAGGGAAGAAGGGAGTATATGTATTTATGCAAGACTAAGCGAGCGATCACCAAAGTATAAAATACTATTATAGTTAAAATTCACAATGCATCTTGTAGTTCCGACTTCAGCCATCTTGATTTAATTCACTGCATTTATTACGAAATTTCGCTCGCCTTTGTAAATTTACTTTTAGTAGCTATAAATGTTTAAGGTAATTCGTGAAAATCAAAATCCGTATAAAGTTGTTCTACACGCCTATACACTTCGTCGCACGATGACAGCATTTGCGGCAAAATGGCTAGTGCAGCCGCCAAGCTATCTTCTGAACCAAATATCTGAAAAAAAGAAATTCAGATTATATTATATATTACTAGCTCATGTCCGCTACTCCGCCTGAGTGTATATCGGTTATCGCGACTCCTGATCAAATATCTGGTTCTAGTACCACCGCCAATTTCTATCACATACGGCAGATTTTAAGTCGGAGTAAGACCTTTCTTATAAAAAAACCCCACATCAACGTCCGTTCAGTAGTTTTTGCGTCCAGGACGAACAAACAGACAAGAATTACAAAAAAAAAATTTTTGTGTTCAGAATCATTAATTCAACATAACCTGTAAGTATTTTTTTTAATATCTCCAATATACAGACACAACTAATTTACCATTTAATAATAGTATGAATGATTTATGACAGAACCCCCTTTTTTATTGAATTTTGCATACAACGTTTTGTGCATATAGTGTGTAGCAGCCTAAGGCCAAAAGTAATAAGGCCTTCAATCTGAAGTCATTCGCCGAGTGTTGTCAATTATTAACACTTAAGAATAGATTCACACAATTGTATTCTGGCGAAGCGATAATTTCAATGAGTTCGCTAAACAAATAATGAAATTCGAAAATTATAAATGTAGTTCTATTTTGGTATTGAGGTTAAAGTCATCATGATCATCTTAGAGTTGTTCCCTGTTGCAGCTGTGGGTTTCACCATGGAGCCCAGGGTCCGCTTACTCGTTCGATTTAGAATATTTTGGCTCTTATGGGAGCGACTGATCTCCCAACCCCGAGAGGACAGCCTGCACCAGAGCCTCATCCGTTAATCAGCCGGTGTGCCAGCTAGCAGGTTGAAATTAAGGTTAAAAGTTTTGCTTTATACGAAACCAGCTGTTCACCCAGGCTTCGCACAAGTGAATTCTGTTTACCACATATTTTATACTCTCAACTGACGTATGTTGACAAATGTTGATACTTTTTTATTATTTTATCAATATTTTTGACACCCTTATAGGTTGAATTTCCCAAAATGTATATCAAGAAACTACTGTCCTCTTCGGTAATCTCAGCTCTGTGTTGACGAGTCAATCACCCGAAAAGGCCTTCCTCTTCATAATATGTATTAGCATACAATAGAAAATATCACGATGAAATAACTTAAAACGAGATAGGATCGTGAATGCAGAAGAAAACTACCTTGATCTCTTCCGAATTTAAAATGGACGTAATCGCAGGTGACATCTAGAATAGAATATAGTTGCTAGCCACGCTCATAAGAATGTATCTACGAGTAGGTATTCTTACCTTTTTCAAAAGATCCGGTCTCGTGGGCAGCGCATGCATTGCCAATGTGGCTGCCTTTCTGATGTACCAGGGGTGGAACTCGGCCAAGGTTTCATTGTACGAGCCCTGGCACGTCGTACACGTGTTCACGGTCTCGTCCCCTTCGCTCAACCGCTTCAGGAATAGGCGAATGAAGTCTGGGGAAAGACAGCTTCTGTTAAACATAGATAGACAGCTTCTGTTAAACACGGATAGACAGCTTCTGTTAAACATGGATAGACAGCTTCTGTTAAACATGGATAGACAGCTTCTGTTAAACATGGATAGACAGCTTCTGTCAAACATGGATAGACAGCTTCTGTTAAACATGGATAGACAGCTTCTGTTAAACATGGATAGACAGCTTCTGTTAAACATGGATAGACAGCTTCTGTTAAACATGGATAGACAGCTTCTGTTAAACAAGGATAGACAGCTTTTGTTAAACATGGATAGACAGCTTCTGTTAAACATGGATATACAGCTTCTGTTAAACAAGGATAGACAGCTTCTGTTAAACAAGGATAGACAGCTTCTGTTAAACAAGGATAAACAGCTTTTGTTAAACATAGATAGACAGCTTCTGTTAAACATGGATAGACAGCTTCTGTTAAACATGGATAGACAGCTTCTGTTAAACATGGATAGACAGCTTCTGTTAAACATGGATAGACAGCTTCTGTTAAACATGGATAGGCAGCTTCTGTTAAACATGGATATACAGCTTCTGTTAAACATGGATAGACAGCTTCTGTTCAACATGGATAGACAGATTCTGTTAAACATGGATAGACAGCTTCTGTTAAACACGGATAGACAGCTTCTGTTCAACATGGATAGACAGCTTCTGTTAAATATGAAAAGACACCTATTAAATCTGGTAACTAGTCCTATTATCCCCATCCGAGCGCCAATTGCACTTTGGTGCCCGGGGTCCATTCTCCCTTCCCCATTTAAGTCTATTCTTTTACGGGAGTGACTGCCATCTCACCCTCCAACCCCGAAAGGAAAACTGATTAACGGACGAGGCTCTGGCAGGGCCTCGTCCGTTAATCAGTAGGTGTACCCAATCTTAATTTTTATATTGCCGGTGATCATGCAGGAGAGTGTCAATTAGTAAAAAAAATTCGTTCCCGCAGGGGGAACGCACAGGTAGATTTCGTGAAGCAATAAATATTATTTTATTAACATGTTTAATTTCTTTTTCTCGAAAACGGTAACTTTTAGCGAAAAACTTTTCAGACATTTATTTTAGACTTAAAAATGGCCTATCAATTAAAAATGTTTCCGACGGCAAGAATGTTCACCGGTTAGAAGTTATGATTTTTTTCCCGAAAAATTTTGGTTTTTCCCCCCTCCTCTTTTAGTTAAAGTTTTAATCTTATAGGTTTATAATTAAAAGGAATTGGTATTCATGTATACTATGGGATACAATTAGAACGGTTCGAATATCTTTCATGGAACGTGAAATTTTGAGGAAAAACTGATTTCACAAAAAGTGAGGCCCTACCGTCCCCTTAGACCGGATTCCACCCGTTCACGAACTTAAACTCAACAAAACAAAACTCAACAAAAAGCGTCGGTAGCTTAGTGGTTAAGGAGTCAACCCTACGATCGAGAGGTCCCGGGTTCGAATCCTGGCCATTACACTACTGACGTGAACCCACTCCTAACACAAGCATTTAGCTTAGCTGGAGGGGTTAGGGGGAATATTAGTAATTTCGGTTACTAATATTCTTTTAAAAAAAAAAAAAAAAAAAAAAAAAAAAAAAAAAAAAAAAAAAAAAAAAACTAAGTTTACACCCACGCAATTTTTGATCGCAGTTTGAAAGCGATCGGGGCAAAAATGCGATCGTGAGAGTGCCGCAAATTTTGGGAAGTGGAACCATACATACATATATATATATTTATAAACTTTTTAACCAGTGGTCATTTCGGACTCAGGGGGTCATAACTTGGGTTGCTTGGTTGGGGACCTCCACGCGGTGCACCCTGGGCAACGGAGACAGCAGCGCCTCTCTCCTAGGGCGGGAGAGACGCTGCCGCCTACGGCCAACTCCGACCGAGGCGAGGACGGCCCTGTTGAGGGCTGTTCGAAGCTTTCCACGTGTCCCTCTGATTAGCAGATGGCACAGTGGAGAGCAAGTAAGGGGGCCATCTCAAAACCGGAGATGGCCCGGGGTCAGTCGGGGTGCGAGGGATATGCTCTATGGGTAACCTTACACCCCGGCGTCTTAAGACCCGAGACGGCGTGCGGTTTTAGTCGGTTCAAGCCCGACATAACCACCCCCGCTGGCGGGCGGGGGGGTATCCGAAGGGAAAATTATGTTTTAATTGTGTTTCTAAAACTGCTACAACATGAAACACCTTGTTTAGTTTTCCTGACAAAACCGCACAATGTAAATTCTCATTCATTCTTATCGTAATAGGTTGTAAATATCCGCTATCGTGGCTAACGAAATGTTTGGCCTTGATGGCAATTTTATGTTGAAAAAAAAAACTCTTTATTCAAACAGCAAATTATATATCTACTTAGTACCTACCCACACTTTCAGATGTTTCGTTATGAGTTCTATGTATACTAGAGAAGCTGTTGAAATTAAAAATTGTGCCACGGTTCCTGGGTGAGGCGAGAATGGAAATGGATGAAAGAGAATGGAATGGAAAAAATCTGTTTAATAGTAGGCGATCGGGGTGGGAGTCCTCTCGCTCGGTAGCATGATTGCGGCAATGGTGAGGAGCGCGAGCGCGTGGGCCGCCGCCACCTCCTTCTGCGAGCATGTAATGCTCGCGAAGGAGATGGCGGAGCGCGCCCGGGAGAGATTTAGAACTCTCCCGGCCCGCCGAGCCCGCAACTTGCTCGCCGCGCGTCGCAGGCGACTCACGCGCCGGAGGTCGCTTAACGACCTCCGTCCTCCATGAGTGCAGGCCTGGGGGTGGCAGGTGAGGCCGCCTGTCACCGCAGCAGAAGTAGGCCGGGACGGTGGGGCGACTAGCGCCCCTACCCCAAACCGGGGCAAGACGGGGACATCGTGGTTCCCAAACCCGAGGGGGCCATCTCGAAACCGGAGATGGCGCAGGGTCAGTCGGGGTGCGAGGGATATGCTCTATGGGCAACCATACACCCCGGCGTCTGTAGACCCGAGACGGCGTGCGGTTTTAGTCGGTTCAAGCCCGACATAACCGCCCCCGCTGGCCGGGGGGGTATCCGAAGGGGTTTCCGCAAAAAAAAAAAGGTAGATATGTATTCGTGAGTTTCATAAGGATAAAACCAATTCATTAGGGTAGAGTTGCGAATCAGATTGACGTGCCAATGGTCTTACTAGCATGGATGCCCAGGACCGTGCGAAGTGAAGGAGTAACAGTCGGGAAGCGGACCCTTGATTCCGAGGTGAGGGCCTCGCATGCCACCGGGACTAACGCGAAGATGTTAAGTTGCGATTCAAATTGTTGTGCCAATGGTGTCACTACCATGGATGCCCACCACCGTGTGAAGTGAAGGAGTAAATGTGGGCAAGCGGACTCCGGACTTCAGGTGAGGGCCTCACATACAACGTCTCGGTCGCACGCGAAGATTATGATGATGCGTTGAGAATCAATTTGCAAACTGCAGCGGTTCTTGATCACGGCTTTAGCATTACGCAACGCTGGGCCCAATTTGCAATTATAAGCCCCATTGGCCCAATTGGCTTGAGAGGTGGCTTGGCTCTTTGTCCTAACAGTTGATACAAGGAGTACTCCCTAGACAACGATGCTTTAGAAAGTACTTGTGTCGCATATACCGAGAGTCAATCCCAGTAATTGAGGTGCACTAATACAGGAACCGGTTGGCGACTCGTCCGACTTGAATTTTCTTCGGTGGATATATACCTGTCTTACAGAAAACCTTTTATAAAGATTTTTTTTTTTATTTTTTTTTTTTTTTTATTTAAATAATTTTTACAAACATATTACACTTATTATATTGTCTTAAAACCTAGAATAGGTTTGTCTAGACAACAGATTCTCGTAAAAGATAACTACATTCTAATTTACAATTAATCTAATATTACCTATACTCAAATTACAATCAATAGATGCTCGCTGCGCACGAATGCTCAATAACAGCTGGTAGGCAGAGGCAGAACCCGAGTCCGTATACCCGGTTCTGAACAACAACAGCAACGAGTAGTTTCTTTAAGCCTAACGCAGCCATTGCAGCGCTCGCGCGCGCGCAATGCATCGATACAGCATGCTCCATTTCATGCATGTTCTAAATAGAATTTATTTAAGCAACATTTTATATTTTTTACAGTAAGATTATTTTTTAATTCTAGTGGTAATTTATTTATTAATGTTGGGAGAATATATTTAGATGTTCTTTTGCCGTAAGTATTGTTAAATCGAGGCACTGACAACATGTTTTTGGAAACACTACGCGTAGTTTTATAGCCAGTTTTAGGAGTTTGAATTTCCGTTCGAAAATATTGTTCAATCAATAGTAATAGTTCAACTTTTTTATGAATAGGTAATATACCACAAAACTTAAACAGCTGAGCGGGATCGTTTGAATACTTATTCTTTATTTTTGGGGGAACTATGAGTTTTAGCAATCTGTACTGAAGGTTGTAAATTTGGTCTAGGTAGGTCTTGTAGGTACGTCCGTAACTACTCAGCCCATAGGATATTATGCTTTCAACCAAGGCTTTATACATTGTCAGTAACACACCATACGGAATTCGTCTCCTAATGCTGTGAAATTTGGCTATAACTGCTCGCAGCTTAGTACAGACTTTATCAATGTGTTTAGCCCAATTAAACCTGTTGTCTATGGTTAACCCTAGGTACGTAAGTTCGTTGACCTGTTCAATTTGTTGGCAGCTAAACTTGTTGCATTTACTACCATCATGCAAGCAATCATGACCATGTGCTATCACATTCATTCCCGTATCATCCTTTCGGATGTTCCGACTAGAGTGAATGTGTATAAATTTTGTTTTTTCCGCATTAAGAACTAGCCCCGCATCATGCGACCACTTGCAAATGGCGGTGAAGTCTGACTGAAGATGTTCTAGTGCGACTGAAACATCTCTATCTGCAGCAACTAGGCAAGTGTCGTCAGCAAATTGGAATACAGTGCAGTGCTTGATGACATTATTCAGGTTATTTACATAACTTAAGTAGTGCACTGGACCAAATACTGATCCTTGTGCTGTTCCTTCAGTAACACTGACCGCTGCGCTGAACTCATCTCCGACCCTAACCCGATAGCAACGATTTCTGAGATAGTCTTTACACCATTCCAAAAGGCAACCACGCACACCACTATTGTCTAGACTCTTTATTAATTCATCGTGACGGAGCGTATCAAACGCCTTGCTATAATCAATAGCTACAATGAATACGTGCTTTTTTTCGTTTAAGTATTTATTAATATCATCCGTAAACCGGGACAAAAGAACTGTAGTGCTTTTTCCTGGTTGAAATCCGTACTGTTGAGGACACAATATCTCATTACTTTTATAGAACTTTTGGACAATCTTACAGACGTACTTCTCAACCACTTTATCTATAACTGGCAGTATTGTTATAGGCCGATACTTAGAATAGTCCTGAGTGGAACCACTTTTGTGTATAGGTCTGACTATACCAGTCTTCAACTCATTCGGATATCGTCCCGTCGCTATGCTCCTGTTTATCAAATGAGTTATTGCACCTACTATTCTATCTGACAGTTTTTTCACATCTACTGATCTGATTCCGTCAAAACCAGGAGCTTTATTAGTGTTAATATTTCTAATTATTTTTAATACTTCTGTGTTCGTAGCTTTCGGAAAAAATATTGATTTATCAACTTTTTTTACATAATCAGATTCGTTCAGTAATTTCGTCATGCACGTGGGTATTATTGACTTAACATTGGCCTGGAATTCACTAGCAAAATTATTAGCTATAGTTTTATTGCTGCTAGGACTAAAAGCTTTCTGCAGAATGACATCAATAGAGTTAGTAATTTTTCCAGCCATATTATTTATAATCTGCCAAAGTTTTTTGGTGTCTGTTTTGTATTTATTTATTTCATTTTTGTAAAATTTATTTCTATTTCTATGGACTAGTTTATTTGTTTTATTTCGTATATTGTTATATTGGATTCTCAGTTCTTTATTACCTAAATCTTTCGTCCACGCTAAAAACAACTTATCTCTTTGGTGACATAGTCGTATAATATTTTTATCAACCCATTTATATACATTCCTTTTGGATGAAGATATATTTTGTTTATACTGTGCCTGCTCATAGATGCTATTAATTGTTGTGCTTATGAATGTATAGATCTCATCCGGACAAGACATATTTTGTGCCGGCGACCAGTCTATTTTATCTAACAAGTTATTTATTTTTTTGTTGTCGTATCTCAAAACATAAATTGGATCAGCCTGTATATGTGCACCGCCGACGAGCGCAAGGGCCGTCATTCTGTGGTCGGCCAGTGTAGTGCCGAGTGCGGCGGTGTACGCGTCTCTCATGCTGGATCGCACGAATATGTGATCAATACAACTTTTAGTTATTTTTGTTTCGTTTTTCAAGTTTAAGACCTCTATTCTAGTATATTCCGAAATCCCGCATGACAGACCGTGCGCACTCATAACATCAACGTATGATTTTTGAATAGCTAGATCGACATTTTTCGCTGGTTTTAAATTAACATTGCAATCACCAAGAAGAACAAGCTCTGTGTTAGTGTAATTACTTAACATTTTATCAATTTCAATAACAAAACATTTTTTATTAGTGTCGGGTGGCCTGTACAATGCACATAGTGTTACTGTGAAAGCCGATACTGTGCAAGAAAGAGTACCTATCAAGCATTCGTAGTGTTTTCCAGTCGTTTTATGCCGAGAAAACTTGTGTTTGTTTTTTACATAGACTAAAATACCGCCTCCTTTTCGGTTTTTTCGCAGTTCCGTGTGCATTGTATAGCCCCTTATATTATAAAGAGACTGAATACTATCAGAAATGTTAGGTTCCGTTATAACAAGGACATCAATAGAACAGTTTGAGGTAGATAGTAAATGTTCAATTTTACAAAAAATTTTAAACATAGACCTCGCATTGACGTGAACAATCATTAAGTTATTGGGGTTTCTAGGTATAGACTGATAGAACGTAAAATAATCTGGACAATCATTTAGTTCTTTTATATTATTATAGTTAAATGAATCCATTCAGATGGAGATAAAATATTTTAGTGGAATAAAATTACTATAGGGTAGTTAGTTAGGCTTGCGTGATTTTGTTGGACATTAGAGACTGGATATCACTTTTAGCCCTAATCTTTAGTACCTTCGCCTTTTCATTTTTTCGAACGAGTACCCTGCCCTCTCTAAACCATATGAATTTGTAGGTATTTTTTAGGTCTTGTTTTGCTTGCCATAGTAAGTTCTTGAAGAAAGGGGTTATCGCTTCACGAACGTAGATTTTTTCCGTGGCCGCCGGCATCGTCAGGTCTGGTATCACATCACGTGCCAGTATGATGTTATCTCGAACCGCAGATAAGAGTGATTGGCGAGTTACTTCGCTGCGTAACTTTACAAGAACCGCGCCAGGCCCGGTTTTCCGTGGTGGCAGCCGTTTAGTGGCAATGATGTCGTCTTTGAACGCATTCAGTTTCAACATCACATTTTCGACTGCTTTCGGTAGATCGATCGAATTTGTTTCTGGGATTCCTGATATTTCGACATAGTCCGCGAGAAGCAGCTGCTCCATTTCGTGGTATTTTTGTTCCAGTGCATCGGTTTTAAGTTCTAAGAATTTATTTCTATTTTCGAGATGTGTCTGCCTCTTCTCCATATCCTTTATTCTGCCTGTCAATGCTTCAACGGATTCGCTGAGCTCATCCACTTTCTCGCTACAGAATTGTACCGAAGACGTGACGGTTCGCATCTCCCGCACGACAATATTTCCTACCTCCTTCCTCAATTGGTCTAGCAGCTTCCTCACATCGGCACCTCCTACGGACGGGATTATTTCCTCATCAACCTCCTCTTCAAAGTTGGCTAGTGTTACAAACGACTTACTGCGCGATGAGTTGTGGTTGCATCCATTACAGGTCCACTCAAGATTTTCAGCGGCTTTAAGTGCTGAAAGTTGTTTGGAGCTGAGGCCTGTACATGCTGCGGTGGCATGCACTACCTTTTGACATCTACTGCATTCCAACACAGGATTCTTTTTTGGTATCACTTTATCACAACAATGACATTTTGCCATAATGAGGGTAGTTATTGGACAATTTAATTGAACGCCGAACGTAACGTAATGTTTACTCAAGGACGTCAAAAACGAGACTGAACTTATGAATGTTTATGTAGGTTTTTCGATGTTAAGTATATAGTAATTTCCTGTGGGCCTACCATGACGTGCTTATTAGCGATCGTGTTTCCGGCCGCGATCCCGTTGGAGAGGGCTGGAGCTGTATAGGGTATATAACTCTATCTCTCTCCCTCTGGATCGCAGCCGCGCTGTGCAGCGAGAAAAGTACCATTCGGTCACTGCCTACTTGCCTACCTTTTCGTAATTAGGTCGGTAGAAATACATGATATACGAAATGTAGTCATTATTCAAAGATATGAGATAAGAACTAGAAACACAATGCGACAATGTGACGATATAAAATGTGTGAATGACCTTTCACAAACAAACGCGTCAATTATTAATATTACCTTACACTTCTGAAGTGGTAAAAATAGTTAAAGCTGCATATTATGTCTTATGGTTGTAGCCAGGCCCCTATAATTTTTCTGTACTTCTTCGTCAGGTAGGTATTTCTTCATCTGTCATAAGGTGCCTAATTATTGGCCGTGCCTAACCAGTCCACAGTCACTCTTTCATACCACTCATTTCATGGATAACGATCAAGGAATCCAGGTGAATAATAATTCTTGCAAATATCTTTTGTGATATCACATCTCATATCAGTCTGTATAAGCGCCAAGAAGCAAGAAAATTTAGCCGAACACAGGCTCAGAAATCGAACCATAAAGATTTCTGAGGCATTAAAAGATAGGTGCGAGGGATATGCTCTATGGGCAACCTTACACCCCGACGTCTTAAGACCCGAGACGGCGTGCGGTTAAAGTCGGTTCAAGCCCCGACATAACCGCCCCCGCTGGCCGGCCAAAAAGGGCACCTTCGTCAGAATCGGGTCTATTGGTCAACAAGCTCGGCCAGCAGGCAGGTGATGTTGGCTTCCACCCTTGATACGAGGGTCAAACTGAAAGTTCTTAGAACTGGCCACTTATAAACAATATAATAAAAAAATAATTCTAAAATTTGAAAATAGAACTCTTTGCCAATATTACTGAGTATATATTTCATTCATTTATCATTTGTTTTACGATTTGGCGGCAAATTGAAAATTGTCTGTGTCACGTTAACATGAATTTAACACGAGAAAATTTTCGTGCAATGATTTTTTATGACTTTCGATGTCATTTAAGTCAACAAGAAAGTTATGATAGACTACGATTGGCCTTTCACGATGAAGCCCCATCTCGTGCGACTGTTTACAACTGGTTTAATGAGTTTAAACGTGGTCGCACTAATCTCACTGATGATTTACGTGAGGGACGGCCTTCTACGGCGACGACTGAAAATGACATCTGTGTTGTGCGGCGTATGATAGAGACTGACAAAAGAGTGACCTATCAGCAGATTCGGAGAAGCTTAGGCATCGGTATGAGTCAAGTGCACAAAATCCTCCACGAACATTTAGCGGTCAGGAAGCTTTGCGCCCGGTGGATACCTCATAATTTGACTGAGGCTCAAAAACTCCATCCTGTGGATTGGTGCCGTAAAATGATTGAAAGATTTAACGGAGGTGACTCTAATGCTGTGTTTGACATACTAACAGGTGACGAAAGCTGGATTTACTGTTATGATCCTGAAACCAAAAGACAATCTGCTCAGTGGGTGTTTCCTTTCGAGGAGTTGCCAACTAAAGTGAAGAGAGATCGAAGTGCGGGAAAAAAAATGGTGGCCTCGTTCTTTGGAAGGATAGGTCATTTCGTAACAATTGTGTTAGAGGATTAAAAAACAGTTTCTGCAGAATGGTACACTACCAATTGTTTGCCACTTATCTTGGAAAAAATTCGAGAGAAACAACCTCGCAGTAGGATCCTCCTTCACCACGACAACGCCTCGTCGCACACCGCCAAGCGAACGATCGACTATTTGGCGACATCAAACGTTGAATTACTGGGTCACCCGCCGTATAGCCCCGACCTCGCGCCTTGTGATTTTTATTTATTTCCAAAAATTAAAGAAAAACTTAAAGGAAAGCGGTTTATGAATGCTGAAGAAGCGGTGGCTGCGTATCGCGATGCCATTGAAGAGACCCCTAAGGACGAGTGGGCAAAGTGCTTTTCCCAGTGGTTCCATCGCATGCAGCGGTGTATTGACGTGAATGGACAATATTTTGAAAAGATATAATAAAACTAATAACTGGCTAATGTAATCAGTTTTTTATTTTCTAAGAACTTTCAGTTTGACTCTCGTATAATCCGAGAATATTATGCTGACATGAAATTTCATCTATTCCGTTTTTCCAGATTGTTATTACCTAGTATTTTAAAGCAAGTTTATATTTTTACTATTACTATTTGAAAATAAATATAATAAAAGTAGGAACATACCTAATCCTCTATGCAAACGCAGCATTGTTCTCGAGCCAGACACGAAGCCATTTTGGTCGCACAAATTGGTCTCCTTTTCATATTTCATCATTTTCTTGAATGAATTATAGTAAACCGCTTTCTCTGACTCTCTATGCTTCTCCATAACTTTAATTTTACTCTTCACATCGCTACTGACGAAGGAGAATACTGATCCTATGAGGTTGAGGAACCTAAAAATAAATATCAGTTGTAAATAATTTTTCATGGGTAGATAGCCGAGTGGAAAGTAGCTTATTTCATCCCTAGGTTGGCAAGTATCTTTTATAATTTTTCGTTTTGCCATGGTGTCCACGATAATCAAGTTGCAAAGACAAAGTTTATAAATGGCTACTACAGCTGGATTATGACAAAACAGAACAGATTTTGGTATCTGTACAGTGATATGCATTGTTAGATGCATGTTATTGTATTGCATGTTGTTCTCACATACACACATAATTTATGCTCATACACACTGCCTGTTTCACTCACACACAAATTCACGACATACACACAAACACACCCTCATCTTCACAAACTCTCACTCACCTTAACCCTTACATTACACACACACACACACACTGTATTATTGTGACGAATTTTCCGTTTCTTTTTATTTTTTATTTTCTATTTCATATTATTTTCATGTCTTCATCACCTTTTGTAAATTAAAGGATGATTGTATAACATATATTATCATAATATTATTAATTGTCGAGTGGAACGAAAGAGACTAGATCCCACGACACAGGGAATTCTAGTGTGGGATCTAGGAAGCCATTGTGTTTTTATACATTTTTTGAGACAATAAATATTATTATTATTTTTATTAAGTTGCGTCATAATGCCTTGATATCATGACGCTTTTTTAGGGTTCCGTTGCCAAATGGCAAAAACCCTTATAGATTCGTCATGTCTGTCTGTCTGTCCGTCCATATGTCACAGCCACTTTTTTCCGAAACTATAAGAAATATGCTGTTGAAACTTGGTAAGTAGATGTATTCTGTGAACCGCATTAAGATTTTCACACAAAAATAGAAACAAAAACAATAAATTTTAGGGGTCCCCATACATAGAACTGAAACTCAGCATTTTTTTTTTCATCAAACCCATACGTGTGTGGTATCTATAGATAGGTCTTCAAAAATGATATTGAGGTTTCTAATAGTAGTAAGTAAGTAGTTTTTTTTTAAAACCTCTTAAATCGTAAACCACAATTTACCTTTCATTCAATCAACTCAGATATAAAAATTAAAAAAAAAACATTATTATGTTACTTGCTGCTACGGAACCCATAATGGGCAAGTCCGACTCGCACTTGCCCGCTTTTTTTACATGGCCGCCTAGATGCGCATCTCGTGACCAACTCGATTACAATGTGACCAATAGATTCGATTTTCAAAACTTTTCTAATGTGAGTGTGTAAGTAAAGGAAGGAGTAGGTATGGAAGTAAATTATAACATTTTCAAAATTAAAAAAAAAAACAATGACAGTTTGCTTTGGAAAATTGTGTTAATAGTGGTTAAAAATGGTTTCGGAAAGTGATTCCAGTGAGATTGATTTTAATTTCCTCACATAGTCGAAATGAAAAGTAAAGTGCTTAGCTCGGGTGAATGTCACCCATTTCACCCTCGAACTATTGGCGCTCTCACTACGTTCGAGCGCCAGAAATATCTCGGGTGAAATGGGTGACTTTCAACCCTTGTCTAACAATCAATTATTGTTACCAGTTTTTACTAGGAGTCATCATCATTCTCCTAGCCTTGACGAGTTCTGGTCGGGGTTTTCAGTATAGCTACGAAATGGCAGGTCTTCGCTATTTTCTGGGAAGCAACTGCTGGTCCCAAAACACCCTTTACAGGATACTATATTATACCCATATATTTCAAGAAAAGGCCATTCGCTTCTCGAATGCAACCTCGTACTATTGCTAATGTCTAGCAATAAGGAAAAGTCTGCCTATTCGTAATCACCTACCTACAATATCCATCACCTTTGATTGCTGATAATTTGCCTTGAATTAAAACAAATCTCTCTATGAGGGTTCCAGTGCATGTGTCGGGATAAACGGAGCTTGCACAGACTGGTTTAACATCGAGAAAGGTGTTAGACAGGGATGTGTGGCATCCCCGGGACTGTTTAACTTATTTATAAACGATTGCTTGAAAGAACTGAAAGAGAGTGTGTATGGATTAAGAATGAATGACTTGATCGTCAAATGCCTCCTGTACGCTGATGATCAAGTAATACTGGCATCATCGGAACAGGAGTTGCAGGCGATGGTTAATATTATGCATGGGGCCTTAACAAACAAAGGAATGAAAGTAAATGTAAGTAAGACGAAAGTGTTGATTTTGGAAAAAGAAGAAAACATGAACAAATTGTAGAATTGAAGGATTGAAGGAGAAACAGTAGTAAAAGTGAAAGATTTTGTAAACTTGGGTTCAAAGTTTACGTGGGATGGAAAGTATGACTGTGATATTGAGCGAAGAGTTTTGGCTGGAAATCAAGTGAAGGGAACCCTGCATAACTTTATGAGCAGCCAGAAAGTATCTAAAGAGGCACGACTGGCTGTACACAGAGGAGTATTTGTCCCCACACTTATGTATGCTAGTGAATATTGGGTGTGGCAGAAGGAACATGAAAGTAAGCTGAATGTTGTTGAAATGAGAAGTATAGCTGGAGTGACCCTGATGGACGGAGTGAGGAACAGCGTGATAAGGGAAGGTTGTGGTATGGCAGAAGATGTAATGACCAAGATGGAGAAAGAAATGTTTAGTTGGTTCGGTCATGTAGAGAGGATGGATGAAAGGAGATTAACGAAACAGATTAATGAGGCGAGTGCTACTGGGCAACCCGGTAATTTTTTATTTTTTTTTATGCCAATCAGATCGAGGACGTTTTGACGGCCAGGTCATAATTACCCGACTAAAACCCATAGAGCATATCCCTTGCACCCCGACTGGCCCGGTGCCATCTGCGGTTTCGAGATGGCCCCCTCGGGTTTGGGAACCACGGTGTCCCCGTCTTGCCCCGGTTTGGGGGAGGGGCGCTAGTCGCCCCACCGTCCCGGCCTGATTCTGCTGGGGTGACAGGCAGCCTCACCTGCATCCCCCAGGCCTGCGCTCATGTAGGTAGTACACGTAACCGGCGTGCATGTATGAAAACAATTATGAAAATGGAAGAAGCGAAAGGCGTATGCCAAGGGATTTTGTAGCGAGATGCCTACTATCGGCCTTGGTTGACTGTTTTACGTTTTCACACAATTAGTAGCATAACGGCTGCTTCAGAAAACCTCCAAACACGTAGTCGCACTATGCCTACTTTTTCGTTTTTGTAACTGTCATATCGCAGCTTGCTGTACTTTGTGAAATATAGTTTCGGGAATATTAAGATGCTTAATTTAATACAGTCGTGTTAAAAAGTCTTAAAAATAAGCACCTACTACCTACTTAATAATGTCGTGATTAATTTGCCAAGGTCGTAGCAAGTGGAAAGATGTTGTCTCTGCCTACCCTAATGGGTAAGAGGCGTGATTATATATATGTATGTAAAACCAGGTAAAAAGTATGTCTGCATTGATTATTCGTACTTCGTATTGCATTAGACAGTATGAACTTGTATTATAACATGGTCGCATGATAAAATCAATACGTAGATATGAGATTGTTAGTGATAAGAATAAACAGTTTCCAATAAAAATTCGCGATAAAGTTGCCAACAGGGGGCTAAGTACGATGCGCTTACAGCAATTATTCAGTTCAATTCAGAAGCGCTGAGGGAGCGAGAAGGAATTATAACCGTATATAGGTCCATCTCTCTTCCTCTGTTCTGCCCCCAAAACTGAATTAAAAGCGCGTCATGGTTAGCCCACTGAAGGCAAGTACCTATGTGAGTTTATGGATATTTTGATATGAATATATTGTCTATTAAAAATGGCTATGTCGTAAGTATGCAGTCCCCAGCAGAAGCAGGCCGGGACGGTGGGGCGACTAGCGCCCCTACCCCAAACCGGGGCAAGACGGGGACACCGTGGTTCCCAAACCCGAGGGGGCCATCTCGAAACCAGAGATGGCCCAGGGTCAGTCGGGGTGCGAGGGATATGCTCTATGGGCTACCTTACACCCCGGCATCTGTAGACCCGAGACGGCGTGAAAAGGTATGCAGAGGTGGTGGGTACGATGGGTATATCAGCTAATCCTTCTACAGCCTACTTAAGGACGTCCGCTGCCCTGTGGGTGTGCACGCATGCCTGATTAATGAAATAATATGGAGCTAATTTCGTGCAAATAATTTACACAAAAGTCGTGAAACAAATACATACGATTTACACGACACGACGTTTGCGCGCTCGCATGGGTGGCACGCAAAACGCAGCGGACGGCCTAGAGTCTTTGGATTGCAAAGAACTTTAGTAAGCTCCTTTCTTGAACGAATATCCAAAGCGGGATTGTTACCATCCTACAAAATCTGGTTAGGTAGAGGAGATGGCCCAGGGTCAGTCGGGGTGCGAGGGATATGCTCTATTGGGCAACCTTACACCCCGGCGTCTGAAGACCCGAGACGGCGTGCGGTTTTGGTCGGTTCAAGCCCGACATAACCGCCCCCGCTGGCCGAAGGGATTACCGCACGAAAAAAAAAAAAAAAGTAGAGGGCAGCAGACAATGCTAATTAACGTGTCGCAAGGAATACTCCCTAAGGCTACTTCTGGCGCCCGATTCAATAAAATTATGAAAATGCGTGATTACATAAAAAAAATAGAAAAAAGGATTTTTTGAATATCATCATATCCCTATTATATAATAAAGTTTATAACAAATGTGGTATGAATAATGATTTTCAGACTATTTTAGGAGACGAAAGGGAGGACCTTTACAGCAAAGGTACTTATTACCGTGCATATCCCTATGCTCTATGGGCAACTGTGACTTCAGATGAAGGTTCCTCTATCGATTATTTGATCTATGTCTGATATTATCAAATGGATCAATATTTAATAAAGATGCCATATGGTTGCTTTATTGAATACCAGAGCATTTATACAAATAAATTAAATTGTAGTGTCTGTTTGTAACTGAATGTATATTTGCAGCAAAAAAAAAACATTTTTTAAACTTTTATCTGTCAATCTGTCTATTTAAATTAGGTAATCTCTAGAATAGCTGGGCCGATTTTGACTGGACTTTCAGTGGTGGATATCTAATATTACAAGGAGTAACATAGGCTACTCTAGATTCTAGAAAAAAAAGTAGGCTGTCACGCAAAAAAAAATTATACCCAGATCTAAGTCCTCTACGGGCGAAGTTGCAGGTACAGCTAGTATTTAATAAAGCTGCCATATGGGTATTTTATCAAATATCAGAGCATTTATTATGAAACACATGTTGGTGATTAGAAAAACCTGGATGGTTTGTCCGTATGCTCTACTTTAAATTAGAACAACAGCAGATTGCATCAATGGATTGTGAAGTTCGACAGTGCAAAACTTGGATTGTACCACAACCATTCCATAAACAGTACTATTTTTGTAAGTATATAAGTATGTTTATCCGGACTCTGGAACCCATAACACAAGCTAGTTAAACTATGCTTACTTTGGGTCTAGAAAGCGCTGTGTAGAATGTCGTAGAATATTTATTTATTTATTTATTATTGCCAGATTCTTGAGTATGAAAAAAAAATTTTTGCAGGCCAAAAGTTTTTATGAGGTAGACCTAAAAAATTGAAGGGGTTCAAATAGGGCATGAAAGTTTGTATGAAAGTTAGTCATTTTCAAAGATTTTGCCATTTAACTTTGTATATATACACTTGACAATAAATAAATATGCTATAGGGCTATAGCGTTTTTAAAATATCGACCTGGGTCCACGCGCGATAACAGACGTCCACGCGGGAGGAGCCGCGGGCTGCAACTAGTATAATATATTTGAATGATGATAGTGCTTCAATTAAAATTTTAAAGGCCATAGAATATTCCTATAGATCCTATGACACTATATTTATAATTCACAGAGTACTAAACATTTAAATAATTGAAACATTTAAATCTCAAAATAAATACTTGAGCCTCTTGAACGATAGGCATAACAAAAGTTTATTTTACCAATAAAAAGGATAGTATTGAACACGTCAGCAAAAGATATTGAGAATTCTAATCGTCACCTTACACTAGCACTGATCTTTCATTAATCTTATCAGTCAATAATAATTAAATCCATATGAAAAAACTCACTTTACTAGTTCATTGTACCCATCAATATAGGCTTCTATCACAACATCATCTTCTTCTTTTAGGCTCCGTTGAAAGCACTGATTAACATGGTGTAAGTCCAAAGTGTTTTCGTGCGACATTTCTTTCAAGACAATACAAAAAATAATATTGAAATTCACTACAATATGCAAACTACAAAATAGACAACTGAAAGTGAAGTTTATTTGGTGATTTGACGTTGATTGACCGATTTACTTATTGACATTTGCTCTGAAATTGTAAAACTAATGTTGCCAACAGATTTAATAAAAACGCGTCGAACCAGTCGATCAAAATAAGACAGTATCACATTTTACATTACATTAATTACGTATAGTTTAAAGCCCAAAGACTTAATGTCTCGAGCATTGCCAACACCGAATCAACTGATAGCTGGCTGCTTGGCTGGTGCCTCTCCTTTCCTCTCTATCGCTATCGGCGACAAATGCGCCGATGCTGTATGCGAATCGGACTGGCAAGGACAAGATTCAAGTAGCTATTCTTGGAATGGTGAAAAGTAGCATTGAAAATGAATCTAATTGCGTTTTATTAATGCAACAGATATGGAACAAGTCAAATTTATCTAACAACGTTTAGAACTGTCACTTAGATGTCATTGAATCTCAAGGTCACGTGAGTGAATTCTGCTGTCAGTTTTGTCCTCATTCAACATTTTTAGAGAGAGATAGTAAAAAAAATATTTACACTTCGTTTTCAACTTAAATTGCTGACGATAACAAATAAAATGTTTTGCTATTAGTGCATAATGTACTAGGAGATTACATATGCATCCGGTGAATACGTTTTATCATTCCATCAATTTATCCGGTAAGTATTTTTCTTCCCACTCTCGAAAATATGACAAGTTTCTTAATTTATTTTTAGTCACGACTTCGAGTGGTGCGGGTACAATAATACATGTGTACTCAGAAAGTCGTCGGACTAGTGGCTTTTACTTGTTATTCACTTTAAAGTGCATTTTTAAGGCATTTTATTCGATGTGCGTTTGTTTGTTTACGCTAGGGACTTCCCGTGTGACTAATTTCTATATAGAAGGTTAGTTTTGGTTATTTTATCTTCTATCTACATGATTAATAAAAAATAGGACTTATTAAGTTATGTTATTTCTGCTAGTGCCTATGTAATTGTTGATGTGTATAGGGATTTTTAACAAAGTACCACTTTGACAAGATTTCTAAAAAAATTGGGAAATTTCACAATGCTATATAGTATACTATTTTAATGAATTACACACTGCTGAAATACCGAAATATTTATTGCATACATATTGTAAGTTTTCAAATTCAATGATGCTTATTTATTAGTCTATGGACATTTAGAATATTTTGCAAGGAAAATTTCAATGGAATATTGTAACTTGGTTGGTGTGTTTGTAATGGGCCTAAACTTTCTGCCTTTCCAATAATGCTCTCTATGTGTGCCTCATTTATCTAATGGCTAAAGTTTTCAATATATGGTACATTCTTGAGTTTAATTCCACATTGGACAGTGTCATTCTGCATACTTTGTATGATATGCAAAATATAGCTAGCGAAATATAGGTGTGAAATATGTTTGCTTATTTCCTCACATTTGTTAACGCTTTGAGGGATGTACAGTTGTGAATATATAATACAGAAATAATAAGTTGAAGAAGCAATTAATTTTATTATGCTTATGTTGTAGTGTTGCATAAGTATTGAGTGCCTGGATTTCAAGTATTTTTATGTGTATCTAGTGTGATTTGAGTGCCTTTGCGAATGACATCCAGGTAGCAGCACACTGGGAAAACAAAATTTGAGAGCCACCGATATGATAGAAGAAGAATCTCTGTACATAAAATGACCACATTAAGATTTTATTGCTATCATATAATCGGAAAAGAAAAGTAATTTCATTACCTATTCATATATTGAAATGTAAAATAATACAGGTTACTGATCATAGACTATCAAGTAATTTTTGTTTCCATCATGCAAGCAGTGGCCATAGCCTGCAACACCGAAGGTGTCTCATGTGCATTGCTGACCTTATAGGAATGTTATTGTACTTTTAAATTTTTTAAGCATTGACATTTTGCTATAGCCGTTTTAACGGTCTACACAGAAAAAATATTTTTGGCTTTGACTCTGTTAGCAAATTCTAATATCAATCGACTCAGCTCACTATGCAAGCTAAACCGCAGATTAATGCGAGTATAATAATATAATCATGGAACTTTATCTCATAGTCTTATCTGCTCAAAAAATTGATAGCAAAAAGTATCACCTTTAATTTTTTCTGGCCTCTTACTGGTTACATAATCTCATTCAATTAATCAATTTGAAACAGAAATCAATATGTGCATAACATTTTTGGCTTATTTACAAAATAGAATGTTATGCATACATACAGGCTTTCTCTACATGGGTTAGGCAGAGACAACAGCCCACCATCTGCTTCTATCCTCACCAGTCTTTACACTGCACGATTTTTGTCTACTGTCATTAAGCCTTTCATACAACCTCGCTTTTCAAGTGCTTTTGAACTACCTCTTTTTAGAATGCTTTTGAAACTTTCTGAAATTATATGAGCTTAATATTGATATAGCATTTAAAGGCACGGAAAATTAGTATATGTTGTAATCTAAGTATTTCTATATCATCTCTTTTTAAATCCAAGCGTCAATCCCGTTTGCACACAAATTCTCCCACTCCTCTCTTCCATAATGTGGTTTATTTTGACTTTTACGGGAACAACTACCACCTGGCCTTCGTCAGAGCCTCGTTCGTCAATCAGTTGGTGACTAGCTTGCATATACGGTTGGCTTGGGGTCTGAAGATCTCCGTGGGGCTCCATACACCCGAGTGTGCGCTTTGTGTTTACACACAATAATTTGTAAAACCTTCTTCAAGTAATGACATAACTATAGTTATTGAATTTCTGTTTGGACGTAATAAGTACCCCTCGTGCTAGTCTTATACAACGAAAAGACCAACCAGTGTGGGAATACATAAATCGTCATTCAGGGAAGCGTCTGAAAGACGTTTTACGCATGTATTGAAAAAGTTTGTACACAAGTAAGTAATACAACAATATTTCTATAGTACGGCCGTAAGCATCTGAGTCGTCCAGTGGGAGCGAGATAGACAGTAAAAAGATGTCTTAGGATAATACTCGTATTATATATATTGGTCTATGATAATATTTTATTTAAATTCAACGATGATAAGCTATCGGGGTTAATATAGATTATGACTGCAGCTCCTGGGAGTTAAAGGGTGTGTTATCATATTATGCTACCCTAATCCGGCCACGCTTTTGCGGTGACTTATTCTGATATAGGAACTATTTTCCATTCCTGTTTGAACTTCAAGATACAACGTATAGAATAATAATGTCTTTATTTAGTTCACAAGCATACATTTTCAAAGTTGTGAGAATGCCCCAGTAAGTTATTTTTATACTTGTGTTACGTAACGTATGTATAAACACTCTTGGTTTTAAAGATGCAACAACCTGTCAAAGTTGTGCGTGCCTCGGAAAGCACGTTAAGCCGTCGGTCTCGGTTGCCATACGAACATCTATGGCAGTCGTTACGGGTAGTTGGAGCCCTAAAAAGTTCAACAACTGGTTTAATTACAGAACTTTGATATCGCCAGTGGGTTGTGGAAGTCAGATGGCAGTCGGTTTACGGAAAATATCGTAATTAGACCGAAAAAGCCAACCTTAAGTTGGGAAAAGGCTCGGAGGATGAATCTGTCAAAGTTTCAACGCAATCTATTGACTACTTTGCGAGTTTTGAGAACACAAACGTGACATTTGCAAATCATAAACTGAAAGAAAATTAATGGGTGCCGCCTACTATCAAACTCGATTCGGTCTTTTTAGGGCAGTCAGGTTTTTTAATTAATAATTTTATATATGTACATATACCTTTTTTTATTCGTGCGGAAATCCCCTCGGATTCCCCCCTGCCGTCCAGTAGGGCGGTTATGTTGGGTTTGAACTGACTAAAACTGCACGCCGTCTCGGGTCTTCAGACGCCGGGGTGTAAGGTTGCCCATAGAGCATATCCCTCGCACCACGACAGACCCTGGGAATATATTTACATGTACCTATAATGTATTTATTTTTAGTTTTTTTTTTGCAGATAAATGTAAAATAATGACAACAATACAAAACGGGGACGACGATTCTTTCATAATCCTGGGGACCTCGCCAGGAACTAGTTTGGACATGAAATACAGTGGAATGGAGAATGGTGATATAGCACTCGACAAGGACCAGATGGACGAGGCCATGAAGGACCTTCCTGTTGAGGCCAACATGGCATTTAAGGCGCATTTTAAGCTTGGAGCTTCAGATGTAAGTATCCTTTTAATTCGCGAAATGCACGAAAGAAAAGGTAAGATAGGAGTGCTGATCTCCTGTAAGGCCTTACCTTTGGGGCCCAAGCGAATCTCACTTGCTAGTTGGTACACCTGCTAAACAGTGGACGAGGTTCTATCGCAGGCTTTCGTCTTGGGGTCGGGAAGTCAGACGGCAGTCGCTCGCGGAAAAGCCGACATGCCAATTAATAACAATAAGCGGACCCCGAACTCCAAACTATGAGTCTGGGATTTAAATAAACCTAAAGTATTCTGTAAAGCTGCATCCTGAAAAAAAAATGGCAACACCTATGTTTTTTCTTGGGGAAGGTATTGCTGCTTCCATTAATATTCTGCCGATTCGGAAGTGTCCCACGTTTTCGAATTATTTTTTTCTCTTCTAGTCACTCTTAGCAGAGAGCACTGTGGAGGCACAATGGGAATTCATAATGGCAACCCATTCCCCTCTCGCATGCGACAGGTGAATGGGTTGCTTTTTGAATTTCTACGGTGATAGACATGGATGCTGATAACTCCATCCCAAATTTTGCAATTTTTTGGCGGTTTATGCGGTTTTATTAGGTCGGAGGTGGGAGACACCGTCTAGATTTAGTCGATTCTACGCCGGTTCTTTTTAACCCATCTTGTAGGCGGCTCTTCTATTGACGGCATAAGGTAACGTACCTTTTACCATATATAGAAGTAACAGAACTAATAAAAATAGGAACCTACCTTTAGGTCTTATTATTGGTTCTTGGAAAATGCCTCATTAACCTACATAGAAATAATCAGGCTAGGCGCACTTTCCACTTTAGGTATAGGCACCGGTTCAAGCCCGACATAACCGCCCCCGCTGGGTGGCGGGGGGGTATCCGAAGGGAATACCGCACGAAAAAAGAAAAGGTATAGGCACCTACCAAATTCTATTCTACCTTTTTATGATCACTTTGACATACTGCTTTATTACATGCACAATTACCAACCGATAAGAAAATAATTACGTACGTATTCCTACTGCCAAAACTACTAAAATCTTCTATTATCTCACTATTGATAAACGAAAAAATAATATTCCGTGGCGTAGCCAAAAATAAAACAATTCCGTACTTATCATTTCTGATAATTCTACTATTAGAATTATAGTTATATACAAATTTATCAGAATTCGTAGGTACATATACCAGGGGTGTGTGTTGGGTAACCTCCTCGAGTGTCGCTCCGATTCCGATCCCGCTGCAGTCCGGGGGGAACGGAATCGGAGCGGCCGGTACACCCTGGGCGGCGGTCAATGGCTTCCCCTTCACCCCTTCATAGGGTTGGCATTGATCGTCGGCCAATACCCAACGTGGCGGGAACACATCGCTCTCCGTACTCCTCTGCTTTCAGAGGAGACAGGATGAGCGATGCTGTTAGTGGTGAGATGGCCCAGGGTCAGCCGGGGTGCGAGGGATATGCTCTATGGGTAACCTTACACCCCGGCGTCTGAAGACCCGAGACGGCGTGCGGTTTTAGTCGGTGCAAGCCCGACCTAACCGCCCCCGCTGGCCGGCGGGGGGGTATCCGAAGGGATTTCCGCACGATAAAAAAAAAAAAAAAAGGTATGGTGTATGGTACTCGTTTAAACAAACTTGGTGTTGTAACCACATATTGAAAAAAATTATATTATGTGTGGCCAATACCCAACGTGGCGGGAACACATCGCTCTCCGTACTCCTCTGCTTTCAGAGGAGACAGGATGAGCGATGCTGTTAGTGGTGAGATGGCCCAGGGTCAGCCGGGGTGCGAGGGATATGCTCTATGGGTAACCTTACACCCCAGCGTCTGAAGACCCGAGACGGCGTGCGGTTTTAGTCGGTGCAAGCCCGACATAACCGCCCCCGCTGGCCGGCGGGGGGGTATCCGAAGGGATTTCCGCACGATAAAAAAAAATAAAATAAAATAAAAAAAAAAAAAAAAAAAAAAAGGTACATATACCAACTTGCATGATTACTCATAGCGCTATAATAGAACTAGTTCTCCTGAAATAGGAGCACGAAATTAGGTCTACAAAAATTTAATTTAACGGGAATTAACGCGATCATTTATATGTATATACATACCTTTGGATTGCCTGACGTTTCGACCAGGTTACACTGGCCGTGGTCACAGGACTTGTACTATTATTTATTCTGTGTCACTCTGTGTGTAACTACTACTGTGTAACCTGGTCGAAACGTCAGGCAATCCAAAGGTATGTATATACCTATAAATGATCGCGTTAATTCCCGTTAAATTAAATTATTGTATATTATGGAACGCGAAAGTTTAAAAAAAAAATAACGAAATTCGGTCGATCGAATATCGATGGTCCACAAAACTCAATTTCGAGTTAGAACGACATCTCGTGAGTAGTTGTAGCACATGAATATAAGTATAAGCATATAGTATACATAAGTATAAGTTGTAGTAGGTACCAGTGTCACCCCAGTAGATGCAGGCCGGGACGGTGGGGCGACTAGCGCCCCTCCCCCAAACCGGGGCAAGACGGGGACACCGTGGTTCCCAAACCCGAGGGGGCCATCTCGAAACCGGAGATGGCCCAGGGTCAGTCGGGGTGCGAGGGATATGCTCTATGGGCAACCTTACACCCCGGCGTCTGTAGACCCGAGACGGCGTGCGGTTTTAGTCGGTTCAAGCCCGACATAACCGCCCCCGCTGGCTGGCGGGGGGGGGGGGGTATCCGAAGGGATTTCCGCACGAAAAAAAAAAAAAAACAAAAGGTACACAGAATATAGGCTATTATATATGATTTTAGATTGACATGGTCATTTACATTAAAATTAGAATTATAAACGGGATATTTACCATGTGCCGAAATATCGGATTCTGGAAAAAGATAATAAACATGGTAAATATCCCGTTTATAATTCTAATTTTAATATAGGCAATAGTCTTAAAAGCATAATGGAAATAATAACTTTATTGCTGAATTCTGAAAGTTGATATTTATTTAACTGTTGTCATACAGCATGGGGAATACACTGCCGTCCTCAAGCTAAAAGGCGGTTAAGTGACTTCTGGTCAGTTATCACTTCTTAACATTGAACCCGGGGTGCCCGGCAAAGGACACTTGGGGAGGACACCGTGCGGTTTTAGTCGATACACGACATAACCACCCCCGCTGGCCGGCGGGGGGTATCCCAAGGGATTTCCGCACGTAAAGAAAAAAGAAGGGGAAAATCTATGCTAGTATTTCCTAATATTCTGCAATTCCTATGTCATTTAACAGTGGATGGATATGTTTTTGAGCATTTACGAGAGCAAAGTTGCTATTGAAATCTATAAATATTTGTTCAAAGTTAGAATGTGAAAATTGAACAGAAGTCACTTAACCAAACTTTTAGCTTGAAGACGGCAGAGTGATCATTCTGTATGGAATAAGTACTGTGTACGCTAATTTTCTGTGCCTTAAGCTAACCTGACTGCTGTCAGGATGCTGTGCTCCAGTGATGCGACGGTATTCAATTTAATGAATCATTCAAACAAAACTTGGATGTTTCTTAAACAGTAATTGTGTATCGGTAATAATAGCACTCGCACAATTGATCATTGTCTTGAACTAATTTATTGCCAGTGCCTTACTGTATACTGTATATTGAACAACGATGAAGTTCACCAGAGGACGTCAGCTCGCAGAAGGAGGCAGTGGAGCGTATCTGGAACGTACAGTCTCTCGCTCATCAGATCTGCAGCCAACAGTTGCTATACTCAGACATAAACGGTAGAAATAATATCTACCGTCTCTAACCAAAAAGTGGTTCGGTATTTAATTGCTTGTCTAAGGAGTGGGTTAACGTCGGTAGTGTTATGGCCAGAATTCGAACCTGGGACCTATCGTACGTAGCTCCGACTCCTTAACCACCAAGCTACCGACGCTTTCGGTAAAGAACTGAATGGCTCTACCGCACACGTGTTTCCTTCTTACAATCCCGGGTTCTTTAAGCGGGGCTTAAAAAAAGCATCTGTCGAGGTTTTCAAGGTAGGGACCAACATTTTAGGATCGCCAGCATCAGCAGCAGTAGGAATGGTGGCCCGTATCTTCTGGATTTCACCCTAGCTTCTTACCATCCAGCAGGGTGCAACCAGTTGACGCACCGAATAAAAATAAGCCGGCCAACTGCAAGTCGGACTTGTGCAAGAAGGATTCCGTACCATTATCTACCTATTGCGTTTGTCAAATCCATCTGTTAAAATTTCAACTGTTCAGCTATCACGGGTCATGAGATCAGCCTGGTGACAGACGGACGGACGGATGGACAGTGGAGCCTTAGTAATAGGGTCCCGTTTTGACCTTTAGGTACGAAACCCTTTTTTTTTCATGCGGAAATCCCACCGGATATCGTCATATTTGAACAGACTAAAACCGCACGCCGTCTCGGGTCTTCAGACGCCGAGGTGTAAAAAACTGTACGGCGTGCACGTGAGTATTTGCGCTTTACGCCGCTCTGAGTTTGACTCTTGGTGGATGGTACTAGTATTCCCCTTCGTCTGTACTAGAGCCTCCCGTGAAGGGGTGATATCTTTGTGTGGGTCGGCAGCGCTAGTCTGACGCCCTTGGTGTTACACGTCCATGGGCCACGGTAACCTCCCACCAGGTGGGCCGTGTGCTTGTGTGCCACCTAAGTGGTATAAAAGTAGGATCTTAATGTCATATCAAAGCATTGAGGGTCCCCGCAGATTAAACGTATGGTAAAAAGGAAAAGGTGATGTCATTTTTATAGGATAACATAATAATCTACCTTGAATTAACATTAACTATTAATATCTACTTAATAGCGAAAACTAAACTCAAACTCAGAGCGGCGTAAAGCGCAAATACTCACGTGCACACCGTACAGTTTTTTACACCTGGGCGTCTGAAGACCCGAGACGGCGTGCGGTTTTAGTCGGTTCAAATATGACGATATCCGGGGGGATTTCCGCATGAAAAAAAGGTCCTAAAGGTCAAAACGGGACCCTATTACTAAGGCTCCACTGTCCATCTGTCCGTCCGTCTGTCACCAGGCTGTATCTCATCTCTAGATCGGGTGCTATGCCGTAAAATGGAAGAGACATATCCAGCAGTGGACTGCAATAGGCTAATTGATTGATTGATTGATTGATTGATTGATTGATTGATAATAGCGATATCACCCACTTTAATATTCATAGTTAAAATTTTAAATGCGAAAGTGATTCTGTCTGTTTTTCATTTTGTCACGCTTAAACTGCTGACCAGATTTTGTTGCTTTGTGAAGGTCTGACGGCAGTCGGTCCCGTAAAAGCCAACATTAGCCAAATCATGAGAACGTGTGATAGATCTTCTTATTATATATAATTCTTCTGTACCTGCGTGTCTTTGTCACCAAACTCCTAATCGGCTAGACCGGTTTGGATGAAATTTTATGTGTATATTTCAATTGGTTCCTGGATGGTTTGAAAACACAATTGGAGTCGGTAGGTGGCGCTGCTGTCGGTATGTCACCAAATGCTTTCCTGGGCAGGACGAATTCTACCGGATCTGCTAGTACAATTATAAAGTTCAGAAATAATTGCGTCTGTACATTGGAGATATGTAAAAAAACTTTTGTTTTGGGATTCTTGTCTCCTTTGTCTGTTTGTTCACGATGAACTTAAAAACAACTGAATGGATTTCGTTGCGGTTATTTTATTAGAAATGTTTTAGTCAGACTTAAAATCTGGCGTATGTTTGATTACAATTGGTTGATTAGATATCAGCTTGTTTATAATATTAGAAGGATTAGGATAGGATATTAGTACGATAGGATTTACACTGTGATATACACACTTATAGAATAATAACACAAATCGCAATTGCTTTTATCAGGCAAACGATTAGAAGCCGTGACTCAATTACGAAGAGCCAGACATACAATATGCATATGATGTTGCCCACGTAAATAGGCAAGTTTGTATATCATATCTTATCCGATACTTATCTATGTTAATCATGATTATGATTTTCAACGTGTTGTTTTTAACGTAGAGCCGCGGTAGCCTAGTGGTATGGGTAATGGACTGCTGAGACGAGGTCTCGGGTTCGATCCCAGGTTTTACCATGGCACACACCAATGACTTTTCGGTGCTTTTCGAAGTTATGTGTGTATTTATCGCAGGTTTATAAGTGCCCGGTTAATGGCAATAGGCTCGCCACCACACTATTACATTGGGACCTAAACATAAACTGGCGAAATGTGGGTGCTAGCACCTCTGCCTACCCCTTCGGGGATATAGGCGTGAGTTTATGTTATGTTTATGTATGTTATGTTGTTTTAACGTGGGTAGGGTAACAAAATTTCAACTCTTTTTTTGTCACATGAAAACTTATATCTAATTTTAAATGTACTAGGGCCACTAAACAATAATATGAGAATGAAAAAAAATTGACCCATCAGGTTTCTTACATGATCCTTTGGTTCGGTCCAAATCATTGGTATGGCAAATGGCATATGTCTGGGTTCTTGTTTGGCTCAACCTAATAGCAGTCTCACACACGTTACACAACATTTATGTGGAACCCAGGATTTATCTTGATTCCTCACAGGAAATCCATAATAGTTCAAATAGCACTGTTATTAATGATGTGAAATTTCGACGCTGAGATGTAAAAGTTAATTCTCCACACACATAACAAAAACTGTCAGGGTTGTAAGAATACTTTCGTGGCATGTTCAGGATGTAACAAACGTATATAAAATGTAAGTTAGTTGATAAAACAGATATGCAGTCGTCTAAATGAAGTTATTAAAAAAAAGACACGTATATCAGGTCAGAAATGAATATGTAGCTGTCACAAAAAAACTGGACGTGATTGAAACAAAATTATTATATATTGTTGTAGACCAACATGAACAAAAATCATCAAAAAGTTCGTGTGACAAAAACAGTGTTGACCAGTGATAATTAATCGTCATCATAGAAAGAAAAGAAAGAAATAAAATCATCAAATCAAATTCAAATTCATTTATACCTCAAAACGCAAAGAAAGGCACCCTTATAAGATCACTCTCTTGTCCGTTTGCCCGTGTCACCACTGATTTACTCAGCAGGAACGGGTGGACCTAGCAAGCAACTTATACCAGATAGTGAGGTCTATAGTCCCTACTGGGTTAAGATAGTAGGTCCTGGGTCAACATGATGAAAAGATATGGGCGAATTTAGATGTTCGCGAAAACTTGTAAGTACCATTTACCTTAATTTTCAACTTATTTATTTTTTGGAATTTTCTTTTTACATGTGCTCTAAGACCTTGCTTTTAATCAAAATTGACAATTCTAGGTCAGCCGGAAGTACCCTATAGGTTTTAGGTCGAAAACCTATTCTATATATGGTAGTTCCCGTTGACTTAAAATCACGAAATTTGACAAAAAGCAAAGTCTCACAATATATACAAATAAAGGAAAAGGAGGAAAAATCCAAAAAATAAAAAAGTGGTACCCTGGGTGCACGGGTTCGACTCGTACTTTACCGATTCGGCTTCGTACGGCAATGTTTCGAGTAAAAAATACTATAACCAAATGACAAAAATACCTTTTTTTTTTCGTGCGGAAATCCCTTCGGATACCCCCTCCTCCGGCCAGCGGGGGCGGTTACGTCGGGCTTGAACCGACAAAAACCGCACGCCGTCTCGGGTCTACAGACGCCGGGGTGTAAGGTTGCCCATAGAGTATATCCCTCGCACCCCGACTGACCCTGGGCCATCTCCGGTTTCGAGATGGTCCCCTCGGGTTTGGAAACCACGGTGTCCCCGTCTTGCCCCGGTTTGGGGAGGGGCGCTAGTCGCCCCACCGTCCCGGCCTGCTGCTGCTGGGGTGACAGGCGGCCTCACCTGCCACCCCCAGGCCTGCGCTCATGGAGGACGGAAATCGTTAAGCAACCTCCGGCGCCTGAGTCGCCTGAGACGCGCGACGAGCATGTTGCAGGCTCGGCGGGCCGGGAATGTTCTAAACCTCTCCCGGGATGACAGCAATACCTACTGTGTCCAATAATTTTATTGTACGTACTAGTACCACAGAATATATACAAGTATGCTAGTAACTATGCCAACGGCAATGATGACCTTCGCACAAGTTGACAAGTTTTATGTAGGACATCCAATGAGAATAAGCAAACATTGATTTTTATAGATTGACATTTTAAAGGTACTTAATGGTAGCTGATTCGTCCCGGATTCTGCCAGAAAAAAATCTAGAACCCAATTGCAGCTATAGATTTGACGAAGTGTTATCGCAATCGGAAGCCGTTCATCCGATTACGGCAACACAAGAAATACGAACAAACAAACATTGTTTGTTGTTATTCTATATATAATATGTATGTATTTACAAAAAAAAGCATATAAGTATGTTTATCCGCATTCTGGAAACCATAACACAAGCTTTTTTTCTTTTTACGTGCGGAAATCCGGTCGGATACCCCCCCGCCGGCCAGCGGGGGTGGTTATGTCGTGTCATGACTAAAACCGCACGGTGTCCTCCCCAAGTGTCCGTTGCCGGGCACCACGGGTAAGCCCTCGAAAGGATAACCCCAGGGTTGCCGGCGGACTTTGGCCGCCACTGCGGCCTCGCCTGGTGGGGTCGGGTTTTATCCCGCTTCGGTGAGTTGGCAGGCGTGTGTAGGGCGCACATACGACACGCCTCCGCCACGGCCTGCTTCTGTAAGGACGGCGAGTCGGCCAACTGCCGTACTCAGGCCCCGATCATGGAGGTCGGTAGTCCCGGGCGTAGATGAGTCTGCAGCGTCCTCGCCGCAGACTGCAAAACTCGGGGAGACCATAACACAAGCTAGTTAAACTATGCTTACTTTGGTCTAGAAAGCGCTGTGTAGAATGTCGTAGAATATTTATTATTTATTATTATTTTTTATTATTATTTATTATTAGACTAGATAATATAATATTATAGTCAACGGAATATTTACCATGGTAAGTATCCCGTTGACTCTAATACTAATACTAACAGTGACCATGATAGTTTAAATTTAAATACCTTTTTTTTTTTTTTTATTATCGTGCGGAAATCCCTTCGGATACCCCCCCGCCGGCCAGCGGGGGTAATGTCTGGCTGACCGAGCTTTGTTCGGTTTTTTATCCATGTTTTCTAAAAATTAAACCGTGTATACTAAATGACATGAAAATCGTTGGAGCCGTTTATATATATATATATACAAAAATTGTTCGTTTAAAGGTATTAGATAGATAGATTAGATATAGATAATATAAGTTCTTCACAATTTTTACCTCTGAAGGCGGTTTTCCACGGTGCGTGATTATGATTTTGCGGGCGGTCGCGGATCAAGATTGGCGGACAACGCACAATGGAAATAGTGACGTTGTAGAATTGCGGACAATTCCGTATCAGTGCGTCGGATCCACGTTTTCGAAACAGGGGCTCGATTCACTAACGCCACGTTTTCAAACCGCGTGATTTCATGTAATAAAACGTGTTTTCTTTCTTTTCTTTTTCTATTTCAAGTCGATTAGAAAGAAAAACGTGAAATAAAATTGGTACCAAAACCTATCTACGTTTTCGTTAGGTTATTAAACCTTCAGAATCAATAAAATAAATTACATATATACATACATAACTTCACGCCTGTATCCCCGAAGGGGTAGGCAGAAGTGTATTACACACCCACGATTTGCCAGTTATGTTAAGGTCCCAATGTAATAGGGGGCGAGCCTATTGCCATCTACCAGGCACATTATTAAGCGAGCGATAATTAACATTTATTAATGCACACACATAACTACGAAAAGTCAGAGGTGTGTGCCCGGGGCGACTGGGGATCCAACTCGAGCCCTCGTCTCAGCAGTCTGTTACGTAGCAGTACGTAGTTATGTGTGTATTAAAAATGTGAGTTATCGCTCGCTTAGTTATGTGCCCAGTAGATGGCAATAGGCTCGCTATTACATTGGGTGTATAATACACCTCTGTCTACCCCTTCAGGGATACAGGCGTGAAGTTATGTATATTTATGGACAAAATATAAAGGAATTAAGATCAATTAATTTATTTCATCAATTAAATATATAAATTACATTATTAAATTTCATTAACATAAATATAACTACAACATAAACTAATAAAATCCTGTGTTTAGGTCACGTCAAATAACCTGCCCCGTATCGTTCCCGGCGCATAGGTGCTCATAATGCTAGCAGCGTTACCTCGCTGAAATGCGTTGGCCATCCTTTGCACCAGGAACGAACCGGTGCAGGAGTCACCACCCTTGTTGTGGATGCGGCGAACAATTTCTGCAATTAGGCGTTTTGCCTCCAACCTCCAATTACCCAATATAAAGTAGAACTTTATTCAGCACACAAAAAAAAACAGGACCCAACGTTTATCACAGTCACACACCAATTCAAACTTAAAACTAGTTTATCGACGGGCCAGGAATACAGTATGAATATTTTATAATCATACAAAATAATAAAACCTCAAAAGTTTTCAAATAGATTTTGAATTTTTTATAGGTCTTCGTAAGTTTTGAAATTACACGTTTTAAAACGTAATTTTACTGAATCGGGCCGCGCGCTACGTGCTTTTCCGTCGTCGCATGCCGGGCGTGAGGAAATCTGCAAAATCACGCTTCGTGGAGAGCCGCCTTAATACTCTACGCAACTTCCTCCACTTCCTAGCCATATCGGACGTCACGGATACTTGAACTCAATAAAACCTTTTAAATTGGTCACGTGTGTTATAGGGAATTTACCTCTGATAAGGTTTATAGAAAATGTTTGTTTTGGTCCGACCTCCATTTATGTGGAGGCCAGTGTTGGAAGTGTGCCAGTTCACAATATATATTTTTTTTAAACTTAAATTGTTTCGAGTTTCAATTTAAAAACGGTAAATTATAATCTTTTAATAGTTGTTTAGTTATGAAACAAATTGTTCGCAATTTGGGTATTATTTCGACACCTCGTCCGCATTAGTTTAACTGCATTTGAATAAACTGGGGAATCGCTATGAGGATAATTGTGAAATAAACTATTGAAAATTTAGATATGTCGCCGCCGCCGGCTACGTATAAGTTACGTGTAAGTGTAAGTTGATCAAATGCAGTTAAAAAATACGATACTATACGTAAGAGGCGTTTATATATGAATTTGGCGGGCGGACGACTAATGTCTGATACAGACCACCGTCGGGTCAAACCATAACCATGACTGGCAATGGCAAAGCGATCTTACTGACGTCTCCTCGACAATTTTCAAGAGTCCGTAGTGCTACTGAGAATGTCTTATTAGATAATCTAATTACACTTTGCACGACTCGGACCTCATATATTAAGAACTACGTATTTTTAGGGTTCCATACCTCAAAAGGTAAAAAAAGGAGGGTATTTTTTTTTTAACTTTTGAGGTAATCTTATAAGGGTTTTTGAAACCGATTTTTGAAACTATGATATAATCTGATGAAGTAATTTTATTCAACAGCCATCTCCAACTAGTATGATGGTGGCCAGTACTATCATCACCGAAGACAAAAGCACCGAAGAGTTACAGAAGCGCTTCGGCGAACTTCTGGACGAGAACGTGATCCTCAAGGAGACGTTGAAACAAAACAACGAATCTTTGAAGGAGCAGTTCCTGCTGATAGCTTCGTGTCAAGAGGATATGATGAAGACACATATGCTGCATAAGGAGAAATTTGATGAGACGAAAGGTTTGGTAAAGAAGGTACGATTTTTTATTTCTGTTCTTGCAGAGAGAATAAAAAGGTAAATGAAATAAGGTCCGCTAAGGACTGGCTAAGGAACAAAACATTTGGTATTGCAAATGGCCATGCGCAACTTTTTGTTGCTGTGATACAGATAAGTTACAAAAAGACGCGTTATGCTTATACAGATAGGTTTCAAAATTCATTAACTCATTTATCTAGTCTCTGCATCCCGGGAATGAGGGTGGGCCTTATAATTTCCGACTAGCCATCACTTTTAATCTTATAGCCGATCGAGTGGATACATTTTATAGTGTGACGATACCACATATACTCAGCGTCATCTAGTGACAACAAGTTGAACTACTTCGATACTACTACGTCACTACCGTTCCTGAATCGCGAAAGTGAAGTTCGCGCGCTGGTATAATATATATACAACACGCAACAGTTGGGCGGTGGCCCGCCAGACTTGATCACCTTGTCTGGTTGGAGGATCCTCCACTTGTGTTGGAGGAACATCACACCCCTTTCCTCCACACGTAGTATATTTGCTCTGTGAAGGGCACGTGGCTATGTGGTAATCGAGCAGGTTACCACATGGCAAGTTTAAGCAATACCAGGTCAGTCTTAGGACGACATTATTAACACATGCCACGTAGAGCACGTTAAATGTCGGTCCCGGTTGGATCCTGGGACCGTCGGAATGTGGCATTCGTGATGGTTAGTTGGAGCCTTAAAAAGTCCGATAACCTTGTCTAATTACAGAACTTAGATATCGCCAATGGGTTATAGAGGCCAGATAGCAGTCGTTTCATGGAAAATATCGAATTTCAGCCGTTTCGTAGTTTTTCACTTGAAAGCCTCCCCAACTGAGTTTGGAAAAGGCTCGGCAGAGGGAGCATATATAAGGTGTCACAAAATTAGGTCTCTGAATTTGGCGAGATGACTTGGTATCGACAAAATATGTATTCGAAACAAAAAAAAATAATATCGGGTGAAAAAAAAAAAAAAAAAAGTTGAAAAAATATTTAAAAAAAAATGAAAAGAAAAACACCACCAGCGACCAGTGTCACATGACGCGACGAGCACACGTGACGCTGGTCGCGATTTAGTTTCGCGGATTGGTATCGCGGATAGTATCCTCGCAGTATTCTCCAAGCGGATGTGTGGGAAATACCTAAATCGCGACCAGTGTCACGTGTGCTCGTCGCTGGTGGTTTTTTTTTTCATTTCTTTTTTTGTTTTTTTAATATATTTTTTATTTTTATTTTTTAATTTTACCCGATATTATTTCTTTTTGTTTCAAATACATATTTTGTCGATACCAAGTCATCTCTCCAAATTCAGAGACCTAATTTTGTGACACCTTATATATATATATTTTTTAAAGAATATTAGTAACCGAAATTACTAATATTCCCCCTAACCCCTCCAGCTAAGCTTAATTGCTTGTGTTAGGAGTGGGTTCTCGTCAGTAGTGTAATGGCCAGTATTCGAACCCGGGACCTCTCGATCGTAGGGTCGACTCCTTAACCACTAAGCTACCGACGCTTCATTTGCTCTATGCATGTAATATACTTAATCTTTTGTTTTTCACAGCTCCGTCAAGAAAACACAAAACTGAAACAGGACATCACTCGTCTCTCAGACGGGGAAACGCAACCAAACTCACACTTAAGTTCTTACTCGCAGATGAGTTCGCACTCACAGATGAGTTCCGAGAATGGGGTAAAGGAAACGGGGAAATCCGGCCCGCCGTCTGCACTCGAGTTCGTGACGTCACCTGATGACGACACAATCAATAAATTGACTTCGCAGTTGGAACTGGTTGAGAAGCAAAGACGACAGGTATAATATTGGATGTATTCCTTAGTACTTACTGTGGGTCCTACCAAGATCTTAGTGACTTTGTATGCTGTAGCACCTGCTGACGGAGGAAAGTTACTGGTGGTAGAAATTTGATGACACAAATTTGTCACAAAATTCGGCCGGGTAGGTACCACCGTGCACGATTGCGAAAAACCCTCCATAGTAATCCAATTTCGGTTTGATTGCGTTCAGGGGTCAGCAAGTGCATAGCCGGGCAGGGGGATTGTGGTCGCAGCACTAGTGAGACCGGTGGGTGTCACGCGGTGCTGCGACGACAATCCTCTTCTGATGAGGCCTTCAAGCTGAGTGCCACCATTGTTAACATGGTATGTGTATGTAATGGTGACCCTCTTTCCTGAGACTTTACCTTCAGCTTACGATCAGGCGAGGTGAAGTCAAATTGACGTGTCCTAAATATTAAAAAAAAAAAAAAAAAAAGTTCTGGCGCAGGGCTTTTCTCCCTAGGGTTGGGGTGTCAGGTGGCAGTCGTTCGCGGAAATTAAGACAAAGTAATCAGCTTCATATACAGATAACAGCTTCACACTGTGTTGCATGCGAATATAGATTTATATTTCTAGCTGTTGAATTCTGTCTCACCTGAAACCAGGGTTCTCCCGTTCGGTATAAAAAGTAGCCTACGTGTTATTCCGGACCATATATGTCCCCATATCAAATTTTAGTGAGATCCGTTCAGTCGTTTGAGCGTGATTGAGTTACAAACATCCAAACATCTTTATCAAACTTTCACATAAGCACAGAAGGAGTTAGTGGGCAGAGACCGGAGAAAGTTCAAGTTTTAGATGTAGGATTTACGCTCAGATGATGATGAGTTACTAACTAATACAATGTTAAATCGTCGTAATAACATTGTTCCAGGTTATAGTCGAGAATGAGAAGCTGACGTGGCAAAAGGAATCGTTGGAGCACATCGTCGATGCGACGTCGAAAGAACGAGATGATCTGAAGGAGAAATTAAAGAACATAGAAGTGAGTACTTTAACTTTTGTACATTTATTATTTATAGTACTCATGTAGCTTGCAGGCACACAGTCCCTCTGATGGTAAGCGGTTAGTGTGGTTATGTTGGCAATATCACAGATGACATTCGCTGATTCCGGGAGGGGGGGATATATTTTGAACTAGCTAACTGGCCGCGGCTCCGCCCGCGTGAAATACTGATCCCGTTCCCGTGTCCCACGATACCGGTTTCTCCAATAAAAAGCAGCCTATGTGCTATTCAAGACTGTAATCATACGTCCATATATACACCCATACGTCCATACATACACACATACGTCCATACAATACACACATCCATCCATATGGACTTATACATTTACTAGTGACCGGCCCCGGCTTCGCACGGGTGCAATGGATGTGGGGTGTGTGTTGGGTAACCTCCTCGAGTGTCGCTCCGATTCCGATCCCGCTGCAGTCCGGGGGGAACGGAATCGGAGCGGCCGGTACACCCTGGGCGGCGGTCAATGGCTTCCCCTTCACCCCTTCATAGGGTTTACATTGATCGTCGGCCAATACCCAACGTGGCGGGAACACATAGCTCTCCGTACTCCTCTGCTTTCAGAGGAGACAGGATGAGCGATGCTGTTAGTGGTGAGATGGCCCAGGGTCAGCCGGGGTGCGAGGGATATGCTCTATGGGTAACCTTACACCCCAGCGTCTGAAGACCCGAGACGGCGTGCGGTTTTAGTCGGTGCAAGCCCGACATAACCGCCCCCGCTGGCCGGCGGGGGGGTATCCGAAGGGATTTCCGCACGATAAAAAAAAAAAAAAAAAAAAAAAGGGTGCAATGGATGTTATTATACATATAAACCTTCCTCTTCAATCACTCTATCTATTAAAAAAAATCGCATCAAAATCCGTTGCGTAGTTTTAAAGATTTAAGCATACATAGGGACAGAGAAAGCGACTTTGTTTTATACTATGTAGTGATACATCGATACATATGGATCTAAACAACCCAAACATTCCCATTTGTATATTTTTTATGAGTTTCTAATAAATTTTAATGTTACCTGGAATTGTTCAGTTTCAAGTTTGTATTTTGAATTTTTATTAACAACTAGCTGACCCGGCAGACTTCGTACTGCCTCAATCGATGACAAATCTTTTAAACCTTCTCTGGACCTCCACAAATAATTCCACACCAAAATTAGCCAAATCGGCCCAGCCGTTCCCGAGTTTTAGCGAGACTAACGAACAGCAATTCATTTTTATATATAAAGATGATTATTTTTCAGACTCTACATATTATGATTATTTGTCAGATACTATTTAATATATTATGTTTTTAATGTAATATGGGTTGTTGCCTGAAATAAATGAATTATTATTAATAACTATCTGACGCGGCAGACTTCGTACTGCCTCAATCGGTAACAACTTCCATATTTATTCAACTTTTAAACCTTCTCTGGACCTCCACAAATAATTCAAGACCAAAATTAGCCAAATCGGTCCAGCCGTTCTCAAGTTTTAGCGAGACTAATGAACAGCAATTCATTTTTATATATAAGAAGAAGAAGAAGAAGAAGAAGAAGAAGATAGTAAGAGTGTCCTCTCATTCTGGAGCTATAACAACTATAGCTCTACATAGTTAGGTATCTTTGTTGATCGTTCTTCAATAGCTAATATTGAATTTTGCAGCTGCAACTCTCCACTAAGGACACAGAACACGCAACTGAAATAAGCAACTTGAAATACACCATACAAGATTTGCGAACGCAGATCGAAACATTGTCTGTTGTAAGTATTTTCTTCTTCATTTTTTAGGGTTCAGAAGGAAAAAACGTAACCCTTATAGGATCACTTCGTTGTCCGTCCGTCCGTCCGTCCGTCCGTCCGTCTGTCCGTCTTTCAAGACCGTTTTTCTCAGGAACGCGTGGAGGTATCAAACTGAAATTTATATCTAATACTCAGGTTACTGTCCCTTGGAGCTGTGAAAAAATCAAACTTCTAAGCCAAAGCAATCAAAAGATACAGCCGTTTATGCCGCAAATTTCCGCAAATTTTCGAAACTCGCACGGGAAACAAAACTTACAGGGTACTTCCCGTGAACTTAGAATCTTGAAATTTGGTACGAAATAACGTCTTATAGTAGGTACAGATAAAGGAAAAATTCCGAAAACTGTAAATTTTTAGTTACATCATATAATAAAAAATATTTTTGAAAATTTTAAAGTTACTACTTTTCTCATGAACCCGTAGAGGTATTAAATTGAAATTCATATCAAATACTCAGGTCTATAATCAGGTTTGTACGGAACCCTCAGTGTGCGAGTCCGACTCGCACTTGGCCGGTTTTTTTATACCAGACCATACCATATATTTTTTGGTAGACTAACACGGCACAGCTGATGGGTAGCGGTTACCGATGCCTATGGATGTGTGTAACACTCGCGTATCCGACCCTGTAAAAACCTTCTTTGAAGAACTCCATACTGAGTTCAATATTCATCCGAGCGCAAATTCCAGTGAATCCAAAATGATGCCCATGGTTTTCAATATACATGGATTCGACGTCTCAAAGATTCTACTGTATTTATTATTATGCTAAATAATCTAAATGTTAATTATCGCTCGCTTAGTAATGTGCCCGGTAGATGGCAATAGGCTCGCCCCCTATTACATTGGGACTTTAAACATAACTGGCGAATCGTGGGTGTGTAATACACTTCTGCCTACCCCTTCGGGGATACAGGCGTGAAGTTATGTTATGTTAAAAATCTAATCTCAAAATCAAAATCTCATCCAGGAGATAATTTAATTTTTGCAGCCGTTAAATATAGAAAATTAAAAACAATAGACATTTTTAGGCCATTTTTTTATACCACTTAGGTGGCAGACAAGCGCTAGGCCCACCTGATGGAAAGCAGTTACCGCGGCCTATGGACGTTTGCAACACCATAAGCGTAACACTCGCGCTGCCGACCCTGTAGAAATTTTAGAAGGGGTGGTGGGGAGGGAGAAGGTTAAAAGGGTTTCTGTGCTGACAGCGCAGGAGACAAAGCAAGGCTTCATGCCATCACAGACAAGTTAGGGTTATGTGACTGGCTTGTGCGGTGGGTGGAAGGGCTTCTGGTCCCCCCTGGATACTGTAGGTTTATATGAGTTTTCTAACTCAAGCCATCGTAATTTACACATAATATATAGTCTATGTCCATTGGGGATAATTTAACTTTCAGATGGTGAAAGAATTTTTCCAAAGAGTGTAGTGGTTTACAAGATTACCTCAGACTCATAAACAAACTCACAAAATTCGGTCTTTCTCTTTGTGATGTTAGTATAGATATTCATCATCATCATCATCAACCTATTCTAGTCCACTGCTGGACAAAGGTCTCCCCTAATGAGCGCCATAGCGCCCTGTCTTCAGCTTGCCGCATCCAGCATCTGCCCGCAGTCTTTCGCAGATCGTCATCCCACCTGGCAGGAGGGCGTCCTACACTACGTTTGCCGAGTCGCGGTCTCCACTCAAGAACACATTTACCCCAGCGGTTGTCAGTTCTTCGCAAGATATGGCCGGCCTACTGCCACTTCAGCTTGCTAATTCTTTGAGCTATGTCGATAACCTTGGTTCTCTGTCAGATGTATTCGTTACGAATGCTATCCTTCAGAGAAACTCCGAGCATAGCTCTTTCCATAGCTCGCTGAGCGACTTATATGAGTATAGATATATTATTTATTAATATTTACAGCCTACCGTGTCGCCTGAGGAGTTAACAAACCGGGATGCGTTAATACGTCAGCTGGAGACCCGAGTGGCGACACTGATGGCTGATCTGAAGGCGGCCCAGCTCAGGATATTTGACTTGGAGAGTGTCAAGGTATTCTGCAGTTTTTATGTCGATGGTCTAGAAGACAACATGCTAATTGCGAAATTTGGCATGTTCAAATATGAAACCTATGCCGACGGTAAAAAGACAAATATGCTAAGTGCAAAAATTTGCACTTAGCATGTTTGTCTTCTAGACCATCAATGTATACAACTTTTTAAATGAGTTCTAGTCACCGAAATTACTAGTATTCCAAAGATTTAGATCGGAAAAAGAGAACATCTAGGACGGGACTTGAACCCGCGGCCAGTGCCTTACAGGGGGAATGCTCTGACCAACTGAGCCACCTAGACACGTCCCAGATATTCGAAATTCTCCGATACATTATTACGTCTTAAGGCGACGTTGGAGCCATCTACCGTAATTCTTGCGAACTACGGAAACAATGAACAACTTTACAGTCATTTTTAAACATTGTTTTTTTTTATGACTCCGCCTAATTAATTCAATTAAATTTTTAAGCATTTTGTATGCTTACTTTTTTCTAAAGATTTAGATCGGAAAAAGAGAACATCTAGGACGGGACTTGAACCCGCGACCAGTCCCTTACAGGGGGAATGCTCTGACCAACTGAGCCACCTAGACACGTCCCAGATATTCGAAATTCTCCGATACATTATTACGTCTTAAGACGACGTTGGAGCCATCTACCGTAATTCTTGCGAACTACGGAAATAATGAACAACTTTACAGTCATTTTTAAACATTGTTTTTTTATAACTCCGCCTAATTAATTCAATTAATTTTTTAAGTATTTTGTATGCTTACTTTTTTCTAAAGATTTCGATCGGAAAAAGAGAACATCTAGGACGGGACTTGAACCCGCGACCAGTCCCTTACAGGGGGAATGCTCTGACCAACTGAGCCACCTAGACACGTCCCAGATATTCGAAATTCTCCGATACATTATTACGTCTTAAGGCGACGTTGGAGCCATCTACCGTAATTCTTGCGAACTACGGAAACAATGAACAACTTTTCAGTCATTTCTAAACATTGTTTTTTATGACTCCGCCTAATTAATTCAATTAAATTTTTAAGCATTTTGTATGCTTCCTTTTTTTTACTTTTTGCTTGGTCGCGGGTTCAAGGCCCGTCCTAGATGTTCTCTTTTTCCGATCTAAATCTTTAGAAAAAAGTATATATAAATCGCACCCCGTCTCGGGTCTGCCGACGCCGGCGTGTAAGGTGGCCCTAAAGCATTTCCCTCGCACCCTGACTAACCCAGGGGCATCTAACATAACATAACTTCACGCCTGTATCCCCGAAGGGGTAGGCAGAAGTGTATTACACACCCACGATTCGCCAGTTATGTTAAGGTCCAAATGTAATAGGGGGCAAGCCTATTGCCATCTACCGGGCACATTATTAAGCGAGCGATAATTAACATTTATTAATACACACATAACTACGAAAAATCAGAGGTGTGTGCCCGGGGCGACTGGGGATCGAACTCGAGACCTCGTATCAGCATTCCGTTACGTACGCCACTGGGCTATCGCCGCTGGGGCGTCTCCGTTTTTGAAATAGCCCTCTCGGGTGAACCACGACGTTCCCATCTTGCCCCCGGTTTAAAGGGGGGGGGGGGGGGGGCTAGTTGCCCCGCCGTGCTTGTATGCCACCAAGGAATGAAGGCTACGGTTATAGATGACAACAATGGTCAATGTTAAGATGTTGTTAAGATGGTGGTCCTCAACTTCACGACCTCGACAGATGCTTAGTCACGGCATGCTCAAAGGAGCGACAAATAAAATGTAACTCTATCTCTTTTTCTACCGAAAGCAAGACAAGGATGGTAGTACGTTCTGGTTCCTTCAAATTACCAAGTTCGGAAAAAGAGAACATCCAGAACGGGACTTGAACCTGCGACCAGTCCCTTACAGGGGGAATACTCTGACCAGCTGAGCTATCTAGACACGTCCCATATATTCGAAATTCTCCGATATATTTTTCCGATCTAACTCTTTTAGAAAAAAAAGTAAGCATACAAAATGCTTAACAATTTAATTGAATACAAAGTTTTTTTTTAGAAAATGTTTTTCTTTTTCAGTTAGAGCTAATGAAACTTAAGTCTGGAGAGTCAGAAATAGTCAAAACATACAAGGAACAAATACAAGATCTACATAGCAGACTGAAGGAGGCCTCGACAACTGTAAGTCAAAGTCAAAATTCATTTATTCTGTGTAGACCATTATAACGGCGCTTACAAAACGTCAACAAAAATAAGACTTGTTTAGCAAATGGACCAACGCACCGGTTCGAAACGCGGTCCTGTCCTGAAAAGACTCCGGCAAGAAACTCAGCGGATTTTTTTTTTTTTTGTCTATTTACAAACATGTTTTCTTAATCTATGATATTTTGTTTGAGTACCGTAGTGAGAGAGCAAACAGTTCATACCCAAACTTGTTGTAATAAATAATAAATAAAATAAAATAAAATTCGTTTATTTCGGACCGGAATTTGTTGTATGTCATAACTTTTTTTTTTCGTGCGGAAATCCCCTAGGATATGTCGAGCTTGAACCGACTAAAACCGCACGCCCTCGGGTCGAAGGCACCGGGGTTTAAGGTTGCCCATAAAGCATTTCCCTCGCACCCCGACTGATCCTGGGCCATCTCCGGTTTCGAGATGGCCCCCTCGGGTCGAGATGGCCCCTTCGGGTCGACATGGCCCCCGCGGGCTGTTTGTCATACCTGTATACTATAGAACTTTGCTTCATAGATCGCCAATACTATGCATCCAAAGCTTGCACATTAGAGCTTGGGGTCCGTTCTCCTACCCCCTTAATATGGGTTTCTTCAAGAAGGCATTAGAAGGTTTATGCAGGGTCGGCAGCGCCAGTGTGACGCCCCTTTTTTTCCCGTGCGGAAATCCCCTTAGATAGCCTCCGCCGCGGGGGAAGTTATGACGAACTCGAACCGACTAAAACCGCACGCCGTCTCGTGTCTTCAGTTGGCTGGGTGTAAGGTGGCATTTCCCTCGTATCCTACCCATCAGGTGGGCCGCGCTCTTGTCTCCCACCTAAGTGGTATAAAAAAGTACATATTTGGTTTATTTTGGCATTTACCCGGAACGAGCTCTGATCAGCTGATCCTCGATAGGCAACTTGGCTTGGACTTGGGCCCGAAGATCTTGGTAGTGCCCCATATACTCCGGTACCCCTTACGTATCAGATTATGCCCTTTCTAATAATATCTAATAGATATTAGACGTAGTAGACGAAACATTTCGGTAACACGGTACTGCGTCGACAATCCTCTTCTGATGAGGCCGTCAAGCTGAGTGCCACCATTGTTAACATGGTCCGTGTATGTAATGGTGACCCTCTTTCCTGAGACTTTACCATCAGGCGAGGTGAAGTCAAATTGACGTGTCCTATATATATAAAAAAAAAAATATATATAATTATTTTTTGCAATTGCTAATACATTCTTCAGGACATATCGTCGTATGTTAAATGAAATGTAGTGAACAAGATAGAGAAAGGGATGCATAGATCGTACGGACACGTAGAGAGGATGCACGAACGAAGAGAGACGAAACAGATATATGAGGCAAGTGTGGATGGCAACCTGGCGACAGTCAACCTAGGCGTAAGGTTTCGTAGGTGGTAGAGTCAAGCAACAGTCATTTTGGCCGTTGCATGAATGGGCCGACTCGACCGGGGAAGCACAATCCTCTCACTGAATATCGACGCCAAGTAACAGTATTTGAACTGTTGCGTTCCGTTTGGTGAGTGAGAGTGCCGGAGCCCAAACTCCTTTCCCATCCCCTCCCAAACTCCTTTCCCATCTCCTTCCAAATTCCTTTCCCATCCCCTTCCAAACTCCTTTCCCATCCCCTTTCCTTTACAGGGTCGGCAGCGCGAGTGTGACGCCACTGGTGTTGCACACGTCCATAGGCCGCGGTAACCGCTTCCCATCAGGTGGGCCGTGTGCTTGTCTGCCACCTTAGTGGTATAAAAAAAAAAGTATATCTATCAGATCGAGGACGTTCTAAAGAATAGCCAGGTCTAAGAGTAAATGGTGAATATGTGCTATCTGACTACCCCAGTGGGAAAAGAGGCGTGACTGTATATGTGTATTTCGTTTTTACCCACATTTTAATATATTTATTTTTTATTTTGTCTTTTTGTTGGCAGGTGTTCCAGCCAATTCGTTTCTCGATCAGTGAGGAGCCAGAATCGTCGTCGGAGTTCGCCAGCCTCACCGCCAGTGTTAGACTGTACGACAGGACGTTGAAACATCTCGCTGACGTACTTAATTCTATGACACACGGGTGAGATTTGTGACTTATATCAGATCCTTCCTCAGTATCCTTACTAGGAAGCAAGTTAGCACATTGCAAAGTTAAGCGATTCTAGCCAGGTCAGTCTTAGGATGGGTGACCATTCTTGCCATGTTCAAGACCCGTGCTCTCCGAGGCACGGCCTCGGAGAGCACGCTAAGCTGTCGGTCCCGTTTGCCATGCGGACATGTATAACAGTCGTTAGGCCGTATACAGAAAGAAAGCTGGTAGCCGGCGCTGATCTACCAGTGCTTATCGGCGCTGATCTACCAGTGCTTATCGGCGCTGATCTACCAGTGCTTATCGGCGCTGATCTACCAGTGCTTATCGGCGCTGATCTACCAGTGCTTATCGGCGCTGATCTACCAGTGCTTATCGGCGCTGATCTACCAGTGCTTATCGGCGCTGATCCATTCTACATAAAGCAAGCAGATTGAAGCGGAGCGAGCAAAATGTCGTACTCATCGGACGATGATTTGGTTTTGTTAGAAAATGTGTATTTTAAAATGCGAAAACAAGCTATACATCCTATTAATAGAGGCAGGAAACGTTTCGGAGAAAACCATCATTTATTTGTAATTGGCGGAGACCTATGTCCAGCAGTGGACTAGAATAGATTGATGATTATTTGTAAAACAATTGAAATTTGATGATCAAAAATTTCGATTAATTTTAAATGGCGAGCGGCGCCAGCGCTGACCGGCGCGTGCCGAAGATTGTCGGAACTTGTCGGCGACGTTCGGCGCTTATCGGCGCTTGTTCATATAAATGCCTGCGCCGGTTACCTGCGTGGACCGGTACCTATAAGCGCTGGTAGGCTGCCAGCTTTCTTTCTGTATACGGCCTTACGGGTGGTTGGAGCCCTAAAAAGTCTGACAACTGGTCGAACTTCAGAACTTTGATATCGCCAGTGGGTTGTGGAGGTCAGAGCGGTCGCTTCACGGAGAATATCGACCGTAGTTGACCGAAAAAAAAAATCGATCGCATGACTGACCCGCATTTGTAGCTTACTCTGCTGTCATTAAACCTTTCGTGAAAGCCTGCTTTTCGATTGGTTTCTGGTCCTGTACTTTTTTCAATACATGACCAATTTTCTCTGTGTGTTATCTGCGAGGCCGACTCTGTAGAATTATTCGACGGCCTCTGTGGCGTATCGGTAGTGCATTCGACTGCTACGACAGGGGGTGCGGGTTCGATTCCCGCTCAGTGCAAATATTTGTATGCATGAATATGTCTATTTGCATTGATCTGGGTGATAATAGGTATTTATTTACAAAAAAAAAGTATAAAAGTATGTTTATCCGCATTCTGGGACCCATAACACAAGCTAGTTAAACTATGCTTACTTTGGGTCTAGAAAGCGCTGTGTAGAATGTCGTAGTATATTTATATTTATTATTCAGTATAATTACGTTTTAAAACGTGTGATTACAAAACTTACGAAAACCTATGAAAATAATATTTCGAAATCTAATTGAAAACGAATCAGACTATGAGTGATTCTGAAGATTTAATAACATCAGGAATCCGTAGGTAAGTTTTGTTTTAACAGATCATACGGAAGACCGAACATTTTGTACGTTTTTCTTTCTACCTAAATTGAAATCACACGTTTTAGAACGTGGCGTTGCTGAATCGGGTCCCTGAGGCATTAGCACGACGCTCTTATAACAATTCAAAAGCAATACTACAGCTGAGGAAGACACATGGCGCTATACACGGTGTATAGCGAACTCTGGTAGCCCTCTAGTCTTATAAAAAGTGTATTCATTATTATTTCCTTTAAAATATTAAAATATCATTCACAGCACGACGGACAATCTAGTCCACACCTTAGGTTTAGTAACCAGTCTTCACGACTACAAGTTGGACAGGAGCTCGGTAGACCAGTTCAAGTCAGGACTTGCGGAGGTAAAACAGCAAACGGAGAAACAACACAGCACGACGCTTCATAATATGTAAGTACTGGCTTATTAGACCCCACCAAGATCTTCAAGGTCAAGTCAACCTCACCTGCAGATTAATGAACAGGCACAGGTTTTCCTCTCAGGATTGGGGGGTAAGACGACAGTCGCTCTCATAGTCTCTCATCACCAAAAGCCGTATAAACCAATTCAAAGGGTACAGAAAGAGTAAGTGAACCTCAGGCTCTGAGATGAAAGCCTCAAATGCAATCAGGAACAAGGTTAATGAACAAGGAAAAGTGATGGTGAAGGGAATAAGGTGATGATCAAAAATCAAAATATATTTATTCATGTAGGTCATAAAGTTAAACAGGTTCTTTTGTTTGCTCGGAGATTACCTTAATAATAATCTCAATAAAACGCTTACATGCTGACTAAATCACTGCAAGAAAAAAAACAGTAAATAGCTTATGTCATTAGATTATGAGAATACTGAATGTCTCCTAGGAGTCCTCATCACGTCACTCACCAGACCCTCTCACACCCTCACACATGAACACACACACACACACACACACACACACACATACACACACACACACATACATATATACACATACATACACACACACATATACATACACACACACACACACACATATACATACATACACACACACACACACACACACAAGCACAGACAGAAAAGAGAAAAGAACCTGGCAATAAAATGATGATGCTGAAAAATATTAATGCAATCGTTATCCTCCAGTGGTCAAGTTCGAAGTACCCTCACAATATTCGAAGGCATATTCCGGGATTACAACGAGCTTCTAAAGAAGACGGTCTCCAAACCCAAGTTGGAGAGGTCTTCGGACAACGTGGGAGCCCTGACCGCGGCGCTGGTGGCCAGGGGCCAGGAGTTACAGGGTCTGCAGGCCGAGCTGGCTAAACTTAAGGATGAAAAGGAGAATACAGATTTGATGAAAGCGCAGCTGGATTTATATAAGTGAGTATATAACATGACGCGAAATCTAATTTATACTATTATAAAATTGTAAATTAGTTGTGTTTTGAGATTGGAGATATTCAAAAATACTTGGGTTATGTTCAATGAACGATTTCGAACACAAAAATTTAATTTTTTTGAATTCTTGTCTGTTCGTTCGCGATGGACGCGAAAACTACTGAACGGATTTTGATGCGGGATTTTTCTATTAGAAAGGTCTTGGTCAGACTTAAATCTGCTGTATGTTTGATTGTAACTGGTTCAGTGGAACCGGAAATATGGCCGAAATAGATCCGTGCGGGCGGAGCCACGGGCATCAGCTAGTTATTGAAATAAAACTATTTTTAACAGATTATATCACGATTTATATGGATATAACACTGGTCCCAACGCTTGGTTCGCTCTTCAGCAGCCATGGTCATGGGTATAGATGTAAAACAACAGTTGACAACGGATGTATAAAGTATCTGTTAACAACTTATAAATAACACTTGAAAATCGGATTTTTACCCGACTGTAAGCTCAAAAGTAGTTATGTTTTTTACAGTTTTTGAGTTTAAATTGTATATCGACCAATATAATCGGGTGTAATTTAATATTGCGCCAGTTGGTATTTACTTGTTAGTTGTTTACTGGTGGTAGAAATTTGATGACACAAATTTGTCACAAAATTCGGCCGGGTGGGTACCACCGTGCACGATTGCGAAAAACCCTCCATAGTAATCCAATTTCGGTTTGATTGCATTGAGGGGTCAGCAAGTGCATAACCGGGCAGGAGGGTTGTGGTCGCAGCACTAGTGGGACCGGTGGGTGTCACGCGGTGCTGCGACGACAATTCTCTTCTGATGAGGCCGTCAAGCTGAGTGCCACCATTGTTAACATGGTGGCACGTGGCGTGTATGTAATGGTGACCCTCTTTCCTGAGACTTTACCTTCAGCTTACCATCAGGCGAGGTGAAGTCAAATTGACGTGTCCTAAATATAAAGAAATAAAAATTATGTCAACGGAACTTTTCGTCTCGGGTATCAACCCCAGAACCATACGATCGCTCACAAAAATAATCGCGAATTTATACCATGCAACCCTTGAAGCTTGTAAAATATAAGCAAACCCAAATACAGTCCCTCAAAATGTGTTGCATAGGAGTGACTTCGAAGCAGAGCGTCAGTCCCGCGAGAATATGGCTAGTGAAAAGGAAAACATTCGGACCGATCTGAGGACTGCGGAGAGACAAATCCAAGAACTTAGGAAACAGGTAAGTTGTTAATACTAATATTATAGTTGTACGCACACATCATCATGGGAGATGAGTCCACAGTAATGTTTGAATAATATTATATATAATATATAAATATTTGAAAATTATTTGTACAATAGGCGGTATTATCGCAGTTATCTTCCAGACTACCTCGGTATGTACTATAATGCAAGACAAAACATGTCATCAGCCAGGAAGTTATACTATAAAATATTGGAATGTTCCATTCTGTTCCAGCTCGACGAAGTGAGAAAAATAAATCCGAGCGTATTTCAAATGGCGGCCAGCCGCACCTGCGCCCTCTCCCCCGCGCGCGCCGCCCCGCGCCCCTCGCCGGCCTCCCCCCGCGTGCCCCCCTCGCGCGTCGCGCCCGCCGCCACCGGCAACATGGTAAGAATGTGCTATTTGACACTTTTGACATTACAATTGTAGTGTTGCCATAAGTATGTCATTTTTTTGTTGCTATTTTTATTCAATTCAGTTCTTCATTATCAAACACATTTTGTGGCAAACAATGTGTTTGAAAAAAATATCAACCATTATAATACTTTATAATAAAATTACATATAGTTCTTATATTATAATAATAATAATGAGTTATCAAATTATGTAAAACCTAAGATATTTCAACAACTAATCCGTCAATAAGGTCCGGAAAAAGAAGAAACTATCTCCAGAATCTGATCAAGAAGAGGGCGCCACAAAGGAGGGTACTCCCCCACCGCTCCGGTTCGACTGCCCAGTGTGCGACAAGCCTTTCAAAACACTCCTATTATTGCAACAGCATATAGACAATTGTCTACTTTGAAATTAACCATTAGTAATTTATAAATTAGAAAAAAATAGATTCGAATCATCCGTTATTTAAAAATTAGCAAAATTAATTACAGTATTGAGAAATTGTCAAGAGCTTTAAGAGGGCAAATAATAGACAGATATCTAAACAATAGACGCGTTTTAGTCAATGCATAACGAAGGCTATCAAACCAGTGAACTAAAATACGAAAAATGATGACATTGTCTTTAGTTACTCAGTTGCTTTCCAGTGACACGTTGTCGAGTTGTCAATGTTGACATATACTTGACAATCTTGTCATACGTAAAAATGTCATACGTATGCTCTGGTGGCGGTGACCACAGATAAATAATATATTCATCGCGCCTCTCCGTCAAGGTTATGTACGAGCATTCGCCGCCAGAGTAGCTTTGTTTTTTTTTTTAATTGTATTTGTACATAATCCGCAATAAAAACACTTTTCTTTCTTCTTTGTAACGACATAAAAAAGCGCGATTTTTTTTTCAGAAACTACTCAATTAATATACATGGAAAGGTTCTAGTGTAAACTTTTTAAATAGGTTATATTTTCCAACAATAATATTACTCAGATACAGATAAAAATAACTGGTCTTTAGAAAAATTGTAATAATAATATAACTATGTATAAATAGCAGAATAATGCAATTATTTGCGTTAATGTAAATATTTGCACTTAGCGGTATTCGGACCAGCGAGGTATATCGTACCAGTCAAACGCTTTGCCAACACGCCACACAAGTCGTTGAGGTACCGATACCGTATACTGGACATCATCTTTTCCCAAATCTTTTTTGGTCGACTTTCCGTCTAAGTACGAAACCGAAGTTCTGTAGTTAGACCAGTTGTCGGTCTTTTTAGGATTTCAACTATTCGTAAAGAATGCCACTGATGTTCGTATGGGGCGTATACATATACGCCCGCGTTAAGCGTTAAGCCATCGGTCCCGGTACATACCGGGACCGATGGCTTAACGCTTTCTCCGAGGCATACCGTATACTGATGTAATATTAGGTCTTTACCTATGAAATGGCCGAAATTTTCTTACAAATTCATGAGTTCGTTATTCCTGTAATTTATTAGCTATTTCCATTATTTATATTTTGTTTGAAAGTTGATTGCAACATTTTACAACTCTGTATTAAATATTGTTTTTATTGGCCGCTTGATAAATTAATTCGATCTTCAAAAACAGTACTTCGTAAATGCTATATATTTTGATGAAAAATTTCGTATTACTTAACAGCTGTCACTTTTCAAAAATGTAATAAAAGTTGCTGTTTGTTAGCTAATGTTGTCTCATTCATACACAAAAAAAAACATAAAATTTGGATTTGTCATTCCTAACAAAAATGCAGAAATGTTAGTACTGAAAATTGGGTTTCCTCCAATTTCTTCAAGAAAAACGGCAATTTCATATGTAACGACCTAATAAGTTAATAATTGAATGTTAGTAGTCTTGATATTTAGGGTAAAATAACCGTTCACCGTACTCAACAGGCAGTCCGTAGAGCCATTTTGCTTGTGTAAAAAGTTGAGTGTTCAACTTGAGTTCTTTTACGAGAAAAATAACTGTAATTTATATGGGCGACGGGATATTGCTTTATTGCGATTGCAAATAGAATAACGAAACTGCGTTGCGAGACTTTATTTAATTTATTTATTTAACTTTTTCTAGAATACGATTAGAGGTTTGCTAATAAACTGCATTTAATTCTGAATTTTATACTTTTTGGTTATGGAAAAAAATAAATACATTTAAATATATTTTCGATTTTATTAAATACTAGATGGTGCCCGCGGCTCCGCCCGCGTAGTATAGTTTTCCCGTTTCCGCAGGAACCTGTTCCCGGGATGAAATATAAATGTGTTAATCCAGAAAATGGTCTATCGATGTGCTAATTTTCATATCATATCGGTTCAACGTTCCTAAATCCATAAACTTTCAAATTTATAATATTAGTAGATTTTTTTGTTCACACGTGGGTGTGCGAAGATACTTTACAAAACTGTAAAACTTTTAATGAAACATATATTCAGTAGGTTCCCATGCAACCATCGTTGGGTAAGACTTGTGTGTTTGTTGTTGTTTGCCTGAGCTGTGACTGTTTTACTTACAAGTGTGATTTAGGAATAACCAACTAACTAAAAACTGAATAGAAAAAAAATCCATCGGCTCGAAATATTGTGCCCAATTAGGTACGAGGATGTCGTTGATATAATTTAATATAAGATCTTATTTATTTTTTGCACTTAAAAAATACTTATTTATGTACCATTTAAAAAAAAAGAATACTAGTAACTGAAATTACTAGTCCTCCCCCTAACCCCTCTAACTAAGTTAAATTACTTGTGTTAGGAGTGGGTTCACGTCGGTTGTGTAATGTCCAGGATTCGAACCCGGGACCTCTAAAACCACTAAGCTACCGACGCTTGTCTTTCACCCCTTGTCTTATATTCACGCGATTTACCGATATTCATATTTGAGAGTCACTGTAAATTATGATAACTTAGTCATCAGTCAGTTTTTTCATACTTAAACCTGTATTTGATTAAATGATATGACAATATTCTACAAACGTTAAGTACTTCAGTTTGATATTTTGTTAATGACTAAGCTGAACTTTAATACTTTTCGGATACCTCATTATACAGTGCAGGTGGGTGACTCCGACTTTAGATCTTAAAGGTTTTTATGCCTGTATCTACTAATTTTGTTTTACACTTCAATAAAAAATTGTATTGTGTGAAAAAATAAGGCTGATAACATACTGCGACGCATGATTAATGTTTTTTTTTTTATTCTAGATTTATATCGGAATAAGAGAACATCCAGGACGCGACTTGAACCCGCGACCAGTACCTTCCAGGATGTTTTCTTTTTTCCGATTAATACAATAAGAAAAAATTAGCATACAAATTGCTTCACAATTTCATTGTATTATATATTTTTATTGAGTGCTCAAGCTTGAAGTTTGTTACTAGCTGTACTAGAAGCAGTGTGTCCCGGAATGAGCTGATAACATCATTATACTCATTTCATGGAATACGGGATGTTTTTGGGGCTCCACATAGATCTTTGGGGCCCAAGCAAACCTCACCTGCAAGCTACACCTACGGATTGAGGGATGAGGCACTGATGCGTTTCCTCTCGGGGTTGGAAAGTCAGACGGCAGTCGCTCCCATAAAAGCTTTATAAACCAAACCAAAAGGAGGAGAAAGCGTTAGCGGACCCCGGGCTTCGAGGTGAAAACGGATGGAACCGGGAATAATGCTAAGACTATGATAGTGACTCATGTCATGTCGTGAATTCTGAAACATCTTTGTACATTTCAGGTATTCACCTGCCCAAAATGCATGAGGTTCTCATGCGACCAGTACAAAGTGATGGAGGACCACTTCGACTTCTGCCTGGATGACTTCTAAAGTTAGTACCTGTAAAACTAGAATAGTCTCACTTGTAGGGTGGATGCTGCAGATGATAGCTGTGTTTTTAATGTTTATAGTATAGCAATAAAATAATTTTTAAATGAAAGTTTTAGAGGATGTTTCAGGACGTTTTTGTTTACATTGAATGTAGTTTAGCATGGAGGTTTCAACCTCAAATATTGACTATTGATGAATTTAAACCATAATTTCAAAAATATTGTAAAATGAGTTGCATTCTAAATTCTAAATGTTATGCTTGATTTTCTTAAGACCTATCAATTTATGAAACAAATAACTATCTTAGCTAGTTAGTATAGGTAACGGTCAGTCCAAAATAAACTTGATCATCGTGATTCAGCACATAGTAGAATGTGTATTATGGCTAAAAGTAAATTATATGTCCGCGTTATCATGCGAAAAACGATTCGACGGCCTCTGTGGCGTAGCGGTAGTGCATTCGACTGCTACGACAAGGGGCACGGGTTCGATTCCCGCTCAGTGCGAATATTTGTATGCATGAATATGTGTATTTGCATTGGTCGGGGTGTTTCTATGTATAATATGTATGTATGTATTTACAAAAAAAAAGTATATAAGTATGTTTATCTGCATTCTGGAACCCATAACACAAGCTAGTTAAAATATACTTACTTTGGGTCTAGAAAGCGCTGTGTAGAATGTCGTAGAATATATTCATTTATAAAAAGATATGTACTTAGCTACATATTTTTGCTAGGTGGTTGAGTTAGTTCTGCTAAACTACTTTCAGTAATCCTCCGAATTTCCATCTGGCTATTCATTATAAACTTATATCAATAGCAATGGTAGCTTAATAAAACTTAAATTTTGCAAGATACTAATAATATTTGACTCTATAGTATATCGTTTAAAGCAACTCGATTAAAATCTTTGCAAATTTTTGAGTATCAGATTGTAGTTTTTGTAACTATTTACATAACTTCCTCGTGCCTTGTTGGTTTTATAAACACTACCGAGAAATGTAGAGTCCACCCTACAAGTGATGATATAATATCGGTGTTAATTCCTTCCTGTAATATTAGACTAATTTAGGACGTATCTGATTGTATTAGATAAAATATATTTTTTTATTGTAAATCTTCCATGTTTGATTCTATGTAAAAACTATTTTTCCAAGTATTGTGTACAGGGTGAGTTTGAATTTGTGTAATTCTTACTATATCTACAGCTGAATAAAATTTTAAGAACAATACATTTGTTTAACATAGATTTCAACGGGTGTGTAATGTTTGGTATAATAACATATGCTCTAATTTCACTTGAAATAACGTTCATATGATATAATTTTTATATGCTATAATGTCAAGTAACCTAAATTCATATGACCTAATGTTTTATATCATCTAATATTCCTATAATATAATAACATTTAGTATAACGTTCATTTTATATAATTTTCAATACGTATAATAATCTTTTTATATAAAATTCATTTAACCTAATGTACTTTTGACCTATAGCTCGACGGTGGTTTATAAAAAAGAACCACGAAGACTAGTCTTCTAACCTAACCCATCCAAGTCGGATTGCTTTGAGTCGGGATATTAACCATAATTGATTTGGACCTTACAATATTATGTATTATTGTAATTTTAATTTAAAATCCAATTTAATGGTTGGCAGGTGTATAAGGGTATAAAGCGAAGAAAAGAAAACTTAACTTAACTTTTATATATTTAATCTTATCATAGTAAAACATAAATATCGTATTATTAAATATATTAAATGTCAAAGTAAAATAAATTATATTAAATGTTACTTAGAGATTATGAGTATTATAGTAAATGAATAATATTTGAAATTAATATTATGTCAAATGTGCATTAAAGGAAATGTTCATTATATCATAAGAAATTAGATAAAATGAAATTATATCAACAATTCATTATCTCAATTGATCGCTATAGTAAACAAAAGTATGTTAACTGAAATAAGGTCAAGTGACCGTTAGATTTTTTGTTTTTATATCAACCGTTACACACCCGATTTCAACATACTCGTAGATTTTGTTCACTTGCATCGGTTGAAATCGCAAAAATCTAATTTATCAGAAACCAGATAATACCTATATTAAAGTTAGTTGTAAAAAATAACACGATTTTAACTCACCCCAAGTCTTTATAAGGCTCTGTGCACACGTACGCATGCTAGATTGTATTAAATTAGCTTTGTACACCATTTTTTGGTGTTTTACATGGAATAACTCGGGTTTAGCTTCGTAATATTCAGCGCTGAGGACCACCATTATAGCAGACCATTGTTCGCATTTATAGTGGTGATTTTCACTCTGTAGACTCACATCTTACCATCTGGCGGGATAAAGTCATATTGGCCGTATATTAGTATATTGAAAACTCAATTTAGTACAGTGATGTGCATAGCGCCTTATGTTAAAGTATTAAATGCAATGCATTAGTGAATTTTTTTATCTATAATAAAATAAATTAAGTGACAAATGACCTCATGTAAAGAAATATTTATGCACAACACATTCCTTGATACTTGAGCGGACCTCTGCCTCCTGAGAGCGGATCTCGGGCTCCAAATAGTGGCAACCAGGCTCCAAAGAGCAGTAATCAGGCTCCAAAGAGCGGACTTCGGGTTCCAAAGAGTGAACCCCGGGCTTCAAAGTGCAAGCTTTGGATGCAACAGGCGCTCCGATTAAGAAGGCATTCCAAGTTACCTGCGGTGTTAACGACTCATTCTCGTCTTCGTATACAACTTGTTGATTTGCATTTGCGCATCATTCGCGATTGAGCTACTTATAGTCGTCAAAAATCATGTTAAAAAATGGATAAAAAATTTTTTTACTTAAAATTTTTAACTTAAAATACCTGTTTCATTAAATGTGTCACTTAAAATACCTGTTTCATTAAATGTGTCACATAGTCGAAATGAAAAGTAGAATGTTTAGCTCGGGTGAATTTCACCCATTTTTTCCTCGAACTATTGGCGCTCTCACTTCCCTAGAAATATCTCGGGTGAAATGGGTGACTTTCAACCCTTGTCTAACAATCTACTATTTAGGGTTATTTTAATGTTACGTGCTGTTATTTTACTTTTTAACGTCTAGTGGCAGCTTATTTATAGTGGTTGGTAAAATGTACTCAATAGTAGATTGTTATACAAGGAGCTAAAATGACCCATTATATACGAGGTAGTTTTACTCCCGAGCTTTAGCGAGGGAGTAAATAGAAACCGAGTTTTAATGGGTTTTAGCGCCGTGTGTTACACTATACTTTTCACTACGATTGCGAGAAAATAAAACAATCCAATACAATATGAAATATGTAGTTTATTTTATTAAAAATTATATGTACAATTTGTACAATTCTGGATATTTAACAAGATGTTTTAAATAAATGCTTTGTGACCTTGACGGCAACAGATTGAAAATTATTTCTTTTTTTTCTCTTCTATTTGTAAATTAGGGTCTCCATTCTCACTAGATGATGAAATTTTCACTATTGTAAAATTAATTACGGTCACTACCAATTCAATTTGCAATTAGAGAAAAATTATAAAGATTTCGCGCCAATGTCTTTTTTTTGTGTCTTCTGTAGCCGCAACACATTGCATGCATTCTACCAGAGATCGCCGATTTTAGTTCCATTTTCAAAATTAAAATGAAGTTTTTTTTTTTATGAAACAGTAATAAGTCGAGTCTTTATTCATGATTATTCTACTTATGACTAAAGACTTTTTCGTTTTTGTAGGCTCATTGCCATTTGACACACAAAAATGAAAAAAAAAACTTTTTCCCCTAGGGGAAGAATTGCTATTTTTTCTTCGCTCTGGTACGCCACAATGACGGTCTTTTTGAGCAAGAGGAGTGAAAAAGTTCTTTTACCGTACTAGTTCCTAAATCTGGGTATTTAAGCATTTTATTGTAGATGCTTCTTGTAACCATGGTCGTATTATTTGTTTTAAGGATCTGGATTTTCGTTCTAAAGTATTGTTCCACTAGAAGACTAAGTTCCACTTTTTGATTTGATTGGCATGACAAAATCTCACAAATCTTAAAAAATACTTCTATTTTAGTCTAACTTCTAAGTGGTAAGATCTATTTAAGTAACCTATATTACAAATTAAAAATTTGGTTCGAATACGTCTTGTTTGTCCGTCCATAGCTACTCAACCCATACGACACAATACTTTCCACCAAAGCTTTGTACATAGTCAACAACACGTGAAAAGGTTGCTTGGTTATTGTGCAGACAATCGTGGCTGTGAGCAGTAATTTTAACACCATCCTCACAGGGATTAGGGTTATGACTTGAATAGATATGGATGAGTTTAATTGCATAAGCAGTTCAAAAATGTGCGATTCAATTTTTGAAGCTTTTTTTTCAACATGAATTTTGACGACTATAAGTAGTAGAACCCTCTGTGAATGATGCGCAAATGTAGATTAATACATTGTATTAAATGTCACACGTGCCCTGCAGTTTTTTTAGAAAGAAAATAAATTTATTTATTATTACATTTATTATTATTAATTGTTAAACACACACACACTTAACAATTGCCAAACATAAGCGAATAAACACATAAAAGATAACGACACAACAATTTCGAGGGTACCTAATAAAATGATAGGTTCCCTTGCTTGCATCTATACTGTTAACCTCACAATAGGTCAGTGTGGAGTGTGTGTTTAAAAGACCGCAGTTCAGCTGATGCTACAGATTAGGTACAATCTGAAACGCTGGTTTTTAACTGTACCAGGTAGCTTTCTTTAGAATATATACATACATTGTTTGTCATTATTGGGGGTCTCTTACAATATAGTTGTTGTTTGTGTGTCACGATGTTGTGGAGTTCTAACACAGACTAGCCTAGAATTCTAGACTACTATGTAGTTTACCTTTTCCTGCTAGGTACTTCGCGAGTGTTATAACTCGAATGTTTTCGTGGGGTCACTACTGTTGAACCAGGTGTACAGAAGTGGGTATTGTCAAGTTCAGTTTAGTTACTTGTCACAAAACGCCTCTTTAGAATAATTTTCTAAACGTATTCTCGCTTATCATGTGACATTTTTTACAGAATATCTTTTTAATTCAAGCCGACCGCTGCTTTAAGCGTGTGCACGCATGGGGTACATTTTCGTGCGAATACACGAAGCAGGATATGTATTCTTTCCACCAAATTCGCACAATATTATTTTCACGAAACAGGCAACCGCATGCGTGCACACACACGCCTTGGTATTTTTTTTTGTATTGACTGCGATAATTCTGTAATTGCCCATGGGCGTTATTATTATTACAATAGTTTTAGCAGCTGAAGATTATTTGTTTACCTGTAAACAATGGTCTTATATTAAAATGAAGCAGATACGTTATCTCAATACCACGAATGTTAAAATTTACCTTTCGCTCGCACTGACTGATTAGTGCATTTCCTGTTGCACTCATACTTGCGGCAACAGAGGTGAATTAGCCTCGCTTCCAGTGATCTTTTTTAAAACCAGTGCTATATCTACCTCTTTTTATTATGAAATCATTGCTTACAAAACACGTGTATTTTTAAATTATAACTATTTTTAAATTTTACCCCGAAAGTAACATTAATTTTTAAATTTTTATGATGGTGAGTACTATGAAAACTTAAATGATTGGAAATTAAGACAGACTGAATAAAATTGTTGACGGCCTGAGATATTTTAGGACAAAAAAGAGGCAGAGTAGCTATTAATTTTTTTTTGTGTGATTGAAATTAGACATACCTAGAAAACATTCTGTATTTTATTTTGAATTGATTAATTAGGATTTATTTGACATTATTTTCATTCATTGTCATTCTAATGCATTAATTAAGATGGCGCCACTTGTATTATTATACATAAATAATCTCCCGACCCAGGGACCCAATATCGGTGTAAAGTAACCTATATGCTTAACTGCACACGATTAGAGTTCTTCATTAAAATCCAGTATATTGATAAATACGTAGAATTTTTTTTTTTTATATTTAGGACACGTCAATTTGACTTCACCTCGCCTGATGGTAAGCTGAAGGTAAAGTCTCAGGAAAGAGGGTCACCATTACATACACGTACCATGTTAACAATTGTGGCACTCAGGTTGACGGCCTCATCAGAAGAGGATTGTCGTCGCAGCACCGCGTGACACCCACCGGTCCCACTAGTGCTGCGACCACAACCCCCCTGCCCGGCATGCACTTGCTGACCCTTGAACGCAATCAAACCGAAATTGGATTATTATGGAGGGTTTTTCGCAATCGTGCACGGTGGTACCCATCCGGCCGAATTTTGTGACAAATTTGTGTCATCAAATTTCTACCACCAGTAAATTTCTGATATTGTAATAATTAGTTATGTGTAGCCACGATCAATAGTGTTTGAATGTGTCAAAGTGACATTCTACCTACATAATAACTATTTTATTTATACTTTCTTTGAGGTGGATAGGCGCTTTAATATAGCCGCCGACTAAAATTTATCTCTATACCTAATTCCATCTATACCTAATCAGCCGTTCTGGCGTAATTGAAAGAAAGACAGAAGTTAGAGTTCATTCAGAAAGCTTTAAGATATGTAATATGCATATAACGAAACAAACAGAGAATGGAGTAACAAACACCCATTATTTCCAACCTCAAAAACTTTCAGAATTAGAATATTTCATAGAATTCAAATACAATACGCACACATAATATTCGTATTTGAAATCCTACTGAATAAATAAATAAATAATAAATAAATAAATATTCTACGACATTCTACACAGCGCTTTCTAGACCCAAAGTAAGCATAGTTTAACTAGCTTGTGTTATGGGTTCCAGAATGCGGATAAACATACTTATATTTTTTTATTTTTTTTTGTAAATACATACATATTATACATAGAAACACCCAGACCAATGCAAATAGACATATTCATGCATACAAATATTTGCACTGAGCGGGAATCGAACCCGCGCCCCCTGACGTAGCAGTCGAATACACTACCGCTACGCCACAGAGGCCGTGAATAACTTACATTCAATATAATACATGTGGCGCCATCTCCATTGTTGATTTGTTTTACGTTGATATACGATATGTCATACATTTTGACGTAATCTTCACATAAGTTAAATCTCTTGTGCTAAAGTTACCGATTAACTACTTTAATATGAATGTTATAAGTTAAATTATAATTAATAATAATATAAGGAATTAAATATGTTAATGTATACTTATGTACTGTGATCCCAAAAACCACGTTGTCATATCTAATTATCAAAGATTACTACAATAAAATATATTAATTAGAAAAAATAAATTGTATTTTATTACTGGAATGTCCATTTTTGGGTTTATTTTCTCGTGGCTATTATATTCTAGATGAAAATAGGCAATGTGTTTCTAGGATATAAGTTATCTTCCAATCTTGGTGGGTGCTACCAAGATCTTCGAGGCTAAACCAACCTCACCTGCAAGCAGGTTAATGGACTGTGACGGATGAGGCTCTGGCGCAGGTTTTCCAATCGGGGTTGGGGGCGGGGGGCTAGTCAGAAGGCCGATGAGGGGCATCCAATGCTTAATTTATAAATTTGGGTTTTTTCCAGATAAAGGTAGTCGATGTGTATCAGTGGCAAGGGGTTCATATATACCGATTCCTTAAAGCTTCCCTTTGTAGAGATGCAAAGCCCAAAGCATGAGCTTCATCAACAGTCAGCATTATCATACAATGTAAGACATTGCTCAAATTACGTGTAGGTGATAAAAGTCGAAATATTGATCGTGAATTTCATTTTCACCGGCTTCCATATTTTCACCCTTCGCCACTGATGTGTATCTAGGATATCAGCTATCTTTCAATCTAATTTTTATTTTGAAAAATACTTGTAAACGAAATTTCTAGTATTCCCCCCTCCCTAACCCCTCCAGCCAAGCTAAATTGTTTGCGTTTGGAGTGTACGTCGGTCGTGTAATGGACAGGATTCAAATCCGGGACCTCACGACCGTAAGGCCGACTGTTTAACCACTGCTAAGTCAACATGCTGCTCTACCCACTTAAATACTATTATGCATAGGGTTTAAATAAAATACTTGTATGATTTTGAAATGAAATATATTTCATGGAACCCGTAGCGTTTCTTAGATCTTTTTATAAAATTTATACAATTATTTATAATAATTTACTATTCATTTTTACAAACGCATCATATAAATTGTTTATATATCATTAGCTAATTTTTAACCTAGTGTCTTGCTGACAATAATTGGCACCATTTTATCTACTTTACTTTATGTCCAAACTATTATGTACGTCACAATGAACATGACATGTGTCGAATATCGTCACAGAGTTGTCAATGAAACTTAAGAAACGCTAATAAACTAGAAATGATGAGATTCGAACACAGAGAAGAATTACAGCGGAATAAAAAACCTTTTAAATAAGTATAAACCGCAACTTAAAGTAAAATCAGAATTGTTCACACTGGTATAGTACTTTCACTTCACGAATGTGTGTAATGTTTGCTTATGTGTGTGCGCGCGTACTTATCCAAGATTCAAAATAAGAACAAATCAACGTTCTATAAGGTTGCAACTGGCAGTCGTGAATTGTAAGGACCGTTCAGTATTCATAAAAAAATATAAATAAAAAGTAACAATAGGTAATAAATAGGGTGGAAGTATATAAAAATAAATCTTTTATAAATACTTAACCTAGTAAAATTAACTAATAAAAATAGAAATAAAACTCGCTAGGCAACCGAAACCTGTTAAAGCGATGTGAGCATACATTCAGTAATACTGTAAAGGTCGGTTTTCATTTGTGCAAACGTCACTATTAATCTAAAAAACTATCAGAATTTACACATTCACTCGTACAAATGAAAATCCACCTTTATTTGAAAATAAGGACTAGTTTCACTAAAATATTTTTTATGGTTAGTGACACTATTCTTTTAGAGTTAATGTTTAAATTAGTGAAACTTGCCTTTAAAGGTAACGAACGAATAAATAAATAAACGCGATTAAATGAGACAGTATTGATAAATCTAAGTGATGTATAAGCCACATGTGTGTATTTACAATAAACTAATCGTAACAGATTGCAAACTTTGTGAATATACCAGCATTGCAATATCACTTAAAATTAATCTCGTAATAACAAAGTAAGTTAAGTTCAAAATTGTATAACAAAATATTTATATTTACGGCTCAGAACCTACTTATGTATAAGTATATGTATAAAAAAACGAAGAAGACTTGTTACTAAGCATTCGCTCCTATTACTATTTTGTAACAACTAAAGGCTTTCTTATATCCATAGATAATACAAAAAAGTAGAGAAAAGAATGAATTATGGATTGAAAAAAAAAAGCGTACCTAAGTGTATTTTTAAATACTGTGATTGGAATGCGTCACATTTCGATATCTTTCAGAAATGTGGAATAGATAACAGAACGTTTTGGCTCATCTGGCAACACACGATAAAAATGTAGCAGTTTCTTTCGTTTCGCTCTCTCTACACTTTTCTGAACGATACCTAGATGATAATCTCAGTGGGATTCTGCGAGACAGGAGTTCGGAAGATGGCCAGCATCGACAAGACTGCCTCTATTTTTGAATTTCAATACTAGGAGGTGTGTTACATTACACTAAGTATATGTATATACGAAGCTTACAACATTTAATAACATATAAACCATGAAATACATAATAAATGTCCCTATAATACTTAATACGAGTTACAATTACTTGCGATCATAAAATGTTATTACGTCGCGTTTAGACTAGATCGTTGAGGACAGAAAGCAGACGTCAAAATGGAGGAACATTGACAATAGTCTCTGGCGTCACTGCTTTTTGGCGGCAAAGCGGTCAATTTGTGTATACCGTTGCGTTTAAAATGTTGGTATAAAACTGCGTTGTATTTAACACGGTGAGGTTGGCACGGCGAGATGGTCTGACTGGTTGGCTTTAGCGACGACCGACAAAGTCGATCATCTGATCTATTTGTTCCTTCTCGTCGTATAGGTACAAAGACTCCATGCATCCCTTGAAATAGGGCGTTGTGAAGCATTTTTCCCTGGAAAATTATCAAAATATAAAGTTAGCCTTACATCTTTTTTTGAAGTCGGTTGAAGAGGAAATAAAATAGAGTGAAAGTTTATATGCAGAATAAAGATCAATAATTATTTTCTTTTTCAATTAACTTTTAATAAAGAAGTTATGTTTCAGATTTAGGCGGAAATAAAATGTGGGTAGTTTGTGATATTACAAAAGATTAAAAAATTATCACAAATCTTCTAAAGGTACGACTTAATGAAGAAATACAGAGGAAGATCTTAAAATTACCATGCATTAATAAGTTACAAATAAGAATGGATGTTACAAATAACTACATGGAGTATAATAATAGTAGACACTTTTTTTTCTTTTTTTTTATATTTACGACACGTCAATTTAGAATTCATATTCATATATACCTTTTTTTTTTTTTTTTTTTTTTTTTTTTTTTTTTTTTTCGTGCGGAAATCCCTTCGGATACCCCCCCGCGTGCCAGCGGGGGCGGTTATGTCGGGCTTGAACCGACTAAAACCGCACGCCGTCTCGGGTCTACAGACGCCGGGGTAAATATTGTTTAAAACCCGCATATATGTGCTTATTTGAACCATCCGAAATTAACTATTTGAAGAGTACGTAATAGCGTGGAGGCGTGCTGTTATCTCAATTTGGCGTATTTGTGGACAAAAAAATGCTTATTAGTCACTTTAGTGTTATAGAACTTATCTACTTTTTACCTTGAGTAACTAAATTTGACACAATGTTGTATTTTTTTAAATACTTGAGGACCTTTCAATTAACCCAACCCGCAAAACTGATGCAATAAAAAGGCGGTTATTACCGACATCAGTATACATGTTTAATTTTTACATTACTCCATATATATACATTCCAAAATATACTCTTTTGCGTCAAAATAGTTTGTGATAGTATTTGATTTGTAATAGTTCTAATAATGTAGTTAATAATTATAATAGTATACTTATAATAATATTATGTGCTAATTCAACAAGCTGCAATAGCATAGCAGTATTAAAAATAACGCTAATTATAACGTGCTGTTATTACCCCTTAGAATAAAAAGCTGAAGGAAATTATCAACGTTTGAAAAAAGATAGTAATGAGAAAGATATAGTTGTGAGAAAGAGAGGTATATCAAGTCCATGTTGTACCTAAATCCCAGGATCGGCCCCGTGTATTATTCTTATATATTCCTTGAAAAGTTCTAACTGGTCTGTTTCTTGTAGCACCTCGACGCACCCCTTGAAGTAATCTGTCGTAAAACAGTCTTTCCTGTGCCCCAACAAGGAATAATTAATTTTATTATTTATTCATATTATTTAAAATTGTGTGTTTAGAAGTTGGTTTTAAATTGTGAATCAAAGAAATCGCTTTTTTTATTAAATATAAAGTCAAATTATTTTTTAAATTTATCAGCAATTATTTAATCCACAGTCAAAAACCAATTTTCAAAAATATATTTATCTTTAATGTTTATTAAAGCCATCTAGGCACAATTTCAGGAACAATTTATAACTGCAAAACATCACAAGTGTCAAATCTAATTCGTATCGAAACGTACCTGCACAGAGTATACAGCTGTGGCTCTCTAAAGAGGTTATAGCAGTCGTCGCAGATCCTGTCGAGGCGGGCGAAGATGGCGGCATCATAGACGCCCTTGCACTCGAGGGTGAAGAATGACCTGCGCGCCACGTGGTGTGACGTGGAGGGGGGAGCGGCCGCGCCCAGCGCCACCGCCACCAGTGCCGCGCACGTCAACTGGATCGAACTTAGATGCATCTGGAACAAGTTAATATGTATTATTAATCTGTGGCCATAACAGAAACAGGCGGGCTTGCATGATAGGTGTAACAGTAGAGTAAGCTGTGTTTTTAAGGCCCAACCAAGATCTTCGGGGCCGAAACCAACTTCATCTGCAAGCTGGTACACCTGCTGACTGCCGGACTAGGATCTGGTGTAAGCTTTCCTCTCGGGGTTAGTAAGTCAGACGGTAGTCAAAGTGTAGGAGAGCGGGCTCCGGGCTCCAAAGTGTAAGCTTTAAATGCTACCGTGACTAGCGCTGTGATTATGGTGATGATGACAGTAGAACAAACTTTCAATTGACGAAAACTGCACCATCTTTGGTCGGAGAGATTCGAGATAAAACCGAGAAAAAAAAGTCTCCGTGCTGTGCTACATTGAGGTGGTATTGCAACAATTTATTTGTCTATAGTGCTGTGCTACAATGAGGTGATATTGCAACAATTTACTTGTCTATAGTGCTGTGCTACATTGAGGTGGTACGGCAACAATTTACTTGTCTATAGTGCTGTGCTACATTGAGGTGGTATTGCAACAATTTATTTGTCTATAGTGCTGTGCTACATTGAGGTGGTATTGCAACAATTTATTTGTCTATAGTGCTGTGTTACATTGAGGTGGTATTGCAACAATTTATTTGTCTATAGTGCTGTGCTACATTGAGGTTGTATTGCAACAATTTATTTGTCTATAGTGCTGTGCTACATTGAGGTGGTATTACAAAAGTTTCTAAACTATAGCAACCACCTAGCAATAGGCGAGTTCTGTACTTGGTTGCTACCTTATTAATATAAAGAAAATCTCTAAATAGCCTTGAAGCTTGACGGCTGCAATCAATCAATATTTAATCACATCTTATTTACAGCTATATCTACTTATTATATCTTATATATACACGACTACGTGTAAAGTTCTTGAACGAATACTTCTACAAGTTAAAAGCTAATAGCACCGCCTTAAGAACTTATATCCGTTGATACATTAAAGTGCAAAGTGAATGGGCGATTACTTCAAAGTGGACTGGGTAAATATACCACCGTCGTGTCCAGATTATTGGACAATTATCGGCAAGTACCGCAATCACGGTATAATAACTTAAAAGCGTTTAAAGTATACCACGTCAGCGTTTTGTGTATTAAGCAACTTTGTGTTGCGCAACTTTCTGTTGCTATGTCGAAAATTTTACATTACGCTCAGACTGGCGACTCAATAAAGAGCTGGTGCATTTTAATGATCCTTTGTAATTAAGAGAATGGTAATGAAAGAGAAATGATTACGACTGAGTGTAGCAATTCTTGATTGTATTCAAAGTTAGTAATAACTGGCAACTATGCTGATCATACATTATACGGAGATTATTATAATCTTTATATATAAAATGAATTGCTGTTCGTTAGTCTCGCTAAAACTCGAGAACGGCTGGACCGATTTGGCTAATTTTGGTCTTGAATTATTTGTGGAGGTCCAGAGAAGGTTTAAAAGGTGAATCAATATGGAAGTTGTTATCGATTGAGGCAGTACCAAGTCTGTCGGGTCAGCTTACTTAGCTAGCTTACTTTACTATAAATATTGCATTAATTTAAAAGCTTTTGTTATAATAGAAATTAATTAGAATGGATTTAAAAGAAGTTAAATGAGAAAGGTGTCAATACGTTTGCAACTGAAACCGTACCATCAAGACTGTTTCCTACTGCGTGACGACCCTTAGTTTCGAGTTGCAGTGACTGTGTTACATAAATGGTGACCTGTTGGTTGATCACCTGGTCTATATTAAGTTAATAGTCGGTTGCTGGTGTGATTTAGTGTTACATTTGATTAATACAACTAAATTGTATCGGATTTTAATTTTATGCGTCAATACTAAGCGGTAAAATTCGTTATGCAGTCTAGTACCTAGATCTAAATAATTTGCATTAATATCAGGGGTGTGGCTATGGATCTGTGGGCCTCACCAAGATCATCGGATTCTAAGCCAACTTCACCTGCAAGTCGCTCCCGTAATAGCCAAGATAAACCAAATCTTGAAAAGGAGGACAGCGGACCCTGAGCTTCAAAGTGCGAACTTTGGATGCAACCGGGTTTGGTGCTCGGATGATGATATAATTAATAACATTGATAGTGTTATTTCTATAACATATTGAATATTGCAACAGGAAATAACGCCTAGATTCTAGAGATACATTAGCAGAGAATCAGGAACTTGTCAATAATAAATAAAATACTTAATTTAATCGCCTTTCCCTTCCTTTGATACAAGAAAATTATTTTGCAGCCACATAGCATAATGTATTCAGAAATTACAATAACATCCTACTTCTCGATGCTTGATTTAGACCATATTTAGATATATAAATCGTAATCTAGTCTGATAAGCATAATTTATTTATCTTTATTCGATTGTACATTCAAATCGAATGATATTAGTCACTAATCAAATAGATTTTTTGCTCTTATTTTGAAGCGGTAGTGGTACAATTATACAACCACAATCATAAATTACATACGTAGTGAATGGACACTCAAGAGGTGTTTCTGGTCGCCATATTATTAATTGAAGGCCCACTTTTGTATGATTCACGGTGAATGTCCTAAATGTTAATGGTTACTTTCAACATTATTTTTTAATTCTATGATCCGATCTGCGAAAGCTTAATCTCTGAAGTACTTACTTCTAATTCCGTAGCCGATTTACGTTTGCAAATTTCACTTTCATAGGCGTTGTGTCCTAATACTCATAACGATCGTTGAGATCTATACAATGCTTCAGAATGTCCAAGTAAAAGTTATACGGAAGATAATTTTGCAGCTTATCAAAGCTTAAGTTGCAAAATTATATCCGTCCGCAAAATCGATAGAAACCGTTAAAAATAGTTTTATTTCAATGTGTGACATTCGCGTAAACTTCCGACAATATCATGCAAAATTATCTTATGTTTATTAGATTTGGTTTATAGAATAGAATAGAATAGAATTATTTTTATTTCAGATTTCTTCAATCCATATAAAGTGTTAGTAACATAATATGATCTTAATCTAGTGTTAGTATCTTAGCAATAGTTACTGAGGTTATGACTCTCGGTGCTGCTCCCTGTGCTACAGGTACAGAAGGCGATAAACAGGGGCCTGTAGCTGCAACCAACGGCTCAGTAGTGGGCAGTCCCACCGTTCAGCCAGAGTGCTCAGGATGATGTTCGAGCTGCCGCGCACGCGCGCCCATAGTGAGGCGCAGCGTTTTCTGATGATGGTATAAAAACAATCCGTACGTGCCTCAGCGAACATGGATGAAGCGCTACAGTGGCGAGGCAAACCGAACATCAGCCTGAACGCGTTATTATACTGTACGCGCAGAGCACCATATGCACGCTGCGTAAAGTTTACCCACAGATTGCACGTGTAGAACGACTGGCAGTAAGCTCTGAAGAGCGTCAATTTGACTTGTTTACTACACCGTGCAAATCTGCGAGCCAACATGTTACAGCGAACACATAATGCTCTACGCTCCCTCTCCATGTCTACAGAGTCCGACAAGTTGCTAGTGACCCAGTGACCCAGATACTTTATTTGGTCAACTTTCTTTAGTCTGGTGCCTCCGAGGGCAACAGAAGGTACGCTCCGTTGACACCCTAGCGCTCCTGTTTGGAACACCATGAGCTCACTTTTAAGAGAGTTGTATATGAGCCCGTGGGCACCCGCATACTCTTCGCAGACATGAAGTAGTCTCCGTAATGCTCCAATCGATGGGCTCAGCAGCACCATATCATCAGCATAACTAATATTGTTAGTACAAACACCACCCACATGGCATCCAATACCGGTGCTACTGAGCCCCTCGATCAGACCATCAATGTACAAATTAAAAAGCTTGGGTGAACTCAACCCCCCCTGTCTCACCCCGCATCCCAACCCATACACAGTAGACTGTGAAATACCCCATTTTACACAGTTCCTCTGATTGTCATACCAATATTTAAATATGGATGTAACTTCAGGAGGTAGACTAGTTTCATTTAGCTTTTTCCATAACAAGTTATATGATACCAAGTCAAATGCCTTTGACAAGTCCAAAAAACAGGCAAAAACCGGGGTTTTCCTAGCTGTGTAATACTGAACAGTCTGCTTCAGACAGAAGATGGCACTTTCAGTGGACAGACCCGGCTTAAACCCAAACTGTGCATCATGGCTCTTAATGTGCTCCCCTAATGTTCTATCCAGCAGACCGTCCAGTACCTTAGCTATAACGGTAGCCAAAGATATAGGTCTATAGTTGGACAGGTCAGAGGCATCTCCCGTTTTGTTTTTCATGATTGGCACAACAGTGGTATAAATCAAATCATACGGCAAATAACAGTGACTTATACAAAGATTAAAGAACAGAGAGAGAATCCGTGGCAGATGCACTCCCGCGTACTTCAGGTGCTCGACGCTGAGACCATCGTGACCGGGAGATTTCCCCCTTACCATTCCCTTAATTGTAGCGTCAATTTCCCGCGCAGAAAACCTGACAGTTAAGTTCTCGATACGACACCCAGCATCGAACACCTGTGACTCCCGAAACGGGGGGGGATCCACCTGAAAATGTTGCCGGAAGGCGTTCGCTATATCGGCCGGCTCATGCAAACCAGCTACGCTCGCAGAAAGACTAGGTTTCGGATTCAGTTTGTTTGTATTTTTCCAGAATTTGTTAAAATTTTTGTTAGAGTGATTCTGAGCGATAATATCTAATTTAATTTGATTTTGATTATTTTGACAATATTTTAGTCTAGCTTTAAAATATCTTTTAGAGTCTCGCATTCTATCATAAATAAAACCAAAATTGGGTTTACCGTATTGTACCCAAGACTGGAACCAATACCGAGCCTCCCTGTGAGCAACACTCACATGTCTATTCCAACCAGCCATATATTTATGTTTCTTATTTTTCTTTTCATTACAGCTACTCTCTGCCGATTCTTTTAATATACATACAATATCATGGTACATAGCTGTAATTTTTGTTCTATGGTCGACATTGGAACATATTTTATCAGCACAATTACAAAATTCAGCTGGAAAGTCAATCATACGTAGCCTACTATTACATGCCTCACTATACCTCTGTATTTGGTTGCTATCTCTTTCCCCCCATATAATTTTACTATGGGATTGTCTCATGGTTACAAGTTTTGAGGAGACTTTATTTATATTGCACTCAATTAACAAAGGATAATGATCCGACCAATACACTTTATTATATAAAACTGAAGCGTTGACAACAGTACTTCGCGCGGCGCTAGTTACCAAGCAATGGTCGAGCCATCGGCGGCAACCGTGAGCCTCGCTTACGTAAGTATATGTATCACTATGTAAAATTTCCATATCAACACATGACCACGATTGTTCAGAACAAAAGTTTAAAAGTTCATATGAAAACTGCTCACCAGGATGTGCATTGAAGTCCCCAAGTATGTACACCGACTCGATGTTGTTTGTCTCCACTAACGCATTCATTTCACTCATACATTCTGTGAAATCCGCTAAATTCACCACTGTATCCGTAGGCATGTATACCGTAATCACTAAAAACAACTTCCCACTGTCGAGTAGAACCTTAATAGCGGTCAATCGCGTACTATGACATTCCACTACCGTCACACACGGAAACGCAGACTTCCTCCACAATAGTGCCACTCCGCCGTACGGCCGCCCTCTGAGAATACCTTTGGAGGTATCTACCGCTGATTTTCCAGTAAAGGCAAAGTTGTCATCGATAGTACCCAAATATGGCAGATCATGTGGCAAAAGCCATGTCTCCTGCAAAGCAATGATGTCTGCAGTCCGGCAGAGAGATCTCAAGCAGTCGACCGACCTGTGTACATTTTTACAGTTGAAAGTAACTAATTTTGTTGTAACAGCCATTATTATTATTTTAATTAGACGTCCCATTCGGAGCTTCCTCACTCCGATATCTTCTTTTAAAATCTACAAAGCGTCTAAAGCCGACGCCTTCCGGCCAAAATTCATCTTGCATAAACACTGATACTTTGCTTTTAGGAATGAAGACTTTGTAGGCATCATACTCTTTTGCCGTCTTCATAATCATTTTTTCTACATCAGCAGATACATCAGTTTTGTTTTTTATGTAACCCACAATGTCCGACACTGTGACATCCTTTGCAATGTTGTAAATATACAATGGTATTCGTATATCTGCCGCCTTGAAATTGGCATTTGAATCAACAATGGCCTTTCCTTTGTTTCCAATAAATTTGTTTTTAAATCTCTTCTTTTGTACCAGTATCCACGATTCGTTATTTGCTTGTGGCCATTCACCTTGTTTCAAAACTTGCGTATAAGATTTTTTATTTACAATGAGTTTGTGGTCATTATAGAACGGCCCGGCCGTAGATGTTGCAGTTGCAGGTATCGTTGATGCATGAGTCATGCAATCACTCGCCGCTAATTCCGAGTTGTTTATCACTTGAACCGGTTCACTGTCAGCTAATTCGATGCATTTCAGTGGCGATGACGCTGCACTAGTCAGCTGTGCAATTTTTGAATTATTTTTCTTAGTACCCACATTTGTAGACCTATAATGACAACGAATTTTTGATTTTGATGATGTTGATGAGCAATGACTCATGCATAAATCATTTCCGTTGTCAATTGGATGCAATCCCATAGGACCACTGCTGTATTCAAAACTATCCATCAGACCCGCACCTCTCTTAGGGTTTATGTTGCGAGAAAAGTTATTTACAATTGACGCCTTTTTGAGGTTGTCTATGTCCAGTTTCAGTAAATCAAACTGTTCCTTGCTTACGTAGCTTTGAGAAATTCATTTTATGTGGCTCCCAATCCCTAGAGAAAACCTGCACCATAGCATCGTCCGTCCATTTGCAGGTGTACCTGCTTGTAGGTGAGGTTAACTTCGCCTCAAAGGTCTTGGTAGAGCCCCATACATCCCAGACTCATGACAGCATCTGACGTCTGTAGAACTATAAGTTTTGGCCTGATGTTAAGCTAAATAAATACTACAATAGTATGCCCTTAGTTTGACGTCCTCATCAGATACTTTTTCCCGCTCAAAGGACCCGGGATTGTAGGGAGAAGAAAACACGCCTAGGTAGAGAATTGCAATTTTTTATGACATGGTCTTCAATAAGCATCACTTACAGCGAATTAGTTATTCCCAGTAAATAAATCAACAGACTGTTTTCTGTCAGGATAAATAACCGGTCTTGTATCGGCTCCGTGTGATGTGCCAGCAATGTATTAAGGCTGTAAGGCGGCCGCCTAACGACGTCAGTAACTACGAGAGCCCCAGGCACAGTGATTCATGGTTATGAACTTATTATTCTTGTTAATGCGTGTGTGTTTCAATATGGTAGTCTTGGCTACTGTCAGGGCGTACTACGCAACAGTCGAATAGTCTAGCCAATAATAGTTGCTTTATAGAATTTTATAGCAAAATTTTAGCGCGGCTTTTCTAATGATTCAGATCAATTTTACTGAGTAATCACATTTTATCAACTCTGTTTAGTTTAAACGGATTTTTTGTTTGTGAATGCCAGCTCTAATTAAATTTATTGAGTAAAACTTTAACGTTAAGTACGTACGCCTTTTCTATTTTTTAACGTGTGGAAACCCCCACGGGCTTCACCCCATCTGTGCCAACGATGGAGTGGGCGTGTCGGAATCGTACCGACTAAAACCACACGGCGTCCTCCCGAAGTGTCCATTGCCGGGCACCACGGGTTAGCCCTCGAAGGATAACCGGCGGACTTTGGCCGCCACCGCGGCCTCGCCTGTTGGGATCGGGCTTTATCCCGCGACGGTGAGTTGGCAGGCGTGTGTAGGACACACACGACACGCCTCCGTCTTGGCCTGCTTCTGTAAAGACGGTGAGTCGGCCTACTGCCGTCCTCAGGCCCCGATCATGGAGGTCGGTAGTCCCCGGTGTAGACAAGTCTGCGGCGTCCACGCTGCAGACTGCGGAACTCTGGGGGCAGGGTTCTCTCCCGCTCCCTCTCCGCCGCCTCTTTACGCTTACAAAAGTTAACATTGTAAGAATTATTTTTACGGGAGCGACTGCTGTCTGACCCATTGACCTCAAGAGGAAAGCCTGCGCCAGAATCTTATCAAACAATCAGCAGGTGTTCTAACTTACAGATGAGGTCGGATCCGGCGTCGAAGACCATGTAAGTATCTACATATAATTTGCAATGCGCTATAGGTGCAAAGGTGTCTAGCTTAATCTGATTCCATATCGTATCGTTGGATTTGAATTTAAATTACCCAATCTTGTTATAATACTCGTAATATTGTAACTTTGTATCTTGCATTAGAAAACGAGACGGGTAAGTCTAGTTTATGCAGGAATGTCAATTTATAAGTACCTAATATACATTTAACAATAATTAGGTATTAATATACGAAGGCAGTAGGTATTCCTCGACACGGCACGTAAATATTACGAGTAGATTCCTAGCTCTCTGGAACCCTAACCACCCGTGGCTGGTATGTATATTGTATTGTATTATTTAAGACTATTCTTAGGGGTTGTTAGTTTTATAAATGTGAGCTAATGATTGGTGAAGGTACTGTTTAATTGGCTAATAGATTCTGCCAATGTCTTCATTATTTCGGAGTCGCACCTGTCCGCAATCCGCAATGACGATTAGTATGCTGTTAGTGTTGTTCCGCACTCATTTTAGAAAAGAGGCCATTTGTTAGCGGATTGTGGCGTGGAAGCCATCAAAAATAATTTTGGTAACATAATATGATAATAGAGTTATTTTCGGTTAGAATTGCCCGACTGATGTAGTTTACTTTTCGCTAATAATCGCATTTCAAAAACACTATTAGACAGACTATTGCACTATAGAAACATAGGTACCTAATAAAACACGCACACTTTGAACAAAACTGTTTCATAACAAAGCTGTCAAATACCTTTTTTTTTTTTTTTTTTTTGTTTTCGTGCGAAAATCCCCTCGGATAACCAGATCTGCACAGTTACAAGTCTTTCTTAACAGTGTTGTCTCTAATCTGCGCTCACCCTTAACACGCGCTATTAACGAACAACGTGTACAAATGTAAAATCGTGAGGAAGTGGCCTATCTCGTTAACATGGAAAGTTACAATATGACCAATCACGTCACATAAAACTAATAACTACTGGTTATAATTCCAATTTATAAATTTCCTGGTAAATAAATATTCGGTTCACTAATGGTAAAGATTTTACCAGTGCCTTTAAACAGTTTAAACTCTCTCGGCTCTACGCGAATCTCTAGCGATCGTACGCATGGGAATCTGGCCTAGGGTAATAAAAAGTAAAAAAAAATGAACTTACCAAAACCAAAATTAATAAAGTAACACAGGGTTAACACAATCAGCCAATTTTATAATTAACTAAAATTGATAACAACGTTTTTACATCTACCGACTTTCTTTCTTAATTTTTTCTTTCTCACTTTCTTCAAGTCCTTTTTAAATTACCCCAGATAACCACTGCCGTTAGATGTTTGTTCGAGAAAAATATCCTTAACTTTTACAATAATTTTATATCCACGTCAAATTTAAGAATAAGGAAACTGAATGTATAATCAATTCGTTAGAGCATACGACCGTATTGTACGACTGACAACAGTAAACTAATACTTGATGTTTATTGCAAAATATATTAAAAATCTTTCGTCTCTTCTCTGACTAATGTACTTTATACGTAACAACATGAATTACCATGAACTCGCACTTAGCTATTTAAGTTATTTAGTAGGTATAGTATAATTTAGTGACAAAGAAATCACTTTTTAGGTGGCACGTCAATATATGACATAACCTCGCCTGATGATAAGCTAAAGGTGAAGTTTCAGGAATGAGGGTTACCATTATAGATAGATACGTCATCAGATACCTACTTTTTCTCCCTTAAAGGAAGAAGGAAACACTTGTACGGTTGGTACATGAGATGCGTAGGCATGAAAGTCATAGCCTATCGTTATCCACTGCTGACCAAAGGCCTCTCCCACTTTGTGCTACTTTGTCGCAAGGAGGCATCAAATATGGAAGTGATCCGTCCACTTTCAAACTTAATACTTAAATACGAAAAGGGTGCCACTTTAATTAAGTAAATATTTGTTCAGAATAGACGCAAATTTACCTTTTTTTTTTTTTTTTTATCGTGCGGAAATCCCTTCGGATACCCCCCCGCCGGCCAGCGGGGGCGGTTATGTCGGGCTTGCACCGACTTAAACCGCACGCCGTCTCGGATCTTCAGACGCCGGGGTGTAAGGTTACCCATAGAGCATATCCCTCGCACCTCGGCTGACCCTGGGCCATCTCACCACTAACAGCATCGCTCATCCTGTCTCCTCTGAAAGCAGAGGAGTACGGAGAGCGATGTGTTCCCGCCACGTTGGGTATTGGCCGACGATCAATGCCAACCCTATGAAGGGGTGAAGGGGAAGCCATTGACCGCCGCCCAGGGTGTACCGGCCGCTCCGATTCCGTTCTCCCCGGACTGCAGCGGGATCGGAATCGGAGCGACACTCGAGTAGGTTACCCAACACACACCCCGAGACGCAAATTTACCTAATGAATTACATATGACATAGTAGAGCGCATAGTGCAAATACTTATTTGTATGCATGAATATGTATATTTGCATTGGTCTACGTGTTTCTATATACCGGGTGTTAGGGAATATAACGAAAACAGGCGATAGTACTATATTTATAAAAGAAAATATATCTAAGTATGTTTATCATTCTAGAACCCTCTGCGTTGCATTGCAAGCTGGTTAAGCTTTACTTTAGATCTATATCGCTATCTACATAGCGCTCTATAAGGAGTCGTAGAATATTAAGTATTTGTAACTGTGGATATTATAGAAATGCGGGACGTTTTACGTTTTACGGGACTATTTTATTAAATATTGCAATGCGGGACTACTAGGCTACCGACTAACGCACACCGGTCTAGTAGAATGCGGGACAGTTGTCCGCCTTAGCTGTGCCACGCAATAAATCAATATTTAATTGTAAAATCGAACTTTCATTGTAGTAACAAATTCATTTCACCTACACAAACTCTATAAATTATTTAAAACATGTAAACTACAAAGAGTCGTTTGCACAAGTGTGCGGGAAGCCTTAGCGACAGTTCACCTCGCGCTCACCGTGCATGACAATTACCTCGATAGGGCTACTAGACTGCCCGGCTACCACCCAGTGAGACAACCAGCTTGGTTATTTCTAGCCTATTTATAAATCCTGGTAATGTGGCCTTTTTTGCAGCTTTCGTATCTACAATAAATCGTCAAAGGCAGAATATATATTCGTATAACTCCTGATATCCATTGGTTTTATAAAAATATTAATATTGGTTTCTGTACGCTTCACAAGCTCAAAGTTCTGCATAAATGGAGTTCAAATTTTGACATGATATCGTGTCAAAATTAGAATTCCATTTTATTACCCGCTTCAAAGATGGTTTTTAGCTAAATTCCTGTCGGTATATAGCGCTTTTATTTGTTTTATTTTTTTTAATCGAGTTATAAATACGTTTTTTTTACCATTTCATTCCCGGGTGAATGCTGTAGCTTTAAATAGAAAAAACTTACATTATTATTTTATTTATTAGATATTTATTTGGCAACACTTATCGACCGCTCACTTTCTAATTATATTTGTGTCTTAGCTTCTTTTGGACTTTATAATATGAGCCCTTATCCAAATACAGTAAAAAAGTTTCTCTATTTCCATCCATGGGAGTCTTTGTTGAGAAAATATTTTAGTCTATTAACATTTAAATAATTTATTCTATCTAATATGTAACAATAGTGTGGGTTATATGTTCACTAATCTGTTATATTATCTATACCTAATTTATTAACTATTTTAGTATGTACTTAACTGTTTTTTGTTCGGAAAAAAATTATTAGGTAAAATTACAGTATGGTTGTAGTTTCCTTATCCGGCTGTTTATATCTGGGCTAGAACCTTCTATTTTAGAACAATCCCATATATTATTTCTAACCTACTTCAAAAAAGGTTCTCAATTCGACTGTATTTTTTTTATGTCTGTTACCTCCGAACTTGTTAGGTAGGTAATTTGGGAGTAATTTGTGTAATAACTTTTCCGATTTTAGATCGGAAGAAGCACAGAAATATATCTAGATAATAGAAAGATAATCGGAAGAAATATATCTCGATATATTTCTATGGGAAGAAGTATAAGAGAATATCGGATGTGTCCAGGTAGCTCATTTGGCCAGAGTATTCCCTCTGTAAAGGACTGGTCGCGGGTTTAAGTCCCGTCCTGGATTTTATCTTTTTCCGATCTGAATTTAGTAAGTAAATAGTTAATTAAATAAAAAACGAAGTGTGCATAGCGGCATGTTTCAACCTTTAAACATCGGACTACTCATAAACACTGATAGATTTATTTGTGAGATTTACTTGCGCAGTTACGCAAATGTGGGCGCGTTTAATTTTGCGGCCAACTTCTGCGCACACTCGTTGCATAGTAATTAAAGCTGCCAGACTGCCCGGTACCACCCAGTAGCAGAATGAAACCAGTTTTGTATTTAACGAACGACTAATAATAAAATAAATAGTAGAGACATGCTTTTCTCAGCTCGTAAAGGCCCGTTTGACCGGGTAGTGCCATAGTGATCATTCATGTAGGTCACAAAGTAACACTTATGAATGCCAAGACTAATGCTTTTACATTTACAGCCAGGCTCGCTAGGCTATAGGTAAAGCCTGTGAGAAAAGAATCTGGCAATAAAAACTCATGACCACTCTTTTCAGATCCTGGTGATTACAACAGACCGTTATGACAAGTAAGTAGGTAACGGGAAATTTTGTGAAGATGTTTGGATGTTTGTTACTCAATCATGGTCAAACGGCTGAACGCATCTGGCTGAAATTCAGTACAGGATCATTACTTTTTTCTCCCTGGAATAGGTCCCATGGGTTGTGGGAACGGGATAACAGCTAGTCATTGAATAAGAGCGGAACACTTTTTGGATAAGTATCACCCAATCGAAGGCACGACGAAATAGTGCCACCACGCATAGCTGATGTGCTATTTATTTTATGTTTAGCCATGAAGAAACTAATTAATAAGTACACTTATAGGTACATTTCCACTAGGATTCTGGGCATAAGAAATTTCCGAATTAGTTGTCAATTCAATATTCAGTACGAGACACCTACCTGTAAAAACTTTGAATACGAATATATATTTTTTACTGTGCCGTTAAGTTGGGCGGCTTTTGCTGTTTTTACTATGTTCTGTAATCTAAAAGGGGTAAAATGGGTCTGTACAATACAGAATATACCTATAATAATGCACCTAATTAATATCAGCGCAGTGCACAGGGAATTTGAGATGACATCAGATATCTGCAACGAACTTTAAACGGATAACGGTGTTGGGGTAATTTTGCAAAATTTTATGTCCGACTAACGGGAAATGCCGTCATCGGCTTTAAATTTAAGAGTTTGAATAAATTCTAACTTCTCTTTCAAGTTGGCTTAACTGCCTGATAATAACGTTGCGTGAAGTTCACGATTCAGACACTAATGATTCTGGTATACATATTACAAATTGTATTTTTTTCTGTTTTTTTTTCTTTTCAGCAATTTCGCATATAGAAATTTTCCTCTCAGTTTTTTTTGGACAATATATTTATTTCAGGATATAGCTGTCTCTATTTCAAAATTTCACTCAGATCTGTTCATCGTGAAGGATAATACATTTTACTCAAATTTTCAAATTAATACTGGTGGGATTAGAGGGATAAAATAAACCATTAAGTAACTTATATACCTAAACAGAAGGCACTGTGAAAATTAGATTAATAGACTTGTGCCCATAACACAAGTTTTTATTGCTCGCGTATTCTATAATTATACTTTTTAAATATATTCATAAACTTCACGGCAGACCACGATGACAGCCTGCATCATGATGCATTTGTACCTACAACATCAGTTAACCTCTTTGTGTCTTTTCTAATTACTCATGAATACCTTCTCTTTGACTTAAAAAGATATCCTCAATTTGATACGATAATAACATTCAAACTGTTCTTATTTATATCAATAAAATTTAGATGTCATCATAATATTTAATCCTTAAATATTATCTCTATTTCACTATCAACGAATCGAAACTACTGCCAAGTTTTTTTTAAATATTTGTATTTACCTACTCGTAAGCAATGCCAAGTTCTGTTTTATTTATTTTTTATTGCCATTCATTTTCCATGTTTTTTGTTGTCTGGCGATCCTGATTTTCTAATTTCGAATATCACCAAATTTAATTGACGTCACATCGATTTTATCTAGATCTATATAATGCGTCTGATATAAAATCCACACTCTCATTTTAAACATAAACAGTTTGCTCTTTATTTATGTGTGAGCCAAGTACATAAAATATAGAATTTTATTATGTTTACGATATTAAAGAAGTAACACATCCAATATTTTTCGAACCTATCTCCGGTAAATTTAAAACCAATAGAGAGATCTTTTTTAGTTGGACGCTTTATAGACGGTATGGCACCGAAGCAAAATGTGGATATTTTGATCACTGTTCTCCCACATATATGCAGTACAGTTACAAGTTTGGCAAACGTAAAGATTTTGATATTGTTGCACTATTGTTTTGTAAACAATTTCCTTTTTCATGAATTTTATAGGATCATGCAGATAATAAGTCTCCTAACACAAGTGATTTACTTAGAGGAGTTAACGGGACTACTAGTAATTTCGGTTGCTAATGTAGTATTTTTAAAAAGAAAAAAAAACATACTACTGTCACTTATTTTGAGTTACACATTTATGACACATTTATTTAGTATTTTAAAATAGAGGTTATGCAGTTATTATCCGTAATACAGTTAATACTAATAGAAAAGTGCACAATTCACTTACCTACGTCACCACAACTAATAAAACACTAATTGAGACGAGATTCCGTTCCGTTCAACGTCTACTTAATTCTCAACACTATATTTCTCCAAAGTAGTCTGCGAACTGTCTGGCATTCGAGCTACTGCAAACAATACTAAAAATCGCGACGCGTGAAATGTATTCAGTCATCACAGTATCATGTATGTTATATCGCGCCATTGTTGCGCCTGCACAGGCAACCTTCGCAGCGGTGGCCCTGGGCCGTCCTTATAGAACGAATTGTAACCCGCTCTCACTTCCTGGTTACTCTATATTATAGCAATGGTGGCTTGATTAGCAGGTTGGGTAGGCAGCAGATTTTAGTCATGTTTTGAAAAAAGAAACTAAGAACTAATCAGTGACGCGGTTGAAATGAGTAGAGACTATCTTGAGTAGATTATGTTATGCCTAGGTACTAGGTACTATTTACTGCCCGACGACGACGGGGCCATCTCAAAGCCTTAGATGGCCCAGGGTCAGCTGGGGTGCGAGGGAATTGCCTTATTGTCAATTGCCCACCTAACACCCCAGTATCTGAAAAACCCGAGACGGCGTGCGGTTTTAGTCGGTTCAAGCCCGATATAGCCTTCCCTTCTGGGTGGCGGGGCGAGGGGGGAGGGTATAGGAGGGATATCCGCACGAAAAAAAAAAGAAATGTACTGTTAACTGCACACAAGCGTGTGCAGTTAACAGTACATTTCTATTATATTTCTACATACAATTTCTACTAACTGAACTAAATCTGTAAAAAATAAGATAATTCAAAACTTTAACATTTTCGGTAGTTAAAAATATGGGAACTACCTGAACACAGACCTATGTTTAGACACACACTCATTCATAAAATATCATAAGTATATTGAATTTAATAAAGATTGGTCTCTTCCCTGAGTTAATAATTACATACTTCGAGAACACGCTGCAGTATAAGCGCTTTATTATTACTTATTATACTGCAGCGTGTTCTCGAAGTATGTAATTATTAACTCAGGGAAGAGAGCAATCTTTATTAAATTCAATATACTTATGATATTTTATGAATGAGTGTGTGTCTAAACATAGGTCTGTGTTCAGGTAGTCCCCATATTTTTAACTACCGACAATGTTAAAGTTCTGAATTATCTTATTTTTTACAGATTTAGTTCAGTTAGTGAATAAATCGGAACTTAACTAAATTTACTGTCACCATATTACAAGGGTTTTAGGTTTTCGTGATCAGGCTCGATTGGCACTCCCTACGTATAATATTGTAAACTGCATTTAACCAACTTAACAAACGTTTTTTTATTGGATCTACCTAATTCTTCAGCATTAGTATACTCATATTGTAAGTGCATTTAATTTTTCTGTTTCTGTTCTGAAACTTATATAGTATATGGTAACAGCCTTTGACCAACTTTGACGTGTAAATGGTCAAATGCAGTTACAATATTGTACGTAGGGAGTTTCAATATATTGTAGCAACATGTGCTGTATGTATATACCTATGTTAATGATTTCGTATCTGTAGTCCGTGTAGGAACAATTAGAGGCTAGGTCGTCGTCGCGTGATGACCACCGCCAATGAACAACAATTAACGTCGTAACTAGGTCAACAAGGAGTTACAAATGAGAGAATGACGTTCGTTCTCGAGTATGATTCGAAGCAGATGCGTAATTGCGCAATACTGCATTTCATGATATTTGTTTTATTGTTAGACCTTTAGTCAAGTAAGACTAAGTTTTAGCTGAGACAGATGTTTAGTAATAGTATTGAGTGTGACCTTTTTATGAATTTAGAAGAAACGAAAGGCGTAGCCAGAATCGTAGTAAGTGGAAAGTGTTGTATCTGCCTGCCTTAAAACACACTATTCCCTTCGTAACCTAAATGAATAGCCATTAAATAAGCCTTATAAGCTGTAAACTTTAGCAATAGTCTATTAAAGAAAATGTATTAAATATGTGGCCATTTCTAGAACATTTAACTCTGCATCGGTGTCATTGGTAAGAAACTGGTCACTCGTCACCCATTGTCTGATGCCAATTTATTACACCGCCACTATTTCTGTGTGGTATATTTTGGTCCAACCATTGACAATATAATTTATTTTTAATAACCTATTATTATTCAGTAGTAGTGTGGTTTTAGTTGAGTGATCCGATGACGTTTAGGTTGGATTGGAAATAAATTCACCTCTAAAATATTTGTATTTTTTAATTATACATACACACACATACATATACTAATTACGCTTCTTTCTTATTGTGGTAGATAGTGACAACATCTTTCCACTTGCTACGATACTGGGATAGGTCTTTCGCTAATAATCCCAGTTAATATATTTTCTGTCAAATTAAATTTAAACGTAATCATGAAGAAAATTCAATGTGGAAAATGTGACTCTGATCATAAACTTATTGCTTTTTGTAATGTATGAGATGCATGTGGTATGCAATAGACTAGACCAAAGACTAGAATGTATGTTTGATTCCGTGTTCTGAATATATTACATTATGAGAATGTAAACGCAAGAAGTAGATATGCATTAACGACACACCCATGTTCAATACAAAACAAAAACAGTGCCTGTCCACTCCCGATTGTATGGGAATCAGTTGGCAGTATTCAGTGCGTCGATGTGCGCCGGCGCAGGCATCGCGCCTCGCTGTCTGCTACGTGTACTAGAGGCCGTGGCCGGTTACACGCACACACTTAATCAGACACACCCACATGCAAGTCAAGTGCGTGACTACGTAGGGCTGTGCACTCAATTCAAGACTACAGTATTTTCTAATATTTTTAATAATTCTACTTTAGCTAAAGTTACTCAAATACTAATTAATCTTGTTTACAGTTTTATAAATAAAGTCAACAGGTAATAGTAGGTCAATAGTAGAATTACCGAACAGTAATATATTCATAATAAGACAGTATTTTAAATTATATCTAAAAACTTATGAGTACCTACATAAGTTGCGTAATAATAATAGATTATTAATAAACTTTTAATGGTCTTACTTAATATAAAACAGATAGCCATTTGTACCATTTAAAAAGCAATAAAATGTCGCAAGTTTCCGCTGATATTTAATTAAAGTATGCAGAGATAACCCTGTACGCCACTAGAAGTGGAAATTATATGAATTTTCCTTTTTCGCAATAGCTAACCGACTTAATAGGCTCCGTTCACCAGTCCATAGGATGTAATAATTCTGATAATGATTAAGCTTCAGTCAATATAGCAAGTGACTAACGTGCTATTTCAACAGAATTAATTCTCCATAATTATTTATAATAGGGCTAGAGGCTTTAGGTTCAACTATTAAGGTATATTTATCTCATATTTTATCTTAAGAAATATGCTAGAGAACGTGTAAAATATTTAATACTGTGTGAGGTTAATCCTGGTAAATAATTAAAAAGTTAATCTCAGGTCATGAAACGTCAAATATTGAATTATCAATTTGTGAACTATTCTTATTTTCATTCATGATACGTCGAACTTTGAACTATCTGCTGGCGGATATTCAAAAAATGACTACTAAAGAATTTGGTTAGTGCTTTATCTAGAAGACACAGGTATTTTTGGTAATAATTAACGTTTAAAGAACTTCTCAATCTATCTTAGAAAACTTACCTGTCACAGTATAGGTTTCTGAAGAATATAAAGTGAGTGCTGATATATAGTACCAGTTAGGTTCGCTAACTACTGATTCGCAAAATACATCCTTCTAATTATATCCAAAATTCTTTAAAACAGCAAAAATTATTCAAAAAATAAATACTTCATCGTTATCTAGACCTACACTTCGCCTAAAAAGCGAAGCACAACTAAATTCATCATTAAAACATTACTTCCATCTAAAATTAGTTTTCTGAAATAGATTACAAGCTTTATTGCAGGCTATTTCTAATTTAGTTCGTGCGACCGAAGACTGAACAACTTACGTAAAGACCACCTCTACCAAATAGCGACAACGGACCGCGGCTGATAAAGACATGCTATCGTTTTGCGGTTCCTAAAGTAAATAAATAACTGAATAGAGAAAGATCAGACCACTAGCTTCCCTAATATAGCAACAAACAAAAACACACACGCATTCAATCGAACTATGTTAGAGTCGTTGTACGGGTAAACGCATTGTCTGTTCGTGCGTGGCATAGACAAAAGGACAAGTAAACTATAATTCATCTGCATACTGCATAGCAAACTTCATTAACCACTGTGACTAACACCTCAAATATGTTTTTGACTGTATAGTCAAATGTCTAATACGCTATTAAAAAGTATTTCTTAGTCCATTTGAGTTTGAAACGTGTAGTAGTATGGGAAATAATCTTTATAACAGTTCTATAAATTATAAAAGCTGCAGACCTAACCTAACTTTTTCTAAATGCCAAGTTTTAACACTTTTCATCCGCATTTAGTACCAACATAATTTGTGTAACAATAAAACCAGTGCTGTACAACAAAGTAATCTCTCCGCTCCCTTTCACGCTTCCATCATTATACCACTTAACACGAGACTAGATCAAGTTTATTTGTGTAAAACTAGATCCCTGGTCATGCAACTAAAAAAGCACGACGAGTATTGGAAAATTGTCGCGCATGGTCAGGAAAGTCGGAACATTCGAGAAGGCAGCCAGTTTATAACGTAACAAGCTCACGACTCCAACGAGATCACATGTTATAGCTTGTGTGTACTTCGAAATAAATTATAATGTAACGATTTTAATAATACCTAAGTATAGAATTTTCATTCTGATATAAGTATATAATTGTCTATGATTAGTAATAATTTGAACTTCGAAATTCGAACGCAGGTAATAGATATACGTCTAATTTAACCGAGTACCTACTCTCATTTTTAAAGACTAGGTATTTATGGTAACCGTGTCATCTATCCATTTTCTCGTTTCCAATCATTTAGTACCTATAAAAAAAGAAAGTGGTATACGTCCCACTGTGACGTCAGCGCAGTTCTACGAATGTATAGCAGATAATGGCGTATGCAAAATATATTGCAGACTTCGTATGGTTTTTCAAAGGGTTGTCCGATGCCGGTTTATAGATACAGTCGTTTGTATTAAAACGTCACAAATGGTGGCTAAATGTGTGGTTTAGAAACGGTAATTTTTGAGCTTGAAATTATGAGCTGAAATGAATACTTATTATTATACGACGAAAACTTCACTTGTTTAGGGCTCTGCTCATTAAAATTTCATTAAAGGGAAACGACATGCGCCCATAATAACTGACAATCGTACAGCATGTTTCCAAGAACACATCAGCAACAATTTGACATCAGAAATCATAGCGCCATTTGTTCTACAAAATGAAATTAGCATAAAGGTTTTTACGAGCGCTTCACCATAAATTTACATTTAAATTATCAATTATGGGCTGATTCTCGAGCCCACCGTGTATGATAAAAAAGAGCTCCATTCGCGGGCACAGGCATTAATCGCTAGCGTCCAGACAGAGATACAGATTAAAAAATAATAAATAAATATATACACAAACGGCGCTTTGGCGGCAAAACTTGTTTCCGATCGTTCGTTCGGTTCGTCGCGTTTATATTGGTAATAAAGTTGAGTATCGTTTAAAATAACATTTGACAGGTGTAAATTAACTCGGTGCGTTAACCAGACTGACTGGTTGGTTCTAGTGCCGTTGAACCGCACAGGTGGTCCTTGAATTACTAGAGATAAATATAATACGCCGTAATAATAGAGTGGAGATTGACGTGTGAGTTGGTCGACAGAAACCGAGAGTCGAGGCTCAAACGTGTTGCATACATAGTCATTACAATACATTTTGTAAGGCCCTGTATCAAGAATGCAACTAAAAGAGAATCTGTGGTTAAGATATTCAAATTAAAAACATTAAGTGTTGGACTAGCAAACAGTATTTTAGCAAATCCAAAATTTAGTGTTGTCCAAAAATTAAACAGTTTGGTATTGGTGCCTCCTATTGACTCTCCAAAATAGGTTTATTGTTTTTTCATTTGTTAACTATTTAGCTTAATGTACAATGGTAATCATCTCCCCATGTAGGCAAAACTTAGGTATAGTTATACAAGGCCCACATAGTTCGTTTGACGTGTCGAACAACGTGTAGATATATCTATCGATAAACTAGCCCATAGCTAATTGCGAGCATAGTGTTCTGTTTTTTAAGAGGGTGTGTCCCTGGTTGAAAATCAAAATTGCTGATGTCACCGTGATACAATATAGGTCAGTTTGATTCGTACAATTTTCCTCTTTACCTATCTATTTGGTACCAAAATCGTAGCCAACATACACGAAAAACTGTGCGTTTTACCTACATACCCGAAAGATATCACTTCACTTCCAATGAGGAATCGTCCGTCTCTTGTAGCCATATTTTATGTTTTTGTTATTGTTTCATTCGATAGCACAACAAATATATTTTTAAATATTTTATTAGGTAATAACCGTTATGTCAAATTTGAAATGGTTTAAAGTGTTCCCGGTATTAAAACTTAACTATACCATGGAAAATTATCAACAGTTGATATCAATACATGTAAAGTATTGCTTACAATGGTACATCATACATGATGCTTAATTACGTAGACTAAGAATGAGTGTAATTATAATTATTTATTTTATTCCCATTATAACGCCGCAGTCATAGATAATTAGCAAGTCTTGCGTGATTTATGTCCGCTTCCTGATCTGTGTTCCGCTTGTGTCATTAGTATATTCGATATTACATATACACAGGTGAAATATTCATTCTGTTAGAAGAATCCATATATTTTTATTATTATAGAGAAATAAAAATCTCAATGTAGAGATAATATTATGTGATTTATCTGTACGAGCGAATAAATCGCGACCATTTATTTTTCTTATAAAAATTTTGATCATTATTTTTTGCTCGCCTTGAAATTATTATTATCTTGAAAGAGCAGCAATAAAATAATTTACATCATCAACTTATTCAGATATATAGATGGGTTCATACAATGTCAAAATTTTAATAAAATTACGACACACAGATCTAATCTAATAAAATGAAATGAATTATTAGCATCGATGAAAAAAGTAAAAAATATACAAAGTTTTAGAGGACGCCCGTGCGTCTGGGGCATAAACAACGTCGTCACTGTTTTGCGCCAAAATTAACCAATCGGAAAATTTGTAAACACTGTGTCGGTGTGCAAGTGCAGAATTATAGCAGTGGACGGTACCCAACAAGGTAAAGTTCACCGCTGACGAAAAAAAGATTTTTTTTATGAAATCTATTATCATGTTATAGGTTTAATAAAAGATGCATTCATTTCGTGTGCCTATGGTAAGGACAGGACATGTTTCATTCTGAGTCACAGTACGTTTACAGAAATCAGAGTACGCGCGATTGTCGCAATACTGGCACAGGCACATCTATATTTCTCAAAAACTCTACATTCCCAATGAATTTTAATTAGAACACATTAATATTCATGATCATCATCCCAGCGTTGTGTCCCGATTACACCCGAGGCCTACACCTCGGAACCTGGGGTCCGCTTCCCACTTTTCCTTCACCACTTTACACTATTAGGGCATCCATGGTGGTGAGACCATTGGCACACATGTCATCCCTTACGATGTCAAACCTGCACTTCTCGGGTCTTCCCCTCCTACCGGGACCCGGCGGAAGTGTCATGGCCAGACATTTGTTAACCACGTAGTCACTGTCAGGTGGCTGCCGCAAAACTTGGCCGCACCAGCGAAGGCGACACTCCTGCATTTTATCTGCAATGTCACGGATATGGAGGCTGCCGCGGATGTAGGAGTTCCTCACCAATCTTTACGCGTGACTCCGCACATCCAACGCAGAATATTCACCCCAGCAGAAGCAGGCCGGGACGGTAGGGGATTTCCGCACGAAAAAAAAGGTACTAATAAAATTAGCCTACTGGTATGGGTTAATACCACGGTAGCCTAGTCGTATGGGTAAAGGACTGCTGAGACGAGGTCTCGAGTTCGATCCCAGGTATTACCATGGCACACACCAATGACTTTTCGATGCTTTTCGAAGTTATGTGTGTATTTATCGCAGGTTTATAAGTGCCCGGTTAATGGCAATAGGCTCGCCACCTATTACATTGGGACCTAAACATAAACTGGCGAATTATGGGTGCTAGCACCTCTGCCTACCCCTTCGGGGATATAGGCGTGAGTTTATGTTATGTTATGTAAAATTATTTATTTAATTTGGCAAATAACAAGGTTTGGGGCTCATTTTTGACAATAAGATTCATTGAAATAAGTTCCGAGTTTGACATCAATTGTAAATTGATGTAATTTGCCATCTGTATACAGATAAGATTCTTTATTAATTATTTTCTGACTTGCTTAATTGTACTTACTGTTGTGTATAATAGATGACATAACAACGTTATTATCCACACAACTTGCGGTTTCTTATTCAATAGCTAATAATAGCCTGGGGAAACAAAAGCTAGTTTAACAGAAACAAGTAGTTGTAGGTTTATTTCAGGATTCATTAATCCTGAAATAAACCTTCAACACACACACACAATAACGCTACATAATTTATTAAACGTTAATGGATGTATAGGACCCTACCAAGAACTTCAGGGCCCAAACCAACTTCACCTGTCAGCCGGTGCATCTGACTAACCAGACTCTGAACCCAGGCTATAAAATGCAAGCTTTTCAATGCAACCGGTTTTTATTGGCACTTGGATGATGAAGATGAATTAATCACACTTAAAAGTGTCAGCACATCCCTGTGTAAATTAAATTAGACTTATGTTGACAGAATTATGTTGGTACCATTGCCATTATAGAAAATGAACGTAAATATCCAATCATGAATTCGACTCGATTCTTCCCATCCATTATTAGATATATTACAATGTTCTGATATTAAAACGGTAGAATCATGGTTCAAAGTGAGCAAGTGAATTCATAAACTTATATCCATCATATAAATCGATTAATAGATTATTGGAAGGAATATTCATGATAGGTGATAATAATTAGAGAAGCGGCGATAGCCCAGTGGCGTACGTAACGAACTGCCGAGACGAGGTCTCGAGTTCGATCCCCAGTCGCCCCGGGTACACACCTCTGACTTTTCGTAATTATGTGTGCATTAATAAATGTTAATTATCGCTCGCTTAATAATGTGCCCGGTAGATGGCAATAGGCTCGCCCCCTATTACATTGGGACCTTAACATAACTGGCGAATCGTGAGTGTGTAAATACACCTCTGCCCACCCCTTCGGGGATACAGGCGTGAAGTTATGTTGTGTTATGTTATGTGTTATGTTATGTGATAATAATTTTATATTTACAAGCCATTAATTCAGAAAATCAGAACTAATAGGATCATGATTGAATTTATAGGTAATCAGGATTTTATTATACCAATTCGCGCAAAGGTTATATAAGATACTAGCTGATGCCCGCGGCTTCGTCCGCGCGGAGGTCGGTTAACGTTCTCGGTCATATCTCCAGTTCTACTTAACCAATTGCAATCAAACATACGGCAGATTTTAAGATTTTAAGACCAAGAACTTTCTAATAGAAAACACCGCTTCAAAATCCGTTCAGTAGTTTTTGCGTCCATAGGGTGTTCCCTATATAAACAGATATAACAGATAGAAAACAGAAAAAAAGTGTGTTCAGAATTGATAATTTTTTTTATATCTCCAATGTACAGACATAATTAAGTAGTTTACAATTTTATAATAGTATAGATATTATACTAGCTGTACCCGCGACTTCGACTGCGTGAACGCCAATCTGGGTTTAAATTATTTTACGCAGTACCTACCCTAATACTTAGTACTTTAGTAAGTACTTTTTCTAGAATAAAATAGCCCAAGTTACGTCTTATAATATCAGCTGCCAGCGGAAATCCTGTTAAAACTTCAAACACACACAAATTTAAACTGACATATAATTGTTTAAAAAAATATAAAATTAAAAATAATTAAATTAATTTAAAAATTAAATGGCAAGAAATTAAAACCCGGATCTAACTCCAAGTGGACGAAGACACAGCTAGTTGTCTAATAATAATTTACTATTACTTAGCATCACCATCATCATCATATCAGCCGTAGGAAGTCCACTGCTGAACATAGGCCTCCCCCATTGACTTCCATTTTGACCTGTCTGTAGCGGCCTGCATCCACCGAGTCCCTGCGCTCTTTAACAGGTCGTCTGTCCACCTTGCGGGAGGCCTTCCTACGCTGCGCTTGCCGTCACGTGGTCTCCACTCAAGGACCTTTCTGCCCCTTATACTATTACCTGTACTATTATTAAATTAAAAATTTAAATACCTCCTACAATTCACTTTTCAAACAAAAAACAACAACATCGGTTCATCCATTTGGGAGCTGCGAAGCCACAGACAGACACACACACACAGACAGACACGTCAAACTTATAACACCCCGTCGTTTTTGCGTCGGGGGTTAAAAATAAACAAAAATGACAAAACAAAAAGAATAAAATTTTCCGAAAACATCAAACAGAGTCCTAAATTGCGGTTCAACGTGGTTTAGTAGACTTCATGCACTTTCCAGAACATTATTTAACGATATTTTAGTTCACATTTGAAGCATAGTATATTGAGGAAATGCTTACTGTAACATAAATTGGATACTCTACTTAGATGGTGGCTTGACATCGTTCAATGGTATGAATAGCCTCTATATATCTTTGAATTTGTTTCATCATAATAATAATATTTGTTGCATATCTATTTTAAGAACATCCTTTAACTATTTTATGTCTGGGTGACTTTTTTTTCGATGTTGTCTAAAAATGAAACCTAGCTAGATCGAATTATCGCCTTCTTGTTATATTTAGTATACAGGAGGTATTCCTCCTGTATACTAAATTTAATAAAAATCGTTGGAGCCGTTTCCGAGATTCAGATTATAAATATATTTACATATACCAGGCCACTCAGAAAGTATTGCGAAAAAAAGTTTTTATATATGAGAGACTGGTCAGTTATAATCTATTTCTAAAATATGATTATTTATGAGTAAAAATAAGTACGTTCCAATTTCAAAATTTCTCTCTGCATTTTTTGCAAGATAATTTCAATTATTGTGTCTCATTGAAAAATGGATCTGCGTCGGGAACATTTTCGCGCTATGATTTTCTACGATTTCAAGTGTCGCCTGAAACCAGACGAATCGTACGATAGACTTCAAATGGCATTCATGGATGAAGGCCCTTCCAAGGCGACCGTGTATCGTTGGTATAACGAATTCAAGCGCGGTCGACTGACTTTGGAGGATGAAGAAAGAAGTGGTCGCCCTTTGACGGCTGTTACGGAAGAAAACGTGCTAGCAGTGAAAAATTTAATCCAAGATAATAGACAAGTCACATATCAAGAGATTCAGCACATTCTTCAGATTGGATCGGGAAGCCTTCACGAGATTCTACACGTGCATCTTCGTGTGAGAAGGATAGTTTCACGCTGGGTGCCGCACAATCTCACCGATGCTCAGAAGCAGGCCCGGGTGGAATGGTGTCGTGATATGATAAACAAGTTTGAAGCAGGCGCATCTCGGCGTGTTTATGACATCATTACAGGTGATGAGTCGTGGATTTATCAATATGATCCAGAAACAAAACGCCAGTCGACGGTTTGGGTGTTTCAAAACGAATCAACACCTACCAAAGTGAAGCGATCTAGAAGTGGAGGGAAGATTTTGATCGCGAGTTTTTTCAATTTGTCTGGCTACTTGTTATCAATCCCTTTACGAAATCAAAGAAGCATCAACGCTGAATGGTACACTACCAAATGCTTGGCAGAAGTTTTCTCTGTAGTGAACTACAAGCGACCAAACACAGGGCTCCGCGGGATACTACTCCACCATGACAACGCGCCCGCACACACCGCGCTTAAAACGAGGGACTTCCTGGACAGCACTCCGGTTAAACTCCTAGGTCACCCTCCTTACAGCCCTGACCTTGCACCGTGCGACTTCTTTTTATTCCCGAAAATAAAAAATCAGCTCAAAGGGATACAATTTTCGTCGCCGGAAGATGCGCTGTCAACGTTTGAGCAGGCTGTAAACGAGGTATCTGCGGCGGATTGGAAAAAGTGTTTTGAAAACTGGTTCAAACGCATGAAACTTTGTATAGAGGCTGGTGGAGAGTACTTTGAAAAGATTTAATAAAAAAATATTTACCTATAGAACACTTTTTTTTATTTTCGCAAAACTTTCTGAGTGTCCCACGAAGAATTGCTCGTTTAAAGGTATTAGATATAGGTACAAATCGGTACTAGCTGTTAATAATGTTAATAATACCTAGTATAGTTACAAATGAATGTATTACTAACTATAAATTCACATAATAGATACCTACTACTAAGTAATCTGTGGCCGTATCTCGTTAAACTTCAGCGCTTAATAAATACAACAAAACTAGTATTTTAATGATTATATTACATAACATGGTAGCTACTGATTAAATATACGAAAATATATTTTTATATAGTAGAATAAATAATTCATGGTGATATAGGTACGACTGTTAATGGGGGTGGCAGGTGAGGCCACCTGTCACCCCAGCAGAAGCAGGCCGGGACGGTGGGGCGACTAGCGCCCCTCCCCCAAACCGGGGCAAGACGGGGACACCGTGGTTCCCAAACCCGAGGGGGCCATCTCGAAACCGTAGATGGCCCAGGGTCAGTCGGGTGCGAGGGATATGCTTTATGGGTAACCTTATACCCCGGCTTCTGAAGACCCGAGACGGCGTGCGGTTTTAGTCAGTTCAAGCCCGACATAAACCGCCCCCGCTGGCAGGCGGAGGGGTATCCGAAGGGATTTCCGCACGAAAAAAAAAAGGTACGACTATTAATGGGGGTGGCAGGTGAGACCGCCTGTCACCCCTTCCAGAAGCAGGCTGGGACGGTGGGGCTATTAGCGCCCCTCCCCCATACCGGGGCAAGGCGGGGACACCGTGGTTCCCAAACCCGAGGGGGCCATCTCGAAACCGGAGTTGGCCCAGGGTCAGTCGGGGTGCGACGGATATGCTTTATGGGTAACCTTACACCCCGTCGTCTGAAGACCCGAAACGGCGTGTGGTTTTAGTCGGTTCAAGCCAGACATAACCGCCCCCGCTGGCCGCCCCAGCCGGCCACGAGGGGATTTCCGCACGAAAAAAAAGAAGGTACGACTATTAAGTTTACTAAATAATTTATGTTAAAATAAAAAAAAAACTGTTTGGATGTTTGTTAACCAATCACAACAAAGCGGTTAAAACAGGCATAGAGATGGGAATGCGGGTAGTTTCGCAGCCAATAGCTAGTTTATTGTAAAAAATAAACATTATCAACTACTCTTGCAGTATTACGTTCTACGTCAGACATATACATCCGGCTAAGTCCATAATTCCATCAGTTTTGTTGTCTACGTAAACGTAAAAATAATAATAATGAATGGCTGGTTATTTTCACTTTTTATCAAATGTTAGTAAAAGTGTCAGCGTCGTCTGGACAACATACATTTATTTTATTTATTGGCAACGCTCATCCCGAGTATAATCGCGTCTTTGGCGTATATCCAAATGCTTATCAACTAAGGATGTTATAATTTAGATTCATTCACGCCTAGCGAGCGTAGGGCGCCATTCAAAGAGATTTCAATAAAGTGTTATAATTTTATCAACACGTCATTTTGCAATAAGGTAGTTGACCCTTATGTCAAATTAGCTTTTTAGCAGCTTATTTTAGTTCTGTAAAAATGGTTAGTTTATGATTAAAAAATAATGAACACAAGCTCTGATGCAATTTTTTTTCATAGCATAGACCAATATGACCAACTATATATTGGTCTATGCTCATAGACATATTTTACCGCTCTCTAACTATTACTTAATTAAAAATGTAAGAAAAACAATCTTTCACCTCTCCAGCACGCAAAATCGGTTTTTGCTGCGAACGAAAAAAAGAAAATGAGTGATGTTTTAGTCAGACACTGTCCGCTTTGTTTACAGTTTGCGATGATAGTTACAGTCGCGAGTTTTGATGATATTTTCCATGTATATGCTGAGTAAGTAAAAAACTAACGACAACACAGCAGACGTTGTAACCCTTATTAGCGATTTTATGCGAAGTTTACCGTACCAGTTACCTCTAGTGCATCAATTTATTATTCAATACAATCAATCAATTAGCCTATTGCAGTCCAAATACAAAAAAAAGACATAAAAAAAGACATAATACAAAAAGAAAATCTAAAAAGTGCATTTTGACACACTGTAGTGACGCTGCGCCGTGGGATGGTCGAAATTCGACATTTTTTGAGGTTGTCAATAAGGTAAACTTCATTGCATTTTTTTTTTAAATTTAGTTATAATTACGTCAGCAGTGAACATAAATGCCATAATACGTTTGACACTGGCGGTATACCTAATGGGTGTGTGTGTTCTAAATGCATGATAGTGTGTGTAATGTTTTTTATTGATTTAATGTACTTATTACGCATAATTTACAATAAATTAGCATTCTTCCCTTCTCCTCCATATAAGCTACTACTAATTCTTTTTATCGTATCATTCTGGACGCAATATTAATAGGAGAAGTTGTCGCATGACGAAGGATCTAATAGGTCCGAACATAAAAATAATTTCATTTTCAATACTGGACTGACCTTATCCCTAACGGGTGTCGTCCCCGTACCATATCAAATTGAAATTCTGATAGGCTCCATGACAGCCTCCCAAAGAACCAGATATCTTAAACCAAAAGGAGGGATTTCGAGACAAAGAGAAACATGAAATAAACAAAGCAAAATTGCAAAATAAATTAATTATTTCGTTTCATGCCTAAGCTATAAATGTTATTGACGATTATTATAATCTCAAACTAACTCTACACACACTCATGCATGAATCTGTCTCCGGCATTGCATTGACGTAAACGCACGTAAGTACAGTCGCCATAAGTATTTGCTTAATACATTCAAAGTTACTGACTAAGGAGGAGGAGGTTTAAAACTTTACATAAAATAATGAACAAAAATTGGAAAAAATAATTATCCACTGAAGATTACAAAAATCTAAATGTCAGTTATTTATGGTTTTTTATCAATGCAAGGATCGTTTATTAGTTTGTTAGTATTCAGTAACTTCTGAAGGCAACTGTACACTGTATATCGCAGTACGACCACAAGACTTGGCGAGACGGCTCAGGAAGGTGAATAGTGCGGTTTCCGATTCATATAAACATGTCAAGCATATTATGTGTAACAGGTTTTCATGGTCGTGAAAATACACTTTCATCTTTATCGTCTGATATATGTACATATGAAGCTGAACCGGCAGTTAGTTATTGGGATTGGGATAAATCCAAGTGGGTAATTGAAGCAATTGAAACTACAAACGTCACTGTCATCTACTGACAAGATATGATACCGTGACGTGTACTAACTGCCATCTGACAGCTCCTGTCTATAGCTGTCAGTCAAATATATGTAGGCGAACAGTTTTCTAAATTTACACTTGTTTTTAAATAAATGGTGAGAATAAGTCCTGTCAAATAGGCATAGATAGAAAGATCAGTTATAAATCTGTGGATTTAATTCATTAACCAGGTACAAAAGTCGCTAAAAGAATGGAAAACTGTCCAGGCTACAACAGACCTGATGGACCTTATACGGTAACAATTTTTCTTGGACATACTAGGATTAAATATAAAGATAGACACCAGCAGACTGTAGAAAGTTTATTCTTAATTATACAAACGATAACGGCAACGTTTTCCATTCATTAGCCCAATGCGATGTATCTTGGCCAATGTTTAAAGTGCGTAGTTAATTGGGGGAGTCAAGGTACAACATAGGAACGATTTCTTTAAACCGCTTTTATAAACACACTGAAAGTTGCGGTAAGTTTAGAACATGAATGCTATCTATTATTTCAATATACTGAGATTATATTGAGAATAAAACAGTTATTATAAATGTATATAATGTTAAATAAAAAAGCAATAAGTACAGTCCATAAAACGTACGAGCAAGAAATCATAAATTGCCTTTTTATCTGTACTTACGCGACGCCGGCAAATGTCGCCGGCAAAATGTACTAACTTCACTTTAAAAGTTTCAAATTAGGTTTATTCTAGGCATAACACTGTCCAATGTAACACATGTTCCCCTATAGACTACAGTGTATATCGTTTAAATTGCGAAATATGATACATGGTAGTGTAACGTAGCTATTGCTTGTGTGCCACAACTGTACTTGTTCTGAACAACTTATTCTGAACACACAATGGCCCATGCTGTGCCACGATATACATCGCCATTGTGTATAGGTGGCAATGGTATACAGTAGCGTACGATAGACCATCCTGGTGCTCAATCGGGATGTTGTCAGTTTATTGGCACATTTCAAAGGAATCGTGGGATAGCAATGAGCTATTCACCATTGTGTCAACACCTACGTGATGATGGCCTACAGGTGGGCATTGTAGACCATAGTCCATTGCTGACCACTGTATACTGGGGGCATAAGGTTTTTTGTATGACAGGATTGGTCATAATTCATAGTACGTGTGAGTTAGGCGGGACTAGCTTTCACTTTAACAAGGCACTTCGTCTTTAGAGTTTACCTATATATTAATGAAGATCATTCAATTACTATTCATTGTGGTAACTATGTAAGTAATAATAAGAAACAGGGAACAGGCCATCGTTAATACAGTAAGTAAATTAGAGTATCAAGAAGGTAATTCCTGCAGCCAAAACTGTTGGTATCTATCTATTAATTTGTAGCGCAAAGGACGCAAATCTTTGTAGCACCATAAATTTAATTAGAAAGGAGATTAAATGAATGTATAATATTGAGATCAATCTGAACTAAAATTAATATGTACATTAGGTAATATACTTGTATATCAGGTTAAATAAAATAAAATCACAGTCGTGACTTTGAAGACTTTTGGCAGTTAAAAATAAAGAAATTATGAGAATCATCGACTTGATTATACCAACTCAATAGTAGATTGTTTTTTTTTTTATACCACTAAGGTGGCAGACAAGCACACGGCCCACCTTATGGGAAGCGGTTACCGCGGCCCATGGACGTGTGCAACACCAGTGGCGTCACACTCGCGCTGCTGACCCTGTAAAGGAAAGCGGATGGGAAAGGAGTTTTGGAGGGGATGGGAAAGGAGTTTGGGCTCCGGCACTCTCGCTCACCAAACGGAACGCAACAGTTCAAATACTGTTACTTGGCGTCGATATTCTGTGAGAGGGTGGTGCTTCCCCGGTCGAGTCGGGCCGACTTCATGCAACGGCCAAAATAACTGTTGCTTGACTCTGCCACTCTTTGAATTGTTACACAAGGGTTGAAAGTCAGTCATTTCACCTGAGATATTTCTCCGATAGTTCGAGGGTGAAATGGTGACATTCACCCGACGTAAACACTCTACTTTTCATTTAGACTATGTGAGGTAATTAAAATACTACACACACATTTAATGAAACAAGTATATTGATCATCAGTTAAAATTTAATGTAAAATTAGAACAATTTGAAAATATAGATTATTAACAACAGCTTTTGCCTGTTCTTAAACCTCATCGGGAGTTAAATTAATATCCATGTCACTGGAATCACTTTCCGAAACCATTTTTAACCACAATTAACACAAGGTATTTATTTATATTGAATCTCGTTTTCCCGCAAATTATTTAGCAAACTTAAATTGTTTCTTTTTAATTCTGAAAAAAGTTATAATTCACGTACATACTGCCAACATTAGAAAAGTTTTGAAAATCGAATCTATTGGTTACATTGTAATCGAGTATCTAGGCGGCCATATAAAAAAAGCGTCATGATATTATCAAGGCATTATGACGTAACTTAATTATCATGGACTCCATGGCAAACCCTAAAATTAAAAAAAAAATACTTTCCACCCTAGAGATGAAATAAGCTACTTTCCACCCGGCTATCTACCCATGAAAATTAAACTTTCCGAACAGGAGAGATGAAAAATTATTATTATACTAGCTGTTATTTGCGTTCCACCCGCGTGAAATATTTATTCCGTTTTCGCCATGCACAGGAACATAGGTTTTTTTCGGGAATAGCTAGCTAGCAGAAGTAATAAGTAGCCTAGACTATAATCTATACCTGCATCAAATTTCATTCAGATCCATTCAGCCGTTGTGGTTGGATAGAGTAGCAAACATGCATTCATCCACCTAAACAATTTTACAGCATTTTAAAAATAATAAGATAAGATGGGCAACAAATCATTTGATATAACAAAGATGGTGAATGAGTGAATTAAACAGTGTATCGTTCAAAGATCAGACACAATCCGGTTGGCATATACATATTTACATAAACAAGTACACAATGATAATAATCATAAACATGCAGTCTACAATGTATTTATAAAGTAAGAAGCAACATGCATTTATATAGAAAACATTTCTAAGCATGCTTGTCAAAAATATTTTCTTAATTATAGCCACTCAAGGCCAGCTCGGGATGATACATCTGAAACTGTTCAGGCATTTAAAAGTTATCATCACTACATTGTATAAAACAAAGTCGCTTTCTCTGTCCCTATATCCCTATGTATGCTTAAATCTTTAAAACTACGCAACGGATTTTGATGCGGTTTTTTTTAATAGATAGAGTGATTGAAGAGGAAGGTTTATATGTATAATAACATCCATTGCACCCGTGCGAAGCCGGGGCGGGTCGCTAGTAGTAGAATAAAGAAGCTCACATACTATACATAAACCCTAAAAAAATATATTGCTTTTTTGGGCAGTCATGTTAAAAAGGGTGTTCAAAACTATGAAATCCCATCACAACATCTTATGATTGACAGTGTCGAAAGCTTAATTAAAATCGTTCTGAACTATCGAAGTTTAAGAAGGAAATAGACAAGACGTTTATTTACCGGTACAACAATTGGCAAGAGGCAAATGCTAACTTTAGCGACACAACGAGTTTGTTTTATTTCATTAAAGCGTTATAAATATGTCTTATTGGTGTCCAGACAGCTTTCAGTGTAAATCGTGTTTATTTTAAGGCTAAATCCGCTTTACTCTTACAGTTTAACACAGCTTCGTGATCTCGAATGAAACATTTTCTGTAAATGTAGAGGAAAATTTTGTTTAACAACGCAAGGGTATATAAACTTTCAATTTAACTCTGTTCTGTTGATGTGATACTGATATAATTATTTTATACGCGTTTTATAAGTGCCGGTAAACATCTTGAACAAAAATCGAAAAGTTCGCACTCAAACAAAAAACCAATATAAATGACCTGCCCTTTGAGCCCGTGATTGGTTTAATATTAGGTCGTTACATATGAAATTGCCGTTTTTCTTGAAGAAATTGGAGGAAACCCAATTTTCAGTACTAACATTTTTGCATTTTTTTTAGGAATGACTAATTCAAATTTTATGGTTTTTTTTTTGTGTATGAATGAGACAACATTAAGCTAACAAACAGCAACTATTATTACATTTTTGAAAACTGACAGCTGTTTAGTAATACGAAATTTATCATCAAAATGGATAGCATTTAGGAAGTACTGTTTTGGAAGATCGAATTAAATTATCAAGCGGCCAATAAAAACAAAATTTAATACAGAGTTGTAAAATATTGAAATCAACTTTCAAACAAAATATAAATAATGGAAATAGCTATTCAATTACAGGAATAACGAACTCATGAATTTGTAAGAAAATTTCGGTAATTTCATAGGTAAAAAAAGCCTCGCGCCCCGCACACCACCAAAGAGATCTAAAAACATCTCTCTCAAATTCTCTGAGCAGCTAGAGTACATTGTCAAGAAGTTTTGTTGTAAGTTTGCTTATACGATGAATTAATACCAAATATCGATATATAACGTAATCGATACGAATGTAGCACTATATTTAGCTCCGAGTATTGAGTTACTAGTTATAACCACTGAGGGAATTCATCAGTGACCTACAAATCAAGTGCCGTATATGATAGGCGATATTTTCTTATCATAGATGGAACAGAGGTTCGATGAAGGGAACTGTAGAAAAACTTGGCACTTTTTTTTTATTAACAATATTATAACGGGTTAAATGATGTATTCTCTACCTTTTTTTTTTTTTATCGTGCGGAAATCCCTTCGGATACCCCCCCGCCGGCCAGCGGGGGCGGTTATGTCGGGCTTGCACCGACTAAAACCGCACGCCGTCTCGGGTCTTCAGACGCCGGGGTGTAATGTTACCCATAGAGCATATCCCTCGCACCCCGGCTGACCCTGGGCCATCTCACCACTAACAGCATCGGGTATTGGCCGACGATCAATGCCAACCCTATGAAGGGGTGAAGGGGAAGCCATTGACCGCCGCCCAGGGTGTACCGGCCGCTCCGATTCCGTTCCCCCCGGACTGCAGCGGGATCGGAATCGGAGCGACACTCGAGGAGGTTACCCAACACACACCCCCTCGAGGAGGTTACCCAACACACACCCCTTACCCAACACACACCCCACGATGCATTCTCTACCTAATTGAAACTTTCTGGTAATAAAGTTTTTCAGTCAGAAAAACAAGAAAATAGCAACATTTGAAAAATTATAAAAGTCTATTTTGATACTCATTCAAAGTTTAAAGTTTTATTCTTGAGGTACGGTTTTATTTCTCATGGCATTTTTAAAAGTCGGCAAATTCAAATTCTATAGTTCTAAATTTCTGTTTCAGCAACCAGCCAGTTATCCTGATACCTCTAACAGCTTCTATAGATCAAACTTGCAGATATTTTACGACTTTCATTGAATATGGATGAACACATATTTGGAGTAGTATTAAAACCACGGAACTAATAATAAATACCTTTGACCTCTTATAATCAGTTCTGTGATTAAAACCTTCTTAGTGGCAGGAAGCTATGGGATGAAGGAGGTTCTACACCGCAGCTTGTGATAGTCTGTAGAAGATGGACACACTGTTTTTAGGGTTCCGATGCCAAATGGCAAAAAACGGAACCCTTATAGATTCGTCATGTCTGTCTGTCTGTCTGTCCGTCCGTATGTCACAGCCACTTTTTTCCGAAACTATAAGAACTATGCTGTTGACACTTGGTAAGTAGATGTATTCTGTGAACCGCATTGAGATTTTCACACAGAAATGGAAAAAAAACAATAAATTTTGGGGGTCCCCATTCTTAGAACTGAAACTCTAAAATTTTTTTTTCATCGAAGCCATATGTGTGAGGTGGCCGGCGGGGGGGTATCCGAGGGGATTTCCGCACGAAAAAAAAAAAAAGGTACCTATCTATGGATAGCTCTTAAAAAATGATATTGAGGTTTCTAATATCATTTTTTTTCTAAACTGAATAGTTTGCGCGGGAGACACTCCCAAAGTGGTAAAATGTGTCCCCCCCCCTCTAACTTCTAAAATAAGAGAATGATAAAACAAAAAAAATATATGATGTACATTACCATGTAAACTTCCAACGGTAATTGGTTTGAATGAGATCAAGTACGTAGTTTTTTTTAATACGTCATAAATCGTAAACCGCAATTTACCTTTCATTCAATCAATTCAAATATAAAATTTAAAAAAAAAACATTATTATGTTACTTGCTGCAACGGAACCCTTAATGGGCGAGTCCGACTCGCACTTGGCCGCTTTTTTGTTTGAATATACCCCCTTTATCTTACGGCCATAGTACATATACCAACAGTGATTTAGCTTTAGTAAGTATGTACATCTCGTATTCCCTATTACTTATGTAAAGCAAAAACTATTTAATACGACAATTTCTTCATTTCAAATCTTGCCATAATAAATAGCAATAAACAAGAACTGCGCAGAATATAAATTTAACAAGATACAAGTGAAATATGGTGTGACTCTTAAGATGCTGACCCGAATAAACTGATCGTGTTTCTCTCGGCGACAATATGTCTACGATTGCTTGACTCGATTCAATAAAATTTATTTGTAGATACAATTAGATGTAGATGTTATTCAAAATATTTATTTTTTATAGATTTAGATCGGAAAAAGAGAACATCTAGGACGGGACTTGAACCCGCGACCAGTCCCTTACAGGGGGAATGCTCTGACCAACTGAGCCACGTGTCTAGGTGGCTCAGTTGGTCCTAGATGTTCCTAGATGGCCTCCCGTCCTAGATGTTCTCTTTTTTCGATCTAAATCTAGTAAAAGTAAGCATACTAATTGCTTAAAAATTTCATAGAATTTTTTTTTTTTTTTAAAACACCTCATACATTATATACATAATAATAAGTGAATGACTGATGTAAATGATGTTTATGAATAAATTTGACATAATTAATTCAAATAACTCAGTACACTTAATACGCTATGCTATTTTAAGCACAACTTCACCGACAACCGTGAGAATATTAGTATTCTTAATGTTCTTTATATTTAATAATTTTATTAAAATAAATGAATTATTATTAAATTGCTTAAACCAACTGTTACGTAATCTGTGCTTAAAATGTGTGTAGAATGACGTAGAATATTTATTTTTAAACCCATAATATCCCATACAAAATATTATATTAATTAAGTTCCAAAGTTATGTAGGCTGCCAACAATGTAGAATTATTATCAGGGTCTATCCACGATGCGCTTAAAACAAGTCAGTTCAATTCAGCGGCGTTGAAGTTAGAGAGCGATAATAATAATATATAATAATAACAATAGCTTTTTAGATTTTTAAATGTATTGATTTCTTATTTATATCTACATATTTATATGTATATAATGAATACAGAAATAATAATCTTTATTCTTCATAAGTTTTACAAAGTGTAAGTATACAGTGTTGAAATAATTGTCTATTATGTTTATATAATCTGTGTCACTTAAATTTATAGCCTTCCTTCTATAATAGATTTTTGTCTTGTCGTTGCTCCCTCTCTACTCTGTGGCATGTCGAGTATATTTATGTTGTACTATTCCCTAGTAATTATTATATTAATTAAAAAGTATTTCCAACAGTATTTCCATTTCATTGTAATATACAGTTTGTGAGATGTAGCTATAACACTGTGTTTAGCGCCATCTCTCTCCCTCAGCTCAACTGCCCAAAACTGAATTGTTTTAAGCGCATCGCGGTTAGCCCGCAGGCTGTCTTGAGCCCTGAAGTTGTTGGTGGGGCCCACCGTGGAGACTCGATTAACCGGATTCATTGTTGAAAATGAAAACCTTTTGTCGACCGCGTCAGAAAAGGCAAGGTGCATAAGATATAAGGCGTACGGCATAATCAAAGATATACTAAATCAAAAAATCAAATCAAATCGTATGTATCGACGTGATATCGAGGCACAAAGACACAAGAAAGAAGGGCACCTTGACACGGATGGATATAGGTTAGAAGGGTTACTTGTGATAGTGCACGAAGACATAAGAGCCCCGCGAATCTTGGCTCCGTCAAAATCTATAATATTAATATAATTCTATAATATTAATTAGTTTTCATTAAGATGGAAAACTATCTATACTAGAGATATGAGTAGAGGAAGCATTTGAATTATAAAAACAGTACAGTCCATAAACGAATGCCCGATAAACGGTATGAACTCGACGAACACGGGAGTACAGGACCATAATATTACTAACACCGACTCTTAGGGGATGTACAAGCATGAGAACATAAGTCGCTTAGTAAAATCTGATACGATATTATGGGAGACAATAATAAGCCTAACTTGACCACATTATTCTCTGACGTGCTTGGATAAAATTCTAGTTTCAGATGACGTACGCGGCGCGTGCTGCGAGGGAATTCCTTCGTAAAATAATTTGTAAACAACAACGTCACTGTTACGACAATTTGTAGTATCCTTGGAAACTTCTAAAATAGTCTATAAGTGTGAAAAACCATTATAAAAATATTATGTACCCTTTTTTTTTCGTGCGGAAATCCCTTCGGATACCCTTTTTTATTTTTTTTTATCGTGCGGAAATCCCTTCGGATACCCCCCCGCCGGCCTGCGGGGGCGGTTATGTCGGGCTTGCACCGACTAAAACCGCACGCCGTCTCGGGTCTTCAGACGCCGGGGTGTAAGGTTACCCATAGAGCATATCCCTCGCACCCCGGCTGACCCTGGGCCATCTCACCACTAACAGCATCGCTCATCCTGTCTCCTCTAAAAGCAGAGGAGTACGGAGAGCGATGTGTACCCGCCACGTTGGGTATTGGCCGACGATCAATGCCAACCCTATGAAGGGGTGAAGGGGAAGCCATTGACCGCCGCTCAGGGTGTACCGGCCGCTCCGATTCCGTTCCCCCCGGACTGCAGCGGGTTCGGAATCGGAGCGACACTCGAGGAGGTTACCCAACACACACCCCTCCCTCCGCCGGCAAGCGGGGGCGGTTATGTCGGGCTTGAACTGTCTAAAACCGCACACCGTCTCGGGTCTACAGACGCCGGGGTGTAAGGTTGCCAATAGAGCATATCTCTCGCACCCCGACTGACCCTGGGCCATCTCCGGTTTCGAGATGGCCTCCTCGGGTTTGGGAACCACGGTGTCGCCGTCCTGCCCCGGTTTGGGGCTAGTCACCCCACCGTCCCGGCCTGTTTCTGCTGGGGTGACAGGCGGCCTCACCTGCCATCCCCACATATTATGTACCCACGTAAATATGGGACGTTGCATAATTTTATAAGCAGCCAACGTATCTAAAGAGACACGACGGCTATATGGTAGAACATTCATTACCATAAATAGATGTGTGTAGTCGAAGGAGGTCACTTTCATGAATGCTGGGGAAATAAGAAGTCTGAGAAGTATTGAATGAGTGGCGTTGATGAAACAAGTAATAAACAGTATGATGGTGATGAACGATAGAAGATATAGTGACCAAATAGAGAAAGTAATGCTCAGATAGAGAGGATGAAAAAAAGAGAATTAACGAAACAGATTCATGAGGGTGGGCGAGGGTGAATGGGCAGGTAAGGGGCAATCTAGGTGTACGTATCAGATCGAAGACATTCGAAGGAAAGGCCAAGTCGTATTGTGGCCGACCAAGATTCTGTTAGATGCTGTGTGTTCTGATTCGGTTTCCACTTACCGTTTGTTAAAAATAAACTGATTTGACTTAAGAATCAATTATCCTATTTCTTTAACGGACGAGCTATAGCAAAGAGAGCAACAAGCACTATCTGCTACTTAAATATGTTGTAACATTTTTAAACAGCCTTTAGGAAAGACAATTTTGTTTTGTGTGGCAGTTGCGTTGATACGCAGTACGCAGTTCACTGATTTTCCCCGCATGTATGTTTGTGTGCATGTATCGGGTTTCACGAGGCTGCTAAGCGTGTGTGCGTGACTTTGGTAGACTCTGTGGCAACGCAAGTGCAGATAAGACTCCGTTTTTTATGATTAATGGCGATACTATTATGAAGAACAGGCAGTCATTATCATTATCCAAACCCCATTCCGGTTGTATCCAAAGCTTGCAATTTGGAGTCTGTCCACTCTTGGTTTATCTTAGCTTGTACGGATGCTACTGCTGTCTGACACATCAGCCCCGAGAGGAAAGCCTGCGCCAGAACTTGCAGATGAGGTTCGCTTAAGCCCCGCAGATCTGAGTAGGGCCCTATGCACTCCCATACACCTACAGAAACCAGCAGCTAAACAATTCTTTATAACTATTTTTTATATTATATTTGTGTCAACATTCACGCCCAGTTTCCGTAATTACACAAAAATCTTGAACTCCATTGAGGTTTCAAATAGTAAATGACTACAATAATCTTATCTATTCTTTTAAAAACAAATTAGTGAAGTAGTACGGGTATCACGACTCAGCCACGAAAGAGGGACAAATAAATTTAGCTCCAGTACAACACCACTTTACTGTATGTATGTGTGTGTGCGCCGCTAAGGTGAGGACACACGGAGACACATTGACGCCTTCTACGGTGTATGCGCATGCAATCTACATTCGTCACTGTGTTGCAACCAGTGATCAGGCGATGGATGGTTATTGATGATGGTTGTGTTTTAATAATCTTTATTTGTAGGTAAATAAAATTCCAATGTGTATGTGTTTTTAATTCTTCTGCTATGAAAGGGCCTGACCGATTTGGGTGATTTGGTTTTTTACTTATAGAGACATCTGGATGGTTATATTATTATATACATATAAATAAATAAAATTGAAGTGTCTGTTTGTATTATTAAAATAACAGATTTTTAATGATTGCACATGAATGTGTATATGATACTTAGACAAAAATTTTGTTTGAACGAGGTAATCTCTGGAACGGCGGGGCAGATTTTGACGGGATTTTCACTGGCAGATAGGTAATGTTACAAGGCGTAACATAGGTTACATTAATTCCAGAAAAATAACTAGGTATCCGCGCAAAAAAATTAAAGGCCACAAAATTCTGAATAAAATCTGATTGACTCTGGAACGGCTGGGCCGATTTTGACGGGATTTTCACTGGCAGATAGGTAATTCTATAATATGTAACATAGCTCATTTTATTTAAGAAAAAAAATAGGGTTTCGCGCTAAAGAACTAAAACCCTAAAAATCGAAATCCACGCGGACGAAGTCTAGTTAATTAATATAAGCCAAACCAAAAGAAGGCGAAGGAGCAAGTGGACCTCGAGCTCCAAGGTTAAAGCCCCAGATGCAACCGGAAACAACCCTTAGATGATGATATTGAGTTTTGAAATGATTGAAAACTCTACATTGCTACAGTCATAAAAAAAATAAAATAATAAAATGAAAAATATAGCATGACCATTGATTACGAGTATCAATATGAAGGCTTAGTGAAAGGTTGGTGGCAATATCTTAAATTAGATCTGTGTCGTTTTCCTTGAGAGCTTGAGACCGATTAATGTGCCGAGGAGCTGTATCTTGATTCTGAGTGAGTTATGAATATTTTCACATTTATATTACTTAATGTAATAGTTCGAGGTAGTGTGACAGCGATTTATATACCGTACAGAAATGCAAGAAATTAAAAGAATAAGATAGTCCAACGAGGTGTGTGTTTTGGGCTAAAGAAGGATATTTGGATCGTTTTCACAATTTGTCCGCCCGAAAGTTTATTTTGCCCAACACTATGCAGGTACTGAGCTAAAGAAGCATTTGTAAACACGCGAAAAGGAAGCCTTCGCCGGAGCCTCGTCCGTCAATCAACTTGGGCTCCAAAGATATTTTGGGGCCCCATACATGAATGAATTATTTTAGGTAGGTAGATATGTATATATACATCACATACTGTCGGTACACCAACGAATCTGTGAAAAATGGCTTGAAAGTAATAAAATAAATTAAAAAATGTCAATCTACGGAACATAAAATCGGGAAAAAGTGCGCGGAAATTTCGTTAGTTTGAAAAGTGTCGGTAAATTTACATACTATGAAAAATTACGTCACTCAAGATAGTGACGTGATTGGATTTGAACAGAGAACAAAAGTCTAAAGAGAAGTCTTGAGAGAGAGAGAGATTTGAGGCTTGAGAGAGATTTTGATAAAGTTTGAGTTGCGATCTTGAACATCTGAACAGCATTATGGTACACAAAGATATGTTAAGGTCGCAATGTCACAGGGGGCGAGCCTATTGCCATCTACCGGGCACATTACTAAGCGAGCGATAGTACACCCCCCAGTTTAAGCTTAATTACTTGTGTTAGGAGTGGATTCACTGGATCGATGAATTCGGTAGTGTAATGGCCAGGATTCGAACACGGGACCACTCGATCGTAAGGCCGACTCTTAAACTTTTAATTGTACTAAGATTTTATTAAGCGTAGCGAGCCGAAGGCGAGCGAAGCGTCTTTGGTTTCAAAGTTGCATTTCAAAGAAATGATACTCCTTCGTGACCGTTTGACCGATCTCGACCAAATTTGCCACGGTGATCAAGTAGACATTACTGAGTGTCGTAAGGGGTCGAATGTCCAGATCGGTCTTACCATCGAGGAATAATCACCGAAAAACCAAATCAATGGAAAAAGTTGACCGGTCACGTTGACCTATTGTTGGATAGGCAAATCTCGCTACGCTTAAGTTTGGGTTGATTGCCAAGCTGGCAACCGTCCTAGTACTTCATAATTTCAACAGTACACAACAGTTTGTCAATTAAATTAGCCGACGAACGTAACCTCCTTTTAAAACATGATGATGTAAAACAAAATTAAATCCACAGAAAAGGATAAAACCTGGTAGTATAAATTTAACCTAACAAGATCTGGTTTGTAACTTAAGTACCAAGTTGATCGAGACTTGCCGGCGACTATTGCACACAGTTCCGAAGTCAGCCGAAGATACCCGAGCACGCCCGAAGATTAAGATTATGAAAATTGCAGCTATCAACGGCTCTTTCATTTGTAAAATTGGCTTATATGGTCAGGTTTTTAAGTGCGTGGTTTAAGAAAGTTCAGGCACTTACATTTAAAACGATTTCCGAATAAGAATAATAAATAAAATTATATCTGAGGACGCGTTCACAATGATTATTGTTGCTGAAACTTAAAATGTACGGTTTTATAAAAATAAAATAAGCACTTGGATGTAAACGGATTCATTATAGGTTCATATTTCCAATAATGTATCTGATTCCAAGTTTCCTTCGTGACTAAGTGGTAATCGAGAAGGTTAACACATTGCAAAGTTAAGCAACACTAGCCAAGGCAGTCTTAAGGATGGGTGACCATTCTTCTAACACATTGAACCCTCCGTGCCTCTGAGAGCATGTTAAGCCGTCGGTGTTGGTTGCCATACTAACATCTATGGCAGCCGTTACGGGTAGTTGGAGCCCTAAAAAGTCCGACGAATGGGGTAACTACAGAATTTTAACACGCCAATGGGTTGTGGGGATCAGATGGCAGTGGCTTCACGGCAAATATGGAAGTTCAGCTGCTTTGTAGTTAGACTGAAAAGCCGACGCTAATTGAGTTGAGAGATAGCTCGCAGTATGAATGAATTTCCTTCAATCCTTTTCAAAGTGGGAGATACAAGAATAAGCAAGTACTGAGACGAGCTCAGCCGAATACAAGGGATTTTCGATTTTGCGTTTTTTTTTTTTTTTTTTTGCGATTTTTTGCGATTTTTTCTTTATCTTGCAATGGTTCACCCCAGCACGAATCTATTACCGAAAACAGCAACTCGATAGCTCATCTCCTTCATACCCAAAACCGTGACAGAAAATTGGCAACGACGAGAACTCGATAGCAATAGGGCTTTTCTAAAGAAAATCCCTAAAAAGTACGTGTGTGGAGCCGGAGACGGACGAGGCTTTGGCGCCGGCTTTCCTCTTAGGGTTGGGAATTGAGACGACAGTCACTTCCATAAGAGTGCGTGCACAGATATTATGTACCTTTTTTTTTTCTTTTTCGTGCGGAAATCCCTTCGGATACCCCCCCCCCCCCGCCGGCTAGCGGGGGCGGTTATGTCGGGCTTAAACCGACTAAAACCGCACGCAGTCTCGGGTCTTCAGACGCCGGGGTGTAAGGTTGCCTATAGAGCATATCCCTCGCACCCCGGTTTCGAGATGGCCCCCTTGGGTTTGGGAACCACGGTGTCCCCATCTTGCCCCGGTCTGGGGGAGGGGCGCTAGTCACCCCACCATCCCGGCCTGATTCTGCTGGGGTGACAGGCGGCCTCACCTGCCACCCCCAGGCCTGCGCTCATGGAGGACGGAGGTCGTTAAGCGACCTCCGGCGCCTGAGTCGCCTGCGACGCGCGGCGAGCATGTTGCGGGCTCGGTGGGCCGGGAGAGTTCTAAACCTCTCCCGGGCGCGCTCTGCACTATTGCCGCAATCATGCAGCCGAACGAGAGGACTCCCACCCCGATGGCTGCCACGAGGTCACGCCTCGGCGTCTCCCACGCCGGGCAGTCCGCCAGCGTGTGCAGCCTCGAGTCCTCGCTTGCTTCGCAGTGATGGCACTCAGGCGTTGGCTCCTTCCTGATCCGATGCAGGTGGTCCCCGAAGCTTCAAAGAGATCACCTGCGTCAGTCGGTACGAGAGGCTTCCGTGTCGCCTCTATAGCCAATCCTCCATGATGGGCCTTACCGCCGCTATTGCGGCGTGTATACCTTTTTTTTCTCGTGCGGAAATCCCTTCGGAAACCCCCCCGCCGGCCAGCGGGGGCGCTTATGTCGGGGTTGAACCGACTAAAACCGCACGCCGTCTCGGGTCTTAAAACGCCGGCCGGTCACACGGCCTACCTAATGGGAACGGTTACCGCGGCCTATGGACGTGTGCAACACCAGGGGCGTCACACTCGCGCTGCTGACTCTGTCAAAACCTTCTAATACCCTTCTTGAAGAAGCCCATATTGTAGTCGCTTGGGAAAACTACAGCAAGGAGATCATTCCACAGCCTGAGGGTGCGCGGAATAAAGTGCCTTTCATACCTCACTGTGCGCACCGTTTCCGGTCGCATATGTGGCGAGCGGTGCGATGATAGAACCGTGGGCATCATATCAAACAATATGTATTCAATAAGTAAGTTTATATAAAACGCATTACAACATGTACTTATTTAGGAGAAGTAGATGCAGAAAAACTGTTGCCTTATTACTAAGCTGTCTTTATTTAGTTCCATTAAAAAGAATCAAAATCAGAACAAGGAGAACGACTAAGCGATCCCTGGGCTCCGAGCTGATAGCCTCGGATGCAATCAGGAAAAAGGAGCGTCATATTATCTTATGGAATCATGCCATTTTGACGTCATAGTCAAATACTTCAAATCTTTATACAACAATATCGGATTAGATTGCTTATCAATATCTACTATAAGTTCTGAAAACACTCGTAGGTGAAGATGACATGCTTAAATTGTAGTGAGACGTTATTGGAGGCGGGTCACATCCTCACCATCACTCAGCCTTTTCTGAACTATAAAGAGAAGAATAGAGAGACGGGCCAAGAGGCTCATCAATAACGATGCACTCGTCGAGAAAAGGCAAGAGCCTTGAACATCGACGCAAAGTTGCAGGCCCATCGGTATTTTACCGGATGCATTACGGAGAGTGTGCGCTGGAATTGCACAACTTGATACCTCCAAGTCCTTTCCACCAACGAACGACCAGACGAACAGCGACGCGGCACTACGCACGAAACGTTTCGGCGACACATTTATTATGCGTACAGCTAAGGAGTGGAATTGTCTGCCTGAGTCTGTTTCCGGAAAGCTATAACCTCGGAATCTTCAAGTCTCGAGTGAATTGGTTCCTTCTAGGCAAACGTGATCCATCGTAGACCACATCGTCACTTACGACCAGGTGAGATAGAGGTCAAACGTGAGCCTATCAAACATTAAAAAAAAACTATGAAACGGCAGGACTTCGAAATTTTCCGTGAACCGACTGACCGCGTAACCTCCGCAACTCACTGACGATATCGAAGTCCTTACAGTTAGACCAGGTTGTCGGACTTCTTAAGGCTGCAACTACCCGTAATTCATGCTATAGATGTCCGTATGGCAACCGTGACCTATCTTTACCTTGCAATGCGCTAACCTATTTGGTTACTTAGCCACGAGCCACTCAATAGGTTCTTAGAATAGGTGAAGATGATATGTGTAAATACTTGTAGGGTAACGTCATAGGAGGTTTATTGCTTTGAAAAGGATAAAGTGTCAAAATTTTCGTACCCATGGAATGTAGACTCAAAAAAGAGCTACGCAGGCTTTGACGTAAAAGGTGATGGCGTGATAGCTGTCAAAAGTCATTCCCTCATTGTCCAGTATACATAGAACTATTAAATTTGTATCACGTTTCCTGGCTAAGGCGGTAATGAATTTCGAACTTGGAACGGTACGCAGAAACTAAATAAATGAGGGAATGGCTTTCGACATTTATCGCGCGCCTTACGGTAATCGTAATTCGTTCTTAATCATCTTGTACGATGCCTACGAGAAGAGTTAAAACGAACCTTGTATTTTACTACAAGCGCCTTCTATTCCTTAGGGAACTATGATGCTATTTGTGTGAAAGAAAATAAGGTAGATCAATAGAAAAATCTAGAAGGGTAGGTCAAGTATCACCGGTTATGTCGGGGCATATCGCCCGATTCCGCGAAAACGTGGCGCGGTGTTAGTTTACATATGGTTGCCGTGAGACGGCTGGCGTGACTCCGTACACAATGTACGTCCGTCTGTCTGTTGCCTTGCTGTAAACGAATACTTTATAGGTCTTAAGACCTTTGTTTTTAACTTAATACAGTGGTGGTATTCTTCTCCCCTTTCTACTCTGTCGGTAGCAATGGGTTAGTAAACATCAGTTGACCTGTGTCAGCTGTTTGCTTGTTCGGTACTTTGGTAATAAAAAAGGTAAATGCCTTATGGGCCCACCTTACACTCCGGCTTGACGATCCAAGACGGCGAGCGGTTTTAGTCGATTCGAATTAGTAGAATTAGTACGGGTACAATTATTCACATTTATTTAAAAGAATATTGCAGAATCGGAAGGACCAACCCTTCCGATGCTTTCGGAGCCTAGGTCCACTTATCAAAAAAAATATTATGACATATAGTTTATTATAGTTTAGGCCTATTTTTTTTTTTTTATATTTAGGACACGTCAATTTGATTTCACCCCGCCTGATGGTAAGCTGAAGGTAAAGTCTCAGGAAAGAGGGTCACCATTACATACACGTACCATGTTAATAATGGTGGCACTCAGCTTGACGGCCTCATCAAAAGAGGATTGTTGTCGCAGCACTGCGTGACACGCACCGGTCCCACTAGTGCCGCGACCACAATCCCCCTGCCCGGCTATGCACTTGCTGACCCCTGAACGCAATCAAACCGAAATTGGATTACTATGGAGGGTTTTTCGCAATCGTGCACGGTGGTACCCGGCCGAATTTTGTGATAAATTTGTGTCATCAAATTTATACCACCAGTATCACCTATGTTCAGCAGTGGACTTCCTACGGCTGATATGATGATGATGGTGATGATAATATATTGAGGCATAACAGCACAACGATTATGTCGTTTGCCGTCACGGCATACAAATAGAGTTAACTGCCAAGGCGTGCCGATAGATGTTTTACATCAATAAAAGTAAAACAACGACCCAGTTGATATCTGATATTGATATCGGATGAAACATGATTTTGTGATTAAATTAATGACCAATTTATGTCCAGTCGGTGCCGACGAGCGTATCACATTACACTCAGGTGTGCGAAAGAAACCTAATACCAAACAAACTTAATGTTCCGCTTCTAATCAATTTTTAAATGATCGTTTATTAGAATTTAAGTTATCGTTATGTTATTTGGGTACCGTAAATAGTTATTGAATTAAGTTAACGAGTTATATAGCGTTATTTTTTACTTATGTGTGTGCTTCAAAATTGTTACACATTTTGTAAGGGTAGACAAACCTGAGGGGGCCATTTCGAAACCGGAGATGGCCCAGGGTCAGTCGGGGTGCGAGGGATATGTCCTATGGGTAACCTTACACCCCGGCTTCTGTAGACCCGAGATGGCGTGCGGTTTTAGTCGGCTCAAGCCCGACATAACCACCCCCGCTGGCCGGCGGAGGGGTATCCGAAGGGATTTCCGCACGTTAAAAAAAAAAAAGGCCGCGCGCTCGTGAAAATGTTTTTCGGTGATTATTCCTCAATGATACATCGGACATGAACCATCTCACTTCAAAACACTCCTCAGTTCCCACACTATCACTGTGGTAAATTTGGTCAAGATCGCGCAAGTGGTTACGGAGGAGTTCAGCCACCAATAAACGACTATGCCACGTATAAGAGCAATAAGCCTGCGATATGTTTTCTAGAATATGGATATACTAAGTTACATTTTCTTTTACAAATAAATAAATTTTCTATTGATCTGATCTGATGTGCTGATCGTTGCGTTGCAAGTAGGATTGGACTGATTATAAAAGCACATTATTACAATACTTTCGTTCAAAAATTTTCAGGTTCCATAACGTGGGGTGTGTGTTGGGTAACCTCCTCGAGTGTCGCTCCGATTCCGATCCCGCTGCAGTCCGGGGGGAACGGAATCGGAGCGGCCGGTACACCCTGGGCGGCGGTCAATGGCTTCCCCTTCACCCCTTCATAGGGTTGGCATTGATCGTCGGCCAATACCCAACGTGGCGGGAACACATCGCTCTCCGTACTCCTCTGCTTTCAGAGGAGACAGGATGAGCGATGCTGTTAGTGGTGAGATGGCCCAGGGTCAGCCGGGGTGCGAGGGATATGCTCTATGGGTAACCTTACACCCCGGCGTCTGAAGACCCGAGACGGCGTGCGGTTTAAGTCGGTGCAAGCCCGACATAACCGCCCCCGCTGGCCGGCGGGGGGGTATCCGAAGGGATTTCCGCACGATAAAAAAAAAAAAAAAAAAAAAAAAAAGGTTCCATAACGTAACGTACCGTAACGTCAAGTAACGTAAAACGTTACCTACTGTAACGAAACGTGTCTGTAAAAATGTAAACTATTTCATTTTCAAAATCTATAACACAGAACATAATTTTAGTTCTTGTATTTCTATCATAAACTTAGTATCTTGTATACTAAACTTATCATTTCTATACAGGTATGCAATATGGTATTGTATTATTTCTGAAAAGGAATATATTTAACTATTGTTATAAAATATTATTTAAACTTGATGTTTTGTAGAATTTATAGTTGATGTGTTTTATTTAGAAAAACGTATTTTTTTTCTTTTTTTTAAAGAATATTAGTAACCGAAATTCCCCCTAACCCCTCCAGCTAAGCTAAATGCTTGTGTTAGGAGTGGGTTCACGTCAGTAGTGTAATGGCCAGGATTCGAACCCGGGACCTCTCGACTGTAGGGTTGACTCCTTAACCACTAAGCTACCGACGCTTACCAACGTGACTAACATAGCATTGGTTCACAATAACTATGGAACACGATACAAAACCCCGTGTGTAGACGACTGAGCCAATTTTGTTAAAATTTGGCATGGACATAGCTTATAGCCATTTATGAAGAGGGCCTTGCTTTGGCTTAAAATGTAAATGTAGAAGCATTAATTTAACGTTTATAGTTGTTACTTTTTGGTCTAAATGAATACAGATATTTGATTTTGATTTCGGAAACCAGCAATTTTCCACGATAAAAGAGCCGAGTTGCGAGCAGTGGCCTGTTCTAACTGTCTATCTCGTTTACAAGGATCCAAGCAAGACTGTACATCACCGGCATTTCGCGATATACTTTTATTGAGCTGAGTGAGACGAAGTCGAGCGAAAGCTCCTCATACCAGACTTCAGGATTTTCTTTGTCACAGGTCTCCTCCTAAACTACTAATCCAATCAGAACCAAATTTGGTATGATTAAAGAGGTCAATCAGAGGAAGGTTTATGGATATATTTGGAAAAAATTAATGCTACCACAGAGGAATGATCACCGTTAAAAAAATCCAGATGGAATTACATAATAACCGCTCGAGAAACTGTGACCAAACTTTACACGCTCAGAAAGCATGTCCAGAGTTGTGACTTTCAAAAAGAATTTTCAAAATCGGACTTGCCACGGAGGAATGATCACTGTTCAAAATTTTCAAAATCTTATTCCGCAATAGCGGTCAAATTTATTGGAGAAGAATCACGATGTCTCACTCAGCTCAACATTGCAAGCAGCGATTCGCCTTGCAGACCTAGTTACATGATGCTCTCCTTCAATTTAGAGAGAATAGCTTTATATGAGTCACGATTCGATAAAGTAATGATGTAACAGGTAGTGTAAATAAATCATTGTGTAAAAATGTGACAATATTATGTTCTACAAGTTCCATAGCGCCAGACTTGTTGGATTTTGTCGTCATAACAATACATGCACTCCGTGCGTGAGAATTGACAAGTTACCTCGACAGTCTATTGTCCCCCAGTTTCTCTCGCCCAACGCATAATAATTTTCAATTGTTATGTTGAACTCAACTCTGTCATAGTAAAAGAATCTTACAAGAAGTTTGCAAGAAGTAATATAATTACTGTTACCACTAAAGTTTATAAAATTCAAATTTAGAAGCTTATTAGTAAATAACTTCTTATTCTTCAAAAAAAGCCATTATTATTTTATGAAAAAAATATGTAGGCATAGTATAAAAAATAGATTATGGCTATAGACAATTTTGGCGGCCTTATCACACTGTGGCAATCGTTTATGGACAACTAAGAGCAATCATTGCATGGGGAGAGGGTGAGTACAGCCCCCGGAGCCGATGGTATACCTGGTATATGGTCTGGCCCTTTAGGAACTAGGGCCTTGACAGTTGGGGTTCTTTAGTGCATTCCTCGAAAGGCGCTAGTTATCGAAGCCGTGGAAGACGGGAAAACTGTTGAGCCTACCTGGGCGCACCTGGTAATGGATACTTGTGGAGGACACCTTGTGTGTGTGTGGGGGGGAGGGAGCAAAATGGGGAGAAGAGTGAGACTTTATTTTGGGCCTCATTGTGTATTCCAGTTACTAACTAGGTTATTATGTGTACAGAATTAACAAATATTTATTTAAGGGAAAGCGTGCGTGAATCTAAGTAATCTTTATTTTTTCGTGCGGAAATCCCCTCGGTAGGGTTATCTCTGGCTCAATCCCCGAAACCGCACGCCATCTCAGATCATCAGACGCCGGGGTGTAAGGTAAGGTGTACTATAAGGCATTTCCTTCGCATCCCAACTGACCCAGGGCCATCTCCGGTTTCGAGATGACCCCCAAACCTAAGTAACCCAACTTAAAAAATCTCTCTCCGTAACACCTGCTAGCTCACATGTCACATTCATAAAGGTTTTGCAATTTAAAATAAATTTATTGATATCAGACTAAAAACATCAAATTATACATGCAAATTATGTCCATCAATTAATAAAAATCTGCAACACCTGTGTGGATTTATAATGGTGATATTGAAACTAAGGTAGGGTTTTTTTTACTAAATTTACTACTAGTAATCTGATATTCTTGAAATAGTGATAGCTTTTCTTTGATTTGAATATTTATGTAACGATTTATAACCAACTTTGTCCTATTACATGAGCATCTTAGTGACGTATTGGTAAGTCAACTTGTTATTTGTTAAAATAAATTATACTTCGGGATTCACTAGCCAGACCATCGCTCTGGTTGGTCCTGTAGTATAAGTAAGTATATTTTCGTTAAATCGTTCGTGCTTTGAATGGACTATCGGGTCAGGCAACGTTTTACTGGTTAGTTACAAAAAATATTAGTTATTTTTGTAACTCAAAAATCCGGCAACGGTTTACTGAATAGTAGTAATATTAGTAGGTAATAGCTCGGAGCCTGAAAGTAAGTAGAGCGCAAGGGTGTATATAATAGATCTGCTAACCTCGTCGGTGATATACCGGTGTGAGTTTAATAAAATAAAGAATTTTAAAAAATAAACATCCAACACAGATATACTCAAGTAAAATTATTATACGTCCCACTGGTGCATTTCAAAATAATAAATTATGAAACTAAATAAAATTCTGCATTTTCTATTACAATAATTGTTATTGTTTGGATAAAGAGTTTCCTTATAAGCCTACGAAAAGAATCATGAATTAAAATTATTAATGCCATCCAACATTGCAATGATGAATTTGCTAAGTAGTCAAACTATTATTCGGTTGACATTATGTTCATTTTTTGCGGTTATAGACGCGATTGGTGCCAGCATTTTCTAAAAATTAATATCTTTCAAATGTTTCACGGTGACGGGACCGCGTACATAGCTGACTGAAGTTGTTTTTACAAAACACTAAATTTTTTAAGACTGTAACGTTATAAATTGTTTTCGCTTTTATGAGTATTTCCAGGCATTCGAAGGTTACCTAAGGCATTATCAGATTTATTGTATCTGCGGGCCCCGCTAGGGGTCACGGCGATCCAAAGTACTTCTCAGAAGGACCAGTGGACCGCGGAGTCTGTGCGTTGCTGTCTTTTGTATTAACGACACGAAACAGTTTAAAGATTCTCGAATATTTTTAAACGTTTTGAATGAATGCCTAATAGATAGAATCGAATAGATTATATGTATTTAAATGTACTTTTAATTATTTCAATAATATATATATATATAATAGATATTCTAGAAAATAAATATGTTTTAGAATATTTATTATTTGTTTATTTACGTTGTCTCCATTTTTGTATTATGTTTCATAAAATCTATGGATATTTTGCCTTAAAATGAACCTATTTATATTATAAAATTTCAATTGAATTTAAACTTTTAATATCATTAAATTTTTTTAATTTTACTTCATTATGCATTGAATTGGGTATTATTTGTGACTAACATAGCTTTAAGACAAACTTAAGTAAAAACTATGGACATTAATTACTGTAAAATAAATGATAGATTTTGATTGGGTCGTTATTAGTTACTTAGTTAAAAATATTAATAATTTTGTTTCATTTATTTTATATCTTATGAACCGTGTTCGTATTCTCAATGCCAAATTCATTAAAAATAATTCATAATAAACACGAATTTATTGGCTAGCTTTATACGAATTAAATGTCGCCATACCGAAGCACTAAATTTTAGCAAAATCTAATATAAGTACACGTGTCTTGTGTAGCGAACAGTGGATTTAGGCCAATGGTTTAGGCGAACAGTTGACTCCAATGCACTTCTAATTAGTCATTACGTTACGATAATAAAATCCACACAACCGTCTCAGTTACGGTAAGCTAATAAATATAACAACGTAACAGGCCTTAAAATACCACTAAAGTCGCAGGTACACTGACGGCTTCTGCATCACACCCCGAAATATGGCACGTGTAAAAATAGCGAGTGATGGTAAAAAAGATAGATAGGTTTTCTTTTTTTTATAAGTGACAAAAACTGTTATACGTAACAGTAATTTTTAGTAGTTACAGTATAAAATTTTGTTTAATTGTCCACGAACTTATATTACTTCGATTTTCTGTCATACTACCAGGGTATGATGGTAAGCGGTGACCTATAGAAGGGTGGAACTAAGATGACTCATACGTATTCTTGCTTACACAGGAAAAAGCAGAGGAAAACAGAACAGTTGTTATTTTTCAACTCCAAATGTGTGCCGGTACAAAGTTTTCGAACGTTAATATGTTTTCAATTGTGAATAGTGTTTTCATTTCAACTCTAGCAATTTGTATGAAGTTTCGTTGTAGGCACATCGTCAATAATTTACTGTTTCAACACGTTTTGTTACGCCTGTTTTATTGAGAGCTTTTTTGTTTTACTCTATGGGCTACTTGCCTTGGCGGAATACCGTAGTCATTATTGCCTGACCATAGACACCAATTGTCGTTATTTTTTAGAGATGATAGCTTTACCAACTGACCTTTTAACATCGTTTAATATTGATCGATATACATCGTTCGAAAAATAAATACAGTAATTATGGAAATGTAATGAGATAACTTTCGTCCCATTTAGTATAAGAAATAAAAGGTTTATACATATATAATTTAATTCAATAGATACATAAAACTTTAGCGTTTGTCTATGCGTTGATAGTCACTATTTATAACGATCTTAATATGCATATCATGTTGAACGTAGGCATATCTTGGATACTTAGATCATATTTTATTGAATGTAATCTGATCATATTTTATTGAATGTAATCTATCGCAGTTATTTATTATAGGTGTGCTGAGAACAGGTGCAGTTAAATAAAACTTGAAAAAAAAAATACAATATATCTTTAGAAACAAATGAAAATCTATACATATATATTTTAATTATTATCTGGACCTACGGACCTGAAAGTTTGGCAGTAGACGCTTTTTATATTGTAGGCATGCACTAAGAAAGGATTTTCGGAAAATACACTCCATAGGTGGTAAAATACAGGACGACCATTTGTATGGAAGTCTGTGATTTTCAAAGTTAGATTCACGAAATTTTATACACCTGCTTCTGTTCAGAAATAAATGAACAATTAATGTATCACCGTTTTTCAAAATTTTAGCCCTGAAAGGATAAAATAGGTGATGAACGGTTTTATGGAAAGTCCGTGATTTTCGAAGTAAGAAGAAAGAAATTTCATATAACTTTTTCTGGTTAGAAATAAATTTACACGTGTATCAGCGTTTTTCAAAAATACACTACTAAGGGGATAATATAGGCGATGAACGGGTGTATGCAAAGTTCATCATTTTCAAAGTAAGAAGGAAGAAGTTTTATATAGCAGTATCTGGTTACAAATAAACGTATACGTGTTTCGACGTTTTCCGAAATTTCACCCCTCAGGGGACAAATAAGGCTGAGCGGTTGTATGAATGTTCGATATATGAATTTTGAAGTAAAAAGTATGAAATTCAATTATAAAGTTTATTTTTGTTTACATTTACAATTAGACCCGGTATAGGATAATTTTACAGGGTAGGGTCTACCTTGGGATAGGGTCCCGGGCCGCTCGGGGTGCGAGGGATATGCTCTATGGGCAACCTTACACCCCGGCGTCTTAAGACCCGAGACGACGTGCGGTTTTAGTCGGTTCAAGCCCGACATGACCGCCCCCGCTGGCCGGTGGGGAGGTATCCGAAGGGATTTCTGCACGGAAAAAAAGGGTCCCGGGCCGCTAGTAGCCAATAAAGAATAAGTTTTAATCGTATATAAAAATCAATAAACAAATATGCTAGGACATTCTAAACAGTAGAATGCGGATAAATATTCTTTAATGTGAAATCGTAAAAATCGTAGAGTTCTTGCCTATGTGGTCTAAATTCAAAGAGTAAAATAAAGCAATAAGCTTGTTTTCCCATTAAAAAATAATACGTAACTATCCAATTTTTATAAAATATTTATTTTATAATTTAACCATGTGAAATAAATACTCAAAAATAAACTCTCTTTTCAGTAGATATTTAAGGACTTTTTCAAATCTATAAAAACATATTTTCTAATATTCATATCATAACTGTACAAAAAAAAAGTATTAGAAAGGACGCTCTATCGTAGCGAAATCATCATGATTATTGCGTCATTCTTGCGACGTAGCGTAGAGAAAGGTGTAGAGTCGATGTTAATATAGGTCGTTTAAACACCACTCTAGAATCATGACAATACAAATGATAAACACAAATATTGTCCGTTTTGAACAAACAATTACTGACATTTCAAAATTTGGAAGAAAATATACGTTTTTAAATTTGGACGACCCTTTAGCATAATATATTTTATCCTAGGTACTGCTCGGTTTTAGTCGGTTCAACCCCTGCTGGCCGGCGCGGGGGGGGTATCCGAAGGGATGTTCGCACGAAAAAAAAAGGTACTGCTTTATGCATAATACGTAGAAAATTATATAATACTATTTTGTATCTTCATGTGTGCACGTAGAGTCAGGGTCAAAAGTAGATAATCATTGTCAGATTTAAAAAAATAGTTCTTCAACAAAGTCTTATATTTCTTAGTGAAAATGCTGTTTATTTACTAAGTGGGCTTTATTGAAATTAATTAATTTTCAAATTAAGAATATTAACATTATAAATTAAATTTGAAAATGTTCAATTTTTTTTTAAAGTTTTTCTTTGTATAAAGTAGGTTTTGAAAAATAACTGTTGCCAATTCCGGAATAAAGTTTAACATATACTATAGCTCAGAGAACATACGATACTCGCATTATCTTATATATTTATCATACATATTGTTTAGAAAATACATGTATATAAAATATAATTTCAAAAATATATATTGGGGTTTTTTTTGAAGAAATTGGGGGAAACCCAATTTTTTTTTGTGTATGAATGAGACAACATTAAGCTAACAAACAGCAACTTTTATTACATTTTTGAAAAGTAACAGCTGATAAGTAATACGAAATTTATCGTCAAAATGGATAGCATTTAGGAAGTACTGTTTTTGAAGATCGAATTAATTTATCAAGCGGCCAATAAAAACAAAATTTAATACAGAGTTGTAAAATCTTGAAATCAACTTTCAAACAAAATATAAATAATGGAAATACCTATTAAATTACAGGAATAACGAACTCATGAATTTGTAAGGAAATTTCGGCAATTTCATAGTTATAGACCTAATTATATACGCAGTGAAAAAACGTAGCGTACGAATAGGTATCATGACCTAAATGTGTTCTCGTCGAGTACTTTATAGAAAAAAGTGGAAAAAAGAAGGAAGTGAAGAATTTTAATAGAAAACCAGTTGAGAACTTATTAATTATAAAGGCTTTGGAAGGCTAGAAGTGAATATATTGTTAATTTATTTTAAATAATGCAGTAATGAGATAAACTGTCGCGTACGTAAGTAAACTTTCATTTTCTATATTTACTTTTTGTTCTGCTGTATATAATTTCAAATATTCGTCTTATTTAAGTGTAGATTTTATCCAATGTATATAGCAGAAAATTATTAGCTGTGTTCTTTTGATAACTCATCAGTAAGCAACAGCCCAGATCTACTTTTGAACGTTTAAAAAATATTAGAATTATTTTAATATTAAGTATTAAACAGAGATAATTTAGTTTCTAAATTTATTTGACATTTAGATTACTTTGAGTAATAATACTAAGTAGTAAGTAATAGTACTAATTGATTTTAATCATTTTTAAAAAGTGGATGTGAATATCACCAAGTACTGAGCCTGGATAATGTTTATGTAATAGATAAAAGATAACTATTTTATCTGTATTGACTGATAGCCGACAAATACGAAAGTGATCTTATGTCAAAAGAGTGATTAATAGATCAATTCCTAAGTGTGATACAAGTATTTGGACAATGTTTCTCAAACAACCGATAATGCAATCAATATAGCCACTAAAATTCAAAATGAACAATGATTACTCAAAATTTGTTTCGTAAACAAATCAAATCTTCTGACAGATAAAATTATATTGCAAAAACTTTGAGAAACTTCGACCACTAGTTATTAACGATACTAATTTAAGTGTAAACATTAATATAAGTATACTTATTGCGAATCAATTATTTCCGCATGTGAACATCCATTTGGAACCAGGTGAAAATTTTGTTTGCAAACAAAATACAACTTAAAACAAAACAGCGCTTACTTGGAACTAAGTATAGGTATATCACTTGCAATAATCCTGCATCTGATTACGCACTGGTTCCGGATGGACACCCACTGGGTTTAAAAATAGTGTATATCTTTATATTTTTACTCACTTTTGTAAATATGGGTATCGGAACACAACACTTTAGTAAGCGACCGTAAGTTTTGTTCACGACCGAATGTGGCGCGTCGCGTGAGATTCAAGCGTGCGTACTGAGTGGCGAACGGTGTTCATTTGCGTTACTCCAACCTCTCGTATTTAATATACTGTAGTGTAGTCGTCTGCAGCCAATCACAGCGGACGTGACGTAGCATGCAAGGAAATTGAAAGATTTTTTTTTCCAAATACATTTTCTGAAAAGTTGCATCTTTTGAATCTGAAGTTCGAATTTTAAACAACTGAGCGAAAATTGTTTGTCTATGAGTATATATTAACTGTGATATCATTTTTGGATCTGTATTCGACGGAGTAGTTGAAAGGTGCCCTGCCCACCGATACCTTCGTCTCGAAAAGAGGGCGTGTAGTATAATAAACTACGTAAAGCCTTTTAAGCTGATACGTTATACCTAACTAAACTTTGCTTCTAGAGAAATCGAATGCAATCGATTGAAACGTTTAGGTATTTTTGAAGTTCCATTACTTTTTTTTACTTAACTACAAATGCAAGTGTTTTAAGGCACGTGTGATATTGTAACAGATTGAGGAGGGTTTAAATATCTTATTTTTTTACGATTATTTATAACATGGGCACAGGTTACTACGCTCTGTAATTCATTCAGTTAAGCTAAATTGCTTATGTTAGAAGTGAACTCACATCGCGTAACATGACAGTGTGTGCGCAACTATCTGCATCTTATACCGCTCTAATTATGGCCGCGGGTGGTTGAGATAGGGGTTGCTCTGCATCCGCAGCCTCACAGAGCTATAAGGCTCTGTTCGTCCGTCTGGGTTCAATTCTCTTAGAAAATGCTCACGCTCCCTATTAGGTTAAATGGAATTTTGAAATATAGCTTGCAAAATATAGGTGTAGATTTTTAGGTGCGTTCTTCTCTACTTATGACCCACTGAGGTCTTGCGGAGCTTTTGATTATTACGTCGGAGGTCCCGGGATCGATTTCCGCTCAGTAATTTTATGCAGGAATATGTCTATTGGCAGTGGTCTGGGCGTTTCTATGTTACGTATGTATGTATTTGCAAAGGAATATATATTTAAGTATGCGTATTCGCATTCTAGGACCAATATTACAAGCTAGGTAAGCTATTGAAATAAACTATTTTTAACGGATTCTATCGCGATTTATTTGATGTTATTTGATATTTTACATTGATCCCGACGTTTCGGTGGCTTTTCAGCACTCATGGTCACTGGGAGACTACAGGTGGTTTTTGTCTTGTAGTTTGAAGTGTGAGTTATCTCAAAGTACCCGAACTATGTTGAATTGTTGATGTTACTATTTACGCAGAATGAGCTCACAGTGTCATGATGTTGTATTTTGATTTTTCTTGAAATTAATTAAGTGAATGACCCAAGCTGGTGGTACATTCCAACCATCTTCTCTATTAAAATTAGGATGTTTTTTAATTTCAATAGCTTCGTGGAGCATCCTAGGTAGGAATCTATTTTCTTTGCCGAGTATCTGTGGTTTATCAACTCTTAAGTAATGTTTGGTCCCCTGTTGCATATACATACATACAGCTGACTTTTTTGAGCGTTGGTGTTTTATATCAGCTATATGTTCTTTGACGTGAGTGCCAATGCTTCGCTTGGTTTGACTTGTGAGCTATGCTTACTTAGGTCTAGATCGCTAGATCTAGTGCGGTGTCGTAGAATATTATTTGTCTGCTTATCCTTTCGGTGCTTTCACTTGGATACCCTGATTGGCTATCTTAGGGCATCCTAAAGGAATATCAATATGCGTGAGTCTAATTCTAAATAAAAATAAATATTCTATACAGCGCTCTCTAGACCCAAAGTAAGCATAGTTTAACTAGTTCGTGTTATGGGTTCTAGAATGCGGATAAAGATAGTAATATACATGAAACAATATCCATACCTATTCATGCACACCAAAAACCTTTATTCGCAACGAGTCACACTGCATCCTGTCACACTGTGACAGAAAAATATTCGCATCGAGCAACAGTGTGACTCGTTGCGATTTTTTATTCTCATCTAGTAACACTGTTTCGTGAATAGTGTTACTCGTTCAGAAAAACAAATCTCATCGATTAGCAGTGTGACTTGCTGCGATTTTTAGGGATTTTCTTTAGAAAAGCCCTATTGCTAAGGAGATGTCGTCGACGTCGTCGTCGTTGCCAATTTTCTGTCACGGTTTTGGGTATGAAGGAGATGAGCTATCGAGTTGCTGTTTTCGGTAATAGATTCATGCTGGGGTGAACCATTGCAAGATAAAAAAAAAACGCAAAAAATCGCAAAAAAAAAAAAAAAATTACGCAAAATCGAAAATCCCTTGTGTTCGGCTGATTCAACTTGTTTATTCTCATCTAGTAACATTTTTATTTCTCAATCAGTCACAGTGTGACAGGATGCAGTATGACTTGTTGCGAACAAGGGACATATATTTGCACTGAGCGGGAATCGAACCTGCGGCCTTTGACTTAGTAGTCGAATGCTCTACAGCTACGCCACAGAGGTCGTCAAACTCTCAATTTATATAAACTGTCAATTTACAAAAGTACCCTGCGCCAGAGCATTGTCCATTAATCAGTTAGGCGTACCGGTTTGCAGGTGAGGTTGCCTTGGGCCCCGTAGACCGAGATTTTGGTAGGGCTCCATACACCCTTAGCAATACTACCTATCTGTTTAGTAATTTTTTTTTTTTTTATATAGGTAGAATGTATTTAAAAATATAATTTATATGAATTTTAAATGTAATAAAGTAAATAATAACAAACAAATAAATTGTTTGGATTTGGCTCACGAGGTTGTCGACATGTGGAATGTTGATTCGGCAATTATTGTTCCGATAGTTGTATCAGTCCATGGACTGATTGCCAAGAGCCACGATCAACATCTAAAGAGGCTCGCGTTAGGCAGTTGGGTCAAGGGCTTGATGCAGAAGGCAAGGTACTCCTCGACACGGCACGTATTGTGAGGAGGTTCCTCTCTTTGGAGCCCTAACCACCGGTAACTTGGTCCCTGTACCCGATGCCGGTGAGCAACTATTTTTTATATTTTTAAATATATTTGTTTTTTTTTATATACCTAGAATGTATTTAAAAATATAATTTATATGTATGTAAAGTTTGATAAAGGAAATAATAATAAAAACTTTATTGACATTTTTTTTTACCACTTAGGTGGCAGACAAGCACACGGCCCACCTGATGGGAAGTGGTTACCGCGGCCTATGGACGTGTGCAACACCAGTGGCGTCACACTCGCGCTGCCGACCCTGTAAAGGAAAGAGGATGGGAAAGGAGTTTGGGCTCCGGCACTCTCACTCACCAAACGGAACACAACAGTACAAATACTGTTACTTGGCGTCGATATTCTGTGAGAGGGTGGTGCTTCACCGGTCGAGTCGGCCCATTCATGCAACGGTCAAAATGACTGTTGCTTGACTCTACTACTCACAAAACACACAAACATAAAAAGTATACATAGTTAACATTAAGTACATACATACATACATACATAAACTCACGCCTATGTCCCCGAAGGGGTAGGCAGAGGTGCTAGCACCCACATTTCGCCAGTTTATGTTTAGGTCCCAATGTAATAGGTGGCGAGCCTATTGCCATTAACCGGGCACTTATAAACCTGCGATAAATACACACATAACTTCGAAAAGCATCGAAAAGTCATTGGTGTGTGCCATGGTAAAACCTGGGATCGAACCCGAGACCTCGTCTCAGCAGTCCATTACCCATACCACTAGGCTACCGCGGTTTCTTACATTAAGTAGATCACGATAACATATCTAACACAGCATGTAAAGAGGATCAGTATTTGTTAACGGTTTCTGATAAACCCTGTCTCTTAAACTAGGATATATCCTGTATCTTAAGAGACAATACATTCGATTATAAGAAAAAGAGTAATATATTCGAGGTGGCGTAGGTCATTGGAGCATTTTGAAAAGTTGAGTCAAACCGACAACGTATGAGAGACACTTGCGTTGCTCGCTATGACAGTGGTATATATCTATTTGCATAGGGCTAGTTTTTTTTTTTAAGAGAATATTAGTAACTGAAATTACTAATAGTCCCCCTAACCCCTCCAACTAAGCTAAATCGCTTGTGTTAGGAGTGGGTTCACGTCGGTAGTGTAATGGCCAGGATTCGAACCCGGGATCTCTCGATCGTAAGGTCGACTACTTAACCACTAAGCTACCGACGTTTTATGTGTAACTGGTTGTTGCCCGCGGCTTCGCCCGCGTGGGATTTTGATCCCGTTCACGCTTCCTATAGGAACCTATTACATGGATAAAATGTTTATGTATGTGTTTTTGCAGACTATAATCCATCTCTATACCAAATTTCACCCAGATCCGTTCAGCCGTTAGAGCGTGATTAAGTTACAAACATCCAAACTTCTTTACAAACTTTCACCTTTATAATATTCGTGGGATGTAGAATATGTATTTTCAAAAGAATATGTGTTTAAGGGTGTTTCTTACCCACATAGAATGTGTGAACCCATATTACAAGCTAATTCAGCTATGCTTTTTAGTCAGATTAAAAAGTCTAAATTAAAAAAAAAACTTTTATAACACGAACTTAGTAATTTAGTAAGTAAGCACATGGCTGACCTGATGGTGAGAGGTTACAGGTGAAGTATATAAATCGAAGATCGGCGTCTCTATGAGCCAATACCTAAATTTATATTCTGCGAACAAGCAAATGAGTAACAATTCGTGCAAAAATATATTGGAAGTATTATTTTTTGTGGATCTATAGAACAGTCAACAACAGAAGTCGCTTAACAAATTCTATTTTATTGATTAGCTCTTTGCCCTTTCGTAAAACAATGAAAAAACATGAATAATATTTACTTTATTTTATTTCATATATGAAATATATGCCTTCATTATATTTATTCTTATTTCAGTATATTTTCCAATTTATTTTCTAAAACTGAAAAGAAAAAATGATAAAACCGACATTTGCTCGTCGCAAAACTTCGGTGTTACGCACTCGGTCGGACCATCGGATCTTCATGATGGAACGTAGGCACTTGAGGTGGAAACGATCCAGAGTGCGTGTGTGGTGCAGATACGCACACCATGTCTCGGAGGAATATAAGAGGCAACTAAGTCATCCCTAGATAATTACCTAGGTAAATGTTCTTAAAAAATAATAATAAACTATTCTTATTTCAGTATATTTTCCAATTTATTTTCTAAAACTGAAAAGAAAAAATGATAAAAAATAAATAAAAGAAAAGTAAAACAAGTAATCATGCTCTGACGAATTGAGCAGTGAAGCACCTTTTTTTCTGGGCTAGTAGCATAGAATTGTCTTATTATATAATAAATAATAATAATAAATAAATATCCTACGACATTTTACACAGCGCATTCTCGACCCAAAGTAAGCATAGTTTAACTAGCTTGTGTTATGGGTTCCAGACTGCGGATAAACATACTTAAATACTTTTTTTTTTCTAAATACATACATATTATACATATATTAAGAATTCTTTGGCTAGCAGTGAACTGGCTATGTAGGATCGAGACGACCATAACCAAAGGGTATTCCGTCCTCATGAGTCTTTAACCAGAGACATCGGGTATATCCTTGAATAACTTGAAGGCACTTACCACTTAAGCACGTAACGATATTACTACGAGCAGATTTCCGCAATGGTCGGACCATCGGATCTTCATGATGGAACGTAGGCACTTGAGGTGGAAACGATCCAGAGTGCGTGTGTGGTGCAGATACGCACACCATGTCTCGGAGGAATATAAGAGGCAACTAAGTCATCCCTAGATAATTACCTAGGTAAATGTTCTTAAAAAATAATAATAAACTATTCTTATTTCAGTATATTTTCCAATTTATTTTCTAAAACTGAAAAGAAAAAATGATAAAAAATAAATAAAAGAAAAGTAAAACAAGTAATCATGCTCTGACGAATTGAGCAGTGAAGCACCTTTTTTTCTGGGCTAGTAGCATAGAATTGTCTTATTATATAATAAATAATAATAATAAATAAATATCCTACGACATTTTACACAGCGCATTCTCGACCCAAAGTAAGCATAGTTTAACTAGCTTGTGTTATGGGTTCCAGACTGCGGATAAACATACTTAAATACTTTTTTTTTTCTAAATACATACATATTATACATATATTAAGAATTCTTTGGCTAGCAGTGAACTGGCTATGTAGGATCGAGACGACCATAACCAAAGGGTATTCCGTCCTCATGAGTCTTTAACCAGAGACATCGGGTATATCCTTGAATAACTTGAAGGCACTTACCACTTAAGCACGTAACGATATTACTACGAGCAGATTTCCGCAATGATAGAAACCGAGATCTATTTAAACTAAACTGGGTTAGCATGTTGTTAAGCAGTTTTAGCATGAATTAAATTTAGCATTAGGTACATAACCAGGTGCGAGGGATATGCTCTATGGGCAACCTTACACCCCGGCGTCTGTAGACCCGAGACGGCGTGCGGTTTTAGTTGGTTCAAGCCCGACATAACCGCCCCCGCTGGCCGGCGGGGGGGTATCCGAAGGGATTTCCGCACGATAAAAAAAAAAGGTACATAACCAGGTGCGAGGGATATGCTCTATGGGCAACCTTAAACCCCGGCGTCTGTAGACCCGAGACGGCGTGCGGTTTTAGTCGGTTCAAGACTGACTTAACCGCCCCCGCTGGCCGGCGGGGGGGTATCCGAAGGGATTTCCGCACGAAAAAAAAAAAAAAGGGCACATAACCAGGCGTTGCGTTGCGCGCCCCCCTTTTTTCCGGGGGCAAGACGGGAACACCGTCCAAAACCCGAGGCGGCCATCTCTCGGAGATGGCCCTGGGTCAGTCAGACGCGAGGGAAATGGCTTATGGGGCCACCTTCACCCTGACATCTGAAGATCTGAGACGGTGTACGGTTTTAGTCGGTTTTTCATCATCACCTCAACGTTGAGTCCCTGTCGCATCCGAGGCTTTCATCTCGGAGCCTGGGTCGTCTTACTCTCTTCTTTTGGTTTGGTTTATACGGCTTTCATGGCAGCGACTTCCGTCTGACCATCTACTCCTAGAAGAAAGCCTGCACCAGAGCCTCATCCCGTTAATCAGCAGCGTTCCTCCTCTTTCCCCTCCCTTCTTAAAGTGGTTCCTATCTGACCCATCCCGGCACTGCTTAACTTCGTTAAGCAGTGCCGGGATGGGTCAGATAATATTGTTTTTTTTATGGATGATAGGCTCACGTTTGACCACTATCTCACCTAGTCGTAAATGACTATGTGGTCTACGATGGATCGCGTTTGCCCAGAAGGAACCTATTCACTCGAGACTTGAAGATAACTACATATAGGTACATTTCAAACGTTTTATTTGAAACACTAGCTCTGCCTGCGACTTCGTCCGTGTGAATTTCGCGCGGAACTCCTTATATTTTACCTACCTGCCAGTGAAAGTCCCGTCAAAATCAGCCCAGCCGTTCCAGAGTAAATCAGATTTAATTCACAATTTTGTGGATTTTAATTATTTTGCGCGGATCCCTGATTATTTTCCTAAAATTAAAGCACTCTATGTTATGCCTTGTAACATTACCTATCTGCCAGTAAAAGTCTCGTCGAAATCGGCCTAGCGGTTCCAGAGATTACATCTTTCAAACAGCCAGACAGACAGAAAAAATATAAAAATTATATTTTATTCAGGATGCATTCATGTGCAATCATTAAAAATCTGTTTTTTTTTAATATTACAAACAGACACTTCAATTTTATTTATTTGTGTAATAGATGTATAGATTTAAATACCATATTAAAAAGTTATTAATAGATATTGAATGTTATGTGTCAGTTTGGCATTGGCCAACCAGACATGAAACAAACCGACTCACGATTATCATTTAACACCTGCGAGAGTTGAATAGAAGGAATTCGATTGATTACGTATGAAAACATCTATACTTCTGTACTAATATAATAAAGAGGAAATATTTTATTTATTGTAACGAATAAATTCCAAAATAAATGTTTAAAAAATAAAAAAAACCCGACTGCTGCTGAAAATACCGAAACAAGTTCGATAGCAGGCGGGACCCATTTGACCCAAATCATAAACCGAAAGAAAATTAATTGGTCCCGCCTGCAATCAAACTTCTTTTGGTATTTTCAGCAGCAGTCGTGTTTTTTATTTTTTTTAATATTTATTATATTTGATACTATTTCGTTATGACATATATATTTTTTCGTTATCTACTTCTAATTTCCTTCATTTTAATACCCTACTCAAGAGGTTTGAGTGTAAATATTATTTTTATAACATATATTTTAGCGCCAAAAATCCACACTAAAGTTTTTCTACCAATTTTATGTATCCTATGGCACTCAGGAGATGAAAACCTTTCATTTGAGATCTCTTTCATCGATATCCGGTCAGCCCTAGGCCCATAGAGGCGACTCTGGCGGCCCGCAACGTGGCTGTTCTAAACAGTCCGTTAAAAGCGATGGCCGTCAGATTCATCAGGGGGTATCGCACGATCTCCGTCGAGGTGGCATGTCTCCTAGCCGGGACCCCTCCATGGGACCTGGAAGCGAAAGCCCTTGCGTCATTGTACCAATGGCGCAGGGAGGCGCTGGAGCAGGGCCAAAGGCTGGAGTCCCGAGAAATCAGGGCTCAGCGGTCTCAGCTCCGCCGGGAACTCATGGAGACATGGAGGGTGCGACTTGAGCATCGAAGGTGCTCTCTCCTACCGGATGTGCCAGATAGTTACCGGACACGGGTGTTTCGGTAAGTATCTGTGGCGCATCCACCGGTAGACAACGCCGCAGTGCCAGCACTGCGAGGATCCTGGCGAAGGCACGGCGCTCCACACGTTGGTGGAGTGCCCTGCGTGGGCGAGTCAACGCCGGGATTTCGTTGCGGTCCTGGGCGTGGACGTTCTCTCGTTGGAGACCATGGTGAAGGCCGTGGTCTCCGACGGGAGCAAGTGGCACGCCGCCACCTCATTCTGCGAGCAGGTAATGCGCGCGAAAGAGACGGTGGAGAGGGAGCGGGAGAGAACCCTGCCCACAGAGTTCCGCACTACTCGTCTACCGACCTCCATGATCGGGGACTGAGGACGGCAGTTGGCCGACTCATCGTCCTTACAGAAGCAGGCCGCAGGCCGTGGCTGAGGCGTGTCGTGTGTGTCCTACACACGACTACCTACTCAATGACGCGGGATAAAACCCGACCCCACACCAGGCGAGGCCGCGCTGGCGGCCAAGGTCCGCCGGTAACCCTGGGGTTATCCTTTCGAGGGCTTACCCGGGGTGCCCGGCAATGGACACTTGGGCAGGACACCGTGCGGTTTTAGTCGGTTCATGCAGGACATAACTACCCCCGCTGGCCGGCGGGGGGGTATCCGAAGGAATTTACGCACGTACAAAAAAAAGGCCTATAGAGGCGACCAAACAAAAAAGAACTACATGGTATACTACTCGTATTTACGAGTGGGAGTTCTGGCGCCAACACGGGAAAAGACGCATCGAGGTAGTGTTTCATTTTCTAAAATTTGTGTAATTTCGAGTTTTTATGTGTAAAAATGGTGGGTTTTTTGGCATAACGTCTTCGACAACACGCACAAGTGTAGGAAAGTGGCATATTTACCGTGAATTGTGATTTTCCGTGTTGTTTCCAAAACTCCAAAGAAGCCTTTAGTGAAGCTCCCACTACTTTACTAGGGCAAGACTAAGACTAGACTAAGTACTAGTGTGTGACTAGTTATCTATGAGCATAAACGATAAAAACTGAATAAAACAGGAAGATACTTGACATTGGCTAAATGCGATGCAGAAAAAAAAAAACTACATACATACATACGCGCGAAAAAAATTACCCTCACTGGCGCAGTCGGGTAAAAAATACTGAACCGATTTCAAAGATTCTTTCACTATTACGATGTTAACCTATCCCTGAGTACCTACCATAAGCTACTTTTTATCCTGATATTCGCACAGGATCACGACTTACGCGGGTAAAACCACGTGGCGATGCTAGTAGTGAATAAAACGACGCCATCTTACTATTTCTAAGAATTCCTAAAAACCTTAGAGCCTGCTGGCAGGCTTAAGCCCCGAAGATCTTTGTAGGGTTCCGTACATCCAATGTATGTACTTACTTATTATCATCCTCATGCGATGGCCCAGTTGCGTCCAAAGAAGGCAATATGGCGCCCGTGGTCCGCTTGTTGTTTTTGATCGGTATGTCAGCTTTTCCGTCAGCGACTGCCGACTGACCTCCCAACCCTGATAGGAAAGCCTGCGCAGGAGCCTCGTGCGTTGTTTAACAGCTGAACTGACTTGCAGGTAAGGTTGCCTTGGGCCTGAAGGATGTTGGTAGTGGCAAATGTAGAATGCATGTACTTACTTCTATGACCTTACACCCCGGCGAGACCCGAGACCGCGTGCGGTTTTAGTCGGTTCAGGCCCGACATAACCGTCCCCGCTGGCCGGCGGGGGGGATTTCAGCAGGAAAAAAAGGTATAAAAAGCGGTGATAGCCCAGAATAGCGGCGATAGCCCATTGGTGTAGGTACGTAATGGACTGCCGAGGCGAGGTCTCGAGTTCGATCCCCAGTCGCCTCGGGCACACACCTCTGACTTTTCGTAGTTATGTGTGTATTAAAAATGTTGATTATCGCTCGCTTAGTAATGTGCCCGGTAGATGGCAATAGGCTCGCCCCCTATTACATTGGGACCTAAACATAACTGGCGAATCGTGGGTGTGCAATACACCTCTGCCTACCCCTTCGGGGATACAGGCGTGAAGTTATGTTATGTTAAAAAAGGTACTATACTATTTTGAAGTCATGTTTACCCCCACCCCCACAGTCATGTTTAAATCTTTTCTTTTTAGCTACTGCCATCTGCCCCCCCCCCCTCGCCCTCCCAACTCAGAAAGGGAAGCAGTCAATCAATAGGTGTACCGACTTGCATGTGAGGTGAGCCTGAATCCGAAGGGATTTCCGCAAGAAAAATAAAAAAAAGGTATTTATGAAACAGCTTTAAAAAGCCTGCATTAAGTATTATCTGAAATATAAACACATATTGTAACAGAACTTGGGGTTATTGAGAAATTAAATGATTACAACGAGAAAAACAACAACAACAAGAAAATATTGTGACACAGACTGTTGAACTGACGTTTGAGTAAGACAGGGATACCATGTATAAATTAAGAGAAAACTACCACTGAAGCACACATTATTTTACAACGTTAACTGATTATCACTAATAAACTACGAATACATACACGAAATATTAAGATTTCATAATTGCAATATATTTGAATGTCACATCGCGAATTATTATCACGTATTATTATTTAACCATTTTATTTTAAAAATATTGGTATATTTGCATCCTACCACCAATGGTTTATTTTATATAATGGTAACAATTAAATTAAAATGGAAACGATTATTCATTCAAGTTTTATATCTTTATCATTTAAATTCAAACCCCAAGTTCTATAGAAGCGATTTAGTGTTGAAAAGTCATACTTTAATCAATATTATTTTTTAACATTTGAAATATCGACGCGAACGTCTAAAAGCGCAACCAAGAATGGGCATTCTCCTTTCATGACAATCATAAGAGCCGTGTCCGAGATTCAAATTATAAATATATAAGAATTGCTCGTTTAAAGGTATTAGATATACGGAATAAGAATGAGTGAGTAACATAGTATACAAAATATTTACCTACATCGTTATGTAAATAAGATTCGTTACGATGTTACGTCACATAGTGATTAAAACGATTACGATTATGACGTAAACGCACGAGACATATTTATTGACTGAGGGAAACTGATAAGAGTGAGACAAAAAAAACGAAAACCAAGGTGAAAGATAAGGAAGGAAATGTGGTACAACAACGATTTTGTACTTCATTCTTAGTAAGTAACTTCGGTAGCTTAGTGGTTAAGGAGTCGGAGGTGGTTATGTCGGATTCGAACCTACTAAAACTGCACGCAATCTTGGGTCTTCAGACGCCGGAGTGAAAGGTCTTTCCCTCGAACCCCGGCAGTTTGTACAGTAACTTTTTTTTCTTTTTTCATGCGGAAATCCTTTCGGATACCCCCCAGCCGGCCAGCGGGGGCAGTTATGTCGGGCTTGAACCGACTAAAACCGTAGTACCTAAATATCTTCAGGAACAGAAGTAAAAAACCGGCCATGTGCGAGTCGGACTCGCACACGGAGAGTTCCGTACAAACCTATAGGTATATAAGTAAAAGTTCACCCATCACGACAATCGAGTCATAGTTATGGTAGTAGTAACTTTAAAATTTTCAAAAATATTTTTTATTATACGATGTAACTAAAAAATTACGGTTTTCGCGGTTTTTTCTTTATCTGTACTATAAGACGTTACTTCGTACGTATAATTTTCAGACGGACGGACGGACGGACGGACAACGAAGTGATCCTATAAGGGTTCCGTTTTTTCCTTTTGAGGTACGGAACCCTAAAAAGTAAATAGTAGTAGTAGTAGTATCTCTTTATTGTACACCAAGAATAAGATAAAAAGAAATACAAATATTACACTATGGTATATACAATTGGCGGCCTTATCGCACTGTGGCAATCTCTTACAGGCAAAAGTAAATACCGCTGCATCACAGAGGAGGTACTTCTTTGGTTGTATAAAAAGTGGCTTGATTCATTCTAATTACGGCATGGCCTAAGGAAAATCCATTTTACTGTTTTATCAGAAAAAAATGTACCTACTATAAATATAGCATAATTCTATGAGCAATTTTGACCATATTAAAAAACCCGCTGTGTCATACATGTGAAGCGTATGAGTCTGTGTCTAATTTGTGTGGACCGTTAGTACCCTCTTAAGAGATGTCAACGGCCCACTGTGGTTTTAACCGCAATCGATCAACGGATAAGGTTCAGATATAAAAGAAAGTCACCCATTAGTGGTGTGGGTGAGGGAATTCCCCAACCAATCCTTTATAATTTCAGCAGGGATTTTTATTTTTAGTGTAATGGCTGCTCTAATTCATCATCATCATCATCTGCCTGTCCATGTTCCAATGTGACAAGCGCCCCCCTCTTTCCGGGGCAAGATGGGGACACCGTGTTCCCCAAACCCGAGGGGGCCATCTCGAAGCCGGAGATGGCCCTGGGTCAGCTGGGGTGCGAGGGAAATGCCTTATGTGCACCCCGGAGTCGGAAGACCCGAGACGGCGTGCGTTTTTAGTCGGTTTAAATCCGCTATCCGGCGAGGGGGGGGGGGGTATTACCGGGAATACCCGGGGGATTTCCGAACGAATAAAAAAAATTGATTTCTGTCAGACGTCATCTCGACAGTTTCTCTTTTCCTTGCGCTTATGACGTCTTAATAACCAATTTCAATTTTAAGGATGAGTTATTACGACGACCTGTCGTTAAACTACAGAACTTCGATACCGCCAGTGGGTTGTGGAGGTCGGATGTCAGTCTTGATGAAAAATATTGAAGTTCAGCCGTTTCGTAGTTAGGCTGAACGCTGACCCCACCTGAGTTCCGAAAAGGCTCGGAGAAGGAAATAAACCTGAGTTTTTGTTCATCAATTTCTCTGAGATTGCTGATACGATATCCGTAATGTTTTGTTATAGATTTTTCAAGAATTAGGTGGCTGTGACTTGGAAGTCACAGACATCTTTATCTTTAGATTTATCTATCTTTATTTATTTATCTTTAGATCTTTAGTGTTTTGTATTTGACATCTAATGTTGAGATTTTTGTTTTCGTATTGACATCTAATATTGACATTTTTGTATTCTGTATCGACATCTATAATAGTATTGACTATTTGTATATTTTTTGTCTTTGTTAAAAATATTAATAAAAAATGGGAACTAAAATGTAATAAAAAACTATGTATTCGTTAATGACTATGTATAACAAATATGTATCTGCATGAATGATATAAATGGACATAGAACAATAATTTGTTATTAATATTTCGTTTATTTGAATACTATTGTCAAATAATATTTTATAAAACACTAAATCATCTACTCACATCATCACATCATACAGGATATAATATATAGGAATAAAATTAAGATTGTTACAATTAATTAATAAAAACAAATAGATAAATAATAATAATATCCAAAATTAAATTATGGATGCGAAACTGTGTACAACAGAAAATTCTCCCTCTCTCCAAACATTGTGCTGTGCCCGACAGGGTCCATAATTGTAACTAATTAATAATAACATGACATCTGTATCACATTATGGAACGCAATAAATGTATTGAGTATTGAGTATTGAGTATCTAAGTCTAGAAAATATTCCAACAGCAATAAAACTACCAACAGCTCTTTCTTCAAAACTTTCCACCTCTAAGGATGGAAAATTAGGACTTGAACTCCGTAGAAACCCGTTAGACTAAAAAGTCATGTTATAACCAGTTAATAACTGTAGTACCTACAGGAAATGTTGAGCAAGTTGTGATGATGAGGAAAAAACATTTTGATGATGATAATTATAAAGTATGTAACAAAACTAGTGTCCGATCAATAAGGGGCACGCATGTATCCTATCCTAATATACTAAATACATAACCAAATATGAAATTAAAAAATATATTGATGAAAATAAATGTACTATTGGAATTTCAAATGCCATTTCCTAGTATCATAATCACCCAGTATCTCCCCAAAACCTAAGATTGTGACAACATTCTCTATAATAATACTTAGCGGCGGTTCACGGTTTTTTGTCTTTATTTTTAGAGAGGGTTAGGTTACAAAGTGGCCCTCCTGTGTTGCCATGTAAGTTTCCTCATTGACATGAATTTGATTTCAGTTTTTGTGGGGCAATTTTTTCTAATTTATTTCCAAAAAGGATACCTAAACAGAACACACACCTATATAGACCTCCACGGATCGGACACTAGTTTTGTTACATATTACGTCTGTATGAATCATTTAATAAATTTGGAAACTATAATGGGATAATCCATGCATTAAAATATACCTAATCACAAATGATTTTTTATAATGTCCACTTTGATATGACTTAGCCTCGCCTGATGATAAGTGTAGGTAAAGTCTCAGAAATGAGGGTCACTATTGCAAATACCGATGCTGCTACAAAAGTGGCCCTCGGCTTGACGACCTCATCAGGGGCATTATTATGCTGTGGTCACGGAGAGCCATAGTCACGGGAAGACCATTGCTGCTAAAAGCAACCGAAGCGTTCGGATCCTCTAATTCATCATCATCATCATCATATCAGCCGTAGGAAGTCCACTGCTGAACATAGGCCTCCCCCATCGACTTCCATTTCGACCGGTCTGTAGCGGCCTGCATTTACCGAGTCCCTGCGCTCTAATACTCTAATTAATTAACAGAAAATATATCGCAATAGAATTCGTTACAAATAGTTTTATTTCAATGTGTAACATTCGTGTGAACTGCCGGCTAATTTTGTTGAGCTGAGTGAGACGAAGTCGAGCGAAAGCTGCTCATACCAGACTTCAGGATTTTCTTTGTCACAGGTCTCCTCCTAAACTACTAATCCAATCAGAACCAAATTTGGCATGATTAAAGATCTCAATCAGAGGAAGGTTTATGGATATATTTTGAAAAAATTAATGCTACCACAGAGGAATGATTACCGTTAAAAAAATTCCAGATGGAATTACATAATAACCGCTCGAGACACTGTGACCAAACTTTACACGCTCAGAAAGCATTTCCAGAGTTGTGACTTTCAAAAAGAATTTTCAAAATTGGACTTGCCACGGAGGAATGATCACTGTTCAAAATTTTCAAAATTCAAATCTCGATGTCTCACTCAGCTCAACATTGCAAGCAGCGATTCGCCTTGCAGACCTAGTTTATTATTTCATGTAAAGTTTCAGCGTTAAGGTCGGTAACTTGGAATGTGTTAAGCTAATAATGATGGCGACTGTACCGTGTTGTACTAGTTACGGAAATTAACGTAAGCTTCTCCGACACACAGTATTTACTTAGGACTAGTTGGGCTACCCTTTGAATAATAAAATTCAAAATTACCACTCTTGTATATGCAGGTTTAGCGATAAAATGGTACTAACAGTTTCGAATAAGTGCCGTTTAATTTCAGTATGTAGGTAGGTATACCAGAAATAGACGGCTACAATTTTAGAAACAATATGTTGTAAATATAAGAGAAACTAGCTGTGCCCGCGGCTACACCCTCGTGGTTGTCGATTATCGCGACAAACGAACTATCATCCCATATTTCATACCCACGTAGTCCGGAATTTCAAAAACACTCTAAGGCATATTTATTCATTATCAAATGCCTATAATAGTACAATATCTTCAAAAATGACGAACTTTCATCTAGACTTCCTCCTTTTATTCCGAAAAAAATCCCTTCGAGTCCTTTTTTCGCGACAAAGGTAGCATATGTCCTTTTCCAAGCTCTAGTCCATCTCTATACCAAATGTCATCCAAATCGTTACAGTGGTTTAGGCGTGAAATCCTAACAGTTACTCGTAGATCGTAGAGTTACTTTCGCATTCACAATATCAGTACTTAAGTGTGGATTGTTGTTGTTACCTTTCTAACATCTGCATCAACATACGTTCAGTAGTTTTTGCGTCCATCGCAAACAAACAGATAAACAGACAAGAATTCCAAAAAAAATATTTTTGTTTTCAGTATTGTTCATTTAACATAACTCAAGTTGTCTCAACTCGAGTTGTAGAATAATTTATTTTGTGTTACACGTACATTATGTACTTACATATTACTCATGGTAATACGGATTAGATAGATTGACGCCAAGGTTAAAATTAACACATGGCTGCTCACACTTGACTACACACAAACTGAACATATTCTACAATCACTAGAATAAAATAGACACTATGGTTTGAACCCTTTCTATAGAATAAATGCACAATAAGTACACACACGCAAACACCCTCTCACACACATCTCTCTCTCTCTCACACACACAAACACATACACATAAACATCATACATAAAACCGAAACCACACAAACAACAAGTTCAACATTTTGCATATTATTTATTATACTTAGGTTTTGTTTTGCATGCAGTTTAATTTATAATTAAAATTTTATCTAATAACTGTATGTTCCAACATAGTTATGTATCAGATAGGGAGGACACTTGACTCTTGTAATACAGGTTTTTAACTTAGCACAGGAGTCAGGGCTACAATGTGGATACTGAAATATCTACCAACATGTTGTCTAAGTAAGACTGAATTCACGTTTGTAATGTATTTATATTCTGATGCAATAAACGATATTATATTATATATATATATATACATATATATATGTCCTGGTTCTGAAGGTTCTTGGCGAACAGTGTACTGTGCAGTTTCAAGGATTATTTACGATATATATATATATATATATGTATATGTATATATATTACGTATATAATTATTATATACACATACATATAAATACATTATATATACATACAAACATACACATATATTATTTACATATATATTATATTTATATATGTATATAATTATTTGGGTATTACGTATTTACAATTATTCTCATTTCACCACTTACATTATTATCTCCTATTTAAGAAAAATGAAGTTAATTACAAGTAACCGCGTACAGATTAAAAGATGGAAAAATTGGGGGCAAATTAAAAGAGAAAGGTTTAAAAAAATCCGTTCCCGCAGGGGGAACGCACAGGTAGATTTCGTGAAGCAATTAATATTATTTTTTAACATGTTTAATTTCTTTTTCTCGAAAACGGTTACTTTAAGCGAAAAACTTTTCAGACATTTATTTTAGACTTAAAAATGGTCTATCAATTAAAAATATTTCCGACGGCAAGAATGTTCACCGGTTAGAAGTTATGATTTTTTTCCCGCAAAATTTTGGTTTTTCCCACCTCCACTTTTAGTTAAAGTTTTAATCTTATAGGTTTGTAATTAAAAGTTGTTGGTATTCATGTATACTATGGGATAAAATTAGAACGGTTCGAATATCTTTCATGGCACGTGAAAATTTGAGGAAAAACTGATTTCACAAAAAGTGAGGCCCTACCGTCCCCTTAGGCCGGATTCCACCCGTTCACGAACTTAAACTAAGTTTACACCCAAGCAATTTTTGACCGCAGTTTGAAAGCGATCGGGGCAAAAATACGACCGTGAGAGTGCCGCAAATTTTGAGAAGTGGAACCATACATACATATATATATAAATATAAACTTTTTGACCAGTGGTCATTTCGGACTCAGGGGGTCATAACTAGACCTCCTATGAAGATTTTTTTTTTAAATTCGACAGTAGTCAAGAAACCAATAGGTAGATCGATTTCATCGAAATCTACCTAAAAAGATATCGCTTTTACGAAAGCATTTGACAGTGTTTAGCGATAACTCAAAAAGTCCGTAAGGGCGGTTTCTGGAGATGGAAAAAGGAAATTTTAAATAGATTCTTAGTTTAAGTTATAAAATCAATAAGCACTTAAATTATACTGACTTATGATAAATTACAATATTGTTCTTGTAAAAGTGTCCTTCAAGGTACTACCCTTGGTTGGACGGTGGGGCGACTAGCGCCCCTCCCCCAAACCGGGGCAAGACGGGGACACCGTGGTTCCCAAACCCGAGGGGGCCATCTCGAAACCGGAGATGGCCCAGGGTCAGTCGGGGTGCGAGGGATATGCTCTATGGGCAACCTTACACCCCGGCGTCTGTAGACCCGAGACGGCGTGCGGTTTTAGTCGGTTCAAGCCCGACATAACCGCCCCCGCTGGCACGCGGGGGGGTATCCGAAGGGATTTCCGCACGAAAAAAAAAAAAAAAAAGGTACTACCCTTGGTCAAGTCTTTTTCAATGATGTTCAATTATTCAATATCGTCAACTTAGCAATGCTCCCGATTGTATCCAACGCCTTCCCTTGGAGACCAGGGTTAATTTTCCTACTATTTCTACTTAGCTGGACCCGGCATCCCTAGTACTGAGAAATAATATTCAACTAATGTCTTTCTTCATTTAGATACGACATTTCCACTGAGTGTAGCTAAATAGAATTAGTTAACCTTTGTTTTTAAGTTTGAGTAAATAAATGAAAACTAAAGAGATACTTTAATGTTGCCTGATTTCGATGCTTTTACCTAACTAGCAACCTATATATATCAAAGAAACAAAAATCCTCTTATGATAATAGAAATCGACATTTTAAACAAAGTTTTTTTTTAAACAAATGAAACGTAGCCGTGTGCGCAAATGAGATCTTCAATTACCTTGTGTCCAAGCTCAAAATAAACAAGGAAGAATGTAATCTATTTGATCTTTATCATTCCTAGATAATAAAAAATAAACAATTATTGTATAATTTGGCGCCCTTTGCCGGAAAAGGTGTACGATAATGGAAAATTTTCTTTTTCTGTTTTATAGCTATCTTTATAGGATGTAAGAATATTTTCATCAGGATAAATCAACGAGGTAATAATTTTACAACGTCCTGATTGAGCTGCTTGAGATCACAACTCCTAATTCTATAACTTGTTCTAAACCTCAATTAAATTTTTGAGCAATTAGCAATATGCTTACTTTTTCTATATATTTAGAACGGAAAAAGAGAACATCTAGGACGGGACTTGAACCCGCGACCAGTCAGTCTAGGTGGCTCAGTTGGTCAGAGCATTCCCCCTGTAAGGGACTGGTCGCGAGTTCAAGAACCGTCGTAGATTTCCTCTTTTTCGGATCTAAATCTATTGTTTTAAAACTTAGTTTTAGAACAATGGAAGAATATTATAAATATATTGGGACAAGCCACCTTACAAGCATTTATGGTGTCGGTCTTGCACAACACTTTAGGATTAACCTGTGTATTTGCTAAAAAAATTCCTGGTTAATTCTTCAGTGCTGTTGACCGACGATAGAAATGCTGGTAGGCTAACGTCTGATTTTTTGCGAACACCGAGATCACCCAAGCGAACTGGTAAGGACAATTGAAGCCAGGCCCGGTTGATCAAGACCACATTTAAAATTTTGCTAAGGGTATTTTGGAGACTGTTGTCAATTTTTGCCAAATGTGTCAAATGTTGCCAAAACTGGGGTAACCAAGTGCATGAGTGAATTTAGGGACAAAAAGATAATACTAGTGTATGGTGAAAGCCGAATGAACACTTATTTTGCGTAAATCATCTGAGATTTTATCATAATTTATCTTACTCAAAAAATTTGCATTGCTAGTCAACGCGGCAAATATATGAAATACATAATAAAGTTAGTCTAGTAAGTACAAACTTTGTCATCACTATTTTCATCACCATTTAATAGTTAGTTCAAATAATTTTTATGAAAGGCACTTTATTCCGCGCACCCTCAGGCTGTGGAATGATCTCCCTGCTGTGGTTTTCCCAAGCGACTACAATATGGGGTTCTTCAATTAGAAGGTTTTTACAGGCTCGGCAGCCTGAGTGTGACGCCCCTGGTGTTGCGCACGTCCATAAGCCACGGTAACCGCTTCTCATCAGGTGGGCCGTGAGCTTGTCTGCCACCTGAGTGGTATAAAAAAATTAGTTTTTCTGACATGATAGTCATGATCGTGATACATACCAGAATGAGAAGACTTTACTTAGTCATATAGCCATTGAGAAGTAACCTTTATTTATGGTTTAACGAGAAATATCATCGTTATTACAGCACGTTATTACATGTTTATATCATACTTCGTATTCGTGGATTTAGATTTTTAAGGTTTGTTTTTGCGCGGAACCCTAATTCTTTTTCTAAAATAAAAGTAGCATATGTTACGTCTTACAACCTGCCTACTTACTTACCTATCTTCCAGTGAAAATCCCATCAAAATCAGCCCAGCCGTTCCAGAGACAGAACAAACAGGCGGAAAGACAGACAGCCACAAAAATTTCAAAAGTTACTTTTTTGTTATATGTGCACGCACATACACTCAAATCCTAATCTAAAAACATCCTTCCTCAGGGAGGGTCCCTCCAGGGGAGAAGAACAAACACTTCAATTTTATTTATTTGCATAGATTGTACCATGAAACATTTAATTAACGAGACTAATGTCTGTGAATAATAACAACAATAATTGTACTATTTGGGGAATCGAAATTAAAATGTCACCCTAGAACTTTCTGGTGGAATAACATTGATTCCTTTGACAAAGTTTGGCAGGATTAAGCAAATGAGAAAGCAAAGTGACTTAGTGGAGATACAGAAAGCTAGTTTAATTAGTCGAATGTCAGGCAAATCGTAACACAAGATAGTCGGAAAAGAAGTTAAATTTTTTTACATCCCTAGAATTTATGATCTGAAGACAACTATCTAAGAATCGTTCTACGGCCTTTTAACCTACATTCAGCCGTCGGTTAACCTTGAACCCAGGCAATATGCAAAGGTACTAAGGTCAATGAACTGTACCTATAAGTGCATACGTTACGTGTGAGTGCTAGGACATAAACAATTTTATTTTGTTTGGGTGAAAGGTGTGAATAGTAAAGTGTTTTATGTTTTTTATAAGGCCAGTAATTGTGGGCTGTGTCTGTCCACCCTAGAGGACAAAAGGCGTATAATATGCGTAATTTGTGTATGTATATGTATTAGCACAGTTTGAATTATTTTAGTAATTAAAACGGCTTCTTGTAACATATATAGAGGGTGTAGAGCGTACAGGATGTTATCCTCATCATAATCGACAATCTCTTTGGTGTAGCGAGCGATAGTGCGTTTGATTGCTATTTCAGATGTCGCGGGTTCGATTCCCGCTCAGTGCAAGTATGTTAATTTGCATTGGTCTGGGGAGTTTCTATGTAAAAAAAAGTATCTAAGTATGTTTATCCGCATTCTCGAACCCATATGACAAGCACTGCTTAGTTTGGGTCTAGATGGCGTTGTGTAATTTGTCCTAGAGTATTTATTTATTTATTATTATATTTATTTATGTTATAGGACCCACCGAAATCTTTAAGGACCTAGCCCACCTCAACTACGTGCCGGTAAACCAGCTGATTCACGGACGAGGCTTTAGCAGTTTCCTTTCAGGAAGCCTAATTCAGTCAAAAGCTCCACGACACTGGCGTTACCTATGACGGGAGTCTGTCAGATAATACTATCATCTATCTCTATAGTATTTGTAATTACATGTCAATCATGGTACCGTCTGCAGAATAAACTGCACTGTAGTAAATAATTACCACTGTAGTAAATAATTACCAGCCGGAGCGCGAGCGCGTGGGCCGCCGCCACCTCCTTCTGCGAGCATGTAATGCTCGCGAAGGAGGTGGCGGAGCGCGCCCGGGAGAGATTACAACTCTCCCGGCCCGCCGAGCCCGCAACTTGCTCGCCGCGCGTCGCAGGCGACGCAGGCGCCGGAGGTCGCTTAACGACCTCCGTCCTCCATGAGCGCAGGCCTAGGGGTGGCGGGTGAGGCCGCCTGTCACCCCAGCAGAAGCAGGCCGGGACGGTGGGGCAACTAGCGCCCCTCCCCCAAACCGGGGCAAGACCCCCGTCTTGCCGTGGATCCCAAACCCGAGGGGGCCATCTCGAAACCGGAGATGACCCAGGGTCAGTCGGGGTGCGAGGGATATGCTCTATGGGCAACCTTACACCCCGGCGTCTGTGTGGCGACCCGAGACGGCGTGCGGTTTTAGTCGGTTCAAGCCCGACATAACTGCCCCCGCTGGCCGGCGGGGGGGTATCCGAAGGGATTTCCGCACGATAAAAAAAAAAAAAGGTACTGTCGTTGCTTTGATTGATGTTAACTGCAATAGAATAAACACTTAGTCGGAAAAGGATACAGAGAAGAATTTATTAGCAATTTGGCTTAGAGATCCTATTACCCAACTATGTATGTATAATAAACGCGTAAGTTTGTAAGTATGGATGTATGTTACACTTTCACGCGAAAATTGCTAAACGGATCTTGCTGAAATTTGATACAGGAATAGATTCAATTTAATTTTTAAGGAATTATTATGCTTACTTTTTCCATAGATGTTAGATTCGAAAAAGAGCACATCTAGGACGGAACTTGACCCGCGACCAGTCCCTTACAGGTGATTCCCCCTGTGTCTGCTGCCTGTCTGTGTTGGCTGGCCTTGGCTGCTTTGACCACGTGTCTAGGTGGCTCAGTTGGTCAGAGCATTCCCCCTGTAAGGGACTAGTCGCGGGTTCAAGTCCCGTCCTAGATGTTCTCTTTTTCTGATCTAACATCTATAGGAACAGGCATAAATTATAGTCTGGAATAACACATAGCGGAAACGGGATCAGAATTCTACGCAGGTGAAGCCACGGGCAACAGCCTCTAACCCGAACGAGACTTGGTAAATAGCGATTTTCCGTCATCCGCCAAGATCTTCTTCTCTTATGCCAAGCTGCACTAGCATACAGGTTAGCACGCAGCTGTGGTTGGCTGCAGATTTGAGTTTATTTCAGATGACAGTTGCTCCCTTAAAAGTCACAATGGACCAATAAGCGCTCGGATGAAGAAGAAGAGGCTTTCCACGCGGGCGGACCCGCGGTCATAGCTAAATTATGATAATGCTAGTAGTAGTAGCCTATTAATAAATAAATTTAACCTTATAAGTCGTATTCGAGGTAAAATAATTACTAGATCAGACGGCGGCGCGGCGCCGTCTTGTGAAAATTTCCACCAGACGTGGAAATTGTTCATGTTGAGTGATCAGTGCGTCATTTGACTCATTTTGTTTAAGTTTTCCGTAAATCAAAGTACTAGGAAGTTCGCCGTTTCCGTCTGTCGTTTAATTGTGCCGCAAGTATAAGTTCGTTCTAGGAACGGTGAATGGGAAACCTTGATAATGTACATTATTTTTTTTTGTTATATGAGTCTGTCTTTCGTCACAGAGGTGTATCACAATATTCTGTCACTTTTCGATACTGTCAACATTTAGTAAGTATTATCTGACACTTCGTAATAGGAGTCTACTCAATATAAACAGCGCTGTAGAGCTTGCTGAAATTGCCAGACATCTTGATACTTGAGAGAAATTCCTAAAATATTAACTTAGTTCCTGCCTAGGAAATCAAACTCAGGAACTCAATAAAAGAACTTCGTTGTCGAGACCTCTTGATACTTCAGAGAATTTCCTAAAAGATTAACTTTGTCAAACTCAGGACCACGATTGCACGATTGCTCCGCTTCGCTACTCTCTCACCTTAAACATATATTATTTTACCCCCCTCGCCCCCCCCTAGCGCGTATCCGCGTAGATGTCACGGACACCTGCACGATCTAAACTAACCGAGTCGGATTATTCTGAATCATGTTTGTCTTGATCTCAGCGTCTTCATGGTCGCATCCAAGGCCTTGACTTCGGAGTCTTCAATCCGCTTACTCCTTCTTCTCGTATTGGTTTGGCTTATATGACTTTTATGAGAGCAACTGCCGTCTGACTTCTCAGCACCGAGAGGAAAGCCTGCGCCAGAGCCTCGTCATCAGCAGGTGTATTAGCTCACAAGTGAGGTTAATATATCTTGGGGGGGGGTCTTTTATTTCTTATATGGTTAGTTGTATTTACGACCTCCGTCCTCCATGAGCGCAAGCCAGGGGCTGACAGGTGAAGCCGCTTGTCACCCTAGCTGAAGCAGGCCGGGGCGGCGGTGCATAGCCCCCCCCCCACCTCTTTGTCACGGGGCAAGACAGGGCACCGTGGTTCCCAAATTCGAAATCGGAGATGGCCCTGGTTCAGACGGGGTGCGAGGGAAATGCCTTATGGGCCACCTTACACCCCGGCTTCCTAAGACCCCAGACGGCCTGCGGTTTTAGACGGTTCAAGACGAGAGGATATCCGCACGAAAAAAAAAAGATGTTTGTATAAAGTCCTTAAAGTATAATAATATGCATAATATGCTGGTGCCTGTGTATCGTCAGAATTGGAGACGGAGGTCAATTCCATTACGATCCCTGTTCAGAGAGTATACTACATAAATACGTCACGCGACTCAGTACCTATTGTCGTACATTTAAACAGTTTAGGATTCTGTGTTGCCTAAACTGATGAGGTATAACTGGGGCAAGCGTTTTTTATTTAATAGTATTAGTTACCGAAATTACTAGTAAGTTACTAGTAAGCTAAATTGCTTGTGTTAGGAGTGGGTTCACGTCGGTAGTGTAAAGGTTAGGATTCGAATCCGGGACCTCGCGATCGTAAGGATCGCCACTAAGCTACCAAACGGTTCAATTGTAACTGTTAATATTCGTTTTTAATATATCATAATAATTATTTCTAATACTATAGACGGCGTGCGGTTTTAGTCGGTTCAAGCCCGACATAACCGCCCCCGCTGGCCGGCGGGGGGGTATCCGAAGGGATTTCCGCACGATAAAAAAAAAAAGGTACATTGACAATAATACTCGAATTCGGATGGTCAAGTGAGCTGCATAGCGTTAAACGTCGGTTATGTGTAACGTGATTGAAAGTTTAACGACACTATTTATTATTATGTGTATATCACTGCACTTGTGTTCTTAAATTTGCTAAATGTATGTCCAGTCTATTTTTAAAAATGTTTATGTTAGAAGCACTTATTACCTACTCTTTCGGCTAAGGAGCACCCCACACGGTTTGGCAGAAAGTGGTACCTTTTTTTTTCATGTGAAAATCCCCCCGGATACCCGCCCGCTGGCCAGCAGGAAGTCGGTATGGGTGTACAGGGCCCTATCAACATCCTTGAGGCCCGAACCAACCTCACCTGCAAGCCGATGCACCTACTAAACAACGGACGATGCTCTGGCGCAGGCTTTCCTTTCAGGGTTCGGAGATCAGACGGCAGTCGCTCCCGGAAAAGCCAACATACAAATCAAAAATAATAATTTTACTGGTGGTAGAAATTTGATGACACAAATTTGTCACAAAATTCGACCGGGTGGGTACCCGTAAGTAAGTAGATAAAAAGCCTCCATAGTAATCCAATTTCGGTTCGATTGCGTTCAGGGGTCAGCAAGTGCATAGCCGGGCAGGGGGATTGTGGTCGCAGCACTAGTGGAACCGGTGGGTGTCACGCGGTGCTGCGACGACAATCCTCTTTTGATGAGGCCGTCAAGCTGAGTGCCACCATTGTTAACATGGTACGTGTATGTAATGGTGACCCTCTTTCCTGAGACTTTACCTTCAGCTTACCATCAGGCGAGGTGAAGTCAAATTGACGTGTCCTAAATATAATATAAAAACAAGTTGAATTCCTGAGACGAGCTCAGCCGAATACAAGGGATTTTCGATTTTTTGCGATTTTTTCTTTATCTTGCAATGGTTCACCCCAGCACGAATCTATTACCGAAAACAGCAACTCGATAGCTCATCTCCTTCATACCCAAAACCGTGACAGAAAATTGGCAACGACGACGACGTCGACGACAACACGATAGCAATAGGGCTTTTCTAAAGAAAATCCCTAAAAAAGCGGACTTCGGGTTCTAAAGGACAAACTTTGGACGCAACAGAGAAATCGCAATGACGATGGTGTTATTTTCCATACTAACGAGGTTTCAGGGCAATTTCTCTTGCAACTACGCTGTCGCTCCTCTCCCCCACACTGCTATCCCTAATATTTATAGCTAGTGATAACTTAAGATCAAGTATACCACGACCTGGACCCACTCCTAACACAAGCTAATTAGCTTAAAGGCCGTTCATAAAATGCGTTCCACATTTGCACCTTCTTATTATGGTTTTTAGGATTCTGTAGTGTCTGTGTGTCAAGACCTTATACTTAGGAACGAGTGGAGGTATTAAGGTAAAATATTTTTTTTTAAATCAAATCTGCAACCTCTTGCAGCTGTGAAAAAATCAGACTCAAGTCAATGCCACACAGAGATACGACGCTTGTGCAGCATATTTACACAAGCGCAAGGGAATCCTCCAGAATCCAAGGGTACCCCTTTTTGATTTTTTGCAAGGGAATCAAAAAATCAAAAAGGGGTACTTTCCTTTGAGATAGAATAAGAAAATTGAGCAGGAAACAAGATTTCATAGCACTTGTAAAGGAAAATGTCCAAAAACTTGTAATTGTAACTACCTACATCACAGAAAAAGCTGTATGTCAGAAGCCTAGTGCGCGAATTCGACGCACTGTTGCTAAATTTTCGCGTCTGATTACTGACAAATGGCTGCCGGAACAAGCAAGCAAATATGCATACACTCAAGCTACATACATATCTACACTACATTATCCCATACATTTTTAACTGACGAAAAAACGGAGGAGGTTCTCAAGTCGACGCGTATATTTTTTTTATGTATGACCACGCATAACTTTTTACAGAGTATTTACAGGGTCCCATATAAATTTGAAATTAAATATCCAACCCTAAGCGTAGGAAAACAGGGGATGATTGATTGTTCACTTGTAAGGTACGTAAGGTACGTAAGGTATGTAAGGTGCTTTCCCACCTGATTGGAAGCGGTTACCGTGGCCTATGGACGTGTACAACACCAGGGGCGTCACACTCGCGCTGCCGACCCTGTAAAAGCCTTCTTATTGAAGAACCCCATGACGATTAACTTTTTATAACGATGAGTGCGCTGCGTATCATCTTCTTGCGAAAGCCTATTGGTTATGTAGCTTCTCATCCTCGACAGTCTTTCCTCGCGTTGATCTAAACTTTCCTGTGAACGTGTTAATCTAATTCTCTTTTTATTTGCTTCCAACCATTTTTTTTCTCGTAATAAGATTCTTCTAAATATCTTTTTCTGATTTGAGCAGCATTTTTGTAGGCCTACCCATGTTGGTAAATAAAGCCTGTTTTTTTTAAGTATTTATATTATACAACAAATAATGGTTAAAGAAGTAGGTATTATATGAAAGTTAATAGCTTAAGTAAGGTAGGTAGATATTTTAAAAGCAATCAAAAATTAAGCATGTACTTAGTAATTAGAGGATTATAGCCACAAAAAATATGAAATAAAAACTTTTCCAAAAAATTTAACCGCCGAAAAAACTGAAACGCAAAAAATAACCCTTTTTTATTTAACCTTTATAACTAACTTCTTAAAGTACCTAATGAAACTATATCTAAGTATATATTTTTGTAAATTGTTGAGTTTTTAATTAACCTTTTGCTAAAAAGTTTTTATATCCTTGTAAAAATGAGTGATGTCTGGGAAGCTCGGGATCTTACACTATTTGACGATTGAAACGATTCTTTTTACAGTGAACAATAACATAAACGGCTCACGTGATATCATCAGTGATGATGAAAATTATTACACGTTCCCGTACTATCCAATACACATTGTACCTAGCCTACACTATGTGCCTTCTCGTTTAAACTACACGGATACATTGATATTGCTGTGACAGTTTTTAGATTTTTCAAGCACCCATCACGCATCGATTTATTCCTTCAGAATGAACGCTACAGTGCGATCGTAACGATTTCTCGTAGCGCGTATGCCAACCATAAGAGCATCTCTCTTAACCCTCAAAAACACGATTTTAGAATTGATACAATTTGTTTTTTTTACCACTCAAGTGGCAGACAAGCTCACGGCCCACCTGATTGGAAGCGGTTACCGTGGCCTATGGACGTGTACAACACCAGGGGCGTTACACTCGCGCTGCCGACCCTGTAAAAGCCTTCTTATTGAAGAACCCCATATTAAAACCACAGCAGGGAGATCATCCCACAGCCTGAGGGTGCGCGGAATAAAGTGCCTTTAATACCTAACTGTACGCACCGTTTCCGGTCGCAACGTGTGAGGATGAATTCCCTGTCTGTGGCGAGCGGTGCGATGATAGAATGTGGCCGTGGGCATCATATCATACAATTCTCCTGAACACACCCCATTGTAAAGGCGGTAAATGCGAAATTGACCAAGAACCAACTCACAAAATTGACGAACTAAAAATGCTTCAAAAATGTTGACCGGATGTATCAATCAAATCTACCAGTTATTGAAAGACCATTACTGGACATAGGCCTCTTCCAATGTCTGCCGTAGCTTGCTGGCGCATCCAGTCTATTCCAGCTATCTTTTTCAGGTCGTTCGTTGACCGGATGGATGATCTAGTTTCATTGTTAATTTTCCTAGAGTTGTTATAGGTACCTTTTTTTTTCTTTTTTTTTATCGTGCGGAAATCCCTTCGGATACCCCCCCGCCGGCCAGCGGGGGCGGTTATGTCGGGCTTGCACCGACTAAAACCGCACGCCGTCTCGGGTCTTCAGACGCCGGGGTGTAAGGTTACCCATAGAGCATATCCCTCGCACCCCGGCTGACCCTGGGCCATCTCACCACTAACAGCATCGCTCATCCTGTCTCCTCTGAAAGCAGAGGAGTACGGAGAGCAATGTGTTCCCGCCACGTTGGGTATTGGCCGACGATCAATGCCAACCCTATGAAGGGGTGAAGGGGAAGCCATTGACCGCCGCCCAGGGTGTACCGGCCGCTCCGATTCCGTTCCCCCCGGACTGCAGCGGGATCGGAATCGGAGCGACACTCGAGGAGGTTACCCAACACACACCCCAGTTGTTATAGGTACCTAACTATTGCATTGCGTCAGCCAATACTTTGTAGACACCTCTCACTGCTCGATGATTGATCTCGGACAACCTTTGTGAGTCATGGCCACTGATAGGTATGTGATACCTACAACGTTTAACCACAAAATAAATACGAGTACGTACAGAAAGTTGACTTCCTTCATACAACGGTTGAAAACGTAGGCATACTCACATACAATCAGGTATTGTCAACGCCAAAATCATGGACATTTCACCGTGATTGGTGACGCGTCAAAGTCAAATTGTCAATTTGTCTAGCGACAATTATATATCGGCAAGGCGCAGCTGGATTTTGGGGGAAAGCTCATACACCTGCTGTATCAAAGAAGAGGCTTTGGCGCTGGTTTTCTTCACGATATTGGAGGTGCAGGCAGCCGCTTCCGTAAAAGCTAAGATGGAGTAGGAGAGCGCATAGGCTACTAAGTGCAAACTTTGAAAATATCTCTAGAATTAGATAGCTTTTGTGAGGTAGAGATCCTTGTAGGTAATATACCAAAGTGTGTACATTTTTGCTAATTATTTAAAACTAACCTTTCGTGATGTTCGTACAAACTCATAGTCATCGAGCAGGAATTAAACTCATACTATAGTACCTGTATACCCATTTTTTTTTTCATCGTTTTTACTGGCTGTCTGGAGGTGTGTTCGTTTGATTTTAAACGCAGTAAAACTATAACTAAGTCATAATAATCATCACCGCGCTAGTTTCATCCAACGCTTGCACTTCCTAGCTTGGACACTTACTATTTCTCTTGATTGGGCATATCTTGAACACAGAATTTCAACGGCCTCTGTGGCGTAGCGGAAGTGCATTCGACTGCTACGACAGGGGGCGCGGGTTCGATTCCCGCTCAGTGCAAATATTTGTATGCATGAATATGTATATTTGCATTGGTCTGGGTGTTTATATGTATAATATGTATGTATTTACAAAAAAAAAGTATATAAGTATGTTAATCCGCGTTCTAGAACCCATAACACAAGCTAGTTAAACTATGCTTACTTTGGGTCTAGAAAGCGCTGTGTAGAATGTCGTAGATTATTTATTTATTTATATTTATAGAATTGCTTCCAGGTAGAAAAAGGATTCATGGAAAAATGTGTTCCTATAAGCCTTAGTTAACCTCTTCAGAATTATTGTGACGTGGCGTCGAATTCCAAAATCAAATTCTGCAAATTAATAAAAAGCAAAAAAAAACATAAACAAAACCGATGCATACCGCGGAATGACGTGAACTTGATTCATGATGAGGAAACTCGTAAATTATAGGCGCCTCTCAAATTCGCACGAAACTTAATGTAAGGTTTTTGTTATGTGACTCAGAGATATTTTTTCTATTTGTAAAGAAAATACTGACTCTCGTTAGTCAGTGATGCCAGATTAATAAAAGACTTTAGTGGGAGAAAATCTTGTAATATTTTAAGAGAGCAAGAAATGATTGGCTATGAGGCAGAAGCGTAGCCAGGCGTTTGCCGTAAAACGTGACCATACCAGCGAAGGCGCAATTAATTGGGCAACGTGACAAAACAGACGCCCTCTGTGCCGTAGCGGTAGTGCATTCGACTGCTACGACAGGGGCGCGGGTTCGATTCCCGCTCAGTGCAAATATTTGTATGCATGAATATGTCTATTTGCAATGATCTGGGTGTATAATATGTATGTATTTACAAAAAAAAACTAGTATATAAGTATGTTTATTCGCATTCTAGAACCCATAACACAAGCTAGAAAAACTATGCTTACTTTGGGTCCAGAAAGCGCTGTGTAAAATGTCATAGAATATTAATTATAATTAATTACCTAATTAGTTAAAATTACTTAGTTTTATCACGGCTCATAAAATATTATTTACATAGCACTGGTAGTTCCAGATATTAGCACGTTCAAACAATCTCTTCATCTAAGTATATTATTATTAAGATGTTGAAGAGGTTTTACTTTTTCTTAAGAACGTAATTGAGGAAGGTAGGTAGGTACTTATTAAAACTAACCGGGCTAAATTTAATGTAAATTCAACTGAAATCATAAACGAATGAAAGTTATTAGTTTTAGATTGAGTAAACAAAATAGATTGCAGATCTTATAATCAAACACTCCAGTACTTGGAAACCTAACAAACTACATACATTTTATATACAAAGATACAGACAGGGGCACTAGCCAGAGGGATATTTGTATGCCTCAATTTTGCTCAACAAGTTTCTGCAACAGTTCAAATACTGTTACTTGGCGTCGATATTCTGTGAGAGGGTGGTGCTTCCCCGGTCGAGTCGGCCCATTTATGCACTACACCAGTTTAGCAGTCGGCCTCACGATCGAGAGGTCCCCGGTTCGAATCCTGGCCGTTACACTACCGATGTGGGCCCACTCCTGACACAAGCAAATTAGCTTAGTAGAAGGGGTTAGCGGGAATACTTGTAATTTCGGTTACTTGTACACTTTAAAAAAAAATCTGAGGTATGAGTCTTTTGCTATCAATCAGGCAATAAGATGAAAACATAAAATTGTGTCATTCCGCGTATACCTACTACAAACTTATCAGATATAGATAACAACGTACGATTGCCTCATATGATAAGTGTAAAACAAAATAACTTAGCATAAACCTAGGGATTTTTAAATGGTACTAGTTCGTTACGAGGGTGTTCCCGCAACTATTACTCCTGTACTTACACCAGGATCAACAGGAGTTACCCAGGAACACCCCGAGCAATGACACTCGGAAAGTCCCAGGGAAAGTTAAACTCTCATGGAAACCGCATCGAAATTAATCAGAAGTAGATTGGAGGAGTTATAAATATAATAAATCCAATTCCCTCCTTAGCAAACGGGAGACAGTTGAGACAAATAGGCAAACTACCTATAAAAGAGATCAGTACCACGAACAGAAATATTATGGGTCCTAAAAAACCGAATCTCCCAATATGTTCCACTACACCACTTCCGAATTCTGTCTCATCATCTTCTCAACTTTGTTCCCGGCTTGTAGGGTAGGTTGACTTCGCCCTTAAAGTCTTGTGTCTAAAATGGTGTACGTAACGGACTGCCGCAACGAGGTCTCGAGTTCGATCCTCAGTCACCCCGGGCACACACCTCTGACTTTTCGTAGTTATGTGTGTATTAAAAATGTTGATAATCGCTCGCTTAGTAAGGTGCCCGGTAGATGGCAATAGGCTCGCCCCCTATTACATTGCAACCTAAACATAACTGCCGAATCGTGAATGTGTAATACACCTACCCCTTCGGAGATACAGGCGAGACCACACCAGTCTATTCCAGGGTTTCTTAGGTCGTCAGACAGGGAATTCATCCTCACACGTTGCGACCGGAAACGGTGCTTACAGTTAGGTATGAAAAGCAGTTTATTCCGCTGACCCGTAACCGCTTCCCATCAGGTGGGCTGTGAGCTTGTCTGCCACCTGAGTGGTATAAAAAAAAACTAGCTGGAACTTATGCGTAGTATCAACGAGTTGGTAAAAAAAATCAGTTATAAACTTGTGAGTACATATTTTATCTACGGGGCGACGGAAGCTAGGGATATAAAATAAGACGTTATCGACACTGGGTAATAGCCAGTAACTGATAAAAACGACATTGGTGTTAAGGCCCTATAAAAATTTCAGGCTTAGGTGCCTTCAGTTATGTACACTTAGGAAAAGATCAAATGCCTACTAAAAATAGGCATGTCAGTCCATACGTAAGAGTATCGATAAAGCTAGACTAATATGCAAAGAAGACGTTTTTTGGAACATATAATATTAAATTAATTAAGCAACGATAGCCCAGTGGCGTACGTAACGGACTGCTTAGACGAGGTCTCGAGTTCGATCCCCAGTCGCCCCGAGCACACACCTCTGACTTTTCGTAGTTATGTGTGCATTAATTAATGTTAATTATCGCTCGCATAATAATGTGCTCGTTAGATGGCAATAGGCTCGCCCCCTATTACATTGGGACCTAAACTTATCTGGCGAATCGTGGGTGTGTAATACACCCCTGCCTAGCCCTTCGGGGATACAGGCGTGACGTTATGTTATGTTAATTTTTTAAGCAAATATATGCTTACTTTTCCTATAGATTTAGATCGGATAAAATGGTAACATCTAGGACGGGACATGAACCCGCGACCAGTCCCTTACAGGGGGAATGCTCGGACCAACTGAGCTACGTAGACACGTCCTAGATATTCGAAATTCTCTGGAGTAATCAAAAAACAATGCTTAAAAATGACTGTAAAGTCATTCATTGTTTCTGTAGTTCGCAAGAATTACAGTAGATGGCTCCAGCGTCGCCTTAAGACGTATATAATATCGGAGAATTTCGGATATCTGGAACGTGTCTAGGTAATTCAGTTGGTCAGAGCATTCCCCCTGTAAGGGACTGGTCGCGGGTTCAAGTCCCGTCCTAGATGTTCTCTTTTTCCGATCTAAGTCTATATAAAATTAAAATTAAATTAAAAGGGTCGTTTTGAATAGAGTGTACGAACCAATTTGTGCGAACGAGCTTACTTTTATGAATTTCTAAAAATAAAAACAAACAATCCGTTCCCGCAGGGGGAACGCACAGGTAGATTTCGTGAAGCAATTAATACTATTTTATTAACATGTTTAATTTTTTTTTCTCGAAAACGGTAACTTTTAGCGAAAAACTTTTCATACATTTATTTTAGACTTAAAAATGGCCTATCGATTAAAAATGTTTCCGACGCAAGAATGTTCACCGGTTAGAAGTTATGATTTTTTTCCCGTAAAATTTTGGTTTTTCCCCCCTCCACTTTTAGTTAAAGTTTTAATCTTATAGGTTTGTAATTAAAAGTTGTTGGTATTCATGTATACTATGGGATAAAATTAGAACGGTTCGAATATCTTTCATGGAACGTGAAATTTTGAGGAAAAACTGATTTCACAAAAAGTGAGGCCCTACCGTCCCCTTAGGCCGGATTCCACCCGTTCACTAACTTAAACTAAGTTTACGCCCAAGCAATTTTTGACCGCAGTTTGAAAGCGATCTGGGCAAAAATGCGACCGTGAGAGTGCCGCAAATTTTGGGAAGTGGAACCATACATACATATATATATAGATATAAACTTTTTGACCAGTGGTCATTTCGGACTCAGAGGGTCATAACTAGACCTCCTATGAAGAATTTTTTTTTAAATTCGACAGTAGTCAAGAAACCAATAGGTAGATCGATTTCATCGAAATCTACCTAAAATTATCCTAACATTATGTAAAACAGTTTATTTGAAATAAAGTTGATTGACACTGGGACTCGGATATAAATATTTACCGCTTCTCTAGAATTCTTAGCTAAAATCTCACATACATATTGGAATATATTAATTTACGTATGATGATTTTTTGAGCAAATGGTACGAAAATGTAATTTAACATGCATAATGTTAAATTACATTTTCGTACCATTTGCTCAAAAAAGTGACATTCTATGCCACAAAAAGCGAACATAACAATAGTCATTTTTAATCTGTTAAAAACAGGGAAAGAAAATTGTACTGAATTTCATTCATCCTCTAGGGGGAGAATGTGATTTAAATTTGGAATACTTACCGAAATTTATACTGAACTACATCTGTGTATAATATATTATATATATAATATAATATTTTTTGTCGGAAAAGAAAAGGCATCAAGCTCATACGGCCTCGTCGGTTTTCGTAATTTTATTTAATAATCATAACTGCATAATAAATGCGTATTCCTTTTTCAAAACAATATTTATTATCAAACTTCTCATCAACAATAAATGTACCAAACAAAAATGTAACTCTCTCTATCAATAATTGGACCAATGTTTCGAATGTTAACTTTTACTTTTAATTGTCATTATTTTTAATAAATGCTTATCTCATATTATTATTGTGTTAATTTTTTCGCAAATGGTACGAAAAGAAGAGTATTTTCCTCGGTGATAAAGCTGTCTTAGTCTTGGGTGAACTTAAATCCCTCGCTACACTCAGGACTCGTCTTAAATCCCTCGCTTTTTTTTAAGTTTTTAACACCCTCGCCACGCTCGGGAGCAAACCTCGAGTCATTCGTTACGCTCGCGATTTCAATCGTCACCCGCGACAGAAGACACTGCTTTATCCCCTTGGTTAATCATCTATTATTATCACCTATCATCAATGGCGTACGTGCGTACAGTCGCGTACTAAACTTGGTCGCGCGTGTAATGTAGATTCCATAGTAATTGGTTCGAAGAAATCACATGTGTTTATATAGCACACTCTTTCGTATGCCCTTTTAGAGTTGCAGTACTAGGAAATTGTCAATGTATAGAATAAGTGTAAAATGCCTCGCACTACTAATGAAAAACTAAGCACAGCCTAAAAAGGATAATCTTAATGAATAGCGCGAGCGCCAGAACTAAAAAAAAACTTTATAAAACATTTCTGGCATAAAAACCAAAGCGTTTCACAAAAAAAATTAAGGTTTTAATATGACTATGGTTTCGGATGCACTCATACTATCAAATTTCAAACAATCTTGCGGGATGAAGTCGTATTGACGTACAATAAAAGTTATACTGATATAAAATTGTTAAACCAGTTTAGTTGGCGACTGTACTACATGAATATCGAAAAATGATGCGCATGCTCATTTTAGCGTAAAATACGTAGAGTGATTGCATAACATTACATTGCAATGATTCACAACCAGGTAAGGTTGCTAAAATTAGCTCCATGCACGGTAGGTGTGTACCGACGCATTTGTTTAACTTCTAAGGTAAAGTTCGAAGTTAAACAAAGTCGGACACGGTGACACATCGACAGCTGGTTGGTGAAGGCAATCTGTTTGCTGCGAACTATTTGCTTGTTGATTAACTGTTTACATGAGGAGCGATTTAAGGTATTATTTATTTTTAAATAAAATGGTTATGAATTACTTAAAATGTTTATCGCCCTTTATTTTGAATTAGCTATTCACGCAAAAAATAATTGTATTATAGCAAGATACTAAACGTTACGAGAATGATTGTAAGTATTTTAGAAACTGAGAGAGAAATTTTCAATGTTTTTTTGGAATTGAAAGCATAAGGTTCTTTTTGTAGTTTTTAGCCATCGTACCTTTTTTAGGGTTCTGTTGACTGAACTGAACCCTTCCAAATGGCAAACAACGGAACCCTTATAGATTCGTCATGTCTGTCTGTCTGTCCGTCCGTATGTCACAGCCACTTTTTTTCCGAAACTATAAGAACTATGCTGTTGAAACTTGGTAGGTAGATGTATTCTGTGAACCGCATTAAGATTTTCACACAAAAATAGAAAAAAAAATAATAATTGTGGGTCATACTTAGAACTGAAACTTAAATTCTATGGATAGGTGTTCAAAAATGATATTGAGGTTTCTATTATATTTTTTTTCTAATCTGAATAGTTTGCGCGAGAGACACTCCCAAAGTGGTAAAATGGGTCCCCCCCCCTGTAACTTCAAAAAATAAGAGAATGATAAATCTAAAAAAATATATGATCTAGTAAGTAGTTTTTTTTTAATACGTCATAAATCGTAAAACGCAATTTACCTTTCATTCAATCAACTCAAATATAAAAAATTTAAAAAAGCATTATTATGTTACTTGCTGCTACGGAACCCTTCATGGGCGAGTCCAACTCGCACTTGGCCGCTTTTGTTCTTTTTTTTTGAAGATAAGTTCACGTTAGCAGCAAAACTGCCCAGATGATAGGCTCCTCCTTGGATTAATACCACCCTAGATGCCGCATGTGCATTGAATAGTATTGTAATCTGTGATAGTATGAAAATGGAGCGTTTAATTTTTTCGTTACTACCAACGCGACGCGTAAACGTCCCGTGTTTACTGATATGCTCACCGTAAACAGAATTGTTTTCATAATAATCATTTTAGCATTAGCAATACTATATAGCAATAGGAGTGGTAATACATGACTACCTACTCTTTCGAATTTAAAAATAGTTATAGACAAGAAATGGGACGGATCAAAGTATAGGCAATAATATAATTTGGTTTTAATTCATATTTCCTTCCTTTTATACATACTATATTTTATACATATATATATACTAGTTGGCTTTCCCCGGCTTCGCCCGTGACGTGTAACGGACCCCCGTTACACGTCTTAACCAAATAAGTATATGCCCGTAATTTATTGAGCTGAGCGAAGCGAAGCTCTTATACGCGGGATAGCCACTTCTTTGTCGTTGTACTTCTTTTCTCCTGCTTGACCGATCTTGACCAAATTTACCACGGTGATAGTGTGGACACTGAGGAGTGTTTTGAAGCGAGATAGTTCGTGTCTGATGTACCATTGAGGAATGATCACCGAAAAACAGTTTCACGAGCGCGCGGCCTTAGCTAAGCGCGCGAGCGTAGTAAGATGTCTTATTTACAAGTAAGAGTTGCTCGCTCAGCTCAATTTATTTCAGTGGCACCTTGCACTGAATTCCTAGTTAGTTTTCATATGATGTATGAGAATCTACCGGATTTGTTGACATTTAATGATTACTACTTCGCGCCCTTGGGTAGTAGCATGATGAATTATAGCCTCCCAAACTCCTTTCCCATCCCCTCCCAAACTCCTTTCCCATCCCCTCCCAAACTCCTTTCCCATCCCCTCACAAACTCCTTTCTCATCCCCTTTCCTTTACAGGGTCGGCAGCGCGAGTGTGACGCCACTGGTGTTGCACACGTCCATAGGCCGCGGTAACCGCTTCCCATCAGGTGGGCCGTGTGCTTGTCTTCCACCTTAGTGGTATAAAAAAAATGTATAGCCTCAGAAACTCAGAAACAATAGTCCAGTCATTTAAGCTTAAATTAGGTAAGAATCTCGGAATTCGAGATACCCAGCTGTAAGTCTGTAAATACTTGTATATTGACACCCTAAAAGTTGTCTCAAAACCTACATATGGTAGGGTGTACGCAACTTTACGTTTCACCGTATAAAATTTTTTTTTAAACAAAATTTGTCGAGAATGTTGTATTCTACAATATTGATAATAAATACGAATAGCAAAAAACCCATAGGAAATGAGATATTTACAAAAAAAGCGCAAAAAACCGATTTTTGTGACCTTTGACCTTGAAATTTAATAGTTGCGTACACCCTACCATATGTAGGTTTTGAGACAACTTTTAGGGTGTCAATATACAAGCTGGGTATCTCGAATTCCGAGGTGAACTTACTATAATAACTGGACTGTGACTTTCTATTGGTAAAAGAATTTAAGAATCGGTTCAGTAGACCCAGTGAATACCACCTACAAACATTAACTTTACCTCTTTATAATATTAGTATAGAAAACGTCATTCAAGATGACGCTGATTTTATTTTTAGAACTTGATTAATCTTGTTTTAAACGTTATCCCCCATTCACTATTCGCATCTTTCTTATTATGAGGAAAATCCCCGAGCCGGCTGTGGCGAAAGTTTAGGTACGCGCGGACATTATTTTTTTGTGTGCTCAGACTTTTAGGTTATCCCCTTGGACATCGCTTCTTTAGTAGTAAGGTATCAAGACCTCCATGCCTGGGCGTTTTGAGATATCGAATTGCGCCCTGTACACAAGTGCGATGGCTTGCTGTGGTCCCTCATGGGCCAATGTGTACTGGGCGCTTTATGTAGTGTGCCAAAAACCGACAATATCCTGATTGCGCGCCATCATGGGCCATTGTGTACTGTACGCTTTATGTAGTGTGCCAAAAACCGACAATATCCTGATTACGCGCCATCATGGGCCATTGTGTACTGGACGCTTTATGGAGTGTGCCAAGAACCGACAACACTCCGATTACGCGCCGCGAGAGCCAATCGTGCCACAGTATATAATTATAGTATATCATTAACCCCTGTACAGAATGGCAACGGCTTATCATCATCATCATGGGCCATTGTGTACTGGACGACAGACCAACAGGAGAAGTGTAATTATTGTAGTTGATGTTGCTAGATAAAAAATGGCTATTGAAATTCGGTGGCATGAGTGACCCGACGAAGTGAGTGACAAGCATTGGGGTACCTTTTTTTTTTTTTTTTTCGTGCGGAAATCCCCTCGGATACCCCCCCGCCAGCCAGCGGGGGCGGTTATGTCGGGCTTGAACCGACTAAAATCGCACGCCGTCTCGGGTCTGCAGACGCCGGGGTGTAAGGTTGCCCATGGAGCATATCCCTCGCACCCCGACTGACCCTGGGCCATCTCCGGTTTCGAGATGGCCCCCTCGGGTTTGGGAAAAACGGTGTCCCCGTCTTGCCCCAGAGCATTGGGGTACCTAACTGAGACTCAAGCTGAGGGACCCCATTCCTGAGACTTTACCTTTCCCCTTCCCTTTACCCTTTCTTTCTTTCTATATTGAAGTGAACATTATAAAAAAACAAGCCCGCATTCCAATTTGATTTCCGAACATCAATTGCATTAATTTGCAAAATTAATTATTTTCAGTACCTAGATGTTTTTATTTAGCAGACGGTTACAGATCTTAAACCAAACAAACATGTAATCTTATACACACCTCAGATCATATGACTATGTCACTATCATAAATCATTATTTGTTTAGTTTAGATTGTATTAATTAACGGTAAATATTTACTTAAAGCATAAAATGTATGCCTTCTTGAAGGTGTGACGTGAAATGTATGCGTACCTTTTTTTTTTCTTGCGGATATCCCTTCTGATACCCCCCCCCCCGCCGGCCAGCGGGGGCGGTTATGTCGGGCTTGAACCGACTAAAACCGCACGCCGTCTCGGGTCTTAAGACGCCGGGGTGTAAGGTTGCCCATAGAGCATATCCCTCGCACCCCGACTGACCCTGGGCCATCTCCGGTTTCGCGATGATAACTAAGTAATATATGCGTACCTTTTTTTTTTCATGCGGAGTTCCCTTCAGATACCCCCCGCCGGCCAGTAGGGTTGGTTACACAATGGTTATGTCGAGCTTCAACCGACTAAAACCGCACGCCGTCTCGGGTGTAAGGTTGCCCATAGAGCATATCCCTCATCTCAACTTTTGGTGATTCTTCTTTTTCGTGTCAATGGTTAACAATATTCTGGCTTCTACCTAAATATTTTCGAACCAATATTTGTCCACAGCATTGTCTGATGCCCTACACAGGTCCTTGATAGTACAGGTGGAGGGGCACAGTGGGCCAGAGAGTAATTGCGACATTGATTGGGATGGGACCTGCAATCGCAGGGTACTTGCGACTGGTCAAATTAGCCCCATTCATCTTATCCGACTTCAAAAGGAGGTTCGCTGATTGACCTGTATGCTGATTAACCTCCCCCTTCCGGGGCAAGATGGAAACACCATGGTTCCCACACCCGAGGGCCTCCTCGGGTGTGGGAACCATGGTGTTTCGGGGTTGTTGTTTGAGATAGCTTTATCTCAAAGCATTTTGATTACTTATATTTTGTTGGTTTTGGGAAACCCCGTGTCTAAATATAACTTCAATTTAGATTGATAGTGGCAGGTGAGGTATATATATATATATAGGGCGATTGTTGCCCACCTCGCCGGGGTTATCTTGCCGCCTCTCCCAAACTAGGGGGGAGGCGTGAATTACTTTGATGTGAATAATAATAAATAATATATTATAATTTTGGTATTAATTTTTATGTGTCTTATGTACCTTTTCTTTTTTCTTTTTCGTGCGGAAATTCCATGTCGGGCTTGAACCGACTAAAACCGCACGCCGTCTCGGGTCTTCAGACGCCAGGGTGTAAGGTTGCCCATAGAGCATATCCCTCGCACCTCGACTGACCCTGGGCCATCTCTGGTTTCGAGATGGCCCCCTCGGGTTTGGGAACCACGGTGTCCCCGTCTTGCCCCGGTGTGTATTATGTACCTATTATATTTAACTACAATTAATACGCCAAACAACAACCGCTCAATTCTACCAACACATTACCATCCAAAGGCTGCCTGGTAGAAATCGCTTCAAGCGCTATGGCCGCCCATTGTAGGTAGGTACTGCTTCCTCCTCTCATTTTATAATACTTATGTTTACCTGGTGTACAATAAAGTGTATAATAATAAATAAATAAATAAATTGAAGTTATATTTAGATACGGGCTTTCCCAAAACCAACAAAATATAAGTAATTAAAATAAATGACATGTTCGACTTTGTTAAGGTCTATTCACATTGATATAAACTGTTAAAACTCAAATATTACCTAGGTATTGCTTTCTTGGGGTGTGTTGGGTAACCTCCTCGAGTGTCGCTCCGATTCCGATCCCGCTGCAGTCCGGGGGGAACGGAATCGGAGCGGCCGGTACACCCTGGGCGGCGGTCAATGGCTTCCCCTTCACCCCTTCATAGGGTTGGCATTGATCGTCGGCCAATACCCAACGTGGCGGGAACACATCGCTCTCCGTACTCCTCTGCTTTCAGAGGAGACAGGATGAGCGATGCTGTTAGTGGTGAGATGGCCCAGGGTCAGCCGGGGTGCGAGGGATATGCTCTATGGGTAACCTTACACCCCGGCGTCTGAAGACCCGAGACGGCGTGCGGTTTTAGTCGGTGCAAGCCCGACATAACCGCCCCCGCTGGCCGGCGGGGGGGTATCCGAAGGGATTTCCGCAGGATAAAAAAAAAAAAAAAAAAAAAAAGGTATTGCTTTCTTGAGATGGCCCAGGGTCAGTCGGGGTGCGAGGGATATGCTCTATGGGCAACCTTACACCCCGGCGTCTGTAGACCCGAGACGGCGTGCGGTTTCAGTCGGTTCAAGCCCGACATAACCACCCCCGCTGGCACGCGGGAGGGTATCCGAAGGGATTTCCGCACGATAAAAAAAAAAAAGGTATTGCTTTCTATACCAATCTATACCTACTAATAATATAAAGAGAGAGGCCGAATCGTGTGTGTTTGTATGTTCGCGGTATCTTCCGAACCACTGCACTAATAATTCTTTCACTATTTAAAAGGTATATTATCCCCGATGGACAGAGGCAGAAAAAGAAGGCATCATGAACCGAAGATACGCGAGGGAGGGGTTGCTAGAGTGAGATCATAAAGTAAATGAAATAAACGTGGTTAGAGGGGTCCTTCGGAGACAGGCTCACCTCATATGCAAGCCGGTACACCTGTTGATTGACTGCTTCCCTCTCTGAATTCGGAGGGGGAGGGGGGGGGCGCAGAGGGCTTCCGTAAAACAAGATAAACTAATATGGAAAGGAGGACGAGTAGGAGGGTGAAATTTTGGATGCAACAGGGATTGATTCTTGGATGTTTTTTTTTTTTATACCACGGCCCACCTGATGGGAAGCGGTTACCGCGGCCTATGGACGTGTGCAACACCAGTGGCGTCACACTCGCGCTGCCGACCCTGTAAAGGAAAGGGGATGGGAAAGGATGATGATTTTGATATTGCCGATAAATATTTTGAACAAAACTCGGTAAGTTCGCAGATTTGCGCTGTATGGATCGGCTGAACAACTAATAAAAGGACTGATAAATCAATGGCGCGAGCTCTTTGGTCCCGTGAGCGGTATAGTATATAATCTACTAGCTGATTCCCGTGACTCCACCTGCAAGAAGGTTGGTTATCGGTTTTGGTCTTATCTCCGGTTCTACTCAATTGTTATCAAACATACGGTAGATTTTAAGTCTGACCTAGATCTTGCAAATAGAAAAAAACCACATTAAAATCCGTTTAGTAGTGTTTGCGTTTTGCGACAAAATACGCAAGAATTCCCAAAAAAGTAATTTTTAATAATAAATCTTTTTAACACCAACGCGCGTGGGCGTGTGTGCATGTATGCGGTTTTAGTAACACGCTAACCGCAAAACTACGTTATTGATCGCATTTGAAGTGTGTAACCTGCCTACTTGTCGTAGGGGTGACACTTCTTAGAAATCCCACAATTTTAGACCAGATTTATAGGAAAATTTAGGTCAATAATTAATAGAATACAGTCATAGAAATAGCTGAATGTATTATTGTGAATAATGCTTTTATTTTTGTAATTTATAAACAATAAATTAATAATTACAGAAAATATAAGCTCTGTTGCGCATTGCGTGGTGGTAGAGCTCGAACGCTACATCGGTTCGATTCCCGGTTATTGCAAATATTTGAATAATGTATTGTATTTGCATTGGTTCGGGTAATTCTATATATCATAATACGCATGTATCTACAAAAGTATACATATACTCACGACTTTTTCCCTCTGGGGTAGGCAGAGACAACAGCCCGCCATCTGCTTCTGTCCTTACATACTTCACGAGCTTCCTTCACTGTCATTAAACCTTTCATGCAAACCCGCCGGTGTCGAGTGCTTTTAACCTGCCCTTTTTTCAGTATCTCATTAATTTGATCATTGTATGTTCTGCGAGGTCGACCCCGGCTTGCCTGCCCACTTACATCTGCCTTATATACGTACAAAAGTATATACGTATTTTATCCGCTTTCTGAACTCCTATTACACGCTATTAGTTAGCGATTCTTACTTTGGGTCTAGATAGCACTGTGTTAGATATAAATAAATAATAAATAAATATTCTACGACATTTTACATAGCGCATTCTCGACCCAAAATAAGCATAGTTTAACTAGCTTGTGTTATGGGTTCCAGACTGCGGATAAACATACTTAAATACTTTTTTTGTAAATACATACATATTATACATAGAAACATAGATATTGTAATTAGAAGAACATTTTTGTTTCTCATTTAGGGCTGTAGGAATAATATATGTTTAAGTAAAATATTCGCGTTAGTTGACAGCCCTCCGGGGCGATAAGGTAGGCCTGCGCCATGCGCCGCCGGTCTTTTTTTAAGTGAGTTCATGGGGATATACGCTGAATCACCGACGGTTAACATTAAAATGAACAGTTTTCTTTTATACTCTTTTGACAATTATATTTTTTATTGTTATTAATAATTATTAATCCAGATTTTTTTTGGTGTTCTAGTTCTAGAGTGTGGAGAAACTAGTCAATATTATTCAGAGTAGACCCGCGTGAAATTCTGATCCCGTTAGATCCCGTTGGATGGATGGATGAATAAATATGAGCGTGAGGGACGTATAACCATATCACCGACCTCTCATAACCATTTATCATTCTTGTAGCCAAAACTGGTTAATCAGTACCTTTTTTTTTTCGTGCGGAAATCCCTTCGGATACCCACCCGCCGGCCAGCGGGGGCGGTTTTGTCGGGCTTGAACCGACTAAAACCGCACGCCGTCTCGGATCTACAGACGTAAGGGTGTAAGGTTGCCCATAGAGCATATCCCTCGCACCCCGACTGACCCTGGGCCGTCTCTGGTTTCGAGATGGCCCCCTCGGGTTTGGGAACCACGGTGTCCCCGTCTTGCCCCGGTTTGGGGGAGGGACGCTAGTCGCCCCACCGTCCCGGCCTGCTTCTGCTGGGGTGACAGGCGGCCTCACCCGCCACCCCCAGGCCTGCGATCATGGAGGACGGAGGTCGTTAAGTGACCTCCGGCACCTGAGTCGCCTGCGAGGCGCGGCGAGCAAGTTGCGGGCTCGGCGGGCCGGGAGAGTTTTAAATCTCTTCCGGGCGCGCTCCGCATAAACAGTACCTTTCTTTTTTTTTTCGAGCATAAATCCCTTCGGATACCCGCCCAGCGGGGGCGATTTTGTCGGGCTTGGACCGACTAAAACCGCACGCCGTCTCGGGTCTTAAAACGCCGACCTGGTTAATCAGTACCTATTGAGTGATATGTCAAGAATGATGCAATGCTAGTTATGCCATAGTCAATCAAATCAGTCGCCAATACTTGCAATTACGAAACTGCCTGATGCAAGTAGAAAGGAGGCTTGCAAATTCTTTTTCTGACTTTACGAAACTTGCAGCTAAGTACTTACTGTAATTGTACTTACAATTCGCACTTCATGAACGAACAATCCCTTTTTTTTTTAGTGTGTGGAAACCCCCACGGGCTTCAACCCATCGGTGCCGACGATAGGGTGGGCGTGTTGGAATCGGACCGATGATTTTACTGTTAGAGATGAAATTACTAAAGGCCTTGGTTAGTGGATGCTCACAATATAAAATTAATGTACTGCCAAAGTTTGTAGCTCAAGCGGTTTAGGCTCCGTGTTGGTAGCTCAGTCAGTCAGACAGGACAAGTTATTATATATGTAACTCCGTAACTTTTTTTTTTCGGGCGGAAATCCCCTCGGATACCCCCCCGCCGGTCAGCGGGGGAAGTTACGTCGGGCTTGAACCGACTAAAACCGCACGATATCTCGGGTCTTCAGATGCCGGGTGTAAGGTTTGCCCATAAGGCATTTCCCTCGCGCCTCGACTGGCGCTGGGCTATTTCCAGTTTCGAGATGGCCCCCTCGGGTTTGGAAACCACGGTGTTGTCGTCTTGCCCCGGAAGGGGGGGGGGGGGTAAGTCGATAACACCCGAAAATAACTTCTATATTTAATTAAGCGGCTGATGAAAGATCATTAGCCGGTTGCGTTTAACTTTCAAAATCATTGCGCTTCACATTTACGAGTAGGTAGTTATTTATATCCTATGCAGTTAACCTTCAGTATATTTAATTGTTAAAGGTCGGATATGAAATATATTAGCCAAGTATCGGCCCATCCCGAATTCGCATGCATGGGCAAGTCCAGGAGCACGCCACTGATTTCATCGATGATAGAAACCGGGAACAATATAAAGTAAACTACGTTCTCCAGTGAAAATATATCGAACTAAACGGAGTTCTTATGTTCCAATCAATGAAGTTCAGTGAGTAAAACGTGAGAACGGAGTTTGATTAGTAGAAGCCGCTCAAAGAAGAAAAAAGTTAAAAAAAGAATAGCAGACTTGCCGACATTATATACAACTTTTAAAAACCAACCAAGGCGCCATAGAGACAGACTTTGCAATTAATTAATTAAAGCCAATTCATGATCTTTAAATCGATAAAAAATCGACATACCTATTGATTAACAAACTCGATTCATAATACCTATCTTAGATGAAGTAACAATACATTGTTCAACATCGTTTCTGATTAGCTAAGTGTTCGGCACGATGCCAATCTGATTGATGTTAAAATAACTAACTAACTACAGGTGTTTAACCTCTCTGGGTAGTTAATTTGTCTCATGAGTTAATTTTAGATGGAGTGAGCAGAATATAATCTTCTTGGGCTGGACACACATGATCGTTGCTAAAAAAAAGTAAGCTATAGACATGGACAGAACTTTTGAGGGTTCACTACCTCAAAAGGAAAAAACGGAACCCTTATAGGATCACTTCGTTGTACGTCCGTCCGTCCGTCCGTCTGTCAACACCGTTTTTCTCAGGAACGCGTGGAGGTATCAAACTGAAATTTATATCGAATACTCAAGTCTACTGTCCCTTGGAGCTGTGAAAAAATCAAACTTCTAAGCTAAAGCAATCAAAACATACAGCGGTTTATGCCGCAAATTTCCGCAAATTTTCGAAACTCGCACTGGAATCAAAACCTACAGGGTACTTCCCGGGAACTTAGAATCTTGAAATTTGGTACGAAGTAACGTCTTATAGTACAGATAAAGGAAAAATTACGAAAACCGCAAATTTTTAGTTACATCATATTATAAAAACTATTTTTGAAAATTTTAAAGTTACTACTTCTTTTCTCATGAACGCGTAGAGGTATTAAATTGAAATCCATATCAAATACTCAGGTATATATAATACCTCTAAGCTGTAACAAAGTCAAACCTTTATGTCAACGCAATCAAAAGAAATAGCAATTTAAGCCGCATATTTTCAAACTCGCTACTGCTCGCGAGGGAATCAAAACCAAAAGGGTAATTCCAGTAAATCTAGAATCTTGAAATTTGGCATGAAGCAATGTTAATAGCACATATAAAGGAAAAATTCCGAAAACCTTAAATTTTTAGTTACATCACTTTTTTTTAAAAATAATTGTAAACTTATTGCCCATAACTATGACTCGATTGTCGTGATGGGTGAACTTTTACTTATATACCTACAGGTTTTTACGGAACCCTCGGTGTGCGAGTCCGACTCGCACTTGGCCGGTTTTTTTTTTATATCATCGCGCGTCGCACAACACAGACAAATGGCTCGAAATTAATACATATAGGTATAGGCGTTAATCTATGTCCTGTATTAAATTCGAAATTCCAAATCCTCGAACAAGCCCCGAACCGTGAAACAATTTTTGTTCTTGTCAAGTAGTCATTGTAATCATTATCTGTGTGCTCTTGTTGGTGCAACATGTCATTCTCTTTCATACTCTCTTGTTAAATGTCATCTCCTTAGTTACTCCTTTCTATGCCAAAGAGGACATCTTTCAGACTATCCATCCATCTTTTCTGGGATCCATCTCTGCTCTCAAAGCCCCCTTTCATTCATACTTCAAACCTTCCTAACAACATTAGTCTCATCTTTGACGACCTCTGTGGCATAGCGGTAGAGCGCTCGACTGCTAAGTCAGAGGTCACGGGTTCGATTCCCGCTCAGTGCAAATATTTGTATAAATGAATATGTATACTTATTTGAATTGGCCAGACCAATTCAAATGTGTTTCTATGTATAATTTGTATCTATACTATTATAAAATTGTAAATTAGGTATGTCTTAGGGGGCCATCTCGAAACCGGAGATGGCCCAGGGTCAGTCGGGGTGCGAGGGATATGCTCTATGGGCAACCTTACACCCCGGCGTCTGTAGACCCGAGACGGCGTGCGGTTTTAGTCGGTTCAAGCCCGACATAACCGCCCCCGCTGGCCGGCGGGGGGGCATCCGAAGGGATTTCCGCACGAAAAAAAGAAAAAAAAGGTATGTCTTTACATTGGAGATAGTAAAAAATAATACTTAGGTTATGTCAAATGAACGATTCCGAAGACATTTTTTTTAAATTCTCTTTCTCTGTTTGTTCGTGATGGACGCAAAAACTACGGAATGGATTTTGATGCGGTTTTTTTTTTATCACAAAGGTCTTGGAAAAATCGATAACCGAGCTACGTGCAGGCGGAACCGCGGGCATCAGCTAGTACAGTAGCGCAGTGCCATTACAACATTAAAATACTTGGGTTGTATTAAATAAACGTTTCTGAATACAAAAATATATTTGTTGGTAGTCTTGTCTGTTTGTTCGCGATGGACGCAAAAACTATTGAACGGATTTTGATGCGGTTTTTTCTATAAGAATAATCTGAGTCAAACTTAAAATCTGCCATATATTCGATTGCAATTGGTTAAATAGTAACGGAGACATATCTCCGTTACTATTTAACCAATTGCAATCGAATATATGGCAGATTTTGATTTTGAATATTGATCATAATCAAAAAACGATAACCGAGCGGAGCCGCGGGCATAAGCTAGTATGTATATATTTACAAAAAGAAGTATCTATGTATGTTTATCCGCATTCTGGAACCCATATCACATGCATAGTTAAGCTATGCTGACTTTGGGTCTAGATAGCGCTGTGTAGAATGTTGTAGAATATTTATTCATTAATTATTTATCTCTTGCATATAAGTTATATGTATGACAGGGACATTTCATTAAGCGCCCCAATCGGAATAGCACTAATTCAAATCGTTAAAAAAACGGCCAAGCGCGAGTCGGACTCGCCCATGAAGGGTTCCGTAGTGCAAGTAAATTTTTTATATGTGAGATGATTGAATGAATGGTAAATTGCGGTTTAGTATTTATGACGTTTAAAAAAAAACTACTTACTAGATTTTTTTTTTAATATTTAGGACACGTCAATTTGACTTCACCTCGCCTGATGGTAAGCTGAAGGTAACGTCTCAGGAAAGAGGGTCACCATTACATACACGTACCATGTAAACAATGGTGGCACTCAGCTTGACGGCCTCATCAGAAGAGGATTGTCGTCGCAGCACCGCGTGACACCCACCGGTCCCACTAGTGCTGCGACCACAATCCCCTGCCCGGCTATGCACTTGCTGACCCCTGAACGCAATCAAACCGAAATTGGATTACTATGGAGGGTTTTTCGCAATCGTGCACGGTGGTACCCACCCGGCCGAATTTTGTGACAAATTTGTGTCATCAAATTTCTACCACCAGTAAAAATTCGTTCAAACCAATTTTCGGTGGAAGTATGTAAACTTCCACCGACATGTACATCATATATGCGGTTCACAGAATACATCTACTTACCAAGTTTCAATAGCATAGTTCTTATAGTTTCGGAAAAAGTGGCTGTGACAAACGGACGGATGGACAGACAGACAGACATGACGAATCTATAAGGGTTCCGTTTTTAGCCATTTGGCTACGGAACCCTAAAAAACTATTTATTCCACAATGTATGAAATTCATGAAATAACTTAGGAGCGATTGAAACTTGGTGCGCTCAACTTAGCTAACACTAACTAGATACTAGATATTAAGTAAATATTTGCTTTATTCTTAAAGACCATGAACGTTTTCCGACAGGCGAAACATTTCAATCAGACGCATACCCACTAATTGTAGCAGGAATTTAAGTCAGAGTTTCTCAAAGTGGGGTACACTCAATTACTTCTCTGTAAACAAGACTGGCGGTTCGGAACATAAAAAATTGGTACAGATTTTTGGACGCTACTGGACACCACTTTGGCGTTACTTTTGTTACGATCATAGCCACGGAGTATATTAAATTTATTATATACGATTCTATATGAGATCATCACCTGACATCTGTAAAGTAGTGTAAGGGTGATATTGTCGAAAGTTTACGCGAATGTCACACATTGAAATCAAACTATTTTTAACGGATTCTATCGCGTTTTAAGGCCCTGTCTGGACGCAAGCTACCATAATTATGCTTATTTTTTGTTTCTAAGATTATTTCTCTCTCTCTCTCTAAGACTACTGATGCTAGACAGTTGATTTTTTTTATATATAAAGCTAATTATCTACTGTTCACGCACATCCAAAAACATTTTGGATAAATAGAGCAGTTTCTTGATAAAAAAATTGCAAAGAAACACTCTTTGAAATAAATTTTTTGTTTTTTTTTATTTGTTTGATTTGTTTGGCGGCAAACGGATAAATAAATCATTTAAAAATATGACGGATTTGAGGATGTTAATTTGTAGATATTCCACTAGTTGATTAAATTTTCTTTATATTTGTAACAAAAAATATATATGTCATCGCTAAAAATATTGAGATAATTGAAACGAAAAATTTATTTCAAAGAGTGTTTCTTTGCAATTTTTTTAACAAGAAACTGCTCTATTTATCCAAAATGTTTTTGGATGTGCGTGAACAGTAGATAATTAGCTGTATATATAAAAAAAATCAACTGTCTAGCATCAGTAATCTTAGAGAGAGAGAGAAATAATCTTAGAAACAAAAAATAAGCATAATTATGGTAGCTTGCGTCCAGACAGGGCCTTAATTGATGTTATTGATTTGATGATGTCACGGGGACCATGGCTGCTGAAAAGCAACCGAAACGTCGGGTTCAATGTAAATTATAAAATAACATCAAGTAAATCGCGATAGAATCCGTTAAAAAATAGTTTTATTTCAAGAGGTGCCAAAATAATGAATGTATACTGAGGCGTCCCGTGCCTCTGCATCGTGACCACCTCACCCCCAAAGTGTGACACATCTTTGTTCTGAAGTACTTCTTCGGTATACATTATGACAGAAGTTTTGGGTACATCTTGACTGTGAGGGGTACACAACAACAAGTAGGTACGTATGTAATGGAGGCTGTTTTTAATTGATTTTTGGGCACCAAGACTGGAAGAATATCAGCAACGTTCTCGTCATCAACATCAATGGATTTGCATCAGATAAGATTAGCAATGATCCCGGTTGCATCCGATGCTTTTACTTTGGAGTCCGGGGCTCCGCTTTAAATTTTATGTTTGGCTAGCAGGCGAGTCGCTGCCAATATAACGTCCCAATCGCGGTGGAAAACTTACTTGATCGGCAGGTATACCGGCTACCAGGTGAGTTCGGATTGGGCCTAGACCATGTTAATAAGACCTCATACACACATATCACAAGTTTTCACGTATAGCGATGAAGTTCCTTTTACCCTTTTTTTTTATTTTGTTTCGTTCGGAAATCCCTTCGGATCCCTTCGCCGGCCAGCGGGGGCGGTTATGTCGGGCTTGAACCGACTAAAACTGCACGCCGTCTCGGGTCTTAATACGCCGGGGTGTAAGGTTGCCCATAGAGCATATTCCTCGCACCCCGACTGACCCTGGGCCATCTCCGGTTTCGAGATGGCCCCCTCGGGTTTGGGAACCACGGTGTCCCCGTCTTGCCCCGGTTTGGGGGAGGGGCGCTAGTCGCCCCACCATCCCGGCCTGCTTCTGCTGGGGTGACAGGCGGCCTTACCTGCCACCCCCAGGCCTGCGCTCATGGAGGACAGACGTCGTTAAGCTACCTCCGGCGCCTGAGTCGCCATGCGACACGCGGCGAGCAAGTTGCCGGCTCGGCGGGCCGGGAGAGTTCTAAATCACTCCCGGGCGCGCTCCGCCATCTCCTTCGCGAGCATTACATGCTAGCAGAAGGAGGTGGCGGCGGCCCACGCGCTCGCGCTCCGCGCCATTGCCGCAATCATGCTGCTGAGCGAGAGGACTCCCACGAGGTCACGCCTCGGCGCCGACACGCCGGGCAGTCCGCCAGCGTGTGCAGCCCTGAATCCTCGCTCGCTTCGCAGTGATGACACTCAGGCGTTGGCTCCTTCCTGATCCGATGCAGGTGGTCCCCGAAGCTCCCCTTCCCGGAGATCATCTGCGTCAGTCGGTACGAGAGGCTTCCGTGTCGCCTCTCTAACCAATCCTCCATGATGGGCCTTACCGCCGCTATTGCGGCGTACCCTAGTTCCTTTTACCCTATGAGACTTTTTACTTTATGTAAGAGTGGGTTATCACATTAAAAACAAAATACAGGAATCACGTGGCGTTGAATACATAATCTAAATTAAGAAGTTTTACTTGCCACAGTAGGGGTAAGTGGCTAGCTTTAAGTTTGAGAAACCCTGTCTAAATGATCCATAAAATTCCCTGAAAATTAAAACCTGTTTCATTTGTGTCTTCATTAAACAAGCCTTCCAATCATGACCAGTGACGTACAGGCACGCAGAGACTGAACCACATTGTATTGCGTCTACAACACAAAAATGTGCACCCTAAATCAGTATGACACGGTTCAAATTTGTACCTCAATTAGTATTTCGACTGCATTATTAATGTTGTATGTTTCCAATGATGATCAAAGAAGTGAACTGTTAAAAGAGTGATCTTTTTACCTTTCCTTTTTTTTCAATCGCCGCAAGGGCTTTGCGTCATCGTCTGCGCTCGCGCAGGGTCGTGAATCTTAGTCGTTTGGGGTTTGATTAAGTATGACGATTTTACGGATTTGTTTGTAGACATAATATCATGGAACATAAGTCCTGTTCTTACTTTATGCAAAATAAGATTTTTTTAGGACACCGCCAGGGCGTTTGGAAACTTCGTTAATATTTGTAAAGACCAAATAAGACGGGCGCTGTACGGAAGTAGAAATAGAAAACATTTTTCCCGCTCAGTGCAAATATTTGTATGCATGAATATGTCTATTTGCATTGGTCTGGGTGTTTCTATGTATAATACGTATGTATTTACAAAAAAAAAGTATATAAGTATGTTTATCCGCATTCTGGAACCCATAACACAAGCTAGTTAAACTATGCTTACTTTGGGTCTAGAAAGCGCTGTGTAGAATGTCGTAGAATATTTATTTATTTATTATTTATTATAATCTTTCAGCAAAATTTACAAACTGGTCATTTCAGAATTCCCCTCATAAAAAGGTTTATACAAAATTCGAAGAGTTCTTAAATTTAAAAAGAAAAAAAATATCTCTCGAGTTTTCCAGGATCGTATCACCAGATCATGACCTGCACTGCTATTCTGTAGGAACGTTTATGTGTCTCGATAGCTGAATCTGCGGTGAGTATCAAATTTCTTATGGCGAATATGTTATCTCACCTCTGATTCAGCTGTCGACACTCTTAAAGAATACGATGGCTGATGACAATTATACCACCTGGGAAGAATGTCCTTTCAACTTTCCAAATCGGTCCAGCCTTCATCGTGTAAATAGTCACGAACATACCTACTTAAAAAAAAAACGGGGCAGGTCAAGAGTACTCGAAAACGGGGAGCCTGCTTAAAAATAATAACATAACATAACTTCACGCCTGTATCCCCGAAGGGGTAGGCAGAGCTGTATTACACACCCACGATTCACCAGTTATGTTAAGGTCCCAATGTAATAGGGGGCGAGCCTATTCCCATCTACCGGGCACATTATTAAGCGAGCGTTATTTAACATTTATGAATGCACACATAACTACGAAAAGCCAGAGGTGTGTGCCCGGGGTAACTGGGGATCGAACTCGAGACCTCGTCTCAGCAGTCCGTTACGTACGCCACTGAGCTATCGCCGCTTAAAATAAAAATAATTATTAAAATAAAACAATTTTTAACGGATTTTATCGTGATTTGTTTGATGTCATTTTATTATTTACATTGAACCCGACGTTGCGGTTGCTTTTCAGCAGCTATGGTCACGGCGAGAAAATCAACCGAAACGTCGGGTTCAGTGTAAAATATAAAATAAATTGCTATAGAATCCGTTAAAAATGGTTTCATTTCAATGTGTGACATTCGCGTAAACTTCAGACGTTATCATATTATAAAAACAATTACTTATGAAATTAGAAGAAGCGAAGGCGTATGTCAGGATCGTAGCAAGTGGTACTGCCTACCCAATGAGAATAAAGCGTGACTGTATGTATGTAGATATAATTATTGTAACAACTGTAGTCATCTATTAAATCAATTCAAAAGAAAGTAAATACGTATGCATATCTACCGACAACATGAAGAGATGCCTCGGCGCTGTATTGTCTGTTGTGTCGAATGGAATGCCTCATCCAAAAACACGGCTTCAATATTTAATGCTGTACTTAACCGAAAAGTGAATTTAACTCTATATATATTCTATCAGGGCTATATTAAATAAATAAATATTCTAGGACAAATTACACAACGCCATCTAGACCCAAACTAAGCAGAGCTTGTCATATGGGTTCTAGAATGCGGATAAACATACTTAAATACTTTTTTTTGTAAATAAATACAAATTATACATAGAAACACCCAGACCAATGCAAAAATATACATATTTGCACTGATCGGGAATCGAACCCGCGACCTCTGACTTAGCATTCACGCTACGCACTACCGCTACGCCACAGAGGTACGCCACATATTGACCGAAACCGGAGATGGCCCAGGGTCAGTCGGGGTGCGAGGGATATGCTTTATAGGCAACCTTACACCCCGGCGTCTGAAGACCCGAGACGGCGTGCGGTTTTAATCGGTTCAAGCCCGACATAACCGCCCCCGCTGGCCGGCGGGGTGGTATACGAAGGGATTTCCGCACGAAAAAAAAAAGGTACGCCACATATTGACTATGGAATTATGTTTGTTTAATTGTAATTAAGGTTGTTTAAGGTTAATGTAAAAAAGTTGGCATAAAAAAGTTGGCATAAACATAAATGGAAAGTACATGAGCCATCTCCGTTTTGCTGATGATATAGTTTTGCTATCAGAAAACACAAACCAACTACAGATGATGATAAACTCTCTACACGAAGAAAGCCGTAAAGTAGGACTAGAAATCAACCTAAATAAAACAAATGTCATGACAAACCATACTAAAGTACCTATATACCTTGATAATCTACCTATAACTTATGTTGATACCTATGTCGGGCTTGCACCGACTAAAACCGCACGCCGTCTCGGCTCTTCAGACGCCGGGGTGTACGGTTACCCATAGAGCATATCCCTCGCACCCCGGCTGACCCAGGGCCATCTCACCACTAACAACATCGCTCATCCTGTCTCCTCTGAAAGCAGAGGAGTACGGAGAGCGATGTGTGCCCGCCACGTTGGGTATTGGCCGACGATCAATGCCAACCCTATGAAGGGGTGAAGGGGAAGCTATTGACCGCCGCCCAGGGTGTACCGGCCGCTTCGATTCCGTTCCCCCCGGACTGCAGCGGGATCGGAATCGGAGCGACACTCGAGGAGGTTACCCAACACACACCTCTCCTACACCTACATTTACCTAGGAAAACAAATTTCATTCAACCAAGACAACAACCTACAGGAAGTAGAGAGAAGAGTCAACATCACATGGAAAAAAATTTGGAGTCTAAAAGAAATTTTAAAAAAAGCGACATGACCATCAACTTGAAAAGCAAAGTCATGAACACCTGCCTACTCCCCTCACTAAAATATGCCTGCCAAAGTTGGAAATTTACTAGGAAAGTGAAAAACAAGATTATAACATGTCAAAGGAGCATGGAAAGAAGCATTTTGAAGATTAGAAAGATCGAAAAAGTCCGCCATACCGACATAAGACAAAAAACTAAAGTCATTGACGCTCTCAGCTATTCAGAAAAACTAAAATGGCGATGGGCAGGACATGTGGCCACACTTAGAGACAATCGCTGGACCAAAGAAACTACATCATGGCGAGGACCATCAGGCAGAAGGAGACAAGGTAGACCAAATACACGGTGGACAGATGACATTATAAAAATAGCTGGCGACCACTGGATGCGAGTAGCAGAAGATAGAACAAATTGGCTATCTCTGGAGGAGGCCTTTACCTTCCACTGAGAGGGGTTCTTACAATGGAAATAATTATGAATGAAATTTAATTTACAACCATTACTAAACTCACGAGGTCTTTTTACCATATATTTAATTAATGTACATACTACAATAAAAGTACTTATCTACTTATCTCGTACTAAGTACAACTTATCTGTGTAACTAAATCAGTTTTTCAAAACTAATCAAAAATTTCTTTTTTTCTTTTATTTAAAATTGTAAAACCTAACTGTGTATAGTAGGAAATAGAAGGCTTTTTTATTTTTATTTATATTTATTTATTTAATTAAAGGATATATGTTTAAATGCATTCGTAATATCTTCGGGGCCGAAGCTAATCTCATGTGCCTGTGCATGCGCATAGGTGTACAAGCCAGTGTTAGTTAGCTGGTACACCTATCGATGAACTGACGAGGCTCTCAGGGTTGGGAGATCAAAAGGCATCCGGTTCCGGAATAGCCAAAATTAGTGAGGGAGCCAGGAATATTGCTGAGATGGCGATGATGCTATTATTATAATCTATATACTAATACATAATATTATTCCGCCGCGTCTTTCTGTCAGTTCGCGATAAACTCAAAATCTATTGCACCGATTTTCATGCTGTTTTCACCAATGGATAAAATGGTTCTCGAGAAAGGTTTTAGTATATAATTCGTCAAGTTTTTGTATACATTCACTAAAATATAATGATATTTGTTGGAGGTGTCGGAAAAAAATAAGCCATCTGGGAGCTTTCAACGAAAACGCTGCCTAAACCCTTTGAGATATAACAAAATGATGTATGGTGGAATTGTATATCTTCTTCTTCTTATATATAAAAATGAATTGCTGTTCGTTAGTCTCGCTAAAACTCGAGAACGGCTGGACCGATTTAGCTAATTTTGGTCTTGAATTATTTGTGGAGGTCCAGAGAAGGTTTAAAAGGTGAATAAATACGGAAATTGCTATCGATTGAGGCAGTACGAAGTCTGCCGGGTCAGCTAGTCGTAGATAAGTTGTGGTAGTGGAATAGGGTCCCATGGGTAGCGGGAACGGGATCAGAATTCCAGGCGGGTGAAGCCGTGAGGGGTAAGTAATAGATGATATAACAACAAAATATTAACAACATTTAACAACGGAACCTATAATTTTATTTAATATACCGATTAGTTAATATAATAAACGATTGATATAATTTTAAAATAACTGATTTTTATAAGCATAACAGAAATATAACATCGTTTGACATAACATACATTAAATATAAAATCGTTTGACATACCACTCAAAAGATATAAAACTTATTTGGTCTAATTTTCTGGGTGGTTTAAAAAAATAACTACGAAGGCTAAGGCGGGCTAAGGCGGGAGCTCCGCTCCGCTTCGCTCCCGCCTGAGCCTTCTAACCTAACCTATCCGAGTCGGGGTACACTGAGTCGGGGTGTTAACCATAATGACGATTTTCATATATATTAAACATTAGACCTAATGATTTTCGATTAAATAAACAATTTTTTTTTTCGTGCGGAAATCCCCTCGGATACCCCCCGCCGGCTAGCGGGGGCGGTTATGTCGGGCTTGAACCGACTAAAACCGCACGCCGTCTCGGGTCTACAGACGCCGGGGTGTAAGGTTGCCCATAGAGCATATCCCTCTCCTCCCTGACCCTGGGCCATCTCCGGTTTCGAGATGGCCCCCTCGGGTTTGGGAACCACGGTATCCCCGTCTTGCCCCAATTTGGGGGAGGGGCGCTAGTCGCCCCACCGTCCCGGGCATACATCACGTTGATTATATCTTATGAACGATAATAAAATGAAATTAGACCAAATGAGTTTATACGTTATGAGACGCACCCAGCTGTGCGCAACAGCTTTTTTTTTTTTTTTTTTTCGTGCGGAAATCCCTTCGGATACCCCCCGCCGGCCAGCGGGGGTGGTAATGTCGTGAATCGACTAAAACTGCACGGTGTCCTCCCCAAGTGTCCGTTGCTGGGCACCCCGGGTAAGCCCTCGAAAGGATAACCCCAGGGTTGCCGGCGGACTTAGGCCGCCACCGCGGCCTCGCCTGGTGGGGTCGGGTTCTATACCGCTTCGGTAAGTTGGCAGGCGTGTGTAGGGCACACACGACACGCCTCCGCCACGGCCTGCTTCTGTAAGGACGGCGAGTCGGCCAACTGCCGTCCTCAGGCCCCGATCATGGAGGTCGGTAGTCCCGGGCGTAGATGAGTCTAGTATAATAATATATTGCAATTAAAAAAATAATCCATAAAACTGTACAAACCTGGTAACTTTTTATAAAAATAAATATTTTAGACTATCCATAAAAAAGTTTATATCACAACTAGTTGATGCCCGCAGCTCCGTCCGCGCGGAGGTCGGTTATCGTTTTTTGGTGCAATCAAACATCGGCAGATTTTAAGTTTGACCAAGACCTTCCTAATAGAAAAAATCGGATCAAAATCCGTTCAGTAGTTTTTGCGTCCATCGCGAACAAACAGACAAGAATTCCAAAAAATATATTTATGTATCAGAATCGTTCATTTAAAATAAAAATGTGTGCGTGTACTAGTGTACACAGGTAAGAAGTGAAACTTCTTTATGACCTTATTTTTCTAAAAATGATCTACTATATGCAACTTTACAGAAATTGGTTAAATAAAGTTAAATTAGATAAAGTTTAACAAAAGGCTTTTATTATCATAGACATGAATACAAATAATACAATTATTTCATTTTACCTTATTACTACTAAGATTATTACAGCATTTCATTAGAGTAGGTACAAAACAGTCGTATTAGTTAGTAATGACTAGTTTTAATGGAATTATATACATTGACCGATAGTTACAATCAAAAACTGAGGTTAACCATAAAATAACTTGAAAAAAATAAATACCGTAATCACACCCACGTGTTAGAAAAAGAGATATAATTACTTACTTTTTTTGGAAATTCACTGGAATTAGAATTAAAATAAACCCTTTGATTTTGCTGATCGCCGATAAAGAAGTTTCACTTCAATAACCCAAGTTTGTTTTTAATATCTTCAATGTACAAACACAACTAATTCACAATTTTATTATATTATAGATACTTGATGTCATGTTCGGTGTTGCAAACAGTATTTCATCAAACTAAATATAACTTAAAAGAATAACAATAATTGAAGCTGGCGTCAGACTGAAGATAACCATAAAATTATGTAATCATGTTTGGCGCCCAATATGAGTTTGGCGACAAGACTTAAAGACCAGTAGTAGCTCTTCATGGAACTCAGCAAGCGTCTATGGGAGGTAACTGACAATCTCAGGTTTTCTCGTGTACTTAAAGCACAGATTACTAAATAGTTACTACGTAACCTAAAGGTTTTCCATGGCATTTTAGCGTAGGAATGTTGCCAGCGTCATGTTAAAAAACATTCTAATAGTTTTATATATAGTAGTAAAAAATATACCTAAATGTTTCGTATAATTATGCTAGGCGCCACTTATCTATCTGTATAATTAAAATGAAGTACTTACTTCTCTAGACTGATTGATCCATCAACGCACAGCCCTGCGTTGATAATCTAAATAATATATGAAATTCCTGGACCTATTCTGAAAATCTGTCTCTTAAAGAAAACATTACAAAACTGTACATTAGATATTTTTTCAAAATTATAATTGCTATATTTTCTAGGAACGATACCTGCCGATGCCAAAAATGTGATTTATAGAATTTTTGTCTGTTTGTCTGTTTATCTGCTTGTCTGCCTTTTATTACCGTTGTCCGAGCATTACTTGAAGAACGCTGGACAAATTCAGGTGAAATTTTGTATGAATATTCTTCTAGGCCGGAATATTTTGTATGGATATAATTCATAAACTACGCTATATTTCCTCACGCCATTATAAGTGTGACAGGAGCAGCAGGGTAAATTCAATCAAATCTAAATTTGATTATTTCTTTGGTAAAACACATGGTGAATATCCCGTTAACTCTAATACTTATGTTAGTGACCATGATAGTTTAAATACCTATATTGATTATTTCTTTATATCACAAAGCAGATCATCGCTTAATTAACCTAATACATGTTGGTTCGAAACTGCAGAAGTAAACATACTCTACAGGCCCTTGATCTATTTCGAATTTAAGGCGGACGAATTCGCGGACAATAGCTAGTTCATAATAAAATATGAACATTGCTAATCTCTTTAAACCCATAAAGTCAATTAAATAATCATGTAGAGACATAATAAAATAAATCTAACAAATTGGTACCCAATATGCAATTAATGAATGTATAAATATGACAAAAAGTTGGCGCCACATAATCACTATCACAACAAACAGAAGTGGGCGGCCTTCAACTTTTGTATTTGACCGTAGAGTCGAGACCATAAACACAAAAAACTTTTTCAGTAGTCTTTTTTGTGATTCGATAAAAAAACGCGGGAAAATTGTTCTGTTTTATCTGTGTCTAATTTAAGCATTTTTTTAATTAATACTTTTGCGTACTGTATAAAGGGCAATAAAGGGTAAATATAAGTCAAGTGATTAATATAAATAACATGGTCTTTAGAAATTTTTAAACAATATCTTCTACAAAATTATAAAACTACAAAATAACACTGAAAGAATGAAGGACGGAAGAAAATAACCACACGGAAATAGTCCACAGAATTTATCTGACTATTTAATTATTTCTTATGTTTCTCTACGTTTTACCAATGCCGATGAGGCAATGGAGCTACATCTCGCACCTATATTCAAACTTCTTTGCCGCTCTCCGGGCTAACCTCGACGCGCTTAAAACAAGCGGTATCTTTTTTTTTTTTTTTTTTTTTATCGTGCGGAAATCCCTTCGGATACCCCCCCGCGTGCCAGCGGGGGCGGTTATGTCGGGCTTGAACCGACTAAAGCGGTACCTACTCATTTACGTTCACTCGAGGCTCTGTTGCATAGGCAGGTGGCAGTTGGCTTGAAAATTAAGCTGAGTAAATGTTCGTTCCTATAGAAAGAGCTTAAGGCCGAGGGGGACAGATGGAGCAAAACACGGTGTATAGCTCAGTCTCTCTCCCTCACCGCCGCTGAATTGAACTGAATTGTATTAAGCGCGTTGTGGTTAGGCCCCTGAACATAGCTGCGAGTTCAGACTTGCTCATACTTTATTTTTTTAACCCCACGGGCTTCACCCCACCGGTGCCGACGATGGGGTGGGCGTGTCGGAATCAGACCGACTAAAACCACACGGTATCCTCCCCAAGCGTCCATTGCCGCGCACCCCGGGTAAGCCCTCGAAGGGATAACCCCTGGGTTACTGGCAGGACTTTGGCCACCGCCGCGGCCTCGCCTGGTGGGGTCGGGTTTTATCCCTCGTCGGTGAGTTGGCAGACGTGTGTGACACACACGACACGCCCCCGTCACGGCCTGCTTCTGTAAGGACGGCAAGTCGGCCAACTGCCTTCCTCAGGCCCCGATCCGTGGATAATATTACAAGTAAGGCAATTATTATAATGCAAGAAGTTGAATGACATATTGTTTCTCGCAGATAACAGTGTTCAATATCTTCAATCTATATATAGTTATTCAAAGTTATTTTGAAGCCCATTGTCCTCTTTCTCTGCAAGCCTGCTCCAGAGCCTCGTCCGTTCAGCAGCAGGTGTACCGGCTTGTAGAGGTTGGTTTAGCCCCGAAGGTCTTGGAGTCTCATATGATAACTATACAATCGAAGTCCAAATAGAAGTCCCGTATACAATCCCGCAATGATTGTATGTAACATTATATATTTGCGTCAATCCCACAGACAGTCGATACCTAATGTCTGACTATGATGGGTCCGTAAAAAAATTGATAGATTCGACCTGACATTGGAATTTTGTGAATCGCAAAGTATAAAAAATATTATTGATACTACACAGAGTAATGAACTGACGTCTGTATTATTACTATTAAAATATATTAGACAAGCGGCCCTCCCCGGTTCGAGGAAAATAAAACTAAACAGATATTCTATACCGTGACTACCGCATATGCTACTGGATTCAATAATTGTGAATCTGAATATACCTATAGGTACATTTATTGCCAGAAGCAGGTATATTAAATGTAACTAACTGTAATTAAATGTGATTAAATATAACTAGTAGTTAAGCTTAGCTGGAGGGGTTAGGGGGAATATTAGTAATTTCGGTTACTAATATTCTTTTAAAAAAAAAAAACTTCTTACATTATTTATGGAGGACTGTTTCGAAATAACCGTTCATCCCTTATTTTATCCCTGAGGGGTGAAATTTTCAAAAAAAAATCTAAAAATATAACTATTGTAACATCAAACACATTTAAGTAAGTAACTGAGTTATTAATAAACTTCCTTCCTCTGAATGTAATTTTACCGTTCATTTATAGGAGGAAATACCGTGGTACGACTTATTCATGTGCATTATTTGAGGTATAAGGAAATGGTACCAAAATTCGTAAAATGTTCTGTTAATACAATGCAATCTACATAGTAGGTATAAAATAAAGTTACATTTAAATTCTGCTATTGTTTCTCCACTAACTTCCACTCAACGTATTTTGATACGGTTTTACTGTAGTTATAATTCATCCTAAATAAATATTTGACGAACGGGTATCAACATGGGTTTTCCTCATGTGCGCCATAGCACCGTCCTCTGTCTATCTCAGCTATACTTTTCAGATCCCATAGCTATACTTTTCAATCCTAGGAGCTTTTCTCTTTTTGGTGTATGTCAATGACCTGCCTTATACGATCGAGGCTCAAGCTGGCATAGTATTGTTTGCAGATGATACATCACTGATATTCAAAGTAGATCGGCGTAGTACAGATGCGAGTAATATTAATAATATTTTGAACGCCATTTCAAATTGGTTTTATGCAAACAACCTATTGTTGAATGCAGAAAAGACCAAATGCATTAAGTTTACACTGCCTAATGTAAGGCAAGCACACGTTAATGTCGTGCTGGAGGGGCAAAGGTTGGAATTTGTAAACAGCACTACTTTTCTAGGCATAACACTAGACTCGAAATTGCAATGGGGTGACCATATCACTATTTTGGCCAATAAACTAAGTTCTGCTGCTTATGCTGTCAGACGGATTAGGCAGTTGACAGATGAACCTACTGCTAGGCAGGTATATTTTAGTTATTTTCATAGTCTGATGTCTTATGGAATACTACTTTGGGGAAATGCAGCAGATTTAGAAACTATATTTATACTACAAAAGAGGGCAGTTCGTGCCATTTATTGTTTAGGCAAGAGAGATTCTCTTAGGGAACGATTTAAAAAGACTAATATTTTAACTGTAGCTTCCCCATATATATTCGAGAGCATACTGTATGTCAGGAAAAATATATCCAATTTTACAAAAGTAAGTGACATTACAGACAGAAATCTGTGTAATAAAAATAAACTGATCCTTCCATGTTATCGGCTTAGCAAAGTTAGTGATTCTTTTAGGGGGGAAGGTATACGCTTTTATAACAAATTGCCTGAATCGGTCCTTGGTATGCCTGACAATAAATTTAAAACCTTTGTTAAGACCACCTTATGTAAAAAAGCATACTATAGTAGTATTAAGCAATTATTGACGTCAAAAAGATGTAATTACGTTGCACTATTTTGAAAAATAAAGACTTTGACTTTGAGATCGTCATTCCATCTGGGTTGTTGGGCGTCCCAGTTCCACCTTCTGTTTGCCAATGGGACGGGTCAGCTTGTATATAAATATTAAAATAATACCAGATAATTTCCATCACATAAGCGAGTATGTGAAAGGTTTAATGACAGTGAAGGAAGCTTGTGAAGTATGTAAGGACAGAAGCAGATGGCGGGCTGTTGTCTCTGCCTACCCCGGAGGAAAAAAAGGCGTGAGTATATGTATGTGTATGTATATGCGAGTATCTACTGTATCTAGTTTTGACGACTACTCTGTGCAAATGGCATAGTAACAGGCAGGAACAGGTAACAGTCGGAATGTATTTTTGACCACCGACATGTCACAGTTATGAACAAGTAGGTATAGTCGTACGGGGGTGTGTGTTGGGTAACCTCCTCGAGTCTCGCTCCGATTCCGATTCCGCGGCAGTCCGGGGGGAACGAAATCGGAGCGGCCGGGACACCCTGGGCGGCGGTCAACGACTTCCCCTTCATTGGGTTGGCATTGATCGTCGGCCAATACCCAACGTGGCGGGCACACATCGCTCTCCGTACTCCTCTGCTTTCAGAGGAGACAGGATGAGCGATGCTGTTAGTGGTGAGATGGCCCAGGGTCAGTCGGGGTGTGAGGGATATGCTCTATGGGTAACCTTACACCCCGGCGTCTGAAGACCCGAGATGGCGTGCGGTTTTAGTCGGTTCAAGCCCGACATAACCGCCCCCGCTCGCCGGCGGGGGGGTATCCGAAGGGATTTCCGCACGAAAAAATAAAATAAAAAAAGGTAGGTATAGTCGTACGAAGCATTCTGTGACCTGAAGGGTGGTGCCACCGTCTATCTAAGAACCGTCTGAGGACAGTGAGAACATTAACCTGTAGTTGTGTCTGTGTAATTGAATCTAATTTCGCCCCTTGGTACAAATATCCTATAGGTAACCCGATTGTTAGGCCCATCATGGAGGATCGGCTAGAGAGGCGACACGGAAGCCTCTCGTACCGACTGACGCAGGTGATCTCCGGTAAGGGGAGCTACGGGGACCACCTGCATCGGATCAGGAAGGAGCCAACGCCTGAGTGTCATCACTGCGATGCGAGCGTGGACTCAGGGCTACACACACTGGAGGACTGCCCGGCGTGGGAGGCGCTAAGACGTGACCTCGTGGCAGCCATCGGGGTGGGAGTCCTCTCGCTCGGCAGCATGATTGCGGCAATGGTGCGGAGCGCGAGCGCTGGGCCGCCGCCACCTCCTTTTGCGAGCATGTTATGCTCGCGAAGGAAATGGCGGAGCGCGCCCGGGAGAGACTTAGAACTCTCCCGGCCCGCCGCGCATGCTCGCCGCGCGTCGCAGGCGACTGAGGCGCCGGAGGTCGCTTAACGACCTCCGTCCTCCATGAGCGCAGGCCTGTGGGTGACAAGGTGAGGCCGCCTGTCACCCCAGCAGAAGCAGGCCGGGACTGTGGGGCGAGTAGCGCCCGGCGAGGGGCGCTAGCCGGCCCACCGGGGCAAGATGGGGACACCGTGGTTCCCAAACCCGAGGGGGCCATCTCGAAACCGGAGATGGCCCAGGGTCAGTCGGGGTGCGAGGGATATGCTCTATGGGCAACCTTACACCCCGGCGTCTCAAGACCCGAGACGGTTTTAGTCGGTCCAAGCCCGACATAACCAGCGGCCGGCGGGGGGTATCAGAAGGGATTTCCGCACGAAAAAAAAGGTAACCCGATTGTAGCGCCATTTAAAAAGAAAACGAATATAGATGAAAACCGTCTTTAAAGCGGGTCAAAATTAAAGCTAAATCTATGCAGAACTTTGAGTTTTTAACGTACACAAAGAAAGCTAAGGTTTTTATATATACACACTAGCTGTCCCCCGCGGGTTCACCAGTGACATATTTCGATCCCCCGTGGCACCTATTTTAAAGAATATTAGCAACCGAAATTACTAATATTCCCCCTAACCCCTCCAGCTAAGCTAAATTGCTTGTGTTAGGAGTGGGTTCACGTCGGTAGTGTAATGGCCAGGATTCGAACCCGGGACCTCTCGATCGTAAGGTCGACTCCTTAACCACTAAGCTACCGCCGCTCCGACCCACACCTACCTACATACCTGTAAATTATTAGTTTTCCAATAATGTATTTAAATTTTTCTGATTTGTTGACATATGTGATTACTGCTCCGCTTCTCGATAAATAGGCCATCCAACACAAACATAATTTTTCAATTCGAACAAGAGTTTTTTTTTATATTTAGGACACGTCAATTTGACTTCACCTCGCCTGATGGTAAGCTGACGGTAAAGTCTCAGGAAAGAGGGTCACCATTACATACACGAACCATGTTAACAATGGAGGCACTCAGTTGACGGAGCTTGATTGAGTTCCTGAGATTAGCGCTATCAACCAAACAAACAAATCTTTAGCTTTATAATATTATATACTAGCGGACGCCAGTGGCTTTGTCCGCGTGATATTATGCATATTGAATCGTCGTTGGACCTTCCTCTTGAATCACTCTATCTATAAAAAAAACCGCATCAAAATCCGCTGTGTAGTTTTAAAGATCCAAGCATACATAGGGACAAACAGGCGGTAAAAGTGACTTTGTTTTTTAATATATAGTGATTAAGTTTAGATATTATACTAGCTTGAAGGTGAGTTAAAGTTGGCCCCCGGAAACCTATGATGTCATGACCATGATTCGACTCTACCCAACCATAAACCAACTTTGTAGAACATCTCCAAATTCGAAAGAAATATTAAATCTTTACGCAGATACTTTTTTAAGCGTAGCGAGCCGTAGGCGAGCGAAGCGTCTTTGGTTTGTTGCATTTCAAACAATGTTGCATTTCAAACAAAGTTGCATTTCAAAAAAATGATACTCCTCCGAGACCGTTTGACCGATCTCGACCAAATTTGCCACGGTGATCAAGTAGACATTACTGAGTGTCGTAAGGGGTCGAATGTCATCGGTCTTACCATCGAGGAATAATCACCGAAAAACAAAATCAATGGAAAAAGTCGACCGGTCACGTTGACCTATTGTTGGATAGGCAAATCTCGCACCGCTTAAGTTTGGGTTGATTGCGAAGCTGGTAACCGTCCTAGTTACTTTTTAGATACAATTTTCAGTCTATCATGATGACTTACAATTTTCACCATATTACGCCACAACTAATGATGATGGTCATCAGATGACCCATTCTAATACCAAGAACAGCATCAACTTATAATTAAATTATTACATCTCGTATGATAATAATTTCCGGTAAGACAAGGCAAAAATTTTAATGACTTGTTTTTTTTTATACTAAGTACCTATTCATCGCCGGCGTGCGAGGGATATGCTTTATGGGCAAGTGTAAGGTTGTCTGAATACCCGAGACGGCGTGCGGTTTTAATCGATTCAAGCCCGACATTTTCCCGCTAGCCGGCGGGGGGTTTCCGAGGGGATTTCCGCACGAAAAAAAAAATTGCTACCTATTCATCATCATTCGAGCTCCAATTACAGTTACATCCTAAGTTTGCCCTTCACCTTTTAATATTCTGGATGACTGCCTTTTTTTTTTGTGCGGATATCCCTTCGGATACCCCCCCGCCAGCCAGCGGGAGCGGTTATGTCGGGCTTGAACCGACTAAAACCGCACGCCGTCTCGGGTCTACAGACGCCGGGGTGTAAGGTTACCCATAGAGCATATCCCTCGCACTCCGACTGACCCTGGGCCATTCGCAGTGTCCCCTCTGATAACAGCAGAGGGGTACCTGGAGCGGCCCCCACCCCCGCGGGCCTTGCAGGCCCGCCATGCCCCGACCCCCTCGTGCAATGGGGTCAGCTGGCCCTGAAAAGCGCCGGTTGGTCAGACTCTTGGCCGTTGACGTTGACGCCAGCTACTCCAGAGAAGCAATCAATGATGCGTCATCGCCCACGTTGCCCAGGGTGCACCAAACTTGAAGGTGATCCAACCAGTCGCACCCCTGGGTGTGACTGCCTTCTGACTCTCCAATCCCGAGATAAGAACTATCGCCAGAGCCTCATCCGTCTATTAGTCAAATGGCTAGCAAGGTTGCAACCTTTCTGAATGCACCCTTTTAGCTGCAGACTAGAGACCATAGTTGAAATGTTTTTAATTAATAATTTTATATTTAGTATTATATAGTTGTATGTTAGAATAATAAGTTAGTTGTTAGTAACAAAGTAGTGTCACATATAAGCCCTTTGGTTCGGTCTGTTAGCGTGTATTGTTCTCTTTTTTAGATAATAAAAAAATATAAAATAAAGTTAGCAGATGGACGCTGGCGGGTGAGGTTTTCTTGGGCCCTGAAAATTTTGTGGAAAATAGCCTGTATGATTTTTGGTTATATTCCCGGGTAAGGCAAAATTTTATTGGATATTTGATCAAGAAATTCAAAAGCCTAGTAGCTAAGGCTTCGGATTTGCGATCGAGACATGATGGATTCGCAACCCGGCCGTTACACTAAGAAAGATAAAAGAAAAGAAAGAAAAAGAAACATAGAAAGAAAGATAGAAATAAAGAAAAGAAAGAAAGACAGGAAGGAAGTAAGAAAGAAAAAAAAAGAAAGAAAGAAAATAATAAATTATCCACGTGAAATCACTTTTAACAGCAATAGCAGCAATTTAGTTCAGCCGGAGAGTATTGGAGAGGACCTCCGTCCTCCATGAGCGCAGGCCTGGGGGTGGCGGGTGAGGCCACCTGTCACCCCAGAAGAAGCAGGCCGGGACGGTGGGGCGACTAGCGCCCCTCCCCCAAACCGGGGCAAGACAGGGACACCGTGGTTCCCAAACCCGAGGGGGCCATCTCGAAACCGGAGATGGCCCAGGGTCAGTCGGGGTGCGAGGTATATGCTCTATGGGCAACCTTACACCCCGGCGTCTGTAGACCCGAGACGGCGTGCGGTTTTAGTCGGTTCAAGCCCGACATAACCACCCCCGCTGGCACGCGGGGGGGTATCAGAAAAAAAGAAAGGTAAAAGTGCCCGGCAGACGACAATATTTTTTTAAAGAATATTAGTAACCGATGGACGGACGATCTGAAAAAGGTAGCTGGGATAGACTGGATGCGCAAGGCGGAGGATCGGGTGCTATGGCGTACAATGGGAGAGGCCTATGTCCAGCAGTGGGCTGCAATAGTAGCCTAGTAATACAACCTATTGATGATTGATATTGATTAGTAACCGAAATACTAGTTTTCCTTAAGCTCCTGTTAAGCTAAATTACTTGTGTAAAGAGTGTTTTCGCGACGGTAGTGTTATAGCCAGGCTTCGAACCCGGTACCTCTCAGTTTAAGGCCAACTTCTAAACTACTATGTCGGGCTTGATTACCGATTAAAACCGCACGCCGTCTCGGGTCTACAGACGCCGGGGTGTAAGGTTATCCATAGAGCATATCCCTCGCACCCCGACTGACACTGGGCCATCCCCGGTTTCGAGATGGCCCCCTCGGGTTTGGGAACCACGGTGTCCCCGTCATGCCTCGGTTTGGAGGAGGGGCGCTAGTCGTCCCACCGTCCCGGCCTGCTTCTGCTGGGGTTATCGGCGGCCGGGCACTTTTACCTAAATACTTGCTATTACTAAGAATGTCCTTACAGACAGACAATATAAATTTGTCTAAATCTTGAATAAGCCTGGATGTAATCACATTTTATACTTACTTAAGTTATTTTACAGCACTTTTGTAGTGAATCATTGTACTTATTGCTAGAAAATAATGAGGTGCTAACCTTTTTAGGGAGTTTTTTGTCCAAACACGGTCAATTTTATTATGACTCATTTGATGGAAGCTATTTTCGTGGTGACTAATTTACGGAAGCCTTAATCTACGGAAGGTAATTATTTCATGACGTGGTGGATTTAACATTTTAAAGAAATCTAATAAATTCATATTTTACAAGCTGCCAGCTGGCAGCCATCCATGGTATACTAAGTTCCAAATATCTTGAACAAACGTCAAAAAGTTCGCATGTGTGTCCTAACTGACCAATTAATAGAACCGGCCAAGTGAGAGTCGGACTCGCTCATGAAGGGTTCCGTAGCAGCAAGTAACATAATGTAAAAGTTCTTGTAATATTAAAAAAAAACTATTTAATAGATCCTGTTCAAACCAATTTTCGGTGGAAGTTTACATGGTAATGTACACCGTATATTTTTTTTAGTTTTATCATTCTCTTATTTTAGAAGTTACAGGGGAGGGGGGGGACACATTTTACCACTTTGGAAGTGTCTCTCGCGCAAATTATTCAGTTTAGAAAAAACATACATAACATAACATAACTTCACGCCTGTGTCCCCGAAGGGGTAAGCAGAGGTGTATTACACACCCACGATTCGCCAGTTATGTTTTTAGGTCCCAATGTAATAGGGGGCGAGCCTATTGCCATCTACCGGGCACATTATTAAGCGAGCGATAATTATCATTTATTAATGCACACATAACTACGAAAAGTCAGAGGTGTATGCCCTGGGTGACAGGGGATCGAACTCGAGACCTCGTCTCAGCAGTCCGTTACGTACGCTACTGGGCTATCGCCGCTTTACGTTGTTTAGAAAAACAATGATACTAGAAACCTCAATATCATTTTGAAAGACCAATCCATAGAACCCCACACGTATGCGGTTGATGAAAAAATATTTTTTAATTTCAGTTCTAAAGTCTGTCTGTCTGTCCGTCCGTATGTCACAGCCACTTTTTTCCTAAACTATAAGATCTATGCTGTTGAAACTTGGTAAGTAGATGTATTCTGTGAACCGCATCAAGATTTTCATACAAAAATAGAAAAAAAAATTTTGGGGGTCCCCAAACTTAGAACTGAAACTCAAAATTTTTTTTTCTTCAAACCTATAAATGTGTGATATCTATGGATAGGTTTTCAAAAATGATATTGAGGTTTCTAATATAATTTTTTTCTAAACTGAATAGTTTGCGCGAGAGACACTTCCAAAGTGATGTTATGTAAAATGTGTGTCCCTCCTCTCCCCCCCTGTAACTTCTAAAATAAGAGAGTGATAAAACTAAAAAAAATATATGATGTACATTACCATGGAAACTTCCAACGATAATTGGTTTGAATGAGCTCTAGTAAGTAATTTTTTTTAATACGTCATAAATCGTAAACTACAATTTACCTTTCATTCAATCAACTCAAATATAAAAATTAAAAAAAAAAACATTATTATGTTACTTGCTGCTACGGAACCCTTAATGGGCGAGTCCGACTCGCACTTGGCCTCTTTTTTTTCACATGATGGCATTGCTACATTAGTTGCTACGATGTTCAAACCCATCACTTTTGATTTGCTTATCTGTAGACACAATTAACGTGGTTTATGGCTAACCTCACAAGGTCCTCTAATAATATTTTTTATCAACTACTGCGTCAGTCGGCATTTTTTTCCTATAGACACAGTTTCCACAGGGGTTTTCCGGCATATTGTTCCCACTATAATTTAACGCGTTGATTGATAGTTGTACACTTAGATTACTAAGTAACACGCCTCAGGCATAGCAGTTTCCATTATGTCATTTTAGCTAATAGTTTCATAAGAAACAAGGGTAACGACTACTATTATTATGATTAATTACTATCGAGTCATGGACGGACAACAGTTTGCAAAAAAATCCCGACGAATCTTGGATGCATAATAGAGCAGAAGATATCCACGTCTAAGGTTTACAGGAAATGTAAAATTGACTTGAATTTATTTTTAAATCCGTTAAAAATAAATTCAAGTCAATTTAACATTTGGATGCATAATAGAGCAGAAGATATCCACGGCTAAGGTTTACAGGAAATGTTAAATTGACTTGAATTTATTTTTAACGGATTTTATTGCAATTTATTTTTTGTTTATTTATTATTTACATTGTTTCTGGCGTTCCAGTTGCATTTTAGCAGCACAGGTCACAGTGAGACGTAATATTATCGAAGATCGCGGGCGATTTGCGAAAAAAATATTTTAATGAAGTAAAAGAATAGTTCTTTTACTTCATTAAAATAAATTTAATGATTTCTAAAAGCTTTAAAAGTGTGATTGTACAGCATCAACTTGCGTACTACTGCATGTATGTAATCTATCTGTAATCATCTTCGGGGGAGATACGAAAAATAATGAACCGGGCTTTAACTAGGGTTTTTTTAGGGTTCCGTTGCCAAATGGCAAAAAACGGAACCGGACAGACAGACAGACATGACGAATCTATAAGAGATTCGTCATGTCTGTCTGTCTGTCCGTCCGTATGTCACAGCCACTATTTTCCGAAATTATATGTGGCAGAATACGGTGACTTCTTATCATTAATAGTCTCGGTGCTCTCTACGCAATATATAGTCTGTGTCTCTGTGCATTATGTAGTTTCTATTATTCTATAAACTAGGAATTCAGTGCAGGGTGCGACTGAAATAAATTGAGCTGAGCGAGCAGGACTCTTACTTGAAAATAAGACATCTTACTACGGTCGGGCTTACCCGGGGTGCCCGGCAATGGACACTTGGGCAGGACACCGTGTGGTTTTAGTCGATGCACGACATAACCGCCCCCACTGGCCGGCGGGGGGATATCCGAAGGGATTTCGGTGATTATTCCTCAATGGTATCGGACATGAACCATCTCGCTTCAAAACACTCCTCAGTGTTCACACTATCACCGTGGTAAATTTCAGTTCAGCCACCAACAAACGGCTAAGCCGCGTATAAGAGCTTCGCTCGCTCAGCTCAAAAATGGTGCGCAAGTTGTTGTTTTCATAATTCAAGACATATATGTAACTTTTGTTCGAAAATTCATTTATTTTTGCGAAGACATATTTTCTTTCGTTGAAAAACGTAGGTATCTTGACCAATATAATCCGGAACTGAACCCTTTAATGTGATAGCCATTTTGCCAGTTGGTCATCATCATCAATCTATTCTAGTCCACTGCTGGACATAGATCTCCCCTAATGAGCGCCATAGCGCCCTGTCTTCAGCTTGCCGCATCCAGCATCTGCCCGCAGTCTTTCGCAGATCGTCATCCCACCTGGCCGGAGGGCGTCCTACACTACGTTTGCCGAGTCGCGGTCTCCACTCAAGAACACGTTTACCGCAGCGGTTGTCGGTTCTTCGCGAGATATGGCCGGCCCACTGCCACTTCAGCTTGCTTATTCTTTGAGCTATGTCGATAACCTTGGTTCTCTGTCGGATGTATTCGTTACGAATCCTATCCTTCAGAGAAACTCCGAGCATAGCTCTTTCCATAGCTCGCTGAGCGACTTTGAACTGGTGGACCAGCCCTACCGTGAGTGTCCACGTCTCAGCTCCGTAGGTCATTACGGGTAGGACGCACTGATTGAAAACTTTCGTTTTCAAACACTGCGGTATGGATGACGAGAAAACCCGACGTAGTTTCCCAAACGCTGCCCAGCCTAGCTGGATCCTCCTCTTGGCCTCCTTCTCAAAATTGTTTTTACCCAACTGCACAATCTGCCCGAGGTAAGTGTACTCAGAAACAATTTCAAGAAGGTGGCCATCCACGACGACCGGTCCTGGATCAATGTGGCCATTAATCAAGACTTTGGTTTTATCCAAATTCATGCCAAGACCGATGCGTCGCGAGGCTGAAGCTAGGCCGTCCAGCATCTGGGTTAGCTCCTCTAGCGACTCCGCCATTAAGACTATGTCATCAGCGAATCGCAGGTGTGAGATGTAGTCGCCGTTTATATTTATGCCCTTACCTTTCCAGTCCAGCGTCTTAAACATATCTTCCAATGCGCTCGTGAACAGTTTCGGGGATATGACATCCCCCTGTCTCACTCCTCTGCGCAATTGGATGGGTTTAGACTGCTGACCCTGTACTTGGACACTCATAGTGGCGGCTTCGTAAAGGCATCTCAGCACCTCGACATAACGATAGTCTACTTGACATCGCTGTAAGGATTCCAGAACAGCCCAAGTTTCAACGGAGTCAAATGCCTTTTCATAGTCCACAAAAGCGAGACACAGGGGCTGATTATACTCTTCGGACTTCTGTATAATCTGCCTCACTGTGTGAATGTGGTCTATGGTGCCATATCCTCCGCGGAACCCAGCCTGTTCCGGTGGCTGGAACTCGTCGAGTCTCCTGGCGAGACGATTCGTGACCACTCGTGAAAATAGCTTATAGACGTGGCTCAGGAGTGTGATGGGTCTGTAGTTTTTAAGGAGGGTCTTATCACCCTTCTTAAAAAAGAGAACAACCAAACTCCCGCTCCACGCCTTAGGAGTTCTCCCACTGTGAAGGACGGCGTTAAAGAGCTTCTGTAACTCCTGTATGACAGGAGCTCCTCCTGCCTTCAGAAGCTCTGAAGTAATTCCATCCTCACCGGGGGCTTTTCCATTTTTAAGCTGCTTCAGAGCTAACACGATCTCGTCTTGACTGATATCAGGCAGTTCGTCGGTATAGTGGCGTGTCAGGGTGGCTCTGGAATCATGGTCGTCTCGTCGAGGACGGGGAGCATGTGCAGTATACAGACGGCCATAGAAATCCTCTATCTCGGCGGAGATCTCCGGCTTCGACAAGACGGTCCTCCCATCATGCGTTATGAGCTTCGTCAGATGGCTCCTTCCAAGCTGCTGAGTGAATACTTTGGACCCTCGGTTTCGCTCTATCGCCTCTTCAATGAGGCGTGTGTTGGAGCTCCGAAGGTCGCGCCGTACCATCTTCGCAATTTCCTTGTTTAGGTGTGACCTGTCTGACGAAGTCGCTTGGGTGGTTTCCCGTCTTCTTGCCATCAGCCCCAGAGTCTCATCCGAGAGTTTGGACTTCCTGCTAGTGCGCTGTTTTTTGCAGAACTTGATGCCCTCGTCTCTCAGCGTTTCGACCAGATTGTGTAGGGTCTCGTCAGCGTCATCAGTGGGTTCCAAGGCAACAAATCTTTCCCCGAGAAGCTGCTGGAACTTCTCGGTGCCCGCCATGATTTGGGTTGGGTTAGGTCGGAGCGTGGACATCATCAAACGGTTTCTTTCAAGCTTTAGGTTGATATTCAGAGAGCCTCGGAGCAGTCGGTGATCAGATCCGGTATTAAACCTGTTGATCACTGAGACATCTCTGAATATGTGCTTGCTATCCGTCATGATGAAGTCGATCTCATTTTTTGTCACAGCGTCGGGGCTTTGCCATGTCCACTTCCTTTGAGGCTGTTTCTTAAAGAAGGAATTCATTAAGAATAGTCCCTCTTTCTCAAGGAAGTTGACAAGCATTTGTCCCCTGTGATTCCTAACTCCATAACCATGCGGGCCTATACGGGATTCGTACCCAGACTGGGTACCCACCTTGCCGTTAAAGTCCCCCATAACAACGTTGAAGTGAGCCTTAGTGGTGTTGTGTAAGGCTTTGGATATGTCTTCATACATATCCTCCACTTCATCATCCGAGTGTGCCGAGGTCGGTGCGTAGACCTGAATAACCTTCATGCTATACCGCTTGGATAGCCGAAGGATCAGGTACGCTACCCTGTTCGACACGCTGGAGATTTCTTGAACGTTGTTAGAGAGGGCCCTATTGACGAGGAAACCTACGCCACCCTGGGATGTTTTATCACCCTCGCGAAAGTAGAGAAGATGGCCCGAGTCAAGGGTTACGGTGTCCTCTCCCTCTCTACGGACTTCGCATAACCCGAGAACATGCCATTTAATGTTCTCTAACTCCACTTCCAACTGCGCTAGATGATGGTCAAGCCTCAGAGTGCGTCCGTTATACGCCAGTTGGTATTTTTATATATTATGGTGATTATCAAGAGGCGAAAAGAGCTTGCTCTCCATCAAAAGGACGATATCGCCAGCAACCAGGAGACACCTTTTTCGGAAATACGTTTGATATCGGAGACTTTATAGTTTTTTGTTTTGTTGTTTTATTTAAACAATAATTATATACGAATTACTTTACTGAATTAAAAGATCAATGAGCGGATATCATTTGACATTTTGCTTCTGCAAAAAATGTGCAAGGACACTCCGGTACCCTTCCGCGTAATTGAATACTGAGATTGTTGACGTTACAATTTATTAATATACTAGCGACCCGCCCCGGCTTCACACGGGTGCAATGGATGTTGGGGGCCATCTCGAAACCGGAGATGGCCCAGGGTCAGTCGGGGTGCGAGGGATATGCTCTATGGGCAACCTTACACCCCGGCGTCTGTAGACCCGAGACGGCATGCGGTTTTAGTCGGTTCAAGCCCGACATAACCACCCCCGCTGGCACGCGGGAGGGTATCCGAAGGGATTTCGGCACGAAAAAAAAAATGGTGCAATGGATGTTATTATACATATAAACCTTCCTCTTCAATCACTCTATCTATTGAAAAAAAACCGCATTAAAATCCGTTGCGTAGTTTAATAGATTTAAGCATACATAGGGACATAGAAAGCGACTTTGTTTTATACTTTGTAGTGATTTATATATTACGTACGCATCTATTTATATATAAGGTACCTTACTTTTTGGTGATATATACAATTAATTACGTGGCAATGCCGTCAGCCTTCTGGCCACCCTTCCAGTTGACGTCGATTGGGAGGAATTCTTTGACCCCTAAAATTGTAGGTTTGTTTCGTATATATATTTTGTAATGATTCTTTCTTTCTTAATACCTATTTAAATAATCTTTAATAAAGTACTATATAATAAATGCTATCTATACTTAATATAAAATTGAAAATAAGTTGTGTCTGTACAATGGAGGTATTAAAAAAACTTGGGTTATGTTAATTGAACGATTCCCTAAACAAAAATATTTTTTTGGAATTCTTGTGTATTTATGTTTGTCCGCGAAAACACAAAAACTACTTAACGGGTTTCGATAATTAGAAATGTCTTCGTCAGACTTAAAATCTGTCGTATGTTTGATTGCAATTGCTTAAGTAGAACTGGGGATATGACCAAAAAACGATACCAGGCATTCGCGCAAGCGGAGCCGCGGGCATTAGCAAGTATAATATTAAAAAGAGCAAAAGATTTGTATGTTTGTAGTCAATAAACTGAAACTACTGAACCGATTTTAAAAATTCTTAGGATGCTACATTATCCCTGAGAAACTGTAGGACGTAGCATACAGATCTTGACGATGCAGACCAGATATTAGACCGCTATCTCTGTCATCTCAGACGGTGATGCCACTGAAAAAACTTTGTATGGATCAACACCATACTAACTTGCCCGGGTTGCAACCGAGGTTTGCACCTCGGAGTCAGCATCACTACAGACGTTTTATCTCTATGGTAGGTATGTTTCCTCTGTGGTTTATCCGTTTTCTAGATACCCTTAAGCTTAGTTTGTGTCTAAATTGTGCTGGAACGGAAGGTATACTTGTTAGCCACTACAATGGTATATAAATCCAAAGTATAATGAATAAATAAATATTCTACGACATTCTACACAGCGCTTCCTAGACCTAAAGTAAGCTTAGGTTAACTAGCTTGTGTTATGGGTTCCAGAATGCGGATAAACATACTTGTATACTTTTGTTTTTGTAAATACATACATACGTATGATAATATATACGTATAATAATGATATATTTTTTTATTTCTATAAAAATGGTACAAAATTCTCCCTTTTTTTTATGGATGATAGGCTCACGTTTGACAACTATCTCACCTGATCGTAAGTGACGATGTGGTCTACGATGGATCACGTTTGCCTAGAAGGAACCTATTCACTATTCCCTATAAAGTGGTACAATAATAATAGTTGCCTTAGAATTTATACCTATAAACACCCAGACCAATGCAAATAGACATATTCATGCATACAAATATTTGCACTTAGCGGGAATTGAACCCGCGCCCCCTGTCATAGCAGTCGAAGCGCACTACCGCTACGCAAGAGAAGAGGTATGAATCAGTATTGAATGCGGAACTCAGTGTGACAGTTTTAGTTCCATGTAAGTATGTACTCAACATACGAATAGCAAATATTTGTTCAATCACTTTAAGTGTTTGATCTCTGACTAAAAGTTATCTTGTGAAATAACTTGTCATTCTTATTAGTCGCTTTATTTTCGTTTATACATCTCTAGCGATGACACCCACCAGCTGTTTGTGTCTCTTCTCTAGCCAACTTCAAGCAGTGGCCTGCAAGCCTGTACACCTGCTGATTAGCAGATGAGCCTCTGGTGCAGGTTTTCCTTTAGGGATTTCCGCACGAAAAAAAAAGGGGTTGGGTTGTAGTCACTCCCACAAAAGCCGTACAAGTAAGCCGTAAGTCAAAGCAAGTAAATTCAAAAGGGAGTGAAGAAATAAGGGGACTTCTGATTCTGTGGCGCGAAAGCCTTGGATACAATCTGGAAGAATGATGATTTTCGTTGAATTATTAATAAATATTCTTTAATATTCTTCACAGCGCTTTCATGACCCAAAGTAAGCATATTTTAACAAGCTTGAGTTAAGAGTTCCAGAATGCGGATAAACTCACTTGTATACTTTTATTTTGTGAATACATACATATTATATAAAGAAACACCAAGACAAATGCAATTAGACATATTTATGTATAAAAATATTTGCATTGAGTGGGAATCCAACTCACGCCCCGTGTCGTAGCAGTCGAATGCACTACCGCTACGACACAAGGTGCAATTATTCTTCAAAAGTTTATTTCAGAAGATATTTACGCATACAAACCTAGTACTCATAACACAAGCCAGTGAGGCTATGATTACTTTGGGTCTAGATAGTGCTGTGTAAAATGTTGTAGAATAATTATTTATTTACTAGGTCAATGTCTGGCATGAGCTGCGTTGTACCCTTTCAATAATTAAGGACAATTTTAATTAAAGGACTCGATCTTTTATTAATTTTCCGGGAACAGCAAATAGGTCCAAGTTATAAGGACGCGATCCAGATTTCTCGAGTAATTATTTATACCCAAATTAAAGTATAAATAAGAGGGGAATACCCAAGAAATGGTGACTTGACGTGCGTCGTAAGGGATGATTTGCGTGTCAATGGTTTCACTGGCAGAGATGCCGCACAAGTGGACGCCGGGTTCCGAGGTGAAGGGACACAACGCCGCATAGTAGAAGATGCGGTTGCATATTATGATGGAGTGTGTCCGCAACGAAGACGTAAGGCATGACATGTCATTTTTTACTAATAATCTGTGAAGACACGGCAATTGCAACGAAGTGTTGGTTGCTCCCCTTTCGGAGGCAGCAAAGGCGCTGTATAGGGTAGTTTTCGTTGGTATCAGAAGAAGATCGTCATGTATATGACATAATATGTCTATTGGATTATATAGTTATAATATAACCTCACGCCTTTATCCCCGAAGGGGTAGGTAGAGGTGTATTACACACCCACGATTCGCCAGTTATGTTAAGGTCTTATTGTAATAGGGGGCGAGCCTATTGCCATCTACCGGGCACATTATTAAGCGAGCGATAATTAACAATTATTAATGCATACATAACTACGAAAAGTCAGAGGTGTGTGCCCGGGGCGACTGGGGATCGAACTCGAGACCTCGTCTGTCGTCTGTCTCGTGTGCGCAGTCCGTTATACGTACGCCACTCTGCTGTCGCCGCTTTTTTTTATATATAGTTTATTATATATTAAGGAATAAAATGTTGTCGAACTTACGGAGTGGCGTAATCTCGAGGGACTAAAACTCCTAAAGCAAAGAAAAAAAAAAGGACACAATGCTGAGATGACACACTGTGAGGACACAATGATCTAACACATCATTAGTTACTTCTGAACCTGCTCTTGTTCGAGAAAGAAAAACACTATCACCCATATTATGGTTGGCACACACGGTACGAGAAATAGTTATGATCACCCTTCTTGTAGTAACTGTTTATCTAATCTGCGGCACTGTGCCGTTTATACAGCACTAGTTAATCAATTCGTATGCTTAAGAAAATCTGAAAACTATATAGTTTTTTATCAGACACAGGCATCGATTTATCGGTGCAGCTTAAACGATATAGTGCGGTCTTAACTATTTCTAGTACCGTGTGTGTCCGCCTATTGTAAAATGTTTTTATGTTTTGAACTATTTAAAAGTAACAGCAATGTGAAAGTACCTTTACCCACTATTTACAACAGCAATTATTAGAAATACAATTTCCACAGGCTAGCCGTCACTATACCTGTAAGGCTTCATATTCAATTAACTAAAATTAATTGGAAACTTCGATTCAAACGTTTTCTTCAAACTGTTGCATAATATATTTGTTTTTTTTAAATATTTTATACTCAAGTCCAGATACTGTGCTACTAAGGAGGGGTAAGGATAGGGATTTTTTTTTATATTTAGGACACGTCAATTTGACTTCACCTCGCCTGATGGTAAACTGAAGGTAAAGTTTAAGTAAATCTGAAACATCGAACCCGGGGCTCAATTCAGTAAAATTACCTACGTTTGTTTAAACGTATGATTTCAAAAGTAACGAACATAAAATTTTAAAATCTAATTGAAAACGAAATCAACTATGAGTGGTTCTAAATGTTAAAATTAAATAACATTACTAAATTGAAGGTAGGTTTTTTTTTGAGAGATCATACTGAATACAAAAATATTTTTTACAGTTTTTCTTTCTAATGGAACCGAAATCACGCGTTTTGAAAAAATGGCGTTACTGGAACAGCGCGATACACGTACGCAAAACGTAGCGTTTACGTACTATGAGTTTACTTATAATCTTTCCGATAGTTTTTAGGCTGAACGAAGTGTCAAGTACCTTTTTTTTTTCGTTCGGAAATCCCTTCGGGTATCCCCCCGCCAGCCAGCGGGGGCGGTTATGTCGGGCTTGAACCGACTAAAACCGCACGCCGTCTCGGGTCTACAGACGCCGGGGTGTAAGGTTGCCCATAGAGCATATCCCTCGCACCCCGACTGACCCTGGGCCATCTCCGGTTTCGAGCTGGCCCCCTCGGGTTTGGGAACCACGGTGTCCCCGTCTTGCCCCGGTTTGGGGGAGGGGCGCTAGTCGCCCCACCGTCCCGGCCTGCTTCTGCTGGGGTGACAGGCGGCCTCACCTGCCACCCCCAGGCCTGCGCTCATGGAGGACGGAGGTCGTTAAGCGACCTCCGGCGCCTCAGTCGCCTGCGACGCGCGGCGAGCAAGTTGCGGGCTCGGCGGGCCGGGAGAGTTCTAAATCTCTCCCGACTGTCTTCGGACTCGATTGTGGGACGAACATATATTATACTACCAACACCCTCTAACGTTTGCAGTTGTGTAGAGACGTTGCCTCTATCTCTGGCAATATTTTACCACCTCTACCATAGTGGGAGGCACCTCTTTTCTCTCTTTTCTTTACTTCACCATCAAGATTTGGAATTCTTTACCAGCGCACGTGTTTCCTTCTACCTACAGTACCGGGTCCTTTAAGCGGGGCATGAATAAGCATTCTGATGAAGCCGTCAAGCTGAGGGCCACTATGTAGTATTATCGGTGTCTATAATGGTGACAATCATTCCTGAGACTACCTTAGCTTACCATCAGGCTAAGTGAATTCATATTGACGTGACCATTATATAAAAAGAGCAATAGAGTCTTTCAGCGGCTATTATCTAAATCGACGTCTTTACTATCTCTTAAAATTCAAGCAGTAAAATGATTGGCTTTTCGGCAACCATTGCTACAAGGACCGATGACAATACAAAAATTAGAATGGGTTTAAATTTTTAAATAATTAAAAAAAAAGCTTTATTAAAGACCAAACTAAAAAGTAAAAATTAATTGTTAAGTAGTTCACAATTAGAAAATAAAATTATTAACAATGAAAGAAATATTATAGTTCTGTTTTAGATAATAATAAATTATTTTCACATTAGTTTTTTTATTATAGCGCCATCTCGCGATTTCACTCAGAACTTCAATGTAAGAATCTAAATAGGAAATGGATGTAGTACTGAGTAGAGCCGACAGAGACCTCGTTTCAATAGTGATAAGATGTTGCATAAAATTAAATATAAATACAGTCAGCTGTTATCTGCTATAGCTACTATTAGTATTTATTGTATGTTATGTGAAAATACTCTTTATATGAAGTATTGCCGTTGCGGGGGCCGTATGTGACGTGGTTTAGAAATTGTGGTGTTATGTGAAACGAGTTCGCGACCCGAGACATAACCTCAAAAAAGTAAACAAACAAAGTTTTATAGGTAAGGTATCATGTTTTCTTTCTATTATTTACTTGCATTTTGCTTTTCATTAAACATAAATAAAGATAGAGCCTTGGACTTGTACCTACCGACTTTATTAACTTTTCAATGGTTATTATTTTATTTCAAGTAAGATCCGAAAACTTTTTGAAGAGTTAAGTAGTACCTATGAGTGTTAAGTACAATAAAAATGCAATTCAATGTGTCGATTAATGCATTGTAAGATTTATTGTGTAATAAATATACTTCTAGCTGTCAAATCTCGTGGAATAATTTGCCCACAGATATGAAATTGCACTAGAAATAATGACACAGATTAAATATTGCTGCAAGTAATTTTCCTCTGTGTGAATTCTGGAACAAGTAAATACGAATATTTATGTCCACACTGTTAATTTATATTTGGTGTAGGTACAATAAAGAGTTATCTATCTATCCACGAAAGTCGCACCACATAATTGAACAGCTAATGGGATCTGTTTTAAAAATATATCTAAAGAACACACCTGTTCACGTTAGCTAAGTGCCCATTACAGGTAAGGAATATACCTTCCACTTTACACTAATGACAGACTGACCTGAAATGTTATCTCATCAAGTAACTAGCACTGCCCGAGTGACTCAAACGCTGAGTCGGCGAAAGTGATTTCTTTTTTTTCACACTTGATGCCAGGCGTCGAAACACAGGCATGTCCGTCACTATGCACTCCACAATTCAAATTCTCTTCTCAATTCACAATTTCATCCTTAACACTGCATCCGTATGCGATGAACAGATAAACGTCGTTGTTAGTTTTAGAAATTCGTTATCGTTTTCGAGATCGCAACAGGCACATCGTACGTCGACTACGACGTCCGTCGATTAGCTTCGATGTCCAGAGCTGCGACATTCAAAACCCACAAGAGGATGTCTATAATAACGCGAAACGTGAGCACACACACAATTAGAGAAACATGAACAATGAAATTTAGTTTCTGGAAGCGAACGTGACGTAGTGCGTGAAGTGAAGTCTTAGCATTGACTGGACTGCGCCTGAGCTGAACAGGATGCGGCCCATTACGCAAAAGAGCGTCCATTAATGTATTGTCGTGGGTATATCATATTGCCAGTGTCTCCTAAAATTCTCGACCACTGGGTGTGTTTTAATATACTTACATTTGAAAATGGTGCCAAAACCTTCCTGCGATGTACTTAGGTAGGTGCATGCATTTCTGTAGTAAATTTTTATTTATTCGTTAATAATTTCTCTTGAAATGTACATTGTAGGATGAGCAGGATAATTGTAGTCGTATTTCTAAAATATTTTTTCAAGTTATACATTTGTTACGTAAATCAGTAATGATCTGTAATGGCTGCATTTAGGTAGATTAATAGGCCTCAACGGATCCAGTCACGGGACCGGAACCAGGGTTATACGCTCGTTTGTTCAATTGGACAGTTAAGTGTCGGCAAAGCTCTGAAGCCGGCCGTTTCCGTTGATATTTCACACAGGAACTTCAAAAGCTGGCATCGGATGATGGGGCAACTCAAACTCGGACCTAAGAGTCAAATGAGCTACTATTATTGCCGAATAAACTGTTAATATAAACATATATATGGAAGATAAAAAAACAGTCGTATCATAGCATCTTCAGAGTTTCAAACTGACCTGACAAAGTCATTCCTTAAGTTAGGTACTCATTCCGAATCTTACTATATATGTGGTAGATATTTAGAACTAAGCATCCAGTTCGATTTCCATACTAATTTTGTAAGACATTTTTGCGAAGCCCATTTTTCGACGCCAAATCATCGAAGAGCAATTTAATTGATTATATATTTGATCGATGGGCCATTTCATCCAATAGCTACATGTACAAACTCCCTATCTCCGATAGTACATTCGTCGACGGAGCCCCTATTTCTCCGCCGCATCCTTCTAACCAAATATAGATCCGTGTCGGCACGTGCAGTGATATGACAGTTTATAAGAATATGGCCCATCGATCAAATATCACATCGGTTAAATAGCACTTCGATGATTTGGCGTTGTACAAAACAAACAATCTTGTGGTTTGTAATAGTCGACTCCACAAGATTAGTAATTCCTTTCAGGGTAACTGTATACGCTTCTACAACAAGCTTCCTAGTGAAATGAAGAATCTACCTCTTCATAAATTTAAAAGCCAAATTAAAAGTAAACTCTGTCAAAAAGGCCATATAAAATTCAAGAGTATTTAGACGTCAAACAACCTTGGATATGAACTGTTTGCTCTCTCTCTATGCTAATCAAATGAAATATTGTACTTAGGTTAAGTAAATATGTTTGTAAATAGACCAAAAAGAAACAGCCCGCTGAGTTTCTTGCCGGAGTCTTCTCAGGACAGGGTCGCGTTTCGAACCGGTGGTCCATTTGCCAAACATTAGATTAAAAAAATGTATGACGTTTTGTAAGTTTCGTATTAATGGTCTATACAGAATAAATGGTTTTTGACTTTGACTTTGTAGAAATGGCCTTTGCAAAAATGTCTTTCGAAATTAAAGTATGAAACCTATCCAGTTTATAGAGGTATTGAGAACATGAAAATCTTGAATAGAGTACCTAGTCGTTGTCCTCCTCTCGAGAGCTCGAGGAGGGCGCAATAGCCTGCCCACAGATTGTTACCGAATTCTATGAATGATGTGTACAATGAGTTCATAAGGTCAAATAATTCGTCTTTATTTCTGTTTCATTGGCTATATATATAATATTCGAAGTGTGATTGTAATTTTTTTCTTGATAACGCGTGTATAACTAAAAATAATTACATACTTACATCAATGTTTATTTTTAAAACTATCGTATTTACAGTAATTAAGTCGCTTAATTGTTAAGTTCGCACGATTCGTTTGTGTGTTTGAAATTATAATTATTTCTTTTGTTGTTGGCAATATCACGCATAACGGGAGAGTACTCGTTTCTCTTAGTCCGAAATAAAATTATATTACATATATTATTATAACTTGCATTTATGATATATAGAGACAAAATACAAAAGATCTAAACTTCATAGAGAGCACCTACTGTACATCCTACTCTACTTCCAGGAGTCGGCCTAACGATCAAGAGGTCCCCAGTTCAATTCCTGGCCATTACACTACCGACATGAACCCACTCCTAACACAAACAATTTATGTATGATAAAAAATTTGTATATGAGAATACTAATAATTCTTTAAAAAGAAAGAGAAAAAAAGAAAAAAAATTGTGAGGTTGATGTTTGTTACCACTTCACACAAAAACGGCTAAACGAATCCGGATGCAATTTCACATAGAGATAAATTATAGCCTGGAATAGCATCTAGACTACTCGTCATTTTCATCCCGGGGATAGGTTCCTTTGTGTCGCAGGATCAGTATTTTATGTGGGTGGAGTCACGGGGATATAATAGCTAGTACTTCATACGTTAGAAATTGACTCGCGTTCATTGAAAGTCCCTATGGATGCTCGGATGGTTTGTACCGGTTTTGTAATCTTGTCCAACTTGTCCGACTCTACCATTCAGTGGGCTATTCAGAAGTACCACAGGTACCTACTGATTACATATTATAAAGTGAATAAGATATGATCTCGTTGTGTCGGTACCAAAGAGTCGGACTAGACTCGAGTGGATAGAAAGTGCAAAATTAGTGTAAGTAGGCTTTCCACTCGGGGTTAAACGATAAACAATTTATAGCGGGGAATCCCCGGCTACAAATTGCAAACTTTGGACGCAAATAAAAGTCGCCATGAGGATGATGAGAACGTGCTATTTTTTTGTTCGTGTACTCGGATACCACCCCCACCCCCCCCGCCGGCCAGCGGGGGCGGTTATTTCGGGCTTGAACCGACTAAAACCGCACGCCGTCTCGGGTCTAAAGACGCCGGGGTGTAAAGTTGCCCATAGAGCATATCTCTCGCGCCCAGACTGACCCTGGGCCATCTCCGGTTTCGAGATGCCCCCCCTCGGGTTTGGGAACCACGGTGTCCCCGTCTTGCCCCGGTTTGGGGGAGGGGCGCTAGTCGCCCCGCCGTCCCGGCCTACTTCTGCTGGGTTTATTGCTGTAACTAGAATTTTATTGACTCTACTCTGTATCATAATTATGCCGCAGATATTCAGTTATTGCTTGGATATACCTTTAAAGAATTAAAAAAGAAACCAAGAGTTAGTTGGGAACTATAAAGCTAAGAAGCTTCCAAATTCGGCCGGGTAGGTACCTACCACCGTGCACGATTGCGAAAAACCCTCCACAGTAATCCAATTTCGGTTTGATTGAGTTCAGGGGTCAGCAAGCGCAAAACCGGGCAGGGGGATTGTGGTCGCAGCACTAGTGGGACCGGTGGGTGTCACGCGGTGCTGCGACGACAATCCTCTTCTGATGAGGCCGTCAAGCTGAGTGCCACCATTGTTAACACGGTACGTGTATGTAATGGTGACCCTCTTTCCTGAGACTTTACCTTCAGCTTACCATCAGGCGAAGTGAAGTCAAATTGACGTGTCTTAAAAAAAAATTTCAGTTGTGTGTCCAGGAAATAACACATAATGACTGATATAAGTAGGTAGTTACGTTAATGCCCAGCCCTATTAAAGAAATGTCGGTAAGGATGTCATCTAAATAAGTGTAAGAATAAAGTGAATGACCTCATCGTACCTGGCCTTGAATCGCATTAGTACCAGGATGGACAAAATTCCAAGCTGCAATCTTACTTACCAACCTGTCAAAATTAAAATTCATATCATACTTTATCACTAACAAGCTATGCCCACGACTTCGTCCGCGTGGACTTAGATCTGGGTTTCAATTTTATGCGGAATCTTAATAAAACTAGACTTTGCTACGCCTAATAGCTATCTACTATTATAGAGATTGTTGTAAGTGGCGATAGCTCAGTGGCGGATGTAACGGACTGCTGAGACGAGGTCTCGAGTTCGATCCCCAGTCGCCCCGGGCACACACCTCTGACTTTTCGTAGTTATGTGTGCATTAATAAATGGTAATTATCGCTCGCTTAATAATGTACCCGGTAGATGGCAATAGGCTCGCCCCCTACTACATTGGGACCTTAACATAACTGGCGAATCGTGAGTGTGTAAGTGTAATACACCTCTGCCTACCCCTTCGGAGATACAGGCGTGAAGTTATGTATCTACTATTGAAAAATCGGCCCGGCTGTTCCAGAGATTACCTAATTCACACAGTCAAAAGACATACAGATAGGCAAAAGTTGACAAAAAAATGTTTTTGTTGTAAATGCCATGTATACATTCATATGATGTATGTATGTTATTTTAATATTACAAACAGACACTTCAATTTTATTTATTTTTATAATATTGACCTCACAATGATTTCTATTGACAGTGTTTTAAAACGCGTTTAAATGTTTAGAAATGTAGTAAGTAAGTACCTACATAAATGCAAAGGTTTCCAGTTACGGATGCAGGTGTGAAACCAGTAACAGTTGTGCGTACCTACTAACATCGAGCGGGCGCGGCAATCACACCACTGATTTCCACCAATCATGACTCGGTACGGTATACACGAAAACGAACCAAACTTTTCCTTTTGTAATCTTAACGAGCAGTAGGATTTCTTTAGTAAATTCCTTTGCACGTTAGCTATCATAATGTTACTTGAAGAAAAAAATACATTTAGCGGAAGCGGGATAGTGTATTTTTTATTTTATTGTCGAGCTGTAGGATTTTTAGTAAACTCCTTTGCTCGTTTTTAGCTGTCATTTTGTTACTTATAAAACACGCAAGAAAAAAAAGGGTAGGCACTGTCAGTACTTACTTCGCCTAAATTACCTAGTTTAGGAGCGAATGTTCATGTTCATTCATAATCCTTAGTAATATTTAGAATAATAGTATGTAATCTATGGTAATATTAAAAAAGTAAGTACGAATGTGAGTTTATATGTTACTTACTTACGCTAAAACGGCTGCATTGATATGGGTTAATTCTGCAGACAGTGTAGAACAATAAGACATTTTTTTACCCAGAGAATATGTTCCTGGGGTCGCAGGAATGGGATCAGTACCTACCTATTCCACGAGGGCGGATCCGCGGTTAATTTTATTTATTTATTAAACTTTATGCACAAGTACATAGGCGGACTTAATGGCACAGGCATTCTCTACCAGTCAACCAAAGGTGGTGCAGAGAAAGACTCAGTAGGTGCATTATCAAGAGCAACATTTACAACATATACATAACAATAATTTTGTAACGTAATAAATACATACCTACTCTAAGGTAGGTCCAAGGCCCATCATGGAGGATTGGCTGGAGAGGCGACACGGAAACCTCTCGTATACCGACTGACGCAGATGATCTCCGGGAAGGGGTGCTTCGGGGACCACCTGCATCGGATCAGGAAGGAGCCAACGCCTGAGTGTCATCACTGCGACGCGAGCGAGGACTCAGGGCTGCACACGCTGGCGGACTGCCCGGCGTGGGAGGCGCCGAGGCGTGACCTCGTGGCAGCCATCGGGGTGGGAATCCTTTCGCTCGGCAGCATGATTGCGGCAATGGTGCGGAGCGCGAGCGCGTGGGCCGCCGCCGCCTCCTTCTGCGAGCATGTAATGCTCGCGAAGGAGGTGGCGGAGCGCGCCCGGGAGAGACTAATTAGAACTCTCCCGGTCCGCCGAGCCCGCAACTTGCTCGCCGCGCGTCGCAGGCGACTCAGGCGCCGGAGGTCGCTTAACGACCTCCGTCCTCCATGAGCGCAGGCCTGGGGGTGGCGGGTGAGGCCACCTGTCACCCCAGCAGAAGCAGGCCGGGACGGTGGGGCGACTAGCGCCCCTCCCCCCAAACCGGGGCAAGACGGGGACACCGCGGTTCCCAAACCCGAGGGGGCCATCTCGAAACCGGGGATGGCCCAGGGTCAGTCGGGGTGCGAGGGATATGCTCTATGGGCAACCTTACACCCTGGCGTCTGTAGACCCGAGACGGCGTGCGGTTTTAGTCGGTTCAAGCCCGACATAACCGCCCCTGCTGGCACGGTATCCGAAGGGATTTCCGCACGATAAAAAAAAAAAAAGGTACTTTGATATAAATTACTATACTTACACAAATATTATAGCTACACAATAAATATTATCAATCATACATACCGTACACGTATTAATATAATATATATATATATATATATACATATATGTATATATAATAAATATGGTATCGTTAATTTGACATTACTATACTTACTGATGTTTCTGCCAGTTTTTCATACATTAATTGGCGTAATTTCGCCTTGAACAGCTGACGGCTGGTAGCTTTCTGATTTCAAGAGGTAGCAAGTATTTATTCTGTGCTCATACGAAAGAAGCACAGATTGTACAGGAAAAGAAGAATGAACAAAACCAGTATTATGAGACAAAGCAAGAGGAGATTATTTTTCGACCGAAGGTCTCTATCGTGAGTTGTGTGAAGGTACTGAAAGAAAGGAGATAAGTAGATAGGAGGACTAAGAGATGTGAGAATTGAAAAGAGAGTGGTAAGTGCCCGTTGATTTCGACGTTGGCGAATCGGTAACCAGTTTAGTTGGGACCGATAAGCAGACACATGGTCATATTTGCGGAGGTTAAAAACGAACCGAATGCAGTTATTTAATAGTCTGTCAAATTTATTGAGATATCTGCATTAAGGTGGAAGTAACACTATTAGTCAAAAATATTGTCAACACTTCTAACGGTTTAAACAATTTGTTTAAGATTATTGTCACTGATTGAATATCAAATATTCCATTTCTGTTATATTAATAATATTATTATTTATGAGTTGGATTTCTGCGTCATTGAAAAAAAAACTTATCGTACAAGTGTTTATTGTTTATGTAAGATAAGAAAATTTTCCCAGTCTCTTCTATAACATAACATAACATAAACTCACGCCTATATCCCCGAAGGGGTAGGCAGAGGTGCTAGCACCCACATTTCGCCAGTTTATGTTTAGGTCCCAATGTAATAGGTGGCGAGCCTATTGCCATTAACCGCTTATAAACCTGCGACCACTACCACTAGGCTACCGCGGTTTTAGTCTCTTCTATTCTAATAAAAAATTGTAAATTAGGTATGTCTGTTGATTGGAGACATTTAAAAAATACTTGGGTTATGTTAAATGAACGATTCTGAACACAAAAATATATTTTTTTGGAATTCTTATCTGTTTGTCTGTTAATTCGCGATGGACGCAAAAACTACTGAATGGATTTTGATGCGGTTTTTTTTTCTATAAGTTTTAGACTTTAAATCTGCCGTACCTTTTTTTTTTTTTCGTGCGGAAATCCCTTCGGATTCCCCCCCGCCGGCCAGCGGGGGCGGTTATGTCGGGCTTGAACCGACTAAAACCGCACGCCGTCTCGGGTCTTCAGACGCCGGGGTGTAAGGTTGCCCATAGAGCATATCCCTCGCACCCCGACTGACCCTGGGACCTAACGAGAATACCTATTAGTAATTTGTACCTTTTTTTTTTTTTTTTTCGTGTGGAAATCCCTTCGGATACCGCCCCCGCTGGAGAGCGGGGGGTCTCCAGCGGGGGCGGTTATGTCGGGCTTGCACCGACTAAAACCGCACGCCGTCTCGGGTCTTAAGACGCCGGGGTGTAAGGTTACCTATAGAGCATATCCCTCGCACCCCGACCGACCCTGGGCCATCTCCGGCTTCGAGATGGCCCCCATACTTGCTCTCCACTGTGCCATCTGCTTGTCAGAGGGAATTCTGCTCCCGTTCACGCAACCCATGGGAACCTATTCCCGGGATAAAAGTAGCCTATGTGTTATTCCGGACTATAATCTATACCTGTGCCAAATTTCAGCCAGATCCGTTCAGCCGTTTTTGGCGTGAAAGAGCAACAAAGATAGATACATACATACATACATACATACATACTCACAAATACATACATACTCACAAACTGCCGCGTTTATAATATTAGTAGGCTAGATTTCATTACCGTGGACTAGCCGTGTCTTGGCGTAGGCTGGCTGAAGTCAGACTGTAATCTCCTTTGTTTTAATCTTCTTTATATATAAAAATGAATTGCTGTTCGTTAGTCTCGCTAAAACTCGGGAACGTCTGGACCGATTTGGCTAATTGTGATCTTGAATTATTTGTGAAGGTCCAGAGAAGGTTTAAAAGGTGAATAAATATGGAAGTTGTTATCGATTGAGACAGTACGAAGTCTGCCGGGTCAGCTAGTTTGAAATATTTTTATTTTACCTGAAAAATGTAGCTGGAATAGACTACATTCCTAAGGCAGGATCTATTTCCAGCAGTGGGCTACGAACTGGAATATCATTAATTCATTAATTTATTAATAGGCATATCATTAATTCATTCAAGTCATAATCTAATATATAAAATTTTCGTGTCGCGGTGTTTGTAGTTAAACTCCTCCGACACGGCTTGACCGATTTTCATGAAATTTTGTGTGCATATTGGGTAGGTCTGAGAATCGGACAACATCTATTTTTCATCCTCCTAAATGTTAAGGGTAGTCCACACCTTACATTTTTTATTTTATTTTTAGATAAGTACCTATTTATTTTTAATTTTTTTTTTAAGATGCATCATTAGAAAATACATACAACCCTCTACGATCAACCCCTATTTTTGGAATATTCCGCCCTGTGCCACTGGATTTGCCACTGGGGTCACAAAACGGAAAAAAATCTTCCGGTTTGTGCCACTGTTCTAAAAATAGAGCATAATCTAATTACGTATGATGCATTGGCCACTTATGTTATGTTGAATGAATAAATATTTGAAGCATAAATATTTGAAGAAATAAAAATAAATTTGAAGCGTCTGTAGCTTAGTGGTTAAGGAGTCGAGCCTACGATCGAGAGGTCCCGGGTTCGAATCCTGGTCATTAGGTACACTAGCGACGTGGGGTGTGTGTTGGGTAACCTCCTCGAGTGTCGCTCCGATTCCGATCCCGCTGCAGTCTGGGGGGAACGGAATCGGAGCGGCCGGTACACCCTGGGCGGCGGTCAATGGCTTCCCCTTCACCCCTTCATAGGATTGGCATTGATCGTCGGCCAATACCCAACGTGGCGGGAACACATCGCTCTCCGTATTCCTCTGCTTTCAGAGGAGACAGGATGAGCGATGCTGTTAGTGGTGAGATGGCCCAGGGTCAGCCGGGGTGCGAGGGATATGCTCTATGGGTAACCTTACACCCCGGCGTCTGAAGACCCGAGACGGCGTGCGGTTTTAGTCGGTGCAAGCCCGACATAACCGCCCCCGCTGGTCGGCGGGGGGTATCCGAAGGGATTTCCGCACGATAAAAAAAAAAAAAAAAAAAAAAAAGGTACACTAGCGACGTGAACCCACTCCTAACACAAGCAATTTAGCTTAGCTGGAGGGGTTAAGGGGAATATTAGTAATTTCGGTTACTAATATTATTAAAAAAAAAATTGTTATAAAAAAATATTATAAATAAATATTGTTTTTCAACGTAAGTATCGTTAGAATCATTCATTATCCATACATAATACATGTTTTTAACAATAAAGGGTTCGTAGTTAAATGCATAGGAATTTTCATAAGTCGGCACTGCGGTTTTACCTGTATTGAATGTTACACAAGTTGCAAATTCAAATTGTATAACAGGAGTATGTTTCTACAAACAGTGGCACAAACCGGAAGATTTTTTCCGTTTTGTGACCCCAGTGGCAAATCCAGTGGCACAGGGCGGAATAAAGGCCTATTCTTCTATCGCGATTTTTATTTTCATTTTCTTTTGGTTTTATTTGTGTATCGATCGTAGCAGTGTTTTTTTTTTATATTTAGGACACGTCAATTTGACTGCACCTCGCCTGATGGTAAGCTGAAGGTCAAAAAGTCTCAGGAAAGAGGGTCACCATTACATACACGTACCATGTTAACAATGGTGGCACTCAGCTTGACGGCCTCATCAGAAGAGGATTGTCGTCGCAGCACCGCGTGACACCCGCCGGTGACTGTTATAAATATTATTTTAATTTTTCTGTGCATCTCTCATGTTAATTTTTTAATTTCCAGTGCAATAATTAATAATTTACATGGCAAAGCAAGGTTTGCCGGGTGAGCTAGTTGTTTATATATTTAATAGCTGTTGTTCGCGGCTCCGCTCGCGTGGATGTTGATCATCGCAAACCATAGTCTATGTCCTTTCTCAAGGTTTAGTCTATCTCTATACCAAATTTCATCAAAATCGGTTCAGTGGTTTAGCCGTGAAAGTGTAACCGACAGACATACAATATAGTTATTTTCGCATCTATAATATTATTATGGATGAGTATGCTTAGAAAATTAACAACAATTATAAAATGGTGTAAACAGCAAAATAAATTAATAAAAAAGAAATGGCCTCGAAATTTCCCTTAGTGGAATTTCCAAGTAAACGTAACATCAAAGTAATTAAAACAACAATATAATGTACGCAATCAAACTCTTATTTTATAAGGCAAATTAATGGAACGGCACTGGAAGCCATATTGGTTGCGATAGGGCTACCGCACTATTACTTGCGGTGGTCAGGCCGAGTGTCGAGTTACGTGCAACTCTAGCTAATCATCATCATCATCATCATCAACCTATGCTAGTCCACTGCTGGACATAGATCTCCCCTAATGAGCGCCATAGCGCCCTGTCTTCAGCTTGCCGCATCCAGCATCTGCCCGCAGTCTTTCGCAGATCGTCATCCCACCTGGCCGGAGGGCGTCCTACACTACGTTTGCCGAGTCGCGGTCTCCACTCAAGAACACGTTTACCCCAGCGGTTGTCGGTTCTTCTTCTCTAGCTAATAATTAATTAAAATTAATAAAGAAAATTATTGGAAAAGCGCTATTATGTTTATTATGTTAAGCGAGCATGTTGCGGGCTCTGCGGGCCGGGAGACCCCCGAGCATTAGCCAAGAGTAAAAGTTTGATCATGTAGCCATTTCTAAAAATAGAATTAACCTTTATAAATGGGCTTTAAATCCATTATTGTACATATAGCGAGCATGCACACTTTTAACGCCACTTGGAAATTGGTAAGAGGACGATGAAAGACCACTGTTAGAAATATCTACTGAGGCAAGCCTCGGTAGCTTAGTGGTTAAGGAGTCGACCCTACGATCGAGAGGTCCCGGGTTCAAATCCTGGCCATTACACTACCGACGTGAACCCACTCCTAACACAAGCAATTTAGCTCAGCTGGAGGGGTTATGGGGAATATTAGTAATTTCGGTTACTAATATTCTTTATAAAAAAAAATGTCACAAAACGATAAATATTACAAGTTTTTCAAACAACAGTGTTATCAAACTAACTAGACAGTGGCACTATCACTGTGACTTTTTCTTGGAACGTAATCTACGACGTTACGCTTCGGATGTTCACGTCAATCGCGTCACATCTCGCATCTGCTGAGGCTAAATCATTATCGAACGTCAGTCATTGTACTCGAATGTGCGTCAGCGCATACGAGTACAATCACCTATCTTATAGAATTTTGTACTTTGAGTCTTATAATAATAATGGAGTACAGATTTTAATTGGAAAATGTCAACATTCAGGACGGGAGTTAAATCCATGACCAGTTTCTACTATAGGGGTAATGCTCTGAGCAACTGAGCTACTTGGACTTATTCTGGAGAACCTATATACTTTTTCAAGCTCTAGTCTATCTTTGTACCAAATTTTATCAAAATTGGTTCAGTGGTCTCGGTGTGAATGCGTAACAGACAGACAGACCGTCAGAGTTACTTTCGCATTTATAATAAATAAGGTCTTTACCTATGAAATTGCCGTTATTTTCTTACAAATTATTGCGTTATTCCTGTAATTTAATAGCTATTTCCATTATTTATATTTTGTTTGAGAGTTGATTTCAAAATTTTACAACTCTGTATTAAATTTTGTTTTTATTGGCCGCTTGATAAATTAATTCGATCTTCAAAAACAGTACTTCCTAAATGCTATCCATTTTGATGATAAATTTCGTATTACTTAAAACAGCTGTCACTTTTCAAAAATGTAATGAAAGTTGCTGTTTGTTAGCTTAATGTGGTCTCATTCGTACACAAAAAGATCATAAAATTTGGATTTGTCATTCCTAAAAAAAATGCTAAAATGTTAGTACTGAAAATTGGGTTTCCTCCAATTTCTTCAAGAAAAACGGCAATTTCATGGATGTTAGCATATTAATTGCTCTCAGACTTCGTTTATATAATGCCTAGTAACATACATATATTGGAACAACAGAGAATAATAATTCTAAATGTAGTTTATGAGACTAGTACGCCCTTTTTTTTTTTTTTTCGTGCGGAAATCCCTTCGGATACCCCCCCGCGTGCCAGCGGGGGCGGTTATGTCGGGCTTGAACCGACTAAAACCGCACGCCGTCTCGGGTCTACAGACGCCGGGGTGTAAGGTTGCCCATAGAGCATATCCCTCGCTCCCCGAAGACTAGTACGCCCTGAAAACTAACTTTACGCATTCCAAGTTACGGTCCTATAAGGAAGACATTCATAAACAAAACTAATAGGTCAACGGGAACTACGAGGGTCAAACTGAAAGTTCTTAGAAAATCAAAAACTGATTACATTAGCCAGTTATTAGTTTTATTATATCTTTTCAAAATATTGTCCATTCACGTCAATACACCGCTGCATGCGATGGAACCACTGGGAAAAGCACTTTGCCCACTCGTCCTTAGGGGTCTCTTCAATGGCATCGCGATACGCAGCCACCGCTTCTTCAGCATTCATAAACCGCTTTCCTTTAAGTTTTTTTTTAATTTTTGGAAATAAATAAAAATCACAAGGCGCGAGGTCGGGGCTATACGGCGGGTGACCCAGTAATTCAACGTTTGATGTCGCCAAATAGTCGATCGTTCGCTTGGCGGTGTGCGACGAGGCGTTGTCGTGGTGAAGGAGGATCCTACTGTGAGGTCGTTTCTCTCGAACTTTTTCCAAGACAAGTGGCAAACAATTGGTAGTGTACCATTCTGCAGAAACTGTTTTTTGATCCTCTAACACAATTGTTACGAAATGACCTATCCTTCCAAAGAACGAGGCCACCATTTTTTTTCCCGCACTTCGATCTCTCTTCACTTTAGTTGGCAACTCCTCGAAAGGAAACACCCACTGAGCAGATTGTCTTTTGGTTTCAGGATCATAACAGAAAATCCAGCTTTCGTCACCTGTTAGTATGTCGAACACAGCATTAGAGTCACCTCCGTTAAATCTTTCAATCATTTTACGGCACCAATCCACACGATGGAGTTTTTGAGCCTCAGTCAAATTATGAGGTATCCACCGGGCGCAAAGCTTCCTGACCGCTAAATGTTCGTGGAGGATTTTGTGCACTTGACTCATACCGATGCCTAAGCTTGTCCGAATCTGCTGATAGGTCACTCTTTTGTCAGTCTCTATCATACGCCGCACAACACAGATGTTATTTTCAGTCGTCGCCGTAGAAGGCCGTCCCTCACGTAAATCATCAGTGAGATTAGTGCGACCACGTTTAAACTCATTAAACCAGTTGTAAACAGTCGCACGAGATGGGGCTTCATCGTGAAAGGCCAATCGTAGTCTATCATAACTTTCTTGTTGACTTAAATGACATCGAAAGTCATAAAAAATCATTGCACGAAAATTTTCTCGTGTTAAATTCATGATAACGTGACACAGACAATTTTCAATTTGCCGCCAAATCGTAAAACAAATGATAAATGAATGAAATATATACTCAGTAATATTGGCAAAGAGTTCTATTTTCAAATTTTAGAATTATTTTTTTATTATATTGTTTATAAGTGGCCAGTTCTAAGAACTTTCAGTTTGACCCTCGTACCATATAATTTTTCGACCCAAAACCTATAGGGTACTGTAGACCCGAGACGGCGTGCGGTTTTAGTCGGTTCAAGCCCGACATAACCGCCCCCGCTGACCGAGGGGATTTCACACGAAAAAAAAGGGTACTTCTGGTTGACCTAGAATTGACAATTTAGGTGAAAAACAAGATTCTACGGCACAAGTAAAGGGAAAATTCCGAAGAATAAAAAAGTTGAAAATTAAGGTAAATTTTGGTAGGTACTGACAAGTTTTTACGAAAATATAAATTTGCTCATATCTTTTTATCAAGTTGACCCTGGAAGGATCTTGATATTTTAAACCTAATATTTCAACTTGTTAGGTCCACCCGTTCCTGAGAAAATCGGTGGTGACACACGGACAGACAGACAGACAGACCAGAGAATCTTATAAGGGTTCTTTTTAAGGTATGGAACCCTAAAAAGTAACAAAACATGAATTTCATTAATCTTGTCTTCTGAACATTACACAAAAATGTTCTTATACAAAGTTTATAAATGTAAATTAAGTACCTAGGTACTTATTTCTTATTGTTAATTTAACTAATATAAATTTTAACATAATCATTCATTGATTTATTTCAATGTTCAGATCGTGCAGCAACTTGACGTTCGGCAACTATTGCGGGCGACTGTACTATTAGTTTTCTTTAACTAAAATAATCCTGTCCTTCATAATAAAATATTTGGTATATTTTTCAAAAATGTTTTTGTAGATTTTAACTCAGTGCGTGAAAATGTATTAAATAGACGAGAGGTAATCACCATTCTCTTAATAACGAAGTACCAATCCATTAGATCTGCTGATGTTCACTCAAGTAGGTTACAGTGATAATACAAATCTCGTCCGATAATATTATATTATGCGTAATGCGTTTGCCCTATCCCCTTCACACTTGTAAGGTAAGCGTAAACAAGTTACATTTTAAATCGCAACATTATCAGAGAAATAAATGTATGACGTAAACACGTCATAAAAGTGGTTCATAATTTCAGCTTAGGCTATTAACCTTCGATAGCTCAGTTGGTAGAGCGGTGGACTGTAGTTGGTAAATAAGTTGTAATCCATAGGTCGCTGGTTCAAATCCGGCTCGAAGGAATTCTTTTTGTTTTTTGTTAGCTACCACAATAACTTTATTTTAATGATAATAACAACATAACATAAACTTCACGCCTGTATCCCCGTAATTAATTTTAGATAAGTTTGTTTATTGGTAGATTTTATAATAAATATTACTAATAGAAATAAAAAAATAATACGTTTATTTTTGGGATAAAATGATATTGTTGTTGATTTGTCAGTGTTATTTTTAAAAAAAACAGGTTTTATCAGATAAATAGGTTATGTATCAAGCGTATTCATTTATTTATTTTCGGTTAGTCCTGATACCTAATTCTTACAAAATAAATTGGTTTAAAATAAAAAACTAAATAATTGTTCAGGTTAATATTAATGAAATAAAAATCAAACTAGAACTCAAAATAAAACGAAATTGAACGTTATCAAAAACAAAAAGCAAAACCATGTTTCCGCCCGGGATCGAACCGGGGACCTTGTGCGTGTGAAGCACACGTGATAACCGCTACACTACGGAAACGATGAGAATAGTCTCGAAATTGTTGTTCGTATACAAGAGTGGCAAAAATGTCTTTTATTTTATTTTCAAAACAAAATGTTCATTATCAAAATGGTGAATGGTGTCAAATGGTGGTGTATTTAATTATTAAAAAGTAAATAAGACAGATTTTTCAGATTCTTGGTTTACTACTATATGAGTAGTAAACCAAGATGAACACTCATTTTATTTTATACCAATTTTTTTTAATAAAATGAAGTTTGATAAAAAAAAATTGCCGTAAAAGTAAATAACTTACCTTTGTAGATGCTCGGTGGACCACAAGTTCACAACAAAAAAAATACGATTTGAAAACCGAACGCCAGTCACGAGCGCCCTCTGTGTCGGCGCTTAGGAAGCACTTGACGCGAAAAGAGCAATGTTCTCTTTATAAACCATCGCAAATTGCACATTTCTATTGACCACCCGCTTGAATATGGTTCATTACTATTGTACCATGGGTGTGTTTATGTCTAATATGCAATTATGTTCGCACCCTTTCCTCATTTTTTCATAGTACCAATGCATCGTGTCGCTTTGCAAGCGACGACGTCGGGGCTTAAGCGGTATACATTGCGTGTTAGATAACAAGTTGTAAAATTTAGAAAGTGTTAAAACAAGCAAGGTATGTAAATGTAATACGTTTATGCGGTTTTCTTTGGTGAGACCGCCCGCGTCTTGTATGATTATTTTTGTCTCTGAAAGAAAATATGAGTGAATTACTTTTCATCTAGTTTTATTCACAATCTGGTGTGTTTATTAATAAAATGAATATCTTAGGGATTGAATAGAATGATCATCTAATACTATTATATAATTGTAAATTAGTTGTCTCCGTACATTGGAGATATTTAAAAAAATATTTAGGTAATGTTAAATGACCGATTCTGAAGAAAAAAAATAAAAAGTCACTCCCGTAAAAGTCAAAAAGCCACATTAGGAGGAGAAAGGGCAGAAGACCGGACTCCGGGACCCTTCGGATACCCCCCACCGGCCAGCGAGGCCGGTTATGTCGGGCCTGAACCGACTAAAACCGCACGCCGTCTCGGGTCTACAGACGCCGGGGTGTAAGGTTACCCATAGAGCATATCCATCGCACTCCAACTGACCCTGGGCCATTCGCAGTGTCCCCTCTGATAACAGCAGAGGGGTACCTGGAGCGACCACCCCCGCGGGCCTTGCAGGCCCGCCATACCTCGACCCCCTCGTGCAATGGGGTCAGCTGGCCCTGAAAAGGGCCGGTTGGTCAGACTCTTGGCCGTTGACGTTGACGCCAGCTACTCCAGAGGAGCAATCAATGATGCGTCATCGCCCACGTTGCCCAGGGTGCACCAAACTTGGAGGTGATCCAACCAGTCGCACCCTACTAGTAATTTCAGTGAATAGAACTTACTCTTAAAAAAAATAGAGGCGGATTTTGGGCACCAAATTGATGTTCTCAAAAAGTCTACTTTTTGAAGTACAAACCTAGACTGCTTTTTGAAAACGCAACAAACAAGTATTTATAATTCACTATCTGTTGCCCGCGGCTCCGCTCGTGTAGATGTCGGTTATCGCGACCAACTAAATATCATCCCCTATTTCATCCCCACACAGGTCGAAATTTCAAATAAACCTTATTTTATATTTTTAATTTCGTAATACCTTGAAATAAAACTATTTTTAACGGATTCTATCGCGATTTATTTGATGTTATTTTATATTTTACATTGGTCCCGACGTTTCGGTTGCTTTTCAGCAGCCATGGTCACTACTCCCCTTCCATGTCTCCCCGCATTTACGGACTGAATTTAGACAGTTCAATACTTCGACATGTAGCGAACTTCAAAAACACAGATCGACAAGTCATTGCTTCGACAGATTTTTAAAATTATATTCCAAAAATAAGTAAAGTGGGTTAGGTTAGGTTAGAACTGTGACCCCAACAGAGCGCGAGCCGAGCGAGCGCAGCGAGCGTGCCGCGTTAGCGGCCGGCGAAGCGCCGGAATTGATGTTTCAATTGATAAGGTACATATTTAATTAGGTAGGCACATTTTTTATTACATTTCAGAGCATTATTATTTTGGGAGAATGTTAAAAAAATCTGTCAAACTAGTGGTCATTCGAAGATGTGTCTTTTCAAGTATTGTCTGTCGAATAATCGTCTGTCGAAGTAGTGGTAATTCGAAGGTATGTATTGATTAATAGTTGTCTGTCGAAGCAATGACTTGTCGATATATGTGTTTTCGAATTTCGCTACATGTCGAAATATTTAACTGTCTAAATTCAGTCCGTAACTCAATAAATCGCGATAGAATCCGTTAAAAATAGTTTTATTTCAATGTGTGACATTCGCGTAAACTTCCAACAAGATTCGTAATAACTTTTGGATGGAATTACTGATTTCAATAATTCAAAAAGTAATCAACGGGTATTGAAACAGTCTTTAATACGAAATCATTTATTTGGATAAGAATGAATACAAAGGTATGAATAACAAAGTCTTATTTTGAGCATTTCTATCAACATTAAAAATGTAAAAAAGTAGTTATACCGACATAACTGCAATAGTTGGACATATTATGGTCTCGCGAAGTTTTTTGTTCTATAATATTACAGAACATTTATTTGTTCTATCATCAATACTTTGAGCAGCGCATGCGATAAAAGACATTTTATGACTAATTTTTTTACGCCTAGGGTTGGTTTTAGTACGGGTTTCTAAGGATCTCTATTTTTTTTTCTAGTAATACATAGCGTATGTTACTCAGTGATAATGTAGCTTTCTAACGGTAAAAGAATTTTTGAAATCGGTTCAGTAGTTTTTAAGTTAAGTTACAACAAAAATACAAATCATTCCTCTTTATAATACACTTCTCATCTGAAAAATCGAAACACTTTGTTTTTATGTAATCGAAATCGAATCGAAACTCTTTAGTGTAGATGTAGAAGTGTAGACAGTATTTGTCAGCTTCATGCAATTTCGTAATAATCTCACGGTGAGATTGCGCAGTGTGAGTTCAGCCTTAGACGCTAGTTTTCCAATAAACCCTTACTTAAGGAATCTCGAGATGTTTATCTCATTTACCCCGAGTGCTGTCATTATTGACGGCATTCTGCCAGTTACCTCCAGTTAAGCTATTTATAGCGAAGTAGCTACTGCCTGCTCGCGGCTCCGCCCACGCGGCAACCCTGTCGCGGCAAATTGCTATTTTTCGAAATAAAAGCTCAAATACTCGAAACATACTCAACATTTCATTAAAAAAGGAAACTATGCTTGTGGGTGGCATATTATACTTTCGAAACTTTATTTGTAACCCACTAAAACCGCACGCCGTCTCGGACCTTCAGACGTCGGGGTGCAAGGTGGCCCTATAAGGCATTTCCCTCGCCCCCCGCCTGACCCAGGCCATCTTCGGTTTCGAGGTAGCCTGGGAAATGGGGGGGGGGGGGATTTGTGCGACGTACGTGGACATTTAGATAGTTAAATTAATTGATGAACATTTGATGAGCAAAATTGTGCTTCGCCCGCGTGGATTTCTTATCCCTCTCCCGCTACCCATGGGACCCTATTCCACCACCTCAACCTATACTAAAACCTTCCTCGAGAACCACTATAGGTATCTATTAGCGAAAACAGCAGTTTTTGAGTTCATCACGAACAAACAGACAGACTTGGCACAGGACTTTATTTTAGTGATAGTGATTCTGTGGAGTTTATAAAATTGATTGATGCCTAGCCAGTTTTAGTCTTTATAGCCATTCTTTTTTTCGTGCGGGAATCCGCTCGGATACGCCCCCGCCGATCAACGGGGGCGGTTATGTCGGGCTTGAACCGACTAAAACCACACGCCGTCTCGGGTCTTCAGACGCCGTAGTGTAAGGTTGCCCATGGTTTCCCAAAGACTATTTTTTTTTTTTTTTGTTCTATGGCGATTAAAGACTAACAGGCAACGCACTTCACTAGACTTGACGTCAAATATGTCATCAATACGGAATACCGTATTGACGACATATTTGACATCAAGGCATACTATCGTTCATCAATTAATCTATGAGGGTGCCGATAACCCCTTGCATGTACCCTGACCTATAAATTAAAAGACGATATAGACGCGACAGGGTAATAGTAGGTTTACCCTCTCGGTTGAGCCGTAATTTTTTTTTATATTTTTTTTTTTATATTTAGGACACGTCAATTTGAATTCACCTCGCCTGATGGTAAGCTGAAGGTAAAGTCTGAGGAAAGAGCCATGCATGCCAGGAAAAACATTGGATAATCATAACATAACATAACATAAATTTTGATGAGATTGAGTCAATTCATCCAATCAAACCCCATCCAATCAATCAATCGATCCAATTAAGCCCCGCTTGCATTCAAAGCTGGGAGCCGGGTTTCGGTCTCAAACTCCTTCTCTTGTTTTGGCATAGCCTGGCTTTTGCGGGAGCAACTACCTTCTGACCTCTAAACCACGCCTGCGCCAGAGCCTCGTCCGTTAAACAGCGGGTATACTCGTGACATCTTGGTGGTGTCCTGATACACCCCTATTGTGGCCTTAGTTCTTAAGAGTTAACCTTCGCGTTACCTACAGGCGAGGTGGAGTCATATTGACTGACGTCTTAAAAAAAAAAAGGGTCATTGGAAAATAAGCCACCTCACTTTATAAGGTGTCACAAAATTAGGTCTCTGAATTTGGTGAGATGACTTGGTATCGACAAAATATGTATTTGAAAGAAAAAAAAAATATCGGGTAAAATAAAATAAAAAATATTAAAAAAAAAAACGCCACCAGCGACCAGCGTCACGCGACGAGCACACGTGACGCTGGTCGCGATTTAGTATCGCTTATTGGTATCGCGGATATTATCCTCGCAGTATTCTCCAAGCGGATGTGTGGGAAATACCTAAATCGCGACCAGCGTCACGTGTGCTCGTCACTGGTGGTGTTTTTTTTTCATTTTTTCATTATTTTGTTTTATATTTTTTATATTATTACTTTTTATTTTACCTGATTTTTTTTTGTTTCAAATACATGTTTTGTCACCAAGTCATCTCACCAAATTCAGAGACCTAATTTTCTGACACCTTATATATATAGTTAACACCATGTATGTTGTCACCATAATCTATGGTTTCACCACGTCACATGCATGACACGTTGTCGAGTTGTCAATGTTGCCATACTTGACAGTCTTGTCATACGTCTGTATCGATAAGCTCACTATGCTCAGGCGGCGACCACAGATAAATAATATATTTATCGCACCTCTCGGTCAATGTTGTGTACGAGCATTCGCCGCCAGAGTAGCTTTGTTTTTATTTGATTTTTTTATTTTAATGTATATGTACGTAATCCGCAATAAAAACACGTTTTCTTTCTTCTTTCATGTTTCAGAATCATGGCCGTCGAAGGTGTAATGGTGTCTTATAACTATTCCGATGACGGAGAACTCGCTAACATTCTCACGGTATCGTCATCTGGTATCAAATTCTCCAAGCGCTGGGTCCTGGCACACGGCTCTATACTTTCTCCACTAAAAGAGGCTAAAATAATAAGAAACGCTAAAGGAAAGCCAATTCTAAGTGAAGAGTTCTATGCAAACCTGCCAGAGATACATGTGACGTGTGAAAAGAAAAAATCGAAGCATCCAGATCTGTACGAGAGCGTGGAGAAGTTGAGCCGGGAGAGGAATATGCATACTGGAGATTTGGAACATAGCAGCTACTTAATTAGGGTCCTCACTGGCAGGTACGGATCCCTTCTTCCTGAATCACCGTTCAAATGACTGTTATCTCATGTTCCTTTTAGCGTAGAAGCCTTTTGTCTACCTTTTTTTTTCTTTCTTTTTCGTGCGGAAATCCCTTCGGATACCCCCCCGCGTGCCAGCGGGGGCGGTTATGTCGGGCTTGAACCGACTAAAACCGCACGCCGTCTCGGGTCTACAGACGCCGGGGTGTAAGGTTGCCCATAGAGCATATCCCTCGCACCCCGACTGACCCTGGGCCATCTCCATCGGTTTGGGAACCACAATTGTCCCCGTCTTGCTCCGGTTTGGGGGAGCGGCGCTAGTCGCCCCACCGTCCCGGCATGCTTCTGCGCTGGGGTGACAGGCGGCCTCATCTGTCACCCCCAGGCCTGCGCTCATGGAGGACGGAGGTCGTTAAAGTTTACGCGAGTATTACACATTCAAATAAAACTATTTTAACGGTCTCCCTGTGATGGCTGAAAAGTAACCGAAACGTCAGCTTCAGTGTAAATAATAATAAAACACCAACGTATTATTCCCAGTAGTTCCGTGCAATTAGCTTCGTGGCAGAACTAGTAGGACTTTTTGTCCCAGTAGTTCTGGCAATGGTACTAATGGGAAATCTATCACGATAGAATGCGTCAAATAATAGTTTTATTTCACTATCGGTCTAGGCGTGAAAAGGAAATAGACACACTATACCTACCTTCACATTTATAACATTATGGATTTCTGCGAAAAGCACATTTTTATTCGTTTTTGGGGACATCCCGAACATGGAGTACGGCATTTTCCATATTCCATTGTCCCGAACTATGTAAAATGCTTAACACACCTCTGACTTTTCGTAGTTATGTGTGCATTAATAAATGCTAATTATCGCTCGCTTAATAATGTGCCCGGTAGATGGCAATAGGCTCGCCCCCTATGACATTGGGACCTTAACATAACTGGCGAATCGTGGGTGTGTAATACACCTCTGCCTATCCCTTCGGTGATACAGGCGTGAAGTTATGATAAGTAAAATGCTAATGTATTGAGCTTCTGATCCAAAATTTTAAAAGTTTAAATCACAACATGAATGTTTATACTTACTTTACGAATAAAAGTTGGTCAAATAGCATCTAGATTGGCTCTTGGCAGTTAAAACTTTTGTTATGTCCATACCACAGCATTTCGTAATAGTTAGTCGATTACGTGTTATATAAATTTTCTAAAATTATACCTTTATTCCCAGTAGTTCTGTGGAAGAAGTTCCGTGGCGGAACTAGTGAGACTTTTTTTCCCAATAGTTCCGTGGCAGAACTAGTGAGACTACTTCTCCCCAATAGTTCCGCGGAACAAAGCATCAATACATACTTTATTGTACCCCGGCTTTGAAATAAGATGTGAATAACGAACACTAGGGGCCTTACTCTAGAACTTAATTCCGATCGATCGATATTGGAATTAGAAATTTCGTACTCTTGAACACGACGCTGGCGCTAAATTGTTTTAAAATTGCGTGACCTAGGTTACGCTTAGGTGGTCCTTATTGATTTATTCTTAATTCCAATAACGATCGATCCAAAATATGTTCAAGAGTAAGGCCTCAGGCAGGTGTACCGTCTTGCAGGGGATGTTGGCACCAAGCGTCGTCCACAAACAGAATATTGGCACATCAAATCATTCCCCTTTTTTTCAGGATATGCCACGTATGGCAATGTCCCATCCTGGATAGGTGTGCCGACGATATCCTGTACAGCTGGACGATAGGCCACCGGGAAGGAGACATCGACCAGCAGATGAAACTCGGCAACGCGCTGTTCTCAGTCTTCGTGCTCATTGACTTGGAGAGCGACAAAAGAGGTCAGTGGCTTGCGATATACTCAGTTAGTTTTCTTTTTATATTTACTAGCGGTTTCAGCAGCCATACTCGGTTCTATTCCACTACGTCGCATCGTTCACTCATCCGCGACTTTTTTCTTAATACTCGGCTCCCTTTGTTTCGTAGCGTGATGATATATACCCTGTAACCTGCCCCAAGAACTGGGTAATCCATTTTTTTTTGTCCTTCAAATTGACTGCATCCCACCTGATGATAAGCCGAGGTGAAGTCCAAAAAGTAGTGGCCACCATTTCAAAAGGTTGCCCCTACCTAGACGGCCTCGTTAGATGCTTTTTCGCGCCCTGCTTGAAGAACCCGGGATTGTAGGAAGCAGAGAGCACGTGTGTCGTAAAGCATTCCAGTTCTTTATCATTAGACAAAGAAACAATCACTAAACCAGCTTGGTTCACGATGGTATCGATTGCACCGTATAAGGACGACACCTAAGTCACATACAAAAAGGAACTGACAAATAGTTATAACAAATAGGACATCAGTTTTCAGTAAATATAATAAAAGAATCAAGCAAGACCAAATGGTGTATTAAAAACTTTCTAGTGTATAAGGTTACAATCCAAATTTTTTAGTCTTTGCCGCAAGTATGAATCATCTCTGTGAAAAAAGATATAACTAATTAATTTAAAAAAAGCGGCCAAGTGCGATTTGGACTCGCCCATGAAGGGTTCCGTAGCAGCAAGTAACATAATAATGTTTTTTTTTAATTCATATATTAAATTGATTGAATGAAAGGTTAATTGCGGTTTACGATTCATGACGTATAAAAAAACTAATTACTAGATCTCATTCAAACCAATTTTCGGTGGAAGTTTACATAGTAATGTACATCATATATTTTTTCTTATTTTAGAAGTTACGGAGGGGGGGGGGGCACACATTTTATCACTTTGGAAGTGTCTCTCTTGCAAACTATTCAGTTTAGAAAAAAATGATATTAGAAACCTCATCATTTTCGAAGACCTATCCATAGATACCACACACGTATGGGTTCGATGAAAAAAATATTTTTCAGTTTCAGTTCTAAGTATGGGGAACCCTCAAAATTTAATGTTTTTTTCTATTTTTGTGTGAAAATCTTAATGCGGTTCACATAATACATCTACTTACCAAGTTTCAACAGCATAAGTTCTTATAGTTTCGGAAAAAAGTGGCTGTGATATACGGACGGACAGACAGACAGACATGACGAATCTATAAGGGTTCCGTTTTTTGCCATTTGGCAACGGAACCCTAAAAATCTCTGTCAATTTGGGTCCCGAAGACCCTAGCCAACCTCACCTGCTAACTGATACACCTGCCGATCAACAGTCGAGGCTCTGGCGCAGGCTGTTCTCTCGAAGTTGAAAATTCAGACGGCAGTCAACATAAGTTGGAAAGCGGTCCCTAGGACCCGAGGTGAAGAATGGACGTAACCGGGATCATCGCTAAAATTATGTTGTTATCCACACTTTCCTCTCCAGGTTACAGATAATAATTTCCTACTCGAAGGTACACATTCTGTCATAAAGCGAACCTGTCTTCAACAGAATCTGTCGTAAACAGAATCTGACTTAAACCGAATAACTGAGGCGAAACAGCCATCTATTTGGTTCTATTATTGCATACTTCAAAAACACTCCATAGCGTCATTGAACCTTTCATGCATACAACCCCGAAATTCTTTTTCTTTCTCTCTATCACTACTCCTTTCTTACTCTTAATTATATAATAAACTCTACCGTCTAGGGGATCAGGCATAAACGTAAAGTCATTCCTCCACTGCCTCAGATGTCCCATACCAGTATGGAAATCAGGGATAATGCAAGCATTGTGCTCAATAGCGTCCTTTTTGATCATGGCGATGACTCCCAGGATAATACCGCCAGCGACGAGCCCGTGGCCAGACCGCACATAGGCGGCTACGATTGGCCCGCAGGCGAGACCACCTGGTAATTAGACAATCTATTTTGAAATAAATTTAATACGGATAAAGTCAACATCCGGGACCAAAATATGTGGCAATCACTATTTAGGAGGAGCATATGTGGCTCCAGATCTTCGGTGCCCCATCCAACTTCACCTGCATTGATGGCGGAGTTTCTGGCGCAGACTTTTGTTTAGGGGTTGGGAAGTGGGTCTGACGACGGTAGTCAGTCCTTACAGAAGCAGGCCAAGACATAGGCGTGTCGTCGTGTGTGTCCTACATACGCCTGCCTACTCACCGACGCGGGATCACACCCAATCCCACAGAGGGGGCTGCGATGGTGGCCAAAGTCCGCCGGTAACCCTGGGGGTTATCCTTTCGAGGCCTTACCCAGGGTGTTAGTAACTCCCGACGCAAAAACGAGTGGGTGTTATAAGTTGGAGGTGTCTGTGTGTTACTATCTGTGGCATCGAAGCTCCCGAATGGATGAACCTATTTTGATGCGGATTTTTTTATTTGAAAGCCCGAGCCCGTATCGATAAAGATCGAGATGGTTCTAAGCTATAAATAACAGATTTTTAAATTTTAAATTAATGTTATGTTACGCGCGAATGGTATCAAGATGGTACCGTTACCGTAAGCCCTACGTCGTAGGGGCCACCATGTTAACATCGACAGCATCTGGAATGGTGGCTAATACCTTCTGGACTTCACCCTAGCTTCTTAACATCCTGAGGGGTGAAGCCAATTGATGGACGTACTAAACATAAAACATTATAGAGAGCAGTTTACCAGCAAAGTAATTCAAGTGGTCATCCTCGTCCCTAGCGCGCAGTAATCCGTTGGAAACAAGAGCGAAAGTTGCACCCATCAGCCCTAAGGGAACCGTGTGGAACGCGTACCTTTAAATTGCAAATATCTATTATATCAACTGAATAATCACACCACGGGTATTATGGGGTCCTGTTAACATCTTCGGGACCCAAACCAGCCTAATCTGCGAGCCGGTACACGAACAGACGAAGCTCTGGGTGCAGGCTTTCTTCCAGAAGGTCAAAAGTCAGACTGCTGGAGCGACATTCGTCTGACCTCTGACGTAACAGCCAAAATAGTTTGGCTTCATTTAGAACCATCAAAATCTTTGGGGCCTAAGCTAAAGTGACCTGCTAGCCGCTTGAAATCAAGAGAAAAAGTATGAGAGTGGACCATAGACTCCAGAGCAAGCTTTGGAGGCAACCGGGACTCACGATGAGTGATGATCATGATGATTATATTTACCGTTTTAACATTGGTACAATGCCGATTGCATGAGAAAACATGAGTATATCATATGTGGACATTACAAGCCCAGCTATTATTCCATAACGGGCTGCCACTGCTACCTGACGAGGAATAAAAATGCATTCAGTGTTTCTTCAAGATTTTATGTCACCTGTTTATTTATAGTATTGTTAATTGAATGTAATGTTTGTATGTTACTTTGTTTGTAGAAGACAAATCTTGTAAGCTGAATTAGCTTTTTTTATGCTATAGTGTTATTTTTTTCAATGTTGGTCCATTTCTGACTCCAATGCTTTTTTTATGGTTGGTGAAATGAAGTGAAAAAAAAATACCGCGGTAGCCTAGTGGTATGGGTAAAGGACTGCTGAGACGAGGTCTCGGGTTCGATCCCAGGTATTACCATGGCACACACCAATGACTTTTCGATGCTTTTCGAAATGATGTGTGTATTTATCGCAGGTTATAAATATTATTATAAACCTGCGAACCGGCTCGCCACCGGACCTAAACATAAACTGGCGAAATGTGGGTGCTAGCACCTCTGCCTACCCCTTCGGGGATATAGGCGTGAGTTTATGTTATGTTATGTTATGTTTATGAAGTGATGTTTTGGATTAGCTCCAAATAAAGGAACTCTTGAACGCTCAATAGCACACACAAAATTTTGTGTAGGGACTTATTTTCAAAGTTTGCAATAAATTCTGCCATGCAAGTAATTACAATGAAATCAAACTAAGCGTGAACAACAGAACTAACTCAGTATAGTTTTATTTGATGGAAATAAGTTTCTTGATCTTTCGTACCTTTTTGTCGATGTCACATCCATCTGGAGTATCATAATATCGGTAATAATTTCGACGCTTCACTTTATCAGGACACTGGCATGACATTTTTTAAGAAAATAATAAATGCTAATTGCGTTCAGTGCAAATATTTTTGTCTGACTTCTGCAGCAAAATCACCGCAATATCGCCAAAGTCAAGTGTCATTTTTGAACTAAAAATGGTTTCCATTTCGACGATAAAGCGGCTCGGCACAAGTCTAAAGCGGTAACGTAAAAAGTATTTATGCAATTTACACGTGATACCATAAAAATGTATGGACCCGTTGATCCACAATTTAACTATAGACCGACCGAGACCGCCGTGTATGTTGAGACGGGGGTTGAAGTATCGGCCGTCAGTACAGATGGGTGTTTTCGTTAATTTTTGTCATCGATGCTCACCGATATCGCGCTAACAGCATCCGCATCGTCCGACCAGCGTAAAGACAATACAGGCTTATGATGTCGTTGCCGGAACCATTATTTAAGCACTTCGTCTTTAGGGTTCCGTACCTTTTTTTTTCGTGCCGAAATCCGCCGGCCAGCGGGGGTGGTTATGTCGGGCTTGAACCAACTAAAACCGCATGCCGGTGTAAGGTGGCCCCATAAGGTATTTCCCTCGCACCCGGACTGACCCTGAGCCAGCTCCGATTTCGAGATGGCCCCCTCGGGTTTGGGAACCACGGTGTCCCCATCTTGCCCCTGAAAGGGAGGGGTGGGCGCTAGTCACCCCGCCGCCCGGGCCTGTTTCTGCTGGAGTGACAGGCTCTCGCGGCGGCGGCCCACGCGCTCGCGCTCCGCACCATTGCCGCAATCATGCTGCCGAGCGAGAGGGCTCCCACCTCGATGGCTGGCACGAAGTCACGCCTCGGCACCTCCCATGCCGGGCAGTCTACCAGCGTGTGCAGCCCCAAGTCCTCGCTCGCGTTGCAGTGATGGCACTCAGGCGATGGCTCCTTCCTGATCAGAAGCAGGTGGTCCCCGAAGCTCCCCTTACCCGAGATAACCTTCGTCAGTCGGTACGAGAGGCTGCCGTGTCGCCTCTCTAGCCAATCCTCTATAATAGCCCTGGCCCTCAAAAGGAAAAGAAGGAACCCTTGTAGGATCACATAGTTGTCCGTATCTGTGTCATCATTACATGAATTATTTAGGTATGCCCATTCAACTAATTTCCTATCCATTTAAAAGTTAATATTTGTATACGACTGGTGTGTATGAATTTTAATACTGTCAGGCCTTAAAACTGTAAAATGATATCGTAAAATCTGTCTGACAAATGGATATATCGATCTCATCGACTCATGCTCTTCCTACTCCGGCCTCCACCACACCGTGCGTTCCTAGGGAGCGGTACAGCTGGTCGCAACATATTGGTCGCACTGTACGTCGTACTTGGATTATTTTTACTCATCCTTGAAGTACTGCAGTGCTATTCTCTACGGTAGCTCGTCGACGAGCTCGTCGACGAGCTCGCAAAATGCTGCTTTTGATTTATATTTTATTTTAATCTTGATTTTAATTTATGAGTTAGATTTAGATTTAGATTTAGATTTAGATTAGATTGATGATGAAAGTCTAAGTCTAAGTCTAAGTCTAAATCTAAATCTAAGTCTAAATCTAAGTCTAAATCTAAGTCTAAATCTAAATCTAAATCTAAATCTAAAATCTATCTAAATCTAACTCATAAATTAAAATCAAGATTAAAATAAAATATAAATCAAAAGCAGCATTTTGCGAGCTCGTCGACGAGCTCGTCGACGAGCTCGTCGACGAGCTACCGTAGAGAATAGCACTGCTGGTCCCACCGTTAACGATGAACGGGAAACGACTAGCAACTATAAACGAGGTAGCGAGTGTGTAACTGCGATAATTTAGTTGCTGGACTTTAAAGTACACGTGGACCGTGTCGTTTATCGTCGTCCAAGTGTCATTTGGTCAGAATTACCACGATTAAAATCAAACTAGCCGTCAAATCCAATTTGTAAATAAATTTCATACTAAAACTTTGAGAGTAGGGTTAGTGCAGTTTGATACCCTAGAACTCTGTTGAATTACAGGTGTTGAAACTCTAAGACCGTTATCTTCGTTGCTGGATGAAGTTCGACCACCGACCGGTAGAGGTTCAAAGCTAGAAGTGTATTCTACACCTTTTGGCTGCGAAGTAAGTAACAGACACACAAGTTTTTAAAACTTTAGCGACTTATATTGCAATCAAATATAACTGTGTCGTTGCAAAATTGCTTTATGATGCCAATCATGGCATCCATTTAAGAGGCTAATTTTTAAGTTGCCAAGACAATGGTTTGTGGAAGCATCATTTGATGATTTTTTGCAAGAATTTTATTACCCACTTAGGGAAATGCACTGTAAATCTGTTGAATTTAAGGTATTCCTGAACGCTGTAACTAGAGGATCAGTGTGTGGCGTGGTTGGCAAAAGACCTTCACTATTGCTCACTGACGCCGCCACTGCCCTGGGGTCTGAAGGGGGACCAGTCTTTACTGAAGGACCTAAGTAAGCTATTTTATATGTGATAAATAAATATTGTAGGATATTTTATGGAATCTAGAATAAGGATAAACAAACTTTCATTTTTTTACGTACAGATTATGCATGCAAACACTCAGACTAATGCAAATAAACATATTCATGCGTAAAAATAATTGCACAGTGGGCATCCAACACGCGACCTCCGACGTAACAGTCGAAACTTCTACCGCTACGCCATAGAGGTCGTCTAGTCATCATCACCATCCCAGGAATACCTTCATCTAACACCTTCTATAACTGCTTTTACACTTTAAAATGACACAAAGACTAATAATAAATAATCTTTATTTCAGACCAAAATAGTCCATATAGCGTTAGTAATAAAACACAATCTTATCCTATTGTTAGTAAATACAAATCACAGAACACAAGAACAAAAGTTTCACGACACCAGGATACGTCTACGTCACATTATGCACTCGTACTCAGCGTCCCAGCATAGGATTGTCTCACTTATCTGATAATGCGCTCAGAATACTGTGGGAGATCTCTTACATCCTACAGAAAACAGATGCGCATCGCTTTCGGATAAGGGCATTAAAACCATCAACCCATGCCTCCGCGAGTATCGCAGATGCACTGCAGTAGCGTGGTAGCCCCAACAATTACCCTGAACGCATTATTATACTGAACGCGTAAAGCAGGAAAGCCTTCTGCCTATAACTAACCCACAGACTGCAGGTGTAGAATGTCTGGCTGACTAAACTTAAGGACTGTTTTTCGTTTATATTTCAGCAAAGAGCTCATAGGTATAGTGGTCTGCAGTGTCTCTTGGTGTCGTGGAGAGTGGGTGGGGCTCACGCTAGTAGCGCCACTGATCTCAGTGCTCGCTGCTAAACTAAGGATAGCACCTGAGAGACCCACTAAGCCTATGAGTACACACCCTTTGCAAGATATATTGAGTAAGTATTTATAATTTATCATACTATTGCCCTTTAATTTAGGTCTAAATTGAGTACTGCTTGTACTATAGGTTAAAGAATATCTATTTTATCTTCATTTGAAATATATGTTTTGAAAATACATACATGCAAGGTACTGTATATATGTATAAATGCAAGGTAAATCTTACTTTTAAAAGTCCCGTGTTGGGCGCCAAATTGAACATGAAAACTTAATTACCTCCATTTTTTTATTAAGGTTAGAAACTTCTATACTAGAAAAATCCCTGTACCCACACCCACAAGGATGGTAACAAACGATTTACGTATGCAAACTACCCTTAGACTTGAAACAAAAATCGCATATCGTCATACGTATGTCTGAACATCCTCGTTGTACAAGAAGGGTGTATGAAAAAAAAATTGAGTCAGGATTCGAACCCCTGAGCTCTTGGATAGCAGCAACATGACAACATAATTGTCCTTAGCGCAGGTGGATGCTTGCACAGTATTGGTTCGTTGCGGCAACGCGTGGGGTGCGGGCGTGTACCTCGGCGCAGGTTACATCGTCACCTGCGCACACGTCGTCAAGGCGGTGAGACCTTTTGTATTACTAAGCTAACAAAGATCACAGTCATTAAGAGGAAGCAGACCAAACATTAAGTTGAAATTTTGTCTATGACACACGGTCTCTTTCTTTCTAGTCACTTGGTAATATGCGCTACCCTGTTTTTTCCTTGCTCCTACACGAACGCACACAGTGACTAGTTTGGAGTTGAAGCCGGTCGTCATATTAATGAATAACGATTAGTGAGGTTTGAGATTTCTCTGGGTGTTTCTAGCCACATATATCTGTGTCAGGAAATCAGGTACGCCCTAGAAAGTATATCTGAAGTCAATTTTATGATTATATGCAGTTGTTTGTAGAGTTTATCAGCCTCAATTCGACCCTGACTGAGATACATTACGTATGTGGTAAACTTGGATTTACTAGACATCCGGCATTTTTATCTGTTTCCTCTTATAATATGTCTGTGGTAAAGATGCACACGACAGCGTGATAAGTACGGCGAAACGTAATGTGAGCATGTTCTTACAGCACTGTGTATGAATGTATTCTTTCGTATCTGCTTCGCCTGCCTGGCATTCTGATCCCGTTCCCGCAACCCATGGGAACCTATGCCAGGGATATAAATAGCATGTATATTATTCCAGACTAATGTTTCCCTGTACGTAATTTCAGCCAGATCCGTTAAACCATTTGCGTGTGCTTGAGTATCAAACATCCAAACATTATCACAAGTAATCACATTTATAATATTCGTAGGATTATTTTTTTTACCACTAAAAGTATGTTTCAGTCTTCTTACAATATTTTGAAAAGCATTTTTTTTTTATCATAGCTAAAATTGAAATTTGAAAATCTGTTTTCAGTACTTAAGCAACAAGCTATCAATATACTGTCGTGGTGTGAACGAGACAGCGATAGTTCGGTACAAGACGCCGGACAGGAAAGCCTACGACTTAGCCCTTTTATTTACAAACCCTCAACAGCTGGACCATATGAAACCTGCCAAGCTGTCCAATGTACCCGCTGAGAAAGGTACTTTTGTTTTTTGTAACAGTTATGACTATAACTAGGGGTGCAAGAGGACTGGACTTAGAAGTAGATGATAAACAAGCATGGAAATGAATCTACCAGTACGCTATCATACCAGTATCATGAAATCATCATCATCATATAAGTCCACTGCTGAACATAGGCCTCCCCCATTGACTTCCATTTTTACCGGTCTGTAGCGGCCTGCATCCACCGAGTCCCTGCGCTCTTTACCAGGTCGTCTATCCACCTTGTGGGAGGCCTTCCTACGCTGCGCTTGCCGTCACGTGGTCTCCACTCAAGAACCTTTCTGCCCCATCGGCTATCGGTTCTCCGAGCTATGTGCCCTGCCCACTGCCACTTCAGCTTGCTGACTCGCTCTGCTATGTTGGTAGCTCTAGTTCGTCTTCGGATCTCCTCATTTCTGATTCGATCTCGTAGAGAAACCCCAAGCATAGCTCGTTCCATAGCTCGTTGTATGACCCCGAGCTTCCTTATTAGGCTCATAGTGAGAGACCACGTCTCGGCACCGAAATGTACATCCACAATTGCGGGCCCGCACGGAACCCGAACGAAAGAAGTATCATTTAGGTACCATGAGGTGCTTGGTTGGGGACCTCCACGCGGTGCACCCTGGGCAACGGAGACGGCAGCGCCTCTCTCCTAGGGTGGGAGAGACGCTGCCGCCTACGGCATACACTCGGTGCCGAGTGAAAGGCGCACGCGCTGTCGGCTGTGTTATTTACAATATCGCATCGAGTCTATATTTAAAAAATAAAATAACAATAACTTATCGAAGTAATTGTGCGCGCAGTAAGTTGCTCAGTGCAAAAGAAAGGAACGACATAACCATGAGTCTGTGTCCTAAGTGTAGTGATGAAGTGCATGATGGTGTAAGGTGCAGTCAATGTCGAAAATATCTTCATTTTCCGTGTTCTGGACTCACAGAAAATACCTACCGGAAGATGTCCGCTGAAAAAAGGGACACCTGGCGCTGTGTTGTCTGTCGTAATATGGCTCCTCAGAGTGCCCCTAATTTAGCTGATATCCTGAAGGAATTACGAGAATTTCGGAGTGTTTTTGAAGAAATGAGATCCGACTTCGATACGCTAAAACTTACTGTCGAGAATGTATCTTCTCAATGGAAGGACATGAATACACGAATAGATACCATGGAGTCGCGGTTACTGAAGGTAGAACAATCAACTTCTCAATTGCGAAAAGAAAGTTATGAACGGGATCAATTTGCACGCATGAATAACGTGGAAATATCGGGCATACCGTTCCATAAAAGCGAAAATCTCGATAATATACTGACAAATATTTATACGAAAGTCGGTATGACATTAGATATCACTGATATCAACTCTATTCAACGTGTCCGCCGCTATGAGCAAAAACATGAGTCACCTACCCGCCCGCCGGCGATAATAGTCCGCTACACCAGACAACGTTGCAAGGATCAGCTGTTAGCTGCGATAAAAACCCGTCGAGGACTTAGTACAGTGGACATTGGATTATCTGGCCCCCCTAGCAACATCTTTATAAGCGACCATCTGATACCCGAAAATAAACTTTTACTTAAGCGTGCGCGTGAATTAAAGCAACAAAATAATTATGCATATTTGTGGGTCCGCGATTGCAAAATATTTCTAAGAAAAACAGACACTTCCAAAGCTATTCGTATTTCTTCTAATAAGGACTTAGATAATATAAAATGACTGTATGGTATATACGTTGCCTTTATATTTATGTTTGTCAACAAGCTATTAGTAAATAATTATGTTTTCAGCATTCCATTACTATTAACTTTAGTGTTTGCTATCATTTACATCATTGCGTCGAATAAAGTTGTTATGAATTACTGTTTTGAACGTCTAACTATTTTATCATTTCACTATACTAAAACAATATACTCAGACAAGTTGTTGGCCGAGTGGTTTCACTTAGATGATATAGTCATAGGTTATAAAATAATAGTGCATAGTGTAATTACATATTGTATCAATTTAAATTCTCTAAAAAGATGACATTGTATTATCAAAATGTGAGGGGACTACGGACTAAATCCCATACTTTCTTAAATAATATTATCCTTCAATGCTATGACATCTATTGCATAACTGAGTCTTGGCTAAATGATAAATTTTACAGTTCTGAATATTTTGACGACAGATACATTGTTTACAGACGTGATAGGTACACTGATGAGAGGGGTAAGAGGTGGGGTGGGGGAGCGTTAATAGCTGTGCACAGAGATTTAAACTCCATTTTGCGCGACGACTGGAATAGGTCCATACCAGCTGAACATCTATGGGTGAGTATTCCCCTACCTGCAGCGTCCGCGTCCGCGAACCGCACAGCGCTTACCTCGAGCGCTGCTTACCTACATGTTTGCTGCGTATATGTATCTCACGGAGTACATCACGAAACTGATTTACGTTTGACTTTTGAATACGTTACTCAATTAATAGAACAATATCCGGACGATACATTTCCTGTTGTTGGTGATTTCAATGTAACGCACGCCGATTGGTATTACGATACGAATTCGGACTCTTTGTTAATACACTCTAGTACAGATAAACATGTACAGATAACGACAGACTTTATGAGTTTTTCGAATTTGAAGCAATATAATTCTTCTTTTAATGTTAATAATAGGTTATTGGATTTAATTTTTTGTAATAAAGCCTGCTCTGTTGTTACTTGTCTTAGCCCTATTACGCCAGAAAATAAGAATCATAAATCATTGGAAATTAATTTAAACCTAGACGCATATATGTTGTTACGGTCAAATTTAGTTTACAAAAAACTTTTTCATAAGGGTGATTTCGAGAAAATTAAGGAGGAGCTTGCTGCTGTCGAGTGGCACCCTAAACTATCACCAGCTGCGAATCTTGATTCAATGGTGGATTTGTTTTATGACGTGATTAATAAATTAATTAAAGAATTTATTCCTTTCCGTAGGGTAGTAACAACTTCTCGTTACCCCCCTTGGTATTCAATGTCCCTTATTAAATTAAGTAAAGAAAAAAGGAAGTACCATACCAGGTGGAAACGGTATGGCAATTCTTTGGATTATCAAACGTTCTCTACACTTCGCAAGAGGGAGAAAAAACTCCAAGTGATAAATTACAGTGATTTTATAGCATTAAGTGAAGAAAAGATTCTACAATGCCCCAAGCTCTTCTGGTCTTTTGTAAAATCAAAATTACCCAATAATAATATTCCCCAAACCGTAAGGTATAATGAAAGTATCTCAAATTGTGGTGAAGATACGTGTAACTTATTTAATGACTATTTCAAATCTGTCTTCGTACAAACATCTCCCCGTCCTCTTACTATAGATTTTAACTGTCCGCCTCTGGATTCCCCCATTGATTTTAGTTCTCTAGTGATTTCCACGGAATCTATTGGGAAAGAATTAAAAAATATAGATATAAATAAAGGGGCTGGTTATGATGGAGTACACCCTTTATTTATTCGGAATTGTGCTGACCAATTATGTGTACCGTTATCTATTATATTTAAAAAATCTTTGGAGGTGGGAGCATTTCCTAGTTTATGGAAGCGGACACTTATCACTCCTATTCCCAAAAATGACCGAAGAGATGACGTAAAACAATATAGACCCATATCAAAAACAAATCTATTTGGTAAAATATTTGAGAAAATTGTTACACGGTCACTGGTTAATGTAGTACATAATCATGTTTCAGTGAACCAACATGGATTCTGTAGAGGACGCTCAGTGGAATCTAACATGCTTACTTTTTCGGGATTTTTAGTCGATGCCATGGATGAAAGGATGCAGGTGGACGTCGTGTACTCCGATTTTTCCAAGGCATTCGACAAAATAAACCATGATCTTTTAATCGAAAAATTGTGGACGATCGGGATACACGGTGACTTACTTCGCTGGATAAATTCGTACATTAAGAATCGCTTGCAGGCAGTTTCTATTAATGGTTACATTTTAAGATTTCTAGAAATTCCTTCAGGAATCCCTCAGGGATCCCATTTGGGGCCACTTTTATTTATTCTTTATATAAACGACATAGAAAAAACACTTCATTTTTCAAAATGTCTACTTTATGCAGATGACGCAAAATTTTTCAAAATTATATCCGATGTTGGAGATTGTTTACAATTACAATCTGATTTAAATCATATATCTGAGTATTGTGAATCAAACCAACTATTGTATACTTAAATTTAGATAAATGCTTTGTAATAACCTATACCCGTAAACATAATCCTATAATATTTAACTATATGATTGATAACAAAAATGTTAATAGGAAGACGTTTATTCGTGATTTGGGAATCATAATGGATTCTAGGTTATCCTATAACCTACATATTGACCATATAGTTAACAAAGCTTTTCGGCAGCTAGGTTTTATTTTAAGAATTTCCAAACCTTTCAAACAAATGCGTACAGTAAAACTTTTATATTTTAGTTATGTTCGATCCATTTTAGATTTTTCTTGCATCATTTGGAGTCCATAGTATGCTTGCCACATTGCGCGAATTGAAAGAATTCAGAAGAAGTTTGTGAAAAGTCTGAATTTTCGTTGGCACTATGAGAGTATCTCTTACGAAGATTCTTTAAAACGCTACTCATTAACCACACTTGAAGATCGACGAAAAATATTTGATCAAGTTTATCTATTTAAAATTCTAAATAGCCTCGTAGATTCTCCTCACATTTTAGAAATAATATCGTTTAGAATACCCAGGCCTAACTCCCGCTTACATCAACTATTCTCTGTTCCTTTCTATAAAACTATTTATACAAGTAATAACTTTTTTAGACGCAGTGTTAATGACTTTAATAGCGAATGCAATCACTTGGACATGTTTAGCAGTAGTCTAAATGTTTATAAAACAGAATTACGAGCAATGTTTTCATTAAAGTCAAATACTTAATCCCTTTTCTTTCCTTTTTGTTTGTGTTTAGTTTGTGCAGCATGCAAGCTGTAGCGATATCTTATTGTTATTGTTATATAAATATTTTATGGAACTCTAAGTCATTAAGAAACTTATGTTATTTAGCTTTATAAGCATGTGACTGTTTGTTTCCTAAATAAATAAATAAACTCCGACCGAGGCGAGGACGGCCCTGTTCCCTCTGACTAGCAGATGGCACAGTGGAGAGCAAGTAAGGGGGCCATCTCGAAACCGGAGATGGCCCAGGGTCAGTCGGGGTGCGAGGGATATGCTCTATGGGTAACCTTACACCCCGGCATCTTAAGACCCGAGACGGCGTGCGGTTTTGGTCGGTGCAAGCCCGACATAACCGCCCCCGCTGGTCGGCGGGGGGTTATCCGAAGGAATTTCCGCACGAAAAAAAAAAAAAAAGGTACTTCGAATTTCTTTCGGTCGGGACTATAAAGTATGTTCGGGACTGAATCAAACATATTATTAAGGAGGTTTTCGTTTACAATTATATTTCTATTAAAAATGAACTACTATAAACCAATAAGTTGTGTTTGAATTTTAATCTATTTTTGGCGGGCTGTCAAAATGCGAATTTTGCGGTTTCAGGTCGTTTCATGGTAGGGTTTAAGTCGAATGAACTGTCATGTGCCGTCTTCGGGCACGATTGCGGGAAAAGTGCATTTCATTGGAACGATTGTCCAAAATGACCGTAATTGCGGAAGTACGTTTCATGGTAGGCCTGCAGGTTACTCAAATAAGACATTGTAATAAGATTATGTAGTCAAACATGTTTGTAAAGACAGAAAAAAACCCCACTCAGTTTCTTGCCGCAGTCGTATCAGGACGGAGTCGAGTTTCGAACCGGTGGTCCATTTGCTAGTCTAGTTTCGATTTTCTGACGTTTTGTAAGTTCCGTTTTATTGGTCTATTCAGATATTATTTTTGACTTCGACTCTCTAAGTGTCATAAATGAATATCATGTACCATTGCAGGCGAGTCAGTGCTGGCGGCAGGTTTCCCGTACTACAACGAGTACGACCTCGCGAACCTCATCCCCACCATTACGTCGGGCCACGTCAACACCGTGTCCCCCTCCATGATCCAGACGTCCTGCTGCGTGCAGTCCGGCTTCAGCGGAGGACCCATATTTAGAGTCAACAGGTATTATATTAAACACGCTTTTAATAGTTTTTTGATGTATTTTTGTATGTAATCCACGTAATAGAAATAAATAATAATTTAAAAAAATAAACAACACGCAAATAATAGAAGACAAAACTAAAAAGTTTAAAATAGGTATTAACTCACGATATTAACTTTATATTTGCCTTTTTCATGATTTTAACAATGACCATCGAGCACCCCACGCTTTTTTGACAATAAAATATACAAACAATTATTTTTTACCTTTTAGTTTGGTCTTCTATTAAGGGGTGTTATTTTTTTTTGTTTTTTTTACTAGTATTTTTAATTAGGTCTGCTATCAAGGCGTGTTTTTTTAAATATATTCATTTTGAGAGTGTATATGGATAGGTATACACTGATCAAAGTTTACAGAAGACTCTATGAATAGAACAACCTGAATATTTACTTTCTTTGGTTTCAGACCAAAGATAGATAGGTACACACTGATCAAAGTTTACAGAAGACATTCTATGAATAGAACAACCTGAATATTTATTTACTATGGTTTCAGACCATAGATAGATAGGTATACACTGATCAAAGTTTACAGAAGACATTCTATGAATAGAACAACCTGAATATTTATTTTCTATGGTTTCAGACCAAAGATAGATAGGTATACACTGATCAGGGGTGTGTGTTGGGTAACCTCCTCGAGTGTCGCTCCGATTCCGATCCCGCTGCAGTCCGGGGGGAACGGAATCGGAGCGGCCGGTACACCCTGGGCGGCGGTCAATGGCTTCCCCTTCACCTCTTCATAGGGTTGGCATTGATCGTCGGCCAATACCCAACGTGGCGGGAACACATCGCTCTCCGTACTCCTCTGCTTTCAGAGGAGACAGGATGAGCGATGCTGTTAGTGGTGAGATGGCCCAGGGTCAGCCGGGGTGCGAGGGATATGCTCTATGGGTAACCTTACACCCCGGCGTCTGAAGACCCGAGACGGCGTGCGGTTTTAGTCGGTGCAAGCCCGACATAACCACCCCCGCTGGCCGGCGGGGGGGTATCTGAAGGGATTTCCGCACGATAAAAAAAAAAAAAAAAAAGGTAAACACTGATCAAAGTTTACAGAAGACTTTCTATGAATAGAACAACCTGAATATTTATTTTCTATGGTTTCAGACCAAAGATAGATAGGAATACACTGATCAAAGTTTACAGAAGACATTCTATGAATAGAACAACCTGAATATTTATTTTCTATGGTTTCAGACCAAAGATAGATAGGTACACACTGATCAAAGTTTACAGAAGACTTTCTATGAATAGAAAAACCTGAATATTTATTTCCTATGGTTTCAGACCAAAGATAGAACAACCTGAATATTCATTTTCTATGGTTTCAGACCAAAGAACGTGGTAGAAGTGATAGGGATCATAGCCATTAACGTGACAAGCGACGGCGGCGCGTGCTTCCCCTACGTCAACATGGCGGTCCCGGTGCCGGTGTTCAGCTCGCTGCTGGCGCAGTATATACTGGAGAAAGGTCATTAAAAGAACATCTTTTATTCTAAAGGGATGTATAGGGCCGCATCTAGATCTTCGGACCTAGGAAAGGGCATTTGAAATTCCAATACATTTATTTTTATTAATAAGTTTATTATTTTTATTTCATGTCATCATTATCATATCAGCCGTAGGAACTCCACTGCTGAACATAGGCCTCCACCATTGACTTCCATTATGACCGGTCTGTAGCGGCCTGCATTCACCGAGTCCCTGCGCTCTTTACCAGGTCGTCTGTCCACCTTGCGGGAGGCCTACCTACGCTGCGCTTGCCGTCACGTGGTCTCCACTCAAGAACCTTTCATGTAGGGTTATGTTTTTAGGATACCGTTGCGCCTTTCATTAATCGGACACGAGTTTTGTTACATACTCTCTACTCAGTTATATGCACAAAAATGTAGTGTTCAGACTCCTTCGAACACTATAGTTAGTTGCCTAGCCATCATGCGTCAGCGATATTAAAATAAAAATATATAAATCAATTTGAATTGAGAACATAGGAAAAACAAAAGGTTGGCGGACAGATCCAGTCAGTTGGTGATCGGAGATCCGTCCTTGATCGAGAAGAGGAACATCTCAAGAAGTAAAAAGTGTATTAGGCTCAATCACTGAGCAGATTTCGCGGTCCTCTTGTTCGTATCAGTAAATTTAAAGAACCTCGCGTAAATCCCATGAAAACACGTTCAGTAGAGATATAATTAGGAATAAATATATTAATCATATAAAATCCTTGTCTTATAATTTAAATATCACAAGTTATCGACAAGAAGCTGTGAAGTCAAACCCCAGACTCCACAGTACTATGTACAATATGTACATATTATTATATGTAAGAATGTTAATCCTTAATCCAGAACCTATAACCTACAAGCTAAGCTTAGTTACACTCCGAACACAATTGCTACATATCTAAGCTATAGAGGTTACGGGAATACTAGAAACCTCGATAACCAGCTAATAGTCATTAAAAAAAGGTATATAACTTATATTTAAGAGAGGTTATGGAGTCCTATTACAGACCTGTCAAAATGGAAGTCAATGGGGGAGGCCTATGTTCAGCAGTGGACTTCCTACGGCTGATATGATGATGATGATGGAGTCCTATTGGGTGTAGGTTGTACTATTGGTCCTGTCATCTGATAGTAGGTAATAATAATCGTTGGTGGGAGCATGTGGACCCATCACCACCTTCCAGACCAAGCCCTGCAAGCCGGTACCACCTGCTGATTGAAGGACGCCGGAACCTCGTCCTTAGTCCTAGGCTTTCTTCCTTCTTCCTCGTACTTTATTTAAAAAACCAGCTGTGTCCGCGTCTTCCCGTCGACTTAGATCAGGGTTTCAATTTCTTGAAATAAAATCAATTTCTTGTTTTAATGAAAAATAAAAGTAGCCTCATAGGGTCCAGCTGTTTCAGAGATTAACCGAGTAAAACAGACAGAAAGTTTAAAAAGTTGGTATTTTGTTACACTAAGCAAATGCTTTATTTAGTAAAAAATTATATTTCAAAAATAAGTAAAGTGGGTTAGGTTAGAACTGTGATCCCAACAGAGCGCAAGCTGAGCGAGCGAAGCGAGCGGGCCGCAGCAGCGGACGGCGAAGCGCCGGAATTGATTTGTATAATAACAATGTAACATTTACCAACTCGTTTTGGTAGTAGTTCGGGCTTTTACAGTAACATATACAGTAATATTGCAAAGAGACACTTCAATATTTTCTATTTGTATAGATGAATATTAAGAATGATTCATTTTGTTCCAGATGAGACGAAACTGAAGGCGATAGAAAATAACAAAGAAATGATCCAATCACAGTGGAGGCTGATGCCGTACAGAGCTAAGATCTGACTGTGGCTCATAAGAAGTGGCACTAGGCCACTTTAGGCTAATATTTTCAGGCGTGGTACTACATTCTAGGGGGGGTAGGTAGGGGTGATGCTGAGGAAGCCCGGTGTTAGCGGGGCGACACAGCTTGACTTTTCTACTAGATAATATACACTATTGTACTGTTACTGGTTCGAGGTTCGTGATAAATAAAAGTTATTTACTGATGTAATAATTAAACGTATTTTTATTATTATCACATCTGAAGTTTAAGGTCTATAGGGTTCTACCAAGATCTTCGGGGCTCTAGTTAAGGTCACCAACACTTTGGACTCTGTTTGGTCTGTTTCCATGATAAGCCAACAGAGCGTTCATCTGGCCTCTGGCGTAGCGGTAGTGCATTCGACTGCTCGGGTCTTCAGACCCGGGGTGTAAGGTTGCCGATAGGGCATTTCCCTTGCACCCAATGATTATGTACCTCAAAATGGGGTAGATATATCTCAATGACTTAGGCAAGTACAGGCACAGTCAACGACAAAAGTGTATGAACACTTAAATATTTACAAACGTTTTAGGGTTCCGTTGCCAAATGGCAAAAAACGGAACCCTTATAGATTCGTCATGTCTGTCTGTCTGTCCGTCCGTATGTCACAGCCCTTTTTTTCCGAAACTATAAGAACTATGCTGTTGAAACTTGGTAAGTAGATGTATTCTGTGAACAGCATTAAGATTTTGACACAAAAATAGAACAAAAAAAAAATTAATTTTGGGGGTCCCCATACTTAGAACTGAAACTCAAAACTTCTAAAATAAGAGGATGATAAAACTAAAAAAAATATATGACGTACATTACCATGTAAACTTCCACTGAAAATTGGTTTGAACGACATCTAGTAAGTAGTTTTTTTTAACACGTCATAAATCGTAAACCGCAATTTACCTTTCATTCAATCAACTCAAATATGAAAATTTTACTTGCTGCTACGGAACCCTTCATGGGCGAGTCCAACTCACACTTGGCCGGTTTTTTTTATGAATGAATATCTCAATTTGCATTGGGTGTTTCTATGTATAATATGTATGTATTTACAAGAAAAGTACACAAGTATGTTTATCCGCATTCTGGAACCTATAACACAAGCTAGTTAAACTATGCTTACTTTGGGTCTAGAGAGCGCTGTGTAGAATGTCGTAGATTATTTATAAAATTAAATTTATAAAACTTTGGCGAGAACTTCAATTTACTCAGAAGAAATAAGTATTAAAGCTATTCCATACATACTTCTTTATGCAAGTATTTCTTTTATTCTGTCAATATAAGTTGACATGCCTAAAGCTTCATCTAATTCTCTATTATACTTTGGACTTCTTGCATAAGTATAAGTATTATATTTAAATCGAAATGGCCCGCAAGGCGCAGGCAGCGATCCAGGAGAGTGTTGAGACCAACGAGGAATTCGCGGCCTATCTCGAAGCACACCAGGAGGTGTTGATCTGTAAGTCATGACTGTTCCATAAGACTGATCGAGAGATCGAGATCGGTACAGCGGTACCAGTCAGGCTATACTGTACGTTGTAATATAGGTTCATAGGATAGATAAATAGGAAGACTGACCCCAATTGTCCGGAGTGCATGGAGACAGAAATGACCAGTTTCCACCTACTGGCCTAGTGTTCCATGTACTCACTACTTAGATAGGAATTTTTGGGATCGGACACACTGGACACGGAGGAGTTGAAGGATCTAACTTAAGGAAGGTGGAACTGATTGCAAGTGTATCAGCGGTTGCCCACAATACCGCCCCTCGCTGGATGCACTGCCGCGCCCTCTAGTGTTTTTATTTGTTATTTTCTTTTTCGGAGGTTTGTTCACAAAGTTGCCCTCCAATGTTGCCATGTAACATGTAAGTTTCCGCATTGACCTAATTTTTTTTGCAGTTTTTGTGATTAATATTTTTAAATTATTCTCCATAAAGGATTACATTAACAAAACCTAATATTGATACTTACTTATATACACCTTCTCGGATCGGACACTAGTTGTGTTACATATTATATACACTGTGGTGGAAGCTTATCAGCAACCTCTAACATAGCAGTTTAACGGTTTATCACCACATCACGTGGGTCGATCTGTACACATACAGAATCATTTCACAACGTTTAATTATCCAATACTGTTTAATCAGGCATGGAGGTGTTCTCTGAATTCTGCGGACCCTGCTTAGCCACAATGTTCGCCATCAGGAAGGGTAAAATGGAGATTGGTCAAGACCGCATAGCTATGGTTAAGGTGATGTAATTTTTAGAAATATCTACAGATCCAGTGGGCCTTTGAATGAATTCTTGTTCGGAGTGGGACGTTAATTATAGCAACTGCCGTCTGACCGCCTACGCCGGACCCTCGTCCGTGAATTAGTCAGCGAATTTTTCTTGGACCCTGAAGAACTTGGTTGGACCTCATATACCAGGGTATAAGAAAATTAAAGGTAGTAACAAAATTGTTACCTATTAAGATGAGGCCAGACTATAATAACAAAACATGTTTATTTAACATGTTTTATTACTGTGGACGAAATGCGTTAATAAAGCAAGTTCTATAACATAATGTTAATTGGCAATGGTGAATAATGTGGACGTGTTATATAGTATAAGTTATAAAACACGTTACTTAATGTGGACTCCCCCTAAAAAAAATCTCAATCACGCTGTACAGTCTTTTCAGTGGTCTTTTCATACACTATTTGTAGGTACGTTGATACGGGGGTGCGACTGGTTGGATCACCTTCAAGTTTGGTGCACCCTGGGCAACGTGGGCGATGACGCATCATTGATTGCTCCTCTGGAGTAGCTGGCGTCAACGTCAACGGCCAAGAGTCTGACCAACCGGCCCTTTTCAGGGCCAGCGGCCACTAGGGGGTCGGGGCATGGCGGGCCTGCAAGGCCCGCGCGGGTGGGGGCCGCTCCAGGTACCCCTCTGCTGTTATCAGAGGGGACACTGCGAATGGCCCAGGGTCAGTCTATGCTCTATGGGTAACCTTACACCCCGGCGTCTGTAGACCCGAGACGGCGTGCGGTTTTAGTCGGTTCAAGCTCGACATAACCGCCCCCGCTCGCTGGCGGGGGGGTATCCGAAGGGATTTCCGCACAAATAAAAAGGTACGTTGATACAAACGATACAAAATAATTTTGTTTTTCAGGCTTGTGCAGATAACATCGAGGCTTTGGCTAGGTTCAAGGACAAAAGTGAACCGGTCTTCCTTTTTATTAGGGTACTAAATAATAACCTTTATCTAATTTTTAAACTTTCGCGGTCCATGATATAATAATAATAATTATTATCTTTATTGACACAACAAGAGATACAAGGTACACAAATTAAAGCTAGATTAATGTGGATTTTACAAGTGTTAAACCCTGTCTCTTATACTAGGATGATATCCTGTATCATAAGAGACAGTATACGCCACAAAAGTATACTTCGTTCCATCTGTGCAATTATTTTTTTATTACTTCAACTCAACTCTCAACCAATCCAAGTATCTGTGCTTTTAGTATCGTGGAGTGTGTGTGTGTGTGTGTTATATATATACACCTATACATGATCGCGTTAATTCCTGTTAACATTATTGTATACCTTTATCTATAATTACTAATACTGCAGCTTTAGACTTTTTTTTGGTTGTTTTAAAGCGTTAATCTCTAGATCAACCCGTGCGATTTACAAAATTATTTTTTATAATTAAATAAATAAATATTCTAGGACATTTTACACAGCGCTATCTAGACTCAATGTAAGCATAGCTTAACTAGCTTGTGTTATGGGTTCTAGAATGCAGATAAACATACTTAGATACATTTTCTTTTGTAAATACAAGACCAATGCAAATAGATATAGATAGATTCATGCATACAAATATTTGCACTGAGCGGGAATCGAACCCGCGACCTCCGACCTAGCAGTCGAACGTTCTACCTCTACGCCACTGAGGTCGATGGTGACTCAGTAAACACGTTTGTAAATAGACCAAAAAAGCTCGTTGAGTTTCTAATCGGACACTTCGCAGGACGGGGCCGCGTTTCGAACCGGATGGTCCATTGGTCAATTTTTTTATTTTTACTTTGACGTTTTGTTACTTCCGTTTCATTGGTCAATACAGAATCAATTATTTTTGACTTTGACTTTGAGTATGACTCGCTGGTCATATATATTCATTTCTTCTCTGCTTTAGGCACATAAGCTACTTCGGGCGGTCTTCGGAGCGAATGGAATTGAATTGTGCCGGGTGATTGAGGAAGAACTAGGCTTCATGGAGGAGGAAATTAAAACCGGTATCGTGAGAAGGAAGAAGTACGAGATCAGTGATCACTTGCCAGAAGAAGAGGTCGTTTATTAGTTTTTTTTTTAATATTTTGTGGGGGGGGGTATCCGAAGGGATTTCCGTACAAAAAAATAAAAAGTACCTACTTAACGAAAATTTATGATTCGCAGGCTAAAATGAAAGAGAATTTACGAATAGAGGCAGAGTACCGCGAAAACACCGAGAGGCTGCGCGTGTTGACGCTGGCGGCTCGCAAGAAGAGGCGGAACGATCGTCTCTCGCAGCACGTGAGGCACCTAAACTTCATCATGTTCTGGCCGCACACGCACCAGGCGCACTACGACTTGTACGAGAACTGGGACAAAGTCAGTTAGTGTCTCTTTACGGCTGGCTGATAGGAAAACGAACAGATATACGAAAATAGTGTGGCTGGAAGAGAATGTTGTAACGAGAATTGGAGTTTGGGTACGTAGAACGAATGAGTTGGTACAGAGCGGATGATGCATCAAATATGTAAGTATATATAAGTGGTTAGGCAGGCCGGGGTCGACCTCGCAGACCATACACTGATCAAATTGATGATGTATTGAAAATTCTCGTCCGTACCGGATTTCGACCTTTATGATAATCTACTATTACTTTTCAGATGTCACAGTGGCTGCCAAAGAGACTTTTCAGATCACAGAGGAAATGGCCAAGGAGGCACTTTATATGAGCGACGTGGACCCCAACGAAGCTTGTCTGTACGCACTTCTCAAAGGGGAGGCCCTTGTTGTATTGTTCAAGATGATGGACACGGATATGCGAGACTTTATCAGTGAGCTACCCACAGAATCTACCACGCGTCTGCTTCTAGTTTGCTCAAGCCAGACCCAATTAGTACTTGAAATGCTGTCACGCTTGAGGTGCGGTATGGGGAAGCGCGGTGGAAGATAACAGCAAACTCGAAGCAGACGCGTGGTATACTAATATTACAAAGAGAGAGGCCGAATTTATGAGAGTTTGTTTATTTATATAAATTTATATATATATAATATTTAGAGGAGAAGGAGAAGAAGAGGAGAAGGACTGCACGCCTACCACGGGCGTCACGGGCTCGTCGCGTCACGTGACGCTGGTCGCTGGTGGTGTTATTTTTATATTTTTTATTTTATTTTTTATTTTATTTTACCCGAATTTTTTTTTGTATCAAATACATATTTTGTCGATACCAACTCATATTCAGAGACACCTTATGTGACACCTTATATGTTGAGGAAACCACTGCACTTATTGAAAAAATTCTTTCGCTATTTGAAGGGTACATTATCCCCGATGGACATAAGCGTTAGTAGTTTAGTGTTTAAGGAGTCCGGGTTCGAATCCTGGCCATTATACTAAAAACGTGAATCCCTCCAGTTAAACTAAATTGCTTGTGTTAGGAGTGGGTTAACTTCGGTATACAGTGTAATGACCTGGATTCTAACCCGGGACCTCTCAATCGTAATCCTTAACCACTAAACTACCAACAAGGACACGAGGCAATATTATATGTCTTCCTTTAGAGCTGATGCGGTACACGCTATACGAAGAGATCCCTATCCCGAAGGAGGACGTCCCCCCAGAGAAGCAGCTGCCCCCTATCCCCGCTTACGAGCGGTACGCCAGTATTAGCAAGACTGCCAGGGAAGTCCGACGAGACCGGTACAATCTGAAGTTGGCCATATTGGTAAGTAAACAATGATTTATGTAAGATATTGTCGGAAGTTTACGCGAATGTCACGTCACACATTGACATAAAACTATTTTTAACGGATTCTATCGCGGTTTATTTGATGTTATTTTATATTTTACATTGAACCCGACGTTTCGGTTGCTTTTCAGCAGCCATGGTCACGGGGAGACTGAAGATGGTGGTTGACTTATAGTTTGAAGTGTAAGTTATCATAAAGTACCCGAACTATGTTGAATTGTTGGTGTTACTATTTACGCAGAATGAGCTCAGTGTCATAAAGTCTTGTTGTATTTTCACTTTTCTTGGATACTTGGAAACTTCGGGTACAATGTAAATAATAAGATAACATCAAATAAATCGCGATAGAGTCCGTTACAAATAGTTTTGACTAGCTGTTGCCCGCGGCTATGCCCGCGTGGAATTCTGATTCTGTTCCCGCTTCCCACGGGAACCTATTCTAGAAATAAAAAATAGCCTATGTGTTATTCCAGACCATAATATATCCCTGTACCAAATTTCAGTCAGCCGTTTTCGTGTGAAAGTGCAACAAACATACATACTCACAAACTTTCGCGTTAATAATATTGGTAGGATTATGTACCTTTTTTATCGTGCGGCAATCCCCTCGGTTACCGCCCTCCCCCGCCGGCCAGCAGGGGAGGTCATGTCGGGCTCGAACCGACTAAAACCGCACAGGCATTTCCCTCGCACCCAATGATTAAGTACCTCTTAAGTCGGGCTCAAAATGATGTTGATATAATATCTCAATGACTTACGTACACGTTACGTTACGTACAGTCAACGACAAAATTGAATGAACACTAAAATATTTACATACGTTTTTTAAATTGGGATATGATTATCCTATAATGAATATACATGTAAGTAGTTTATAATTACTAGAGGACAAAGGTATATTTCATATTTTGTTTATTATTTTATGAACTCACGTATTTCCCATACAAAACTGATTAAACAACAACTAAACAGTAATCTGATTCTGTGATTCCTTTTAAAGGCAAAAGAAAAGGAGGAAGCTGATCGCCTGGCATCAGAGACGGCGCGCCTGGCGAGAGAAGCAGCGGAAGACGCCGCCAGGGCGGAGAAGCAACGCCAGGAGGAGGAGCGGATGGCCAGGATACAGGCTGGGGTAAGCTACGTGCTATTATATATCCTACTGCTGTAGATGTAGCCCGCGGCTCCGTTCTCGCGGAGGTCTTTTATCATTTTTTGGTCATATCTCCGGATCTAATTAACCAACTGCAATGAAATATACCGCAGATTTTTAAATCTGCCCAATACCTTTCTAATAAAAAAAAACCGAATCAAAATTCGTTCAGTAGTTTTTGCGTCAACGCGTTCAAACATACAAACAGATAAACAGACAGAACAAGAATTCCAAAAATATATATATTTTTTAAAGAATATTAGTAACCGAAATTACTAATATTCCCCTTAACCCCTCCAGCTAAGCTAAATTGCTTGTGTTAGGAGTGGGTTCACGTCGGTAGTGTAATGGCCAGGATTCGAACCCGGGACGTCTCGATCATAAGGTCGACTCCTTAACCACTAAGCTACCGACGCTTAGAGAATCGTTAATTTAATAAGCCGCAAATATTTTTTTTTAATATCTCTAATGTACAGGTAGAACTAATTTACAATTCTCTAATAGTATAGCCTTCTCACAAATCTTAAGTACTACTATTACTAGGAGGTGGTGGAGTAACGGGAGAGATTTAGAACTCTCCCGGCCCACCCGTGCCCGCAACATGCTCGCCGCGCCTCGCAGGCGACTCAGACGCCGGAGGTCGCTCAACGACCGCAGTCTTCCATAAGCGCAGGCCTGGGGGTGGCAGGTGAGGCCGCCTGTCACCCCAGCAGAAGCAGGCCCGGGCGGCGGGGTGACTAGCACCCGCCCACTTTCAAGATGCAAGATGGGGACACCGCAGTTCGCAAACCCGAGGGGGCCATCTCGGAGATTGCCCTGGGTCAGTCAGGGTGCGAGGGAAATGCCGTATGGTTCGTGGCCCACCTTACACCCCGGCGTCTGAAGACCTGAGACGGCGTGCGGTTTTAGTCGGTTGAGGCCCGACATAACCACCCCTACGACTACTATCTACTAGGTCCACTAGGTACAAGGTCTACTAAGTACTACTATTACAAATGTGAAAGGTGGGATGTTGGGGATCTGCATGAAGTTTGGCTCAGAGATAGGGTATAGTCTAGAGTAGATCACAGGAATAGGCTGCTGAAGTACCAGTTGCTGTACACCTACTGATTGACGAACGGGGCTCTGGACCAGGCTTTCCTTTCAGGGTTAGGAGGGCAGAGGGCAGTTACTCCCGTAAAAGCCAAACCAAAAGAAAGAGAATGAGTAAGTGGACCCTGGGCTCCGAGGTGAAAGACCCTGCTGCAACCGGAAACGACATTAAGATGATGATGAGGACATAAGCTACTTTTTACCCCGGGAACAGGTTCATGTGCGTCGTAGGAACAGGATCACCATTTCAAGCGGGTGGAGTCACGGTGAGAAATATATACTATTATATATATAAATATATATACTACCGCGCTAGATTGACCCTGACGGAGCCTGAAATCCTAAAAGAACATAAGCTGCTCAGCGTGAAGTCTAGACGTTGTCTTCTGAAAGTTATGATGCTGCATGGAATGTGTAACAATAGATTTGACTGTTCTAATATTTGTAATAATATATACTGTATTGTACCAAGGACTGTAAACCGGCGAGAGGCGCGTGTACCCAAGCTGTTTCACACTGCAAAGTGTGGAACCATTGCAGGGGTACGCGCGCCTCTGCGTCGCCTTTTGGATAATTATAACACGCACTTTGTTTATTTGGATATTTTCGCACTTTCGCACAATGAATTTAAAAAGCAAGCTATTTCATCACTTCTCGAATTGAAAAATACATTAAGGCAGAGGATTGGCGCAATTTAAATCTTTCCACCAACTACATTATTCTGCGGCCATAAGTGTGGGTTATACATTTACCAATTTTGTTGCATTAACCTTTTTAACGTATGATACAATGTATAAATGTTTTATGTCCCAATATGAAATACATAAATACTTAAATATAAAAAGTGCAAAAGTATGTAAGTAGTAACATAAGAAATCTTTTCTTAGTTACCAGCTGAGGAAGAAGTCCCCGAATCCGAAGAAGTGGAGGGTGAGGAGACGGAGGTCGAAGACGCCGACGCAGAACCTGAGGTAAAGGTATGTATCTAAATAACAGCCCCGTAACTCTTTAGTCTCTTTGACCAATGCAATGAGTGGTTCTGGTCACGTACATGGGTGGAGCCAGGTTCTAGTTTTGGGGGAGTTTAAGAAAACAAAAATATGTTTGAAGTGACATGCCTACATGTAAAAAATAATGGAAGATTGATACTTAGGTAATTTTTGTTTTTTAAGCGGGGGGGGGGGGGGGCTAAAATCAATTGGTTATACCCCCAAAATCCTCCCGCTCATGGTAACGTGACAAATATTTTTGCTGTTTTATTAGTCCAATTAGTACGTTAGTAATGTATGATCTATGGACCAAGAGACTATATACTTCATTATATTTTGGTACCTACTATAGGTACCATCGTACATAAGTACTGTAAAATGAGTCAGCAAAATATTGACCACATTATTGTAAAGGCGGCCTTTTAACGGTACATGTCTCTGCAGGTTCTATCACGTAGGGTAGACGACCACTGATAACCACGCCCCTGTGTCAATTGCTTTCCACGATGCGTGTCGGCCTGCTTCGAAGCCGCGGATCTGTTGCACCGCTACGAATTTGTCGATGCCTCCAACAAAAGACACTATTTCCATGTTTCGTTGTTGCAAACTGCTCCACATCCGGCCATAGAATCACGCACCATGGAAAGTCACCTTTACATAAATTATACAGAGTGCTACAACATTCTTGAGGCTCAAGCCAACCTCATATGCAAGGCGGTGCAACTACTAAACAACGGACAAGACTCCAGCGCAGGCGCACCTCTCAGGGTTAGGAGAGCAGACAGCAGTCGCTCCCGTAAAAGCCGACAAACCAATAAAAACAATTAGCCGGTTATTCCGAACCTGACCCGAAAACCTGATCCGGTCGCGGGTTAGGTTAGAAACTTGAAACAAAATGTAATATTTGTTCCGAACGTATAACCCTCTTCCTAACCTGACCCGACGACGTCTCGTTCCTTTTAAAACCCGAATTGCGCAGATACGTTTAATTACTTGCCTAGCTATTTAATCAAACAGCTTAGAAAATGACTTATTCTGAATGAATGAATTCTGCATGGTTATAAAAAAAATAAAAAGTCGGATACTAAATATTAAACACTGATTTGACACATATGTACTTTTTATTTTGAGAAAGATTAGAGAGAATGACCAATCTGCGCAATTCGGGTTATGATAGGAACGAGACGTCACGAACCCTCTTCCTTACCTAACCCGACGCGTCGGGTTAGGTTAGGAAGATGGTTACGTTCGGAACAAATATTACTTTTTTTTTTTCAAGTTTCTAACCTAGCCCGCGACCGGGTCAGGTTCGGAATTATCACAATTAGCGGACCTCGGGCTCCAAATTGCAAACTTGGGCCGCAACTGGGCAATCTCTGATGATCAAAATGATGATTCTCATTCGAATTTACTGATATGAATGTTCCAGGAGGAAGAACCCGTTGAGGAGGTGTTCGACTCTGACGTAGAAATTGAGGGTGAGGAGTATATCCCTCCAGGAGGATTGTTTGTGCCTGGGCTGTACTCACCGCCCAATGAGCTCGCCAAAGCCAACGGACTGACTGTGTTCTATCCGAAGGTAAGAACCCGTTTCGTCGCATATTGCATTTGGCCTACTAGACGAACATATGTATCTTTATTTATTGTTTAAGTATAACATAATATTATATTATATTATCTTCATAAACTTAAATATATGTAACATTATAGGCATAATATTACCTATTATGCCTATAATGTTACGTATATTTAAGTTTTTTATTTCTATTTACTTTATTTTTATTGTACCATTCTTTATTCGAGCACCTACTGGGACTTATCTCTGCATCACCCAAAGGTTCACTGGTAAAAAATGCCTCTGGCATTAAATCCGCCTTTGTACAATTTTATTTAAAGTATAAATAAATAAATAAATAAAACAAGGAATATGCTTAAATTCAAGAGAGGTGTCAGCTGTCACTTGTGCGCCATAATGCTGAATAGATGTTCAACATAATTCGCAACGTGATAAGCAACCAACTGACATACTCGTATTTTGGTTTTATGCTTGTTCTCTGATGTAAATCATAACCATATTACGTCACTTTCGTGTGACGCGATTGGTCATAACATGTAAGAATTTGGGACACTAGTTTTTATATTAAAAAAACACGCTTTTTATAGAAAACAGAACTAAAAAAATAGAAAATAAGTTAAAAAAAAATTAAATTAAGAATAGTGTCAAAATTTTCAATAAATATAAATTAATAATAGTGTAAATAAAGCAAATGTATTTTATTTTAAAAAAAGCGTGGGGTGCATGGGTTAATAGATATAAATATAGTCCATTGAAAAGTTACATTTGGGGTTGCGTTTTTTAGAGGACGCAATTTTATTTTTTTGATGTGTAGGGGGGTCAGTGTAAAGCTAAAACCAAGTTTGTGGGGTCGCCACCCTTGTCGAACGGCCACCATCTTGAAAATAGGGGTTGAAATGGTTTTTACGATATATCTCTTAAACTATTTATCTGATAAAAAAAAATTGTTAACATTTTTCGTTGCAAATTAAATTCTCTACAACTTTGGAACAGTAACTTTTTGTCGTAGAACTATAAATAAAAAAGTTATAAGCGAAAATGCTCAGAAACTTTTTTTATCTCTTTATACGGTGGTAATAAAGATGATAATTCTCTTGACAGCCTAAGATACAAACAATTTGCCAAGGCAGTGACAAAAAGCACATTTAACTTATCTTCACTTCCTCCAATACAATATCGCTTTCATACTTTCTGAGTCTACCATCAGGTCCGGTCGTGGCTTGGTAATAATAATGAAGACAATCTTGAAGACTGGGGCTGGAAAAACATGTGGAAAATTATTGATGCCAGTGCAGAGCTCTAAACCTCCAGCACCCCCTGAGCTTCCAAAATTGATCTTTTGCAAATGCAAAGGAAACTGTGGAACAATGTGTGGATGTCGAAAAGCAGGGCTGAAATGTTCTGCAGTGTGCTTCCATTGTTCTGGAGAGATTTGCAGCAACGTAATGGGGCTCTCAGAATTAATAAATGAAAATGACTTTGATGATGAACCGCCGACATTAACACCACTTCCTTCTCCAGTTCTCCCACTGATATTTAATTCAGAAAGCCGATCAGATGCTGAGCCGCAGCCTGGTACATCGAAAAGACCGAAGACGGAGTAGTTCAAATTTAGAAAATCAACGTGGATTATGCCTATTGGGGATACCACGGGGAAAAGAGTCAATAATTAATTATTAATAATATTGCAAAATTAATAATTTAAAAAATTATAATCAAAAAAAAAAAAAAAAAAAAGACCAAAGTTGTGGAGAATTGAATTAGCAACAAAAAATGTTAACAACATTTTTTTATCAGATAAATAGTTCAAGAGATATATCGTAAAAACCATTTCAACCCCTATTTTCAAGATGGCGGCCGTTCGACAAGGGTGGCGACCCCACAAACTTGGTTTTAGCTTTACACTGACCCCCCCTACACATCAAAAGAATAAAATTGCGTCCTCTAAAAAACGCAAGGTTAGGCCTAAAAAATGTAACATTTCAATGGACTAATATTTTATTGACAGACATGAGTAGAGTGATTATCATTTTGATAACATCTTAAAAAGCACCCCACGCTTTTTTTTAAAATAAAATACATTTGTTTTATTTACACTATTATTAATTTATATTAATTGAAATTTTTAACACTATGTACCTATTCTTAATTTAAATTTATTAAAACTTATTTTCTATTTTTTTAGTTCGATTTTCTATAAAAAGCGTGTTATTATTTATTATTATTATAACTATTATTTATTTCCTACTTTTTAGTTTTGTTTATTCTTAAATAAATTAACACGCTGCTGTTGCCACCTATTTCAGAGTTTATAATGTGACATTATTCGCTACTACGTGATACAAAGTACGTGATACGGGATAGATGGCGCTGTTATCAAATATTTACAGAGCTGTCAGTAAATATTTCGCGAATTCAGTATTTTAAATTATTTTGCAAATTGAAAAATGGAATAATTTTATCAAATTAGTGTATTGTCATCGGTCCTCGATAAATCTACAAAGTTTGAACGAAATCTGGCCGTTTAAAGTGGGTCAAAATCGCGGCTAAAGGAGTCGGTTACAAACATACAAACAAACATGCAGGTGAAGCTAATAAAAAGCGTATAAAAAATAAAAAAATCATCTTCATTAACTTGGCAATGATATCGGTTGCATCTGAGGCTTTTACCTCGGAGCCCAGGGTTGCATCTGAGGCTTTTACCTCGGAGCCCAGAGTCTGTTTTACATATGACTCATTTTGGATATTACGAGCGATTCTGCCATCTGATCTCCTAACATCGAGAGGATAGGCTCGTCAAACGTGGATTATATATTACATACATATACACGGGCTCCCGTCATTGGTTTTTTGGTTTGCCAGTTAGTGCGCGTTGGCGTATCTTTTTAAGGTTTTTCATGAAGGTATCACACAGGATATCGCTTCCATTATGTATAGTTACCGGCAAACTATACATAATGGAAGCGATATCCTGTATAATAAATTACAGAAGTACTTATTCAAAATACTTGTGTTGCAGGCAGTTATAGAAATGGCAAAGAAGATCGAGACTGAGTACTTGCCCCCTCATGTGCTGATCATGTTCCCGATTGACAAGCGTCACGATATCAAGGCAGTCATGGACGAATACGCTTCGGAAATACTGCATGTAAGAGCATACGTGCAATCAACACTGTTTCCTATTGGGGTAGGCAGACAGCATGTTTCCACTTGCTACGATTACAAAATTGATTTCATGCATGCTCTCAGGTTGCAGATACTCTTGAACCTTTGCTTAAAATTACCTCGATCTGAGTTTGTTTGGGCCTCAAGAGCAGACGGATCACTGGATGCCAGACACTCGACAGTTCACAGAGAAACCCATCCCCCTTTATTTTTGTCTCTCCCTTATTGCACCAGGCACCATAAAGACTTGAAACTCTTTACCAGCACACGTGGTTCCTACATTTCGGGGTCCTTTAAGCGGGGGGCGGGGGGGAGTCCTGATGAGACTATCAGACTGAGGGGCATTATTGTTGCATTATTTATATCTGCAATGGTGCCCCCCATACCTGACCGTCAGACGAGGTAAAGTCATATTGACGTGTCCTACATAAAAAAGAAAAACTTCTGGTTGAAGCTCATATCAATATTCCAGGTGGGTATATTTGTGGGCGACGAGCCTTACAGTGCGGAACACGTGGCATTCACCATCAAACAGTACGACAAAATGGTTCGCAAAAAGAAACAGTACGTAAATATTATTTCTATTAAGATGTAGTTAAGTCAGGGACGGATTTAACCGGGAACCCTGGGGTTATCCTTTCGAGGGCGTACCCGGGGTTCCCGGCAATGGACGCTTGGGAAGGACACCGTGTGGTTTTAGTCGGTCCGATTCCGACATACCCACCTCATCACTGGGACCGGTGGGGTGAAACCGTGGGGATTTCCACACATAAAAAAAGGGACGCCAGGCTTGGTCTAGAGCTCTGTAACATTTCAACACCTTACGTAATACGCAACCTTTGTAACTCCCCAATCCACTTAAACTACGTTTACACCAGAGATGTGCTAGGATGCGTAGCGAGGGCTGATTTGTAAGAAACAATAGCATCGCTTCATTCGGCTTGCTTCGGTCTGTTCAGGGAACGAGGTTTGCGTATGAAGGTGTCAATTTAAGTTGCACTAAAATTTAAAAAGCTTGACAAATAGTTTTTAATTTTGGCTTTTACTGGAGTGGCTGCCGTCTGAACGTCCAACTCCGAGGGTAAAGCCTGCGCCAGAGTCTCGTCCGTCAATCAGCAGGTGTACCGGCTTGGACCTCGGCAGATCTTGTAGGGCGTACCATACATTTTTTTTCGCGATTTAGTCCATTCTCCAATTTCTTTCAGTCTAGACCGTTTAGCAGTGATGGTCTCCCGAAAACGCAGTTTGCCAATGCTCCAACTAGCTGGCTTCAACCCTATTTACATCAGCGCCGACGTGAACTGCGGCGAGAGAGAATGCCTGACTCTGTTCCCTGTGGGGTACGGAGACGAGTATGTGGAAGAAGAGAGTATACAAGAAGAAGAAGTTGAGGTACGTTTACTTTCCTGTGTGTTAGCTAGTGAATATAAAATCACACAAAGTGTCCCGGCAGCCAGGGTTGCCAATCTCGAAACTGGAGATGGCCCAGGGTCAGTCGGGGTGCGAGGGATATGCTCTATGGGCAACCTTACACCCCGGCGTCTGCAGACCCGAGACGGCGTGCGGTTTTAGTCGGTTCAAGCCCGACATAACCGCCCCCGCTGGCCGGCGGGGGGGGGGGTATCCGAAGGGATTTACGATCGAAAAAAAATTAAAGGGTTGCCACATCTACCAACTTGCCCTCGCTTCGGTTTATGAGTTTTTATTAACTAAAGTCATCGTAATTTACACATAATATTAGGTCGTTGCATATGAAATTGCCGTTTTTCTTGCAGAAATTAGAGGAAACCCAATTTTCAGTACTAACATTATTGCATTTTTTTAGGAATGACAAATACAAATAAGTATTATGATTGTTTTTATGTATGAATGAGACAACATTAAGCTAACAAACAGCAACTTTTATTACATTTTTGAAAAGTGACAGCTGTTAAGTAATACGAAATTTATCATCAAAATGGATAGCATTTAGGAAGTACTGTTTTTGAAGATCGAATTAATTTATCAAGCGGCCAATAAAAACAAAATTTAATACAGAGTTGTAAAATCTTGAAATTAACTTTCAAACAAAAATATAAAAATATAAAAATAATGGAAATAGCTATTATATTACAGGAATAACGAACTCATGAATTTGTAAGAAAATTTCGGCTATTTCATAGGTAAAGATTCTGTGAGAGAGGCCAATTTTAGGAGTTAAACAAAGTCCTAAAATTGGCCTCTCTCTTTATAATATCAGTTTTCGACCTCAAGTCTACCTATTTTTCAAAATATTACGATACGACGGTAATTTAGTTGCTAAGGAGTTGATCTTTCTATAGTGCCCGGGTTCTGGCCATTACACAACCAACATAAACCTACTACAAACAATTTAGTTTAGCTGGAGGAGTTAGGGGGAACACCAGTAATTTCGGTTACTCATATTCCTGAAACAAAAAAATACAATTCAATTAAATTTTTAAGAATTTTGTATGCTTACTTTTTTCTAAAGATTTAGTTCGGAAAAAGAGAACATCTAGGACGGGACCTGAACCCGCGACCAGTCCCTTATAGGGGAACGCTCTGACCAGCGGTTTCAGGTCCCGTCCTAGATGTTCTCTTTTTCCGATCTAAATCTATAAAAAAATACAATTCAATATAATCGTATTACTATTGGGTACTAGCTGCGCGCCCTGGCTACGCCCCGGTGCATAGCACCTTAGCCTTGGACTTCTCAAATGTATTTTTTTCATAGAAGCCTTGTCCTGACAGTAACGAACCCAAAGCCAAAGGATGTCACAGCGTCGGTAGCTTAGTGGTTAAGGAGTCGATCTTACGACAGAGAGGTCCCGGGTTCGAATCCTGGCCATTACACTACCGACGTGAACCCACTCCTAACTTAAGCAATTTAGCTTAGCTGGAGGGGTTAGGGGGAATATTAGTAATTTCGGTTACTAAATTTGGTGTCCAGTCGTTCAAAAGTTATGCGCGTATATACATTTCGGTGTTTAATTATTATTTATATAGACTATATAGATATACGACCTGGTTTTTTTTCCAGATTGCGCCTATCGTAACAGCCCCGCCGCCGCCTCCTGCAGAGGTAAGAAGTACTAGACTAGGGTAGGATGGGGAAGCTTACTGTGAGTGCTATCGTCCAATCACCAAGAGCATTGGCCTCGGGCGGCAGACGGCTGGCTGGCCGTTCATCATCATCATTCGATCGTCAATCCCGTTTGCTTCCAAGAACTGCCTCAGAGACCAGAACTCGTTCGCCTCCTTTCCAAGATTTCGTTTATCTAGACTTTATGCCAATAGTTTTACTAGAGGTGCCCATGATCTTGGAAGTGGAGTAGGAACAGTCGGATAGCGGATAGCCTCGGATGCGACTGGTACTCATTGCTGGAATGATGATTATGGTTTATCTTGACTTTTACGGGAGTAACTACCGTCGGACCCCTCGATCTCGGGAGGAAAGCCTTTGCCAGAGTTTCATCCGTTAATCAGCAGATCTGACGCATCGCAGGTGAGGTTGGCCTGGGCCCGAGGATCTTGGATCTTCTCTGTTGGTGCCAATATTACTTGGTCACCAGCGTGAAGGAGGCATTTGATGTTCAAGTCATTATATCTTAATCTATACCTACGCATTCTCTTGCAGTTCTTACAAGCAATCGTCTATGAATAAAATGAGCTTTGACAGGCGAAGCAGCACATCTCAGTATAAGACCTTTTTCGATGTTTACGCAGTCTGTGCAAACTTCGTTTATCCTAACAGAAATATTAAACGTTCATGCACACAAATATTTGCACTGGCGGGAATCGGGAAGCGAACCTCCTACTTAGCTGCCGAACGCTCTACCGCTACGCCCACTCAGACCTTTAGGCGCTATTGGTCCAATTCGCGATAGTTTCAATGGTTAAAAACGTGCCCAATCCGACGTTGGTCCATGTTATTAATTAGTCCATATTAAATATTAAATATTTCCTAAAATATTCCCATATTTATTTATTTTATTTATTACAACACCTCATGGCATATTTCAAATAACAGCTCATGAGAATCTGTCAAATATTCTTGTATTACATATTTGATTTTAAAAAAACATAGATACAGACGAACATAGAACCTCCACCTTTTTGAAGGCTGTTAAAAAGGTTAACGTCACAAAATAGAAGGTACATAATATATAATAGTAAAATAATGTTGCATAGTAGGTATTGACATGAAAATGTATATTCACAGGCCGAAGCGGTTGAGGAACCTCCAGCTGAAAAGAAGGATGAAGACGATGAAGATTAATTGCATCTCTGTGAATGTGAAGGAGCCATGACTAAAGGCTCTTAGGGCGCACTCCCACAAGACAGTTTCTCGCCGGGGCCTCGGAGAGCTCGTTAAGCCGTAGGCCCCGGTTGCCATACAAACATCTATGTCAGTCGTTACAGTTAGTAAGAACTCCAAAAAGTCCAACAAATGGTCTAACTACAGAATTTCGATATCGCTAATGAATTGTGGAGTTGAGAATGAACTGGTGGTAGAAATTTGATGACACAAATTTGTCACAAAATTCGGCCGGGTAGGTACCACCGTGCACGATTGCGAAAAACCCTTCCATAGTAATCCAATTTCGGTTTGATTGCGTTCAGGGGTCAGCAAGTGCATAGCCGGGCAGGGGAATTGTGGTCGCGGCACTAGTGGGACCGGCGGGTGTCACGCGGTGCTGCGACGACAATCCTCTTCTGATGAGGCCGTCAAGCTGAGTGCCACCATTGTTAACATGGTACATGTATGTAATGGTGACACACTTTCCTGAGACTTTACCTTCAGCTTACCATCAAGCGTGGTGAAGTCAAATTGACGTGTCCTAAATATAAAAAAAAAAAAAAAAAAAAAAAGATGTCAGTCGCTTCATGGAAAATATGGAAATTCAGCTGCTTCGTAGTGAGACGGACTTCAGAGTATGATGATGAAGGTTTCTCGCCGGGGCTTGGGCTCAGTCAGCCTAGTTTCAGTAAATGGTTCCACTATGAAACCAGACCGAGTAGAAATCATCTTGTGGAAATGCGGCCTTGTCCTGTAGACAAAGTGGCATTCTATCTGTTCTGCGATATGAAGAAAATCGTTAAATTATGGATAGTTTCATGTCATTGTATGTAAATACTAATGAAATTTTTAAAGTTATTTTCTATTGTTGTGTTTTCTTTTTCAATGTATAGATATTCTTATATAATAAACTAGCTGGTGCCCGCGGCTTCGCCTGCGAGGTGGTCGGTTATAATTTTTTGGTCCGATCTCCGGTTCTATTTAACCAATTGCAATCAAACATAGCGCAGATTTTAAGTCTGATCAAGACCTTTTTTAATAAAAAAAACCCGCACCAAAATCCGTTGAGTAGTTTTAGCGACAACAACAACAACAAACAGATTAACAGACAAACAGGAAAAATTAAAAAATATAAATTTTTGTGTTCAGAATCGTTCATTAAAACAACCCAAGTATTTTTAATACGTATATACGGGTATATCCAGCGTACAGACACAGCCAATTTATAACATAACTTAACATAACTTCACGCCTGTAAGGGGTAGGCAGAGGTGTATTACACACCCACGATTCGCCAGCTATGTTAGTCCGATCTCCGGTTCTATTTAGCCAATTGCAATCAAACATACCGCAGATTTTAAGTCGGACCAAGACCTTTCTAATAGAAGAAACCGCATTAAAATCCGTTGAGTAGTTTTTGCGACAACAACAACAAACATATTAACCTAAAAACAGGAAAAAATAAAACCAAAAAATTTTTGTATTCAGAATCGTTCATTTAACACAACCCAAGTTTTTTTTAAATATCTCCAGTGTACAGACACAACCAATTTATAATTTTATAATAATATAGATAAATTATGGTCATGATGATCACAACTCGCGAAAATGAGTTAGAAAGTAACGAAATTACAAATAAAAAGTCCTAATGAAGGTGCTTTTAGGAAAAAGCATTTTATTCGTGACTGTTTCTGAACAAAATCATTACCTCGGCGGGGACGTGATTGACGTGATCAAGATAGGCACTAATGGAGTGACTGATTATTACTAGGTATATGTACCGAATTTCAGCGTATTTGGCTCTTTAGTTTTCAAGTTATCAACAAGTAAACCCCTTATTCGCTTTAGGACAGATTCGCTTTAGGACAGATTCGCTTTAGGACAGATTCGCTTTATGACAGATTCGCTTTAAGGCAAAAGTACACACAACTCGACAATAATTAATTGAACTATTTATAGATATTTAACTTAAAAAAATCAAAGGCTTCTTGGCACGTTCAAGTCAACGTATTAAATTCACCCTGCACAAGCGTTCTAAACATTCCAAAAGAAAGAAAAAAAAATACCAGGGCAACAGAAATGTAAGGATCAAATCTGCTCTCGTATTTGAACCTACCTATACCTTTTTTTACTTAGATAAATCTTTAATGTACTTAACTGTACAATTTCAGCCATAAAGCGAATCTGTCATAAAGCGATTCTGCGTACAGCGAATCTGTTATAAAGCGAATCTGTCCTAAAGCGAACAAGGGAAGTAAACAAGTCAATCGAAATGAAATTAATTGCTATGCAGAAAATTGCCGTCATTAAGTGCCTCACGAAACAAGGAAAAACTGCTCAACTCATTTTTCAAGAACTGTTGACTGTTTAAGGGGGTGGTTTTCCTGGAAATACCATCATTTATAAATGGCATGGTCTAGCTAGAGAGTCAACTGAACGACCCACGATCTGGACGGCTGAATGAAGGCACCACACCAGAAATCGTCGAAAACGTTGAGAAACTTGTATTGGAAGATGGCCATCTGAAGAAGAAATAGCGTTCAGCTTCAGCATTAGTTGGGGTATCAGAAAAATCAATTTGAATATCCTACATCAACATCTTGACCTTAGTAAAGTGTATTCAAGATGGGTGCCGAGAATACTCGTGCCGCTTCAAAAACAAGATGGCGTCGAGAGTTCTCGCAATTTTTTGGGCCGCTGCAGAGTATTTATGGCCCGTATTATATCTTATGAAAGGTGTCCGCCTCTTGCACGATAACGTACCAGTGCACACCAGTCATGTTGCGACGGCTGCTATTGCGGATTAATTGATAGGCACCAGACAGTTTCACTGTTTCTAAATCTTAAGGCTTTCACAGCCGGCGTTGCATGTTGAATATACTGCTTCCGGGCTGTTTGGCCGTGGTCCATAGGAAACTTGTGTTCCAAATTTTTCGTCGATCACTGCGGTCGACATCTTCAGTGGTATAGGTCCGGACGCCCACGAGTGCGGAGAACACTCCTCGGCGGCAACTTCTCTGCGACTGATGTAGAGGCCCGAGTTAACTGGCGTATTTATAGGCACAGTTGGAGGGGGGAAACGACGTGATCGATCCTGATTGGTTGAGAGCTGTATATTCAACAAGTTTTGCTGCTTATTTACCGACTATTTACAAACTAAATAAACACTAAAATATTACATTATTTGTGGGGGGAAACGGCTGATACCTCTTGTCACGTTTATCAAGATGTACGTATTTATGATAAATTGATATTTTATTTATTTTAGTAATATGCTATTTCTGAGTACGTGATTTACATGCTTCATAACATTACGAATGAAACATACTTGTTTCTTTATCTACCACGTCCTGATTCATTCATGACTGCCATATCTGTCATTTGTACAACGTGCTACCCACCCTACAGTTAAGACCTAGCCTGTCACCCAGCGATTTCGTAGCCAAAAATATAAAAATGAACTGCGTGGATTTTTTTTTAATGACGATAATGTGCAATCAGCCATTTCGACACCCAAGACAATTTTTTTTTTCAGGGGTTTTATGACATATCTAAAAAATATATTAGAGTTAAGGAAGACTAGGTAAATTGACAAGGAGAAATTGTTTAGTTTCATCTAATCCTTCCTCGCGCATCGAAGATTTTGACCTTCCTGCGTGTTACGCAGCGGTGTATCAAGCGGACTGCTGACGATATGTGACACCATTTCCTCGCATCGTGACATTCGCCGTTGTCAAGCACGAGGCGCCGATTCAGTATACGAAGGAAACAAGCCATATGAATTTCGCAATTGTGTTTATTGAATTGTAATAATTTATGTCTTATAAAATAAATTCATTCTTGGTACTAGCATCGGCCAATTATCATCTCCTAAATCAATAAGTATTTTTATACTTTTAATTAAATTTAGTTTGAAGTACTTAAATTGTTTTTTTTTTTGCAGCCCCCGGCTCCAGCACTTGTAATTTGCGTAGGTCTTAGATCTTAGAGCATTTTTATGGAAACATAGGAAGACATCCGATGAAAAATAAAATGTATTAATTGAAGCACAATGTCATTCTTTGTTATTTGGATACTCCGAAGGATAGTCGGCTGGGTTGTCGCAGCAGGTCGAGGGTGATTTGCAGGCATCTTCACACTCCTTCTTCCGTATGAATCTGTTTGTGTTCCCGCCACAACCAGAATAATTGAACCTATCACAACTGTCCGTCCAAGAATTATACCCATACCTGAAAGTCAAATGCAGATTTTTTATAAATAAAGAATATTGGTAACCGTAATTACTAATCCCCTAACACCTCCAGCTAAGCTAAATTACTTGTGTTAGGAGTGGGTTCACATACATACATTCAGACATATACTCACGCCTTTTTCCCTCCGGGATAGGCAGAGACAACAGCCCGCCATCTACTTCTGTCCTTACATACTTCACGAGCTTACTTCACTGTCATTAAACCTTTCATGCAAGACCACCGGGTTCACGTCGTTTGCATAATAGCCAGGATGCGAACCCGAGGTCTCTCTATCGTGAGGTTGACTCCTTAACCACTTAGCTACCGCAGTAGCTTAATTTGAGGGAGATCCGATAACTGTAAGTAAAAAATTGTTTATTCTGTATGAGCCTTATTCACGAAACTTACAAAACGCATCAGTCCAAGATCTTTTACTCTGTATGAGCCTTATTCACGAAACTTACAAAACGCATCAGTCCAAAATCCATTATTCTGTATGAGCCTTATTCACGAAACTTACAAAACGCATCAGTCCAAAATCCATTATTCTGTATGAGCCTTATTCACGAAACTTACAAAACGCATCAGTCCAAAATCCATTATTCTGTATGAGCCTTAATCACGAAACTTACAAAACGCATCAGTCCAAAGTCGTTTATTTTGTATGAGCCTTATTCACGAAACTTACAAAACGCTAAAACATTGTTGTCATTAAATCGGTTCGAAGCAGACGTGTTATCAGTTGCAATATATTTTTTCTATCTAAGTGCTACTCAAAATGGACACGTAACTGGTGAAGTTAAGAGTGAAATTTGTGCAAAACATATAATTATCATCGAATATTTCGTCTCGTTTCTGAGCGTGTGCTGTCCCTTTCTCGCTACGCTGCTTGTGTCCGCGAACTGTCAAAGGTGCTGAGTGGTTTGCCTTTCTTATTACCTTATCCATAAAAATTAAAAAACGATGGGTTCGGAAGGTACTTCATGCCCTGATATTCCCACTACCGATGATGGCTTACAATCCATAAATAATCAGAAGGAAAGGCAACAGCGTCAGAAGAGAAAGGCTAAAGATGATGACCTCTTAATGTTATTTGAAAAATTCAAAACGGAAATATCCTCCAAGTTAGCTTCCATGAACTCTAATCTTTACAGTAAAATTACCGAAGTACAAAATGATATAAATAATGTAATAAAAAAAGATCTCGAGCACATAAAGTCAGATATTCAGAAAATCCAGGCTAGGCAGTCTGAGTTCTACAAGGATATTAATGATTTAAAAGATACCTTAAGCTTCCTCGATGGGGAGCATAAGGAGCTACAGGGCAAAGTACAGAGGGAATGCATGCTGTTGAAAGAGGAAAACGTTAAGCTGCACGCTGAATTGAACGATATACAACAACGTGAGCGCTCGGAGAATTTGGAAATTACCGGTGTGCCTGAGAGATCGAACGAAATTTTAAGTACACGAATAACAGCCATTGCACGTTATGCGGGCGTGCAACTGACCCCGGATGATATAATACATGCTACTAGGGTTCAGCCTCGCACAATAATACCTGGTCGTCCCAAGGCTATAGTGGCGAAGCTTAGATCGAGATACCTACGAGACACTATTTTGTCAGGAATACGCTCTAAAAAAGGGATCACTACTACGGATATCGGTGAGCCAAGCGATGCCAAAGGAATCAAGATATTTGTAAATGAGCACTTAACGCCTGCAAATAAGTTGTTATATAGAAATACTCGCGAAAAATCGAAGATAAAAAAATATCAGTACACCTGGATACGCGACGGGAAGGTTTTTGTAAGAAAAGACGCGTCCTCGCCCAAAATATTAATAAAATATTCAGAAGATTTACAAAAAATCATCTGAACATCACTTTATTCTTCTATTATTCCGTTAATTATATTCATATGCTTCAGCTTACAGAACTATCATCTAACATGATAAGATATGTTCTACAAGTTATTAATTGTAAAAGTGTCGAAAACCTACCCACTGAATGTCGCATATTATTAAATTGTTTTTATAGGTGTCTGTTGCCTCGATTTGAATATGTATTTCATGTAATAATCGCCCTATTTTGGTATCGTAGCATATTTGTAATCATTTTAAGTCAAAATAATGTACACTCATTAGTGCCTTATCATAAATTACAGTGTATAAAGTCACTAACACGGATTCACTGTCTGATCTCACCAATGATGGTATTCAGTTGGTTTTATTATTGTTGTTTTTGTTGCTGTAGTATAGTTAAAATCACCAAAGAAGTTAATAACATATGTCCGTTAATATTCCATTGCGATATATTGCAGCTTGAAATGTCATTGATTCGCTGGTCAATTTCTCTTAATTTGTACAAAACGTACCTTTCTCATCTAAATTAAATATTTTTTATCAAAATTTAAGGGGTGTACGCACTAAATGTACAGCTGTATATAACAGCATTCTGTCACAGGAGTTTGATATTATACTTCTAACTGAAACTTGGTTGCAGAATGATATTGGTGACTCGGAGGTATGTGACGAAAGATATGATGTATTTCGATGCGACCGTAATCTCGACTCCACAAGTAAAAAAACGGGTGGCGGCGTAATGGTATGTATCCGTCATGACCTCGCTGCGGAAATTAATACTGGGTGGTCGTGTGAACTTGTTGAAACAATTTGTATAACAATATCGTCTCGCAAACTGAACTCAACTGCTGGCCTGCATATAGTACTAGTATATGTCCCCCCGGACGATAGTCCAATACTTTCTCGTAATATCTCAAACATCTCCGACGCTTATGGCCAATTCTTTAATGTGCACAGCCAGGATTATCACTTACTGGTAGGGGACTTCAATTTGCCGTGCTTATGGTGGACGGACATGGGTTACATAGTAAGACATCTAAATACAACAGAGGTACAGGAGACTGCGCAATCATTTGCCAACGAACTGCAATTCTTAGGTCTTAGTCAGTTTTCTTATATTGAAAATAATTGTGGAAATATTCTTGATCTCTGCTTCTGTAACCTTCCGGTAATAGTTACCTTGACTCAACCTATATCAAAGATAGACCCACTTCACCCACCACTTAGTATTGACATAGCAGATCTTCAAATGAAAAGTTTTGAGGAAAAGAAGGTACCACTCTATAACTTTCATAAATGCGACTACGAGCTCATTAATAATTATTTAAAAGTGATTAATTGGGATGAGGTTTTGAATACAGAGGATATTAAGACTGCGCTCGAAAATTTTTATACTGAGTTGAGTAAATGTTTTGCTTTATATGTACCATTGTCCGTTAAAAATAACTCTTATCCTGTGTGGTATACGCCCGCTTTAATAAAAATTATAAAGGAGAAATATAAGGCACATAAAAAATGGAAAAGATATAATAATCCTAGGGACTACGACGAATTCACTCTACTCAGAGACCGTCAACATAAAGCACAAAGCATGTGTTTTAACAATTTCAAGGATAACGTTGAACGATATATAAAACTTTCACCTAAATATTTCTGGAAATACGTAAAATCAAAGAGAGGAGGTTCAAGTTACCCTCAGCGATTCACATGGAATGGTCAAACTTTAGATGATGGCAATTCTATATGTTCTGCGTTTAATAGTTTCTTTGAAAGCGTGTTTGCTTCTGGTTCCATATTGGACACCTCTAGTAGTTCTGTAATTACTCACACCAACAATGAGACACTCTCAAGTATTCGCATTAATGAGGACGAAGTCCTTCGATTATTGCGATCTTTAGATATATCAAAGGGAGCAGGGTGTGATGGTGTACCTCCAATATTTTTAAAATCATGTGCAAGCAGTTTAGTGTATCCGGTTACTAAACTGTTTAAACGATCTCTCGAGGAATGTACTTTTCCTTTATTATGGAAAAAAGCCCACATAGTTCCAATTCATAAAAAGGGTGCTAAAGCTAAAATTGAAAATTATCGCCCCATCTCAATTTTGAACGTACTGGGTAAGATGCTAGAGAAAATAATTTACGAAAATATCTATCATATAATTTCGAAGGGTATTTCTGAGTCACAGCATGGATTTCTTCGAGGGCGTTCGACACTGACTAATTTGGCAGTTTATTCGGACTTCGTACTGGAACACATGGAAAAAGGAGGACAAGTTGACGTGGTCTACACAGATTTCGAAAAGGCTTTTGATAGAGTGGACCACGCCATCCTTTTAAAAAAATTACAAGCTTTAGGCATCCACGGAGATTTATTTCGTTGGATAACATCGTATCTTTCGAATCGATCACAAGCAGTTGTGCTGGGTGGTTTTAGATCTGATTATATTAAGATACCATCCGGCGTTCCCCAAGGCTCGCACCTTGGACCACTCTTCTATAATTCATACATTCATGATATTTACCAGTGCATTCACAACACTAATCACCTACTATATGCAGATGATAAAAAAATATTCCTAAAAATTAACAGTCTAACCGACTGCATAAATCTGCAAAAGGATTTGGATAGTTTATATAATTACTATGCTAGAAATAAAATATCAGTAAATATATCTAAATGCCAATGCATAAGTTTCGGCCGTGGGCGAAATATTATTTCTTATAATTATAATTTTAACGGTGTTGCCATAGAAAGAGTCAACAGTGTGCGTGATTTGGGTATAACTTTCGACTCAAAGATGAACATGATTATTCATATTGATAATATAGTAAATAAAGCCTATAAAAATCTTGGTTTTGTTATGCGCACCTGTCAACCTTTCAACAGTCCAATGACCCTAAAAATAGTGTATTTCGCATATGTTAGAAGTATTCTGGAATACAATTGCCAGATTTGGTCACCATACTACGCTGTTCATATCAAAAGAATTGAACAAATTCAAAAAAAAATCGTACGTCACCTAAACTTCAAGTTCCATAAATCTGAAACTAATTACACTGATAACTGCCGAACGTATAACTTGTTTACTCTGGAAGAGAGACGATCTGTGATGGACATGGCACTGCTTTTTGATATACTTCGTGGTCGCATAGATTGCCCTAGCTTACTTGCTCGAATATCATTTAAAACTCCAATATATCGTACGCGGCACACCCAAATGCTAAGTGTACCATCGCATCCTACGCAGTACGGACAGAATGCTGTGACTACTAGAATAATGCGATCCTATAATGTAAAGTTTAACAGTATAGACCCATTTGTGAAATCAAAAAAAATATTTTTGGCTGCAATTAGAGAGGTTTTGGCCAGCGCACAGTAATATAGTGTTGAAATTAAGTCTCTGTTGAGCTGTATACGGTACTTAATAGTTTGTGATGTATGTATGTTTGAGTGTTATACCAACGTGTAATTATGTACAATGCATAAAGTAAAGAAATAAGTCCAATGATACTTTGACGGAATGTAAGGGAATGTTGGTAGTGACAGTAACTTACCTAAGCGCGACCAGCAAACCGTTTCTCACTTCACACCGATAATAGTAGAAACAATGTACTTATATGCCGATACTACTTATTGCTTTTATCCGAACTACACATCTCGGATTTTTTTCTTCCTTGCTACCACTACCATCATTTTTAATTTTTGGTGTATGTTTTGTTTGCTTTTTGTTTTTTTGTTGTTAGTACTCTGCTTATACAAAATGTGGATAGCTGTAATTGGTCATTGTTTAGCAATTATTTACTGATATAAACTTTTGTAAACGACTGTTGTTATCCCAAATAAAAAAAAAAAAAAAAAAAAAAAAAAATATTAATTAAAAAATCCAATAACCCGACTGCCCCAAAAAGACCGAAACAAGTTTGATAGCAGGCGGAACCCAATAATTTTCTCACTCGATAAGTTTGAGTGAAAATATTTTTTGAATAACATACATTTTAGCGCCAAAAATCCACCATTTCGTTTTTTTTATTATTTTGATATACCGAGTGTCACTCTCACAGTAAATACGAATCTAACGACACCTCTCAAACGGCCATCGAGCCGTTCAAGCTGCAGAGCGTGCCAAACAATTATACATACATACATACATACATACTCTCGAAAAACATAACCCTCCTTCTGGTGCAGTCGGGTAAAAACGAAGTATATTCTAGCCTCACACCCAATTCTATTCTAATTTGGTTGTATAGGAGCCCCATCAAGATATCCGCCCCAAGCCAATCTCACCTGCCAGCTGGTACACCTGGGGTTGGGAAGCCAGACTGCAGTCGCCATATCTGAGAGGATGCCTGCGTTAGACATAACATAACATAAACTCACGACTATATCCCCGAAGGGGTAGGCAGAGGTGCTAGCACCCGCATTTCGCCAGTTTATGTTTAGGTCCCAGTCCCAATGTAATAGGTGGCGAGCCTATTGCCATTAACCGGTCACTTATAAACCTGCGATAAATACACACATAACTTCGAAAAGCATCGAAAAGTCATTGGTGTGTGCCATGGTAATACCTGGGATCGAACCCGAGACCTCGTCTCAGCAGTCCTTTACCCATACCACTAAATAGGCTAGAGTCTAATAATAATAGTGTATCAGCTAGCAGACGAGGCTGGTTTGGGCTCTGAAGATGTTAATATGGTCAACAATATGTATGAAGAAAAAGCCCTTTCCTGCAAAAAATTAAGTTACCTATCGAGGTTAATTTGTCGAAATTTCGGACCACATTTTCCCTTTTGAAAGAGGGCGTAGCAGAAGAGTGGTTTGTAGTGCCCCCCTGGCACGTAACCCCATGGTGGCGGCAACTGACCAGTTTCCCCTCCTTTGTCTGCAGACAAATAACATTTATATGAGCTTCATCGTTTATGGTGATACACTGATACCAAAGACACATTTTAACCGATATTACTGATAATAAAATCAAGAGGAAATGAGTTTAAACCGTAGACTGGGAATAGCTTATTCTCAGTCTGCAGTTTAAACGTCGTTAGTACGAAATCTAGTGTGGGCAAACTCTCATATATCTTTCCAATCACATCACAGAAAATTGAGATGAAATTGCGTTAAAACGTGAGAACCTATGTAGTTTAGTTAAACTTGAACACAATTATTTTCACTAGTGTAATCCTATTTACGACGGGCCCTCGATTAGATTGAAGCATTTCTAAAATATAACATCGACCATGATCAAAGAATAATTAATTATATAGATTAAGATCGGAATGTATCGGAGAATTTCGAATATCTAGGACGTGTTCAGGTGTAGCTCATTTGGTCAGAGCTCCAGGGGTAAGGGATTGGTCTCGGGTTCAAGTCTCGTCCTGGATATTCACCTTTTCCGATCTAAATCTATGAGAAAAGTCAGCATACTAATTGCCTCAAAATTTCATTAAATCAATGATTTTCAGTTAAGACATCTAGTTTCTTAATGTAAGTATAGCATTGGGATCAATATAATACTTTAAGAAAATTAATGAGGTGGGTAATTTGCCATGGTGAGGATCTATTCCATAGATACATAAACATAACATAAACTCACGCCTATATCCCCGAAGGGGTAGGCAGAGGTGCTAGCACCCACATTTCGCCAGTTTATGTTTAGGTCCCAATGTAATAGGTGGCGAGCCTATTGCCATTAACCGGGCCCTTATAAACCTGCGATAAATACACACATAACTTCGAAAAGCATCGAAAAGTCATTGGTGTGTGCCATGGTAAAACCCGAGATCGAACTCGAGACCTCGTCTCAGCAGTCCATTACCCATACCACTAGGCTACCGCGATTGTGCTTCCATAGATAATCCTACTAATATTATAAACGCACGCACGCTGGTTGAGCCGCGGGCAACAGCTAGTATATACTAATACTAGAGAATCTGTTCCTCGTCTTGTCCCACGACGAATTGATGTCAAACAAACGAACTAACCTGGCCATTCTGGTGGCTTATCAAGATTGGTAGGAAATTTCGGCATCGCCATCTTCTCTATCTTTTTCATCGCCACAAAGTTCATTAGCCATTTTCCATATTCTGCTTTTTTAGCCAGAGGTATGTGTTGAGTTTCAGATGAAGGGGTGTATCTCGCTTTCCCTCCGTGATGTTCCTTCACGTAATAGTCCCAGACTTCAGCTGCTTCTTGATTTGTAGGATTCGGTTTGATAGCTAGCTGCTCGACTACTTGGTACAATACTAATGATAATAGTATTATTAACTTCATTTCTTTATTATTCCTTTTTTTACACTGTGTGATTTTAAAATTAGTAGCTGGGTGACTAAACTTTTCGTGTATTTAAGGCCATCTGGTAGAGTTTTGAGGTACCAGTATGCTAATTAATATCAAAAATGCAAGGACCCTAAAAATTCACCAGATGACGTTATATAAAAATAGTGGATTTATGAACAAAAATCGCGCGTTTTTTAGAAAGACGCTTATTATGCAAACTTAGAAAGTGGAGCTATCTAAATACAAAATTTTTCTTTCAGAACACTAAAGCTGTTCCCGATATATGTAGTAATAAAATAAAAAAATCATAGGACATGTTTTACACTGCCATCTGCACTTAAACTAAGCATAGTTTGTAATATGAGTTCTAGAATGCAGATGACAATATATATAATACAAAGAAATGTATAGTATATAAATATATACAAAAATTACTCGTTTCAAATTTTTTTATGTAAAAAGGACTTCTATATGTATATCTACATGATCGGCTGTACCTAAGGAACTAAAAAGTAAGACTTCGAGACTTATTGTATTTATAAATTTAATTATAATTCACTGATCCAATTATAGTATACAATGTACGGATTTGAAGCATTAAACTAGCGACATGTACCAATTCTATGTAACAAGAAAAGAAATTGCTTATCTCGAAGTTCGGTACAAGGCAAACATCTTGAACAAAATTCGGAAATATAGGTATTTAAAAATTAAAAACACATGGTAAATATCCCGTTAACTATAATACTTAAAATTCGGAAAGTTCCCGCATGAGCACTATACGGACCAATCTAAAAAACAATAAAAAGACTGACCTCTTGCTAATAGCCGTTTGTTGGTGGCTGAACTCCTCCGTAACCAACCACGATCTGGACTAAATTTACCACGGTGATACTGTGGACACTGAGGAGAGTTTTGAAGCGAGATGGTTTATGTCCGATGTACCATTGAGGAATAATCACCGAAAAACAGTTTCACGAACGCGCGGCCCTAGCTAAGCGCGCGACCGTAAGTAAGATGTCTTATTTTCAAGTAAGAGTCCTGCTCGCTCAGCTCAATTTATTTCAGTCGCACCCTGCACTGAATTCCTAGTTTATTTAATATAGAAGGTAAATTATAAAGTATTTACTTACATAAAAATGCCACATAAACTCATTCGAGTTTTACTGTGCATTTAAGCCGTCAATGGGTAAATAAAAGTAGGTTAAGAAACACAAGCAATCAAAAATTAACTAGAATACGAGGTAGACTATAAAAAGTGAGCAACCGCTCATCGGTGGCCGCACTGATCCGACGCCTTTGAACCCATGACTGCTTTAATCTATGATTGGTTAATTGACACGCCTTGGCCATCGCGCCTGCACTACCACCTAAAGCATGTGCTACACGGTTTTGAACGGCGGTTTGAAACAGAGGTTTAAAACCGTGTAGATAGTTGTTTTATGCCAAATTTCGTTTGACCTTTAAAGCAGGGCAGCAAGGCTTTTGTTTGAAACCACTGGTAGAAGCGTTGGTTTACAACTTGTTTGAAACCGTCTAGCCGCTTGTTTAAAACCTCGCCAACGACAGTCACGTTGCAGCGGCGAGCGCAGGCAGACGCACGCGACGACGATGTTCTCAAAATGGCACTTTCTAAGAATGGATTTAGAAAGATAATTATGTCATCAAAGTCCAGTAGGTTAATAAAGTTCATATGACTAAGGGTTAATCTCTCCTTTAACCATCGCTTCATCCATATTCTTTTTTTTCTTCAATTGCCGCGGTAGCCTAGTGGTATGGGTAATGGACTGCTGAGACGATGTCTCAGGTTCGATCCCAGGTTTTACCATGGCACACACCAATGACTTTTCGATTCTTTTCGAAGTTATGTGTGTATTTATCGCAGGTTTATAAGTGCCCGGTTAATGGCAATAGGCTCGCCACCTATTACATTGGGACCTAAACATAAACTGGCGAAATGTGGGTGCTAGCACCTCTGCCTACCCCTTCGGGGATATAGGCGTGAGTTTATGTTATGTTTTTATGCAAAAGAGAAAGACACACCCCAACTCTTTGTTCTTTAGATAGGTAAGGTGCCATGACGTTGTTGTAGTGAATATACGGTGCGAGCGTAGAGACGTCCTATTCACGCAACGTTCTGTAAAACACTGATGGTGTTAAACATGTTTTAAACAGTGTAGCCGGCAAAGCGCAAATCTGTCTTTTCTGTTTCAAACCGCCGTTTAAAACCGTGTAGCACATGCTTAAGAGACCTAAGTGAGTATATTGTCAAGTTATTTTCCGGTTATTATATAATGGGTAGTATTTAAAAGAAAATGCGGAAGTATTTATTTATTAAATTATATTCTTTAAACACCTTATTTTGATACACATTTAAAATATGGATACAACATGCAAAAAGCGTGTACAGTAGGTTATACATTACATTATATTCATACATTTTATTTCATTGTTCGTTACTACACAGCTGTCAGTACTTAACTGCGAACATCAAAATATAATAATTACAAAAATAAATATTACAAATTTATTGAAAAAAAAATTGTTAATGCTTTGTATTTTAATTTATTTTCGTTTACACTAAGTATAATGTTTCAGTGAACACATACCGACTCATACCCAACTGCACTTTGACTGCAGTCGCAGTTTGAATACAGTTACTGTGCAGTACTATTACAGTCTAAATAATCTAACCTAAATAATCCTTTTGACACATGGAATTGGCAGATGTTAGACACGTAGCCCTGCACGATTTGAACGAAAAATAAAACAATTTTGAAATGAGAAGTTTCAAGTTAAATAATTTAATGATAATGTATATATTTAGTTGAGAGAATGTAACACGACATATTTCAGTTCATCATCATCATCATCATCAACCTATTCTAGTCCACTGCTGGACATAGATCTCCCCTTCAGTTAAATTTTTATAAATAATTTAAAATATGGCGGGACACTTTATTTCTGCGAGACGTCCTAAAAAGGTTACGTTCTACCATTTTTATTGTATAATTTTAGAGTTGTTTCATATTCATCGTTACGGTGGTAAAAAATAATCGGTTCATATGACAAATTTTAAGTTAGTAAAGGAGTTACTAAACCAGATATATTAAATCGATCGATTATAAAGTCATTTGTTAACTGAAATCAGGTATTTTCTAAACGACAGCTGTAAAATGGTACCTTGTAGATTATTTAAACTGTAGTAAGACTGCAATAAAACTGTAAAGCAACCGTGCAGCCCGATTTGTGCTGATCATCATTATCAGAATAGCGTTGTGTCTCGAGGGCATCCGGGGCCATAACCTCGGAGCACGGGGTCCGCCGTTCGACCTTGGCTCTGCCATTTCGCAGTCTGGGGCATATCTCGAAGTGAGACCAGACCTTTGCTGAGTGCAGTTTAAATGAAGAGCCACTGCTGTCTGTCTACACGAAAACATTCAACAAAAACACGCGTCGACATTATTGCCAACAGATTTAATCTTGCCTTACATAACCGACATCAGTGCAGTTAGATGCAAACAGCTGATACAATTTTGTAAATGACATTGATAGCTCTTAATAACAATAATTCAGTTTTTAAAATATTTTATATTTACTAGTAGCACAAACATTTTTAGCGATACGGACTTTATATCGGTTTATAAAAGTTATGGAAGTACAGGTATACCACTACCAGCGCACTATTGCTCAATCACGCCCGGTATTAGCCTTGGGTGTGTGAACAAAAACAAAACAAAAACACAAAAGAGTGAAAAAAAACACAGTTAAGAATTAAGGTGAGTTACTCACCCTAACTCTGCACTGTTTTTGATATTCTTGAATGCTAGACGGTAGATTTGGAATTCCTTAATCAAATATTATCGCAATTTCTAGAAAAGTGTAAGTATATAATATGTATTGCTAGTTAAAATAAAAAGTAACAAGATAAAATATCAATGGATAAACTAAACGCGTTTTATCAATAAGTATTTAAGTATATATTATATCTTTAATAGTTAAATAAAATTAATTTCTTCGCTAGTGAATTTAATTACTAGAATTCATATCACAATAGTTTTTTTGAAAAACTAGGGTTGCCTATTTCCTTTTGTATATCAACAGTCAACTGAGTAATCAGTGTGACGTCATACCGTGTGCTGTGACGCTGCTAATACAACTTAATAAAAACATTAAAAAATATATCATGGTAGTATTCTAAGGGTAACATTAATGTGTATAAATCGTGTATCCTTCTAACCTATAATAATGGTGCTTTAAAAAATAATACATTGCTAAACATCTTTAATCTCTCAAAACTGCTAGTCATCGTGTGGTAGTAATTTTTTATATACTTAAAAATACATCAATAGTTTGAAGTTAGCTTACTAAAGAACCATTTTAGAATCTTGACTTCAACGTACTGATATCGTTTAAATTAATAATATTGTATTTACAAATGTTGGACAATACACACCTACTTCTGCAGATTTTCAGACCCGAGAATATGTCATAATAAAATTAGTGTAAAAACAAGAATGTTTTCTTACCAAACCGATATACGTATTCACATTAAAATTTCATACACAATCTGAAAAATAACTGAACCGGTTTAAAAAAAGCAATTAAATTCTAATTTAATTAAATTAAACCATTTCACACATAAAACGGTAAAATTCACAAACTACTAAGAGAAATTAAAACAATCAGCTAAACTCATTAAGAAAATATAGACTTTTTAGCTTAAATATTTTTTTTCGCCACATTTATAGACATCCTCAAAAGGAGCTTTAGGTACATATAATTAAAGTTCCATTTCTTTAATATAATAAACAAAACATGAAACATATTAGAAGTTTTCTTTGAAGATTACAAAAATGCTTTTATATCAATTAATTATTTATTTCAATGTAAGTAAAGATCGTTTGTAAATTTGTTAATGTTCAGCAACTTTTAAGGGCGTTGACTGTACTATTATTGTACTTGTATTAATAACAATAATGAACAATAATTAACGTTATGAGATTGCGTGTTTTATATCTCAAGTTCATATTATCATACAACTGTAGATAATTCAACAGTGTCTTTATTTCTTTGTGTGCGTATTTTTAGATTATTTAGTTTACAGAAATGTTCATAAGCTTATGTATTAATTACATGAATACAGGTGTACGGTTACCGTTAGTTCAGAAATAATTGCACGAATGCAGTATAGGGTTACCGTTAGTTCAGAATTAATTGCACGAATACAGGTGTAGGGTTACCGTTAATTCAGAATCAATTACGCGAATACATGTGTAAAGTACCGTTAGTTCAGGGCCTGTAAACGAGGAGACATTCTATTAGCGGAATCGTTTCGAAGTGAATCCAATTCTGTTCGTTATCAATGGAATTCGTGATACTTCGGCGATTATAATAATAATAATATAACAAATCTTTTATTTCAGTTTACAGAGACACATATTTATATTATAATCAATTTGTATAGTCACAATAATGATTATTTCAATCTCGTACATCAGTGAACGTTTTCAGCATTGGCGTTATCGCTAATAGAATGTCACTTTGTCTAGAATCCTAGTTAAGATCTGCTTGTTTCGCTTTTGTAGAATGTTATTGAGCTGAGCGAGCGAAGCTCTTATACGCGGCATAGCCGTTTGTTGGTGGCTGAACTCCTCACCCACTCGCGCGATCTTGACCAAATTTACCACGGTAATAGTGTGGATACTGAGGAGTGTTTTGAAGCGAGATGGCTCATGTCCGATATACCATTGAGGAATAATCACCGTAAAACGACCGTAGTAAGATGTCTTATTTTCAAGTAAGAGTCCTGCTCGCTCAGCTCAATTTGTTTCAGTCGCACCCTGCACTGAATTCCTAGTCTTTCTCTACAAAGGACTGGCAGTTTCCAACCTTACTAGAATAGTAGAAACCGTTCCTGTTTATAAAATATTAAAACTAATGCTTCGGTTTCAATTACTTACTATAACAAGACATCGAGCTGTAACCATGCGCAGTGCGATTGCGTAAACGCTTTACAAAACCGAACCAACCGTTCTTAGCCGGGCTCCGGGTACTGTCAAATAGTTTTAAATTTGTACTATATCAGTTTAATATGAAATGTGGTTAACGTCCGCATTGTTGTTTTGATAAATATAAGTCAAGCACAGACAATTGAAATTATATTATTGGTTGAGATTCCTTTATTATAATTTATTATATGTAAATAGCGGCAGCGACCTAATGGCTAAAGCGTCAGACTTGCGATTGAAAGGTTTGGAGTTCGAACCCGGTCGTTACACTACCGACGTGAACCCACTCCTAACTCAATTTAGCTTAGTTTTAGAATATTAGTAATTTCAGCTAATATTTTTTAAGTGTGAAATATTAAGTAGACAGTACATTTATGTCTATGGAATGTTCACCATGATAATCAGACTTTTCGAGTATCCATCACTTTTTTAAATCATATTCTTGATGTTATGCCAATTAAGTTAGGTTAGGTTAGGTAGATGCATAGTTATTATGAAAATCATAAATTGTTAAGTTCGTATAAAAATAGTTTTAAATTATATTTATAAAAATAAGGCATACCCGGCGCTGTAAAGCTTAGTATCATATATTTAATTATTAACTATGTAACCCCAAAAAAACCTTCAGGGCCTAAACTTTAGTCACCTGCAAGCCGGTCCACCTGCTGATTGACTGTCGAGGTTCTGACGCAGCCGCACCTCTTTAGGTCCAAGCTACATCAGGACAAGTAAGCGTAAGAAAGCGGACCGCGGGCTTTAAGTGCGGCCTTTAAATGCAACCGTATTGACGCTGAAATTATAATGGTGGTGTAATTATTAACTTCAACGCAATTAATTACACAGAAAGATTTCAACTTTAGAAGGTGGGAGATTCCTTTAAATGCAACCGTATTGACGCTGAAATTATAATGGTGGTGTAATTATTAACTTCAACGCAATTAATTACACAGAAAGATTTCAACTTTAGAAGGTGGGAGATTCACCTTAAATAAGTTGCTCACATACGGATTTCCTACCCTAAAGATCTTTGTTTTACTACTAACAATTTAAAATAATACTTTACAACTTACTACTACAAAATTATACACTAATACATTTAGCCAATGACTAACACATAAGGTATGTTCGTGGAGTACGTTTTTAGCAATACGCACGTATTTATAGTGCACATAGATATGTTATTAGGATGTTTCTATGGTTTATTATTACCATAGTTATTTCTGAAAAAATATGCATTGTTAAATATTGCCTAACTCAACTGAAACTATGACTTTTCATTATTTAAGTTGCCAAAATAGGTCAAAATATAAACATTCAAATTAAGTTAAAATTCATAATAATTAGATTCCTTCATAAATTACAAATTGATTTTATTTTGCAAACACACAACGTAGACTGAGATAAATGTGACATTCCCTTGCACTTCATACACTAAAACGCGGTGACGTCACCGTGTGCGACGATTTTGAATGAAGCGTTTTTGGGTAGCTCGAGAAATAGAATTTTCAAAATAAACATGGCGAGCTTTATCATTTGACCTTTTCCTTGGCAATGACGAAAAACACGCAATATCGTGTTTTTCGTTAAAATTATTTGTTTTGTTAGCTTCATTTGTTTGTGATAAGTAATATTATGGTCTTTTGGAAAAACATTTTTTTAAAGTTTTTTTTTAAATTTATAATAAATCATTGTCGTTAAATACATTTGCTGTTTATACTACCTCCACAAACATAACCCTAATGTAAAAAAAATAATATTAATAATTAGCTATAGCATGTTCAAAACTCCGAATTATAAACATTAAATGTTATGATGGTTAGGCGTGCTGTAAAAGTTAGGAATGATTTTTTTTATAAGGCAATTAGTACAGGGGCACAGGGCCTGTTGACAAAGTGACGTCCTACTAGTGGAATCGCTTCGAAGCGAACACAAAAAATATACATACATTTTCGACTCTTTATTAGTAGCTACACGTGCCATGTGGACAATTAATGTCTCTCCCATATATTTCGGACTATTTATTTTTATAGCCAATTAGAATGTGACTTTGTCTAGGCTCCCAGGTGTAGAATAGGCAAGATACAGTGTGCGCATAAATAGTATGAAAACCGAGCGCATAATTTTTTGCTACCCACCCGTGACGTTAGCAATTTGACAATATAATGGTCAAACTACACATCGCTATCTAGACGCAAACTAAGCATAGCTTGTACTATGGGTTCTAAAAAGTGGATAAACATACTTAAATACATATATAACACAACCGCCATCATAAATGTCGTCGCATGTGAAAATGTGTGTATGTGTGTGTATGTGTGTGTGTGTGTGTGTGCATGTTTGTGCATCGCGCATTGATGTGTATGTGGTGTGTGTAGATTATAGACGGCTTGTAGTATCTAGCCTAATCTAAAACTATGATTGGGGTGATATTAATTACAATATGTTACAAGTTAATATATCCTGTACATATATGACCGAATGCATGAAAATGGAGGGGTAAGTAAAAGAGCCTCTTCTTACTTCAAGTACCCTAAATTCAAGCGGTATTACCTCACAGTCTTTCAGTTCAGTCTATTTGCGGATTGGTTTAAAATTAAAATAAACTCAAGTTCCTATACTACTCAAAAATGTCTAGAATATTCAATAGTACATATTTTTAAGAGGTCATTAACCATTCCAAATTTAAGTATGCTAAGATTTTGTGGAGTAATGCATAATAATCCTAGCCGTTGAGGCAGAAGGTGCTGGAATAGCAATAAGCCTAGAAAACACAGCTCCACGCTGTGCCTATTTCTTTATTAACAAATAAAATTCAAATAAACTAAAGCTCTTCTGTAGACGTAAAAGAAGATCACGTCGCCAATTTTTGAGCTAACAAATATTATTGGTTGAAAATATATAGTCTGACCAACAGAGGTACCTGGACCTCTCCTGTAGACGAAATTTTCGTCTATATACGTCTTAGGGCGACGTTGGAGTGATCTACCGAATATTGCAGACTGGTCACGATCTCAAGTCTCGCCCTGAATATAGACTTTTTCCGATTCAAATTTATAAGAAAAGCTAGCACACTAATGGCTTCAAAATTTCATTCATTAAAATCTATATACATCGAAATGAATCGCCGAAATGTATGTACGCGCATAACTTCCGAAAGACTGTACCAAATTTGATAATTATTTTTTCTTTGTGTTCATTATTCTGAGGACAAAGCTTGTGTACACAATTATACTAGACAAGTACACTAGTAAAGTACTATAATTGCACCGGCGAGAAGCCAGGGCGCGCAGCTAATATATAATAGTTTAAAATCTCTTACCAAAATCAAATTTCTTGCATGAAACAATTCATTCAGTAGGTACTTGTAATTAACATTGACATTCATTCCTAAAGTTTCAGGAGGCATGCTTAACCCTCAAAGCAACAGCAGTGCAGGCTAAAGCATTCGGCTAGCGATCGAAAAGTAGCGAGTTCAAACCCTACCTATTCTGGTACCAGAACCAGAAGTTAACCGATGCATTGCACAAGCGTTTTTATTTTGGACGGGTTTACAAAACTTCTAGTAATATAGTCCATGTTACTAGTAATTTAAAAAAAAAAACTTTCTACCCGCTGTTTAAGTACTTTAAAGTACAGTCGCCATCGATATTAGCTGAACACAATTCCAAGTTACTGACCACCTTAGCTCAAAAAATTTACATAAAATAATTAAAAAAAATCGAAAATATTTTTTGTCCTCTGAAGATTACAAAAATAATTATACATAAAATTATTTCAATGTAAAGGTCGTTTGTACATTTGTTAGTGTTCAGTAACTTTGAGGGCGACTGTAAATCGAAACGCAATGACACCCTCAGAGATAGAGAAATACGATGATCCTTTGAGGTTTGGTTGGACTACACGCATGGGTCAGATTTACCCTCCTTGGCGAAGGACAAGAATACTTCTTCTAATGTGGTTTCTGTCACGGCGTAGTCTTCGATGAGATTGGGGAACTGGGCCCTGAGGTCCTCCAAGGCCCCGAACAGCTCACTGTACCGTAGAGTTTCATTTATGTGGTAGTGTAGCATCGTCTGTAAAATAATTATACTTGTAATGCGGAATAATTAACAAAAATCTTATTAGTAGATTTCTTCAGTTTATGTTGTATTTATGTTAATGAAATTTCAAAATGTAATTTTTATATTTCATTGATGAAATAAATGAATTGCTGCAAATAAAAAAAAAAAAAAAAGAATTAAAAAAGTAACTGCCCTAAAAGACGGTAACAAGTTTGATAGCAGGGGGGACCCATAAATTTTCTTTCGGTTTATGATTTGGGTTATCAAACTTAATTTAGGGCAGTCGGGTTTTTATTTTTTAATTAGTAATTTTAATGTGTACTTTTTAGTTATGACATATATATGATATTTATATAAATATTCAGGCTGCAAAGCGTGCCAAACAATTATAACCGACATAACCCTCCTTCTGGCGCCGACAGTTCCTCCTTCTTCATTTAAGCACCAATCCCGGTTACATCCAAAGCTTGCACTTTGGAGCCCGGGGTCCGCTCTCTTACCCGAGGATCTCTCGAAACCAGAAATGGCATTGGGTCAGTCGGGGTGCGACGGAAATGCCTTAGGCCACCTTACATCATCTGAAGACCCGAGACGGAGTGTCGTTTTAGTCAGTTCGAGTTCGACATAAACTCCCCTGCTGGCCGGCGGAAGGGATATCTGAGGGGATTTCCGCACGGGATCTGCTTTCTCACACCTTTTGATGATTTGGTTTGTTTTCCTAGATTTGATTAACATGATTGGAATATCCCACTTCTATTTCTTGGAGTAGGTAAAAAGTAGGGGAAGACTCACCTTATGAGCGTCTTTCAGCTCACAATCGAATGTTCCCAAAACCTTCGCCTTCAACTGGTTCAGTTTTTTATTGGGTGCGTCCACTTCTATAAAAACAAAAGGTAATACTTTAGGTGATGAATAAGATAAATATAATCATTATGGTTCAAATAAATAGAACTTATCTAGTCGTCAGTTTAGTGGTATAGTGACCGGTAAACTTCCTGACATATACTACACATACTCTTTGGTGGTAAGACGCGCCAATCAGCCAATCATAGATTATATAATTTTGGGCTCCAAAGGCTCGCGTCATTGGTGGATCAGTCCTTTTAGTGAAGTGAAAACTTCTTTAGGCGCGTTGGGCACTTTTTAGGTAAAATTACAGAACTCGTCAGTGTTGTGACGCTTTCAATATTTTTATAACACCGCCATCTTTGTTGTAGCTCATGAACTATTTCGTTCTGATGCAGTTGCAAAATGGGTCATAATCTACGACATAGATGGCTCTGTATATATTTTTTGTGTTTTCACTTCTGTCGGAGTGCCACTGCTTTTATTTTTATTTATTTTTGGTTTTCCAGTTAGTGCACAAGCGCGAACTTTTTAGCGTTGGTACACGAAGTGTGCCGGCGACTACCTTCGAGCACAGCTGTACGTACCGTCGAGGTGCGCGGAGTGCCTGATCTTGAAGACGACGGCGTGGCCCGCGGCGTGCATGGCGCGCAGGCCGGCGGGCCCGCCCAGCGCGCGCACGCGGCCCGCGCACAGGATGGCGATGCGCCCGCACAGCGCCTCCATCTCGTCCATGCTGCCAACAGTACTACTCGTAAGCTATTCGTATATTTAGCACGAGAAAACTTGCCACACTAATTTTGTTTCCAAATTTTATTCATGGGAGTACACCTTCGACACAAGGGGAGGATACTTCGATCGATCTGGAACCCGATTCAGTAAATTTACCTAGACACGTTTTTGAAACGCGTGATTTCAAACACTCCGAAATCTTACTTATTAGCTGTCGTAAGTTTTCGAATAGTTTCTTTCCAAATGTATCTTTTTTTTTAATTTTAATTCAAATACAGTAACTTTTTTTGAATACATACAGATAACAAAGACACATCATCCTCAAATCAGGCTCCTGTAGAAAGCAGGGAAACTACCATGAAACGTATATGTATGACGTGACCAGACTCGATGCTGCTAGTACCTACCTTTTTTTTTCCGTGCGGAAATCCCTTCGGATACCCCCCCGCCGGCCAGCGGGGGTAGTTATGTCAGGCTTGAACCGACTTAAACCGCACTCCGTCTCGGGTCTTCAGACGCCGGGGTGTAAGGTTGCCCAAAGAGCATATCCCTCGCACCCCGACTGACCCTGGGCCATCTCCGATGAGATGGCCCCCTCGGGTTTGGGAACCACGGTGTCCCCGCCTTGGCCCGGTTTGGGGGATGCGGCCCGTACCTGTGCGAGGTGATGATGATGGAGCGGTGCTGCTGGAGGCCGCGGCGGATGGCGGCCCACAGGCGGCGGCGCGCCGCCACGTCCACCCCGGCGCTGGGCTCGTCGAGGAGAGTGGTGGGCGCGCCCCCGCAGAGAGCGGCGGCGGCCCCCAGGCGCCTCACGCAGCCGCCGCTATAGTTCGCCACCGCTCGGTGGGCGTACTTCTCAAGACCTGCAAGAACATAACATAACTTTACGCCTGTATCCCTGAAGGGGTAGGCAGAGGTGTATTGCACACCCACAATTCGCTAGTTATGTTGGGGTCCCAATGTAATAGGGGGCGAACCTATTGCCATCTACCGGGCACATTATTAAGCGAGCGATAATTAACATTTATTAATGCACACATAACTACGAAAAGTCAGAGGTGTGTGCCCGGGGCGACTGGGGATCGAACTCGAGACCTCGTCTCAGCAGTCCGTTACGTACGCCACTGGACTATCGCCGCTCCTGCAAGAGAGTATTGCAATATATCTTAGGGCTCTTACACAGAAACATGACCCGATGTGGCGTCGTGCTAAGACTCGGTATCATTTCACGATACGACGTCGTATTGTGGAAATATACGACGAGCCACGTAAAAAGACATCACATGGCAACGTGCCACGACGCACAGTAACGGCGTCGACGACGTAATGTCACAATTAATCTCGGAAAATGGACATGACTAGACGTATTCTCCTTCCACTGGTATCAGGAAGACGCATAGAGAAGAAACATACACAGAAGATACTGGATATATCCATTTCTTTCAATTATGAATGACGGCCCTGCGTCGCCTCACAAATAAAAGATTTGATCTGCTTTGTCGTGGCACGTCGGTAGGACGTTCTCCAGACAGATGGACTGAAGACTTGAAAAAGGTAGATTGGATATACTGGATGCGCAAGGTGGAGGTTCAGGAGCTGTGCCACAAATTGGGATAGCCCTATTTCCTGGAAAGGACTGCAATAGGTGTAATTGATATCTTAAGTCAAGCTTATAAAATGTTGTAGAAAATAAAACTCACCAACGATTTCTATCCAACCATTGACTTCTTTCTTGAGAGTCTGTTGCTCAAGTCCGCGCAGTGTCAGCAATAGGGTCAAGTTCTGAGTACCGGTAAGAAACTTATCCAGTCCAAAGAACTGGGGACAGTAGCCCAGGGTTTGTAAATACTATAACAACAATGAAAGAAGGATATCTTGATTGTAACTTTCATCAAACACAAAGATTTAGAGGGTTCTTTTAATCAAAAAGATCAACTTCAGACTAGTTCTAAGTACTCAGCTAAGTGGTAAACAGGTAGTTTAACACATTGCAAAGTTAAGCAAGACAAGCCAGGTCAGTCTTAGGATGGGTTACCATCCTTAACATATTGAGAGCCCTCCGTACCTCAGTTGCTATACGAACATCTATGGCAGTTGTATAGGTAGTTTTTATTTTGTGCGGAAATCCCTTCGTATACCTCGAAACCGGAGATGGCCCAGGGTCAGTCGGGGTGGGAGGGAAATGCCCTATGGGCAACCTTACACCCCGGCTTCTTAAGACCCGAGACGGCGTGCGGTTTTAGTCGGTTCAAGCCTGACATAACCGCACCTGCTGGCCGGCGGGGGGGGGGGGGGGGGGTATCCGAGGGGATTTCCGCACGAAAAAAGAAAAGGTACGGTTGGCTTGGGGCCCGAAGATCTTAGTGGGGCTCCTTACACCCGTAAAGTATAATTTAATTATTAATAAATTATAATGTAAACTAGTCTAAATAATCTAAAAGGTACCAATTGACAGCTGTCGTTTAGAGTTGGGTGTCTACAAATCGATAGTGAGAATAACCGATTCGGATAACAACTGAGTTTATGATCGATCGATTTATGATCTCTGGTTTCGCAACTCCCTCGCTAACTTACGATTTGATATGAACAGATTAATCTTTAACACAGTAACGTTTGAAGAATCCCGCCATGTTTTAAATTAAATTCTAGTAATTTAATAATATAACTGTACTATGTCGCATTACACTCTCTTAACTCAATATTATAAATTATTACTTATTAAAAAAAATTTAAACTTATAACTTCTAATTTTAGAACTGTTTCATTTAGATTTAGATCGGAAATGCTTAAAAATTTAATTTAATGTTTCATTTTTCATTTTACATTCTGAGTCGTTCTGTGTAGCAGCTGTCAATCCCATGTGTCAAAAGGTACCTGTTAGATTATTTGAAAATGATGGAGGAAGTTGGAATGTTAAATGGTCGTACCCTAGTATGCCCCCTCTTGAGGTGGTATCCGTTGCCGTAGATCTTGCCGCGAGTAGCGCACTCCTCGGTAGTCAGCATCTTGAAAGTGGAGGATTTGCCGGCGCCGTTCACACCCAGTAGACCGAAGCATTCGCCTTCAAATATAACACAAGTTTTATACCTACTTGAAGTTACAAAACATTACACACCCAATTTTTGTAAACAAATACTGTTAGAGTACAAGGAATGTTTGAAGTCTCTTTCTGTGTGGAACGCAGCTTGCGTAGATGTCAATGCAAGCTGTCATGTGGATTTTTAGGTTAACATAAAATAAGTACGCTTTTTGTAATGGCGGAAATGAAACTATATGAAGAAGAAAATAAATACTAATACAGATAGAGAAGACTTTTTATACGAATTAGCCATAAAAACTGAAAAAGAAAATAGGTCGACAGATGGCGTTTATTCAGTAGTACAGGGACTATAGACAAAGTAACATTCTATTAGCGGGATCGCTTTGAAGTGAATCCATTTCTATGTTCGTTATCAATGGAACATTGACACTTCGGTGATTATGATACATAATTTATTTCGAGTAGTAGTATAATTCTAAAATTTTAATAATGGCGTAGTTCATATTTTTAGGTATCTTTGGTGATAAGAGTGGGGTGCGACTGGCGGAGGCGCGCCTATCAACCAATCACAGATTTATTAAACGTCATAATCGTTCAAAGGGTTGATCAGTCCTTTTATTGGTTTTTTGATTGGCCAGTGGCGTGTACTCTATGCGCGAGTTTGGTCAAGATTTTTGGAACTTACTATACAAAGACTCACTCATATTTCATTAAATTTTTGTAGTCACAGTAATGATTATGTCAATCCCATCCATAACTGAATGGCGTTATCGCTAACAGAATGTCACTTTGTCTAGCGGCCTAGTGGTACAGTCAACGACAAAAGTTGGTCAACACTAAAATATTTACATACTTTCTTACATAGAAATACATGAACCAATAGTGGATGTTTACTTAGTTTTTTAATTCCCAGAGAACAAAGTTAATATTATTCACTATTTATTTATTGTTTTATGAAAGGGTTAAGAGCTAAGCTGATCATTATTAGAATTTGTTAAGCGACTTCTGTCGTTGGCGGTACATAGTTGAAACACTATTTACCTCTTTTAACAGAAAAACTGACGCCTTTCACCGCGTTGCAGCTGCTGAACCACGAAGTGTAGTTCTTGTGAACGTCGTGTACTAATATGGAGTCCTTCTTGATGTCGGCAGGATCTGGCAACAAAATGTCATTGTTTATATTTTGACACAATTACCGCACACAAATTTTCTTCTTACAATACCGGGTTCTTTAAGCGGGGCGTGAAAGAGCATCTTTTGACGCCACCACCACCACTATTTTAGGATCGATAGTATCTGGAAGCGTATCTTCTGGACTTCACCCTTTTTTTTCACCTGTGGAATCCCCCACGGGCTTCACCCCATCGGTACCAACGATGTCGTGGGCATGTCGGAATCGGACCGACTAAAACCACACGGAGTCCTCCCCAAGTGTCCATTGCCGGGCACCCCGAGTAAGCCCTCGAAAGGATAACCCCAGGGTTATATATTTTAGGATCGTCAGCATCTGGAATTGCGGCCCGTATCTTCTGGACTTCACCCTAGCTTTTTACCATCCAGCGGGGTGGAAAAACAAACTCACGGGCAGAAATGGTTGAGTAACCTTATATGAAGAAATAAATAATAAATATTCTAGACCTTGCTACACAGCGCTATCTTGCCCCAAAGTATAGGTTAACTAGCTTGAGCTATGGGTTCAAGAATGCGGACAAACATACTTAGATGCTTTCATGTTTTAAATACATACATATAATAGATAGAACACTCGAACTGATGCAAATATTTGCACTGACCGGGAATTGAACCCGCTCTTCTGACTAAGCCGTCCAACGTTATACCGCTACGCCACAGAGGTCGTCGAGGTAAATATTTCGAAACAAAATATATAATGTAAAAGATGTAAAATAATGTAAAAAAAAAGTAAATGATGGCAAGATTTACTTTTAGCGATCTCGTGTTCCACGTAAGTGCTTTCGGCGCGCACCAGGGCGCTCCTGTCGGTGCTCGTGGAAGGCTGGTAGCGGATGTTCCGCACCCAGTCCCGAAGGCAATTGAATATGCCGCGTTGGATCAGGAATACTAGAGTCTGATGGCGAAGGGATAACAAATTAGTTGAGTTACTGTTTCTTTAGTTCAAGTTTATTATTGTTGAATATGGTACAAAATTGATGTTTAAATATTAATGTTAGATTTATACAAATTTTTCAATTTCTTGGTTAATTATGGAATAAATAAATAGAAGATAAAACATGCAAAACAATTAAGTAAATTAATGCTTTAATGTCAGTATAAAATGTGTCATCGAAAATTTATCAACTATTATAATCTATATACTATTATAAAATTGTTGTGTCTGTACATTGGAGATATTAAAAAAAAAACTTGGCTATGTTAAATTAAAGATTCTACAACCAAAAACCTTTTTCTCTTTTGGAATTATCGTCTGTTTGAAACCCTTATAGATTCGTCATGTCTGTCTGTCTGTCTGTCCGTCCGTATGTCACAGTCACTCCCCCGTAACTTCTGAAATAAGAGAATGACAAAACTAAAAAATATATATGATCTACACATCTTACCATGTAAACTTCCACCGAAAATTGGTTTGAACGAGATCTAGTAAGTAGTTTTTTTTAATACGTCATAAATCGTTAACCGCAATTTATCTTTCATTCATCATCAATCATCAATTAGCCTATTGCAGTCCACTGCTGGACATAGGCCTCTCCTATTGTACGCCATAGCACTCGATCCTCCGCCTTAATACAAAAAATTTACTTGATGCTACGGAACCCTTAATGGGCGAGTCCGACTCGCACTTGGCAGGTTTTTTGTTAGAAAGGTCTTGATAAGACTTAAAAACTTCCGTATGTTTGATTGTAATTGGTTGAGTAGAACCAGTGATATGACCAAAAACGATGACCGACATCCGGGGGGTCATCAGCCAGTAATAAATAAGTATCTTACCATCAGTACAACAAACTGGGCGAGTAGTAGGAGGATGCTCGAAAGTGGGGTGCTCTCCCCCGCGCACAGGTAGCAGAGGGGAGTCTCTCCGCCTATAAACATTCATATGATTTACAACCTGTAACGAGTACACGCCAACACGAAACTTGAAATGAAATAATAGGTCTTAACCTATGAAATTGCCGAAATTTTCTTACAAATTCATGAGTTCGTTACTCCTGTAATTTAATAGCTATTTCCATTATTTATATTTTGTTTGAAAGTTGATTTCAAGATGTTACAGCTCTGTATTAAATTTTGTTTTTATTGGCCGCTTGATAAATTAATTCGATTTTCTAAAACAGTACTTCCTGAATGCTATCCATTTTGATGATAAATGTCGTATTACTTAACAGCTGTCACTTTTCAAAAATGTAATAAAAGTTGCTGTTTGTTAGCTTAATGTTGTCTCATTTATAGACAAAAAAAAACAAGATTTGGATTTGTCATTCCTAAAAAAAATGCAATAATGTTAGTACTGAAAATTGGGTTTCCTCCAATTTCTTCAAGAAAAACGGCTATTTCATACGTAACGACCTAATAAAATAAACTTGAAATAAAAACTTGAAATGAACTGTTGTGTCAGATCGTTTTTAAGGCAGCAGACCGGATATATTTTGACATAGGCTTTTCTCTCGGGGCTGAAGGGTCAAACGGAAGTTGCTCACATAAAAGCCAACATTAACCAAACTATGGAAAGAAAAAGTAAAATAGCGGACCGGACTCCCAAATGCAAGCTTTGGATGCAACTGAAAGTGGTAAATAATAAATATTCTGGGACAATTACACAACGCCACCTAGACGCAAACTAAGCAGAGCTTGTCATATGGGTTCTAGAATGCGGATAAACATACATAAATACACTTTTTTTTTGTCAATCATCATCATGTCAGCCCAACGACGCCCACTGCTGGGCATAGGCCTCCCCCAAGGATCTCCACAACGATCGGTCCTGCGCTGCCCGCATCCAGCGGCTTCCCGCGACCTTGACTAGATCGTCGGTCCACCTTGTAGGGGGCCTGCCCACGGAACGTCGTCCGGTACGCGGTCGCCATTCGAGAACCTTTCCGCCAAAGCGGTCATCGGTTCTCCGCGCTGTGTCCCGCCCTCTGCCACTTCAACGATGCAATCCTTCGAGCGATGTCGGTTATTTTAGTTCTCCTGCGAATCTCATCATTTCTGATTCGATCGCGCAGGGAAATACCGAGCATCGCTCTCTCCATTGCTCGCTGGGTGACCTTGAGCCTTCTTATGAGACCCATAGTAAGGGACCACGTCTCGCTTCCATATGTCATAACTGGCAACACACACTGGTCAAAGACTTTCGTCTTGAGACATTGAGGTATTTCGGACGCGAATATATGCCGGAGCTTCCCGAACGACGAGACGAGAGATCTCTTTCTCGAAGTTGGACTTACCTAACTGGATCGTCTGTCCTAGGTAAACATAGTGGTAAACAGCTTCGAGTGTAATGTTCCCAACATTAACTGGAGCAGGTGCAACATGGCTATTGGACATGATTTTCGTCTTATCCATGTTCATCCTAAGACCCACTCTTTGAGAAGCATTACTAAGATCATCGAGCATTGTGTTCAGGTCTTCCAAGGTCTCAGCCATAAGAACTACATCATCGGCAAACCGTAGGTGTGTTAGGAACTTGCCATTGATGTTGATGCCGCATCCTTTCCAGTCCAGAAGCTTAAAAATATCCTCCAACGCAGCTGTGAACAGTTTCGGAGAGATGACGTCTCCCTGTCTCACACCTCGCTGTAGTTGGATAGGATTAGAGCTCTGGTTCTGTAATCGCACTGACATGGTGGCGTTTTGGTATAAGTACCTCAGCACCTCGATGTACCTGTAGTCTATTTGGCACCTCTGGAGAGACTGCAGCACCGCCCAGGTCTCAATCGAATCGAAGGCTTCCTCATAGTCCACGAACGCCAAGCAAAGTGGCAAGTTGTACTCTTCGGTCTTCTGTATAACTTGCCGCAGCGTTTGAATGTGGTCTATGGTACTATAGCCTTTCCGGAACCCGGCTTGTTCGGGTGGTTGGAAGTCGTCAAACCTGCGAGCGAGACGATTCGTAATGACTCTCGAAAACAACTTATAGATATGGCTTAGAAGCGAGATGGGTCTGTAGTTTTTCAAGAGAGTCTTATCACCCTTCTTGAAAAACAGCATCACATCGCTTCTGCCCCATGCCTGTTTTGCCCTCGAGGATGACTGAGTTGAAAAGCTTCTGGAGGACCTTAAGTATCGGCTTTCCGCCTGCTCTCAGAAGCTCTATTGTGATTCCGTCATCGCCCGCCGCCTTGTTGTTTTTAAGCTGCTTGAGAGCCATTCTAATCTCGTACAGGCTGACGTCCGGGATATCTTCTGTATAGTGTCGGGTAAGCTTGGCTCTAGGGTCTGTAGCCTTGCTTACAACAGGTGTTTGCGTGGAATATAGCTGTCCATAGAAACTCTCAATCTCCTTCAGGATTTCAGGTGTTGACGAAATGATGCTACCTTCCTCAGTTTTCAGCCTCGTCAATTGACTTTGCCCGATAGACAGATCTCTCGCGAAAACTTTAGAGCCTTTGTTCCGCTCAATAGCCTCTCTAATACGCTCGGTATTAAATCGGCGAAGGTCGCTCGTCAAAGACTTAGATATCTGTCTATTGAGCTGCCGATAACGAAGGGCATCCGCTGAGTTCTGTAGCTTCATTTCGTGTCTCTGATCCATGAGTAGGAGAGTCTGACTGGAGAGTTTCTTTAATTTGGGACGAAGGGTTTTATAGTGCTTAGACCCAACCGTGCGGACAGTATCCACCACCATGTTGTACAGATCGTCCACATCTATGCTGTTCTCAAGGGCTTCGAAGCGGTTTTGGAGCTCGAGCTGAAAGCACTCGGGGTTTTGGATTTGAACCGGTAATGGTCGGAGCGTGGATTTTATCAGTCGCGATCTTTCAAGCTTGACGTTGATATTCAATGTGCCTCTGACTATGCGGTGATCGCTTCCTGTCTTAACAGCGTTGATCACACTGACATCATTGAACATGTGCTTCTTCGTCGACATGATAAAATCGATCTCGTTTTTGACTTTACCGTCCGGACTAATCCAGGTCCATTTGCGGCTTACGGGCTTCTTGAAGAAGGAGTTCATCATGTAGAGGTTGTCCCTCTCCATGAAGTCTGCCAGCAACTGGCCTCTGTCGTTCCGTTGCCCAAATCCAAATTGCCCCATTCTCAACTCATCACCGCAACGTTGCCCCAACTTTGCATTGAAATCCCCCATCACAACCGGGTCTGTTGGTCGCCCTCCCGGTGGTATAGTAACTTACCGGATTGCAGGATTATCGAGTCCTCACCCTCTCTTCGGACTTCAGATAATCCAATGACATCCCAGTGTAACTTACTAACTGCCTCTTCCAACTCTACGAGCTTCGCGTCGAGCCTCAGTGTACGCGTGTTGTAGGTTGCCAGATCGAGTCGTCGGTGTTGGTAGCCGGATCTTACCCGGGGATTCTTAGCACCCCCTGCCCCGCCGTTACCATAGCCGCTACCGTAGCTAGGAATAGCGGGACTGCCGGGGACTGGGGGGCCGATTTATTGGTTGTGTAGCCATTTTTGGGGGGTTTGCCATTATCGCCACGCTTGGCAGGCGGGTTGGCGATCGCAGTATGGCCTGGTGTTTCAGGAGGCGCTGCTGCCCGTCTCCTGATAGCGATTTCCGTTAGTCGACTTTTACGACACCCACGGGAAGAGAGGGGGTAGTGCTATTCTTTTAATGTGCCGGCACTACACGGTACTTTTTGTCAATACATACATATTATACACCCAGACCAATGCAAATATACATACATATTGGCACTGAGCGGGAATCGATCCCGCGACCGCTGACTTAGCAATCGAACGCACTACCTCTATGCCACAGAGGTCGTCAATGATATCGCAAGTGTACGGTCAGGCGACTTTAAGTCAATTTGACAAGCTAAATATAAATGAGAAACTTACTGCAGCACTTATCAGCAGTCTCGTCAGTCCACCCATCCACCGGGATCATGTTTATAAACGGGCATTTATCCCTCATGATGACGCAGACGCCGTTCACCATCGCGATCCGCACTGCGCTGAACATAGCCACGGTCATCGCGTATGGCGGCGCGATGTACGTAGACACCTCTATTAAGTAGTAAAACGCGTCTCTATTCGATTTATCGAGTAAATCGTATGCCGCTTTAGTTAGGGGACAGAATAGACCTGCGAAACAATACAAAATAGCATTACATACAAAATATAAGTACAATTAATCTTAATAATAAAAAAGCGGCCAAGTGCGAGTCGGACTCGCCCAAGAAGGGTTCCGTAGCAGCAAGTAACATAATAATGGTATTTTTTAAAGTTTTTATTTGAGGTGATTGAATGAAAGGTAAATTGCGTTTTACGATTTATGACGTATTATAAAAAAAACTACTTACTAGATCTCGTTCAAACCAATTTTCGGTGGAAGTTTACGTGGTAATGTACATTTTTTACTTTTATCATTCTCTTATTTTAGAAGTTACGGGGGACACACACACACACACACACACACACATTTTACCACTTTGGAAGTGCCTCTCTTCCAAACTATTAAGTTTAGAAAAAAATGATATTAGAAACCTCAAAATCATTTTTGAAGACCCCATAGATACCACACACGTATAGGTTTTATGGAAAAAAAAAATTTGAGTTTCATTTCTAAGTATGGGGAACCCCCAAAATTTAATGTTCTTTTCTATTTATTTGTGAAAATCTTAATGCGGTTCACAGAATACATCTACTTACCAAGTTTCAACAGCATAGTACTTATAGTTTCGGAGAAATGTGGCTTATAGTGGCTGTGACATACGGACGGACAGACAGACAGACATGACGAATCTATAAGGGTTCCGTTTTTTGCCATTTGGCAACGGAACCCTAAAAAAGCGGCGATAGCCCAATGGCATATGTAACGGACTGCTGATACCAGGTCTCGAGTTCGATCCCCAGTTGCTCCGGGCACACACCTCTGACTTTTCGTAGTTTTATGTGTGCATTAAATAAATGTTAATTATCGCTCGCTTAATATTGTGCCCGGTAGATGGCAATAGGCTCGCTCCCTATTACATTGGGATCTTAACATGACCGGCGAATCGTGGGTGTGTATGCCTACCCCTTCGGGGATACAGGAGTGAAGTTATGTATATGTAATTAATCTTACATGATATTGTGGGAAGTTTACGCGAATATCACATATTGAAATAAAACTATTTTAACGGATTCTATCGCGATGTTATTACAAAAAAAAAAAATATTTTTCACGTAGCATGGGTACGGTGACGTTTGGGATTTGAAGTTACTAGAGATGTAGTCAAGATAAAATCGCATGAAATAAAATCGATTATATATCTTATCGAGATCATTTATTAATGAAGAAGAAATCGATTCTATTAACTAATAATTTTGAAGAAAAAAAGTAAAACAAAATTGATAACCTGTTTAATTATTTATTAGAAATCAAACATGTTCATCATCTTCATCATCATCATCATCATCATCATCATCATCATCATCGTCATCTGACTCGTCGACGTGAATAATTATTTGGGAATCAATTATGCAGTCTATTCAATGTCTCGCTCCCAGTCATGTAAGATTAGATTTTTGGTTTTCTCCACTACTTTCTTCCAGTCATCGCCAGTGACATTTTTGCATCCCTCTTTCAATAACCCCTTCATTTTTGTGGCTGTAAAAGGCGGAGCTGTATTTTTTCGTGCAGCGTATCCTGAAACAAGATAAAAAACAAATTGAGTCATAGAATTCAAGTAATAAACATAATCATATTTTTGTCAGTATGTAAATAGACTATGGTTAAACAAGTTACCTTTGATTTGGGCCCAAATTAATTCAATGGCATTGTACTGACAGTGGTACGGTGGAAGCCTCAGGACTTCGTGACCATATTCGTTTGCCATCATATCTAATTTGTATGTCGTTTGGGGCTTGTGCATTTTTACGAGCTTCACTAGCTCCACCTTTAATTTCGTCTCATCGGCTTCCACATTATTGGCTTGGAGCCACTCGATCAACTCGCTCTTCTTATTGGAAGAAGTCGGCGGTTTGTTCAATTGCACGGAGTGATATGGGGCATTGTCCATAATAATTGTGCTAGGTTCTTTTAAATTGCTAAGCATATTTTGAAACCACTCCGTGAATACTTCCGCATTCATATCTTCGTGATATTCTCCCGTCTTTTTCGATTTAAAAGCAAGTAGCTCATTTTCTACAAATCCTTTCGATGTGCCTGCGTGACAAATAATCAATCTCTCCCCTTTTCCTTCTGGCACTTTGGTCGAGGCATGAGGTGTATCGTCAGTCCACATTTTACCGACCGTATGATTGGCATTCAGCCAAGTTTCATCCAGGAAGACGACATTGCTCCAATCGGTAATCGCTTTAGCCTTTTTCAAAAAGGTAACCCGCGCAAGTGCTATATCGCCCCTCTCCATGACAATTTTTCTTTTGTTTACTTTTTTGAATTGGAAACCAATGTCCTTCAATACGCGCCACAAGGATGTAGGACTTCCAGTAAACAAATCAGCATCTTTTAAAGACTTGACCAGCTTTAGAAGCGTCGGTAATTCTTTATTCTGGTAATAGTTATAAATGTTGCTCCGTATAGCATCGGCCGCAAAACTGTCTACATCTGTTACAGATGCCTTTTTGGTTCGCTTTTTATTAGGGGTGGACAACTTATTTTCTTCTGTATCGTGAGCACCATATTTTTCTCGAGTGATTCGAGAAACCGTGTTCCGCCCAATGTCTAACGCATCTGCCACTCGATCCAAAACGTTGGACACAGGCAATAGCGTTCCGCCATTCTCACGTTCCCGCTCAAAGTAATCCCGCAATGGAACTACAAATTCACGGGCTTGACTACCAAGCACAGTCTTTTTCGTTCTTTTTGGCATTTTGCCAAAAAAAAACAACAAAACAAAAGTCAATAACAAAAAACGGTAACGAAAACAACAAAGCACAACGATAGTCAATAACAAAAACAAGTAACAAAAACACCACGCAAGCTCAAAACAAAGAAAACAGACCGCATACAAGGCAGACGCACTCGTACTGAGTTGATATAACAAGATGGCTGCCAGCTCATGCTTAAGCAGTGTTGCTATATTATAATAAAGCTCCACAAAGACAAAAATGCTTTGTTTAAAGTTTATTATTACATAATTATATTTTATAATCGTATTTTAGTTAAAAATACAACTAACGATTTATGATACTTTATTCGACAATTTATCGATTATAACGATTTTACTATGTCAATCTCTAACGCAACCTGTTCCGATTCACGCATCAAGAATTATGTATTTGGAATGTTTATATTTAAAGTTTAAATAATTACGGAGAAATAAAAATAGTTTTAAGTTAAAAATGCAAAATAAAACAGTTTTCTTTTTATCTTCGTATTAAGTGTTGTTTCCTGTATTCCGCGTTAGGTAAATTGTTTCGAAATGAATCATGCATGAAATGGAATTAGTCAAATGTCACCGTACCCATGCTACGTGAAAAATATAATAGTGTTATTTTATTTTTTACACGTATCATGACATTTCGGTAGCTTGTCAGCAGCCATGGTGAAGGGAGACCGAAACGTCGGGATTAGCGTAAATAACCATCCAAATAAATTGCAATAGAATTCGTTAAAATAGTTTTATTTTCAATACCTCAATCTAGTTAAGTCGAGCGTATGGGGCTCCAAACTATACGCCGGTATCCTTTTTTTTTAAATATATTTAGGACACGTCAATTTGACTTCACCTCGCCTGATGGTAAGCTGAAAGTAAAGTCTCAGGAAAGAGAGTCACCAGTACATACACGTACCATGTTAACAATGGTGGCACTCAGCTTGACGGCCTCATCAGAAGAGGATTGTCGTCGCAGCACCGCGTGACCCCTACTGGTCCCACTAGTGCTACGACCACAATCCCCCTGCCCGGCTACGCACTTGCTGACCCCTGAACGCAATCAAACCGAAATTGGATTACTATGGAGGGTTTTTCACAATCGTGCACGGTGTGCACGGCACCTACCCGGTCGAATTTTGTGACAAATTTGTGTCATCAAATTTCTACCACCAGTACCACCCTTCCGATTGACGGATGAGGCTATGGCACCGGCTTTCTTTTTGGGGTTGAGAGGTCAGGCAATCGCTTCCATGAAAGCCGTATAAGTCAAAACTTTTACTCTTAACTGCACGTTACTCACCAAATATAAACAGAGAAGCGACGAGAATGATGCTGGTCGTCCTCTCACTGAAGCTGAAGCTGATCAAGTACATCAGAGCGAACATCGCCAAAGAACCGACTAGAAGTATCAGCATGACGACAACTGGAAACATTTTGGTTACGAAATTCATCACAGTTAATAATATATTTAGGTTTATTATCTCTTTTAGACAACAACGTGATATTTCAAAACAAAAAAAAGTGTTCTTTATATGGGATATCCCGAAATTCAACGCAAGGTAAGTAAGGAAGGTGAGCGCATAACATTTCTAGAAAAAATGTTAAAAACTTAAGACTATTTTTTATCCAATACTAATGATAATATTTTTCTATGCATGTGTGTCCTCTATGTTTTTGTGTATATTTTTGTAGCTGTGATAATATTACAAAAAACCGGTCAAGTGCGAGTCGAACTCGCCCATGAAGGGTTCCGTAGCAGCCAGTGAAATTTTTATATTTGAGTTGATCGAATGAAACGTAAATTGCGGTTTACGATTTATGACATATTAAAAAAACTACTTACTAGATTTCGTTAGTATGGGGATCCCCAAAATGTATTGTTTTTTTTTTCTATTTTTGTCTGAAAATCTTAATGCGGTTCACATAATAAATATACTTACCAAGTTTCAACAGCAAAGTTCTTATAGTTTCGCAAAAAAGTGACTGTGACATACGGACGGACAGACAGACAGACATGACGAATCTATAAGGGTTCCGTTTTTTGCCATTTGGCAACGGAACTATATCTACTCATTTATGTAGTTTCTGTTTCGCCCCGTTCCATACTCGAAAATCAAAATTCATTACCGCCTCACCCATAAACGCTAGCACTTGTCTAGTAGTAGGTATATTTAGAATTGGGGTGTGTGTTGGGTAACCTCCTCGAGTGTCGCTCCGATTCCGATCCCGCTGCAGTCCGGGGGGAACGGAATCGGAGCGGCCGGTACACCCTGGGCGGCGGTCAATGGCTTCCCCTTCACCCCTTCATAGGGTTGGCATTGATCGTCGGCCAATACCCAACGTGGCGGGAACACATCGCTCTCCGTACTCCTCTGCTTTCAGAGGAGACAGGATGAGCGATGCTGTTAGTGGTGAGATGGCCCAGGGTCAGCCGGGGTGCGAGGGATATGCTCTATGGGTAACCTTACACCCCGGCGTCTGAAGACCCGAGACGGCGTGCGGTTTTAGTCGGTGCAAGCCCGACATAACCGCCCCCGCTGGCCGGCGGGGGGGTATCCGAAGGGATTTCCGCACGATAAAAAAAAAAAGGTATATTATTTAGAATTATTTGCTTCTCAATTATTATATTGAATTCCAAAACACAATACTCACACAAAAAATCCAACTGGTCAATCGTTGAGTCATTTTCGAGTGTGAGGGCAGCTATCATTGTAGGCAAGATCAAGAACAGGAATGTGATGATTAAATGGAACAGTAGAGTGGCGATCCAGTACAGCTCGCTCGGACAACCGGACATGATATGGATGTGGCGCGATCCTGTCTCCCTCTCCCGGCAGGGGAGGGACACACAGTGTAATATCGCGGCTTGGATAACTGAAAAAGGTTATTATTATTTTTATTTCTAAATACGTAACCGAAATTACTAATATCTCCCTAACCCCTCCAGTTAAGCTAAATTGCTTGTGTTAGGATTGGGTTCACGTCGGTAGTGTATTGGCCAGGATTCGAACCTGGGATCTCTCGATCGTAAGGTCGACTCCTTAACCAATAAGCTAGGTAGGCAGGGTTTTCGGCGGGTTTTTTTCTAAGGTGTACCTGCTTCCCCGGCAATAGACAACTTCGCCGGTTTAATATTTCAAGTCTTTTCATATTTGATTTCGTCTATGGAGCCGTTTTTTTTGCGCATCACAATAAACTAAACCATCTCGAAAATATATTATTCCAATTTTGAATTTCTGTCTTCATTTTTTTTAGCCCGTGGCTTCACCCCATTGGTGCCGACGATGGGGTGGGCGTGTCGGAATCCGACCGACTAAAACCACAAAGTGTCCATTGCCGGGCACCCCGGGTAAGCCCTCGAAAGCATAACCCCAGGGTTACCGGCGGACTTTGGCCGCCACTTGTTCGTCTTCTCTTCTTCTCTTCATGCCAGCGTAGGATTAAATTTAGACTTTAAAAGAGATAAGAGGAAGAGAAACAGGCATTAAATGTGAACTTTGATGTAAGTACTTGTTAGCTTAGTTTGGAGAAACCTAAATAAAATTTTAGCAATTTTTAGTCTAGTTTAGATAGTTTTGTGCCAGGTGTATTGGCACCACTGTCAACTTTAGTATACTTACAAAATGTTATAAACAGAGCCCAGATGACTAAAAGTTCTAAAGATTTGGGTAAGGCCTTAACGTAAGGTTCCCGTGTGACTCCTTCGATCGGATAGTTGTGTGTTAATATTTGAGTGGTTGGCCAGTTGAGGTGGTACAAAGCCAACATGTTGGACAACACGTTAAGTGCTACAGGCGCCGCGTGACGCACTGTCGTTGTGTATAGTACCTAGAAAGTATACAGATTAAATTAAAATATCTTAATTTCTATAAATTCAAATAGGAAAAGTATTCATGAAGACAGAAGAAAAAAGAAATCTTGACGGGCAGGTAAACATTAGATCGGACATACACTGTCTACGCTTCTTATACGTAGATCTACATATGCGCAGACGACCGCGGGGAAAACACGAGCGGGGGGGACAAGTAAGCTGACCGGTCAACGCCGCGCCCCCCCCCCCCCCCCGCCGACATTTGCCTATATTTACTTCGGTGTAACGTCCAAAATTTGTATATTTTAAATTATTATATTCACATTGAAGAACAAGTCATTTTTCATTTAAAACTAACTGTCAATCCTAGACAAACACTAATCCCATTACACACATGTGCTTATTTTATACAGTTAAAAACATAATACAAAATTTACAAAGAAAGGAATAAAATAGACTATCGGTATATGTATTCAGCTATCGATGATGGGTCCAGGTAGCTTGGTTAGGCAGAGTATTCCATCTAGAAAGGTACTGTCACTACTTCAAGTCCCGTCCGTAATAAGACTTTTCAATTCCCATTTATAGGAAAAAAACCTCAATGCTTTCAAATTTCGTTTCGGTAAAGGCACGCTAAATAGGAAAAAATACAGATTTATGAGCGTTCGATAAGAGTCACGGGTTCGGTCCCCGATCAGTGTAAAAAGCCAATGGTTTCACTACCATTGATGCCCAAGATCCTGTAAATTGGAGAAGGAAAATCAGGGAAGCGGACCCCGGGCTTCTAGGTGAAGGCTCGGATGCAATCGGGAGGCAACGCTAAGATGATGATGATAAATAAATGAATTCACCATAAACTATTAAAAAAAAATTACTTTGGCGTCAGTGTCGTTGATCTCAATTCCAATTAGATACTTGTTATAATCCAATAAGCTCTCTTTGCCAATCCTAAGAATAGCTGAAAAATAGAAAAAATATTATTCATTTGATTTTAGCAACGATTGAAATAAAACTATTGTTAACGGATTCTATCGCGATTTATTTGATGTTATTTTATAATTTACATTGTTCCCGACGTTAATAGAGAAGATGGTTGGATTGGAATGTACCACCAGCTTGGGTCCCAGTCATTCACTTAATTAATTCCCAGAAAAATCAAAATACAACAAGACTTCATGACACTGTGAGCTCATTCTGCGTAAATAGTGACACCAACCATTCAACATAGTTCGGGTACTTTGAGATAACCGACACTTCAAACTACAAGACAACAACCATCTTTTGTCTCCCCGTGACCATGGCTGCTGAAAAGCAACCGAAACGTCGGAATCAATGTAAAATATAAGATAACATCAAATAAAAAATCCGTTAAAGTTTTATTTCAATGTGTGACATTCGCGTAAACTTCCGACAATATCATTTAGCAATGATCTTATTTAATAAGTTACATATATACAACGTTGATGTATGAGATGGGCATTTAATAAGCCCTAACTCCAAACTGTATAGAAATACATAAAATGAAAAAAAAAAAACACTAAAATATTAAATAGTTCATCAATCAAAGTGAAATGCAAACACCATTCATATGATTTTTCGCCCTCATAATTAACGTTTAAATGTGTACATTGATCACTGATAACTTTTTTTTGATCATCTTAATTTGGTGGAATTAGCACAGAGCGGTAAAATATCGTAATATTTCATCCTTTCGAGGTAATTACCCCTAGATATACATGTACACGTCAATACTTCAAATACAATATGTTTTGAATAAGCAAAAACCGGCCAAGTGCGCAACGCGCCCATGAAGGGTTCCGTAGCAGCAAGTAAATTTTTTACATTTGAGTTGATTGAATGAAAGGTAAATTGCGGTATACGATTTATGACGTATTATAAAAGAAACTTACTAAATCTCTAACCAATTTTCGGTGGAAGTTTGCATGGTAATGTACATTATATATTGTTTTAACTTTGTCATTCTCTTATTTTAGAAGTAACAGAGGGGAGGGGGGGGGGGGGCACGCATTTTACCACTTTGGAAGTGTCTCTCGCGCAAACTATTCAATTTAGAAAAAAAAAAGATATTAGAAACCTCAATATCATTTTTGAAGATCTATCCATCGAACCCAACACGTATGGGTTAGTTGAACAAAAAAAATTTCGAGTTTCAGTTCTAAGTATGACGAATCTATAAGGGTTCCGTTTTTTGCCATTTGCCTACGGAACCCTAAAACCGAAAAAAATGTCCTGTGGCTAAACTACTGTTTATAATTTAATTAATTTTTGTTTTACAGCCTGGTAATCGTACATTGTATACGTTGTTTCAATTAACGCCCCTCATGTGTATCAACCTCGTATACGTATGGTATGGGGTACCACCAGATTCTTTGGGGCCAAGTCAACCTCATATGCAACGCAGTGCACCTGCTAAACAACAGATGAGGCTCTGGCGCAGGCGCACCTCTCAGGGTTGGGAGGTCAGACGGCAGTTGCTCCCGGAAAAGCCGATATATCAGTGAAAAACAATAAGCGGACCTCAGGCTCCAAAGGGCATTCTTTGAACGCAACTGGAGAATCGCTAAGAGGATTTCCGAGGAGCTGTCTGCTCGGAGGATCCACCGTTTGTGTCGGAGGAACATTACAACCCGTTCTTTCATAAATCTTCTATAATTTAATTAAGGAATAATCAACTTACTGCCTGCTACGTCATCAGTGCTTTCAAATTGGACGGCAGGATACACGTCATTCGTAGTCCTGAAACATGTTATACAAATAACTATTTTCGTACCACTATTATTCTATGACATGACATTCTATGACATTCTACACAGCGCTGTCTAGACCCAAAGTAAGCATAGTTTAACTAGCTTGTGTTATAGGTTCCAGAATGCGGATAAACATACTTATATACTTTTTTTTTGTAAATACATACATATCATACATAGAAATACCCAGACCAATGCAAATAGACATATTCATGCATACAAATATTTGCACTGAGCGGGAATCGAACCCGCACACCGTGGCGTAGCAGTTGAATGTACTACCGCTTCGCCACAGAGGCCGTCATTCTAAACATACGATACTAATTACACTATTCGCCCTAGTATTTTTGTGAAACATACTAGTTACACTATTTTTACTGTTGATTGATGGCACTTGGTGGAACTTGCTACTCATATTGAAAATGTATCACTTGTGTTTTTCCACTATTATATTTAATAATTACACCTGACCGGTTTCGCCTCACGGCATTCTCAAATGTTTTTTTAATATTTATTTACATGTTACAGTCACCAAGTATAGTGATCCTCAGATTGAAGAACTTACAAAAAAAATTTAGTATATAAATATATATATAATAAAAAATTTTGTATTTAGGATCACTATACTTGGTGACTGTAACATGTAAATAAATATAAACAAGTTGAATTCCTGAGACGAGCTCAGCCGAATACAAGGGATTTTCTTTTTTTTTTTTTTCTTGCAATGGTTCACCCCAGCACGAATCTATTACCGAAAACAGCAACTCGATAGCTCATCTCCTTCATACCCAAAACCGTGACAGAAAATTGGCAACGACGACGTCGACGACAACTCGATAGCAATAGGGCTTTTCTAAAGAAAATCCCTAAAAACCTTTGAGAATGCCGAGAGGCGAAATCGGTCAGGTGTAATTATTAAATATAATAGTGGAAAAGTACAAGTGATACGTTTGTTTCAATATTGTATACTAGTTAAACATTTTAGTAGCCTTAGCTTTAGGTGCCTTATAAGATTTATTTTTAAAATTACTCTTATTGCCATAGTGTCACCTACTATGTATATAAATTCCCCTTTTTGCTCCCCTACGATAGCAGAAAAATTATTTCTATTATAAGCGTTACCTTAATATAGACGGGTCTTTTTCACTGAGTTGCACGTTATACAAGGCTCGTTTGTCGGGCATATCAGCGTATATGTCCAGGTTTATCGGGAGAGACCGCATTGTTTTGTCTACGGGATCGTTGTTCAAGTGTGACGTCACAACAAATATTAGCACGATTGGCAGTATCACTTGCTGAAACAATAGTTATTATGATATGGTGCATCCATTCTACTTGAGGTCAGGTGGCCCTAAACTCAGAGTTCTGTCTTTCATTCTGTGTGTGTGTGTGTGATCGACTTACCATGAACAGAAAGATCCATTTCCGATAGGCAATAAAACTGACTTGTCGTTCTAACAATATAATCAATTGGCGCCAATAAAGACGATATCCCGTTAATTTTATATGTGTATCACCTGAAATTAGGCAAATAAAAAAAGAACTTAAATGTTTGTGTTAATTTTCATATTTATTTGGCAGATACATAGATTATAGGCTCGCCCCCTATTACATTGGGACCTCAACATAACTGGCGAATCGTGGGTGTGTAACACACCTCTGCCTACCCTTTCGGGGATACAGGCGTGAAGTTATGTTATGTTTAACTCCAAGACAAAGCAATGAAACAGTCATAATTTATAAGGTTTAACTTTTTTGGCCCCTAACAATGATAAAATGCAGAATTTCGCTCATTTCAGTACAGTAAATCGTTATTTCAATTTTTGGTTAGTGATTTCTATGCAGATCTGAGTCTAAAAACGTTCTCGGTAAATGGTGGGTAATAAATTCGCACCATATTAGATGGAGCTAAAATTATAATTGTCAAAATGTGAAAAATATCACAACGGACTAGTTCGTTCTGAGTTCAGCATATTGCAAATTAGAAATGCTTCGGATATTATAGTGTTAGCATAGAAGAGATGAGCGCAGTCCACAACCGTTTACTATACCGTTATGCAAAAAATAATTATTCTCATAATAACCCAATTTATAGAATGTGATCAGCATAATATGGTTTCAATGAAATATTGAAGCAATTACTATGCTAACTTTTAAAACAGATTTAATTCGGAAAAAGTAAACATGCAGGACGTGACTTGAACCCGCGACCAGTCCCTTACAGGGGTAATATTCCGAACAACTGAGCTACCTGGACACATCCTATATATACGAAATTCTCCGATATGTGTCTCGGGACGACGCTGGAGCCATCTATCGTAATTCTTGAAAACTTACGGAATTAATGAATGATGTTACGAACGTTTTTAATTGTTTTTAGATATATATAACCCAAAGAAATTCGTATATTACCGCGGCTACCGCGGTAGCCTAGTGGTATGGGTAATGGACTGCTGAGACGAGGTCTCGGGTTCGATCCCAGGTTTTACCATGGCACACACCAATGACTTTTCGATGCTTTTCGAAGTTATGTGTGTATTTATCGCAGGTTTATAAGTGCCCGGTTAATGGTAATAGGCTCGCCACCTATTACATTGGGACCTAAACATAAACTGGCGAAATGTGGGTGCTAGCACCTCTGCCTACCCCTTCGGGGATATAGGCGTGAGTTTATGTATGTTTTATGTTTTTTTATAAGAAATTCGACATAATAACACAATTTATGGTTGAGAATGTTAGAATTAAGTTTTACAATTTGTGTCTGATATTAGCATCTGCTGCTGAACTAGGCTTTTTACCGGTATTTCAGCTAACAGCGCCTCCACCCCGACTTCTGGGTATATGTAAGATGACAATTTTTTTGTGTATTGTGAGAAAGCGATAATTACAAATTTATAATTAAAATACAAATCAAAATAAAATATTGAACGTGTCCCTTTCCCTTCCCTTTTTTATTATTCTGTGTGTAAAATCTTAGTAAAGCTGATTAACATTTAAATGCTGTGTAGGCATAATTGTATTTCAGATTCTAAAAATGTATTCTGAAATGTTCTGTATTATATAATCAGTTGTCAGTCCCTATACCAATGTAACAAAAAAATTATAGTTTACCTTTTAAACAATTGAAGTATTTATCTATTTCGCATGGCGGTGATTCTGGTACTTGAGACGAACCATTGATATGTACCTTGTAAACGGCGCTTGGATCTAAGTTGTATAGTTAGAGAAAATGAAAAAAAAAACATAAATAATAATAGAAACTGAATTAATGAAATAAAAAAATAATAAACACCATAAATTTAAAAGGTAAAGGTCGCCCTCGGCATAGGAGAAGGGCAGGTCAGGAGTGTCCCTTACCGGCCGGCGTGCAGGTATGAAAACAATTATGGAAGTAGAAGAAGCGAAAGGTATACCAGTATCGTAGGAAGTGGAAACCGTTGTCTCTGCCTAAATGGGAAAGAGGCTTGACTTTAATTTCCGTATGTATACATATGAAATAGCATGTTTTTTCACACATGGGGTGAAAGACTAAGGTACCCCGCTGGCCGGCGGGGGGGTATCCGAAGGGATTTCCGCACGAAAAAAAAAGAAAAACGGTACCAATGTTGGAAAGGTAACGAAACTGGCAACATCTCTTGGGGAAGATGCAGTTGCCTTAATTATAGTGCCCGCAAACAACTGGATATTGTACTTTTTTTTTCTTGAGAAAATCCCCCCGGATACACCCCCGCCGGCCAGCGGGTGTTGGTATGTCGGATTCGAACCAACTAAATCCGCACGCAGTGTCGGGTCTTTAGACGCTGGGGTGTAAGGTAGCCCATAAAGCATTTCTCTCGCACCCCGGCTGACCCAGGGCTATCTCCCCCTCGGCAATTTGAAAATGAACTGAAGCTACGCGAAAAGCGTGTCATAGGTCTCTTTGGTGGTTGTGAGGGGCGCGACGACCGAGGCGCGCAAATTAACCAATCATAGATAATATTAAATCGATCACGGGCTCAAAGGGCCTCAATTCATTGGTTGAACAGTCCTCTTATTGGGTTTTTGTTGGAGAAGACGATGCTTAAGAGAGAGTGACCCAAGTTTCAGATTACTCTGTTTCTATGCATGACTCTTTGATTAATAGAGGGTAGTGTGGAGGGCAGAAATGTTCGTGGTATCTGAATTCTGAGGAAGCGGTGGATATGGTCTAGCAGAACCCTTCACCTGGAAAAAACCGTAATCGTGACTGGGAACGTTAGAAACATTTAACATTTATCTATTTACTGTTCGCTCGGTGAGGACATTTTGATATTTATTTTATCATTAACTGGCAGTCGCACGCGGCTTCGCCCGCGTAGATGTCGATTGTTGCGACCAACAAACTATTTCGTATTTTTAATTTCCTAATATCTTTTGAATGGAATGTCCGATTTCAATAAGTCAAAAAGTAATCAACAGGTATTGAAAGTCTTGAATACGTAATTATTTATTTGGATAAAAATGAAAACAAAGCGCGTGGGCCGCCGCCACCTCCTTCTGCGAGCATGTGATGCTCGCGAAGGAGATGGCGGAGCGCGCCCGGGAGAGGTTCAGAACCCTCCCGGCCCGCCAAGCCCGCAACATGCTCACCTCGCGTCGCAGGCGACTCAGGCGCCGGAGGTCGCTTAACGACCTCCGTCCTCCATGAGCGCAGGCCTGGGGGTGGCAGGTGAGGCCGCCTGTCACCCCACCAGAAGCAGGCCGGGACGGTGGGGCGACTAGCGCCCCTCCCCCAAACCGGGGCAAGACGGGGACACCGTGGTTCCCAAACCCGAGGGGGCCATCTCGAAACCGGAGATGGCCCAGGGTCAGTCGGGGTGCGAGGGATATGCTCTATGGGCAACCTTACACCCCGGCGTCTGCAGACCCGAGAGGGCGTGCGGTTTTAGTCGGTTCAAGCCCGACATAACCGCCCCCGCTGGCCGGCGGGGGGGTATCCGAGGGGATTTCCGCACGAAAAAAAAAAAAAGAAGGTCGGATTTTGATCGGCATTACTATCTACTTTAAAAATGTAAAGAAGTAGTTATAGTGACATAACTACAATAGTTGGACATAGGGTCCCGCGAAGTTTTTTGTAGATATTGATATATTCTACACTATTATAGAAAAAAATTTTCGTTCTATCGTCAATACTTTCCGTTGCTTTGTGATAAAAAACACTACACCTTGGGTTGGTTTTAGTAGGAATTTCTAAAGATTTCTACATTTTCCTAGTAATAAATATAGCCTATGTTACTCAGTGATAATGTAGCTTTCTAACGGTGAAAGAATTTTTGAAATCGGTCGAATAGTTTTTAAGTTTATTCGTTACATACAAAAACACAAATCTTTCCTCTTTATAATATTAGTGTAGAAATATAGATAGGCTCGCGTTTGACTACGATCTTTTCTGTTTGTATGTGGTCGACGATGCAAGAGCTTGCCTAGACATAACCTTTCAACTGGTTAAATAGAAGTAAATTAGATTGTTTAACAGAAAATGCCCTTCCATTCTTACGATAGCTGGTGGGCAAAGCTGTACAGGGAAAATAAAAAGAGAGAAGGTATTAAAAACACAAATATTTTGGGTAACTGAGCTGTATTGATATTGAAGAACTATATTCGGGAAGTGATTTTTGGTTCAAAGGATCAGGACCATAAGGATGCCGTTGCTGATGCAAAAAAAAAAAATAATAATAATAATATTCACACTATAAATGAAAACTGTAGTAGTGTCTAGATGTGTTGCAAAGATTACTAATGTAACGTGAAATTCCACTAGTTCTAGCGGTCAGACCTTTACTAGTTTTGTTTTTTTTTTTGCTTACCGGGCATACTCCTGTTTAAATCATCACCCTCCAATGGAGCATCTACATCGCTGCACAACCTGTGAAAAATAAACTTGTTTAAAGCGGAGCGGTGACTAAGCCGTTAGGCTCAATTTAATGGCGGAATGGAATGGAAACGATTTTTTACAATGAAATTCTACATAGCATGATACGATTTATGTCAATGGCGCTATGATCTAATCTATGGTACCGACAGTACTTCGTACTGACTGACAGTAGACGCGCGACCCAATTTTTGACTTGTATCTACAGACTGTATACTGTGGAGACTTATACTATGTACAATAGGTATGTTGACATGGTCGGCAGATTCTTAGCAATACTGCTTTATGTCTTAGTTTTTTACTAAAAAAAGATGCATTGTAAAATGAAATATTGCCTAACTACACCGAAAATATTTTTTTTATTATTTTTAGTTTCCAAAATAGCTCGAAATATAAACAATTAAAGTAAGTCAAAATTTATAGAATGTTGAATTCCTTATGAAATTTTAAATGTATTTTATTACGCACTATACACATATAAACGCAACGTAGACTGAGATAAATGTGATATTCTCTTGCACTCCATACATTCGCACTACGCGCTACTGAGATGTGACGTCACTACTAGGCACGATTTTGTATGGAGCATTTTTGGACGGCTCAAGAAATTGAATTTTGAAAATCAAATATTTTTTAAACTATATAATAAGAATATTATTTACTTTGGCAACTGCCAAAAAATCTTGTCGAAAATATTTTCGACAATATTTTTTGTCAACATCCCTATTTCGTTCGCTTCCATTCCATTCCACGGTAACGTAAAATGAGCCTTAGAGTTGCAAGAGTTGGCAAGTTACCAGTTATAAAATATACTTACTTCAAAAACACTTCTTCTAATGTTGAAACCCCTATGCCAATAGAACTGATGTTCAGTTTCGATCTGTTTTCTTCAAGTGTTGCAAATAGTCTAGGGAACGAACTGCAGGCAGTGGCTGGCAGACTGTAAGATATGGAGTTCATAGTTTTCTCTTTGAGAGTAGCATCGGGAACGAGCCCTAACACTTTTTCATTGATGGCGTCTACATTTGGAGGACCAGATGTAGTTAAGGTAAGACGGTAACCGTCGCCTGAAAAAAAAGGAGATGGTAAAGTTAAACGTAGTATAATGGTTATTGCTCCAAATTCTGCAGATGGGAGGTTTATAGGGTTCCGTAGCCAAATGGCAAAAAACGGAACCCTTATAGATTCGTCATGTCCTTCCGTATGTCACAGCCACTTTTTTCCGAAACTATAAGAATTATGCTGTTGAAACTTGACAAGCAGATGTATTCTGTGAACCGCATTTAGATTTTCATACAAAAATATTAAAAAAAAAACAATAAATTTTGGGGTTCCCCATACTTACTCAACATTTTTTTTTTCATCAAACCCATACTTGTGGGATATCAGGTATCAATGGATAGGTCTCCAAAAATGATATTGAAGTTTCTAATATCATTTTTTTATAAACTGAATACTTTGCGCGAGAGACACTTCCAAAGTGGTAAATGTGTGTAAAATAAGAGAATGATAAATCTAAAAAAAATATATGATGTACATTACCATGTAAACTTCCACCGAAAATTGGTTTGAACGAGATCTAGTAAGTAGTTTTTTTTAATATGTCATAAATCGAAAAATTGCAATTTACCATTCATTCAATCAACTTTTAGCGCTGGAAGGTGTGTTTTCGAGCGCTTCTTCGAAAGCAATGTTCCGGATGAGCGGTAGTTGCTTTTGGTATAATAATACAACTGGTGCGTGTAGTAGCTGACTGTTCATATATTTCGGTAAAACCACAGCGTTTATATACAGTTTTAAAACAAAGGATTAAAACGTTAGCCAATCAAATATTTACACGTATGGATCGTATGATACATTAGTGTTGATCCATTCGCACGCTGCTTCTGTCTCTGTCGCTCTTTACCAACGCCCGGGCGCGCGTGGTGGCGTCCACATAAATACGGCGCGCCTCGAAGCGCCGCTCCTTTCACTGCGCGCCAGCGACAACGGACGGTTGCCAGGCGGTCTCCCTTGCAGATTGAACACGACGCGCCTGCGTGTTGCGAACATGTACCTTGAAGCTCGAAGATATTATGTGTTCTTGAACGTTCAGCCGGAGATGAAGATGTAACCATCATTGAGTCCTGTAAACTGTTCTTTTCAGAGCCGCTGTACCGTTTCTATTAGCACAGAGCCCGCAGTCCTTTTCAGGATTATCTTGGTCTTGTTTCTGTAGACAGATACGTCAGTCTCAAGTTTCTTAATAATAAATGTGTTTGTGTTCCTTATTGCTTAATCCTTTTGTTCTGGTAAAAGGTACGGTCGTTGGTATGTTTTGGAGGTACAGGTTCTGATGGTATTGATCTTCGAGGGTTATTCGTAAGTATCGGCTACTGTGGCACTCAGGTACAATATACGGTATATATTGGTAAGTATATATTGGTATATAAGATGTGAGTCTCCACAAACTCAAATTTAAAAAAATACATTATGTTACTTGCTATTACGGAACCATTCATGGGCGAGTCCGACTCGCACTTGGCCGCTTTTTTTACCATATGAAAAACTCAAGTCACAACAACTTCACTGCACATATATTGTTACGTTACAGCACTTACATCAATGTTTCATAATATAACAATATTTCATAAACAAACGGTTTCAACTACTCTATAAAGGTATCAAGCTGCACAAAACTGTAACAAGCCGTTCTTAGCGGGAATCTCACTCTTCTCGACTTGATAAAAAACTAGATACTAGAAATGGGTCGTGGGACGTCATCAGTAGTGGGCAAATAAATTACACGATCGATTTTCATACTATTTGATACCCAAGCGGTATCTGAGCTATTCAATGTTTAGGTTGTTCACCATATTTGGTTGGTATAAAGCAAATGTAAAACAAAAAAGCGGCCAAGTGCGAGTCGAACTCGCCCATTTAGGGCTCCGTAGCAGCAAGGAACATGATAATGTTTTTTTTTTAATTTTTATATTTGAGTTGATTGAATGAAAGGTAAATTGCGGTTTATGATTTATGACGTATTAAAAAAAAACTACTTACTAGATCTCGCTCAAACCAATTTTCCTTGGCAGTTTACATGGTAATGTACGTCATATATTATTTTTTAGCTTTATCATTCTCTTATTTTAAAAGTTACAGGGGGGGGGGACTCATTTTACCACTTTGGAAGTGTCTCTCGCGCAAACTATTCTTTTTAGTTTTGAAAAAATTAAAATAAATAAAATAAAATTTAGTTTAGAAAAAAATGATATTAGAAACCTCAATATCATTTTTGAAGACCTATAGGTCTTAGATATATCCATAGATACCACACACGTATGGGTTAGATAAAGATTATTTTTTTGAGTTTCAGTTCTAGGGGATCCCAAAATTTATTGTTTTTCTTTCTATTTTTGTATGAAAATCTTAATGCGGTTTCCAGAATACATCTACTTACTAAGTTTCAACAGCATAGTTCTTATAGTTTCGGAAAAAAGTGGCTGTGACATACGGACGGACAGACAGAAAGACATGACGAATCTATAAGGGTTCCGTTTTTTGCCATTTGGCAACGGAACCCTAAAAACAGTAGTGGCTAAATACGGTTTACCCACCGACAGCCTTCTTCAGGTACATTGTGGTGGCGAAGCAACGCAGTTCCCCGAGATGGAGCGCGGCTACGCGGTCTCCGAGAACATCCGCTTCCTCCATGAAATGCGTAGACAGGAGCACCGTGCGAGCGCCGCGGAGGGACTGCGGATAGTAATATTATACTCTGTGGCGACATTTTCTTTGTACACTGATCGGTAGATGGCGCTGTTCTATTCTGAAATGCGCTAACAATTTTGTTTACGGGAACCTATGTAGGTTTGTTTTTGGCGTAGACGAACGAGAAACCGGGGATTAGAGAACATAGAATGGTAAAGTAAATTGTAAAGAAGGGCGGAAATAGTTATTTATACAACTGTCAAGCAATGATAGCTATTGTAACACGAGTGCTAGTTTGTGCCTGTAATAGATCAGCACGAGTATTACAATAGCTGTTTGCAGCAGTGGCATACAAAACTTTTTTACGACCATGAAATAAATAAATACAAAAAACCGTCAATGTTGAACTCTTTCAAAACAATTTTATTTATAAGTGCAGATAAAAGTTAACAATGGCGCGAAAATAGCGCGGCGCGCGCAATGTTGTTTTGTTGTTACAATCCCACAAGTGAAAGGCAAAGGCCATTCATCCATACAGCCTAATTACATGCGATGTTTAGTCATGACGCAAAGACGCGCGCTTTTTGGCATAATCATATGTTGATTTATTGATGCCATAGCCATAAAAAAAATTAAAAAGTTTCATTATAGAACGGTTTACCCGTGTGAAATGGTCATTGTAACACGACTTGGCAGGAATGAGTACTATTAAGATATGACTTGGGGTTATGTATCAAGCAAATTACCAAATGGTCGTAGAAAAACCTTCTTTACTTACAAGTAATAAATCCCACAGTTCTCGTCTAGATTCGACATCAAGGCCCGATGTAGGTTCATCCAATACCTGAATAAAAAAAATTGAGTTATCGAGAGTCTTCACTAGATGGCGTTGAATATTACAGGGGGTGAACAAGAGTTAAAATAAATAATAATAAACATTCTAGGACATTCTACACAGCGCTTTCTAGACCCAAAGTAAGCATACTTTAACTAGCTTGTGTTATGGGTTCTGGAGTGCGGATAAACATACTTATTTACTTCTTTTTTTTTGTAAATATATAATTTTATACATAGAAACACCCAGACCAATGAAAATAGACATATTCATGGACACAAATATTTACACTGAGCGAGAATTGAACCCGCGCCCCTGTCGTAGCAGTCTAATTCACTACCGCTACGCCACAGAGGCCTAAATATAATAAATAAATATTCTAGGATATATTACACAGCGCCATCTAGACCCAAACTAAGCAGAGCTTGTCATATGGGTTAAAGAATGCGAATAAATACATTAACATACTTTTTTTTTGTACATAAATACATATTATACATAGAAACATCCAGACCAATGCTAATACACACATTTGCAATGACCGGGAATCGAACCCGCGACCTCTGATTTAGAAGTCGAATACTCTACCGCTACGCCACAGAGGTCATCAAATAGAGGTGATGCATCCGCTTGAGCCTTCTCGTCCATGGAATCGCAGATAAACTTTGAATGGAGTCGCTTTCGCTGGTGCGGCTACGTTATGCGGCGACCGCTTGCCTACGTGGTAACAAATGTTTGGCCATACCGCCTCCGCCGGGCTCCGGTGGGAACTAAGATGCTGGCTTGACACTTGATCTCACTACCACGGATGCCGAGACCGAACAAAGTGGGGGAGTAAAAGCCGGAAGGCAAACCCTGAACTACGAGGTAAGGGGCTCGGATGCGACCGGGACTAACGCGAAAATTATGATGATGAAACAAGAGATGACCCACCCTGCTACTGCTCTAGGACCAGACGCAGTGGGAGAGTCCTACGCAAGAGGTGGTACTTACCAGTACGTCCGCGTCCCCGGCGAGGGCGCAGGCGAGTTGGGCGCGCCGCTTCATGCCGCCTGATAACGCGCCGCATAACGCGTCCAGCTTCTGCTCCAGGTTCAGCTGCGCAGCCAGACGCCGGGACGAGTCACGAGCCTCATGGAATGTACCATGCTTCAACTGGACCAAAATAATGTTTCCCCCTTTAATTATGTATACGCGACCAGATTTACCTGGGCAGGGCACAATACAAATAAACATGGACACCTGCACACCTATTTCTTTGGCGGTTCGTACATAATATGTTCACGGCATCGGGGTGCTCGGTTAAAGTGCAGTGAACATGGACTCTTTTAAAATGACTTTACCCCGATTTAAAAAAATCCGTTCCCGCAGAGGAACGCACATGTACATTTCGTGAAGTAATTAATATTATTTTATATAGAGAACTACGGACTTTAAACAGTTAAATTTTTTTTTCTCGAAAACGGTAACTTTTAGCGAATAACTTTTGAGACATTTATTTTATACTTAAAAATGGCCTATCGATTAAAAATGTTTCCGACAGCAAGAATGTTCACCGGTTAGAAGTTATGATTTTTTTCCCGAAAAATTTTGGTTTTTCCCCCCTCCACTTTTAGTTAAAGTTTTAATCTTATAGGTTTATAATTAAAAGTTGTTGGTATTCATGTATACTAGGGGATAAAATTAGAACGGTTCGAATATCTTTCATGGAACGTAACATTTTGAGGAAAAACTGATCTCACAAAAAGTGAGGCCCTACCGTCCCCTTAGTCCGGATTCCACCCGTTCACGAACTTAAACTAAGTTTACACCCAAGCAATTTTAGACCGCAGTTTGAAAGCAATCGGGGCAAAAATGCGATCGTGAGAGTGCCGCAAATTTTGGGAAGTGGAACCATACATACATATATATATATATATATATATATAAACTTTTTGACCAGTGGTCATTTCGGACTCAGGGGGTCATAACTAGACCTCCTATGAAGATTTTTTTTTTAAATTCGACAGTAGTCAAGAAACCAATAGGTAGATCGATTTCATCGAAATCTACCTAAAAACCGACCAAGTGCGAATTCGCCCATGAAGGGTTCCGTAGCAGCAAGTAAAATTTTTATATTTGTGTTGACTGAATGAAAGGTAAATAGCGGTTTACGATTCATGACGTATTAAAAAAAACTACTTACTAGATCTCGTTCAAAACATCTTACCACTTTGGAAGTGTCTCTCGCGCAAAGTATTCAGTTTAGAAAAAAAATTATATTAGAAAAATAAATATCATTTTTGAAGACCTATCCATAGATATACACGTATGGGTTTGATGAAAAAAATATTTTCGAGTTTCAGTTCTAAGTATAATATAAGTGGGGAACCCCCAAACTTTTTTTCTATTTTTGTATGAAAATCTAAATGCGGTTCACAGAATACATCTACTTACCAAATTTCAACAGCATAGTTCTTATAGTTTCAGAAAAAAGTGGCATGAAAAAATGTACCTCAATTGTTTTTATTTTCAATAGTATCGCTTCCGTCTTGGATTTCGGGAACTTTCCCCTAACACGCGGTATTTTATCGTTACTTTTTATAAAGAACACTAGCTGATCCGGCAACTGGCATTCTGCCGTAGAATTAAGTTATATTGGTCACCTTATAAGCTGAATTCATTTCGTGAATGTCTATTTGCACCCCGGCATTAAAGACCCGCGACGGCGTGAGATGTTATTCATAATTACCCCCGCTGGCCGGTGGGGTGATAAACGTGGTGATTTCCGCAAAAACAAAAACACAAAAAGGCACAGTGTATGCGGAGATAAATTTAAAAAATCAAAGATCATGAAACTCGGTCCATTCTTGAGTTTATCTCCGTCATCACTAACACGACTTTGTTTTATATATATAGCTTATAGTCACCGAAATTACTAGGCTGCCCGTAACTCCTCCAGCGAAGTTAAATTGCTGGCGTTAGGAGTGGGTTTACGTCAGGATTCGAACCGGAAACCTCTCGATCGTCAAGCCGACTCCACGCAATTTTTATACAATTATATTCATATTGAACAGGTGTTTTTAATTTCATGTTAGAAATTTCGTCAAATGTAATTTTTGAACGAAAAATATTCGGTGACGTAAAAGTGACACAAGCAAAAAGCGGGCATTCGAACGTGAACTGTCAGTGGGGACTTTTTGGAACTCTTTTTCTTTTCTAAGTTCTGATATAAAAAATTGTTTCTTTTGAAGAATAAACCAGCCGCTCTGATACTGTACCAAAGTGGATTTTATTACTCATATACTATACCTTGGGATTTGGAATTATCTTACATATCAGAAGTGAGTGAAAACTACGCCCGATTGGTATGTACATTGCTCATTATTTTGGCTAAAATCAAAACGTTAGTAAAAGCCACGAAACTGGTAAAACTTATAGATACGTAGTTGAGTATTTTTACATATAACTTGATTAGATACATATTCATTTGAAATAGAAACATTACGTATCTACGGATTTATTTTTCTCTTTGTACTGAGGTAGATAGATACCTACCTACCTTACTCTGTTTGCTATCCATTTACACACCATTACGCTCACTTTTATAAAGATGGGAAGACGCCATCTGTTTAAAAAAAAAAAAAAAAAAAACCAAATGTGTATTTGAAAAATGTCCATTATCTACCGTTCTTACAAATATACTTATAGACACTTGATAATAACATATGTAGGTACAAGGGATTGTGTTCGGGTAAAAGTTAAGTATGTTTTGTTTACCTCACATTTACCTACATCAAAGCACATCAAGTGAGTGATACTTTCCTAATCAATTAGTGGCTCGGATGATGATGTATTAACTATATAAAGTTATTGTATGTGCCACTGTTGTTTTCTTATTTTAGAAATTTTAATTTTATTTTACCTACCTACATGAATTCTTTTCTTGGGGAATATAGATATGCACTAAATATCATTTAACACTTTTCTTTTCATACTTTTATTTGGTATAAATTTCCTACATTAAGAATACACCGAGACTGTTTACCTTTGAGAAATGGTAGTTGTTAAGTTAGTAAACTGTAGGTAATTTATAAGCGTTGGCACTTATTCATAAATTTAAAACTAAATAAACTAACCGTTATTCAGGTAAAATTTGCTTTGCAATATAACATTTTATTTGTTCAGATATTTACCTATGGACTATGAACTGACGGCTATTGAATGAAATTCATGAAAAATACTAATTATATATACCTGAGTAAAAAGATTATAACTTTGCATTATGATTTATTATTGATTGATATTTATATACTTATGTTCATCAAATGAATGTATACTATCAACTTATAAATGTTATGTATTGCCCTTTTCCTTGTCCTACCTTCCCTGATCGACTTACCTATTTACTTGACATCACAATAGTATCGTAGCAATAACGTAACATAATATCATGTCAGAACCAGGGACACCTCCGGTGCCCCCACCAAATCTCTTCATAACTTATGCTGCGCTGAGTTATATATTGGCCTAGTTCTAATTTAGCCTGTCTAGACACTACTCAACTGTTAATCGGATTCAATCTGACGAAATATATTTCATCAATTCATCAATTAGCCTATTGCAGTCCACTGCTGGACATAGGCCTCTCCCATTTTACGCCATAGCACCCGATCCTCCGCCTTGCGCATCCAGTCTATCCCAGCTACCTTTTTCAGGTCGTCCGTCCATCTTGCTGGGGGACGTCCTACCTTCCGTTTACCGATAAATATATTTGCTTAGATTAATACAATAATTGCTTGTTCTATAGTGTCTAAAGTGTGTATCAGTGTGAGCACAATAGTGAAAGCAGGAATAATTTACCCCATAGTTTTTAATACATCGGTGTTGTAAACTCTCAATCTAGGCGAGTTTGATAGGCTAAGTGACATAGTCCCAATTGCTTGAAATATTTAAAAGGACTTAATATAGTATAACATGGTTTATTTGAAATTATATAACTTCAGAAGTGGGATACAATATATAATATATGAATTTATGTGATAGTACCTATATTTTAAATCTCAATAGTTAAAGCTACAGAAACCGTACAACCCTAGCGGAAAGAATTGTGTAATCGTTTACCCTGCAGACCAATTAAAAAAAAATGGATAACATTTACTACAAATAAGACAGACTCCGAAGATGACGTAACGACAAGTGACTCTGACAACAATCAAATTACCGAAAATTAAACTGTAGTATAGTATTTATTAATGTTTACGTATTTATCCTCGTTAAATTGTAAGAGAAGTTCTATTATCCTAATATCTGTAATTTTACATGTATCAACGCAAGTAGGTTAGGTATTTAACTTAGTTCAATGAGCTTATATATAAGTAAGTATGTATGCCTATTTTAGGTACTATACAAAGTATTATAATCATTTTAATATTCAATGTCAAATAATCATAGCGATAGCCCGGTGGCGTGCGTGACGGACTGCTGAGGCGAGGTCTCGAGTTCGGTCCCCGGTCGCCCCGGGCACACACCTCTGACTTTTCGTGGTTGTGTGTGCATTGATAAGTGTTGGTTATCGCTCGCTTGATAGTGTGCCCGGTGGACGGCGGTGGGCTCGCCCCTGTTGCATTGGGACCTTAACATAACTGGCGAATCGTGGGTGTGTAATAGATAAACATGTCCATGCAGAATTCAAATACATAAGTTAATTAGGTCAGAACGTAAAGTAAAAGCAATTAATGTCAGAATAATCAAGTCAAATGCAAAAATGTCAAAATATTAAGAAGGTATGTCAAATGTTATATTTAGGGTCATTTTATAAATTTTATTGATTAAAGTTTATTTTATGAAGAGCTACAGTTTATCATTTAGGTACTCACTTACAGAGTAATACGCTTTGGTGCATAATAATTTGACAAGTTTAGTCCTAAATTCAGGAACATTCTTACAAATCTTCATGTCATCTGGTAACTTGTTATAAAGCTTAGGTGCCATCACATAGACGCTTTTATGAAATATGAATTATGATTTACCTAACTCAATATTTCGTATGCCTTTGGCGGAACATAGCTTGAACTATTACTATGATTATAACATCTTTGTGTAACCTATGCTTCATGAAATAAATAAATTTGATTTGATTTGATTTCCAGGACTATATTTCAGGAGATCATAATCAAAATATATAATCATAAGCACAACGAAATGATATCGAATTAGTGGACCCCATGCCTGACGTGGATATTCTACCATGTATGTACTAGTAATATGATATCCGTATCTATCTGTATCTAAATTGCTTGAAGTACAAGCGGTGCTCACTTACAAAGTGTGAAGTGAAGGATGCCGAAGTGCTATGACCTCCATCAATAAGTAATAACATATCTACACGAAAATGATGAAGGATGCCGAAGCGCAAACGGTACTCACTATTGTGAAGGATGCCGGAGTGCAAGCGGTACGCATCACAGCAGGTCTTATCGGAGAAGGATGCTGACAATGAAATATCTACACGAAAATGATGAAGGATGCCGAAGCGCAAACGGTACTCACTATTGTGAAGGATGCCGGAGTGCAAGCGGTACGCATCACAGCAGGTCTTATCGGAGAAGGATGCTGACAATGAAATATCTACACGAAAACGATGAAGGATGCCGAAGCGCAAACGGTACTCACTATTGTGAAGGATGCCGGAGATTTAACACATACGACACTAGCCTAGTGGTATGGGTAAAGGACTGCTGAGACGAGGTCTCGGGTTCGATCCCAGGTATTACCATGGCACACACCAATGACTTTTCGATGCTTTTCGAAGTTATGTGTGTATTTATCGGAGGTTTATAAGTGCCCGGTTAATGGCAATAGGCTCGCCACCTATTACATTGGGACCTAAAACATAAACTGGCGAAACGTGGGTGCTAGCACCTCTGCCTACCCCTTCGGGGATATAGGCGTGAGTTTATGTTATGTTATGTTATGTGACACTGCGACTAATGACAAAGACGAGACTACGGAGAGCAGTAGTAATGAAAGTGACAAGAGTGAGATTTAATTACAACTAAAAAGACATAAGTTGTTGTTCCCACTTAAATCACACATTGTGGTTAGACTGTGGATGTACTTGGATACCAGGATTGTAAATCTTAGTGCATTGATTAACCGCGTCATGGTATTAAAAAAAAAAAAAAAAAAAACAGGCTACTTAATATACTACGTACGAGTACGACCCTTAGATAATATGATCCTTTTACTAAACCTACTTCCTTTCCCATCCACCCTTATTTTGTTACAGGATACACAAGTCAATAAAACATAGCACTTATGATGTAAGTATAAGGAGGTAGCGGTGCTCTTGCATATCGAGAGGGTGATCAGCGTACGTATTTCAATAAGCATTCGATAAAATGCACAATGCATTTACATTTTAATACAGGTGAAAGGTATACCAAAGTACAAGCGGCGCTCACATCTGTGTGAAAGGTATGCCGACGTACAAGTGGTTCTCATCTACCTATATGAATTGATATTTGACATAAACATTCGATAAAATGCACAATGCGTTTACATTTTAATACAGGTGAAAGGTATGCCAAAGTACAAGCGGTGCTCACATCTGTGTGAAAGGTATGCCGACGTACAAGTGGTCCTCACCCATCCATATGAATTGACATTTGACATAAAATTCAGGTGGTATATAGTGTGTGTAATGTAATGTGAAAAGTATACCGAAATACTAGCAGTGCTCGCCTGCCATATACGAAGGCGATGCTAAGGCATAAGCGGTGCTCACTATATTCCAAAACATGAATTATTTTAAAGTGTAACAAGATATAACAGACTTCGAATTAGCGTAGTGAACCCGTTGAATTTACCCATTATTTTACTCATTTACTAAACAAAGAATAGGCAATATTTAAAATGAAATACCAGAATATCATTAACTGAATTAATACTTTAATTTAATAATATAATGTATTTTCTACAGGTCCTCGGAAACAACACGAGCAAAGAAACCATCAGATAACTCTTAAAAATGATTATAAAAATAAGTTTAGGGTTGATTGATATAATACATAATATTTTATGTAAACTTACATACATAAATATAGTTTTCCCTTCGACGTACTTAATCAGATAATTGTAATTTACATTTAAAACCGGTACTACTGACTAACAAAGTCAGCTGGTTTGATTAAAGTTTCTGGACATAAAATCTTCATAAACTTAATGATGTCAGTCGAGTTCGACAATCCGGTTTAAGGCGAAAATAATAATTGTATAATTTATTATAGTCCACATCTGTTAGCATCGGAAAAGCTAGTACAGTTATATCTATTTAAAATACGCATTTTGTAATTATTTATAAGATTAGATTTTAATTGTTATTTCTTTTTAGTCTCACTGAAAGCTGTATACATTTAATTACAATTTGCTGTAACTGACATACTGCACGTTCGAATGGCCGAAACGGAATGGGGGCATTCCGAGATCAGGACGGCCGTCTGTTAGAAATTTCGTCAAATGTAATTTTTGAACGAAAAATATTCGGTGACGTAAAAGTGACACAAGCAAAAAGCGGGCATTCGAACGTGAACTGTCAGTGGGGACTTTTTGGAACTCTTTTTTCTTTTCTAAGTTCTGATATAAAAAATTGTTTCTTTTGAAGAATAAACCAGCCGCTCTGATACTGTACCAAAGTGGATTTTATTACTCATATACTATACCTTGGGATTTGGAATTATCTTACATTCACTAAAACTTTGGGTGATGAGAAATTATAATTCCAACAATATATCAGGTCAGTAAAGCTCACCAGAGTAAAGAACATGATGTGTTCTTGCAAGGTCAGGTCCGGGAAGAACATGTTGTGTTGCGGACACAGGCCGATGCGCTGACGCACCTCGTGGCGCTGCGTCATGGCGTCCATGCCGTGCACGAACACGCGGCCCGACGTCGGGCTCGTCATGCCTGCGGGGCCGGGCACGAGGTACAAGGAGAGAAGAACAGGTGGGTGTCAGAATTCCTACCGGCTTTACTTCTCAGATTAAATAAAAATATAAATTATGCTTCTCACTGTTTGTTTATCGAATTATTTAATTCATAGTCATAGAACAAGCAATAGTTTTTTTTAAGAGTATTCAACAGCACATCTTGTACCTGCCCTTGTCCCAATTATTTGGAGTTGGTGCAACATGTCATTCTCCTTCATAAATCATTCATCTCCTTCATCATTCCTGTCAGATGCTATCTCTTCAGTCACTTCCTTTCTTTGCCATATCCATTTTCACGCATTCCATTCATCTTTTTTTAAGAGTACTGGTAACCGACATAACCACCCCGCTGGCCGGCGGCGGGGTATCCGAGGGGATTTCCGCACGAAAAAAAAAGGGTTGACATCGGTAGTGTAATGGCCAGGATTCGAACGGGACCTCTCGATCGTAAAGTCGACTCCTTAACCACTAAGCTACCATATTCATACTGGCTGGGAATTTAATAAAGAATTACATATTTACCTGTTATAATAGACATGAGGGTAGTCTTCCCTGCTCCATTGTGGCCCACCAGCACAGTAATCTCTCCCTCGAACACTTTCAGAGTCACATTCTTTAGGGCCTTGTGATTTGGGTATTCCTGCACAAAAAAAAAGCAATTAGATACCCCTATATAGTATATTTTCTAACTCGTCCAATTTACTTCTGACACCCCGGGTAAGCCCTCGAAAGGATAAAAAGGGTTTTAGACTTTAGTCGCCTTCACGACCTCGCCTGTGTTGGCAGGTGTGTGTACCGTAGTGTTCGGACTCCTTCGAACACTATAGTTAGTTGCCTGGCCATCATGCGTCAGCGATATTAAAATAAAATATATAAATCAATTTGAATTTAGAGCTTAGAGAAAAAACAAAAGGTTGGCGGACAGATCCAGTCAGTGGATGATCAAGGATTCCTCCTTGATACGGGAGAAGAAAATCTCAAGAAGTGAAAAGTGTATTAGGCTCAATCACTGAGCGGATTTCGCGACCCTCTTGTTCGTATCAGTAAATTTAAAGAACCTCGCGTAAATCCCATAAAACACTTTTAGTAGAATTATAATTACGAATAAATATATTAATCATATAAAATCCTTGTCTTATAATTTAAATATCACAAGTTATCGACAAGAAGCTGTGACGTCAAACCCCAGACTCCACAGTACACACACGACTAGACTAAGCTACACTAACCAGAGACTAAGCTTAGGCATCGAAAAATTCCTCCCTGCGGAAGATGTCTACTGGGACCGTGCTCAGAAGGCTGGCGGTTTATTTAAATCAACCCTTACCTTTGAAACATTGTCGACGAAGATCCCAACTTTCATGCCGGACGGAGGTTCCTCGAAGTAATGGCCATCTTTTGGTATCAGATCAATAGAGTCGCTATCTGTTTTCATATCTGTACGATCTGGTTGTTGCTTCGTCCAAAATACTTTCTAGAAATACAAAACAAATTAACTTCTATTATAGTTTTCCACAATATAGCCGTTTCCCAACGCCCATACTTTCTACAAATACAAAACAACTTAAGTTCGTTATAGTGCATATTTTAGTTAGTAATAATTATAAATGATTATACAATGGTTAATTTCTACTTCCGTAATAATTTTACAAAACAATTTAACTTCTATATAAGTGTCTGGATTCTACACCACTTCCCAAATACTTTCTACAAATATAAACTAAGTAGCTGCGTAGGCGACTGAGGGCAAAATGTCCGCGGCGTTATTAGTACTACCATAAGGTAACTGGCGAAATGTGGGTGCCAGCACCTCTGCCTACCCCTTCGGGGATATAGGCGTGAGTTTATGTTATGTTATGTTATGTCATAAGGTTGCACTAGTCCGCGCAATACTGGATGTCACCATACGCGGGCAAATGTTACATAAAGGCCTTCCTTTAGGTAGCATTTTGCCCGCGGTATCGTCTGTGCAGCGCCTTAACTTCTACAAAAGTTTCTGGACTCTTTCCCGTTTTTCAAATACAAAACAAAATTTCTATACATTAGCATAGAAATTAATTTGTTTTCCGTTAATCTTTAGGTTTTTAATAAGTATTTCCAAAACGTGGAAGATAATTTTCCAAAACAACAAAACTTCTGTATTTGTTAATGGTCTCTTTCAACTAAACTACTCGTTGATAGGTGAAAAGTTTAGTAGTGAGAGATTTAGAAATTAGTCACATTTTGACCTAGGCTGTCGTTGACTGGCGGCAAGGCGCAGCAAAACATTTTTATGTGACAAATAAAAATAGACCTTAACATTGTGAACATAAAACTTAAATTTTAATGATAATCAAATCGCAGTATTTTATGCCTACCATCAACATCATAGTAATTTCAGTTTTATTTTCATTTGTTTAGGGTTTCTTTCTCATCAACGTAGGCCATAAGTTAATTAAATAAACTAGTGGGGGGGGGGGGTATTGGGTAAGTAGTCACGTGAAAATTTAAATTGGAAAGCCAACAATCACAGATAGGACTGATACTACCCGAGTCCACTCCTGGTTTGTTAATATTTCTGTGTATGTTTCAGGAGAATAAAGGAACCATAACATAGCATTGACTTGTTCAAATTCAAATTTTCAAGTGCTTCTTATTTCCAAGAACTAACCTAGATCTATTGAAATACCCAAAACTAATCTGCAGGTGCTGATTTTCAACTAAGTGATAAATACAAAAAAAATTATAAAGGCTGCTGAAAATATATTACGTAAAAAAATATCAATATTAATAACTCGCAGAAAAACCTGTTATATTGGAAAATTGCTATTTTCAAAAATACAAATCAATATAATTTTTTCTTCAGGTTATTTCTATGTCAAATTAAAAAAAAAACGATACGGCGATCTAAGCTTTAAAGGTAACAGACAGACAGAGTTACTTTTGCATTCATCATATTAGTTTCGGTTTTGTAAAATGTTCGCTCTATCGCAAAGCGTAATGTCTACAGCTTGATATATTTTAAGAGTAGTTAAAACTAACGTTATAGTTTTATTATCTTATAAACACAAACGGTTATAACTACCCTATAAAAGTACAAAACTATCGTTCTGATGTGCGATAGAGAACACGCTCTACAAAACTGAAGCAAACCGATCTTAGCCTGACTTTTTTTTTTATATTTAGGACACGTCAATTTGACTTCACCACGCCTGATGGTAAGCTGAAGGTAAAGTCTTAGGAAAGAGGGTCACCAGTACATACACGTATCATGTTAACAATGGTGACACTCAGCTTGACGGCCTCATCAGAAGAGGATTGTCGTCACAGCACCGCGTGACACCCACCGGTCCCACTAGTGCTGCGACCACAACCCCCCTGCCCGGCTATGCACTTGCTGACCCCTGAACGCAATCAAACCGAAATTGGATTACTATGGAGGGTTTTTCGCAATCGTGCACGTGGTACCTTTTTTTTTTGTGCGGAAATCCCTTCGGATACCCCCCCGCCGGTCAGCAGGGGCGGTTATGTCGGGCTTGAACCGACTAAAACCGCACGCCGTCTCGGGTCTACAGACGCCGGGGTGTAAGGTTACCCATAGAGCATATCCCTCGCACTCCGACTGACCCTGGGCCTTTCGCAGCGTCCCCTCTGATAACAGCAGAGGGGTACCTGTACCTGGAGCGACCCCCCCCCCCGCGGGCCTTGCAGGCCCGCCATACCCTGACCCCTCGTGCAATAGGGTCAGCTGGCCCTGTAAAGGGCCGGCTGGTCAGACTCTTGGCCGTTGACGTTGACGCCAGCTACTCCAGAGGAGCAATCAATGATGCGTCATCGCCCACATTGCCCAGGGTGCACCAAACTTGGAGGTGATCCAACCCCTGCAACCCCTACCTACCAGGCCGAATTTTGTGACAAATTTGTGTCATCAAATTTCTACCACCAGTTATATATTATATTATTTACAATTCTACTTATAAACCCAAACGGTTATAACTACCCTATAAAAGTACAAAACTATCGTTCCTATGTGCGATAGAGAACACGCTCTACAAAACCAAAGCAAACCGATCTTAGCCTGACTCTGAAACTTCTTCCCGACGGACGCGGAAAAATCAAAAGCCCGCACTGGAAATGGATATGGATTAGACGTATTTTTAAGGCAGACGTTAAATTAATAGATGTACTTGTATATATAACTAATTATATGAATTTAATATACTTTACACTTTATCTTACTCTTATATAGTAAGCTTTTTTGATTTACAAACCTTTCTTAAAACGATGTTTCTAGTTCTATTAAGACTGATCATCCACCATTTTTTCTATAAAACAAGATTAAATATTGATGCCATTAATCTAAAAATAGTTATAGAATAATATTCAAGTGAATATTTTATGCAGCAATGTCGTTGCGACTGGATATAAGAAATGTAGATTTGTAATTCTTTTTTAAGTTATAAATTGTATTTTGTTTTAATTTTGAGGTTACTTTATTTCTTAAGTACTAAAATTACGATTCATGATAGGATTTACAACGAACAAAACATTATACGCCGTTTTCAGGAACTAATTTCTAAGTTTGTGCAATCTGTTTACTGTAAGACTGCACCAAAGGTTCTAATTATTTTGTCATGACGACCAAAAAAGCAAAAAAAAAACGTTTTAACCCAAAAGATATAATACAGCATGCATATACAATACATAAATATGGGTGAATAAGCCCGTGCCTTTGCAAAACAAATCAAACGGCTATTTCGATTTTCCTAGTGTGAGTAACCTGTTTGTAGACTACAATCACTACAGTGAATTAAACACTTCGTATTGAGCTAGTGAGAAGATTGTTCATACATATTTTCTTATATGTGGAACATGCCTCGTGATAACTAATTTCATAAGGCTCCACACGGCGGAAATACCTCATTTAAAGGTTGTTGAGTTTGTGCGAATCGAGCACTAAGATAAATAATCATTGAGGAGGGGAATCACAGAATATAAAATCAAAAGGAAGAATTGCCCCGCGGCCATGGCGTGTCCCACAATGCTGTGAACATGTTTCTCAGAATCACAATGTGATTAGCTATTATTTGACATTTACTTATATGCTTGATAATATAATTATAAAATTGTTTATCGTCTCAAAAAATAAAAAATGTAGAAATTTAGAAAAAAGAAAACATAAAGCGATTATTTTTATTTCATTAATCGATTATACTAACAAGTCCGAACCTCCTGTGCAAATTTGGAAAACTTTACAGAAAAACTCCCTGTATAGCTTCTGTCAATGGGGAATGACAAACCGAAGATGCCTAGTTGGTTCTCCTCTTCAATTACTATTTTAATGCCTCATTAGGGAGGGATTGGGAGAGGATCCGATGTTAGGGCTAGAGATATGAAGACTATTGAATGAAAAGCGTTAACAAACTCCCACAGTGTGCTTTATGATGTGGTATACAACCAGTGAATGAACCATTTAATAATGTAGACTAACATTACTCCCATCAGTTACTATCGAGTTTGTAGGTGATACTTGGTTAGATTTCGATCCACGTCGGCCTGTGTCTGTTGTCACACTTACACTTTTGGGTATGACATCCGCTGTCCTTTTCTAGAAGACGTAGGATGAGGTTTAAGAATTTGGAGAAGAATTTCATTGAATCCTTCTACTTGGATTGCGCAGCTGTAGTGAGTATGGATGCTGTGTGACAGATCTCAGATTTTATTTCCGGGTCGAGCAAACATTATGGGACTTTTCTTTTAAAATATTATCTGCAGCAACATGTCTCGTGGACTTAAAAAGAGGCTGGCCAGGATAACCACCAAATATGTATTATTACATTAAAATTTTGACAGATTTATTTCCTGATTTAACAAGCTTACCAAGGACGAGAAGTATTTTAAAAGGGGATATTGCTTTTAAGGATGGATATCAGGGTTCAAAAACTGTAGAAGCCACAGTCCAACTCCTGTCATTAGAACTGGCTGGAAGGTAACACTTACTTAAGTATAATCTTGAATACGTACCTTAAATATGAAGTTCCAGGGTAAAGCCTGTCCATACTTCCCTGGCCTGACCAGGGAGAGGTAGCCAGCCAGACCGAAGTACAAAACACTTTGCACAGCCAAAAACATGAAGCATGCGAACACTGATTGGTTGTTCTTGTAGTTGGTACTAAATAGTGTGCTCCACGTTACGCCGGTACCTGAAAAAATACATAATCATATAACACTGGCTGTTGCCCGCGGCTCCGCCCGCGTGGATGTCGGTTATCGCGCGTGACGTTAATACGAACTACCATCATCTATTTCATCCCCCCACAGGTGGAAATTTAAACAACGCGCTATAATATATTTATTATCAAATGCCTATAATAATACAAAGTTTCATGGCGATATCTTCGAAAATGACGAACTTTCATACAAACTTTTATCCCCTATTTGAACCCCTTTAAACCTTTTCTTCGCGACAAAAGGTAGCTTACGTCCTTTCTCAAGTTCTAGTCCACGTCTGTACCAAATTTCATCAAAATTGGTTTAGTGGTTTAGGCGAGAAAATGCAACAGACAGTTTCTTTCACATTTATAATATTATAGTATGAATATTGCCTTTGCTAGTGCGGCCACGTTTTGCGGCAAGCGCCAGGTTACGTGGGAAACAAATACCTGGCCATGCCATTTCTGCCGAGCCCCGGTAGGAGCGGAAGATCCAAGAAGTGCTGTTCGAAGGTATGAAATGCATGCCAATGGTCTCACAAATTAACTGGTGGAAGGGGTCCAACCTCATCTGCCAGCCGGTACACCTGCTGATGGACCAGACTATGGCGCAGGATTTCCGCTTGGATCGGGAGCTCAGACGGCAGTAACTCCCATAAAAGCCGCATTAGCCAAATTTAAAGGAGGAGTAAGTAGATCCTGGGCTCCGAACTGAAAGCCTCGGAATCTTTAAGTCTCGAGTGAATAGGTTCCTTCTAGGCAAACGTGATCCATCGTAGACCACATCGTCACTTACGACCAGGTGAGATAGTGGTCAAACGTGAGCCTATCATTCATAAAAAAAAGATTATGATGATGAGCTATAATATTTCACTATCTGAGTATACTAACCACTCATTTCGAGGAGGCAGAGTTCCTTCCAGAACCACACCATAGGCATGTGAGGCAGAAACCCGGTTAATAGCCTCAACACATACGGCAGATGATATCCATGGACGAGGCGCATAGGCATCCAGAGGAGACCGTACGATATCACTGCGAGAGTTGCTCCGTATTCCGCTGTGAAAAAAAAAACACTTTTATTGTACAAACACTGTAGTGGCTTCGTACAAGAAAATTTTGTGGGAAGCACTATCTCCCACTGTGTCTGCCTCTTCAGGGATACATAGAGTTGACTATACATATTATGACTCAAACACTTAAATACCACTATTAACATAATAATAATAGTTTCGGCCGATATAACATAACATAAAATAACATAAACTCACGCCTATATCCCCGAAGGGGTAGGCAGAGGTGCTAGCACCCACATTTCGCCAGTTTATGTTTAGGTCCCAATGTAATAGGTGGCGAGCCTATTGCCATTAACCGGGCACTTATAAACCTGCGATAAATTTCGACGTTATGTGTGTATCATAACGTCGAAAAGCATCGAAAAGTCATTTATGTGTGCCATGGTAAAACCTGGGATCGAACCCGAGACCTCGTCTCAGCAGTTCATTACCCATACCACTAGGCTACCGCGGCTTTATATACTTTCAGTTTAAGCCAATTCTGATATTGCTTCAATTTATAGTTTCGATATCCATATACGATTTGAATCACTCATCCCTATTCTAGGAGACTTAAGGTACTGGCTAAAAGAGTTATGAAAGATATAATAATTATAAATCGTAATAAATCTTTCATCATGGGGTCTACTGGTTTTTCCATCATATTTGAGTAACCATATGTAACCAAAGGTTTACTTTGAATCTAATACCCAATGGGCGAAGCCCACACGACAGTAGAAGAGGAAATAGATTTTATCAATATAAAACCGCTTAGCCATGAATAATTAAATTAAACCTTATACCGTTGCGCATTCAGCATAATTTTGTTTGTTGTGCGGTAGCCTAGTGGTATGGGTAAAGGACTGCTGAGACGAGGTTTTGGGTTCGATCCCAGGTTCGATACCGTGGCACACACCAATGACTTTTCGATGCTTTTCGAAGTAATGTGTGTATTTATCGCAGGTTTATAAGTTCCCGGTTAAGGGCAATATGTTCGCCACCTATTGGGACCTAAAACATAAACTGGCGAAACGTGGGTGCTAGCACCTCTGCCTACCCCTTCGGGGATATAGGCGTGAGTTTATGTTATGTTATGATTTATTGTTGCTTGAGTGGTGTCATTTTCCAAGATCTTGTTTATTTTTTTTTGGGGCACGTTACTTCACCTCGCCTGATGGTAAACTAAAGGCGAAGTCAAAGGACTGAGGGTCACCATTGCAGATACAAGTAATGCTGCCATAGTGGCCAATAGTTTTACGGCCTCATCACTCATCAGATGTTTTTCCACGCCCCGCTTAAAAGACACGGAATTGTAGGAAACACGTGTTCTGGTAAAGAATTTCAAGTATTTATGGTACAGCAAAGAAAAGTCTCTTGGTGATGGAGTGAAACCTCAGCCCTGCATGTGTTGTTCTGTATTGTGTAGGAAACAAAAGGGTTTTAAAAACTGACTGAGAACACTTACTACTCCTCACAGCATAACTGCATACAAATGCTAAAGCAATCACAGTGTTGAAGTACAGAAGCAGCATCAGAAACAAGCAGCAGCCGTTGGTTTCGGGAATGATGGCCGGCGGGATCTTCAGGAGGATGGTGCCGCCGATGGCGAACACCAGCCCGGATGGCAGCACGTTCAGGTAGTGGGAGAAACTAAGTGTGTACGAATGTACGCCCACCATTTTTACTAACTCCTGTAAAGTAAGATATGAAATATTTGAATTTGATAAAGAGGAATGATATCTTTATGTTTCTGTGCTAGGGAATAATCCTTTTTTAGGGTTCCATACCCAAAGGGTAAAAGGGGACTCTATTACTAAGACTCCGCTGTCTGTCCGTCTGTCATTGCCCGTGGTCAGGAATGTCCTCCAAAACAGAAAATATTCTTATACACAGTTTAGCTCAACACAGAAACAATATTGTTGAAAAGCTTTCTAGCTCAGCTAATTGAAGTGAAAACTTCTTTAAGCGCGTTGAGCACTTTCCATATGAGCGCTTTTTTGGGTGGAGAAAAATCATGGAACTCGCGTCATTGCAAAGTGAGGAAAGTATAGGGACAGAGGGAGGGAGGGAGATTATGATGATAAATGAATCACACGTAATTGTTCAAGTTTTCACTTCTGTCAGCACTCCCAGAGTGCCACACCCCTTTTTTAAGAACATATTTAACTGAAAATACTAGTATTCCCCCTAATCCCTCCATTAAATCTAAACTAGGACGGTTACCAGCTTCGCAATCAACCCAAACTTAAGCGTAGCGAGATTTGCCTATTCAACAATAGACGACTTTTCCATTGATTTGGTTTTTCCGTGATTATTCCTCGATGGTACGTCGGACATCAACTTTCGACCCATAGAGACACTCAGCACACTGTGCTTGATAACCGTGCCAAGTTCGGTCGAGCCGTCTAGGAAGAGTATGGTTTCACGCGAAAACCCGATTTGTGGAGAAAGACGCTTCGCTCGCCTTCGGCTCGCTACGCTTAATTACTTCTGTTAGGAACGGGTCGAAGTTGGTGTGAAGTGGTGTGGTGGAAGTGTAATGGTCAACATTCTACTTGCTTCTGTTAAAAGTAAAGCTCTAAATTGCAAGACCACTTACACTTGAACTTGCTTACCTGAATACCCGAGGTCCTCTCGGCCAGCAGCCGGCACATTAAGTCCACGAACACAAGCAAGAGCGAGAGCCAGCTTATCACTTCGAGAATTCGACACACTATGGGCAACATGTCGTTATGTTTTGTTTTGTAGTACGGGAACTCTTGAAGCGTCACCGTCTGCAACAATAAATTCAAATTCAAATCCATTTATTGATGGTAACTAGGTCCAATTGGTTAGTAACAAAAAATTTCTAAGATAATGTCTTTTTGGCAGTGATCTGAAGTGTAACTATATTGCGTGCGGTTTTAGTCGGTTCAAGCCCGACACCGCCCCCGCTGGCCGGCGGGGGGTATCCGAAGGGATTTCCGCACGAAAAAAAAAAGCTACCTCTTTTTTTTCGTGCGGAAATTCCTTCCGGTAATGTCGGGCTTGAACCGACTAAAACCGCACGCCGTCTCGGGTCTTCAGACGCCGTGGTGTAAGGTTGCACATAGAGAGAACGGAGATCGTTAAGCGACCTCCAGCGCCTGAGTCGCCTTATATTAAGTACCTAAATTTTTAAAGTACACCACACTACCCAAATACGAATTCCGACTTTTTTCTCCATCCAATAGTTGCCTGTAAGAGATTGCCACAGTGCGACAATTTACCTAATTTTTGTCTTATTTTTGGTGTACAATAAAGAGATATACTACTACTACTACTTACAACATAACATAACTTCAAGCCTGTATCCCTGAAGGGGTAGGCAGAGGTGTATTACACACCCATGATTCGCCAGTTATGTTAAGGTCCCAATGTAATAGGGGGCGAGCCTATTGCCATCTACCGGGCACATTATTAAGCGAGCGATAATTAACATTTATTAATGCACACATAACTACTAAAAGTCAGAGGTGTGTGCCCGGGGCGACTGGGAATCGAACTAGAGACCTTGTCTCAGCAACTACTACTTCTTCTTTATAAGAAACTACATACATCGTCATAGAGTTGTTCCCGATTGCATCTCTATACGGCATTTATGGGAGCGAGTACCATGTGACCTCTCAACACTGAAAGGGAAACCTGCACCAGAGCCTTTTTAGGGTTCCGTAGCCAAATGGCAAACAACGGAACCCTTATAGATTCGTCATGTCTGTCAGTCTGTCCGTCCGTATGTTACAGCCACTTTTTTCCGAAACTAAGAACTATGCTGTTGAAACTTTGTAAGTAGATATATTCTGTGAACCGCAATAAGATTTACACACAAAAATAGAAAATAAAAAATACGGTAATACTTATACTTAGAACTGAAACTGAAAAAAAATTTTCAACAAACTCATACGTGTGGGGTGGGGTGGGGTTATCTATGGATAGGTCTTCAAAAATGATATTGTGGTTTCTAATATAATTTTTTTCTAAACTAATAACTAAATAGTTTGCGCGAGAGATACTTCCAAAGTGGTAAAATATGTGTATATGCGTGTGTGTGTGTGTGTGTGTGTGTGAAAACCCTTCATGGGCGAGTTCGACTCGCACTTGGCAAGATTTTTTTTATATGGATATAGAATTAAATACCCTACTTAACTTAGGTCATTGTACTGTTAAGGTTGTATTGCGTTTCATTTCTATGACAACAACAATATTAAATTGAACAGACCTGTAATCGATACCGTTACTAGTTAATGTACTCAATGTCATGGTCCTAACGGTTTTCTAACAACAACACTGGACTTATAACCAGGAATTCAGTGCAGGGTGCGACTGAAATAAATTGAGCTGAGCGAGCAGGACTCTTACTTGAAAATAAGACAGTTTACTACGGTCGCGCGCTCGTGAAACTGTTTTTCGGTGATTATTCCTCAATGGTACATCGGACATGAACCATCTCGCTTCAAAACACTCCTCAGTATCCACACTATCACAGTGGTGAATTTGGTCAAGATCGCGCGAGTGGTTACGGAGGAGTTCAACCACCAACAATGGGCTTCGCTCGCTCAGCTCAATGAAAGTAGAATCCAGGGTCATCATCATCAGACAAGAAAACTTAGTCAACTATCAACAGGATTAATAGGTTTACGGCTACTATGTTATGCTATATATAAAAAAACTAACTGACCCGGCAAACTTCGTTCCTCCTTAGAAACAAGTTATGTTGGTTACCTTATCAGCTGAATTTATTATTTCGTGCCGAGGGGCCATCTTGATGGATAGGTTGCCCAGGGTTGCCTTACACACACCTTACATCCCGGCATTAAAGATCCGAGACGGCGTGTGATTTTGGTCGACTCGAGTTCTACATAAGTACCCCCACTTGCTGGCAGGGGGATTTTTTTGTGATTTACGCGTGGAAGCCCCCGCAGGCTTCACCCCATCGGTGCCAACGATGGGATGGGCGTGTCGGAATCGGACCGGCTAAAACCACACAGTGTCCTCCCGAAATTTTGCTGGTAGGAGGGTAAAATTGAGAATTTCGGCAAAAAAAAAACACAAAATGGCACAGTATGAGCGGAGGCAAATCCAAAAAATCAAAGATCATGAAAATCGGTGCACCCATTCTTGAGTTTATCCCGGTCATGACTAACACGACTTTGTTTTATATATAGATTAAAACCCAGATCTATGTCCACGCGGAAGAAGTCACGGACACAGCTAGTACAACTTTTTTTTTTCGTGAGGAAATCCCTTCGGATACCCCTCCCCCCCCGCCGGCCAGCGGGGGCGGTTATGTCGGGCTTGAACCGACTAAAACCGCACGCCGTCTCGGGTCTTAAAACGCCGGGATGTAAGGTCATGCCCATAGAGCATATCCCTCGCACCCCGACTGACCCTGGGCCATCTCCGGTTTCGAGATGGCCCCTCGGGTTTGGGAACCACGGTGTCCCCGTCATGCCCCGGTTTGGGGGAGGGGCGTTAGTCGCCCCACCGTTCTAAGTCTTCTACAACCCAGTGCCAATCCCAGTAGCATTCAGAGCTCGCACTTTGGAGCCTAGGGTTCGATCTCCCTGCTCCTCTTTTTATTGGTGTATTTATGGGAACCTCTGCCGTCTGACCTACCTACCCCTAGAGGAAAACCTGCACCAGAGCTTCGCTCGTCAATCAGCTGGGGTACGTGCTTGCAGATGAGGTTAGCTTGGGCTCTGTAGATGTTGGTGGAGCCCCATATACACCTAATTTAAAAACCTAGTAACGCTAAAGATTTATCAAAACCTAACTTTATTGGCCTCTGTGGCATAGCGGTAGTGCATTCGACTGCTACGATAGGGGGCGTGAGTTCGATTCCCGCTCAGTGCAAATATTTGTATGAATGAATATGTCTATTTGCATTGGTCTGGGTGTTTCTATGTAAAAAAAATATGTATTTACAACAAAAACAAGTATATAAGTATTTTTATCCGCATTATGGAACACAAGCTAGTTAAACTATGCTTACTTTGGGTCTAGAAAGCGCTGTGTAGAATGTAGTAGAATATTTATTTTATTTGTGTTACGCAAAGTACGTACTAATATAAGTACTAAATGTATGACGTTAGTAATAATGTGCTATTGTGGTTTAAAGTTTCCTGCCCACACAATGGTACGCATACACAATGGTGAGTTGATAGAAATAATAGTTACGTTTCATGACCGGAACAAAATCATTTGATTATTTTGTTGAGAGGTTCGAGATATCTTTTTTTTCGTGCGGAAATCCCCCCGGATACCCCTCCGCCGGCCAGCGGAAGTGGCTATGTCGGATTCAAACCGACTAAAACCGCACGTCTCGGGTCTTCAGACACCGGGGTGTAAGGTATAAGGCATTTCCATCGCACACCGGCTGACCCAGGGCCACCTCCGGTTACGAGATGGCCCCTCGGGTTTGGGAACCACGGTGTCCCCATCTTGCCCCAGAAAAGGGGGGGGGGGCTTGTCGCCCCGCCTCCCCCGCCTGCTTCTGCTGAGGTGACAGGCGGCCTCACCTGCCACCCCCAGGCTTGCGCTCATGTAGGGTTACCGGAATTGGGTTACTGGTGGTAGAAATTTGATGACACAAATTTGTCACAAAATTCGGCCGGGTGGGTACCACCGTGCATGATTGCAAAAACCCTCCATAGTAATCCAATTTCGGTTTGATTGCGTTCAGGGGTCAGCAAGTGCATAGCCGGGCAGGGGCATTGTGGTCGCAGCACTAGTGGGACCGGTGGGTGTCACGCGGTGCTGCGACGACAATCCTCTTTTGATGAGGCCGTCAAGCTGAGTGCCACCATTGTTAACATAGTACGTGTATGTAATGGTGACCCTCTTTCCTGAGACTTTACCTTCAGCTTACCATCAGGCGAGGTGAAGTCAAATTGACGTGTCCTATATATAAAAAAAAATTAAAACATTAATTTTATATTTGATATCTTTGGCCCTACGATATTTGACACCTCGGGGGCTACTATGAATCGAGCCCATAGAACCATGAAGATGAAGAACCATAGAATTACTTCGCATTTCTTCCGATAGGATTTATTATTTTGATTCTGGGCTTCTTGAATTCAAGTTACAATTGCATGTTGTTAGTATAGAGTTATTTGTATTACAATTTGTTTTTTTTTGTCTTAAGTAACGTCTAGGTAAGTTAATAATATAATATCTATTTATAATTGTGCACGTGTGTGTGACGTCGTCGTCTTAAAGATGCCATGAGGCGACGAGAGCTCGTACAACGTATTTTTTAACGTATTTTTACAAGAAAGTTAGTCAGTCAAAACATGGCGCTTAAATCAATTCGTATTGTTCCGCTTTCGCGCACATATACCCGGAACAACGGCCCCGCATCTAATTCATTTAAACATTCGTCAAGATTAACTCGGGGCTTTGGCAATTTTGATTTATGTTTTATACAAAACTAGTATTTTTACCAGTGTTGATGGAAGTTATAAGCAGCATAATATTAAACTAGAATATTTCGTCACATATTTTTTTTATACCACTCAGGTGGCAGACAAGCTCACGGCCCACCTGATGGGAAGCGGTTACCGTGGCCTATGGACGTATGCAAAACCAGGGGCATCACACTCGCGCTGCCAACCCTGTAAAAACGCTTCTTCATTCGCTTCCTTTCTATATGAAGGAGGCATTAGATAAAGGCAGCGCAAGACAGATTGTGTTGTAAAACTTTTTCGAAAATCAGTTGGCCCACCATAAGGCAAACTGATCTCTGCAGGGCGGAGGAGGAAATAGCTCCATCCTCAATATAGCTTCATCCCTCTTTATCACCCGGAACACGACCGCTCATAGCACGTCATGGTATGTAAACTGATCTTCAAAAGACTTCAAGCATGTGATGGGCAGCATCTATGCTGAGATAGTGGCCTATTGCGGCTCGCACACCTACCGTTATATGTACACATATATATTTTTATTGCTACCTATGTGTGCGTGTCCTTAATAAACATATTTTCTATATAATTCTTTATTTAGAATTCAGAGAAGTCGCCGCCGACGAGAGTTCTACGCACTCGTCCCCGCCCGGACCTGTATCACTGAAGATATTGACTGCAGTGATTGACGAAACGTATGGAACACAAGTTTCATCTGGACCGCGGCCAAACAGTCTGGAAGCTGTAGCTTCTACATACAAACATATTTTCTTTCTTTCTTTCTTCTGTATACCCGCTAATACTGGAAACTCACGCCTATTACATGGCACTTAACTATGACATGCTATAGGCGTAGCTGACCAAACCTGTATGTCGATACGTTCATAGTTCATAAGCACATACCTGATTGACTTGGAGCCCTGATCGCATCTTGATATATGTACGGTCGATTGCCCACTGCAGGCGCATGAACGTCAGGTACTGGAGACCTAGTGAACAGTGACAGTGTTATCAATATAGAACCAATATAAATACTAGATTTTTTTAAAGTCATGTCATGAGATCTAAAAATAGGAAAATCTGTTGTAGGTCATCATCATCGCAGCGCTTGCGCATTTTGAAGTCCAGGGTCCGTTTCTTGTCCTATTTTCGATAATCGATTTTGCTTATCTTGGCTATCTACCGTCTGACCCCCCGAGAGCAAAGGCTGCGTTAGAACCTCGTCTACCAATCAGCTAATCAGGGTGTACCAGCTAACTAGTGAAGTTGGCTAATTGTGGGGGGATTGCAAACAACCCCCATTAAAATAATAGATATAACTAAGAACTCGCTAGCTAACCCGGACTCCGAAGTAAAAGACTCGGATGCGACTCAGAACTCAGCGCTAAGATGATCATAATTAGTAGGGACCACAAAAAAAATTCTACGCGAATTTTTTTTTTTATTTATCCAAACTTACAACTATTTTTACAGGCATGTAAATTGGAAAGTAAATATTGGTAAAGCCTTACCGAACATCTTGTGAGAACTTGGTATACTGTCCTCCGGTTCATAAGACCTAGTATGGAAGTTTTGTTTCATTCGAATCGTGTAGTTCAAGCTCGTTGGCAATGATACGTCGTTCAGATTCTATGCAAAGAAATGAAAATTATTGTCACTATAGGTAATCAATTAATTCGCTGCCCGCGTACCCATCAGTAGAGAGTCCACTACTAGACTCTCCTTTTAAATATTAACAATGAATGGTATTTGTTAACGTTTAAAGGCACCTATAGGGGTGAACTGTGTCACCCATAGAGGTATCCCGTCCCAGTTTTGACGGTTTATTCCCCGTAACTAGATTTTCATCTTAGATACACTTCAAAAATGCCCGCTTTACTGAAACTATGAAGGGGGGCTAAAAGCTATGTGGGCAAAAAATCACCTAACTACCTCCACAGTCTCGTGATGTTAGTTTGTATTTAATTTTGTGATTGTGAGCTCCTGGAATCAATTCTTGGGTAGTTCAAAGTGTCATTGCGGTTTTCCGTTACAAAATTCTCAGTAGCAAAACTGCATGGCAGACGATAATAGACTTGCCCATACAAGCTGCCTACATGTGGGTGTATAGCTAACCTGTCTACCCTCTGCCTGGGGGTATCCAAATGTGAGTATTATATATTATTACTAGCTGAGGTTTATCGATTCGATTATCGTTTTTTGGTAGATATGACCGGTGCTACTAAACCATTTCCAATCTAACATACAGCAGGTTTTAAGTCTGAACAAGACCTTTCGAATAAATAAAGCAATAAAGTCCGTTCAGTAGTTCCAGCGTCCAACGCGAACAAACAGACAAGAATTTAAAAAATAATGTGTTCAGAATCGTTCTTTTAACATAACCCAAGTTTTTTTTTTTTAAATAGCTACAATTTTTTACAATTTTATAATACTATTAAATTAATGCAATTAAAATAGCTGTAAAATTAATTATACGCCACTTCAAACAATTATATAATTATAATCTGTACATAGTTATTACATACAACCAGCCTCGGTAGCCTAGTGGTATGGGTAATGGACTGCTGAGACGAGGTCTCGGGTTCGATCCCAGATTTTACCATGGCACACACCAATGACTTTCCAATGCTTTTCAAAGTTATGTGTGTATTTATCGCAGGTTCATAAGTGCCCGGTTAATGGCAATAGGCTCGCCACCTATTACATTGGGACCTAAACATAAACTGGCGAAATGTGGGTGCTAGCACCTCTGCCTACCCCTTCGGGGATATAGGCGTGAGTTTATGTTATGTTATGTTTATATTACATTTATTTTAATTTTTTTTCTCTTTTTCGCAAATATTACATTAAGCATTTCGAATTTATAAAACTTCTTGACATTGTGCTCTAGTAGCGCTGAGGGCGTTTTTAGGTCCCTTTGGTGGTAAGCGGGGGGTGCGACGGCGGATGCGCGCCAATTACCCAGCCATAGATTAAATTAAAGCAATCACGGGCTCAATAGGTTCGCGTCATTGGTTGATCAATCCGTTTATTTTCTATTTTTTATTTATTTATGTATAATAACAGTGTAAACAAACCACATTATAAGTTTCAATGGCAAGATATTAGTAGTATGTGCTACACCAATTACAAATATGCACAGCATTGACTGAATGTCTTGCAAAAGTAATAAAATATAATTAAACAATGCAAATATAACAAAAAAACGTAGTGAGTCAAGTTTAATATATTAAAAATACCAAGGACAAAACTAAGATAGATAGAATACTTTGAATAATTAAAAGTGTACAAAATATAATGTAAGGTGTCAGGTTAAAATAACATAAAACATAAGACAGAGAGCGAGAGCAAAAAATATACATAAGACATCAAATTAAATCTGCCTATCATATTCAAATTCTCATATTATGATAGTCAAATTATCATTAGTCTAATTATATTTGACTAATGATAAATATTATAATAGGTCATAAATTATGACCTATTATGATATTGTGAACTAATTATATTAGACTAATGAGAATTTGACTATATTATTAGTCAAATGAATAAATTTAAAGCTGCTGAGTCAGTTTAGAATTTTCTTTTGATTCACATTTTATTTTATTGTATTGTTGTTTCTGTTGCACATGCGCGAAATTTCGACTTATTCCGGACCTGACCCGAAATCCTCACCTGATCGCGGGTTAGGTTAGAAACTTAAAAAAAAAAGTAATCTTTGTTCCGAACGTAACCCTCTTCCTAACCTGACCCGACGTCTCGTTCCTATCATGCACTTCTTGCCTCACTCGGCTTATATTCCAAAAACAAGTAAAGTGGGTTAGGTTAGGTTAGGTTATAACTGTGACCCCAACAGAGCGCGAGCCGAGCGAGCGAAGCGAGCGTGCCTCGGCAGCGGCCGGCGAAGCGCCGGAACCACTAGTCCGGAAAGTTTATGGCAAGAAGTGCTATCTATGAAGAGAGATCTTGAGATTAATTATCACAAAATAGTAAATATTATACATTATCACTATAATGTATAATATTTACTATTCACATGGTGACTTGACACGTATGTACTTTTTATTTTGAGAAAGATTAGAGAGAATGACCAATCTGCGCAATTCGGGTTACGATAGGAACGAGACGTCGGGGTCAGGTTAGGAAGAAGGTTACGTTCGGAACAAATATTACATTTTTTTTCAAGTTTCTAACCTAACCTAAACCGCGACCGGGTCAGGTTCGGAATAATCGGAAATTTCCGACTTTTGTGTAAGATCGTAGTACTGTTATATACTCTGTGGTAAGATTTTTGGCGGTACTCATACCCACATGATAGACTTGCTTTGTGTGAGGCTAGGGCCACAAATTACTTTTTATTATAAGTTTTAGGCTTTTATTTTATTTTTATACTAACTGATTCCCGCGGTAGCCTAGTGGTATGGGAAATGGACTGCTGAGACGAGGTCTCGGGTTCGATCCCAGGTTTTACCATGGCACACACCAATGACTTTTCGATGCTTTTCGAAGTTATGTGTGTATTTATCGCAGGTTTATAAGTGCCCGGTTAATGGCAATAGGCTCGCCACCTATTACATTGGGACCTAAACATAAACTGGCGAAATGTGGGTGCTAGCACCTCTGCCTACCCCTTCGGGGATATAGGCGTGAGTTTATGTTATATGTTATGCTGATTCCCGCGGCCCCGCCCATTCGGATGTCGGTTATTGTTTTTTGGTCACCTCTCCGGTTGTACTTAACTAATTGCAATCAAACATGCGGCAGATTTTAAGTCTGACCAAGACTAATAGAAAATTCTAATAGAAAAAACCGCATTAAAATCCGTTCTGTAGTTCTTGCGTCCATCGCGAATAAACAGACAAATAAACAAAAATTCCAAAAAAATATGTTTGTGATTAGAATCATTATTTAACATAACCCAAGTTTCTTTTTTACATCCAACTAAATTACAATTTTATAATAGTATAGATAAAAAAACTTACATTAAATATGACAACAGAATCTCCATCTTTCATCCTGCTTATGTAAGATATCATCTCCGTTTCGTTCGTGTAAGGAATATAGCCGTCAGCGCCGGCGGATCTTCGGGCTGAAAAAAAAAACAAAGCACCAAACCATTAGATTTTAATAATAAAACTAAATATTGCACAACATTCTACACAGAGCTTTCTAGACCCATAGTAAGCATAGTTTAACTAACGTTATGGTTTCCAGAATGCGGATAAACATACTTATATACGTATTTTTTTGTAAATACATACATATTATACATAGAAACACCCAGACCAATGCAAATAGACATATTCATGCATGCAAATATTTGCACTGAGCGGTAACCGAACCCGCGCCCCCAGTCATAGCAGTCGAATGCACTACCGCTACGCCACAGAGGCCGTCAAAGATAGGACAAAACAATTTGAAATCGCAGTTGCAGCAAAAAAAAATACGTTAGTAACTATTTACTAATCTGTGGTTGCAGGCAGTCAGTGGTCAGTTTATCGGGTGTGACTTGACTGGTCATGACTCCTGTCCAACAGCTTTGAAGATAAGATACTTAGGGAGAACACCGTGTGGTTTAAGTCAGTCCGATTCCGACACATCCATTTCACCGGTGGCACCGCTGGGGTTGGAGTGCGTAGGTAGGAAAAATACCCAAGATCACGGCATATATTTTTAAAGAAAACCGGCTAAGTGCCAGTCGGATTCGCGCACGATGGGTTTCGTACCATTATCTATAAAACTGGCAAAAGAAACTCGTTTGTTGTATGGGAGCCTCCCTTAAGTATTTGTTTTATTTACATTTTTTAGGGATTTTCTTTAGAAAAGCCCTATTGCTATCGAGTTGTCGTCGTCGTCGACGTCGTCGTTGCCAATTTTCTGTCACGGTTTTGGGTATGAAGGAGATGAGCTATCGAGTTGCTGTTTTCGGTAATAGATTCGTGTTGGGGTGAACCATTGCAAGATAAAAAATCGCAAAAAAAAAATCGCACAATCGAAAATCCCTTGTATTCGGCTGAGCTCGTCTCAGGAATTCAACTTGTTTAAACTATATATATTTAAGTATAGTATAACAAGCGTCTCCATGTTGCCATTATCAATATTGAGCAAAAACGAGCAAAAAAAAATCACGTTTGTTGTATGGGTTTAACATTTATTTTATTCTGTTTTTTAGTATTTGTTGTCATAGCGGCAACAGAAATACAAACAATCTGTAAAAATTTCATTTGTCTCGGTTCATGAGATAGAAACAGCGGAGTCTTAGTAATATAGTTCCGTTTTACCTTTTGGGTACGGAACCCTAAAAATCAAAAAACCCTACTGTATAAAATTAAACTAAAAAGAATAAAACGAATCCAATGCCATTGAGCTAATATAACCAACGTATAATAGCTCAATGTCCTACGCAGACTTTAAAAGTCGGCACTATTATTAGCCAGACTCGAACCGGCCTAAAAATATGAATTAATATTAAAAGTGTCACATTGCAAAGAAAGGAGTATACTTCGTAATCGTCTGCAGATTCAATTACGCACGATAAAGTCTGCATAATCACGCACCGTGGAGCTGCCTTAATGCCGTCCGTTGCCTCATGCGTGTGCACGCATGCCGACGCCTACTCATGCAAATAATATAGTGCGAATTTCGTGGTAAATACAGGATTTGTAGGAAGTGCCGACGTCCGCATGCGTGAACGCATGAGGCAGCGAGCAGCCTTTGTCCTTCAAGCGTGTTTACGGCTCAAATTTCGATTCAATTGATTTTGATTTCGAATGTGCACTACAAATAAACACCATCATCGTGTGCCATAAAACAGTAACTGTTTCACAAGTTCAAGAACCAAAACATCTCATTATTATGTTAAGCAGTAATAACAATTGCATCTGTAGCCGCGGGATATTTTGTCAGGAAAACTTAACGAAATTTGTCGCCAGGTAGGGTAGAAAGACACCGCATGGAATGTAAAAAGTACGGTAATTAGTTTAGGTAGCGGTGGCTCAGTTAGGGGCCATTCATTAATTACGTAAGACGATTTAGGGGGGAGGGGGGTCGACGATGTATTATTTTTTCTTACAAGGGGGTGGGAGGGAGTCTTGATAGTTCTTACGTAAGATCACAAAAATGCGCAAAGTTAAAATTATACCTACTTTGAAAAAGTAAGATGGATGGATAGAAGATGTATTAGATGATCAACATTGGTATACAAGACATGTGCAAGAGTCTCAATACTTTTTACAAATTGTAAAATGCACTGAAAAGGAATGCTGTGGTGATATAAGGAGTGATATTCGTAAAATTCTTCTGCAAGGATTTTTTCCTCCGCCATGCCCTTTAAGCTCATTTTTCCCATCGCAGAGGATGTTTTAAAGCATCCGATCACTTTGCATCTTTGTTTGTGCGACAATCATTAAACATGGAAGTTGAGACCACATTCAAGACCGTTCATTACGATTTTTACTGTCCATCAATACAAGATGCGCTCATAGAAAGAATTTGTTTAGTATGCCTAAATACTTTGCGGCCAAAAAGGCAGCGCGACTTCACAAAAAACTTCATGGCCACATTTCAGATATTGAAAAAGAAAATATATTCAAGGCGAGGCAAAGAAGTTTTTTGCTGCAACGGGGCTGATGTGGAATGGGTGGACGTCGACGATGTCACAATCCTGGACAACCAACTAGAAGCAACATCTATTATTAGAGATGTTCCAGTGGCAGTTCCACTTTCCGAGTGGGTTATGAGCCCCGGGGTGTGTGTTGGGTAACCTCCTCGAGTGTCGCTCCGATTCCGATCCCGCTGCAGTCCGGGGGGAACGGAATCGGAGCGGCCGGTACACCCTGGGCGGCGGTCAATGGCTTCCCCTTCACCCCTTCATAGGGTTGGCATTGATCGTCGGCCAATACCCAACGTGGCGGGAACACATCGCTCTCCGTACTCCTCTGCTTTCAGAGGAGACAGGATGAGCGATGCTGTTAGTGGTGAGATGGCCCAGGGTCAGCCGGGGTGCGAGGGATATGCTCTATGGGTAACCTTACACCCCGGCGTCTGAAGACCCGAGACGGCGTGCGGTTTTAGTCGGTGCAAGCCCGACATAACCGCCCCCGCTGGCCGTCGGGGGGGTATCCGAATGGATTTCCGCACGATAAAAAAAAAAAAAAAGGGTTATGAGATTGATGATGATTGATGAAATTTAAATCTTATGTAAGAATCAAGATGAATGATTAAAACCAAAGCTTATTACTACCAAAAAAAAATTATTAGTTCCTTTGTAAGTAAAGTACAAATAAACATTCCTAAAAATTTTTACTTTGAAAAATAAACATTACAATAAAACAAACGTGTATTCTTTTTTTCCTTTAGATTCTTACGTAATAAATATTACACAGGGGGGGGAGGGGTCGCCTATTCTTATTTTGTCTTATATAGGGGGGGAGGGAGTCAAAAACTAGCAAAAATAGTCTTATGTAATAAATGAATGGCCCCTTACACAAAGTATTCCCTCTAGATAGGGGTTCAAGTCCCATCCTGCATGTTGACTTTTTTCAATTTAAATCCTATCCTACTTCCTATTATCTTATCCTACTACCTTCTTCCGCCGGTAACCCTGGGGTTATTGTTTCGAGGGCTTACCCGGGGTGCCCGACAATGGATACTTGGGGAGGACACCTTTTGGTTTTAGTTGGTCCGATTTCGACGTTTTGCTATGTATAATATGTATTTACCTATTTACAAAAAAAGTATATAAGTATGTTTATCCGCATTCTAGAACCCATATGGCAAGCTCTGCTTAGTTTGGGTCTAGATGGCGATGTGTAATTTGTCCTAGAATATTTATTATTTATTTATTTATTACCCCTGGAACCTATCCCATGAGTAGCGGGAACGAGAACAGAAACCCACGCGGGCGGAGCCGCGACCGTCAGCTAGCTTGTAATAATAGTCAATGAAAAAATGCCAGGATGACGGCATTATTTAATAATGCCCCCTATGCATAATATATAATACATGATATCATTTCTTTGTGAGTCGTTTATTAGAAATCTTGTTTGCCATAAATAATACACAACTCTTGAAAAATGAAATCATCAAGTTATTTATTATAATATACCAACTGGTGCCCGCGGTAGAGGTATAAACTAGGAATTCAGTGCAGGGTGCGACTGAAATAAATTGAGCTGAGCGAGCAGGACTCTTACTTGAAAATAAGTGTCCACACTATCACCGTGGTAAATTTGGTCAAGATCGCGCTTGTGGTTACGGAGGAGTTCAGCCACAAACAAACGGCTATGCTGGGTATAAGAGCTTCGCTCGCTCAGCTCAAAAATAGCTTACGACTTATTTCTCACAGGAGTTCGATAACAAACACTGACAAGAGATTTTCATATAATTAGATAAAGGTCGGTTTCGTCTTTGCAACTATGGACGAAGTTATGAGCTTGTTGGCCACCCAGACCACCCCAGCAGAAGCAGGCCGGGACGGTGGGGCGACTAGCGCCGCTCTCCCAAACCGGGGCAAGACGGGGACACTGTGGTTCCCAAACCGATGGAGATGGCCCAGAGTCAGTCGGGGTGCGAGGGATATGCTCTATGGTCAACCTAAGCAACCTTACACCCTGGCGTCTTAAGACCCGAGACGGCGTGCGGTTTTAGTCGGTTCAAGCCCGACATAACCGCCCCCGGTAGCCGGCGGGGAAGGGAATTCCGAAAGGATTTCCGCAGGAAAAAAAAAAGAAAAAAAGGCAGCTGAGTCTAAGATAACCTTATAGTTTCTGGTGAAAAGCCCGTTATTCTTACTACTTCTCCTGATACAAGAAACCTCTGTATCCCCCACCAGAGCCTGTAGACAAAGTAAGTTTCTACTAGTGGAATCGCTTCGAAGCGAACCTTAAAAAATCCAAAATGTATGGGAGTGCATGACATTATGGCCAAGAGTCTGACCAACCGGCCCTTTCCAGGGCCAGCTGACCCCATTGCACTAGGGGGTCGGGGTATGGCGGGCCTGCAAGGCCCGCGGGGAGGGTGGTTGCTCCAGGAACCCCTCTGCTGTTATCAGAGGGGACACTGCGAATGGCCCAGGGTCCCTCGGAGTGCGAGGGATATGCTCTATAGGTAACCTTACACCCCGGCGTCTGTAGAACCGAGACGGCGTGCGGTTTTAGTCGGTTCAAGCCCGACATAACCACCCCCGCTGGCCGGCGGGGGGGTATCCGAAGGGATTTCCGCACGAAAATAAAATAAAAAAAAGGTACCTACCCCAAAAATATAATTGCGTCTGTCATCGAATCATAGCGCAGCATACGCTGTGTTTGGACTAGAATACAAGTTAACCCCTGTACACTAGATTGAACAGCAGTAACCCACGAAGACCACAAGTAATGCCACTCGGAAAATTACAGTAATAGATAACTGTCTTAGAACTGGCAACGGAATTAAACAAATAAATTTGAAAAGAGTTGAAAATATATTTGGAGCACTACTAAATGTGGATAATGGTTACGGCTACCATCAGATCCTTATAATAGTGGCATGATCGTAGAGCGTGCTACTTAAGAAGTTGCGGGTTCAATTCCCGCTCAGTGCAAGTATTTGTAGGTGAGCTGTGCATGAATAATTAACGCTAAGATTATGATGAGTAGCATTAGGTAGACGCGGGTGAACATTGGGTAGGCATATTATTGAACGTGCCGACCTACTGAAATAAGTGTGTGCCTACTGCGTAGTCTAGTACGCCTACTAAAATTCTAAATCAATAAGTCACTATATAATAAAGTAGGTCAAAATCGTTTACCAAGATTTTATATATATTTTTAAGCCTACGTTAAAACTCGGGGCCCCGAGGGATATGCTTTATGGGCAACCTTACACCCCTACCCAGACGCGAGACATCGTGCGGTTTTAGTCGGTTCAAGCCCGACATAACCGCCCCCGCTGGCCGGCGGGGGGTATCCGAGAGGATTTCCGCACGAGAAAAAATAATATAACCGCCCCCGCTGGCCGGCGGGGGGGTATCCGAAGGGATTTCCGCACGAAAATAAAAAAGGTACGTTAAAACTGAGTTTACATTTTCCTACTAGCTTTATTCATCAGAAAAATAGATCAATAGCATAGCTAAGAAACACATCCGTAATAGGCACAATCCAATACTGGAGGGATGCCAGCACAATGTTTACCAGACAGGATGTAGCCTTTTGGCGCCTTTGATATACGAAGGATGGCGTCATTGTCTATTTTATAGAATTTTTTACGATAGCTTTTCCTTGCCTTATTCAGAATTATCCAATTTAGAGAGACTTTCCTATGCTACTCAAACAAAACATAGTAATCAGATTTAGTAAAATGGTGTGTAAAAAATAAGTGGTAGTAAACAAATAGACAAAAAAAAAAGCCCGCGGAATCGGAATGGTCCATTTGCTAAACATTAGGCTAGATAATTTTTTTGACGTTTTATAAGTTCCGTTTTAATTATTTATACAATATTTAACAAAAGTAGTGTCCGATTCGTGTAGGAGTATATATATATAGGTATCAATATTAGGTTATGTCGAGACAGTCCTTCTTGAAAATAAGTAAAACAAATTACCTAATAAAAACTGCAATTAATTTAAGTCGAGGCGGAAACTTAAATGGCAGGAGGACCACTTTATGAACAAACCATATTTAAAAATAAAAAACCACAAGGGAGCGCGTTGGTGCAGCTAACGCAGGGCGGTGTTGTTGGGCCGCCGCTAAATATTATTGGATATCTACTATACTACTACTACTACTACTGTTGTCACATTCTTAGATGTTGGGGAGATATTGGGTAATTATGATCTGGGAAAGGGCATTTAAAATTTCAATAGTACATTTATTTTCATTACTATATTATTTTTAATTTCATATATTATTATGGTTGTGTATTTAGATTACCTATAAGCCCCTTATTTATCGGACACTAGTTTTGTTACATACTCTAAAGAATAAATTATTTTTCATTAAACTTCACTTAAAAAAAATGGGGCAATAATTTTAAACTTATGATAACTAAGAAACAATAAGTCAAAATGTTATAGAATTATTAAAGTCATCATCCGAGCGTTGCGCCCGGGTTCCGCTCTTCTACTTCTCCTGATTGATTTAGGTAATATTAGCTTTTATGATGCGATTATCGTACGAAACCGCCCACACACCTCCCCCCTCGCCCCCCGAGAGGGAAGCCTCGTCCGTCAATCGTGGCTCTAAAAACAATCGGCGAACTGTGGGTGTTAATACTCCTCTGCCTATACAAGCATATATCCCCTTAGAGTATAATCTTACTTATAAAATGATGGTGAGTCTATCTGTCACCAGGTACAGTACAGGTACGCAATCCCAGGGGTGCTTGGTTGGGGACCTCCACGCGGTGCACCCTGGGCAACGGAGACGGCAGCGCCTCTCTTCTAGGGCGGGAGAGACGCTGCCACCTACGGCCAACTCCGACCGAGGCGAGGACGGCCCTGTTGAGGGCTGTTCGGAAGCTTTCCACGTGTCCCTCTGATTAGCAGATGGCACAGTGGAGAGCAAGTAAGGGGGCCATCTCGAAACCGGAGATGGCCCAGGGTCAGTCGGGGTGCGAGGGATATGCTCTATGGGTAACCTTACACCCCGGCGTCTTAAGACCCGAGACGGCGTGCGGTTTTAGTCGGTTCAAGCCCGACATAACCGCCCCCGCTGGAGACCCCCCGCTCTCCAGCGGGGGCGGTATCCTACATATCCTACATACACCTCCTTCTGCGAGCATGTAATGCTCGCGAAGGAGAAATTGATGGCGGAGCACGCCCGGGAGAGATTTAGAACTCTCCCGGCCCGCCGAGCCCGCAACTTGCTCGCCGCGCGTCGCAGGCGACTCAGGCGCCGGAGGTCGCTTAACGACCTCCGTCCTCCATGAGCGCAGGCCTGGGGGTGGCAGCTGAGGCCGCCTGTCACCCCAGCAGAAGCAGTCCGGGACGGTGGGGCGACTAGCGCCCCTCCCCCAAACCGGGGCAAGACGGGGACACCGTGGTTCCCAAACCCGAGGGGGCCATCTCGAAACCGGAGATGGCCCAGGGTCAGTCGGGGTGCGAGGGATATGCTCTATAGGCAACCTTACACCCCGGCGTCTGTAGACCCAAGACGGCGTGCGGTTTTAGTCGGTTCAAGCCCGACATAACCGCCCCCGCTGGCACGCGGGGGGGTATCCGAAGGGATTTCCGCACGAAAAAAAAAAAAAAAGGTTCGCAATCCTTAGACCGTCCGCTGCCTCATGCTTGTGCACGCTTGCGGGCGCCTATTTCGTGCAATTAATATGATGCTAATTTCGTGCTAAAAATACATAGGATTTGCACGAAACAGTACACAGTGCGGAAGTCCGCATTCGTGACACGCATAAGGCAGTGGACGCTGTTAGCTATACATACCAGGTATTTCTTTGAGGCGTTTGAGAAATAGTATTTCGCCCACTTCAGCCATAAGCGCGTTAGTGATGTCCGTTTCAGGGTGGTACAGGATAACCGCATCCATGATGGGTGGCTCTGACCCGATTGGGATGTTATCCGACAGCCGTATTGGTTCCTGTTGTAATGCCAAAATGTTAAATACAAAAAATAAAAAAACCCCCCACATGGTTATCAACACTCCCGACTAATACACCTTTCAAAAAAAAACGGGTCATCCGTTCAGGAACTACGATGCCACAGATACACACGACAAACTTACAACATCGGTCGTTTTTTCGTCAGGGCTAATGAATGCATAGTGTTTCGGTTTGTTGATTGCTAACAATAATTAAAATAAGGGTGTATGGAGCCCTACCAAGATCTTCGAGGCCCGAGCTAAGCTCATCTGCAAGCCGTTACACCTGCTGATTGACGGGGGAGGTTCTGGTGCAGGTTTACCTCTCGGGGCTGGGACCCTAGAGGAACAAGAGGAGGTTTCTCTAGATAGACGTTAGGTGGCGACCGGCCAAAATAACTACAAATGTAAGGGTATCTACATAATGCATACACGAGCATTTACAGCGAATATTTGGTCAATCAAAGAATCAAAGAATCAATTTCGTTTATTCAGTTTAGGCACATAAAGAGCACATTATGAATGTTGAAGTTTTACAATTTCGTTTGTCAAAAATATCAAAAAGATGTAAATAAATCATTTGAAAATGATTCTTTCGCTGGTTCGGTAGTTGGATCTACTGAGAAGAGACCAGCAAGAAACTCAGGTAGATCATCTTTTTCCTTTCTTTTTTATTTATTTTTTAATATATAGTTTTGTTTTATTTATAATAAATATGTGCGAGAGCAAGAGATTAATTAGGTTGACCATGCATTTTTATCATTAAGATATTCATCTACTTTATAATAACCTTTTGTCATTAAACCTTTTTTCACTTCTATTTTAAATTTATTAAGTGGCAGGTCAACCAAATCCTGAGGGATTTTATTAAATATATTTATACATTTGCCTACAAACGAATTACCAACTTTATGAAGTCTGAGTTTTGGCACTGCAAGTTTATTTTTATTTCTGGTATTAAAATTATAGTCGTCCGGTTTTTTTTTTGAACAGATCTAGGTTCTTCCGTACATATAAGATGTTGTCGTACACATATTGGGAAGTAACAGTTAAAATATTAATTTCTTTAAATAGTTCCTTCAGCGAGTCACGGGGTCCGAGGCTATAGATTGCTCGTATAGCTCGTTTCTGTAATATGAATATAGACTCAATATCGGCAGCTGAGCCCCACAGCAGCTACTTTCATAGCGTTATGTCATAACATAACGCTATGAAAGTAACTAAAATAAACTAATCGTGCCGTTTCCTCGTCAGTCAGTGACCTGATCTTTCTAACCGCATAGGCAGCTACGCTAAGTCTTCCTGCTAAGGCTGTGATATGAGAACCCCATTGCAGTTTATTATCTAACGTTAGTCCAAGAAAAACTGTGGTATTGACTACTTCAACAGATTCATTATTCATTGAAATATATGTATCTATCTGTCTTACATTGGGCATGGTAAATTTTACACATTTTGTTTTCTTCGCATTGAGCAGCAAGTTGTTACTTGTGAACCAATGCAATATTTTTACTTTTTTTGCTTTTTGTCTGTCAGTTTTAAAAATTAATGATGTGTCATCAGCAAATAATACTATCTCACAAAGATTTTCAATGAAGTAAGGAAGGTCATTTACATATATCAGGAATAAAAGGGGTCCTAATATCGATCCCTGGGGTACTCCCATGACTAATGGGGCACCAGAAGAATCGGTGCCATTTATGTTGACTTTTTGTACTCTGCCAGTGAGGTAAGACCTAAGTAAGCTAAGTGAGCTGTTCGAAACACCATAGTGACCTAATTTTAATAACAAAGTCTCATGATCAACACAATCGAAAGCTTGCGGCAGTCTGTGTACTCCTCTAGACTATAATCGATATCCGTGCCACATTTCATCCAGTTCCGTCCAACAAAATCCATTCATCCATACTTTCGCGTGAATAATAGTAATAAGATGTGCCTATCGAAACAGAACCATTCATCACAATATGTGTACACAACAAACCACCTCTATGTTATATTCAACACAACCCCACTACAGTTACGAAGAAAGGAATCCGATAAGCAGTTTATATTTTACACATATGGTCATGAATCATTTCTTAGAACAGGATATTTGCGCTTTGAGTCGATACTCTACCTATATTATATGTTCCAAGGCCTGACTGAGTGTTTATTTTGTGGGGGACACTTTTTTTAATTAGGCGCTGGGTGAACGACGCGCCGCGGTGTTGTCGGCTGTGCTCTTTTATGATGCCTGGTGGACATATGTAGCCAAAATGCGACCTAATGCGAGTAATAATAAAAGCGCCCGGGGGCATTTTGCCCGCCCCATGCTGTCCTTGTCTGTGCAGCGCCTTACACACCCAAAGACAACTACAGATAGCTCTTGATGTTAACCAGGCTCTTTGGGATTACGAAATGGGACAGTTGCCAGTATAATAAAAGGACAGGGAAAAAGGGAATATCACTTTTACCAGATAATTATGATAATTGATTCTGATTTCATTTGAGAATGAAAAGTGATGACTTATGAAACCTCTGTAAAACTAAATGGCTGTAGCTGGCAGTCCTTAACCATCTCTATCTTAAATAATATTCTGAAATACAAAACACTGTTTAAACCCTGAACCTGAAATAAGCAATAAGCTTTGCTTAGTTCAGGTTCAGCTAGGACATGGATAATCAATATTTTTGACAAAAACTATTTCTTGAATCACTAATGAATTAATGTTTTTTTTTATCAGGCTGGAAGTCGAATTCTACTGATAATGCCTGTATCCAGCTTCCTTCTTTTTATTTTTATTTTTCAGTTAGGTTATATTTATCCTGTACTTTCTACTTACATTAGGTTTTACTTTTTGAGTTCATTTATTATATCAATAGGTTAGGTGGAGGTTTACCTCTCGGAGCGGGGTACTCAGATGGCAGTCTCGTAATAGCCAAAATATGCCAAAACATGAAATGAAAAGTGGTACTAGCTCCGAGTTGAAAACCCCAGACGTAACTGGGATCATCCCATGATAATGATGATCACATGAGCTAAGCACAACTTACATTCCATAATAAACATTGTTAATGGGTCCTATTTATTTTCTGACTGCATAGTAAGAAACAATTTATTTTCGCTTAAGCTCAAAATTAAGCTTCATTCTATAAGAATAGATATACAAAGTTTTTTTTTTTATACCACTAAGGTGGCAGACAAGCACACAATAATATTTCTATAAAATAAATTAGAATAATATATTGCATTACTCTGAGAAACATAACACAATAAGCTGTAAACACTTATTACGCTCTAATCACAAGCGACTTTATTCTGTACAACTATTCCAATTTCACTGAAGAAGGTGGTAATCGGCTGATACACTCAAGATCTCAAGTGGAAATTATGTCGTATTTTATACTTACATTCCTGAATAACAGTGGTTTGTGTATTTATAAAGTCCTTAACAATGTTGCAATTGAAAAGGTATCCTCTATAATTTGTATCATAATTTTTTTCAATTATTTCATTAAATATTGATACCATTACAAGTATTTTTTAAATGATAAATTACTGAAAAAAATTGCTTTCATTTGACATATTTAACTCTTGTTTTCGACCACCGTATGTTGAACTGTAAACAAATTTTTTCTTCTAGCTTCTTTTATTTCTCCTATACAAAATTGATTCTTGATATTACCGCTATATTACTGGAGGCCAGCAAAATTATAATATGTTCTTTCAAATAAATAAGTTTTCAATCACCAGTGCCCTCCCTACCAATAAGTCTTTATAATTAACACTTTTTTGCTTTAATTATTAGTCCACCATTTGTACATATATATTATGTTGACTGTGTATTCCATGTATGCAAGTTTTGATTGGTATGAAATAAAGGAGTTGTCCAGAAATGGTTTTTTATTCTTGATAAATTCCAGCAGCTATGAACCAAATATTTTTGGATAGATTTCCTAAGGACTTATATTATGATTTATCAAATGGAATTTTAAAATCCTGCATTTTTGAGAAAATATCGTTTTTGCTTCGGTATATTTTTTAGGCTGAATATGAACAAAACTTTTGTTACCGGTGCCCAACAAAAAAAAAAGTTTTTTTTTTTTTTTTTTTTTTTTAATTATTACCATTCACAATATACAATTTGCGTACATAGAAAGCAAACCATAAGCTACTTGAGCTTGTCTGGAGTGCTGTACTTTTCCTATATGTTTATAACAATACTATAGTTAAATATAAATAGGAGATATTCTGGTATAACATAAAATACTATAAAACAAGAAAGTGAGCGAACATTTAGTTAGACAATACAATACTGATTATAGGAAATAAGATTCACAACTACCCACAGATTTAGGCACTCATACGCAGGTACACAGTCATAAGACATATAAGCGGCAGGCAGGCAGCGTCATCGCTGCGCAACCGGCGCAGCGCATGGAACCAGTTTGTTTTGGGGCGGGGCCGGTGCATCTACAGGCTGTTTAAAAAGTGCGAGCGTAATTTGGATTTCATGTTGATTTCTGACATATTATTAATAAAGGATGGATCCAAACTGTTCAATAGGCGGGGAACCAGATATTTGGTGGTTCTCTCGCCGTAGGTATTCACTGCTCTTATCGTTTCGAGTTTTTTTTTGGTGATTTGACGTGTTTGTATCCTATGTGATATTTCGGTCCGTAGGGTGTTATCAAAGAAATTTTCTTTGAGGAGATGATATTTAACTCTGGTGTGGACGGGTAATACTCCAAGGTGCTTATATAATTTCACGTCGCTGTCCTTGAATTTTTCTTTGATACGGAGTGGGACTACGTTTTTCAAAATTCTAGTTTGTAGTTGGAATATCTGATCAAGATGAGTTTTGAACGTTCTACCATAGCTGGAGATGCCATACCCTATAATGGAGTCAGCAAGGGCATTGTAGAGCATGAGCTTGACCTTAAGTGGCAACCTATTCTTAATTATGTACAAATTGGCCAAGAAAGCTCTTAGCTTTTCACATACTCGGTTTATATGAGGCAGCCAGGTGAATTTATGGTCAATGACTAAGCCTAGGTATGTATGTGTATCCACCGTTTTAATCGAAGGACAGTGACAGCCGTTATCGTATTTGTGTAAGCATAAATGTGTGTGGGCCGTTAGTCTTAACACTCTAGGGTACTGGATTTTACTATGAGGAGAATGTATATGGACAAGTTTAGTTTTATCGGCATTGAGAACCAGCCCATTATCGTGACACCATTTATTGATGTAATCAAAGTCAGATTGCATCTTAGCGAGGGCCGAGGGAACATCCCTATCCGCGACAAGTAGGCATGTGTCATCCGCGTACTGATATGAGGAGCAATGCTTAAGAACATTGTTCATATCATTTACGTATGCTATAAAATGAAGTGGACCAAGCACCGATCCTTGCGCTGTGCCCACATTAGCCGGAACGGTTCTACTGTGGTTTCCATTCACGTTGACATAATAAGACCTGTTCCGTAAATAATCTTCACATAATTTTAGCAGTGGGCCTCGCACACCTGTGTTACTCAGTTTCTTTACAAGCCGGTCGTGATTTAGGGTATCAAAAGCACGCGAAAAATCAATAAAAAGAGCGAGCACATGCTTTCTATCGTTTAGGGCATCGTTAATATCATCCGAGAAACGTGATAGTAATAAGGTGGTACTCTTATTTGGTTGGAAACCAAATTGATTTTTACTTATTATATTATGTTTACTATAGAAAGCATGTATCTGCTCACTCAGATACTTCTCTACTACCTTATTGACGGTTGACAGAAGCGTTATGGGCCTGTAATTTGATACGTCTTCGTATTTACCCTTTTTGTGTATAGGACGAACACAACCACGCTTTAACTCGTCAGGATATTTTCCGGTCTCAATGCAGGAGTTAATAAGATTCGTAATAGCAGTGGATATGTTATGGTTTATTTTCTTAAGTTCTAAAACTCGAATTTTGTCGTGGCCGGGAGCTTTATAAATGTTTAAATTATTGATTATTTTAGCTATTTTTTGGGGTGTGGCTTTGGTTACTAACATGCTTACATCACCATCACTAGAGTAGTCGTCATCATCAAGGAGCAGTTTATTACATCTGGGTAATATGTTTATAATTGAGTTTTGAAATTCGTCAGCAAATTTGTTGGAAATATTCGAAGAGGAGAGATTCTGGTCACCGAAAGCCTTCAGAATCACCTGGTCAACTGTGGGGGTCACTCTTCCACAAATGGAGTTCACCAGCTGCCACAGTTTTTTAGGGTTAGACTGGTTGTTGTTAATGTTACTTTTATAGTATTTATTTCGATGATACTCAAGGACCTTGTGGCATTTATTGCGTAGCCTGTTGTACTGTAATCTGAGACATTTGTTAGTAGGGTCTAATTTCCATTGCTTATATGATCGGTCTCTGTTATCACACAAATTTAAAATGTTTTGATTGATCCACGGGTGCTTAACCCTAGGTGATGTCATTTTATTTACCGTGTGACGTGACTCGCTAATAGCGCTTTCAAACTTATTTTTTATATACCCATATATTTGAGTAGGACATTTCATCATTTCCGTTACTGACCAGTCTATATTATGAATTTCCTTTTCTAATACAAGTCGGTTCAGACGAGATGTTTTTGATTTGGCAACATCCTGTAGTTGCGACCGTACCTCACCGCAGCAAGCGATCACTATAGCGCTGTGATCCGCTAGAACAGTGTCGATTGCTGATGTGTACGCATGCCATTTATTTAGATTAGCAAATATATGGTCTATACATGACCTTGTGACTTTATTCGCACGTATTTCAACACGCGTATATTCAGATATTCCACATAGAAACCCGTGTGCCGCGAGCATATCCGCGTATGAGTCCCGGAGTGACGAATAGGTCTTTAGGTTAATGTTAGTATCACCAATTATTAACATATCAGTGGGCTTACTGTGTTTCTTTACGAGTCTTGACAGTTCAGTGACAAAGAAGTTTTTATTAGTGGAAGGCGGTCGATAGATTGCACACACAGTGACAGGGTTATTATTAGTAGTTATTAATGTGCCTGTTATTGTTTCAAAAGTATATGTTGTCAGGGGATGGGTGGTGAATTTGAGATGATTCCTAACATATATTATTATTCCACCTCCTTTTTTGTGCTGTCTTAGCTGTGTGTGCATTCTGTAGCCCGGTATTTGAAAGAGATTACATACTTCATCGGATATACCCACTTCGGTTAAAATAATTAAATCTAGTTCTATTTTTGATGAGTCTATTACACTGAGCAGCTTAGGGAAATTTTTAATTATTGATCTTATGTTTACATGTATACAGAATAGGTTAATATCAGATGTCGAAATATTGTCAATAAATGAGTTGATATTAATACAGTTATTGATTTCTATAATTCTATCTGTCATGACTTCGCAAATTATGTAGATAGTAGGTATAGTTATAAATATAGATATTAATTTAACTTAGAACAGTTAGGGTATACAGAAAGTAGTAGGTATGTACCTTGGGGCCTATGATTCTAGAAGCGAGTCAATGTCCAGTTCGGAACGGATTAAGATTGCGCGTTCGGCATCATCATTTTTCTTCGCTAGCACCTTTCCTTCTTTGCACCATATGTATTTATATGTACCTGTTAGACGCTTTTTGGCATTATATAGAAGTGTCTTAGTATGGTGGGTGAGGGCAGCACGAATAAAGACGCGACGTGTAGACCCTTCACTTGGTAGGTCCGGCAAGATGTTTCCAGTTAGGATCTCCATATTTTTTGCAGAAGATATCCATAGGTCTCGGTCCCTTTTTGATTGAAGCTCGACCACTATTGGTCCCGGCTGGTCCCTGCGGCGACGGGACACACGCCGTACACTCACAGGCTGTTGTAGGTCTGCTTTCAGCTTAGTTGCCACTGCTTTAACGACACCCAGGATATTTTCGTTCGGCGTTTCAGGAATACCCGCTATTTCCAAAGTTGAATCTAGAAGCTTCTGATCAATCTCCTGAGACCGCTGTTCCATTGCAGATATTCGGAGCTCCAGGTTTTTATTTTTGCTAATCAGGTCAGCGTTTTTATTTGCTAGCAGTTTGATCGCATTTGCTTGCTCCTTAACCGTGTTTTCAATATCTGCAATTTGGCTATTCATAAAATTGAGAGACGCAGTTAACTCTTCCAGTTCGTCCTTAACCACCTTCCTTATTTCACGGCTGATGTCTCGCAGCAGTTTTTTAGAGTCAAACGTCACAGCATTCTCCATTTCTTCGTTCTCGGAATCATCTGGCACGAAGAACGATGACCGCTTAGATATTTTGCATTGGCACTCCTCGCAGCTCCACTCCAAACCATCAGCGTTACGGAGAGCTGCTAGTTGTTTGTTGGTTATTTTAGCGCAGGTTGCTGTAGCATGTACATACTTTTGATAAGTTGATAAGTTTGACAATTGTCACGTTTGACAGATGGCTGACGGTTCTGTTGCAATTTTTTGTAATGTTTTTAAAAAAAGAAGAAGTAATATGTTTTTGTTTACCTTCGGTATGCTATGAGGAATTCTGAGATTTCCAGAAATATAAAGAGAAAATGATAGGCTACGCCATATTCAGGTGAAAAGCGTTACCGACTATTGATTGAACTACATATCGTTCATATTATATAGTGTTTAGAAACTATGAGACTTAAATACCATCATTGTATTCCTCCTATAAAGCTTCTTGGCGTAATAAAGTTGTAATATGTTGACTACTTGTCAAAGAATAACTGTTGGTCGAAAAATATTTGAGACTTATTTAATATACAAGCTGCTGAAATCAGAGCACCAAAACAATACATGAACTATTGGCTGGCAACAAATGCAAATTAACGACTAACCCTGTACTTATGATGACCTAGTCCTATTTAGTGATAAGTATAGGTATCTTGCACAGCAAACAAAGTATAGATATCTTACATTACTTAAATGAGCATGGTTCATGTGATGGACCTCTAAATATATTTCAGATTGAATGAGCCAGACAAATGCTACTCCACAACATTGTGTTGATAATATAAGCTAGTCAAAAGTTGAATATAAAGGCTGAGAAATAATGAGTCAAGTTGAATGTCTACACTTAGCTTCGCTCATACTCCAGCAAATTCCAGCAAGTGTTCTTAGACCAAAATGAACCTCGCACGTCTATTAGAACCAGTGATATAGAGAAAGGAAATTATAATAATCATAGAGCATAATACTAGGAGGGTGATGGTTATGTGGTTTAAAATGATTGATTAAGAAACCAGACTTGTGTTAGATTCATATAGAACTACTTATTTATGATATATGGATTGATTGTAAGTTTATTAAATTAAAACAAATTGTTTAAGGTTAAAATATTATTTATTCATTAACTTCATTCTCAATATCTTCTCTCATTAATATGTGGTCTAAAAACTGTGCAGGTGGAGAAATGTCATTTTGATGCCGAGCCCATCCAAGATACCAGACAATTGTCATCACATGAGCACAGCTTCCAACAGTCCTTTTCCCTATCAAGCATCCCTCTTCATCCATCTTCGGTTGGTTTCTGCTGTAATACTGCAGCTGATTACTCCCTTGGTGATACTATGCGATATTGGGACCCAGGGCTCCGGCCCCACCAAGTTTTTATCGGTGCCGTCTCTGGCTAGTTTGTCAGCTGTCTTGTTGCCCATGTTGCCCTCATGTCCTTCTAACGCCTGCTATGTTAAGTCCCATTGTGATATATTAATGTGCTCACCCTCATTAATATATTTTGGGCACTGTTTGTTTGATTTGAGCCACAACATTGAGCCCTGTTACTCTTGATCTAAAAAATAATTGAAGTTTATTTATAATTACTACCAGGTGACAATAAGAAACGGAGATTCTAGGTAAGCAAAGTAGTAAGATACTTACAGTCAGTGTTTTAAAACCGAAATCCAAAGTCCGAATCGCAAGTGGTAACAAATAACCGTTGTGACAAATCCAAGTCGTTAGAGTAATAAGTCCATATACTATCGGCATCCAATTCATGTACAAAATTAAAGAATCCGTTGTGATAAGCCAAGTGGTCAAAATAAGTGGAAAAACAAACGAAAAAACTGCGAATACCTTTTTTTTTTTTTTTTTTTTTTTTTTATCGTGCGGAAATCCCTTCGGATACCCCCCCGCCGGCCAGCGGGGGCGGTTATGTCGGGCTTGCACCGACTAAAACCGCACGCCGTCTCGGGTCTTCAGACGCCGGGGCGTAAGGTTACCCATAGAACATATCCCTCGCACCCCGGCTGACCCTGGGCCATCTCACCACTAGCAGCATCGCTCATCCTGTCTCCTCTGAAAGCAGAGGAGTACGGAGAGCGATGTGTTCCCGCCACGTTGGGTATTGGCCGACGATCAATGCCAACCCTATGAAGGGGTGAAGGGGAAGCCATTGACCGCCGCCCAGGGTGTACCGGCCGCTCCGATTCGGTTCCCCCCGGACTGCAGCGGGATCGGAATCGGAGTGACACTCGAGGAGGTTACCCAACACACACCCCAAACTGCGAATACCTACCGTACTACTATCAACAAAGAGAGTAGACGACAGTGACAGTAGTGATAGAAGTGAAAGGGATAATTGCTATTACAAAAAACATATTTAGTATTGCCATCCTCCAATAAAAATATCTACTACCATAAAATAACTTTTAGTTTATCGCTTAACGCAGGATTTAAAAATTATTATCTCACTAATTCCCAATTCCTAATTTTAGCTACTATATATCAGTGTAATTTGAATTTGAAGCGTCGGTAGCTTAGTGGTTAAGGAGTCGACCCTACGATCGAGAGGTCCCGGGTTCCAATCCTGGCCATTACACTACTGACGTGAACCCACTCCTAACACAAGCATTTAGCTTAGCTGGAGGGGTTAGGGGGAATATTTGTAATTTCGGTTACTAATATTCTTTTAAAAAAAAAAAAAAAAAAAAAAAAAAAAAAAAAAAAAAAAAAAAAAATTTGAGCCATGATGGAATTTATTCGGAATAAAATACCAACGTCCATACAAAAAGTGGACATCTCCTTTTATTTCTCTTCTATTCTACTGTGCAATTATTAAAATATTAATCAATCCTGCTAATATTACAAATGTGAAAGCTTTTTAAGGTGTTTGGATGTTTGTTCCTCAATCACACTCTAACGGCTAAACGGCTCTGACTGGAATTTGGTACATGGACAGCACAGCTAGTTTATTATATATGGCTTCATCATATATATCCTAGGTTAAAATTATGAAAAGAATCATAAACCTCATAGCAATTTCCAAGTTGTATCCAAATTTTGGAGCCCGAGATCTGCTTATTGATTTTGATTGATATGCCAGCTGACCTCGCAGCTCTGAGAAGAAAGCCTGCGCCAGAGCCTCAGCTATTGTTCAGCTGGTGCAGACTTGCAGGTGAGATTGACTTGGGCCTCACAAATGTTGGTGCGGCCCTGTACATCCAATTATAAAAATTATCATGAAAATATCTTACCGTTCTAAGTGTTATCCCATTTTCATCGCCTGATCTGGTTGCTTGCATAGGATTGAGGGTGTTTCTAAATGCAAACAGTAGTGCGAAGAATAACAAAGGCGACACTAAGTCTACCGCAGTCAGAATAAACTTTCGCTTTCTGACTACAGCATGTTTCCACATCAATACTGCTAAAGATCTGCCCATTTTGATTTTCACAATATAAGTAGGTACACAAGAAACACCACAGCCTATATATTTATCGTATATAATACATTTTTTATCATATAATTAATGCTACTCTGTTTATTGGGTTAACATGAAATAAGATTTATAATTTTCTCATAAGGATCCGGTAAGGTTTAGAAATAATAAACACTGACTATACGCGTTAGATATAATGTTACAAACACTATGTAGTTTATTTGGGTACGGAGTTGGTCTTTGTATTTATTAATTCAAAAACATTGTTTAAAGTTGCAATCACTACACTGTTGGATGATTCACTGTATTCATAAATAATTCAAGTTTAAAATTGAACAAATGTTTAAGCTGAAAACTGACGTTAGCTGTTCACGTCTGAACCGAAACGATGTCAATACAATAGCATATTAATTATTGTTACGGATAGGTTTATAGTGGGTACAATTTTAACGAATTTCACTACATATTTTACATTATTACAAATAGGTACTATGTGACATATAATTAATAATTAAGTCTTCCAAAATGACCACAGAATAAATATACCTTGAGAGTAAATGACAGACGTTTTTTTTTAGTTTTAGGCTTAGTTACAAGCCTTTTAAGCCATAATGACAGATAACTGCTCAGGTGTGACCAGATTTAAATTGAATTGAGTTGACATATTTCAGCCAAAAATTACGCACAACACAATCAGTACAAAAATAAAGTCATGTGAGCAACGTCACATCACGAACGTCACACAAACAGTAACAGTTGGTTTTAATTTTCAACAATCCAAGCCAACAAACCAATGGCGTGAGTGCGTGTTGAATATCTTATTATAATAGCATTATATCACCCAAAAGCGACAGCTGCTGTGACCCAGTTATTTTTACAATCAAATCAAGTGATTTAAATGGATATTTTTTCAAATGAATTTACTCTTTACAGAACTGGGACATAAAATATATAGATTTACGAAATTCTACTTTAACATACTTCAGGGTTGTCAGTGCCATAAATAAAATCGGCTTATATACCTTTTTTTTTTCGTGCGGAAATCCCTTCGGATACCAGGCCAGCGGGGGCGGTTATGTCGGGCTTGCACCGACTAAAACCGCACACCGTCTCGGGTCTTCAGACGCCGGGGTGTAAGGTTACCCATAGAGCATATCCCTCGCAGCCCGACTGACCTTGGGCCATCTCACCACTAACAGCATCGCTCATCCTGTCTGCTCTGAAAGCAGAGGAGTACGGACAGCCATGTGTTCCCGCCACGTTGGGTATTGGCCGACGATCAATGCCAACCCTATGAAGGGGAAGCCATTGACCGCCGCCCAGGGTGTACCGGCCGCTCCGATTCCGTTCGCCCCGGACTGCAGGAGGTTACCCAACACACTCCCCAGTCTTATACACCTAATACCTTATACTTACCTTTTTTTTTTTTTTTTTTTTTTTAATTTCGATTTAGTCAGAATTCACTTTTTGTTAATATTTTGATATCCGAGAATTCTGCACAGCCGAAATATTTAATTCTGCTTCCTGGGTACAAAAAACGGTTGGACAAAAACAAAAACCTAGTTATGTGTCTCTATAAAATACAAGAGACTGCACCGTAAGTAAGACAATAACGGTGCGTAGCGCAGCGAATAACGGTGCGTAAAGTAATTTGTATAGAAATGTATGGCAAACAACCCCCTGGCATGTATGTAACCGCATGAGATTTCTTTAGGTATTAACTATATTCGGTCAACCACCAACAAACGATCGTTGGTGCTCGCTTACCAGATGGGTTGGCCCGTTTGTTGGGCCGGTGTGTACGAAGTTTAAGGAAATGTTTCAGTGTGTAATAATCAATTTGTTAGAAATAAGTAATGAAAAATATAAATAATTTAAGACTTTTCAATTTAATTCATTCCACTTAAAATATTGTCATCTACGATTCCTGATTTATCATCACACCCAGTTATAACGGGTACCATGCAATATTCCTCGCACTTTTCTTTGGTGGAGAAATTGTTTGTGTTGCCCTCGCAGCCACTGTACATGAAACTCGTACATTCATCTAAGTATGAATTGTATGCAAACCTGTTAAATTAATATATTTAAATATGCTGTATACTATACTATAGTTAAAATATGTATTGTTTATGTTGTTGTTGTGACGGATATTATAGTGATGTCGGGAGACTTTTATCCCGCGCTGCAACCGGGAACCGTACGCGGGTCCACCCGCGTGGATGTCGGTTATCGCGACCAAACATAGCTTATTCCTAAGCTTTAGTCTATCTCTGTACCAAATATCATTAAAATGGGTACAGTGATTTAGGTGTGAAAGCGTAACAGAGCGTAACAGGTATTTGTTTTCGCGCCATATTCGAAATGGGGTGACGAAAGGGAACGGGGAGCGGTTCGTGGCCTCCGCCATTTTGTGGAGTTTTAGTATGGTTTTGTTGGTTTTAGTCACGATGGAACAGTACTCGGGGATGCATCGCGCATTTTGCGTACGAGCGTATTATTGTAACGGTGATTCAATAGTGACTGCTCAATGTCTGTATCGTGCGGAATATCCTACACGCCACGCGCCAAGTGACGATAGTATTAAGGCCGAGCCACACGGTGCGGCACCGCACCGCACGGCATTACTCTGCACCCAATGTTCTTACGGCGCCGCTGCGGCATATAGAATCAACGAGCGTGCACTCTTCCCTATGCCGTACAAACAACGGAGCGGTGCTGCTGCGGCACCGTACTGCTTGCAATTAAAATAATGGATATTAATTTAACTCCCGATGAGATTAAAGAATAGGCAAAAGCTGTTCAATAATCAATAAAGCAATAATCTATTTCCAATTTGTCCAATTTTACTTTAAATTTTAACTGATTACTAGGAATTCAGTGCAGGGTGCGACTGAAATAAATTGAGCTGAGCGAGCAGGACTCTTACTTGAAAAATAAGGCATCTTACTACGGTCGCGCGCATAGCTAAGGCCGCGCGCTCGTGAAACTGTTTCTCGATGATTATTCCTCAATGATACATTGTATTTGAACAGTTGACCCCTCTAAACACTCAGCGGTGTCTACACTATCACCATGGCAAATTTGGTCAAGATCGGTATTGTGGTTCCGGAGGAGTACAGTCTCGACCAAACGGCTTAGCCACGTATAAGAGCTTCGCTTCGCTCAGCTCAATCAATATACCTGTTTCATTAAATGTGTGTGTAGTAATTAATTTGAAAATAGATTATTAAAACAGCTTTTGCCTGTTCTTAAATCTCATCGGGAGTTAAATTAATATCCGAGTCACTGGAATCACTCTCCGAAACCATTTTTAACCACAATTAACACAAGGTATTTATTTATGTTGAATCTCGTTTTCCCCCTAATTCTTTAGCAAACTTAAATTGTTTTCTCAAGATTTAGATCGGAAAAAGAGAACATCTAGGACGGGACTTGAACCCGCGACCAGTCCCTTACAGGGGGAATGCTCTGACCAACTGAGCCATCTAGACACGTCCCAGATATTCGAAATTCTCCGATACATTAATACGTCTTAAGGCGACGTTGGAGTCATCTACCGTAATTCTTGCGAACTACGGAAACAATGAATAACTTTACAGTCATTTTTAAACATTGTTTTTTGATGACTCCGCCTAATTAATTCAATTAAATTTTTAAGCATTTTGTATGCTTACTTTTTTCTAAAGATTTAGATCGGAAATCTAGTGGGGCGGAAATCACACAGTGATTGTCAAACTTCAGGCCAAACTTAGATATTTTTGTTGCAGTATTTTTATTCAAACAGATATTTCGATATACAGATCTTAGGCTTTATGCATATTATTCGACGCGTCTTTATATATTGAGCAATAAATATGAAGAAAATGAAATCAAATCAAACGTCTTCGACGTCAAAAACACAAAAAAATGATTTTATATTTCAGTTTCTTTCAGAGTCTGGTTGTTTTATGTAAATATACAATTTACATATTGTCATTGTCACTCAAATGTCAAAGTCAAATACGCGTTACTCTGATAAGTCGAAAGAAACTCACTTGTAAAAGTTTTTTAGGGACAATTTGTATGGTAGGTACCCGAAACCTTTAACGTACAAACCCCAAAATCTAATCAGTTCTTCCCATTAACCAAACAAGATGATTGGCGAAAGAATTATTTAAATCGTATAAGTGGTTCTTGAGTTATTGCGTAAACAGACATCTAGACATCCAGACATCCAGACCAACAGACAGACCGACACAAAAATTTTTTTTGCTTAATTAGACTTAGAATCATGTGAAACGTCGAGAAAAGTGATAAAAAGTGGGTGTAAGATTTTGATTTTTTTTGCGTGATTTTAAGACTTCGGTGTCCACCTGGTTGGTGGCCCGAAGTAAAAGAGAACATCTAGGACGAGACTTCTCGACCAGTCCCTTACAGGGCCTTAAGACGTATTAATGTATCGGAGAATTTCGAATATCTGGGACGTGTCTAGGTGGCTGAGTTGGTCAGAGCATGCCCCCTGTAAGGGCATGGTCGCGGGTTCAAGTCCCGTCCTAGATGTTCTCTTTTTCCGATCTAAATCTTTAGAAAAAAGTAAGCCTACAAAATGCTTAAAAATTTAATTGAATTAATTAGGCGGAGTCATCAAAAAACAATGTTTAAAAATGACTGTAAAGTTATTCATTGTTTCCGTAGTTCGCAAGAATAACGGTAGATGGCTCCAATGTCGCCTTAAGACGTATTAATGTATCAGAGAATTTCGAATATCTGGGACGTGTCTAGGTGGCTCAGCTGGTCAGAGCATTCCCCCTGTAAGGGACTGGTCGCGTGTTCAAGTCCCGTCCTAGATGTTCTCTTTTTCCGATCTAAATCTTTAGAAAAAAGTAAGCATACAAAATGCTTAAAAATTTAATTGAATTAAATTGTTTTATTTTTGTAATACTGAAAAAAAAGTTATAATTCACGTACCTACATACTGCCAACGTTAGAAAAGTTTTGAAAATCGAACCTATTGGTTACATTGTAATCGAGTTGGTCACGAGATGTGCATTTAGGCGGCCATGTAAAAAAAATCGTCATGATATCAAGGCATTGTGACGTAATTAAATTATCATGGACTCCATAGCAAAACTTAAAATTAAAAAAATACTTTCCACCCTAGGGATGAAATGAGCTACTTTCCACCCGGCTATCTTACCATGAAAATTAAACTTTCCGAACAGGAGAGATGAAAAGTAACCAACATAGCTATAGTCCTATGGTTATTTCATTTTTAAACTCACCTTTCTTCGGGGTTTTCAATGCTAAATTTACAATGGCCAACATCCAATGGCAGTTGGCACTTAAACGGTTTACCGGTGTTTTTAACTCCATACCCCCATGGCGGTACGGGCGCACTATCCTCGCCAACATCCAAACCTAGAACGTATATTATACCTAACATTTATATGTATAAGAAAATATGGCAAAAAAAAATTAAAAACCTATTTTCCGCGCAATTTAATGCACATAATATAATATTTTGGTGAGATGAGGTTGATCTGATGAAGGAGCTGTGTTAGGACCTATTTCTAAGTCCTAACAAGGTCGGTCGCTGGTCGTTGAACGATGTTAAGTGGACTATATGTTTGATGTTGTGCCGGTACTGAAGGATGTCTAGCGAAAACGTTGAAATTGAAACAACTACGTCTTCGGAGATTCTTCCTATAATACAGCTGATCTGTCCGATAGCTGAATGTGCATTCACTAATATTTACGAAAAATGCTCCTTAAGGCCCTGTCTGGACGCAAGCTACCATAATTATGCTTATTTTTTGTTTCTACGATTATTTCTCTCTCTCTCTAAGATTACTGATGCTAGACAGTTGATTTTTTTTATATATACAGCTAATTATCTACTGTTCACGCACATCCAAAAACATTTTGGATAAAAAGAGCAGTTTCTTGTTAAAAAAATTGCAAAGAAACACTCTCTGAAATAAATTTTTCGTTTCAATTATCTCAATATTTTTAGCGATGACATATATATTTTTTGTTACAAATATAAAGAAAATTTAATCAACTAGTGCAATATCTACAAATTAACATCCTCAAATCCATCATATTTTTTAAATGATTTATTTATCCGTTTGCCGCCAAACAAATCAAACAAATCAAACAGATAAATAAATCATTTAAAAAATATACGTGGATATTTCTATTTATTGAGCTGAGTGAGACGAAGTCGAGCGAAAGCTCCTCATACCATACTTCAGGATTTTCTTTGTCACAGGTCTCCTCCTAAACTACTAATCCAATCAGAACCAAATTTGGCATGATTAAAGAGGTCAATCAGAGGAAGGTTTATGGATATATTTTGAAAAAATTAATATTACCACAGAGGAATGATCACCGTTAAAAAAATTCCAGATGGAATTACATAGTAACCGCTCGAGACACTGTGACCAAACTTTACACGCTCAGAAAGCATGTCCAGAGTTGTGACTTTCAAAAAGAATTTTGAAAATCGGACTTGCCACGGAGGAATGATCACTGTTCAAAATTTTCAAAATCTGATTTTCAAATCACGATGTCTCACTCAGCTCAACATTGCAAGCAGCGATTCGCCTTGTTCTTAGTTCTAGGTAAGCCTTATCTCTATTCATTCTTATCCTTATCTCACAGAATACAAAATTCTCATTTTCATTTTATCCACTAAACAAAATTTCAATATTCTTATTCTATGATGAAGTAGCTGGAAGTAACCACTGCAACTGTAATAAAACGCCGCAACTGCTTTGCGGTAGGAACGGCTTTATTAACCTTTGCAGCTCTAAAATATACCTAGTTGCAAGACGTATGTATAATAAACGGGTTGCAATTAGGTATATTTGACTAATTAGAAGATAATAACGTTGTTAATAATAATACGACGTATTTTGTTTTTTTTTTTTAAATATATTTAGACGCGTCAATTTGACTTCATCTCGCCTGATGGTAAGCTGAAGGTAAAGTCTCAGGAAAGAGGGTCACCATTACATACACGTACCATGTTAACAATGGTGGCACTCAGCTTGACGGCCTCATGAGAAGTGGATTGTCGTCGCAGACCACAATCCCCCTACCCGGCTATGCACTTGCTAACCCCAGAACGCAATCAAACTGAAATTGGATTACTATGGAGGGTTTTTCGCAATCGTACACGGTGGTACCCACCCCTCCGAATTTTGTGACAAATTTGTGTCATCAAATTTCTACCACCAGTATAAAGTCTAGGGATCCCGCTATCAAGCCAGTCATAGTATAGTGGATTTTGCCTCAGTTATCCATAAGGACGACTTCTCATATGATATGAACATCTCAAATTGAGTGGCCCAGTGAAGCGTGTGTATATATCAGAAAACTTATCTGCAAGAAATAAGCGTCTTTTCTTTTTGGCTCGGGATGCGGCTAAAGCTAACCTATTCTATTTCTGCTTGGTCACACACGGAAAAATATTTGTACGCGAAAAACCGGGAAGCCCACACTCGCAAGTGAAGAGCGAGGTGACCTCGCGAAAATTGTAAAGGCAGCGTGACTAGAATTTCTTAAAACCCGTTCCTTGTTTTTGTATCTATCTTTCATGTTGAAATGTATTGCCTTGTATTGCCTGTATATAATTGTCGGATTCCCGAATTCTGTCAAAAATGTATTCAACTTGTTCTGTACATCATATTACACACATTGTTCACACCACTCACACAAAAATTACACATTCTCTTTTGGGAATCTCACACACACTATCTACTATATTTATGCGTCCACCAAAAAATTTTGAAATATAGGTACTTTATTTTAAATCTAATACGAACCTGATATGAAACTACCTATTTCAATTAAATTTTTAAGCATTTTGTAATTAAGACGTAATAATGTATCGGAGAATTTCGAATATCTGGGACGTGTCTAGGTGGCTCAGTTGGTCAGAGCATTCCTCCTGTAAGGGACTGGTCGCGGGTTCAAGTCCCGTCCTAGATGTTCTCTTTTTCCGATCTAAAATCTTTAGAAAAAAGTAAGCATACAAAATGCTTAAAAATTTAATTGAATTAATTAGGCGGAGTCATCAAAAAACAATGTTTAAAAATGATTGTAAAGTTGTTCATTGTTTCCGTAGTTCGCAAGAATTACGGTAGATGGCTCCAACGTCGCCTTAAGACGTAATAATGTATCGGAGAATTTCGAATATCTGGGACGTGTCTAGGTGGCTCAGTTGGTCAGAGCATTCCCCCTGTAAGGGACTGGTCGCGGGTTCAAGTCCCGTCCTAGATGTTCTCTTTTTCCGATCTAAAATGAAACTACCTAATCAAGTTAACTTTATCCCTGAACAGCTCAGACTACACATGCGTTCCTGTTTCCTATGTACACACTATGAATGATTTGAACTCTATAAGTAATGAGGTTGAACTTGTCTCTGCCTCTGATAGCTACACTTGCTCGCCAGAAACAAGTGACAAGTATCTATGCCCTACACTACATGATCTTAAAATACTACAATAACATACAAAGCTTGAATTGTAATTTTAATGGCTTGGTAGTACTCTTGAATAGACTTTCTTACTTACCTGATATCGTCGTACTGCCGGAATGCTGGCTGAGCAAATATCCAGAGATTCCCTTCCAAAATGGATTCCACTCCCATCAAACAAATTATAAAAATTAAAACGATGGTGTGCTTGTGTATGTTAGGGACTTTTCCAATGTTATAGTTGAAACACCGTCATTTGATGACACGACCTGTATTGTTGTAATAAGGCAGCCATCGTTGGTACTTACCGTTCTCCATCATACGAAGACTTGAGTCGATTCTTTAGTAGTCTGGATTGTCTGCTGAGGACGCTTTCACAATTTAAAACTGTTGCTGTAATAGGTGACATAAATATAAACATTACACCGGACAACACTGATCCTTATCTGGATGAATACCTCAATCTTACAGCATCACATGCCATTCGTCATGCTTACACTATTCCGACCAGGTTGTTACGATACCTCAATCATGTGATACTACGTTCCCAAGCTACTGCTGCTGCACTAGTGCTTGATGCTCCGATTACAGACCACCGTCCGGTTATTGTGTTCTGTAAAATTAACTTAATAAACAATGCTCGTGAGGTCTATAAAACAAGAACAGACATGCCGGCGGTTGTTAAATGTCGAACATAACTGGCGAATCGTGGGTGTGTAATACACCTCTGCCTACCCCTTCGGGGATACAGGCGTGAAGTTATGTTATGTTTAAATGTATTAACAATACTAACTTTTTTCATATTTTGAATTCACAAAACCCAAATACAGCCACGGAATCACTTGTGTCGATTCTGTCCACTGCCATCAAATCTAACTGCTATACCTTACAAAGTCCAAGAAGGAAACATGTTATTAAACCTTGGATTACCCCTAGTCTTCTAAGATGTATACGCCACCGGGACAAACTATACAGAAAGTATTAAAACAATCCCTGAAATGAGTCACACAAGCTGGTTTTCAGACGCTATCGAAACTTCTGTAATGACCTCTTAAAAAAATCAGATGTAGGTACAAACGTTCTAGGTTCCAGAGGACCAGAAATAATCGTAAGGGCACATGGCGTCTTATTAAGTATACTGCAAACCTAGGTCAAAACAAAACACCGTCGTCGGAGCTTTATGGGTGCTGTGGGGATCCTTCAGAGTCCATAAACAAAGTCAATGACTATTTTGCCGATGTGGGTAAACACTTGGCGTGTACAATTAAGGAATCCACATTTTATAAACAAGTGTCTGGTTCTGTTACCCTGGTTAGGTCAAAATCTGTAAAGCATCCTCCTCTTACCTCATTGGCACTTTACAACGTGGATAATATAGAGCTGGAAAATATTATTCTTAGTCTCATGGACCAAAGCGCAGCTGGACTGGGCTGCTACCGTTGTGAAGGCTACTAGACATGTTATAATTCAGGTTCTTGTTAACATTATTAACTTATGTTTTTAGGGTTTCCGTTGCCAAATGGCAAAAAACGGAACCCTTATAGATTCGTCATGTCTGTCTGTCTGTCCGTCCGTATGTCACAGCCACTTTTTTCCGAAACTATAAGAACTATGCTGTTGAAACTTGGTAAGTAGATGTATTCTTTGAACTGCATTAAGATTTTCACACAGAAATAGAAAAAAACAATAAATTTTGGGGGTGGGGACCCCCAAAAATAGAAAAAAAACAATAAATTTTGGGGGTCCCCATACTTAGGACTGAAACTCAAAAATTTTTTTTTCATCGAAGCCATATGTATTAGGTATCTGTGGATAGCTCTTCAAAAATGATATTGAGGTTTCTAGTATTATTTTTATCTAAACTGAATAGTTTGAGCGGGAGACACTACCAAAGTGGTAAAATGTGTGTGTGTGTGTGTCCCTGTAACTTTTAAAATAAGAGAATTATAAAACTAAAAAAAATATATGATGTACATTACCATGTAAACTTCCAACGATAATTGGTTTGAACGAGATCAAGTAAGTAGTTTTTTTTTAATACGTCATAAATCGTAAACCGCAGTTTACCTTTCATTCAATCAACTCAAATATAAAAATATAAAAAAAAACATTGTTATGTTATTTGCTGCTACGGAACCCTTAATGGGCGAGTCCGACTCGCACTTGGCCGCTTTTTTAAAGGGTATTTACCCTGACATATTGAAAGCAGCAGTTATACATCCGACCTATAAATCGGGTGCCCGAGACAGTGTTTCAAAGTTTAGGACCATTTCATTACTCTCAAAAATCTTCGAAAAAGTTCCAAACACCAGACTGATTGAGTATCTTAATAAATCCAAAATTTTAGCGATGAAACGATTTAGTTTCACGAGGATGCAGTGTTAGAACTATCTGAAACTATTATTAACAACTTTGAAAATAGGCATAAAACAATAGGTAGGTACGTGTACAAGTATATGTGTGAAGGTGTGTGTATGAGTGTGTGTGTGTGTATGTATGTGTGTGTGTGTGTGGTTGTTTCGTATGTGCATGTTTTTTAAAATATTAAATTGATACAAGTTCTTCTGTTGCGTCATAAGAAAGAGTCTTTAACCAATTGTCAAGTTTATATTTCAAATCACTTTTGTCATAGGATAGATGTTTATTATTTTATTTATGCTATTATATATTTTTGAGCTTATGTGTTTGAAATGACGGCTTGCTATTACAGTTCTTCGGTATTTTTTACTTATCACATATTCTGTCTGAGCGACGTTTAGTGACATAATTTTCTGAGTTGTATATTTAATTTGTTTGCTTGTGAAGGATAATCTGCGATATAAACAACTGTCTCACTGAAGAATATACTGCTTCCGGGCTGTTTGGCCGTGGTCCATCGGAAACTTGTATTCCAGACGTTTCATCGATCACTGCGGTCGACATTTTCAGTGGTACACGTCGGGATGCCGCCGAGTGCGGAGAACCTTCCTCGGCGGCAACCTCGGTGCGACTGAGTCGCAGTGATCGACGAAACGTCTGGAATACAAGTTTCCGATGGGCCAAGGCCAAACAGCCCGGAAGCAGTATATTGTTCATGCAACGCCGGCCGTGAAAGCCTTAAGATTTATAACTGTCTCACTGTTAGAACAGTTTTACAGCTGTCATCGATCCAATTTTTCTTTTGTTTATTTATTGTCTATGTTCCAAATAAAGATTTTTTTTATTTTTTTTTATTAGTAATAATAAAAATGGAGAAGAGGAGATAGGTTGGAAAACCTTGGATACCACCCGCGATATATCGGTCAAAGGTCACCATATCGGAGTGAACAAACTGCGAGTGACCACGAAGATAGGAGTTGAATCGGTTACTAGAAGCAGAAAGACAGAGACCTAGGATGCTAAAAGGAATGTTGAACCGAATTAAAGGCTCTGCTGATGATGAATTTTGTTCTACATTTGGTTAATAATAATTCTTATTTTTTTTGTTTTACTCAAAAAAGCGGCCAAGTGCGAGTCGGACTCGCCCATGAAGGGTTCTGTAGCAGCAAGTAACATAATAATGTATTTAAAAATAATTATATTTGAGTTGATTGAATGAAAGGTAAATTGCGGTTTACGATTTATGACGTAAAAAAAACTACTTACTAGATCTCGTTTAAACCAATTTTCGGTAGAAGTTTACATGGTAATGTACATCATATTTTTTTTTTGTTTTATCATTCTCTTAATTTAGAAGTTACGGGGGGGGGACACCACTTTTTTACCACTTTGGAAGTGTCTCTCGCGCAAACAATTAAGTTTAGAAAAAATTATATAAGAAACCTCAATATCATTTTTAAAGACCTATCCATAGATAACCCACACGTATGGGTTTAATATCATTTTTGAAGACCTATCCATAGGTATGGGTATTATAGTATACGTATACTTTTTTCATATAATTTTTCAACCGGTGGAATATTTATTACTACCAGAAATAATTTTGTCGTGGGGCAAGTGTGAATGTGAAAAAGAGCATCGGTACTGGCTATCTCTCTCGGCTCGTTTTGCCTCTATTACAGTTTATTTTTCAAAGTAAACCGTTTTACCGTAACACTATTTTGAGAGAGCTCAGTCCTGTAAGTATAATACGTCCATGAGATATATAAGACTAATCATAGACAAAAGACTAACGTCATTGGTTGATCAGTCCTTAGGAATACTGGATTTTTTTATTGGTCAGTTAGTATACATGTGCGAACTTTTTGACGTTTGTTCAAGATTTTGCCTAGTGATCTATAGAGCGTACTTGGAGCATACTTTGACTTAAGACAAAATCGATAACTAATAGGTACGTTATTCAGTTTAGTAATAGGGTATTTGACTACTGCTAAAAAATAGTTCTGTATTATGTATTACAACATAAAAATGCAGATGGCATCAATATTTTTTTGAGAACTGTTTTATTAACGATAAAAATCGATACTTACTTATTAAAGTTTGATTCAAAAAAAGTACGCGCCGTCACACCAAAGTAAACCGTAAGCGACTTAAAGCACGTTTATATAATTATTGAAATTAGTTGCAAAAATAATGGTTTATTTTGAGATATATAAGATAAAAGTGAAACATTATTAGTAATTAATAATTGAACCAGTCGATTAACACTAGGAAATGCAGACAGTCAACCCCCCCACCCAAGCCTGTAAATTTGATATATAAAAAAAAATACCAATCGACGTATCTTAAATAGTACTTTCCAAAATTATTTATTATTAAAACAGCACCCTCTTAGTTTACGAGTAAAAAATAAATAACGATACTACCTGCTACACCGTCTATATCACTTGAAATACTTCGAATTTCGTACTTTTTGCGCAGTGGAAAAACTGCACCCTACTCGAAACTAACTGCACTATCATTAGAATTTCATAAAATGCAATAGTTATTGCAACAAACAAATAAAACGTAATCAGTCAATTGCCGAAGGTGCGTGGTACGTTTGCGCATGCGCAGGCCATACAACTAGAGCTACCCCACAGTTCAGTACAGTTCTAACCTAACCTAAACCAATGACTAGGCATTGGTTTAGGTTAGATTAGAACTGTGACCACAACGCACGAGCCGAGCGAGCGGAGCGAGCTTGCCGCGGCAGCGGCCGGCGAAGTGCCAGAACCGAATCGGTCTTGTAGTTATTGGTTTAGGTACGGTTAAAACTGCGGTATAAACTGCCAGGCCATAAAAATAATCGTAAATACGTTATTATCTATATACGTTAAATTTGTTCAAACTTTTTATATTCATTTGCAGAAAAGAAAGCGCAGATAAGGTTAGGTTAGGTTAGACAGCCGTACAGCCTGTATTGAAAAACTGTTTACTTATGTTTGACGTCGCAGAGCGTTTATGAGCATATATATTTGAAATATAGTCAAAATGTCTATTATTAGTAATATAATCTCATCTCATCGTCCTGGATTTTCACTTTTTCCAAATCTATAGTTAAGTAATATAATAGAAGTCATTGGAGGGTAGCCTGAATTTTTGCCAGGGTTATGCTCATACAGCTTGAGGGTATACCCATACTACATCTGTGACTGCAATCCTTCTGATGATAATAAGCAGGATCTTCTGTACCGATTTTAGTCAGTCTGACGTCGGGGACATTAAGGCCTATTCACACCTAAGCGGTATTCGCTACTGTCTGCGGTGATATGCGTTAATACTACTGTTCACTATCTATGTACCAAATATTCCGCTCTAACCGCGGAACTTTTGAGCGTAACCCGCGCAGTATGTACCTCTACCCATAGCGGCAGCGAATACCGCTCAGGTGTGCAAGGGCGTATCCAGGATTTCAGCTGGGGGGGGGGGGGGCAGCTCATACCTATTTCGAGAAGATGGTCGGTCGGGTATATTGAAATTTGTTTCATTATAACACAATAAATATATATATATATATTTAATTTAACATTAATCTTCTCGGGTTTGCCTATGACAGTCTTTTCAATAAAATCACTGTTTTCTTTTAAATGAATGCGATGTACGCTCATCAGACATAAACCCGTAAGCCTTTCTTCACCCATGGTGCTTCTAAGCCACGTTTTAACTCTTCGCAGCGTACTGAATGACCGTTCTACAGTCGCCGTGGTGCATGGGATAGTGCTTAAAATAATCAATGCCTATCTGAAAGCAGGGTAAAAAATGTTGGCTTCGTTGAACAGATCAACTACTTCTATGTCCCTTAATTGATCATCTGATAAAGCATTCTTCACCCATAAATTATGCCAAAGGTTCAGTTCTCCGGTGATATCCAGGTTATAAAATTCTTGGAATGATTCTGCGTTCTTGTGTAAGTCTGTAATGCTGATTTTGGTCATATACAAGGGATGTAGCTTACTTAAAGCAAACGCCGGAGTATTTTCTTGGGAGAATCGACTATTCAACGATGAAATGAGTGAATCAATGTATGGTATTATCAAGGAACGCCGCCAATATTCGTTATCATTGTCTGATGGCGGATTACTTCTATGTGTTTGCTTGTGAGCAAGACGTGGAACCGAAATTTCTATGTTCAAATCCATTGCAACAGCTCGCTCTTTTTGAAGCATTTCATTACTTATTTTATCAGGAAACTCGCGGTCATTTCTGAGAATGTCCTTGATATTTTTGATGTGTTCCCCCACCGAGATCATGTCGATCGATTTAGCTTGGAGTGCGTTAACTACTGGTTCTAAAACTGCTGAATATTTGGCTATTGTTTGTAGAGCAACAATAAACACTGGTTTTGTAACGGCTGAATGCAACTGATATGCAGATTTTCTGGTGGCATATTTTCCCTGTACTGATAACGTTTCTAGAAATTTCACAAGCTCTGGGAAATGTTGAAAAAACTTTCTGATTGATTTATATTTTTCGGACCATCTCATCTCACACAATCGTGATAGGTTTGGAGCATAGTTTCGACGTGTAGTCGATTCTCTGAAAAACGTTATAACATCCTTTACAGTGGCGATAGTATTTCTAATTTCTGGCACTGCGTTCGCATCATTCACAACAAGGTTGAGTTTGTGACTTGAGCAATGAAAATATAAAGCACGAGGATATTTTTTTCTCAAAATGGCTTGTACGCCACCCTCTTTCCCTGCCTTTGTAGAACAGCCATCGAATCCAAACCCTACGCAATCTTCGGTTGGGAGGTTAGAACTAATCAAGAAATTGTCAATTGCTTCGGCAGTTGCTAAAGCATTTTGTGCTTTTAGTTCAACGAACCCTACAAATTCTTCTCTGATTTTCCTTTTGCTTTCGTCGTAGAACCGCACGCCTATTGACAGCTGTTCTTTCCCAGCTACGTCTGCTGTTTCATCAGCTAAGACTGTGTAAGCCATGGTCTTCTGAATCTCACTTATTATATTAACAAAACAAAACACCCTCATCTGCTTATTTTCCCCTAAGAGGCATGTGTACTACAAAATACTATTCAAGAAATAATTGATGACAATATTTGTTTGTTTTCATCGATTGCTTTTTGGTGTCCACTTTGTAGTTGGATGTCTACAGGAACATTTTCAAGAAAAAAATTCGCAGCATTTGTCGCTGTTAGGTGAAGGTTGGTCGTTGCATGCTTTCGGCAGTCTTCATGCATATTTTTGAACTTTATATATGGCCTGACCATAAATGATCCCAAAATTCCTCTCACAGTGCTGATGGGCGGAGGGAACAAAACACAATGCTTACAAAGAGCCTTTTAGTCGCTTGGAATATACTAGCCATGGTGCATATTGATCCAACCAAGGATTTTGTAACAACTCGTTCTTCTTTTCCGTCGATAGCTGGGTAGCCAACCCAACATAACGACCCAGATCATTTTCATGATAGCCATCGTCCAATATAATTTCAGGATCGACGTTGACGTCATAAGTTTGTTGGGATGTCGATGGAGAAGAATAGTCGGCAACAGATATATTTACAGGTTCTGCTAGAGAATGTGACGCTTGTCCAATGTTAGCATGCAATGATCTTGGCATAACATGAGTAGTTTTATAATGGTTGTCATTTTCATCGCTTCCACTGCGACTTTCCCGACCTTTTTATCTTTTTGCGCGTGTTGTCCCTAAAAAATGGATACACAAAATTACTCTTACGGTCAACAGTGTTTAGGCATAGGACGAAAATAAAGATCAAGATACCTATAAAAACATCACATTCAAATATCATTTACTTCCTACCAGTAAAAGTAAAATTGCGATATTCAAAATTCGTTAACTTTGTGGTTTGAACGCCAAATAATCAAAACTACAAACTAGGTAATTTGAAATAATACATTTGTTGTGACGTTACCAGAGAAAAGGCACTTTGTTGTCGGTATGGAGTTATTAACAAATCCAAAATATACATAAAACACATAAAGTACTAATATCATATCTGAGGGTTAAATAGTTTCTTTTTTTAAATGTTGCACTTTCTTGGACAATAAAATGCGATTGCGAGAAAACTATGTTTAAAGTTTAAAATTTGAAAAAGCTAAGTTTTCTTTGGAAGTTATTAAAAGAGGTGATTCAATTAAAAACACTTTTAGGTGTTTGCTGGTTACTACAAAGTAATAAACAAAAAAATGTACTTTTATTATTATTTCATAAAACTGTCTGTGAACATCTCGAACATCCCGACCATAAGGTCCCTTTTCCCAAATAATGTCACATTTGTAGAATAACATGTAAGTTTCATTTCTACAAATAGTATAAATTTTGAAAGTTTTGTTTGTGTGTTTGATTTTTGATTGGACGTTTATTTCTCTATCACGCTGTATCGCCTGGACGATTTGATTAAATTTGGAATCTGGATAAATAATACCCTAGAACGTAGGATAATTTTTATTCCTGTTGTATTTTATACAGGTTGCTACCGTGCCCCGAACATGACCACCCCCACCAACCAAAACTACTTTTAAATGTTTTCCTTCCAGCAAAAAATATACGTACGGTACGTATAATTTTGGCTGTACCTACAATAATTGAAATGATACATCTATTTTCTATGTTCTATACTCTTTCATGTTTGATAAATGAAAGAGCATAGAATATATATACAATTATAACAAAACCACGTCTTGTAATTAATAAATTTAAATGTTGTAAGTAATTAATATGCTAAAGATATACACTTACAAAAGAGCCCTCCTTAAACAAATCAAATAATCATATTAGGTACATATGTATGTGTTTTGTTTTGACTCACCTCTTTCAAAGAATTTCCTGATATCCATTTGACGGAGTAATATTTCCAGTTGTTGCGCAGTAAACGTAAATCTCGTGTCGCCGCAACTAAACTATAAGACACTATGGCGCACCGAACTAGTACATATTCTTATCTACGCACCGAACTGAATTGAATTGTATTCGAACCGAATTGCCTTGCTCTGCCTCACGATCCCGCTTAGATATTCAAATATTCTCGATCCCGAAATACGTAGAAAATACTCGACTCTATTTCCATCCTTGTCTCATACTTGCTATCACTGTTTTTCCTTTCCAGAATAGTCCATGCTAGAACGTTCTTCGTGGTATTGCTATTCAGTACAAGTCGCTATTGACCGTATAAATTGATGCTTGATGCTATTTCTCTTAACTGGAAAAAGTACTGTCGTCCGTAACTAGATAGCGCTAGATGTTGTTTTCTCTAAATTATATTCGGCTTTAATCCTAGATGGCTCTGATTGTCTCGTGGGAAGCGGAAACTACGAGATGCGACGGTTTCGCGTTAGATTTAAATTATATTGCGTCGCTAACAGTATACTATATCGAATGTTGTAGAATATTTAATTATAGATAAAAAAATATTTAATCAAAATATCTGACTGAAAAGATATTGTGTTTCCAACACTTTATTTGGCGCAGAGTAGGTAACACGTTTTTGATTCCCACTTGCTCGGAAAATTGACGTTTATTTTATCTTCTAGGGGAGGAGGCAGCTGTCCCCCCTGCCCCTACCTGGGGCAGGGGGTGAATTGCGGTGTGAATTTGCCCTAATATAAAATGTAAATATAAATAAATATACAACCTTTCCAGCTATCAGGCCAACCGCTGCCGGGTCTACGATCTTCTCGAAATTTTTTCAGATTCTTTGGATTAGCTGGATGGTAAGGATCGTTAAAATCTGCCGGATCGTACGGTCTCTTCAAGTTATTCGGATTATACGGATGATCGGGATGAACAGGGTTATTTGGATCGTTTTGGTCATTCTTATTAAATGGTCTGTGTATGTTATTTGGATTGTATGGATTATTTGGATCATTTGGAACGATATTATTTGGATGATTTGGATCATTAGGATTATTTGGATCGAATGGTCTATTCGGATTTTTTGGATTGTACGGATTGTTCGGATGATTCGGGTTATTAATTTCGAATGGTGTAAATTTATTATTTGGATTAAAAGGATTATTTGGATCTTTCGGATCATTTGCATCAAATGGCCGGTGAGGATTTTTTGGATTGAATGGATTATTACGATCATTTGGATCTTTCGGATTGTAAGGTTTATATGGATTTTTAGGATTATATGGATGATTTGGATCTTCTATGTTGTTTGGATCATATGGTTTATACTTAGGATTTTTTGGATTATTTGGATGATTAGGATCATCTGGATTATCAGTGTCGTATGGTACAAATATGAAATTAGCAGGATCAACAGGAGGCCTTTTATCTTTTTTCGGTTTGTTATTACGTTTTTTATTCCAATTTATTGGATTAGCCGGATGATTTGGATCCTCATAATTAGCTGGATCATAAGGTCTCTCTACATTATTGATATTGTACGGATGACTGGGATGGTCAGGATTATTTGGATCATCGGGATTATCTGGATCAAACGGTCTAAGCACATTTTTTGAATTATATGGATTATACAAATTATCTGGGCTACTATTATTGGGATGATTCGGATCATCTGGATCATTTGGGTCGAATGGTGTTGATGGATTTTTTGGATTAAACGGATTATTTGGATCATTTGGATCATTTGGATCGAACGGTCTGTGTTTGTTATACGGATTATATGGATTATTTGGATCATTCGTATCCTTAGGATCAAATGCCTTGAGTGGATTATTTGGATTATATGGATTATTTGGATCGTCAAAATTTTTTGGGTTGTAAGGTTTGTATGGATTGTTTGGATTATTTGGATGATTTAGATCGTATGGATTATCCGGGTCGTATGGTTTATGAAGTGGATTTTTCGGATTATTTGGATGATTTGGATCATTTGGATCGTCAGGGTCGTAAGGTACATGTATGTAGTTTAATTTTTCTGGTTTAGGTTTTTTATGACGAATATTATTTGGATTATCCGGATTGGCCGGATGATTTATATCATCATGATTCTGGGGATCAAATGGTCTTTCCACATTATTAATATTGTATGGATGATCAGGATGGACAGGATTGTTTGGATCATCTGGGTTATCCGGATCGAACGGTTTACGTAAATTTTTCGGATTATACGGATTATTGGGATCGTTTGGGACATTATTATTGGGATGATTCGGATCGTTTGGATCATCTGGATTGAAAGGCCGTAATGGGTTTTTTGGATTAAACGGATTGTTCGGATGGTTAGGAAGATTGGGATCAAACGGTCTATCTTTGTTATGTGGATTATAAGGATTATTTGGATCATTTGGATTATCAGGATCATACGGCCTAAAGGGATTTTTAGGATTAAAGGGATTATTAGGGTCAGTGGAATCTTTTGGATTGAAAGGTTTAAATGGATTTTTTGGATTATTCGGATGATTGGGATCATCAGGGTTGTCTGGGTCGTACGGTTTATAGTTCGGGTTCTTTGGATTATTTGGGTGATTTAGATCATTTGGATCATCAGGATCAAATGGTATGAACATATAATTCGTGTATTTATTTGGATTAGCCGGATGATTTGGGTCGCTATGGTTATTTGGGTCATAAGGCTTCTTTACGTTCTTTACATTATATGGATGATCGGGATGAAGGGGATTATTTGGATCATCTGGGTTATTTGGATCAAACGGTCTATGCTTATTTTTCGGATTATATGGATTATTGAGATTATCTGGGCTATGGTTATTGGGATGATTTGGATCGCTTGGATCATTTGGATTAAACGGTCTAGATGGATTATTCGGATTATACGGATTATTAGTATGGTTAGGATTATTTATATCAAACGGTGAGTGTAAATTATTTGGATTGTAAGGATTATTTAAATCGTTAGGGTTATTAGGATCAAACGGTTTAAGCGGGTTTTTTGGATTAAATGGATTATTTGGATCATTTGGATCATTTGGATTAAAAGGTTTAAATGGATTATCGGGATTATTTGGGTGATTCGGGTCATATGGATTATCTGGGTCATATGGTTTATAATTTGGGTTTTTGGGATTATTAGGGTGATTTGGATCATTTAAATTATCCGGATCATATGGTATAAACATGTATTTTTTATCTTTATTTGGATTATTTGGGTGATTTGGATTGTTTGGATTTAGAGGATCATATGGGTTCTGTACATTATTCAAATTATACGGATGATCAGGATGGACAGGATTATTCGGATCGCTTGAATCATTCGGATTAAATGGTCTACGCACATTTTTTGGATTATATGGATTATCAGGATGGTTTGGGCTATTATTATTGGGATGATTTGGATCATTAGGATTATTAGGATCGAATGGTCTCAGTGGATTTTTTGGGTTATATGGATTGTTTGGATGGCTTGGAATATTTGGGTCAAACGGTGTATCAGTGTTAAACGGATTATACGGATTATTTGGATCATTTGGGTCATTAGGATCATAGGGCCTGAACTTATTTTCTGGATTAAATGGGTTATTTGGATCATTTGGATCTTTTGGATTGAAAGGTTTGAATGGATTTCTAGGGTTATTCGGATGATTTGGATCGTTTGGATTATTTGGATCATATGGTCTATAATTTGGGTTCTTAGGATTATTCGGATGATTCAGATCGTCTAAATTATCTGGATCATATGGAAGAAACGTGTATTTTGTCGGTCGGTCATCACCTGGTTTCCTTACATTCCTTTCATTGTATGGATGATCGGGATGAAGGGGATTATTTGGATCATCTGGATTATTTGGGTCAAATGGTGTATGCTTATTATTCGGATTAAATGGGTTATGTGGATTGTTTGGGCTATGGTTATTAGGGTGATTAGGATCGTTTGGATTCTTTGGATCGAACGGTCTAGCTGGATGTTTTGGATTAAATGGATTATTAGGATGATTTGGGTCTTCTATATCAAACGGAGTATTTTGATTGTTTGGATTGTATGGATTGTTCAAGTCACTATAGTTAAGTGGATCGAAAGGCCTTAACGGATTATTTGGATTAAATGGATTATTCGGATCATCCGGGTCATTTGGATTGAAAGGTTTAAATGGGTTTTTCGGATTATTAGGATGATTTGGGTCGTTGGGATTATCTGGATCGTATGGCTTATAATTCGGATTTTTTGGATTGTTAGGATGATTAGGATCATCTAGATTATTTGGATCAAAAGGTACGAACTTATAATCTATATCCTCATTATTTTGGTAAGCTGGATGGTTAAGATCATTTAAATTGTGTGGATCATATGGCCTCTTTACATTATTCAGATTGTAAGGATTATCTGGATGAAGCGGATTATTGACATCATCTGGATTATCTGGATCAAATGGTGTGTGTTTGTTTTTCGGATTATAGGGATTATTTGGATTGTCTGGAGCGCTATTATTGGGATGATTAGGATCAGTTAGATCATCTGGATCGAATGGTTTAGATGGATTTTTTGCATTGTATGGATTATTGGGATCATTTGGATTTTTTATATCAAAGGGTCTGTGTACATTGTCTGGATTATAAGGATTATTTACATCGTTCGGGTCATTGAGATTAAATGGTCTTAGAGAATTTTTAGGATTATATGGATTATTTGGATCATTGAGATCTTTCGGATTGTACGGTTTAAAGGGATTATTAGGATTGTTTGGATGATTCGGATCATCTGGGTTATCTTTATCATATGGTCTATAGTTGGGATTATTTGGATTATCGGGATGGTTTGGGTCATCTGGATCATCAGGATCATAGGGCATATAGATGTACTGCACAGTATTTGTTGTTGTTTGACTATTTTTTCTTCTTTCTTTGGCTTCATGGTCCTTCTGCCAATCCTTCCATTCATTTTTTATTTTTGGAGGTGGACTCCAGCCTTCCCAAGGGTTCTTAAAACCTCTCTCTTGTCCTGGTGTGGTTTTAGTTTTTTTAGTAGGTGGTAATGTTGTCAATATCTCTTCACTTTCGTATTCTGGTTCATCCGGAAGTGGTTCTAGTGTTGTTGGTTCTAGTGTTGTTGGTTCCGGTTCGGGATAAGTCGGATAATAAGTTGGATAATAAGTTGGATAATAAGTTGGATAATAAGTTGGATAATAAGTTGGATAATAAGTTGGATAATAAGTTGGATAATAAGTTGGATAAGTTGGATAATAAGTTGGATAACTTGGATAATAAGTTGGATAACTTGGATAATAAGTTGGATAATAAGGTGGATAATAAGGTGGATTGTAAGTCGGATAGTAAGTCGGATAATAAGTCGGACTACTGTAGTAGGTGGGTGCTGGTTGATTTTGTTGACATGCTCGAGAAAAAGTTAATAAGTTGGTGAGTGTTATCAGAACCGAACACTTGAAATTCATAGTTTATGATTCTTCTGGGTCACCTGTGAATATTGATACAGTTTCAGTCTATAAATTCTATGTATAGGTACTACTAGACTGACTGTAAGAACTAAAAAAATTGGTACCAGCAACGAATGCAACAATGGTGCCACTTTTTGTTGCTGTCATACAGATGACATTACAAGAAGGTGCACTATGCCTTTTTTTTTTTTTTTTTTTTTTTTTTTTTTTATCGTGCGGAAATCCCTTAGGATACCCCCCCGCCGGCCAGCGGGGGCGGTTATGTCGGGCTTGCACCGACTAAAACCGCACGCCGTCTCGGGTCTTCAGACGCCGGGGTGTAAGGTTACCCATAGAGCATATCCCTCGCACCCCGGCTGACCCTGGGCCATCTCACCACTAACAGCATCGCTCATCCTGACTCCTCTGAAAGCAGAGGAGTACGGAGAGCGATGTGTTCCCGCCACGTTGGGTATTGGCCGACGATCAATGCCAACCCTATGAAGGGGTGAAGGGGAAGCCATTGACCGCCGCCCAGGGTGTACCGGCCGCTCCGATTCCGTTCCCCCCGGACTGCAGCGGGATCGGAATCGGAGCGACACTCGAGGAGGTTACCCAACACACACCCCAGGTGCACTATGCCTGGGGTGCGACTGGTTGGATCACCTCCAAGTTTGATGCACCCTGGGCAACGTGGGCGATGACGCATCATTGATTGCTCCTCTGGAGTAGCTGGCGTCAACGTCAACGGCCAAGAGTCTGACCAACCGGCCCTTTTCAGGGCCAGCTGACCCCATTACACGAGGGGGTCGATGTATGGCGGGCCTGCAAGGCCCGCGGGGGGGCGTGTTCGCTCCAGGTACCCCTCTGCTGTTATCAGTGGGGACACTGCGAATGGCCCAGGGTCCGTCGGAGTGCGAGGGATATGCTCTATGGGTAACCTTACACCCCGGCGTCTGTAGACCCGAGACGGCGTGCGGTTTTAGTCGGTTCGAGCCCGACATAACCGCCCCCGCTGGCCGGCGGGGGGTATCCGAAGGGATTTCAGCACAATAAAATTTTTTTAGTAAAGTTGCCACTTTACGCCACTGCGAGGCGCTTGCGGTCCGCGTCCAGTGTTTTGTGTTAACTTGAGGTGGTGTTGTAGTATCAACACTGTTATTTACATAGAAGATCATCTAGTTTCACTTCAGATAAAGGGAATGAAGCTTATAATAATATTGTAATCTAGCTGTAGCTATCAGAAAGTAGCTCCCATGAAAGCTTATATGAACCAAACTATGGAAAAGAGCAATAGAAGAGCGGACCCCGAGCGCCAAGCTGCAAGATCTTGATGGGGCCACATGGCCCCCTAAAACCATGGGGGGGTACACACTAATGGGCTCCCACACACGTAAAGGGCCCGTACACCCATACATATATGTATCCCATGGGTTCCATATACCCATGGGCACCATTAAGATCCGTAGAGCATCTGAGCCCAAGCAAGATGTAAGACGGCTGACGCTACCGTAAATGTCACATCACAATGAACCACGTGATGGAAAGGAGGCGTAGAAGAGCGTACACTTGCTGTAAACTTTGGATACAACCGGGATTCCAATCCCGGTTGTATCCAAAGCTTACAGCCTGGATTCATGCAAAAGCTTCATCAGCAATGTAGACATTATATAGATATTTAGAGGCAGGTAGTAGTAGTATTTGGTAGTGTTGAAGGTTCATGTCAGTTTATATTATGCCGCTGGTAGGTACTGTTCCTCCCCCGAGGGGGCCATCTCGAAACCGGAGATGGCCCAGGCTCAGTCGGGGTGCCAGGGATATGCTCTATGGGCAAGTGCACAAGTGTTTCGTGGAAGTATTATGTGACGAACAATAATTGTCTTAAAGTGTTATCTAAGTGTATAAAACTCGGCAGTGATAAACAGTACAAAAGTTCCAACCCAGTGATCTTTTCAATACATAAGCAAAATAAGAGTGCAAAACAAACAATAAACTAGTGAAAACCAAATAACAGTCACTCCTTAATAAATAACAGTTGCTACATCAACTTGGAAGAAACATTGTATTAGTAAATAATAAAAACATTTTGTTACAATCGCCGTTACTATTTTCAAAAGTGCACAATCATTAGATACTTCTTCGGTGCAACAGTAACGAGTCTGTGTTGTGATACTAAAAATAACAACAAACGTTTAAATCTTTAAAAATAGGAACCCTTACACATTGACGTACTTAGTAACATAATTATAAAATTAAATTTTATTTTATTTTCAAATTAAAACATCTAAAAAGAGAAAAGGAAATATATCTTACAGTGACATCTATTATTGGAATACCGACATTATAATATCCAAGTACCGTCATCTGTTAGAGAATTGCACTACTGACTACTGCTCGCAACTAAACCACTATTTCATCCTCACACGTAATGTTATATGTGGTTGAATACATACTGTAAGGGACTGCTGCGCACGAGGTCGACGGTTCAAATCCAAGTTTGTCAACAACGAATTTTTATTTGAATAAATTTAGTTTATAATAAAATTCTGATTCGATAATGAATACTCCAAGTACTCCAACCAAGAACGAAGTCGAAAATATGAGTGATAATGTCACAGTTAGAAAACGATTGATTTCTACGACACTAGATTGGACCAACTCATTTCAATATAATGATAACATTGTAGGCCATACGCCGCAACAGAATAGTAGTGACAATATGTTTGAAATAAAGGACAAAATAAACACACTGACTATAGAATTACAATGTGCGCGCAGCGAAATAGACAAATTGGTATATGAAAAAAGGCAACTAAAAACTGAACTCCAAAAGGCAAACAATATAAATAATATCTACAAAAAACTGGCTGAGAATGACACAATTAGTCGTACTCCATTGGTGCAAGTAAACAAAAAGATAACTACAAATAGCTATGTATCTACGCCAACACGCCAAGTACAAGTGCCTATACCAATAACTGAGCCTATACATTACACGAGTACTCCATCTTCAACATTAGGACTGCAAAACAGCATCGAAACTCCTATGATAAGGAAAAATAAGCGGCCTGCTAAAATAATCAATACGGAGACAAACATGACACATCTGTACAATAGTGAAAGGAAGGTGGCCGCAAAGGGACCACCCGGTTTGGAACGTCTTCTAAAGGTACTTGTTATTGCTGACCAACAAGGGAAGAACGTTCAAATAACACTCCAAAAACTATTAGGTAGTAAATTTCAAGTTATAACTTTCTGGAAAACTGGAGCAAAAATGATGGACATACTTAGTTCGTATAACACAGCAGATCTAACGAGGTTTGATTTTATTGTAATATTAGCCGGCACAAACGACACGAATCCCTTAGACTTTCAAATAGAACTTGGTATATGGTTAAAAAATGTAAAAAATGTAAATGTAATTGTATCAGAAATACCACGTAACAATCATATGAGCGAACATAAACTAAATAGCCTATTGAGTCATATATGTACCAGGTATAATGCGATATTTCTGGATATGGGCTATAGGCAATTTATACCCAGTAACCATAACTTTACTGCTAATATTTGTAGGTATATATTGAAAGAAATATTACGAATGGACTACAAAAATAAATTTGATAGTTTTAACAAAGCAGAGCAATTAATACCGGTGGAAAAAGTTAACAAATCAACCCAAACATGTCAGTTACTACACGATGCATCAAGTTCTGATCTATTACCAAATCCTAACAATGTTATCGGTACTAGGAAGAGTGATTTATTTCGTTTATAATTGTATTTATATACTTCATCAAAATATCGATGGACTGATTAATAAGTCTGATCTATTAACTGTACACTTGGAGGATTTTTCAAAAAATGGTCAGGATATAGATGTCTTAGGCATAACGGAACACAATATGATGGAGGGCGACCATCTACATCTACACATACCAAATTATCAATTAGCCACGTTTTCAACTAGAGGTACCAGAGATGGTGGGACTTGTATAATGATTGGTAATAATATGTCTGAATGTAAAGTAATCGATCTTCAAAGATATCATATTCCTAACATTATTGAATGCTGCGGTATAGAATTTACGTTACATAATCTGTTAGTGATATGTATATATAGACCTCCGAAGTCTGATAGGGAGAGTTTAAATATTTTTTTCAATAATTTAGATAGTATCCTAAGTACGTGCTGTAGGAATATAAAAAATAAAATAGTCGTATGTGGTGACTTCAACATCGACACACTCCAGAACTCAAAATTGGCCAAGGAATTTCAGCATCTACTATGGAGCTATAACTTGAAACTCAGTATAAACCAACCAACTAGATTAGTTAGTGGTAAATGTATTGACAATATAGTCCATAACATAAACGGTGCTAATACTAATGTACACGATCTGGGCTTGTCCGACCACACCGCCCAAACTATGAAGTGCCCTATAAAAAAAACATGCACTATCAAGCACTGGTTTGTCTTACGGCGAGACTACTGCTCGAATAACACTAAAAAGTTTTTTAACTGTATAGAAAGTCTTAGCTTTGGTGATGTCTATGAAGATTCCGACCCTGAAAATGCTTTTAACTCATTCCATGACATGTTTAAGTTTTTCTATGATCTCTGTTTTCCCTTGAAACGAATAAAAATCTCTCTACGACGGAAATCTAGTTGGATTACTAAAGGTATTAGATTGTGTTGCAAACGAAAGAGAGTAATGCTTTGGAAATATAGATGTTCCCCGAATAGTAATAATAAACACATACTTAATCAATATTCGAGTCGCTTAAGGAAAATTATTCGCTTGACTCAGCATTCGCGGAACACTTATAACGTAAATACAGCTAAAAATAAAATGAAAGCTACTTGGGAAATCATAAATAGAAATAAACTACAATAACCAAAAGTTGACTTGCCTAACAGTTTAATAGTTGATAGAAAGGAAGTAAATGACCCACAAATAATTGCCCAAATTTTTAATGACTACCTTATAGACAGCATAGAAAGTAAAAATTGTGACATAAATCCTACTGTATATGAAAATATAGATAGAAATCCAAAATCGATATTCATGAGGCCAACATCTCCCTCTGAAATCCTTAGCATAATAAATTCTTTAAACAATACCAATAGCTATGGTTTTGATGGTATTATTACAAAAATAATTAAAATAGTAGCAGTACTGATCGCACCACCGTTAAGCCATATTATAAATCTGTGTATTGAACATGGTTACTTTCCTGGAAGGCTAAAAATTACTACCATAAAGCCTGTATATAAAAAAGGTGATCAACAAACTGTTAGCAACTACAGGCCAATAGCACTAATCCCTATCTTTGCAAAAATTATTGAGAAGATTATTCATAGTAGACTTTACTCCTTTTTTGAAAATAACAATATATTTACTAAGGAACAATATGGATTTAGAAAAGGTAAGTCCATGAATATGGCAGTATTTGACGTTATGAGTAAAATAATTAGTAATGTTGACACTAAAACGCCGGTTGCTGCTGTTCTAATGGACATGACCAAAGCTTTTGATCATGTGGACCACAGTATACTACTTCTTAAATTGGAAAGATACGGAATTCGGGGAAATGTACTTGATCTTATGAAATCATACCTGACCAATCGTACTCAGATGACATGTATCAGTAGATTGTGTAAAGAATCTATAACAGAGACTACATTTACATCGCAGACTAGGAAGATGCCTTGTTCCGTTCCCCAGGGTTCCATATTGGGCCCGCTATTATTCATTGTGTACATTAACGATATGCCCAAATATTCAAATCATCAGATGGTTTTGTTTGCCGATGACAGTACTCTTATATGTACAGGACAAAACCTCAACAGTTATCAAGGCGAAATAAACAACTCTCTGAATGGTATAATTCAATGGCTGATTAGGAACAATTTACAAATTAATTTGAGTAAGACAAAAATTATACAGTTCAACCAAAAAACTAATACCCCTAAAATTTGTGTACAATATGGAAGTACAACCATAGCCGATACTGATAATGCTAAGTTTCTAAGGCCTATATATCGATAGTCAACTGACATGGAAATTACACATAGAAACCCTCTGTAAAAAGCTAAGACAATATGCATATGCTTTGTATCAACTATCAAAAACAGCGAACCGCTTCACGGTCTTGACTGCCTATAACGCATACGTGGCTAACAATATAAGATATGGCATTATTTTTTGGGGCAATTCCACAGACCGAGATGACGTTTTCTTGGCCCAAAAAAGATGTGTGCGAGCTTTTTGTAAACTCCGTCCGACAGATAGCTGTAGACCATATTTTGTAGAACTAAATTTACTGACATTCCCCTGTATGTATATCTACGAAGTAGCAGTATTTGTAAAAAGCAATTTTAATTGTTATGAGACGCTTCAATCTAAGCGGCACTCTGGCACTATTTGTATACCGAGACACAAAACTGCATTGTGTGCAAAAAGTATTATTGTCATGGGTCCAAAGATCTATAACGCTGTACCGGGGTCTATAAGGAGCGAAAAGCAAATAATTACATTTAAGAAATGCCTGTATAAATTCTTAGTTCAAAAGTGTTATTACTCCGTTGTGGACTTTCTTAATGACAAATCTAAGTGACATAAAGAAAGTGTGATTAAAAAGTATAGAATGTTCGTTTGACTCAATTGTTTACCTGGGATGGCAATTTAATTATACCCACTTTTAAATATTATTATGGAATGTTGTAAAATCTATTGACATTTTATTTTGTGCAATTGTACTTATTTTATGCTATTATTATGCTATTATAATCGATATTAAAATTGTATTGACCTAGGTACTGACATTGAATATTGACTGAATAATTTGATTGACGTGATAAATTGACTAAGATAGAATCTATTGACATTTTGTTATATTGTGCCTAATTGTTATTGTATGATTATGTTACTCTTACTAATTGTCTATGACACAATATGTCTTGTCTGTGAAAGTACGTATTCATTCAATTTCTTATAAATTAAAATATTTTTATTTAATTGTTAAAGGTGCAGTTTTAGTGGTTATCATCTTAAATCTGTCCTTAACAATGGTGCCGAAACTAAATTCAGTGAAATTCTAAACTATGCAGCTATTTTGGTAAAAATAATTCATTCAAGAAAATTCAAAAATTTTCATGCCGACATGTTTGAGGAAATTATTGATTTTTCCCAAATAAAAATGTCAAATGTATAAAAGTCATCGAGCTCATGCCGAGAAAATTTAATTTTTTTCTAACATTCTATAAATGTTTGGCTTTTTATACAATAGTGATTCTGAATATTCCGACGCTTCTGAAAAAACTGATTCTACAATCATGGCACAGCCAGACAAGAAAAAATTAATTTCTGCAAAGGGTCAGTGTAAGGCAGTTTTCACACGGATGGAAAAGTTTTTCAGTCAAGAAAAAATAATCCAGTCGGAAGAAATCATAGTAAGAAAACAAAATCTTATTAACGCATACAATAAGTTCCAAGAGTTATCATTAGATCTCCAAGTGATGGGTGATGCATCAGGTGATGAGGAGCAAGATGAAATGGAGCAGCGTTTTTATTCCCTTATGGGTATGATAGAAAAATATTCGACTCCCGTACTTCCAGGTACTCACCATAACATGGATTCACATTTACAGGTTGCCAAATTACCATGCTTAGAGATTCCAAATTTTGACGGGAAGTCTATTGCCAATTACAAATCTTTTATTGAAATGTTCACCGCCGTTATTGATTCTAATGCTCGAATATCGGCTATTGAAAAACTTTGTTTTTTAAAAAAATATTTGAAAGGTGAACCATTACAAATTATAGACAGTCTGCCTATCATAGGTAGCTCATACGAATCTGCCCTAGATCTTTTAAACAAAAGGTATGACAATCCTGCTCTGCTTGTAAATAGTCATGTGACCAGTCTTCTAGATTTGCCTTCTATGCAGCGAGGTACTGCTCAGCATTTGCGGGATCTGACTGCCCAGGTACGACAGCACGTGACTTCGCTGAAAAATCTCAATCAGCCAGTGGACCATTGGGATGCCATCCTATCTTGTATCATCATCCGTAAGTTGGATTCATACACCGTGAGGTTATTTCATTCGGAACGAGACGTTACGACGGTTACTTCCATAGAGGAGTTACTTAATTACTTAGATAAGAGAGCGGCTTCGTTGGAGGCTAGCCCGAGTTCTCATGAAAAAGCACCCTCGAAATCATTTCATGCTACGACTAGCCAATCGATGGGTGGTAAAAAGGATAAAAAACCTTGCTTATTGTGTTCACTAGAACATAAGATTTTCAAGTGTCCTACTTTTAATTCTTTTTCTCCTGAAAAGCGAATCGATTTTGTAAATAAAAACAAGTTATGTTTGATTTGTCTTAATTCGCATGAAAAAAAATGTAAATATAATTTTAAATGTACTATTTGTAATTCTAGGTCTCACAACTCATTAATTCACGTTGACGAAGCGCCCTCTACTTCAAGCAAGGGAAGTGAATGTGACACTCCGGTAAACATGCATGTTGCACAGCCATTAGCACAATGTGCTTTGCTGCCCACTGCTAAGGTTATGGTGCATGGAGCAGCTGGTAAAAAAATCGTTGTAAGAGCTCTGTTGGACTGCGGTAGTCAGACTTCATTCTGCACCACAGCTCTAGCAAATCAATTAGGGTTGTCACAGTTTAATGTGTTAAGAAATATCGGGACTCTAGGCGATGTGTGTAACAATAAATCTTACAAAGCCATCGATTTAATGTTAGAATCTTTGGTCAGTGATTATAAATTGAATGTCACTTGCTCAATTGTGGATAAAATCACTGCACAATTGCCTCAAAGAGCAGTTGATTTGAAAAATTTCATCCTACCAAAAGATATATATCTCGCCGATGACTCGTTTAATATTCCTGGCGAAATATCACTTTTGTTGTCTAGTGATGTAGTTTTTAAAATTATTAAAGACGGAAAATTAGTGGGGGGACCGACTGACCCTATTTTGCTCAATACGCATTTTGGTTACGTCATCTCTACTACCACTTATCCTAATTCTACAGACACTATCGCGATGCATGCCAGGATCGATAGCATGCTCGAAGAAAACAATATTGATAATTGCGTTCGTCAATTTTGGGAGGTAGAGAAGGTACCTGATGTGTATCAGGAATCCTTACCTGAACTTGAATATAGCGAGAAAGTGTTTCAGGAGTCTGTTACTCTAGAAAAAAATACTTTTCAAGTTAAAATTCCTTTAAAGGTAAATTTAAATGAAATCGAACCAAGCAATTCTTATACAATTGCTTTACAAAGATTATATTCCATTGAACGGAGATTTAAAAAAGATCCGATTTATCGCGATCTGTACAAAAATTTTATACACGAATATTTGGATTTAAAACACGCGAAAATACTTGATTTAGAAAATTGTGAAAAAAGGGACAATCCATTAATTTACTTACCGCATCATGCAGTATTGCGCCCCGATAGGCAAACTAATAAATTGAGAACTGTTTTCGATGGAAGCGCCAAACTTAAAAATGGTGTAAGTCTTAATGATTACATGTGTAATGGCCCAGTAGTCCAAAATTTCCTTTTTGACATTTTATTATTATTTCGTATGTACAAATATGTTATTCAATGTGATATTCGTCACATGTACAGAATGATTAAAATACATCCTGACCATAGGTGTCTTCAGAACATCCTGTGGCGTGAGGACGAAGTCATGAAAGTTATTCAGTTACAAACTGTGACTTACGGTTTGAAAGGTTCAGCCTTCCTTGCCACAAGGTGTCTAATGGAACTTGCGAAACGTTTTAAGGATGAATTTCCTTTAGCTAGCGACGCGATCATAAAAAATTCATATGTCGATGACATACAATCTGGCGCAAATACAATTGAAAATGCCGTTAAATTAAAAAATGAGCTTTCTTCATTAATGAAACTGGCTAATTTTCAGTTACATAAATGGGTCTCTAACTGCCCTGAAATTCTTGCTGATGTACCGGCAGAAAGTTTAGGCATAGGTCGCAAGAATTTAGACCAAGATAACCAAGAAGTTTTCAAAATTTTAGGTTTATCGTATGAGGTCAAAAATGACGAATTTTTACTTAGTGGGCAAGTTTTTATTTCACAGCCCAAGACTCCTACTAAAAGGAGCGTTTTATCGAATATTAGTAGGCTCTTTGATCCTATGGGATTTGCTGGTCCTGTTACAACTAAAGCTAAAATGATTTTACAAGAACTGTGGCAACATAATTTAGAGTGGGACTCACCTTTACCTGATGAGTTAAAATTAATTTGGGAGAATTTTTATTCAAAGGTTACTACTATGCCCAATATGGCTTTTCCTCGCTACTTACATATGGCTGAGGCAATAGAGACGCAATTGATTGGTTATTGTTATGCTTCTGCTAATGCTTATGGCTGTTGCATTTATTTAAAAGTTAAAACCAACGAAAATGTGCACATTCACTTACTTTGTTCAAAGTCTAGAATTAATTCTTTGAACTCAAAATTAACTATTCCTAAATTGGAACTTAACGGAGCGTTATTGTTGGCAAAGCTCATAAATCACGTGTCTTCTACGTTAAATATATCATCCGTTTACTTATTCTGTGACTCGCAGATTGTGCTGGGCTGGTTATCTATGCAGCCTGTTAAGGTCCCTGCTTATGTGGGTAACCGTATAAAAGAAATCAAAAAACTGACGCATGCCCCTTGGCTATTTACACCTGGATTATTAAATCCAGCAGATACCCTATCAAGGGGTGCTGATCCACAAGATTTAATTAATAATTCCTTGTGGAGGCATGGTCCCGACTATTTAATAAATTCGGATTGCTACAATTTTTATTTGAAAGAAGTAGAGCTTCCTCTGCATGATGACAGTAACTGTAGCGAAGTTATGAGCTTTTCCATCACCAACGAGCCTATCCTTCCATTATTGGAAAATTATTCTAGTTTATTTAAAACTATAAGGGTAACGGCTTACTTACTTCGCTTTATTAAAAAATGTAAACTTACGTCTATCCCTTCATTTAGTATTACGGTAGTGGAATATAGAGAGGCGCTCTCTTCTGTTATTAAAGGAGTGCAGCAATACTATTTTAAAGAGGAAATTTCCAATATAGTTAATAATAAATCTGTTAAGGGTTCGTTATCCAAACTTAACCCTTTTTTGGACACCAGAGGGATTCTTCGTGTCGGAGGAAGACTCCACCATGCCGATCTAGATTTCTCTATCAAATTTCTAATAATTATGCCAAAGTCTTGTCATATTTCAACTCTAATTATTAGACAAGAACATTTATCGTCAATGCACGGCGGATTGAAACTTGTTTTAAACAATTTATTACAAAAATATTACATTATAAATGCAGTGAGGGAAGTAAAGAAAGTTATTCATAAATGTGTTGTCTGTTGCAGGCAAAAGGCACAAGCTTCCAAACAGCTCATGGGTTCTTTACCTAAAGATCGTGTTACACCTACTCGAGTTTTTGAAAAGGTGGGACTAGATTATTGCGGCCCATTCGACATAAAGCAGTCGTCAAGGCGTAACAGTGTGGTTTCTAAAGGTTATGTTGCTTTATTTGTTTGTTTCGCCTCAAAAGCTGTCCATCTCGAGGTGGTGTCGGATATGACCACAGACACATTTTTGTCAGCTTTAAAGAGATTTATTTCTCGCAGGGGAATTCCCACTGATATTTATTGTGATAACGCACCTACTTTTACCTGTGCAAATAAAAGTTTGAAAGATCTATTCAAATTACTTTCAACTAAATCTTTTCAAGATGCTGTCTTCAACTTTACTTTACAGAAGGAAATTCAGTTTCATTTCATTCCCGCTTATAGTCCTAATCACGGAGGCCTATGGGAAGCCGCGGTAAAGTCATTTAAATTTCATTTAAAAAGAATTTCGGGAAGCAAAATATTTACATATGAACAATTTAGCACGATCATACTAGAGATTGAATCAATTTTGAATTCCAGGCCGCTAATGGCAGTAACAAATGCAGATTTTAATGATTTTTCTTGTTTAACACCGGGCCATTTTATTATCGGTTGCCCTTTGACAGCAATACCACAGCCTAACTTAATTACTATACCTGCTAATAGGCTTCGCATTTGGAGGTGTTGCGATCAAGTAAGACAACATTTCTGGCAAAAATGGTCTAAAAGCTATTTGCTATCCCTAAATGAGAGAACCAAATGGAAAAAATCTTTACCTAATCTTAAAGTTGGGGATGTTGTATTGTTAATTAATGACAACACCCCACCGCTTTTTTGGCCGCTAGGTAGGGTGACCAAAGTCTTTCCGGGCAAAGACAACAAAGTAAGAGTGGTGGAGCTGAAAACCTCAAACGGAAAACTCCATATCAGAGCTGTTTCGAAACTTGTTGTCTTACCGATAGATTAAATTTAATTTATTTTAATAATTTATAAATGTTATTTTAGTAGCGTAATTGTCGATTTATTATGTTTTAATTTGTTTAATTAATATGTGAATTAAAGTTATGTTTATTCTGGGCTGCCCCCAGCATGTCTATGACACAATATGTCTTGTCTGTGAAAGTACGTATTCATTCAATTTCTTATAAATTAAAATATTTTTATTTAATTGTTAAAGGTGCAGTTTTAGTGGTTATCATCTTAAATCTGTCCTTAACACTAATTAATAATATTTAAATTTCATATCGTTAAAAATATTGGACAGTAGAATACTGCATGGAACTGCTATTAGGTACTATGTTTTAATTAATGATATTTGCATGCCGCTTTGGCGGTCGAGTATGGTGATACTATTATTATAATGTATGACATCATGTAAACCCATATTTCGCAAAATAAATGATTTGATTTGATTTGATTTTGAACCTTACACCCCGGCGTTTTTTTTTTTATTATTATTTTTTTTTCATACCCCGAGACGGCGTGCGGTTTTAGTCGGTTCAAGCCCGACATAACCGCCCCCGCTGGCCGGCGTGGGGGTATCCGAAGGGATTTCCGCACGAAAAAAAAAAAAGGTAAGTTTACACGCGGTGCACCCTGGGCAACGGAGACGGCAGCGCCTCTCTCCTAGGGCGGGAGAGACGCTGCCGCCTACGGCCAACTCCGACCGAGGCGAGGACGGCCCTGTTGAGGGCTGTTCGGAAGCTTTCCACGTGTCCCTCTGATTAGCAGATGGCACAGTGGAGAGCAAGTAAGGGGGCCATCTCGAAACCGGAGATGGCCCAGGGTCAGTCGGGGTGCGAGGGATATGCTCTATGGGTAACCTTACACCCCGGCGTCTTAAGACCCGAGACGGCGTGCGGTTTTAGTCGGTTCAAGCCCGACATAACCGCCCCCGCTGGAGACCCCCCGCTCTCCAGCGGGGGCGGTATCCGAAAGGATTTCCGCACGAAAAAAAAGAAAAAAAAAAGTTACCGTTCCTAATATTTAGTACCACCATTCAATACGCCTATTAGTACCAATGTCAATCATTACAAATTCTTGTATTGAATCGACTAATGTCATAATACATTTAATTATATTATTTAATTATTTTTAATGCCGATACATTACTTAGTTTTAATATTTGTGCAATGAGTAACTGTGCATTTACCGCAAACTGACACACGTCCTGCTTCTAACACGTACCGCTCGGGACTGATTGACTCTCCGAACGCGTCATAAAGGTAGAAAACCTAGGTATTTTGAATTTTCAGGGTATAATTCAGAATTTATATAAATTTTGATAACCGTTTTTCACTCTCCTAACAATGACTTTCATTTTGGTATCATTTTTATTTTTCTAACCTGAACACAAATCAAATAAAACTGAAATGCGTTTGGGTTAGACCAATCTTTGAGAACAAATTCCATCGAGGAAAGTAAAACTCATAGTTTATCGGATAAATTACCGATAATACTAGTTTGAATAGCCTAGAATAACTATGATTTTCAGATTACAGCTAGCTAGTAGAATACGGAGTTCCTTAAGAACGTTTTTTTACAGGGTCGAGTCGGCAGTGCGAATGTGACGCCCCTGATGTTGCAAACATCCTGCCACGGTAAGAGCCTCCCATCAGGTGTGCTGTGTACTTGTCTGCCACCAAAGTGGTATAAATAAAATTCGACTTAATTTCACTTACATTTAACCAGTAATTGTATCGCCTCCCCCAGTCACTCAACGTCCGTTCTTAGGTAGGTTTTAGAAATTATATATTTTTTTAAATAGGTATCATGTTTTAATTAGCGTTGCAATCTTACTGACTGAATAATTAATTTACGGTATGAGATGAAGTGTGATTGCATGATGTGTAACCTAGTTATATACCAATTGAACGAATTTAAGTACTGAATCATTGAAAAATCTATAGTTTTTTCTAAAGATTTAGATCGGAAAAAGAGAACATCTAGTCGCCAACGTCGCCTTAAGACGTATTAATGCATCGGAGAATTTCGAATATCTGGGACGTGTCTAGGTGGCTCAGTTGGTCAGAGCATTCCCCCTGTAAGGGTCTGGTCGTGGGTTCAAGACCCGTCCTAGATGTTCTCTGGTTCCGATCTAAATCTTTAGAAAAAAGTAAGCATACAAAATGCTCAAAAATGTAATTGAAATCTATAGTTGATAGTCAGAAATTTACGAGAATTAAAAATGACTTTACCTCGCCTGACAGTAAGATAAAGTTAAAGTGGAGGAATGGCGGTCACCAGTACAGACTCCGATAACTCCAATGGTGGTCTTAAGCTTCACGGCCTCATCAGATGCTTTTTCACGCTCCGCTTAAAGGACCCTGGACTGTAGCAAGAAAGAAACACGTAGCTGGTAAAGAATTCCACGTCTGCATGGTGCGGCAAAGAAAAGAGGCGCCGAACCGCTTGGGTTTTGTTAGAATTGTTTGCACCGTATGAGGGTGATGAGGGTGGAGAGAGTGTTGTTCTGTATTAGGAAATTAGAGGGTGGGACTAATTGGAAGAGCTCATCGGAACACTCACCATAGTAGAGGCGGTAAAATACTGCTAAATAGGCACCAAATCCAGGGGTGGCAGGTGAGGCCGCCTGTCACCCCAGCAGAAGCAGGCCGGGACGGGGGGGCGACTAGCGCCCCTCCCCCAAACCGGGGCAAGACGGGGACACCGTGGTTCCCAAACCCGAGGGGGCCATCTTGAAACCGGAGATGGCCCAGGGTCAGTCGGGGTGCGAGGGATATGCTCTATGGGCAACCTTACACCCCGGCGTCTGCAGACCCGAGACGGCGTGCGGTTTTAGTCGGTTAAAAAAAAAGGCACCAAATCCATCGCGATAAATCCGTTAAAAATAGTTTTATTTTGAAATGGATATACTTGACCGCCGGAGTAGGCAGCGGCAGAAACAACAGCCCGCCATATGCTTCTGTTCCTTACCCTCTCCACGAGTTTTCTTGGTGTTGGAGCACTGGAGGGTTCTTGGTGGAGTAGCTTTCTTACTCCTGCTTTTCATAATTTGGTTTATCTTGGCTTTACTTGGCCTGAGAAGAAATTTATTTGTTGCCTCCAAAGCTCCACTTTGAGATATGGAGTCCGCTTTCTTACTCCTCGCGTATCGGTTATTACAGGAGCGTCTGCCGTCGGTTATAGTGCAACTTCTGAAATAGTGGTGCCGCGATTCCAGGGTCGTGATCCAACTTCAACTACTTGAACTACGAGCTCATTGTGCAACTATTACCAGACGGCCTCAGTGGAGTAGGGGTAATGCATTCGACTGATACGACAGGAGGAGCGGGTTCGATTCCCGCTCAGTGCAAATATTTGTATGCATGAATATGTCTATTTGCATTGGTCTGAGTGTTTCTATGTATAATATGTATGTATTTACAAAAAAATGTGTATTAGTATGTGTATCCGCATTCTGGAACCCATAACACAAACTAGTTAAACTATGCTTACTTTGGGTCTAAAAAGCGCTGTGTAGAATGTCGTAGAATATTTATTTTATTTTAGTTGGACTACGAACTTGTACCTGGTAGGCTCATTGTCTAACTAGATGAACAGAGCACTCGGACCTCTGTCCTTTACCAGGATATTACCCTGAAAGGAAACAATGCGTCAGAGCTTCGTTGGTTATTGGGCAGGTGTACTGGCTGGCACGTGCTGAATGCTGAACGGTTCCGTTCAGCACGCCTGCGAAGTACATGCCTGTTGACCTCCGTCCTCCATGAGTGCAGGCCTGGGGGTGGCAGGTGAGGCCACCTGTCACCCCAGCAAAAGCAGGCTGGGGCGGTGGGGCGACAAGCACCCCTCACCTTTCCGGGGCAAGATGCGGACGCAGTGGTTTGTGGTTCCCAAACCCGAGGGGGCCATCTCGAAACTGGAGAGACTGCCCTAGGTCAGTCAGGGTGTGAGGAAAATGCCTTATGGGGCCACCTTACACCCCGGCGTTCGGTTTTTGTCAGTTCAAGCCCGACATAACCTCCCCAGCTGGCCGGCGGGGGTGTATCGGAAGGGATTTCCGCACGAAACAAAAATTCATGTACATTCCTGTCCATGATGTGTGGTAGTCTAGATTCTTAATTTAGTTTTTTTTTTGTATATGCTGCTTTCTTCTTTCGTTTTTCTTCTGTCTGCTGCTTTCTTTCTTCAACTGGTTTCAAAACACTTTGCTTTATGAAACAATATCTGTTTTAATCACAGACTTGATACAGACTGAACACGTAATTTTAATTTTGTCTATAATGCACGATCTCTTTCTTTCTAGTCACTTGCTAAATTAAGTTCGGCCCCGTCCGAACTACATTGCGTACTTATGTGTTAAATTTGGCGTCACAATATATCGGATATGTTCCGTCTGTGTCTCCATAACCATTTGTCTGTAGTTTTAACTAACCACAGTGTATTATGTAAAATACTGGGACCACTATTACTTACTACGACTTTCTCTCAAGAAACTTAATATAAGCTTCTTGCTTACTTAATGCGTTTACTCTATGCTGGGTAGTAAAAAAAATAGTAACTGACGTAATCGAAGTCATGTTTCATTACAATTGAATTATTAACATAGTGTTTCAAAACGCTGAACCTTTGCGATTTTCAAACATCATATAATTGTCTTCTTTTAATATTTAGTTAACCTAATAACTGTCTATCATCTAATCATCCACCATCCACATCATGCGTACCATAGTGGTACTGATGTGGAAACATATGTTGGTCAGAAAAAGGAAGTATATCCTTACGATAGCTGACTTTGTGGTGCCACTATTGTTGTTGATGTTTTTCCTTACTATCCAAGATGATTTGATAAACCCTGAGACCTCTGGAAGAACGCAAGACCGCATTGCAGATGTGAACTCACCAAAATCTGTAAGTTTTTTCACTTGATTTGCATCCACTTGGTATTTGTCAGTAGTGGATTTACACATTTTCCACCAGTACCGAGTATGCTATTTAACATAACAAAATTATTTTTCTGCGCCGTGCTCCTCAAACATACGCGACTCTGTAAGTAAATAGTAGAAAAGTAATCTGGATTTCATCCGTTCAAGTCAATAATTGTGTCACGATATTGTCGGAACTTTACGCGAATTTACACATTGAAATAAAACTAATCTTAACCTAATCTATCGCGATTTGTTTGGTGTAACACAGTTGTTGCCAGTATCAAGTAGTAATGGTGTTATTACAATAAGCATAACATAACTTAACTTCACGCCTGTATCCCCGAAGGGGTAGGCAGAGGTGTATAACACTCCCACGATTTGCCAGTTATGTTTAGGTCCCAATGTAATAGGGGGCGAGCCTATTGCCATTTACCGGGCACATTATTAAGCTAGCGACAATCAATATTTTTAGTACACACATAACTACGAAAAGTCAGAGGTGTGTGCCCGGGGCGACTGGGGATCGGACTCGCGACCTCGTGTCGGCGGTCCGTTACGTACACCACTGGGCTATCGCCGCTTTTTTACAATAGGTTACCTACCTAATGTTTAAATATAAGATACAAGAGAGAGAAGGTAAATATAAGATTGAATTTGATAGAAGACGGCCTATATCGTATTAATATACAGATTATCAACAGGGAACGGTATGGTTGTCGGACATAACTCCCGCCGGGGCATCGATCAGATATGCGGTTGTCCTGTACCATCCTGACTCACCGCTCGCTAATATACTTATGAATGAAGTTGCTGAAAAACTATTGATGAGGCGCCTAAATCATTTTCCAGGTATGCATTTGATGAAACTATTGCCACACTGTAAGGCCTCCGCTGAACTCGACAGAAATGCCGTCGCGAGTTCTCCGCGTCGGGACGCCAATAAATTATATCTTTGTCTATAATAAAATCGTAACGAGGTGAATACTAAATATTCTTTGATTACTTTTTTCAAAAAAAAAATGATTTTTAGAATGTTTATCTTTTTGTCTGCTTTTCATCTGCTACATCGATAATGATGTCCGAGTATCACTTGAAAACCGCTGAACAGATTCAGCTGAAATTTTGCATGAACCTTCTTCTAGGGTATAGTCATAAACTGTGTGATGGATCATCACGCTATTATGAGTGTGATAGCTCAGCAGGGTAAAACCGACTAAATCTATTATCGATGATTCCTTTATAATTACAAAGCAGATCATCCCGAAATTCTGAAGTTCGATAAACGGACATGTTCAACGTTCGGACAATATCATTCATCACGCTATAGCTAAAAGGTGATGAACAGTAAAATATGAAATCTCGAAGCTACAGATTTACCTACGTATAAAAGAATAAATTTCATCCCGCTATTATATTAGGGAACCGGGTAGAAATAATTTCGATGTTACATATTATAAAGCTCTAATTTTTCAAGATAAATGATTAAAAATGTAACGATGAAATAGGTAACCTAACACATGTTGGTTTCACGCAAAAACCGCGCCTTGTCGTGGAGTTGCGGATACCAGCTCGCGAAACCATACCATACCATACATGTTCGTTTAGAAACTGCAGGAGTAAACATATCTTGATCTATTCCGAATTTAACGCGGACGAAATAGCCGGCAACAGCTAGTGGCAACGACGCGAGCCGGGACCAACCGATCATCCGTGCAGTGTCCCTTTTTATTTTTTACCGTGCGGAAATCCCTTCGGATACCCCCCCGCCGGCCAGCGGGAGTGGTTATGTCGTGTCTCGACTAAAACCGCACGGTGTCCTCCCCAAGTGTCCGTTGCCGGGCACCCCGGGTAAGCCCTCGAAAGGATAACCCCAGGGTTTGCAGTGTGTCCCTTATAAAATAACTTAAATTGGCGTTTAAACGCGGAAGATCCGCGACAGTATTTGCGTCGAGTGTAGCGGTTTCATGTTCGATATACCTACACTATATAGCTGGGTTACTCACGAAGTTTAATCATCAAAAGGAAGTGTCGTTATGCTCCGGTAGTATCGAAACTAAAGTAAACCTAACCCATACGTAAAAAATAGTACTAGCTTTTACCCGCTGCCCAAACGCGCGCTTGTAGGTACGTTCTAATCCCGATCCCAAAAGATCTCTTTCTGGGATAATATACTTTATTTGTATGTAGTGTAGGTACCTAGTTCTGACACACAAGCAGTAGCTGTGCGGCATTTCGTCTTGTTTTTGTTTTTCATGCAGGTAAGTATGTCGTCCTTACTTCAGTTCAAAGTCTGTGCAGCTTTCTTTTAAGCTTCTACTACAGAAACTCCAATAAAAATAGCTTCTACGAGTTCACTACGTACTCATTATAAAGAACGTGCAACAGCTCGCGTTGCGTTGTGCTGCGCTACAGAAATTGTTATGCCATCAAAGTGTTCCGTAAAGGCAGCTTTTCACGATGCGTAAGTGCGAACTCATACGCGTCCGTCCGGATTTGCTTAAAGCGGTTTGCCACGGTGCGTGATTCTGCGGACGAAAGCGGGTTAACCCATAGCGACGCACCGTAGAAAGAGTTTCCTCGAGAAAGAGAGTGGAAGCGCAGACAAGTACGACGAAGACGGATCCGCAGCTTTGAAACAGACCGTGGAAAGAGATTGATGCGCGGTGCGTAACTGTCTGTGGTCAGCGGTCTGTGGGGGCAGAATCACGCCCCGTTGACAGCTGCTTTTTCACGGACATGTGGCTAAGAAAGCTTTTAGGCTGAGCGATCATTAAGTCATTATAGACAGGACAGTCTTAAGACAGACTATTGCTCTACAGAAACGTATAAAAGTGCTCACACTTAGAACACAGCTGACACGCACACAAAGAACAGCTTTCTAATTAACTACAAGTCACGTCGAAACACAACTGTCTTCTTTTTAATGTGCGGTAGCTCTTATTTACCTAATTTTTTTTTACAGTCAAAAAATCTTTAACAAATACGAACGGCTATTTCCCTTTCACGAACAAAACACAATTGTTATCATTTAAGAATATGATGAGACCTGGGGATGCTGTCATCATATTTCATGTAAGTATGTGGAAAACCTAACAGCTACATGGACTGGCGACCTGAAACGGACCACCTTTTGAGGATTAATAGTAACTGTAATGGTGGCCTATATCTTCTGGACTTCACCCTAGCTTCTTACCATCCAGCGGGATGAAGTCAATTGATGGGTTAAATATTTAAAAAAAAACTGGACCTGGAAGCTGGAGGACCGGTTGCTATAGCGCACATTGAGAGAGGCCTATTTCAAGTAGTCGACAGCCATAGGCTCATTGATTGATGTGGTTTAGCGAACGATAGAGTCCTATTATCCTTATTAATTCAGGCTCTTAGGCCCGAATATGTTCTCGTTTCTAAGACATGTGATGTCACGTGTGGGTCGGCGAATCCAGGTGTCTTAAAGGAGATCACTGATCAACCTATGTGTGCCCAACAATTATGTATAGCGAAGACGGCGTCCCCGTCTACAAGCAGTGCCCAGTGGCCGAACTAATTTATTAGCTAAAGCGCCAATAACGCGCACCTTACAAATACTCAATGAAGTGGTAGACAGCTTAGATTTTTTTTTTCTACATTTAGGACACGTCAATATGACTTCACCTCGCCTGATGGTAAGCTGAAGGTAAAGTTTCAGGAAATTGGATCACCATTACATACACATACCATGTTAACAATGGTGGCACTCAGCTTGACGGCCTCATCAGAAGAGGATTGTCGTCGCAGCACCGCGTGACACCCACCGGTACCACTAGTGCTGCGACCACAATCCTCCTGCCCGGCTATGCACTTGCTGACCCCTGAACGCAATCAAACCGAAATTGGATTACTATGGAGGGTTTTTCGCAATCGTGCACGGTGGTACCCACCCGGACGAATTTTGTGACAAATTTGTGCCATCAAATTTCTACCACCAGAAACTCTTTTTACTTGTTCTCTGAATGAGTTTACGAAAATAGCACCACACTATACCACACTATTGTATTAGGGTAAACCTGTAAAAATAGTAAAATAGTAAATAAATAAAACTTATGAAAACATAGCCATCCTTCGTAACGTCCGTCAATCAGCAGGTGTTCCGGCTTGCAGATGAGATTGTTTTTGAATTCAGATGTAGTTGTATGAAATTTCTCGTGCTACTTCCTTTGAAAATAGCGGACTTCCATGCAACTGTTAATCTCTTATTATACCCCCTTAGGAGTAAAGTCCCAAAAATATTTCCTTAATGGAAACTTATAATATAAGAGAGCCGAACTCACACTCTGCTTCCCGATGTGCGAAATCAAAAACCGGGTACTGTATGAATGTTAACAAACTAAAACAGCAATCAGTTCAGTAGCTATTTAATCTTTTCTTCTCGTTTTTATACAGAACTTTGTTGGCGACACTTGGCCAACAACATTAAACTACACTATCCGAATGACTGAGGACTTCCACTTGACGCCATTCAGATACAAGGATGATATCACCAGGTCTTATAGGAACCCCGGTAAGTTTATTACAAATGTGTACAGTTCTCGGACGTAGCCGGGAAGAAACATGAGGGCCTGACTTAAACGTAAGATTATGCTAAGTTTTGATATTTCTTTAAATTAAACTCGAAGTAGATGTCTCTGTACTTATTTATCAGAGAGATTTTATAAATATTATACTCGTATGTAATTATTATCCGAAGGGATTTCCGCAGGATAAAAAAAAAAAAAAAGGTAATTTATTTATGTACCTTTTTTTTTTTTTTTTTTTTCGTGCGGAAATCCCTTCGGATAACCCCCCGCGCGCCAGCGGGGGCGGTTATGTCGGGCTTGAACCGACTAAAACCGCACGCCGTCTCGGGTCTACAGACGCCGGGGTGTAAGGTTGCCCATAGAGCATATCCCTCGCACCCCGACTGACCCTGGGCCATCTCCGGTTTCGAGATGGCCCCCTCGGGTTTGGGAACCACGGTGTCCCCGTCTTGCCCCGGTTTGGGGGAGGGGCGCTAGTCGCCCCACCGTCCCGGCCTGCTTCTGCTGGGGTGACAGGTGGCCTCACCCGCCACCCCCAGGCCTGCGCTCATGGAGGACGGAGGTCGTTAAGCGACCTCCGGCGCCTGAGTTGCCTGCGACGCGCGGCGAGCAAGTTGCGGGCTCGGCGGACCGGGAGAGTTCTAAGTCTCTCCTGGGCGCGCTCCGCCACCTCCTTCGCGAGCATTACATGCTCGCAGAAGGAGGCGGCGGCGGCCCACGCGCTCGCGCTCCGCACCATTGCCGCAATCATGCTGCCGAGCGAGAGGACTCCCACCCCGATGGCTGCCACGAGGTCACGCCTCGGCGCCTCCCACGCCGGGCAGTCCGCCAGCGTGTGCAGCCCTGAGTCCTCGCTCGCGTCGCAGTGATGACACTCAGGCGTTGGCTCCTTCCTGATCCGATGCAGGTGATCCCCGAAGCACCCCTTCCCTGAGATCACCTGCGTCAATCGGTAGGAGAGGCTTCCGTGTCGCCTCTCCAGCCAATCCTCCATGATGGGCCTTACCGCCGCTATTGCGGCGTGCCCTGCGCTTGGTTGCCCAAGTCGTTCCTTCCACTCCACCACGATGGCCTGGCGGAGCTGGGACTGCACGGCCTCGATTTCTCGAGGCTCGGGGTTCCATCCCTGCTCCCGCGCCTCCTTTCGCCACTGGTACAGTTGCGAAAGGGCTCTCGCTTCCAGGTCCCATGGCGGAGTTCCGGCAAGGAGACTCGCCGCCTCGAAGGAGATCGTGCGGTACCCTCGGATGACCCTGATGGCCAGAACTCGCTGCGGAGCGCGCAGCATCCGCACAGTTCTGGTCCTCAGGGCCTCCGCCCATATTGGACACCCATACAGGGCCATGGACCGCACGATCCCCGCGTAGAGTCTCCTGCAGGAGTCATCGGGCCCCCTCATGTTGGGCAACAGCCGAGCCAGAGCAAGAGCTGTGCCCTTCAATTTGGGGGCCAGACTTCGGATGTGCTCTCCGAAGTCCCATCGGCCGTCGAGCACGAGCCCCAAATATTTCATTTGGGGCTTGATGCCGATGCGATTTCCTCCCACGATGAGACTGGATCCCTCGGGTGGCTTGCTCCGAGGCCCATGGAAGAACAGGGCCTCGGTTTTATGCAGGGCCACCTCGAGACCCAGCCGCCGGATCCGCCTAACGACTTGGGCAACCGCGGTCGTGGCCTTTCGGGTCGCTTCGCGGTACGTCGCCCCGCACGCCGTCACGAGCGTGTCGTCCGCGTAGCACGTGACGGCGGCACCGCCTACGAGCTCACCGCGAAGCACCCAGTCGTATCCGATGTTCCACAGGAGCGGCCCCAGGACCGATCCCTGTGGAACACCGCACGACATTTCACGCCGACCGAGACCGGTCACGGTTGGGTAGATGACGGCTCTCTCCGTCAAATACGCCCCGACTATGCGGCGGAGGTAGAGAGGCACTTCGTGATACACGAGCGCCTCCCTAATGCAACTCCAGGGCAAGGTGTTGAACGCGTTGGCGATGTCCAGGGACACCGCCAACATCACCTCACCCCGGGCTACTGCATCCTCCGCCAGAGCCCTCACGCGCATGATGGCATCCACGGTGGAGCGCCTCTGGCGGAAGCCATATTGGCCATCCGCCAGGTCCGGCCCCACTCTTGAGAGGTGCTCGACGAGGCGCTTCGCAATTACTCTTTCAAAGAGCTTGCACACCTCGTCGAGCAACACTATGGGCCGGTAGGCGGACGGCGAGTCCGCCGGGCGCCCCTCCTTTCGGATGAGGACCAGTTTCCCCGTCTTCCACAATTTCGGAAACTGGCCCCGCTCCAAACATGCGCTGAGAAGCCCTCTCAGTCGGGGCTCGAGAGCGTCGTCGACTAGAGCTAGGACCCACGCTCGGCCTGGAATGCCGTCGGGTCCCGGGGCGGTGTGTTTGGCTCTTAGCCTTCTCACCGCCAGCTCTAGTTCTACCCAAGTGACCTCGGGCACGTCGTCGTCTTCCACGTCGGGCGCCATGCGCAACCGAGGCGGAGTCATCTGCGGTGGAACATGTTCCACCGCCCGCGCTGGGAACAGGGAGCCAACAACTCCTCCGAGCAGATCCGGCTGGAGACACCGGGTTAACGGCGGGGCCTTGGGGCGCAGCTTGCCCCTCACCATCCGGTAGGGCCGCCCCCAAGGGTCCCGCTCCAGCGTCTCCAGCAGCTCGCGGAAGGCGTCCCGTTTGGAACGCCTTATCTCCGCTCGGAGGGCTCGTCTGGCCTCCCTGTATCCCTCGTACAACTCCGCCTCTCGGGCCTCCGCATCTGCGGGGCGGCGACGCCTCCTGCGGAATCGGGCCCACCGGCGGTGCGTGATCACGCAGCCCCGTCTGAGCTGCGCGATCTCCGACGACCACCAGTAGACCCGACCCCTCGGATTATAGGGCGGAGCCCTAGGCATCGCCGCGTCACAGACACGGGTCATGGCCTCCCGGAACCACTCCGCCTCATCGTCTATGCTGACAGGCCTGTCCGGCGCAGGGGCCCAGGCCTGTACGATGGCGGCTTCCAGGAGGAGCTCCCGATCAAGTCGCTTAAGCGCCCAACGTGGCTCGGGTGGAGCCGGTGCAGCCGGCGCGTCGCTCGCAGGGGGGGACACGTCAAACCGAATGTATCGGTGATCCGAACTTGTGTCCTCCCCCAAAACGACGCGCCAGCCCTGAACACGTCGCGCCAACGAGGGGCTCGCGAACGATAGGTCCACGATGGAGCTACCCCTCGAGGTCACGAACGTGTCCACGGCTCCCCGATTTAGGAGGACTAGGCCGAGTCGTGCGGCCCAGTCCACCAGTGCCCTGCCTCTATGCCCCGTCGCGCCCCTTTCGTGTCGGGAACCCCAGGCATAAGACCAGGCGTTGAAGTCCCCGAGCACAAGGACCGGACGGGGCTGGCAGGCATTGACGACGACGGCCAGCTGACGGAGCCACTGCTCATATGCAGCTTGGTCTCGGTTCGGCGTGATATAAGCGGCCACGACCGCTATATCCCCAACCGCCGCCGCCACGCAGCCGGGTCCCCTTGCAACGACGGCAAGAGGGGGGCTGCCGGCGGCAGGGTTGTGCACCAGTGCCGCCGACCCATCCAGCGCGGTTTCCCAGGTAGGCCCGAGGAACCGGTGGGTGTATGGGTCGGCGACAGCGGCGACATTTATGGCCCACTGTGCCATGCTCTGGCGCAGAAGATCCTGAGCATGGGCACCGTGGCCAACGTTCACCTGCAGGATGCGGAGTTGAGGATCCATTATGGAACCCCCATCTCCGCATCCCGCTGTGAACTGGAGGCAGAAGGCCGGCCTCCCGGCTTCGGCTCCCCTCCGGCGCAGGCCTTGCTGCCAACCCTGTGGTCGGCCGGCTTGCCTCCCGCTGCACACCTAAAGCAGTGCAGCGGGGCATCGCACGTGCCGGCCTTGTGACCGGGTTGGCCACAGCGGAAGCAACGGTCACCCGCCGTCACTTCCGCCGTGCAGTGCACCCCCACATGGCCCACCGACTGGCACCTGAAGCACCTGGCCGGTCGGGCCTGCAGGAGCCGTGCCTGCGCCCTCAGGAAGCCTCCCACCAGGAGGCTCCGCCCGTCTGCGACCTTTTGGGCCGCCGCGATAGGGCAGCCGACAACTGCTGCCCCCTGTCCACCGCGGCCGAAGCGTATAGCTCCGGCCTTTACTGTGTCCGGGGAGCAGTCCCCGGCCTCCGCCACGGCGAGCCTGAGCTCTTCTGCCGTGACGGAGTCGTCCAGGCCCGTAATGCGCACTTCTGCGCATTTAATGGGCCTGGACACCCGGACGTCGGCTGCGTCCAGCGACTCCCTCAGCCGAGCCGCTAGGGCGTCGGCCTTGGGGCCACTGGCGGCGCCAGGGACCTCAAGAAGCCGGGCTCCCGTCCGTGTGCTCTTGCACCGGACACCCGGGATCTCGAGGGCCTTGAGGTCTACGTTGGCCTTAACTTTGGCCAACACCTCGGCATACCCCATGCCCCTACCCGCTGCCTCCGCCGTCAGGGTGACGACGACGGCCGTGGTACGAGGGGCACGGAGCTTCCCCGGCGCTGTCTTCGCGGCGGCCGCGGCCTTCCTGGCCTTCTTGGCGGCCTTCTTGGCGGCCTTCCGCCTCTTCTTGTTGGCTCCAGCCACCTCCCAGCCCCCTTCCAATGGGGTGGAGGTGGCCGGAACCACGGCTGGGGCTGGGGCTGGGGCCAGGGCTGGGGACGTCTTCCCCTTGCCCTTCCCCTTGCCTTTGCCCTTCCCCTTACCCTGAGCGGGAGGGGGCTGAGGAGGAGTCGGCTCCGGTAATGTCACAACCGCACCCGCAGCCGGGCGGGTGGGGCCCCTCTTGGCTACAGCCGCGTAGACGGCCGCTGGTGGCGCCAGAGGCGGACGGCGGATGGAGTCCATTAGGGCCTCCATCCGACACATCATCCTCTCCTCCAGCGCCTCCATGTAGGGGAGCCAGGACTCCGCCGGCGGTGCCCTTGGCTGCGCCGGCCGCACCGACTGTGCCGGCTGCTGGGCCGGTTGCACCGGCCGCTCCGGCCGCGCCGACAGCGCAGGCTGCGCTGACCGACTCGCGGACGAGCGAGTCGCGCGCGCCGGCTCCGCCGGTTGCGCCCGCTGCGCCGTTTGAACCGAGCTCGCCATCCCCCTCTTGAGCTCCTCGACGGCTGCAGCTAGTCGAGCCGTCTCCCGACGGGACTCGGCCAGCTGCGCCGCCAGGCCCTCATTCTCGGAGGCGATGTCGAGCACAATGCTCAACATCGCCTCTTGCTCAGGGCTTGGGGACCCCCGGAACGACGCGGTCACCCTCTGGAGTTTCTCCAAGAGAGACCGCGTCCCACCGCTCGGCTCCGGCACCGCCGAGGTGGAAGGCCTCGATGGTGACTTTCCCGCAGCCCTTCCAAGAGCCGAGGGGGCTCGGGTGGATTGCCCACCCCTCACGCCACCACGCGCCCCTCGGCGGCCAGCAGCCACCTTGGACGCCGGCTTCGCCGCCTCGTCGCTGCTGGAGGAGGAGGTCGTCCCGGTGAGGGTAAAGTCCTCGTCCGAAACGTCCCCCCCCGCCCCAGCCTATAGTCAAATGCTCTATGCTCGGCTTGCTTCGGGTTTGCAGAGCCTTTTATCTATCGTTGATAATTTGATACTTTTATTTAAACTATCACTCTCTCTATAGAGAACGCTCCATAAAATCGAAGCAAGTCAAACTTAGTTTGATTTATATATTTTGTTAAGGACCGTTGTTCATGACAGTCTATGACTTTGACGGTTCCGAATAGACTGCCACTTCGCGGTCGCCTTCAGTGGACTGTATGTTGAGGATGTTGAGTCGAAGAATGAAACACTTGGATGGGTGGCTTGTATGACGTCAGTGAGGCATTGGATGTACTTGGCCCAGCACTACCCTTGATGTACTACTTCCTGTTGAGCTTCCTTGTTCTGTGAGAGACTCTTGTTGTCTACTTGTTGCCCCATAATTTCCTACCAAATGGTCCCTGCTTTTATAGTCTTTCGTAGTGCTGGCCCGCGATCCAAATTACCTCACCTCCGCATTTCCATTTTTTTATAAATCTCATGTTATACATATTAATCACATAGCATATATGTATATTGGTAGCAATAAGAGTTGCACGACGATAGGTACTTACACCTGTACCGTGCGACGTCGGGCTACTGAATGACGGGCGGAATGACCCCTCAGACTTATATATGGGCCCTGCCTCCCGCGAGCTACTATATAATAAAATGGCACCAACCGGGGGAGCGCATATTCGCTTCTTACGGCGTGGGAGGCAGTCGCGGGGTGTAATTAAACTTACATACTAGTATACAAAGTCGTATTTCCTATTTATACGAAGTTATGTTAGATTCTGAGTAATGCATTGTCGTAATTATATTTGTAATTATGCTTTTCAGGGAGTGTACTTTCTTTATTAAATTTGGCTCTAACATACTTGATTACTCAGAAAACTAACTCCTAACAGTAGTAAGCTATTTATCTTAGCTTAATATCAAAGTAATTACATAATTACGTTTTTAATTTACGTAAATCTAACATTTTCATAATTCATTCATTATATTCACGCTTACTAATCTACATGTCACTGGCACATGTGTCCAGTCTATTTGTGTCGTGCACATTCTCCCGCCGTCGCTGACCCTTGTTCGTCTGCGAGCTCCGTTGGTAGCACGACGATTTTCTTCGTAGGCCTCCTCAGCACGTGTCCGCTGCTGGTGGTGACGTCCACGACTCGTACCTCGCCGTCGGCTCCTGGGAACACCCGGCTGACGCGTCCTCGCGGCCAGGTGTTGCGCGGCAGATTGGAATCGCAGATGATGACGACGTCCCCGACCTTCGGGGCGACGCCGGTGCTGGTGGGCTCCCGCCGGTTTTGCAATAGGGGAAGGTACTCCTTTACCCACCTCCTCCAGAAGATGTCAGCCAGGGCTTGAGCTCGCTTCCATTGTTGGCGAGCAGTCACGTCGTCTGCAGAGAAGTGCCCTGGTGGCACATGGCAGTTGGGCCCGATGAGGATGTGGTTCGGCGTGAGGGCCTCGGGATCGTTAGGATCAACCGAAACATGTGTGAGGGGTCGCGAGTTGACGATATTCTCGACTTCTGCTAATAAGGTTAACAGGATCTCGTCGCTGGGATGCTTTTCCATCATGGTGACACGAAGCACTTCTTTCACTGCTTTCACCATTCGCTCCCATGCCCCATGAAGGGTGCGGAAGGGGGTATGTACTTCCACACGATGTGTTGACTCGTAGTTTCTTTTTCTTTTTCTCTATCTTACGAGTTCGCTTTCGAGCAGCTGACGTTTTACACTTATTCGGCCGGCACAAATCGATGAACTGGAGTACTCGTGCAGTCGTTCGTATGAGTCGCATCCATTTTGAGTACTTCTCTATACGCAGTAGTTGACTTGTGCTGGGCTGCTCGACATCTTGCGATGTGTGACACGCTTGTCTTTCTTCGCCCGTGTCGTAACGAATGACTTTTTCTTCTGTGGACCACTCGGTTGCTGGCAGGCACAGGAAATCGGGGCCGTTATACCATCTGTGTTCGGCCCGGAAGTTGTCGGGGGTTGCCCGAGTTGCGTCGTCTGCCAAGTTGAGTCGAGTAGGCACCCAGTGCCATTCATTTTTCTTCGTGGTGTCTTCTATCTCGGCGAGGCGGTGTGCAACGAATGACTTGTATGCACGCGGCTCCGACCTTATCCATGTGAGTGCGGTTCGCGAATCGCTCCAATAGGTCTTCTCTGTTGACTCGTAGTCGTGTTCTTCCAGGGTGGTTTGAGCCAGGCGCGCTCCCAGTAGTGCAGCTTGAAGCTCGAGTCTCGGCATGGAGATGGGCTTCAGCGGGTTCACTCTGCTCTTTGCGGCTGCTAATGACACGGTTACTGACCCGTCGGTGTGTTGCATACGCCAGTACACAGCTGCAGCGTAGGCTTCTTCACTCGCGTCGACGAAAGTGTGCAGTTGGCGTGAGGCGACTGATGTCGTCAGGTGATCGTAGCAGCGGGGTATTCTCATCAGGTGTATGTTGTTGAGCTGAGCGAATCATTTGTTCCATCGTTCCCGTAGCTCTGCTGGGAGTGGGTCGTCCCATTGCGCCTTATAGCGCCATGTGTCCTGAAAAATACGTTTACCGGGAGTTATTATTGGTGCAATAAGGCCGAGCGGATCGAATAAGGCCATTATCACACTCAAGGCCTCACGCTTCGTTGGAGGTCGCGTGTTTGTTTCCACTTCACGCGGGATCTTCAAGTTTCTCACGTTAAAGCCAAGATGATCTTCGTTGACGTGACATGTTAGACCCAATGTTTTCTCTGTCTCTTGGCCGCCGAGTTCCACTGTAGCACTGCTGTCTTGGGGCAGTGATAAGTCTTCTATAATTGTTTTTTCTTTCGAAGTCCAACCGTTCAACACGAAGCCTGCTTTTTTGTGTATCATGTCGACTGTTCGCGTGGTCTCTCGTGCCGCTGTGACCGTAGGGAAGCTCTGCAAGTAGTCATCCATGTAGTGATTTTCTTGTATGGCTTTTACGGCATCCGGGTAAGTGTCGACGAAGTCTCTTGCGTTTCTGTTCTTGATGTACAGCGCTGTACACGGCGACGAGGTGGCTCCGATGATTACTGACGTCATACGATACTCTTCGGGTTGACCTTCACGGCGTCGTCCTCTCCACAGAAAACGCAGCGCGTCGATCTTCTGTCCCTATCTTCACTTGCATGAACATTTCTTTGATGTCGGCACTTACAGCGTACGGGTATTGGCGGAATCTCATGATCACACCTGGCAGGGACTGCAGCAGATCAGGACCGGAGTGGAGCATATCGTTCAAACACACTCCGGTGCTCTTGGCGGCGGCGTCGTGTACCAGTCGGGGTGGCTTGTGCGGCTTGGCGGGGTTGATGACCGGAAAGTGAGGTAGGTACCACGTCCTTCCCTTCTGCGGTGGCATAGGAGCTGGTTCTGCATAGCCTGACTTGAATAGGTTTTCCATTCTTTCTTCATATTTCTGTTTCAAATCTTCATCCCTATCGAGTCTTCGTTCGAGCGTAAGCAGACGCTTCTCAGCTTCCTTGTAATTGTTCGGTATGTTCGCATTTTCTTCTTTCCACAGCAGTCCGGTCTCATATCTTCCATCTGGTAACCACCGGCTCCTTTCTTCGAGAATCTGCATGGCTCGTAGTTCGGGATCTTCTCTCGGGCGTCGGGGTTCGATGCCCAGTGATTCCAACTTGAAGTAATTCTTCACTGCATCTTCCATGGAGTCCTTTTCGCGCTGTTGTAACTTACCGCAGAATGACACTGTTGCAGTCACTGAACTGCTGCATCCGTGGAGCACCCATCCCAGCTGAGTGAGCGACGCCACAGGCTGGTTACGGCTTCCGGTGCGCAGCTGACGGGTTATGATGAGATGCCAGTTGTCTTGTCCTAGTAACACTTTGGGTGAAGCCTTTTCGTACGTTATCTTGTCACGTATATCCTCTAGATGTTCGCAGCCGTTGAGATGCTCTTCATACACTGTATCGGGTGAGGAGCGGAGTTGGTTCATGGTGCGGGCGGTTAAGTCGTACTCTTCATCGGCGTACTTCCCTTTGATGAGTAGACTGACTGTCTTGCTCTCGTGCTTCATTTCACTGTTTACACCTTGGATGCAGATCTCCTTGGTTGGTCCGTCTGCCCCAATGACGTCGGCTATGGTCTCATCTATCAGCGTGATCGTGCTTCCCTCGTCCAATAAGGCGTAGGTATTGACGCTACCGCTTGGTCCTCTTAGTGTCACTGGTGCCATCTTGAGGTAGGCCTTGCGCTGACTGCGGGGAACTGCTGCTGTGGCTACTTCTGCCGTTGAGTTCGTGATCTCTTCCTTCTGTTCTTCACGGTCTCCCGGCGGCATATCGCGATGCAGTAGTTGGTGATGCCTCATCTGGCACCCGTTCTTCCCACAGGCCGGTGCTCTGCATGTGACGCGTCGGTGGTTACCTCGAAGACAGCGAAAACAAACTCTATTCTTCTTGGCTGTTTCCCATCTCGCGGTGATGTCTAGAGCGATGAACTGCTTGCAGTCAGGTAGCTTATGATCCCTGCTACACTGTGGACATCTCTCTTCTGATGTCTTCTTGTTGATGGTGAGCGTCTGTTCAACTCTTCTGCTTCTTTGAGGACGATAACCGGCTCTTCTGTTGTCTTCTGTGTGGTTCCCCTCTGGGAGCGCGTAGGAGCTGCACTTGTCTGCCTCTTCTGACAGGAACACAGATATCTTCTTCAGTTCTGGTATGTCTTCTTTCTTCTTTGCAGCGAAGTCGTACCACTTGTTTCTGAGTATAGGTGTGAGTTTCTCGATGATACTTCTGCACATCTCTGGACTGTGTAGGTAGTGCGGCTTCCTCAAGGCTTCTATGGTTCCCACGATGTTTGCTATCTTCCCAGCGAAGATACAGATGTCCTTGGCGTTATCGGTCACTTTGTTGAGAGTCTTGAGCTTCTCCATCTCGACGTGGATGAGTGCTTCTGGTCTACCAAATCTTCTCTCGAGGGCCCTTATGATCACCTCGGGGTCAGGTTGACTCAGCATTAGACACTCGACTGCTTCTTGTGCGAGTCCACGTAAACTTTTCCTTATTCTTGCGATATTTTCGTTCTTCGTGAAGTATATACCCGATTCTTCATACGTTGTCCTGAAGGCGAGCCATTCTGTACTGCTGCCGCTGAAGATCGGTAGTTCCCGTATATACTTGGGCGGCTCCCTGTTGCTTCTCATAGCCTGGGATAGGGCCGCGGTGAGCGTAGCTACGTCGATCACGGAGTTCTTCACTGGGGCACTTCCTTCTGATTTTTCTTGGGTTTGACACTTCTCCACTAGTTGACCCCTATCTAGGCAGGTCTGAGTGTTTTCCTCGATGTCTTGCCCCTTTTCCTTCAGGTCGGGTGCCCCAGCGTCATCCTTCTGTAGCCACGTGTTAATACGTACCGATGCCAGATCTTCCTCAGACCCGTCGTCGCTGCTCTCGTCCTGCAGTAGCCGCTGTAGACGGATCTGCTCTATTTCTGTTTCGGCTTGTATTTGCTTGAGCTTCAGTTCTGCCAAGCGTTGTTTGACCTCCAGTTCCTTCTTCTTTCTTGAACTGGTGGAGCGGCGTGACCTCGTGTCCAAAGGCCGCATGGTGCGCTGTGAGCTAGGCTCTCCATATATAACAGCGCGGGTGTGGGGCGATACCTCTTCCGTCGTCCCTGACTCTTCAGTGGTCGCAGTTGTGCTGGACGTGGTTTGCTCGGTGCTGGCTGTGGCTTCCGACGCACCACTGTCCGCATAGCTTCTGGCCTCTTCAGTGGCCGCAGGGTGTAGTACTGATCTTGGTACTGGTGCTGATGCTGATGCCGGTTCCTCTTCCTGACGACGCTTCCCTCCATCCCTGGTGAGAACCATTCTTCTTTCTTCAAGTTTATACTTACCTGGATCTTCGACGGATCGTGGACTTTATTCCTATCCCTTGACCTGATTCCAATGGACCATAGATGTTCGTGACAGCCTACCCCTAATACGGTTCCGAATAGACTGTCACTTCTCCCTTAGTTGAAGAACGATGAAACGGTAATGGCTGGTAGCTTGACTTGAAGTTGACCTGAATCTTCGAAGGACCGTGGACTTAATCCGGCTCCGAAGGACCAATGTTAATGGCTGTTCTTCATGACAGACTATGACTATGACGGTTCCGAATAGTCTGTCACTTCGTCACTTCTTCGACGAATGATGAACACATTGGATGGTTGGACTTGATTGACGTCAGTGAGGCATTGGCTGTACTTGGCCCAGCACTACCCTTGATGTACTACTTCCTGTTGAGCTTCCTTGTTCTGTGAGAGACTCTTGTTGTCTACTTGTTGCCCCATAATTTCCTACCAAATGGTCCCTGCTTTTATAGTCTTTCGTAGTGCTGGCCCGCGATCCAAATTACCTCACCTCCGCATTTCCATTTATTTATAAATCTCATGTTATACATATTAATCACATAGCATATATGTATATTGGTAGCAATAAGAGTTGCACGACGATAGGTACTTACACCTGTACCGTGCGACGTCGGGCTACTGAATGACGGGCGGAATGACCCCTCAGACTTATATATGGGCCCTGCCTCCCGCGAGCTACTATATAATAAAATGGCACCAGCCGGGGGAGCGCATATTCGCTTCTTACGGCGTGGGAGGCAGTCGCGGGGTGTAATTAAACTTACATACTAGTATACAAAGTCGTATTTCCTATTTATACGAAGTTATGTTAGATTCTGAGTAATGCATTGTCGTAATTATATTTGTAATTATGCTTTTCAGGGAGTGTACTTTCTTTATTAAATTTGGCTCTAACATACTTAATTACTCAGAAAACTAACTCCTAACAGTAGTAAGCTATTTATCTTAGCTTAATATCAAAGTAATTACATAATTACGTTTTTAATTTACGTAAATCTAACATTTTCATAATTCATTCATTATATTCACGCTTACTAATCTACATGTCACTGGCACATGTGTCCATAGTCTATTTGTGTCGTGCACATATTTATTATAATCGTTGCAAATATGGGTTACAGATGGTTGTGAAAAGTAGTAAGTAGGCACAGTTTCAACATTTTTTACCATAATAGGCATGCAATTTTACAAGCTGAATTAGGAACAAAGTAAATAATCTAAAGTAAACAATTCCATTGTAATCTTCTTAAATACTATAAATCAGTTTATACTGTCAGTTGTATACCTATTTCATTTTAATTTAAGTGATATAATAATAGTAAATGTCATAACAACTAATTTAACTTTGACCCATTCTCTTTTTCCCGACGACGTGGCAAACTACTTGGGAAGATATTGGTGGATAGCCCCGGTAAAACTGTAACCTCCCCTAATATCCGATTTAAAATTTTTACATATAAGTATGTACTGTGTAGTGAGTATAAATTTTAAGTCGCCAAGTGTCAACATTCAGGCCTTGACTTCAACTTTTTACGATGTAAAGAACTATGTACACTAATTGCATAGATATAATGTCTAATTCTATAAGTTGCTGACACCAGCTCTGGTTCACCAGGCCTACAACACCTGACGTTCATGCGCCTCCAATGGGCCATCGACAATTCTTACATCAGCATACGTTCCGGGGCCGACGTCAATCAGGTAGTCTTAGTTAATAGTTATTTATTAGTTACTAGTAGTTATTAGTAAATAATTAGTAGTTATAATGATAAAAAAATCTTCCTTTTACGCGACTGCAGTGAAGGTAAAAAAAGAAAAACTGTGTTTATCATCAGCATCCTCATAGTGATATCCCAGTTGCGTCAAAGTTTATACTTTGGAGCCCTGGGTCTGCTTATTGGTTTTAATTGGTTTATTGGCTTTTTCGGGAGCGACTGCCGTCTGACCTCCCAACCCCGAGAGGTGGCGCCTGCGCAAGAGCCTCGTCCGTTGTTTAGCAGGTGCACCGGTTAGCCGGCGAGGTTGGCTTGGGCCCCAAAGGAGTTGGTAGGGTCTTTTTTTTCGTGCGGAAATCCCTTCGGATACCCCCCGCCAGCCAGCGGGGGCGGATATGTCGGGCTTGAACCGACTAAAACCGCACGCCGTCTCGGGTCTACAGACGCCAGGGTGTAAGGTTGCCCATGGATCATTTCCCTCGCACCCCGACTGACCCTGGGTCAATTCGGGTTTCGAGATGGCCCCCTCGGGTTTGGGAACTACGGTGTCCCCGTCTTGCCCCGGTTTGGGGGAGGGGTGCTAGTCGCCCCGCCGTCCCGGCCTGCTTCTGCTGGGGTGACAGGTAGCCTCATCTGCCACCCCCTGGCCTGCGCTCATGGAGGACGGATGTCGTTAAGCGACCTCCGGCGCCTGAGTCGCCTGCGACGCGCGGCGAGCATGTTGAACTCGTACCTAACATCGTAGAGAATGTGGCAGATGTGCAATTCGGTTGATAAAAGTTGAGACTCTTTTATAATGCCGTGAGGTGAAGCCGCGGTCAGGTGTAATTTATTAAAAAATAAGTGGAATACTACAAGTGAGTAGTGTTATATTATTATATATTACGGCCTCTGTGGCGTAGGAACTTAGCGTAGCACTACGTATTCGACTGCTAAGGCAGAGGGCGGGGGTTCGATTCCCGCTCAGTGCAAATACTTGTATGCATGAATGTCTATTCGCATATATATATATATATAGCGGCGATAGCCTAGTGGAACGGACTGCTGAGACGAGGTCTCGAGTTCGATCCCCAGTCGCCCCGGGCACACACCTCTGACTTTTCGTAGTTATGTGTGCATTAATAAACGTTAATTATCGCTCGCTTAATAATGTGCCCGGTAGATGGCAATAGGCTCGCCTCCTATTACATTGGGACCTTAACATAACTGGCGAATCGTGGGTGTGTAATACATCTCTGCCTACCCCTTCGGGGATACAGGCGTGAAGTTATGTTATGTGTTTTGTTATGTCTATTCACATTGGTCTGGGTGTTTCTATATTAACATAACATAACATAACTTCACGCCTGTATCCCCGAAAGGGTAGGCAGAGGTGTTTCTATATTCTATCTATAATATGTATATATTTACAAAAAGTATAATATATATAAATATAAAGTATATAAGAATACTTATCCGCATTCTGGAACCCATAATACAAGCTAGTCAACCTATGCTTATTTTGGGTTTAGAAAGCGCTGCGTACACAATTGTTTGTTATTGGTCCATGTTTATATTTATTTTTTTACTTCAATATATGTACCTACTACTGCTATTTCAACAGTTACGAGTATCAATTCTAGTTATCAGTGCTGTGACGATTACGATTACGCTTACGTCAATTACCAGGTGTACTGGCTTGCACGCTTTGCTTGAGGCCCGAACTACGCACCCCTACCCACTCGTCATCACCCGGACTTGTACCACTGAAGATGTCGACCGCAGTGGTCGACGAAACGTTTGAAACACAAGTTTCATATGGACTGCAGCCAAACAGCCCGGAAGCAGTATATTCTACAAAAAGGAGAATATCACTGTAATAATATTGTTACAGTGGAGGGATATCTGTTTGTCCCTGTATGTATGTATGTATGTCCGTTCACATGTTCTCGTCATTATTAAATGGCTGAACCGATTCTATGTCGTTAGATGTTTTTTGCACCAATATCACTTTTTTTTTTTTTTCGTGCGGAAAACCCCTCGGATACCCCCCCCGCCGGCCAGCGGGGGCGGTTATGTCGGGCTTGAACCGACTAAAACCGCACGCCGTCTCGGGTCTGCAGACGCCGGGGTGTAAGGTTGCCCATAGAGCATATCCCTCGCACCCCGACTGACCCTGGGCCATCTCCGGTTTCGAGATGGCCCCCTCGGGTTTGGGAACCACGGTGTCCCCGTCTTGCCCCGGTTTGGGGGAGGGGCGCTAGTCGCCCCACCGTCCCGGCCTGCTTCTGCTGGGGTGACAGGCGGCCTCACCTGCCACCCCCAGGCCTGCGCTCATGGAGGACGGAGGTCGTTAAGCGACCTCCGGCGCCTGAGTCGCCTGCGACGCGAGGCGAGCGTGTTGCGGGCTCGGCGGGCCGGGAGGGTTCTGAACTTCTCCCGGGCGCGCTCCGCCATCTCCTTCGCGAGCATCACATGCTCGCAGAAGGAGGTGGCGGCGGCCCACGCGCTCGCGCTCCGCACCATTGCCGCAATCATGCTGCCGAGCGAGAGGACTCCCACCCCGATGGCTGCCACGAGGTCACGCCTCGGCACCTCCCACGCCGGGCAGTCCGCCAGCGTGTGCAGCCCTGAGTCCTCGCTCGCGTCACAGTGATGACACTCAGGCGTTGGCTCCTTCCTGATCCGATGCAGGTGGTCCCCGAAGCACCCCTTCCCGGAGATCACCTGCGTCAGTCGGTACGAGAGGCTTCCGTGAGTTACCTATAATGAAACTATAAAATATTTGGTGCCGAAACGTGTTTTCCAAATGTACCACAGTCGGGTTTATTTAGGCAGGTTTTCATAACCCCGTAATGATAGAGAACACTTTACAAAAACCGAAACAATCCAACATTAAGTCTTATTCCCGAGATGGCCTGATACCACGACGCGCATTTAGCAATTCAGTTTCAGAAAGCAACTTAGAGGAAGAGAGATGGCGCTATTCACGGTGTATATCTCCATCTCTCTCCCTCTAAGCCGATAAATATAACTGAATTGCTCGTGGTAGGCCCGCCGTACATGTAACTTTAAAATATTTTATCTACACTCAAATTCGAAAAAATTCGAATTACGAATTCAAAGACGATTCTATACATTCGCACTTTATAAACGCATATACATAAAATTAAAAATAAAACTCATTATAGTACCGCCAACTGTATCATAAAACTCATTATAGCACCGCTATCGTTTTTTATTCATTAAACTAGTCTAAGGTTTTAGGCTGAATATGAAAAAAAAGGTGCACGCATGCGCAGTTCGAGCTGTGAAAAAAATGGCGCACGCTAAATTACTTCCTTGTAACCTACCTACTTTGTTTAATTTAAATTTTTCCTATGAGTGAAGATAAAGTAGTGTATGAAACTGCATATAACTTAGGTATTAAAAGACTCGAGTCAACCTATTATCGCATTCGGCTTCGCGTCATGCGATAAACAGACTCTCGTGTTTTAATACCCCTTCTTATATGACAGTTGCATATACTACTATTTTCTTAATGTTTTTTACATTTGTTATTACAGACGGTGTCGCTTCAAGAGTTCCCGTACTTCAGAGGGGCAAAGGGCAAATTAGAATTATTCAATGGTATACTGTCTATGTTTACCTGGCTCGCGCTTATGTTCCCATTCGTGATCCTCGTGTCGCGACTGGCGGCAGAGAGACACTCCGGCGTTCCGGTTCATACTAGCAATTAATATTTTTATTTTTTTACAGTCTGTAACAAAACTAGTGTCTGAATCAATAAGGGGAACATAGGTATCCTAAATAATTACATGACCATTTACGAAATTAAAAATAATATATTAATGAAATTAAATGGATTATTGGAATTTTTTGTGCCATTTCTAAATATCTCCCCAAATCTTGCCAATATCTCCCCAAAATCTAAGAATGTGACGACATCACACAGTAAATATCCAATAATATTTAGCAGTGGCCCATAATAGGTTAATTTTTTAAACTTCTTTTCCAAAAAGGATTACTTACATAAACAGAATCTAATATTGATACCTATATACACCTTCACGGATCGGACATTAGTTTTGTTAATTATTTATTGTATAAATAATTATGGTAATTCCACAATCTATGTATTTTGTGGTACACTTTCACACTTTCAGGTTTGCGTTTCGACATAGTTATTTATATTCATGTCTAGATGTGTTATCAATCCTAAAATAATCTAGCATTAGAAGAAAATAGTTTAAAAAAAACTGCCTCCAAAATTATTACTAAGTAGAAAACTTCGCGAGCCGTACCGTTTTAAGCTAGTTTAGATTGTAGTTGACTATGTATCGGCTTCTAAAGGCGGCTTTGACGGTGCGTGATTCTGCAGATTTTATCCCGCACGGCATGCGATCACGGACAGCCAGGCACCGGCGCCGCCTTGCATCATATATTATATTTTTCTCAGGACGTGCCGGTCTGATTCGAAGCCGCGGTCCCGACGCGCGGCACACCACTACGGACTTGTTTCCGCGTCCACAGGCGGCTGTCGCATCGTCGCGTGCGGTCTGATCTGCGTCTGCAGAATCACGCACCGTGATAAACTGCCTTTGGATTAAGAAGGATAATCTTTACGACATTAAACTACTATAGGTCCGAGTTCTTTAGGATTGTCTGACTTCTACGTTAGATAAAGCTATGTTGCAACACACAGTGTCTTCTCCTCATGGTGTGTTAGTCATGAGTATAATAATTTTCTAGCAGTAAACAAAAAAAAGAAAGTAAGTAAAGTAAACTTTTGTATGCAGGCGTGTGTATGTTTGAGAGTGTGTGTGTGTGTGTGTGTATTTGTGAGTGTGTGTGTAATGTTGGGGTAGTATCTACGCATATTCGTCTGTCAACTCGATGCCATATTTACTCATTCATGCCAGTGGACTAAAATAAATAAAAAAAACTTTTTAAAAACCACGTTTTCCTTCCGAACTACGCTTGTGATGTACCAACACTAAAAAAAGTGGGGCGGGCGCTTTGACAGTTTTTAAATTATTGAATATCTAAGGAAAACGATACATTAAAGGATTAAAGCGCCCGCCCCAAGTTTTTTACTAACTAGTGACTAGTTCTGATGATTAAATATGAAAATGTAAGGTGGCATTTGCCTACATAAAAAAATTCAGAGCTTTAGGGTGATCAGAAGTGGTCGAAAATTAAGTGTAAATTTTTGGCTTCAGAGGGAAAGAAACACAGAAACACAGAAACACAGACACGAAGTGAAACTAAGAAAAACGTGGTAACAATAAGATATATGGAAGAGTTATAGCTTGAGTTTTCATTCTGATCCGATGTCGCCGCTCTCATATATACAGAATACATGTATCTACATAGAACTCCATACAATGCACGTTCGAGCAACGCATACAATAGACATAGCTTACGGACTCTTATTATTAGTTCTGTGGTTTTTTTTTGTTTTTTATACCACTAAGGTGGCAGACAAGCACACGGCCCACCTGATGGGAAGCGGTTACCGCGGCCTATGGAAATGTGCAACACCAGTGGCGTCACACTCGCGCTGCCGACCCTGTAAAGGAAAGGATGTTAAAGGAGTTTGGGAGGGGATGGGAAAGGAGTTTGGGCTCCGGCACTCTCACTCACCAAACGGAAGGCAACAGTTCAAATACTGTTACTTGGCGTCGATATTCTGTGAGAGGGTGGTGCTTCCCCGGTCGAGTCGGCCCATTCATGCAACGGCCAAAATGACTGTTGCTTGACTCTACCACTCTAACATATCTGACTCTATCAGTCGTTTTAGCGTGATTGAGTAGCATACATCCTTCTAAACTTTCTCATTTTTAATAGTAACTAGCTGTTGCCTGTGGCTTCGCCCACGTTGAATTCTGATACTGATACCCAACTACCATGGGACCCTATGCCACCACCACAACCTATACAAGATACACAAATCTATTATACATTTACAATATACATTTACAATTAGACGACCTCTGTGGCGTAGCGGTAGTGCATTCGACTGCTAAGCCAAAGGTCGCGGGTTCGATTCCCGCTCGGTGCAAATATGTATATCTGCATTGGTCTGGGTGTTTCTATGTATAATATGTATTTATTTACAAAAAAAAAGTATTTAAGTATGTTTATCCGCATTCTAGAAGCCATATGACAAGCTCTGTTTAGTTTGGGTCTAGATGGCGTTGTCTACTTTGTCCTACAATATTTATTTATTTATTTATACATAATTTTTGATATAATCTCAGTGTTTAGGCAGCGTTTTCGTTGAAAGCTTCCAGACGGCTTATTTTTTTCCGACACCTCCAACAAATATCTTTATATTTTATCCAATGTATACAAAAACTTGACAAATTGTATACTAAAACCTTCCTCGAGAACTACTCTATCCATTAACGAAAACAGCATGAAAATCGGTGCGGTAGTTTTTGTGTTTATCGCGAACAGACCGACAGATAGATGTGGCGGAAGACCTCATTTCATATGTAGTGTTAAGGTGACCATATGTATTACAGGAATTGATAAAAATGGAGGGCGTATATGCCAGTACACTGGCGTTGTCCCACGTCCTGAACGTAGTGCCACCAGGCATTGTATTTGCTATCTTCGGTACTATGGTTATCAAGTCAAGCGATGCGATCGCTAACACGGCCGGTATCTTCCTATTGCTAATGTTCCTGCTCTACTACACGTCTATAGTCGCCATAGCGTTTGCATGCAGTTATTTAGTCAACTCCCGTAAGTAATTTTGTTTAAATAATCATCGTCATCATCATCATCATCATGTCAGCCTCCGTGGCGTGGCGGTATTGAAAGCGGCCGCTACGCAGGAGGCGCGGGTTCGATCCCCGCTCAGTGCAAATATTTGTATGCATGAATATGAGTATTTGCATTTGTCTGGTCGTGCCTCGGAGAGCACGTTAAGATGTCGGTCCCGGTTGCCATACGAATATGTATGACAGTCGTTATAGGGGAAATGGGTGAAATGGCCCCACATAGAAGGGCTGATCACCCGTCTGGTCAAACGGCGTCCCCACTGGCAGTATCAGTATCATCATCCGTACGCTAATGCCGGTTGCAACTAATGCTTGCACTTTTCCAATAATTTGGTTTACCTTGGTTTTTACGAGAGAGGGTTCGGAGGGTCAGTCTGTTGCTCCCGTAATAGCCAATATAAACCAAATTATGGAAGGGAAAAACAGGAGAGCGGAAATCGGCTTCAAAGTGCGAGCTTTGTACATACGACCTTCGAATTTGTTATCCTTCTTTACTGTGTCTATACGGTACTGCCGTTATTACCTGAGTCGTCTGGTCAAACGGCTAGCTGACGATAGGGCGACTAATTTAGGTCCACTTGTCCGTATTGACACTTTTAATTATATAGTTTTTTGTATCAGCAATAACCCAGTGGCGTACGTGACGAACTGCCTAGACGAGGACTCCTCTGACTTTTCGTAGTTGTGTGTATATAGCTCGCTTAGTAATGTGCCCTGTAGATGGCAATTGGCTCGCCCCTATTAGATTGGGACTTAAATAATAACTAGCGAATCGTGACTGGGTAATACACCTCTGCCTACCCCTTCGGGGATACATGTGTGAAGTTATGATAAGTTATGTGTTATTTTTTCACTGACATTTCAGACACCGTCAAAATATTAAAGCTATTTTGTACAGTTAGCATAGTACAAAATAGCTTTAATATTTGGATGGTGTTCGAAATGTCAGTAAAAAATATAAAAAATAAAAAGTGTCAATACGGACAAGTGGATCTTGAGATTAGTAGCCCTAACGTCGGCTAGCCGGTCATACTCTTTCTCGCTCGCTCACTATCGCAAAATTAATTTTCGCTCGCTATTATCTAATTCGCTATGTCTCATTTTTCTTAAGGAATGCCATAATGATGTTTGTTGTGACGTTTATGGCCCGATCACTCGGATGCCAACGGCCGTACTATAATCCAGATTCTGCTTAATTCTGATGATCTCAATGTTATTCTTGACAGCGGAGTACGCGACGACCCTCGCAGTAGTAACGTACTTTGGCCTCAGCTTGCTGGCGGCTATGATCGCAAATAGAGATATGCCTGTGAAAACAATACCCGGGTTACTGCCCCAAGTACCTATGAATTGGTTTTATAGTGAACTTTGCATGTTTGAAGAAAAGAGTTAGTATTTAAAAATTTCATTAAATTAATGTAGCGGAGTAATCAAAAAATAATTTGTAAAGTTGATTGAAAAGTCATTCATTGTTTCTGTAGTTCGCAAGAATTACGATAGATGGCTCCAGCGTCGCATTGAGACGTATATAATATATCGGAGAATTTCGAATATCTGGGACGTGTCTAGGTGGCTCAGTTGGTCAGAGCATTCCCCCTGTAAGGGACTGGCCGCGGGTTCACGTCTCGTCCTAGATCTTCTCTTTTTCCGATTTAAATCTATAGGAAAGGGTTAGTAGGTTTGTACTCTTTATATTGCTGCCACACATACATTATCTAGTCATGAAGTTATAAGGTACACCTGCTGATGGACAGTCGATGTTCTAGTGCTGGCTTTCCTATCAGGGCTGGGTGGTCAGATCTTTAGTAGAGAGACGGAAATTATGACTGTGAAATTGAGTAAAGGGTTTTAGCAGGAAATCAAATGAATGTTATGACAATAGTTATTACTTTGTTCAACAAGTAAGCAAAGTTATTTTTGACTGTGAGTACTGACTCTAGAATTGAATCACGAGCGTAGCGAATGAATCTAAAATTGACTATTGAACACAGTGTACCATATAAAGATACGAGACAAAAAAAAATGGTCTGGTGTGTAAAATGAATTTTCATTTCGATCAGAGAAAAAAGTGTTAAAGTTTATATGTAAGATAAAAAAAGACGCTATTCGCTCGCAGCAAAATATAGAATAGCAGAAAAGGCACAAAAATATATATAATGAGTTACTAGCTGTTGTCCGCGGCTCCACCCGCGTGAAATTCTAAATCCGTGCACCTAGTGGTATACAAAGTAGCCTACGATCTATTCTCAGAACTACCAAATATGTAACACAAAAAATTCACATCGTAAGCATCTGGGATGGTGGCCCATATCTTCTGGACTTCACCCTAGCTTCTCACCATCCAGCGGGGTGCAGTCCATTGACAGAACGAATATATAAATAAAAAATTGGTCAAGCCGTTTTTGAGGAGTTCGATAACAAACACTGTGACACAAGATTTTTATATATTAGATTAGGTACAAACATTCACTCCTTCGAGGCGGCGAGTCTCCTTGCCGGAACTCCGCCATGGGACCTGGAAGCGAGAGCCCTTTTCAACTGTACCAGTGGCGAAAGGAGGCGCGGGAGCAGGGATGGAACCCCGAGCCTCGAGAAATCGAGGCCGTGCAGTCCCAGCTCCGCCAGGCCATCGTGGTGGAGTGGAAGGAACGACTTGGGCGACCAAGCGCAGGGCACGCCGCAATAGCGGCGGTAAGGCCCATCATGGAGGATTGGCTGGAGAGGCGACACGGAAGCCTCTCGTACCGACTGACGCAGGTGATCTCAGGGAAGGGGTGCTTCGGGGATCACCTGCATCGGATCAGGAAGGAGCCAACGCCTGAGTGTCATCACTGCGACGCGAGCGAGGACTCAGGGCTGCACACGCTGGCGGACTGCCCGGCGTGGGAGGCGCCGAGGCGTGACCTCGTGGCAGCCATCGGAGTGGGAGTCCTCTCGATCGGCAGCATGATTGCGGCAATGGTGCGGAGCGCGAGCGCGTGGGCCGCCGCCGCCTCCTTCTGCGAGCATGTAATGCTCGCGAAGGAGGTGGCGGAGCGCGCCCGGGAGAGACTTAGAAGTTAGAACTCTCCCGGTCCGCCGAGCCCGCAACTTGCTCGCCGCGCGTCGCAGCCAACTCAGGCGCCGGAGGTCGCTTAACGACCTCCGTCCTCCATGAGCGCAGGCCTGGGGGTGGCGGGTGAGGCCACCTGTCACCCCAGCAGAAGCAGGCCGGGACGGTGGGGCGACTAGCGCCCCTCCCCCAAACCGGGGCAAGACGGGGACACCGTGGTTCCCAAACCCGAGGGGGCCATCTCGAAACTGGAGATGGCCCAGGGTCAGTCGGGGTGCGAGGGATATGCTCTATGGGCAACCTTACACCCCGGCGTCTGTAGACCCGAGACGGCGTGCGGTTTTAGTCGGTTCAAGCCCGACATAACCGCCCCCGCTGGCACGCGGGGGGGTATCCGAAGGGATTTCCGCACGATAAAAAAAAAAAAAAAAAGGTACAAACATTCAGCCTTCATACTTAGATAACGTAGGTCTGGCATTCACAGGCTTGCTCTGATACAAAGCAATTATCTGTGCAGATACTGGTATAGACTTCGACAACATGTCTACAGCGAACGACGGCAATATGCATGCATCGATATTTCATTGCTACATACTGTTTGTGGCGCAAATTGTACTGTTCTTCTGTTTGGCCTGGTACCTCTCGCTAGTCAAGCCTGGAAAATACGGTCAGGCAATGCCTTGGCACTTAAACATTAAGGTACATTAACATTCATCATTATTTCCATACTTACATCGAAGCTGATAACTTTTTAAGGCAGGAAAACAAACTCTTTATTCTCTCATTTTCTTTAGCGTCGCCTTGTTTAGGGCTTTGATTATGTGTGGATGGCTTTTCCAATCATGCTACGCAATCTAGAAAGAGGACAGAAAGAAGAAAATAAGTTTATTAAGGATCTCTCCTGTGCGTCATCTTCTTTAAGGCCAACTCTCTCATGTCCCTCTGGACATTCGTGATCCAGGTGATCAGCAGGCCTACCATGAAACGTACATCCGCCATTGTAGACTGAAATGTTGGGCAATCGGCACATTCGGTATCATGAAACGCACTTATACAGTAATTGGGCCCGAAGACGGCACATGACAGTTCATTGGGCCTATACCCTACCATGAAATCAACTCAAACAGCAAAATTTAAATGAAAACACGATACTATACTATTTATTTCAAAAGGTCGTAAGGTTATCATAATTCAATACAAATAATATTTTTTTTTTTATATGTTGATATATAAATAGTTCATTTTTAATAGAAATATATTGTAAACGACGTCCTTGATATGTTTGATTCAGTTCTGAACATACTTTATGGCCCCGACCGAAAGAACGAAAGCCGCGGTAACTTCATGGTACTTAAATGACACTTCGTTCGTGCCCCGTGCGAAGGTATGTACATTTCATGGTAGGCTTCTAGAGTTCTTCCTTTTCCTCTCCTCTTTGTAGCCATGCAAATGCACTTCTTCACGACATGATCATCTGGTCTTCGAAGTATGTGACCGACCTTGTCAGCTATTTCTGGAACATTGAAGCTCCCTGTAATGTGTAAATTAAACTTTTATTTTGTTTATTAAGGTGAAATTTCTGATTGCCAGCAAGTAATTACGATGGCTTTAAATACCTCCAATATTGACGTATTGGATACTACCGATATTGATCACACACTTTAACATTTAGAATCAATCGGTGTATCGTATAGATTGAGGACTTGTATTATAGAGCCCCAGTCTTTGTGGTCTGGCAGATGAGGACCTGGGTTCCTGTTATCGCAATCACGACTCACGAGACACGTGCCACCCTTGCATTTTTGCAGATAGATAATATCTGTATTGTTAAACAATGAATTAAGCTCTTTTGTATCTGTAGAATCCGTTTGCGAAGAAAGAGCGGGCGGAACAGGTTACCAGAACAAATGAGAATGCCCACGCAGTAGAACGAAATGAAAAGTATTTCGAGGAACCTCCCGCTGGTTTGAAAGTTGGCGTCTTCATCGACAACGTTACTAAGGTACCTTATTTTCGCCTCTCTACATGGTGAATTTTTCAACTGGTCGTGGATGGCTAAATGCGAAACTATGAGGAGTATCGAAAAATGCTCAAAGGAGTCTTAAGCCCGATTTTGATGAAAACTAAAAGTGCAAACTGGACGTGGAGGCCAAATGCAAAACTATTCCTCATAGTTTTGCATTTGGCCTCCACGTCCAGTTGAAAAATTCACCCTGTATACTGGCGTAGGCCGCCAACGGCGGTGGCGTAAGTATTGTGAAAATACGGCCTGAGCCGTTCACCTAAGCAAGGGACATCTTACTACCCTGGTGGAGAGTTTTACTTGAATTCCGTAACCCTGAGGCCTGACTTTGTCCTACCTTTCATTTTCTGATTCTGTTCGATCCATCCGCTTTGTAGGTAGCATGCCAAAACCTGATGGTATCCCTCTAAGGGTAGGATTGGGAAGCTCACTGGTAGCGCTATTAATGCGTTTTTACGTAACCATGGACGATCAGTCACCAATGGCCGGTACATATAAAAAATCACGACTAGATCTGAAGCATCTAAACATGTTCTTTCATATGCAGAAATATCCAAAGCAGACGGCGCTGAAGAACGTTTCGTTGAAGGTATTCGAAGGTGAGATCACTGTGCTGCTGGGCCACAACGGCGCAGGAAAAACTACCCTCATGTCTGTTATAACAGGTAAAGGACTTATGTAATAGGGACTTCAAAACACATTCATAAAGGTTACATAATTATATGGGTTACACTATGAAAAGGTTACAGAATAAAAGTGTTACACTTATAAATGTGGTATTGAATCTGTTAATCGTTACCACTTTCAATTGTGTGACAGTGTTAATAAGTGTGCGTGTAATGCTACGTTGCCAAATTTACTATCCTATTATATTTATAATCTAAATTTATAAATAAAGGTATTTTGTACGCCGCCAAGTACTTTAGGCCGTTATTTCTGTTACACTTATTAACACATAAAACGTACCACTTTGAATATGGTACACTTTCGTATCTGTTACATTTATAAATGGTTTTCTTCTAAAACAGTTTCAAAGTGTTACAGTGTGTAGAGTAGTGTTACAGTTATAGTGTTAAAACACTTTAATACGGTTACAGTTTGGGTCCCTATAACGTAGAAGTTTTTCTTGAAAAGCCATGGGTGAAGTCATAAGAGGGGCCCAATTTTTGGCGCTCAAGTCAACCTGCAAGCTAGTACACCTGCTGACGGACGAGGCTCTCCTCTCGGTGTGGGGGAGGGGGGGGGGGGTCAGACGGTCCGGCAATCAGCTTGGTAGTCACTCCCGTACGAGCTAAAATAAACCACTTAATGAGTAAGAGTGCGGACTCTGGACCTCAAAGCTGCAAGTTTTGGATACAACCAAGATTGGAGCGCAGATGAAGAAAGATTTAACTACTTAAATAAATACTGGATGAATACATAGTTTATCTTCTGCAGGTTTTCCTCACGGAAACAGGAAAGCGGAACCTGGGCTCCAAAGTATAAGCTTTGGACGCAACCGGGACTTACTGTTTGATGATGATGAGTTAGTTAATCTTCTACGGGTACAATAGTCTACATAAAAATCCAGTCCATCAACCGGGACCTGTCGTTTCCCCCAATTTCCCGAGAAGAAATGTCTCCGGGCCTTATACATATTTTACACCGCACGGAAACGTCTTAATGTGTTTACAGCATTTAAACTTCAATTTTTTTTTTTATACCACTAAGGTGGCAGACAAGCATACGGCCCACCTGATGGGAAGCGGTTACCGCGGCCTATGGACGTGTGCAACACCAGTGGCGTCACACTCGCGCTGCCGACCCTGTAATGGAAAGGGGATGGGAAAGGAGTTTGGGAGGGGATGGGAAAAGACTTTGGGAGGGAATGGGTAAGGAATTTGGGCTCCGGCACTCTCACTCACCAAACGGAACGCAACAGTTCAAATACTGTAACTTGGCGTCGATATTCTGTGAGAGGGTGGTGCTTCCCCGGTCGAGTCGGCCCATTCATGCAACGGCCAAAATGACTGTTGCTTGACTCTACCACTACCTCTACCTTTTTATTTTTCGTGTGGAAATCCTTTCGGATTCCCCCCCCCCCCCGCCGGCCAGCGGGGGCGGTTATGTCGGGCTTGAACCGACTAAATCCGCACGCCGTCTCGGGTCTTCAGACGCCGGGGTGTAAGAACTTCAACATACCTAAGTTTGTATATATAGACTTCTACAACGCTCCATTTAAGAGAACTGGTGGCCGCGCGGTTCGCTTTGTTCGGACTGCGCGGCCATAACTTTGGAGTGCTGTAGGTCGTGAAGTCCAAACAGTAGGGCTTTATTTTTATAATCTACATTTTCTTCGAAATCGTATCAGTGATTAGCAAAAAGAATTAGACTTGTACGTAGCTCCGTTTAAGAGAACTGGTGGCCGCGCAGTTGAATTCGTGCGGACTGCGCGACCACGGTTAAACCCTTTTATCTTTCTAAATATTGACTCTTCGAATTTGCGGTTTTCACTGTTCGTCTTTTACAAATTCCTTCGAAATGCTGACATAAGTTTTTTTTTCTACGACATAGTGGCCGAGCCTTCGAAACGGACACATATTATAGTATAGTATTGTTTCACAGGCATGACAAGTCCGACCTCAGGTAAGGTCTACGTGTATGGAATCGACACCAGTACCCAAAAGAAGCAGATGAGGAAGCACATAGGCCTGTGTCCTCAATACAACATGTTCTTCCCGGACCTGACTTTGCATGAACACATCATGTTCTTCACTCTGGTAAGTTTCAGTTACTCTTGTTATAAATAGACTTACTTCCATGATATTGTCGGAAGTTTACGCGAATGTCACACATTGAAATAAAACTATTTTTAACGAATTCTATCGCGATTCATTATGCGCCATGGTTACGGGGAGAAGTCTCCCTGTTACCATGGCTGCTGAAAAGCAACCGAAACGTCGGGATCAATGTAAAATATAAAATAACATCAAATAAATCGCGATAGAATCCGTTAAAAATAGTTTTTTTTCAAGACTTACTTCCATTTCGTAACCGTCATTTCAGTGCCGAAGGCGTTAAATTATCCTGCCCTTCGTTTTCTCATTCTCTTCGACCCAAAGAAGTGGCGATAGCCCTGTGGCGTACGTAACGGATTGCTGAGACGAGGTCTCGAGTTCGATCCCCAGTCGCCCAGGGCACACACCTCTGACTTCTCGTAGTTATGGGTGCATTTATAAATGTTAATTATCGCACGCTTAATAATGTGCCCGGTAGATGGCAATAGGCCCCCTATTACATTGGGACCTTAGCATAACTGGCGAATCGTGGGTGTGTAATACACCTCTGCCTACCCCTTCGGGGATACTGGCGTGAAGTTATGTTTGACCCACCCGCTCTATAGGTAACACGCCAAAACCTGATGCTGGAAACCAGTTGTATGGTTGTGGGTGTATGAGGCCCTACCAAGATCTTCAGGAACCAAGTCAACCTCACCTGCTAGGGGGTTCACCTGCTGATTAACAGACGAGACTATAGCGCGGGCTTTCCTTCCGGGGTTGGCGGGTCAGACGGGGTCTGAGAGGTCAAAATCCGGGGTCAAATTCAAGAGAGAAACTCCTACTATCAGGAGAGTGGACCTCGGGCAGTAAAGTGCAAGCTTTAAATGTTACCAGAAATTACGCAGTGAAGAAGATCATGGCCTACTAGCCAGGTCAGTCTTAGGATAGCTGGCCATCTAAATACAGTGAGCGAGGCTGCTCATTGCCTCGAAGGGCACGTTAAGCCAACCCGGACAACCTGGTCTAGTTCGATATTACCATTGTCGCTAGTGGGTTCTGGAGTTCAGATGGCAGCCGCTTTATGGCAAATATCGAATTTCAACCGTTTGTAGTAAGACTGAAAGCTGACCCTAAACTAGGTCTGCAAGGCGAATCGCTGCTTGCAATGTTGAGCTAAGTGAGACATCGTGAATAAGATTTTGAAAATTTTAAACAGTGATCATTCCTCCGTGGCGAGTTCGATTTTGAAAATTCTTTTTGAAAGTCACAACTCTGGACATGCTTTCTGAGCGTGTAAAGTTTGGTCACAGTGTCTCGAGCGGTTATTATGTAATTCCATCTGGTATTTTTTAACGGTGATCATTCCTCTGTGGTAGCATTAATTTTTTCAAAATATATCCATAAACCTTCCTCTGATTGACCTTTTTAATCATGCCAAATTTGGTTCTGATTGTGTTAGTAGTTTAGGAGGAGACCTGTGACAAAGAAAATCCTGAAGTCTGGTATTAGGAGCTTTCTCTCGACTTCGTCTCACTCAGCTCAATTAGTTGGGAAAAGGCTCGAAGGCTTACAATCATGACTATTTGTTCAGTTGAAGGGCGGCAATTTTAAGGATGCGCGTGAGTCGTCGCGGCAGATGGCGGGCAAGCTGGGCCTGGAGGCGAAGCTCAAGGACATGTGGGCGTGGATGTCCGGGGGCATGCAGCGCCGGGCGCAACTCGCATGCGCACTCGCCGGCGATGCCTCCGTGCTCGTAAGTACCTTTATTTTTCTTGCAGAAATCCCTTCGGGTATACCCCCTGCCGGCCAGCGGGGGCGGTTATGTCGGGCTTGAACCGAGTAAAACCGCACGCTGTCTCGGGTCTAAAGACACGGGGGTGTAAGGTTGCCCATAAAGCATATCCGCATATCATATCGCACCCCGACTGACCCTGGGCCATCTCCGGTTTCAAGATGGCCCCCTCGGGTTTGGGAACCACGGTGTCCCCGTCTTGCCCCGGTTTGGGGGAGAGGCGCTGGTCGCCCGCGCCGTCCCGGCCTGCTTTTACTAGGGTGACAGGCGGCCTCACCTGCCACCCCCAGGCCTGCGTTTATGGAGGACGGAGGTCGTTAAGTGACCTCCGGCGCCTGAGTCGCCTGCAACGCGCGGCGAGCATGTTGCGGGCTCGGCGGGCCGGGAGAGTTCTAAATCACTCCCGGGCATACTCCGCCATCTCCTTCGCGTATGTAATATGCTCGCAGAAGGAGGTGGCGGCGGGCTCGTAAGTACCTATATACGAGTACCTTTGAATGTTGCCAAATATATTTTTTCAAGTAGAGCACTTCAATATGACTTTACTTCGCGTGATAATAAACTAGAGATGAACTAGAATTTCAGTAATGAGGGTCATCATTATAGATGCCGATAACTCTTGTTTGCCTGTGTAGTGCAAATAGAAAAATACATACACTTGCGCGATACAAGCTTTTGAAATCAGCACAGCCCTTGCACATAATTCATTATTTTCGTTTTAAGTGGTGTGACTACATTTTTGTAGCTTACATATACTTATATAAGCTTGCTTTTAAAAAAGTTTTTTAACTAATTATTTTATTTACAGTTTACCTATAATGTTACATTATTCAGGTATTGGATGAACCAACAGCAGGACTCGATGTCGAAACTAGACGAAGTCTGTGGGATTTGTTACTGGTAAGTAATTGTTTATATATTGGTCTTTGGTATTACCTAGATACTATTATTTTCAACCGACGAAAAAAAACAGAGGATGTTCTCGCATAAGAATGATCACGCATAACTTTTTACAGAGTAGTCCGATAATTCTTGTTGTATAGAAAAGAGTCCCAATCCAAATCCAATCAATCAATAAACAAAGATCACTAAACTACTTTAAATATAAAGAATAACCAAATTAAATTAACAATGCAATGTGAAATCTCCAGCGATAAATATGAATATTCCAAAAAATGCACTCTCCCGACGTCGGCAGACACGTGTGTGCCCGTTCGGGTTGCTGTTTGGCGCCGACTCAAAATAACTAACTAACAATTAGTTTAAGAACTAAGTTATTAAGGTTAAATAAAAAAAGTGTCTTATTAATTGCATTTCAGTTTTTTGGGCGGTTTAATTTTTTGTTGTAGTTATTCATAGAGAACAAAAACTTCTACTGTTTTAGGGTACATTTCCACACATCACAATTTAATTTAAAGTAAGAAATACCCACAATTATTTCAAAGGTTTAAACTATACAGAAAAGGTAGCGTAAAGGCGAGCTCGATCGCAAAGCAAAATTGCTTGAAAATTTGAAAATCGATGAGTACGATTTTGCTTTAATTATGCCTTATGCCTTACACCTTACGCCTTGCGTCTTACGCCTGTCTCTAGCCTTTTTTGCATAATTCACGCCTTAGCGGCACACTCCGTAGACGACAATCTCGGCTATCCAGGACAGGTCAAGGTAGCACAGTTGGTCGTAGTGTTTTCCAATTTCCAATTTATTTTATTTCCAATTTAAATTTTATGTCTGTCCTAAAGTATACAAATAAATAAAATTGAAGTTTCAGTTTGTAATATTAAAATATCGGATTTTCAATGATTGAACATTTGTCCTTTCTCTTTTTGAATGAGGTAATCTCTGGAACGGTTGGGCCGATTTTGAAGGGACGATTTCACTGCCAGATAAGTAATGTCACAAGGCGTAACATAGACTATATTCATTTTAGAAAAATAATTAGAGATTCGTGAAAAAAAACAACCCACAAAATTGTGAATAAAATCTGTATACTCTAGAACGACTGAGCCAATTTTGACGGGATTTTCACTGTTACATAGGGAATATTATAATACGTAACATACGCTACTTTTATTACATTAAAAAATTAGGATTCCGTACAAAAAACTAAAACCCTACTAATCGAAATCCATGCGGACGAAGTCGCGGGCACAGCTAGTAGTATACATAAAAGTCTCTGTCTACACATCAAACCTAACATATTACCTATTTTTTGTCAAACGACACTTTTACATTTGCAAGCAATCATAAGCACAGGTCCCGGCGCTTGAGTTGGCACGTCGGGAAAAAGAGAGAGAGTCTGGCTAAAAAGGTTTTATAGAGCGTTCTTTCTTCGTACATCGGACTGACAGTTTGATTGACATTAAACTTTCTTCTTTCTTTCTACTTTCTTTCTTCTTTCATTCTTTCTACTTTCTTTCTTTCTTTCTTTCTTTTTTTATATAATGACATGATTTTATTAAATTTTCTGAATTTAGATGGTACTGGTGATTAAATACTGTAAAATAACTAATAATCTTTATTTTATATATTTATTGATATGAATCCATTGTGTTGTAAATGTAGGCTTAATGCTAATTAGTCTTGCATGATAATTTTAATGAATTTTGCATAAGTAACCATAATTAACACACTAACCATAACACTTTTGCATACCAACATGGTAAAACATGGATTGGACAACCACAGTTCTAACACCCTACTATGTACCCATGTTTAGCAAAATAAATGATTGATTGATTGATTGATGCTTTCATAATCAAGCTGTACAAAACCGAAGCAAGCCGATTTAAGCCGGAATATCACTCTTCTTCCCCACGTGCCAATTCAAACGCCGGGTACTGCAGTATGCACCCGAGGGGGGCATCTCGAAACCGGAGATGTCCCAGGATCAGTCGGGGTGCGAAGCAAATGCCTTATGGACAAACCTTACACCCCGGCGTCTGAAGACCCGAGACGGCGTGCGGTTTTAGTCAGTTCAAGCCCGACTTAAGAACCCTCGCATATGGCCGAGGAAATTTCCGCACGAATAAACAAAAAAAGGGTGCTGCAGTATGGCACTTCAATAGGTCTCTTATGACGTTTAAATGTCCGCAGTCCCTCCGCGGTGCGCACACAGTGCTACTATCGACCCACTTCATGGAAGAGGCCGATGCCCTGGGTGACCGCGTGGCCGCACTGAGTGGCGGGGAACTACGCTGCTTCGCCACCAATATGTTCCTTAAAAAGGCTATCGGTAAGGAATGCACATTTAAGGCACTATTCTTTTGAAGATTCTCCTCTTCCAAGAGCAAATCCCGGTTATACTGGAAGCTTGAATTTTGGAGCCAGGAGTCCACCTCCTATTCCTTATTTCTATGACTTGGTTTGTCGTTTACGGAAGCAGCTGCCATCGGAACCTCCGAAACATGAGAAGAAAACCCAAACCAGTCAGTCTCGTCCGTCAATTAGCACGTGTACCATGTACTGGCTTGCAGGTGAATATGACTTCGGCTCCGAAAATCTTTTTTTTTTTTCTTATATTTAGGACACGTCAATTTGACTTTACCTCGCCTGATGGTAAGCTGAAGGTAAAGTCTCAGGAAAGAGGGTCACCATTACATACACGTACCATGTTAATAATGGTGGCACTCAGCTTGACGGCCTCATCAGAAGAGGATTGTCGTCGCAGCATCGCGTGACACCCACCGGTCCCACTAGTGCTGCGACCACAATCCCCCTGCCCGGCTATGCACTTGCACCCCTGAACGCAATCAAACCGAAATTGTATTACTATGGAGGGATTTTCGCAATCGTGCTGTTTTAAAAGGTAGAAGGGTTTTTAAGTATAATATATTAACTCCCGTTAACCCTCCAGCTAAACTGGATTGCTTGAGTTAAGATTGGGTTCGCGGCAGAAGTGTAATCGTTTGGGTTCGAACCAACGACCTCTCGGTTGCAAGTCCGATGCCTTAGCCAGTAGGCTACAGTCGCCTCTTAAAATATAACTGAGTACCTAATACCTTCAAGAGTCAGCTTAAGGTAACTCATACATACTCCTTATTCCATTGGGTTAATTTGTTTAGGTATATTTCAATTTTAAAATGTTGATTATCGCTGGCTTAGTAATGTGCCCGGTAGATGGCAATAGGCTCGCCCCCTATTACATTGGGACCTAAACAATCGCAAAAAGCGCATAAAGCGAATCGTGGGTGTGTAATACACCTTGGCCTAACCCTTCGGGGATACAGGCGTGAAGTTATGTTATGTTATTTCACACATAGGCCTATTTCCTCTATACCTGACCAGCGCTTTTTTCTTCGACATTTCATTTTAATAAACTTCTGTTTCGTAGGCGATGGTTACCGCTTGACTTTGACCACACTGGATCAACCAAAAGAAGCTGCCATCACACGAAAGGTGCAAGAAACAGTGCCCGATGCCACTGTGAAGGAGAGAACCATCGGCTCTATATCTTATAATCTACCAGCTAACAGTTCTGGTACATTCCCTAGACTCTTCTCGAGCCTTGAGAACAATAAAGCGGAGCTGGAGATTGATTCTATTGGAGTAGGAGTTTCGACACTGGAAGAGGTGTTTTTGAAGTAAGTATTCTTAGAAATTCAACTCGGTTTCGTTGGATTTTCAGTCCAAATACTGAAGGGTCGCACTCAATCCAAATACTGAAGGGTCGCACTCAGTCCAAATACTGAAGGGTCGCACACAGTCCAAATACTGAAGGGTCGCACTTAGTCCAAATACTGAAGGGTCGCACTCAGTCCAAATACTGAAGGGTCGCACTCAGTCCAAATACTGAAGGGTCGCACTCAGTCCAAATACTGAAGGGTCGCACTCAGTCCAAAAACTGAAGGGTCGCACTCAGTCCAAATACTGAAGGGTCGGACTCAGTCCAAATACTGAAGGGTCGCACTCAGTCCAAATACTGAAGGGTCGCACTCAGTCCAAATACTGAAGGGTCGCACTCAGTCCAAATACTGAAGGGTCGCACTCAGTCCAAATACTGAAGGGTCGCACTCAGTCCAAATACTGAAGGATCGCACTCAGTCCAAATACTGAAGGGTCGCACTCAGTCCAAATACTGAAGGGTCGCACTCAGTTCAAATACTGAAGGGTCGCACTCAGTCCAAATACTGAAGGGTCGCACTTCGTTATTTTCCGTGAAGCGACTGACATCTGACCTCACAACCAAAAGCGATACCGAAGTTCTGAAATTAGACCCGGTTGCGAACTCCAACTATCCGGAACGAATGTGGCAGATGTTCGTATGGCAACCGGGACCGAGCAACGGCTTTACATGCTCTCCGAGACACGAAGGAGTCACGGTGTGTTAAGAATGGTCGTCCATTGTGTGCGGAATAAGACGCACATAGATCCTCTTTTGAAGGGTATAGCCAAATGGTTGGTAGTTGTAACAGTGTTCTGGCTGATCCGATATCGGATGCAGCCTGGCCACCGTACAACTTAATTAAGTTTAGAGGCTAAGTATTTTGTTAAACTTGTATTTCTATATCTGTATCTTTAATATAATAATAATAATAAATATTCTACGACATTCTACACAGCGCTTTCTAGACCCAAAGTAAGCATAGTTTAACTAGCTTGTGTTATGGGTTCCAGAATGCGGATAAACATACTTATATACTTTTCTTTTGTAAATACATACATATTATACATAGAAACACCCAGACCAATGCAAATAGACATATTCATGCATACAAATATTTGCACTGAGCGGGAATCGAACCCGCGCCCCCCTGTCGTAGCAGTCGAATGCACTACCGCTACGCCACAGAGGCCGTCTAAAAAAAAACTATTATTATATATCTACTATTAACTCCGTTTTAATGCAAAGCTTGCACTTTGAAGCTTCACTCTTCTACTGATGGTGGTTTATGACTTATTGGCTTTTATCAGAAGCGATTGTCGTCAGACCTCCCTATGACGTGAGGACAACCTGCGCTAAAGCCTCGTTTGTCAATCACTTGATGCACCAGATTGCAAGTGAGGTTGGCTTGGCTTGAAAGGTCTCGATGGGGCGTCATTTACCCTAAAAAATAACATTGACCTGGCTAGTATTACTTAACTTTGCAATGTGTTAATCTACTCGTTTACTATTTAGCCACAAGCCACTCATCATCAAATCTGACCGTGTTTTCATTGCAGGTTATGCAGTAATGTAAATGCGATTCAAGGTGGCGATGGTAAGCAAATTGTTGTTAACTTGATACGTACTAGAAATCTTAATCGCAACCCAAAGGTGCGGAGGCCCTACCAAAATCTACGGGGCCCAAGCCCAAGTGCTTGCATGAAACGTATATCCGAACTGAAACCGTATAATTCGGAATTTTGACAGCCCGCCAACAAAAATTAAAATGAAAACAAGGCTAAACTATACGACTTATTTTAAAAGGTCGAAACGTTGTCATAATCCAATACAAAAGAATAAATTTTAAATATGTTGGTTTATAATAGTTTATTTTTTAATAAAAATACACGGTAAAAGAAAACCTCCTTCATATGTTTGATTCAGTCCCGAACAAACTTTATAGTCCCGACGGAATAAAGAACGAAATCCGAAGTAACTTCATCATACCTAAATGGCACTTCTTTCGTTCGTGTGGCGCGCTATTGCGGATGTACTTTTTATGGTAGGCTACTGGTTTAGTTTAATTATTAGGTACAACAGCTCTCAGACGCCGGAGGTCGCTTAACCACCTCCATCCTCCATGAGCGCAGGCCTGGGGGTGGCAGGCGAGGCTGCCTGTCACCCCAGCAGAAGCAGGCCGGGGAGGCGGGGCGACTAGCGCCCCCTCCCCACAAAACCGGGGCAAGACGGGGACACCGTTGTTCCCAGTGCCGAGGGGGCCATCTCGAAACCAGAGATGGCCCTGGGTCAGTCGGGGTGCGAGGTAAATGCCGGTTCTCAGACGCCAGGGTGTAAGGTATACCACCTTACACCCTGGCGTCTGAAGACTCGAGACGGCGTGCGGTTTTAGTCGGTTCAAGCCCGACATAACCACCCCCTATTGTCCGGCGGGGGAGGGGGGTATCCGAGGGGTATCCCGCAAGAAAAAAGGTGCAACAGCCCTCGGCACAGCATAAACACGGTAACAAAGATCTAAGGGCATTACAAGCACATGTCTAGCCGCAGACTGTGGAATGCAAAATTTACAATTAGCTCAATTATTATCAATAATGAATAAATAATATAATTATTAATTAATAATTTTAATTTAATTAATTAATATTTATTATCAATAATAGCATCGTAAATTTATAAATTCAAACAATAAACATTGTGTATTGCAATTATACACAACACATTTGATTCTTTGTATAGAATTATTTGGGTCCCAGATTATTGGGACTCGATTTACTGGACTTACTAAAAGTTGTTGCAAGTCACCTGGATAATCGAAAAGTCTATAAAAAAAAAATATACTATTATTATAGTGTGCGAAATGAGACGCACAGAGATCCTCATTTGAAGGGTAGCCAAATGGTTGATAGTTGTAACAGTGTTCTGGCTGATTCGATATCGGATATAGCCCGGGCACTGTACAACCTAATTAAGTTTAGAGGCTAAGTATTTTTTTAAACTTGTATTTCTATATTTCTATGATCTTTAACATAATCGCTTTAGCGACCACGCCAGTTAAATAAAGAGAAAAAAAACTATTATTAAGTATATACTATTAACTCCGTTTTAATGCAAAGCTTGCACTTTAAAGCTTCACTCTCCTACTGATGGTGCTTTATGACTTATTGGCTTTTATCAGAAGCGACTGTCGCCAGACCTCCCTATGACGTGAGGAAAACCTGTGCTAGAGTTGTACTATTATTTATTCTGTGGCTAGAGCCTAATTTGTCAATTACCAGGTGCACCAGATTGCAAGTGTGGTTGGCGCGAAAGGTCTCGATGGGGCGTCATGCACCCTAAAAAAATAACATTTACTCAGAACATTAATTAAACATGGCAATACCTGCTATGTCATCATAAACAACGCGCTTCTTCAAAGATATACTTGTTCAAAGTTAGCCCTGTTCAAAGTTGCCCCTGTTATACTAGAGTGATGCCTGCTAACCTAACATAATGTTATTCTTATTTATTTTTATTACTAAATTTAGAGGATGCCACCCATGCCAGAAAAATTAACAAAAAAGTGTCAAGTGGAACAGAGTACAATCTAGAGAAATACTACAAGGATTTAGAAGGTAATCAAATTATTATTCTTATTTTTCATCACATTATTTTTATTTTATATCAAATTATTACTTTTATTCATTTTATAACTTATAGGATTGTAAAGCTGAAGAATTTGTTTGTTTGTTTGGTTGAACGCGCTAAACTCAGGAACTATTTTTATTACTCAGATTATTTTTGTGTTGGATAGCCTATTAATCAAGAAAATTTCCATACATTATTTGTAAAACTAATAAATTACCGGCATGCAGGTATGGGTTAAATAGGTGACACGGGGGCTCGAAGTATGTCACGGGCGAAGCCGCGGGGGACAGCTAGTATTAGGATTATAAAGCTGAAGAATTTGTATGTTTGGTTGAACGAGCTAATCTCAGGAACTGCTGGTTCGAACTGAAAAAATATTTTTGTGTTGGATAGCCTATTTATCGAGGAAGGCTATAAGGCTATATATCATTACGCTACTATCGAGGGGAGCGGAACAGTAATCATATATCAACAAGTCGGGAAAATTTCCATACACAATAATGTAAAACTAAGAAATACGGCCATGTATGGGTTAAATAGGTGCCGCGGGGATCGAAGAATGTCACGGGCGAAGCCGCGAGGGACATCTAATTTAATTTAATTTTAAAACTATACGATTTAAACTCTATAGCTAGTTGATATTGTCGGAAGTTTACGCAAATGTCACACATTGAAATAAAACTATTTTTAACGGAGTCTCCCCGTGACCATGGCTGCTGAAAAGCAACAGAGACGTCGGGTTCAATGTAAAATATAAAATAACATCGAATAAATTGCGATAGAACTCGTTTTATTTCAATCTATAGCTAGTTGTTCGTATGTCCAGGTAAATCTCACCAGAAGTTGATAGGCCCTCGTCTGTACGGTCGCCAATTTTCAATACTTTTGAAGAGACAAGCCAGGTTTATCCTCTACAGGAAATGGGTCTTCTTAATTATGGTAAGATAAGTTGCTTCAAGTCCCAGAATCAGATGTACATCATTCTTATCATTATTTATCCCGGCGGCATCCGAGGCTCCCACCTAGGAGTCAAGAAGTCCCACGAAAGTTTTCAATCAGTGCGTCCTACCCGTAATGACCTACGGAGCTGAGACGTGGACACTCACGGTAGGGCTGGTCCACCAGTTCAAAGTCGCTCAGCGAGCTATGGAGAGATCTATGCTCGGAGTTTCTCAGAAGAATAGGATTCGTAACGAATACATCCGACAGAGAACCAAGGTTACCTACATAGCTCAAAGAATTAGCGAGCTGAAGTGGCAGTGGGCCGGCAATATCTCGCGAAGAACCGACAACCACTGGGGTAAACGTGTTCTTGGGTGGAGACCGCGACTCGCCAAACGTAGTGTAGGATACCCTCTGGCCAGGTGGGATGACGATCTGCGAAAGACTGCGGGCTGATGCTGGATGCGGCAAGCTGAAGACAGGGCGCTATGGCGCTCATTAGGGGAGACCTATGTCCAGCGGTGGACTAGCATAGGTTGATGATGTAATACTATATTAAACGGCGGCGTTTTGGTTGGCACATCGGGAAGCAGAGTGCGTCCGGCTAAGATACTCAGGCGTGCTTCGGTTTTGTAGAGCGTTCTCTCTCTCAAGGTAGACAATAAATATGGACACGACACTTTAATTAAAACTGACACATAATATTCGACTAGAATAGAAATCACTAGTTCAGTAGGTATCGCTAGTTATTGATGTGTCGTCTTAAATTATTCTCATGATCATATAGCTTCGATTTTCTAGTGTTCGGCCATGTAAAAACCAAACCTCCCACATATCCTTTTAAAAATATACCAGTCATGAAATTATACAGTGCAAACGCAGTGCGTATAAATTTAATAGTAAATAACAAATAATAGTATGAAACAAAGTCGGTCTCGCTGTCTGTCTGTCCTTATGTATGCTTAGGTCTTTAAAAGTACCTACGCAAAGGATTTTGATGCAGTTCTTAGAATAGATAGAGTGTTGGTTTATATGTAGAATACATGCAATATAGTAGAGAGACACTAATAATTTTAAAGGTCACTAATTTTATGTCGTAAATAAATTATTTTTTTTGCGCTTACATTACAAACGCTGGCTGAAACCTACAAGATAGATCAAAATAATGTACTACAGTATTGTACACCTTATAAAGGTCTTCAAAAAAGTCCGCGATGGTATATGTCTGTCTCTTAGGGATAACCCACAGTAACCATTTTTTATCCTTTACTTTTTACGAGACATAATGGCTTATTTTCCGAGGTATTTTAAGCAATACAGCATTAATCCTTTTCCAATTAAGTAACTTGAATACATTGCGCATTTAATATAGATTAACATGGCTCTTTACAGCATGTAATTTAAATTAATATTTTCGAAGGTATTACAGATTTAAAATGCAGGGACATAGCGGTTGCGGCAGTACCGGCCGGGGTACCGACGGCGCTAAAGACTTTCTGTAGTATATTTAGTATCAGTATTGCACCCGTGCGTAGCCAGGGCAGGTCGCTAGTAATATATTATAATGAAAAACCTGAAAGTACATTTACTTGTAAACTAGCGGCCCGGGACCAGACTTCATACAAACGACGATGACGACTTTCATACAAACGTTCATCCCTTATTTTGCCACTTTAGGAGTGAAATTTCCAAAAATTCTTTCTTTGTGGATGCCTTTCTTTTTTTTTTTTTCGTGCGGAAATCCCTTCGGATACCCCCCCGCCGGCTAGCGGGGGTGGTTGTGTCGGGCTTGAACCGACTAAAACCGCACGCCGTCTCGGGTCTACAGACGCCGGGGTGTAAGGTTGCCCATAGAGCATATCCCTCGCACCCCGATCTTTGTGGATGCCTACAGCATAAAAAACATGTACTGCCGAAATTTCAAGTTTGTAGTTCTAGCGGTTTAGGCTCTGCGGTTTATTACTAGCAATCGAATCTCTCAAATCAAAATTACACGAAGCTATCGACTTTAGAGGATCAGAGAAAACATAACGAAAAATTTTAAATGATTACCTATATTATGGGTGAAATTCATAGCCTGGCAACCAAAAAAAACTATCGCTTTTCTTCTCACGAATACGCTGATAGCCAGTCTACGTTTACTGTCTATCCGATGTACGACAGGGAATACGCTCTACAAAACCGGACTTTCTCTCTACTTCCCAACGGCGACGTGGCAATCTAAGCACCGCGCTCGCCGGGACCTGTACAATATAGTAGAGGAGCCGGTGAAGATCGTCCTTCACCCATCTGATAACCAAATGGGATACCTTTTTTTATTTTATCTACACCCATGCTTTAAATCCTCTATAAAAGATTCTGAAACAGTTAGCTTATTGCCAACATTAATACATCCAATGTCCTAATAACCATAATATCATCCGAACGGGTGTTATAATGTTGTATGAAATTTCATAATAACACTCCTTTCGCTTTTTCAATGTCTTCCGCGCAAAGGGTTACTCATCAGACAGCTAAATTCTTACCACTCGATGCGTGGAATCTGCATATGAGTTTCAAAAAAAGAACTGTCATTCACGCGCGTTGCATTGCACTACCACAGCGGCGGCGCGCCGTAAAAAAATTAAAGCTTATTCGTTCGAATTCGAATTCCCACTATTTTTCTTCGCTATTATTTTTGAAAATTGTTTTGTTTACTTACGAAAATGAGCGATTTAAGTTTTGATAACACACCTCCAGACATTTCGAATGCAGCAAAGGACATTTATTTATTTATTTATTTATTTATTTATTTATTTATTTATTTATTTATTTATTTATTTATTTATTTATTTATTTATTTATTTATTTATTTATTTATTTATTTATTTATTTATTTATTTATTTATTTATTTATTTATTTATTTATTTATTTATTTATTTATTTATTTATTTATTTATTTATTTATTTATTTATTTATTTATTTATTTATTTATTTATTTATTTATTTATTTATTTATTTATTTATTTATTTATTTATTTATTTATTTATTTATTTATTTATTTATTTATTTATTTATTTATTTATTTATTTATTTATTTATTTATTTATTTATTTATTTATTTATTTATTTATTTATTTATTTATTTATTTATTTATTTATTTATTTATTTATTTATTTATTTATTTATTTATTTATTTATTTATTTATTTATTTATTTATTTATTTATTTATTTATTTATTTATTTATTTATTTATTTATTTATTTATTTATTTATTTATTTATTTATTTATTTATTTATTTATTTATTTATTTATTTATTTATTTATTTATTTATTTATTTATTTATTTATTTATTTATTTATTTATTTATTTATTTATTTATTTATTTATTTATTTATTTATTTATTTATTTATTTATTTATTTATTTATTTATTTATTTATTTATTTATTTATTTATTTATTTATTTATTTATTTATTTATTTATTTATTTATTTATTTATTTATTTATTTATTTATTTATTTATTTATTTATTTATTTATTTATTTATTTATTTATTTATTTATTTATTTATTTATTTATTTATTTATTTATTTATTTATTTATTTATTTATTTATTTATTTATTTATTTATTTATTTATTTATTTATTTATTTATTTATTTATTTATTTATTTATTTATTTATTTATTTATTTATTTATTTATTTATTTATTTATTTATTTATTTATTTATTTATTTATTTATTTATTTATTTATTTATTTATTTATTTATTTATTTATTTATTTATTTATTTATTTATTTATTTATTTATTTATTTATTTATTTATTTATTTATTTATTTATTTATTTATTTATTTATTTATTTATTTATTTATTTATTTATTTATTTATTTATTTATTTATTTATTTATTTATTTATTTATTTATTTATTTATTTATTTATTTATTTATTTATTTATTTATTTATTTATTTATTTATTTATTTATTTATTTATTTATTTATTTATTTATTTATTTATTTATTTATTTATTTATTTATTTATTTATTTATTTATTTATTTATTTATTTATTTATTTATTTATTTATTTATTTATTTATTTATTTATTTATTTATTTATTTATTTATTTATTTATTTATTTATTTATTTATTTATTTATTTATTTATTTATTTATTTATTTATTTATTTATTTATTTATTTATTTATTTATTTATTTATTTATTTATTTATTTATTTATTTATTTATTTATTTATTTATTTATTTATTTATTTATTTATTTATTTATTTATTTATTTATTTATTTATTTATTTATTTATTTATTTATTTATTTATTTATTTATTTATTTATTTATTTATTTATTTATTTATTTATTTATTTATTTATTTATTTATTTATTTATTTATTTATTTATTTATTTATTTATTTATTTATTTATTTATTTATTTATTTATTTATTTATTTATTTATTTATTTATTTATTATTTATTTATTTATTTACTTTATCCATACATACTCTAACTTTACAGGTTAAACCCAATGCGCTAGTGTACACATTTATACAATACCAAAAAACAGTACAACACAAAACCATACAATACAAGACAATACACGACAAAAACGAGACAAAACAAGAAAAATACAACACATTAACAGACAATACAAGACAGCACAAAACCATCCAGGACAAAATACTTGTTTACTTATAGCAAATTACGAATAAAGCTGTCCTCGTGAATTCACTCAGAGTACAAAAGAATATATCCGTCTCCCTAGCAATGAGGTTAAGAGTGCGGAGTGCGCGCGTCAGTGGCGCCTCACTCCACAGGTTCGTTCGTGCATTCGGTCTAACAAATGACTACCGGAAAAATCTAGAAAAAAAGTATGAAAAGGCGTACAAAGATTTCATGAATTGGAAAATATCAAAGGGCAGTACATCATTCTCTGAAAATGTATTATTAGTTTATCATGGGTGTAGATAAAGTCTTGTATGCAACTGTATAATTAGGTATTAAAACACTCATGTGATACTATTATCACACTCAGCTTCGCTTCGTGTGATAAACCCACATTCATGTTTTAATACCCCTCATTATACCACAGTTGCATAAATAACTAATATATAATTCATCTATTAACATGCCTATAATGACTTGCCTATCAAAAAGTGTTCGTGGCTATTTTAATTAAATTAATTAATTCATTTTTGATTACAGGATTTTTTTATCTCCCCTACTTATTTTTGTTCATGACTACCTGGCAAGCAAGGGTGTTTTTAGATAAAGATTTTTCGACAATGAGAAGTCCCTGTATTCTGAAAATCATATATTATGTTATTCTAGGCTATTCAAACTAGTATTTTCGGTTATCTGATACACGATGACTTTTACTTTTCTCGATAGAATGTGCTCTCAATAGTGGTCTAACCTAAAACGGATTCCAGTTTTATTTGAGTTATGTTCAGGTTAGAAAAGTAAAAGTCATACCAAAATGAATAATTTGCGTGTTTTTGTTATGTAGAGCGTTCTCTCTACTAAACTATTCAGTTTGTTTGTTAGATATAAGTATAATATTACTCTGAAGATAATTCAATTCTATAACTGATAGAGTACCAAAGCCTTTTCCTAACATGCCGGTGTAAGCGTAGGTTGCTTAGAGTATTGAAGGAGTAATATTTTTAGTTATTTATTTCCTCAGTTAACCGAAACAAATTCTTTGCAGCAAGTAATCCTACCAGTTTTAGCAATGTTTGCAATAACGAATAATGCAAATAATTCAAATGATCCAAATAATCAACGCAGGGGTAATAAACCCCGTGATTTCCCTTTGAATCTCGACATATATACGGACATACCCAGCAAACGTATTTTATGCAACCTTCAACTGAACGAAAGCGGCACTCCTTTATTAAGGTAACTCCTTAATTAGAGGGCGACAGCCCTATATCCAGGTGGGTTCTAATCAATCCATCATGTCAGCATCGGAGCATCTATCCCGGTTTCATCCAAAGCTAGCACCTTTGTTGGTTTTATCCGAAGCATGCAGTTTGGTTGGTTTCATCCGAAGCTTGCATCTTGGTTGATTTAATCCGTATCATGCACCTAGGTTGGTTTCATCCGAAGCATGCTCTTTGGTTGGTTTCATCCGAAGCATGCAACTTTGTTGGTTTCATCCAAAGTTTAGGGACTCCATTGCACTTTGGAGCACGGGGCCCGGTCTCCTCCTTTCCAAGACTTTGTCTTGACGGAAGCTCCTACCATTTGACCGCCCAGCCCCGAGAGGGAAGCCTGCGCCATGCCTTCTTAGTCAATCAGCATATGTACCGGCTTGCAGGTGAGGCTTTAGTGAGGACTTTGGCCCTGAAAGTCTAGGTTGGGACCCCATACACCTATACCCGCTCTCATTACTACCAGTTTTCGTTAATATACCTCGTATATTTCAGGAGTCTTGATAACACATACCCTGGTGTGGAATTTCAGCTTACTAACGATGTTTCAAATGGTAAGTTCAATATTTAGCTAGCCTTGAATAATAAAGTGTAGGTAATTGAAAGTTTTGGGTTTCACCCTTACACCCTTATTTTTCTTGCGGAAATCCACCCGCCTTCCCCCACCACTGGCCAGCGGGGATGGATATGTCGGATTCGAACCGACTAAAACCGTACGCCGTCTCGGGTCTTCAGACGCCGGGCTCTAAGATGGGGCCCATAAGGCATTTCCCCGACCCAGAGCCATCCTCGGTTTCATCATGGCCCCCTCGGGTTTGGGAACCACGGTGTCCCCATTTTGCCCCCGGGAAGAGGGGGGCCCACAACGCGCCGCCGACCCGGTCTGCTAAGGTGACAGGCGGCTCCACCAGTCAGCCCCAGGCCTGCGTTCGTGGAGGAAGAAGGTCGTTCATCGACCTCCGAGGCCTAAGACGCCGCCGCGCCTCACGAGCTTTGTGGATTGGGAGAGACATGACTCTCACCCGGACGTCCTCCGCCGCGTACACCGAGAACTTTCAATGGCTTGGACCCCAAATATATTTCTGAAGCAACAAAAATCTTTAGTCAAGCCAACGACACCGATAAAATAAACCATTTAAATTTGTTAAGCTATTCTCAATACCTCGCCGCCCTTTCAGTAGCAGGCCGTGGAGGAGGCGTGTTGTGTGTGTCCTACACACGCCTGCGAACTCACCGACGCGGAATAAAACCCGACCCCACCAGGTAAGGCCGCGGTGGCGGCCAAGGACCGCCGGTAATCCTGGGGTTATCCTTTCGAGGGCTTACTCCGGGTGCCAGGCAACACCGGTGGACTCTTGAGGACACCGTGTGGTTTTAGTCGGTCGGATTCCAACACGCCCACCCCATCGTTGGCCCGATGGGATGAAGCCCGTGGGGGTTTCCACACGTAAAAAAGAAAAGCTTTTCTTAAGTTTTGCGCTAAGCGGTTAATTTTTTCATGGAAGTATATAAAAAGCATAGCAACCCACCCTCGCTCCGCTTCGGTTTATATGGGTTTCTTTTAACTCAAGCCATTGTTATTTACTCATATTAAGCAGCGGCGATAGCCCAGTGGAGTACGTAACGGACTGCTGAGACGAGGTCTCGTGTTCGATCGCCAGTCGCCCGGGGCACACACCTCTGACTTTTCGTAGTTATTTGTGCATTAATAAATGTTAATTATCGCTCGCTTCTTAATGTGCCCGGAAGATGGCAATATGCGCGCCCCCTATTACATTGGGCCCTTAACATAACTGGCGAATCGTGGGTGTGTAATACACCTCTGCCTACCCCTTCAGGGATACAGGCGTGAATTTATGTATGCATTAAGTATATATTATAGCCTATGTCCATCGGGGTTAATGTACATTTCAAACGGTGGAACAATTTTTTCAATAAATGCTGAGGCGCAAAATACGTTCCGTCTCTTTTAAATATTAGTAGGTATAGTTTGATAGTTAAACTAACATAAAGATTTATCAGTATATTTCTCTTTCAGCTGTTCTAAGGATTGGTAAAAATAACCTAGACGATTACAGGAAGTATTTATCTGGAATTGAGATAAATGATACTGACGCTAAAGTAACTATTTTCATTATTATTTACTAGGCAATGAATATACCCACATTAGAGTCACCTTCGCTGTGCGGCAACCGCTTGGCTAAGTGTGGAATGGAACAAATATCTGGCCATGCCGCTCCACCAGGCCCTGGTAGGACGGGTAGAATCCTGGCTTGACGACGTGAGGCATGAGATGCGTGAGAGTGGTCTCACTACTAGAGGTGCCAAGTGTGGAAGGAGTGAGGAGTGGAGGAGTAGGAAAGCGCACTCCGGCTCCAAAGTGGAAACTTTGGATGCAACTGGGATGAAAAACTGTGATGGTGATGATGATGAGCCTTGCTAAAATGTCTGGTCTGGGGGATCCATTATAATAGACTTATTGCCACTAGATGAATTGATAAGTCGCACAGGGTTGAAAATATTAGAGCTCTTAAGTCAAATTACCAGGTCCTATTGGTCACGCCTGCCAGGTTACCAGGTTGTAGTAGTATAAATGGCTAGCTGTGCTCCGCGACTTCGCCCGTGGAATACTTGGCCCTTTGACACCCATTTGTCCTATACATGCCCGTTATTTATTAGATCTCCAATAATGTTTGGTCATTTACCCGATTCGTTGACATTTATGCTTACTGTTCCGCTCTACTGGGTAGTAGCGTAATGATATATAGCCTATTACCTTCGATAAATAGGTTATCCAACACAAAAATAAATTTTCAATTCGGACCAGTAGATCCTGAGATTAGCGCGTTCACACAAACAACCTCTTCAGATTTATAATATCAACAGAGTAAATTTGAGTTTTTACGTGTATATTGAATACTTTTTTTAACATGCTGATACCCCCTCGTGCTTCACCTCACCGTAGCAAATGATGAGGTTTGTTTGTCGGACTTGAACCGAATAAAACCGCAGGTTGCCTCTCGCGTCCGCCATGTGCTACTGGGAACCGTGTGTATCCTAGAAAGTCATTCCCAGAGACCCCGACGCGTTGCTGATGTTCTGATAGGAGAGGGGAAGGGATCCCCTAAAGAGAGGCCTAAGAAAACACGACCCACCGCCACCCTGGGCCTGCTTCTGTTAGGGTGATAGCTAGCCCGAATAGTCACCCCCACTCTCGCGCTTATGGAGGGCGGAGTTCGTATATTGAAGATCTACTTATAAATGAATTATTTCATTATTTTTCTGAGGGTGTGCAAAACAGCTTTATATTTGAACAGTTAACCTTCTTGATCGATGGTGATGATAATCATGATATTCTCTAGGTGCTGTACACAACGACAGTGCGTCACATAGCTCCGGTCACACTCAACATTATGTCGAACTTGATGGGAATGCACTATCTTAACCGGTCTAAATGTCACATACTCACACGGACCTACCCCATCCGGAGTTCGGGTAACCAACCTAAGGATTTAATGAATGCAAAAATTTGGGCTGTCTGGATAACATTTCGTAAGTATGAATTACTTACGTCTAGTTCCAGGCAAAAGCCTGGAAAAGGCATCAAAAGTTGTGGCACATCGGGTAGAAGAGTCATAGTACGGCTAAGATTGGTTTGCTTTGGTTTTGTAGAGCTTTCTCTCTTGCAGCCATGGTTATGTGGAGTCTCCCCGTGATCATGGCTGCTGAGAAGCAACTGAAACGTCGGGATCAATGTAAAATATAAAATAATATCAAATAGATCGCGATAGAATCCGTTAAAATAGTTTTATTTCAATGTGTGACATTCGCGTAAACTTCCGGCAATATCATGTAGAACAGCTTTCTCTCTGACACACAGCGTATGTCTACAGCTTGATATCTTTCTAGAGTAGCTGAAACCGGAGCCCACGGCTTATAATATTCCATAACAAACGATTGTTAATACCATTAGTCCCACTCATATTAAAAATCTGAAAGTTTGGATGGATGGATGGATGGATGTTTGTTACTCTTTCACGCAAAATGACTGAATGGATCTGGCTGAGATTTTGTACAGGGATAGATTATAGTCTGGAATAACAACACATAGGCTACTTTTTATCCCTGGACTAGGTTCCCATGGGAAGCAGAAACAGGATCAAAATTCCACGCGGGCAGAGCCGTGGGGTACAGTTATACTCTATAAAGGCACCAAACTGTTAATCCAATGTAAGATAGAACCGATCTTAACCGGACTCTCGCTCTGGTTCCCGAGACGTATCAAATCAAAAGCCGGTTGTAATGGGGTGAATAGAGATCAAGGGGTGAATAGAAATCAAATGGTCAAATAAATTGTGCAGTAAAGTAAAGCTATAGACTATTCCAATCTAATACTGAACAGAACAATCAGTACTTGAAATTTTACAAAAGAACATATTCAAAATTTTCTAATGACCATATTATTATTCACCCCTTGATCTCTATTCACCCCATTTTACGGAACTCAAATATCTTTATATCACTACTATTGATCAGGCACAATTGAGTCAGCAAAATATGATTAGAACTCTAAAAAAAATTGATTAATTCCTGAGAATACACAACCAAAGTTTTCTCCACAGTAATTGAAGTCGCGATAGTACATTGCGTAGCCCTCCCCGCCCGGGAGCAGGCGACGGGAGCCCGCAACGTCCACATAATGTCCGGTTGTTCCATCAAGCTTTACTGGTTCACCACCTTCCTCTTCCATATAGCCCTCAACATTATTTTTCTGGTCATCCCAGCAGTGCTAGCCGCCGTCATGCTGGAGAAAGACTCAACTATCGATCAGGGTGATTTCTTGTGTACGTATCCTATTTGAATTATGTAAGTCTATACTAGGTCTGCAAGGCGAATCGCTGCTTGCAATGTTGAGCTGAGTGAGACATCGTGAATCAGATTTTGAAAATTTTGAACAGTGATCATGCCTCTGTGGCGAGTCCGATTTTGAAAATTCTTTTTGAAAGTCACAACTCTGGACATGCTTTCTGAGCGTGTAAAGTTTGGTCACAGTGTCTCGACCGGTTATTATGTAATTCCATCTGGATTTTTTTGAACGGTGATCATTCCTCTGTGGTAGCATTAATTTTTAGGGATTTTCTTTAGAAAAGCCCTATTGCTATCGAGTTGTCGTCGACGTCGTCGTCGTTGCCAATTTTCTGTCAATGAAGGAGATGAGCTATCGAGTTGCTGTTTTCGGTAATAGATTCGTGCTGGGGTGAACCATTGCAAGATAAAAAAAAATCGCAGAATCGAAAATCCCTTGTATTCGGCTGAGCTCGTCTCAGGAATTCAACTTGTTTCAAAATATATCCATAAACCTTCCTCTGATTGACCTCTTTAATCATGCCAAATTTGGTTCTGATTAGATTAGTAGTTTAGGAGGAGACCTATGATAAAGAAAATCCTGAAGTCTGGTATGAGGAGCTTTCGCTCGACTTCGTCTCACTCAGCTCAACTATTATAAATTTTATATATTGTATATTGTATATTATTGTAAATTAGCTGTACCTATCTGTACATTGGAGATATTTAAAAAAAATGGATTATGGTCAATAAGCGATTATGTACACATTTCTTGTCAGTTTGTTTATCTGTTTTTCTGTTTGTTCGCGATAGACGCAAAAACTACTAAAAGGATTTCTGCTTTTCCTATTATACGGCCTTTGTCAGACTTAAAAACTACCGTATGTATGATTACAATTGCTTAAGTAGAACCGGAGGCATACACAAAAACGATAACCGACCTCCACGCGGGCGTAGCCGCGGGCATCAGCTAGTATAATATATGTAAGTTTAACAACTCCTGATAAGGCCATCAAAACCCCGGGTTCTTCAAGCGGGGCGTGAAAAAGCATCTTTTGAAACCGTTAAGGTAGGGGCTACCATTTTAGGATTGTAGCATCTGGGATGGTGGCCCATATCTTCTGGACTTCACCCTAGCTTCTCAACATCCAGCGGGGTGCAGTCAATTGACGGAACGAATATTAAAAAAAATTATTAAAAAACAGGGCCCCCATTGTGGCATTATTGGTATTTGTAATGTTGACTCTCATTCCTGAGACTTTTCCATCAGCTTACCATAAGGCATGAAGTCATATTAACGTAACCATTATAAAAATAATATGGGGCCATATGAAGATACTTTTTGGGCCCAAACCAACCTTCCCTGCCAGACACCTGCCGATCAACGGACGAGGCTCTGGCCCAGGCTTTCCTCTCAGGGTTAGGAAATCAAGGACACACCGTTGTAATGGCGGTAAGACCCATCATGGAACTGGGCTCGGCTGACGCACATGATCTCTGGAAGAGGTGCTTTGGGGACCACCTTTGTTGCATCAGGGCAGCACACGCTGGCGGAGTGCCCGTCGTGGGAGGTGCCGAGGCGGGTCCTCGTGGCAGCCCTCAGATTGGAAGTCCTCTCGCTCGACGTTTTGCTCACAGCGATGATGCAGAGCGCGAGTGTGTGGGCTGCCGCTGCCTCCTTCTGCGAACAGGTAATAGTATAGAGAAGGAGGCGGCAGTGCGGTTTCGGGAGAGACTCAGGTCTCTCACAAAGGAAATGTTGGCTAATGTTTTTGTTGCTGACTGTTTAAGCGATATGTTCTTATAAAAAATGTAATTTTGAAAATTAATTTTCTCGAACCGCCCCATACTAAATCGTGTCGCACTGACGACACAGTGTGTTAGCGCGTAGTGCAAATGTATGGAGTGCACGAGAGTATTGCATTTATCTCAGTCCAAGTTGTGTTTACACGTGTATGATGCATAATAAAATAAATTTGAATTGTAAAAGTTCTAAATACTGACTTAATTTATAGTGTCAGTTTAGTTAGGCAATTTTATCATCAAAAACTAAAACATTAAGCGGTACCTTTTGTGTTTGAAACTGACGACCGATTCAACTTCCCTATTGCAGTTCCGAAGGTTAAACAAACTCTTGTTATAAGTAAAACTGACACCGTCACACATTTCCAGTTGTCGCCATGGTTATACTGTTCATGGGCGCCGCGGCAATGCTCGCCTTCATGTACTGGGTCACCTTGTACTCCAAAGACAGGAGCCCCATCGTCATCATCATCACCAGCGTTTTTATGATGGGTGAGTAAACGTTCTGTGATTACTTTATTTTTCAGTGATTACTTGAGTGTTGCTGTGTAGTTTGGTAAGTGACCAAACTACACAGCAACACTCAAGTAATACGCTGTGCATCAACTTAGAATGGAACGTATTCAAAAGGGATTCCTCAGACATTGCTTTTTCTTGAATGCTGCATAAACTGTAACCTTCATACAATAATAAATTGAGACACTTTGAAATAGAATTTGTCGACAACTACATAACATTCCTTTACTGTTTGTAAAGGAATTTAGAATAATAATGTGTAAAGGAGTTAGAAATAGATTCGACAGTTCTGTCCTCTTGAACTAATTCAAGCGGACATTGGTATTTCAGGATACCAGGTCGTATGCCCAGACGTACTCTCGTTCATCAGCCGTCTGCCAGAACACATTTTTAAATAATTTTCAACCATATCCCGTTTGTCCAAGGCATATAATGCAATTTGTGGGAAGGTGGATTTATTCGCCGATACACTACGATTTTTCAAAAAAGTTCTTATATTTGCACAGGTTGCACAGGGTCAATAGCTTGGGTTAATTTATCTGACTTTTCAAGGACTTATATTCCTGTATTTTTCTTCAGTTCTTCTAATTTATATTTAGTTTATATTTATTTTAGTTATGTTATTTTCACCTTAAAATATTGTGCATTACATAAAATATTATAATTGCATGTTTTAGATGTAAATGATAATGCAACAACTACTGTTTGTCGAAATATATAAATATATATTTTCTTAGCGTAGATTTGATCCTAAAATTAGCGTGTGCCAAAAAATTCTTTAGGTTTATTTTAAAAGATAAGTAAGTAGGTATATCTAAACTCATAGAATTTCACAGAAAAACCGTGAAGACCCTTTTTAGTGGAACGTTATTTCGTCGGTGAAATCCAGCCTATTTTACCAAGTTTTATTTTAGGCGATAATTAGCAGGTTCGTACAAGGAAGTGGCTCTGTCCGTTAGTCTCATTCACTATCTGCTAAATAACTAGGAGTCCCCGCAGTTTCACACGTTTCATAGATTATCGCGATCACACAAACTCAGCTCTATTATTATATACTTTAAAAAGGACGAGCCAACTAATAAAACTCTCAAGAGTAAGCATGAGGCTCGTCATAGAAGTGTTAACAGGACACAGCCGACTGAACAGGCACCTGACACTGATAGGTGTGAAAACCGACCCCAGATGCCCAGAGTGCATGGACGGTGACGAGACCAGTTTCCACCTGCTCGCCGAATGCCCCATGTACTCACTGATAAGATGGGAGACAATGGGGTTGGATACATTGGACACAGAAGACTTGGAGGATCTGAAGGTGGACCAGATCGTAAGATTTTGTAAAGACACAGGAAGGTTCGACGGAACGCCGTCTGGGTAACCACATCCTTCCCAAAAGGAAGGAACAGGGGAAATGGGTGAAATGACCCACTATAGAAGGGTTGATCACCCGCCAGGTCATCGGCGTCCCCGTTGGAAATAATAATAATAACATCGAAAAAGGTGTTAGACAGGGATGTGTGACGTCGCAGGAACTGTTTAACTTATTTATAGGCGATTACTTGAAAGAACTGAAAGAGAGTGCGTATGGATTAAGAATGAATGACTTGACCGTCAAATGCCTCTTGTACGCTGATGATCAAGTAATATTGGCATCATCGGAACAGGAGTTGCAGGCGATGGTTAATATTATGCATGGGGCCTTTTTTTTAGCGTGTAGAAACCCCCTCGGGCTTCACCCCATCGGTGCTAACGATGGGGTGGGCGTGTCGGAATCGGATCGACTAAAACCACACGGTGTCCTCCCCAAGTGTCCACTGCCGGGCACCCCGGGTAAGCCCTCGAAAGGATAACCCCACGGTTACCGGCGGACTTTGGCCGCCACCGCGGCCTCGCCTGGTGGGGTTAACAAACAAAGGAATGAAAGTAAATGTAAGTAAGACGAAAGTGATGATTTTTGAAAGAGAAGAAAACACGACAAATAGTAGAATTTTGATTGAAGGAGAAAGAGAACAAGTGAAAGAGTTTGCACGGCTGGCTGTACTAATGGGAGTACTTGTTCCCACACTTGTGTATGGTTGTGAATGTTGGGTGTGGCAGAAGGAACATGAAAGCAAAGTAAATCCTGTTAAAATGAGAAGTATAGCTGGAGGGACCCTGATGGACCGAGTGAGGAACAGCGTGATAAGGGAACGTTGTGGTATGGCAGAAGATGTAGTGACCAAGTTAGAGAAACGAATGTTTAGATGGTTCGGTCATGTAGAGAATAATAATAATAAAAATGCCAATCAGATAAAGGACGTTTTGAAGAAAGGCCAGGTCAAAAGTACCCATAACCGGCGTGCATGTATGAAAACAATTATGAAAGTGTCTCTGCCTACCCCAATGGGAAAGAGGCGTGACTATAAAATGTAGGTATATTAAAATAAAATAGTTTTTTTTTTGTTATTTTAATATTCTTCTATTCTCAGGCCTATTCTTCCCAGTAATGAAATCCATAAACGATAGTGTGAGTGAAGGAGGAACACCAAATGGCACAATGCACAATATCCAAGAAGTGCTTCATTTTGTTGCGACTCCTTACACGATAAGTGTGGGTATGGTAGCTGCTGTGAAGATCGCGACGGAAAATGCTGTAGGTAGGTATGCGTAATGGTTATGCAAATACTGTATAACATACACCCTTTTTTTACTTGTGACGCCCCACTGGTGCTAGCTATGAGGTGTCGGAATCGAACCGACTAAAATTACAGTGTCCTTCCCGAGCCTATTGCCAGGCATCCCGGGTACGCCCTCGAAAGGATAACCCAAGGGTTCCGGCGGGTATCCTACACCCTGCCCAAAAGAGAGGACCAGGGAAAATGTCTGCTCGGATTCCCGTTAGAAATAACACATGTCATTTTATGTGAAGTGAATAAATAATTAATAAATATATATTCTAGGACAAATTACACAACTCCATCCAGACCCAAATTAAGCAGAGCTTGTCATATGGGTTCTAGAATGCGGATTAACATATACTTAAATACTTTTGTTTGTAAATAAATACATATTATACATATAGAAACACCCAGACCAATGCAAATAGACATATTTGCACCGAGCGGGGATCGAACCGGCGACGTGTGACTTAGCAGTCAAACGCACTACCGCTACGCCACAAAGGTCGTCAACGTGACCTGTTAAAGAGTGCTGCAGAAACGAGGTGTGATGTTCTTCCGATGCGTAAAGTAATAATCCAACGTCACGCCCCGTAGGTCGTCAAGAAAGAACATTGAGTACCTACGTTCGACTGTATTAATAATATATAATATTTACAGCTGGAGCAACCCCAAAAAGCTACTTTTCATCCGATTCTGACTCTCCTCTTCTTACCGTCATTATTCTTCTCGTTCAAGCAATTTTTTTTATGGTAAGTCCCCTTTACAATATGTAGCCTTCATCAATTAGAGACACAAATGAGCTATCAGCATTTAGAAAGAAAATATACACTATTTGTAACTAAATGTTATTATTCTAGTCATCCTCCGAGGCTTTTCCCAAACATTTAAGTTGAGGTCGGTTTCAGACTAACTACGGTGTATGTAGACCAGATCTAAACATATGTGTATGTTTAGACCTCGTAACTACCCGTAACGAATGCCACGGATGTTCGTAAGTATGGTAGCCGATGCACGGAGGGGTCTCGATGTGTTTAGATCGGTCACCCATCATTACACTTACCTGGCTAGCAGTGGCGAGGGGTCCATATATGCCGATCCCTTACGGCTTCCCTTTGCATAGATGCAAAGCCATTGGACTTACCTGGCTAGCAGTGGCGAGGGGTCCATACATGCCGATCCCTTACGGCTTCCCTTTGCATAGATGCAAAGTCCAAAGCATGAGCTTCATAACAGGCTTTTTTAAAAGCCAACATTAGACCGAAGGGATTTCCGCACGTTAAAAAAAAATCATACAATGTCTTCTTTGTTTTTCCTAATCATCAATGCTTCAATTACGTGTAAGGTATAGTGCAAATGGTACAAGTCGAAACATTAATCGTCGATTTCCTTTTCACCGGCGTCCATTTTGTAAATTTTCACCCTTCGCCACTGCTGGCTAGTATTGCTTAACCGTGTGATGTGGTAACCTACTCGATTACCGAGAGCCCCTCCTCACAATCCTCTGTTCGATGGGAATCATTCCGCTGCTAGGTGGTCCCAAGTCCCAATTCGGTTGTAGCTTTTTCTCAATTTTAATATGACTTTTCAGACATTTAATTTTTTTTACTTGGAATACAAACAATATTAAGACTATATAACATTAATACTTACATTATGTACTACAAACCATTGATAAGTTTTCACATATAAATAACAAGTACACACTTGACGGCTTTTTACATATATTATTAAAAAGATTATGAAACTCTAAAAAAGAAAAACGAAAGAATAATTAAGAAGTATGACACTAAACACCTAGAGAGTCAATTCAAACCAGTGATTACCGACTATACGCTTGTAATTAGCAGGACTCGTATTTAATAAATCCAATTCAGAATATTCCGATGTTCTGTTCACAAAATGTGCTGATCTAGGGAAATATGAGTTGCTTCTATAATTGGTAATACTTGCTAATATGTTCGTATGTGTGTGTTCTTTCTCTTCTTCTTTTAGTTAATAGCTTCTGCAGCAGAATCACCGCAATTTCGCCAATGTCAAGTAAAACATAATAAATGGTTATAAAATTATTAATGGCGGAGACGCCAATGTCAAGCTTTTTCTAGCCGTACACCGACCATTATACTCGTATTATTGTGTGTTCTTTAATTGGTTAATATATCATCACTTGATCTTAATCGTTAGTTACATCATCACTGTTTTGATAATAATTAGTTTTTGCTTGCTTCTTGCCAGGGATTAGTGTTAATGATGCAACGTGGCATGATCAATACTTGCTGCGACCGCTTGAAAAACAGGAAGTACAAACCTACTGAGGACGATGAAAAGAACCCCACTGTCAACAAAGAACGCGCTTATGTCTCACACGAGATCACAAAAAGTAGGTTTACTTTAAAACATTACTAACGTTTACCCGCTATACGTGTTCCGAACTTCCATATGATTAGAATCCAATGTCCGGCTAGAAGGACTAAAAAGAAATAGGAGCATGCGATCCAGATAACATATAATATTAAGTATATTTAATAACTCAATTGAGATGGATAATTATTGGAGTGTACAGTCAACGATAAAAGTTGATATACACTAATATATTTACAAACCATTTTTTTCATTGGAATACATGTACCATTAATGGACGTGTAGTTAGTTTTATAATCCCCAGAAGAACAAGGTTATATCATTCGTTTTTTGTTTATTGCATGCAAGGTGCAAGGTTTCAGGTGATCAATAAATCAAAACTTGTTAAGCTACTTTTGTCGTTGACTATACCTATACAGGGAAGTGAGGTTGCTTTGGAGGTGTAATCCTACTCAAGAAAAGTCCAAATTGTGAAGATGTTTCGATGTTTGTTACTCAATCACGTTTAAACGCCTGAACGGATCTGGCATCATGGAATGATTTTGACGACTACTGTAGGGATTTTGTCTGTTGATTGCAATTGGTTAAGTAGAACCGGAGATATGATCAAAAAACGATAACAGAGCTCCGCGTGGGTGGAGCCGGGGGCACCAGCTAATCTATACTATTGTAAAATGTGAATTAATTGTGTCTGTATATTGAAAATTATAAAAAAAGAATAAATAGGTTATGTTAAATGAACGATTCTAGACAAAAAAAAAATTTTTTTTGGATTTCTTGGCTGTTTGTTTATCTGTTTGTTCGCGATGTACGCAAAAACTATTGAACTGATTTTGATGGGGGTATTAGAAAGGTCATGGTCAGACTTAAAATTCTGCGTATATATGATTGCAATTGGTTAAGTAGAACCGAAAATATGACTAAAAAAACGATAACCTGTCGTTAATGAGTCTTGAGTTTTTTTTTTTCGTGTGGAAACCCCCACGGGCTTCACCCAATCGGTGCCAACGATGGGGTGGGCGTGTCGGAATCGGACCGACTAAAACCACACGGTGTCCTCCCTAAGTGTCCATTGCCGGGCAACCCGGGTAAAACATTGGCCGACTTTTATCCCGCGGCGGTGAGTTGGCCGGCGCGTGTAGGATACATACGACACGCCTCCGCCACGGCCTGCTTCTGTAAGGACGACGAGTCGGCCAACTGCCGTCCTCAGGCCCCGATCATGGAGGTCGGTAGTCCTGGGCGTAGACGAGTCTGCGGCGTCCGCGCCGCAGACTGCGGAACTCGGAGGCAGGGTTTTCTCCCGCTCCCTCTCCGCCGCCTCTTTCGCGCGCATTACCTGCTCGCAGAAAGAGGCGGCGTTGTGCCACTTGCTCCCGTCGGAGACCACGGCTGTCACCATGGTCTCCAGCGAGAGAACGTCCACACCCAGGACCGCAGGAGTCTTGGTTATCAGCTATTTCTTAATATTACTAACAATTTTTTGTTATCAGGTCCTCTTGAAATCACGCAAGACTCCATATTAGTTCAAGACGTACATAAGAACTACAGAACTTGTAGAAGGAAATGTAATGCGGTCAGGGGAATTAGTTTTTCTGTTAAAAAAGGTACGATAGACTTTGATTTTTAAATATATTTAGGTATTGCAGAAATTAATTACGTTCAGTCAGCGTGAAGAGTCAGCGTGAAGAGTAGATGATCATTTCAGATTTTAGGCCAAGTAATGAAAATTCAATAATTTAAACTCTGCCCCTATTTACAAATCATCATCATCATCATCATATCAGCCGTAGGAAGTCCACTGCTGAACATAGGCCTTAAATTAAAAACTGTCTCTTAACAGTATCCTACAATTACACAGAGAATCTACTTGTAGAATATACTGCTTCCGCGGGTTCATTTACGGACTTTAGACTTTAGACAGTACAATACTTCGACATGTAGCGAACTTCGAAAACACATAGATCGACAAGTCATTGCTTCAACAGACAGTTATTAGACAACGCACACCTTCAGCACACCTAGCTACATGTCGAAATATTGTACTGTCTAAATTCAGTCCGTAACTCTTCCGGGTTATTTGGCGCCGCCTGGACCTGTACCACTGAAGATGTCGACCGCAGTGATCGATGAAACGTTTGGAACACACGTTTCATCTGAACCACGGCCAAACAGCCCGGAAGCAGTATATTCTACATGCAACGCCGGCCGTGAACGCCTAAAGAATTATAGACCAACTAATTGTACCTAAGTGTTCAGTCCATTTAAGTTCCGTGACAACACTATAAACATTCGATTATACTTCGACAACCACAACACCTAATTGTCTTTATAATCTATATAACAACACACAATTATAATGCTTATTATTGGTCTATGCTCATACTCAAAACACACTTCAAATACTCACACAGATAACAACACTTCTTATTTTTATTTTGTTATGTTATCAATTTATCAAATAAAATCAAAGCCTAATATGTTAAGCCTTCTGATTATATTAGATTACTTGTTTTACTTTTCATACCTATATTTATATTATTAGTCTATTTTTTTTTGCCTCGCTACTAATTCAGCAAGCTACACAGCACGAGAGTCTACAGGAGACAGGAAATATTTTTGATTTTCCATTGTAAAATAACTTATAATTTGTAACACATTTTATCAAATTATTAATTTGATTAAATGTTACAAATTGATTTGAATTATACTTATACTTGATTTTTTACTTTTCGGGGCGTGCATGTCGAAAACGGTTGGCAACTTGGACAAAGTGTATAGATAAAAGTTGTAGATAGTTTTATGATCTTTCATTTAGTAGCAGTATTTTTACTAGAACGAAAAAGCCAGTGGTAGCTTTGTAAGACCCCCCTCCCCACTCACCTTTACTCCGGCTCACCTCCGAGACTTCAGGTCTTTAAGTACGTTCACCACCTATACACCATTCACAAGTTTCAGAAGAAATCGCTTAGGCCCGGCTCATGCACTCTACACACCCTTTTAAACCATTCCTTGACTGTACTAATTGCGAATTATATTTTTTTTATCTTCAGAGAAAACAGGGTAATTGGGTCGAATAAAAAAAACTTACTCGTATATTGAAGGTGAATGCTTCGGTCTACTGGGTGTGAACGGCGCCGGCAAATCCTCCACCTTCAAGATGCTGACTGCCGAGGAGTGTGCTACTCGCGGCAAGATCTACGGCAACGGATACTTCCTCAAGGGTTCCACCACTACTAAGGTTTTCCTTTATATTTTACGCGCTAGAGATGCATGGAAAGGGAAAAGTATGCTTAGATTGGTCGGACACGCAGAAAACAGATTGATGGAACATTTTTATGAGACGAGGATGAATGGGCAACCTTGTAAAGTTCGACCTAGGCATAGGTACTTAAGTATGTCAATTAGATCGAAGACATCTTGATCAGGTTAAGAGTACATGGCGAGCATGTATGATATTAATTAAGAAAGCAGAAGGGAAAGATGTACCTATGTCAGGATCGTAGCAAATAGAAACATGTGGTCTCTGCCTACCCCAATGGGAAAGAGGCGTGACTGTATCTAATGTATGTGCATACAGCTTCCATGGCATTATGATCAGTATGTCTTAGTTGCAAAACGTTCAACTTTCCGAAACATCTAGCCAGCAATACGTCTAAGTAGCAAAGCGTCCAACTATCCAAAACATCTAGCCAGCAATATATCTTAGTAGCAAAACGTCCAACGATCCGAAATATCTAGCCAGCAATACGTCCAAGTAGTAAAGCGTCCAGCTATCCAAAAAATCTAGCCAGCAATACTTCTGAGTAGCAAAACGTTCAATGATCCACAACATCTAACCAGCAATTCGTTTAAATAGCGAAACATCCAACTATCTGAAACATCTATCCAGCAATACATCTAAGTAGCAAGGAGGTTTGAAAAGCAAGCGGTGATCTTATTCTTACAGTATTTGCAAACCCTGGGCTACTGTCCGCAATACCATGGGCTGGACCTGTTCCTTACTGGCAATCAAAATTTGACTCTATTACTAACTCTTCGGGGACTTGAAGAGGAGACTGTTAAAAAAGAAGTTCAAAGTTGGATAAAACTTGTGGGTGAGAGATATGTTAACTAAATAATTATATTTTGTTGCACTAAGCTAATTAACTTGCCACTTTTTTATTTTTTACTTTGACACTAATTCTTCCCATATCCCAAATGACTAATTAAAGAATGAAGAAAATTGTATTGAAAATTTGAGAGAGTAGTTAGTAAGTAGACCGTAAGTTTTATTGCTAGGTTATTTTCTAAGTCCCGGGATGGAATTCTGGGAGCTAACAATGACTGCTTAATAGCAAATAACTTGCAGACCAACATTAATAGTGTCATACTCATACCATGACGTCGTAATAAGCCGTTCAGTTTGTCGACAAACGCACCATCACGATCGCGTGTCGGTTTAAGCATGTCATAGAACGGATCATAGCAGTTCAGTTTACAAACTTGTATTAAATTGCTCCGAAACTGAACTGTGTAGAAGTCATCTTGGTAAGGCCTCTGTCCAGTACACTAGAAACGTGAACCCACTTCTAACACAATCAATTTAGCTTAGCTTGAAGGGTTACCGGGAATACTTGTACCTTTATTTTTTTTTTTTTTTCGTGCGGAGATCCCTTCGGATACCGCCCCCGCTGGAGAGCGGGGGGTCTCCAGCGGGGGCGGTTATGTCGGGCTTGAACCGACTAAAACCGCACGCCGTCTCGGATCTTAAGACACCGAGGTGTAAGGTTACCCATAGAGCATATCCCTCGCACCCCGACTGACCCTGGGCCATCTCCGGTTTCGAGATGGCCCCCTTACTTGCTCTCCACTGTGCCATCTGCTAATCAGAGGGACACGTGGAAAGCTTCCGAACAGCCCTCAACAGGGCCGTCCTCGCCTCGGTCGGAGTTGGCCGTAGGCGGCAGCGTCTCTCCCACCCTAGGAGAGAGGCGCTGCCGTCTCCGTTGCCCAGGGTGCACCGCGTGGAGGTCCCCAACCAAGCACCCCGGAATACTTGTACCTTTAGATACTTTAATTCTTTTACTACAAAAAAAATCTCGAGCATTTCATCTGAACACCACTTCTGATGCATTCAGAGTTTGCACTTTGCCCGAAGTCATATAGATAGGACATAAACGACAGAAAGAACGGTTGAACTTTAAAATAAATTGAGTTATTGTACACATTGATACATTTCAGATTTGGAGAAATACGCTGAAAGGCGTCTGGAAGGTTATAGCGGAGGATGTATGCGACGCCTGGGGGCGGCGGGCTCGTTATGCAGCGGCGCGGCAGTGACGCTCCTCGACGAGCCCAGCGCTGGAGTTGACGTCGCCGCGAGGAGGCAGCTCTGGACTGCTCTCCGCGAAGGACTTCGACATCATCGCTCTATTATAATAACCTCACATAGGTATATATTTATCTCTGTGTTTCACAAAGATCGCTGATTGACAGACGAGGCTCTGGCGCAGGCTTCCACTCGGCGTTGGGCGTCAGACAGCGTCGCTCCTTTAAAAGCAAAGACTTGACAATCCATAAATTATGTTACACGTTCAAAGCAGGGCTCAACGAAGTGTGACTTTGAGTTACAAACTGTTGGAAACACTCTCTGAAGTTGGGGGAATCACACAATTGTGACCACCTGTGATAAGGCCGAAAGGGGTTAAAAAAGGGGCATTTCATTTAGCACTTTGGGAGTCCGAGGTCCTCTTATTGTTTTCGGTTGGTAGGTAGGTCGACTTTTCCGGGAGCGACAGCTGTCTGACCTCCCTACCCTGAGAGGTGCGCCTGCGCCAGAGCCTCGTCCGTTGTTTAGCAGGTGCACCGACTTGCAGGTGAGGTTGGTTCAGGCCTCAAGGATGTTGGCAGGGCACTCTACAGTCCAAAAAAGGCATGTAGTTCGTGTTACGTCGTCTATGGAAGGCCTACTGATCCTAAATCTTTTAGTAAATACTGGTTTCCTATGGTGGTGTTGTAGCATGGACGAGATGGAGGCGCTGTGTGACCGTATCGCGATCATGTGCGCGGGCCGCGTGCGCGCGCTGGGCTCGCCCGCCGGCCTGCGCGCCGAGCACGCCGCGGGCCACGCCGTGCGGTTCAAGATCAAGCACCACGGAAATGCGGAGAGTGCGTATGGTCTCTTAGGGTTAATGCCCACTACAAGAGCAGCGCTCGGAATTTGTTATCGGCATATATATCTTATACCCGGCATAGCCGTTTGTTGGTGACTGAAGTCCTCCGTAACCAATCGCGTGTTCTTGACCAAATTTACCACGGTGATAGTGTGGACACTGACCTCCGGGGCGTAGCGGTAGTGCATTCGACTGCTACGACAGGAGGCGCGGGTTCGATTCCCGCTCAGTGCAAATATTTGTATGCATGAATATGTCTATTTGCATTGGTCTGGGTGTTTCTATGTATAATACTTATGTATTTGCCAAAAAAAAAAGTATATAAGTATGTTTATCCGCATTCTGGAAGCCATAACACACAAGCTAGTTAAACTATGTTTACTTTGGGTCTAGAAAGCGGTGTGTAGCGTAAAATATTAAAAAAAAAAAGTGTTGTGAAGCGAGATGGTTCATGTCCGATGTACCATTGAGGAATAATCACCGAAAAACAGTTCCACGAGCGCGCGTACTTAGCTAAGCGCGCGGCCGAAGTAAGATGTCTTACTTTCAAGTAAGAGTCCTGCTCGCTCAGCTCAATTTATTTCAGTCGCACCCTGCACTGATTTGTTAGTTATAGAAAGGGGCAAAAATCTTGGCAAAGTACTCTAGATGCATGAGACAAGTTTTTAGGTCACTTGGGTGGTTCAACCAATAAAAGATAATAGTGATATGACGAACGACGTGATATGACGAATCACGGGCTCAAAGAGCTCGCGTCATTAGTTGATAAGACCTTTAACTGGCCTTTTTTTTTTTTGACTGGCCAGTAAGTGCCCATGCGTGAACTTTTTGCGTTTCTTCAAGATTTTTGCCTCGAGGTATACTAGAAGTAGTTGCGAGTTGGTTCGTGCAGGCTCGCGGCGCCACGCTTCTCTTTCTTTGAACTTTAACTGTCGTAGATAAGATTCAAAAATGGTTTGTCATATTTTGCCTCAAAAATCCGCAGCGGCCTGCTATTTCATTGGAAATTGACCCTTATTGTCACGGGTGTAGGTTTTAATTTCGGTAGGGGTTTAAGATTCTCGTGAAAGAATAATACCTGTAGAAAATATCGGAAGGTTGATTTGTACCTCTCTACGTATGCTTTTTATGGGAATATAAATCAAAAAATTACTACCTACTCAAACCATCGTCAAATTTCAGCGGAAAAATCTGATTCTTAAACAAATATGAATGGTTTGAATTGACGAGGAAAGGTTTTTAGAGACCCATTTTCACAACTATTTCCAATCTACAAATCTGTTAATTTTCAGATGAATAATGTTATTTGATAAAAAAAAATATGTGTACGTGTACTAGTTAGTGTACACAGGTAAGAAGTGAAACTTCTTTATGACCTTATTTTTCGAAAAATGATACTGCTGTATGCAACTTTACAGAAATTGGTTAAATAAAGTTAAATTAGATAAAGTTTAACAAAAGGCTTTTATTATCATAGACATGAATACAAATAATACAATTATTTCATTTTATTTCATTACTACTAAGATTATTACAGCATTTCATTAATCTTCAATAATTTTAATTTACTTACTTACTTTTTTTATTAATTCACTGGAATCAGAATTAAAATAAACCCTTTGATTTTGCTGATCACTATCAGTCGAATAAATCAACTTTTTTTTAAAAGATGGCGCGTAACGGAAAAATGTGACGGTAATTTTTTTTCCAACACCGATAAAGAAGTTTCACTTCAAAAAGTTTTGTTTTCTTAACCCCACTCCAAGTGAACGTAGGTGGGTACTTTTTCAGTCGGTTCTGAATTCTAAGTTCTATTTATTATTAATTTTTTTTACAGATGCGAATGAAGTAGGTGACTTAAAGACGAAAATTGACCGCTGCGGATTTTTGCCTCAAAAATCCGCAGCGGCCTGCTATTTCATTGGAAATTGACCCTTATTGTCACGGGTGTAGGTTTTAATTTCGGTAGGGGTTTAAGATTCTCGTGAAAGAATAATACCTGTAGAAAATATCGGAAGGTTGATTTGTACCTCTCTACGTATGCTTTTTATGGGAATATAAATCAAAAAATTACTACCTACTCAAACCATCGTCAAATTTCAGCGGAAAAATCTGAATCTTAAACAAATATGAATGGTTTGAATTGACGAGGAAAGGTTTTTAGAGACCCATTTTCACAACTATTTCCAATCTACAAATCTGTTAATTTTCAGATGAATAATGTTATTTGATAAAAAAAAATATGTGTACGTCTACTAGTTAGTGTACACAGGTAAGAAGTGAAACTTCTTTATGACCTTATTTTTCGAAAAATGATACTGCTGTATGCAACTTTACAGAAATTGGTTAAATAAAGTTAAATTAGATAAAGTTTAACAAAAGGCTTTTATTATCATAGACATGAATACAAATAATACAATTATTTCATTTTATTTCATTACTACTAAGATTATTAAAGCATTTCATTAAAGTACAAAACAGTCGTATTAGTTAATAATAACTAGTTTTAATGGAATTATATACATTGACCGATAGTTACAATCAAAAACTGAGGTTAATCTTCAATAATTTTAATTTACTTACTTACTTTTTTTATTAATTCACTGGAATCAGAATTAAAATAAACCCTTTGATTTTGCTGATCACTATCAGTCGAATAAATCAACTTTTTTTTAAAAGATGGCGCGTAACGGAAAAATGTGACGGTAATTTTTTTTCCAACACCGATAAAGAAGTTTCACTTCAAAAAGTTTTGTTTTCTTAACCCCACTCCAAGTGAACGTCGGTGGGTACTTTTTCAGTCGGTTCTGAATTCTAAGTTCTATTTATTATTATTTTTTTTACAGATGCGAATGAAGTAGGTGACTTAAAGACGAAAATTGACCAAACATTCGATTGTGAACTGAAGGACGAACATAAGGTAAATCCTATCCTTGGTTGGTACTATGAAACGCATTTAGATATTTCGCAATCGCACGTGAGCTTGGTTCGCCCTAACCAAAGGAAGCCGTAAAAAAATCATAGCAAAAAAATAAATACTCAGTCTTATTCATAAAAAGTTATGGGAGGTTTATAAGACTGCTATAAGGTGATCGTCGAAAATTTGTATTCATAACAGCATTTTAGCACTAATATGCTCTATAAACTCTCGATAAACTTCATATAAGTTATGGAAGGCAGGAACCTACTATAGCCGTGCCATACCATAAAGCAATATGAGAAGAACAGATGGCCGACCTGCGCAACAGCTGATGTGTTTGACAGCTCTGATTAGCATCGTTAGATACTTTGTTCGCATTAGTTTGGTGAATTATTGAATATATCTATAATATCTCTGATTTGTTTCCAGAGAATCACAAGCCTTTATTATTATTATTATTACTTATCTAGGTTAGTTACTTTGTGGAGTTTGTGGTAAATTTATTGTGGCAGAGTGTTTATCAGCGTCTAGTGCCTAGATGTACTTGAAGCTATTGAAAATATTGGGAATCCGCGACCAAAAGTTTATCGACTATAAATTTATTAGGGAGCCATGAACTTATGTCTTCACTGTCTATTTTGGTAGGAGGTGGTGGACCACCACCCGTTTTAATTGGGCAAGGGTGCGTGGGGCCCCAAGCCCCAACACATTTTCGTCTATTAATCTCTTATAGCGACACTATATAGTTATCGAAGGCTTATAGAACAGTTATGAATACAATATTTTAAAATACGTATGATAGCGTTGTGAGACGTTTTAACTAAAGTACGCTATAAACCTTCGATAAGCATTTTTTATGAATAAGACTGTACCTACGTCTTTCGTGTGGACAAGTTTCAGATTAGTTACCTATACATATTCCATAGTAGCCCCAAGATCATTGCATTAGAAGTACTTATATTACAAATTAGGTTCTGTTGCAGACGATGTTACTCTACCACATAAACGTCACCATGAATTATAGCGAGCTGTTCCAAGACTTGGAAGGGCTGAAGAATCAGTTTTCAGGCCTAATCGAAGACTACACGGTCACTGAGACCACGTTAGAAGAGGTGTTCTTGGCACTCGCCGAGAAGTATAAAGTGCCAGGGAAAGCGCCAACCGCGCGCGCTTAAAATCTTAGTAAGTTTCAATCGATCTATGGATTTCTTGCACTTTGGAGCCTGGAGTCCACTCTTCTATATTTCCTTTCCATTACAATGATACAATAGATACCTTGAGGCAAAAATCTTGAACAAACGTCAAACAGTTCGCGCATGTGCACTAACTGGCCAAACAAAAAAACCAATAAAACCGCGAGCCCCGCCGCGCGCTTACCATCAAAGATACCACCATTGATTAGTGCCACCATTGTTAACATGGTACGTGTATATAATGGTGACCCTCTTTCCTGAGACTTTACGTTCAACTTATCATCAGGCGCGGTGAAGTCAAATAGACGTGTCCTAAATATAAAAAAAACCTAAAAAATCGTTCTACGCAATCCACCGTCAAGCTATTCGCCCATATATACTAGCCCAGATATACTTCGATACAATGCGAAGCGGGTACGGCGTGTGAAACCGTGGGACATGGCTAATCCTACTAATATTATAAACGCGAAAGTTGGTGAGTATGTATGTATGTCTGATGGTCTTTCACGCAAAAACAGCTGAACGAATCTGGCTGAAATTTGGTACAGGCATAGACTATAGTCCGAAATAACACATAGGCTAGTTTTCCTATATCTGTAATTTTACTACATCCCGGGAATAGGTTCCCATGGGTAGCGGGAACGGGATCAGAATAGCAAGCGGGCGGAGCCGCGGGCAACAGCTAGTTTATTATATGGAGGGGAATTTTTTTCTCGACCAATGAAATAGCAGAAAACCCCGTCACGTGACCAAAACGACTCATTTCATTTGTCAAATTGTATTTTGTTAATTTGTTTTTTTTTCAGGAACCTATTCAACGCGAGTCTGCACATATTTTGAAAAGCTTTATGAACATTTTTAAACTTATATAACATACCGTAAAATGGGGTGAGTAGAGATCGAGGGGTGAATAGGAATAAAACGTCTATTCCGTTAGAACTTTTTAGATAATTTATTTTACAACATTTCAAATACCAGCCAGACACTTCCAGTTATTTCAAATGATAGCCAGATTTGAGCGACTTGATGAATCTGTTCATTATTACATTAAAATAGTCCATAGTTTCACTTAAAAAAAAATTACAAAATTTCTAAACATTTAGATCGGAAAAAGAGAACATTTAGAACGGGACTTGAACCCGCGACCAGTACCTTACAGTGGGAATGCTCTGACCAGCTGAGCTATCTAGACATCATTTAATTTAATTTTGACAAAATTTAATTGAACTAATTAGGCGGTCATCAAAAACAATGTTTAAAATAAATGACTGTAAAGTTCTTCATTGTTTCCGTAGTTCGCAAGAATTACAGTAGATGACTTCAGCGTCGCCTTAAGACGTATTTATTATATCGGAGAATTTCGAATATCTGGGACGTGTCTAGATACCTCACCTGGTCAGAGCATTCCCCCTGTAAGGGACTGGTCGCGGGTTCAAGTCCCGTTCTAGATGTTCTCTTTTTCCGATCTAAATCTTTAGAAAAAAGTAAGCATACAAAATGCTTAAAAAATTTAATTGAATTACAAAATTCATCTGACTATTTTATTTCTATCACCCCTTGACTTCTTTTCATCCCGTGTTACTCAGTACTTAGGTATTATGAAAACTTTAAACGTACAAAAAGTAAAAAATAATATATTTGGAACAAGTATTTTTATTTCTACAACTGAAATTCTTTGAGTGTGCCCAACTCGTCATCATCAAATTGCCAATCCCGGTTTTATCATAATCAGCTTGCACTTTGGAGCCCGGGATCCGCTCTCTTCTCCAGAATTTTATTTGTTATGGCTTTTACGACAGCGACGGCCGTCTGATTCCCAACCCCGAGGGCAAGCCCGTGCTCAAAATTTAGACTGGTTGACAAGATTATATTTTAAAAAATCCGTTCCCGCAGGGGGAACGCACAGGTAGAATTCGTGAAGCAATTAATATTATTTTATATAGAGAACTACGGACTTACACACACAAGTAAACACAGTAACATTTTTACATGTTTAATTATTTTTTCTCGAAAACGGTAACTTTTAGCGGTTTTTCCCCCCTCCACTTTTAGTTAAAGTTTTAATCTTATAGGTTTATAATTAAAAGTGGTTGGTATTCATGTATACTATGGGATAAAATTAGAACGGTTCGAATATCTTTCATGGAACGTGAAATTTTGAGGAAAAACTGATTTCACAAAAAGTGAGGCCCTACCCGTCCCCTTAAGCCGGATTCCACCCGTTCACGAACTTAAACTAAGTTTACACCCAAGCAATTTTTGACCGCAGTTTGAAAGCGATCGGGGCAAAAATGCGACCGTGAGAGTGCCGCAAATTTTGGGAAGTGGAACCATACATACATATATATATATATATAAACTTTTTGACCAGTGGTCATTTCGGACTCAGGGGGTCATAACTAGACCTCCTAAGAAAGAATTGTTTTTTAAATTCGACAGTAGTCAAGAAATCAATAGGTAGATCGATTTCATCGAAATCTACCTAAAAATAAAAATTAATCTATGGTAAAAATAATAAAATTGTAAATGAGTAATGAAATGACTTGAGATTTTTTATTCTAAAAAAGTGTCGGGTGCTCCATAATGATTGTTGAAAGCAACCCCACGCTTTTTTAACAAAATAAATGTTTAATTGTTCATTATATAATTTTTAATCTCAAACTCATTATCAAATTATTTTAGTATTGCTTTAGTTTGCAATATTGGTTACCACTAAGCCACACGAGCCAGTCTCAATTGGCCCCCACCATGATCACAAATTCAAAAACATTCACGTTCAAATTAACGCAAGTTTATTATGACTGGGTTACGCTGAACGCAAGTATTTGCAGTTAAGTAATTAAATTCATTATAATATGATTATACGATTACATCGCACAGAATTGTTATATAATATGCGCGTAAGCATATTTATATTAAAGCTGTAGACTTCAATTAGTTCTCGAATTGCCGCACTAGTATTAACACGTAGATTTTATGTTTCGATTAACCTTTATTTAAGTACGACAAGCGTATCATTTAACCTCGTGCAATTGAAGGGACTAAGCAGACAAGTGCTCGTAGATTAATGGTCATTCATACTATCAAGTGATCAGTGTTTGTGTTTCTGTATTCTCGTGTGGTAGCGAATCGTCTGCGTTGGCTTCCCACAAGCGGGTCTCACCGACGAGTGCTCATATACCTCGCAAAGATGCGGAAGGTAAGGTACACATGAAACGATAAACGTGACCAAACGGTCTTCTCCAGCACCAAGGCGTGATTAGTGTAAGGTTATTACAAGTACCTGTTATAGCAACACGACTTAAACAAGTACTTTAGCAAACAGATCGATCGATGTTGTCAAGAATCCAGCATCCAACGGCAATTTGTACTAAGTCAAGAAAGATAATTTTCAGATTAGTAAGTGCTTTTTTGTATATTTCTTCGACATCACGATGGAAGAACTACTACAAAAGCAGCGGCTTGCTGTCGATGCTATCCAAAACATTTGGACTGGGTTCAAGAAAGATAGCAAGGAACGCAAGACAGGTGACTGCGTCAAGAAAAGATTGGAAGCTCTGGACAGCTATTGGATCGAGTTTCAGGCTAATCATGATAAGTTGTGTACATATGAGGACTTGACACACGATTATTTTACTGGGAACCAATATGAGGAAGCCAAGAAAAATTATTCAGTGATTCGGGAATCAATCCAGCGAGGAGGAATTGTAAAACCGGTGCGGGCTAGCCGTCAGTTAACAGGAGATGCATATACAGAGAGTGAAACTGCCCCTGCGAGTCTAATGCCCGTTCCAGAGACTACTTCTTCGAATAGCAAATTGAACGAGAAGTTGCGAAAACAAGCGAGTAACTTTAAGGCGTTTACTCGCGCGCTCGTAAATATAGATGTGTCCAACGTTAACGAAAAATGGGAGTTCGATGACCTTTTGAAAACCATCGAAACCCGTTGGCAAGCAATAGATTCTCTGCACTGGAAGATAGACAGCGAATTCAGTGATTTGGACGAAAGTTATGAACAAGCATACAACGAGCATGAACAACAATATCGTGATATTAAGAAAGAGATAAATCGTAAGTTATGGTCGGTATTTTACAGAGAAAAGGCCATACCTCAACTTGATATTCCTACATTCAGTGGCAATTATCAACATTGGATCTCTTTCAAGGATCTTTTTTCCGAAGCTATACATTGTAACCCATGTTTAACCGCAGCACAGAAAATGCAATTTTTAAAAAGTAAAATCAAGGGTGAGCCAGAACGTCTCATCCAACATTTACCAATAAGCACAGATAATTATCAAACGTGTTGGGAAATACTGAACCATCGTTACAATAACAAGAAATTTATATTCTCAAATTATATGAACGCTTTGATGAGTATTCCAGTTATGCAAGAAGCGACATCTAAAAACATCAAGCGTGTTCACGATGTAACTTTAGAGTGTTTAAATGGAATCAAGAATTTAGGCATCGATATTGAGACATGGGATCCGATACTAGTTTATCTGCTCAGCCAGAAGCTGGAGTCGGGAATTCTTAATGAATATTGTGCTTCACTTATAGAACCAAGAGATTTGCCGTCATTAAAACAATTTTTAAATTTCCTTTACAATAAATTTACTTCAATGGAATCAACTCTCCGCAAACCAGACGTGGTACTCGAGAAAGCTGCGGGTTCAAGGTCAAGTTTTAGGGATCGCAGACTAACTCAAACAAAGCAATTATTCGCTAGTAAGAAATCTAAGTCTGGTAAAAAGTCTTCCATTCCTTGTCCAGTATGCAACGACACTGGCATATATTATTGCGAACAGTCTAAAGAAATAGATCCAGAATTAAAACGAAAAGCAGTTGCTCAACCTAATTATTGTGCAAATTGCTTAGCGGCCGTTCATAAACTGCGTCACGCAAAATGCTACTTTGTTCGACCCCTTCCCCTCCCCTACGTCACGCTATGCCATTTTTTCTGCGAGCCCCCCTATTAATATTACGTTATGAATGACAGATCACCCCATGTACATATTATAACTAATATTTACTATTAAACGAGCAATTCTTCTATAAGATTATTTCAAACATAATCACTCGTTTGGATTTTGCCGAAAATATCAAACATTCATATCAAGACAATGAATGCATCTATTAATTACCTAAGTCTACACGACTAGGTTGGAAGTTGGTAGAATACAGGATCTGCAGGTAAAAGATTCCATTGCCACTCAAGTCGAATTTAATGAAATAAGTAAGGCATTCTATCAAATAGAAAGAAAAATCGCAAAAAATTCAAATATTGCGTAACAGTAACAAAATATTTATGAATGAATATTTATATAAGTAACACTCGAACACATGAAACCGGCAGACGGTAACAAGCGTATACAATGCTTTTTACCGCAACAATATGTACCTACTATTTGATGACCCAACAACTAGGTACGTCATTTCGAGTTCAATGCAATAGAATACAATTTTATTTCTAAAAGACAAGGACCCAGCAAAGTGCAACCTTTGATAGGTAACTTACCGGCGGCGGCGGAGGTTAACTCGTCTCGCCCGTTCATGCACACATGCCCGTTTGCAAGAAATTTTTGAGGACTTCATCATTCACTCGTACAAAATACTTATACTTGAGAGAAACAAGGATGAAAATAGACATAGTAACTACCAGAAATTGATCCAATCAACCACGAAATCAATAAGGATACCATATCCAGTTTTAGAAAACAAAACTGAACATATAGAAAAGGGCATCACGCAAATGAGATCAAGATATTCAGGCTATGGAAAAGAGCGGGGGTGATGTTACCTGATGAGCTCTCTTATCACGATATTCATCACAAATCTATGATCTACGCGTAACTAGTGATATATTACCTACTAGACTCATTTTCGCAGCTCGCCGTACTAGATGCAATGGTGGATTTGCCATCAAGCTGAGTAGGCGCGAGCCTCGTGTGGCAGATTTTAGGGGCAAAATTTGAAGAGTCTACTGGCGGTAAAATTTGAATAGCCTACTGGCGACAAAATTTGAAAAACCTACTGGCTGTAAAATTTGAATAGCCTGGTTGGCGGCAAAATTTGAATAGCCTGGTTGGCGGCAAAATTTGAATAGCCTGATGGTGGTAAAATTTGAATGGCCTACTGGCTACAAATGTAAATCCGCCACTGAATAGATGTAAATGACCAACTACGACCACGCCTATGGCTATGGCACCTCAAAGGAACGAAGCAGAGGGACACCTGGATGTCGTGCGTATGAACACGACGTCGAAACCTGTGTGGACGAAGCATTTACCCTAATATTTAAGACATTTGCCTTTTAATTAGGTTTTTCGTTTTAAAATTGTACTTTTGTTTTCATTTTGTATGTAAATCATGTTATATGCGCATTTTTATGTCTTTATAACAAGTAGCCTATAAAGTGGCTATTGACTTTAAGTAATCTATCTCTGTGCCAAATTGCGTGAGAGTGCCAAAGTGCCGCTTTTGCATGAGAGTAATAAACATGCATCCATCCGCACAAACTTTCACATGTATAATTTAATACTAATTTATACAAATTATAACATGTTATGTAATATACCTACGCGTAAGCATATAAGAATAATAATATGTTATTTTGTAGCTACAAAGTGTTAATTGAATTATTCACATTGCCGCCTCGTTTTAGTCAATGCGTAGGTTTCATGTTGGAATTAAACAATAATCAAATACTTCAAGTCTTATTTATTTTGCCTCAAGCAACCAAAGTGGGTACTAAATAGACGGAACAACTAGTTCCCCGTGCCATAGACTGACGTGAGAGGCACTGTGCTGTTTTGGTTGGTTCGAACCTGACATACCTACCTCGGGCTTCACGGCCCCGTCAGCTCCGGTGAGGTGAAGCCCGAAGGGGATACCGCACGTAAAAAAAGTTATAGACAGACAAATGCACGTACAATAATAAAAAAAAAGAATTAATGAAAGGCACTTTATTCCGCGCACCCTCAGGCTGTGGAATGATCTCCCTGCTGTGGTTTTCCCAAGAGACTTCAATATGGGGTTCTCCAAGAAGGGCATTAGAAGGTTTTTACAGGGTCGGCAGCGCGAGTGCGACGCCCCTAGTGTTGCACACGTCCATAGGCCACGGTAACCGCTTCCCATCAGGTGGGCCGTGAGCTTGTCTGCCAACTAAGTGGTAAACAAAAAAAGAATCTCCCCGTGACCATGGCTGCTGAAAAGCAACCGAAACGTCGGGTTCAATGTAAAATATAAAATAACATCAAATAAACCGCGATAGAATCCGTTAAAAATAGTTTTATTTCAAAAAAAATAATGCTAAGAAATCATTAACCTAATAAGATTAAATAATGAGTTGCAATTGTATTCTTCGTCAGCAAGAACTGCTATTAACATTAAATTGCTGATAACTGCAATTAACACAACTTCGGAGTACCTTTTTCTTTTTTTTATCGTGCGGAAATCCCTTCGGATACCCCCCCGCCGGCCAGCGGGGGCGGTTATGTCGGGCTTGCACCGACTAAAACCGCACGCCGTCTCGGGTCTTCAGACGCCGGGGTGTAAGGTTACCCATAGAGCATATCCCTCGCACCCCGGCTGACCCTGGGCCATCTCACCACTAACAGCATCGCTCATCCTGTCTCCTCTGAAAGCAGAGGAGTACGGAGAGCGATGTGTTCCCGCCACGTTGGGTATTGGCCGACGATCAATGCCAACCCTATGAAGGGGTGAAGGGGAAGCCATTGACCGCCGCCCAGGGTGTACCGGCCGCTCCGATTCCGTTCCCCCCGGACTGCAGCGGGATCGGTATCGGAGCGACACTCGAGGAGGTTACCCAACACACACCCCAACTTCGGAGTACCTAACGCAGTGTTACTGAACAGTTGTTATCGTCATGTGACGCCACATCACGCTGATGCGCGCTGCGGCTGCTACAGGAACAAGCTGCCGAAGGGCGCCTGCGGTACGCGACATCATTGGGTCATTCACCAATCAATACAAACACTACTCGACAGATATGTGGTCGCGGATCTTGCGCGTCGGTCAAGTTCCGCAAACGCAACGGCGGCGCTCCGTCGCGGTTTTTTTTTATATTTAGGACACGTCAATTTGACTTCACCTCGCCTGATGGTAAGCTGAAGGTAAAGTCTCAGGAAAGAGGGTTAGGAAGGAGGGTTAGGGTCAGGAAAGACCATTACATACACGTACCATGTTAACAATGGTGGCGCTAAGCTTGACGGCCTTATCAGAAGAGGATCGCAGCACCGCGTGACACCCACCGGTCCCACTAGTGCTGCGACCACAATCCCCCTGCCCGGCTATGCACTTGCTGACCCCTGAACGCAATCAAACCGAAATTGGATTACTATGGAGGGTTTTTCGCAATCGTGCACGGTGGTACCCACCCGGCCGGATTTTGTAACAAATTTGTGTCATCAAATTTCTACCACCAGTGCGTCCGACCATCCGCGCATAGCCCTTATTAGTCACTAGATGTTACGAGCCGTTCGAGCGCGATTGAGTAACATATCTTTACCAACTCCCGCTAGGATTTATATGCAATAACTTGTGTTCCTTAGCGGAAGATCCGTGACATTTCCGTCGAGTGCAACTAAGGCATTAATCAACAGCTTAAAATAACAATTTACTACATCAATAAGTTACGATATCAACAGTTCATAAGATCAATAGATGGTGAATACCTGGATCAACCCGTAGGCGATGTTATGACATCTCTTCAACCCGTGACAGCTTTTACTGCTATTTCATTGGTCAAAGAACCTCGAGAGACACTAGTCTTCCCCAGTTTCTTGCCATGCTGCGGTTGCTGAACACTCTGCACTGGTCACGGATTAGTAGAATTGTAAATAAGTAATCCAGACAAGTATAAAGCTTAAATTAGGGAATTAAACTAGACCTACACCTACTTTTGGGTTTGAACTGCTTGGACCTGACACCTTTCATATTAGAAGTCAGACTCCTTTACCATTGTACATGCTTAGCCAATTAAAAAGATTAAGACATATGGCAACAAAAGCTGGAGAGTGTTGGCCTAAAAATCAGCAGAACCAAAACAGAGTACCTACATGTTCTGCGATTTCGGTGGTCTCTCTAGCTACACAACCATAGCACTTGATGGCTTCCCTATACCAACCTGCTCCTATTTTCGGTATCTCGGTTCACTACTGCAAAGTGATATAGAATTAGATCGAACCCTAAAGCATCGGATTAACGTAGGTTGGATGAAATGGCGGCAGGTTACGGCAACAACGCGTGTGACTCGCGAATCCCCCTTAGACTCAAGGGGAAAATCTATAAGACCATGATCCGGCCTGCTGTCCTGCAAGGATCAGAGAGTTGGCCCGTAAAGGCGACGGATGAAAGACGGCTGCATGTAGCGGAGATGCGAATGCTGAGATGGATGTGTGGTGTGACAAGAATGGATAAGATTAAGAATGAGTACATTCGAGTTTAAAAGTAGCGTAGTAAATTTCAGAAAAGTTACGAGGAAATCGCTTGTCCTGGTTTGGACATGTAATGCGTAAGGATGAAAGTAATATCGTAAGGAAAGCATTAAGTATGGAAGTGGACGGTTACAAGGGGAGAGGAAGACCTAAGAGGAGATGGATGGAGTGTGTGGAAGAGGATATGGTTAGGCAGGGAGTTAATGTTGAGATGACCGCAAGCAGATATGAATGGAAAAAGCACACATGTTGCGCTGACCCCAAATAAATTTGGGATAAAGGCAGGAGGATGATGAAGACAGTTAGCCAATATGGAAGCATGTTTCAATATTGACTAAATGTCTTAACCTTTCTTCTTCATTGGCTAAGCTTAGCTATAACAGGAGCTCCTGCTGTCTGCCTTATCAACCCCGAGAGGAAAGCTTGCCCCAGAGCCTCGTCCGTTGATCGGCAGGTTAAGTTGGCTTGGGCAGATAAGGCGATCAACCTCAGTAGTGAACTAGTAGATAAAAGAGTTCAACAATAATGTTTCTTTGTAGAAGACCACCAACCCTTCAGGCAAATACAGGCAAGGCAATGTCTTAATAAAGAACGCACTATTTTTATAGCCTTCCATAGAATCACCATGCTGGTTTACTTACGACTGCGACGGTGACTGGGACTAAGACAGAGACGTATGTTTATACTGGGTATTAGGGTCTTCCTTTTCGGGGGCGTCCCCATAACACCCAGTATACTTAGGTCGTCCGCTGCCTAATGCGTGTGCATGCATGCGGGCTCCTGATTCGTGCTAATAAGATTGAGCGTTTTTCGTGCAAAAATATATAGGTACAATTTGCACGAAACACTGCGCAGTGCGAACGCCCGCATGATTACACACGCAGTAATAAAGCAGTGGACGCTGTTAAAAGGAGACGTAAATAATAAAAAAATAATTGCAACACTGAATATTGTTTAATTTACACCTTTATCTGATAGATAACAGTACATAACTTGATTGATAGCTATTGTTACATCACTACAAACTATTTTAAAAGAGGAATGTGAAAATTAAAGTACATTCGGTATTCAATGGCTATTTAAGTAACTACAGGCTATAGAGAACTTTCTTTTAATAGTGAATTTTAAGGCTATTTTTGGAGCACATGTTAAGCATCAGGTGTATTCATTAGTCATTTTTATTCATTAACTATAAAATGAATTATCTTTGGATGCATAAACTACAATTAATTGTCTACACAAAAATATTGCTAAAACCTTAAATGCATCACAAACGGCACCTAAAATATAGGTATATACTTAATAAATTAAAATATAGGTATAAATTATCAGGGGATGTATAGCTTAAAATAATCTTAAACTATCATACACACACAGACACAGCAGATAATGTTACATCTTTCCATAATTTAGTTTTTTAGTAGTTACCAAAATTAGGAGGAATACTAGTTTCGCCTAATCCCTACAGCTAAGCTAAATGTGTTAAGAGTAGTTTCATGGCAGAAGTGAAATGGCCAGCATTCGAACCTGGGACCTTAAGTTCCACTCCTTAACCACTAAACTACCATCCCCTGATCTCAAGTGATTTAAATCAAAATATATATTTTAATATACTTTTATATCTTGAGACAGAAAGATGTAAAGATATACATTACAGCTGTTGTGTATTGTCATCTGACGATTCTTATGGCAAAATGTATTGAACTATATCATGCTATAATATACATCTTTACAAAGCTGCAGTATGTGATGCATTTTAGAACAAATGTGCAAAAACAAAAACCTTAATTGCAATAAACCACAATGTACAAAGAAACAGATTATTAATATTGTAGTCATCATTGAAGAAATATAGATAATAATCAAGTTGTTGCTATCAATCATTTGCAAGTCATATTTATGTCCTTCATGCATTTTTCGTGGTCGTTCAAAGTCATGTATTTGACATCAAATACTTGATGTTGATTATATATATATATATATATATTTATATACATATATATAATATCTTAATCTCAGAAATGGCTCCAATGATTTTCATAAAATTTAAAATACAGGAGGTTTTGGGATGATAAATTGATCAAGCTAGGTTAAATTTTTTGAAAACTAATGAAGTAATCAGTTTCAGATGCCTTTGAATGATAATGCCACAAATCATTGCCAACTCTAAACTAAGCCTCTCTAGAATCTGTGGTGACTCTACTGACCAGGTAACCTGCTAACAACATGAAAATAGCTGGTACTGTTTTCCCACAAATTCTTTTGATATGAAGTTTCTAAAACCAGACAAAACCTTTATAAGCCTAAATTTTTGGTAGCAAGTCATATTCTGGCTTTGGCTGTTCTACAAAATTAAAGTGATAGTTTTAAAGTCGATTAATTAAAATAATTAGAAAATATCTACAAGTAAACAGTTTACTTACACCAATTATTTCTATTACAGTATTTGCTGTTAATCATTACAAATCTGCACCATCAATTAAAGAACTATAGGTAGTCTAGATGCAACACAATACTTCACAATATACATGACCCAATATTGACCTACTTATTTTAAATTAATTACTTTACTATCCTCTTCAATCCAGAGTTATTGAATGCCACTTTGACCTCTTCAAAAACTTCATTTGGGTTGATTTCTGCGTTAATCCGCCTAACAAGACCTTTTTCATCATAGTGGCTGATAATAGGCAGGGTGTCATGCAAGTATGTATTGAATCTCTTCTTAAGACTCTCTAGATTATCGTCTGAACGTCCGCTGCCTGCAGCACCACGTCCCAAGCACCGCTCAGTGCATATATCTCGCGAACACTCGAAGAATAATACAAAAAGCAACTTTGTCTTGTCAGACATGACCCGCTCCCAGCCATCCAAATTGTCCTTGTTGCGAGGAAATCCATCGATAAGGAAACGCGTCTTCCCGGAATTTTGCATGGCTTTGTGTAGAAGTGAACATGTTACCTCAACAGGTACGATTTCACCGTTGCGGATTTTTTCTTCAATCATCTCTCCATATTCAGAGCCCGGCCTCTGCCGCTCCTCGCGCAGTAAATCACCAGCGGAAAGATGCACAAATCCAAATTCTTCTGATATAAAAGAGCACTGGGTGCCTTTACCGGCGCCGGGTGCTCCTAGGACAAATACAACTTCAGGCACCATTTTGTTGAAATGCGATAAACAATGCCGCAACGTGCGACCTAACATTAAACACTGAATTGGTAGGTACTAAGTCTAACTGGATTTCAATTTATAAAACATGCGCACAGCTACGACCTTGAAGTTTTGACGTAATCATTGAACGATTCCTTCCAAGTTTCATGTAAAGTACAGACTACACAATACACACACAGTGATAAAAAAAGAACGAAACGTCAAATCCAGTTCTGCCAATAAAAAATTGTATATTCCTTGTTGCGTCAGCGATGCCAATTTCCCGATAATCCCCGCTTTTTTTTAATTCCCATAAATTCCTTAAATTATATTTTTGAAAAAAAAAACACATTTAAAGTAGGGCCACATCCTTATATTTCAGTGCAGATCTCTATAACTTTATCAGTTTTCCATAACTTTGTTGATCAAGTACATACCAATTAAAAAATCGGCAACCATAAACAACGAAATTTGATGGTAGAACAAAATTCGACCGGGTAGGTACCACCGTGCACGATTGCGAAAAACCCGCCATAGTAATCCAATTTCGGTTTCATTGCGTTCAGGGGTCAGCAAGTGCATAGCCGGGAAGGGGGATTGTGGTCGCAGCACTAGTGGGATCGGTGGGTGTCACGCGGTGCTGCGACGACAATCCTCTTCTGATGAGGCCGTCAAGCTGAGTGCCACCATTGTTAATATGGTACGTGTATGTAATGGTGACCCTCTTTCCTGAGACTTTACCTTCAGCTTACCATCAGGCGAGGTGAAGTCAAATTAACGTGTCCTAAATATAAAAAAAAAACGAATATGGTAATGTTGCAACTTGAAAATCTTTGCAAATGAAGTTAAAATGGATGCGTTCAAAAATACAATAGTAGAGTGCACAGAGTAAGTAATACTACGTAGCCACGCCAGATGTTTCTGCGCGCGACTGGTGGCGTAACTAATGTTGCCAGATATGGGAAATGATTTCCCGATCAAAAATATAAATTGGAGATGAGGAAAAAATCTAACTAAATCAAGTGAACTACGACCAAACAATAGTTGAACAGTAATAATAAAGATAGGAAGAATATGAAATATGACCCTATTTTAATCTACAGAGATTTTGCTTTTGGCATCGACCGACCACTGCCGCGGCACGCTTCGCTCGGCTCGTGCGATAAGTTGTCGCAGTTTAAACCTAATTTTAACCTACCAATACTTGGACGTTGAGTGTGTTGGGGCCTGCTGGTTGTTAACTAAAAGTGTTTGTACCTTAGAAATAGGTTAATAAAAACAACATTAAATATTATTCGAAATCTGTTATTGGGTATCCAGCAGAACTTTTAAACTTAGAATAATTGTGGTCCGCAAGTGGGTCAATACCTTCCATACAATCATTATTTTCCGGATCTTCGCTCATTTCGTCGTCCGAAGAGTCTGAGCTTTCATCGTCACTTGTGGTATTGTGCCGCGGCAGCGGCCGGCGAAGTGCCAGAACCGAATCGGTCTTATAGTTATTGGTTTAAAACTGCGGTATAAACTCCCAGGCCATAAAAATAACCGTAAATACGTTGTTAATCTATATACGTTAAATTTGATCATTTATTTAATAATTAAGGAAAGTGGAGCTGTTACAAACTGTACTTGAGCAATTATAAATGCAACTTGAGCAGTTTTTCAACACTTGAGCAATTTAAAATATTGTATAGGTACATCAAAAGATATAGGAGTTTGAAAGTACGGATTAATATATTTTTTTAAATTTTTAAATAATTTAAGGTAAGCAATTTTAGTTGTAGTAGTTGAATTGAGCTATTGAAAATCTATCGATTAGTATTTTTTATTTTTTTATATTGGGGTCGAAACGTTGGGTTCGTGGGGTCCGAGCGCACGGTCGCTTTACACGGAAATTGCAAAGCGACTGGTCGATGCTTCGCGTGACCAAAGGGCTGGCCTGTTTTTTGCCCAAAGGATTGGTATTGCCATCCAACGGGGTAATGCCGCCAGCCTTTTGGGTACGTTACCAGTCGACATCGATGGGGAGGAATTCTTCGACACCTGACCCCTTTTTCCTTTCCCTTCCTTTTTTTTTTAAATCTTGTAAATATTTTTATTTATTAATTTAGTTAGTTTTGTTTATCTGTATATATTAAGTTCGATAGTAGAGATTATAATTTGTCCATTTGTAATCGCGATAGAATATATCACGTCCTGAGAAATAGTATATTGTTACTAAAATAAATAAAATGTCAATTTGGAATAAATATGATATCTCTGTAAAAAAAAAAAAAAACTAAAGACAATAAATTTTAATAAACTACAAAAAAAAAAAAAAAATTACAAATATTATTTTGCAGGCTGGGGTGGGGTAGGTATATATCCATATGTTATAAATGTGATGCTCCCATAGATATAAGATGCTCCCCGTGACCATAGCTGCTGAAAAGCAACCGAAACGTCGGAATCAATGTGAAATACAAAATAACATCAAGTAAATCACGATAGAATCCGTTAAAAATAGTTTTATTTCAATATGTGATGCAATAATTTAATAATGGAGATGCGTGTGAATGAAGATATTTATAATAAGAAATAATATAATCTGTGCAACAATAACGACTTAAAATGGTTTTTTTTTTTTTTTTGCGGAAATCACCTTTGCTTGGGGTTTGACAGGTGGCTCCACCTATCACCCCAGGCCTGCGCTCATGGAGGACGACGACCTCCTAAGTCTGAGTCGCCTCCGTGAATCGAAGGCTCTGCGGATCGGGAGAGCTCTGACATTACGTTACGCCTGTAGGTACCTATTATTTAGTTACAATTTTATTTGAACTGATTGTTTTTCTTCGATGATTACCTAGGTCCCCAGTCCTGCCTATACGTGCTTACGCGCCTGTCTAAAAATGCTTGATTGCAATTTATTTCTAGTGACCATAGACCTTGGTGTTGTTCCCGGTTGCATTCGAGGTTTTCACCTCGGAGCCGGGGTTCGTTTGCTTTTCTCCTCATTTGGCTTGTTTTATGGGAGCGATTTAAGAGTAAAGCTGGCGCCAGAGCTTCGTCAGTCAATCGGCAGGTGTACCAAGCTTGAAGGTGAGGTTAGCTGGGCCCGACCGGGTATTTACCTTTTCGTGAGCAATAGGAGGAAGCATTGCCTTGAAACGTGCACGGATTTGTCACACTAACACACTTCCCAAATCCGTTATCAATTTGAGGCACACCGACACGCGTCCTCCAATCGCGAACGGGCTTGATACCAAATTGTTCTTCCATACATGTTCAATTCGATGCATATTTTTACGGTTTCTAACTTGTTTGGACGTCCTGATTGGATCTTCCACTACACGGTAAACCACTTGCTTCACGGCGAGCGATCGTTATCATTTTAGGTTGAGTTAGGTTAGAACAGTGACCATAACTGCGAGACGTGCGTGCGCGCCATGATTAGTTCACATATTTTAAATACCTACTTAGCAAGTATATCCTCAAGGGCTGCGCAGCCTAATGCGTGTCACGCATGCATGTGGACGCAAGTACAAATCTATGTATTTTTGCACGACTTTAGTCAGAATAATTTGAACTAAATAGCTGCGTATTATTTGCGCGTCCTGCATGCGTGCGCACGCACTAATTTAATGGAAAATAGGCGAATAATTAGTAACTGCATGTTTTGCTACATAGTATAATTATTAGGCAAGTAAAAATATAATGTTGACAAAATCTGTTCATAATAATTAATTTTGGCGTGGTGGTCACGCTGATGACGTGACCTGGCAAGTCGCGCAGGTGCTTCATTACCTGAAACCACAAGGAGAAATTAATTGTAGAAACGTAACACCATTAAAATGAGAATATTATGCATATACATAAATCAGTTGGAAAAAGTTTGACCTCAAAAGAATTCAGAACAGGTCTGTGATTATTTCATCATTTTAGTACTTTTTAGGGAATTACTTCTATGTATACTACTCAAGCTGTTTGTTAAGCAAAACATGTATGGCGGTTCCGGGGGTAAGGATGGCATGGGGAAGACGGTTTTAGTCGGTTCAAGCCCGACATAACCACCCCCGCAGGCACGCGGGGGGGTATCCGAAGGGATTTCCGCACGAAAAAAAAAAAGTACAAAACGTAGAATGTCATCTGCAAGTCAGCTCCAATTAGTTGAGCATGGGTTGGTTGATACCAAATGTTTCGCTCCGCAGTCTACAAATAGCAGTATAAAAGTATAAAATAGAACTCATTGGATGTTAGTACATAATACATCTTGAATAATATTGTCATAATTGTAAGTACATAAATGCATAATATTAAATGCTCTTACCATGTTTTCCGGGTTTCAATACGCATGTGCGGATCCTTTCGTGTGAAGGAGACTTGTTATCTGAAATATTAACTTTGTTTGAAAAAACGATTTACAACGAAATATTTTATTTATGTAGAGATGAAAAGAAAAAATCAGGCCTGTTGAGCTTGTAAAACCGTCATGGAGGCATCAGGAGAAGAATAATTTATCATCATTTTAGATTTACTAGTTTTAAATTTAAGGCGAATGTGTCCTACTCATATAACTTCGCACTAGCTTATGCTCTTTAAGAACCTGTGGTGCCTCATGCGTGTCACGCATGCGGGCGCTCGCATGTCGTGCAAATAGTATGGCTTTTTTGCACGACTTTAGGCAAATTATCTGCACGAAATTAGCTCCGTATTATTTCCACGAAACAGGCGGCCGCATGCGTGCAAAGGCACAACGTAGCTCAAGACCTAAGGTATCAGCTACATATTGAAGACGCTACGAAGGAAAATGGGTAAAAATACATACTATAAAGGGTTAAACTGAACAACCAGATTACAAATACCAAAACCAGATTTGTTAGTGGTGACAATCCAGTGCCCAATTTCTTTTTTAAAAACTGAAATTCCAATATTTCCATATTGATTTAATGCAAAAAACGCACTAGGTTCTTACTTATTATGGTGTTTCAATACATGAAAAAAAAAAGAAACAAAATTATTATAGTTACCTCAATATGGATCATCAATGAAGGGTTTCATTGTCTTCCACATTTCTAGAACAAATAAAAATAAACATTAGCCCTAGGCTTACAATGTACTCATTAAAAAGTTACAATCGACTACTTCAGTCCTGTTGAGCTTGTAAAGAGCTTCATGATGGCATCAGGGGTAGTTTTTAACATCATTGAAAAGTATTTCCTACTCAATTTTCATCTACATCCGAAAAAGGAGAGAAGCCGCGTGTTCCGGGGCTGTTCCACTTATCCCTACCACGTTGTCCCTCCCGGTGGGGACAAGTGGACTTTTTTCCACTCTTCCCTACCACACCGTCACTGGTTGGGACGAGTGGAATTACATTTCCACTTATCTCTACTAATACATTCTTGACATATTATTGTACAGTTTCAATAAATATATTATTTTCATAATATTCATATAGGTATAAGATCTCTTTATTGAATAATGACTCAGTCATTATGAAAAATAAGGAAATAAGTTACTGTCATTGTCATTACAAAATAATGTGTAAATTATATTATCGTAATGAATTCAGGATCATTCTGCCACTAATTTTCTTTTCATTATGTCCGACGATGTAATATATATAGAAAGAGTTTTTTATTGTTTTGCTACATAATGGTTATCAATATCACTGGTTTTTTTTTATAAAAATGGAATGAAATATTGGAAATGTTCACTAACTAAGAAAACTAAATGTGGAGGATATCTAACGATCAAAGTGAGTACCAACATATATTATATTATGTATATTTTTTACCACCCGTTATTTTATTCCTAAAAAAACGGGTGTTAAAAAAATGGTAAAATTCGTTAATTTTGAAGACATTGAGATACCACCGCGATTCCAGTCGTTTGTTATTGGAGATTATACACATGAAGATACTCGGATTTTAGTTTTCGATCCTGAGTGGGTGAAGGAAGTAATAGCAACGGCTAAAGAATACTTTTGTGATGGCACTTTTAGAATTTGTACTCCCCCTTTTACGCAATTAGTGACCATACATTGTGATTTAGGAAGCTAAGGAATGGGAACCAAAAGTTTTCATGACTCAGGCTCTAAAATCCGTGTTTCCGTTTGTCGAAATCCGAGGGTGCTATTATCACTATCGCACTGCAGTTTGGCGAAAAGGACGACAGTTAAAGCTAGACAAATTAAGAGACACACGACGAATTATTGCCTTGACTGCTGCGTTACCTCTTTTACCTATGAAACAGGTGACATATGGATGGTCCTATATAAAATCTAATATGATTGAAGATTTCGGCATAGGAAAATTCGTACAGTATTTTGATGAATGGTGGCTTAAAAATAAAGGATTTCAGAAACAATGGAACGTCTTTGGTCTGCGACACCGCACCAACAATTTCGCCAAAGCATGGCACTTTAAAATTAACAATAAACGTTACACACGTTTAAATTTGCTACAACTATTGACCTAATTGCATAAATATGCAAATGGTATTCTTAGAAATAAATATATTGCAATCACCAATAACCTTGAACAAAAGAAAAGGGAACAAAAATATATAATCCGGGACACAGTCGTACAAGATATACAAATGCAGCTAGTAACTGGGGACATTAATGTTGGATTATGCTTGGAAAAATTACGCTAAATTATTATTATTTCAGCATGTAAATTATTGGTGACATGATATTATTCAAAAATATATATTTTTTTAATAATACATCATTATATCATCAATATATCATTAGCATAATTTTATTCTCGACTGTACTTATTAACAAAATCAGCTGGGTAGAGGTAAGTGGAAATGTAATTCCACTCGTCCCAACCAGTGAAGGTGTGGTAGGGAAGAGTGGAAAAAAATCCACTTGTCCCCACCGCGAGGGACAACGTGGTAGGGATAAGTGGAACAGCCCGTGTTCCGTGTTCAATATTATAAGGATCTGCCACAATTATCATTCCAGTCCGCTTTCAAAGGTAACTTCATAAAATTAATTTCGTCTTCTATCCATCCACCCCTAATGTTTTGTTAGATAAATGAGCCTTATATAGCTAGTATAAGTCGTACTTTTTAATATATTTACCTTTTCCAATTTAAATTTTCAGTATAGGATGGAAATGTCCATCTGTAACAAAAGTATAATTATAATAATAAATTATAATTTGTAATTTGTAGATTGTTTACAAAGTATGTTTACATAATCAGGGTTATTTAATGTTTTCCTCATCGCATCAGTACAGGTCTGTGTTATTGTCATCATAAAAAGTATCAATAGTATTGTTTTCAATACAGTTATATTTTATTTTTTAACCAAAAACGGATAGAAATAAGTGTTGTTACTGAATCAACAGCGGCTATGAATCTTCCTCCTAGCGATTGCCCGGTTGTGTACTAAGTTTACACACTTGTTTTTATTGGTATGCTTTTGACGTTTGACTTTTATGGGAGCGACTGCCGTCTGATCTCCGAACCCTGAGAGGAAAGCCTGCGCCAGGGCTTTGTCCATTGTTTAGCAGATGTACCGACTAGCAGTTGAGGTTGACTCGAGTTCCGAAGGTTTTGGTAGGCCCCTCTATACACCCAATCAAAAGCTAGCGGCTATTCTTGAAAGCTAAGATGCCTTTTGGATATCTTTTTCAGAAACTGTTGTTTCAAATAAAAACTTCAAAAGAAAGTCTTGTTTCTTATAATATTTAAGTACAATGATATATCTTACCTCTGTATAATTATTTCATCCCAAATTAACCTGTGAAACAAAAAGAATTTATTATTGTGTGTACCAGCGTGAATAAAGAAAAAAAGTAGTACTAGTAGGTAGTCAAGTCCTGTCAATTCTTCGTAAGTTGTAGAGATATTTATATTATCTAAAAAGCCTTACTCAGGAACAGACAGAATTTGATACCATAAGATTAAATTCAACTCACCGGTAAATCTGCGATTAAAACATTAGCCAAGTTAAATTAAACATTGTGTACAATAGAAAAATTATAATTTAAAAATTAATTACAGTACAGTAATGAATCATGGTTCCCGACTACATAATAATAACGATTCATATCAAACACATGTTTTGTCAATAAATTTATTGTTTCATATCGGCGCGCGGCAGGCGGCGCCGAGTGACGTAACGTTCCGACCAGCGTCGAGCTCAACACTTAACTTAATTGAGGCGAAATCCCGTTTCTTGTTAAATAAAATTATTCGTTATAACGTAAAAATGTGTAATGCGTGAGGCGCGCTCAATAATGTTACATATATTACAGTATGGATTGCATTAGCTATGACGTTTACAATTTGTCCAAGTATTGAGTTAGATCGGGCAGGCCTTCCTTGAGTCCTTTCCTTTTCCTCGTGTCCTGTGGAGGTAGAAAAAACAAACTGTTTATTTCAATCCTATGAAACAATAATAAAATACCGTGTACACTTCAAGTTAAATCTTATAAAAGTTTAGCACTTTCCAATTTTTATGTCTGTAGTCAATAGATTTATTTCAATTTTTTTTCCAAGTCAAGTTTTTGAAGAGTCAATTCAAAGTGAGAAACATTTATTTCACATTTTTTGTACGTCCCTCCATAAAACCATTCATTTTTTAATATCGGAAGCGTGACAGGACAGGACAGGAAAGGACGTGACGTATCGATGACGCGAGTTACATGGTATTTCTTCACCCAAAAAGCGCTCATATGGAAAGTACTCAATGCGCACCTAAATTTCACTTCAAAAATTTTAATGTATCGTCCGCGGCGTAGCGTGCAGTACTGGGACATAAGGATAGAGGTCCTGTGCAGCGTTTGACCGCGGTCGAGTCGCTCTACTTCCGACGCACGCCGACACCGTCTTTGCGAGTCCACCGACTGGCGGTCGACTCGCTACGGCGCGACACGGTATGCGAGAAGATAATGCATACTACAGATACCGGCAAACACCTTGAATAAAAGTCAGCGTAGTGGCGGAAAGTTCGCGCATGAACACTACAAGGATCAACCGAAATACCAATAAAAAGCCTAATCAACCAATGACGCGAGCCCTTTTGAGCCCGCGATTAGTTTAATATTATCTATGACTGGTTAGATCGCGCGTCTTGGCCGTCGCGCCTCGCGCAGCTAGAATACTATTATCAAAATGTTTGCCGGTCATTATAATACAAGTTTAAAAGATATGTACTGACCTGTACGACGACGTAAGGCTTGGTGCCGGCCTCGCACGGGTCGCCGGGCAGGACCTGCCAGTGGTCGAACACGCACTGCGGGAAGGCCTGGCCGCCGGTGTTGGACCGCAAGTCAGCCGTGAAGCCGAACGACTCGTTGACGGGCAGGTAGGCCTTTACCACGAACATAGGTGTACCAGCCACCTGGGACTCCTCGAATACGTGACCACGACGCCTGTTCAGTACTCCGTAGATGCCACCCACGGCTACTTCAGGGCACTGAGGGAAGTTTATAAGTTTTAAACATATTTAAATAAAAAAAGTTTCATATCAATGTATTTTTATTGATTTACGTTGTTTAAAAAAAAGTTTTATTTAGAAAAAGAATCTAATGGATTCATTGGGATCATGAAGTAACATTTACCAACGTCAAGATTAATGCTTCTACATTTACAATTAGAATCAAATTACCGACGCAAAATGTGAGAAAAAATCTGATAAAAATCTCATTTGCCACGCTTTTTGAACTGTTTACGAGCTTATTTCTAAATAGATGCTGTTTAACTGGATGCTGTATACAAATCAACATAATAATTGAATCTTGATTAAATGTAAAACATAATATAATGTACCTATAAATAACAAAAAAATTAAGAACTAAGGTACTTGTATTTAATGAGGAAATCATATATTTTAATTACAAGAAACTACTCTATTAAAAAAACCAATATCATTCTGCACTTATCATGTCAAATTATAATACAGGATTTAACGCAATAATCAGGGTGTTGGCATGTTGTATTAAGTGTTAGTCCCCCTATTCAGGCAAGGCGTATGTTGGGTGGCCACACCAAAACAAAGAACTGTTAATCTACCACGTCTCGGAAAGGCGGGACTATCGAGTGCATGCTAGCCCGCTCAGGAAAAACGTGGAGGTCATGCTTCGTTCACACAGAAATACAAACACACAAACATCTCTAAATATCCATAATAGTGTAGCTATTTTACATATTTTTAGTTAACATTAGTCTGTTCTGTTTAAAACAATTTAAAAATACTAGGCATTATTACTTGTGTTGTATTAATAAAAAGCTTTAGTGTTATTATTAAAAAAATAGTTCATCAAAATTGATACATCATTTCTAGTGACCTAACAGATCAACTAACAATATTTATACAACCTTTACCAACAAATTTATAGGACTCAACAGCAGATTAATATGTAAACTACGTTAAGACAACAATGATAACAAGGAAATAATCAAGTAATCAAAAGTATTACTACTAATTTTGATGAACTGACTAAATTAATACGTATTTGACTCAATACACATCTTTTTGAAGTGAAACTTCTTTTGAATCGTTGTGATTTCAAACTCGATGAAACGAAAAAATAAGTCCAGTTTTTTTTTTAATCAGGGACTTTTCAGAAGTTTCACTTCTACCGTGTGTGACTTGCACACACACACACACTATAAAAGGGGAATTGTGTAAAGGGTTAAAAGGGGAAATGTGGCAATGGTAAAAACGGGAAATGTGAAAAAGGGGGAAGGTGGAAAGGGTCAAAAGGGTAAATGTGGCAAGGGTAAAAAGAGGAAAAGAGGCAAGGTTATTTTTTTTTAATTTGTACCTTATAAGGTATTGAATGTTCAGAACACAAGCTCATTAGCAATGACACATGTTGCGTTCGGGTAACACAAGACGTACCTGGATCTCGCACAGGTATACGGGCTCCATGAGCCGGGGGTGCGCCGTCAGCAGGCAGGCGTATAGACATCTTCTCGTCGTTGGAATGATTTGACCGCCACCTCTGAAACACATATCCATTATAACGACTATTTTCACTCACCAACTTGTTTAAAATTTATATTGAAAATTATAATTGTGATATGCAATAAACCTCTACATCTTGATGAGCGAAGGCCATTGCTATGCATGAGGTTCTATATGGCACCGGTTGATATTAGAATGAAAGGTCAGTTTAAAAAAAGTGCTCAGCTGAAGATTTTATTTCCAAACAACATAAATCAAATGTAAAGTTTCTTTCTTTTCAAACAGCAATTACCTGTGAATAGCATCAGTGTGTAGCGTGACGTCATAGATGTTAAAACGCACGCCTCTCAAGTTCTCCTCGGCCATGACTCCCTCCTTCGCGGCCCACTGGAATCCGGCGACCACAGAGTCCTTGATCTCGTTCAGGTACTGCACTCCCTTGGAGCAGTCCACTAGGATGTTGGGGCCGGTGCCCTCAGGGCCGAAGCACCAGATCTTACGGGCCTCAGTGAGATCGTATTCGTATTTGTCAGACAGATAACGAGCACGGGTCTTGAAGTCATCACGGGGGTTTACTTTACCCTATGAAAAGTGAGGCGATTAAATATGTATTTAATGAAAATTCTCAATAAAATAAAATACTATATATGCTCTTTTCTTATTTCTTCTTCACAATTCGAACATAATTTAAAAGCAGGATGTTAACCTTACTTGATGAATAAGTAAATATGGTTTCTATTTTAAATGTATTATGCCTTAAATACCTAAGCATAGTCAGTAGAACACAGCCCAAGAAATAGCTGTCCTGGTTCACATGTTTATTTGTACCCTGCTCAGGTAACTCTTTTGAATACACCCAGATGTAAAATGTCTAATGTGTACAACTCCTGATGCAGTGAAAAGCTAAAGGGTTACTTACATCATCAATGTCCTCTGGGAGACCATCAGGCATGGGTTGCGCCTTCATGAACAGACGGTTGTGCTTGTTGGGCGACTTGGACAGACACAGCGTGTCAGACTCCTCGCTCACAGTCTCGCGGTACGACACCACTGGGTCGGACTTCTTGATTGGAATGCAAGCGTGGTCTTCCTCCAGATCCTACACAATAACATGGTAACATTTTAAAACTTATTATATTTTAAACTGGTCCATAAGTGCTAGGGTTTGAGGGTTTCAGAACTTTTGTGAACAAACTTTTCTTTTGCAACTGTTTTAAAGCCATACGCTGCCTCATGCATACTGTTTTGTGCAAATGATTTGTATGTTTTGTCTCAATTCACACCATATTATTTACATGTAACAGGCGACCGCATGAATGCACACGCATAAGGCAGCGGACGGCTTACGATGGTAAGTAAACCTTTGTTAAGTGTTATGAACACTACATGAGTACAAACCGGTACCTGCTAGCCCAACACTTGTGTATAGAAGATTTCGCCCTGGATGTTGACTTTTCCGATCTAAATCTATGGTTTATAAACACTTACAAAAATAAAAATGGCTAATTACATAATTATATTGTACTCGTCTATAACCATGTATCTGCCTACCCCAATGGGAAAGAGGCGTGGCTATATGTATGTATGTCTATAACTATACGCAGGTTCCGTCCGACTCGCCGTTTGACGAGAAGTATTTGTGAATTTTGCTATTATCACTTCACTATGCTAATGAACCAAACATCTCATAGTACAAACAAACCTTCAAACAGATCTCAAGATGCAGCTCGCCAGCGCCGGCGACGATGTGTTCGCCAGATTCCTCGTTGATGCACTGCACCATGGGGTCGGACTTGGCCAGGCGCTTCAGGCCCTCCACCAGCTTGGGCAAATCAGCAGGGTTCTTGGGCTCAACGGCCACACGCACAACAGGGGATACACTGAACTTCATGACCTACATAAAATAAGATGTTATGTATTATTTTATTATTTTTAAAGAAACACGATTTTAATAAAGCTTTTATTTCTATAGTTATCCCATAGGTTCCCAACCTATTATGGACTACCAACCCCTTTACATAAATAGTGAATTGGGATGATGACTCGTTTTTACATTATCGAGAATAATAGGTATGATGAATTGTTTAAATGAAATATTATTATTAAAAATAGTTTTAATAAAATTGTAGTGTCAATAATTCAAAATTAACAGTTTTTAACTATACCTCTTATATATATACACTGTATTTTGTCCGTCTGTCTGTCAATGTCTGTCTGTTTGTTTATCTAATCTAATGGTCGGGATAATGGTTCCCAGCAAAGAAATTAAAGACCAGATCCACGCGGATGAAGTCGCGGGCACCTTACCTTCATGTTATGTGCGTTCTTGTATGTGGTGATTGTTCCAGTCTTGACAAGGAACTGGTCGACTCCGACCAGACCACAGATGTTACCGGAGGGCACATCCTCAATGGCCTCTACGTAACGACCCATCATGAGGATGGTGCGCTGGATAGTCTTCTCATACAGATCCTACAACAAAGTATGACTTGATTACAAGCTTTGTCATTCCTGTGGGTAAAGCTCTTGGGTCGATAAAAATGACAAAAAACAAATACAAATTCAGAGCTTTGCAACAAACATACTTTTATAAATGAATATATATTTTTTCATATAATTTGATACAAGATCAAAACTGTATTAGTTTGGGTCAGTAAAAAACTGTACAAGGCGTGAATAAGTTGATAAGTCAAAACTTGTTATGCAATTCAAAATCAACTTATTCATATTCGGTGTTTTTTATATACGAATAATATTTGACGAAAAACTGTATCGTCCGCGGCGTAGCATACAGTACTGGGACATAAGGATAGAGGTCCTGTGCAGCGTTTGACCGCGGTCGAGTCGCTCTACTTCCGACGCACGTCGACACCGTCTTTGCGAGTCCACCGACTGGCGGTCGACTCGCTACGGCGCGACACGGTATGCGAGAAGATAATACTAATAGTTACCGACAAACTTCGTGAACAAATGTTTAAAAAGTTCGCACATGTGCATTAACTGGCCAACAATAAAAAGATTGATCAACTAATGACGCCGAGCCGTTTGAGCCCGTGATTAATTTAATATTATCTATGATTAGTTAATTCGCACGTCTTGTGCCCCACGCTTACCATCAAAGAGACCTAAAAACGCTTGTGCACAGCTAGAGTACATTGTAACGAAGTTTTCCGGTCACTATAATTTAGAATAACGAACCTCTTTCTTGCCGGGCGTGAAGTTAGGGCCCATGATGCGCGCCTTCTGTCCAGTAACGACCTTGCCGGAGAATACACGGCCGAAAGCGTAGAAACGACCCTTATCGGAGGTCGGTACCATCTTGCTCACGTACATCATCAAGGGGGCTTCGGGATCGCAGGTCTGAAAGAAAACAGTACTTTATATTCCTATATAACTGGCATGGCAATGATTGAACGTATGTAAGTTTTTTATTGAGATTCATACTAAGGGTAGAAATATCACCAGTGAGAACTCGTACAACTAAACTGGGTCTTCGCATATTATCCATTCAGATCTTAGCATTGTTCCCAGTTGGCTTTCACCTCAGAACCCGGAAGCACTTACTCCTCCTTTGTTTGGGTTTTACAGCTTCTATACCATCTGACCTCGCCCCTCAATCAGTAGGTGCACCGGCTTACAGGTGAGGTCGGCTCGGCCTTGGTTTTGGTGGGGCTCCAAACAATGAAATCCATTGAGTAAAATGCTATAGCGCACTTTATTTTTAATTGATTTTGGATCACCGGTGAAATCTACTCAGAAAAAATTGGTGTAGGTGTTACCTTGATACCAAGAGCGGCTTCGTCGTCGTGGGGCCCTTCGTACAACATCTCCATACGGTACTTCTGCGCCACCACGGGGGACGGCAGATGGATGGCAATCATCTGAAGCAGAGCTTCGCCAGCGGGTAACCAGCTGCGCATCACCACCTAACGTAGACAAAATTTATTATTTATAGCAGTCTGTATTTTTAACATAACATAACATCCATATATAATTGAAGTTAAACCAATATTTTAATAGAAATTATTTAGACGGCCTACGAGCCATCTAAAAATGGCCCAGAGCCATCTGAAAAAGGGCCTAAAATAGTTTTTTTTCATACGATCATCTCTTGATACTCATTGATTGATATAGGCTTTTATAGCAACCCATTTTAGGATGGATTTATAGATCTCTACAAATTTTTGACTAGTGTTGGTTAGACCATTTTTGCACTTGCTGTCAAATTTATTTTTAGCACCAATCGGGTTTTGTCTTGTTCAATTATGATAGTCTAAATAGTAAGTAAATAATCTGAATGCAAAAAATACGCATTATGTCGTTTTAAAATTATGGTACCCTAATAATTTCTAAATATATCTTGTGTTTATGTCTCATACATTAATGGGGCCGCAAGCTATAGAAGTTTGCAACCAATTCCGGTATGAAGTATACTGTAAGTCCTCGTTGACACCCAGATGCTTATTATAGAAGTAACTGGCAACACTTGGGACTAAGTTGTAATAATATGACATTTTAAGTTAGTAAAAATGAGATTTTAGAACTTTGGTGTTTTTTTGAGAGTAGATAATAATATGCAAAAAATGCACTTAACTCAATTTTCACCATGTCAGTTGGATCAATTTATTTCTACACTATTCAAATTTAAAACTGGTCCAGTGGAATTTGAGTGTATTTGTTAGAAACAGACATAAATTGTACCATTTTATAATATTAGTAATTTACCTTTAGGAGGGCCTTGCCATCCTTATCAGCATCCTCGTGCTTGATGGTGACTCCAATCTTCTTGAGGAGTCCGTCAATCTCTTCTTTTTTGAAGTTCATGATGGCGTCGAACACCTTATAGATGGGGTCGAGTACATACATGCAGAAGGAACGCTTGTTGTCATTGTCCTTCTGCTTGGCCCATTTCTTTGTCTTGGCATTGAAGAAGTTTTCTCCCCAAAGCCTAGCGGAAAATAAGATATTAAAATTTTGTACACTTGATATTATGTTTTATATTTCTAGGTTTCTCATTTACCCTGTGTATAGTACACATTTACTTTCTTGTTACTGACTAGTGGAACTGAACAGAGGTGCTGGTATCTGGTGCTGGGTCTACTGGTTTTCACTAACAAAGAAATATACGAAGAATAGCAAACTTTTATATGTGTGGGGCGGGCAAACACAGTATTAGTGAGGCCTTTATTCGGATCGGCCAACCGTAACGTGAACGCGTTTAAAACACGTACGTTATTTGTTTTAAGCACGTTTTTTCTTATACGTTAACCAATAGAAATCTGTCGAACTACTTACGACCGTGTTTAGATTATGATTCCAAAAAATAAAAGGATTATAATCCAGGTCAAATATGTGATTTCAGTTTGATTACTTGAATCTCTGCTCAAATATTTTATCTATTTTCGTACTAATACCAGCTATTGAGACAACGCCACTCCGAAGCCATAGAAAATATCTTGGAAAATTTGTACAAATTAAATAGACAACTTCGAAAATAGTTTTTATAGCATTTCTAGTCTTAATAACGCCACTGAAGGTCCCCGTTTCCCTGTTAAATAGAGGGGCTTTAGTTTGGCGACCGGTTGTCGATAGTTAAGGTAATTGTATCCCAACAATTGTTATGAATAAGTCAAGTGATTGATCAATTCACCAATCCGTAGTTGAGATTTACTGTCCGTCCTTTTCTGCCGCTGGTTTAAAGTATCAATAACTTTAACCAGTATCAACGGGACGGTTGTCTAACTTATTCCTAATGTAAATAAGGTTGATTATTGCATTAGAGAAATGCCATTACGTGCATCTGCAATGCTGTATTTCTGCGAACTAGTCGTTACAGCACCAATAAAAAAAATCGATATTGTGCAGATAGATACAAAGTAAAAAGTATATGGTGTATATCGCTGAACTAGCTATGATTTTCATTCCCAAGTAATAGGCGATTTATTTTCTGTGGTGGGTCTGAGAAATCGGTAATACCACCCGCACTTGAAGCAGTACCCTGGAGACCTCAGCATAAAGGCGTAAACTTACATCGTACGAGATACAAAGTCTCCAAGAAGTACTCAGTATTAGATTATTATATTTTCGCCTCTTTACGTATCAAGGTACTTAAAAATATTATAATAAATTTTCCGTTTGCGGCACAAATTCTTTGCCAAATTTAATCCACGATAAATAATTCCGATGCAATAACCATTATCAGACAAGTGTTTCCAATCGTATTATCAATTAATGATAAATGTCTAAATTTAGAAAAACTTGACTTTTTCATGACACTCCACTACATAGCTGCATACTATACAACAAAGTCGCTTTTCCCGTCTGTCTGTACCTATGTATGCTTAGAACTTTAAAGCGTCGCAACGGATTATGATGCGGTTTTTTTTATAGATAGTGATACAAGGGGAAGGTCTAGATGTACAATATATGCATAATATGATGCGGGCGAAGTCAATAACGTCCGCTAGTCAACTATAAAGAAAACAAATTGGCACTGGGAATGTCAATTTTTTTTTTCAGCAGCCATGTTGTCGCTATAATGTGCTGTATTGTATGTGCACACGGCCAAATAAATAACTATATACCTTTAAATGGGAGTGAGTATGTAAGTTTATACTTATTCCCTTGGCTGTATGTATGTACCTACTTCAAAAGTAATGACTTACCTGTTCATAAGCTTAACGAGGTCAATCTTGAACTTGTCGGCGTACATCTCGGCGAACTGCTTGAGAGTGAAAGCCCACCCGTGGAGTCCGGAGCCGAAGCCCACGGAACCCTTGCTGGGGTCGACACGCACCTCACCTGGTTTGGGAGAAACGTCCAATTGTAGACTTCGCTAGATAGTCATGTGTTGAATACTAAGATCTGAACCAGTAATAATCGAAGTGGCCAGCTCCCGAGTTCGTCGTACAGTTCATGGAATGTTGATCATCACAGCATTTTTAGCACTTGAGTGATAGTTGCACTTTAAGGTACAGTACCTATGCCCCCCCCCCCCTCCCCTCTCCAACCGAGGCAAGACGGGGACAACGTGGTTCCCAAACCCGAGGGGGCATCTCGAAACCGGAGATGGCCCAGGGTCAGTCGGGGTGCGAGGGAAATGCTTTATGGGCAACCTTACACCCCGGCGTCTGAAGACCCGAGACAACGTGTGGTTTTACTCGGTTCAAGCCCGACATAACCGCTGGCTGGCGGGAAGGTATCCGAAGGGATTTCCGCACAAAAGAAAAAAAGGTACGGTACCTATGTAAAATGATATAAAAAATGAAAGTAGTACAGTTAGACTCTACCGGTACAAATTATTTTTATTTAAATAAGTATGTATTCTAAAATTACGTACACAAAGGGAATTTTGTCCGACGCCTCCATAATACAGAAAAACCATTATTTCCACTCTAATGGGTCAATGTTTTGAAACAATAGATATTATCTTTTTAAACATCGTTGAACTTACTTCAGTCAAGTAGTTCAAAAGTTACGTCATCAATATCTTGAACCCATTATATGGTGTAAGATAGTAAAACTGCAACGAACTACCGATATCGATCCATGCAACTTAGGAGAGCTAGAGTTACTATCCCGCCATTTTGGACGATACTTATGAACTTTTATTGATTTTAAAAACTACAGAAACATTGGATATTTTATATTTAATGTAAGTAATGGTGCTGACATCTTGGAATCTAAATAATGATTCTGTTTGTATCACTGAGCTGGATATGAGAATCGTAAGAAACAATAGCTACGGTCAGACAAAACAGTGTAATAATAATATGCCATTTTTTAATCTCACAATGGGTATACAACAACACACAACAGCTATTCTAAAGTCTGGTCATCACTTCATATTATAAAACAATTACAAAGTCCTCCGCAGCTTCTGTCTGTCTGACGGCAATAATCTCAAGAAATACTGCACCAATTTTTATACCGTTTTCACCAATGTATAGAGTCGTTCTCGAGGAAAGTTAAGAAAAATAATTTTTCAAGATTTTGTATACATTGTCCTAAATATAATGATATTTGTTGGAGGTGTCGAAAAAAAAAAGCAGTCTGGGAGCTTTCAACGAAATGAGATGTAACCAAATGATGTATGATGGAATTGTGTATCTTATAGGTATATATAGGAATAGTCCCTTGGGTAGCGGGAACGGGATCAGCTTTCCACGCGGGCGAGGCCGCGGGCAACAGCTAGTAATTGACTAAAATGTCGACCGTGCAATAGAGTGCTCACTTCTAGGGGGCCGTTGAACTATTACTTAAGCAAATTTTGACGTGACAAGTGACAACGTCTTATAATTCGATGGAGCCGTTCCATTAAGGCATGAAGTGCAAGCGAGAGCGCGGAGCGAGCGACAAAGAGGCAATCGGTCTCCGCGTTCGGCAGCGTTCGACATAATTCTGTCTCTCTCCTACTTGAGTGAGCGATGCGTCCGCGTGGACAGCTGCTATACAATAATACATTTACATGTTTTCGTCAAGTATGAAGTGCAGTGAATTCTTATAACCGATCTTAGTGGTTAAACAAATAAAATTAAAATTTTCTTTTGAAAAATGCAACCATTCCATCAGTATTTTCTTATGACGTTGTCACGTTCAACTATCGTCAGTAAACCGACTTTACAGAACCGATTTTTTTATAGTTATTAACACCAATTTGTTTATGTATGATTTATATTTGACCAGCTGTGGCCGCGGTTTCGACTGCGTGGAATTCTGATCGTGTTACTCCAGATAACAATAATTTATCCCTGTGCCAAATTGCAGGCAGATCCGCTTCCGTTCAGCCGTTTCAGCGTGATTCGAGTAACAATCTTCACAAACGTTCCCATTTGTAATTATGTATTAGTAAGAAGTAGGATTAAGTAACTAAGTTTATGTTAGAAAATCTTTGTCACAGTGTTATCAATAATATTTTGGTCGATATCAGTTAGATTGTTAGATTTGTGCCATGCATAATTTAATGTGACATATATAAATATGTCGCTGTCGATAATATGATGATGTCGATAATATATGATGATACACTTACTTATTTAACATAAACAATTTTCTGCCAGGGACTTGTTGAATGCGGGCGACGTAAAACGGCTTAGTAATAATGAAATTCAATGAATTTTCAGTCTACTGTGATTGTTTACTAGATTGTTTAGTAACTTCTCGAAATATGAAATGTTTAAAATGTCTCCTACATTAATGGGGTCGTAAGCTATGGCAGCTTACTACCAATTCCGGTATGAAGTATACTGTAAGTCCTCTTTGACACCCAGATGCTTATTATACAAGTAACTGGCAACACTTGGGACTAGATAATAGGATTGAACTGTGACTATGTTGTCTGCTACGAGATTACAGAATATGGATTCGCCCGTGCGGGGGTCGGATATCGTATTTGGTCATATCGCCCGGTCTTTCTGATCAAATGCATTCAAACATACGGCAGATCTTAATTCTAACGAAGACCTTCCTAATAGGTAAAACCGCATCAAAGTCCGTTCAGTTGTCGTCGTGCGTTCATCGCGAGCAAACTATAAATATTTCGAATATTGAAGTCAACGAAAAAAAGCGGATAAACACTTTAAATATTTACAAACGTTTTTACATTGGAATATGAATACTTTACCAATACTAGTATTATAATCTATACTCAATATTATAAAGCTGAAGAGTTTGTTTGGTTGAAAACGCTAATCTCAGAATCTACTGGTTCGAATTGAAAAATTATTATTGTGTAAGAAGCCCATTTATCGAAGAAAGTTATAGAGGTGTGTAGAGTGAAGTAATCATAAATGTCAAGAAATTAGGCAAATTACATTATTGTAGAACTGATAAATAACGGGCATGTATGGGAGAAATAGGTGCAACGAGGGAGAAGTATGCCACGGACGAAGTCGGAGGGCACCGCTAGTAATGAATATACATGTAGTCTTATATTCTCCAGAGAGCAAAGTTAATATATTGCATGATTTGTTTACTGTTTTATGAAAGGTCTAAGATCTGATTAACAAATTAGAATTTGTTAATTTTCTTGTTGGCTAGCTGTACAGACAACTAATTTTATAATAGTATAGAAATCTAAATTAGCTGACATAAGTACGTATACATATTGAAAATATAAAAATTAATGTTTCCTTTATTCGTTTTTCTTCATCCAATTACTATTTATACTATAAAGCTTTACATAATAAATACTACTAACGGTTTAAATAAATAATAAATACAATAACACAAGCTAGTTAAACTTAGTTACTTTGGGTCTAGAAAGTGCTGTGTAGAATGTCGTAAATACAATACAATAATTGAACCCAGTGGGTGACCCACTTTTAATTCAATTTTCCCCTGGGAAGCCCGGGCCGATCAGTTAGATACAAATAAGAATTGTTTACTTGTTTATTTTTTAAGTACGTGGCGATCAATAGGTCATTTGTATTACGATTGCAATACAAAATAAAGCTACTTATCCAAATAATATTATAGGCTATGCTATATGTAGTTGAATTGCTTCTGCTGTCAGTGTGTATAAACGCTATCTCAAGAACTCGTAGTTAATGTTAATATACATTATAGCCTTTGATATTAACATTCATTGTAGGTACATAGGTTATGAAATGATTTTACAACAAATTTGAAGTAAAATTTGAATTCTAAAAAGTAAGAAAAGTAAAAAAAAATCGTTGCAATCGACACTTGCAAGGATACAGAAGAAAAACAAAAACTGTAGTACGGCCGTCAGCATCTGAATCATTTGACCATAAAAGACGACAACGGGCATAATTATGAAGTTATTAAGTACCTACAATGAGAGCGAGCGAGACAATAAGATCGCATTCCAACGAGAACGGTTTCAACACGACCCGAGAAACCGGGTCGGTGCTAGATAGAAATCGGCTACGCTTGCCCACGAGCTCACCTGAGCTAGCAACCGCATCAGTTAAACGGGTCCATAGTGCCCCATACCAGAGTGACGCCAGGATGTATACACGGCCCCTCAACGTAGGAAAACGGCCTAAAGAGTTTGACCAGACGAGTTGGATAAATCTGTGAAATCGGTTTTGGAGTGGCCTATCGTTGAATCCACGCGTAAATATCTTTTCTTCATTCGAACGCCAATCCTGAATGTATCGAAAACTTGCGCTCCGAATCCCAGAGTTAAATATGAGGCACCATTACATCGAAATCCCCACAGGTTTGTCACACTTACATCCTGTCCAAATCTGTGTTCAATTGGAGAGGCACGTGTCCTTAAATCGCGCACCGGTTTGTTAACCAATTGTTCTTGGTTTGTTGGTGACAGCTGATTTTACTGGTGGTAGAAATTTGATGACACAAATTTGTCACAAAATTCGGCCGGGTAGGTACCACCGTGCACGATTGCGAAAAACCCTCCATAGTAATCCAATTTCGGTTTGATTGCGTTCAGGGGTTAGCAAGTGCATAGCCGGGCAGGGGGATTGTGGTCGCAGCACTAGTGGGACCGGTGGGTGTCACGCGGTGCTGCGACGACAATCTTCTTCTGATGAGGCCGTCAAGCTAAGCGCCACCATTGTTAACATGGTACGTGTATGTAATGGTGACCCTATTTCCTGAGACTTTACCTTCAGCTTACCATCAGGCGAGGTGAAGTCAAATTGACGTGTCCTAAATAAAATTAAAAAAAAAAACACGGAAAGGTAAATACGCATCTCGGAGTCCGAACGCCTACACCTCCTATCAATAATGAGGTTCGCTTAATTTTACAGAAGCGATTCCCGTCGACCTCCAATCCCGAGAAGAAAGCGTACGCCTTAGAATCCACGCTTTTCTGAATTATAATGTAAATCGATTCGGCACATTCATATCTTTCCTTTATCGCCAATTGTATAATGTTTAAAGCTATCAGTTTTATTTATTATCGAGAGTTCTTTACTGAAAAGAATTCGTTTACGTCGAAGTTTTATAACATTGCAATACTTGAAGGGCATGATTGACGTCACGACTGAAAACGTGTAGGTGGTAGGAGTAAAATCGTTACGCTAACTAACCCTGTGGAAGCACCCTGTAGGTAACTTTTCTCTCACAATCAACTTGCATGGGACAAACTGTGAATGTCAACAATTTTGTACACTAAACATAATTCTTAAATTTATTAGTACGTAAGTAAATTAACAAGAGAAATGACTCCAATGTACACATGAAAAAAAACCTAATTTAAAGCACAATTTTTACATTTTGGAACGGTTTAAACGTTTTTTTTTTGTATCTCCCTGTTTATTTATAACAGGTAAAATTAAGGCTGTAAACACAGAAGTCATTAAAATAAGTTATTACTGGTTCAGATTTCAGATTCCACAGACTAGTCAAGAATATTTGAATAATTGTAATCATAATACCATATACTTTCAATTATCAATCAATATCCTGTAAAAAAAAACTCATCTTCCCTTTCGAAAAAATTCATAAAGCCAGCTGACATCGGAATGACTATACATTATATAGCAATATTATAGTACTCACCCATAGGGCCACCGTCATCATTGTAAGTGGCAATGATAACGTTGACGTTTTCAACGATACGCTGGAAAGTCTGGTATAATTCCTCAGCTTCCAGTTGGAGTTCAAGGAGAGCTCGGTCCATCTTGTTCATGAACAGAATGGGCTTAATACGCTCGGCAATAGCCTGACGGAGTACAGTCTCAGTTTGTACGCATACACCTATGACAAAAATAGGTTATTTAGATATTGTCTAGTCTTGTTCAAAAGAAACCATTCAAAGCTAACAAAGAAGTTGCTTTTGTTTCTTTTTGATGTTTGACAAAAGTGTATTGTCATGACAGAAGAGTAATACAGCAGCTACCAGTAGGGTTTAGGGCAAATGAATCATCACTTGTCATACTCGGGAGAGTTCTATCTAATACATTAAGAATGCACCATGCTAGGGTATAATTATTGATGTCACGTTGTGAAACCAGCTCATTGTAAGCCCTAAGCTTTTATTCATGTTAATTTTGGTTTAATTTAACAATACAAGAGTTCAATACTCCTATCAATTCAGAGTATCTAACAAAATGTTCATTAGAAAAATCATTGTGACATTTTAGTTATCAGATGAGATTTTTTTTATTCTAGTAATTTTTGAGGTTATTAGAGGTGCATAAGTCCTCTCCTCGCTTTACTAATAACGAGTTTGTGTTTCTCTTGATTGTGCAATACTGCCATCCTCAAGCTAAAAGGTGACTAAGTTACCTTCATTTCGTAAATGATTAAAAATATATCCACCTACTGTTAAAATAACAATGTTAAACTTTTCAGCTCTAGTTTGAAATTTTCTTTTTCACTTAGCCTCTTTTTAGATGTCAGAATAGTTATCTAGAGGAATTTGAAAGTAATTGTGAATTCTTACAAATGTTGTGTAACAGGGGTAATTATTTGTAAATTATTTATATTTTTAATAAATTTGTTTCATCCAACATTTGTATAGTATGTTAAACTTTTCAGCTCTAGTTTGAAATGTACTTTTTCACTTAGCCTCTTTTTAGATGTCAGAATAGTTACCTAGAGGAATTTGAAGTAATTGTGAATTCTTACAAATGTTGTGTAACATGGGTAATCAGTTGTAAATTATTTATATTTTTAATAAATTTGTTTCATCCAACATTTGTATAGGTACTAGAGTCAAATTATTACCTCCATCAAAATGTTTACTAACACAACAAAATGTTTAAGTACAAAAATTAAACCAAAAAAAAATTAACACATGTTTAAATTGACAAATAATAATGATATCAGGATACATACCGGAGACACAATCTACGACAACAAGGGCACCATCAGTTACACGGAGAGCAGCTGTCACCTCAGATGAGAAGTCAACGTGTCCAGGTGAATCAATTAAATTGATCAAGAAACCCTTTTCACTCTTCTCACGCTGGTCAGGGTTGGTAATGAACACCAAGTCTTTCTCCTCTAGCTCGAAGTACATAGAGATAGCCCTGGGAAAAGTGTACATAGTGAGATAGCAGTACTAGATTTACTGATATTGTGTTATATTTTTATTGAAATATATCAGATGGCCGTTCTGAAGATCTTCAAAGATTCTCAGTTTTAAAGGTAAGAACAATCATCACAGTAAAATTTAAGTAAAGGGATTCTCAAATAAACTTAAGTAATAAACAGGGTACGCAGTTTATTTACGATGTTCAATACGAAAGACAGCTGATATAGAAAAGTAAATAAATATTCATCAGGTCGCATAAAGAAAACACCACGGGTGCCATAACCTCACTATTTTGGCAACAAGCAATTACAACATGGGAACGCCGAAAAAATGGCATCTGTCTACAAAAAAGTTGAGGATTTCACCATGTGGTGAAATAAGTACTCACGTAGACTTGATAGTAATGCATCTATCCTGCTCGTCCTTGCGTGTGTCCGTGAAACGCGTCTCACCAGCCCGGGCGCCGGCAATGATACCAGCTTTGGAGACCAGCGAGTCGGTCAATGTGGACTTGCCGTGATCGACGTGAGCGATGACGGACATATTTCGGATATTCTTCTTCTTGTCCATCATCACACGGATCTCGTCTACGGTGAAATTCACCTGTACAAACCAGAAAACACCTCGTCAACATTATGCACATCACTGATACACAGATGGTACACTTAATACACGCACGTTTTAGTCCCTGAAGTATTTTTACTCTTGATTCTGACTGCATTGTAGTTCAGATATATGAAAGGCGAATTTCCGCGAATCTACACCGACACCGATCAACACTTGAAAACGTCACCGGATCACAAAGACGGACGTCGTGATAAAAGCTACAACTTCAAACGATTAATACTCTAAACCCGTAAAATATTCCTGCAATTCGTTACCATGGATAGTCAAGAACACTTTTCTACACATATTTATGTAGTTCGATACTCACCATTTTGGATGGTTTTTGATTTTGGTGCAATAAAATAAACTACCATACGCCAGTGATGGCGTACGCTTGAAAAAGACCCGTTTCAATCGAGAGCCGGATGTGGCAGGTATCCGTCAGAAGACAGTCATTCAATAGACAATAAAAGTTGCCATAACTGCCATAAACTTTAAAACTATTTAGTTATTGTAATGATACCATAGTGTCAAATTAAAAATAAAAGTTTATTAAATTTATTTATTTTAGCATATCACGCCATGGGTCTAACTTGATGTCAAAACACTCTAAACTTAACAAATTTAGAAATAGTATATGGTATTAAATACTGTGCCAAATAGCTTACAGGACTTGGGGAACTTGGTTCGGAAAAGAAGTACGTGGATATATTGTTTCCTAAATCTGTAGCCTATGAAGCAATTGTTGAACAGCAGTGAACAGTTTTTGAGAACCATACACAGTTTACTTCTAGTTAAGGATCAGTCAGGCAAGTCTGTCTGGCTGACTGATTCGTCAGTCAGACAGGATATTGTGAGATTGATCCAGCTCAAATCTTTCTAACGTGTAGTACAATATGGTCAGTTGCAGTCAAAGATTTATATGTTCATAGTGTATTGATCGCTACCTCAGAGACTTTCAATCTTCAATCTTTCAAAAAGAAAAAGATGGGAATAGCACTGGTACCGGCGCGCGGCGGCCTAATCGCGTGTCCTCTAACGATAGAAAAAATGCGATACTGGTACAAAACCTTTGGCAAAATAAAAAAAAATACTCCTTTGCACGGCTAAAATACTTAATATATGGTGGCCCTTTGGTACCATCAGAAAAGTATGGCATGGTGATTTTCATGAGTGTTGGTGAATTGTTTATAAATTGAAGTGTTCGCGTCGGTTTGGTGGGCTGTAATACCATACTTCTCCGGTGTGGCCACTGGAGAAGTATTGCATTACCGATAATGATTGATATCACATTCTTTATTTTTTATAAGCTATCGGAAATAAAAATTGTGGAACAAATCGTTCGACACTCGTAATTCATCTGGCACGTTCGATTACCGCCAACGCAATTGGGTGGCGGTACCAGCGCTATGACCATCTTTTTCCTTTTCGTCATTAGGTAATTAGACCAGGTAATTAGAGTTGCCATAGTTTTAAAAATGACCTAGAATTTTCTGTCGTCATTTTACGGTTTATGCGTATTCTGTGAGTACAAGCGAGCTGAAGAGAAATGAAAATCCTAATAAGGAAAATCCCGTAAAGAGCCCAATTTTGACGTATTATGGAATCTGACGCTGATGTATATAGCTTTGCAAATTCATGCGTGACACTCCCATGATGGAACACGGATTTGTAAAACCTGTTTTAGCTATGCTTGATCGCAAAATCGTGCATAGTTGACGCGAGTTGAGCACGGGTTGGTTGAATTGTTTAGTAATACAAAAGCGTGCGGATTTCGAGAGACTGTTGTCGCCAATTGAACGGAAAGGCAAACACGCGTTGGTTTGAAACGTTTGTCGCGTCGGATCTTGGTAACCTGACGACCGTCGTTCGTGGGAGTGTCACGAATGAATTTACCAAGCTATAATTATTCCGTATATAGACTGAGGAATAAATTGCAATTCTAATTCTGATATATTATATTCTATTCTAATACTGTCTACGATTATTCTCCTCGATTCTATTCTATTTTTCAGAATGGCAAGCAGGATCTCGCCAATGTCAGACGCAGTCAGACGTGCGATGAAATCACAGAATACTAATGGATAGAACATAGATTATTATATATATACGGATAGAATCAGCAGGGTTGGAATGGAATACATTGATACCCAAAATTACAAAATACTGACCTAGGGCACTTTCTCTTTGATTTTATATTCCGTAGCATGAGATATTTTATAGAAAAGTTTTTCACACATTTTCTATAATTACGCTCCTCACTACTAAATAGCCAAGGTGGTATTTTAAAATTAGTATTTAACCATAAATAACAGATGGCGCAAAATAACGAATGAAGTGAATGCGGAACCTTACGCATTTCGGCTATTGTGCAATAGAGGTCAGTACAAGTAAAGCAGGAGCTAATAAATTCGAGTCTGTAAACTCGTGATAACTATTATGCGATTACATATTTATTTATAAAGTTTTGCAAACCTAACGAAAATATTTTAAATCGATTTTTTTTTTTTTATTTTTTTATAGAGGGCTTGGTAGGTACACTAAAGAAAGCGACCATGTCGCCCTCGTAAGACAACTTACAAACTAAACAACACGTTATAATCTATAGTCTAGCTCTTAATCCAAACTATAAATCCAAACAAATCATATTACTTTTGTTCATTGTGAAGCGCAACACAATCGTACAGTCGTACCAACCATTCTGTGAACTGAAGGGTGGCGTTATCCTTTCGAGGCTTACCCGGGGTGCCCGGCAATGGACACTTGGGAAGGACACCGTGTGGTTTTAGTCTGTCCGATTCCGACACGCCCACCGCATCGTCGGCACCGATGGGGTGAAGCCCGTGGGGGTTTCCACACGTTAAAAAAAAAGTGTGGCGCCACCGCCTGCCTGAGAACACTAATCTGTCATAGTCTGTAGTGTACATAGAGTAAGTTTATATGGTAGTGTAATTAATAATTATGAAATTTGACGGTGACAACCATTGTTCCGAAAGCTGGTACAACTAGTCACTGGGTAAAACTATAATGTACCTACACGGTCTGTAGCGTACCTACCTATATAAACATAGGCTGATATCGAATTTAATTGCATAATTGTTACATCTACAGTCAGGTCACAATGCAGGGGCAAGGGCAGTCGGGTTAGGGTGGACATTTCATTATTGCGAGGGTGGATATAGGGTTGCTACTACTTTGTAGGTAATTATTATTTGCATTTCCTTTTACTGTCTATAAAATATGTAGGTAGGAACCCTGCGGTTATCCTTTCGAGGGTTGTCTAAGGACATCGTGTGATTTTAGTCGGTTCGATTCCGACATACCCACCTTATCACTGGCAACGGTGAGCTGAAGCCCGGTTTCCAAACGTAAAAAAAAGGTAGGTACCCACTTTCTTATATTGTTTTATGTCAGACTTCATCCGAGCGCCAACTCCTTACATCCAAAGCTTGCACTTTGAAGCACTGGGTTCGTTGAACTACTTCTTTCTGTATTTGGTTTATTTTGGCTTTTATGGGAGCGACTACCGGCTGAACCTCAACCCTGAGAAGAAGTCTGCTTCAGAGCCTGATAAGTTTATCAGGATTCTGCAACCGTTCTCCTAAGACCGATTCGCCATTGGACTATTCGTCGACAGGATGATTCATTTAAATCCGTTTCCCCAGCAGGACCTTTCACCTGTGGACATTTCGTCGACAGAACCTTTCATATGCGTCACTTTCGACCCTGACGACAGCCCTTTTCAGCTACTAAGTGTTTCACCGACACGAGGATACGATACGATACGATACCAAACTACAAAGCCACCAAAAAGCTACTAGCTTGCTATCGAAATCCAACTTTCCGGACTAGTGGTTGCGTCGCTTCGCCGGCCGCTGCCACGGCACGCTCGCTACGCTCGCTCGGCTCGCGATCTGTTAGGGTCACAGTTCTAACCTAACCTAACCCAGACAATATCGTAGACAAAAAAACCTGACGGCGAATATTCCATAATTGAAAAGTCCTGTCGTTGAAACAAACAAATGCGAACCATTCTGTCGGCAAAACATCCATAGGTGAAACGTTCTATCGACGAATCTCTCAAAAACGAAACGTCCTGTCGGTGATCAGTCCAAAGGAGAAACGACTGTCGGCGAACGTTTGCAGACCCGTTTATCAGGAGGTGTACTGACCCGTAGGTGATGAAACTACATTTATATTACTTTATCTACGCTATTGTAAAACAGTTTGAGTAGGACCTTAGCTGTTCCATTACTTATTTAGAAGTACCTGCACTTAAAACTAAACTGCTTTATCTACTATAAAAGCTTTTTAAAGCTTTAAAAGCGCGGGAGTAATTCCGATTTATTGACTATTTTAGGTGTGTTTTGTTTTGTTATTTTTATATTTTATTTTTCCTATTTTTATTTTTGCGTGTGATAATGATTAAGAGAGAGGTTAGCATACCGGTATATCAAAACTCTACAGGAATTCCCTGTACGAAAATAAAAATTGCCGAAGTAAAACTGCCGAGTGAAGTTCTGTCGCCCCAGTCCAGATACCTACCTTTTTTTTTTTTTTTTGTCGTGCGGAAATCCCTTCGGATACCCCCCCGCCGGTCAGCGGGGGCGGTTATGTCGGGCTTGCACCGACTAAAACCGCACGCCGTCTCGGGTCTTCAGACGCCGGGGTGTAAGGTTACCCATAGAGCATATCCCTCGCACCTCGACTGACCCTGGGCCATCTCACCACTAACAGCATCGCTCATCCTGTCTCCTCTGAAAGCAGAGGAGTACGGAGAGCGATGTGTTCCCGCCACGTTGGGTATTGGCCGACGATCAATGCCAACCCTATGAAGGGGGTGAAGGGGAAGCCATTGACCGCCGCCCAGGGTGTACCGGCCGCTCCGATTCCGTTCCCCCCGGACTGCAGCGGGATCGGAATCGGAGCGACACTCGAGGAGGTTACCCAACACACACCCCCCAGATACCTACCTAGGTACTGATATAATGTAAATGGATTAAATTAGAACTACAACGCGATCATCATTTAAGCGTTGTATCCCGATTGCATCCGAGGCCTTCACCTTGGAGCCAGAAGTCTGCTTTCTGATGATGAAGAAGCTCTTGGGCATCCCAGGCAGTGGGACCAGACTGAAGGGCTGAAGTTTTTTTTTTTTATACCACTCAGGTGGCAGACAAGCTCACTGCCTACCTGATGGGAAGCGGTTACCGTGGCCTATGGACGTATGCAACACCAGGGGCATCACACTCGTGCTGCCGACCCTGTAAACACCTTCTAATGCCCTTCTTGAAGAACCCCATATTGTAGTCGCTTGGGAAAACTACAGCAGGAAGATCATTCCACAGCCTGAGGGTGCGCGGAATAAAGTGCCTTTCATACCTAACTGTACGCACCGTTTCCGGTCGCAACGTGTGAGGATGAATTCCCTGTCTGTGGCGAGCGGTGCGATGATAGAAAGTGGCCGTGGGCATCATGTCATACAATTCTTCTGAACACACCCCATTCTAAAGGCGGTAGAAAACGCACAGGGAGGCGAAATCTCTCCTAAGGTTAAGAGGTTCTACACTGCCTGAAACCTTATCTACCCTAAATTCTTTAAAATTTAAATTTCATACATATCTTACATTTCATACATACATACTCACGCCTTTTTCACTCCGGGGTAGGCAGAAACAACAGCCAGCCATCTGCTTCTGTACTTACACACTTCACGAGCTTCCTTCACTGTCATTAAAAACCTTTCATGCAAGCCCGCCATTCTTACATTTCATCAAATAAAAACTGCAATTTATTTTCCAAACTAATTTTGTCTTATCATGTTTTAGTGGATTCTAAAGATTTAGATCGGAAAAAGAGAACATCTAGGACGGGACTTGAACCCGCGACCAGTCCCTTACAGGGGGAATGCTCTGACCAACTGAGCCACCCAGACACCAGAGCATTCCCCCTGTAAGGGACTGGTCGCGGGTTCAAGTCCCGTCCTAGATGTTCTCTTTTTCCGATCTAAATCTTTAGAATAAAGTAAGCATACAAAATGCTTAAAAATTAAATTGAATGTTTTAGTGGAGTTTGTCTTGAACGAAGCAATAACAAGTACCAGAGTCAAAACATCATTGATTGCCATATTAATTATGTAGGCTGGTGCAATACTGTGTTGGGTCAACCAGAATTCAGGACTGCCAAAGAGCTGTACAAATTAATCCAGATTTAACTCAGAAAAAGTGAACATCCAGGACGGGACTTGAACCCGCGACCAGTCCCTATCCGAGAATTTCGAATATCTAGGACGTGTCTAGGTAGCTTAGTTGGAGTGTTCCCCTTGTAAGGGACGGTCGCAGGTTCAAGTCCCGTTCTGGATGTTCACTTTTTCCGATCTAAATCTATAGGGAAACCCAGCATACTAATTGATTCAGAATTTCATTGAAATTAGTTAAGTTATAGTAGTGTGTAAGATGTATTACACAAAGATAGGGCGGCATGGTCGCTTTCTTTTGTTTGCCAAGCTCTCTATAAAAAATAAAAAAAATTGTGTCAGTACTGTCAGCCCTATCATAGATAGAGGGACCCCAAGGTTACTGGAATACGTAAATATGGATAATTTCAAACGTCTACCACTGAGGGGTGAGGCGTTATAAAACACGTTTGGTATCGCATGCCGGATATTATGTGGGTAGGACCACAATATCCATAGCATAGCATAGTTACGTTTTATACAATGACGTGCATTATCCATACCTCTATAATACGATATATATATATAAATATATCGTATTAATGTATCTTAAATACATAAATGGTATATTATACTCTCACATATACATCCTTACCATACACTCACACATATTCACAGTGGACATAGTTACATACATTCGGCGTCCAAACGCCGCAAACATCTGGGTTCCAGTCGTAAACCAGCGCCAAGGTTCATTCTGAATCCTGGCATATGCTGAACTGGATACCCATTTGATGCAACCGTTAGGCACACAATAATATCTATTAAATGAATAAGTACTAGTAATAAAGTATTTAATGTGACCTACTTACACCAAATAAAAGTTTCTTTCTTTCTTTCTTCTTTCATTGATTTATTCAATTGTGATGCAATGGGGTAGGTTTCTATAGTTAAAATAAATTGTGTAGCTGTACCGTGGACACGGACATCATGTTTCCCAAACCCGAGGGGGCCATCAGGAAACCGGAGATGGCACAGGGTCAGTCGGGGTGCGAGGGATATGCTCTATGGGCCACCTTACACCCCAGCGTCTGTAGACTCAAGACGGCGTGCGGTTTTAGTCGGTTCAAGCCCGACATAACCGCCCCCGATGGCCGGCGGGGGGGGGGGGAGGTTATCCGAGAGGATTTCCGCACGAAAAAAAAGGTACTCTTGACCTGGCCTTTCCTTAAAACGTCTTCATACACACGAGTAGGTCAATCTTTACCGGGTCGCCCATTCAAGTCGCCCATTCAAACACGCCTCATAAAACTGTTTCGTCAAACTTTTTATTACGTTGGACAGATACGGAACTCCGTATTGCGTGTTTTTCGACACGCACTTAGCCGGTTTTTTTGATAGTTTCGAAAGAAATTATGGCGGCCACGAATAACATCATCGAGATAATGTATTATTAGTTTCGTGCGTAATAATTCCAGTACACCATCAGTTAAACAGCGCACACAATAATAGTTTAACGATTCAAGTTAAATATACTGCAGTCTATTTTTGTTTGTGTACCGGCGCAAGCGCATCTACGCTACGAGTGTACGCGAATAGACGCACACGATTTGTAACTGTCTTAACTTTCGTGTTATCACGAATCGTATGAGATTCGCCTTTTTAGGGTTCCGATGCCAAATGGCAAAAAAACGGAACCCATTAGATTCGTCATGTCTGTCTGTCTGTCCGTCCGTATGTCACAGCCACTTTTTTCCGAAACCATAAGAACTATGCTGTTGAAATTTGGTATGTATATGTATTGTGTGAACCGCATTAAATTTTCACACAAAAATAGAAAAAAACAATTAATGTGGGGGGCTCCCCATACTTAGAACTGAAACTCAAAAGTTTTTTTTTATGTATGGATAGGTCTTTAAAAATGATACTAAGGTTTCTAATTTCATTTTTCTCTAAACTGAATAGTTTGCGCGAGAGACACTTCCAAAATGGTAAAATGTGTCCCCCCTGTAACTTCTAAACTAAGAGAATTATAAAACTAAAAAAAAATATATGATATACATCATGTAAACTTCCACCGAAAATTGTTTTCAACGAGATTTAGTATGTAGTTTTTTTTTAATACGTCATAAATCGTAAACCGCAATTTACCTTTCATTCAATCAACGCAAATATAAAATTTAAAAAAAAGCATTATTATGTTACTTGCTGCTACGGAACCCTTCATGGGCGAGTCCGACTCGCACTTGGCAGCTTTTATTTTTAAATAATAACGCCAATATGACTTTACCTCGCCTGATGCTAAGTTAAAGGCCAGGTACCAGGAATGAGGGTCACCATTCTAGACACCGATAGTGCTTTAATGGTGGCCTTTAGCTTGACGGCCTCATCAGATGCTTTAGTCCCGCCTTCGCTGATCTACGTGGATAACAAATGTCAGGGCTAGCCGCCTCTGCTGGGCCCCGGTAGGAGGTGAAGACCGAAGGAGTACTGGCTTGGCGTTGAAGAAGATGACAAGCGTGCCAATGGTCTACTAATACTACCATGAATATCCAAAATAGTACCAAGTGAAGAAGTAAAAACTGGAAGCGGACCCCGAATTCCGAGGTGAAGGCCGCCTTGGATGCGACCGGGCTCCTGTAAACATTTCCATTTTCTCCTATTTCTAGGAGCAGGAATAGCACATGTGTCACTTATTATCCCGGAAATAAGTGTCTGTATGTCACGGGAACGGGTTCAAAATGCCACACGGGTGGGACCATAAACTGGCCCTTAAAAATAACCTGTAAATGAACACTGGCATGTATTTGTTCAGTGCCAAACAAAGTGCGCTTTAGTTTTTATTTATTATCGTGGAGGCAAGGTCACAGGTCACCTTGCGATATAAGGTCCAATAACTCATGGACGCTAGCGCTGGCAGTGACACCAAATATGTTCAGCACCATCTAGCGAAAACCAGTTACTACTACGGGACTATTGATACTGCATCGCGCTATCAAAATTATCATGTCGAGTAGAATTATTTTAGTACAAAATCCCTGCCTAAGCTAACTATGATTAGCCGGTTTTGCATGATTACGTACCAAATTTCCAGTTCAGTTAGTATCCTCATAAGAATAGTAGGACAAAAATAATTTAATTTTTCGAAATAAAATACTCGAGCACCACCCCTTCACCCGCCGGTAATAGAATCAACGAACTATAAGTAACCTTCAGCTGAAGAGCAACCGCTCGTTATGAGTCTTGTGAGTCAACGGACTATGCTGATAGCAACAGTGGATATGCTCGTAAAATAATTGGCCTGATGTTGGAGCCGCGCCAGGCCGTGATGCAGACACCGTGTCGCGCAGGAACTGTTACTTCCGTAGGTATTAAACGTAAATCTATCTATTTTCAATTACTGTGAGTGAAAACAGTGAGTCTGAATTTGCTTTTATACGTTTTTCATTGAAGTTCAACCACCTGATAGCAAGTTGTGAGTGGAATCTGAAAAATAAAGGCGTCAGTAGGTTAAGGAGTAACTTCTAACAAGCAATTTAGCTTAGTTTGATTTAACTAAAAATAATAGAAACACTTAGTAATTTTAGTTTAGTAACCGAAATGCTAGTGCATTCTTAAAAAAGCCCATTATTTCAAATGCTAATCTATAATTCGATTGCCGCTCAGTGCAAATATGATTGTATGCATTTATATGCACACACATGATTATTTGCATTGATCTGGGTGTTTCTATGTATAATATGTATCTGTCTTTTCTATAGTAATAAACATGAATCGCTAATTTAGTTGCTAAACGCAAATCTTAAGAATCGCTTAACCGATTTGAATGGTTTCATCTTTGTTGTCTCCGTAATAAGTTTGGGGAATTCACGGGAACAAATGCCGATTAATAGGCGGCCTTCGCTCCTGTAAAAGCCAAGATAAATCAAATAAGTGATGGAAAGGAGGAGAAAAAGCTTAAGCGTAAGCGGTTGCATCCAAAGCTGCCCAAACCGTTATTGGCTTGGTTGATGTTGATGACTTCACGACGGAAAATTGTCAATCACTGCGTCACCCTCGCAACCGAATTTGTGGAATTGTTTTTCAGTGCCGCCTCAAGACTGTACGGAAGCCGTTTTTCTGCACGTGTTATAGTTAATAAACACTACGTATTTCTAAAATGCAATAAAATGGTGACAAATGGAAAACAGGGGGCTGCTTTGAAACAAAGGTACAGTCGAAACTCGGGCCCGCACGAATGACAAAATGAAAGACCTCGAGGTACAGTGAGACCGTAATCTTAGCAATCCATGGATTCTCCGTGCGGGTGCCGGGTCCATCGCGTTGCTGAGTTGGGAACTCGGGACAGTGCCTGGGACTTGCGACCCAAGTGTAGGTTTAGAAGGGGCCCCTTTTGTTGATGTACATCAACACTCACCTTCACTACCCAAGTTCCCCTCCCTGCCTAACCAAATTTGATACGAACCTACTAGTGCCACTTTAGACATTCGTCCTAGTAATGAGCTTATTGTAGCTCTCGATAGGCCTAGATCTTTAAGTAGGTTATAGAGAGATTTTGCTGGTATACCTCTCGCTCCCACTTCCACTGCATACAAATTAACCACGTAACCGTTTTTGATTAATTCGTTTGTGAGATCATAGTATTTATTTTTCTTTATTGTGTGGTCCTTCGGTATATTTGTTTCCCACGGTACAGTAAGTTCCACAAGAACCACATGTTTTAATCTCTTAGAATATAGGAATATGTCAGGTCTAGATGACGAAACCCCAACATCCTCCGGAATTTTGTAGTGCTTTTCATACGTGTCGATTAGGAGAGTCCAATCTGGGGCAGTATCTAAGATTGAATAAGGTTTGTTCCTGGGTGTTATGGATGAACCTTCAGACACAAAGTTGATATGACGTCTGTTAGTAGTCAATCCTTTTTGGGCTCTAGCTACTGCCAGACTCATTGCTTCACGTATGATGATAAGCACCTTATCGTGGCGGCGTGAGTAATGGCCTCTATCGAGAAGCACCCTACATCCTACTAATATGTGTCTAGCCGTCCCTATTGCCTCACCACAAGTATAACATTGTTTTTCTGTGGCCTTCCCCCACCTTACCAGATTACTCTGGTCTGGGAGGGTCATCTGAAAGGCGTTAAGATAAAATTTTAACAGGGCCGGCGACCAGTCATAGATCAAGGTGCGCCACTTTAAGGCCATCGGTATGCAGAACTCTCCCATTGTCAACCATTCATTTTGGATTTCCAAATTCATCGCGTGCACTCGATATTTATCATTTTCGTCTTGTTTCAGAAAGGACTTAAGTATATCCTGGTCCCTTTCTGGCTCTCGTACTCCCAACCCCACTCTGTTTGACTGGGCCCCTATCATAAATCGTTTATGGAATAGAAGTCTAGATTCAAGCTCGGACGCGTTATTATCTTTTGGGAGTGCCCTGATTGTGACATCTTGGGATTTTCCTAAGATGTGGGCTTTGGTAACTCTAAGATGTTTATAGAGCTCCGATGGTTTCTTAAGTTTCATCCCAAAATTATTTTGATCCCTAAATAGAGCAGAGGAATCAGCAGAGTGCGCTAGTCCAAGCCACGATTTTAGCGATTTTATGACAGTTGCATCTATTTTCGCCAGCAAGGTTTTACCGAATTCATACACCAGAAAAGGCCAAGTCAGACGTGATGTTAAGTAGTTGTCATATATCCAAGCTTTTTTGATATTGTTTAGTGGTATCTGATCTATCTTATTTAGGTCATTTATAAACGTATCGACAACTTCATCTAAGGATGGTGTGCGTCCTTTATAGTCTATCTTTCTCCCAAGAAATTTAAATGGCACCGATTCAGCGACTATGGAAACTGGTTTACCCCCAATGAAGAGTCCCGGGTCGTAAGAGGTAAATTTGGTGTCCCGTCTACCCAGACATAGACAGTGACACTTACTGGGCTTCGTCCTCAGTCCATTTGTCCACGAACAGAACTCATCGACTTCCTTTAATAGTTCCTGACATTGTTTTGGATTGCGCGTCAGTATTGCGAGATCGTCAGCAAAAGCTAAGATGGACTCTGAGTATATGTTATTTACTTTAAACCGATAACCCCATTTCTTTTCGTGACGTATTAACTTGGTAATTAAGATATTAATTACTATGTTAAATGCTATTGGTGACAAGCAGCATCCCTGAAACAGTCCCACATTATACCGTAATGGTCCTGTGTGTACTTCTTGGAAGCTTATAGCAAATTTTAGCTGGGAGTAATACGACTCGATTATCTCTATGACCACGGGCGGAAAGTTATACCATTGCAACGCGTATACCATAAGGTAATGTGGAATTGAGCCAAATGCATTTTCTAGGTCTATCCAACATACCGTTATCTGTCTTTCGTATACAAAAGTGGATAGACACTGAAATAATTACAAATGTTTTTTACTTTGAAATAAATGTATACGTAATAATGAATATATAAGTAGTTTTACAAACCTCAGAAGACAATGTTGATATATTTCATGTGTTGTTTATTATTTTATGAAAGGTTTAGGTTTAGCTAAAGTTATCAATAAATTAGAATTTATTAAGCCACTTTAAACATTACAAGTTACCAAACAATAGGTTTAGGCAAACAATAGGTTAACATAAATTAAAAAGTATTAAGTTAACTTTGTCCTCTGAAGATTACAATAATAACTATACATCATATTATTTATTTATTTATTTCAATTGAAACATCGTTTGTGAATTTGTTGGTGTTCAGCAACTTCTGAGGGTGACTATCCATAACATACCACCAACATGAAGTTAGGTACTACTTCAGATTTCTTAATGGCCTGGGGGTGGCAGGTGAGGCCGCCTGTCGCTCCAGCAGAAGCAAGCCGGTACGGTGGGGCGACTAGCGCCCCTCCACCAAACCGGGGCAAGACAGGGACACCGTGGTTCCCAAACCCGAGGGGGCCATCTCTGGTTTCGAGCGTCAGTCAGGGTGCGAGGGATATGCTCTATGGGCTTACACCCCGGCGTCTTAAGACCCGAGACGGCGTGCGGTTTTAGTCGGTTCAAGCCCGACATAACCACCCCCGCTGGCCGGCGGGGGGTATTCGAAGGGATTTCCGCCCGAAAAAAAAAGGGTACCTACTTCAGATTTCAATTTAGGCTCAACAAACTGTCATATACTGATATACCGCCTTCGCGGTCGGTCGAAGCAAAAAAATTTTTTTTTTAAATTTTATTGCAATCAGTCAATGAATATACTCAAACTTTAAACATAGGTATTAAAACTATTTTTAACGTATTCTATCGCGATTTATTTGATGATAATTTATATTTTACATTGATCCCCGTGTCTCCCCGTGACCATGGCTGCTGAAAAGCAACCGAAACGTCGGGATCAATGTAAAATATAAAATAACATCAAATAAATCGCGATAGAATCCGTTAAACATTCGCGTAAACTTTCGACCATATCACATAGGTATTATTTTTTTAGACCATAAAAAGGATACTAACAAAGCGTGAATGAATACCTAGGCTGATGTTTAGGCATTTCTTGGTAATAATAACCCGAAACTTCGGTCCACAACTTCAGATATAGGTAGCCCTACAGAGGGGTGCGACTGGGCAACGTGGGCGATGACGCATCATTGATTGCTCCTCTGGAGTAGCTGGCATCAACGTCAACGGCCAAGAGTCTGGGTCGGGGTATGGCGGGCCTGCAAGGCCCGCGGGAGGGGTGGTCGCTCCAGGTACCCCTCTGCTCTTATCAGAGGGGACAGTGCGAATGGCCCAGGGTCAGTCGGAGTGCGAGGGATATGCTCTATGGGTAACCTTACACCCCGGCGCACAAAAAAAAAAAGGTAGCCCTACAGATCAAAGCTTTCGATGTAACAATATTTACCTACAGCAATGTTTCGGATGTGGTAATAAATCACAATACTATGTGGTACTTACAATAAATTCGTTTCCGTGAAATGGCAGCCCCATAAAGTTTTCAAGGTTGGCAATTCTGTGACTTTGCCAATATTTGTTTCGTGAATAGCCCCTCGTACACGTCCAATAACATGTTAATTTTCTTTTTTTACCACTTTTCTGGGGTACGTATTATAGTATTTTTAAGTCTGCTTTTAATGAATCATGTTAGTTTTAAAGGTGTAAACCCGGGGTCCGCTTAATCAAGCGGGCCCCGGGTTCAGAGGTGATATAAAAATTTGCTGGAAGCAAATTGAATCTTCTTTATCTTCTTTATATATAAAAATGAATTGCTGTTCGTTAGTCTCGCTAAAACTCGAGAACGGCTGGACCGATTTGGCTAATTTTGGTCTTGAATTATTTGTGGAGGTCCAGAGAAGGTTTAAAGGTTGAATAAATATGGAAGTTGTTATCGGTTGAGGCAGTACGAAGTCTGCCGGGTCAGCTAGTTTATAATAAATAAGTAATTATGGTATACTAGCTGATGCCCGCGGTTCCACCCGCACGGCGCGGTCGGTGATCGTTTCTTGGCCGTATCTCCAGTTCTAATTTACCAATTGCGATCAAACATACGGCAGATTTTAAGACTGACCAAGACCATTATAATAGAAATAACCGCATCAAAATCCGTTGAGTAGTTTTTGAGTCCATCGCGACCAAAGAGACAGACGAGAATTTAAAAAAAATATTTTTGTGTTCAGAATCGAGACACGACTACCTACTTTACAATTTTATAAAAGTACCTATAGGAGTTGGTTGTAGGGGCAGATTCGTAGATATCCTTTCTGACTAAAATGTGATTAGTAGTAGGTTCTTCTAATTTTATTTATTACTAGCTGTGCTGGACTTCGTCCGCGTGGATTAAGATTTTTAGGGTTTTAATTTTTTTGCGCGTAACCCTAATTATTTTTCCTAAAATTAAAGTAGCCTATGTTACTCCTTGTTTATTACCTTTATGCCAGTGAAAGTCCCGTCAAAATCGGTCCAGCCATTTCAGAGATTAGCCGTAACAAACAGACAGACAGACAAAAATTGTAAAAAATGATATTTTGGTGTATGTACCGTATATTTATTCATGTACATATAGTAAAAAACGGTTATTTCAATATTACAAACAGACACTCCAATTTTATTTATATGTATGTATTTATATGTATGTATGTATAGATTTATTAAACTTTATACCAGTATGAAGGCGGACTTAATGCCACAGGCATTCTCTACCAGTCAACCGAAGGTGGTGCAGAGAAAGACTCAGTAGGTGCATTATCGAGAGCAACATTTAAAGATGGAATAGATGATATGGTTGTTGTGTATCTGACTATTTTATCTATGGAAATTGACATCTATTCTTAATAATTAATCTATGGTTGTCTGCAATTGTGTTGTTTACGACTTACAATAAAAGTATTCAAGTTTTATTAAATATTTGTTTAATTCATATAAAACAATGGTACCTATATCTCATTAAGTCCAAGATATTATAATATCTTGGACTTAATGTTACTATCATTAAAATTTATATTTATGCAATATTTATGTACAATATGGTCACCCATATTGTACATAAATATTGCAATACGCAACAGTTGCTCACCATTGTGCAATCGAGCAGTTGTTTTAAGTACACTAGGTACAAAAAACATACACGTTCGAACATGTTCCCGAACATCTAGAAGCTGTAGATTTACTATAATGCGTTTGATGACTAATATGCATCTGTTTCTTTTTTTTATTTTCGCTTTCATTGTCATCCTCATATCGATTTAAAAGTTGCGTCCAGAGTTCCAACTGGGGGCTTGAGGTCCACTTGTAATTTTGATTGGTAGGTATGTCGGCTTTTCCGGGAGCTACTGCCATCTGATCTCCCAACTCCGAGAGGAAAGCTAGTCCTTAAGCCTCCTCTTTTGTTTAGCCGGTGCAAGACTTACAGATGAGGTTGACTCGGGCCTCAAAGGTGTTTGCAGGGCTCTGTACAATACCTACACCTTAAGCCCAGTACGCCCTGATTTCATTATAGCATTCTTTATTTTAGCAGTAGGCCAGAAGAATCTCTTACGTCAGTTTCATCAGTGAAAATAATTGCGATCGAGATAAACTAAACGGGGTTTACACGTTTTACTCAATGAAATTCGTTGGTAAAATGTGATAAAACTATTTTTAACGAATTCTATCGCGATTTATTTGATGTTATTTTATATTTACATTGATCCCGACGTTACATCGGTCCCCGTGACCATGGCTGCTGAAAAGCAACCGAAACGTCGGGATCAATGTAAAATATAAAATAACATCAAATAAATCGCGATTGAATCCGTTAAATAAATAAATAATAATAAATAAATATTCTACGACATTCTACACAGCGCTTTCTAGACCCACTGTAAGCATAGTTTAACTAGCTTGTGTTATAATAAATATTCTACGACATTCTACACAGCGCTTTCTAGACCCAAAGTAAGCATAGTTTAACTAGCTTGTGTTATGGGTTCCAGAATGCGGATAAACATACTTATATACTTTTTTTTTTGTAAATACATACATATTATACATAGAAACACCCAGACCAATGCAAATAGACATATTCATGCATACAAATATTTGCACTGAGCGGGAATCGAACCCGGGGGCGCGGGTCGTAGCAGTCGAATGCACTACCGCTACGCCACAGAGGCCTAAAAATAGGTTTATTTAAGTGTGACACATTCGCATAAACTTCCGACAATAAAATGTGATAACACAGTTTAGTTTGATTTCGGTTGATTGAGAACAACGGACGAGGATCTTGCGCAGACCGATTCTTAGTGTTGGGGGGTCGGCAGTCGCAAACAACCGTATAGCTATTATGTAATCTCTGGTATAGCTTAACCTACTTCGTTTCTGTTCTATTAGTAACTAACTGATGCCCGTGACTCCGCCCGCGCGCAGGACGGTTAGTTTTTTGGTCGTATCTACGGTTCTACTTAACCAATTGCAATCAAACATACGGCAGATTTTTAAGTCAGACTTAAAATCTGCCGTATATTTGATTTACCTTTCGAACAAACAGATAAACAGACAGACAAGAATTCCAAAAAAAAATTTTTGTGTTCAGAATCGCTTATTTAACAAAACCCAAGTTTGTTTTTAATATTACCAATGTACAAACATATCTAATTTACAATTTTGCAATAGTATAGAAGACTATATAAATTCGTTCAGCTTTTTCATGAATCTTTCAATTCTTCCTCTGTTTTATCTTTGTCAAGTTATTCTCGCCCAGAAGTCCTCAACCTAAATATTGAGGAGATATTACATAAAGTGCGACCTGCGGCCACCTACCGCACACTCTACAGCTATTAATCACCACGCAGTCATCACCTGCGGCAATAAACATCGTCCCTGAACGATTGAACGGAGCCAACGAGTGATGAATGAAATGTTCCTGCAAACAGTTCCCGGTAAACGTTGCGTAAGATCCGTTTTGAAATGTAGTGCACTGCAACGAGATTGGCGTAGGTAAATAGGTACTTATTTTTTGTTAGTTCGTTGCAATGGCTGCAACTCAGCTGCCTTCAGAGCTAGGCCAACCTCACCTGTAAGCCAGTACGACGGCTGAGTCAGTGGACAGTTGACGGAGAGACTCTTCCTCTCGGGGTTGGACGGTTAGGTCACAGTCGCTCCCATAAAAGCCGTGCGCATTTGCAGAAGGAGTAGAAGCCGGATGCAAGGCCTCAGATGCGGCCGGGAACTACGCTAAGATGATGAAGAAGACCAATTATTTTTGTTAGCTATGGTGGCGAAGTGGTCGTAATTGCAGCTGTTGTAATGGTGTACATAGTCTCGGGTTTGAATCCTAGATCTCTAGAAATTCTAGCTCTCCTACTTTTCCTTTACATGATTTGGTTGCAAGTGAGGTTGGCTTGAGTTCTCGCAACCTTGTAAGTTCTCAATACAGCCGCATACACGGCATTTAATGTATGGCATGGTGTGCATAGAGATCTGTATGCACAGACCACTACGCACACCATACCGGTATATTAAGGAGTGAGTAAATAAAAAATTAACTCGGATCAATCTATGTGGTGTGCACTATGTATGATGGGACATCTGCCAGTAGTTCTTTAAATGTATGAAAACACATAATAAATAGACATGACGCAACGCGTGACGGGCACCGATAGAAACGCTCTCTCCCTCTATTTTCAGAATTTTTGAGCGAAGCTTGAAAGAGTGAAGCTCTTTTTTGGACGACTCATGTATTCCGTTAGACCATCTTCTCCTCCCAAACGGCTAAGCGGATTCTAATGAAATTTCACACAAGCATAGATGGTACTGATGGGAAGGACATAGTAGTAGTAGTATCTCTTTATTGTACACCAAGAATAAGATAAAAAGAAATACAAATATTACACTATGGTAAAAAGGTTGTGAGTATAGGATCCACCAAGATCTTCTTGGCCCAATCCACCTTACCTGGAAGCCGGCACGCCAGCTTATTGACGGAGGAGGCTGTGGCGCAGGCTTTCTTTTCAGGGTTGGGAGGTTTCATGGCAGTCACTCTCATAAAAGCCAAATCAAAATTAGATGACGATGATGAGCAGTTTTCACGATAAAGGGTTCCCATGCGGGCGAAGCCGCTAGCAGCAACTTACTTTTCTATAGTAATATAATAGAGACGCCGAATTTTATGAATTTGTCTGGGGTCATCTTCGGATCACATAATGGAAAAAATCTTTCACCATTTGAAAGGTAGAGTCAACAACAAAAGTTGATTAACACTAGAATATTTTTTTCAGAAAACCAGAAAACAGTTTTTGCTTAGGGGTTATCCTTTCGAGGACTTACCCGGGGTGCCCGGCAATGGACACTTGGGGAGGACACCGTGTGGTTTTAGTCGGTCTGATTCCGACACGCCCATCCCATCGTTGGCACCGATGGGGTGAAGCCCGAGGGGGTTTCCACACGTTAAAAAAAAAAGGAAACAATGTACCAATAATTGATATATAATTAGTTTTATAATCTGCAGCGGACAAAGTTTATACATTTCATGTTTTGTTTATTATTTTATGGAAGGTTTAAGAAAGTAATCAATAAATTACAATTTGTATAGCAATTTTTGTCGTTGACTGTACATTATCCCAGACATAGACTGTAAATTACGTTGGCTTTTTTTTTGACGTGCTTTCCACACTTTCCTCCGGATAACCCCCCCCCCCCGCCGGCCAGCGCGGGTGGTTATGTCGTGAATCGACTAAAACCGCACGGTGTCCTCCCCAAGCGTCCGTTGCCGGGCATCCCGGGTAAGCCCTCAAAAGGATAATATAATAAATATCTTATTTTTATAAAAAACCGCGGTAGCCTAGTGGTATGGGTAATGGACTGCTGAGACGAGGTCTCGGGTTCGATCCCAGGTTTTACCATGGCACACACCAATGACTTTTCGATACTTTTCGAAGTTATGTGTGTATTTATCGCAGGTTTATAAGTGCCCGGTTAATGGCAATAGGCTCGCCACCTATTACATTGGGACCTAAACATTAACTGGCGAAATGTGGGTGCTAGCACCTCTGCCTACCCCTTCGGGGATATAGGCGTGAGTTTATGTTATGTTATGTTATGTTATTTTTATAATTACGCTTATATAGGTACACCAGTGCAGCAGTGGTGTACGTAACGGACTGCCGAGACGAGATCTCTAGTTCGATCCCCAGTCGCCCCGTGCACACACCTCTTACTTTTCATAGTTATGTGTGCATTAAAAATTAGGCTTATCGCTCGCTTAGTAATGTGCCCGATACATGGCAATAGGCTCGCCCCCTATTACATTGGCACCTAAACATAACAGGCGAATCGTGGGTGTGTAATACACCTCTGCCTACCCCTTCGGGGATACAGGCGTGAAGTGAAGTGATGCTTAATATGCAAATGATATTCAAAATCAATTGTTTATAATACATATTCCGTGTGTAGATGTTTACCTTTAAGCTCAGGCCTTGGCCTTGTTAGCAGGCAACCTCAGTGTTGATAGCAGCTATTCATCAACAGTCTATAAATATAAATAAAAGCGTCAGTAGCTTAGTGGCTAAGGAGTCAACGCTACGATCGAGAGGTCCCGGGTTCGAATCCTGGCCATTACACTACCGGAGTGAGCCCACTCCTGACACAAGCAATTAAGCTTAGCTGGAGGGGCTAAGGGGAATATTAGTAATTTCGCTTACTAATATTCTTTTCAAAAAATAAAAATATGTTCAGCAGTAAATATTTAATAGGGATTTCCGCACGATAAAAAAAAAAAAAAAATAAGGTATATGTTTATAAAACACTAGTGACGCACCCTGACTTTGCATGGGTAGCAAGTAGCAATCGAAGTCTTCTGCCGTGCCTGTCTGTCTATCTTTATATACGCGATAAACTCAAAAACTACTGCACCGATTTTCATGCTGTTTCCACCAATGGATAGAGTGGGTCTCGAGGAAGGTTTTAGTATATAATTTGTCAAGTTTTTGTACAACTTGGCGAAAATATAACGGTACTTGTTGAAGGTGTCGGAAGAAAATAAGCCGTCATCGTTGACGGCTAACACTTCAGAGCCCGAGGTCCTGTTACTCCTTCTCCTCCAACAAGAACAAGAGTTTTGGCTTGTACGGCTTTTATGGGAGCGACTGCCGTCTGATCTCCCAACCACGAGAGGTGCGCCTGCGCCAGAGCCTCGTACGTTAATCAGCAGGTGTACCAGTTTGCAGGTGAGGTTGGCTAAGGCCCCCGAGATCTGGAAGGGCTCCAGAAACACCAAATAAGCCATGCACGGTGGAATTGTGTATCTTATATAGGTTTTGGTGGTGAAATAGGGTCAAATGGGTAGCGCGAACGGTATCAGAATTCCACGCAGGTGACAAGCCACGGACAATAGGTTTTTTTTTTTACGTTTGGAAATCCCTTCGGATACCCCCCCCCGCCGGCCAGCGGGGGGGGGTTATGTCGTGCATGAACCGACTAAATTAGCACGGTGTCCTACCCAAGTGTCCACCGGGCACTCCGGGTAAGCCCTCGAAAGGATAACCCCAGGGTTAGCGGCGGACCTTGGCGGTGAGTAGAGAGGCGTGTGTAGGAGACACACGACACGCCTCCGCCACGGCCTGCTTCTGTAAGGACGGCAAGTCGGCCAACTGCCGTCCTCAGGCCCCGATCATGGAGGTCGGTAGTCCCGGGCGTAGATGAGTCTGCGGCGTCCTGACCGCAGACTGCGGAACTCGGGGGGCAGGGTTCTCTCCCGCACCCTTTTAGTCTATAATAGCAATTTCAGGCATTTTTATCAAAATCATCCGACTCCTAAAATTCTTTCATTGTTGCACGGTAAAGAACTGGAATGCTGAAATATCCGCATGTGTGTCACCTTCTAACAATCCCGGGTTCTTTAAGTGGGATGTGAGAACGCTACTGTCGAGGCCGTCACGGTAGGGATTTTAGGACTGACTGCATCTGGAACGACATCTGTATCTTCTGAACTTCACCCTAGCTTCTTACAGTACTTACCATCCAGCGGGGTGCAGGCAATTGAAGCATGAAAATAAACAATACAATAAAAACCATCCTCGCCAATTTATGTTCGTGCCAGTGTGAGTGCGTGTTTTGACTAGGTGATTTGAGACACACAAAGACATCATCACTTCGTAGAAGGCTCTATGGCTAGGGTGAACAGGAAACCTCGTCATTACCACTCAACAACTGTTTCTGGAAAGCTATAACCTGGTAATCTTCAATCCTTGAGTTAGTAGGTTGCTTGACCACATCATCACTTACCACCAGGTGAGATAGAGGTCAAGTGTGAGTCTATCAAAAATAAACACAATCCCAGCCAAAATGTGAAAAAAGGCAGTAGCACTCCGGGAGTGCCAGCAGAAGTGAAAACTTGAACAATACGTGTATTTTATTATCGTCATGATCCATAACTAATCTCCTCATCACCCTCCCTCCATCCGGTCCTCCATCTCTCCCTTCCTCCCTTGAATCATATCCTTACCTCCCTTCATCTCTCCCTAGCTGCCTCTATCTGATCTGCTTTTATCTTCACCACAGTCAGATAACAAGTAAAGACTAAATAATCTTTAATTTGTACGCACAAACAAGATGTCTTCAAGTCAGAAAAAAACGATCAGGTGTCTAAAGCCCGAATTACCATTCTAAATGCAGTCCTCCCATCTGGCATCAACTGTCACCATGCTTCTTATTGGCACAATTTATTTTAGGATATACGCACTCTTCGCCGAAGCGCGAAGACGGACAGAATTGGCGGGGCGACCTTAAAACTAAAAGAGGAGAGTGTGATTCACTAATGTACTCATCACTGCAATTGTGGGCCTATTGGCTCTGCCATGCTCAATTGTTTTTATCTATGCTAAAGATATCTCAGCTCATGTAGACTTCCAAGACTTCCGTGGAACTTCGCAGAAGTAGAGCGAGATGACGATGCAAATGTCTATAATTTATACATAAATACATATACTTACGTCATTTTCCCTTTAGGATAGGCAGAGACAACAAATACTTCACGAACTTTCTCCCGCCAGTTTCGAATACTTTTAACCTGCCCTTTTTGGAATACCTCATTAATTTGATCAGTGTATGTTCTGCGAGTATATTTGTAATCCTCTTTCTATCATCCAGCCTTACGCGTTTGTATATTATGTAAGAAAATACCAATAAAAATGTTATACAAAAGAAATAAACTTGTATACACGGCCCTACCAACATCCATGAAGCCCAAGCCAAATACACCTGGTAATCGGTGCACCAGCTAAACAACGGACGAGGCTCTAGTACTGGCTTTCCTCTCAGGAGTTGAGAGGATCAAAAGTATTAGCGAACCCCAGGCTCTACAGAGCAAACTTTGAACGCATCTGCGAAATCACTACGAAGATTGTTTTATTTATTTATTTATTTATATAATTAAAAAAAATACAAGCTTGCAGTCAGACGAACTAAGCGCTTATACGTTTTACTACCTTTTTACTAACAACTAACTTATTATTCTAACATGCAACTGTATAATATATTAACAAGGCGCACACAGGTACACTTCGACTATGGTCCCCAGCTAAAAGGGTGCATTAAGAAAGATTGTAACCTTGCTAGCCATTTGGTTAAAACCATCAAAAAAAAATATCGGCAACCGGATTTGATCGCAACAAATCATTCAATAACGTCACCGCCCTTGAGGTGGGGCAATTGACGGCCTGAGGCAAGCGCCATGTCGGTAGAGGAGGATGAAGATGACCAAAAAAAAACGGTTACAAGAATTGAAAAGGGTATGCTAAGGTGGTTTGGGCACTTGGAACGAAAGAGTACTGAGCGAAAGAGACACCAAGCATCTAAGGCAGATGTAAGTGGGCAGGTAAGCCGGGGTCGACCTCGCAGGACATACACTGACCAAATTAAAGAGATATTGAAAAAAGGGCAGGTCAAAAGCACTCGAAACCGGCGGGCTTGCATGAAAAGTTTAATGACAGTGAAGGAAGCTCGTGAAGTATGTAAGGACAGAAGCAGATGGCGGACTGTTGTTTCTCTACCCCGGAGGGAAAAAGGCGTGAGCATATGTATGTATGTATGTAACTTCTATTTTATTTTTTGGTTTGAAAGATTACCTATTATTCCTAATAAACTCCTGTCAACGGTCCCACAAAAAAATATAAGAATTGAATATTCTTTTTTATGGTTTTATTAGGAACGTGACTTATTATTTGAAATACCTAGTTGAGGTTGCAAGGAATAATAAACTTGTTGTTAATGGAAGGATTCGCCATTATTTTCCTGAAGGAAAACCGCAAACTATTCAGATGACTGTGATTGTTTGGAAAAACACCGCTTAACTTAGGTATTGTAATGACTTTTATGCATACTAGAGTAGAATTTGAGACAAAAATTGTGTCATGCTTCCTGGGCGAGGCGAGAATCAATTTTGAAATTCTAGATAAATGTAATCAGTAATCAGTTGATTTCGTAAACATAGGTTCTATACTTCGCCTATAGGCATACGAAAAATTCATTTAAATGGCCATATTATTGAAACGAAATAGAAGAATAAAAAATAAAAAAGAAAATCAAATAAAGTCAAATGAGTTAAGGCATTTTGATAACTACCTGTATAGGCAAAGGTATAACACGCCTTATTGTAATGTCATCTATATGACAGCTATATCTAAGTCTTTTGCGATATCATTTATTTTGTTCCGGAAAGTCTGCCTAGTAGTACTACCTATACATACAACTCATTGCCTCCAATGGAAAGATTTAATATCTATGGTCGAAATAGATTCAGATCGGAAAAAGAGAACATCTAGGACGGGACTTCAACCCACGACTAGTCCCTTATAGGGGAATGCTCTGATCAACTGAGCTACCTAGGCACTTCCCAGATATTCGAAATTCTCCGATATATATATACGTCTCAAGGCGACGCTAGAGTCATCTACCGTATTTCTTGCGAACTACGGAAACAATGAATGACTTTTCAATCATTTTTAAACATGTTTTTTTATTACTCCGCCACATTAATTCAATGAAATTTTTAAGCAATTAATATGCTTATTTTTTCTATAGATTAGATTGGAAAAAGAAATCAGTTGTTCAGAGCCTTCCCGCTGTAAGGGACTGGTCGCGGGACTCGCGGGTTCAAGACCCGTCCTAGATATTTTTTTTTCCGATCTAAATCTATGGGAAAAGTAAGCATACTAATTGCTTAAAAATTTCATTGAATTATGGTCGAAATATTGAATTTAATTTGAAATACTTACATGACTCAAGGTTGGTAAGAAAATCTATCTCCAGTTTTTTTTGTGATAAGGTATTTTAAGGCCATAATAGCAAAATAGTGTCCGTTACACTTTCGGTCTGGTTTCATGGTGAACCTATCACAGGGTACCAGTATGTGTAATGGCTTCATGCTTCATAGCGTACCAGTGTGAGTGTACGGACCCTACCAACACTTTTGAGGCCACAGTCAATCTCACCTGGTAGTCAGTCCACCTACAAAACAACAGACGAAGCTCGGGCACAGGCTTTGCTCTCGGGGTTGTGAGGTCAGACGGCAGATGCTTCCGGAAAAGCCAACATACCACTCAAAAACAATAAGCGAACCTCGAGCTCTAAACCCAACTTGGAAATCGCTAGGAGTATGATGACTTTATAGTGTACCATTGTGTGCACCACATTGCTTGCCGGGCGTAGACCTAGCGAGAAGTCTTCGCGTGGAAATGCAGCCTGAAGCTGACAGAAGAAGCTGGACACTAAACAAAAAAAAAAGAAAATCAGTTGACAAACACAGGAGAAATAAGATTCTCGAAGTTTTGGTTTAGCGTATTAATATCCTCCTACGAGTATATGACTAGATAATTAAATTTAGAAATTACTCAAGTTAAAGTAATAAATAAGTTGTACTGTTATAATGAGGGGCAGTTAATAGTCCTCTAAATCCTTTAGTTCTGCAAGTGCCTGCAATAAATCAAGTGGCGCCACAGCGCCGTGAGTCACTGATCGACGCCGGGCGGCGCGGGAGCACTCGCCACGCTTTTTTTCAGCTTATTCTATTTTCGAAGTGAAAAAAAGTATTCAGCTTGTCCACTGGCAGGAAAACCATCGTGTATAAGTAATTTATGTAGGTTTTAATGTTTTTGTGTAAAGTTTAGAGTTCCTCCTATTTTTATCAGTCTGCCTCCGTGTGTATGGGTATGAGGCTCCACCACGGCTTTTGAGGACCAAACCAAACGCACCTGTAAGTCAGTACACTTGCTGATTGAAGGATGAGGCTCTTGCGCAGACTTTCGTCTTTGGGCTGCGAGGTCTGACGGTAACCGCTCTCATAAAAGCCAAATCAACAGCAGATGAAGGAGTAATGTAGCGTCCGGGGGTTGGACGCCACAATACCTCGTGTTGATAATAAGATAAACACAAGGAAAGATATTTATATGATCATTTATTATTTCAACAAAGCTTCCTATATCGGGTTTAGGGAGGTTTTTACGCGTATATATTTATATTTAAACGAACTAGGGAATCGCGAACTCCGCTCAAGGACTGAGCCTAAATTTAATACACTTATATCTTCTCTTCGGCCGGCGGACCCGGGCGGCGCGTCAAGTCGCCCGCTGTCAGCCGCACAGCCGAATGCAGCTCCAAGCAATTGTTTTTTCTTCCCTAAGCTATTCAAATCAATTATGTAATTATTTTTAAACTCTGACACATGATGGCCAGGTAAACGAACCGTGGTGTGTCGAACGAGGTCGCACATCACAGTAATCAAACCCTCGGCGCTGAATTGAAAGTTTCGGATGCAACTGGCCACAATGCTGAAATGGTGATGATGAACCTAGTGTTGGATGCTTGTATAATGAGGCTCGAGCAGGATAATCACACAGTATATATTATCACAGAGCTCCGATCTTTACAACTGTCTTCAAAAGAATGCCCACTTTAATCCAGCTACCCTCTTTACGGGTGCTTCGGTAAGTATCTATGGCGCATCCACCGGGTCCCACAATGCAGCAGTGCAAGCACTGCGAGGATCCTGGCGAAGACACGGCGCTACACACGTAGGTGGGGAGCCCTGCGTGGGCGAGTCAACTCCGGGATCTCGTTGCGGTCCTGGGCGTGGACGTTCTCTCGTTGAGTGATGAGTGGTGAGTGGTGAGGGCCGTGGTCTCCGACGGGAGCAAGTGGCACTCCGCTGCCTCTTTCTGCGAGCAGGTAATGCGCGTGAAAGAGACGGTGGAGAGGGAGTGGGAGAGAACCCTGCCCCCCGAGTTCCGCAGACTACGGCGAGGGTGCCGCAGACTCGTCTACGCCCGGGACTACCGACCTCCATGATCGGGGCCTGAGAACGGCAGTTGGCCGACTCGCCATCCTTACAGAAGCAGACCGTGGCGGAGGCGTGTCGTGTGTCCTACACACGCCTGCCAACTCACCGACGCGGAATAAAACCCGACCCCACCAGGCGAGGCCGCAGTGGCGGCCAAAGTCCTCCGGTAACCCTGGAGTTATCCTTTTGAGGACTTACCCACGGTGCCCGGCAATGGACACTTGGGGAGGACACCGTGTGGTTTTAGTCGGTCCGATTCCGACACGCCCATCCCATCGTCGGCACCGATGGGGTGAAGCCAGTGGTGGTTTCCACACGCTAAAAAAAAAACCTACTCTCTTTATATAATACTTGTTGTTGTTGAATCAATAATGATGTGTTGATTAATTATTACTACATGCAAAATTAATTAACAATGATTATGGTATTAATAATAAATTTAAGGAATAATTACTCTATTCTCTAATATAATCTAGAAATGTAATAGGTATAGAAAGTATGTCATAACGTATAGACTAGTTTTTAGGGCTTGATAACACTAGTTTGCGTACCCAATTGGTAAGGCATCTTCCGAAAAATCTCATCCGGAAAACTCTACTTCAAAATCTATACTTTTTTTTTTTTTTATCGTGCGGAAATCCCTTCGGATACCCCTTGGGGCGCAGCTTGCCCCTCACCATCCGGCGGGGCCGCCCCCAAGGGTCCCGCTCCAGCGTCTCCAGCAGCTCGCGGAAGGAGGCCTGTTTGGCCCGCCTCGCTCGGTCAAAATCTATACCTACTTGAAATAAAACTATTTTTAACGGATTCTATCGCGATTCATTTGATGTTATTTTATACTTTACATTGATCCGGACGTTTCGGTAGCTTTTCAGCAGCTATGGTCACGGGGAGAAATATAAAATAACATCAAATAAATCGCGATAGAATCCGTTAAAAATAGTTTTATTTCAATGTGTGACATTCGCGTAAACTTCCGACAATATCATCTATACCCACTGTTATAAAATTGTTTGTACATTAGATATATTTAAAAAAAAAATGGGTTATATTAAATGAGCGATTCTGAACACGAAAATATTCATTTTGAAATTCTTGTTAGTCTGTTTGTTCCCGAAGGACGCAAAAACTACTGAATTGATTATGATGCGGTTTTTTAGGTTTCCGTTGCCAAATGGCAAGAAACGGAACCCTTTTAGATTCGTCATGTCTGTCTGTTTGTCCGTCCGTATGTCACAGCCACTTTTTTCCGAAACTATAAGAACTATGCTGTTGAAACTTGGTAAGTAGATGTAGTCTGTGAACCGCATTAAGATTTTCATACAAAAATAGAAAGAAAACAATAAATTTTGGGGGTTCCCCATACTTTGAACTGAAACTCAAAAAATTGTTTTCATAGAACCCATACGTGTGGGTTATGCATGGATAGGTCTTCAAAAATGATATTGAGGTTTCTAATAAAAAAAAAAATCTAAACTGAATAGTTTGCGTGAGAGATACTTCCAAAGTGGTAGAATGTGTGTGTCCCCCTCCCTGTAACTTCTAAAATAAGAGAATGACTAAAAAATATATATGATGTACATTACCATGTAAACTTCCACCGAAAATTAGTTTGAACGAGATCTAATAAGTAGTTTTTTTTTATTACGTCATAAATCGTAAACTGCAATTTACCTTTCATTTAATCAACTCAAAATTAAAAATGCTACGGAACCCTTCATGGGCGAGTCCAACTCGCACTTGGCCCGTTTTTTTTCTTTTAGAAAGGTCTTGGTCAGACTTAAAATCGCCGTTTGTTTTATTCCAATTGATTAAGTAGAACCGGAGATATGGACAAAAAACGATAACCAACCTATTTTATCGGGCGTCAGCATTTGGCATAATATATTGCTTTTTAAACTTATTACAGTTATAATTAGCCATACACGATGGAACGGACCAGGTGCGAATGCATTTAGGGTGAAATATTGGTTCTTATTTCAAGGTAGCCTCCGGCGGATTTATGTTGTGGTGGAGGCCTCCCTTTAGTCGGGGGTTTTAAATTTTGATTTATTCCCTTTACAATTACAACAGCTGTCATGGGCTTTTCCATTTTTTAATTCATAATAATATAGAGAACATCTAGGACGAGACTGACAGAGTGTCTAGGTGGCACAGTTGGTCAGAGCAATCCCCCTGTAAGGGACTGGTCGCGTGTTTCAGTCGTTCTCTTTTTCCGATCTTAAGCCATAGAAAAATTAAGCATAATTGTTAAAAAATGTCATTGAATTACAACAATATATCCATAATTTGTTAGTATTGTTACTTACAAAATGATTTACCTTGAATTACTTCATTGAATTACAACATAGTATAGTGTTAGTTATGTACGTACTTAATTTGATTTTATTAGGTATTACATTAGTCACAATGGATAAAACATAGGTGGACAATGGATAAACATTACAACTCTGTGTAAAAAGTATCGGGAATATGTCAATAAAAAGACCCGCGTAAAAGAGGTCGTTCTAATTTTTTTACTGCATGTTGGTAGCACTGTATTGATTTAGCGCGCAAAATTTGAGCGGGATCTGTCATTCAATTTGTTTTAAACTACACTTTTTGTTGGTCATAGTTTTGAGTCCTCGGCGATTTTTACAATGGAAAATATTGTTGAACAAAGAGTGTGCCTTAAATTTTGTGTTTCGAATGATATTGCATGTGGTGAATCACTAAAAATGTTGCGAAATACCTACGGCGAATCGGGTATATCGAAAATAAGGGCTTATGAATGGTATAAGGCTTTTAAAGAAGGCCGAGAAGTAATAGTAGACTTGCCTCGTTCTGGTAGACCTTCAACCGCTACGACCAAAGAAAACATCGACAGAATCAAGAAGCTAGTGCTCGAAAATCGACGTATGAGTCTGAGAGAGTTGGCTAGTGAGGTGAACATATCTTTTAAGTCTGTCCACAATATTCTCATTGACATTTTAGGCATGAAACGCGTCGCCGCTCGACTAGTTCCAAAAGAGCTCAATTTTGTTCAAAAAGCGCAGCGAAAGCATGTCGCTGAAGACATGGTTTCCCGAGCTTCTACAGATCCGACCTTTATGAAACGTATAATTACTGGCGACGAGACATGGGTTTATGAGTATGACATGCAAACAAGCCAACAGTCTTCAGAATGGCGTCTCGAAAACGAGCCGAAACCCAAAAAACCGCGGCAAAGTCGCTCCAAAATCAAGGTGATGCTGACAGTTTTTTTTTGACTATCGTGGTGTGGTTCACTCCGAATTCCTTCCAGAGGGAGAAACAGTGAATAAAGAATATTATATAGGCGTCTCCGTCTGACTTTTTTTTATTTCCCAAGTTAAAATTACCACTTCGAGGAAAACGTTTTGAGTCGATAGAAGCCATAAAAGAAAATTCGCTGAATGAGCTAAAGGCCATACCGCAAATAGCCTATGAAAAATGTATGGAAGACTGGGTGAAGCGGTGGAGATGTTGTATTGCAAGCGATGGGGCCTACTTTGAAGGCGATAAAATAAATTTAGATGAATAATTTGTATTTTTTGTTTTATTGACAAATTCCCGATACTTAGTATACAGAATTTCTCACCACAATATGCATAATATGTTACAGGTCATTTTTAACAAGAGACAATCTTGTTGTTATCTATACATAGGTATAATACTTTGCAGGTGACTGATGCTTAAGTTAGATTCAAGGCCTGTGCTTCAGGTCATCGTCCCCACCTCTTTATTATTTATTGTGTACAATTTAGTTATACTGACATGCATATTATGCAGTAAGAGAATTCAAATATATAGGTTTCACAATTTTAAAAAGGTATAAAAACACTAACAATTTCAAAAATACAGAATAAAAATTGTTTTGGTTCAGGTATAAAATACCTTGACCGCGGTTGCCCAAGTCGTTAGGCGGATCCGGCGGCTGGGTCTCGAGGTGGCCCTGCACAAAACCGAGGCCCTGTTCTTCCATGGGCCTCGGAGCAAGCCACCCGAGGGATCCAGTCTCATCGTGGGAGGAAATCGCATCGGCATCAAGCCCCAAATGAAATATTTGGGGCTCGTGCTCGACGGCCGATGGGACTTCGGAGAGCACATCCGAAGTCTGGCCCCCAAATTGAAGGGCACAGCTCTTGCTCTGGCTCGGCTGTTGCCCAACATGAGGGGGCCCGATGACTCCTGCAGGAGACTCTACGCGGGGATCGTGCGGTCCATGGCCCTGTATGGGTGCCCAATATGGGCGGAGGCCCTGAGGACCAGAACTGTGCAGATGCTGCGCGCTCCGCAGCGAGTTCTGGCCATCAGGGTCATCCGAGGGTACCGCACGATCTCCTTCGAGGCGGCGAGTCTCCTTGCCGGAACTCCGCCATGGGACCTGGAAGCGAGAGCCCTTTCGCAACTGTACCAGTGGCGAAAGGAGGCGCGGGAGCAGGGATGGAACCCCGAGCCTCGAGAAATCGAGGCCGTGCAGTCCCAGCTCCGCCAGGCCATCGTGGTGGAGTGGAAGGAACGACTTGGGCAACCAAGCGCAGGGCACGCCGCAATAGCGGCGGTAAGGCCCATCATGGAGGATTGGCTGGAGAGGCGACACGGAAGCCTCTCCTACCGACTGACGCAGGTGATCTCAGGGAAGGGGTGCTTCGGGGACCACCTGCATCGGATCAGGAAGGAGCCAACGCCTGAGTGTCATCACTGCGACGCGAGCGAGGACTCAGGGCTGCACACGCTGGCGGACTGCCCGGCGTGGGAGGCGCCGAGGCGTGACCTCGTGGCAGCCATCGGGGTGGGAGTCCTCTCGCTCGGCAGCATGATTGCGGCAATGGTGCGGAGCGCGAGCGCGTGGGCCGCCGCCGCCTCCTTCTGCGAGCATGTAATGCTCGCGAAGGAGGTGGCGGAGCGCGCCCGGGAGAGACTTAGAACTCTCCCGGTCCGCCGAGCCCGCAACTTGCTCGCCGCGCGTCGCAGGCAACTCAGGCGCCGGAGGTCGCTTAACGACCTCCGTCCTCCATGAGCGCAGGCCTGGGGGTGGCGGGTGAGGCCACCTGTCACCCCAGCAGAAGCAGGCCGGGACGGTGGGGCGACTAGCGCCCCTCCCCAAACCGGGGCAAGACGGGGACACCGTGGTTCCCAAACCCGAGGGGGCCATCTCGAAACCGGAGATGGCCCAGGGTCAGTCGGGGTGCGAGGGATATGCTCTATGGGCAACCTTACACCCCGGCGTCTGTAGACCCGAGACGGCGTGCGGTTTTAGTCGGTTCAAGCCCGACATAACCGCCCCCGCTGGCACGCGGGGGGGTATCCGAAGGGATTTCCGCACGAAAAAAAAAAAAAAAAAAAAAAAGGTATAAAATACCTTTTTTTTTTTTTTTTTTTTTTTTTTCGTGCGGAAATCCCTTCGGATACCCCCCCGCGTGCCAGCGGGGGCGGTTATGTCGGGCTTGAACCGACTAAAACCGCACGCCGTCTCGGGTCTACAGACGCCGGGGTGTAAGGTTGCCCATAGAGCATATCCCTCGCACCCCGACTGACCCTGGGCCATCTCCGGTTTCGAGATGGCCCCCTCGGGTTTGGGAACCACGGTGTCCCCGTCTTGCCCCGGTTTGGGGGAGGGGCGCTAGTCGCCCCACCGTCCCGGCCTGCTTCTGCTGGGGTGACAGGTGGCCTCACCCGCCACCCCCAGGCCTGCGCTCATGGAGGACGGAGGTCGTTAAGCGACCTCCGGCGCCTGAGTTGCCTGCGACGCGCGGCGAGCAAGTTGCGGGCTCGGCGGACCGGGAGAGTTCTAAGTCTCTCCCGGGCGCGCTCCGCCACCTCCTTCGCGAGCATTACATGCTCGCAGAAGGAGGCGGCGGCGGCCCACGCGCTCGCGCTCCGCACCATTGCCGCAATCATGCTGCCGAGCGAGAGGACTCCCACCCCGATGGCTGCCACGAGGTCACGCCTCGGCGCCTCCCACGCCGGGCAGTCCGCCAGCGTGTGCAGCCCTGAGTCCTCGCTCGCGTCGCAGTGATGACACTCAGGCGTTGGCTCCTTCCTGATCCGATGCAGGTGGTCCCCGAAGCACCCCTTCCCTGAGATCACCTGCGTCAGTCGGTAGGAGAGGCTTCCGTGTCGCCTCTCCAGCCAATCCTCCATGATGGGCCTTACCGCCGCTATTGCGGCGTGCCCTGCGCTTGGTTGCCCAAGTCGTTCCTTCCACTCCACCACGATGGCCTGGCGGAGCTGGGACTGCACGGCCTCGATTTCTCGAGGCTCGGGGTTCCATCCCTGCTCCCGCGCCTCCTTTCGCCACTGGTACAGTTGCGAAAGGGCTCTCGCTTCCAGGTCCCATGGCGGAGTTCCGGCAAGGAGACTCGCCGCCTCGAAGGAGATCGTGCAGGTATAAAATACCTAAATGATACTCTTGGATTTCAATTCAACTAGGTTTTAATGTTCTATTAAACTAATTAGAGTATTACACCAAGTTAGCCATTATGACGCCATCTTGTCGACGAGTGATGTAACGTCACGATAGTGATGTTACCTACTCACAACAAAAATAAAAATAAAAAAACAACACAAAAAGAAAAAGAAAATAAGAAATGGACAGGGTTAGTTGTGTGTGCTTGCGAATGTAATTGCGTTTGTGTTTAGGTGTGAGTATGTTGGAGTAGGTATTCTATCTAGTAAATTTTTGCTGTCTGCATAGTTCAGTTCTGTTGCCAATTGGTTAGCTGTTTTTACATCATTTTATTTTACATAATAATAGCTGTTGCCCGCGACTTTACCCTGAATTCTGATCGCGTTCCTACTCCCCGTGGAACCCTATTCCACCACCACAACCTATATAAGATATACAATTCATACATCATTTTGTTATATCTCCAAGGGTTTAGGCAGGTTTTCGTCTAACCCTTCCAGTTCTAGTTCTAAACCCCTAGACGGCTTATTTGTTTTCCGACACCTCCAACATATATTATTATATTTTGGCAAATGAATACAAAAACTTGACAAATTACAAACTAAAACCTTCCTCGAGAACCACTCTATCTATTGGTGAAAACAACATGAAAATCAGTGTAGTAGTTTTTAAGTTCATCGCGAATAGACAGACAGACGTGGCGGAGGACTTTATTTTATAATTAGTTATACTCCTATTTAATTATGTGACCGCTCCGGTTGTTCGCCCAACAAGGTGGCGATACATAGCTGAGTCGAGCTGCCATCTATTGTCTTCAGAATTCTGTTGTGACTACCCCGAAGGTTGTTCAGTAAGGACACTGCCTTTTATGATGATAAGAGGAACTACCAAGAAACGTTACATCCGAACTTCCGGCCCAGACGAAACACCAACGAGTGACGTAGAATTTACGTACCATGAAGTTACTTCGGATTTCTTTTGATAGTATTTAGGCCCAACGAAGTTGACGTGCCGTCTTCAGGCCCATATCAGTATAGCAATTGATCGCACATCTACTTCATGTGCGAAGTGCGACAAACTACAAGTTGCACTCAGAGGTACATTTGTATCGCCAAAATAGAATGCAGACAACGTATCTATGTTCAAAAACTTCTTAGTTTCTATTAGGTACGTCACTAGGTATACCAAGAAAGTTTCCAAAGAAATGTTGCTTACTTTATGATCTTGCTAAACAACAAAACATTTCACTTGAGAGCCTCGCCTACGCTCAAGGGAAATCTAGGACACTGCCGCAGTATCGAAACTGCCGTCTGCCAACTTTATAAGCAAACGCTACAATAAACACATTTTATATTTGTTTCGTATTGACCTGGGCACGGATCCAACAGGTAACTGCAGGTTGTGAGTCACGCTTGACATCTAAACAAATAAAAAACTCGCCCTCGCTTCGTTTGGAAATATTTGAAGACACAACAGCATCCTACTTAAAAGGCAGCGACGCCATTACTGTCAATCGAGGCTGTTTGTTAGATGAAGTACACCGCCTTATAAGTCACCCTTATTTTTTTTTCGTGCGGAATTCCCCTCGGATAGCGGGGGTGGTTATGTCGGGCTTGAACCGACTAAAACCGCACGCCGTCTCGGGTCTACAGACGCCGGGGTGTAAAGTTGAGCCATAGAGCATATCCCTCGCACCCCGACTGACCCTGGGCCATCTCCGGTTTCGAAATGGCCTCCTCGGGTTTGGGAACCACGGTGTCCCCGTCTTGCCCCGGTTTGGGGGAGGGGCTGAAATACAACTCTGAGCCCTGTCCCTTATTCGCCTTATAAGACACCCATGGGAGGAGATGAGATGGAATGACCCTTTTTTTTTTTTTTTTTCGTGCGGAAATCCCCTCGGATACCCCCCCGCCGGCCAGCGGGGGCGGTTATGTCGGGCTCGAACCGACTAAAACCGCACGCCGTCTCGGGTCTGCAGACGCCGGGCTGTAAGGTTGCCCATAGAGCATATCCCGCGCACCCCGACTGACCCTGGGCCATCTCCGGTTTCGAGATGGCCCCCTCGGGTTTGGGAACCACGGTGTCCCCGTCTTGCCCCGGTTTGGGGGAGGGGCGCTAGTCGCCCCACCGTCCCGGCCTGCTTCTGCTGGGGTGACAGGCGGCCTCACCTGCCACCCCCAGGCCTGCGCTCATGGAGGACGGAGGTCGTTAAGCGACCTAGATGGAATGACCCTTGTATTCTATTTGGGCACCACACATCATCATCCCAGCGTTCCTGTCCCAACCTTTCTTCTCTTAATGTGACTTACGAAAGCGACTACAATCTGATTCCCCAACCTCGGGAGTAAAGGCTGTGCTGAAGACAGGGGTACTCGGCTCGCAGGTGAAGTTTATTTGGCCCCGACAATCTTAGTGGGGAACCACGCGTCAAATGTATTGAAAATAAAAAGCGGCCAAGTGCGAGTCGGACTCGCCCATTAAGGGTTCCGTAGCAGCAAGTAACATAATAATGTTTTCTTTTTTAATTTTTATGTTTGAGTTGATTGAATGAAAGCGGTTTACGATTTATGACGAATAAAAAAAAACTACTTTCTAGATCTCGTTCAAACCAAATTTCGGTGGAAGTTTACATGGTAGTGTACATCATATAATTTTTAGTTTTATCATTCTCTTATTTTAGAAGTTACAGGGGGGCGGGGGACACATTTTACCACTTTGGAAGTGTCTCTCTCGCAAACTATTCATTTAAAAAAATGATATTAGAAACCTCAATATCATTTTTGAAGACCTATTCATAGATGCCCGTATGGGTCTTATGAATAAAAAAAATTTGAGTTTCAGTTCTAAGTACCCCGTTCTTAGAACTGAAACTCAAAATTTATTGTTTTTTTTTTTCTAATTTTGTGTGAAAATCTTAATGCGGTTCACAGAATACATCTACTTAGTTTCAACAGCATAGTTCTTTTAGTTTCGGAAAAAAGTGGCCGTGACATACGAATCTATAAGGGTTCCGTTTTTTGTCATTTGGCAACGGAACCCTAAAATGTTTCAGCAATAAGTATATTATTATTCTGTACACACTCTAATCGTTATTTAGTTAATCATGTCACTCCTAATGAAAAGCTAAGCTAGAATCCATTCCGCAACGACCCCTGTGATACGTAGCGGATATAGAATATGTGGTACAACATAATAGGGTTACTGTCCCCTACCATTTGCCTTTACTGTTTGTCTTTTCTTTTGTGTAGGCGACTTGTTATCAAATGTCCAGATTGTCTCTACAACCTTACACAGATTACAAGTAAGCGCTTACGGGTCTCTGCATTGAGATTTTAAAAAACGTTTAGTCAGGGTGCGAGGGATATGCTCTTTGGGCAACCTTACACCCCGGCGTTTTAAGACCCGAGACGGCGTGCGGTTTTAGCCGGTTCAAGCCCGATATAACCGCCCCCGCTGGCCGGCGGGGGGTTATCCGAAGGGATTTCCGCACGAAAAAAAAAAGAAGGTAGAGCGGAACTCGGCTTTGGGTGTTTCTGGCAAAATAGGCCTGCTTTTAAGAGAAGGTTCAGGCCACGGTAACATCCGAATCGCCGACGATTTTATGTAATTCCGCTATTTGTGTACCTACATTGAGCAAGTGTTACATGTTACAAGAGCGTATAATATGAGAATGCTATAAGTATTTATTCCTACGTTCAATGTTATAAACATAACATAACTTCACGTCTGTATCCCCGAAGGGGTAGGCAGAGGTGTATTACACACCCACGATTCGCCCCCTATTACATTGGGACCTTAACATAACTGGCGAATCGTGGGTGTGCGTTCAATATTATAAACGAGGTTAAGTTAGTTTAGTTGTTGATTATAAATAAGTAATTGATACATAACATATACTTTAGATACTTACGTCGCCAGCTTGTGCTAGCTAATAGTAAGAGATTAGTGCAACCAACATAAGGTTTTCATCTACCCAAAAAAATATCGATTTGTAAGTGAGTTCCAGTAGTAACGAGACGCGCGTCGTCCGTCGCGTCGCGTCGTCGCTCCGTTCCATAGGCTCTAGGGCGCCACGACGGCGCGCCGCCCGCTCTGGCGCCACACAGCAAATAAACGACGAACGCACTTCAAACTCCTTTGTTGTTCGATATTTGCCACCGTTTCCGAACTGTATTTTACACAATAACGTTTATCTAGCGCCGTTGATCATTCTATTTTTAATTTTTTAACCGTTATTTATTGTTCCTTTTTAAATAATAGGATTGTCTCAATGGGTTATATTTATCTGTTGGTGTACTTACCTGACTGCGACGAAGACAAAAAGGAAGGTTCTGTGTTAGACCTGTTGTACGAGGGTCAAACTGAAAGTTCTTAGAACTGGCCACTTATAAACAATATAATAAAAAAATAATTCTAAAATTTGAAAATAGAACTCTTTGCCAATATTACTGAGTATATATTTCATTCATTTATCATTTGTTTTACGATTTGGCGGCAAATTGAAAATTGTCTGTGTCACGTTAACATGAATTTAACACAAGAAAATTTTCGTGCAATGATTTTTTATGACTTTCGAAGTCATTTAAGTCAACAAGAAAGTTATGATAGACTACGATTGGCCTTTCACGATGAAGCCCCATCTCGTGCGACTGTTTACAACTGGTTTAATGAGTTTAAACGTGGTCGCACTAATCTCACTGATGATTTACGTGAGGGACGGCCTTCTACGGCGACGACTGAAAATAACATCTGTGTTGTGCGGCGTATGATAGAGACTGACAAAAGAGTGACCTATCAGCAGATTCGGACAAGCTTAGGCATCGGTATGAGTCAAGTGCACAAAATCCTCCGCGAACATTTAGCGGTCAGGAAGCTTTGCGCCCGGTGGATACCTCATAATTTGACTGAGGCTCAAAAACTCCATCGTGTGGATTGGTGCCGTAAAATGATTGAAAGATTTAACGGAGGTGACTCTAATGCTGTGTTCGACATACTAACAGGTGACGAAAGCTGGATTTACTGTTATGATCCTGAAACCAAAAGACAATCTGCTCAGTGGGTGTTTCCTTTCGAGGAGTTGCCAACTAAAGTGAAGAGAGATCGAAGTGCGGGAAAAAAAATGGTGGCCTCGTTCTTTGGAAGGATAGGTCATTTCGTAACAATTGTGTTAGAGGATCAAAAAACAGTTTCTGCAGAATGGTACACTACCAATTGTTTGCCACTTGTCTTGGAAAAAGTTCGAGAGAAACGACCTCGCAGTAGGATCCTCCTTCACCACGACAACGCCTCGTCGCACACCGCCAAGCGAACGATCGACTATTTGGCGACATCAAACGTTGAATTACTGGGTCACCCGCCGTATAGCCCCGACCTCGCGCCTTGTGATTTTTATTTATTTCCAAAAATTAAAGAAAAACTTAAAGGAAAGCGGTTTATGAATGCTGAAGAAGCGGTGGCTGCGTATCGCGATGCCATTGAAGAGACCCCTAAGGACGAGTGGGCAAAGTGCTTTTCCCAGTAGTTCCATCGCATGCAGCGGTGTATTGACGTGAATGGACAATATTTTGAAAAGATATAATAAAACTAATAACTGGCTAATGTAATCAGTTTTTGATTTTCTAAGAACTTTCAGTTTGACCCTCGTAGCTTCTTTTTTTTGAAGTGAAACTTCTTTAGAATCGTTGTGATTTTAAACTCGATGAAACGAAATGAAACGAAAAAATAAGTCCATAGTTTTTTTTTTATCAGGGACTTTTCAGAAGTTTCACTTCTACTGTGTGACTTGCACACACACACACTATAAAAGGGTAAAAAGGGGAATTGTGTAAAGGGTAAAAAGGGGAAATGTGACAAAAGTAAAAACGGGAAATGTGAAAAAGGGTAAAAAGGGGAAATGTGGAAAGCATAAAAACGGGAAATATAGAAAGGGTAAAAAGGGGAAAAGTGGCAAAGGTATTTTTTTGTTGGACTTGAACCGACTAAAACCGCACGCCGTCTCGGGTCTACAGACAGGGTGTAAGGTTACACATAGAGCATATCCCTCGCACCCCGACTGACCCTGGGCCATGGCCCAGGACACGTAATACGAACCACGCTTAACGACCTCCGTCCTCCATTAGCGCAGGCCTGGGGGTGGCAGGTGAGGCCGCCTGTCACCCCAGCAGAAGCAGGCCGGGACGGCGGGGCGACATGCGCTCCTCCCCCAAACCGGGGCAAGACCTGTTGTACCTATCTATACCGTTCATCCCCATGTTTCCTCGTAAAGTCGTTACGTTTTGATGAACGATATGGTCTTCAGGGCCCAAGCTAAGGTCGCTTGCAAGCCGTGCAAGATAGACACAGCTCTAACACGACTCTGACACTGGCTTTCTTTCGGGGTTGAAAGTTTCTGACAGTACGGCAATCGCTTCCGTAAAACTAATACTTTGAAGTAAGCTACTTAAGTTACTTTGAGTAAGTAATTTGAGTAAATAAAAGGCGTTTGGTCGAGACTGTACTCCTCCGGAACCACAATACTGATCTTGACCAAATTTGCCATGGTGATAGTGTAGACACCGCTGAGTGTTTAGAGGGGTCAACTGTTCAAATACAAAGTACCATTGAGGAATAATCATCGAAAAACAGTTTTACGAGCGCGCGGCCTTAGCTAAGCACGCGACCGTAGTAAGATGTCTTATTTTCAAGTAAGAGTCCTGCTCGCTCAACTCAATTTATTTCAGTCGCACCCTGCACTGAATTCCTAGAAAAATGATATACTTAACGTATTTTTGGTGCTAAAATGTATGTTTTCAAGAACTGCCTCAATCGGGTTTTAACTAAACTTTTACTGTTCTGTAATTACATTTTCAACAGTTACCTCTACAAAGTAAGACGTATGCCTAAATAGGTTCCATTATGCGTTAGGTAAGTACCTCTGTTGGTGTGGTTTCTTCATCGGCTGTTCTTAGAAGACGGTTGTGAGATGATAAACGATGTACATATTATACGAGCAATGACCTCTACTGATCATTTAGGCGCTGCTTTAACGAAATTTGTGTTTATAATAAATGGTAAAGATAAAAAACCGGCCAAGTGCGAGTCGGACGAATCCATAGGGATTTCCACACGAAAAAATAAAGTATATAGGTACAGATTAGATAATAAGTAGTAAACGTAAATTAAAGTTTACGTAGTCTTTTGATAAAATGCATTTTTTAAGAGAATTTAAATGGCTATAGGTATACCCATCGCTGCTCATCGCATCGGCACCGGTGCGGAGCAGCCAGTGGTATCAACACGAAAAAAACAAACTTAATTAAAGATTTCTTTTGTATACCTACCTAATTGGTGGATGAAGTCTTGATTATCAGATTCGTCAGGCCCGAAACTAGTTCTCTCTTTCGTTGGAAAATAGACTGAAAAATCAAAGGAACCTAGTCTATTGTCTGTAATCTTACATACCAAAGTTTAATAAGAGCTGATATAGGTTTCGCCCACCAATATCTTTATATCTACCAAGACGGTACAGCGTTTATGGAAACCCTTCCAGTATTCAGATTTAAAACTCCAGTAGTTCTGAACTGCTGGAGGGTTTATGTGTTTGAACACGCAGTTTGATGAATTATTTGTTACTCTGATTTTAGTTCTGTAAGGCTCCCGGCTTTACAAATTTAATATTAGCGATATGGATATGAATTCCTAGCGCTACTCAGACATAATTTGACTTTTAGGTTTTACAGATACACTAGACAACACAGAAATAATATTACTATTTCTGTGCTATGTAAGGACTTCAATGTAATCGAGCGAAAACCAGAGAAAGGTTAAAATGATTAAATCTACAAATAGGAAATTACCACGGGAGCGGAAGAAGTGAGCTCGTGGATGTCGCGCCTCGATTAGGATAGGTAAAGCACGTGATAATGAACGAAGAAATAGGAGTCCGTGAAGCGGGGCTCCGTCGACATCTCTCGTTAGAATAAAACAGAAAACTATCTCTACTAGAGATCTGAGTAGAAAATGTAAATTAATGTAAATTATAAAATCTTGAATACTACCCCTGAAACAATACCCGAATACGAGTACAGATTGTTCGTAATAGTGGAATGGTTACACGTTACTTTTTGTTATTAATGCTTGTAAACCCTCCCGCCGATCAGAAGTACTGGAGCTCTGAATAATGGAAGGATTAAGGTACACACCTGTTGATTGACTGACGAGGCTCAGGCGCAAGCTTTCCACGCGGGGTTGGGTGTCAGATGGCAGTCGCTATCGTAAAGGCCAAAATAAACCAAATTAGGCTTCATTCCCTAATTTCAAGTACTTACAAGAATGTTTCGTTTTGTAGTATCTGAATTTTTAATGATGTATTATTGGACACTGTGCCTGTAATATATTGTACATAACATATAACATAAACTCATGCGTATATCCCCGAAGGGGTAGGCAGAGGTGCTAGCACCGACATTTCGCCAGTTTATGTTTAGGTCCCAATGTAATAGGTGGCGAGCCTATTGCCATTAACCGGGCACTTATAAGCCTGCGATAAATACACACATAACTTCGAAAAGCATCGAAAAGTCATTGGTGTGTGCCATGGTAAAACCTGGGATCGAACCCGAGACCTCGTCTCAGCAGTCCATTACCCATACCACTAGGCTACCGCGGCTTATTATCATTTTTTTTTTGGGTTTTCTTTTTATTGCAGAAAATAGCAATTTTCCGCGAAAAAGGGTTTCCATACGGGCGGGGCGGACCTGCGGACAGCAGTTAGCAGTCTATATTACTAAAACACAGGACGTGTAATAGATGCGGTTTCTAACCTTCGTAAGTGTTACTTTGTATGTAGCCATTATATATCACGATATTATGACTTAAAGGAAATCATTAAGAAGTCATATAATAGCCACAGACAATACAGTACTTTATATTGGCTGTAACGAAATAGGTATTGAACATAGATATCTAAATCTAGAGATATGCCATTAGTGCCAATATGTTTGAGTCCCAGTGTCACACGCTCGATTTTAAAATAATCGTTTTGCATAATTTTCATAGCGAGCTTGCATTCTATTTATTATACTATACACTACTATACACTATATTCTATCTATTTTAATAATATTATAAATAGGAAAGATTTGTTTGTTTGTAATCGATAAACTCTGAAACTAATGAACCGATTACAAAAATTCTTTCACCAGTAAAATGCTACATTATCCCTGAGTAACATTAACTACTTTTATTCCGATATTTCCACGGGATCAGGACTTAGGAGGGTAAAACCGCGTGACGATCTTAGTTACAGTACAGATACGAGCGCGGAATAAACGGATAGCAGAGTGTGTAAGGACAGAAGCAGATGGCAGGCTGTGACTATTTGTATGTATGTAGGTTGAAAGTTATAATAACTATGTTAGTGAGTAGGTCAGGTAGGTTTGTTTTTTTTGGAAATCGATCTTTTAGGTTAACTTATTACTTATGTTTTTACAAATATGTACAGCACAAACCAGTATGATCCACTGAACTACGTAGAATAAAAAACCACTTGTGACCTTATATCATACATTTTCATTTCCATAGTATTTTCGCTCTGTGGTATTCCTCTAACGGGACAAAATATATACGTATTGAACGTTTTCGCGAATTAAGTTTTCGCTAATTGTAAGAAGTCTTACAATTAGTGAAAACGCACTCACACACTGACACATATATTTACAAGGATTTCAACTCGCTTCAGGCGCTGCAAGTTTCAAGGATTTGAACATATACTTAACAGGGTGTCTACGTGCGAGTATACGTGTGTTTATGCTCGTCTGCCTTCTGTAGTACTTATTATGTGCTAGCAGTCACGTTCCTCACTTGAATACATCAATGGTTTAACGATATACCGCTGATCAGCCTTCAGATACGCCTGAATGTGGAACTATAAAGTCTATATTTAGCGCAAAGTTGGAAATATAAAGAGGTGTACTCACGGTGATTTGTGCGTGCGACGCGATTGATATCGCTGTCGGTTCATATGACACTCTTTTTCTGTAGTTTTAGGTAGATTTCGATGAAATCGATCTACCTATTGGTTTCTTGACTACTGTCGAATTTAAAAAAAAAATCTTCATAGGAGGTCTAGTTATGAACCCCTGAGTCCGAAATGACCACTGGTCAAAAAGTATATATATATATATATATGAACGGGTGGAATCCGGCCTAAGGGGGCGGTAGGGCCTCACTTTTTGTGAAATCAGTTTTTCCTCAAAATTTCACGTTCCATGAAAGATATTCGAACCGTTCTAATTTTATCCCATAGTATACATGAATACCAACAACTTTTAATTACGAACCTATAAGATTTAAACTTTAACTAAAAGTGGAGGGGGGAAAAACCAAAATTTTTCGGGAAAAAAATCATAACTTGTAACCGGTGAACATTCTTGTTGTGGGAAACATTTTTAATCGATAGGCCATTTTTAAGTCTAAAATAAATGTCTGAAAAGTTTTTCGCTAAAAGTTACCGTTTTCGAGAAAAAAAAATTAAACATGTTAAAAATGCGCTCGGCGTGGGTCATAGTTCTCTATATTAAATAATATTAATTGCTTCACGAAATCTACCTGTGCGTTCCCCCTGCGGGAACGGATTTTTTTAATAATACGTACTTCTAACTTCGCCGACATTTGAGCCCCCATCCCAGTTCCATATAAAATCAGTAGTGCACCCTCTCCCCGCCTTTGCTATATAATTTTAATCGCATCCCTGCCTTTACCTACCGTATCGTTTCTGTATAATTCAGGCCTACGGCAGAAAGCTGGCATTTCGGAGCCCGGGGTCCACTCTACCTACTCATCCTTTCTTTATAGTTTGGTTTAACTTTTACGGGAGCGAGTGCCAACTGACTCCCTAACACCGAGATGATAGCCTGCGTCAGAGCCTCGTCCCGACCAGTATATTGTATAATATACTTCAAGCATAGGTAAATGCGCTTACGGTGTTTCGTGAACGCTGCGACACCAGGTGTTACTCACGGGTCTCTATGGCTATGGGGAAAAGGAAACGAAGAAAGGGTGAAAATAACTTACAGCGCCCTTCTAGGGGAAATACTCTGGCAACGGAGTACTGACGTACGTGCTTATGATGATGACTTAGAATGAAAAAAAATCTTACGAGCGAGGGATCAGGGATTGAGAGCAATAACAGCACTTATATACATCTCAAGGCTTTCACGGCCGGCATTGCATGTAGAATATACTGCTTCCGGGCTGTTTGGCCGTGGTCCATAGGAAACTTGTGTTCCAAACGTTTCCTCGATGACTGCGGTCAACATCTTCAATGTGCAGGTCCGGACGCCGACGAGTGCGGAGAATTCTCCTCGGCGGCGACTTCGCTGCGACTGAACAGCACTCTTCAACTGCGAGGTTTATTTAGACAGAGTCAGTCCACCTCCACAGTCCACACACTCCGTCACTTCTCCAAGTGCGTTCAATTCGGACGAACTTCTCCCGACTGTCCTAGACTTTGAGCTAACTTACGCTATACACTATGAGACAATCACCATCTTTAGTGTCCCCGTGAGCGCGGCTGCCGAAAAGCAACCGAAGAGTCGGTATCAGTGTGTATAAAAAAATAACACCAAATAAATCACTATACAATTCGTTAAAAATAGTTGTACTTCAATGGAAACATAACGATTAAAACATCGAGAATATTATGTTCTCAAGCACTACAGATTCGCCCTCAATCTTTATTCAATCTTCTTCATGTGTGACCTTCGATAAGATATAATATTCTAGAACTTTGTTGAAATACTTAGCTGTTTGTGTTAAATAATCTAATAAAATAATTATGAGTGACATGATATAACTACCTACTGGAATCTATTTAGTGATCTCGCCTGAATTAACACCAGTTTTTAGTTTTAATTTTTTTCGTTATAAGTAATCTACCCTTTTGATTTGTCACCTCAGGTTCCTAGAGTGAAAGGCCGGTTAAGATCGGCTTCTTCCGGTTTTGTGAAGCCTTATAGGTTTGATTTATGAAGAAAAGACGCGGCGTGTGGTGGTGGTTTATAATCAAAGTAACACAATAGAAACCTTATAGCACATAGCACAGCGTTATTTTTGTCTTAACCTTTCATAGGCGCGAAGTAGCTGTGAAACGATATTAATCGGTGCGGCAACATGGCGGCGATTTCAGAACATTTGACGGCGACCAGAGCACTGATCAGTGCTTACGCAGTTAAATAGACGTGCGCTGATCAGTGCTTCTGCATATGAAAAGGTAAAGGAGAAGAACGACGTCGCCTCCGGCCGACGTCGCACCCCCGCCACAAGGGGCGCGCATCACGTTAGTCGCAAGCAAGTTGTTGTACAAGGAGCATATAGCGTGAGCACCGAAAAAATGCCTGACGATGCTGAATTTAATATATTTTATCAACTGGTGGTGCAATATCTCGTTCTGTATGAAAATATGCATCTATCTACAGCAACCGCAACGTGCAGGGTAAATTATCGGGTGTAATTTCGAAAAGAATAATGCTGCCGCATCGCCCTACGCGTCTCTGCTACTTCAGTATAATTTATGAAGCGACGTTACAAATGTCCGCTCCACGTCACACGCCACACGTCCTCGCCACGTCTCTTCTGTATAATATTTGCCTTATAGTTTGTGGCGCAGCGGTAGAGCGTTCTACTCCTCAGTGCAAATATTTGTAAGCATGAGCATGAATATGAATATTTGCATTGGTCTGGGTGTTTCTACGTATAATATGTATGTACAAAAAATCTATCTAATTATGTTCATCCGCATACTAGAATCCATAACATAAATATGCTAACTTGGGGTATAGATAACGCTATTTAGAATTTCCTAGAATATTTATTTATTTGGAAATATATAAGGTGTCACAAAATTAGGTCTCTGAATTTGGTGAGATGACTTGATATCGACAAAATATGTATTTAAAACAAAAAAAAAATTCGGGTAAAAAAAAAATTCAAAAAATAAAATAAAAAGAAAACACCACCAGCATGACGTGACGCGACGAGCACACGTGACGCTGGTCGCGATTTAGGTATTTCCCACACATCCGCTTGGAGAATACTGCGAGGAGGACTGTACGCCTACCACGTGCGTCACGGGCTCGTCGCGTCCCGTGACGCTGGTCGCTGGTGGTGCTTTTTTTTCATTTTAATATTTTTTATTTTTATTTTTTTTCATTTCATTTTTTTATTTTACCCGATATATTTTTTTTGTTTCAAATACATATTTTGTCGATACCAAGTCATCTCACCAAATTCAGAGACCTAATTTTGTGACACTTTATATAGGCGTATGTGCATAAAACAGTATCGGTGCCGGCGACAGACACGGTTAGCTTAATGTTGGCTTAATGGACCTGCCAGTTGTCACGTATAGACCAAATGGATTAACCCACTTACAAGTCATGCACTTACGCGGAAAACAAAGTGGCTACCTTTAACAATTGTACATACTCAATGTTTCTGTTCTTCAATGTAGGTATAAATAATTAACAAGTTGAATTCCTGAGACGAGCTCAGCCGAATACAAGGGATTTTCGATTTTGCGTTTTTTTTTTTTTTGCGATTTTTTGCGACTTTTTCTTTATCTTGCAATGGTTCACCCCAGCACGAATCTATTACCGAAAACAGCAACTTGATAGCTCATCTCCTTCATACCCAAAACCGTGACAGAAAATTGGCAACGACGACGTCGACGACAACTCGATATCAATAGGGCTTTTCTAAAGAAAATCCCTAAAAATTTAATTGAATTAGGTATAATGACGTTCGGTAATTAATACTCATGTCTGACCCCAAGAGGTAGGCAGACATGTATACTTAAGTAGCCGCCCCTGCCACGGGAAAACTTCATTAAAATTTTCTAAAACATGATTGAGGCGCCAGCTGCCGGCAGACAACATCCAGAGACCTCTATAATCACACTCACACGAAATTCTTCTCGCTTCAAAGGTGGCAAACTTCACATTGAAACTTTCAAACCGTATTTTACCCTATTTGCATTGGTTTGGCTGTTTCTATGTAGATTTATAATATTTATAGTATACGTATGTTTATCTACTTACTTTGGGTCTACTGTAGAATGTCCTTTTTTACGTTCGGAAACCCCCTCGGGCTTCACCCCGTCGGTGCCGACGATGGGGTGGGCGTGTCGGAATCGGACCGACTAAAATCACACGGTGTCCTCCCCAAGTATCCATTGCCGGGCCCCCGGGTAATCTCTCGAAAGGATAACCCCAGGGTTGGAATATTATTATTTTTAATATTCACATAAATGTACCATAGTAAAAGATATTTTTTGTTTCTAGATGACGCTATATAATGTCTTACAAAATTGATGTATTGTGATCACATTTGTCACCTCTAACTATTGCTATTTACTTTAACTTTCTAACAGTGTATCCACAAACTGGCTTTTAGCACAGCCATAGATGTGTTATGATGTCGACTGGCTTGTAATGATCTAGAACAGAGTTTTCCAACCTTTCTGTAGTGCGGACTCCTAACGTATGATTCGCTACCATACGTATTATCTCTGGGGTTATTCTTTCGAGGGCTTACCCGGGGTGCCCGGCAATGGACACTTGGGCAGGACACCGTACGGTTTTAGTCGATGCACGACATAACCACCCTCGAAGGTATCCGAAGAGATTTTCGCACGTAAAAAAAACAATAACCATTCGTTTTATTCGCGGACCCCTATAAATGAAACAAAAAATACTCGCTGTAACACTTTTATTTGAAAAAGTCACCCAGGTTTTGCCATATAAATTAGGTGTATTTATTTTAATTTCAATAAGATGGTTGGTGTTGGTTTTTTTACGATTAAAACTTTTTTAATATTGCAATGTTGGGTTGAATGTTAATCAGATTCTTAAACCTTTTTCTACTTGAAGTCTATTTATGTATTAATTTTTTAGGCACACAAAACTGAAAATGTCATATTTTTGTCAAAAGCTTGGTCGCACCAATGGTCTTTTTAACCCCCGACGCAAAAACACTAGGTTGTTATAAGTTTGACGTGTCTTTGTGTGTGTCAGACAGACACATTCTGTCTGAGGCATCGTAGCTCCCGAACGGATAAACTGATTTTGGTTTTGTTTTTTTTTTTGTTTGAAAGGTTAATAAGTAGGGAGTGTTCTAAGCTATGTTTGCCAATACCAACCCTCAGAGAAACGAACCGACGACCGAACCTCGTCTCGACTTGACGATCACAGAGCTCTAGCACAAGACACAGGCTCCATGGAGCTGTCAAGACAAGTCTTCACGACATCACTTTTGCTAACAATTGTACTTGGAACTAATAAATCGCTATTTATGTTGTACTTCGGCAATACTCTACTCGATGAGATAAGGCTCTTGGGCTCAAATAATAAATGTCGGGCCCGATTCAGTAACATCGCATAACGTGTGAAAAAGAATCAAACTATCAGTGATTCTGAAGATTTAATAACCTCACGAAAACGTAATAGTTTTTATTTTGACAGATCATACGGTTTTTTTTTCCACTTAACCAAATTGTAATCACGCGTTTTGTAAACGTAGCGTTACTGAATGAAGCCCCTTGATTGAAAGAAAGTAAGAAAAGCTTGATAGCTCCATGTGGCCTGTTGCGTGCAACGAGCGGCTCATTTTCTCTCTAGAACAAAGGACATTGGTAATTTATTCGACTAACTTTGTGAATATGCGATCGTATCATATTATTTACGGTATCAAGTAGACATTTTTTCGCATACAAATATCAAATGAGCGGGAATCGAACCTGCAGTCTCTGACGTTGCAGTCGAACGCTCTATATTATGTAACTAGCGCACGGGTGGAATGGATGTTATTATACATATAAACCTTCCTCTTCAATCACTCTATCTATTAAAAAAACCGCAACAAAATCCGTTGCGTAGTTTTAAAGATTTAAGCATACATAGGGATATAGGGACAGAGAAAGCGACTTTGTTTTATACTGTGTAGTGATACGTATTCGTGGACTGACATCTGAGTTTATACGGAACCCAGATCTAAGTCCACGTAATAATCTAAACAACAGACAAATGCTGTTATTTTAACATTACAAACAGTTTCTTTAGTTTTAAATAAAGTGTTTATGTGGCTCTACAACCAAGCCACACAGCCCACAAGTCGGTCGTAGATAGATAGAATTTATTATCAAGTATCGATTGTTCGAATGCCAAAAGAATTTCATCACATTCTATAAGCGCTATTGAGTTTTCCTCACTGGTTAAACAACTTAATTAATGTTACCCTCACTATACCGGTAAGGTTCGCGATGATTCACTCGATCGATTGAGCGTTTAAGAAGAAACCGTGTGTGGATTCCGAGAACTCGATACCTGTTTATTGGTCATATTGGACATCTGACTCGTGGAGTGACGTTGGAAGTTGCAATATATGTATATGTCTAAACCGGTAGGTTAGTTGAACTTAGTAGTAACACTTGTGACTACGTGACTCAGTATTATCGAATGTATTATTTAACATAACATAACATAACATAACTTCACGCCTGTATCCCCGAAGGGGTAGGCAGAGGTGTATTACACACCCACGATTCGCCAGTTATGTTTTTAGGTCCCAATGTAAGAGGGGGCGAGCCTATTGCCATCTACCGGGCACATTACTAAGCGAGCGATAATCAACATTTTTAATACACACATAACTACGAAAAGTCAGAGGTGTGTGCCCAGGGCGACTGGGGATCGAATTCGAGACCTCGTCTCGGCAGTCCGTTACGTATCGCCACTTATGTATTTTTTTTTTCCTAAAAAGACCACTTGCAACCGAAATTACTAGTATACTTCAAGCCCTCCAGCTAAGCTAAATTGCTTGCTTTAGGAGTGGGTTTACGTCTGTAGTGTAGTGGAATTATTTGATCTGAGGCATTATTCAATAATTATTAGCTTAATGGTATATAGTGAGAAGCAAGGTAACAACACCTGCTAGCTGGTACTTAGAGCTGCTGATTGACGGACGAGGCTCTGGCTCAGGATTTATAACCGAACCGACATAAAACCGTACGCCGTCTCGGGTTTTCAGACGCCGGGATGTAAGGTGACCCATTTCCCTCGCACCCCGGCTGACCCAGGACCATTTCCGAGATGGTCCACGACTTGCCAAAGAAAGATGGTCGGTGGCGCGCTGCGCGCCGTCCTGCTTCTGTTAAGGTGACAGGCGGTTCCATCGGTCACCTAAGCCTGAGCTCATGGAGGACGGAAGACGGACGGAGTCCCATTCGCGTCTTGCTGACTCTGCGGACCCGTTCCGCCGCCTCCTTCTCGAGCATTATTTGCTCGCAGAAGGAGGCGGCGGCAACCCAAGCGCTACGCACCATCGCTGTGAGCAAGACTGCCGTCTGAACTCGCAACCCCGAGAGAAAAGCCTGCGCCAGAACCTCGTCGGTTGTTTAGCAGGTGGCACTGACTTGCAGGGGAGGTTGCCTTGGGCCTCAAGGAGTTGGCAGGGACATCGACACCAATCAATTACATCAATTAATCCAATAACCATTCGCCAGTTTTGCTTTTAGTTGGACCCCCTAAGATCATCAAGATTCTTTAAAATTCTTTTTTTTTTAAGACTAGTAGCTGAAATTACTAGTATTGCCTCTAACCCTTCTAGCTAAGCTTAATTGCTTGTGTTAGGAGTGGGTTCACACCGTCAGTGGGGTTAGTAGTGTAATGGCCAGGATTCGAACTTGGGACCTCTCGATCGTAAGGCCGACTCCTTAAACACTAAGCTACCGACGTTTAAATTTAAAAATTAGCAGGCAGTAGTTAAGTAAGCTAAGTGTATTTACATAATAATAATCTAGCTAGCCACATATTCTGCGCAGTTTGACATACAAAAATAACAACATAACAAATTGAAGGTTGTGTTGACTAGCGGAGCGCAGGTAAGATCATTACCTACTAAATCTGTATCAAATCTACATTAAATGTTAATTCGTACCCGGTTACGTTGATACCATCTAAATTAAAATAGTTGTATTACGCTTGGAGTGGTAACAAAAAGTTGTGCGGTAGTTCATTGTTGTATTCAACTGGCAGCGCAAACTACAGGTCCAGCTTCGCACGAGAATAAATTCATAAAAAAGCCCTATTGTAGCCTCACCTATCGGGTTCAATTTTGAATTAAATTTAATAAAGGATACATTTTTGATAAAGCCACTTACATTTATTTCTATCCAGACGCAGATATATGAAAATTAGTGCTTCTTACTTTGAAAACGATTGACTTCCGTATAACATTCATTCTTTATTTTACCCTCTTAATGGTGAAAAAACCAAAAGTCATTCCTTGAGCTGAGTGAGACGAAGTCGAGCGAAAGCTCCTCATACCAGACTTCAGGATTTTCTTTGTCACAGGTCTCCTCCTAAAATACTAATCCAATCAGAACCAAATTTGGCATGATTAAAGAGGTCAATCAGAGGAAGGTTTATGGATATATTTTGAAAAAAATAATGCACAGAGGAATGATCACCGTTAAAAAAATTCCAGATGGAATTACATAATAACCGCTCGAGACACTGTGGCCAAACTTTACACGCTCAGAAATGTCCAGAGTTGTGACTTTCAAAAAGAATTTTCAAAATCGGACTTGCCACGGAGGAATGATCACTGTTCAAAATTTTCAAAATTCAAATCACGATGTCTCACTCAGCTCAACATTGCAAGCAGCGATTCGCCTTGCAGACCTAGTAGACAGGGAGTCGACACCATGAAACTCTATTATATTTGGAGTAATAAAACTGAATAATAATAAAATTTAATACAATCTCTTTTTCATCCGAGCGCGTATCCCGGTTGCATACAAAGCATGCGGTTTGCAATCCGGGGCCGCGCTATCTGGCTCTACTACTCCTTTCCATTATTTGTTTTATTTTGCTTTTTACGGGACCGACTGTCGACTGACTGAACCTTGTCCATCCATCAGCAGGTCTACCGGCTCCGAATATCTTAGTGAGGCCCCATAGTGATTAAATTATTATACAATATTCCATATACCTACATACAATACTAGGAAAACATGCTATAAGCATTACCGCAAAATAAATATCATTAATAGGTATTAAATTATGCACAATAACAAAATTACAATATTGTAATTTTTCGGTTCACTTGTTTGAATTATGATTGTTGGACATGTTTACAGGAAATCAAAATACCTTTTTTTTTTTTTTTTTATCGTGCGGAAATCCCTTCGGATACCCCCCCGCGTGCCAGCGGGGGCGGTTATGTCGGGCTTGAACCGACTAAAACCGCACGCCGTCTCGGGTCTACAGACGCCGGGGTGTAAGGTTGCCCATAGAGCATATCCCTCGCACCCCGACTGACCCTGGGCCATCTCCGGTTTCGAGATGACCTCCTCGGGTTTGGGAACCACGGTGTCCCCGTCTTGCCCCGGTTTGGGGGAGGGGCGCTAGTCGCCCCACCGTCCCGGCCTGCTTCTGCTGGGGTGACAAGTGGCCTCACCTGCCACCCCAGGCCTGCGCTCATGGAGGACGGAGGTCGTTAAGCGACCTCCAATACCTAGTATTCGTTCCGGATTGTTTATAAAACTGAAATGTAATTCCTATACCTGAAACACTATGATACCTACTGGGTAGGTACTATTAATATTTAAATAAAACTATTTATAATAATAAATACTCTACAACAAATTACACTACGTCATCTAGACCCAAACTAAGCAGTGCTGTTTGGTGTAAGTCTGTGGGTTCTAGGATGCGGATAAACCTACTTAGATACTTCTTTTTGTAAATAAATACATATTATACACAGAAACACCCAGACCAATGCAAATTTACATATTTGCACTGAGCGAGAATCGAACCCGCAACATTTGACTTAGCAGGCGAATGCACTACCGCTACGCCACAGAGGTTGTCGAGAAGTTTTTAACGGATTTTGCGATTTATTTGATGTTATTTTATTATTTACAATTATGATTATAATGATTTATGTGATAAATATATATATATATATATATATATATATATATATATATGTTTGGGACGCAACATGCGTCGACACTATTGCTCCTACTCATATAGCCAGCACAGCTGGCTGTGCCGGTGCTGCTGGTTATTTCGGATTCTAACCGACTAAAACCGCATCCCGTCTCAGGTCTTCAGACGCCAGGGTGTAAGATGGCCCATAAGGCATTTTCCTTCCTTGCACCGCGGCACAGGCGGCCTCACCTGCCCCTCCCAGGCCTGCGCACATGGAGGACGGAGATCGTTGAGCAACCTCCGGCGTCTGAGTAGCCTGCGCCGCACGGGCTCTGCGAATCGGTAGAGACCTGAGTCTCTCCCAGAACCCCTCCGCCGCCTTCTACTCGAGCATTATTTACTCGCAGAAGGAGGTGGCGGCAACCCATGCGCTCGCACTCCGCACCATCGCTGTGAGCAAGACGCCAAGCGAGAGGACTTCCCCGCCGAGGGCTGCCTCGAGGATCCGCCTCGGCACCTCCCTCGCCGGGCATACCACCAGCGTGTGCAGCCCCGAGTCCTTGCTTGCATAACAGTGATGGCACTCAGACGTTGACACCTTCCTGATACGACACAGGTTGTCCCCGAAGCACCCCTTCCAAGAGATCGTCTGAGTCAGCCGGAACTCGATGCTCCCGTGTCGCCTCTTTAGCCAGTCTTCCAAACAGTACCTATTGCCTGATTAGCGAAAATTTCGTAAATATGGATTTTGCACTTTGTTCGGTAAATAAATGTAACCTTACCGCATGCTTTTACCTAAATATTGTACCTAATATTTAGGTAAAAGCATAAATTATAACGACATTAACTAACCACAAAGTTTCCATCCACAATTACAAACACAGTTGCAACGCTTCTGGAAAAACCCTAGTACATAATATTTAAAACGTCGACACCGCCGATATATACAGACCTCTATATTGTAGCAAAATCATTTATTTGCAGAACATTCTAACACTTGGTTGGAGATCAGTTTAAATTGGACATACGCGTTTACTCAACATTGTTGCGTGAAGTGAAAGTTACGACTGCATTTGCATTGTTGTTCTAAATATTGTAAAGGATTTGTGTGTTAACGGTCAATGACCGATCCTTAAATATTACTTGCAGCAAAAAGAAAACATTAAGCTCTTCGCTTTTTGATAGCACACCAAATAAGGCGGGAGTTTATTAAGAGTATGGTTGACTGGCTTAGTTATGAAACTTGAACACGAATACTTACCCTGGGCCATCTCCGGTTTCGAGATGGCCCCCTCGGGTTTGGGAACCACGGTGTCCCCGGTTTGGGGGAGGGGCGCTAGTCGCCCCGTCGTCGTCCCTCAGTCAGTGTAGTACCTACCTCGGTATACATAAAGTCATTCCCATCTATTCCCATGCGAGGCCCGGGTCGCTAGCAACAATAATTAGGTAGGTACAACGTTACCCCAGCTAATAGAGACATTATAATACTAATAGCCTTCAATAAAAAAATGTTTATAATTAGTGTAATATTAACTATCCTAAAACTCGTCCACAACTGGATCTGTTCCATAATATCCGCTATAGAAGGTTAATTAATATAATTAATATTAGAAATTACATTTGCAACTTATAATATACTTAACCACCTACTACAAGACTGTACTAATTTCTTGACCTCATCAAATGATAAATTATTACATTTCTACTTGTTTTTTATTACTACAAATGTGACCATAGATATTGGGTCTATGGAGCCCCAACGAGGTCTTCGCTAACTCCACCTGCAAGCCGGTACCTCTGCTGAATTACGGACGAGACTCTGATGCAGGTTTTCCCCTCTGAAAGACAAGATAAGCTAATTTTTTGAAAAAAAGGAGAGTGGATGGCAGGCTTCGAAGTAAAAGCTTTGGATGCTGGGATTTGTCTGTCAATCAGCTGGTGTACCGACTTGCAGCAGATGAAGTTGGTTTGGGCTCTGAAGGTCTTGATAGGGCCCCATACGCGAAATTAATTACAACAACGCTTTAATCATTTTACATTTAAATACATATGACGGCAAGATTTACCGGCAAACATAATTTTAACGACGATAAAAACTCAATGTTAACATAAATTATGTTTAAGGCACGACCATATGTGAAGTGGTTACCGCACCACCTTGACCTGTAGTCTTAAAGGCAACCTTATATGTTCTCTTCGTACGTGTAGAACAGAGTTTCTCAAACTTAAAGCTCCAATACCAGCACTGTAAGTGTATTTATTATATTGTGTTAATTTAATTCCATCATCACTCCAGCGTAAATCTCGGTTGGATCCTGGGGTCTCCTACGTTTTCTCCTTCTGATGTGGCTTTTACGGAGTGACCCCCCAGCCTGCCTCAAAACCTCGTCCGTTAATCAGCCAGTGCACCGGCTAGTAGGATTTACAGATGATCGTTCTTTTTTATCACAAATGTAATAATGAAATTGTCGGAAGTTTACGCGAATGTTACACGTTGAAATAAAACTATTTTTAACGGATTCTGCGTAAATATTAACACCAACAATTCAACATAGTTCGGGTACTTTGATATAACTTTCACTTCAAACTACAAGACAACAACCATCTTTAGTCTTCCCGTAACCATGGCTGCTGAAAAGCAACCGAAACGTCGGGATCAATGTAAAATATAAAACAACATCAAATAAACCGCGATAGAATCCGTTAAAAATAGTTATATTACAAATGTAATAATTTCTGGAGCGATTTTGCTCTTTTTCAATGTTAAAGTCATACAGAATCAGTCGATTCCTGTATTTCATTTTTATTAGGCCAGAACTGAAAACCCACTCGTAAATAAGTAAGTTGTCGCGAAAAGCAATAAGAATTTCACCTCTTCACGCGAAAGTGCCCAATAGATTTCTTCTTTCTATCCAAACATCAACTGAAGACCGGCGGCCGCCATTTCAGAATGCTTGTCGCATACCCTCTACCACCCCTTACGATCAACTGGCGTAGGTACCCCAAGCACGTGGTGGGTGTCCTCTCCCGGGGTGGGAGTCCTCTCGCTCGGCAGCATGATTGCGGCAATGGTGCGGAACGCGAGCGCGTGGGCCGCCGCCACCTCCTTCCGCGAGCATGTAATGCTCGCGAAGGAGATGGCGGAGTGCACCCGGGAGAGATTTAGAACTCTCCCGGCCCGCCGAGCCCGCAACATGCTCGCCGCGCGTCGCAGGCGACTCAGGCGCCGGCGACGCTTAACGACCTCTGTCCTCCATGAGCGCAGGCCTAGGGGTGTCAGGTGAGGCCGCCTGTCACCCCAGCAGAAGCAGGCCGGGATGGTGGGGCGACTAGCGCCCTTCCCCCAAACCGGGGCAAGACGGGGACACCGTGGTTTCCAAACCCGAGAGGGCCATCTCGAAACCGGAGATGGCCCATGGCCAGTCGGGGTGCGAGGGATATGCTCTATGGGCAACCTTACACCCCGGCGTCTGAAGAAAAAAAAACGTACCCCAAGCAGTAAGCGTACGCCACTTTGAGAAACACTACTGTAGAACATTCGATACAGATAATCAAACTTATTTTGTACTATTTCTGATTTAACGTGTACCAGCCAATCTGATTGCGATAACAGTTGTTCGACAGGCTTGAGTTGAATAACAAATTATAACATGAATGTTATCCAGACATGTTCAGCTTAAAATATTTGTCTTTGATATGAAACATCTACTGCCGCGACTGCGCCGTAAAACCACGGCATATAAAAAAATGATTTTACTTAAATCTTGTTAGTATGGAAACTACTTTTGCATCCATTTTAAGAATTCTATGGTCACATCTCGCTTCGCACAAAAGGAATGCCTGCATAGTGCGCTAGAGCCTAGTCCGTTAATCATACGGGCTCCCAGATCCGATCTCCTGATCTTGGTGGGTAAATGCGGGTTAACTACAATAACGGCGGGGTGTAAGGTTGCCCATAGAGTATATCCCTCGCACCCCGACTGACCCTGGGCCATCTTCGGTTTCGAGATGACCCCCTCGGGTTTGGGAACCACGGTGTCCCCATCTTGCCCCGGTTTGGGTTAGGGGCGCTAGTCGCCCCGCCGCTGTCCCAGCCTGCTTCTGCTGGGGTGACAGGCGGCCTCACCTGCCACCCCAGGCCTGCGCTCATGGAGGACGGAGGTCGTTAAGCAACCTCCGGTGAATACAATTGGTACCTATCGCAATAAATATTTTCTTTTATTTTCTTTCACACAAAAACACAATTTAATTTATGGATAGTGCCAATTCAGCTAGATCTCTAAATTGTATTTGTATGCCCATACAACTCAGAGGCCTATCGAAATTGGCGTACTATGAATTTATTCATTTAAACTTCATGTCATGAATTTTAATTTTTTAAGAATGATTCCTTTATTTGGTCGCCCAAGCTCCACCAGGACATCGTGGTGGAGTGGAAGGAACGACTCCTTCCACTCCACCACGATGTCCTGGTGGAGCTGCGACTGCACGGCTTCGATTTCTCGACTCTCGAGGCTCTGAGACCTCAGTTTCTGGTATAAATTTCATTTTACACACGGACAGACGGACAAGATAGTGATGATAAGTATCTGGTATTAATTTTATTTTACACACGGACAGACGGACAAGAGAATGATGATAAGGGTTCCTTTTTTACCTTCTGAGGTACGGAACCCCTTATTACTTAACGTTCTCTCAGGATGAAATGGAATGCAACCTTTTTTTTTTAAATGATATATGACTGCGGTGAGGAATGTATCATGCCTCTTTGGAATGCATTGACGCGAGCTACTTAAAATTGTCAAATTCAAACGCAGAACAATATTGCTTCATCCAAACTGCTTCAGATTGTATTATGAACCTTATTACCATTCAATGTGCATCGTTTTTGTAGTAAGATTATGAAAGAATTTAAGGCGCGTAGTGTTAAAAATAAAAATGTCCGACACTGACTAACTGCATGCATTTTAAATTTGGAAGATGGATTTACATTATGTCATGGTATGAAGATTATAGATGTTATTCGAGTTATTTATGCCTTTATGTCGCACGCTTGTAAGCTGAAGTTTCAAATCAGATTTACATGGATTGGTCCGGAGTAAATGTTCGACACGACAAAAAAATGATAATCGGGGAAGGATAGTTAGTGTTGCATTTTAATTAGCTTCAAAACATTGGCGTGTCAATATAAATATGTTAATTATTTATCATTAAATATAAATAATGCCATAAATATTTATTTAGTTTTTTTTTTTTACTATTTACGTCGTCCGTCGCTTCATTATTGAAGGTTGGTTATTACTTATTGTTACTTATTGGTTGTTATATTGCAATTCGCCTGTAGTACTTTGACATTAATGACACGATTATGCCGTGATGTCGTGGGTTGTCTGCTACGCCGTTGCCGCAATTTTGATTTACCACTCAGTTTATAAATATTTGCTTTCATGCGGAGGCGGATTTCTCATAAGACGGATAAGGCCACTAGACCTGGGCCTAGGACAAAAGAAATGACGTTCTGTGTGGTGTGTCAGAGCGTTACACTGCTACGTCAGAGATCGCGAGTTTGATTGTATGTAGATATGTATATAATTACAAAAAATGCGAACAAAAAAAGCGGCGATAGCCCGGTGGCGTACGTAACGGACTACTGAGACGAGGTCTCGAGTTCGATCGCCAGTCGCCCCGGGCACACACCTCTGACTTTTCGTACTTATGTGTGTATTAATAAATGTTAATTATCGCTCGCTTAACAAAGTGCCCGGTAGATGGCAATAGGCTCGCCCCCTATTACATTGGGAACTTAACATAACTGGCGAATCGTGGGTGTGTAATACACCTCTGCCTACCCCTTCGGGGATACAGGCGTGAAGTTATGTTATGTTATGTGTAAAAAATGTACTGAAATATATATGCTTCTCCCAATGTGCGTCATAGTACGGTTCTCCGTCTCCCACATCCAGTCTATCTCAGCCACCCTTTTCAAGTCGTCAGTTCACTGCTGGCAACGGAAAAAAAAACCAAACTGTGGAATGATCTCCCTGCTGTGGTCTAGAATGCGGATAAACATATTTTGATACATTTTTCTTGGAAATACCGCGAATAGGCCGCGGTAATCTCATCCCATCAGGTGGGCCGTGTACTTGTCTGCCACCTAAGCGGTGTAAAAAAGAACGGAAGCTTTCGTTTCCAGCAATGGGAGTGGCTAATTGATTGATTGAAGTAGCATTATCATCATCTTCGCGTTAGTCCCAGTCGCATCAGAGGCTCTCACCACGGAGTCCGGGGTCCGCATTCCGGTTTTAACTTCTTCATTTCGCCCGGTCTGGGGCATCCATGGTAGTGAGACCATTGGTGTAGACAACTTGTAGGTACAATACGTTATTATAAGTTTGGCCAACCAATTTACAAAAACGCTTGGGACGGTCAGCTGGCCTCGCTGGTAGTCGCCTTTTTCGCGCGTTTTGTTTGTTTTTGTGGCAGCAGCGGACAATGGCGGCCGCTTATGAGAAAAATGTGTATTTTGTCATGGTGCTCCCGTGTGTTTTTATTGTAATTGTGCTATTTTTGATTAGATAATGAATGATCTCAATAAACTTTGTTCTTTTTTTGAACATCCTAAACCCATACAATTGGCACGCATCTCAGCTTCTACGACGTCTAGCCAGGACTTCTTGGGTCTATCCCTCCTGAGAGACATGCAGTTCCTACTTCTATCGCTTTAGCTACAGCAACGTTTCGCTGCCGTGTAAAAGGACAGGCCTAATGATGGTTTTGGAGTTTTACCCTTTCAACCGGCATTTTGGGGTCACAAATTGATTGAAATATGTTCATCAGTATTCTAGAAGCTATGCTTAATAGGGTTCTAGATGTCTAATATTTACTTGTAAGCACAGTACACTACGGAAATCTGGCGCACCTTGACATTGAATTCAGCTAATAACTTAACTAGCACTCCTCTGACCTCGGTCTCAATGCCAGACGTTAAGTCATTATAATAGTAACTATAAGCTTACATTCTGAATTATTGTGTCCATTGCAGATAGAGCGTATTGAACCAGCGTTACTTAGCGGCAACACTAAGTAAAGGGTTTGTCGCAACGGATTACGATTTGTAGGCCTACAACGAAATATACATTCGGAGTTGCGGACAGGTTGATGCAATTCGTATCATGGAACACATCCAGAAAAATTTCCTTATAATTCGGACAAGAAGACGTTAAATATCACTTAGCATAATTTATGCATGTCTATTTATAACCATATGAGTATATTCAGCTGTAGCTATGCGGTGTGTTATGGTATGTGTGAAAATTATTACAAAAATGAATCATCTGTTTCTACAAGACAAACTGTACCCTGCGGTTTTCCCCTTCGCACTCGGTTCTAATATTCGGGCGGTGCTATTTCTACCTTTTTTCTACTCCGCTCGGCTCCTAAGAGTCTTAGCGTGATGTTAAGTAGTCTATATCATTTCTAAGAACTGAACTATCAGATGCAAGAAGATTTTATCAAATTGCACAGGTAGTACCAGGTATTAGCGGCCCACGGCGGACTCGCCGTCTGCCTACCGGCCCATAGTGTTGCTCGACGAGGTGTGCAAGCTCTTTGAAAGAGTAATTGCGAAGCGCCTCGTCGAGCACCTCTCAAGAGTGGGGCCGGACCTGGCGGATGGCCAATATGGCTTCCGCCAGAGGCGCTCCACCGTGGATGCCATCATGCGCGTGAGGGCTCTGGCGGAGGATGCAGTAGCCCGGGGTGAGGTGATGTTGGCGGTGTCCCTGGACATCGCCAACGCGTTCAACACCTTGCCCTGGAGTTGCATTAGGGAGGCGCTCGTGTATCACGAAGTGCCTCTCTACCTCCGCCGCATAGTCGGGGCGTATTTGACGGAGAGAGCCGTCATCTACCCAACCGTGACCGGTCTCGGTCGGCGTGAAATGTCGTGCGGTGTTCCACAGGGATCGGTCCTGGGGCCGCTCCTGTGGAACATCGGATACGACTGGGTGCTTCGCGGTGAGCTCGTAGGCGGTGCCGCCGTCACGTGCTACGCGGACGACACGCTCGTGACGGCGTGCGGGGCGACGTACCGCGAAGCGACCCGAAAGGCCACGACCGCGGTTGCCCAAGTCGTTAGGCGGATCCGGCGGCTGGGTCTCGAGGTGGCCCTGCATAAAACCGAGGCCCTGTTCTTCCATGGGCCTCGGAGCAAGCCACCCGAGGGATCCAGTCTCATCGTGGGAGGAAATCGCATCGGCATCAAGCCCCAAATGAAATATTTGGGGCTCGTGCTCGACGGCCGATGGGACTTCGGAGAGCACATCCGAAGTCTGGCCCCCAAATTGAAGGGCACAGCTCTTGCTCTGGCTCGGCTGTTGCCCAACATGAGGGGGCCCGATGACTCCTGCAGGAGACTCTACGCGGGGATCGTGCGGTCCATGGCCCTGTATGGGTGCCCAATATGGGCGGAGGCCCTGAGGACCAGAACTGTGCAGATGCTGCGCGCTCCGCAGCGAGTTCTGGCCATCAGGGTCATCCGAGGGTACCGCACGATCTCCTTCGAGGCGGCGAGTCTCCTTGCCGGAACTCCGCCATGGGACCTGGAAGCGAGAGCCCTTTCGCAACTGTACCAGTGGCGAAAGGAGGCGCGGGAGCAGGGATGGAACCCCGAGCCTCGAGAAATCGAGGCCGTGCAGTCCCAGCTCCGCCAGGCCATCGTGGTGGAGTGGAAGGAACGACTTGGGCAACCAAGCGCAGGGCACGCCGCAATAGCGGCGGTAAGGCCCAGATTGGCTGGAGAGGCGACACGGAAGCCTCTCCTACCGACTGACGCAGGTGATCTCAGGGAAGGGGTGCTTCGGGGACCACCTGCATCGGATCAGGAAGGAGCCAACGCCTGAGTGTCATCACTGCGACGCGAGCGAGGACTCAGGGCTGCACACGCTGGCGGACTGCCCGGCGTGGGAGGCGCCGAGGCGTGAACTCGTGGCAGCCATCGGGGTGGGAGTCCTCTCGCTCGGCAGCATGATTGCGGCAATGGTGCGGAGCGCGAGCGCGTGGGCCGCCGCCGCCTCCTTCTGCGAGCATGTAATGCTCGCGAAGGAGGTGGCGGAGCGCGCCCGGGAGAGACTTAGAACTCTCCCGGTCCGCCGAGCCCGCAACTTGCTCGCCGCGCGTCGCAGGCAACTCAGGCGCCGGAGGTCGCTTAACGACCTCCGTCCTCCATGAGCGCAGGCCTGGGGGTGGCGGGTGAGGCCACCTGTCACCCCAGCAGAAGCAGGCCGGGACGGTGGGGCGACTAGCGCCCCTCCCCCAAACCGGGGCAAGACGGGGACACCGTGGTTCCCAAACCCGAGGGGGCCATCTCGAAACCGGAGATGGCCCAGGGTCAGTCGGGGTGCGAGGGATATGCTCTATGGGCAACCTTACACCCCGGCGTCTGTAGACCCGAGACGGCGTGCGGTTTTAGTCGGTTCAAGCCCGACATAACCGCCCCCGCTGGCACGCGGGGGGGTATCCGAAGGGATTTCCGCACGATAAAAAAAAAAAAAAAAAAAAATGTATTAGCGGCCCACAAACTGGTGTATAGATCCTCACCAAGATCTTCGAAACAAGTTCGAAACCCAAGCCATCCTCACCTGAAAACTGCTCTTGCGCAGGCTTTCCTCTCGGGGCCAAGATAAACCAAATAAATGATGAAAGGACAAAGAGTAGTAAAGCGATTCCTGGGCTCTAAAGTGTACTCGCGTTCTACAAACTCATCATTTTCGTCATAACTGCGGCGTTGATCCTGGGTACTACAGCTTGCAGCTGTGGACCCTCTCTCCTACTTTTTTTCTAGATTCAAACAAATAAACTAAGTCAAAGTCAAAAATCATTAATTTATTCTGTATAAACCATTATACTGGCACATACAAAAATTTTAAATTTCTGCAATAGATAAGACCTTCATTTCCCTGGGGAACGGATTGTAGAAGCGTATACAGTTATCCTGGAAGGAATTACTGATCTTGTGGAGTCGACTATCGTAAACTACAAGATTGTTTTATTGAAGCAGCTCTTCGCCTTCATTCTTAGTATATATCATTACACACGCAACCTGGCGTGAAGGTGTGAAATCCTTGATACAACAACACGCCCACGTGCTTATACTTCCTATTTACGCTCTAAAATGAAATAGTTTGTTATTTTATTACAAAATGTTCAATTCAATATGCAAGTGATGGAGCTTCCGCGATTCTTGAGTGCATCTCAGCTCAGTATGTTGTACCATAGACCAGTAATAATTTATATATTGGTCTATGGTTGCACTTAGGCACTTAGTAGTTACCTACTTCACAGAATAAATAATAGCCTACTTGTAATTTGCGGAAAATCGTGATAACGACTTCTTTTATTAGAAAACTGGGTAATAATTCAATTCTGTATACGAGAAAAACATTTCATGTTCGTAGCTGGTTACGAAAGTTTAGTTACGAATGTGTATGAAAGGATATAATATATTTTTAAATCTCGAGTGTTTTTTCCTATAGGCGTCCGCATCGCAGTTGTTCTGCCTGCGGGCCTTGAAGCTATGATTTCAAGTTCGAATTGTTATAAACTTATTCAACAAAAAACAACAATAGTCTGTGGTAAATTTGGATTAACGAACATACGTACATAACAAGTTATTAGATGATATTATTTTTAAATAACTACACGTCTTTCTTTAGTGAGACTGCTATTTACAACTGAGTGTCGCAATGCTTTTGTGTTTTGATGAGTAAAGATTCTGATTATACATTTACTGATATAACTTGTAACAATATTTGTAATTTACTGGCGTTCATTGTTTACAGCTAAGGAGTGGAACTGCCTGCCTCAGTCTGTTTCCTGAAAGGTACCTTATAAATATATAGATATAACCTTCTTTTTGTGCGGATATCGTCCCGGAGCTTATCAGCAGGTGAGATAGAGGTCAAACGTGATTACACGTGAAAACGAAAGATTACAAAGAACTATGGACTTTTTCTCAAATTCACCTTGAAAAAAATGGCTTTTATTGGATGTGTATCGTGACCAGTTATGAAAAGAATGAAAACCCCCTCTCACATAAATGAATAGTCACGAGAAGGAAAAGGAATTTCACCGCATTACCGGGAGCTCTGAATACTACGCATCAACATCACCATCGCTGGATTAGTTCCGGCGCCATCTAAAGCTTGCACTATGAAGCCAGGAGTTTGCGCTCTCTTTAGCCTTATTTGACTTATCTTTACTTTTACGGGAACGACTGTCGTCTGAAAGCCTGTGCCAGAGCCTCGTCCGTCAATCGTTAGGTGTACGGGTTACAAGTGACGTTGGCATGGGCCCCGATGATCATGGTGGGGCCCCTTACACACTACCTTATAATCAACTGGCTTAGCGTGACCCACTTCGAGAGACCCTTTACCTCAATATAGTATATTTTAGGTAAAACAGATTAAGGAATCCTTGAAACCATAAACACAAAAAAACCAACAAATAATGTTTTATTTAGGAAGTTACTAAGTGGTTCCAAATTAGCGCAACATACGAGCGAGGGCGAACCAGACGCGAGACGTAAACAAATTGTTAAAAATGTGCTAATTTTAATCTGTGCAGTGTACACATTATCTATAAGTAATCTGTGATTTTAGAACGGTGCCAACTACAAGGTATTCTATCCTTGCGAGGGATATGCTCTATGGGCAACCTTACACCCCGGCATTTTAAGACCCGAGACGGCGTGCGGGTTTAGTCGATTCAAGCCCGACATAAATTGGCTCCGCCCCGATGGCCGGCGGGGGGGTGTCCGAAGGGATAAAAAAAAACACGAAAAAAGAAGGTATTCTATCCTGTGAGACTAGTCTTATCTTATGAAATAATTGAAAGATTGTGCTAAAAAATTACTTTTCAATTAGTTTAGTAAAATTAGTTTTATTCATAAAACAAGGGCACGGTCCACCTGATGGTCAGCGGTTACCGGGATCAAAGGACTTTTAAAAGTTGCAATACTACAGGTGTGACTCGCGCGTTGCTGCTTGAAGTTTATAATACAATACATGTACATATAATAAAATCGTAACGAGGTGAAAACTGTACATTGAATATTTTTCCAAAAATATAGTTGATGTTTGTTCTAGGAACGATACCGATGCCGAAAAGGTGATTTTTAGAAATTTTGGTCTGGTTGGCTGTTGTCTGTTGGTCGGCTTTTTATTATCGATGTCCGAGCATTATTTGAAAACCGCTGAACAGATTTGGTTGAAATATTGCATGAACATTCTTCTAGGGTATGGTCATAATCTGCGTTATATATCATCACGCTATTATAGGTATGATAGAAGCAGTAGAGCAAAATCGGTATAAATTATTACAAGGTATAACTTTACGAAACTTTGTAAATCAGCAGAACTCAGACATGGTCAAAATCCAGACTATAACTCATCACGCTATACCTGAAAGGTAATGAGCAGTAAAATGTAAAATCTTGAAACACCACAGAGTTGCACACATATAAAACATAGTTGATTAGAGACGTATAAACATTTCATAATGAATATCATCACTCTATTATATAAAGGAATCAGACAGAATTGATTTCGATGTTACATAGGTATTTCTCTATTTCGAAAGAATTGTCAGTGTAAAACGAGTGCAATACATCACCTCATCCGGCCCGTTAAATAAAAAACTTGAATACTTACGTGTTAGTATCGAGCAGCGTTGCCAGAATTTTGTTTTGGTAAGTCGGGAGTTTGAAACTTTTCGTGTGAAAAAATCGGGATTTTCTCGTCGAAAGCGGGACATAGTAAAAAAAAGTTTTTAAATGTTTATTTTTGTATATGAGTTTTAAATTTCGTTTACATGACAATAAATACTAAAATTGTCATATATTTTAATCAAAATATGATATTACTAGCTGTTCCCGCGGCTCCGCCCGCGTGTTTTCTGATCCCGTTCCCGCTTCCCATGGTAACCTATTCCAGTTATAAAACTTAGATTATGTGTTATTCCAGACAAATATTTATTCCTGTACGTAATTTTAACCTGATCCGTTCAGCCGTTCTTGAGTCAACGACTAACATACATCTATACATAGGTACTTACATACTGGGGTGTGTGTTGGGTAAAGGGATTTCCGCACGATAAAAAAAAAAAAAAAAAAAAAAATAGGTACTTACATACTTTCGCGTTTATAATATTAGTAGGATAAATAAAATTGTTGCCCTATCGTTAGGTAGTAGAGTCTCTTCGTCTTCTGAATTTAAAAAAATTAAAACAAAAATTGAAGTCAAAAAGTTTTAATAAATTAGAAAAATGTACAATTGTTGTGTTGAAACATACAATTTCAAATAATAGTCAGCACTTGTCTGTGCCCTGCGGCTGCGCTTCCTCCACACTTTGCACACACGGTCGAGTTATCTCCGAAAAGCGGGACTGAAGCTGTCCCGCGCGGGACATCCCATAAAAATCGGGACGTCCTGCCAAAACGGGACGTCTGACAACGCTGGTATCGAGACTGCAGAAATAAATACACTTACCTTGATCGATTCCGAACTTAACGCGCACAAAGTCGCGAGCAACAGCTAGTATTAAAATAACATTTTTCAATTTATTTCACGTGTAGTATTTGTCACACTATACATATTTCATTCCATAGCTATATTTATTCCATTCACACACCGTGTGATGATTCATTAGTTCCTAGAACAGTTTACTCTGCGAGAATCATTCTTACTAATAATGAACATCCGGTCACGTGCTTTTAGATTGCGGCCTTCTTCGAAAAAAAATATAGGTAAGAAGTTTATGGTCGATTCAGAATTTGCGGTCGTGAAAATGGCTTTGGAGAATTATTTTTTGTTCAAAGTAACACCACAGGAAGGTCAGAGAGCTATGTTTATTGTAAGTTGTGTGCAGATATACAAATTTTACAACTATACAATATATTCGAGTACCAGGGTCACACACTTGGTTTTAAACAAATTGTTACCTATAAAAAGTTTTTTAAGTACTGCGATAGCCCAGTTTGTGTACGTAATTGACTGCCGAGACGAGGTCTCGAGGTCGATCCCCAGTCGCCCCGTGCACACCCCTCTGACTTTTCGTAGTTATGTGTGTATTAAAAATGTTAATTATCGCTTGCTTAGTAATGTGCCCGGTAGATGGCAATAGGCCCACCCCTTATTACGTAGGGACCTAAACATTACTGGCGAATCGTGGGTGTGTAATACACCTCTGCCTACCCCTTCTGAGATACAGGTGTGAAGTTATGTTATGTTACATAGTTTTTATTGCTTATCCTGGTCGCATCCAAAGCTTGCACTTTGGAACTCAGGGTCCAGACTCCTTTGGTTCGATTGCTGTCTGCCCATAATCCCGAGAGTAAGGTCCGTTATGATCTCTTTACTCGTGTGACTAACGGATCCATTTTCGCCGTGCGCCTAATTGCGTCACAAATCGCTTACCAAGGCGCATCGCAAGCCCATTTACTCAGACGACTAAAATCTCATGCGCCATGGTCATTTCCCGAGTTCATTTCATGAGCAGAATCACTTTTCACTCCTCTTGCTCAAAAAGACCGTCATTGTGGCGTACCAGAGCGAAGAAAAAATAGCAATTCTTCCCGTAGGGGATAAGTTCTTTTTAATTTTTGGGTGTCAAATGACAATGAGCCTACAAAAATGAAAAAGTCTTGAAAGTAGAATAATCATGAATAAAGACTCGACTTATTACTGTTTCAATAAAAAAGAACTCCATTTTAATTTTGAAAATGTAACTAAAATCGGCGATCTCTGGTAGAATGCATGCAATTTGTTGCGGCTACAGAAGAAACAAAAAAAAGACATTGGCGCGAAATCTTTATAATTTTTCTCTAATTGCAAATTGAATTGGTAGTGACCGTAATTAATTTTACAATAGTGGATTGTTTTGTTTTCTCGCAATCGTAGTGAAAAGTATAGTGTAACACACGGCGCTAAAACCCATCAAAACTCGGTTTCTATTTACTCCCTCGCTAAAGCTCGGGAGTAAAACTACCTCGTATATAATGGGTCATTTTAGCTCCTTGTATAACAATCTACTATTATGTCAGTGCATCAATAATTATACAACTAACAGAGATTAGACACAATAAAAGTCGATCATGTACTCCATTGCACCAGGAGCCAGTTCAGCATAATGCCAGGCACAAGTACCTTTTTTTTTTTTTTTTTTGTGCGGAAATCCCTTCGGATACCCCCCCGCCGGCCAGCGGGGGCGGTTATGTCGGGCTTGAACCGACTAAAACCGCACGCCGTCTCGAGTCTACAGACGCCGGGGTGTAAGGTTACTCATAGAGCATATCCCTCGCACTCCGACTGACCCTGGGCCATTCGCAGTGTCCCCTCTGATAAGAGCAGAGGGGTACCTTTTTTTTTTATTTTTTTTTTTTCGTGCGGAAATCCCCTCGGATACCCCCCCGCCGGCCAGCGGGGGCGGTTATGTCGGGCTCGAACCGACTAAAACCGCACGCCGTCTCGGGTCTGCAGACGCCGGGGTGTAAGGTTGCCCATAGAGCATATCCCTCGCACCCCGACTGACCCTGGGCCATCTCCGGTTTCGAGATGGCCCCCTCGGGTTTGGGAACCACGGTGTCCCCGTCTTGCCCCGGTTTGGGGGAGGGGCGCTAGTCGCCCCACCGTCCCGGCCTGCTTCTGCTGGGGTGACAGGCGGCCTCACCTGCCACCCCCAGGCCTGCGCTCATGGAGGACGGAGGTCGTTAAGCGACCTCCGGCGCCTGAGTCGCCTGCGACGCGAGGCGATCGTGTTGCGGGCTCGGCGGGCCGGGAGGGTTCTGAACCTCTCCCGGGCGCGCTCCGCCATCTCCTTCGCGAGCATCACATGCTCGCAGAAGGAGGTGGCGGCGGCCCACGCGCTCGCGCTCCGCACCATTGCCGCAATCATGCTGCCGAGCGAGAGGACTCCCACCCCGATGGCTGCCACGAGGTCACGCCTCGGCACCTCCCACGCCGGGCAGTCCGCCAGCGTGTGCAGCCCTAGCAGAGGGGTACCTGGATAAAAATGGACAAAGAATAAGGAACACAAATCATAAATAGAACCAAAAACAAAGCAAGAACATAACAACAAATACAACTATGTTTACGGCGATCGCTGAAAAAACATGTCATTTCGATCGCCTGCAACTGATCGTTTACACACTTTACACGGTCGATTTTAGTCACAAGCCGCATGCGGCAAGTCGCCGCGGGCCCAAAGTCAAATGCTACCCAACTTTGGAGCTTGCGGCTTTAATCACTTGGTGCCTAGCCGAATTGCTATTTACACGGTCGGGCTTTAGGCCTTAGCAATATTCGAAATATACTAGGTCTGCAATGCATTCTGCTGTTACAAATATTGAGCGAAGCTCCCAGACTCATTAGCTCGAGCATCCAGCTCATCAGTGTAATTTGACCTGAACTGTCAACCAGACATTGTTCCTTGAGAAATCAGATTCTATTTTATTTTTTCCGGTGATTATTCCTCCGTGGTACTTTTGATTTTTGATTTTCCTAGCCTATAACCTCCAAGCAACGATAGCCCAGTGGTGTACGTAACGGACTGCTGAGACGAGGTCTCGAGTTCGATCCCCAATCACCCCGGGCACACACCTCTGACTTTTCGTAGTTATGAGTGCATTAATAAATGTTAATTATCGCTCGCTTAATAATGTGCCCGGTAGATGGCAATAGGCTCGCCCCCTATTACATTGGGACCTAAACATAACTGGCGAATCGTGGGTGTGTAATACACCTCTGCCTACCCCTTCGGGGATACAGGCGTGAAGTTATGTTATGTTTAACCTCCACACTCATATTTATGTTGTGTATATATGCCAAATTTGATCTAAATCGGTTGAGTGGTTTAAGAGGAGTTAGCGAGCAACCGAAATACATGTGTCGTCTAAGAGAGAGCTTCGCTCGATAAATCACAAATTATCCGAAAGTTTTAACATTTCTCATTTCTCATCATACACCAAGGTACTCGATGATAACTTACTTGTAACATCAAGTGCACTCTTCAGAGCCCAAGTCAACCTCACCTGCAAGCCGGTACTGCTGCTGATTGACGGACGAAGCTCTGACACAGGCTTTCCTCTTGCGGGTGGGGTAGGGGGGGGGGGTCGACCGCTCCCATAAAAGCCGCATAAACCAAACTTAAATGAGAAGAAGGAGTAAAGAGAACCAGGGATTCGAGGTGAGAGCCTCGGGTGCAATCGGGAACCGCGCTGAGATGATGATGAGTATGTTTTCTCTGTGGTTGGGTGTAGGTAACAGAGTATTATAACCACAATTTAAATTTGGAACGATCAGTGCGACTAATATTTAGCAGTTCTCTGAGTACATACACGGATGCCACCACACGTGTGACATAACTTCAATGTCGTGGGAAAAAATATTGAATACGTACGCTGTATTGTTTTTGTCGTGTTCGTAGTTTATTCAATTAATAAAATATAACCTTCTACGACGTAGGTACTACCACCGATTACCTAATAATTGGTACTACGCAGCGATATCTAGTTCCAAAATAAGCATAATTGAACTAACTTGTAATATGGATTCTAGAATGCGGATAAACATACTTGGGTACGTTTTCTTTTTTTTTATACCTACTTATGTATTATATAAGGTGTCACAAAATTAGGTCTCTGAATTTGGTGAGATGACTTGGTATCGACAAAATATGTATTTGAAACAAAAAAAAATAATATCGGGTAAAATAACAAAAAAAAAAAAAAAAAAAAAAAGAAATAAAAAAAAAACACCACCAGCGACGAGCACACGTGACGCTGGTCGCGATTTAGGTATTTCCCACACATCCGCTTGGAGAATACTGCGAGGATACTATCCGCGATACCAATCCGCGATACTAAATCGCGACCAGTGTCACGTGTGCTCGTCGCGTCATGTGACACTGGTCGCTGGTGGTGTTTTATTTTTTATTTTTTTATTTTTTTTAATATTTTTTTAATATTTTTTATTTTTATTTTACCCGATATTTTTTTTTTGTTTCAAATACTTAATACAATTTTTGTCGATACCAAGTCATCTCACCAAATTCAGAGACCTAATTTTGTGACACCTTATATATGTATATGTATTATGGAGGTCGATTATCGAACTATCATTCCCTATTTCATCCACACACAGGTCGAAATTTCAAAAATGCTCTTTCCTTAGTGCCTTGCCTTTATTTTTATCAAATGCCTATAATAATCTGGGGTTATCCTTTCGAGGGCTTACCCGGGATGCCCGGCAATGGACACTTGGGCAGTACACCGTGCGGTTTTAGTCGGTTTATGCACGACATAACCGCCCCCGCTGGCCGGCGGGGGGTATCCGAAGGGATTTCCGCACAAAAAGAATGCCTATAATAATACAAAGTTTCATGGTGTTATCTTCAAAAATGACGAACTTTCATAAAAACTAAAAGGTAGCCTATGTCCTTTCCCAAGCTAGTCCATCTCTGGACCAAATTTTATCCAAATCGGTTCAGGCGTGAAAGTGTAACAGACAGACAGACAAGCAGACAGAGTTACTTTCACACTTATAATATTAAAGCATGAATTATTTTACATATAATTACTTTATTAAACCTTTATTAAATAATATACCTACTTACACACATAATTATACTCACGCTGTCATCATTCCGTGTAGTGTAGTTAGGAACAAAAGCCGCTATCTACTTACCTTACACGCTCCACGAGCTCCCTCTGTTGTCATAAAACCTTTAATTTATTATGTTACTGGTATTTTGAGATCATTAAGTCATACATACATGGGCTCATGGCTATGTAACCTAGTTGGTTAACAAATTGCAAAGTAAGTACCACTAGCCAAGGCAGTCTTAGGATGGGTGACCATTCTTCTGACACAATAATTGATACCCCTCCGTGCCTCGGAGAGCATGTTAAGCCGTCGCTCCCGATTGCCATACGAACATCTGTGGCTGTTGTACCCGTAACAACAGCCACATATGTTTGTATGGCAGGGTTGAAGCCCATGAGTCCGATAATTGTTATAAATACAGAATTTCGATACCGCCAGTGGGTTGTGGAAGTCAGATGGCAGTGGCTTCACGGGAAATGGAAGTTCAGCTGCTTCGTGGTTAGACTGAAAAGTTAACCCCTAAAGGTAGACTTTCGAACTAAGCGTCACAGACGCAGCGTCTATTGCGTCACCAACGCCGCGTCACTAACGTCGCGACAGAGACATTATGGTGACTGGGAAGACTGTGAAGTTGGGAAAAGTCTCGGAGGATGATTTAAGTCATACATTCATCCGTATACTCATCGCCTTCATCCATCTGGGATAGGCGGAGATAACAGCCCGCCATCTGCGTCTGTCCTTACACGCTTCACGAATCTCCTCTAATGTCATTAAACCTTTCATGAGAATATGTCGATTTCAAGTGATTTTAACCTCTCCTTTTTCAATAAGTACATCACCATTTTGAACAGAGCATGTTCCGCGAGGTCGGGGTCACTTACATGTGCCTTACAGGTGTGTGGTGTGTCTTTCGCTCAGTACTCAATCGTTCTACATGCTCAAACCACCCTAGCATAATTCACATTTTGAAATAAAACTATTTTTAACGGATTGACGGAGACGGACGGGGAGACTTCCCGTGACCTGCATGGCTGCTGAAAAGCAACCGAAACGTCGGGTTCAATGTAAATATAATAAATTGACATCTAATATGGAATCCGTTAAAAATAGTTTTATTTCAATGTGTGACATTCGCGTAAACTTCCGACGATATCATAATTTACATTTTTCATCAAAAATCTGTTCCAATATTGGAAATATACAACTATGATATGTTTTTTATCTTATTGTAAACTGGTTATTCGCCCATTGGTCGATATTCGACCATAATCATCAGGTAGGTATTGAAAATTTGAGAGAAAATCTAGTTACGGTGAGGAATAAGCTGTGTCGATTTTTTTTATTGATTGACATTAAAGATAGCCAATATATTCAGCACGTAGGGATAGTAATTATTAAGTGATTCATAAATAGCGTTAAATCGAATGCCATCAAACCTGGCTCTTCCTAGTATGTGATGATAACAACGTTTGTTTTAGTTTTAAAGCTGTTAGTTGTGATGTTATGTCACGGTTTGCAAGCTGATAGCTTCAGCCTTTATATTTTACGAACGCGGTTAAATATTGATACCGTGCCCGCGAGCCACAGACTATAGCCAGTTTTAAGAGATCTAGAGATTAGCACTTTTCAGCTTTATTATTGGAATCGATACTCACGTGTACTGAAACCTAACGTGTTGTTTCTTTTTTCATAAGACTAGGAAATCGAATGAAATTACTTTTAAGTAAGTACTATTTATTGCGAAACTTAAGCACTTTTATGTCGTATTGTTACATGTTTATGTTTCAACGTAATTAGCAGTAATTATTTTCCTTTATATTTTTAGGGCTCCGTTCCTCAAAGGGAGAAAAGAACTACATACATTATGCTCACGCCTTTCCCCCTTCGGGGTACACAGAGACAACAGCCCGCCATCTGCTTCTATCTTAACACACTTCACGAGCTTCCTCTACTGTCATTAAATCTTTCATGCCAGCCTTTTATTTCGAGTACTTTTACCTTGACCCTGTCCTTGTTTCAAGGTGTAATCTTTAGTTACAGTCGCCTTCAGAAGTTGCTGAACACTTATAAGTTTACAAACGATCTTTATATTGAAATAAATCAATAAATAATGGAAGTTTTGAATTTTTTTGTTTTGTTGAGTTTAGAGCTGTTAAAAGCAGTAATTAAAATAAATGCAAGTCTTGCAACATTAATAATAAACGCGAACAATAACAAAGTGTTCCACACAAGGCAACTTGCGCCTGCGCCGCATGAATGAAATACGCAGGTGTTCCGTGTTCGAGCTGATTGCGTTTAGTTCGTGTGCTGTAAAGGGCATAAACACTGATAATTGGTATGTTTCCTACCAGTATGGAAAATAAATTATAATAATTGAACAGTATTGTTAATTATGCTTATTTAAATGGGATAAATGCCCTATTTAATAATATCTGTATACATACATACATTATTACTAATAAGTAATATATATGTGATACTGCAGTCTCTCCCGTGTAAGCTAAGATGAGGTGAATCAAGAGAAAGAGAATGGACCATTACCACGTCACGTAACTCCCGGTTGCATCTGAGGTTTTCACCTCGGAGCCCGGGGTTCGCTTACACAAGGCCTAGTCCTTGGAGAGCACCTATCTTTGCCTCCTTCTTTCGATTCGACTTATCTCAACCGCCGTCTGGCCTCCCAACCAGGAGAGGAAAACCTGCGCAAGAGTCTGTCCATTAATTAGCAGGTGTACCGGCTAGAAGGTGGGTTTGACTTGGGCTGCCAAGATCTTAGGGGTCCCTCATACACCCGACGGACCATCTGCCATGTAGGTGTCTTCCTTTAAGACATCATACACTGTAATGTAATCTGTAATCAAACCACCATTTTTTCGCAGTTTCTGTCCTATACTACGCTATAGCCAATGAAATCTGACTCTCAAAGAACCTTGATAGTCTTTACGTCAATAAAACCCATGTTATTAAAATAAAATAATACAGTATATATACTATCTATATACTAACACAAGCAATTTAGCTTATCTGAAGGGGTTAGTGGGAATATTAGTAATTTCGGTTACTAATATTCTTTAAAAAAAAAAGTATATAGCACCAGCTAATAATAATAACGTTACATCAAAACCATACGAGCACCTACTTCAATTTATCTCTGCGTCACCCCAAGGTAGACTGGTAGATAATAATGCCTTCGGCATTAAGTCCGCCTTTGTACATCCCCATGTGTATAAAGTTTTAAATAAATAAAAAATAGTATTATTGCGTTACAAACATGCAGCATTAAGTGTATGAAATGTAAATCGATGTAAACGTCCTTGCTGATAGCTTAGCTGATATCTCTTAACGCGGATGCAGATGTTTTGATAAACTTCAGCGGGATGAGCGTATCATTATATAGCACTTCATTGAACATAATAAGGGTTCGTTTGAATTTTAGAATTACTTACGTTGGAATGTATAGTCATCCTCAAAAGTTGCAGCATATTAACAGTGATCGGTAACTTGGAATGTGTTAAGCTACTTTCGGGAGCAACTGTACGTTTATTATACTTACTATTTTGAATGAGATCGACCTAAAAGGCAATTAAACTTCCTCATCCATGTGCTATTTCACATTGTACCAAATTTCTTCCAGGTCTGAGGGACAAACATCCATCTTGCACTCTCATAGAATCTGACGCAGTCGATGTATTCGAGTCCTTTGTGATACCTTGCAGGTAAATACTGGCACGCCCCAAGGAACCATTCTGTCGCGTACACTCCTTCTTTTGTACATCAATGACATTTTGTCTGCTTGCAGCTTCCATTGCGCGGGGGCGAAGTGAAATGTTTAATACGGGACTTGAACCCGTAACAATTCCAATCGATCAGATATCTGTCAGTGTACATGAACGACATCGTAATTCATTAATCAGTCGAATCCATTCATCTGACGCTCAAATCGTGAAATGATCTATCTGTCGGGGCTTTTATATAATCTCAGACTTTAATCTTAACCGAATAAAAAACACAATACTGTTATTGTGTTTTTTATTCGACTGACATGGCCCACAGGATATGAAGTCAAAAGAAAATCATTCGGTTGGAAACTATATTCACACATATTCTGATTAATCACGTCACGTCACGCAAAACCTTTGGCATACAGACACAGATAGTCAAATATTCGAAGCGAGAATTCCCAGGAAATCTGGCCTTCTCGAAGCTCGCGACGACAAGAATCCGGCCAAGTGCGAGTCAGACTCGCGCCCAAAGGGTTCCGTACCATACCAAAACTAACGAACAATACCAATTTTCAAGGTTTTTTATATTTTTTCCTTTATTTGTGCTGTATGACCTTGCTTTTAAACAATTTTTTTTTAAATTTGAACGGGAACTATCATTGAGTTTTCTAGGTTGACCTAAATATCAATTTTCGTTAAAAGCAAGGTCTTACAGCACACGTAAAGGGAAAACTCCTAAAAGTTAAAAAGTTGAAAATTAAGGTAAATTTTGGTACGTACAAGTTTTCGGGAATAGGTCCATCCAAATTTTACTTTATTTTCACGTCCTGATACAGACGGACAAGAGAGTGAGGTCTAAGGGGGCGCCGAGCGCCCTCTCAACACCTCCAAACGCTCGCGGACTAGCCGGCGCGGCGGCGCTCTCAAAGACCCTTCGCTCGTGATTATGGCCGACGCCGGGCGCGCGGTAGCAAAGCAGGGCTAACTTCTTTTTTCTTACTCTATTTAAATTTACACAATAACTTTTGTTTCAATGTGAAATCAGCCTTATAACAGAGTGTTAAAGATTAAATTGGCGCAATGTCGCAGATGACCTGATCCTTGTTTCAAGTGACGCAAGCAATCTGAAAGATATGCTAGAACAACTCGTACATGAAAGCTCTAAGGTTGGATTATCGATGAATACTACAAAGACTAAGGCAATGACAAACAAAGAAAAGACTTCGATTGTGATCAACGGCACCTTAATAGAATATGTGGACGAATACATTTATCTTGGGCAAATAATATCTCCTATAGACCTTACAATTAAAGAAGTCAACAATAGAATAAGCATGGCATGGAAAAGATATTGGTCCCTTAAAGAAATTGTGAAAAACCCTCCAGTGCCACTCAAATCCAAGAAGAGAGTATTCGATTCATGTATTCTGCCTATAATGACGTACGGATGCCAAACATGGAGTCTAACACAGCACAATATACGCATGCTCGAGACCTGCCAGCACAGTATGGAACGCAGTATGCTCAATATAAGGTTAAAAAAAAAAAAAAAAAAAAAAAAAAAAAAAAAAAAAAAAAAAAAAGAGACAAAATAAACCTAAATAAAATACGCCAACAAACCAAAATACAAGATGTGACATACTGTGTTAAAAAACTAAAATGGCGGTGGGCAGGTCATATGATACGGAGTCAGAAAAATAAATGGACCAAAGAAATAACAGAGTGGTACCCAAGAGAAAATAAAAGAAGGAAAGGAAGACAACGTCGCAGATGGGAAGACAATATTATAAAAATTGCAGGAATCACATGGACTAGAAAAGCATGTCACCGCATACTCTGGCAAGCTTTAGGGGAGGCCTATGCTGGGAAGCAAGACAATCTTAACGCAACCGGTGTCAACATCGACTAGATTACTTTAGTTATAAGATTGTTAAATAAAGGTTATTATTATTATTCTCCTTTATTTAACCTTAAATACTTATCAATTATATTTTTAAATACATTCTATATATAAAAAAACACAAATATATTTAAAAATATAAAAAAAAGTAGCCCACCGGCATCGGGAACAGGGACCAAGCTACCGGTGGTTAGGGCTCCAGACAGAGGAATCTCCTCACAATACGTGCCGTGTCGAGGAGCACTGCCTTCTGCATCAAGCCCTTAACCCAACTGCCTAACGCGAGCCTCTGGAGATGTTGTTCGAGGCTCTTGGCAACCAGTCCGTGAACCGATACAACTATCGGAACAATAATCGCTGAATCCACACTCCACATGTCGACAACCTCGTGAGCCAAATCCAAATATTTTATTTGTTTTTCTTTTTCGGCTTTCACAAGATTCTCGTCATGTGGAATGGTGATATCGATAATTATTGCGCGGCGCTCTGATCGATCTATCAACACAATATCAGGTTTATTAGCTACAGTAATATTATTATTATTCTCTTTATTACAATTAAAATACATATAAATTATATTTTTAAATACATTCTATATAAATAAAAAACAAATATATTTAAAAATATAAAAAATAGTGGCCCACCGGCATCGGGTACAGGGACCAAGCTACCGGTGGTTAGGGCTCCAGGGAGAGGAACCTCCTCACAATACGTGCCGTATCGAGGAGCACTGCCTTCTGCATCAAGCCCTTGACCCAACTGCCTAACGCGAGCCTCTGGAGATGTTTATCGAGGCTCTTGGCAATCAGTCCGTGAACCGATACGACTATCGGAACAATAATTGCTGAATCCACATCCCACATGTCGACAATCTCGTGAGCCAAGTCCAAATATTTTATTTGTTTGTCTTTTTCGGCTTTCACGAGATTGTCATCATGGGGGATGGTGATGTCAATAATTATTGCGAGACGCTCTGATCGTTCAATCACCACTATATCAGGCTTATTGGCTACAATAGTCCTGTCAGTGATGATTGATCGATCCCAGTACAACGTGACACGACCATTTTCAAGAACTGGGTCGGGCACATACCTGTAATACGGTACCTCCGAATCTACAAGATCATACTTTAGAGCAAGTTGTTGATGAACGATTCTGGCCACTTGGTTGTGTCTATGCAAATATTCTCCGTTGGCAAGACGAGAACAACCAGAGATAATATGTCTTAGGGATTCTCCGGGACGGTGACACGCCCGACATATGTCAATCGTGCCGTCCTTAAGGATATACCTCCGATAATTATTCGTCATGACAACTTCATCTGTAATTGCACAGACAAAACCTTCGGTTTCTCCAAAGAGATCACCGAAGCGTAGCCAGAACACTGATGCTTTTATATCTACGTCGGGCCCATTTAAGGCCCGATAAAAACGTCCATGCAGCTCTTTGCTCTTCCATATTTCCTTGCGATCAGCGATGCTAAGTATTACCGGTTTGTGCCGGTTCTCTTTTGCCAGAGCGAGAGGGGTCAGTCCGTTGTCTATTGCCACTACATCTCGGTGCACACCCACGTCAACGTGTAGGAAATATTCCCTAAGGTTGCATATCTCACGGTTGTGGAGAGTCTTGGCGTTTAAAAAACCACGACCCCCACACTTCCGTGGGATATACAACCTCATTACTGACGAGCGTGGGTGGTGCATACGATTTGCAGTTAGCAACGTACGGACTTTCCTATCCAGGGCATCTAATTCGGTCTGAGTCCATCTTAGTATGCCAAACGAGTATACTAAGACTGGCATGACCCAGCCGTTGTAGGCTCGCACCTTGTTACCGCCCGATAAAAGACTCTGAAGTACTTTTTTCAGGCGCCCAAAGAAACGATCCCGCAACGTCTGTTTCATGGCAGCCTCAGTAATACCAAGCGCTTGTGACAAACCAAGATATTTATAGGTTTCAGTTGCCGAGAGAGATTTCAGTTGTGTAGAATCTGAAAGTTCAATTCTTTCAGATTCCACAACTCCACCCTTCTTAACATGCATGACTGCACATTTGTCAACACCAAACTCCATTCTGATAGAATTACTAAAGGTTTCAGTTACCTTAAGTAATTCTACCAACTGGGAGTCAGTGGGGGCAAATAATTTCAAGTCATCCATGTAAAGAAAATGGGATATAACTTGACCTCCTCTCCGCAACTGATAGCCTAGCCCTGAATTCTCCAGTATTGTACTGAGAGGATTCAGTGCTAGGCAAAACCATAACGGACTCAGGCTATCACCCTGGAATATACCCCTCTCGATCTTTATCGGTACACCATCCCCCAGGACCTGACCACACCCTGGAAAAAGAAGAACCGTCCTCCATTGCCTCATACATTCCTTTAAGAAGGTGCATAGAGTTGTATCAATTTTATACAACTCCAGCACCCTCAACAGCCATGTATGTGGCACGGAGTCGTAGGCTTTCTTGTAGTCAATCCAGCATGTCGTCAGATTCTTTCGGTTACGGCGGACCTGTTGGCTAATGGCCATGTCAAAAATAAGGAGCTCCTTCGTACCACGTGCCCCACTTCTACATCCATTCTGAGAGATAGACATTATAGAGTTACTCTCTATGTGAGCTGACAATTTAGCCGTCAGAATGGATGTAAGAAGTTTATATATTGTTGGTAAACAGGTTATTGGTCTATAATTTTTGGGGTCCGTGGTACTACCTGATTTGTAGAGTAGGTGGGTTATGCCTGTAGTCATAAAAGCTGGGAGCGATCCTAATTCGAGTGATGACTGGAACTGTGATGCCAAACAGGCATGTGAGCTGTGGAGCCATTTTAGCCAGAAATTGTGCAGTCCGTCCGGTCCCGCTGATTTCCAGTTTGATAACGAACGGACTGCACTGGCGACATCATTTTCACTAATGACTATTGGCTCCATTGCTTGTATTGAATCACATGACTGCCTGACATCCCGTATCCATTCACCCTCTGTATGACTAACAGGCACCGACCAAATGCTACGCCAGAATGAACTGGTGTCTTTAGCATTGGCTCGGCACATATTAGCCACATCTGAATTTGGTTGCTCCCATCTTCTATAAACCCACCTCTCATCTTTTTGGAACGAACGATTCAAGGTGTATCTATCCACTCTCTTCTTGTAACGTCGTATACGGTTTGCCCACGCATAAACTTTCTGCTTCAGGGAGTCAATGCGCTCTGTGACTCGTAGCAAATATTCACGAGGACTAACATTAGTCCCTGAAAATGCTCGAGTCACAAAGCGCATTACTCTCGGGCGTGTATTGCCAGACCTGAAGCAGCACAGCTTGCCAATGAGTGCCCTAGTCTCGGCGATACGACGCTCAATTCTGCATTGCCAGCCAGGCACGGTGGATTTAGGTCCGGTAGCTGTCTCAGTTCCTGAGAATTTCGCGCCAGCTACTCGACATACCGCGACCGCCGCACAATACAGAATTGAGTGTGTATCAGTAAGGTCGACACTGGACTCGAAATATTTTGGTAACATCGAGTCTAGGGCACACACTAGCGCTATGTTTTTCTATGCGTAGGCAAACGCGGTAGCCGCGGTCTGTTACTGCTACAAGTGGATCGAAACTCGTGAATCGCAAGCTCCAAAGCGCTCCTTAATTTATCATTGTACTGAGTACTTACGGTTATAGTCCCGTCATCCGTTACTTCATCATCAGGGGTAGCCTGTGGTGTTTCACTAGTATTAGTATGACCCACAGGTCGTGACGAAGAAGGGGTGACGAGGCTACACTGCACGTCTGAGCGAAGTCTCTCAAGTACGGCGTCATCCAACAAGCGACAGCGTTGTATGGCCCGCACCTGATCCGACAGGCATTGCGCCGAAACGTTGATAGATGGTTCAAGTTCCTGAAACAGAGGCAACATACGGACATTATTATTACGGATTTATTATTATTATTATTAATGTCGCCTTTGGTAGCCAAAGGCGCGTGCCGGTATCGGCACCTGTTTGTTTTGATTCGTTTGACAACATGCCGACAATCATTTGCTACTCCGCTGTATTAGAATGCTATAAAGTTCAAATTAAAATTCCCAGGGACGTGCGGCGGTGGGGTGCTTGGTTGGGGACCTCCACGCGGTGCACCCTGGGCAACGGAGACGGCAGCGCCTCTATCCTAGGGTGGGAGAGACGCTGCCGCTTACGGCCAACTCCGACCGAGGCGAGGACGGCCCTGTTGAGGGCTGTTCGGAAGCTTTCCACGTGCCCCTCTGATTAGCAGAGGGCACAGTGGAGAGCAAGTAAGGGGGCCATCTCGAAACCGGAGATGGCCCAGGGTCAGTCGGGGTGCGAGGGATATGCTCTATGGGTAACCTTACACCCCGGCGTCTTAAGACCCGAGACGGCGTGCGATTTTAGTCGGTGCAAGCCCGACATAACCGCCCCCGCTGGAGACCCCCCGCTCTCCAACGGGGGCGGTATCCGAAGGGATTTCAAAAAAAAAAAAAAGGGACGTGCGGCGGTCATTTTCAAAGGCTTGTGTACGCGTGCCGCAATCTTTGTTTTACCGCTACACCGTAGTTTTGCGAAATAAACCTTGATGCAATTGGATTAAGTATCATCTTTGAATAAACATGTATAAATAATATGAAGTAAATCGGCTTTTCATTTGATAAAAAATATATTTATTTAATTATTTTTTATTTCTTTTTCTTTTGATGAAAGGTAAGATTTGTTATTTGCTTGCACAATTATTGCAGCGATGCCATTTGGCAACATTTGACCCTTGGTGGCAACCAAATGGCAACCAAGCTCAAATGGCAACTTTTTGGCAACTTTTCGACTCGTCGCGTGACCATCAGTACAAAAAATATCGAATATCATCGCATCGAATTGAATAAAATCAAAACCTTGAACGCATTTTTATTCCCAATTGAAAACAATACATAATTAGTAGACAAACAAATTGTACCCGTATTTCTACAGCTAAAAGGTCTATTTTGGTGAATCTAGAGATAAAAGTAATTTTATGAAAACTCTAAAACAAAACACATATTGAATAAATCACTTGTACTTTTCCACAATTATTTATTTATTTGAACCTGTAGTAGACCCTCAAGTTGCAATAGACTTGGAGCACACCATATCGGTCTGCCTAGACCAAAATTATTTTAAGTTCGGTGGTAAATTTTATAAACAAACTAATGGCCTCGCTATGGGTAGCCCCCTCTCACCACTTTGTGCAGATGTTTTTATGAATTGTATCGAAAAGCAAATTCTAACGAACAGTATGTATAAACCATTTATTGCTTACTGGTATAGGTATGTGGATGACATTATTTGTTTATGGACCGGAAATATAGAGACCCTAAATAATTTTTTGACATTTATTAATACAATTAATTCCAAAATACAATTCACTATAGAAATAGGACAGGACAAAATTAATTTTCTTGACATCACTATTAAATTAATTGACAACAGACATATATTTAAAATTTACCGAAAGCCCACCTTCGCCGATAATGTAATACACGTGAATTCTAGGCACCCAATAAGTCATAAACACGCCGCGTTCCACTCGATGGTGCACCGACTACTGTCGATCCCGATGTCGCACTCAGATTTTGAGGATGAATTGACAGTGATTAAGGCCATAGCGACCAATAATGGTTACCCATCCCAACTAATAGACAGGCTAGTTACACGCGGAAGATACAGGACTGTCGCAGGTCTGGCGTACAAGGGAGATGCATCCATGACCGTGGAAACACCCAAAAAACGATGGGCTCGTATACCGTATATTGGTCATATTTCGTACAAATGTGCCAGAAATCTATCTGAATGCAAAGCAGCTTTTTATACCACTCACAATTTAAAAAACCTAATCTGTAATAATAAGGATGCAACCCCAATTCCACAGAGGAGTGGTATATACGACTTGACATGTTCCACCTGCAACAGAAAATACGTTGGCCAAACTGGACGATCCTTTGAAATTAGAGTCGCTGAACACGTTAGAGGCTGGAGACAAAAAAACTGAGTCCAATTTTGCAGAACACCTGCTTCTGGAAAACCACACTTTTGACCCAAAAGTTGGTTTTAAAGCTCTGCGTCTATGTGACAAAGGCAGGAAAATGAACGCCCTAGAAGCATTGGAAATAAACAGACTGACAAACACGGACAGAAACAATATAATTAACCAACAGTTAGATCTAAGCCGTTCACCTCTATTACAATAATAATGACATATACATACCTATTTATTTGTTATTAATTCGTTGTAATCTTAATTTATTGTTGTAACTGACATTTTTAAATATTGTAATCTAAGTATGTAATCCATTTGACATCATTGATTTGACAATTACTTTAATTTAATTTAATTATAATTAATTGACATTTTATATTTGACATTTCACTGTAATACAATTAATTTTATAATGTATAAATTATTTTACAAAACATTATTACGTTTATGAAAATTTAAATTTCCCCAAATTTTGGGGAAAAAAGTTGAAGCTGGTATACTCTTTTTTAAAAGTACCCACACATATAATATTGTAGTTTTTTAGTTTAAAACATTGTAGACCTTTGATAATGCCGTAAGGTGAAACCGGTAAGGTTCAAATAAATAAATAATTGTGGAAAAGTACAAGTGGCCTATGCTGGGAAGCAAGACAATCTTAACGCAACCGGTGTCAACATCGACTAGATTACTTTAGTTATAAGATTGTTAAATAAAGGTTATTATTATTATTCTCCTTTATTTAACTATAAATACTTATCAATTATATTTTTAAATACATTCCATATATAAAAAAAACACAAATATATTTAAAAATATAAAAAATAGTAGCCCATCGGGAACAGGGACCAAGCTACCGGTGGTTAGGGCTCCAGACAGAGGAATCTCCTCACAATACGTGCCGTGTCGAGGAGCACTGCCTTCTGCATCAAGCCCTTAACCCAACTGCCTAACGCGAGCCTCTGGAGATGTTGTTCGAGGCTCTTGGCAACCAGTCCGTGAACCGATACAACTATCGGAACAATAATCGCCGAATCCACACTCCACATGTCGACAACCTCGTGAGCCAAATCCAAATATTTTATTTGTTTTTCTTTTTCGGCTTTCACAAGATTCTCGTCATGTGGAATGGTGATATCGATAATTATTGCGCGGCGCTCTGATCGATCTATCAACACAATATCAGGTTTATTAGCTACAGTAATATTATTATTATTCTCTTTATTACAATTAAAATACATATAAATTATATTTTTAAATACATTCTATATAAATAAAAAACAAATATATTTAAAAATATAAAAAATAGTGGCCCACCGGCATCGGGTACAGGGACCAAGCTACCGGTGGTTAGGGCTCCAGGGAGAGGAACCTCCTCACAATACGTGTCGTATCGAGGAGCACTGCCTTCTGCATCAAGCCCTTGACCCAACTGCCTAACGCGAGCCTCTGGAGATGTTTATCGAGGCTCTTGGCAATCAGTCCGTGAACCGATACGACTATCGGAACAATAATTGCTGAATCCACATCCCACATGTCGACAATCTCGTGAGCCAAGTCCAAATATTTTATTTGTTTGTCTTTTTCGGCTTTCACGAGATTGTCATCATGGGGGATGGTGATGTCAACAATTATTGCGAGACGCTCTGATCGATCAATCACCACTATATCAGGCTTATTGGCTACAATAGTCCTGTCAGTGATGATTGATCGATCCCAGTACAACGTGACATGACCATTTTCAAGAACTGGGTCGGGCACATACCTGTAATACGGTACCTCCGAATCTACAAGATCATACTTTAGAGCAAGTTGTTGATGAACGATTCTGGCCACTTGGTTGTGTCTATGCAAATATTCTCCGTTGGCAAGACGAGAACAACCAGAGATAATATGTCTTAGGGATTCTCCGGGACGGTGACACGCCCGACATATGTCAATCGTGCCGTCCTTAAGGATATACCTCCGATAATTATTCGTCATGACAACTTCATCTGTAATTGCACAGACAAAACCTTCGGTTTCTCCAAAGAGATCACCGAAGCGTAGCCAGAACACTGATGCTTTTATATCTACGTCGGGCCCATTTAAGGCCCGATAAAAACGTCCATGCAGTTCTTTGCTCTTCCATATTTCCTTGCGATCAGCGATGCTAAGTATTACCGGTTTGTGCCAGTTCTCTTTTGCCAGAGCGAGAGGGGTTAGTCCGTTGTCTATTGCCACTACATCTCGGTGCACACCCACGTCAACGTGTAGGAAATATTCCCTAAGGTTGCATATCTCACGGTTGTGGAGAGTCTTGGCGTTTAAAAAACCACGACCCCCACATTTCCGTGGGATATACAACCTCATTACTGACGAGCGTGGGTGGTGCATACGATTAGCAGTTAGCAACGTACGGACTTTCCTATCCAGGGCATCTAATTCGGTCTGAGTCCATCTTAGTATGCCAAAGGAGTATACTAAGACTGGCATGACCCAGCCGTTGTAGGCTCGCACTTTGTTACCGCCCGATAAAAGACTCTGAAGTACTTTTTTCAGGCGCCCAAAGAAACGATCCCGCAACGTCTGTTTCATGGCAGTCTCAGTAATACCTAGCGCTTGTGACATACCAAGATATTTATAGGTTTCAGTTGCCGAGAGAGATTTCAGTTGTGTAGAATCTGAAAGTTCAATTCTTTCAGATTCCACAACCCCACCCTTCTTAACATGCATGACTGCACATTTGTCTACACCAAACTCCATTCTGATAGAATTACTAAAGGCTTCAGTTACCTTAAGTAATTCTACCAGCTGGGAGTCGGTGGGGGCAAATAATTTCAAGTCATCCATGTAAAGAAGATGGGATATAACTTGACCTCCTCTCCGCAACTGATAGCCTAGCCCTGAATTCTCCAGTATTGTACTGAGAGGATTCAGTGCTAGGCAAAACCATAACGGACTCAGGCTATCACCCTGGAATATACCCCTCTCGATCTTTATCGGTACACCATCCCCCAGGACCTGACCACACCCTGGAGAAAGAAGAACCGTCCTCCATTGCCTCATACATTCCTTTAAGAAGGTGCATAGAGTTGTATCAATTTTATACAACTCCAGCACCCTCAACAGCCATGTATGTGGCACGGAATCGTAGGCTTTCTTGTAGTCAATCCAGCATGTCGTCAGATTCTTTCGGTTACGGCGGACCTGTTGGCTAATGGCCATATCAAAAATAAGGAGCTCCTTCGTACCACGTGCCCCACTTCTACATCCATTCTGAGAGATAGACATTATAGAGTTACTCTCTATGTGAGCTGACAATTTAGCTGTCAGAATGGATGTAAGAAGTTTATATATTGTTGGTAAACAGGTAATTGGTCTATAATTTTTGGGGTCCGTGGTACTACCTGATTTGTAGAGTAGGTGGGTTATGCCTGTAGTCATAAAAGCTGGGAGCGATCCTGATTCGAGTGATGACTGGAACTGTGATGCCAAACAGGCATGTGAGCTGTGGAGCCATTTTAGCCAGAAATTGTGCAGTCCGTCCGGTCCCGCTGATTTCCAGTTTGATAACGAACGGACTGCACTGGCGACATCATTTTCACTAATAACTATTGGCTCCATTGCTTGTATTGACTCACATGACTGCCTGACATCCCGTATCCATTCACCCTCTGTATGACTAACAGGCACCGACCAAATGCTACGCCAGAATGAACTGGTGTCTTTAGCATTGGGTCGGCACATATTAGCCACATCTGAATTAGGTTGCTCCCATCTTCTATAAACCCACCTCTCATCATTTGGAACGAACGATTCAAGGTGTATCTATCCACTCTCTTCTTGTAACGTCGTATACGGTTTGCCCACGCATAAACTTTCTGCTTCAGGAAGTCAATGCGCTCTGTGACTCGTAGCAAATATTCACGAGGACTAACATTAGTCCCTGAAAATGCTCGAGTTACAAAGCGCATTACTCTCGGGCGTGTATTGCCAGACCTGAAGCAGCACAGCTTGCCAATGAGTGCCCTAGTCTCGGCGATACGACGCTCAATTCTGCATTGCCAGCCAGGCACGGTGGATTTAGGTCGAGTAGCTGTCTCAGTACCTGAGAATTTCACGCCAGCTACTCGACATACCGTGACCGCCGCACAATACAGAATTGAATGTGTATCAGTAAGATCGACACTGGACTCGAAATATTGTGGTAACATCGAGTCTAGGGCACACACTAGCGCTATGTTTTTTCTATGCGTAGGCAAACGCGGTAGCCGCGGTCTGTTACTGCTACAAGTGGATCGAAATTCATGAATCGCAAGCTCCAAAGCGCTCCTTAATTTATCATTGTACTGAGTACTTACGGTTATAGATCCGTCATCCGTTACTTCATCATCAGGGGTAGCCTGTGGTGTTTCACTAGTATTAGTATGACCCACAGGTCGTGACGAAGAAGGGGTGACGAGGCTACACTGCACGTCTGAGCGAAGTCTCTCAAGTACGGCGTCATCCAACAAGCGACAGCGTTGTATGGCCCGCACCTGATCCGATAGGCGTTGTGCCGAAACGTTGATAGATGGTTCAAGTTCCTGAAACAGAGGCAACATACGAACACGGTACGCAGTGAGGTTAATTCCTCCCTCTGTAGCCACAAAATATGCCCGCATGACATTTTCATTTATGGAGTTAGTCCATCGCATGCGGTGCACATCACCACCGGTAGCGGGGGCCCTATTCGAAGCCGGTGGGCGTCGGGGTCCTAAGCCATTCGGTGGCCGGCCTCTCCTCGGCCGACGTTCAGGTGTTGGCGACGTCGGCGGAGAGAAGAACTCGTCGCTTGAACTAGAGCTCGACGCCTCTGCAATACCCGTTGTCGGAGATGCCGCTGCACGGGGATGGGAGGCGGAGCTGGGCGACGAGTCCGGAGGTGTAATTTGTGCTTCTCGTGCCCTGGATCTGGTCAACATAATTTTATCTTGTTTGTCTTGTATCTTTCCATAGTCCGGGTTTGACACTAGCTGTCAGAAGCGTATATTCTTGATTTTTTGGTATTGTGTGTAATATTAGACTTAAACATTTTATTTTCTTGATTAAACGGTAAATGGTATATTTGGGTCTTTTTATTGTAGTAGTGTTTTTATTAAAAACGTGAAAAAAATGAATTTAGGTACAGAGCAAGATAAAAATGGCCTTGTTGACGTAGTGTTGCCAGGTTATTATTATTATTATTAATGTCGCCTTTGGTAGCCAAAGGCGCGTGCCGGTATCGGCACCTGTTTGTTTTGATTCGTTTGACAACATGCCGACAATCATTTGCTACTCCGCTGTATTAGAATGCTATAAAGTTCAAATTAAAATTCCCAGGGACGTGCGGCGGTGGGGTGCTTGGTTGGGGACCTCCACGCGGTGCACCCTGGGCGACGGAGACGGCAGCGCCTCTATCCTAGGGTGGGAGAGACGCTGCCGCTTACGGCCAACTCCGACCGAGGCGAGGACGGCCCTGTTGAGGGCTGTTCGGAAGCTTTCCACGTGCCCCTCTGATTAGCAGAGGGCACAGTGGAGAGCAAGTAAGGGGGCCATCTCGAAACCGGAGATGGCCCAGGGTCAGTCGGGGTGCGAGGGATATGCTCTATGGGTAACCTTACACCCCGGCGTCTTAAGACCCGAGACGGCGTGCGATTTTAGTCGGTGCAAGCCCGACATAACCGCCCCCGCTGGAGACCCCCCGCTCTCCAACGGGGGCGGTATCCGAAGGGATTTCCGCACGAAACAAAAAAAAAAAAGGGACGTGCGGCGGTCATTTTCAAAGGCTTGTGTACGCGTGCCGCAATCTTTGTTTTACCGCTACACCGTAGTTTTGCGAAATAAGCCTTGATGCAATTGGATTAAGTATCATCTTTGAATAAAGATGTATAAATAATATGAAGTAAATCGGCTTTTCATTTGATAAAAAATATATTTATTTAATTATTTTTTATTTCTTTTTCTTTTGATGAAAGGTAAGATTTGTTATTTGCTTGCACAATTATTGCAGCGATGCCATTTGGCAACATTTGACCCTTGGTGGCAACCAAATGGCAACCAAGCTCAAATGGCAACTTTTTGGCAACTTTTCGACTCGTCGCGTGACCATCAGTACAAAAAATATCGAATATCATCGCATCGAATTGAATAAAATCAAAACCTTGAACGCATTTTTATTCCCAATTGAAAACAATACATAATTAGTAGACAAACAAATTGTACCCGTATTTCTACAGCTAAAAGGTCTATTTTGGTGAATCTAGAGATAAAAGTAATTTTATGAAAACTCTAAAACAAAACACATATTGAATAAAGCCCCGTATTCATGGGAAACATTTGTTGAGCAACAAAGTTGAATCAACGTGTTGCGGAGTTGCTGTCAACATGTTGCTGGCAACACTGCGTGTTGCAGAGTTGACAGCATCATGTTGACAAGCTCTCGCCCGACAAGCGTAAACATCAGTTTAGCGACAATTGTTGACGTGTGTGGACGAGTTTGCAACAGTTTATAAACATGGCAGTAGTGTGGAGCAATGATAAAATAATGCAATTAATAGAATTATTTCAATCAAAACCATTATTATGGGATTGTTCTATAAAACAATACAAAGATAGAAACAAAAAGAACGATGCATTCGAAGAAATTTCTCAAGTCCTAAATATACCCAAAAAAGACGTAGAAACTAAAATACATGTACTGCGTACTCAATTTACTAGAGAGAAAAAAAAAATGTCGGCAAAAAAAACTACAGGCAGCGGCGCAATAGAAAAATGTAAATGGATTTATTACGAGCCATTGGAATTTTTGTTATGTGGTGCAACTACTTCTGGTGAAACGGATACTATGAATAAAACAGTAAGTTGTTTTTGTATATAATTGTTTTATACTATTGTCTGTAAAATAATTACAATTACGCTACATTATTTTGCCATGGAACTCTTCCCTCTGGAGTTATAAAGTAATCGGCAAACTGTTCTCTAATACAAAGAGCTGATTGTGATGCAGGCCTGCCCCGTCTTTGCAAATCAATCATAGGAAACGAACTTAGTTCCCTTCGCCAAGAACCTTCTAATAGGTTACCTTCAGAGTCTTCAAAATCAAAAGTTTGTGGAGGTGTATATATGGATCTGGAAACTGAGTTACGTCTTAAGAAGTTATGTAAATATACACAAGCAATTACCACGAGTTCACAATTGGCTGGTTTTAACGGAATAGGTTTAGTGAATACACGGAACACCACACATTAAATGCCAAAAACATTTTCTATAATCCTCCTAGCTCTTGATAGTCTGTAATTGAATATACGCTTTTTGTTCCCACGTTAATGAATGCCAGGATATGGTTTCATGATGTTCTCCGTTAGCGCGAAAGCACTGTCACCTACAATTACATACGGCATTTCTGTTCCGCCTTGTGTTATTGGTTCAGGCCGTGGCAGTTTAAGTGAGTTTTCTAACAATGCATTATAAAACGGTGTTTCTTGAAATATTCCACTGTCGGACGACCGACCCTTAGCTCCATAATTTGCGTAAATAAAGTTGTAATTGCCATCTGCAATTGCCATAAGTACCATGCTGAACTGATTTTTATAATTGTAGTATTCACTTCCAGAATTATTTGGCGCCACAATCATAACGTGTTTCCCATCAATGGCCCCAATGCAATGTGGAAAATTCCATCGTATTTCGAATTCACGACTTATTTGTTTCCATTCTTGTTCCGAACTTGGAACCTAAAAAAGAAATAAATATATAATAAGATAATAATTTACAGGTAGATGAAAACAATGCACTTGAAAGTGGTATGGAGTCAGAGCCATCTCAATCACCAAGGCCGAATGCTACAACATCTACATCTTCGAGGAAAAGAAATAAGACAGATGAATCAAATGAAATATTAGAGGTTTTGAAAAGTGCTAAAAAAAAGATGGATGAAAGGGAGAAGAAGGATCCATTTGATATATATGGTGAATATATTGCTGCTGAATTAAGAAGTGTTAAAGATGACCAAGCCGTGACACAGGCAAAGTACCATATTAATAATATACTGTATGAATTAAAAATGGGACGATATAATACATATGGATATCAAACGGCATCTTCTCATCCATCATCAACACCAAATAATGTTCAGGAAACTGAAATAAGGGAAATTGAGAGACACGAAACAAATAGACTAGATGCATTACGAGACGAAATAGAAGATTCGGCTATACTAAACTTAGTTAACTATCTCAGTGATGAATCAACGCAATAGCATACACTGTTTTTTTTGTGTTTTTTAATTAATAAAATACTTGATTACACAAATAGTGTTCTTGTACCTTGACATATCCTGCTAGTGAGTTAATTAGTTCTTGACATACATCTGGTATAATTTTGCTAATCAATTGTTTTGATACTCTGAATGTGTATGAAAGAGAACTGTACGAATCTCCAGTTGCAAGATACCGTAATGTAATAGCCAGCCTCGTTTGAGGTGAAACTGGCTGACGAATATTTGTTTCCCTTTTGGCTATTGATGGACCAATCATTTCTAGAAGATGTTCGAAATCACTTTTCGACTATCGACAATCTGTCATTCTGAGGTCACTCATCAAATTTTCTCTTTGCAAAAGATAATTTCGAATCCACCATCTTTTTCTCTTTTTTTTATTAGAGATTCTATACATCTGATACAGAGAACACAACAACACTACCTCCTCGGGCAACATTTTAACGCAGACTGGCGTGTGGACAACCTGTATTGATTTAAACATAGTTGCTAGCAACATTCTCGCCGCTCACCAACAATGTTTAGCAACTGTTGCTAAACAAATGTTTACCATGAATACGGGGCTTTAATCACTTGTACTTTTCCACAATTATTTATTTATTTGAACCTGTAGTAGACCCTCAAGTTGCAATAGACTTGGAGCACACCATATCGGTCTGCCTAGACCAAAATTATTTTAAGTTCGGTGGTAAATTTTATAAACAAACTAATGGCCTCGCTATGGGTAGCCCCCTCTCACCACTTTGTGCAGATGTTTTTATGAATTGTATCGAAAAGCAAATTCTAACGAACAGTATGTATAAACCATTTATTGCTTACTGGTATAGGTATGTGGATGACATTATTTGTTTATGGACCGGAAATATAGAGACCCTAAATAATTTTTTGACATTTATTAATACAATTAATTCCAAAATACAATTCACTATAGAAATAGGACAGGACAAAATTAATTTTCTTGACATCACTATTAAATTAATTGACAACAGACATATATTTAAAATTTACCGAAAGCCCACCTTCGCCGATAATGTAATACACGTGAATTCTAGGCACCCAATAAGTCATAAACACGCCGCGTTCCACTCGATGGTGCACCGACTACTGTCGATCCCGATGTCGCACTCAGATTTTGAGGATGAATTGACAGTGATTAAGGCCATAGCGACCAATAATGGTTACCCATCCCAACTAATAGACAGGCTAGTTACACGCGGAAGATACAGGACTGTCGCAGGTCTGGCGTACAAGGGAGATGCATCCATGACCGTGGAAACACCCAAAAAACGATGGGCTCGTATACCGTATATTGGTCATATTTCGTACAAATGTGCCAGAAATCTATCTGAATGCAAAGCAGCTTTTTATACCACTCACAATTTAAAAAACCTAATCTGTAATAATAAGGATGCAACCCCAATTCCACAGAGGAGTGGTATATACGACTTGACATGTTCCACCTGCATCAGAAAATACGTTGGCCAAACTTATGAAAATTTAAATTTCGCCAAATTTTGGGGAAAAAAGTTGAAGCTGGTATACTCTTTTTTAAAAGTACCCACACATATAATATTGTAGTTTTTTAGTTTAAAACATTGTAGACCTTTGATAATGCCGTAAGGTGAAACCGGTAAGGTTCAAATAAATAAATAATTGTGGAAAAGTACAAGTGATTTATTCAATATGTGTAGCAAGTTCCACCAAGTGCCATCAATCTCCAGTATAAACAGTCTAAAACAAAACAAAAATGGAAGAAAGTACCTATGTATCTGTGTGCAGTGTGCAGTGCAGTGCAAAGAAACTTAAAGAAAGTGAAAGAGTACTTTGTAAATTTTGTAATATACGGAAGAAAGTTTTCGTGGTTTAAGCAAGATAAATATAGTTAGCAAAGCCCTTGAAAAGTCAGATATTGTATTGTCAGAAGCGGTGAAAATGATTGATAATACAAAAATAAGTTTGTCTGAATTCCGTAATGAGTCCGCTTTTGAGGAGCTCCTTAACAGGGCGAACACTTCCCACACCTGCACGCCCTCGCGCTCGTAAAAGGTTTTATAATTATGAGGCGGAGGATGAACCGATAACAGACGCGAAAACACATTTTAAAGTAAATTTTTTTAAACGAAATAATGTAATTTTTTCATTTCTTCAAAAATTTAAACACTGGGAAGATTTGGACTCTGATACAAAAAAAACTCATTGCTCTAATTTAGAAAATAAACTTTGCCATGCTGGCTCTTCAGATGTGGAACAGTTCGAGCTCTATCATCCTCATCATCATCATCAACCTATTCTAGTCCACTGCTGGACATATATCTCCCCTAATGAGCGCCATAGCGCCCTGTCTTCAGCTTGCCGCATCCCATGGAAAGAAAGCTCTATAATGAAATCGAATTATTACCGATGTTTATTGATGATTCCACTACGCCATTGGATATTTTAAATTACTTGTTTGCGAATAAATTAATTTCAGTGTTCCCAAATCTGTCCACAGCGCTGAGGATATACACTACGTGACACTTCCAGTCACGGTCGCACATAGCGAAAGGTCATTTTCTAAACTAAAAATAATTAAAAACTACCTTAGATGAACATTGTCGCAAAGTAAATTGACAAATTTATATAATAAGTATTGAACATGAAATCAAAATTGAAGTTAGTGACATTGTTAAAGATTTCGCCAATGCAAAAGCTCGAAAAGTAACTTTTTTGTAAATACATTTGTGCATCATTTGTGTGTATATATTATAAATATATTATTTGTGTGTACGAGCGTCCTGTTATTTACCTAACTATAATAGTTTTTAAATTAAATATTTTTCAAAGACTACAAAGTTGTGATTTTTTTTATTCTTATAACCCATTCCTTCCCAAAAAAAACTTTTTGCGTCCCGACATCATTTAAAAATCACCATTTGCATCCGAATTTCCGTTTGAAAATATAACTGTTAGTATTCCATTTTGACCCCGCGCCTACAAGACTAGAGGGCGCCAGGGTACTGGTTGCACACGGGCGCCACAAGGGCTAGAGACGCCTCTGCTTATAAGTGTTCCTTTTTCATCTTTTGAATTACGGAACCCTAAACAGCTTTCGAGAAATTGAGAAGTCGATAAGTTTTTAAATTATGTTTAATTATGTAACTTCCATAATTTGTATATGACTTTTATCAATAACAGAACAGTCTGTGACATACTTCGCCATATATAATAGACAATGAACTTCATAAGAACTTAAGAAGATAACTTATTACATTGTTGAATACAAAAGTAGGCCATTTATTTAGACTCCAACAGAGCTGCAACTGGCAATTAATTTTATGTGTGGGCCACGTACATTATAAAAATGCTGGCCTTAGCAACTATCGCGGAAACGGCGCGGTCGGACCGATTGCCATATAATTAAACAGTTCAACCTAAGATCTTACGGGAATCGGGCAGGACCAATCCGTAGCTTCGCGGCATAACATGTATTACCTATTATCATTTGTGATCTATGATTTCATTTTCTAACTAAAAACTTATCTTTTATTTGTCGGGAATCGGACCTCCTACAAACTTGGTACTTCGAGCCGGATTCGAACCAGCGACCTATGGATATGGATGGAATCGAACCCCCCTACAATTTCATCGTCAACATTCCGTAGAGTACCCTGCCAACATCCTTGAGGACCAACCCAACTTCACCTGCAAGTCGGTGAACCTGCTAAACAACAACGAGGCTCTGGCGCAGGCTTTCCTCTCGGGGTTAGGAAGTCATACGACAATCGCTCCCGGAAAAGCATAAAAAATAAGCGGCCCTCAGGCAACAAAGTGGACGCAACTGGGCAATCGCTATGAGGATGCTGATAATTGTTGAATACAAAAGTAGTCCATTTAAACTCTAACACTACAACTGGTAATTAATTTTAACGCCAACATTCCGTAGATAACCTTATCGTTATCACAGCAACTAAAAGTCGGACGACGAACAAAGAGTTGTATCTGGAGCAGGCAAACAATACTTTTGCAAGTCAAATTATTGTAATCTTATCGGTTAAGGCGACAGACCATTCTGAGAAAGTGTGTGTTGTGACATCCTTTCTGCATTCCACAGGTTTAGGTAAGTATCTATCTGTGGAATGCTTGATTGGTTTAGTGGTCAAGATAGCTCGCCACTCTCCAGGCGACGTACGTGTGTGCCTTGACGTCACCTAAATGAGTTTTATGGTGTAGGTGCCCGTGACACACTGCGGGCACGCGCTGTGGGGGGGGGGCATAGAAGTATTCTTGTATAGTTTCAGGCCCCTCCGACAAAGCGCTGAGTATGGCACACTGCAGGGGCTTAGTGTGTGAAAGCCATACATAACCGCGTGGCCTCCCCGCATCGCGCGACGAAACATAAAAAAAGCTTGTCCGTCTGCGTGATTGTGCAGGTTTTATCATGCGAGGCTTAGGAACACAGACAGCCAATCACAGCAAATCAATTATGGTTTGTGATGGTCTAGTTCCAGTAACGCCACGTTTTCAAAACGCGTATTATTAATTCGATTAAAAAGAAAAACATAAACAAAATCTTTGGTATTTCGTACGAACTGTTAAACCAAAATTTACCTGGAAGATCCATTATTTGGCTTCACGTAGGCCATGACTTCACAAGTCAGGTTTATATGTGCCTCAACCATTGGCCGTTGTTACCGTTGTTTTGAGGCGAATCCGACGCACTGCTACGGACTTGCACAGACGATACTATTTCCACGGTGTACCTCGTCGCTCGGTGCGGGCTGATTCGCATTCGTCCGCAGAGACACGAACCATATGAAGCGTTTTTAGATTGAAATTAATATAAGCATGAAAGCCTTTCGTGTTATCAGTAAGAGTTGGTCAAACATTTGGCATAATTAGGTACAAGATATGGGCGGGGTGTGTGTTGGGTAACCTCCTCGAGTGTCGCTCCGATTCCGATCCCGCTGCAGTCCGGGGGGAACGGAATCGGAGCGGCCGGTACACCCTGGGCGGCGGTCAATGGCTTCCCCTTCACCCCTTCATAGGGTTGGCATTGATCGTCGGCCAATACCCAACGTGGCGGGAACACATCGCTCTCCGTACTCCTCTGCTTTCAGAGGAGACAGGATGAGCGATGCTGTTAGTGGTGAGATAGCCCAGGGTCAGCCGGGGTGCGAGGGATATGCTCTATGGGTAACCTTACACCCCGGCGTCTGAAGACCCGAGACGGCGTGCGGTGCAAGCCCGACATAACCGCCCCCGCTGGCCGGCGGGGGGGTATCCGAAGGGATTTCCGCACGATAAAAAAAAAAAAAAAAAAAAAGGTACAAGATATGGGACTTGTTTATGGAACAATATTAGTTATCCCGTTTTTATTTATCGATCTGTTTAGGAACTACTTTTTACTTATCATCTTTAAAGAATTGGATTGCTCTACCCACACACGTGTTTCTTTATTCATTTAAGCCTAGGTTCTTTAAAAAGGCATGAAAAAGCATCTATCGAGGCCATTAAGCAGCACCATTTACGAATTGATTATACCGGGTCCAGATGGACTTTACGTTTTGGACTTCACCCAAGCTAACATCATTTAGGTCTAGAGGGATCGCTCAGTACATTCAAGACTGGCATCAATGACTTCTATGTATGATGATTATGAACTCAGACCGATTTCGGCCATGGCGACCACTTCTATGTGCTCCTAATTATCCTCCTCCTCCTAATGATCCTGCGTGAACATTGCGCGCAGGTGAGCACTCCGTCCACGTAGTTATAAGGAATGGCAGCAGGCTGCCGACCTTTCAGCTCGTTACACTAAGTGTCGAGGTCCAGTTTCCGCTGCTCCTCGAACTCGCCCACTCTCGAGACTCTGAAATCATCTGGGACTCGCTCCTCTTCCCACATATGAACAAACAGTTCCCAGACACATATGAGTAACGCCTCACCGCCGTACCTCAACATTTCGCCCGGTATAAGGTCAATGCCAATGCCAACCACCCGTTTTTTTGCTGTCCTTTGATGGCAGAGATAGGATCGGATCATTCAGCTCAGTAAATATTGGAAGTTGAGGCAGCAGACTAATATGTTGTAGATTCACTGATCGATCCACATTGAGTTGAAGTGTACCGGCCAACGCTTTAGCACGTCCTCTCTACTTGTAAGGAGATCGCCATCTAACGTTTTTAGAGGCACCCTGACTCGATAGCACGCACCAATCAGCTTACGCACCTCGCAGTAGAATTCCCCAAGTTGGTTCGTGCTAGCAAGCCACTGCATGCGACAAGCGTTGTCCCGTCACCATTTGTCGTTCACTTGTCGAGACAGTCTTCGTAATTCTAAGTCACTTTCTTCAACTGTTGCTACACTTCCACCTTGCCGACTATGCTGTCGCAAGAGGTCGCGATGTGTGTCTAGTGCCGCCCTGAAAATTAGGTCATTCTCGTCAAACCAGTCTACATTGCGACGGCCTATTCGGCCCAACGGCGGTAACGGCTTCTCAGACAAGGCCTCAGCATATTTCTCCCTTACCTCGCGATCATTCAGCCTATCTACGTTTAGAGATACAGGCCTTTTCTCTCTGGATCTACGTGGCTTTCGGAGGTGGAGTCGCAGTTTAGTGACAATCAGTCGGTGATCAGTCCAACAGTGCGCCCCGCGCATGATGCGGGTAACTAGCACTTGACTATACTATACTGCTTAAACTGTAAGCAACAAAAAATTGGTATCGCGAAAGACCACAACCTGACTTACTTTGTGTGACTGTCATACAGATGACATCACAAAAAGACGCGCTATGATTATACAGTTAGGTGTCAAAATCCACTCACTTTTGTAGTTTCTGCGTGCCATTCCAAATTCAAATTCCCGCCTCACCCAGGAACCGTGACAATTTTTGTTCTAAATAGCTTACCTAGTAAAAGGTATACATAGAATAGGTAGGTTACGTAATCACATCTTCACACAGCCTCTACTATTGAATCCAAACGATGCCGCGATGCAGTAAACATTCCTTTCGCATGTCAATCATTCGTCATGAATAATATTATATATAATTGTAACTTTACAAACGGTTCACACGATTGTTCAGAGACATTCCGAATACGGACAAATCCTTTTTGCTTAGTGAAGGTGAACGATCTAAGCCGTGAAGCGTAGCGATGTCATACAAGAGTTACGTAACATGTAATACAATTATTATGTTCTACATCTCTAGTTAACGAACTGTGTAAAAAATTTAAGTCTCCGATAATTTTCTTACATATTTCATCATCTTAGTTTGACTAAAGGAGAAGGGCATGAAACTGTGCACTTCTGCGTTGAGTTGATAACCAAGTCGAAGTTCATTATTTTGGTTGTTTTTTTCGAGAAATGTTACAGTAGTAAGTTACAAGAATCAAGTTATATTATGCTATATTCAGACCGACGCGGGATCAAACCCGACCCCAAAGGGGAGGCCGCGAAGACGGCCGAAGTCCGCCTGGAACCCTGGGGTTATCCTTTCGAGGGCGTACCCGGCAATAGACGCTTGGGAAGGAAATCGTGTGGTTTTAGTCGGTTCCATTCCAACATACCCACCTCATCGGTGAGGTGAAGCCCATTGGGGATTCCACATGTAACAAAAGCTATTTATAACATGAATATGGAAAATGATCATTTTGTCGTCCGGTATCTTCCTTTTTGTAACCATTTTTTTGTGGTGTTTTGGTTATTAAGAGGGTGACCCGCCAACCCCCAATCTTTGTACGTACCTAAATGTAAAGATGGTTTGTACATTTTTTTGTGTTACTTCTGAAGGCGACTGTACAAGTCATAAAATGTCATGTCAACATAGCCACAGAAGCCCTTTAAGCACTCAAATTTCAAAAGTACTAAGTTATTCTTAGCACACATGACACTTAATCACTCGCTGCGAGCACGCTGCAGCAAGAATTCGTTAATCAATTGATTCCAGAATATTTGGATTTAAATGTCATGATCGTTGTATCGGTCAATGTTGATTTATCTGCCAATTGTCATCAATACATTGTTGCAAATATCACTAGCTCGCGCGCCAGTTTTCGTATTTGTTTAAGTCAGAGTTTCTATGAGTGTTAGTGCCAGCAAAGTCTTTGGGGCCGAGGCCAGCAATTGTCATTGGGCCCAAGCCAACCACACCAGCCAGCCACACCAGGGTATGAGCTTCAGGCGGCAGGCACTCCTCTAAAAGCCAAAAGAAACTAAATTGGAACAAGGAATAAAAAAGCGAACCCCGGGCTTCAAAGTATAGCTTTGGATGTAACTGTGATTAGCACGCCATGAAGAAAAAGTTTTTTAAATGAATTCGACCCCAGTTGCCCTTACAACCTACAAAATCTATAGTATTACACGTGTTCAGTATTAATTATTTTATCTGTGGTATTAACAATATGATACTTCCTCGCGTCTGTTTGTTTTGGTTTTATAGGTGTTGTTGTCACGGCACCGTGAGCTGATAACGAAGACCTTTTTATCACGTAATTTTAGAAACTAAAATGGCAAATCTAGATGATTGAAACCAAATAAAAGATAGAATTTGTAAATAGGGTAGATATTAGATTCGTGTATTAATTAGTATCGGATTTGAGATCTTTTTAGATTACCTAAACTCTTGAAATGGAAAATTATGTGCTGCCCACAGCGTGGGCAACATTAAATTATATAAATGCGCCGGAGAAACAGAACGGACGCGCGTCCTAGACGTGACTTTATACCACCCAACGCACCCCTGGGCGGGGTGACCGGAGAGGTTTCCAAACAAGTCTAGAACGCGCATCCGTTCTGTTTGTCTGGTGCCTAACAATTTGCAAAACTTTTAAATGAAGTATAAACAAAAACCGGCCAAGTGCGAGTCAGACTCGGCGGTTTACGATTTATGAAGTATTAAAAAAAAACTACTTAGTAGATCTCGTTCAAACCAATTTTCTGTGGAAGTTTACATGGTAATACATGATATATTTTTTTTAGTTTCATCATTCTCTTATTTTAGAAGTTACAGGGGGGGGGGGGGGGACATTTTACCACTTTGGAAGTGTCTCTCGCGCAAACTATTCAGTTTAGATAAAAATGATATTAGAAACCTCAATATCATTTTAGAAGACCTATCCATAGACCCACCCCACACGTATGGGTTTGATGAAAAAATTTTTTCTCCGCAAACTATTCAGTTTAGATAAAAATGATATTAGAAACCTCAATATCATTTTAGAAGACCTATCCATAGACCCCACACGTATGGGTTTGATGAAAAAATTTTTTTTTAGTTTCAGCCCCCAAAAGTTATTGTTTTTTTTTCTATTTTTGTGTGGAAATCTTAATGCGGTTCACAGAATACATCTACTTACCAAGTTTCAACAGCATATTCTTATAGTTTCGGAATAAAGTGGCTGAGACATACGGACGGACAGACAGACAGACATGAATCTATAAGGGTTCGGTTTTTTGCCATTTGGCAACGGACCCCTAAAAACATCTTTCGTGTTCCACCTCGGAGCCCAGGGTCGGGTTTCTCCATGTCCTCCTTCTGGTTTGACTATACGGTGTTTATGGTTGCGACGGACGTCCGACCTACCAACCCCCAAGAGAAAAGCCTGCGCCAGAGCATCATCCATCAATCTGCAGGTGTACCGGCTCGCAGGTATGGTTGACTTCGCCCCAAAGGTCTTTTTTTTTTTATATTTAGGACACGTCAATTTGACTTCACCTCGCCTGATGGTAAGCTGAAGTAAGAGTCTCAGGAAAGAGGGTCAACATTACATACACGCACCATGTTAACAATGGTGGCACTCAGCTTGACGGCCTCATCAGAAGAGGATTGTCGTCGCAGCACCGCGTGACACCCACTGGTCCCACTAGTGCTGCGACCACAATCCCCCTGCCCGGCTATGCACTTGCTGACCCCTGAACGCAATCAAATCGAAATTGGATTACTATGGAGGGTTTTTCGCAATCGTGCACGGTGGTACCTACCCGGCCGAATTTTGTGACAAATTTGTGTCATCAAATTTCTACCACCAGTAAAGTAGTACCTTGTTGGTTCAACACTCCATGCCATTAACAGGGATGAGTAGTTTATAAAATTTCGCTTGCTACAGCTTATCAAAATAATATGTATTCTGTGGCTGTAGGTACTGAACATTTGCTAACATCCACACACATTGTTGCCACAACACAAAATAAACGTTAGCGTTCGATTTTAGTTTGCTCATTAACATGTGTTATGCTCAACGTTCTATGTAAATAAAAAAACAAGTTCAAGACATTTTGACCTCTATGTTAAGGAAGCAAAAAGGCAAAATGGAAAAGCTTAAAACCCGATACAAGTACGTATGTGCGCAGTAGTTTAATAGTTTTTTTGTTTGCCCTGCTAATTGGTAGCTTCTTTTTAAACATACGAATATGGATATAGGTATACTTAAATACTAGAAGTGTTATAGTAATGTCATATTGTTGATTTAGTCACTTAGAAAAAAAAACCAAAAAAAAAGGTATGGTTGACTTTACATTATTTTTATTTAGCTATCATCTCCAAAAACAGCGAACATTTTATCGATATTATTAGGAAATTGACAAGGTACTCTCCTCTTGCGAGGGATATGCTCGATGGACAACCTTACACCCCTTTAGTCGGTTCAAGCCGATATAACCACCCCCGCTGGCCGGCGGGGGGGGGGTATCCGAAGGGATTTCCGCACGAAAAAAAAAATGTTATCTCCTCTTCTTGATCCAAGCGGCAACCCTAGTAGCATCAAGTTGTCTTTACGGAGCGAGTGCCGTCTTAACCCCCAAGCCCGAGAGGAAAACCTACGCCGCCGCAGCCTCTGCCGTGTATCAGCAGGTGTACCGTACCGGCTTACAAGTTTGCTTAAGCCCCGAAGATGTTGAAGGGACTCCAAAAACCCAACGAGATTTACTACCTACTAATTTGCGCAAAGTGATTTAAAATAAATCTATGTTGAAGCTAAATACACTTATTGGAAGTAAATTTTATCACATCTGTATAATCGCGTACTCCCGAAAAGCCTAAATTTTTGTTTTAAACTACTATTCAAATTGTATTCAGATTCTACTGGAAATCAATAAGAAACAACATGAACATTTTCTTTGTGTTAACATGAATAATAAAACTCAATAAATACTTAACTTCTTAAATTCTAATATGGTTGTTTAGTATTCAAACCAATTCATAGCTGTTGTTTATCTATACATTATCTATAGAGTCCCAGGGCCGACAGACATCACTTATTTTCTTATAAACAAGATATATGGTATAAGGTAGTGTAGGTAAATACCTAGTGTGTATGCATATAGGCCATTTGTCAGTAATAATGCGCTAAAGGTTGATAAAAAATTTTAGCTCCCAAAATAGTATTTTGTTGAAAACGAGATCTTTCCTTAAGTTCACCGTATGGTTCGTTATATATATACCGTTCAATGGTGTAATAATATACAATGTGTGTTTATTTTTCTTTATGTGTGACAATTGATATATATACCTTTTTTTTTTTTTTTTTATCGTGCGGAAATCCCTTCGGATACCCCCCCCCCCGCGTGCCAGCGGGGGCGGATATATATACCTATTATTCTTGATGATCAAAACTTATTGATGTTGATCGATTGTACACTCGATCGAATTCTGTCTCGTGTGAAACTCCTCCACCCACGAAATATCTGTTAACTGTCAGTAACAGAATTGGCAGTCTATCCGGGCATAAACATAAATATTAAATGTATAAGTTATTATGAATAAAGCTAGATTATTCACTAAGTTGTTAATATTCTTATCTAAGACGAATTTTATAGCTTCGGCGTCATCAACTTCTAAACAACATTGAAAAAGTCATTCAGTCATTTTTTTTAAATAAAACATTTTAAATTTCGAATTAATTTTCAAACGATGAGTCATTTTGAAAAGGAGGCCGGTGAAGCAGAGGTTAGGAATATCCTGTCGCATCAATATTCTAGACATCGTGTGCTTGGCAGTCTGTGCAGAACGAGGCTGAACAAATTAGCATGTGATTCGAATTTCAAAACATAGGCCGTCTATTGGGTCTTGATGTTCTATGCTAAATGCTTTTTGCAATGCTAAATTATTATGCTCGAAGCAATTTAGACAATATTTTTTCTATTTTACTTGACATTCAATTCACTGTGTGTATTTAATATATGAACACAGTATCAAATGAAATATAAATTAAATGAAATGTCAAGAAGACTGGCAAAACGTTTGCTTTGGAATTTCAATGCAGAAAAATTGTACTTTGAATCCATTGACCTCAGTTTCTAGGTTCTAGACAACTCTCAAAAATTAACGATATCTTGACTAAATCACATAAAAGCGTTGATTAATTTTAACCTTAGAATACATTATCGATTATATCATAATAATATCTACTAAGTGGGCTTGACGAAAAAAAAAAGGTATTTTACAATAATTGCATTTTTAGTCTCAACTAATACAATATTTAAGTGTAAATATGAAAAACTTCAGCAATAAAACTTAAAAAAAAGTGTAAACTTGAACAAAGTGTGCTTGAATTCGATTTGAATTCTCAGGAAATATTTACAGAGCCAAACTTCATCAAGGTCAGAACAAATAATTTCGTAAAGGTTCCAAACGAGTTCATCAGTTACAAAATTGGGGGCGTTGTTATAAAAAAAATATAGTAAGCGTTCGGTGACGATGACGGTGACGATAACGGTGACGATGACGCGAGTTCCATGATATTTGATCACCCAAAAAGTGCTCAACGTTCCTAAAGAAATGTTCACTTCAAAAATACTTCTGTCTTCAAGTTACAGGACACCTAGTCTACCAGAAACTTTGCCCCGTAGCCGTAGTCTACTCTGTGCTTGTTCAATCCGGAAATAAGTGAAATAGTTGGTGAGGCTCTGTGAACTCAACATACATAGAGATGATGCAACAGCCTCTCGACCTCGAACGTCAAGTAAACATTTATTATACTGTGTCTATTTTTATCCTTGCAACTGATTAATGATCAGTACACTCGTTGCGTTGTTTTGAATTTTAGACGCATACACACACCCACTCACGACAATACTTATTTAAATATTTAGAACGAATATAAATAATATATGTTGTCATCTATGGCTGTTAAAAAGCAGCGATAGCGCAGTAGCGTACGTAACGGATTGCTGAGACGAGGTCTCGAGTTCGATCCCCAGTCGCCCCGGGCACACACCTCTGACTTTTCGTAGTTATGTGTGCATTAATAAATGTTAATTATCGCTCGCTTAAAAATGTGCCCGGTGGATGGCAATAGGCTCGCCCCCTATTACATTGGGACCTAAACATAACTGGCGAATAGTGGGTGTGCAATACACCTCTGCCTACCCCTTCGGGGATACAGGCGTGAAGTTATGTTATGTTATGTTGTCATCTAAGTTAAAATACGTACGAACAGACTCTTATGGAACTAGCTCATATCAACACCGATGCGCTAGTTTGGATATGTGGTTAAAAATAATTTTATTTTAATCTAAAGGTACTCCTACACTTCCTACACTTTACACGCATCTGTAGACCCGAGACAGTGTGCGGTTTTAGTCGGTTCAAGCCCGACATAACCGCCCCCCGCTGGCCGGTATCCGAAAGGATTTCCGCACGAAAAAAAAAAAGAAGGTACTCCTACACTAATATCTATACACTAATTCTAAAGAACTAATATCATAAAGAGGTAAAGTTTGTGAGTTTGTGATGTTGTGAGTTTGTAAGTATGGATCTTCTGAACCAATTTTGAATTTGTTTTGACCAAAAGAAAGCTACATCGTTTGTCAGAGTTTGGCTTTATATATATACACGCTACTACCCAAGGGAGCGGAGCAGTAATCATAATGTAATCGATTTCGGCAGATTCCCATACATTATATGAAAACGAATATATTACGGGTAGCGGCGATAGCCCAGTGGTGAACGTAACGGACTGCCGACACACACCTCTGACTTTCATAGTCATGTGTGTTTTAAAAATGTTGATTATCGCTGGCTTAGTAATGTGCAAACATGGCAATAGGCTCGACCCCTATTACATTTGGACCTAAACATAACTGGCGAATCGTGGTTGTGTAATACACCTCTGCCTACCCCTTCGGGGATACAGGCGTGAAGTTATGTATGTTTATAGAATGTGTTGATTTGCATTTGCGCATCAATCACAGGGGAGATTGAGCTACTTAAAGTCCAATCGTACAATCTAAGTAGTACAATCAAAACAGTTTATTATTACAATGTATAGTATAATCAAAAAATTTATGTTAAAAACAGCGGCCAAGTTCGAGTTCGAGTCGCCCATGAAGGGTTCCGTAGCAGCAAGTAGCATAATAATGTTTTTTTTTTAAATTTTATATTTGAGTTGATCGAATGAAAAGTCAATTGCGGTTAACAATTTATGTTATGACGTATTAAAAAAAAACTACTTACTAGATCTCGTTCAAACCAATTTCCGGTGGAGGTTTGGTAATGTACATCATATATTTTTTTATCATATTTATTTATCATTCTCTTATTTTAGAAGTTACAGGGGGGGGGGGGGGTGGACACATTTTAACACTTTGGAAGTGTCTGTCGTGCAAACTATTCAGTTTAGTAAAGACCTATCAATAGATATAACAAACGTATAAGTGAGATGAAAAATTTTTTTTGATTTTTAGTTCTAAAAAACTAAACCTCCAAAATTTATTGTTATTTTGCTATTTTTGTGTGAAAATCTTAATGCGGTTTACAGAATACATCTAATTACCAAGTTGCAACAGTATTAGTTCTTATACTTTCGGAAAGAAGTGGCTGTGACATATAGACGGACAGACAGACAGACATGACGAATCTATAAGGGTTCCGTTTTTTGCCATTTGGCTACGGAACCCTAAAAAGGGTTTTAAAAAAGCATTACGTATATATTTTTCATTTTATTTGCGTGTTATTTACGGAGCTTAGTCTACCGATTGTAATCATAATCACTAGCACATGAAAAACGTAGACAAAAAGCATTGTTATTTTTAATAATCTATCTATACTATTTTAAATTGTAAATTAGTGGCATCTGGCCATTGGAGATAATTAAAATATATATTTGGTTTGGTTTGGTTTGAAGACAGGGCTTTATGGCGCTCATTAGGGGAGACCTATGTCCAGCAGTGGACTAGTGTAGGTTGATGATGATGATGATTTGGTTTATGTTCAATGAACGATTCTGTACAAAAAATAATTTTTTTGGAATTCTTATCAGCTCGTCTGTTTGTTCGCGATGGACGCAAAAACTACTGAACCGGTTTTTTTATTAGAAAGCTCTTGGTCAAACTTAAAATCTGCCGTATGTTTGATTGCCATTCGTTAAGTAGAACCGGAGATATGACCAAAAAAAGATAACCGACATCTGCGCGGGCGGAACCGCGGGCATCGGCTAGGTTTTAATATGAATACAAAACTTGATTGAAATTAAATCTATACTTGATTGAACACTAATATAATACTAATACTAATATACTAACAGACAAACAGCTGTATGTTGTCATTGATTTTTACACCTCTGGTAATCCATTCAGAGATAAATTGGAGTCAGTATATCCACATATTAATATACAGGATGTTGTCAACACCTTTGGGTCCCAAGCCAACCTCACCTGCTGGTCAGTCGACGAGTTCGACGGCCTCCGTGGCGTAGCGGTAGTGAATTCGACTGCTATGACAGGGGGCACGGGTTCGATCCCGCTCTATGCAAATATTTGTATGCATGAATATGTGTATTTGCATTGGTCTGGGTGTTTCTATGTATAATATGCATGTATTTACAAGAAAAAAAGTATACAAGTATGTTGTATGTCATGTCTGGAACCCATAACACAAGCTAGTTAAACTATGCTTACTTTGGGTCTAGAAAGCGCTGTGTAGAATGTCGTAGAATATTTATTATTATTATTATCAGTGCACCTGCAAAAAAACGGACGAGGCTCTGGTGCAGGCTTTCCTCTCAGGGTTGAGAGGTCACTCAGCAGAAGCAGGCCGGGCGACTAGCGCCCCTCCCCCAAACCGGGGCAAGACGGGGACACCGTAGTTCCCAAACCCGAGGGCGCCATCTCGATACCGGATATGGCCCAGGGTCAGTCGGGGTGCGAGGGATATGCTCTATGGGCAACCTTACACCCCGGTGTCTTAAGACCCGAGACGGCGTGCGGTTTTAGTCGGTTCATGCCCGACATAACAGCCCCCGCTGGACGGCGGGGGAATATCCGAGGGGATTTCCGCAAGAAAAAAAAGGGGTTGATAGGTCAGATGGTAGTCACTCTCGGAAAAGCCGACATACCGATCAAAAACAATAAGTGGACCCCGGGCTCCGATGCGCAACCGGGAATTAGCTATCTCTCTCTTTCTCTCTCTCTCTTGACCTCTCCAAAGTGCAACCGGGAATCAGTTATCTTTCTCTCTCTCTTGACATAGCCATTATCCCATTGATTGATACTGTTGATTGATGGCACTTGGTGGAACTTGGTGGAGGTTCTTACATCTGAGTTTCACTATACTTGGTGAGAATGAATGAAATGAAAGTGAGAATGCCGTGAGGCGAAACCGGAGCTGTGCTCGCGACTTCGTTCGCGTGGATTTCGATTTTTAGGGCTTTAGTTCTTTTGTGCGGATCCCTAATTATTAAAGGAGCCGATGTTTCGCTTTGTAATATTATCTATCTTCCAGTGCAAGTCCCGTCTGTCCAGTGCATATCCCTGCTTACAGCAGCCATCCATGTGAGTCCTTTTTTTTTCTTTTTCCGTGCGGAAATCCCTTCGGATACGCTGGCTAGCGGGGGCGGTTATGTCGGGCTTGAACCGACTAAAGCCGCACGCCGTCTCGGCTCTACAGACGCCGGGATGTAAGGTTGCCCATAGAGCATATCCCCGCATAGAGCATATCCCTGCCATAGAGCATATCCCTACCATAGAGCATATCCCTTCCATAGAGCATCTTTTTGACGCCGAGAACATGTCGAGTACTTGGCGTTTTTTTTTCTTGCACCTGAAGCCAGAGCCTATTATTATGCATTACAGTTTTCCGCTACGCTTTTTGCAATTTTTCGGCGTGTCATTTGTTCGGGTGGTCGGCGCATTAGCTATGATGATGATAATTACCAGTGGCGGATTTACCAGCAGGCTGACTAGGCTGGAGACTGGGGCGGCAGATTTTAGGGGCGGTAAACATGGGGCAATTATTTTGTCTTACCGAAAACACATAACATAACTTTACGCCTGTATCCCCGAAGGGGTAGGCAGAGGTGTATTTTTTTTTTTTGTTCTTTACGTGCGGACATCCCTTCGGTTACCCCCCCCCCCCCCGCCGGTCAACGGGGGCGGTTATGTCGTGCATTGACTAAAACCACACGGTGTCCTGCCAAAGTGTCCATTGCCGGGCACCCCAGGTAAGCCCTCGAACGGATAACCCCAGGGAGGCAGAGGTGTATTACATACCCACGATGCGTTAGTTATGTTAAGGTCCTAATGTATTCGGGGGCGAGCCTATTGCCATCTACCGGGCACATTATTAAGCGAGCGATAATTAACATTTATTAATGCACACATAACTACGAAAAGTCAGAGTGTATGCCCGGGGTGACTGGGGATTGAACTCAAGACCTCGTCTCAGCAGTCTGTTACGTACGCCACTGGGCTATCGCCGCTTTTTTTCATAACAAAAGTCATTTTATACACCTAGATTTTACACATAGATACATTATTCTACAATTTTCCCACCAAAAATCAAAGTCCCGTTGCGGTAAAAACTATATCTTCTGCAATCTTAATAGAATCCATGGATGTAAAAAGGTTGGTAGGGGCGGCAAAATTGGGGTGTGTGTTGGGTAACCTCCTCGAGTGTCGCTCCGATTCCGATCCCGCTGCAGTCCGGGGGGAACGGAATCGGAGCGGCCGGTACACCCTGGGCGGCGGTCAATGGCTTCCCCTTCATAGGGTTGGCATTGATCGTCGACCAATACCCAACGTGGCGGGAACACATCGCTCTCCGTACTCCTCTGCTTTCAGAGGAGACAGGATGAGCGATGCTGTTAGTGGTGAGATGGCCCAGGGTCAGTCGGGGTGCGAGGGATATGCTCTATGGGTAACCTTACACCCCGGCGTCTGAAGACCCGAGACGGCGTGCGGTTTTAGTCGGTTCATGCCCGACATAGCCGCCCCCGCTGGCTGGCGGGGGGGTATCCGAAGGGATTTCCGCACGAGAAAGATAAAATAAAAAAAAGGGGCGGCAAAATTATAAAAGCCTACTTTTTTTTTATACCACTAACTTTAAACGCTTGGCAGACAAGCACACGGCCCACCTGATGGGAAGCGGTTACCGCGGCCTATGGACGTGTGCAACACCAGTGGCGTCACACTCGCGCTGCCGACCCTGTAAAGGAAAGGGGATGGGAAAGGAGTTTGGGAGGGGATGGGAAAGGAGTTTGGGCTCCGGCACTCTCACTCACCAAACGGAACGCAACAGTTCAAATACTGTTACTTGGCGTCGATATTCTGTGATAGGGTGGTGCTTCCCCGGTCGAGTCGGCCCATTCATGCAACGGCCAAAATGACTGTTGCTTGACTCTACCACTCACATTGCCTACTTGCGGAAAATAATAATGTGCATGGAAATAATTGACGTAGGTAGGTATGTAGGTGGTCGGTGTATGCAGGTCGCTACAGACCGGTCAAAATGGAAGTCAATGGGGGAGGCCTATGTTCAGCAGTGGACTTCCTACGGCTGATATGATGATGATGATGATGAGGTATGTATTTACGTTAATGTAGGTGGATAGGTTTTTTTTTTACCACTCAGATGGCAGACAAGCTCACGGCCCACCTGATGGGAAGCGGTTACCGTGGCCTATGGACGTGTGCAACACCAGGGGCGTCGCACTCGGGGGTGTGTGTTGGGTAACCTCCTCGAGTGTCGCTCCGATTCCGATCCCGCTGCAGTCCGGGGGGAACGGAATCGGAGCGGCCGGTACACCCTGGGCGGTGGTCAATGGCTTCCCCTTCACCCCTTCATAGGGTTGGCATTGATCGTCGGCCAATACCCAACGTGGCGGGAACACATCGCTCTCCGTACTCCTCTGCTTTCAGAGGAGACAGGATGAGCGATTCTGTTAGTGGTGAGATGGCCCAGGGTCAGCCGGGGTGCGTGGGATATGCTCTATGGGTAACCTTACACCCCGGCGTCTGAAGACCCGAGACGGCGTGCGGTTTTAGTCGGTGCAAGCCCGACATAACCGCCCCCGCTGGCCGGCGGGGGGGTATCCGCACGATAAAAAAAAAAAAAAAAAAAAAAGCGGCGTCGCACTCGCGCTGCCAACCCTGTAAAAACCTTCTAATGCCCTTCTTGATGAACCCCTAGGTTAAGAACCTGTAGTGGTATGTTTATCCCACATACATTAACATACCGAAAATTCACCACATAAGCAATGTAGCTTAAACGGGGCCGAAGTAAGGCTGATAACCTCTATGAATATCTACGTAACTGCATACGTTCACAAAATTAACTGAGAAAGGTCAGAAATTAAACATTTTATCCAACATATTCGGCAGGTCACTGGAATTAGAATAGAAATGAGTAGAAATGTTTAGTTATTTATTTATTTAATTTCAAACAATATTATTGTTTTCAAGTAACAAATTAATATTAGCACTGAAACCGACCATGTCTAAAAACTGGCAAATAATACGTTAAATTTGTTATATTTCTTAATCATTACCATGGCGACGAGTGACGACTGACTTGAAAATTTGCTTCAACGCCATATCTATGCTTGTGTGTGTACAGGGAAAAGAAAAGGATAGTACCTACATATTACCAAGTGACAAGAAAGAAAGAGATCGTGCGTCATAGACAAAATTAAAATGTAGTATTCCGTCTGGTATCCTAATATCATCTTATGATTGTGGTTTATCTATACTCTAGAACCCATATTACAAGTTATGCTACTAGGAGTATCCTGTAACAATTAATAATGATCACAAAACTATCATAGTAGCCTAAATTAGTAGAAAAATATGTCCGACATAGTAGACTGGGGCCTTTGGGTATTATAAATCAACTAGATATACGAGTAGTAGGGTACCACAGGGAGGTCAAACTGTACAAATTTCAATTTACAAGACAACTAATAACCATTTTATGTTATGAAAACCCAATTCACACGATTTTATACCTTATTTTGTGAATGTTATAGAGTCTGAGAGATTCTGGTGACTGTATTATTAAATTTGTTTCCGATAGCGTGAGTCATTGATATTCGCAGTCCCAATAGTATCTGTTATTAGATTACCTACATAATAATTTTTAAAATTACCTATGATGTCAAAGTGTATTAAGCGCGACTTCTGGTCAATAGGTCAAGGGGTCGATTTAACAATAACATAACATAAACATAAACTCACGCCTATACCCTCGAAGGGGTAGGCAGAGGTGCCAGCACCCCACATTTCGCCAGTTTATGTTTAGGTCCCAATGTAATAGGTGGCGAGCCTATTGCCATTAACCGGGCACTTATAAGCCTGCGATAAATACACACATAACTTCGAAAAGCATCGAAAAGTCATTGGTGTGTGTCATGGTAAAACCTGGGATCGAACCCGAGACCTCGTCTCAGCAGTCCATTACCCATACCACTAGGCTACCGCGGCTCGATTTAACAAAACAGCTTAAAAAGGCACCCATTGAGGGGTTCGTGGTTATGTGGTAACTCAGTAGATTGGCACATTGCAAAGTGAAGCAATACTAACCCGGGCAGTCTTACGATGGGCAACCATTGTTAACACATTGAGATTCCTCCGTGCCTCAGAGAGCACGTCCCGTGTGCCTTACGAACATCTATATATATACATATTGACGGCCTCTGTGGCGTAGCGGTAGTGCATTCGACTGCTACGACAGGGGGCGCGGGTTCGATTCCCGCTCAGTGCAAATATTTGTATGCATGAATATGTCTATTTGCATTGGTCTGGGTGTTTCTATGTATATTATGTACGTATTTACAAAAAAACGTATATAAGTATGTTTATCTGCATTCTGGAACCCATAACACAAGCTAGCTAAACTATGCTTACTTTGGGTCTAGAAAGCGCTTACCCTTTTTTTTATTTTTTTTTCGTGCGGAAATCCCTTCGGATACCCCCCCGCCGGCCAGCGGGGGCAGTTTTGTCGGGCTAGAACCGACTAAAACCGCACGCCGTCTCGGGTCTACAGACGCCGGGGTGTAAGGTTGCCCATAGAGCATATCCCTCGCACCCCGACTGACCCTGGGCCATCTCCGGGTTCGGGGTGGCCCCTTCGGGTTCAACGGCATACCTGAGGTCTTTCCATGATGTTCTTATAACAATTCAAAAGCAGTACAGTTCGGCTGAGGGAGAGAGATGCAATTATACACGGTGTAAATCTCCACCTCTTTCCCTCAACTGAACTGTATTACCTCATGGTAAGGCCCCTGGTTCCTGTTTATTAGCTATATCTGTACTAATCTATATATATAAAACAAAGTCCGGTTAGTAATAGTGGGTAGTTGTGTCGGACTCCAACCAGAGAACTCCAATTGAAACTACTGAACCAATTTCAAAAAAAAAATGTGTACGTGTACTAGTGTACACAGGTAAGAAGTGAAACTTCTTTATGACCTTATTAACTTATATTAGATAAAGTTTAACAAAAGGCTTTTATTATCATAGACATGAATACAAATAATACAATTATTTCATTTTACCTTATTACTACTAAGATTATTACAGCATTTCATCAAAGCACAAAACAGTCGTATTAGTTAATAATAACTAGTTTTAATATAATTATATACATTGACCGATAGTTATAATCAAAAACTGAGGTTAATCTTAAATAACTTGAAAAAAAAAATACCATAATCACACCCACGTGTTAGAAAAACAGATATAATTACTTACTTTTTTTAGAAATTCACTGAAATTAGAATTAAAATAAACCCTCTTATTTTGCTGATCACTATATCAGTTGAATAAATCAACTTTTTTTTAAAAGATGGCGCGTAACGGAAAAATGTACAGAAATTAAGATGGCGCGTAACCGAAAAACGTTACATATTGTGACAGTAATTTTTTTTCCAACGCCGATAAAGAAGTTTCACTTCAATTATTTTATAACCGTGAGTAACATAGGCTACTTTTTATTACGATATTCCCACGGGATCAGGACCTACGTGGGTGATTTGTTAAAATAAAAGAAGAATTACAAGCCAAGGTCATACATATTCGTATCCCTCAGCAGCCTCCAATGACATCCTGTTTAAAACAATAAAAATTGTATGAGTGAAGAGGGAATGAATTTTTAAATTTCGGATTTGGAACGGGATTGCCGTACAGCCAGTTAGAAGTCATTAAAGAAATATTCTACGACATTCTACATAACGCTATCTAGACCCAAAGTAAGCATAGCTTAACTAAGTTGTGTTATGGCTTCTAGACTGCGGATAAATATACTTAAATACATTTATTTTTTGTAAGTCTGTACAAGTTGAATTCCTGAGACGAGCTCAGCCGATTACAAGGGATTTTCGAATTAGCGTATTTTTTTTTTTTGCGATTTTTGCGATTGTTTTTTTTATCTTGCAATGGTTCACCCCAGCACGAATCTATTACCGAAAACAGCAACTCGATAGCTCATCTCCTTCATACCCAAAACCGTGACAGAAAATTGGCAACGACGACGTCGACGACAACTCGATAGCAATAGGGCATTTCTAAAGAAAATCCCTAAAAATTATTATAAATAGAAGCACCCAGACCAATGCAAATCGACATATTCATGCATACAAATATTTGTACTGAGCGAGAATCGAACCCACGACCTCCGATGTACAGTCTACCGCCGCACCATGGAGGTCGTCATTGCACGAGAACGACGTCGTAAGAAGCCGTTTACCGAAATTCTAAGAATATTTCATCAAAAGCATACCTACTGCTGTTTATTATGTAAGTATAGATAAATATAAAACGAAATACAACCCAAGGGCGTCCATATTGGTATTTTCCCAGCAGGCAACAGATAATTTCGTAGGCTCGGCTCCGCCTGACCCTGTTTCATTACTCGGAGCCGTACCTTGACCCACTTGGGCCCCGAGCAGGACAACATCAACTGTCTGTATTTGTACACGTTTTTGCGACTAATGAGCATACAACATGTTTGCTGACTTTTAAGTGGAATAATAATATTCTTTATAATTAAAATAATAATATTTTGCACAGCAACGAAGTATAACTTGTAATATCGGTTCCAGAATGCGGATAAACCTCATATTCTAGGACATTCTACACAGCGTTATCCATAAACTCGAAGTAAGTATACTCGTACTCGTAGCTTAAATATCTTGTAATGTAGGTTTTAAATGGGAATAAACACACTTGAATATATATTTTTTGTAAATATACGCATATTATTTTTCAAGTTATTAACATAAAAGGTAAATACAGTCATAAATTGGTTTTTCCAGTTTACTGTGAAACTTGAATTTCGAATTTGGAACGGAATTGCCGTACAGCTAGTTAGAAGTCATTAAATAAATATTCTAGGACATTCTACATAACGCTATCTAGACCCAAAGCGAGCGATCTCTGACTTATTTGTTATGACGGGTGATATTTATGCATTTGGTTTTAATTTACATAAAAAATACAGGAATATTGTAAAAAATGTAAAGAAATATTTATATAGAATATATTTATAAGACTTCACGAATGGATCACCTAAAATGTAGTCGTGGCTAACATTTACAATCAATAATCTTTAAAACATAAATAATAAACATAAATGTAAACCATACATTGAAGCGTCGGTAGCTTAGTGGTTAAGGAGTCGACCCTACGATCGAGAGGTCCCGGGTTCGAATCCTGGCCATTACACTACCGACGTTAACCCACTCCTGAAACACGCAATTTAGCTTAGCTGGAGGGGTTTGGGGGAATATTAGTAATTTCGGTTACTAATATTCTTAAAAAAAAACATACTTATAACATAAAGGACAATGCCCATATCAGTATGGAAATCGGTTGAACACTTTTTTTTGCTATGCCACATAAGTATACACTGCATTAAAAAGCCTGCATTAAGTATTATCTGAAATATAAACGCATATTGTAACAGAACTTGGGGTTATTGAGAAATTAAATGATTACAACTAGAAAAACAACAACAACAACAAAATATTGTGACACAGACTGTTGGACTGACGTTTGAGTAAGACAGGAATGCCATGTATAAATTAAGAGAAAACTACCACTGAAGGACACATTATTTTACAACATTAACTGATTATCACTAATAAACTAGGAATACATACACGAAATATTAAGTTTTCATAATTGCAATATATTGGAATGTCACATCGCGAATTATTATCACGTATTATTATTTAACCATTTTATTTTAAAAAGATTGGTATATTTGCATTCTACCAAGAATGGTTTATTTTATATAATGGTAACAATTAAATTAAAATGGAAACGATTATTCATTCAATATTTATATCTTTATAATTTAAATTCAAACCCCAAGTTCTATAGAAGCGATTTAGTGTTGAAAAGTCATACTATAATCAATATTATTTTTTAACATTTGAAATATTGACGCGAACGTCTAAAAGCGCAACCAAGAATGGGCATTCTCCTTTTACAAATTTCCAGTATTTTTTTTGTAAATTAATAACCAAACGCTTAAAAAACCTCCCGTCAATATCAGTCAAACGCTCTACCATTACGTTACACAAGTCGTCAACTTCTTTTTATATATAGATACATGTTATACCTACATAAAAACACCACAGTATACTAAAGAACATATAAGAATAGATATTATAACCGTGGAAACACCGCGACTAATGCAAATAGACATATTCATGTATAAAAAATGTACACTGAGAGGGAATCGAACCCTCAAAATTGATTTAGCAGTCGAACGCTTAACAGCCATGCCACACAGGTTACTAGTTTTATTATTTTTAAACCAGCTTCGCCGTAACATAGGAAGGGATATAAATAAACCGGACAAGTAAGTTTTTACTAAAACCAGTTTAGAATTAAACTGTTTATAGTTCACCTATTTCTAATATTTATTTGTTATTTTCATACAGGATAGAATGATTTATATTAGAATAACAAATATTATATACCTCTACTCAACACGCAGAATGAGACTCAGATCAGACGTGACATGCACTTAACATAATTTATGACCATATCTCGCGAAGAACCGACAACCGCTGGGGTTAACGTGTTCTTGAGTGGAGACCGCGACTCGGCAAACTGAGGACGCCCTCCGGCCAGGTTCGATGACGATCTGCGAAAGACTGCGGGCAGATACTGGATGCAGTAAGCTGAAGACAGGGCGCTATGGCGCTCATTAGGAGAGACCTATGTCCAGCAGTGGACTAGTGTAGGTTGATGATGATCATCATCCGAGCGACAATCCCTGTCGCATCCAAAGGTTGCAATGTGGAACCCGAGTCTGCTGTCTTACTCTTTCTTTTGCCTTATCTTGACTTTCACAGGAGCAGCTTCCGTTTGACCCCCAAACCCGAGAGGAAAGCCTGCGCTGGAGTCTCATACTCCAATCAGTAGGTATACCGGCTTGCTGTTGGGGTTTGGTCCCAAATGTCTTGGTAGGTGTCATAATTTGGGTTCTACTCCAGAGACTCCAGCAGGTCTTCGCGGGCACGCCGTTTGGCCTGCTTTAAAGCTACCTGGAGGGTCCTCTTGGCCCCCTTGTACGCCTCGTATAGCTCCGCCTCTCGGGCTGCCGCATCTTCTGGGCCGCAACGCCTCCGGCGAAACCTGGTGTACCGGCGACGAGCGGTCAAGCACGCTGCTCGCAGCTGTGCGATCTCTGCTGACCACCAGTACACCTGCTTCTTAGCCGGGCCGGGCTTAACCCTAGGCATTGCCGCATCGCAGATATGCGACATGGCTCTCCTGAACCATTCGGCCTCTGCGTCGACATTGGCAGGCCTGGCCGGTGACGGAATCCAGGCCTGCACTATAGATGCCTCCAGGAGAGCCTCCCGATTCAGGTGTCTGAGCGCCCAACGTGGATCCGGGGGATTCGCGATTGTCGGCAGCAGCTTAGGTGGAGGGGAGACGTTGAACCGAATGTACCTGTGGTCGGACGACGTCTCCTCCTCCTCCACCACGCGCCAACGCTGGTCGCGGCGGGCGAGAGCAGGGGTCGCGAATGCCACATCCACGACCGAACTGAGCCCCCGCCGCTTCCAGGTGGCGATGTTGCTTGTGTTAGGAGTGGGTGATTACACTTTATTCAAAGGAAAACCTTTAAAATAGCTATGTAAGTATTTTTGACGATCACGGTCTTCTAAGTTCCACTTCACTAAATACTTGATGCAATCAATTTTATGAATGCACATCTTGCACGCCTTGTATATACTGAAAAGACATATGACTTAATGTATTTGACTTAAATTTTAATGTATGTACTTCCGAGAGAAAACTGACACTCAAAATACAGGTTTTGGGGTTTGTTTGGGTGGCAGCGCTTGCAAAGACAACACAACTTCTACAGATAAAAAAAAAACTTAATTTGTTCCTGAAAATGCCGACATCGCTCTATATGCCTAGACTTGAACTAGATTTGACAATAATGAAGTATTCTATCGCGATTTATTTGGTATTATTTTATTATTTGCACTGAACCCGACGTTGATCATTAAAATACTATATCCCTCGCACCCCGACTGACCCTGGGCCATCTCCGGTTTCGAGATGGCCCCCTCGGGTTTAGGAACCAGGGGGTGACAGGCGGCCTCACTGGCCACCCCCAGGCCTGCGCTCATGGAGGACGGAGGCTGCATGCATAAGCTTAACAATTATGTATGAAAATTTTCCTGATTTGTTGACATATTTGATTACTACTCTGCTCTCCTGTGTAGTAGCGTGATAGCTCGATATATAGCCAACCTTCCTCGATACATTGGCTATCCAACACAAATATATTTTTTCACTTCGAACTCAATTCAGTTCCTGATATTAGCGTGTTCAACCCAACAAACAAACAAACTCTACAGCACTATAATAGATTAGATTAGATCAGGCGACTTATTGTAACCCGTAATATATTATTCGGCATACATAATTTGCATAATACGGCTCCACTTTATAATGATGTAATTACTTTTTGCGTTTGTATTTGACCTTTTAAAGTCGTAAAGAGCGCACAGCCTATCTCAGTGTGTGGCTCCCATATGGTCACCGCAAAAAAAATAGGGTTCCACAAAAGAAAAAAAACCTTAAAAATCGCAATCCACACGGACGAAGTTACAAATAAAATTTTAGCTTTTGCGTTAGTTCATAGGGCCTTACAGGCATACAGGTGCTGAATCTTAAAATACGTGACTGTGCACAGTCACTCTATTCCTTGCTTTCACGTTGATCCATCTTTTCTTGATCTCAGATTAATACTTTAAACTTTATACTATATCCATAGGTACTTTTACTAAACTTACGAAATAAATAGATCTATCCAGCTGCACCTCTTGTTAAACAAGTAAGCATGTAATTATTTGAAAAATTCTGTAAACCGCTTCTATCCTATCCGTTGTCTGGTCTATACGCTTGTAAGTCAATATTTGACCTGACAGTTTTATACTACATTTAATTTCGAACTTTATATATATAGTACAAAGGTTGAAAGTTATACAAAACCTTTATCGGAAATGACCCCATTCTTGGCAGCCGGTATATTGCACAATCTCTTGTTCTTATTGCAACGTTGATTTGCGTGAAAGTTTATTTGTATAGTCTTTATTGCCAGGCGATAAGGTACAAATTAGTATAAATCGCGCGATAAGGCGAATTGATTCGTTAATCGAAGAAAATTATGTTCGTTTATCAAATTATAACATGAATCGTTTTTTACCGGTTAGATTTTTTTTCTAAGTAATATTTTTAAGTTGAGTCATAACTACTTGAGTTTTTTTCATGGTAGGCTGAATAGGCTGGTCACGAAATATAAAATAAAGGGCACAAGGAGGTGTCATACTTTTAGGTCATATAAAATAGCGCCCTAGAAAGTATGCTTCCTAGCGGTGACAGTGCGATCATAGATTTCTTGGAAAATCTCGAAATTAGCGCAATATTTCGTTTTACAATTTTTATAATAACAATAATAATCTTTATTTCCAAGAACATGGTTAGTTATAGGTGTTAGGATTATTTATTAGGTACAGTTTATTCTGGGGTGTGTGTTGGGTAACCTCCTCGAGTGTCGCTCCGATTCCGATCCCGCTGCAGTCCGGGGGGAACGGAATCGGAGCGGCCGGTACACCCTGGGCGGCGGTCAATGGCTTCCCCTTCACCCCTTCATAGGGTTGGCATTGATCGTCGGCCAATACCCAACGTGGCGGGAACACATCGCTCTCCGTACTCCCCTGCTTTCAGAGGAGACAGGATGAGCGATGCTGTTAGTGGTGAGATGGCTCAGGGTCAGCCGGGGTGCGAGGGTTATGCTCTATGTAACTTTACACCCCGGCGTCTGAAGACCCGAGACGGCGTGCGTTTTTAGTCGGTGCAAGCCCGACATAACCGCCCCCGCTGGCCGGCGGGGGGTATCCGAAGGGATTTCCGCACGATAACAAAAAAAAAAAAAAAAAAAAGGTACAGTTTATTCTGCCACTGGTGGCGTGCAAATCTTAAATATTGATCAGATAATTTATAATACTAAGTAGTCCTAAATTTTTGACATGCAATAAATCTACGCGGTTGGATTTAACGACATTATATCATAGGGCTTATTCTAATTCATCAAAATTGTAATTTAATTTATTAATAATGTATATTATTAACATGGCGGCGATAGCCCAGTGATGTACGTAACGGTCTGCTGAGACGAGGTCTCGAATTCGATCCCCAGTTGCCCCAGGCACACACCTCTTAATTTATCGATCGCTTAATAATGTGCTCGGTAACTGGCAATAGGCTCGCCTCCTATTACATTAGGACCTTAACATAACTGGCGAATCGTGGGTGTGTAATACTCCTCTGGCTACCCCTTCAGGGATACAGGCGTGAAGTTATGTAATATTATATTGTAGGATCCAGGTTGTCTAGTCTGAATTCTATACGAGACTATGTCACTGCTAGAAATTATGACACCTACCAAGACATTTATACCAAGATATTTTGTTTTATGGCATTCTCAAGAATTGTCACTTGGAGTGGCTATATAAACCAAGAACTGAACTGAATATAATCTATTACTGATTATTCCTAAGTAGGTTAGGCACCTATATATTTCTAGGAAGTCATAATTTGATTAAATAGCACTACAAATTAGTAAATTTCCTTAATTCCTTTATCATCGATATGTCGCATTATCTATCAGATCATGAAAGACATCGTATAGTAACGCTTCATGAAGATTGCTTACCAATTGGTGACATCGCAAGACGTGTTGGTGTTGCTCGAAATACCGTTACTCTTTGGATCAATAGATGGGAAAGCGAAGGACGTGTTAATCAAATTCGAAAAACAGAACGACCGACTGTTACATCTGCTTCTACACGTAACGAAATTGTTAGAAGGACAAGATACAATGGGTTCACTCCAGTCGCAAACTTGGCTACTGAGTTTAATATATCACGGTCAACAGTCCGACGTGTATTGCATAAAGCAGGAGTACAGCACCGCAAACCGGCCAGGAAGCTTGCTCTGACTGCAATACACAAGGAAGAACGATTGAGATTTGCACGAGACCTAAATTTGTTGAAAGCATTAATATGGAAGCGAAATTATCGATATTTAAATCGACCATCACAATCATCCGAGCTTGTACTTTTGTGCCCGGGGTCTTTTTTTGTCAATATTCAGTACTGTCAATTGACTGTATCCCGTTGGATGGTAAGATACAGACGTCGTCGTACCGCATAGGGGCAAAATCCGCCCAAGGGCGCCCCTACTGACCCAGAGCCTCCAGCCGGAGCGGCTGGAGGGGATAATGGGCTCCCTGTTCCCAGCAAGAGCGGAGGAGCATGTTCCTCAACACATTCAGCGATTCATTTTTAGGGTTCCGTTGCCAAATGGCAAAAAACGGAACCCTTATAGATTGGTCATGTCTGTCTGTCTGTCCGTCCGTATGTCACAGCCACTTTATTCCGAAACTATAAGAACTTTGCTGTTGAAACTTGGTAAGTAGATGTATTCTGTGAACCGCATTAAGATTTTCAAACGAAAATAAAAAAAAACAATAAATTTTGGGGGTTCCCCATACTTAGAACTGAAACTCAAAAATATTTTTTTCATCAAACCCGTACGTGTTGGATATCTATGGATAGGTCTTCAAAAATGATATGGAGGCTTCTAATATCATTTTTTTCTAAACTGAATAGTTTGCGCGAGAGACACTTCCAAAGTGTTAAATGTGTCCCCCCCCCCCCCCCTGTAACTTCTAAAATAAGAGAATAATAAAACTAAAAAACATTTTATGTTGTACATTACTATGTAAACTTCCACCGAAAATTGGTTTGAACGAGATCTAGTAAGTAGTTTTTTTTAATACGTCATAAATCGTAAACCGCAATTTACCTTTCATTCAATCAACTCAAATATAAAAATTAAAAAAAAAAACATTATTATGTTACTTGCTGCTACGAAGGGTTCCTTCATATGCGAGCCCGACTCGCACTTGGCCGCTTTTTATATTATTGACGAGAAGCCGTCTTCCAAGTAGCGAAGATTAATTTTTATCTTTTTGGACCAGTTTTAGACTGTCCTTGTTTATTATCTTCTCTTATATATAAAAATGAATTGCTGTTCGTTAGTCTCGCTAAAACTCGAGAACGGCTGGACCGATTTGGCTAATTTTGGTCTTGAATTATTTGTGGAGGTCCAGAGAAGGTTTAAAAGGTTTGTCATCGATTGAGGCAGTACGAAGTCTGCCGGGTCAGCTAGTCTAAAATAAAATGGATTTTTATTTAAAGATATATAATTATTGAAAGCTTGTTCTTGAAAAAAAAAGTATTTATTATGTTTTCAACTTTTTTGGTTTACTTACATCATCTGGCATCAGAGTGCTTGCCAAGACCAGTCAAAGGAGCTCAACACAAATAAGACTCTTTGATTTTGTTTAGTTCCAGGCCCCCTGCCGTATCCATCAGACCTTGGACATCATGTAGCAACAGAGTATTTACCAAGATAAAACAAATAGCCCGAACTCGATAGGTTTATCTTGTATAGTGTAAGAGTTCCTATGGCCACCTTCCTACTCCATCATCAGACCCTGAATACCATATCACATCAGAGAGTTTGTCAAGACGAAAGAAATAAGCCCAAACTCGATAAGTTTATCTTGTTTAATTTAGGAGTTCCTATAGCCACCTTCCCACTCCATCATCAGACCAGCTCCATGGTATCATATTAATGTATTGTTATCCAAACTAAACGTGCATACAAAATTTCATCTAAATTGGTTGAGGATAATTGGGTAATTGCCTCAAAATTCAGTTGCAAAATTTGACCCGAACTACAGATTACATACCTAATATTATTCTAATACCCAAACTAATCTACAGAGGAAGTTAAATAAAAGCTTGTATAAAAATCTTGTATCTAGAAAAAACACTGAACACGAATATGCTAAATTTGTTGAAAACATTTTGCGAATTTTAGTTAATATATACAAAGTTCACACGAAATCAATAAATTATACGATTAATTACTCATAATTATATCATTACCATACAAATATACGGAAAGATTCGCTAGTGATGACAACTTAATAAGTTGTTGACACTTATAATGTTCAAAGCTTTGCAATGGCGAGTGTTACCTTTCCTATCTACAACGATGTAGCACTGATGTCATTACCATCATCCGAGCACCCCCGGTTACATCCAAACCTTGCACTTTGAAAACCAGTGTCTGCTTTCCTACTCCTTAATAATTTGATTTACTTGACTTTAACGGGAGCGATTGCCGTCTGACACCCCCCAGCCCTGAGAGTAAAACCTGCGCCAGACACTCGACCGTCAATCAATAAACTGTACGATTAATTATTTATAATTATATCATTACCATACAAATATACGGGAAGATTCGCGTGTGATGACAACGTAATAAGTTGTTGTCGCTTATAATGTTCAAAGAAGCCTTTGCCGTGGCGAGTGTTACCTTTCCTATCTACAACGATGTAGCACTGATGTCATTACCATCATCCGAGCACCAATACCGGTTGCACCAATACCTTGCACTTTGAAAACCAGTGTGTGTTTTTCTGCTACGTTATAATTTGATTTAGTTGAAGTTATAGGGAGCGAATGCCTTCCTACACCCCCAACCCTGAGAGTAAACCTAAGCCAGAGATTCGACCGTCAATCAGAAGGTGTCCTAGCTTGCAAGTGAGGTTGACTTGGCTAGGCTCTGCAGGCCTACCATGCAAGTACATCCGCAATTACAGACTGAGATTTTAGGCAATCCGTACTATGAAACGCAGTTATCCCGCAAACGGGCCTGAAGACGGTATATGACAGTTCATTCGGCTTAAACCCTACCATGAAACGACTTGAAAGCGCAAATTTAGAATTTTGACAGCCCGCCAAAAAATACTATACGACTTATTTCAAAAGGCCGAAAGGTTATCATAATCCAATATAAAGGAATGTATTTTTAATGTGTTGGTTTATAAGACTTCATTTTTTAATTAAAATATATCGTAAACGAAAACCTCCTTGATATGTTTGATTCGTTCCCGAACATACTTTATGGTTCCGACCGAAAGAATGAAATCCGAAGCAACTTCATGCTTCATGGTACCTAGATGACACTTCTTTTGTTCGGGTTTCGTGCATGCCCGCAATTGTGAATTTGGCTATAAATGTACAAGCATTCATTTTGACGTTCATAAAAGTTACTTTGTGACCTAAATGAATAAAGAAATTCAATTTTGACCGTAGCACTAATTTTTCCTTAACAATTACGAAGAATAAAACCGACTATTAACTGTTGAAGTTTCACAACAGTTCCCGAGAACTGAGTACTCTGTTATCAGGTGTTTTACCTACATACTAGGATTTGTTAACAAGGAAGTAGCCGCGATATTTACAAGCATTACATTATTATGACGCATTTGATTTCAAGCCTACTGAATATCTAGAGTAAACACCTCGATTTTTTTTCTGAGAATATAAATCGTACGATATCGTAGCAATGAAATCATTTCCGTCTATTTCAGGAGTAATGTTGCAATGTATGTTAACTTACAAAAACTTGTGGGGCGTGGTGGGTGTATGGTGCCAAGGTCTTCGAGGCGCAAGCTAAACTCTCCGGGTAGGAGTCAGACGGCAGTTGGTCCCGTAAAAGCCAAGATCAGGAGGTGAAACTATAGGAGAGCAGACCCGGGCTCCAAATTGTAAGCTCTGTGTGGCATGTTGGTATAGAGTTCGACTGCTACCTCTGATGACGCAGGTTTGATGCCCGCTCTATAAAACATTTGTATGCAAGTATGTGTCTATTTGCATTGTTATGGGACTTATGGGTGTTTGTATGTATTTATAAAAAAATGTATATACACAGGTACATTTATCTGCATTCTAGAACATCATATTACAAACTTTGCTTAGTTTGGGTCTACATGGCGTTTTAATATACTCTAGAATAAATTTATGGATTACTCAATTATGCAACTACTACTATTATTGTTAAAGAAGACAGAGTAAGTAGGTATTAATTAAAATTTGCAATTAATAATAATAATATGTAAAAAACAGGTACTGCTATAGACAGCAACAGGTACTGATGTAGACAGGGGTGTGTGTTGGGTAAGGGGTGTGTGTTGGGTAACCTCCTCGAGTGTCGCTCCGATTCCGATCCCGCTGCAGTCCGGGGGGAGCGGAATCGGAGCGGCCGGTACACCCTGGGCGGCGGTCAATGGCTTCCCCTTTCACCCCTTCATAGGGTTGGCATTGATCGTCGGCCAATACCCAACGTGGCGGGAACACATCGCTCTCCGTACTCCTCTGCTTTCAGAGGAGACAGGATGAGCGATGTTGTTAGTGGTGAGATGGCCCAGGGTCAGCCGGGGTGCGAGGGATATGCTCTATGGGTAACCTTACACCCCGGCGTCTGAAGACCCGAGACGGCGTGCGGTTTTAGTCGGTGCAAGCCCGACATAACCGCCCCCGCTGGCCGGCGGGGGGGTATCCGAAGGGATTTCCGCACGATAAAAAAAAAAAAAAAAAAAAAAAAAAAGGTACTGATGTAGACAGCTAATGCAATTTGAGAGGAAAATTATACCTTCTCATTTAATTCTTAAAACTTGCTCGTATTACTATAATCTGCACAAATAAATTAAAAAAACATATACAATTTAAAAAAATCGGTGGTAACACACGGACATACATACAGATGGACAAGAGAGTGATCTTATAAGGGCAATTTTTTTTAACCTTTTGAGGTACGGATCCCGCCGCACTATAGCGGCGGTAAGACTCATCATGGAGGATTGGCTACAGAGGCGACACGGAAGCCTCTCGTACCGACTGACGCAGGTGATCTCCGGTAAGGAGAGCTTCGGGAACCACCTGCATCGTATCAGGAAAGAGCCAACGCCTGCCGAGCCTGTAAAAAACCTTCTTATACCCTTCTTGAAGAACCCCTTGGGAAAACCACAGCAGGCAGATCCTTCCACAGCCAAAGCGAGCGCGGAATGAAGTTCCTGTCATGACTTACTATTCGCACCGTCTTAGTTTGCAACGTGTTAGGATGAATTCCTTGTCTGTGGCGAGCGGTACGATGTCTGTATCTGACCATCCAACGGGATACAGTCAATTGTCAGACTGAAGATTAAAAAAACCCAGGGCTCCAAAGTACAAGCTCGGATGATAGTGATGGTCGATTTAACTATCGATAATTTCGCTTCCATATTAATGCTTTTCCGATATATCTTTACAATGCTATACATACACAATATGATAGAGTGAAGTACATTTCCGCATGCGTAAATTTTACGAGAACACGGATCCGTTGAGGAGAAAGTAGCCAGACAAGATGTATGCAAGTTTCCTTACCGGTGAACGCCCACCTCGTTGGGTCGATGTCGCCGAGGATAATGACACTTGATCATTTTACTTGTAGATTTTCCTCAAGTCTGTATTTATTGTGTATCTCTTTATTGTACACCAAGAATAAAATACGTATAATATAAACAATGCATTGTATGGGTATACGTAAATATGCAATTGGCGGCCTTATCACACCGTGACAATCTCTACGGGTGAAATGGAGATAAAAGTATTCGAATTCGGGGGGGTATCCGAAGGGATTTCCGCACGAAAAAAAAACTCATAAATATTACACGAATCTCACATCTGCCTCAGCCAATAGAGGTGGTTCAAGATGGTTCTCAATTCGGTTGTATCTATGTTTGTTACGGCAGAACCTGCTACGGCTACCTCTGGTTTAGCAGTCGAACGATCTGCCGCTACGCCACATAGAGTTGAATAAAGAATCAAGCAATTCAGCACCTCTTTTCTTAGCCGCAACATAAAGACTGAATTATTTATACCAATGTGTTTCCTTCTTTCTGCAATCACGGGTCCTTTATGCGGGGCGTGAAAAAGCATCTGATGAGGCCGTCAAGCTAAAAGCCACCATTGTAGCATCATTTTTTTTTTTTATTAACATTAGTAACCGAAATTACTATTTAGTACGTTACTCGCCTTAACGCCTCTAGCTAAGCGACATTGTTTGGGTTCCGAGTGGGTTCACGTCAATAGTGCAATGGCCAGGATTCGAACTCGGGACCTCTCGATCGTAATGCCGGATTCCGATGAAGGTGGAGATAAAGTCATATTGACGGGACTGTTAAAATAATAATTGAGCATTTAACATGTTAGAATACCAGTTATCTTATTGCACTTTCGTAATACTTGCACGCAAACTGTTCTCTCGCTGTGAAATTTTATTGAGCTGAGTGAGACGAAGTGGAGCGAAAGCTCCTCATACCAGACTTCAGGATTTTCTTTGTCACAGGTCTCCTCCTAAACTACTAATCCAATCAGAAAAAAATTTGGCATGATTAAAGAGGTCAATCAGAGGAAGGTTTATGGATATATTTTGAAAAAATTAATACTACCACAGAGGAATGATCACCGTTAAAAAAAATCCAGATGGAATTACATAATAACCACTCTTGACACTACGACCAAACTTTACACGCTAAGAAAGCATGTCCAGAGTTGTGACTTTCAAAAAGAATTTTCAAAATCGGACTTGCCACGGAGGAATGATCACTGTTCAAAATTTTCAAAATTCAAATCACGATGTCTCACTCAGCTCAACATTGCAAGCAGCGATTCGCCTTGCAGACCTAGTAGTTTAAGTATACGATTATCGACATTTCACTGCATACCTGACGATGACAATAAAATTATTATCGATAACAATAAATGCGAATATGAAATTAATGTAGCACAATAGGTATACAGTACAGTGGTCAGTCGGGGTGCGAGGGAAATGCCTGATGGGCACTTACACCCCGGCGTCTGAGGACCCGAGACGGCGTGCGGTTTTAATTGGTTCAAACCCGACATAACCTCCCCCGCTAGCCGGTGGGGGGATACTCATGGAGATTTCCGCCCGAAAAAAAGAAAATGGTATACAGTAGGGTGTACCAAAACCTTTGGGACCCAAGTCAACCACACCTGGTAATCGGTGCACCTGCTATACTGCATCCTTTTCTCCTCTGTAGGTCAGTCAGAGTGTGATAGAAATGCCTTATGGGCCTTCATACCCCGTCATCAGAAGACCCGACACAGCGTGCGGTTTTAGTCATTTCAAGAACTACATAACCGCGCTTAAAAGCCGTGGATTTCAGCACGAAAAAAAAAGTATCGACCTATCGATAGAAAACAATCAGGAAATATTCTAAAGTCGAGATATTTCGCTGTTGATTATTAAATTGACACATGCGTCAATACTGTTTTATTAGTACAATATTCCGGCTAATTAAATTGATTAAATTGATACAAGCATGTTAATTCACGTTTGTCATCATACAATTAGCAAAAAGTATTTGTTTACTTTTAGTAGTTTATAATTTTATCCGTATAATGTTATCCTTGGCCTTGTAATTTGTGTTTGGTACATAACATAACGTAACACACGTCTTCTAGGTATTATTGGCAGGGGTGCTTGGTTGGGGACCTCCACGCGGTGCACCCTTGGCAACGGAGACAGCAGCGCCTCTCTCCTAGGGCGGGAGAGACGCTGCCGCCTACGGCCAACTCCGACCGAGGCGAGGACGGCCTTGTTGAGGGCTGTTCGGAAGCTTTCCACGTGTCCCTCTGATTAGCAGATGGCACAGTGGAGAGTAAGTAAGGGGGCCATCTCGAAACCGGAGATGGCCTAGGGTCAGTCGGAGTGCGAGGGATATGCTCTATGGGTAACCTTACACCCCGGCGTCTTAAGAAACGAGACGGCGTGCGGTTTTAGTCGGCCCGACATAACCGCTCCCGCTGGCCGGCGCCGGCGGCGGGGGGATATCCGAAGGTATTTCCGCACGAAAAAAAAAAGAAAGGTACTTTACGACTCATTTCAAAAAGTCAAAAGGTTATCATAATCCAATACAAAGCAATGAATTTTTTAATATGTTAATTTATAATAGTTAATTTTAAAATAAAAATTAGCTGATGACCGAGCCTCACCCCGCGCGGATGTCGGTTATCGTTTTTTGGTTATGTCTCCGGTTCCAATCAAATATACGGCAGATTTTAAGTCTGACTAAGAACTTTGTAGAAAAAACCGCATCAAAATTCGTTCGGTAGTTTTGCGTCCATCGTAAACAAACAGACAAGAAATCCACAAAAAAGTTTTTGTATTCAGAATCGTTCATTTAACATATCTCAAGTATTTTTTTTTGAATATCTCCAATGTACAGATACGACCAATTTACAATTTAACAATAGTATAGATAGATATATTGTAAATTAAAACCTTTGATCCGAAGGGATTTCCGCACGAAAAAAAAAAAAAGGTATTATTGGCAAACAGAGTACTTATTAGGCTATCCTCTCAGGGTTGGGAGATCAAACAGCAATTAGCCCTGTTATCATCATCATCTTATCGTGGTTCAGATATGGATCAGAGGCTTTTACTTCAGTGGCCAGAGTTTGCTTACTTACTTATTAAAACATAAAAACATAAACATAACTTCACGCCTGTATCCCCGAAGGGGTAGGCAGAGGTGTATTACACACCCACGATTCGCCAGTTATGGTAAGGTCCCAATGTAATAGGGGGCGAGCCTATTGCCATCTACCGGGCACATTATTAAGCGAGCGATAATTAACATTTATGAACGCACACATTACTACGAAAAGTCAGTGGTGTGTGCCCGGGGCGACTGGGGATCGAACTCGAGACCTCGTCTCAGCAGTCCGTTACATACGCCACTAGGCTATCGCCGCTATTACTTACTTATTACTTCGACTTAAACTGCCGTCTGACCTCCCAAGCTCGAGAGGAAAGCTTACGCTAGAGCCTCGTCTCATCCTCGAGAACTTTGGACGCAACGTGACAATCGCTATGAGGATGACGATGGAAAGTATTAGGTGCCGCATGTGGAGACTGGAGACCCTTTATCGTGGCAAATTTAAAAAAAAATACTCTAGGAGAAATTACACAACGCCATCTAGACCCGAACTAAGCAGTGCTTGTCATATGGGTTCTAGAGTGCGGATAAACATACTTAGATACTTTTTTGTAAATTAATACATATAATACATAGAAACACCCAGACCAATGCAAATTTCATATTTGCACTGAGCGGGAATCGAACCCGCGACTCCTGTCTTAGCAGTCGAACGCACTACCACTACGCCATAGAGGTTGTCGAAGAATTGTGAAATGTCGTAGAATATTTATATTTATTTCCATCTACTTTTGCAAATTTATAAGAAATTTCAATATCTTTTTGCTAAATTTAACAGAATCAGCTCAGCAGCTTAGGCGTAAACAGAAAGACAGAGTCAGGGGCATTTAAAATATCAGCACAGTATAAAGAGTTAATATTAGTATGGGTTATGGATACGATAGGAAAAGCATAAATACCTAGTGTTGCCATAAATACTGTAGCAAAGAACAAAAAATCGATTGCAAATAACATTTATTACTATTACAGTGTTGTTAGCTTAATACATAAATATAAAACAAACGGAACAATTGTCAAACAATTTAAAATATAAAAATCTTATTCGAAGTGGTCTCCTTTGCCTGCAATACAGTCCTTTAGACGTTGAGGCCAGTTATCAATAGAAGCATGCACTCTTTCCATGGGAAAACTCTTTACTGCCAATCGTATGGATTGTTTTAGGGACTCCAAATTATCATGGCGTTTAGAGCAAGCCGTACTCTCTGAAACTGACCATAAATCATAATCGGCCAGTCTTCAGCTCTGAAGAAGTCCGAAACGTTCGTTTACAACAAAGACTGCGTAGACCGAGCTTTATGACCCGGCGCCGAGTCTTGCTCGAAGGACCATTCTTGGTTATTGAACATGGTGTTGTTAAGGGGCTTCACTGCCTTCTCAAGAATGGTATATTGATACACTTGTGCCGATATTTTGATACCTTTTTCACAAAAGTATGGCTCAGTCACTCCTTCATAGCTAATACCCCACCAAACCATCACTGAAGTCGGATAATGGCATCGTTACCCTCTGTCGACTAATTGGGAAGCTTCCTTAGAGCTGTGAGCATAAATACGGTCATTTAGTTTGATAAAATGTTGCTCAGTTGTAAAAAAAATCTCATCCGTAAACAATTTTTTTCTGTGACCTCCCTTTGCGTACCGCTTCAGTAGTGGTTTCGATTTTACCACCCTATTCTTTTGTAAATTATCAGTTAAGAAATGACCAGTACGTCTCTTATAGGCTAGAAGTCCTAAGTCATCTTTTAAAATACGCGAAATGGTTCTAGGTGCTATCTTCATCTCCAGAGATTAAACCTTTTGCTTTCGGACAGGATTACTTCGAATTCTTTCTCTTACTGCTTTGACCACAATTTTCGTGCGAACACTACGTGGACGGCCAGATCTTTTTCTGTCACAAACAAAGGAGGTCTCATTGTACCTAATAATAGCCAGGGTACACAAACATTTTACTAAGTATTTAGCTTTTATATATTTTAGCTTAGTATTTTACTAATACTAAGCGTATGGAGAGTTTTAAAAATTTTATTTGGCTCCATACCTACTTTGTGACATGCAATCACACCGATTTGGTTCTCTTTATCACCCCACTCCATTTTAATTTCGCAAAATATTGTACAATATATTGGCGCCAAAATGAGAAAACACACATATACGAGTAAAAATGTCAGATTCCAAATTCAAATGTAATATTTTGTTTATTTTTAATTGTAATAGTATTTATGGCCAGAGTAAGTATACTCAGGGACTTCCCCTACCAGTTTAACTGTTTATCATTTTTTTTTTTTTAATATTTATTTTTTATTTTACCCGATTTTTTTTTTTGTTTCAAATACATATTTTGTCGATACCAAGTCATCTCACCAAATTCAGAGACCTAAGTTTGTGACACCTTATATAGTATAACGTGGTATAGCAATATAAAATACCGGGGAAAGAGTCGTTAACTAAAAACAGGTGATAAGGTGATGATAGCGATCTTAACATCGTATGAGTATGTACGTGATAGATAATACACATATATTTGCGTAAATACTATTTGTCGCCATATATTGGCATGTGCATATCTTAAACATACATATTTTCGATGCAAAAAAGAAACGGATTAAATGCATCTAAACGGTTATGAAATTATAAATTAGTACATTGGTGAAATTAAAAAAAAAATTAGGTTAAAAAAAATTAACGATTCTGAACACAATTTTTTGGAATTCTTGTCTGTTTATCTGTTTGTATGTTTATTCGCTATGGACGCGCGATGGTTGATGCGGTTTTTTTCTATTAGAAAGGTCTATGTCAGTCTAAAAAAACTGCCTTATGTTTGATTGCAATTGGTTAAGTAGAACCAGAGATGGGGCCAAAAAACGATAACCAACTTCTGCGCGGGCGGAGCCGCGGGCATCAGCTAGTGATGATATAAAACTAACTTTACGGGTACTGTGGTGTAGCGGTAGAGCGTTCGACCCTCTAGAATGAATATTACAAATTATATTCAGTTTGTAATTTTTAATATAATTTATTTTTATTTTTGAAAGAGTACTTGTAACCGAAATTCCTAGTAGACATACCCGCTAACCACTCTCCTCCCCTAAGCTTAGTTGAATTGATTGTGTCAGGAGTGGGTACACGACGGCAGTGTAATGGCTTTGATTCTTTTTTTTTTTAAAAGCACCTCTTGACTGAAGCATCACAGACTTTTTTTATTTATTATACTTATTTCGTGCGTAAATCTCTTCGGATACCCCTATATGCCCTGCCCCGCCTGCCAGCGGGGGCAGTTATGTCGGGCTTGAATCGACTAAAACCGCACGCCGCCTCAGGTCTACAGACGCCGAGGTGTAAGGTTGCCCATAAAGCATATCCCTCGCACCCCGACTGACCCTGGGCCATCTCCGGTTTCGAATGGCCCCCTCGGGTTTGGGAACCACGGTGTCCCCGTCTTGCCCCGGTTTGGGGGAGGAGCGCTATTCTAAAACAGTATTATTTTGACACTACTCTGCTGTCTACTTTTTACTAAAAAAACTCACTCAGGGTTAGCCAAGGATTTAACTATACCTTATATTCTATTTGTTCGCGCTTTCATTCCTGTTCTCCATTACCATACCAGTTCTCGCTTATATTCCTCTCGCACTTTCGGTCCATTCCTTTCATACTTGGGATAAGGGATAAGGTACCCTGTTTTTTTTAATGGCCATGATTCGTACTCGGAACCCCTTGATCGTAAGGCCGACTCAACCACTAAGCTACCGGAGCTTCGAATACTTATTGCTATTTATAATGGGTTATTTTTCTTTGTAATCTATACTCAAACCCGAGAAAAAGCAAAACGTGGACGCTTTGTGAATCAATTTACCTATTACAGTCAACTATTAAATTAGTGCAAAGCCGGGCAGGGGGATTGTGGTCGCAGCACTAGTGGGACCGGTGGGTGTCACGCGGTGCTGCGACGACAATCCTCTTCTGATGAGGCCATCAAACTGAGCGCCACCATTGTTAACATGGTACGTGTATGTAATGGTGACCCTCTTTCCTGAGACTTTACCTTCAGCTTACCATCAGGCGAGGTGAAGTCAAATTGACGTGTCCTAAATATAAAAAAAAATGTTCTTTCCCAATGGGCGCAATAGCACCCAGACCTCTGCCTTCCGCATCAAGTCTTTTCCAGCTATCTTTTAGCTTGTCTGTCCATCTGACCGAGAAACGTCCACTTACCTACCTATACATATATTTCAACTGCTACGACATCGACAGGGGGCGCGGGATCGATTCCCGTTCAGTGCAAATATTTGTATACATGAATATGTCTATTTGCATTGGTCTGAGTGTTTCTTTGTATAATATGTACGTATTTACAAAAAAAAAAGTATATAAGTATGTTTATCCGCATTCTGGAACCCATAACACAGCTAGTTAAACTATGCTTCCTTTGGGTTTAGAAAGCGCTGTGTTTCTACACAGCGCTTTCTAGTATATGAATAAAATAAATAAATATTCTACGACATTCTTATCGTAGAATTTATATTTATTTTATTTATTTATTTATATCGAGAATTTATTACACCTCTCGTAACGATTTACTGGCACCTCCGATTTTTAAATTTCAGAGACATTTTCAGTCTTATTCCTTTCATGACAATTCTATGTTTACATAATTATTCTTCCTAGCATTCATCCACGATCATTCCTCTATTCCTTAACATGCGGACACCCTTTTCTTCTAATTATTTATCTTTCTAGTTTACTTATGTAATTACTTGACACTATGTATTTTACTTAAGGTATTTTTTTTTGTATAGATCATTAATACGGCACTTAAATTAAACGAATGTTTGGCAAATGGACCACCGGTTCGAAACGCGGCCCTGTCCTGAGAAGGCTCTGGCAAGAAACTCAGCGGGCTGTTTTTTTTTGGTCTATTTACAAACATGTTTACTTAACCAAATTTGTCACAAAATTCGGCCGGGTAGGTACCACCGTGCACGATTGCGAAAAACCCTCCATAGTAATCCAATTTCGGTTTGATTGCGTTCAGGGGTCAGCAAGTGCATAGCCGGGCAGGGGGATTGTGGTCGCAGCACTAGTGGGACCGGTGGGTGTCACGCAGTGCTGCGACGACAATCCTCTTCTGATGAGGCCGTCAAGCTGAGTGCCACCATTGTTAACATGGTACTTGTATGTAATGGTGACCCTCTTTCCTGAGACTTTACCTTCAACTTACCATCAGGCGAGGTGAAGTCAAATTGACGTGTCCAAAATATAAAAAAAAATATATAAAAAATTACAATATTTCATTTGAGTAGCATAGAGAGAGAGCAAACAGTTCATATCCAAGCTTGTTTGTCGTCTAAATAGTCTTGAAGTTTATAGTAGCCTTTTTGGCAGAGTTTACTTTTAATTTGTCTTTTAAATTTATGAACATATCTTTCCATATGTCTTGTTTTGTATTTCCATTTTACATATATTATATTCTTACTTATGTTGACCTTAATTCTATCTTTTTAAAAACTATTCGTAACGACATATTGCACTTCGACTACCAATAACGAATTCAAGCAAGCCAATGTGTGATTGTTCCAACGTCACGAATCCTTTAATCTTTCGAGAGGCTAAAGCGATTCAAAACAAAGATAACAGTTCTGCAAATATTAGCCGTGTTTACCGAGACGATGGCTGATAAGATACGGACGGACAAACAGCCGACTAGCCTAGGCTCTTTGTGATTTAACAATATTTAAGTTTTAGGCTTAATTATAGTTTGGACACGTAGAATGTATGAGTACCTTTTTTTTCGTGTGGAAATCTCCTCAGATTTCCCCCTGCCAGGCAGCGGGGGCGGTTATGTCGGGCTTGAACCGACTAAAACCGCACGCCGTCTTAGGTCTTCAGACGCCAGGGTGTAAGGTTTATTATTATATATATTTATTATTATTGTAAAACTAATAAATTACAAGGCATAACCCTCGCCTCCCGTTTCCCTCGGACCCCGAATGTATGAGTACCTTTTTTTTTCGTGCGGAAATCCCCTGGGTTACCCGCCGCCCGCCGGCCAGCTAGGGCGGTTATGTCGGGCTTGAACCGATTAAAACCGCACGCCGTCTCGGGTCTTCAGACGGGTGTAAGGTTGCCCATATTACCATTGTATATACAATAAGTGGGGACCTGATGACCTAAAACACAGGCCTTGAGTCTAGTTCAGGCATCAGTCACCTGCAATGTATACCTACACTAATATTATTAAGCTGGTAAGCTGTTTGTTTGGTAGAATACACTAATCTCTTCGAATTGAAAAATATTTTTGTATTCGATGGGCTATTTATCGACGAAGGCTATATCATTACGCTACTATCCTTGGGAGCGGAGTAGTAATCATGTTTATCAAGAAATCGAGCAAATTTCCATACATTATTGTAAAACTAATAAATTACACGCATAGGAAATACCCCGAGGGGGCCATCTCGAAAGCGGAGATGGCCCAGGGTCAGTCGGGGTGCGAGGGATATACTCTATGGGCAACCTTACACCCTGGCGTCTGAAGACCCGAGACGGTGTGCGGTTTTAGTCGGTTCAAGCCCGACATAACCGCCCCCGCTGGCCGGCGGGTGGGTATCCGAAGGGATTTCCGCACGAAAAAAAAGAAGGGTATGGTTTAAATAGTGCCACGGAGATCGAAGTATGTCACGGACGAAGCTGCGGGGGACAGCATGTATGTATAAATTACAACAAGATTGTCTCATGCTAAAAATGATCAGCAACATATCATGTATAGTTATAGAGTGGTGAGAAATAAACTCTACGACATTCTACACAGCGCTCTCTAGACCCAAAGTAAGCATAGTTTAACTAGCTTGTGTTATGGGTTCCACAATGCGGATAAACATACTTATATACTTATGTTTTGTAAATACATACATATTATACATAGAAACACCCAGACCAATGCAAATAGACATATTCATGCATACAAATATTTTGCACTGACCGGGAATCGAACCCGCACCCCCAGTCGTAGCAGTAGTTTGGCCGTGGAGGTGGCCCGAAGGAAGGTTCTCCGCACTCGATGGCGTCCCGACCTGTACCACTGAAGATGTCGACCGCTGTGATCGACGAAACGTCTGGAATACAAGTTTCCGATGGACCACGGCCAAACAGCCCGAGAGCAGTATATTCGAAATGCAATTACTAATTTAATCATTGCATTATTAATTTATTAGTTTGAATTCGTGCTGCAATTTAAGCAAGCCGCAAGTATTTGGCACAAAATGCGATAACACTTATCACTATAACGTCTGTTTGCTGCACTTTACAATTAAACCTATCGGAGAATTGACTCTATATTGTATTTATGATATACTACCTGTGGCCCGCGGCTCGGCCCGCGTTGAATTGCGATCCCGTTCCCGCTTCTCATGGGAACCTACTCCAGGGATAAAAAGTAACTTATGTCTTATTCCAGACTATAATCTATCCCTGTACCAAATTTCAGCCAGATCCGTTCAGCCGTTCTGGCGTGATTGAGTAACAAACATGCATCCATATATCCATTCAAACTTTTACATTTATGATATTACTAGCTGTTGCCCGTTGTGTTTCGTTGTGTTTTTGCGTGACAGAGCAACAAACATACATCCATACTCACTAACTTTCGCGTTTATAATATTAGTAGAATAATATTATATAAATTAAATATAAGCGGCGATAGCCTAGTGGTGTACGTAGCGGACTGCCGAGATGAGGTCTCGAGTTCGATCCCCAGTCGCCCCGGGCACACACCTCGGACTTTTCGTAGTTATGTGTGTATTAAAAATGTTGATTTTCGCTCGCTTAGTAATGTGCCCGGTAGATGGCAATAGGCTCGCCCCCTATTACATTGGGACCTAAACATAACTGGCGAATCGTGGGTGTGTAAAACACCTCTGCCTACCCCTTCGGGGATACAGGCGTGAAGTTATGTTATGTTATGTTATATTAATTATAGTGGGATGAAACACGCGGTAAGAAGTTAGAAATAGGTATATGGTATGGGGAATGCACAGATTCTATATAGAGACTATACGGAATGGCGAAACAGAGAATAAAGCTTTATTAAATACTAGTTGTAAATTTTGATTGCGTTCCCGTAACCCATGGGACATTATTCTAGGAATAAATGGTAGCCTATGTGTTATTCCAGACTATAATCTATCCCTGTACCAAGTTTCAGCCAGTTCTGTCCAGCTGTTTTTGCGTGAAAGAGTAACAAACATCCATGCATTCATACTTTTTTTTTTTTTTTACGTGCGGAAATCCCTTCGGATACCCCCCCGCCGGCCAGCGTTGTTGGTTATGTCATGTATCGACTAAAACCGCAAGGCGTCCTCCCCAAGTGTCCGTTGCCGGGCACCCCGGGTAAGCCCTCGAAAGGATAACCCCAGGGTTGCCGGCGTACTTTGGCCGCCACCAACATACTTTCGCGTTTATAATACATAGTAGTAGCACTCACGCTGATATTTTTTTTAATGTTAAGTGCGTCAATATGTGTTTACCTCACCTAATGGTGAGCTAAAGAAGAAGTGTGTGAAGGAATGAGGGTCACCATTGCAAATACATAGACTGGAACAATGGCGACCCTCAGCTTGACGGCCTTATTGTATGCTTTTGCACGCCCCACTTATAGGGCCCGGGACTGTAGAAGAAGAATAAAGAAGAAAGAAAGAAAGAAGAGAGAAAGAAAAATCTCTTTGTTTTGGTGCAACACAATTTACATAACCTAGTTACAAAGGATATTCTCCACATTGCACCAATAAAGGAGCCAGTTCAGCATGCACATGTAGGTACTTACATAGGTGGGGTGTGTGTTGGGTAACCTCCTCGAGTGTCGCTCCGATTCCGATCCCGCTGCAGTCCGGGGGGAACGGAATCGGAGTGGCCGGTACACCCTGGGCGGCGGTCAATGGCTTCCCCTTCACCCCTTCATAGGGTTGGCATTGATCGTCGGCCAATACCCAACGTGGCGGGAACACATCGCTCTCCGTACTCCTCTGTTTTCAGAGGAGACAGGATGAGCGATGCTGTTAGTGGTGAGATGGCCCAGGGTCAGCCGGGGTGCGAGGGATATGCTCTATGGGTAACCTTACACCCCGGCGTCTGAAGACCCGAGACGGCGTGCGGTTTTAGTCGGTGCAAGCACGACGTATCCGAAGGGATTTCCGCACGATAAAAAAAAAAATAAAAAAACATCAATAGAAACAAAAAAAAAACAAAACAAAAACCTAACAACGGAAACAAACCATATTTACGGCGATCGCTGAAAAAAAAAACAAAAAGAAACAAAACAAGATGAAAACACGCGTGCTGATAAAGATTTCCGAGTCTATTTCCTGAAGAGGTAAGCAGAAATATTTTGGTTCCACGTTATAATGTTTGGTTCCACGTTATAATGTTTGGTTCCACGTTATAATGGGAAGGCATATCGCAGTCATCCTCATCTTGGCGTGGTTCCCGGATGCATCTGAGGCTTTCATCTCGGAGTCCATAATTACTCCTTATCCGCCTTTAGATTTGGATTAAGTGGCTTTAATGGGAGCATCTGCCATCAGACCTGCTAAACTGGAGAGGAAAGTCTACGCCAGAGCCTCACTCGTCGATCAGCAGGTGTACCCACCCGTTTGCAGCCCTTGCATGTGAAATCAGCAGGTTGAAATTTGCAGCCCTTGCAGGTGAGTGCCTCAGAGTGTTTCAGTGGTTTGGTCCCAAGGGTCTTGTTCGGGCCCCTGTATCCACTGAATAAGTTTATGTTTATAATTTGCAACTTATTTTACAGTTGTGCCTTAACTTCTTGCGGCGATAGTCCAGTGGCGTATACGTAACGGACAGCCGAGACGAGGTCGAGACCTCGTCTCGGCTGTCCGTTCGATCCCCAGTCGCCCCGGGCACACACCTCTGACTTTCCATAGTTATGTGTGTATTAAAATAATAATTTTCGCTCGCTTAATAATGTGCCCCGTAGATGGTTATAGGCTCGCCCACTATTACATTGGGACCGAAACATAACTGGCGAATCGTTGGTGAATAATACACCACTGTCTACCCCTACAGCAATGTTGTTTTTTTATGTTTTGTGCCTTAATCTGAATACCCTAGCAAATTACTCGAAATAAACAGGGATACAGGAATGTTGTTTTTTATGTTTTGTGCCTTAATCTAATTCCCCTAGCAAATTACTCGAAATAAACCCAGTATTATGTCCCTAAATGTCTGACAAAAGAGTTTTGGTGTATGTCAATAAGCGCTTTATTGTCCAAACGAGCATCCATCAGTGGTCCGTTTTCGGCACAAGCGGGTGGAATGAACCTCGGGTCGTCGGCCGTCTTAACGATCCATTGTAACCACATGTATAGATTATATACCACATTTATTAGTCGCTTTATTAGAGTTCTGTGAGTTTAGCGATAAGACCATCGAGCGAGAATTATCCGGCTCGAAAGGGAAGAAGCGATCTTTTTACTCAAGCTAATAAATAAATAAATCAATATTCTAGGACATATTACACAACGCCATCTAGACCTAAACTAAGCAGAGCTTGTCATATGGGTTAAAGAATGCGGACAAACATACGTAAATATTTTTTTTTGTAATTAGATACATATTATAGATAGAAACACCCAGGCCTGTTTTTCACATAGTTTGTGAAAGTGACGGAAACCTCTTTTTTCCCGTTCTTCGTGGTCCTTGGAAACTGAAATAACAAGGTATGACGTCATACTGTGCTATCGCCAAATAATTGACTATTAGTGGTAAGGCGGATGATTAAAAATCAATAACCATGATAAAGTTAAAACGGACGTAGTTTTTAGGGTTTTACCGGTCACAGAATAAGTTATTTTATACTTTTTAGTAAATGATTCGGGGAATAGGTTTTTTAGTGGTAAACTAAGGTCGCCCGCTGCCTTAAGTGTGTATGTATGCACACGTATACTGTGCGAATTCAGTGCAAATAATTTCGTGTAAAAATACATACGATTTGCAGGAAACAGTACGCTCTTATATGTGCACTGGACGCTTCCCCAATACGGAACCTTATACTGTGCATGATCCAACACATATCTAGTTTTTTGTCAAAATAGTAGACTTCATTGATGTGAGAAACACAATACATGATGTAGCAAATAAGTAATAAGTTCAGCATGGCCTCCTTTTACTTATAAACTATATTTCAGTGTCAATCAGAATTTAAACATTATAAGTATAATAGCAGCAATTATTAAGCTCATTACTAGGACGAATGTTTAAAGCGGCACTAGTAGGTTTGCATCAAATTTGGTTGCCTAACCAACCTTGGGAGGGCAACTTGGGTAGTTAGGTGAGTGTTGATGTACATCAACAAAAGGGGCCCTTTCTAAACCTACACTTGGGTCGCAAGTCCCAAGCACTGTCCCGAGCTCCCAACTCAATAACGCGATGGACCCGGCACCCGCACGGAGAATCCATGGATTGCTAAGAATATCGGTCTCTATAGCAAGCATGTAAATGTTAGGGAAACAAATGTAATATATGGACCACGAATATATTAGACCTATTATATATTATTATATTTCTTATAGTTGTTTATAAAACCGAGAAAAAATTATTGATTAAAATCAGAAAAGTGAACATGCATCCAGGACGGGACTTGAACTCGCGACCAGCCCCTCAATGTTTCTGGTTTGATATAACATAAATACAATGTTTGCCTGCCATGGGATGGTGGATTTGCTGAACAAAATTAATGTAACATTATGTAATACCACAATTCTGCAAATAAATGAATTTGAATTTGACGCTGCAATGGACTTACAGGATTTTTACAAGCGGTTACCGTGGCCTATGGCTGGTCTGCTATTTCGTTAATTAAAAAAAGGTTGTAAAATATTAATTTACTTCACAATTAATCAACATGGCCACGTGTAAACATTAGCGAGAGGTCAAATGTATAATTCTGTTAATTGGTTTAATTAGGTGGACCTAATAATTTAATTAATGGTGAACTGTAAACTGTAATAACTTCGTGACAAGGTTTTAATAAATCAAGAGGTGTGGTGAACATTTGAAGGATACTTTTCTAAAGTTAAAATTAATTATTTAAATATAATCAACTAAATAAAGATAAAAGAGCTGTAAACGTTACGTTTATCCTTATTTTATCGTTTTATTTATTTTTTATACGATAATAATGAAGTGTGACGTCATACATACTTCTTTGCTCCACTGTTTCACAGAAGTTTCCATAGAACTTACTGTTCTGTTTGAGGTTTAATAAAAAGAAACTGACTTGACTTGTCATTTGTTATAGATTTAAATCTGAAAAAGTGAACATCCACGGGTGGAGTGTGACTTTACCGATTGAAATGTATAGGTACCGTTAGCATGGGGTGTGTGTTGGGTAACCTCCTCGAGTGTCGCTCCGATTCCGATCCCGCTGCAGTCCGGGGGGAACGGAATCGGAGCGGCCGGTACACCCTGGGCGGCGGTCAATGGCTTCCCCTTCACCACTTCATAGGGTTGGCATTGATCGTCGGCCAATACCCAACGTGGCGGGAACACATCGCTCTCCGTACTCCTCTGCTTTCAGAGGAGACAGGATGAGCGATGCTGTTAGTGGTGAGATGGCCCAGGGTCAGCCGGGGTGCGAGGGATATGCTCTATGGGTAACCTTACACCCCGGCGTCTGAAGACCCGAGACGGCGTGCGGTTTTAGTCGGTGCAAGCCCGACATAACCACCCCCGCTGGCCGACGGGGGGGTATCCGAAGGGATTTCCGCACGATAAAAAAAAAAAAAAAAAAAAAAAAGGTACCGTTAGCATACTAATTGCTTCAAAATTTTATAAAATTTTCATTTGTTATTTTTAATGCTTATATGAAACTTAGGAAAGTACCCAAATACTGCCTGCTCCATTATTTAATTATACTAAGTTTCATACGATACGATATATCTACGTTTTTTTTCGTGCTGAAATCTCCTAGGATTCCTTACTGCTAAATTCCCCCCGCCGGCCAAGGGGGGTGGTTACGTCAGGCTTGAACCGACTAAAACCGCACGCCGTCTCGCTTCCTTCAGACGCCGGGGTGTAAGGTTGCCCCTAAAGCATATCCCTCGCACTCCGACTGACCAAGGGCCACCTCCGGTTTCGAGATAGCCCCCTCGGGTTTGGGAACCACGATTAAAAAAATATGTTACAATGTTACCTGTTACCTAAATGTTACCTAAATAAAAAAGTAGGCGTAAAGAAATAAATTTATTAATGTCACTCCATGCGTGTAAGCAAAAATAATATACTAATTAGTAGTATGTCTGGTCGTATCGTGCTCCCCTCACACTGGTAACAATGAATAATGTGAACCATCCTTTTCGGGTAATATTTTTAGCGCCAAAGTCATTGACTTGTCCGCCATGTCTGTTTCATTGTCAAATTCATGTCTTTTCAAAGTTATGATGTGTTTGTGAGAATGAGAATATACAGGAAGGCAGGAAAGCAATCATGAAGATGATTTATAATGGTATATTCCGTGTATTATTATTATAGGCGCCATAAATAAATAACATAACACGAATTAGTGTGTCATATATTTTGTAATTTTACAACTATTAAGTAGATTTTGACATGTGACGTCACGAAACTTATAATTACTCTCACCCCTTGTAGCACAATGTCACAGATCGTTGAACCCCTCCCGTCTTTGCCTATATATATAAATTGATATTGAATTGAAATGAAATGGATATTAATGAATTAATAATAAATTGATTTGAATTTGAATTTGATAGATGTGTCTATAGGAACGACACTCGTATTCGACTGTATTTGCAGTAGGTAAACTTATGCTAACCAACGCTATTAAAGATGATCAGAGTTCCTTTCGCTCCTCCACAAGGTAAGTTAGGTTACATGTAATTCACCGTGGGCCTATGCTACTAATATTATTAATGCGAAAGTTTGTGAGTCGGAACTGGATGAAATTTTTCATAGGGGTAGATTAGAGTTTTGAATAACACATAGGCTATTTTTTTTTTATTTATTTAAAATTTATGCACACATAATAAAAACATTACAGAAATTGGATGGTGAAAATTAGAGTATAGTTTTAAATGTAAGGGTGGAAAGAATAGTACAATGGTACTGCTTATTTCTTAAAGAAATTTCTTCCAGCAGACCGGCGAGAGGAGATCATGAAAAGAAAAGGGGTATATACGTGTGTATGATAACAAGAGTGAATACACACTCAAACAAAATTACAAACATATTTAAATTAATTTAAATTAGGCTACTTTTTATCTCGGGAATATATTCCCATGGGAAGCGGGAACGGGAACAGAATTCCACGCGGGCGGAGCCGCGGGCAACAGCTAGTTAATAATAATAAAAAAAAACAATCAAATAAAAGTGTGTTAATATAATAACAACAATCGCACAAGGAAAATAAATATACGTCCATGCATATCTACGTTAGTGCAGTCACGTAGCTTCTAACTGCTAATAAATACCACCAACACATTGATTCTTTTACTCGGCTACTGGCGTTCTTTTTTAATTTATTTTTTTATTTAGCATAGGAAGCGGTTATCGCGGCCTATGGACACTGTAAAAATCTTCTAATGCCCTTCTCAGAGACCTCCATATTGTATTCACTTGGGAAAACCACAGCATATCATTCCACAGCCTGAGGGCTCGTTCGGCTTGCTTCGGTTTTGTATCACACATCAGACTGACAGTTTAGTACCTTTATAGAGTAGTTAAGAAGTTTATGTTTATAAAATATAAAATCTATGCTTTTTTTACGTGTGGAAAACCCCACGGGCTTCACCCCACCGGTGCCAGCGATGAGCTAAGTATGTCGGAATCTAACCGACTAAAACTATACGGTATCCTTCCCAAGCGCCCATTGCCAGGCACCCCGGGTACGCCCTCGAAAGGATAACCCCAGGCAGTTTAACTTTGCTAAACTAAGCTGTAGACGCTTTGTGATAGAGAGAAGCAAATCAATGCCTTTGGCTGCCTCCTAAGTGGTGTAAAAAAAAAGTTAGCCAGACTCTTCTTTCCGACGTGCCAAATCAAAACTCGTTTATTGTACCTGACTCCCAGGAGAAGGAACGGGAGGGCGGGTCCCGGGCTCCAAAGTGCAGTCTTTAGATGCAACCGGGATTGAAGCTCGGATGAAAAGAAACCGGTTTTTAAAAATCAGATCTGGCAACACTGTCTCACGCCTCTCACTAATGTAGTACCATCAAGTGTATATCCATGGTCTAAAAGGCAAACGTGCTAAGTGCAATTTTTCATTTTAATCCTTTTAGAACATCGATATAGTGCTGCTATTTGAATGTGCAAAATGTTGCACTTAGCACGTTTGTCTTCTAGACCATTTATAAGCACTAGTAACCGCTTTTTATCAGTAATATCACGTGCTTGTTAGAAACCTGACCATACAACCTAGTTTTCTCTAACACCTTTTATTAACAGATTTTTTGCGCTATTCAATTTAGCGTTTAGTAATTTTTATGATTAATCTTTTTTTCTACAATTACTGCACAATTATATAGTAGGAAATGAAAAAAATATTATGTGTATTTATTAGAAGGTCACTCACATAAATTGCCTAAAGCTCAAACTCTGAACTGCTACTAAGAAGTACCAGAGCACAAAACCAAATATCATTTTATCTGAATTGGTGAATAATCTAACCTAACGATCACCTGACTCACCTGAAACTTAACCACCTGAATAAATTGGGTTAGAATATTACTGAATGGCTCTCATATTCGATATCGTAACTCTCATATATGTAACTATGTACGCTTCAGCCTCGGTTACTTGAACGAACTAATTGTATGACAGGCAGTAGAGCGTTCGGCTGCGTTCGGTACAGCCGTTTAGGAGAAAGAAGGTCAGTGGCATAGACACGTCAACAACGTTTTTTTAAAATAAAGATGTACCTTTTTTCGGATATCCCGCCGGCCAGCGGGGGCGGTTATGTCGGGCCTGAACCGACTAAAACCGCACGCCGTGTCGGGTCTTAAAATGCCAGAGTGTAAGGTTGCCCATAGAGCATATCCCTCGCACCCCGACTGACCCTGAGCCATCTCCGGTTTCGAGATGGCCCCCTCGGGTTTGGGAACCACGGTGTCCCCGTCTTGCCCCGGTTTGGAGGAGGGGCGCTAGTCGCCCCAACGTCCCGGCCTGCTTCTGCTGGGGTGACATAAATATCTATATATTTCCCTTATACTCTCATCATCATCCACCTTCTTTGTTCCAGATTGCATCCGAGGTTTTCACCTCGAAGCCCGTGGTCCATTTACTCCACCACCTCCTTTGTTTCTGCTTGCCAAGTTTAACAACTGCCATCTGATCTCTCAACCCCGAAGAGAAAGCCCATCTGCCAACACCACCTGCCGCCAGCACACCTGCTGATTAACATAAAAGACTCTGGCGCAGAGCCTTTTCCGTAAATCAGCAAGTGTGCTGGTAAGCAGGTAAAATTGGCAGCAATAAATAATATAATATTCTACGACATTTTACACAGCGCTTTCTAGACCCAAAGTAATCATAGTTTAACTAGCTCGTGTTTTGGGTTTCAGAATGCGGATAAACATACATACTTATATACCTTTTTTTGTAAATACATACATATTATACATAGAAACACCCAGACCAATGCAAATAGACATATTTATGTATACAAATATTTGCACTGAGCGGGAATCGAACCCGCGCCCCCAGTCGTAGCAGTCGAATGCACTACCGCTACGCCACAGAAGCTGTCATATTTAATACTGTATACAATACAAAACGAGCAATATTTCAAATATTGCACACACTATTTAATTTATAATTACTTACATTACAAAATAATTCTGTTAATTTAGTGTGGCATTAAACTAACATAATAATAATATGTTGTGAACATTCTCGATGTACATTTATGTACCGAATCCGAATATATGTTATGTGCGACGCCATTGAAAACTAAACAAACATGGCCGGTACTATAATACAGTTAAATGGCAGAGAGTTAACTCTGATTCGTCCTTTAGACACAAAAAATGTGTACGTGTACTAGTGTACACAAGTAAGAAGTGAAACTTCTTTATGACCTTATTAAGTTATGTTTATGTTATGTTATAATAGACATGAATACAAATAATACCATTATTTCATTTTACCTTATTACTACTAAGATTATTACAGCATTTCATTAAAGTACAAAACAGTTGTATTAGTTAATAATAACTAGTTTTAATGGAATTATATACATTGACCGATAGTTACAATCAAAAACTGAGGTTAACCTTAAATAACTTGAAAAAAATCAATACCATAATCACACCCACCTATTAGAAAAACAGATATAATTACTTACTTTTTTTAGAAATTCACTGAAATTAGAATTAAAATGAACCCTTTCATTTTGCTGATCACTATCATTCGAATAAATCTTTTTTTTTAAAGATGGAAATGTACAGAAATTAACATGGCGCGTAACCGAAAAACGTTACATATTGTGACGGTAATTTTTTTTCCAACGCCGATAAAGAAGTTTCACTTCAATAATCTTCCTGATTTTCTATACAAGTAAATAAAATTAAAGTGTATTTTTATAATAATAAAATAACAGCTTTTTAGGGTTCCGTAGCCAAATGGCGAAAAACGGAACCCTTATAGATTCGTCATGTCTGTCCGTCCGTATGTCATAGCCACTTTTTTCCGAAACTATAAGAACTATGTGTTGAAACTTGGTAAGTAGATGTATTATGTGAACCACATTAAGATTTTCACACAAAAATAGAAAAAAAGCAATAAATTTTGGGGGTTCCCCATACTTACAACTGAAACTCAATTTTCATCAAACCCATCTATGGATTCAAATCAAATTCAGGTCTTCAAAAATGATATTGAGGTTTCTAATATCATTTTTTGAAAGCAGACTGTAATCTACGAGCCGGTACACCTGCTGATTTACGTACTAAGCTCTGGCGTAGGCTTTATGCTTTCCTCTCGAGGGTGGCGTCAGGTGGTAGTCGCGCCCGTTAAAGCCAAGATGAAACGAAAAGGAGAGCGGAACCGGGGGTCAAAACTCAAAAGTAGAAGCTTTGTGTGTAACCAAGATAACCGCTGGCATGATGGTGATGATAAGTAAGATTTTTATGAATGAATTAACTTACGGACGTATTCCCTATGTTGGACAAAGGCCTCTAACAATGTACCCGGTCTTGCACCTTCCGCATCGAGTCTGTCCCGGCTATAAATTTATTCGTGTTAGACCTGTAAGTGTTGTGAAAGGTTAATTGGGCATAGAATAACAGACACTTTAAGAGAAGTGTGTAAGGACAGAATCAGATGACGGGCTGCTGTGTCTGCCTACCTCAGAGGGAGAAGGGCAAAAATAAATCTTGAAATTTGTTTTCGAATTGCTTTAAAATTTTGATATATTCAAAGACGTGTCCTTAAATGTCAGAAATAAAAAAAACAATGGGTTTGGTGAAAACAAACATTTGTGTTTCAGTTCTAAGTGTGGGGAAACCCCAATATTTTTTTTTGTGTGTGACAATCTTAATGCGGTTCACAGGATACATCTGCTTACCAAGTTTCAACAGCATAGTTCTTATAGTTTCGGAAAAATTGGCTGTAACATACGGACGGACAGACATACAGACATGACGAATCTATAAGGGTTCCGTTTTTAGCCATTTGGCTACGGAACCCTAAAAACCGAGCAAGTGCGAGTCGGACTCGCGCACGAAGGGTTCCGTACCATTATCTATATAAGGGGATTTTAATTTTTTATTTATTCAATTAAGTTTTTAAGCAATTAGTATGCTTACTTTTCCTATAGATTTAGATCGGAAAAAGAGAACATCTAGGACGGGACTTTAACCCGCGATCAGTCCCTTATAGGGGGAATGCTTTGACCAACTGAGCCACCTAGACACGTCCCAGGTATTCGAAACTCTCCGATATATTACATACGTCTCAAGGCGACGCTGGACATGACCCTGAAACATGTTGTTTTTAAAAACAAGCCTGTGCGATAACAACACGTGTATGGCTATACTCATACAGCTAGTTCTAGTGCGCCGTAAACAAGAGCCTAACCCACGTGAATTGGATACATTAAACAACAAACGAATAGCAAGATAAATATAAATTTATTCAAATAACAAATAGAGTCGTTAGTATTTCATGTGTGCTATGGATATAAACTGTGTATAAAGCTTGATAATAACAATATTAGCACTAACGTTCTCAGTATAAACATTATGTATAATACGGCTTTAATAGCCAATTATCCTAATCGACACGTATGAAAAGAAACTATAAAATTCCGGAGGATGTTGGGTTTCATCATCTAGACCTGACATATTTCTTCACTCGAAAACGATGAAATATGTGATCCTTGTGGAACTTACCGTTAGGTGGGAAACAAATATACCGAAGGACCACACAATAAAGAAAAATAAATACTATGATCTCACAATTGAATTAAGCAAAAACGGTTACGTGGTTAATTTGTATGCAGTGGAAGTGGGAGCGAGAGGCATTTTTTTTTACCACCACTAAGGTGGCAGACAAGCACACGGCCCACCTGATGGGAAGCGGTTACCGCGGCCTATGGACGTGTGCAACACCAGTGGCGTTACAGTCGCGCTGCCGACCCTGTAAAGGAAAAGGGATGGGAAAGGAGTTTGGGAGGGGATGGGAAAGGAGTTTGGGCTCCGGCACTCTCACTCACCAAACGGAACGCAACAGTTCAAATACTGTTACTTGGCGTCGATATTCTGTGAGAGGGTGGTGCTTCCCCGGTCGAGTCGGCCCATTCATGCAACGGCCAAAATGACTGTTGCTTGACTCTACCACCTACCAGCAAAATCTCTCTATAACCTACTTAAAGATCTAGGCCTATCGAGAGCAACAATAAGCTCATTACAAGGACGAATGTCTAAAGCGGCACTAGGAGTTGATGTACATCAACAAAAGGGGCCCCTTCTAAACTTACACTTGGGTCGCAAGTCCCAAGCACTGTTCCGAGTTCACAACTCAGCAACGCGATGGACCTGGCACCCGCACGGACAATCCATGGATTGCTAAGGATATCGGTCTGGTTGCCATGGTACCGGCAAGGTTTACTTAGAGTACGAGTAATTATTTTCCTCATGGATCACCTGGGTGAACTATGAAAAAATTGGTTCCCATAGTCTACCAGGGTGAGTGGATGTTAGGAAACAGTTAGTTTTTTATGTGTTTGTACATGTGTAGGTATCAAGTAGGTATATAGTTATAGTGAACGACAAAAGTGACTTAACAAAAATTTATTGATTACTTTAGCTCTTAAACTTTTCATAAAATAATGAATGAAACATGAAATATATTAACATTGTCCTATAAATTAATTGTCTCTATAAAACTACTTTTTTTTTTTTTTTTAAAGAATATTATTAACCGAAATTACTAATATTACCCCTAACCCCTCCAGCTAAGCTAAATTGCTTGTGTTAGGAGTGGGTTCACGTCGGTAGTGTAATGGCCAGGATTCGAACCCGGGACCTCTCGATCGTAAGGTTGTCTCCTTGAACTTATACATTCATTATTGTATTCCAATCTAAAAAAACGTATGTAAATATTTTTGCACTTTTGTCGTTGACTGTCCTTGATCTTTATACGGCACGCATGAAAGTAACAAATGTCTACGTATTTAAACTATCACTATCATTGGTACATACTAGAATCAACGGGATATTTACCATATGTTGTTTTGCGTGTCCGATATTTGCGGCACTGTTGCAAGCGCCATGATCACATTTCCGCCAACAGTGCCAAGTAAATGAAAATATTTACCATGAAACGCACTTATCCCGCAATCGAGCCCGAATACGGCAAATGATAGTTCCCCTACCAGGAAACGACCTGAAACCGCCTAATTCGGAATTTTGACTGTTCGTACGTGGCCCATTGCATGCCAGCTGCACGTGACACACAGAGCCTGAATTAGAATTAGAATTATTGACATAATATTTATTTATTTAACATAATTTTAATCATTCATTTTAATTTTAATACGAATAATGTAATAATTGTGATACTAACATAGTTTTAAGTAAAACAAATGTTACTAACATAATTGAGCCATGGTTACTTAAATAAAAGAATTATTATTATTATTATATTCGAAGTCCGCTTTTCAGTTATTGCTCCTCCACTTCACGCGGTCTTCGGCATCCGGGGCACTGGAACAATTAGCACACAAGTCATTCCTTACAAAGTCAAGCCAGTACATCTTGGGTCTACTGCTCCTACGGAGGCCAGGCCAAGGTGAGAAGCCTGACATTTATGTAACCCAGGCCACTACCGACCAATCTAACAAGAATGTCAAGATGAAATTCCATTGATGCAAATAGATGTAATATCTTATCTCTTGAATATAGAATTTATTTTATCATTGTCAATATTTTGATAGAAAATGTACCTAAATGTGATAAAGTAACATTGTACTATGCAATACAATCGCTAGTTATGTGGTCATGGTAATGCCTACTCAAACTGAGATAAAAATACTTATAAGTTATTTATTTGTACCCTGTAAACAACTACAGGATGTTGCATATTCGACTCGTAACGGCGGAAAAAAATCGTAGCCACGTATTTTTTGTGCCATAGTAATGTATAATTTAAAGAATGAAAAAAGTGTAACATCTTAGGCCGGATGCAGTAAAATTATGTTTTTAAAACGTTTAATTTCAAAACTTAAACTTAGTACTTAAAAGATTGAATTTTCTGAATCTAATTGAAAACGCAATTAAACTAAATTGCTTCTAAAAGTTTAGTAACCTCACGAAAACGAAGGTGGGTTTTGTTTTGACAAATCATACTGAATACTAAAGTTTTTGACGTGACAACGTCTTATAAATCGATGGAACCGGCTGCACGCACGAAAAAACATGACGTATGCGGCGTTACCACATGACGTATGCGGCGTTACCGACGTATGCGGCGTTACCACATGACGTATGCGGCGTTACCTCGCGTTTTTATGACGTGGTCACGTTCAACTATCGTCAGTAAACCGACTTTACAGACAACCGATTTTTTACGTTATTCTTACTAATCGAATCGAATTCACGTGTGAAGTTACTGAACCGGGCCCCAGTCTTGTAATGTGCCTTGTGCTTCGTGATAAAATGTGTGTTCTTTCTTTCTTCTATCTTCATAGATAATAATAATAATAATAATTGAAAAAAGCGCAAGAGAGAAAATAAAGTATGAATAATGATGAAGGTTTCAATACATTCTTCCTAAAATAGAAACATTTAATTAGGGAATAAATATTTGTAGCGAAATAGTTGTACTACTGGAATTTCCCTGAATACTGTCCTACCTATTATTAACCCGGCATCGTTTCAAATAGAATAATGTTCACGTTTACAAATAAAATAATTAACAGCTTACTTCGGAATACGTCTTTAAATGTATATGTATAAATAACAGAATCTACACGTGTTTGTACTCGTAAACAAACTATCAAAACTACCGTAAACTAGTTGGCATTAGGTGGCAACCCTAGCTGTTAGGATGGAGCTGAAATGTAGAAAAAAACTGTTAGAGCTACCGTAGATTGGTAGATAGCTGGCATTAGGTGGCAACCCTAGGTATTACGATGGAGCGAACTGGAGATACGTCTACTTATAAAAAACTGTAAAAACTACCGTAAATGATAGAAAGCTGGCATTAGCTGGCAACCCTTGCTACTACAATGAAGCTGAAATGAATGTCTGCTTAGTCGGAGTACTCAACATTCTGCCAGGGGGGGGCCTTGACTCCGCAACAGTCCATTTCTGGGGGAAATACTCTGTCAACTGAGGTGAATTAAGTGAGGGTCGACCTAAGTAGGAGTACATAATGTACGTATCACGTATGCCAATAAGATCGTGGACATTTTAAACGAAGACCAGGTCAAAAGTACCCGCAATCAGCAAGTAGATATGTATAAAAACAATGATTAAAAATTAGCTGATGCCCGCGTCTCCGCCCGTACGGAGGTCGGTTATTGTTGTTTGGCCATATCTCCGCTTCTAATAAACCAATTGAAATCAAACATACGAGATATTTTTAGTTTGACTAAGTCCATTCTAATACAAAAAAAAACCGCATCAAAATCCGTGCTGTAGTTTTTACATCCATCGCGAACAAACAGACAAACAGATAAACAGACAAACAGACAAGAATTCCAAAAAAAAAACTGTTTTCAGAATCATTCATTTAACATAAACCAAGTATTTTTTAATATCATCAATGTACAGACACAACTAATTTACAATTTTATAATAGTAGAAAAGAAGAAGCGAAAGTCGTAGGTATGCCAGGATCGCAGCAAGTGGAAACATGTGGTCTCTGCCCGCCCCATCGGAAAAGAGGTGTGACTGTATGTATATCTTCATGTGCAGCAGTTCCAAGCATTTAGACAACGTATGCTTTTGCACACGTGCTAATAACCGATAACAGTAGGTACAATAAATTAATGATTAAGATATTGTATTCACAGTCAAATATCAAGTAACTAGCTGCCCCATGCGGCCTCGCCCGTGACATACATCGATCCCCGTGGCACCCATTTGCCTGCCTGCTAATTACATGCCTGTAATTTATTATTTTTACAATAATGTATATAGCCGCGGCAGCCTAGTGATATGGGTAATGAACTGCTGAGACGAGGTCTCGGGTTCGATTCCAGGTTTTACCATGGCACACACCAATGACTTTTCGATGCTTTTCGAAGTTATGTGTGTATTTATCGCAGGTTTATAAGTGCCCGGTTAATGGCAATAGGCTCGCCACCTATTACATTGGGACCTAAACATAAACTGGCGAAATGTGGGTGCTAACACCTCTGCCTACCCCTTCGGGGACATAGGCGTGAGTTTATCTTTATGTATGTACAATAATGTATGAAAATTTGTTCGATTTGTTGACATTTATGGTTACTGCTCCGCTCCCCTGGATAGTAGCGTGATGATATATAGCATATAGCCTTCCTCGATAAATAGGCTATCCAACACAAAAATATTTTTTATATTCGAACCAGTAGTTGCTGAGATTAGCGCGTTCAACCAAACAAACAAACAAACTTTTAACAAAAGTTTTATAATATTAGTACAGATAAAACTATCGTATAGCATGTCATGATAAACAAAAATACGTCACTTATGTAATTTTATATTGCCTTGGTGTGTGTGTATATGAGTGGCATGTGTGTGTGCGTGTGTGTATGTCCGCATGTGTGAGTATATATGCTATGAAACAATGTTTTTAGCCATATGTTTACATAACATAACTTCACGCCTGTATCCCCGAAGGGGTAGGCAGAGATGTATTACACACCCACGATTCGCCAGTTATATTTTAAGTCCCAATGTAATAAGGGGCGAGCTTATTGCCATCTACCGGGCTCATTACTAAGCGAGCGATAATCAACACTTTTCGTAGATATGTGTGTAACATAACTACGAAAAGTCAGAAGTGTGTGCCCGGGGTGACAGGGGATCGAACTCGAGACCTCGTCTCGGCAGTCCGTTACGTACATCGCCGCTTTTTTATATTTTAGGAATGTATTTGTACTATTTTAATTGACGAATGTTATTATTGCATGCATTATGAATATACTGTTGCTGTAACTCTTGTGTGGAATACCAGTCCTGTTTCTGTGACCCATTATATATATTGGCCATTATATATTGCTAGACACCTATATAATGAAATAAATAAGGTCTGCAATTTTTACTCCCTTAGTAGACATGAATGTAATTTTTTTTTTAATTATTTAAATAGCTACAATCACTAAATTATGAAGAAACTGAGTATATAATGATAGTTTCCACTCTCTAATCCATCTAAATTTTGTATAGTAGCCGCATACACACACACACTCTCGACATACACACATACACACACACTCACATACACCTTCACACACAAAATTGAGGTCCGTTTAGGTCATACAACTAAAGTCATACATTGAGAGCTTGCTGGTAAACATATACATAATATGTTTAACTTGACACTAACTTGTATTTTTTTCTAATCAATTTTGTATTCAAACTGTATTCAAATATGAAACAAATAATGAATTAAATAAATAAATAAAATTAATTCTTAGTAAAATAAAATTATAGTGTTGCTTTGACTTGGAAACGTCTTTTGCGTCCGTAGTGAGACTTGAGAGGCAATTCAGAAAACTTGATAATAAAACATTAGGTGATATAGTTTTGTGTTGGTCTACATTTATCACACCACTCTAGATAACTAAAGGATCTAAGAAATCTTGACGTTAAGTGAGAGTTTAGAAGCTATGATTACCCTTTAAAACTAACACGTACTTTTTTTTTTTTACGTGCGGAAATCCCTTCGGATACCCCCCAGCCGGCCAGTGAGGGTGGTTATGTCGTGTCTCGACTAAAACCGCACGGTGTCCTCCCCAAGAGTCCGTTGCCGGGCACCCCGGGTAAGCCCTCGAAAGGATAACCCCAGGGTTGCCGGCGGACTTTGGCCGCCACCGCGGCCTCGCCTGGTGGGGTCGGGTTTTATCCTGCTTCGGTGAGTTGGCAGGTATGTGTAAGGCACACACGACACGCCTCCGCCACGGCCGGCTTCTGTAAGGACGGCGAGTCGGCCAACTGCCGTCCTCAAGCCCCGATCATGGAGGTCGGTAGTCCCAGGCGTAGATGAGTCTGCGGCGTCCTCGCCGCAGACTGCGAAACTCGGGGGGCAGGGTTCTCTCCCGCTCCCTCTCCGCTGTCTCTTTCGCGCGCATTACCTGCTCGCAACTAACACGTACTTATGTAAAATATACATTGGTGACCACGACACAGACACACCCCGAAAACGCCCAAAATTCTGGTTTAGGGCGCTATCTATAAACCATTCGGAAGAATTTATCTGAGTGATAGTGAAAATCGTATATAAAGCCGGTTACACACAAGCGAACGATGGCGAATGAACTATACGAACTCGAATGAAAAACGTGATGCTTTTAGGATGAAGGTAATATCGTAAAGATGGAAGGGATAAGGAGAGCACCCGAGGGCGTAATCTCGAAACCGGATATGGCTCTGGGTCAGTCGGGGTGCGAGGGAAATGCCGTATGGGCCCACATTACACCCTGAAGACCTGGTCTGAAGACCCGAGACGGCGTGCGGTTTTACTTCGTTCAAGCCCGACATGACCACCCCCGGCGGGGGGTATCAGAGGGGAATTCCGCACGAAAAAATAAAAGATAGGGACAAGGAGAGCGACCTAAGAGAACATGAATAGACGGGAAGTAAAATAACGTGGCCAGAGAGGGAATTAATTTTGAAATGACTGCAAGCTGCCATCCTCAAATAAATAATAGTATGATTCATGAAAACCATTTAATGCTTCTTAGAAAAGTTGATGATGATGGGAGATGTTAGAATACAGTTAGAGTTTTATATACAAGTATATGTGTTTGTACGTATGAAGGTATACTTAATCTCTATAAGGCACGCACGAATTGAACCGCGGCCAAGGAATTAATTAGCATTTCCATTTATTTACATGATGAATGCTGCCAACATTGTGAATGGCCAGCATTAATGTTATTTATGTTTTTTAGAACGATGACCTGCAGATGTTAGCGGGGCTAGTTTGGAGCTGGACAACATTCTGTGACGCAAATTGAGAGGCACATACCCAGCAGCAGGTTTGAATTTACCTTGGCAAGTTAGATCAAAAGGATCTACAGGCCACGGCGTACTTCAGAGAGCACTCGTTGTTACTGGGATGTAACCTGAAACAACGCTAAGATGGTGCTGAATACGTAATGGTGTATGGGTGGGGATTGCAGCCCAACCAAAATCTTCAAACCATCCCAAGCCCACCTCACCGGTTAGCCAGCACTTTGGCGCAGGCATTCCTCTCGGGGTTAGGCGTCAGATGGCAGTTCTGTTGCTCCCGTAAAGCTTAATCAAAAGAGAATGCTCCGGGGCTAAGGTGAGCAAAGGTTAAGATTAGATACTGGTATCCATGAGAATATCAGCAAACTCTTAGTTTTGCAAAGTTACAAGTAATTTCATAGGCAGGCTTTTCACAATGCAATCCATTTCAAGAATTTGTTAAAATCTCGGTCTACTTTTATGGTAAGCTATTTAAAAACATCTTGTTTAATTTTGGTTTCTGGTTTCTGGTTCGAATCATTATACAGTCATGTCGGCGGTATTTTTTCAAGACGATAAAATCCTAGGCAGCCGTAAAATTGCTCTGGTACAGTCAGTACCGAAATCTGTAATGGCATTATTAACAATGCAGCCGTCCTCCAACTAAAAGGCGGCTAAGTAAAAAGCAAATTTCAAGCTACACTTGAAAAATTGGGGCATATTTTTTTTTCTTTTTTTTCAATAACGATTCTTAGTAACCGAAATTACTAATATTCCCCCTAACCCCTCCAGCTAAGCTAAATTGCTTGTGTTAGGAGTGGGTTCACGTCGGTAGTGTAATGACCAGGATTCAAACCCGGGACCTCTCGATCGTAACCACTAAGCTACCGACGCTTCAATGGCGTTCTAACATTGTCAACCATAAATTGTGTTATTATGTCGAATTTCATAAATTATTATTAAATTATTTAATCATTAACATCATTCATAACTTCACGCCTGTACCCCCGAAGGGGTAGGCAGAGGTGTATTACACACCCACGATTCACCAATTATGGGTCCACGATTCACCAGTTATGTTTAGGTCCCAATGTAATAGGGGCGACCCTATTGCAATCTACCGGGTACATTACTAAGCGAGCGATAATCAACATTTTTAGTACACACATAACTACGAAAACTCAGAGGTGTGTGCCCGGGGCGACTGGGGATCGAACTCAAGACCTCGTCTCCGCAGTCCGTTACGTACACCACTGGGCTATCGCCGCTACTGCTTAAAGTTAATATGTGAAAATTGTCCAGAAATCACTTAGCCACCTTTTAGCTTGAGGACGGCAGAATGAGGACTTTTTGACAAATGCCTGACTTTGCACGAAACCTCTCCTTTTGGTTTGGCTTTTTTTTTATATATATTTAGGACACGTCAATTTGACTTCACCTCGCCTGATGGTAAGCTGAAGGTAAAGTCTCAAGAAAGAGGGTCACCATTACATACACGTACCATGTTACCAATGGTGGCACTCAACTTGCCGGCCTCATCAGAAGAGGATTGTCGTCGCAGCACCGCGTGACACCCACCGGTCCCACTAGTGCTGCGACCACAATCCCCCTGCCCGGTTATGCACTTGCTGACCCCTGAACGCAATCAAACCGAAATTGGATTACTATGGAGGGTTTTTCGCAATCGTGCATGATGGTACCCACCCGGCCGAATTTTGTGACAAATTTGTGTCATCAAATTTCTACCACCAGTTACCTTATGTTTTTATGGGAGCGACTGCCGTTTGCCTTCACAACCCTTGCCCAACTCGCGCATCGTCCGTAGAGAAGTGAAAGCCGGAAATCGGACCACGGACTTCAAAGTTGCAAGAGCCTCGGTTTTTCTCACTAATGGGAAGATGATGCAGCAATCAGCAGGCGTACCGGCTTGGGGATGGTTTGGCACCAAAGGTCTTGGTAGGGTCCCATTCACAACTGACACTTGAAATAAATTAATTGCGCCAAATAAGTAGGTACGCCAATAAAAAAAAAGAAGGTACGCCAATTGAATTGATTTAAACAAAAATTAAAAAGAAAAGAGAATCACAATGCCTTATCGCTTACCCCAATTTCTGCCAGGGCAATAGTCCTGCTGGTAACCCTGGGGTTATCCTTTCGAGGGCTTACCCGGGGTGCCCGGCAATGGACACTTGGGGAGGACACCGTGTGGTTTTAGTCGGTCCGATTCCGACACGCCCACCCCATCGGTGCCGCCGATGGGGTGGGCGTTACCACTACCGCGGGGGTTACCAAACGCTAAAAAAAAACCTTTGGATGGAAATATTGGTTGAAGTGTTCGGTATTTTGTTGGCGTGCTATTGATTGATTATTATATAAACATACTTATATAAACACATACATAATTATAAACATACACAGGTACTGAAATATATACACACTTAAATAGATATAATATCATAATATACATACTGATACATAGGATATTGTCTATGTTACACGTGATACACTGGACAAATAATGCTCCTTGACCATTTTTTTAAATTTCATTAAAGTCTCAGCTCGTCTTATTTCAACCGGTAATTTATTCCACAGGCGAACTGCAGTAACAGTAAAAGAATGATCAAAAAAGCCCGTGGAATGCATTGGCATTTTATAAATTTCATCGCTATGTTTGTGTCCGATGTCCGTTTGTTCATCCTGGTGCTCACACCAACGACGAATAGTAGATATAGGAATGTGCATACATACACAAACATAATACTTACGCAGTTTTTCCTCTAGGGTAGGCAGAGACAACAGCCCGACATCTGTTTCTGTCTTTACACATTTTAGGAGCTTCCCCTCCTATCATTAAACCTTTCATGCAAATCCGCCGGTTTCGAGTTTCGGTTTAGTTATTCGTTATATCCTACGAATAGAAAGATAACAAACTTGGATGTACATAAATTCACTATCTCACCTTTTTTTTATATTCTTTGTTCGTCCGAGGAACGTATAATTATAGCTGTATTACTTGTTTTGTTTAATTAATTTCGTCATATTTCATCGCTCACAATAAAGGTTTAATTACAAATGCACGTGCGAGCGTCCGTGTGTGGGTGTGTCATCATTAGTTGAAGTACAATGACATTACTTCTATGTGTGAGTTTGTACGAGTGACGTTCTAGTTTATGTTTACATTAGTTTGTGTCTATGTGTGTGTGTATAAAACTCAAATAGCGGAGTATATCATTTTTCCTAACTTTCTGTTATTTTTCCCACGTGCTGATTGCCCGACAGTCGCTCCCATAAAGTCCATTGGAAGGTTAGAATAAACAATAATTGTAAAAGAAAAGCATCTCAACCGTAGACCACACACTAACCATCGGATGTGCCTCCGTTTACCGAATGGAATTCTCCAATGCTACGAACCGAGGTAAAAAAAAATGTTTTCTTTTTCCGTTCGGAAATCGGCATCTAAATTGCTTTAATCACAAAAGTAAAACGTGTGATTCCAGTTTAGTTTACCAGATTTTACTGATGAAATTCAGCTAAAGCGACACATAACATAACTTCACGCCTGTATCCCCGAAGGGGTAGTCAGAGGTGTATTACACACCCACGATTCGCCAGTTATGTTAAGGTCCCAATGTAATAGGCCTTTTGCCATCTATACACTTTAGTAATATCTACAAAAGATGGAAGACAAGTTTATATAACCTCCTCGCAGAGGCCGCCAAAATGGTTACTTCGCAGAGCCTGATACCATACCATAGCAGCAGATAAGGTAGGTATCTGTGGGTTATGTCGGTGTCAAACCGATTAAAACCATACGGTGTCTATAACTGACATAACACTTGTGTGGGTATATGTACATGTGTGCATAAACGTTTGCCCGCGACATCGACACGTGCGCGGCCGCGCGTTGTATCAAACTCTTTGTCCCATAGAACAAAGGGCTGCGTTTGCGCAGAGTTTCCGAGCCAACTGATTAGATTGATTTACTGTTACAATTTAGGTCAGTTTATAATTGAAAAACCATTTCATTTACATTTATATTTACACTTTTCTGTATAGAGGCCCGTTAAATAAAGCTTACTATTAAGAAATCTAGTGGGACGGAAATCACACAGTAATTGTCAAACTTCGGGCCTAACTTAGATATTTTTGTTGCAGTATTTTTATTCAAAATTACAGACCTTAGGCTTTATGCACATTATTCGACGCGTTTATATTTCAGTTTCTTTCAGAGTCTGGTTGTTATTTATGTAAATATACAATATACGTTTTGTCATTGTCACTCAAATGTCAAAGTCAAATACGTGTTACTCTGATCTCTGAACTCGAAAGAAACTCACTTGTAAAAGATTTTTAGGGACAATTTGTATGGTAGGTACCCGAAACCTTGAACGTACAAACCCCAAAATCTAATCAGTTCTTCCCATTAACCAAACAAGATGATTGGCGAAAGAATTTTTTAAATCGGATAAGTGGTTCTTGAGTTATTGCGTAAACAGACATCCAGACATCCAGACATCCAGACCAACAGACAGACCGACACAAAAATTTTTTTTGCTTAATTAGTCTTAGAATCATGTGAAACGTCGAGAAAAGTGATAAAAAGTGGGTGTAAGATTTTGATTTTTTTTGCGTAATTTTAAGACTTCGGTGTCCACCTGGTTGGTGGCCCGAAGTAATATGTTTTCATTAGACAGAAATTATAGAGCCGATTGATCAAATAGTTACACAAAGGTCTCAAGGATTAGAGTGTTAGACAGTCAATGTATACCTTTTTTTTTTTTTTTTTTTTTTTTTTTATCGTGCTGAAATCCCTTCGGATACCCCATTCTTTTTTCTTTTTCGTGCGGAAGTCCCTTCGGATACCCCCCGCCGATCAGCGAGGGCGGTTATGTCGGGCTTGAACCGACTGAAACCGCACGCCGTCTCGGGTCTACAGACGCCGGGGTGTAAGGTTGCCCATAGAGCATATCCCTCGTACCCCGACGTACCCTGGGCCATCTCCGGTTACGAGATGGCCCCCTCGGGTTTGGAAACGACGGTGTCGCCGTCTTGCCCCGGTTTGGGGGAGGGGCGCTAGTTGCCCCACCGTCCCGGACTGCTTCTGCTGGGGTGACAGGTGGCCTCACCTCTCACCCCAGGCCTGCGCTCATGGAGGACGGAGGTCGTAATCCTCACGTACCTTTTTTTTTTTTTTTTATCGTGCGGAAATCCCTTTTGATACCCCCCCCCCCCCGCCGGCCAGCGGGGGCGGCTATGTCGGGCTTGCACCGACTAAAACCGCACGCCGTCTCAGGTCTTCAGACGCCGGGGTGTAAGGTTACCCATAGAGCATATCCCTCGCACCCCGGCTGACCCTGGGCCATCTCACCACTAACAGCATCGCTCATCCTGTCTCCTCTGAAAGCAGAGGAGTACGGAGAGCTATGTGTTCCCGCCACGTTGGGTATTGGCCGACGATCAATGCCAACCCTATGAAGGGGTGAAGGGGAAGTCATTGACCGCCGCCCAGGGTGTACCGGCCGCTCCGATTCCGTTCCCCCCGGACTGCAGCGGGATCGGAATCGGAGCGACACTCGAGGAGGTTACCCAACACACACCCCAATCCTCACGTACCTAAAATATGTAACGAAACTAGTGTCCGATCAGTGAAGTTACACAGGTATATCAATAGACACCGATACCGCGATATTGGATCGCGATATTTATTGGCTATCTAATCCCTTAAAGTTGATTCGGTTGGATACCAAATAAAATCGTCACAGCACAACAGCATCTTACATGAAACGTTTGGAGGACATCTAAACATCCTCGCCTACTTGGGTTAGATATTCTTCTTCATTCAAGTACTAATCTTGGATGCATCTTGAGCTTGCACTTTGAAGCCATTTCATAATTTGGTTGCCTTTTACATGAGCGACTGCCATTTTAAACCCAGAAAGCATGAATTTGTATTACCTGACATTTGTACAATTGCCATACTCTATCCTTTCGAGGGCTTACCCGGGGTGCCCGGCAACGGACACTTGGGGAGGACACCGTGCGGTTTTAGTCGAGACACGACATAACCACCCCCGCTGGCCAGCGGGGGGGTATCCGAAGGGATTTCCGCACGTAAAAAAAAAAGCCATACTCTAACGGCCGAATACTGCACTGTAATTATAAATTCGTGAATAATTATAATGCTATCAGTGTCACCTCAAGGTGAATTGTACAGACCGAAATATAATTGAATGTTAATTACCGTTTTAGTATTCGGGGGTTAAAGATTATATACGGCATCTAGTATGTGGAACATACGACACTTCAACACTACTACTACTTAAAAATAACACAATAGAACAACGCGGGTTTGATTCCCACTCATTGCAAATATTTGCATTAGTCTCGTGTGTTTCTATGTATAATATGGATTTATCGAAGCGTCGGTAGCTTAGTGGTTAAGGAGTCGACCCTACGATCAAGAGGTCCCGGGTTCGAATCCTGGCCATTACACTAGCGACGTGAACCCACTCCTAACACAAGCAATTTAGCTTAGCTGGAGGGGTTAGGGGGAATATTAGTAATTTCGGTTGCTAATATTCTTTTCGGTTGCTAATTTAGCTAAGCTAAATTGCTTGTGTTAGGAGTGGGTTCACGTCGGTAGTGTAATGGCCAGGATTCGAACCCGGGACCTCTCGATCGTAAGGTTGACTCCTTAACCACTAAGCTACCGACGAAGCTACTGATTGTTTAAAGTCGAAAAACTCTGAAATGAAAGCACTGATTTAAAAAAATCTTTCACCATTAGAATATTACATTATCCCTGAGTAACATAGGCCTAGCCTAGTAACAGTAGGCAGTAGCCTAGTAACTTTTTATAGCGATATAACCACCGTATCAGGATTATGCGATTGAAACCGCGAGGTGATACTAGTTATGTATAACAAACTATATTTCGTTCAGCTTCTGGAGGTATTGTTCGTCGCCACGGACAGTGGAATAATAAAAATTATTATAAATATTGATACTGTAGTAATAATAACAGTAACATGTTCACATAAACAGGAAAAGCCATGTTTTGTCACGCGTTGTTAGTTTTTGCTGATTTTAAGTGCCGCAGACGATTTAATGGCTGTAACAAACGAATGAGGAAACAGGAGACAATGATATTATTTTGTGTGCTTGGTAATATAGTAACTATATTAGTTGGATTTTAGAAAACAGTATAATTTAGTGATAGAAAGAAAGAAAGAAAGAAACATTTATTAGTGCAAAGAGGCGACAATCTAACTACATAACATTACATGACATCTGAAAATACTGAACTTAAAATAACAGGAGCACAATAGTAATATGGCACACAAATGCACCAAATGGGTGCCCAGTTCAGCATGTGCCAGGTAGAAACCTGGCGCTGGTTTTCTACTGGAGCCCAACTGGTTAGTGACACACGGACGCCCCACCGTCGAAGCCGTGTGTTAATGACGTGTGTAGTGGTGTGTTTGTGAAATAAATAGTGTAGATAGGGATATGGGAAGATGTATGAGGCCCAGCAAGATATTACGGACCCGAGCTAACCTCACTTGTAAACCAGTACGCCTGCTGATTGATGGATGAGGCTCTGGCGCTGGCTTTCCTCCCTGGGTTGGGGGGTTAGACGGTAGTCGTTCTTCGTAAAAGTAAAAAAAAAATCTGGAACGTAGAATAGTCTACTAGGGACTCCAAAGGGCAAGTTTTTAATACAACTGGGATTGGCCATCGTATGAAGAAGGGACATCGGAAGATAGAAGAACAAAAATCATCAAGTGTCGATCGAAAATATATTTTTTAAAGTGTCTTAAACTTCTAAAAGTGTCTAAAAACCTTATCTTCTTTTATTAGTTGAAATTACATAGTGGAAATTTTGCTCATGTTCTCTTCTAGTTGGAACAGTTGTATTCTGGTCCTCCGGTGCCTAACACCTTCAATTGGTCTATGTTGAGTCTCCAACGGCAGTTATGTTGGAAACTCTGTCTAAAAGGATGCGTCTACCATATTCTTTAATGGTAACCGCTTGTTTGAATGATGATGCATGTATGAAAGTATAGAAGGTAAGCGTAGATTGATTGTAGTACTGAGCACAGTATCGAATTTCTGAATAACAGAAATTCTTCCTGATGGGACGGGGTATTGTAACAATGCACATTGTACTTTTAAGAATATTAGTGGGATATGTAGTCGATTCCTTAGTTGATATCGATTCATAGTCTACTAATATTATCTGTATTCTTTCATCGACTCTGTCTATGTTAGCTGTGGTCAACCCTATCGGCTGTGGTTCATTATCTATGAACTCCCACCAAGTCGCTGCTTTCAGCCGACGTTATAAATTACGGTGCAGCGGTTTTGCGAGCCCCTAATTTTCTGCATCGCTACCACTAGTGCATAGCTCTGGTACTGAGCCGTTGGTGAGAATTTTACAATTTATACATTACCTGTGCTAATCATTTTTATTACAGAGTGCTCATTAGTGTTGGAGGGTGACGTGGTACCAATGGCCCACCAGGGATATTCCCCGTGGCCTCTTCATCTTCACCAATGGTGCCACGTCAGGTTCCCACTGCTATGCTAAGCTACTCCAGGCATCGCCTCGTTTTTTACGTGAGCGAGGCTTGCCAACATTTATCCATGTATTGGAATTATATAGAATGTTATCATGCCACACTACACCTCTGTAGTCGTGGCAAAGTTTTCTAATTGGGATGCTGCTTTTTACGTGAGCAGTATCTATTTGTTTTAATTGTGTACCTTATACGCAAGGCATGCTTTCCCTTTTCGCGCTTGTCAAAAGGACAATAACCTGTGCGGGCCACGCGGTCAGTGACCGCATGGTGAACAATCCTTCAGTGTCATCTATGTTTCTGTGCATCTGTTCCTGCTGCTTGCAAAGGCTGTGACCTGCCTGCTTTGCAATAATGACCATAAGCATCACGTGCCTGGGGAAGCTTGTCACCTTTCTTACGCCTTCGGTATGCTCGGCCTGCACTAGCAGTATGTATTCACATACTGAAAGCTTTGCCTTCTCTTTTCAGGTCCGCCGAGCGAGTCACGCAGCGGTTGGTGCCAGCGCGACACGCCGGGCGGATACTGCGTCAGAGCTAAGTGCAGATTCCTGGCTGCCGCGGGCCGTCCTTCACTTCCTTAATTTCAATCTTATTAAAAATTATGCGTACTCAGCCTTGAGATCACATACAATTTATAACATTTAATACATGAAAGGATTTTTTTTTTTTTTTATTTTTTTATTTTTTTGGCTTTGCCTTAAAAAAAAAAAAAAAATGCCTGGAGTAGCTTAGCATAGCAGTGGGAACCTGACGTGGCACCATTGGTGAAGATGAAGAGGCCACGGGGAATATCCCTGGTGGGCCATTGGTCCACGTCACCCTCCAACACTAATGAGCACTCTGTAATAAAAATGATTAGCACACGTAATGTATAAATTGTAAAATTCTCACCAACGGCTCAGTACCAGAGCTATGCACTAGTGGTAGCGATGCAGAAAATTAGGGGCTCGCAAAACCGCTGCACCGTAATTTATAACGTCGGCTGAAAGCAGCGACTTGGTGGGAGTTCATAGATAATGAACCACAGCCGATAGGGTTGACCACAGCTAACATAGACAGAGTCGATGAAAGAATACAGATAATATTAGTAGACTATGAATCGATATCAACTAAGGAATCGACTACATATCCCACTAATATTCTTAAAAGTACAATGTGCATTGTTACACTAGTAATCGAAATTACTAGTAATCCCGTTAACCAATGTAATTAACCTTCGGAGTGGGTGCACACCGGTAGGGTAGTCAGGATTCCAACACAGGACCGCTGGATCGTAATGTAAACCGTGATATTTTAGTTGCCGCTATAACAACCAATACTAAAAAAAGAAACAAGTTGAATTCCTGAGACGAGCTCAGCCGAATACAAGGGATTTTCGATTTAGCGTTTTTTTCTTTGCGATTATTTGCGATTTTTTCTTTATCTTGCAATGGTTCACCCCAGCACGAATCTATTACCGAAAACAACAACTCAATAGCTCATCTCCTTCATACCCAAAACCGTGACAGAAAATTGGCAACGACGACGTCGACGACAACTCGATAGCAATAGGTCTTTTCTAAAGAAAATCCCTAAAAATTAATATTTAATGGGGGCTCCTATACAACAAACGTGATATTTTTGCTGTTTTCTGCTCGATATTAACAACGGCAACAGGTAGACGAATGAAATATTCACAAACTATTAAAACAAAATAAATGCTTAAGGGGTTGGCTCCCATACATCAAAAGATTTTTTTTCAGTTTTGCCGTAAATAGTACGGAACCCTTCGTGCGCGAGTCCGACTCACACCTGGTCGGGTTTTTTTAAATCCGTTATAGAATAAATGAATAAAATTCATACCTTCATAAGTTCATAAATTGTGCAACTCATGAATGAAATTTTCCCGTAGTATTTCCCAGCGGATCGCGTGATCGTGAAGAACCGCGTCGATGACCAATAACCCTTTTGTAAACACGGTTTTATTATAATAATTACTATTATTTTTCCTTTTTATTAGTCTAACTTTCAATGTAGAGTCGTAATGAAAATGGGTTTTATATACCTCCATGTTCAATATGTCCATTGCTCGGTTGTTTATCACTGGATTTTAAGAGATGCTATACTACCAAGCAATGCTCTGTGAACAATACAGTTAATTTGTAGTCTGTTAATAGTTTTAAATAATAAATAAATAATAATAAATAATTGGTTGGCCTGGGGGTGGCAGGTGAGGCCGCCTGTCATCCCAGCAGAAGCAGACCGGGACGGTGGGGCGACTAGCGCCCCTCCCCCGAACCATTGCAAGACGGGGACCCAAACCCGAGGGGGCTATCTCGAAACCAGAGATGGAACAGGGTCAGTCAGGGTGCAAGGGATATGTCCGCCCGCCTGGAGATCGGTTATCGTTTTTTTGACGTATCTCCAGTTCTACTTAACCAATTGCAATCAAACATACGGCTGATTTAACTAAGTCTGGCTAATACCTTTCTTATAGAAAAAAACCGCATCTGATCTGTTCAGTAGTTTTTGCGTCCATCGCGAACAAATAGAAAAAAATAATTCCAAAAAAAAAAAAACTTGCTGTTGGTTATCAGATCGGTGTAGTTATCTATATTGACTTAGCTGTTTAAACCTGCTTGCCAGGTAGTATTCAGGGTGCGAAGGATATGCTCTATGGGCAACCTTACACCCCGGCGTCTTAACACCCAAGACGGCGTGCGGTTTTAGTCGGTTCGAGCCCAACAAAACCACCCCCGCAGGCCGGCGGGGGGGTATCCGAAGGGATTTCCGCACAAAAAAAAAAAGATATGTCTTCATTTTCTAGCGAACACTTGGGCTACATGGGCTTTTCTACATAGGCCAACCAATGATTTCTATACCTATTGTATACTAATAGATAAATTGTTGAGAACATTGTGTCACGGTTCCTGCCTCAAGGCGGGAATGAATATTGAATCTCGAATTTCGAAGTAGATGCAGATACTTGATAAAAGAGTTTTGAATGAATTTTGACACCTATCTGAGCCTAGCGCGCCTTTTTGTAATGCCCTTTATTTTAAAAAAAATTGCTCATTATTAGTGGTCCATTAGTGGTCTTTCGATCCCACACCAGTATCAAAATCAAGCTGAGCATAATTGTAGCAGGGCCAGGGTTACAAAACACTAATATATAAAATATATTTTAACTAATAAAACTTAGATATCTGGCCATAGTCATTCATACAAATATTTGCATCAAGAAGAAATCAAATCCGCATCCACAGAAATTGAAGCTGAAATCACTAGACCGCGAGAACCACGCTGCCAAAGAGGTCACCTTATTTTTTTGTCTACGTATTATTTAGTCTATGTCATATTATTTTCTTTATCTGTCACCTCAATGTTAGAATAATGCCGGTGCATCGCTCCCGCTCAAATATGTTAAACTAACTACCGTATTTTATAATGTTGACAAAATAAAAATGAGCTGACAGTTTTTCAAGTTAGTTTTTGTGACAGAAATAGCCCGCGTACACATGAAATCTATTACATTGCATAATGCGTTTATTATTAGAGAGTGTGGTGTCGGCACAATGGTGCAATGAATCTTCGTGATTTATAATCTGTGCGAGACGATCATAATGTTGCCAGCAGTTCAAATTACTCCGGACTTTCCAGAATTTGAATTATTTTGTTTTAAAAATGTTAATGTGATTGCTCCATCGAGTAAAACAAACGCACTTACATTATTTATCAAAGGATGTATGTACTTCCCCAAGATTCCTTAAACTTTTAAGAGTGTAACTATGGTGTGGTCGAAAATAAGTTTGCAGAAGTGTAGAGTGACAAAAAAGCTTTCAAAAGAATGGCTATTTTAATGCGACTAAGTCCACCCTCATTCCCTCTACTGTAACTTCTATACACCAGGATCAGCAGTAGTGACCCACGAACATATCGAGTAATGACACTTGGGAAGTCCCGGGGAAAGTCAAACTGTCTTGTAACCCGCATCGAACTTAATCAGAAGTAAATTTACATAGAAGAACAGTTCCACACAAATGCGTCATGTATAGTCACCACATACAGGCCGGCACGTGCGTTGGTTGGCCTCAAGCCAATCAATTTCCGAACGTATCGAACATTAGTCCAGCTGCCCGGTAGGGGCGCACCTGTGCAAGTGTCCAACATTTCGAGTTGAAGGTGACCCGTGTCTATATTAAAAAGGTTCTGCGAAATTGTCACACAGATCGGCCAAGAGATTGATGAAAATCAAAATGTCACAAAATTTATTTTTGTTGTTTAAAATCCCTCTATCAACCTTCGCCCATCGAGTTTCCTAATGAAAAAGCGTCGGTAGCTTAGTGGTTAAGGAGACAACCTTACGATCGAGAGGTCCCGGGTTCGAATCCTAGCCATTACACTACCGACGTGAACCCACTCCTAACACAAGCAATTTAGCTTAGTTGGAGGGGTTAGGGGGAATATTAGTAATTTCGGTTACTAATATTCTTTAAAAAAAAGAAAAAAAAAATTGTAATAATATAACCATAACGTACTAGCTGTCGCCCGCGGCTCCGCTTGCGTTTAATGCTAATCCCTTTCCCTATTATTACTTATTAAGATTAAAACAATATTGTGCACGTATTGTAAGCTAACGTGGTTTCTTGCCTTCAATATTTAATATAATCAGCATACATTTTAACAGTGTACACTCCTTCATTAACAAATATAATGGATTGAAATAAAACTATTTTTAACGGATTCTATCGCGATTAATTTTGATGTTATTTTATATTTTTTACATTGTTCCCGACGTTTCGGTTGCTTTTCAGCAGCCATGGTCACGGGGAGACATAAAATGCCAGAATACTTTTCCACCATTTTTTCATCATCGATTATCGAATTTCCATATAATGTTTTACATGATGATATGACTGATGTAGATAATATTTATATTGCAAACACGGTATAAAGATATCCTGAAAAAGAAACTGAAACCTATGCTGGGAATTCTGATGGCAACCATATGAAGTTTCGTTTCTTAGTACATTATCATAGTAAACTCGATAGGTGAAGGTCGATTTAGGGCGGAATCATATACTATTAATCTCAATGTAAAATGTGATCATGCCGTGATGCAACTGATGACGTCATTATCAGGTACACCACGGTCAAATTACCTAAATATGCTTTAATTCCTGTTCATTTTATGAAGTGAAAACGGTGCCTAACAGACCATAAGGAAAATCGAAATCTGAATTTCGTAGAATTTAAAATAATTTAGAGCGCAGATTTGTTAGCCGTTCACCTCGAATAAATTCAGAAAAGAACCTCTTTTTAGGGTTCCGTACCCAAAGGGTAAAATTACCCTATTACTAAGACGCCACTGTCCAATCGTCTGTCCGTCTGTCACCAGGCTGTATATCATGAACTGTGATAGTAGAACAGTTGAATTCTTCACGATGATGTATTTCTGTTGCCGCTATAACAAAAAATACTAAAAAAAAAAACAGAATAAAATAAATATTTAAAGGCGTTCCAATACAACAAAATGTGATTTTTTTGCTCGTTTTTGCTTAGTTATATATTCACTTTAAAAATTAAAAATAAAATTAAAATAAAGCAAATATGAAAAAAAAAAGGGGGCTCCCATTGGGGCCCTTGCGTCGTTGTACCAATGGCACAAAGAGGTGCTGGACCGGGATGTAGTCCCGGTCGGGACTCAGCCCAGCTCCGCCAAGTACTCATGGAGACATGGAAGGTGCGACTTGAGCAACCAAGGTGGGGAAAAGCCATAATCGCGGCGGTGAGGCCGGTCATGGAGGAGTGGTTGGAAAGGCACCACGGTGATCAATTCTATCGAATGTCACAGATGCTTACCGGACACGGGTGCTTCAGTAAGTATTTGTGGCGCATCCATCGGGAGACAACGCCGCAGTGCCAGCACTGCGAGGATCCAGGCCAAGACACGGCGCTCCACACATTAGTGGAGTGCCCACTTCTTACACTGGAGACCATGGTGAGAGCCGTTGTCTCCGATGGGAGCTAGTGGCACGTCGCCGCCTCTTCCTGCGAGCAGGTAATGGACTTGAAAGAGGCGGTGGAGGATCAAACCCGACACCATAGGCGAGGCCGTGATTGCGACCAAAGTCCACCGGTAACCCTGGGGTTATCCTTTTGAGGGCTTACCCGGAGTGCCCGGCAATGAACACTTAGAGAGTACATCGTGTGGTTGTTCCGATTCCGACACACCCGTCTCATCGTTGGCACCGATGGGGTGGAGCCCGTGGGGGTTACCACAGGTAATAAAAAAAGCGGGACTCCCATTAAACAAACGTGATGTTATTGCTGTTTGTATAGATAATGGTACGGAACCCTTCGTGCGCTACTCCAACTCGCACTTGGCCGGTTTTTGTTTTTGACTACAAACTGAAGATAATTAATTATACCTGAGGAAAGACACCTATATAATTAAAAAGCAAAACCTTATCTGAATACAAATGTATTTGATTTTGAATTAGTTATCATCTTATAGGTGTAGCCAGGTTGGTAGGTGATTGAGGCTCTAACAAGTCTTCGGTGCCAACAACGGTGACTTCTGTGTCAATTCGGACACCATCAAAATATTTAAGTTATTGGGTACAGTTAGCATAGTACAAATTAGCTTCAATATTTTGATGGTGTCCGAATTGTCAGTAAAAAAAATATTAAAATTAAAAAGTCAATTCGGATAATAATACCTTTTTTTTTTTTTTTTTTTATTATCGTGCGGAAATCCCTTCGGATACCCCCCCGCCGGCCAGCGGGGGCGGTTATGTCGGGCTTGCACCGACTAAAACCGCACGCCGTCTCGGGTCTTCAGACGCCGGGGTGTAAGGTTACCCATAGAGCATATCCCTCGCACCCCGGCTGACCCTGGGCCATCTCACCACTAACAGCATCGCTCATCCTGTCTCCTCTGAAAGCAGAGGAGTACGGAGAGCGATGTGTTCCCGCCACGTTGGGTATTGGCCGACGATCAATGCCAACCCTATGAAGGGGTGAAGGGGAAGCCATTGACCGCCGCCCAGGGTGTACCGGCCGCTCCGATTCCGTTCCTCCCGGACTGCAGCGGGATCGGAATCGGAGCGACACTCGAGGAGGTTACCCAACACACACCCCCGGATAATAATACCTAGGAATTTGTATCCCTAACGTCGGCTAGTCAAACTGTCTCAGTCACGGGGACGAGGTTTAGTTGCGAGAAGTAAAGGGTAAGCATAGACAAAATATATTTTATCTTCGCCATACGTGAATGGTTATTCGATTAAAGTTATCTAATATTTTTCATTGTAATATTCAATTTCAATAGTGGTATACCAGACACCGTAACTTACATGAACTTCATGCTTATCTGAAGGTCAGACGACTTAAAGGTCTCCCTGATACGATGAACTCTGAAACGGTTTCTCGCCAGGGTAAGTCCGGTAAACTCTATCCGGCTTTCAGTCTTGTATTGAACACTATGAAACCCTTTTTACGGTGCCGGCGCTAGCTTCAGTAGACGGTGAAACCGAACTGTTAAGAAAGCATCTCGTGGCAATTTGAACTTATGCGAATTACCTACGAAGTTTATGCTTTAACTAATTATTATTAAAGCTTAGTATACCGGTTTCTACGGCAGTAAAAAAGAACTATTGTGCAAATTTAGCTGGTCACAGCGAGGTCATGCTACGATTATTGGAACCCAACAGTGTCGGGTATAATAATGTGTGGTATAAACTACAGACAAAACCGTCTCACGATGTATGTCATATCAACTGTCAAAATTAAATCTCTTCAGGTACCTATTGGTCAACGCTCTTTGTAAGCAAATCGTGACTTGGTAACACTATCAGTCGAATGCTCGCTAAATGCAAAGAATGTCGGACCACCTTAGGAGCCAAAAATAGACAATAGTGTGTAGCAACACCCACACAATTAGATAAGGAGAGATACCGCAAGCCATCCGTCCAAGCGTGTCAGCCACAGAGCTTCGGTAGCTTTATTTATTTTATTTATTTATTTTGGAAAATAAATAGTCAAACAAATAATTACAAACCATAACTTAAGAGTAAGAAATATCTTTGTGAGACCAACAACATTTTCCACAATATCCAAATATTTTAACACAGAATATTTTAAAACTATCATGCGTTGTTCCTACTCAGCTTGAAGTTTATACATAACAAATTAACTTATAAATCTAAATATTTAAATTATCTGAACTATGCGTTACACATTTTTTTAATTTGCCCGAAGTAATTACAAACAAGTCTATATCTTGAAAATATTGATTATAATTTTGAGTGTGCCAACTGACACGTGGCAATTGAAACGATTCTGTTTACGGTCTCGGTTCCAATTCCGGTTGCATCGAAAGTTTGAACTTTGAGGCCCGGGACCCGCTCTATTCCGCTTTCTCCTTCTGATGTGGCTTTTCATTGACTTTTACGGATGCACCTGCCCACTATTGACCTGCGTGGGTCCAAAGCGTGGTCGAGGTGAGAAAGAGAGATAGACCTATATATATATAGTTAGTAGGTATAAGGCTCTGTTCAGTAAGTAAATTGTATATTACTAAATGACTCGCGTTACTTCATCAGTAGTGGTGAAAAAATGACACGCTACTATTTAATGATAAACGCTAGTCTTAAACTTAAGTGGGCATTGGACGACCTTAGAGACTTATAACTGCCAGCTAACAATAAGTCAAAACTAACGATACGCTTGGAGAATGATAAGTTGGCCACTAAACCCATCATAAACCGTACTTCCACGAAGTCCCAACCGATAAATTATCTGTGGTGCTTGCCATTTAGATAATAAGCCAGCTTTCGTGAACATTACCGCCAGAAATCCTTGAACTAAAAGATTTCTTGGAAGTACTCATACGGTAGGTACCTACGGCTTACCAAGAACTTCGGCATTGTCCCCATTATTTTATCATGAAAACCCTTGTTAATACTTAATAAAACATTTTTTCCAACACTAATTGTAGGTAAGACATGATGTACCTATTTTCTCTATGATCGGTTTATTGGTTGGTGATTAAGACTGGATATATTGGAAATATGTTTAGCTAAATTGAGTTTTCGCGTTTTATTCAATGAATTCATTAAGTGAAATATGCTTAGGTACGCCGTTTAAATTGGATTCACGTGTATATAAACACGTGAATCCAGCGTAACAAAGAGTGCCTGTGAATTTTAGTTGGCAAATTCTTTTCTCACAGACAACCTAGTGTCTTGGTCATCGGGCTGTGAATGTATATGGAGCTGATGAATGGAGATTGACGTTCTTCATTAGTTCCACTTCACCAAATGATACTTTCTGAAGGCAAATGCTTTGCTTCTTATAGAAAATACTAAAAAGTCGCTATAGGAATGCATATAATCATAGATATCTATTTGATATGTGTGTTCCCGCCTAATAATACCTTTTTTTCGTGCGGAAATCCCTTCGGATACCCCCCCGCCGGCCAGCGGGGGTGGTTATGTCGGGCTGGAACCGACTAAAACCGCACGCCGTCTCGGGTCTAAAGACGCCGGGGTGTAAGGTCGCCCATAGAGCATATCCCTCGCACACCGCCTAATAATACCTAAATACCCAAATTCCTCTTGAATTCTATCATAAATATAAGTGGGACCAGTCTGAAAGTACCTATATCCCTTCAAGTAAATAAATAAATTTTCCACTTTCCTTCATAAACAACGACGTTCCGTGGAAGCAAACAAACAATGAAAAAGATAGAACCGAATTGAGAACCTCCTTTTTTTGGATATCGGTATATAATCAACATGAAACAAATAATTTCTTACTATTTCTCATTAACGTGCGCCAAAATCGTTGGGGTCAAACGACCGCCCAAAGCGTTTTCTTTGGAACTTATCCAAAACAAAAAGCTTTCATTATTTGTTTATAGACAAAGCGAAAATACGAATTTCACACAGAGTTATTATAATGCTTAGATACTAGGCACAGAAATAAATTGGACTTTGTTTTGTATAACCGAGGAGTTCGTATCACCTATGCTTCGTGCTACGGGTACGTTGCTAACACCCTCCCCCAAACCGGGGCAAGACGGGGACACCGTGGTTCCCAAACCCGAGGGGGCCATCTCGAAACCGGAGATGGCCCAGGGTCAGTCGGGGTGCGAGGGATATGCTCTATGGGCAACCTTACGCCCGGCGTCTGCAGACCCGAGACGGTGTGCGGTTTTAGTCGGTTCAAGCCCGACATAACCGCCCCCGCTGGTTGGCGGGGGGGTATCCGAGGGGATTTCCGCACGAAAAAAAAAAAAAAAAAAAAGGGTACGTTGCTAACAAATGTCTGGCCATACCGCCCCCACTGGGCCTCGGTAGGCAGGTTCAACAAATGCTGGCATCGTAAGAGATGGTCATGGACATGTGTCTGGTCTCACTGTCAAGGTTTTCATTCATATCTTCAGTCAATCAATTGACAGCACCCCCCTGGATGGTAAGAAGCTAAGGATTCCAGATACTGACGATCCCAAATTGTTTTTTTTTATACCACTAAGGTGGCAGACAAGCACACGGCCCACCTGATGGGAAGCGGTTACCGCGGCCTATGGACGTGTGCAACACCATTGGCGTCACACTTGCGCTGCCGACCCTGTAAAGGAAAGGGGATGGGAAAGGAGTTTGGGAGGGGATGGGAAAGGAGTTTGGGACCTATACCTTGACGGCCTCGACTGATACTTGTTTATGCCCCGCATAAAGAACCTGGAATTGTAAGAAGAAGGAAACACGTGTGCCGGTACAGCAATTCAGTTCCTTATCGTGCGACAAAGGAAGTACTAAACTGCTTGGTTCGAGTTGGTATTGTTTGTACCGTATGTGAGTGACAGACACCGCAGTCCAGCACGTGTTGTTCTGGATAGGAAGGGAGATGGTGGGAATAGTTGAAGAAGCTCATCAGAACACTCGCCGTGGTAGTGTAGTAAAATAGCCAGAGAGAGGTAACGTCTCTACGAAGTAGGAAAGCGAAACCTGGAGGTGCCAGCTTCAGAAGCAACCCCCTTGTGGCGGAACGTCTTGTGGGAAAGTATTATTCTAACAAATACATTTCTTGTAAAGTTTCGCGACAGCCTCTGTGGCGCAGCAGTAGTGCATTCGACTGCTACGACAGGGGGCGCGGGTTCGATTCCCCCTCAGTGAAGATATTTGTATGCATGAATATATCTATTTGCATTGGACTGGGTGTTTCTATGTATAAAATGTATGTATTTCCAAAAAAGAAAGTATATAAGTAAGTTTATCGGCATTCTAGAACCCACAACACAAGCTAGTTAAGCTATGCTTACTTTGGGTCTAGATAGCGCTGTGTAAAAATGTCGTAGAATATTTATTTATTTAGTTAGGTGCCTCTCACAATAGCTCATAAGACTTTTACTGGTTAGAATTTAATACATCAAATCTAATGTAGAACCAACTCTACAGTCGATGCAACCGGGACTAACGCTGTGATGAATGAATAAATATAATATCATTCAAAAAATCGCATGCGTACAACTCGTACTGAATCTTCCCGAAAAAAAAAACAACAATGAACGTCTCCGTACTTCCGAGGGCGTCAAATCACGGTCATTTACAAGTGGGTCAGTATGCTGTTAACGTGGATGTCAGCCGGCGGAACCTACGCATTGTACTCAATACCAGCGCAATGTTTACTAACACCTCGCCTGGTGTATTCACCGTGTTGTTAAAACACTTATATTATTTATAATCGATGTTTTTCATACGACAAGCGTGTTGACTGATCGCAGTGCGCTCTTGCCTATTCATTTGTTCGCCCAAAATAACATGCGTGAACAAACATCAATACTTTGCCGAGTTTATATAAACAATATATATATTATATACCGAACGCAATCACGTTGTAATACTTCTGCAAAATGCATTTGAAATGTAGTCATGACTGGTGTGGTGTTATGCAACGTGATAAGGGAACGTTGTGGCATGGTAGAAGATGTAGTTACCAAAATAAAGAAATGGATGCTTAGATGGTATCTGAACCATGTAAGCATCCATTGTAGGGAGGATGGATGAAAGATGATTGACGAAACGCATTTATGAATCGAGGGTAGACGGGACAACCCGGTAATGGTCGACGTAGGCCTACGTATGTCAATCAGATTGAGAATATTTTAAAGAAGAACTGGCCAAGAGTGCGCGCATTCGGCGAGCATGAATGAAAACATTTATGAAACTAGAACAAGCGAAATGTATACCAGGGTCATAACCAGTGATTTCACGCCTACCAAATGGGGAAAGAAGCGTGATTGTATGTATTTATATACGTTATGCTTATCCCAGGTTGCGCGGTCCGGCGGGACCATAACGACTGAAGCACCGTATTGACTGGACAAAACTAAAAATACTAATACATACATAATACTCACGCCTTTATATATATATATATATATATATATATATATAAATAGGTGGTCCGTCCTTAAGGTGAGCGGGGCAGGCCTTGGGTGCGATCTACGAACCATAGGATGCCTGAGGGTTTCAGAATCGGGCCTCCCCTTGTTCAGATTCACTTTTCCAGCCCTTTGCAGACGTCAAGGTGCACGCAATGCCCAGAATCGGGGTGGATATATGTATATATATACATAAATCCATCGGAACACGACACGAACCGCGATCCTAACGTAACCGCAGCAGGAGCTATATTTTTCCGGATTACAAAAACAATCTACACAATAATCGCCGAAGCTATAAATGATTTTTTTATTTTCTTTCATAAATAATACTAGTAACCGATTACTAGCACATATTCCCGCTAACCCCTCCAGCTGAGCGTTTCTAAATTTTGCTATGGTCCCGGGTCCTTTAAGCAGGACTTGAAATATCATCTGATGAAGCCGTCAAGCTAATAGCCACTATTGTAATATTATCCGCGTCTGTAATATTGACCCTCATTCGTGAGACTTAAGCTTAACCATCAGGCGGACCACACGCCACTGCAACCTGTGAAGAGCATCTAATTAGTACCTACTGTGCAGAGTCATCCCAGAGATTATAACAGTATGCCAGGCCAGAACGAATTTGTGTCTTCGGCTCCGGCGTAAAAAACCATCTCACATTGTTAAAGACTCCAAGTTTATGCGATTCCGTTTGCAGTGAACATTAAATGCTAAATAGCGTTGGTTTGCAGTGGGTTCGCGTAGGTAGTGTATTGGCCAGGGTTCAAACCTGGACCTCTCGACACTATTCAACAAAATCCTGGTAAGGTAACGGTACCATGTACCTACAGGTACCTACAGCAAAGTGTGGGAAATCGCAACTGGCGATTGGAGTCGACCGTAATCGTGCGTGCGTTTTTACCTATTTTGTGTACTTATAGCACAGATTACCTAGTAGATTAATACGTTTATATCTCTAACTTCTTAATAATATTTGTTTTATAAATAGAACCAACGTAATCTAATATATAAAAACTAAGTTTGTTTGATTATTCATATTTAATACGCTACCGTACCGTTCATTCGATAGCACCTAAACTTTGCCAACTTATTGCTGGCACTTGTGCCAAGGCTCTCTGCATAAGTACAATTATTGGACCCTCTAGGTGACGCTGAAATAGGGTTTCAGGATTATTTCACGACATTTTTCCGCGTATTGATAGTCATCAACGTATACCTAACTGGCCCGAAACTTTTATCTCCAATTTTTCTCTCCATCATATAATTGCCTGAAAGAGATTTCCACGAACTATAAGGCCGCCAATTGTATGAACCACATGAATTTTACTTCTGATTGTGTTTCTATGTCCTTGGTGTACTAAAGCTATATTATTATTATTATGTAGATGGAGCCATATCACGCCCCTCTTAGAGTAAGGGAGAGGCGGTGAGATAACCCTGGCGAGGTAAGCAACAGTCAACCAGAGCATTAGGACGATTGGCAGAGAAACCGTCGGACTATTCGGGCATTGTCGAGCAAGACCGCTCTCTGCAGCGTGACCGCCACTGACCCACTAACCTCGAGCCCTCCTAGATGGACTGAGAGGCTTCTTGGTTTCAAACCATTGGCTGAAATAACAACCGGGACTATTTCTTTATTATTATTAAATTCTCTTTACTATACGCGTATCTGTATGATGATTCTACATTTTGAAATTTGGCTACTCTCCATAAAAAAAATAGGAAGCTGGCATTTCATTACTAACGGAACATAAACATTTAGGTTGAATGGATTTAGTGACGTCATAACACGGAGATCTTAGGTTTATAAGCGTGGGTTAGGTTATAAGCTTACTGGTTAAGGATCGAGAGGTCCCAGGTTCGAATCATGACATTCTCTGCCAGAGCTGCCGTGCGAAGTAGAGGAATAAAAGTGCGAAGTGGACCCCGGGCTCCCAGGTGAGAGTCTCGGAAGCATCTAGGGCTCAACGCTGAGAAGATGATGATGAAAAGTATAGAAATTTGGCAATTGGAAAAGAGTGACGTGTATTATTATTTCCTGGCTCATTTCTCACAACTATGCGAAAACAGGCATTAAATGTAAAATAAATTCTGGCGTAAAATAATAATTAATCCTGTTACGTTTTGACCTACATGATAAACGGTTTTAGTCGAGACACGACATAACCACCCCCGCTGGCCAGCGGGGGGGTATCCGAAGGGATTTCCGCACGAAAAAAAAAATTAAAAAAAAGACCTATAAAATTCATTCTGCTGTTGCAAAAATTGAGTGAAACGATTTCACCAGGACTTGTTCTAACGGTGATAATTCCTCAATGGCTAGTCCGATTATCGTTTTTCTTTTTTTCTTGTGTATATGATTAAATTACTTAACTTAATACCAATCGCGTGAATGAGGCTTTTTTGTTTATTGAGAAATCAAATTTTGAAAATTTTGTTCGGTGATTATTCCTCCTACTTTAATTAAAAATTCATGTGTGACACATGAATTTTTTATTACATAACCTATGTCCTACCCATCAGTAACATCTTTGCTTGTGTGAAATTTCATTAGAATCGGATCAGCCGTTGGGAGAAAATGGTCTAACGAAATACATGAGTCGTCTAAAAGAGCAAAGCTCTCAAGAGCTTTGCTCAACAAATTTTATTTCATGCAATAAAAAATCCATGTGCGCCAAATACATTGATTTATTTTATTAGGTTGAAAGTAGGGAACCTAAAATAACCTCGTAATATATTGGTAATTTTTTTACATATCATCTACCTAAATAGTAATATTATATACTGTGGCCCAAAATCTGTTCAAGGACTTCCACTTTACTCCGGGAAGATTGTCAAATTTCCTAAGAGTTAGTCTTAGTTGTGAATTAAAATTATGTGTAGGTAGGTACAGTCAACGACAAAAGTTGGTTAACACATAAATATTTACAAACCTTTTTTTACATCGGTAAACATGTACCAATAGTGGATGTATAAGTACTTTTATAATCCCCAGAGGATAAAGTTAATATTATTCATATTTTATGAAAGGGTTAGGAGCTAAGGTGATCAATAAATTAGAATTTGTTGAGCGATTTCTGTCGTTGACTGTACTTTAAGAGGATTTTCGCTTTGAAAAGTCGATTTTGCTCAAACCTTTATTTGCCTTTCAACTAATTATTTAATTTATAACGTATACCATTATCATAGGCACAGCTGGATTCTTATTAAAAACACTATTTTAAAATTTGGCTCCGATCCATAAAAAAATTATTAGCGGAAAAAACTTGTAGATTGAATGAATTTAGTGTGCTCACCCAACAGATTGGTTGACACGAAGATGCTATGTGGTGCGTGGTATTATTATGCTGTTCCCAACACATAGGTATGTATTGTAGAACCCCTTGACATATTTGAGTCCAACTTTAACAGATTTAATAAAATTCGGAAAGACATCCTCTATAGCAGTTTAGCCTTGAAAGACATTTAAACACGTCGCTATTTGACTTTTACCAATTTAGAGCGTTTCCTAATCTTATTATATTGTTTTAACTGTGTGCACATGTATTGATGTTACAATTCAGGACGGTTCTGTGTTTTTTGTTATTATTGTTTTTAATTGATTGTAATGTGTTTTGTGCGCCTGAATAAATAAATAAAAAAATAAAAAATGTTAGAAAAATAAAATTTAAGAAAAAAAGAAAAATAAATCAATCAATGCCTATTGCAGACAACTGGACATGTTAATTTACCTAAAAAAAATCTTAATTTCCTAAAGACCCCAATCAATCGAAACCACTTGGAATTCAAATGGACACTCCTTTTGAATTCCATGTGGTTTGACTCGGGTTTCTCGTGGATCACTGTTGTTGTTCCTGATATGCACAGTCATGTAGTGACGGTATATGTGGAATCAGTCACCTAGAAGATAAGGTTTAGTTGGTATCACAGAATAGATTCACAGATAGTGGTAATATTTCCCTTCTCTATTCTATCTACTCGACAAATGGAATGAGATACTACCAACTCTAGCAGAAGCAGGCCGGTGCGGCAGGGCAACAAGTGCCGACCCGTTTGCGGGGCAAGATTGCACACCGTGGCTCCCAAACTCGAGAGGGCCATCTCGAAACCGAAGATGGCCCTGAGTCAGTCGGGGTGCGAGAGAAATGCCTTATCACCTTGCACCCCGGCGTCTGAAGACCCGAGACGGCGTGCGGTTTTAGCAAAAAACATGTACACCAACTATTAGGTAATCTGTGGTACTGCACTGCGAATCAAATTGAAATAAATGAAAAATTATACATACACAAATGCGGTAAGGGGTGGCTCACTTTTAAGAAATATTGTTATATTGGTCAAACACGCAATAATTTTATAGATAGGGGAAATTGATGTTATACGCCGAGTTCAGTCGAGCGATGGATTATGGGCACTGCGGTACAAGATATTTTGTTTTGTTTCTAAAATGACAAAACTTATAGTATTACGCTGAATATAAATAAAATTGACAGACAGATTAACTTTTTTTCCTTTTGAGCTACGAAACCCTCAAAGGCATCTTACTAGATACTATTTATACATGCGAAAGTTTGGACGGATCCGGATGAAATTTGCCCAGAAATAGATAATAATCTGGAAGAACACATAGAGTTTTTTCCCGGGAATAGGCTCCTGTAGAATGTAAATATTGGTTTGTGGGCAGAGTTGCGGGTAACAGCTAGTTGAATTATAAATCTAGAGAAGCAACTCGAAAGGAATAGTATTATTGACCCTTCGGTCCCATGTGCTATCTCAAAATATTTGCTGTGTAGAATGTCGTAGAATATTTATTTATTTATTTATTTATTCACGCAAACAAAAACATCATAACAATATCATATGAGATAGTGACACAGTACAGGATTGGTTTTTGTTACATAACAAATGAGTTCACAACTGGTACCTTAGCTAGGATACGTAGTAACCTGTATTAACGATACCAGTTTTCAGCTTAAACTTATACTTCACTAGCAACCATGAGCAAGACGGTATGTGACCAGTACCTAATTAAGCTTTGGACACAGCTAAAGATTACAATTTAATACTAATTAAATGAATAATATAACTAAAGAAATTAAAAATAACGCTACTAAAAACAGTTCAAGTGTGAGATGTTATGTGTGTGTTTGTGTGTGTGTGTGTGTGTATATATGTGTGTGTGTGAGAGAGAGTGTGTATGTTTGTGTGCCTGTAGAGTATGTGTAGACGTGTGGTGTATGCGTACCTGTCATTTTGTTAAATACCAAAAACAATCAAACAATGTAATTAATATTCTACGAATAGTGTAATCATGCAGTCAGTAGGGAGAAACTAGCGAGCATATACAAACTCAAACAATCTGCTAATACTCGCTAATGAGGCCTAGAGTACCCGCTTATCAAACACGTGCGTCGTCAGTTGGTTGTCAGCAAAGGCAAACAAAAATATTCGATATTAGCTGTTGCCCGCGGCTCCGCCCGCGTGGCATTCTGATCCCGTTCCTGCTACCCATGGGAACCTATTCCCGGGATGAAAAGTAGCCTATGTATTATTACGGACTATAGTCTATCCCTATACCAAATTTCAGCCAGATCCATTCAGCCGTTTTTGCGTGAAAGAACAATAAACATACATACATACTCACAAACTTTCGCGTTTATAGGTAATATTAGGAGTAGTAACGCACCCTTTCTTCGCTTCGTTTTATATGAGTTTTTTTTTAACTCAAGCAACATAATATATATAGCTTATGTCCATCGGGGATGGTGGAGGGTTTTTTCCAATAAATGCAGTGGTTTCGAAGATTAAGCTCAACATATAAACGAACTCACAAAATTCGGCCTCTCTCTTTATAATATTAGTAAAGAAGAAAGAAAGAAGACGTAATAATGTATCGGAGAATTTCGAATATCTGGGACGTGTCTAGGTGGCTCAGTTGGTCAGAGCATTCCCCCTGTAAGGGACTGGTCGCGGGTTCAAGTCCCGTCCTAGATGTTCTCTTTTTCCGATCTAAATCTTTAGAAAGAAGTATAGATTAAAATCTATCTGGACAAAGTGACATTCTACTAGCGATAACGCCAAAGAAAACGATCTGTAATTAATCATTTCAGTAGTTAATAATCAATATAAGTACAATGTTTTTATGAAATTATTATTCTAGTACATGAATCACCGCCTGTCACCCCAGCAGAAGCAGGCCGGGACAACGGGGCGACTAGCGCCCTACACACCGGGGCAAGAGGGGAACACCGTGGTTCCCAAACCCGAGGGGGCCATCTCGAAACCGGGGATGGCCCAGGGTCAGTAGGAGTTCGATGGAAATGATTTATGGCCAACCTTACACCCCGGCCGAGCCGAGATGGCGTGCGTTTTAGCCGGTTCAAACCCGACCTAACGCCATCCATCCATCAATCTGAGGGGATTTCCGCACGAATTAAAAAGGTACATGATTGCCGGAAGATCAGAAGATTGTCACACTATGCACCTAAAAGTTTACTGATCTCACTGCATTTTTATTGTATATTTTCCTACAACTTAAAACTCTTTATGTAGCTCTTAATGAACTGCGATGTGTAATGTGATTTATGAGAATATATATATCAACACCGCCTACACGAAGCGAGTTGTTGATGCAGTAATTGGCATAAGTTGGTATTTTTTTTACAAATACATGTAAATTTTTATCCCATGTCATCTGGTCTTTTTGCCACATATATCGGATATCCGGCCGACGTAGTATCGTTGGCATCGATTCATATGACCTTCTGTTGCCACATAACGCATAATTACTCGAATATCAACCACATGGCGTAATAAACAAAGTCGTTATTCGTTCGGCTCAGTATTCTTTTTGTATTTATTTATGGTTTTGGTAAACATATGGTTATCTAAATTCAAATATGTTGTTATTCAACAGAATTTCAGTATTATTTATCATTTGTTTTCGTTTAGGAAATATATACTGTTAATATGTAGGTATAAAATATATTTTTGTTTTTTTTAGGGTTCCGTGCCTCAAAAGGGAAAAAAGGCACCCTTATAAGACCACTCTCTTGTCCGTCTGTCCACGATGGTGTGTCACCACCGATTTTGTCAGGAACGGGTGGACCTATCAAGTTGACATTTTTGCCAGATACTGAGGTCTAAAGTCCCTATTAGGTGTTTAAGAATCAAGGTCCTGAGTCAACATAATGTTTAATAAAAAAAAATGATTTTCGTGAAAACTTGTAAGTACTTACGAAAATTTACCTAAATTTTCAACTTTTTATTTTTCGAAATTTTCTCTTTACTTGTGCTGTAGGAGAATGTCAGTGCCTTAAACCAAAATTGACAATTCTAGGTCAACCAGAAGCCATAGGTTTTGGGTCGGTTTTCCCGTTCCGATCCCGTTGACCTAGAATCACAAAATTTGGCAAAAAGCTAGGTCTTAGGCTCTTATAAAGTAAAAATTCCAAAAAATAAAAAAATTATACGGTATCCTCAGTGTACGAGTTAGACTCGCACTTCACCGGCTTTTCTTTATAATGGTCACGTTAATATGAATTCACCTCCCCTGATAGCAACCTAAAGGTAATGTCTCAGGAATGGGGCTCACCATTATAGACACCAAAAATTCTGCAATGATTGCCCTCAGCTTTACGACCTCGTCAGATACTCTTTCACGCCCCGCTTTAAGGACCCGGAGTGTAGGAAGAAGAAAACACGTATGCTGCTAAATAATTCCAAGTCTTTATGGTTTTTTAATATTTATGTATTCAAGGATTCTTGTTCAAGATAAATTCAAGTTCCACTCAATTATAACGACGAATCAGATGTTATTGCTCATTGACACCTGTTGACCTTTGTGATTGAGAATTAAACTTATTCGGACAACAATTGAATGCCTTGATTGCATTTTCAATATTGGCCCGAGAATTGAACCTTGTGGCACCCCATAATCACATCTGTTACATAATGTTCTTCAAAAGTCATCAAGGAATATGCTCACAACATACTGTGCTGATTAGATAAATCTGTATCTTTACCAGTTCAATTGTCGATAAACAGTAATTTAACATTAACTGATTATGTAACAATTGTTTGTCTATCGTCGAATGTCAATACTGGCAATGTTATGAATATGATTTGCCTTGTATTGATTACTCAATTATGGATTCTGCTGTTATTTACTTATGTAATCATTGCCTAGTGATGTTACATTACAGGTATGCCTATGGGCAACCTTACACCCCGGCGTCTGCAGACCCAAGACGGCGTGCGGTTTTAGTCGGTTCGAGCCCGACATAACCGCCCCCGCTGGCCGGCGGGGGGGTATCCGAGGGGATTTCCGCACGAAAAAAAAAAAAAAAAAAAAAAAAAAAAGGTACTTAGGCATATCAAGTGTTTATGTTTATGCCCGCCTCATCTTTGGATGGTTGATAGGAACCAATTCTTTGGATTTCTATGGTATTATAAATTGTTCAGCTCAATTTTTATATAAATTTCATGAGAATTTTGATTGTATGCTCAATGGTATATTAACATATATCATGTCATGATATTGTCGGAAGTTTACGCGAATGTCACACATTGAAATAAAAGTACTTTTTAACGGATTCTATCGCGATTTTTTTGATGTTATTTTGTAATTTACATTGAACTCGACGTTTCGGCTGCTTTTCAGCAGCCAGCTTTTCAGCCAATCAAGAAGCAGGCTAAATTAGGGTAGAAAAATGAAAGCAAAAAGTAAATGGTATAATAATCTTCATAATTTATTTTTTCTTTCAATTTTATCATACAATATGATATTCAGTATAAAACAATATTCTTTGTTAAATTCATAGAAATATATTATTTTAGTATAACTGTTTCCATATCTTTTATAAACTTACAAATTACTGTTAACATTCTGACAATTTCTTTTGTATAAAAATAATACAAACGGACGTCGAGCGCGTTGAAAGTGCGCAGCAAAAACAACTTGGAAGGCACAAGAAACGCGCTCGCCGTCTCATATAGTCTATATAACAATTCAACTTGTTAATTGGTATTACAATTACTTACAATAATCTACAGAAGACAATGGTACAGAACAATTTACTGTAGCACATTAATGGTAACAAAAACAATTAAAACACAGGTATAGGCTTTAGTTTACAAAGCGTAGGCACTCGAGATTGCTACTTCATTCTATAAGATAGACATTCTCACTAATAAATACTTCCATCACACATTCATCTGCATCAATTACGTGTCGGCGACAATCGCTCAGTCATTAAAACGCTATCATACGTCCACAATTAATATTTCAAAAAGGACGGCTTCACAATACAAGTCTCGTCCTCTAAAGCACCGGGTCATTCCCGAGAATCATTATCAAAACGGGAAAATAAAATTTGCGCGATGCAACGCTCTCTCGCTCTCTCTTTCACACTTACAAGGCACTCCTTACTAGCATCTTACTTCACCCATACGATCAGTCTTCCATACAAGCACTTAATTTGTCTCAGAACAATCAAGCGAAGCGAACAAAGACGTTCCAGCTCGCGGCGGCGTCGAAACGTTTTGTCGCTTTGAAAGAGTTAACCTTGTGCAACAAAACGTGATTCGGAACGTCCGAGTGCCGAACACATGGCCGCCATTCCGCGAGGGCGGCGCAGGCGGAATTTTAATTAGCAGAACATCCGCTCGTGACTCGGCCCGAGCCCCGATGCGCTGTTGCCACTTCTACGTACACTATCTCTTTCGCACCGGCTGTGTTTCGTACATGTCATAACACGGCTACGATTCGCGTCTCCGTCCAATTCGCAATAAATAACGAAACGTAAACTAATTATTATAATAAGATTCTACTGGACAGAAAAATACACAATAGCCGGGACAATGAACAATGGAAACCCCCGATTCAGCGAGGCAAGTGCGGCAACATCGCTGAAACGGGAAATTTGCCGTAGTAAAACTGGCAACGTCGCTTCAACCTCGTTCAGTCGCTAACGAATGACGTCGCACGATTATCCTTTCTAGTTTCTATTCTAAATGAGACAACGCAATACTGATTAAGGAAAATATTACTTCTGCAACTTACAATGAAAGCTAAAGCTTTAGAAGTTGTGACTCGCTCTAAGTACATCCGTCGCTAAGCGAACGTAAACCTTATCACAAACGACCAATTCCTGGAATCGTCTCCCCGAGCGGAAGTTCTGCCTGCACTCATCACTGGTGACCTAATCTCTCAAACTTAACGATACACCCACAGCATCCTTAACATAGCGACTTCAACACCTTACCCACTAGTGTTCATTAACTATATATTACACAGTAAAATTAAGATCACAAATCGCTTTGTATGCTGCGTCCTACCGGGCGCGACTAGCATGGAATGTGGTGCAGCGGCGGCGGTGGCACGATCAGAAGTGCGAGTCGATGTGACAGCCGCCGTTAGCATGCTCCAGCACCTGCTCTTTTAGCCGGTGCACATGTTCCTTCAGTTTCACCACCATTGACGCCAATTCCACATTCTCACCCTTCAGAATCTTCACTTTGTCCTCTAACTTGGAGATCCGCTCAAGTTTGCGGCGTCTGCACTTAGAAGCTGCCACCCGATTTCTCTGCCTTTTGCGCTCTAATTTGATTCTCTCCTGCGAGTCCATGTCAATAGGAGATAATGGTGGCGTACTCGCTGCACTCGGTACTGTTTGCGGCTCGTCCTTGACCACTGGGGTTGGGTAGCGTTCCAGCGGCCTGTCTAGGTCCGCGTAAACACGCCTGTTGATAAGCGGTGGCGTTGGCTCGGAGTGGTGTAGCTTGTCCAGCGCCTCAACAAACGGACGCGCATACATCTCTTGCTCTTCCGTCGGTTGAACTGCGGGCGGGAATAGCACGTTATTGCCGGGAGTGGGTGTTGCCGTGGTGATCATGCCGTTTTGGATGATCAACTTCTCAAGCTCCGGCGAGCCGAGCTTCAACATCTGTAGGTCTGGAGAGGAGAGGACAGGCGCAGCGAACCTCGCTCGCTTGCCACCCCGCCCCACGTCCAAAGTGAGGGGACGTTTCAGGTTCTCCAGCGAAACGTTGCTGGGGTAATGCTCGTCATAGAAAGTGGGCTCCATGCCGTGCTGGAAGCGTCGAACCATGTGTTTGCACCGAACACCTCGGTATCACTGAACTCACTGCGCAAACTTCAAAACTTTCACATACGGCGCGGCACGTCCGTCACAGTCAACGTTCCACTTGTTTCTAAACATTATTAAGAAACAACCACTGCTTTTATTGAGTGACTCAGATAAGCTATTTTTAGAACTCGCGTGATGAACTCGGGCATTCATTGGTCGGTTATCACGCGATACGAAGTAACGCTAGCATGTGATTGGTGATTGGCAACGTAGCGTAGTGCGAGGCCGCAGCAGGGCTGTTTACGACGACTTCGTGCGATTACCGAGAATCAGTGGGATTGTGTCCATTATAGCACTTGCGCCGCGACATTAAGTAATATATTTATATATTCTGTATTCTGTACAATTATGATAACAAACACGCTCGTTTATTCAGCATCAAGATCCACGTGTTATTTTCTTAACTGCACTATTAATAGGGCGTGGTATTTACTTGTACATTTATCTGAATACTGTTATTTCAAATAAAAAGATATGATATTGGTATACTGTGAAATTTATATGCAGTATTTTGAACGTTATACTAGTGGAGTTCAATGGATAAATAGATGGACTTCACATTTTTTACAATATAATAGCTTCAGAAAACCGGGCCACTAGAATATTTTCTTAATAGGGTATATAATTATTTCCATATCTCCCTGAATTAGGGAGAGCTATTATTTTAAGACACATAAAACATGAAAAAAGAGGGCCGTCTCGGAACCACCGAAAAATTTAAAACATCAAAGTTGACGATAGAATTAATAAATAAACCAATCAAGAAATATGAAGTAAAATGATCGATTGAAATTTTTTCAATAAATTCATATGAATGTTTACAAAATCTTTTAATTTAACTTTTGTCTGTCTGTCTGATAGAATGAGGTAATACTAAGTAGTACTACTAGTATATACTACTAGTTATCTACTAGCTATCTACTACTAGTAGATAGCTATTATTACAAGGCGTAACATAGGCTACTTTAATTGAAAGTTCAAAGTTCAAAATTCTTTATTTGTTGAATATGGTACAAATAGTGATGTTTACAATATAATGTAGGATCTCATATACTGCCGGTTCTGGCATACAAATTTTACATTTTGATTTAATTAAATAATTATCCAATATTCGCAATACAATACAAAATAAATCAAATCATTATAAAGAAGTTTCATTAAAAAAATCGTCAATATTATAATAGCATTTGTCATATAGCATGTCCTTTAAATTCTTTATAAACAAGTCAGTACTTAAATTTTTCCAAGTGTTAGGTATCTTATTGTAGGTATATTTTTGGAGCTAAACAAAATATACTACTCCACATAAGACTTGTCTTAGTTTTTCGAATACATAGTGCATTTCTACGTCTATTACGGTTTACAACGTCATACAGTTGTGGAAATATATGAGCGTTCAACTTTACAAAGAGAGCTGCTTCAAAAATGTATAGAGACGGAAGAATCAGAATAAAAAATTTAAGAAAAGGAATTAGGGTTCCGCGTGAAAAAATAAACAATAATATAAATAACGCATCGTAGTTGGGTAGTATCTGAAAGTAAAAATCAATTGATCGGCGGAACTTAATAAATCAAGAATAGTAACGAGGCTGTAAAAATTACACCTTATTTGTCGCCTGTGCGATAGAGAGAATGCTTTAAAAACCGACGCAACCCGATCTTAGCCGAAGTCTTAATCTTCTTCCCGACTTGTCAAATCAAAAGCCACTTTCCGTTCTCTATTGATAAAGAACATTTTTATTTTTAAATAGGACGTTTTCTACCAAAACTTTTGACTTACGAGTCGGTCTTGCCTCCAAGACTCCAAACACTATCTTTCGCATCAAAATTCAGCAACAATAAAACTCTTAAAGTATGGTGCATGATTTTTAATCTAATGCATTTGTTTACATGCCAAAACACAGATTCAGTTTGTAATTGATAAATGCGACAATGGGAACAAGCAATTTTGGGCGAGGCACCGAGGCGGGGTAACGCGCTGCAAGAAAATATCATGCGGGCGACAGCGACAGCGACTGAGGTGGGGCGTGGAACGCGATAGTTGTACGGGAGAGAGCGAGAGCGAAATATCTTCCGCTCACTCGCACTGTGAGATAAGTCCAACACAACTAAACAGAAGGAAAATAAAATGCACCTAAAATTCCTTCATTATTATGGACTCGCCTTTGGTTTGGTGTTATTGTAAAGTTGACCTTCGTTTTTTACTGCCATGAAGAACATAAACATACTTGATATGCTATTGATTGCCATAGAAACATCTACCATCTACATGTTTAGAAGTGATGTGAGAACTGTTTATGGAAATTAAGCATCATTGAATTCATTATTAACACTCTTTATTATACTTAATGTTCGTATCAAATACAGTTGATGTTAGTAGTTAGGTAAATACTGCACGTATTTCAAGGCAAGGCAGATTAGTGGAAACTTACCTAATTAATTCATTTGAATAGAATACAGACAGAATATCTAATAAATAATTGTATACCTACTTAGTTAATTAGTTATCGTGAAAATCGAAACAAAAATATAACAGGTAGGTAATTACTCAATTAGTTTGGCAAAGAATATTGTTATTACGGAGAATCGATCTAAAGACGATAGACGACATTGACAGATGTCCCCCAGCTCCTCCGCCTTCTTATTCCCAGTACAGGCGGTACAACTGTGGGAAAATGGGAAACCCTATTCGGCTGCCGCCACATTAGGGACGCCGAGCCGCCGCGACTTACTGACTACCTTTTTTTTTTTTTTTTTTTATCGTGCGGAAATCCCTTCGGATACCCCCCCGCCGGCCAGCGGGGGTGGTTATGTCGGGCTTGCACCGACTAAAACCGCACGCCGTCTCGGGTCTTCAGACGCCGGGGTGTAAGGTTACCCATAGAGCATATCCCTCGCACCCCGGCTGACCCTGGGCCATCTCACCACTAACAGCATCGCTCATCCTGTCTCCTCTGAAAGCAGAGGAGTACGGAGAGCGATGTGTTCCCGCCACGTTGGGTATTGGCCGACGATCAATGCCAACCCTATGAAGGGGTGAAGGGGAAGCCATTGACCGCCGTCCAGGGTGTACCGGCCGCTCCGATTCCGTTCCCCCCGGACTGCAGCGGGATCGGAATCGGAGCGACACTCGAGGAGGTTACCCAACACACACCCCTACTTACTGACTACCTAACAAAATAAAACTGCACATTTGCTTTATAACTAATTATTATTAATTCTGTGGTTTTGTTAGTTTGGTGTCGATTTATCCTTCCTTGGTCTTGTGTGTACTCTTCATTAATGGCCCTTGAGCATACCGCCAAGGAGATCAGTATCCATACACATTTACATATGTAAATGTATGTAACCTACTCATCTCCTTGACAGTGTGACTGACACTGTCAACCGTTTAAAAAAAAAAAGCGGCCAAGTGCGAGTCGGACTCGCCCATTAAGGGTTCCGTAGCAGCAAGTTACATAATAATGTTTTTTTTTTAATTTTTATATTTGAGTTGATTGAATGAAAGGTAAATTGCTGTTTACGATTTATGACGTATTAAAAAAAACTACTTACTAGATCTCGTTCAAACCAATTCTCGTTGGAATGTATGTACATCATATATTTTTTTTAGTTTTATCATTTTCTTATTTAAGAAGTTACAAGGGGGGGGGGCACACATTTTACCACTTTGGAAGTGTCTCTCGCGCAAACTATTCAGATATAAAAAAAATATATTAGAAACCTCAATATCATTTTTGAAGACCTATCCATAGATACCACACACGTATGCGTTTGATTAAAAAAAAAATTAAGAGTTTCAGTTCTAAGTATGGGGACCCCCAAAATTTATTGTTTTTTTTTCTATTTTTGTATGAAAATCTTAATGCGGTTCACAGAATACATCTACTTACCAAGTTTCAACAGCATAGTTCTTATAGTTTCGGAAAAAAGTGCCTGTGACATACGGACGGACAGACAGACATGACGAATCTATAAGGGTTCCGTTTTTTGCCATTTGGCAACGGAACCCTAAAAATATGACACAACATATTTGAAAACAATAGAAATAGAATTCGTACTATTGTATAATTTTATAATACTAATTAACTAAGTCTGCAAGGCGAATCGCTGCTTGCAATGTTGAGCTGAGTGACATCGTGAATCAGATTTTGAAAATTTTGCACAGTGATCATTCCTCCGTGGCAAGTCCGATTTTGAAAATTCTTTTTGAAAGTCACAACTCTGGACATGCTTTCTGAGCGTGTAAAGTTTGGTCACAGTGTCTCGAGCGGTTATTATGTAATTCCATCTGGATTTTTTTTAACGGTGATCATTCCTCTGTGGTAGCATTAATTTTTTCAAAATATATTCATAAACCTTCCTCTGATTGACCTCTTTAATCATGCCAAATTTGGTTCTGATTGGATTAGTAGTTTAGGAGGAGACCTGTGACAAAGAAAATCCTGAAGTCTGGTTTGAGGAGCTTTCGCTCGACTTCGTCTCACTCAGCTGAATAAATATATTAAATAATTACGGGGACATGAACTTTATATTTCTTTACTCTTGTAGGCAGCCTTTACTTGACTTGACTTGACCAGCAACAATTCGTGACTTTTCGTAGCTGCCATATAGATAACAAAAAGGCTTGCTATGCTTATGCAGATAGGTGTCAAAATTCATTATCTTATAAATCCAGTTTATGCCTCCCGTTCCATATAAAAAAAAAAACAGTCTCACCTAGAAATCGTGACACAATTTTTGTTCCAAACAGCTTGTCCAGTTGTAAACATAGCAGTAATTTATTTAAACATACGGCGTAACAACATGCTCATTGCGAATGTTACATTATGCCCTATAGCACCGGTGAGTACTCACCTTTATAAAAAAAAACACAGACAAATACAAACATTTTTTTAGATGCCGAGATTGGATACGAGTTATTACCTTACCTATAGGTCGGAAAGACTTGGAGACTAAAAGCGTGAGCACACTTCACAAAAGTTATGTTGTGTGCGAGCTTCATTTCGCCCATACCGACTTCCTCAAAATAAAACCTAAGAGAAATGCTGTTCCTACTCTACGCCTGCCACAACTAGAAAACAAGTCTGGAAACACAAAGTACACTCAAACTGAAATTGTACTGATATGTTCCTCTTGTAGCTCACAATTGACAAAACAATATGATTTAGAAACTCCATTTACATCACAAATCTTACAATCGAATCAGACAACTCAAGTCCTTTTCGGCGGTAGATGGAAATTTTTAAACAGTGACATTATTCTTGTTATGCGTATTCAGTCAAATTTGAGAGGTCCGTGACGCAGTTTGAAGAAGTAAAGACGTGAATATACTAGCGGAAAAAATGTCCCTAAGCATGAAGCGAAACTTTCAATCTACGTGGCGCTACTGCTACGATGCCCGGTGGCCCACAACTTGCTACGCAGCATGCTACGCAACACGCTACGCAACATAACTATATTTCTATAAACACACTCTCTAGTGAGTAGTGTTAAAAGCCCCTCAAAAGATACCGCGATATTGTTTCAGGGTATATTTCACGTGACATGTGCAACATGTTGCTCCATTTATTCCCAAGAGTAATAAAGGTGTATGTAACACACACATTTCAGATATTTTATTGGAAGTATCACCAAAGTGTCAATTCAGATAAGGCGGAAAAATGCTCGAGCATTTTTAAGTGTTAATCAAATACCAACCTTATTCAAATCACACAAAGCTGGAAATAGTATGCAATATAAAAAACTTATGCGATAAGAGCGTAGCGCGTTGTTGCATTCTATTTTAATTTTTCGTTTAAAGGGAATAAGGTTAATATTTAATTACCACTTAAAAACTGCTCAAGCATTTTTTCGCCAGATCTGCTGACATATACTATGTCAACGGCTATGTCAAAGGTCGGTTTGGTTCCTGCTCAATGATACTGTATCTGTTTGCACTAGTCTGGATGGTTCTATTATAATATGTACGTGTACGTATTTACGAAAAAAATGTGTTGTATCTCTATCCAGATTCTAGAATTCATATTACGGGCTATGGTTGGTACGGATCTTGATGACGCTCTGTAATTTGTCCTAAAATATTTATTTATTTCAATGAAATTTTGAACTGTATGGTTAAGGGTGAAGAACAGCCCTTAGTCACCTTAAACGACACCCACGGGAAGAGATGGGATATCTACCAGTGCCAAGGTTGCCACGTCTGTAATTTTATGAATCGTGTGTCCGCCCCACCCACTTGATCAGGAGAGGCAGATGTAAGTGGGCAGGCAAGCCGGGATAGGCAAATGTAAGTGGGCAGGCAAACCGGGGTCGACCTCGCAGGAGATACACTGACCAAATCAAACAGATACTGAAAAAAGGGCAGGTCAAAAGCACTCGAAACCGGCGGGCTTACATGAAAGGTTTAATGACAGTGAAGGAAGCTCGTGAAGTATGTAAGGACAGAAGCAGATGGCGGGCTGTTGTCTCTGCCTACCCCGGATGGAAAAAGGCGTGAGTATATGTATGAATGTATGTATGAAATTTTGAAGCAATTAGTATGCTAGCTTTTCCGATACATTTATTCGGAACTAAATCTATTTTATTTATTTGTTAGTACTTAAATACTGGCTTAAGTTAACCTTGAAAGGTGCAATGAACTTAATGGTAACTAGTCAAGTTACTGGGTCCATGTGCTGTATCGCGTGAACAACTTTCTACATCTGACATCTATGACAATCACATGACGTATTACGGAGGCTCGTTTTATCAGAATAATGCCGGACTTCGGGCTCTCTTGTTACAATATTATCGTATAAAACTACTAGCTGATGCCCGCAGCTCCGCCCGCGTGGATGTCGACCAAGACCATTCGAATATAAATAATCGCATCCGTTCAGTACTTTTAGCCTTCCTCGAAAACCAACAGACCATAATTCCAAAAAAAAAATTTGGGTTCAGTTTCTTAATTTTTTTATTTTTTTTTATTTTAAAAGAATACTAGTAACCGAAATTACTAATATTCCCCTAACCCCTCCAGCTAAGCTTAATTGCTTGTGTTAGGAGTAGGTTCACATCGGTAGTGTAATGGCCAGGATTCGAACCCGAGACCTCTCGATCATAGGGTCGACTCCTTAACCACTAAGCTACCGACGCTTGAATTGAACGTAATGTTTTTTTTTAATAACTACATTGTTTTTTTGATTAGATAAATTAATAACATTATCATCACAGCCTTTTTATCAACTATTAGGTAATCTGTGGCCTTAGTAGTAGGCTCCCGGCAGCATATAAACTTGCACTTTGAAGCCTGAGGCTCGTCTACTCTTTCTCTTGATTTGCCTTTAACGGTAGCGAATGTCGTTGGACCCCCGAAAGGAAAGCCTACACCAGAGCTTCGTCCGTCAATCAGCAGGTGTACCAGCTTGCAAATATGTATTTTTTGGCACCAAAGGTATCTTTGTGGAGCTTATAGACTATATAGCTATTTGGTGGACAGTCTGTGGCGGACTGAGAGGTCCGCCATCCAGATCCGAATCCACTTACGGACAGAATTTAGACAGTACAAAACAAACTTCGACATGTAGCGAACTTCGAAAACACATAGATCGACAAATCATTGCTTCGACAGACAATTATTAGACAACACACACCTTCGAATTACCACTACTTCGACAGACGATTATTCGACAGACAATACTTAGACAAGACACATCTTCGAATGACCACTAGTTTGACAGATTTTTTTAACGTTCTCCCAAAACCGTTGTCATATCCACAGTACAAGTTTAGCTTGTTTTAGAACCAGTTGGTGCAGTATATTCAATATAGCTTCTGGGTTAGGTTAGGTTAGAACTATGACCCCAACAGAGCAGGAAATACATTATTTTGAGAAGCTAAGTATTGTCTGTCGAATAATCGTCTGTCGAAGTAGTGGTAATTCGAAGGTGTGTGTTGTGTAATAATTGTCTGTCGAAGCAATGACTTGTCGATCTATGTGTTTTCGAAGTTCGCTACATGTCGAAGTATTGTACTGTCTAAATTCAGTCCGTAAGTCATCCGAATCAAGCATAGCTCGTTATATAAATACTAGAATGTGGATAGAGATACAACATTTTTTTCTTAAATACGTACACGTACTTGTTATAATAGAAACATCCAGACTAGTGCAAACAGATACTGTATCATTGAGTAGAAACCAAACCGACCTCTGATATAGCAGTTGACTACTCCACTGCCACGTCACACAGGTTGTCGAAATCTTTGAAATTTTTGGTCAAAGATCAGGCGGAAAAAGGCTCGAGCAGTTTATAAGTGGTCATTAAATATTAACCTTATTCCATTTAAACAACGTTTAAAATAGAGGCCTTAACCTTGGAGTCCGGGGCTCGCTGCTTTAACTTCTCCACTTCGCACGAGCATCCACGGTAGTGCGACCATTTGGACATAATGTCGTCCTCTGTGACGTCAAGCCATACATTTGGATCTACGTACCACTCCTACCTCGGCAGAGGTGGCATGTCCAAAAGTATAAGTGAAGGCTACATATTGCATACAGACAGTATATTTTCTATTTGGCAAACAGTCTGAGGCGGGCCCCTCAATAACTACATTCTATTTATCTTTAATATGCGCTCACAAATTGTCTTCATTGTTCATGAACAACGTCTGTGTTTGGAGTCGTTTATCGTTGATTATCAATTATTATGTCTGTACTTATAACTACGAAAAGTCAGAGGTGTGTGCCCGGGGCGACTGGGGATCGAACTCGAGACGTCGTTTCAGCAGTCCGTTACGTAGGCCACCGGGCTATCGCCGCTATTTTACCTATAGAAGTCCATATTATTTGTGAGTGTCATAGGCTATATATCATCACGCTACTACCCAAGGGAGCGGAGCAGTAATCATAAATTCAACAAATAAATTATGAATTATGGGCATATATGGGTTAAAGAGGTGCTTGGTTTCGAAATACGCCACGGGCGAAACCGGGGAGAGTCGTCTAGTTTTCTATGTGAGATGGCCCTCTCGGGTTTGGGAACCACGGTGTCCTCGTCTTGCCCCAGTTTGGGGGATGGCCTGCTTCTGCTGTGGTGACAAACGGCCTCACCTGCCACCCCCAGGCCTGCGCTCATGGAGGACGGAGGTCGTTAAGCGACCTTCGGCGCCTGAGTCGCCTGCGACCTGCTCGCGCTCCGTACCTGCAGCTTTACCATGACATGCTATAAGCGTTCATGTCTTGGTCAACAAAGAGGGATGGAGGTATAATTAGGTTCCTGTTAGCTTCTTTTGTAAAGCCCTATAACTTGGAATTCATAAACAAGATCCTTCAAACTTATCATTTTGAATCAGCGCGGGATTGAACCCCAACCATTACACAATCTACGTTCGTGCAGCCTCGCGACGCGCTGACTCTCCTTTATCTTTAAATTACTATGAACTTTAGACTTACACAGATAAGATTCAAAATGTTTTATATTTTGTCTCAAACAGCCGATACCGACCGTTGACTTTCAGTGAGGACCGACCCCAAGGGCTACCGCAGTTAAGAGACAAGACAGTCTCAATACAGACTTGTCGCCGTGCAGATCCATTTTTAGGGTTCCGTAGCCAAATGGCTAAAACCCTTATAGATTCGTCATGTCTGTCTGTCTTTCCGTCCGTATGTCACAGCCGCTTTTTTACGAAACTATAAGAACTATGCTGCTAAAATTTGGTAAGTAGATGTATTCTGTGAACCGCAATAAGATTTTCACACAAAAAGAGAAAAAAACAATAAATTTTGGGGGTTGTGCCCATACTTAGAACTGAAACTCAAAAATATTTTTTTCTTCAAACGTGTGGGTACCTACGTGTGGGTATCTATAGATAGGTCTTCAAAAATGATATTGATGTTTCTAATCTCATTTTTTCTAAACTACCTAAATAGTTTGCGCGAGAGACACTTCCAAAGTGGTAAAATGTGTTCCCCTCCCCCCTGTAACTTCTCAAATAAGAGAATGACAAAACTAAAAAAAAAATATGATTAACATTACCATGTAAACTTCCACCGAAAATTGGTATAAACGAGATCCAGTAAGTAGTTTTTTTTTAATACAATTTCAATCAACTCACATATAAAATTTCACTTGCTGCTACGAAACCCATCATGGGTGAGTCCGACTCGCACTTGGCCGGGTTATTTTTTTCGAAGTTTACGCACTTTCTTATGTTTCTGTAGAGCAATAATCTGTCTATGAGCACTCAGCCTAATACAAGCATTCTAGCAAAGCTCTAATTTCGGTTACTAGTATTCTAAAATTTAAAAACAACAAAAAAATTGTTTATACAGAAAAACAAATTTATGTCTTTGCTGATGTAGTGCTGGCCCACGCCTTCCATACACGCCGCTTGGCTCTGCCTACTAGGTAAGATAAAAATTAAATGTCATGCTTCAAATTATTTGTGCTACATTAATCATCATATCAGCCCTAGGAAGTCCACTGCTGAATATAGGCTTCCCCCATTGACTTCCATTTTGACCGGTCTGTAGCGGCCTACATCCGCCGAGTCCCTGCGCTCTTTACCAGGGCGTCTGTCCACCTTGCGGAGGCCATCCTACGGTGCGCTTGCCGTCACGTGGTCTCCACTCAATATATCGGTGGATGTTTTTTTGCCGTTTGATCTCTGATCTTCTTCATTCGAGAGCCAATCCCGGTCGTATCCAATGGTTGCACTTTCGAGGTCAGGTTCTTACCTGCAAGGGAAGTTAGCACCAGAGCCTTCTCCGTCAATCAGCTTGCAGGTGATTCATACACCTATCTATGGTATAACTACAGGATGTGTAACAGTCATTCAATGAAATTTTGAAGCAATTGGAATGCTATTTCTATAAATTTAAAAAAAAGAGAACATCTAAGACCGGACTTGAACCCGTGACCAGTCCCTTATAGAGAAACAAGTTCCCGTGAAATACAGGAACCTATTCCTGGGATAAAATGTACAAAATGCCCTATTCCAGACTATAATCTATCTCTGTGCAAGTTTCATCAAGATCCGTTCAGTAGTTTTTGCGTCAAAGAGTATTAAACATCCATCCATAATAATATACCCACTGTTAACGCCTTTTTTGATAAGTACTTAAAGTATTATTTCCTTTATTAAATTTTAAAATACAAATAATTGATATTTTTAAATACATTCTATGTAAAAAAAAAAACAAATATAAATTATTATTGTTAAACAAACTTTTGCGTTTATTATAGCAGTGTGATATGGAATAAACGTAGCATGTAGACATAATATTATCTTTAGTAGGTACTACGGATATATTTGACCTCAGTTTGCGTTAACACAACATCCTACATCACAGATTATAAAATTTATTAGCTTATTTTGGGGTCAAGTGCGCTGGCTCCACGGCTGAAGGTTGCGCTTCTAACACAACATTATTATTTAAGCAAGTTGAAGGTAACTTGTGTCAGCTGCTCGTGGGAAATCTATTCGTTTAGCTCATTGTAAAACTGCTTTGAACAGTTTTTTTTTTTCTGATATAGTAAGCTCCCGTATGGGGCCTCACTAAAATCTTCGGAGCTCTAGCCAACTTCATCTGCCTTTCATCCTGGGGGTCAGACGGCAGTCGCTCGCATAAAAGCCTCATGCCTCAAGCCTCAGCTCAAGCCGTCATGTGGTCTCCACTCAATATATCAATGGATGATTTTTTGCCGTTTGACCTCTGATCTTCTTCATTCGAGAGCCAACTGTCCACGTTCACCATATTCCATATACTTAAATAAAAATGAAGGCTGAGCCAAAAACTGGAAAATGAATCCGCCAATTTGGATGATTTATATTTTGTTGTGTATTTAATTGTCAGACACATGTCGGACAAATTCTAAACACCACGGATAAACCTAGTAACGTATAAATTGTCAGAAAGTACAGAAAATGGTTAGAAAATTTTCGAACTTTTCTTTTTATAAATTTTATATTTTGGTAAACTGGCAGAAACGGCTTTGCATAAATAATACATGAATTATTTATGTAAAGCTGTTTCTGGCAGTTTCTACTAAGAATACCTACCGTAGCCGTCACGTAAACACAATTAAGTGTAATTATATGCTCTGTGGCGCTTACCACAGAGCATAATTAAAAAATATATATAATTAGATATTTATGATAGCAACTACCTACCTACTCTTTAACAAACATTAGTTTTTAAAAGAATTCAATATTACCGTACTTACAAATAAATTAAAATTTAGTGATACTTAGGTACATAACTATTGGGGTGTGTGTTGGGTAACCTCCTCGAGTGTCGCTCCGATTCCGATCCCGCTGCAGTCCGGGGGGAACGGAATCGGAGCGGCCGGTACACCCTGGGCGGCGGTCAATGGCTTCCCCTTCACCCCTTCATAGGGTTGGCATTGATCGTCGGCCAATACCCAACGTGGCGGGAACACATCGCTCTCCGTACTCCTCTGCTTTCAGAGGAGACAGGATGAGCGATGCTGTTAGTGGTGAGATGGCCCAGGGTCAGCCGGGGTGCGAGGGATATGCTCTATGGGTAACCTTACACCCCGGCGTCTGAAGACCCGAGACGGCGTGCGGTTTTAGTCGGTGCAAGCCCGACATAACCGCCCTCGCTGGCCGGCGGGGAGGTATCCGAAGGGATTTCCGCACGATAAAAAAAAAAAAAAAAAAAAAAGGTACATAACTATTATTTATAGTAAGTATTTCATGTAAAAGGTATCGATTGAAGTAAGCTGAGTTTTTTTTTAAATAAGATGTCGATGTTACGACCTCACAACCAAATTACAGAAAATATTTGTTTATTTTTAATGGTCTCACTTCCATTGGATGCCGCCATGGTCTCACTAGCACAGATATCCAAGACCGTGCGAAGTGGAGGAATGCAAGCAGGAAAGTGGACCTCGGACGAGGTGAGAGCCTCGGATGCGACCGGGATTAACTATTTGTCGGTCTATTGGAAGTAGCCATGAAAATATAATATGCATTATAATTAATAAATACATCATAAATATTCCAAATATTGTTCATTTCATTTCATACCTATACTCGTTATTTTTAGGGTTCCGTTGCCAAATGGCAAAAAACGGAACCCTTATAGATTCGTCATGACTGTCTGTCTGTCCGTCCGTATGTCACAATCACTTTTTTCCGAAACTATAAGAACTATGCTATTGAAACTTAGCAAGTAGATGTATTCTGTGAACCGCATTAAGATTTTCACACAAAAATAGAAAAAAAAACAATAAATTTTGGGGGTTCCCCATACTTAGAACTGAAACTCAAAAATAATATATAATTCTAATATCATTTTCTTTTCTAAACTGAATAGTTTGCGCGAGAGACACTTCCAAAGTGGTAAAATGTACATTACCAAGTAAACTTCCACCGAAAATTGGTTTGAACGAGATCTAGTCTGTAGTTTTTTTTAAGTTATAAATCGTATACCGCAATTTACCTTTCATTCAATCAACACAAATATAAAAAATGTAAAAAAAACATTATTATGTTACTTGCTGCTACGGAACCCTTTATGGGCGAGTCCGACTCGCACTTGGCCGCTTTTTTATGTCACTCTACGCTATGAATTGGGTAGGTATAATTACCGCCTATCTTGATCGTTGGCGGGCCGGTACGATGTTGTTGTAGTGAACAACATCTGCGTTACGATTATCTACATTTATTATATGCCTACAGTTTATACAACAGCATCATATTCATAACAAGACTATACTTCTTGAATAGTCGACTCTTACAAAACACAATCTAGACAGACAATAATTTTTTTTCGGGGTCAATAACATCACAGATGATAACTAATACAAGCAAATTGCAGATGTCGAATCACTATTATCTAATCTGCGGTCGAATGTCGAAAAACTATAATCGTTTGATTTAATATTCGTGATAGTTAGGTTATAGATAGGTACTAAAACCTACGTTTTAATTGAACTTCTATATTAGTAGATTTCAAAGATACAATTAAACTTTAAAATTCTGCGTTCCTGATTATCGGCATCGTAGCCTGGCCGTTTCGCAATTATTTAATAAACAATTTACACTAACACTCTACATAAATCTATTTGATTTTTTTAAATCTGAATATTGGTAAGGGAATTGCTAGTGCTGCCATCTTCTAGACGACCTTAACTACAAATTATTCTATTCATCGCTAGATGTCACATTCATAAATGTTCTATTCATGGCTTTTCGAGAATAGATGGCGCTTTAAACTTAAAGCATTTGCTAAATGAAAATCTGAAAAATCGATCAACGATCCACAACTTTCTCAAAACTAGGTTACTATAATTTCATTTAAAGAAATTCTTTACTTTTGAACTATCCAACTGTATTAACAATGCTTCTATCAGGATCTGAATTGTTATTGTTGAGGTGCAAAATGTATCAATATGTATTCTGTAATGGTTTGCTCTCGGAAACCAGTGAATATACAAGGCTGTAATCGTTCATTTGATAAGAATTCCAAGTCTTTATATTATGTCGTTACATATGAAATTGCCGTTTTTCTTGAAGAAATTGGAGGAAACCCAATTTTCAGTACTAACATTTTTGCATTTTTTTAGGAATGACAAATCCAAATTTTATTATTTTTTTGGTGTATGAATGAGAAAACATTAAGCGAACAAACAGCAACTTTTATTACATTTTTGAAAAGTGACAGCTGTTATGTAATACGAAATTTATCATCAAAATGGATAGCATTTAGGGAGTACTGTTTTTGAAGATCGAATTAATTTATCAATAAAAACAAAATTTAATACAGTTCTAAAATCTTGAAACAATTTTCAAACAAATTATAAATAAAGGAAATAGCTATTATATATACTGCCAGTGGGGACGCCGTTTGACCAGACGGGTGATCAGCCCTTCTATGTGGGGCCATTTCACCCATTTCCCCTATAACGACTGTCACGTGCTCTCCGAGGCACGACCAGACCAATGCAAATACTCATATTCATGCATACAAATATTTGCACTGAGCGGGGATCGAACCCGCGCCTCCTGCGTAGCGGCCGCTTTCATTACCGCCACGCCACGGAGGCTGTCAAGGAAATAGCTAGGTATTAAAATTTTCTTACAAATTCATGAGTTCGTTATTCCTGTAATTTAAGGAAATAGCTATTAAATTACAGGAATAACGAACTCATGAATTTGTAAGAAAATTTCGGTAATTTCATAGGTAAAATCATAGGTATTATTTAGTATAGCAAAGAAAAGAGGTCCCGAACCGCGTGTTCCTAGATTGGATTGTTTTACACCGTATGAGGCTGACAACCTGTACCTTTTTTTTTGTGCGGAAATCCCTTCGGATACCCCCCCCCCCCGACGGTCAGCGGGGGCGGTTATGTCGGGCTTGAACCGACTAAAACCGCACGCCGTCTCGGGTCTACAGACGCCGGGGTGTAAGGTTGCCCATAAGAGCATATCGCTCTATGGGCAACCTTACACCCTGTACCTGTTGTTCTGGATAAGAATAGAAAGGTTGGGACTAATTTACAGAGAACATACTTGAAGGTTCATAAAGAAAACGAGAATACAAAAAATAGATCTCATTTATTGTACTTACTATTGAATTCATCACAATTTCACAACATCAAAAATGTATAATTTTTATTCTGCAAACAGATTTACCATTTATTTCTTATATTGGTAGATTCTGGCAATTACAATAGATAAACGGCAGATATAAACAAACTAGGTAAGACATATTTGAAATTGTATTAAAAGTTGATTAGTATTTTTTCATTGTTATGTAAATAATAACAAGGTCATTAATAAGAAATATGTCTGAAAGCATCATTTTGCGTTTATTTAGGGCCCGCGCATCCTCATGGGTGTCACGTTTGCACATCGTTGAAATCATTTGGATTTCTTAGCACGATCTTGTGCAAATTATCTGCACGGAATTAGCTTAGTATTATTTGCACGAAACATGCGACCGTATAAGAACGACACAGCGCAGGCCCTTGGAAAAATTCATAGTTCAATATTAGCAAATACGAGGGTCAAAATCTCATAACAAACAGTAGGCGATTAATCCCAAAAGCATGCATATTTTTTTTTTTTTTTTTATATTTAGGACACGTCCATTTTACTTCACCTCGCCTGATGGTAAGCTGAAGGTAAAGTCTCAGGAAAGAGGGTCACCATTACATTCACGTACCATGTTAACAATGGTGGCACTCAGCTTGACGGGCTCCCCGGCTATGCATTGTATGCTTCACAGAATATATCGCATTAATCGTAATACCTTTTTTTGTAGAAGAGTCTGTCATTTGCATCTTTTTGCTATTGAATCGTTGATAAATTGTCTTGTTTACTTGCATTCTTAATAAATTATAAAATATTTTCCATCCTTTGTCGCGCTTTTTCAATCTTTTCCTACACTTAACTTACTACACACAAAAAGATGCAGACTCTACCTTGTCTGTCTGTTAGTGTGCTTATAACTTGAGAACATATTTACTTTAATATTATTTATTTATTATTATTGTTAATAGATATGTGTTCCATGTGGGAAGACGCCATTTAGTATATAGTGTTTATGTGTTTATTTCTAAATAAAATCAAGGGTTACATTTAAAATACAAATAGAGATCTCACTTTATTGTACGCCACTTTCACAAACTTGATTAAAATAAAAATGTCATTTGATGTAAGATGGAAAATTTCTAAATCTAAAAGTGGAAGATTCAACCAAATTAACTTTCTCAAATGTCGACTTTCTAGGCTTTTGCATATCGGTAAATTATGTTTTTTTCTTCTTTTAAAGTATATTTTTAAACACGTCTTGCTAGTATTACGTGGACATAGGATACATTTTATTTCAACAATAGGTTCCTGTGACAAGAGATGGAGTGCCCGGTGTGTAAGGCGCCCAGGCGGGTTCTCATGGCGGCCCTCGGAGTGGGAGTTCTCTCACTCGGCGTCTTGTTAACAGCGCTGCCCCCCCCCCCCCATTCCGGGAGCAAAACGGAGACACCGTGATTCCCAAACCCGAGGGGGACATCTCGAAACCGTAGATGGCCCTGGGTCAGCCGGGGTGCGAGGGAAATGCCTTATGCCACCTTACACCCCGGCGTTTGTAGAACCGAGCCGGTGTGCGGTTTAGTCGGTTCGAATCCGAATTGCAACCAAAAGTTCATGCCAAGGAAGTCCTGGCTCATAATTTAAAAAAAAAACAGTATAAAAAAGCATTTCTAGGAAGAAATTAAAAGACTTCAATTCAGCCTGTTTAAAAGGAAGTTTCTCACTGTTATGCACATATTGGTTTGATTGTAATAGTGCATGCAGTATCTGAGTATAATTCAAAATGAGTACGGCTATGTCTGGTGAATACGTTGGATCAACTACCACACATCCCACGCTAACAGACGGCTTTTTAAAATGTTTGTGGTTTGGTATTCATCTTATCATTATCTTTTACAAAAAGTTAAATAATACTTTAAGGTTGTTTTTAAAGGCGCGCCAAAAGATCATTTTTTAACCCCCGATGCGAAAACGACGAGTTATTAGTTTGACGTGTATGTGTGTATGTCTGTGTGGCATTGTCGCTCCCGAACGGATGAACCGATTTTGTTTTATATTTCTTTGAAAGGTGAATAAACGGGAGTGTTCTTAGCTATGTTGGGTGCTGTTTAACTTTTGATTTAATTCGTTATTAAATAACTATAAAGACAAAGAAAAAACAAAAGAGAAAAATGTTTTTTTTTTATATTACTTAATGGCAAAAACCGCACGGGCTTTTCGGCCAATATATTGCCTCCCTTGTAACTTCATAAATTTATGCTATTTATCGTACTTCTATCCAACTACTTACTACTTACATATCTATGTTTTTCTATTTTAATCACTTCACATTCTAATTTGAGAAAAGATGATGATGACGATGATAGTTACGGTGATTAGATTACAACTGTGAATAGTGTTATAATTTTATTTAACAGTGACGGATATAATTCTAACATCTTCATACGGTTTGTCTGTTTTGGGGTTGGTCTTAACACTACCGATGTTCTGGACTACTTCCATGCCGCGGACGACTCGCCCGAATACTGTGTGCTTGTTGTCCAACCATGGCTGCGAAGTATACAAAATATTCATTATTAATTTTAATATTATATACCGATTAATAAAATAATTAAAATTGTAATGAGGTATAATATTGATCTCGTTCTTATGGTATATCCGGGGGTCCCTGCTTTAAAAGGCTCGTTCAGGACGGAACACCATGTGGTTATAGTAGGTTCGATCCCAACTACTACTCGATTCACTGTTAGACACAGTGAAGTGGTACCCGTTGGCAACTTCCACACTTAAAAAAAGGTGTTAATATATCTGTGCATGCATGAGTGTTGGACACAAGTGGGTGTAATAGAGTGTGTCAGAGAAGGTTTGACGTCATACCGTAGGCGCCAGCGTGATGAAGAACTGGCTGCCGTTGGAGTTGGGCCCGGCGTTGGCCATGCTGACGGTGTAGGGCCGGTCGTGCTTGAGGTGCGGCCGAAACTCGTCAGCGAACTCGCCGCCCCAGATGCTCTCGCCGCCCGTACCCGTGCCTGGCGAGGGTAAGCAGAATTAGTTATTATAATAGTTTTTTAGAGTTATTTTCGGAGTACGTAACATAGTCAAACCTTTTTTTACTAGTTACCTAAGTAAGTCTACTAAAGTGGGTCCCCGGTCTGCACCATGAAGCCCTTGATGACGCGGTGGAACACGTGCCCGTTGTAGTAGCCGTGGAGTACTCACCGGTGGGGTCCCCGGTCTGCACCATGAAGCCCTTGATGACGCGATGGAACACGTGCCCGTTGTTGTAGCCGTGGAGTACTCACCGGTGGGGTCCCCGGTCTGCACCATGAAGCCCTTGATGACGCGGTGGAACACGTGCCCGTTGTAGTAGCCGTGGAGTACTCACCGGTGGGGTCCCCGGTCTGCACCATGAAGCCCTTGATGACGCGGTGGGACACGTGCCCGTTGTAGTAGCCGTGGAGTACTCACCGGTGGGGTCCCCGGTCTGCACCATGAAGCCCTTGATGACGCGGTGGAACACGTGCCCGTTGTTGTAGCCGTGGAGTACTCACCGGTGGGGTCCCCGGTCTGCACCATGAAGCCCTTGATGACGCGGTGGAACACGTGCCCGTTGTAGTAGCCGTGGAGTACTCACCGGTGGGGTCCCCGGTCTGCACCATGAAGCCCTTGATGACGCGGTGGGACACGTGCCCGTTGTAGTAGCCGTGGAGTACTCACCGGTGGGGTCCCCGGTCTGCACCATGAAGCCCTTGATGACGCGGTGGAACACGTGCCCGTTGTTGTAGCCGTGGAGTACTCACCGGTGGGGTCCCCGGTCTGCACCATGAAGCCCTTGATGACGCGGTGGAACACGTGCCCGTTGTTGTAGCCGTGGAGTACTCACCGGTGGGGTCCCCGGTCTGCACCATGAAGCCCTTGATGACGCGGTGGAACACGTGCCCGTTGTAGTAGCCGTTGCGCGCGTGTACGCAGAAGTTCTCGGCCGTACGCGGCACGTCCTTGCCGAACAGCCGCACGTGCACGTCGCCTAACGACGTGTGCAGGACCGCCTGCTCGTACAGCCGCTGCACGCCTGTACATAGCACAATATATACATACAGTCAAAGTCACGTCTCTTTCCCATTTGGGCAGGCAAAGACAAAAAAAACATGCTACGATCCTGATATACGGCTTTCGCTCCTTCCACTTTCTTAATTTTTTATACATGCTCGCTATTTACCAGGGACTGGATTCAGTTACACCATGTTTTCCAAACGTGTCCTTTCAATTCGATTGGTAAAAAAAACGTAAAAAAACTTACGTATTTCTTATAGGTTTTCTGATAATTAGGTAGTTAATAATATTACCTTGACCCTCAGTAGCAGAAATAATATCCTCTTTGCTCGGTTTCTCGTTAAAGATGTCTCTGTCTGCATCCGGACTCTTGATGTCATCAGGGCTCCGTCTCGAGAACATGTAGAACCGGTTCTTTTTGTACGCGGTGCAGAATAGCGTGGGGTCGGTCTTCACGTTCAGTAGTGTGGGGTTTTCGGAGCCTTCCATTTCGAGGGTGGTGGCTACCTTTGATTGGTTTGTTCGACCCTGATAAAAGAAGTTTATGTTACAATGCTGAAATAGGCAAATCGGCATATTTGCCATCACAAATAATGCCAAATAACAAACAAAAGCCATTATGTTGTTGTCAATCTATTTTTAACTCAAAATACTTTTTGAAATAATACTATGTTTAACGGATTCTATTCTGGTTTATGTCAAACAAGTACTGCATGACAACAAGCTCAAACAACCGCGCATCAGTCACAGATCACTGACAAGATTGGCTACATCTTGAAGCGAGCTTCAATTAACACATTCTACAAGCCACCAACGAAGATAAGTCAATTTTTACCATCTGTCAAGTGCCAACTACATCTACAAGATGCAGGGGGTCTATAAATCGAGTGTCGCTCCGATTCCGATCCCGCTGCAGTCCGGGGGGAACGGAATCGGAGCGGCCGGTACACCCTGGGCGGCGGTCAATGGCTTCCCCTTCACCCCTTCATAGGGTTGGCATTGATCGTCGGCCAATACCCAACGTGGCAGGAACACATCGCTCTCCGTACTCCTCTGCTTTCAGAGGAGACAGGATGAGCGATGCTGTTAGTGGTGAGATTGCCCAGGGTCAGCCGGGGTGCGAGGGATATGCTCTATGGGTAACCTTACACCCCGGCGTCTGAAGACCCGAGACGGCGTGCGGTTTTAGTGGGTGCAAGCCCGACATAACCGCCCCCGCTGGCCGGCGGGGGGGTATCCGAAGGGATTTCCGCACGATAAAAAAAAAAAAAAGGGGTCTATAAAATAGACTGTGACAGTGGGGTTTTTTTTTAAGGTCACGTCAATATGACTTTACGTCGCCTGAAGGTAAGCTAAAGGTAAAATCTCAGGAATAAGTGTCACGGTTACAGACAAGGATAATGTTACAATGGTAGCTGGCTCTCAGCTTGACGGCCTCATCAGATGCTTTCTTATATAGGGCTCTCTTCTATAGGTCCAACCAAGCGAAGCATTGGCATCTCGCGTCAAACACATAGGCGATATATAACACCAATGCTCAAAAAAGTCAGCTTTATGTGTGCCACGTGCAACAGGGGACCAGGCATTACTTAAGATTTAATAAACCTCAGATACTCGCTAAAGAAAATCGATTCCTACCTAGGATGCTCCGCGGGGCTATTGAGATTAAAAAACATCCTAATTTTAATAGAGAAGATGGTTGCAATGTACCACCAGCTTGGGACCCAGTCATTCGCTTAATTCCAAGGAAAATCAAAATACAATAAGACTTCATGACACTGTCAGCTCATTCTGCGCAAATAGTAACACCAACAATTCAACATGTTACTCGGGTACTTTGAGATAACTTACACTTCAAACTATAAGACAACCACCAACTTCAGTCTCCCCGTGACCATGGCTGCTGAAAAGCAACCGAAGCGTCGGTTTTAGTGTAAATAATAAAGTGATCAACCACGATAGAATCCGTTAAACATAAGTTTTATTTTAATGTGTGATATTCGCGTAAACTTCCGACAATATTAAAATACTTTTATCAGATTTTATCGCAATTCATCTTGGAGCCCTGGATCCGCTCTCCCATCCCTCCTTTTCCTAAGGATTGGTTTATCAACAGGTCTACCGACCTGCAGTTGAGTTCTTGAGTTGAGGCTTGGCCCCGAAAAGCCTTGCACCATCAGGCTTTTCTTGGCCATAGCCAACCTTATTTTTTTTTTTTTTTTAAAGAATATTAGTAACCGAAATTACTAATATTCCCCCTAACCCCTCCATCTAAGCTAAATTGCTTGTGTTAGGTGTGGGTTCACGTCGGTAGTGTAATGGCCAGGATTCGAACCCGGGACCTCTTGATCGTAGGGTCGACTCCTTAACCACTAAGCTACCGACGCTTAATCTTAATCCTATTTTGTGGAAACCAAAAATATAGTCGGTGAAATGTGTGGTATAACCTTAATTTTACCTGGAAGAGCGCCAGATGTAGTGGCCGTAAGTTCTCCGGCTTCCCGATCATGGCCACGCAGCGGTTGGTGACCAGGTTCACGACCTTCACCCCCAGCATGGTCGCGTATATGACGAAGTTCCCGCTCGTGTCGAAGAGCACGTTGGCGAGCTGTACAGCGTCCGATTTCTCTAGATCACGTTCTGTTGCCATTCTAAATAGCAATTATTATTGATAACTAAAATTACTAGTAATCCGCCTAACCCCTCCAGCTAAGCTAAATTGCTTGTTTTAGGAGTGGGTTTACGTCGGTAGTGTAATATGCCAGGATTCGAACCCGGGACGTCTCGATCGCAAAGCTGACTCCTTAACCACTAAGCTAGCGATTGTTGTGTTTATGTCGTTTATCTTAACCGTTTATGTATCGTTTCTTTTAAAGCTAAGAGTAGACTAGTGGAGTACTACTCGTAGTAATGAGTAGTGATGTGCCGAATATACGTATTCGCGGATATCCGAGAGAGAAGAAAGATCCGTATTCGTGACTTTTTTTATGGATCTTTTTTCCTTATTAATTTTCAATATAACATAACTTAACTTTACACCTGTATCCCCGAAAGGGTAGGCAGAGATGTGTTACGCACCCACGATTCGCCAGTTATGTTAAGGTCCCAATGTAATAAGGGGCGAGCCTATTGCCATCTACCGGGCACATTATACAGAAGAAAATACCTAGGTATAGGTGATTACCAGTGAAAAACTATTAAATACCATAAATATATTTTTTTGTTTCATAAAATCAAAATATAGAATGACCCTCTCAATTAAAAACTGAAAGAAAGTAACGGGAGTAACATAGTTTGAACAGTAAGTATTTAATACAATATAAGAAACAGGATACAGCTCAAATGGCAGATAGTGAGAGAGAGAGAGAGAGAGAGAAAAAATTGCGTTGACGTTTCGTTGTACGCCACTAACAAAACCATGGCCCAAATGGCCAGACCAGGCTGGATGGTAATAGACTAACTTCCTATTACGGGGGACTACTCTTTACTACTTTAAATAAAATTTGGTATTCGCAGAGCTACTAGTATTTATAAATTGGTATTTCTTACCTTCTACCGAACTCCATGTTAGGCAGCTGCTGCGTTTGGTGCTGCAGCTCCTGGAAGCGCTGCAGGCTCTCATCCAACACCTTGTGCAGCTTGCCTGACAGGAAATGGAACACACGCACCTATTACATCAACAGACAAACATTCGCCTATTATGACAATGTGTTCGTTGAATCGGTACGCGGAACCCCCTGTGTATTCTTAGAGGAAAGTGCAAAACGAAGAAAATTTTGTCGTCTTCCTAAATTTTTAGTAACATATTGGATTTTATTAATCAATCAATCAATCAATTCCTTTATTTGCGAACATGGATAGATACAAAGGTTACATAAATGTATTATGGGTTACAATAATGTATTAAGTACTTTTATTATTATTATTATTTATTTTTTTAAAGAATATTAGTAACCGAAATTACTAATATTCCCCCTAACCCCTCCAGCTAAGCTTAATTGCTTGTGTTAGGAGTGGGTTCACGTCGCTAGTGTAATGGCTAGGATTCGAACCCGGGACCTCTTGATCGTAGGGTCGACTCCTTAACCACTAAGCTACCGAGCTAGCTACTTCATACATACATTATACTCACGCCTCCTCCTGGGTAGGCTGAGACAACATGGTGCCGTTTGCGAGTAAATCTATGTGGTATAACGATATATTTTCAACATGCGACCGCATTGGGTATTAAAGCTTGACAAATTACCGGACATTCAGGACCAAGTCCACTACTATTACGAATATAAATTGTTTTAACATATAATTTCATGCCCACTTCCCGCGCAATCCAAAGAAGTGTCACGCAAAAATTTGCTTAGCTATAGTTATATACTAAGTGGGTAAAATAAGGTTTAAATACTTGTATAAAAATCTGTAATTTTCAAAGTAAGTAGCACGCAATTACATTAACTGCTTCAGGTTAGAAATATATGTATAGTCGTTCTTCAAAATTATTTTCTAAGACATTTATTTGCTTGTGAAGGTAAGAAGCAAGAAATTCATATTAAAACTTCTTATAATTTATAATTATAATAAAAGTGGTGGAAACTTGGTCCGGTAGCATATAAAACAAGCTTCCGAGTCTCCCTTCACTCCTCAACTGTCTTATGGCCAAGCAGAATCTCCTCAGAGTCTCCCAAGACAGGGGAGCCAGGACCACAAGTAAGATATTCTTGTGTCCCATGAGAGAAATACAGTCCAGTAAACTAACAAATAAATACACAGTATCAGCTTTACTAAATATTATTAGTTATACTAAACAATGTATTAAAATAAAGTCTCACCTTTCTATCTAAACTAATCGACGCCATCTTCTTTCCATCCGGAGAGAAAGCAAGTGCAGTCGGATAAGTGTTATTCTTCACAAAATCATACAAATCAGTGTCCAACTTAGTTCCAAAGTTAACGTTTTTGGGAAATGTGTATTCATGTTTGGGGCCTGTCCAGTATTCAATGATCCCTGCCTTGTCAACAGACACTGCTGTTTCGTAGACTGGGTTGTATACAATGGTGGTCACAGTACTTTGGTGCAGGGTCTTGAAAGTGTGCAGTGGTGTGCTTGCGATTTGTGTTCCATCAAATATATGGATTCTGTTGCTTCCTTTCTCCGAGCTAAGGATGGACAATTTTTGACGAATAAATTTATTATATAAAAAATGTGTGTACAGACCCGACTTTTGATATGGCACATTGGGAAGACGATGGCGAAAAGCGACGATAGCGTGTGCAGTGGCGTACGTAACGGACTGCTGAGACAAGGTCTCAAGTTCGATCCCCGGTCGCCCCGCGCACACACCTCTGACTTTTCGTAGTTATGTGTGCATTAATAAATGTTAATTATCGCTCGCTTAATAATGTGCCCGGTAGATGGCAATAGGCTCGCCCCCTATTACACTGGGACCTTAACATAACTGGCGAATCGTGGGTGTGTAATACACCTCTGCCTACCCCTTCGGGGATACAGGCGTGAAGTCAAGTTACGTTACGTTACGTTACGTTACGTTACACTAAAGAAAAGAAGAATATTTGTGCAATAGAGAGAATGCTGTACAAAACCGAGAGCAAGATCTTATTCGGACGTTACGGTACATTACGTTACGTTACGTCTTACGTAAGATCTTGCTCTCGGTTTTGTACAGCATTCTCTCTATTGCACAAATATTCTTCTTTTCTTTAGTGTAAATAAAAATATAATTTGATGCTTCAAATGTGCGATACCGAGACAACCAACTAGATATTAATAACACATAAAAACACACATAAAACAAAACTTCACGCCTGTATCCCGGAAGGGTTAGGCAGAGGTGTATTACACACCCACGATTCGCCAGTTATGTTTAGGTCCCAATGTAATAGGGCGCAAGCCTAATGCCATCTACCGGGCACACGACTAAGCGAGCGATTTTTAATACACACAACTACGAAAAGTCAGACGTGTGTGCCTGGGGCGACTGGAGATCGAACCCGAAATCTCGTCTCGGCAGTCTGTTACGTACATCACCGCTTTTTTTATTTTAGGAATGTATTTGTATTATTGTATTCAACGAATTTTATTATTGCATGCATTATGAATATACTAGCTATTGCTGTAACTCTAGCGTGGAATACCAGTGAGATAAATAAGGTCGATCGGATCGCCAGCTTTTTGTCCAATAGAAGCATCCAAGCCGTCGTTGACGGCAGCTGCTCGGATCGCATGGACATAAACGCTGGTGTTCCACAAGGCTCCGTGCTGTCTCCGACCCTGTTCCTCCTGCATATCAATGACATGCTGTCTGATGACTCCATTCCTTGCTATGCGGACGACAGTATCTGGGACGCTAAGTAAACACCATTCATTGTAGCGCCACAATTCCTGGACACACAACTTAAAATCTCCAAAAGTATCGTCGATCCTCGGTGTCGACATTTCCAGCGAGGCCCAGTACCGCAGTCACCTGGAAGACAAGGTCAAGTTGGCATCTAAGAAACTTGGAGTGCTCAACAGGGCGAAGCAGTACTTCACTGCGGAGCAAAGACTTCTTCTTTATAAGTCGCAAGTTCGGCCCCAGATGGAGTAGTGCTGTCCTTTTTGCCGGAGCACCTAGATGCCAACTTGACCAGTTCGACTCGGTGCAAAGACGGGTGTTGAGGATCGTCGACAATCCCATACTTACAGGCAGTGTAGAACCGCTTAACCTTAGGAGAGATTTCGCCTCCCTGTGCGTTTTCTACCGCCTTTATAACGGGGTGCGTTCAGAAAGAATTGTATGATATGATGCCCACGGCCACATTCTATCATCGCACCGCTCGCCACAGACAGGGAATTCATCCTCACACGTTGCGACCAGAAACAGTGCGTAGAGTTAGGTATGAAAGGCACTGTATTCCGCGCACACTCAGGCTGTGGAATGATCTCCCTGCTGTGGTTTTCCCAAGCGACTACAATATGGGGTTCTTCAAGAAGGGCATTAGAAGGTTATTTACAGGGTCGGCAGCGCGAGTGTGTCGCCCCTGGTGTTGCAAACGTCCGTCATAGGCCGCCGTAACCGCTTCCTATCAGGTGGGACGTGGGCTTGTCTACCAGCTGAGAGGAATAAAAAATATAATAATAATAATTTATGTTAGCAGTGTTATACATACACAGCAAGAGCAGATATAGGATCGCCGGCTGAGTGCACCCACTCGGTGCAGTATGGCTCAAACTGTATAGAGATCATGTTAATCATATCTGAAACAAAAGACACCATACTTGCTGCTAAATATTCTCATAAAGGCTAGTAGAAATGTTGATACTGGAGATATTTAGCCAGCTGTATTATTTTGACACACTATCACTAACTAGTCACTTTTTTTCAGTTGTACTGCAAATTATCGATCAGAAAATGGTAAAAACACCATTGCCTAATGTAAGTATTGAATTAAAGACTTCATACAAAGTAGTCAGTCACAACCATTATGTGTGTGTGTGCCGTGCCTCCTTTTTACTAAAAACTCGAAATTTTAACATAAATATCAAATTGCATCATCAAATTTATGGTAGGTAGTAAGTTCTCCCAAATAATATGAAATGTTGCTTATTGCTATTTATCATAGAAATTAGATCAGAGAGTAATGACTTAGGGTCTTGTTGATACCGCTTGACATGACTTCTGTTTAGTGTTGCAAGCATTTATAGGCCACAGTTACCACTTACCATCAGGTGGGCTATAGTGGAAAATATTGTTTTTTTCAGTGGCCTTACCAAAATTAACAACATCAAATACTTTGATGGTTTTCTCCTGTGATGCGGTGCACAGTAGTGTGCCAGTATTATTGGCAGAAACATGAGTGATTGGTGCTAGGTGGCAGCGGAAGTGCTTCACAAACTCTATGCCTTCTTCCTGAAACAGGTAGTATTATATATAGGTTTGTATGTTATTCTTGGTTACCAGTGAACTAAAATAAAAGTTGTGGTGTACAAGGCAACTAAGGCAATTCTTCTTTCAGAAGCCCATGAATTTTGCCAGCAAGGCAGAGCGCTAGTGGATGACGGATGAGGCTTAAGAGCCTGGGCATAGTTGTTAATTCCCCTTTGCCAGTCTGTTCCACATGATGTCTCAGGTTGCTTGCCGCCTTATGTAGGATACCTCTGCCTCAGGAATACACATGCGTATGTATATTCTAAGTAATTATTATTATCACTATTATTATAGACTGGCAAACCCAGCAGCTCCAGAAAAGCATTTGTTGATATACCAACAGCAGAGTTAACCAGTTAACCCATTAAAATATACACACACATTCCCATCCAAATAAGTGCAACCATTTAGGAGTTAGGTGACAAACACACATACAGAAGAATTATATATAGGTAGTATAGAAGAAAAATACCTGTTTCTTCCAAAATTTCAAGTGACCATCTTGACTAGCGGTGATCACAAAGTCAGTCTTTGTAACAACCACATGTGTGACTACATCCCTGTGCATATAACTGAACTCGTAGGTTTCTGATGATGGGAGGTTTTCTAAGTATAGAGATTCAAACTCCAATACTGAAACACAGCATACATAAAATACATACATACTAAAATATTCTGTTCAAAGCTTCAAGACATTAAAATAAGTCTGTCGGTCAGAAGTGATACTTATAACAGTTCTAATATTTTGTCCACAGTTGATAGATATTTTTCAACGGTTTCTTTCTTATCACAGTAACAGTTGAATGATGCTTCTACAACCGGAGATATTCAAGCTTGTCCTTTTTGCCAAATGTAAATTTATTACGTATCACAAAAGATCACGAACTATAAGCCTAGGAAGTACAGTGCCCCGCAGTACCTAGTATCTGCAGTAATTTGCAAAAAGAATGAAACTTCTACCTTTCCTCTTTTTAAGCTTGGGTCTTGCCGCCTCAGACGGCATAGGGCCTATCCAGGCCTCACTGTCATCTGTGTCGTCTTGGTTATCAAGACTGATCGGCCTCTTTTCACCAGACATTTCAAAAAAATGTTTAATGCTTATTAATTTCACTTAAAATATCCGTATTTTCGTTTTGTAAACACTGGCTGTAGTCTTCACATACCCAGACGAGTAGTATCAGTAGTATGTCATGACCTGTCAAAATTACACTGACACTTGGGGAAAATAGTGATGTCTATACCCAAAGTTTGAACCGAATTTCAAAAATTAATTACGTTGAAGATTCGAATTTACTGAAGTGACAGACTTCAGCCTGCAATTCGGATCCCAGTTCGGCATGAGCGTAAGCCCCATTCTCCAAGCTTTTCCTCAAACCCCAATTCAGTGCCAGGTGGTTGGGCTTAATGGCTCCTAATATAGCTACATCATCATCATCATATGCCCTTTGGAGCCCAGGGCCCACTCTTAGTTCTTTGTTGCCGAGTAACGTATGAAAAATCCCTTCACACACATATAATAATAATTATTTTTGCTTTCAATGCTATAGTAACGTAAGTATGCGAGATCCGGGGTTCGATTCCCGTACCCTTACGTTGAGCCGAGTGTTAATGGGGTTTTCAGATAAAAAACTCTCAATCAATAACTCTTGCAGCACAAGGTCTGTAAACTATGAACGATAAATGGTAATAGACTCGCATCATCAAATGGGACAAAAAGTGATAACAAGTGAAGCAATACATCCTTGATCCTTCGTACAAACAAATAATAAGCAGGCCGCAATAAGTGGAACGTAATTATCTATGTCTAATAATTGGTTTAAAAAAGGGTGTATATAAGAGACATTTAGTTTGAATTCTGTTACGAAATAAACAAAATATTATATTACAATTTAACTACTCCTACAATAGGTATGTACCATTTTTATATTTTTAACGTTGAGTTATGTTCTGAATGTTTGATTTAAAATTATCATAGACAATTATTATTTACTTATAAAAGCCTAAATTCTATTTTTTTTTTACCTACTTAGGACAAAAATGGAATGAAAATATCCTAGTTTTACAGGCATTTACTTATTCTTAAAATCCCTTCCACCCCTGTTGCTGAATTATCAAAAAAATAATATTTGTATTCAAAATTTCATAGTTGAGTCACGTTCACGTTGAAGCGTTATAAACTTTTTAGCTACTTTGTCTATGCTCAAAATGTCTTTTACGAATTCGTAGTGATGGTGGCTGGCTTCCTTGCGAACGAAGCGTCGTAATTTACATCTTACTTGTTAATCTTGTTAAAAATTTCGTCGTCTAACGATCGAATCAATAGTGACTTAAGTGCTCAAGAAGTTTCACATCTAATCGGTAAGTGTAAAGTGAAACATTGATTGTGAAAACGCGCGCTACCGGTACCTCTACACGTGGTTAGGCTGCTATACGGCGTACGTACATTGCAGATGTGTTTTCTTGTAATTATCATCGAATGTAGCCACGACACAGATTCTTAGAGTGTTTTCAAGTGAAATTCTGTTAATTTTATGTCAACGCATCAAAATTAGGTTGTTTATTGAACGTGGTTATTTTGACAAGCCGTGACTCGTTGCTGACACATATTAACCGCTGTTGAGGTAATTTAAATTAAAATAAACGTTCAAAATACCTTTGTTGACTGTTAAAACGTGGCTAAGAATAGTTTTCGAGATTACTTAGTTCTATATCACCGTCATATTATCTTTGACATAGTAGCCTTGCTATATCTTGAAGCTTTCTTTTTCTGTTACTTTTAAGACAATGACGCATACGCATCGCTGCAATATGAACAGCATGTGGGAAAGTACTGATACATATAACGCCTATAGGAATCCTACTATTCTAGTTTCAAAAAGCTCTTCCCTGTTACAAACTCATATAGGCTCATTATTGAACTTGTACTGGCATATGTTGTACTCTCTGCTCATGTATGTGTATAATTTATTTGACATCATTTTATGCTACATCTTTGTGGTATGGTATGTTAGAATTGATTGAATATTGATTTTCAATGTCATTCTGAATGCTCAAGGACAAGAAATTCATTCTGCCATCGGTGCTAGGCATTTGATGTTCATAAAATTGTCATTAAGAATTTCTCTCTACGAACATGCATGTGCATGCATGATTATAGTTTTACACTTTCTAAGAATTTTGTTCGTCTTCGTCAATAACTACATTACTTTTTCACATTACATCATTAGCGTTAGGATCGTTTTAATTTAGTAATGTTTGTACCAAACTCTAGTAAAAGTATTATTTTGGAAAAAAGTTAGTGCATTTTTATAGTCGCCAACAATATGGAGCATTCTCTTTATCTGTTGTTATTGTGATAAGTACTTTATCAGTAGCATCATATTAAAAATTTCATTTTTGTAACTTTCATATGACATCAGCAAACTGGAATCTTTTTAAATAACTATGATAATTGTGAACCATAAACATACGACTACAATAGAGTTTTGTTATTTATATAGAAAGTACAGTTCTACTTTCAAGTTACTGGTCTAGTGACCCAACACTTGTATTTAGAAAGTGCTTACAATTAATCCACCATGACCACCTAGATTACTTTTACTCTATTTAAAATTTGACATTTTATTTAAATATATGATTTCTAAATTGCATTATTTAGTTTTTCCTCTCACAGTTTTAGATTTTTTTTTTGTAATTCATACCATCTCTTGGTAAGTGTTTTAAAATATTACAATTAATAACTTATGTATTGAAATAGTTTTAAAATATTCTTTTAAGTTAACTGGTTTAACAGATTTGTAGTAGTCATTTGTTTGTATACCCATAATACTAGAAGTGTTTTATGAACTGGTTAAATTATTTGACAAAATTCAATGGTAGTGAGGATAGAGACAGGCTGGTCAAAATAATCTCTTCCACAAATAATTTTACAGCAAAAAAAAATTAAATATACCAAGTTAATAGTTCTGTAATAAACATCTTCTTAATACAAACTCATTATTCTTAATTCTAGAGGTTTTGTCCTCATCCACACTTTGGAATTCAGCAATATCTGTGGTCTCTCAAGGAACATCATGCGGTCAAGGGTGATAGCAAACCAATTTTGATATCATATAGTGAAAATACATTGTAGTTTTATAAATAGTATTTGAGCAGGACAACCAACTTTCTACCCTCATTTTGGCAGGCAGTATTAGTTAAAATGTGTCTGGTATCTCGAATGTAAAAAAACCTGCTTAGTGTTGGCTGGTACCTAAAAAGCCTTCACCACATTCTGCTAATGAGTGGTGAAATTCCTGTACACACTTCAGCCTAACTTAAGGTATCCTGGTGAACTTGAAGCAGAAACATTTAAGTTCACTGGTATTTGTTGGTTTGATTTTGTTCCAGCCACTTCACCCTATAAGCCAACGCGGCTTTCGAAAAAAACTGTTTTAGGTTTGTATTAATAATAATAAATATTGTGTAAAATAATAATATAATATGTGTTATGGATTCAAAAATTTAGTTAAACATACTCAAATACATTTATTTTTTGTAAATACAGACATAATATACATAGAAACACCCAGACCAATGCAAATAGACATATTTATCCATACAAATATTTGTACTGTGGGGAATGAAACCCGCGCCCCCTGTTGTAGCACTTGAATGCACTACCGTAGCAGTTGTGCCACAGAGACCGTCAATATTGTGTTCATAATGTATAGTAGGAATAAGGAAACATTATATATTCTGTACAAAATACAAAAATTAATTCCATTACCTAATGGGCACAAGTAAACAAGTGCTGAGTCTCCAGTGAGCTATTTATGTTCACTGCAATAACATATTTACATTGTGTAGCTACGTCAGCTGGTTATCATGAATACTCTCAGCGAATAACTTTCTTAGTTGCAACTTTAAATATTCCCATTCCCACCTGCTGTACGTTTTGCTGATCATGTTTAAAGTATATTTTTATTTTATGGAAAGCATGTGTCCTGTTAATGGTCTCTCTCATCATCATCTTCGCGTTAGTCCTGGTTGCATCCGAGGCTCTCACCTCAGAGCCCTTGGTCGACTTCTACTGAACAGATGCTGATCCTTCTATGCCGAAAAACTGGGGTCAATGGAATATATTAAAAGAAATAAGTATTGTTGAAACCACATCTCTAGTTTTTGGGTAACTGAATGGTAATTAATTACTTATGTTAGGATTGAATTTACATCGGGGCCATAAGTCACAGTTACTTCCGTCGTACTGGACAGGGTTTGAACCTGCACCCTTTTAATTGCCAATCTTAATAACGTCACTACCGCTTAATAGTTAGCCGCCTGACAATAATTTTTCGACATCCAATAAGTAAATACATTGACATATAATTATTTAACACCATCTTTATCCTGCCTCATGGTCAAAGGATCTAAACAGTCTATAATTATCGAAACGAGCGGCGTCTGAGGCAGACTAATCAATAATTTAGAGGCCAAAGAAAGTGTCGCCATGGAAAGTGGATCGGAACTTTGGTTAATATGGTTTTTATGAATTATTGACGCAAACTTAAGTTTAGGTACTGTTTACTTTGATGTCAATCATTTCTTGGAAATTGGGGGAGGGTAACATTTTGAGTATATTTGTTTGACAAATATTTACAACCAGCTGTTGCCCGCAGCTACGCCCGCGTTGTCTGACCCGTTCCCGCAACCCATGGAAATCCATTTCTGGTATAAAAAGTGGCCTATGTGTTATAACGGACTAATTTATTCCTGTACCAAATTTCGGCCAGATCCGTTCAGCCGTTTTTGCGTGAAAGAATAACAATCATCCATACATTCTCACAAACTTTCACGTTCATAATATTAGTAGGATGTTACAATTTCATGGTCAGATTATGTACCTACCATGAGATAAATAGCTTTTGCCCGCCACGTGAAATACTAATCCCGTTCGCGCGACCCACAAGAACCTATTCCCGAGATAAGAAGTATTACAGACTATAAATAGATCTTTATGATAAATCTCTTTTTAAATTTTTAGTTTTAACCGTCTAAAAGCTTACTATGTAAATTCTAATAATATGCCATGTGGTTCCCGGCATTCAAGGGCCACACCATAGCTTTACGTGAGTGTCGTAAAAGGCGGTTATGAGATAAGGGGTAAACATACAGCGCATGAGGGGCTCGTGGCGTAACCGAGTTGGTTAACACAAAGTTAGACGATACTAGCCAGGTCAGTCTTAAAAGATGAGTTATCATATTGACCATTCTTAACACATTGAGACCCTATGTCCCTCAAATAGCATGTTAAGGTCTCGGTTACCACACGAACACCTATGACATTCGTTACGGATAATTTGGAAGCCACAAAAGTTCGACAAACGGTCTAACTACACAATTTTGATATCGTTAGTGGGTTGCGGCGGTCATATGGCAGGCAGTCGCGTCACGGTAAATATCGCAGTTATGCCGCTAAGTAGATAGACAATAAAGTCGACTCTAACTTAATAGGGATAAGCCTCGCAGAATGACGACAACCCATGTAAAGTACCCGACCAGAAGCTCGTCCAATGTTAGGGTCAGATAAAAAAGTATGATTACTGAAATGCAGGTGTTTACTCTTCCTAAACTTACGAGGATATACCTACGGGTAGGGTTGCCAGGCGTCCGGATAAAGCCGGACATAGGTAGAGGCTTTTTGATTGCGTGTCCGGCCAAAATAAACGTGGTCCGGCTAGTTAGGCTTTTTACATTTCGCAAACGAGCGAGCGCCGAGCGTGGCCGAGTATTATTTCATTAGTATTTAAGAACAATTTAAAATGTTGATAAATGTTTAAGTATCTAGAATTTAATTTTGACTGACTAATAATAAAGTACCTACTTACGCCTGATTTGGCATTCGGTTTTATTTATTATATTTAACAAGATTTATGACAATAATAATAAAAACTTTATTTTACATAAAAAAAATTGTCGTACCTATTAATACTGAGACACAAAATCCTCAATAATGTAGGGTGTCCGGCCAAACTGGCTTGTCCGTCCGGCTATTAGGTTTGGCGACCTGGCAACCCAACTTACAGGCATGAGTGAATGTAAAAACCCGAAGAATTAAGCTTTAATTCTATTGTTCAAAGTAAATTCCCGTGAAAAATAAAGAACATTTCATTTTCATAGTTAATATGATTTCAAATCATCCCGTTACACATAATTCAAAGTCACATTCAAAAACTAATTACCTTTTAAGTACTTTGGACAACAAAAATTAAATAAGTGTCCAAACGTCATGTTACTCTATGACCAAACTGGTTACGAAAGTGATATAGAACATTTGCAGTGCGTTGACCAGAAGGCATCGTATTCGTATGACGTCGACAAAAATGCTACAATAAGCTATTCCTAAAATTTGAGCTCGAGATCATGAAAATTATTAACAAATTTACAACTGATCTATAGGCACATTGAAATACGTACAATGCGTCATTGTAAATACATGTAAATATTTTTGTAGTTCTCAGAGGGCATTATATTATTATGTAAATGTTTCATGTTTTTTTTATATCATACATATTATAATGTAGATTGTGGCCTATATTTTATAGTGTTAAACTGCTTTCATCACTTAGATACAGTCATCATTCCCAATTGGTTTGCATTATATAGAGGGACCTCTGTAATCATGATGAAAATGTACACCGCTCGTCAATAGCTAACAATCGTACGCAATTTGCCGTGATCTTAACACATGTGGCACGTTATCAACCTCAGGGTCAACGCGTCACCGGAACTTCTGTACAAACACTCGTTCTACATATCTCATTTACACTTATTTATTCAAAAAAGGGGTACGAAAGAGATGTCCGAGGGGAATGACCGTATTTCAAAGGTCATTAATACAAGGTCAGGTATTTTGTCGCTCCCCAAACCTGTTTTCGCCATCTTATTGTTATATTTTTACGTGTCAGAATCTATTTACAAAAAAAATTATAATAAGATTAGATCGACACTGGTGTCGTAGTAGCTAGTACGCCTATTGTGCATAAGGTTCTAGGTTCACTTCTTAGGCCGGGTAATGTTTTAGATTTTTCTGTTATGAGATTCTAAGTAGTCCGAAAAATGCCCGAAAGTGGGCAAAAGCCTAGCTATCAAAATGTATTTTCATAATATATTTCTTCTAACTCTGTTGGGAATACAGGCGTACGTGTATAATTTATTTTTTAAACAATCTTGGGCAAATCTCACGTTGCGTGTTGCCTTGCGTATTTTTTTTTCTTTGGAGCCCTTCAATGAGGTGTATATTGTTTCAGAGGATGAGTTCTAGCGTGTGCTACAAGTGTAACCGGACGGGGCACTTCGCCCGCGAGTGTACCCAGGGCGGCGTGCAGGCGCGCGACTCTGGCTTCAATCGCCAACGCGAAAAGTGCTTCAAGTGCAACCGCGCTGGGCACTTCGCTCGTGACTGCAAGGAGGAAGCTGACCGTTGCTACAGGTAACGAATGCTAACCCGAGAACTAACCCCTTCAAAAGAGGTGGACTAACAAACAAAAAACAATACATGTCATAACCCCCTCCGCACCTTTTTCTTTCAGATTTCATTTTGTTCCTGATTTTAAATTATTATTATATCAAGATGGAAGGGATATATACATTACGAGAAAGCCATCGTTAGTTTTAAATATTCGTAAACTTTTTTATATTTTTTTATTGATGTTATACTTTTAGAGGACTGCAATATATGACCCCTTCGAACTTATCTCTACAGCATCTGTGACCCTCTCCAAACTTGTTCACTAGAAAAGAATCGCTTGATGCGTGTCACGTGTTATGGTTGATGCCTCACTAATTTGTTGACTATACTCTATGCTTGAATTGCACGCATTTCTCGTATGTAGATATGGTATCAGAATGGAATTATTATTTATCTACATCGATTCGCACCTCGCTGGGTGATCTACTTATACTCACAATGAGTCCAAAGGCTGAAATAGGTGACTGTCGTTGTATGCTGACCTACTTAGCCTTATTTCACACAGAGCGACAGTGATCGAGCGCCATTTATCAGTTTCTTGGATAGAATACCCAAGACAGCCACACTAAAGCCTCATTTCCATGAGACAGTTTTTCGCCGGGGCTAGGCCTGAAAAACGGTGTCCGGTTATCATCAGTCTTGTATCGCACACTGTGGAGCCACATCCACGATGACATCGCTTGCCCAGGGTCGCTACGGTACACCGTGAACCGGACCGTGTAGAAACCGCCTTCCATTCTCGGCATGAATACAATTTCACTGTATTCTTAAAAAGAAAAGTTATGCCACCGTTGGCATATGTAATGGACAGATCGATTTTAAACACGGAGGTAAAAACTTTTATACAATAAAAGCTAACTATTACTTTGAAAATTAATTAATTTAATAGCGTATTTTATAATAAAAGGAACAAAAAATAGTCGCAACATCCCATTCGTCTCCTAACATTTATAACTTATCCTTTATCGTACGTTGACGGTTATAACTACTTATAAGCAACCTATTTTTTTTTTTAAATAGTACATACTCACGCATCTCTATAAAAAATCAATTGGTAATATACGAAGCTATGCTGACAGGTGTGATTTAAGCCTTAGTATCCATTTACATCGGTTCGCTACGCGTGAGTGGGATCGTTTGAGCGTGTGTATCGCTTAAAAAACAGGTGCCAGTCACCTCTCGTATCAGCCTCGAGCATTTATGAACAGTAACTATCGTTCAACATCAAGCTTGTCAAGATTCGTAATGGACTTGCAATTATTATTGTATTTGCTTCGTTCGTTAATTTGAACAAACGAATGGACGAAAAAAAACATGTTGGCACTCATTTCTTAGTCGTTTAAACCCATGTTTGGATAACAAACCATCCATACTATAATATTATAAAAAAAGTTACTATGACTGTGTCTCCGTTACTTTCTCACGCTTAGACCATTGGACCGATTTAGTTCAAATTTGTCATAGTATGGCTTAAAACTTAGAGCAGAACAATTTACCGTGATAAAACATTGCCACATGGGCACCAGCTAGTGGATAATAATATAAATCTATTCGCTGATGCCCGCAGCTCCGCCCGCGCGATTTTTGTGTTCAGAATCGTTCATTTGACATCCATATATATATTTTTTAATATCTCTATTGTAAAGACACATCTAATTCACAATTTTATAATAGTATTGATAAAAATTGATAAGTGTCCGGTTAATGGCAATAGGCTCGCCACCCATTACATTGGGACCTAAACATAAACTGGTGAAATGTGGGTGCTAGCACCTCTGCCTACCCCTTTGGGGATATAGGCGCGAGTTTATGTTATGTTATTGATAAAAATAACAAGTACAAATCCGAGCATAATTCATAACTGAATTTGGTTTCGAAAATTCCCATTTAGACATAATGCCGTTTAGTATCTTCTAAGACTAGTTAAAAAAGTGTAATACATTAGGCAATAATCAATAACTGAATGCTAAGAGCCATTGACCTGTCCAACAAGGCCGTAGTGAAAGTGTAGTTGTATCTTGTAATGGTCTGATGCCATGCACGATAAGAGTCATGGTCGTTGACCTTGTCACACACCATGTAGCGTATTGTGAGCTGCGAAAGAAAATTCCCTGGACACTCTTCTCTGCTATGGTTTTTCCAAACGACTTCAGTATGGTGTTCCCCAAAACGGATATTAAAATGTTTTTACAGGTCGGCAATGCACTAGTGTCACAACCATGGTCGGCCGTCCATAGGCGTTTCACACTTTAGTGGTGTTATAAAAACCGTCAGCCATAAGGTCTAAAGTTTTGTTTTTATTCCATGATTTAGATGTCCATTGTTACGTTTACGAGAATAAACGCGATCGTGGTATAGATATATTTCGACCAGGTTTCACAGTTTCTGCACTCATCTGCCTCGTCGAATCCACGAGGCAAATTTTTTTCGTCTACCCGCACATTCTCGATATTTTTGTTTTGCCGTATGATTATTAGTAGTGCGGCGAGTGGTTGCAAAAATGTGATTGTCTACCGACCACGCCCAGTGTTAAAACGTTAAACAATGTATAGGTATTTACATACCTATGCCATGATCGGTAATGATGAATTTTACATCATGGAACGCGAAATTTCTTACTGTTATCAATAACGCTTATTTTATGTACAGATGTAACGGCACGGGACACATAGCGCGTGAGTGCGCGCAAAGTCCGGACGAGCCGTCCTGCTACAACTGCAACAAGACTGGGCACATCGCGAGGAACTGCCCAGAGGGTGGACGCGACAGCTCCAACCAAACGTGCTACAACTGCAACAAGTCCGGCCACATCTCACGCAACTGCCCCGACGGCACCAAGACTTGCTATGTGTGCGGCAAGCCCGGGCACATTTCCCGCGATTGCGACGAGGAGCGAAACTAACATACGCCTCGACGCGACTGCCTATATATAAAATAAACTATGTATATTATGATGCCACGCACGGACGATAAGCAAAGGACGCGATACGCGCGACACTAGATCGTAAGACCACACGACTGTATGAAATTAATGCAACGGAATTATAAATCAGATGCAGCAGCGGTACTCATGTGACAGACTGAGGTGTATGATTTTTAAAATGTTGACTTGTAAATAGGTCTCCCCGCCGCGCGAGCGCCAGCCGGCGCTCGTCGATAGGTTAATGTTTGTTCTTGCACGACGTGATCGAGTTATTGTGTTTTAAATCATTTAATAATCGTGATTGAACTATTGAGGAGGTAGCGTTACAGTTTTTAGCATTACAGAGTATATATTTAATATATTTTGTACAGATTTTTTTGACAAAAGATAAATTGGATGCTGGCGTATAATGAGTTTTCAATGTGAAGAGTGGAGGCCCCGGAGCGACCCGAACCCCTACTGGACTCTCTTGTTCGTCTTGTTGTTATACAGTTAACGTTGTTCTTACGCGGTCCTACTGCGGTCCGACGAGTCTCAGAGTTACATCCTATCACTTCGCGTGATTTATTTTTATTGATCAATTCCTTTGTTTATGAGATCCTGCTAACTTGTGGAGAATTCAGTGGTTAATTAGAATTTCATCAATCAAAGCATTTTTTATTTTGTTATCCCTATCGATGTGCCTCTGTAATACACTGAAATGTATCATTATTATTCAAGATAACAGTGGGAGATGATAAATAATAAAAATCTTGCCTTATTATTTTACAAGTTTTAGTATTAACCTAATTTATTTTGGTATTATTTTTTAAATGCATACTAGTGCTCACAACACAGACACACTTTGATAATCTCCCAAGTACTTTTTCTAAACATAATCTGACTGAACAAGAGGGCAAACCTTTCCTAATATCATACCAAGTCTACAAGCAATGCTGCGGCATTACACACGACACCACAAACAGGTTTAGATGCTTGTTGCCAAACTAGGGCAAAAGCCTGACTACCATGAAAAATGTATGATCTAATTACGCCCCGGCATAACATACTTGGCAGAAATATACATCCTGACAAGGCTTTTGTAATCCTAATAATTACAGTATCACAATATTGGAAGGTCATTCTGTACAAAAGGTGATTGAATGAAACCTTCGTAATGATAAAGACAAAAGATAACTATTAGAACAATACCCTTGTGATTGAATGAACAGTAACGAACTAAAAAAACTGATTTCTTAAATAAATATTGATCTGTGTACTGTGTACATACTTAACTGAATAGAAAATGTAGGGCCGCCTGCTTCATTGCATGCATTTCGATAAAAAGGGGTAAATAGAAATGAAATGTTCAGATAAATTTCGCAGTTATTTTCTTTTAAGTGAGACTTAAAACTATTTGAATGCAATCATCTTCATATCAAATATATGGTTGGGTAGTAAAAATGTATTTAGTAGAAATTTTGTAAACAAGTTATTTAAAAATTTCTAATTATTTTTGTTTCTATTTACCCGGTTTTACCATAGGTAATCCGCAGGACCCACGAAGCCCCTACCCCAACAGAAGCAGACCAAGGCGGCGGCGCGACCCCCGTCCTTTCCGGATCCAGCCAAACCTAAAAAATGTTGAGGAAAAAAAGTTAAATTAACTCCAATAAATATAATAAAAAATTGAATTTTTAATATAAAAGGATTTATATTTAATCCTGTAAATAATGGATATCAATGAATAAATCCTCCTATAATTGCAAATACTGCTCCTATTGATAATACATAATGAAAATGTGCTACAACATAATAAGTATCATGTAAAGTAATATCAATTGATGAATTGGAAAGAATTACTCCTGTTAATCCTCCAACAGTAAATAAAAATACAAATCCTAAACTTCATAAAATAGAGGGGGACCCCCGACCCTTTCCGGAGGCAAGACGGGGTCACTGTGGTTCCCAAACCCTAGGGGTTCATCTCGAAACTGGAGATGGCTCTGGGTTAGCCGGGGTGCGAGGGAAACGCCTTATGGGACACCTTACACCCCTGTGTCTGAAGAGCCGAGATGGCATGCGGTATTAGTCGGTTCGATTCCGACTTAATCACCCCCTCTGGCCGGCGGGGGAGTATAAAAAAAACTAATTTCGGACTGACGGGAACAAACATTCTTCAGCGTAACAAATTCATATTGATGGTTCCTGGCAGAGGGCAGAGATCAGATTCATACAAACTATTCTATCGACTGTTTACAGCTGAATTTCACTAGTGAAAATCCGTTCAAAAAAGATTCTCACGGTTTTAATTCAATGAAAAAAAACGTTAACGCAGTAATTTGAATTGATCTCGGTGCCTATCATTTGTGAAATTCGCTTCTAGGTAATTTTTGTGCCATCGTTGTTCCTGTAAATTCATACTCTGTATAAGGGGTAAGTATAGCACCGCATTCGAGTGGATTGGAGCATGGTGGCGGAGGCAAGCAGTTACATAATTAAGAAGTACCTACAAGTTTCTAAATCACATGTTGAAGTCAATGAAGATATAGGTACCTACCTATTAGTTTTGCCCATGGTATCACTCGTTATAAGGAGGTAAAAAGATTCCTTTTGCCCAGGTGGTGCATGGGACATGGTAATCGACATCTATTTGAAGTCGCAGTCACAACCTAGTAGGTATTTTATCAGGGCTATTACCTACCCTAATAAAAAATGGGTTTTGTCTCTTGATACTACATATCGACTTGAGCAGCTTTTAACTTCAAAAAAATATAAGCACTAAGTAGGTACTCGGTGTCTGTGAATGTAGAGGGCCCAGTGGTTTACCATGGTACCATTAGACAGCACCATTGATGTTACTGTGGCAATTTTTATTTGCCGTTAAACCATTAATAGTACTATGAAGTTTTCTTGCCTTGGTGTGGTAAATTTGTTAATTGCCGTTGGTAATAGTATTACCAGAAATTCAATGTCATTATTTTAATATAGAAAAGATCAACGGGTAAATAGTACCTAGGTATGGGAAAATAAACCTACGGCGGACAGAAATGAAATTGTGAAAATATAGGTATAGATAAGTGTATCTAGTTTACCATCGTAAGGTTTGCTTTCTTTTGGATTGTGGGAATTTCTTGCAAAATAAAGCTCTTTATATTTTACAATATTCGGCGTGATTAATGTCTAGGTACAGTACTCCATCATCAGACCAGCTCCATGGTACCATATTAATACATTTACATTTAGTTGGGACGTCACCCAGCAACATGGACGAACGACCTGAAAAAGGTACCTACCTACCTAGCTGAGATAGAATGGATGGCAAGGCGGAGGAGCGGCTGCTATGGCGTATATTGGGAGACGCTTATGTCCAGCGGTGGACTGCAATAATGGCTAATTGATTGATTGATTGAAGCTTGTAAAAATATAGTTTCATTTAATTAGTGTATTGGGCTAAAATATTAATTTCATTTTAAAGTAAGGTAAGTTTGTTTTTACATATTTGTTAATGAAAGAAGTTCATTGCATTCAATAAATAAAATTTGCAATCACCATCGAAGTAATGGAACAACGGCAAACAAAAATTGCCACATTACCATCAATGGCACTGTAATGGTACCACGGTTAAACAAAAATTTTATATTTGCAATGGTACCATGTGACGTAGGTACCTAATGAAACAACGGCAAACAAAAATTGCCACAGTACCATCAATGTTACTTTCTACACGTTAAACGAATGAGAGGGCCCTACCAACATCCTTGAGGCCCAAGCAAACTAAGGTTTGCTTGGCAGGTGAGCCTGCAAGTTGGTGCACCTGCTAAACAACCGACGAGGCTCTTTCTTAAGGTTGGTAAGGTAGACGGCAGTCGCTCCCAGAAAAAAAAATCGACATTTCAATCGAAAAAAGCGCAGCATGGGCTCCAAAGTACAGAATTCGAACGCTACTGGAAAATCGCTATAATGATGATGACTCGGTGTCTGTGGAAACGCAACCTTATGTTTGCTTTGATAGTTGGTACTTACCATGTAGTGCAGGTGCAGCAGACATGCAAAAATCATCAATTCATTATCCGTGACTTTGGTATGTAACCCAGTAAAAGTAAAACTTGGTGTGACTAAGAGTCTGCACTCAAGGTGACAGGTTGTTTCATTAGGTACTTATAGCTTGGAGATACTTCACCAGCAGTCTGTGGACTACACCACTCACAGATTAGGCCATCTTTTTTCAACTGAATGGCAGCCACAACATTCATCAGAGCGTTTGTTCGGTGAAATCCTTGGACGGATAAGACTGCAGTTTTAGGATTGTAACAGTCTCTAAAACTCTACACATTGAAGCCCCCGGCGGCGCGGCGAGTACAGAAATTTGTACCTACTGCAAGCAAAAATTGAAGCTATAGGTCTAAGCCGGTGGCTTTGGTGTGTAGACAGCTTAATAGTAGGCTACATGATTATAATAAGTAGGCAGGTACCTATTTATATCTTCATACAAGAAAACCACCGCGGTAGCCTAGTGGTATGGGTAAAGGACTGCTGAGACGAGGTCTCGGGTTCGATCCCAGGTATTACCATATATGGCACACACCAATGAGTTTTCGATGCTTTTCGAAGTTATGTGTGTATTTATCGCAGGTTTATAAGTGCCCGGTTAATGGCAATAGGCTCGCCACCTATTACATTGGGACCTAAACATAAACTGGCGAAATGTGGGTGCTAGCACCTCTGCCTACCCCTTCGGGGATATAGGCGTGAGTTTATGTTATGTTATGTTATACAAGAATTATACCTAAACCCAATAAATGTCTTAGTACTCTTTGTCATTGTAATCTGCATTCACCAGGGGTCTCGCGGCATTATCATTAAAACCATTTCGATTAAGCAATTACTAATTACCTCCCGCCTCCCGATATGCCGAAAGCCATAACAAGCCGGTTTCCGTAAAGGCTATAGTACCATAGACCACATTCATACGCTGCGGCAGATGATACAGAAGACCTATAGGAGTATAATTTGCCACTATGCTGGGCGTTCGTGAACTATGAGAAAGCCTTCGATTAGATCGAGACTTGGGCGGTGCTGCAGTCTCTTCAGAGGTGCCACATTGACTATCGGTACCTATATCGAAGTGCTGAAGTGCTTTTATAAAAACGCCACCATGTCGGTCCGAGTACAGCATCAGAGCAGAGGCTATTCCATTGCAGAGGGGAGTTAGGCAGGGTGATGTCATCTCGCCGAAACTCTTTACCAATGCAATGGAAGACGCCTTCAAGCTTCTGGATTGCAAAGGATTCGGCATCAATATCAATGGCGAATACATCACTCACCTTCAATTTGCTGACGACATCGTAGGCATGGCAAAGTCTGTAGAGGAGCTCAACACTATGCTCGGAGGCCTCAAAAAAGTGGGCATGAAAATGAACATGGACAAGACGAAAGTCATTTCAAATTTCCAAGTGTCGCCCACCCCCGTATTATTGGGAGGCTCACCTCTCGAAGTTGTTGATGACTATGTATATCTGGGACAAACCGTTCAACATAGGCAAATCCAACCTCGAGAAGGAGGTCAACCGACAAATCCAACTCGGCTGGGCTGCGTTCGGAAAACTGCGCAGCGTCTTCTCGTCCAAAATACCGCAGTCCTTGAAGACAAAGGTCTTTAATCAGTGCGTGTTACCAGTGATGACCTACGGTGCCGAGACGTGGTCTCTCACTATGGGCCTCATAAGGAAGCTCGGGGTCACTCAGCGACCTATGGAACGGGCTATGCTTGGGGTTTCTCTTCGAGATCGAATCAGAAATGAGAAAGTTACCAACATAGCAGAGCGAGTCAGCAAGCTGAAGTGGCAGTGGGCAGGGCACATAGCTCGGAGAACCGATGGCCGGTGGGGCAGAAAGGTTCTCGGGTGGAGACCACGTAACGGCAAGCGAAGCGTAGGAAGGCCTCCCGCAAGGTGGACAGACGACCTAACAAAGAGCGCAGGGACTCAGTGGATGCAGGCCGCTACAGACCGGTTGAAATGGAAGTCGATGGGGGAGGCCTATATTCAGCAGTGGACTTCCTACGGCTGATATGATGAATTACTAATACCGATGCTTCCCAGAGATACTTACCTAAGTAAAGATCCGAACTCTCATGGATGAAATCAGAAACTAGAGCCTGCCTACTGTCGTCTGACATAACTATACAAGTGCGACGGCGAGTATATGGAAACCCTACGGGTTGGGTTATGTTATTGGGTTTTTTTATAGGTCTGTAAGGAAGTTCTTGGTAGTATCTACATGGAGTCAGGAGTTCAGGAATGTCCGTTTAATGGCAACAGATCCGTCCCCCATTACGTGGAATCGGAAAATATATTTTAGCTTAGGAGCTAAAATATATTTTATTTTATTTTACCCCTAAAATTAAGAAATGGAAAATAACTTGCAGTTAAACTTGAGTCTTGAGACTCTAGAGAGTCAAATAAATTACCCACAAAATTCAAAAAGCATTCAAGGACATGTGTAACCACAGAGCATGATATGACAAATGACATCAAACTTTTCATTTTATGATCGTTATAATCTGTGCCTCTAAAGGGGCTTACACACGATACAATTTTATGACCAATCTAACTAGATTAACAACCAAATTGTGTCGTGTCGTGTGGATAGAAAATTTAATAGAATGGAAATTGGAAAATCTGATTGGGCAGAACAGGTCAGGTAGTTGAATTACCTTTAGCTTGTAGCTTGGAGATACTTCACCAGTCTGACGGCTCCACTAGTTTTTTAGGTGAAATCCTGGATAAGACTTTTAGAATTTTTTGCATTGGGGCTTTCACACGATATAATTTAATCAGATTGGTCAATTTCCATCTACACGTACATTGTAGATCAAATCTTCTATCCACATGACACGATTTGATTGTCAATCCAGTCAGATTGGATTCAAATTCGGATAAAATTGCAGCGAGCGTGTTGAAGCCCATAAAGCTAAACCTACGAAACTGAAACAGATAATGTAGGTTTGGAACAATACATATAATTCATTTGTTTAATGGTCGATTAATTACCGGTAAATCAAAACTTAGTAAAACAGAAAAAATGAAATGCAGATAAATGGTGATAAAATTTATTTAATTTATTTAGCGACCAACATATGATACGATAAAGTTGCAAGCTAATGGAAGATATCGAAAATATACGGGAATACCGGTCTTCTCTTCTCACTAGCCGGGCGTGGTGTTGTGCGGCTGCGCGACATTCGCAAATTTCTTGAAAGAAGTGAGTCTGAGTAATGGGACGTATTTGTTTATATATTTGAATTTAGTTATTTTAAATTAATTTGTACAAAATTCGGTGATTTTTTCTGTTTCTCAAAAGTAAAGTGGAGTTATGGTTGAATATCATTGTGTTATGTATATTCAGTAAACAGTAAAAAACTGAAAGCATCCATGGGCGTTAACTTCAGGTTAAGAGACTTGTTACTTTATTATTAAATTAAAATTACGGCTAATCGAGTATTAAACTCTTTCGATTGGTACATATTCATTATTTGATTTGGATAGTCAAGGGATGTTACATAATTTAACTGAACTTTATAATGAAAATGACAATAGTCGGTCGGTGTTTACCAGTGTTTACGTTAGGCAACGAATGTCCAATGTTTGATTCAAATTTGGAATATAATTATAATGGATAGCTTTTGTTACTTAGTTTTTTATTATTTTAAAGTAATGAGAACCTAACAAACGGAAGTTTTTAACTTAATAACTACATGTAACTAAGTTCCAACTAAGTTAAAACTGTTTAATTGCTAAATGTTATTGTTTAAAATATGAATTCCAGTTCAATTACTAGACCGATTTAAAATACATTATCCTCTGAGTTATCCTTTAGATTTTATGTTACTCTTACTCATTACATGTAGATTGTAGATAAGGAAATGTGTGCACCTGTTGCTGGGTTTAATTTTAAAAGTACATTTTATTGATTTTTATGTAACAAAACCTTTAACATTTTCCAAGGGTTATGGATTTGTTAACAATCATACCAGAATTAAAAATTTCAGAACACTTCTAAGAACAACTGCCTTTGTGAGTGGGGAGTTTATTATAACATGTAAATACTTGTCACATATAAATTATTAATAGTATACTTTTTGACATCAATTCGGTAATATGCACAAATAGTATATGATATGCAAAATCTAGTGTGAACAATATTTATACATTTATAAACAGTGTACTACTATTATTGTTTCCAGGCAGACTAAATCAAAGACTGAATTATGAATCTCATAAGTTTTACTAACATCCTATCAATAACTGTATTGCAACTGTGCACATCACAAGACTATGTGCAGCCTACATACAACCCTGATGTAAACTTACCTAGTACTGCAAATGAATACTTAAACAATGATCCTAAGTACGAAAACCCTTATGATCTAAACAAAAGATACCAAAATCGTAACCAAAATCCTTATGAACCAAATCGGAGTCAATATGATCCGAATGGGAGTCAATATGACCCAAATCGGAGTCAATATGACCCAAATCGGGGTCAATATGATCAAGATCAGAGGTACAATCAGTTTGAGAACAGGAATCCTGATTTGAACTACAATCAGAATCAGTACAATTCTGAGAATACACCTAGACCTGCATGGGACAGCGGAAGAACGTACACCACTTCATATAAAGGTGCACCTCTGGAACATGAGAGTGTCATAATCAATGAAGCGTAAGTTTATGATATAACTATTTAGGTAACCTAAGAAAACAGTTGTATAATGTTTTTAATATACTCATACCTGTATATCCATAAAGAGGCAGTTTCAGGTGTATTTATAAATACATAAATATTCTAGGAAATCGAACCCGTGCCTCCAATATAGCAGTCAAAAGCAGTACCGCTACACCACAGAACATAAGACGGCCTGTCTTATGTTTAGATCACACAAATTTTAAAGAAGCATAGTGTTTAAGTATTGCTTTTCCATAATCTGTAGTACTTATAGGATACCATTCATAAATTACACTTCAAGCACAGGGTTTGGGAGTATCAATAAGTCCTTGAGAACATACTGTTTCACATACATTATAATTTCAGCACATATTTCATTGTGGCCTCTAAAATGGTGAGACCAGGGCAAATTTACAAGATATCTGCCAATATTCTGCAAGCCCGTCTGCAAATGACTTTAAGAGCATCCATTTCATGCAATGGGGTGGAGATTGCTGATGTCAGCCAGGGGGTTAAGGAAGGAGTGCCAGAAATATTAAATATGAGGGTGAGTTTTGTCTTATATACTCACAGCAGTCTGTTGTGGGGTTGTTTTAGTTTAGAAAAAAAAAAATTATTTTGAGAATTATTCTTAAGAGTGAATTTCAACAATGCACTGAGATCAAACTCCGATTAATTTTTGTCATAATGATCAGCAAACAACTTGACAATGTACTCGTAACTGCACAGAAAGTATTTTTTCTTAAGTGGATGTAAGGGGTGCTACGGCACAGTAATAAAACAATCATAGATATTTTTTTTTTAAAAGAGTATTAGTAACCGAAATGTCTAATATTTCCCATAACCCCTCCAGCTAAGCTTGCTTGTGTTAGGAGTGGGTTCACGTCAGTAGTGTAATGGCTAGGACATGAACCCGGGACCTCTCGATCATAGGGTCGACTCCTTAACCACTAAGCTACCGACGCTATTATGAAGACGATATTAATGTAATCACGAGTTCAAAGGGCTCATGTCATTGGTTATATTTTTCCAAAAAAATGGTGTGTATAAATAGGCTTGCATATAATAAGTTATAACTGAGTTTGATCTTCTAACAGGTACCATCCACAACAGTCCCGGGTGATTATAAGTTACGAGTGGAAGGCTTGTACTTAGACACGCCCTTCGGTGGGCGCGCTTTCTTCAACGAGTCACAGTTAACTTTCTCAAGTAGATTCATGACAATCTTCATACAGACAGACCAGCCTGTCTACATGCAGTCACAAACTGGTAAGTTTTTCTCGGGCTGCCTATACAACAAAACTGCCTGTACATTTGTCTTTTTTGAAGTATTCTAGTAACCATAACTACTGCATTGTCTTAGATGTGGTGTCATTTCAAATTGGTCAAGGTTTGATGTTGAGATTAATGGAAAAGATAGGTCAATAAATTACCTGGGGTTATCCTTTCGAGGGCTTACCCGGGGTGCCCGGCAACGGACACTTGGGGAGGACACCGTGCGGTTTTAGTCGAGACACGACATAACCACCCCCGCTGGCCAGCGGGGGGGTATCAGAAGGGATTTCCGCACGTAAAAAAAAAAAAAAAAGGTCAATAAATTATCATACATTATATAGGGGTTTTATAAATGTCAGGTGTTCCTTATTTTTATTTTTTTTATACCATTCAGTTGGCAGACAAGCTCACGGGCCACCTGATAGGAAGTGGTCACCGTGGCCTATGGACGTGTGTATTTTTAAAGTGCTGGTAACATTAATTACTGGTATTCCCATTAACCCCTCCAGCTAAGTGAAATTGCTTGTGTTAGGTGTGGGTTCACGTCGGTAGGCTAGGGTTGGGACCCGGGACCTCTCGATTGTTAGGTTATACAACCCTTTTTGAAGTTATACTGCTTTTGGCGCTTTAGGAAAAAATAATGAAAGTAAATTTTTACGATGCGCGCGCACATCGTCACGAAAAACCGATACCATGAAGTTAGCTAGAAAACTGTCACCCTGAAGTTAGCTAGTCACCAGTTTACTTTGAGTACGTTTGAAGAATTTGAGATTAGTTGACGGTATGTATTAATTATTAACTTCATAAACTTCATTAGATTATTATTTCTACAAATGTAGGATAACGAGAAGGATAAAATTATTTGAAAGATTTTTATCTTGTTACGTCAAAGAAGTATAACTTCTTACGTGCGTACATAAGTCCACTCACAGTTTTTTTTCTATTTCAGTACGTTTCCGCGTGATTCCTATCAATACTGAGCTAAAGGCCTTCGGACGAGCCATCGACGTGTTCGTCCTAGACCCCAACAGGCGCATCATGAAGAGATGGCTCTCTAGACAGGTAAAGTAGTAAACCCAGTTATTTAATTTCAATACAATGCAATAAAAAATATTGCAAATAGTGTGAAAGAATTTTCAGAACATAAGCTACCTACCTAAAACTTAAAATTGTATTAGTTTCCATTTATATGAAATAACCAAAACAAAAATAAATTTAGCTTGCGTCAAAAGATCCAAATCTTTCCATATGGGCCGGGTCTATAGAGGTCACTGCTCAGTAAATTTAACAGTTCAGTGCCATAGAATGCTGGTGACGTCACAATTTGTGCACCGCCATATTGTGTGATATAGTGTTTTGGCGGGCTATTTAAACTATCATTTTTTATTTGCCAGTATTCAAAGTAATACATAATATAGTTAAAGGTTATAAGGGAAATAACTAAATTGCCAAATAAAATTATAAAAATTTACGAAAAAATGACTTCCTTGTTTCAAACAATGTTGTCCAATGTTGTTCCAAACAACATGTGGGTACATACTTTCACCACTATCTATGCCTAAGGCTGACAATGAGTGTATAATAAAAGTTTGTAGCGTAATTTTTGAAGCAATCGGTCTCAAAATAGGTTACCGTGGCGTATCCCACTAATAAGGTCAAAAAAAAAGAAAAATAATATACAAAGATGATAATGAGTACATATCCTAAATATAATATGAGCATATACCCAGACGTGTCAGTGTCGAGCTTAATACGGACACAATGCCACAATTTATGACCTATTGTGACAAGTGACCTGATGTCTTTGCCAGCGTCATCCGACACAATGTTGTACACTCTTATAATGGTAGTTGTTGTAAATGGATATTTGACTTCAAGATCATTTACGAGTTCACTTGGGGTGTGTGTTGGGTAACCTCCTTGAGTGTCGCTCCGATTCCGATCCCGCTGCAGTCCGGGGGGAACGGAATCGGAGCGGCCGGTACACCCTGGGCGGCGGTCAATGGCTTCCCCTTCACCCCTTCATAGGGTTGGCATTGATCGTCGGCCAATACCCAACGTGGCGGGAACACATCGCTCTCCGTACTCCTCTGCTTTCAGAGGAGACAGGATGAGCGATGCTGTTAGTGGTGAGATGGCCCAGGGTCAGCCGGGGTGCGAGGGATATGCTCTATGGGTAACCTTACACCCCGGCGTCTGAAGACCCGAGACGGCGTGCGGTTTTAGTCGGTGCAAGCCCGACATAACCGCCCCCGCTGTCCGGCGGGGGGGTATCCGAAGGGATTTCCGCACGATAAAAAAAAAAAAAAAAAGGTACAATTCACTTCATCGTTTTTAACTGGCGTTACGTAATATGTAAAGGTCGCTTTCAGTTACGCGTGATTTTGTACATTTTATCAACGACCACAGATAGCCATGCACGACTCTAAGTAGGTATATTCGAAGTGTCTAGAATAGCCCTCCTACAATAAATACAAACTTCAAAGCTAGTGAAACTAGGGATTTATTTCAACCGTGTGTGTCGAAATGTTACGGAGCCGCGGATCCGACACACCGCTACGGATTTGTCTGCGCCTACTTAGACGACCTTCTTTCCACGATGTGTCATCCACGTCTTTCTGCAGAATCACGAACGTGACTAACTGCCTTTACAAAGTGAGCATCCGTGCATTCAGTACGGGGAAACAAGCGAGCAATGAGCCGCAAGTATATTTTTTTAACACACGGCGTAACGACATGCTCTTTTTTTATATTATGGTCACGTCAATGACTCACCTCGCCTGATGGTAAGCTAAAAGTAAAGTCTCAGGAATGAGGGTCACCATTACATATACCAATAATGCTACAATGCTTTCATCATCTCGGGAGTGCAAGGAGAAGGAAACACGTGTGCTGGTAAAAACATCCTAGTCTTTATGGTGCGGCAAAGAATAGTTTCCTTTTCCCCGCACACGTGTTTCCGTTTCTTAAAATCCCAGGTTCTTCAAGTGGGGTGTGAAAAAGCATCAGTAGTTGATGTCATTAAGGTATGGATCGTCAGCATCTGGAATGGTGGCTCGTATCTTCTGGACTTCACCCCAGCTTCTCATCATCCAGCGAGGTGCAGTCAATTGAAGGACTGAATACAAAAAAAAAGTGGTGCCGAACCGCTTGGTTCTTTGCTGCGAATGTACGCTAGTGACGAGTTTTTTTTAATACTAATGTGGCAATAGGTGAACCGGCAGTCCACTCTGTAGGCCCAGCCTAACTCCACAGTTAGAGATATTTAATTTATGTTCAAACAAACGACTATAGTGTTCTTGCTAATTTCTACTTTTTTTGCCCACATACATGTAGAGTAACTTCGGCACAGTAAGTCTGCAGTACCAGATGTCGGATCAACCGCTGTTCGGGGAATGGTATATCCGCGTGGAGGCACTAGGGCAGGTCGAGGAGACGCAGTTCCTCGTTGAGGAGTACTACCAGACTAGATTTGAGGTTTGTACATCTAAAACCAAACTAAATATAATGCCATCTGAGCTCTCAAGCTCTCAATAAAATGATATCGGCAAATTTAGAATTTTGCGAACATTTGTAAGTACCAAAATTTACCCTAATTTTCAACTTCTTTTATTTTTCGTATTTCCCTTTTACTTGTGCTGAAAGACCTAGCTTTTAACCAATATTGACAATTCTAGTTATCCCTGAAATAGGCTCCATGGGATGCGGGAACAGGAACAGAATTCCACGTGGGCGAAGCCATGGGCAACAGCTAGTTATTAATATTAAAATATTCATATTGTCTACCTTGCGTGAGCCCTTCCTACGCTGCGCTTGCCGTCACGTGGTCTCCACTCAAGAACCTTTCTTGCCGATCGGCCATCGGTTCTCCGAGTTATGTGCCCTGCCCACTGCCACTTCAGCTTGGTAAAGAGCGTGGGGACTCGGTGGATGCAGGCTGCTACAGACCGGTCAAAATGGAAGTCAATAGGGGAGGCCTATGTACAGCAGTGGACTTCTACTACGGCTGATAATATGATGATGATGGTGATTCACATTGAAATAAATGTATGACTTGTACATTAAAATATTCCTACAGGTTAATGTCACCATGCCGGCGTTCTTCTTCAACACGGAGCAGTTCATCCACGGCCGCATCATGGCCAACTACACATCCGGGGCTCCAGTGCGCGGCAACCTGACCCTCAAGGCCACCGTACGACCCATACCCCAGTACAGACCCCGGTACTATACTCAAGGACAATTCAATAACAGAGGACATTTTGGTGTGCCCACTGAGTACGGGCAAAACCAGTACACGAGAGGTAACTATGACATTGTTTAAACAAGAGATGAGAGCTGCTTACCTACACTTTCGGTTTTATCAGAGTAGGCCATTATATATGTTATTATTTATTTATGATAATAAATATTCTAAGATATTCTACACAGCGCTCTCTAGAGCCAAAGTAAGCATAGTTTAACTAGCTTGTGTTATAGGTTCCAGAATGCGGATAAACATACTTATATACTTCTTTTTTGTAAATACATACATATTATACATAGAAACTCCCAGACCAATGCAAATAGACATATTCATGCATACAAATATTTGCACTGAGCGGGAATCGAACCCGCGCCCCCTGTCGTAGCAGTCGAATGCACTACGGCTACGCCACGGAGGCCGTGAATCAATATAAGTATAAAACAGCAATATAAAATACAAGCTGATTATATTCAAAGTCTAAAATTCATTTATTCTGTATAGGCAAATAAAACAGCACTTACAAAACATGAAAAAAATAATAGGCTAATGTTTAGCAAATGGACCACTAGTTCGAAACGCGGCCCTCTATTGAGAAGATTCCGGCAAGAAACTCAGCGGTCTGTTTTTTCTATTTACAAACATGTAGCATAGTGAGAGAGCCAACAGTTCATATCCAAGCTATATAATAGTATTTCACATCTAATGATAAAAATATAGTAGTCTATTTATGTTTGGGACAATGGGATACATAGCTTAAAAGCAAGACAGTCTCGTTCAAAGTGGGACAAATAACCATATGTCCCACTTTGAGCGAAACTGTAACTATTTGCCACCAACTATAAAATATTATGTAATGTGATATGAATATTACTTTATTATTAAGTTAACTAGCTTTTGCAAGCGGCTCCGCTCGCGTGGAAGTCGCTTATTGCGTCCACTTCCACTCCCGCTCCCACTTCCACTCCCACTCGCAGTGCTGCTGCCCGCGTTGTGATGTGATCAAAAAGATATCAAATAATTAAATTTTGAGAACACAAAACCTGTTGTAGTGGAACAAATATTACGGTTGCATATATCGCCTCGCGGACTTTTTTGTAGACATTAAAAATACCTATAAACCTGTAGTACATCATATTGTTCTATCATCAATAGTTTACGCAGCGCACGCCTTAAAAGATTTTCATTTCTCTATATTTTTTTACAATATTGTGATTTTCTTACGGATCTCTAATTTTTTGAAAATAAATTGTAGCCTATGTTACTCCTAGATATTGTAGCTTTCTATATGTGAAAGAATTATTGAAATCGGTCCAGTAGTTTCGGAGCCTATTCATTACAAACAAACAAATAAAAAAACAAATCTTTCCTCTTTATAATATTAGTGTAGATTAATTTCTGAATTACATGTTCTATTCTATTCTATTTGACCACAAAGAAAACGTTTGTTCAACAGTTAATCCCAACTATCCGTACACATACAATGATAGCAACTACCAGCAACTATACAACGACTACGGACAAACGACTGTAGACGAGTATGGCCGTGTCGTTCCCAAGGAAAACCGCTACATCCCAGGACAGCCCAACCAGGTGGACCAGCCTGACTGGTGGTATGACCCACAGAAGGTTACCACTAGGATGTTTAATTTTGTAAGTATTTCGAATTATAATTATTTAAATGCTAACTACCATTGAGTACGTTTTTTCGGTAAAAAACTAGCCTATGCCTGCCTCGTGAAATACTGATCCCGCACCCCCACAGAAAGCTATTCCGCTGTCTAGCGCTTGTCACGCATGCATGGGTGCCCGCACGTCGTTCAAATTATCTACCCGAAATTCACTCCATATAATTTGCACGAAACAGGCGCCCGCAAGCATGCACACGCCCTTAACATATCTCAATTATTTTAGCCTTAACGAAAGATTAAAATAGGTTACCTGAAAATTTTGAGATATATTACGTATTTACTGCATTATTTTGTTAGAATCTAATAGATAAGCGTTAATAGAGGCGCTGTTTATTCATTTTCTTTACAAGAACTATCAATTATCTAACACCCAACAGGATGAAAAATACCCGTTCTGGATGCCGAAGCCGGACGCGACGCAGTACGCCATCGAGCACAGTCCGAACAATCCGAACAATCCGAACTACAACACGTACACTACGACCACCTATAGCAACAGCTACTACAACAATCCTTACTACGACCAGCTGCCCTACTTGAGATTCGTAAGTAGTCATTATAGCTTATATTTTAGTAGGTAGTAACTCTTGTATGGCGCAGAAAATAAGAGATTGTGGGTATAGAAGACGTGGTGCATCTTAGGGTGGGACATATTGTAAGATTCTCTAAAGAAACAGGTTGATTTCACAGGCATTCAAGTTAATTATGTGAAATAATTTAATATTTAAAAAATTATAAATGAGTATGTATGTATGTATTGTTGAGTGTGTTATTGAGTAATCATTCGTTCTACATGGCCAAACCACCTCAGCAAACATTTTTCAAGTGTTGTCATAATATGAAACTAAATCAATAAAAAATATTTGATATTGAAACTTTCAAGGCACTCACTACTTACGAAAGTCCTCTTTCTATCAACTAATCTCCACATACATCGCAGTCAAATTATCGTGTCCTTCGCATAGTGTTAAAGTTGAATTAAAGAAATAAACTATCCCTACCGCTTAGAAAACCCCATTTATTGTAGCGCCACAATTCCTGGACACACCACTTAATATCTCTAAAAGTATCGGGATCCTCGGTGTCGACATCTCCAGCGTGGTCCAGTATCGTAGTCACCTGGAAGACAAGCCCAAGTTGGCATCTAAGAAACTTTGAGTGCTCAACAGGGCGAAGCAGTACTTCACTGCGGAGCAAAGAATCCTCTTTATAATTCGCAAGTCCGGCCCCAGATGGAGTACTGCTGTCACCTTTTTGCCGGAGCACCTAGATACCAACTTGACCCGTTCGACTCGGTGCAAAGACGGGCGCTGAGGATCGTCGACCATCCCATACTTACAGGCAGAGCGGAACCGCTTAACCTTAGGAGAGAATTCGCCTCCCTGTGCGTTTTCTACCGCCTTTATAACGGGGTGTGTTCAGAAGAATTGTATGATATGATGCCCACGGCCACATTCTATCATCGCACCGCTCGCCACAGACAGGGAATTCATCCTCACACGTTGCGACCGGAAACGGTGCGTAGTTAGGTATGAAAGGCACTTTATTCCGCGCACCCTCAGGCTGTGGAATGATCTCCCTGCTGTGGTTTTCCCAAGCGACTACAATATGGGGTTCGTCAATAAGGGCATTAGAAGGTTTTTACAGGGTCAGCAGCACGAGTGTGACGCCCCTGGTATTGCAAACGTCCATAGGCCGCGGTAACCGCTTCCCATCAGGTGGGCCGTGAGCTTGTCTGCCACCTGAGTGGTATAAAAAAAAAGCTAAAAATCTTCTTTATGGAACACCTCCCTCACTTGACGGCCGATCTTTATACAATCTCACGTTTCAGTTCAACGGCACCTACGACTTCAAGTACCCGATGTCGGAGATCGCGCAGCTGGTTCCAACGCTCGACGGTGTCGAGGTCATCATCACCGCGTCAGTCGGAGACCCGTTCTTAGATGACGTCATCGAAGGCTACAGCATCGCGAGGATATTTAACTCGTCCGTTAGAGTCACCTTCCTCGGAGGAACGCCGCAGGTGTTTAAGCCGGCTATGCCTTTTGATGTTTATGTGAGTATCATAGACATTTTTTTATTTGTATTTTTTATACTTAGAGCTAACCGTTGTCTATTAATGCTGACAATACCAAAGACTAAATACAGGTAGAGTCAAAGAAAATAATGGGTAAAGCTTACTAATTATTACGGTTTTAATGATCACTTTCTATGAAAAAGCGGCGATAGCCCAGTGGTGTACGTAACGGACTGCCGAGACGAGGTCTCGAGTTCGATCCCCAGTCGACCCGGGCATACACCTCTGACTTTTCGTAGTTATGTGTGCAAAAAATGTTGATTATCGCTCGCTTAGTAATGTGCACGGTAGATGGCAATAGGCTCGCCCCCTATTACATTGGGACCTAAACATAACTGGCGAATCGTGGGTGTGTTATACACCTCTGCCTACCCCTTCGGGGATACAGGCGTGAAGTTATGTTATGTTATGTTTCTATGAAATCTGTTCGACACGCGGATGGATGGACGGCAATATCAAAGGATCCACATATGACTATTCTTACCGGCATGCTTTTTTAGAATAATTAGTTTATAAAAACTATATTGGTGTGATAATTTTAAGTTTAGAAGTGTAGGATCTTTTATGTTTTAAATTATGGTATCCTTAAGCATTGTTTAAAAAAAACTGTGTTAATTAGGATCACAGATTGGTAAGGCGCAACAAAATATAGTCTACTTCCCACTTATTAAAATCAAACTTTCTTATAGGATATCATTATACCCACCGATCCTTATATAATACTGTATTTTCAGATGGCAGTTTCTTATCATGATGGCTCACCCCTACCCGCGTGGCAAGCTCGGGGTGTGTCCCTTCAAGTGCACGTACAAGTGGAAGGAAGGGGAGGAGGAGTAGATCCGCAGCAGCCCCAACTAGTTCCCGGGCATGACGCTATTTGGCATCTAAAATTGGACTTGTACAAGTTGTTACGTGAGTATGCTGGCAATCTTTTCCGCGGGTGCGCATTGTCTTACATAACTTTTCAACTCCTATCATCAGAGGAACGAAAATGTTTCTCATACAATTTAAAATTATAATGATCGTTATTCATAAAAAAAAGTTAATTCATAATATCAGAAATTATACACTTAGTTTTTACTAATATTAGTTTTAATATATTTGTTTATACTAATGATGGAAACTCATAATCATTTGAATAAATAACTATAATATTCATAAAAAAGAGATGCTACCAGACAAGTAGGTTAGGTTAGAACTGTGACCACAACAACGCGCGAGTCGAGCTTGCCGCGGCAGCGGCCGGCGAATCGACAGAAACTAATTTTATAATAATACTAGAATGTTATGAAGAAAAAAGATCTGTAAAAAAAAATATGGATTTAAACTGGTTCTTGCTAGTAACAGTATTAATAAAAAAATTATAATCACAACTTATGGGTTCCGATGATAGTAATAAAAATGTATGAATAAAAAAAGTAGGAAAAATAAAATTATGAAGAGTGATGATTATGAGCACAAATCGGCAGTAAGAAAAAGAATAAGATTGAAAATTTTATGTGAGCCAATATGGACCTCTTTTCCGCACATTTGGCGTATTAAATCACCTATAATACAAGCTAGTGAAGCCATGCTGTTTTTCTTTGAATAAGTTGTCCAGGTAGCTCAGTCGGCCAGGTATTCCCCCTGTAAGGGACTCTAAATCTATAGTAAATGTTAGCATACTAATTGCTTCAAAATTCCATTGAAGTGTGCTATCTAGTGTATGAAGTAAACAGTATCTCAAGATTCAGGTCACGTTCCAAGGTACCAACTGGATCTCTTGATCTGTGTTAGATGACATTATTCTTCGATATAGACAACTGCATACATGACAGTATTACTACTAGACTGAACCATCAACTACACGCAACTGTTTGTATCTGTCAGACATATGATATTACAAAAAGGTGCGCTAGTAGTATACAGATAGGTTTCAAAATTCATTAGCTCATTTAACCGCTTCCCCGTTCCCGCCTCACCTAGAAACCGTGATACAATTTTTGTTATAAACAGCTTATTGCGCAGAGCGAGCCGTTTGTTGGTGGCTGAACTCCTCCGTAACCACTCGCGCGATCTTGACCAAATTTACCACAGTGATAGTGTGGACACTGAAGAGTGTTTGAAGCAAGATGATTCAAGTCCGATGTACCTTTTTTTTTTTTTTTTTTTTTTATCGTGCGGAAATCCCTTCGGATACCCCTCCGCCGGCCAGCGGGGGCGGTTATGTCGGGCTTGCACCGACTAAAACCGCACGCCATCTCGGGTCTTCAGACGCCGGGGTGTAAGGTTACCCATAGAGCATATCCCTCGCACCCCGGCTGACCCTGGGCCATCTCACCACTAACAGCATCGCTCATCCTGTCTCCTCTGAAAGCAGAGGAGTACGGAGAGCGATGTGTTCCCGCCACGTTGGGTATTGGCCGACGATCAATGCCAACCCTATGAAGGGGTGAAGGGGAAGCCATTGACCGCCGCCCAGGGTGTACCGGCCGCTCCGATTCCGCTCCCCCCGGACCGCAGCGGGATCGGAATCGGAGCGACACTCGAGGAGGTTACCCAACACACACCCCTACATACATACATACATATAGTCACGCCTTTTTCCCATAGGGGTAGGCAGAGACAACATCTTTCCACTTGCTACGATCTTGGCATACGCCTTTCGCTTCTTCCACTTTCATAATTGTTTTCATACATGCACGCCGGTTACGGGTACTTCTGACCTGGCCGTTCTTCAAAACGTCATCGATCTGATTGGCATACGTACGCCTAGGTCGACTTTACCGGGTTGCCCAGTAGCCCTCGCCTCATAAATCTGTTTCGTTAATCTCCTTTCATCCATCCTCTCTACATGACCGAACCATCTAAGCATCCCTTTCTCTATCTTGGTCACTACATCTTCTGCCATACCACAACGTTCCCTTATCACGCTGTTCCTCACTCGGTCCATCAGGGTCACTTCAGCTATACTTCTCAGACTTCTCATTTCAACAGCATTCAGCTTACTCTCGTGTTCCTTCTGCCACACCCAACATTCACTACCATACATAAGTGTGGGGACGAGTACTCCTCTATGAACAGCCAGTCGTGCCTCTTTAGATTACTTTCTGGCTGCTCATAAAATTATGCAGGGCCCAATTCACTTGATTACCAGCCAAAACTCTTCGCTCAATATCACAGTCATACTTTCCATCCCTCGTAAACTTTGAACCCAAGTATACAAACTCTTTCACTTGTTCTACTGTTTCTCCTTCAATCAGAATTCTACAATATGTCATGTTTTCTTCTCTTTCAAAAATCATCACTTTCGGCTTACTTATATTTATTTTCATTCCTTTGTTTGTTAAGGCCCCATGCATAATATTAACCATCGCCTGCAACTCCTGTTTCGATGATGCCAATATTACTTGATCATCAGCGTACAGGAGGCATTTGACGGTCAAGTCATTCATTCTTAATCCATACGCACTCTCTTTCAGTTCTTTCAAGCAATCGTCTATAAATAAGTTAAACAGTCACGGCGATGCCACACATCCCTGTCTAACGCCTTTTTTTGATGTTAAACCAGTCTGTGCAAGCTCCGTTTATCCTGACACAAGCACTGGAACCCTCATATAGAGATCTCAGTGCTCGTATCAAGCTGCTGCTTACCCCATTCATAGACAATGTTGACCATAATTCATTCCTCACCACTCTATCATAGGCCTTTTCCAAATCTCCGAAAGCGCAACAGACTTTTTGGTTGTGAGCCAAAAATTTCTCGGCTATACTTCGTAGGGAAAAGACCTGATCCATGCATCCCCTTCCTTTCCTAAATCCCGCTTGTACATCCCACAACTTTTCATCAGTTTCATTCATTACTCTTTTCATCAAGATTTTTGCAAACAGTTTGCCAACGATGCTGAGTAAGCTAATGCCTGGGTAATTGTTAGTCTTGCTGTGACCCTTTTCCTTTGTACAGCGGTACGATGATGGCTTTGCACCAGTCTCCTGGTACACAGCCGCTCCTCCAGCAAAGGTTAAAAAGGAGGTACAGCTGACTAGCTACCACGCCTTGTCCAGCTCTCAGCATCTCAACCGTAATCCTGTCACACCCTGCAGCCTTGCCCAATTTCATGCTGTTCAACGCTTCCACAATCTCTTTCATACTGATATCGCTTTCATCACCTACTTCTCTCAAGTCCCTGGGAAGAACTTGTGCCTACACATCTTCTTTCTCAAAAGGCTTTCAAAATATTCCTTCCATCTCTTTAGCATGCATTCTTCTCCTCTCACAAAACTTCCGTCCTGGTTTCTGACTTTGTCCAGTTGTGAAGTCGTATTTGCACCTCTGGATGTTCTTATTGCCTTCCAGAAGAACTTTCTGTTCTGCTGGAAGTTGTCAGATAACCTTCTACTAAACTCATCTCTCTCACTATCTTTCTTTCTTCTCACAACCTCTTTTACCACAGTTTTGTACTTCTTATACTCATCCCTTGCCAATTTTACCTCTTCATCCGTTGCTTTCTGCACTCTCTGATTGGCTCGTACCGCCAACCATTTCACCCAAGCTTTCTTCTTTTCAGACACTGCCTTTCGGACTTCCACGCACGCAGTCTCTAGTTTACACCCTTTTCTTATCTTGCATACACCACACGTTTCAACTGCAACTTCCACAATTCCTTCCATAAACAACTTCCAGAATTCTTCAATCTCGCTTATTTCGTTCAAATTCTGAAACTTCTTCCTTAATTTACTCACAAACTCCTCTTTCATACCTTTCTCTTGCAAATTCTCAACTTTTATGCACTCTAGTTCACTAATGGACTCATACACACGATGCCGCCGCCGCTTAAATAGGCCTCTTATGCGGCTGACCACCAGGAAGTGGTCTGTGTCAATTCCGACACCGCGATAAGCCCGGGTGTCTAGCACTTTCTTTCTCAATCGTACATCCACAATTATAAAGTCAATCATACTTCTCCGATTTCTTTCTTCTCTAGTATACAAATGAATCTTTTTGTGGTCGAACATCGTGTTTGTTACCACCAGATTCATTTCCAAACATATTTCTAGCAAACTTTCACCGTTTTCATTCACTCTTTCATCGCCAAACTTTCCCACCACACTCTCATATCCATCATGTTTCACTCCTACCCAACTATTAAAATCACCAAGCATTACAATTCTTTCATTTTGATTACATTTACTCAAGACATCTTTCACACTAGCCCAAAAGGTCTGTCTCTCGCTCTGGGCTCTCGAGGACCGGTTCCACGCCGCATCTTGTGGAGCATATACCCCTACAATGAAGATGCGGGTAAGGCCAACCTTCAACTTCACCCAGAGGAGTCTTGGGCTCACACACTCAAAATCAGTCATACATTCATTCATTCTGGCGGAAAGGAGTACACCAACACCCTTGCTGGCTCTGCAGGATTCCGCCACTCCTGACCAATAGGCAGTGTACTGGCCATGCGTGGTGATGTCACAACCTTTCCGCTTTGTCTCATTCACACATAGAACATCTAGATGTCCTTTACTCATCATCTCACATACTTCCTCAATTTTATCATTCATGCTTCCCCTAACATTCAGTGTAGCAAAGTGGCTGTCCGTAGCCCACTTTTCGCCCGCTCTGGGAACGAGACGTCACGGGTTGCGAAGCACGTCGCCGTCATTACGGGAGTTAAAAAAATCCATTACGTTCCCACGAGGAGCTAGTGAAATATGTAGTCCATCCCAGACAGAGCCCCGCATGTCTGGGTAAAGCTAGCCTAGTTCTGGGGTCGCCCGGTCCCAGGGCATAACCTAACCTAACTTATAACCTAACGACGCTAACAACCCTTGCCACGCAGCCCTCGGCACGACAACTACTGGCTTGGCATATACACTCCTATCTTTCCGTTCTTCGTTCCAAATATTCCAGCATCTAGGACAGTTATTATGCTCTCTACAAATTGATCCCTGCAGTCCAGGAAATGTACCATTGAGGAATAATCACCGAAAAACAGTTTCACTTAGCTAAGCGCGCGACCGTAGTAAGATGTCTTATTTTCAAGTAAGAGTCCTGCCCGCTCAGCTCAATTTATTTCAGTCGCACCCTGCACTGAATCCCTAGTATAGTATACAAGTCATTGTGATGAACATGTCTCCTACAGGACTGCAGAACGACCCGAACTACCGCGAAGTGCTGAACGGCATCACCGGCGTCCGCCTCAGCGCGCAGCTGTCGGACGGCGCGGGCAGCCACGCCGCCGCCGACGTGCACTTCGTGGCGCACTACAGCGCCAACAACCAGCACGTCCGCATCGCCACCAGCACCACGGACGCCAGGGTGAGCCGCACCACACACCCACACCACTGCCACCCCTATTTATTAGCTTATATAAATCGAGACAGTTTCTTTGTTGTCGTTTATCATCAAGAAATAACTGTTAAAAAGCGTGGGGTGCTTAATGGTGGTTGTTGCGAGCATCCCACGCTTTTAAACAGTTATTTTTTACTTGGGTTAATATGTGTCACGCTCTTAAAGTGTGTTTTTTTAGTTTTTTAATCTATTTTTTTTTAATCTTTACCTATTTTTTTCTTAATCACTGTATTGTCATCCGTCTCAATACGTTTGCAGAATTTGAAATCAAGCGGACGTTTGAAAGTGCTCCAAAATCGATTTAAAAGATTCCATTGCATACAAACGTATAAGCATACATATTCAAAATTAATAAAAACGTGTGAAAAAGTGAAGATTGCTATTATCGTCTAAAGATTATCGCCTACGAGAATAACATACAACTTCTCGCTGTAAAACGTGCCAGATACTATCTCCATGTAAATAACGCTTAAGAACTGTTCGAGAATCCTTTTCTTGTTCTTTACGATTCTTGTTCTACTGGTGCCGGTCTGCGGAAAGAATTTCTTGTATAGATTTGTGTGCTTTCTAATAGCCTCCTACAGTCCTGGATCCTTTAAGCAGGTCGTCAAAAAGCATCTGATGAGGCTGTCAAGCTGAGTTGTAGCATTATCTGTGTCTTTAATGGTGGCCCCCCATTCCTGAGGCTTTACGTTTAGCTTACTATCAGACGACCATTATAAAAAAAAGCAATTCATAACAAAATATTGTTTGTCAGGTTGGCGAGTACATAATCTTCCATGTGCAAAGCAACTTCTACATGGAGTTTTTCAACTATGTGGTTATGTCCAAAGGCATAATTCTTACCAGTGGACAGGAGAACATGCAGGTATGTTGTTATATTTGTTTTCAAGTCTATTCAGCTGTCCCGCAAAAGCCTCTATTATTAGGTCGTTACATATGAAATTGCCGTTTTTCTTGAAGAAATTGGAGGAAACCCAATTTTCAGTACTAACATTTTTCCATTTTTTTTAGGAATGACAAATCCAAATTTTATGATTTTTTTTTGTGTATGAATGAGACAACATTAAGCTAACAAACAGCAACTTTTATTACATTTTTGAAAAGTGACAGCTGTTAAGTAATACGAAATTTATCATCAAAATGGATAGCATTTAGGAAGTACTGTTTTTGAAGATCGAATTAATTTATCAAGCGGCCAATAAAAACAAAATTTAATACAGATTTGTAAAATCTTGAAATCAACTTTCAAACAGAATATAAATAATGGAAATAGCTATTAAATTACAGGAATAACGAACTCATGAATTTGTAAGAAAATTTCGGCAATTTCATAGGTAAAGACCTATTATATGTTTAAGTAATGACAGCTATTGTACAAATTATGCTTAGTTTGAGTCTAGATAATGCTGTGTATTACCCAGTTTTTCTTTTGCCCAGTATACTCTATCCAATCATTTATTTAACTTTTGACAGCTACATTTTTCATCAAAGTTATGTCCTAATGCATAAACTATTCGGTTTCAAACAACAATCGATTTTATTTCTGAAAAAGTTGCAATCGATTTTACACATTGATATTTTACTTTTGCTCGAAAGGACAATGCCCATGTCAGTATGGAAATCGGTTGCACACTTTTTTTTGCTATGTCACATAAGTATAAACTGCATTAAGTATTATCTGAAATATAAACGCATATTGTAACAGAACTTGGGGTTATTGAGAAATTAAAATAATACAACGAGAAAAACAACAAACAAGAAAATATTGTGACACAGACTGTTGAACTGACGTTTTAGTAAGACAGGGATACCATGTATAAATTAAGAGAAAACTACCACTGAAGCACACAATATTTTACAACTTTAACTGATTATCACTAATAATTTACGAATACATACACGAAATATTAAGATTTCATAACTGCAATATATTTGAATGTCACATTGCGAGTTATTATCACGTATTATTATTTAACCATTTTATTTTAAAAAGATTGGTATATTTGCATTCTACCGCCAATGGTTTATTTTATATAATGGTAACAATTAAATTGGAAACGATTATTCATTCAATTTTCATATCTTTATAAGTTAAATTCAAACCCCAAGTTCTTTAGAAGCGATTTAGTGTTGAAAAGTCATACTATAATCAATATTATTTTTTAACATTTGAAATATTGACGCGTACGTCTAAAAGCGCAACCAAGAATGGGCATTCTCTTTGTATTTTTGTATAAACTTCTTTTTTGTATGCCAGGTCTTTGACTACAATAATAATCAAGAACAAAAAATTATAATACAACAATATTGAAGTATCTATTTTCCCGCTCAGTGCAAATATTTGTATGCATGAATATGTCTATTTGCATTGGTCTGGGTGTTTCTATGTATAATATGTATGTATTTACTAAAAAAAAGTATATAAGTATGTTTATCCGCATTCTGGAACCCATAACACAAGCTAGTTAAACTATGCTTACTTTGGGTCTAGAAAGCGCTGTGTAGAATGTTGTAGAATATTTATTTACAAAAAAAAAAAAAAATTGTTTTTACATATTATAGTGGCAACTTTTATTCCGTACACAACACAACTTTAACATTCTGATGTTTTTCATTAAAAGTAGCTACAATACTCCATAACTAGAAACTCAAGGCTGTAATAGTCGATGTAAATAAGTGTAACCGATTTTACGATTCAATAATTTGCAGTGAATACATTCGATCCCAACACTAAATGCCGTAAAATGTAACTGTTTTTGTTGAGCGAGTGAATTATCGTATATTTTAAATTAACCGAGATATTTAAAGCATTTTAGTTGTTTAGAATGGGTTATAAATAAGGTAGATACATATGATTAGGCAATTTATATATTTTGTTGGCCGCGCAATTCCAAGGTTACTTTTACGATTAATGCAAGAGTTACGTTCTGAAGCTGCTGTCAAGTAGTTGGATAGAGTATAATAAGGTAATCTCGTAGTACAATTAGTATGTATGTACGCGTGACTCCGCAGGAGGGCGTGCGCACGTTCGCGGTGACGGTGTCGGCGGAGATGGCGCCCGTGGCCACGGTGCTGGTGTGGAGCGCCGAGCGGCGCGGCCACGTGCTCGCCGACTCGCTCACCTTCCCCGTCAACGGCATCTCGCGCAACAACGTGAGCGCCACCGCACCACACCAACACACTACCACACTACTCCACCACTACACTACCACACCACCACACCAAACTACACCACCACACCACACTACCCAACCAAACTACACCACCACTACACTACATCCCCACTACACTACACCCCCACTACACTACACCCCCACTACACTACCACACCACTACACTCCCACACCTCCACACCACACAACACAACCAACCTACACCACCACACCACACTACACAACCAAACTACACCACCACTACACTACATCCCCACTACACTACACCCCCACTACACTACCACACCACTACACTACCACACCACCACACCACACTACACAACCAAACTACACCACCACACCACACTACACAACCAAACTACACCACCACTACACTACATCCCCACTGCACTACACCCCCACTACACTACCACACCACTACACTACCACACCTCCACACCACACAACACAACCAACCTACACCACCACTACTCTGTCACTCCATCATACCACCACACTCTACCACAACTGGATCCTACCCTAGATAACTGAAAATCTTGTCTACATACGCGATACTATGAAGGTTATTCATAGGTTTCATAGGTTACTATGAAACTTTCATACACAGTGTTACTTTTTTTCCATGTTTAGACATCTACATTAAATTGAAATAGTTTTTTCATCTCTCCTGTTCGGAAAATTTAATTTTCATGGGTGGGGTCGGGGCCGGGTGGAAAGTAGCTTATTTCATCCCTAGGGTGGACAATTTTTTTTTTTAATTTTAGGTTTTGCCATGGAGTCCATGATAATTAAGTTACGTCATGATGCCTTGATATCATGACGCTTTTTTTTACATGGCCACCTAGATACTTGATTACAATGTAACCCATAGATTCGATTTTCAAAACTTTTCTAATGTTGGCAGTATGTACGTGGATTATAACTTTATTTTTCAGAATTAAAAAATTACAATTTAAGTTTGCTAAATAATTAGCGGGAAAACGAGATTCAATATTAATAAATACCTTGTGTTAATTGTTGTTAAAAATGGTTTCGGAAAGTGATTCCAGTGACATGGATGTTAATTTAACTCCCGATGGAATTAAAGAACAGGCAAAAGCTGTTGTTAATAATCTATTTCCAATTTTACTTTTACTGTTTCATTAAATGTGTGTGTAGTATTTTAATTTTCTCACATGGTCGAAATGAAAAGTAGAGTGTTTAACTCGGGTGAATGTCACCATTTCACCCTCGAACTATTGGCGCTCTCACTACATTCGAGCGCCAGAAATATCTCGGGTGAAATGGCTGACTTTCAACCCTGTAACAATCTACTATTTCATCTCTCCTGTTCGGAAAGTTTAATTTTCATGGGTAGAAAGATATAAAGAAAGATAGCAGGGTGGATAGTAGCTTATTTCCTCGATATCATGAAGCTTTTTTTTAATTACGTCAGAATGCCTCGATATCATGATGCCTTTTTTTTTACATGTCCGCCTAGATGCACATCACGTGACCAACTGGATTACAATGTAACAAATAAATTCGATTTTCAAAACTTTTTTAATGTTGGCAAGTATGTACATGAATAACAACTTTTTTCAGAATTAAAAAAAAAACAGTGGAAGTTTGCTAAAGAATTAGCGGGAAAACGAGATTAAATATAAATAAATACCTTGTGTTAATTGTGGTTAAAAATTTCAGTGACATGGATATTAATTTAACTCCCGCAGAGATTAAAGAACAGACAAAAGCTGTTGTTAATAATCTATTTCAAATTATTATAATTTAACTTTAAATTTTAAATTATGATCAATATACCTGTTTCATTAAATGTGTGTGTAGTATTTAATTTCCTCACATAGTCGAAATGAAAAGTAGAGTGTTTACCTCGGGTGAATGTCACCATTTCACCCTCGAACTATTGGCGACTCTAGAAATATCTCAGGTGAAATGGGTAACTTTCAACCCTTGTCTAACAATCTTCTATTGTCTATCATGTTTTTAACAAAACATGACCCTACCACATACAAACAAGAGGCGGTCTAACGTATAGGCTGGTCCCGCAGTTCACGGTGTTCATCAACAACCGCAAGCACCGCACGGGCGAGCGCGTGGAGGTGGCCATCTACGGCGAGCCCGGCGCCTACGTGGGGCTGTCCGCGCTGGACAACGCCTTCTACACCATGCAGGCCGGCAACGTGCCCACTTACGCCAAGGTAACTCATCATCATCATCATCATCAACCTCTATTAATCCGCTAGACATAGGTCTCCTCTAATGAGCGCCATAGCGCCCTGTCTTCAGCTTGCCGCATCCAATTTTCTAATATTGCCTAACCAGTATTGGGTGCACCTAGGTGACTCGGACATTACGTAATCTGTGACACATATGCTCACTTCTTTTTTAGGGTTCCGTTGCCAAATGGCAAAAAACGGAACCCTTATAGATTCGTCATGTCTGTTTGTCTGTCTGTCCGTCCGTATGTCACAGCCACTTTTTTCCGAAACTATAAGAACTAAGCTGTTGAAACTTGGTAAGTAGGTGTATTCTGTGAACCGCATTAAGATTTTTACTCAAAAATAGAAAAAAAGCATTAAATTTTGGGGGTTTCCCATTACTTAGAACTGAAACTCAAAAATATTTTTTTCTTCAAATCCATACATGTGTGGTATCTATGGATAGGTTTTCATAAATGATATTGAAGTTTCTAACATTTTTTTTCTAAACTGAATAGTTTGCAAGAGAGACACTTCCGAAGTGGTAAAATGTGTCGTCCCTGTAACTTATAAATTAAGAGCATGATAAAACAAAAAAAAAATGTGATGTACATTGCCATGTAAACTACCACCGAAAAATGGTTTGAACGAGATCTAGTAAGTAGTTTTTTTTATACGTCATAAATCGTAAACCGCAATTTATCTTTCATTCAATCAAATCAAATATAAAAATTTGAAGAAAAAAAACATTATTATGTTACTTGCTGCTACGGAACCCTTCATGGGCGAGTCCAACTCGCACTTGGCCGGTTTTCAGCAGCTAATGCAGAACATAAAATGCTCGTCTAAAAACCGTGTGCTTGTTACGTACAGGTGATATCGAAGATGTCGTACTTCGACGAGGCCACGAACGGCACGTTCGCGTACACGTGGCGCTCGCACGCCGGGGACGCGGACGAGCTCGTGTACTTCCCGTCCTCCACCTTCGGCATCGACGCCAACAGGACCTTCGAGTGAGTATATCTGTCTTTGAACCCGAGAGAGTAGATGCTCTAATTCTCACTACACCATCCTATATTAGGTAGCTTAATAGTTTTTCTTACATAATACTAGCTATGCCCGCGACTGCGTCTGCGTGGATTTCGATTTTTATGGTTTTAGTTATTTTTGTGCGGGACCCTAATTTTTTGTGGACCAAATTGTGAATCTAAACCATCCTCGAATCCCCTTGCACTCACACAAAAAATTTCATCAAAATCGGTCCAGCCGTCTAGGAGGAGTTCAGTGACATACACACGCACACAAGAAATATATATATATAAAGATTTGTAACTAAAATTACTACTTTTTCTCTAACCCCTCCAGCTAAGCTAAATTGCTTATGTTAGGAGTGAGTCCACGTCGGTAGTGTAATGGCCAGGATTCGAACCCGGGACCTCTAGATCGTAAGGCCGACTACTTAACCACTAAGCTATCGACGCTTATTTAATGTTTATTTGGCACCATGTCTCGACTTGAGTATTCTATTGAGAATCTTCTAGCAGAATTCTCATCTAACTTTAGCTGCATTTCTAGACGTAAAATGTTATAATATCATACTATTTGTCACTATTTTATTAGTTTTTTACACAATAGTAGTTTATGCAACTGTCATAATTATAAGAAGGGGTATTAAAACACGAGAGTCTGTTTATCGCATGAGGCGAAGCCGAATGCGATAATAGGTTGACTCGAGTGTTATATGCAGTTTCATACACTACTTTATCTTCACTCATAGGAAAAATTGAAATTAAACAAAGTAGGTAGGTTACAAGGGCGCCATTTTTTCACAGTTCGAACTGCGCATGCGTGTGCCTTTTTTTTCATATTCAGCCTAAAACCTTAGACTAGTTTAATGAATAAAAACAGATAGCGATACTATAATGCGTTTTATGACACAGTTGGCGGTACTATAATTAGTTTTATTTTTAATTTTATATATATGCGTTTATAAAGTGCGTATGTATAGAATCGTCTTTGAAATCGTAATTCCAATTTTTCGATTTGAGTGTAGATAAAATAGATTTTTTAACTGTTTCTGGTGATAAGAACTCTGGCGTGAGTTTCGTATTTTAGTTAGATCGATGAGTACTTTAGTGTTATTATAATTGTTATCTATAGCAAATTGAAAATTTTCATGTCAATCGGGTGGAATCAAATTTTTAAAGCTGACATGATTCTCCGAGCCTTTTCCCAACTCGAGGTCGGATAGATTTAGATCGCAAAAAGAGAACATCTAGGACGGGACTTGAACCCGCGACCAGTCCCTTACAGGGGGAACGCTCTGACCAGCTGAGCCACCTAGACACGTCCCAGATATCCGAAATTATCCGATATATTATATACGTCTTAAGGCGACGCTGGAGCCATCTACCGTAATTCTTGCGAACTACGGAAACAACTCGAGGTCGGATGTTTGATTTAACTACGAAGCGGTTGAACTTGGATATGTTCCATGAAGCGATTGCCATCTGACCTCCACAACCCACTGGCGGTGTCGAAGTTCTGTAGTTGGACCAGTTGTTGGCCTATTTAGGCCTCATATTATTATACCCCGTTACGATTGCGGTAGATGTTCGTATAGCAAGCGGGATCGACAGCTTAACGTCCGAGGCATAGATGTGTAAAGAATGCTCACCCGTCTTAAGACTGAACTTTTAAAGGTATAGACCCTTATGTGTACCTTTTTTTAGGGATTTTCTTTAGAAAAGCCCTGTTGCTATGGAGCTGTCGTCGACGTCGTCGTCGTCGTCGTCGTCGTCGTCGTTGCCAATTTTCTGTCACGGTTTTGGGTATGAAGGAGATGAGCTATCGAGTTGCTGTTTTCGGTAATAGATTCGTGCTGGGGTGAACCATTGCAAGATAAAAAAAAAACGCAAAATCGAAAATCCCTTGTATTTGGCTGAGCTCGTCTCAGGAATTCAACTTGTTTTGTTTTTTAGGGATTTTCTTTAGAAAAGCCCTATTGCTATCGAGTTGTCGTCAACGTCGTCGTTGCCAATTTTCTGTCACGGTTTTGGGTATGAAGGAGATGAGCTATCGAGTTGCTGTTTGCGGTGATAGATTCGTTCTGGGGTCAACCATTACAAGATAAAGAAAAAATCGCAAAAAAAAAAATCGCAAAATCGAAAATCCCTTGTATTCGGCTGAGCTCGTCTCAGGAATTCAACTTGTTATTTGTGCGGAAATTCCTTCGGATACCCTCCCGGCGGCCAGCGGGGGTGGTTATGTCGGGCTTGAACTGACTAAAACCGCATGCCGTCTCGGGTCTACAGACGCCGGGTTGTAAGGTTGTCCATAGAGCATATCCCTCGTACCCCGACTGACCTTGGGCCATCTCCGGTTTCGAGATGGCGAGGGGGCCATCTCGAAACTTATGGGTTAGGGAACCACGGTGTCCCCGCCTTGCCCCGGTTTGGGGGAGGGGCTCTAGTCGCCCCTCCGTCCCGGCCTGCTTCTGCTGGGGTGACAGGCGGCCTCACCTGCCACCCCCAGGCCTGCGCTCATGGAGGACGGAGGTCGTTAAGCGCCCTTATGTGTACTTGTATTTGCAAGTAAACCATGGCTATGCAATGATTTCCATGTATACTATCAGACTAGCAGTTTAGAAATGGCAAGCAAGCAAGTGAGTGAGACTTGTGTGCAGGTTCGCGGGGCTGGTGGTGTTCAGCGACGTGCCGGTGGCGCGCCGCTACAGCAACTGCAACGCGTCACTGGGCCTGGGCGAGTGCCTGGAGGGCGGCTGCTACCCGCTCGGCAAGCGCTGCGACGGAGTGCCCGACTGCACCGACCACACCGACGAGGCCAACTGTGGTATGTACAGCTTCTCAGCGTTGCTCCCGGTCGCATCCGCGGCTTTCTCCTCTGAGTCCACAGCGTCTTGGCACCCATTTAATCTTTTACGACACCAAGCTAGCACTTTTAGATCTTCCCCTCCTGCCAGGGCCAACCAGGCCCTTGCCGTCCGGTTACTACAATATTTTATCTTATTTTTCCCCGAGCTTGTTGAAGTGAAAACTTCTTCTAACTATTTTTGAGATGGGAAAAATATTGAATTCGCGACCCTGTTACCGTTACCGACACCTCTGTAAATATTGAACGATTGAAAAAATACGAAGTTTACGCGAATGTCACACATTTTTACACTATTTTTAACGGCTTCTGTCGCGATTTATTTGATGTTATTTTATAATTCGAGTCTCCCCGTGACCATGGCTGCTGAAAAGCGACCGAAACGTCAGGATCAATGTAAAATATAAAATAACATCAAATAAATCGCGATAGAATCCGTTAAAAATAGTTTTACACACGTATTGTTCAAGTTTTCACTTCTGTCAACAATCCCGGAGTGCCACTTTATTTTTATATACAAGAGATGACGACTTAATGGAGGGTATCAAAACGCGAAATTTGGCACTGTTTGTTCCGTGCTGGCTTGCACCAACCCCGAGTCGTGTAATGTAACAGAAGCGCAGTGAGTGAGCTAACCTGTCGCGCAGGCCAGGAGGACCAGCTGTTCGCGCTGCGCCACTTCCGCAAGTTCCGGTTCAACCGCGTGCAGCGCCAGTACGACAACGTGTGGCTGTGGCGCGACGTCAACATCGGCCCGCACGGCCGCTACGTGTTCACCGTCGACGTGCCGCAGGTAACGGCTGCGTGTGTGTCGGGTGGGCAACGTCACAAGTTACTGACCCGTGCTTCCATTTAAATTAAAAAGAAAAAATATCCAAAGCGTTTGTGGAGGAACAGGGTGTAATGTTCCTTCGACACAAATGGAGGATCCTCTGACTGGGTAAGGAACCTTTGATGGGCAATGTAGCATCGGTAGTTTCATAGAAGTTCAGCTTGCTATCGCTAGATGACGCTGCATACGTGGGGTTACCACAGATTGCAATATTTTGGATTATTGAATATTGATGAGCCAATTGACTTATAAATATTATATCAGAGAGCAATCTATGAAAGAAAAATTATGAACCAACTGTCTACACATCATTAGGGAACATGTAGGAAGGATATCTGTATCATCTGTTTAATATTTGATTCTGTTTCAGGTACCAGCGCACTGGACCGTAACCGCCTTCAGTATGTCTCCAAGCCTCGGGTTGGGCATGCTTACAGAACCTAAACGAGTAAGTAAAGCTTGTACAGTGGCAAGATGAAAGAGTGTACGTATGAAAGGCGCCTAATTAGATGATCGGTTGTTACACATCATGCCAGATGGAAAGGCAATAGCTACCTGATGGCATTTTAATAAAAATCGTTACATTAAATAGAAATGTTTGTATGTACTCACAAATCACATTGCGAGTATGCTTTGTGAATACATTCCTTCGCACTTTGTGATAACTTCACTTTGTACATTCTACCACCACTTGGATCACCTAGTGGACATCCAATACTCTTTACGTCAAACATTTTTTTTTTCTTGTGTTTGAACACAACCTAGCAACGCCCTCGCTTCGCTTCGGTTTATATGAGTTTTTTTTTAACACAAGCCACAAAATATAGCCTATGTCCGTGGGGGATAATATACCTCACAAATGGTGAAAGAATTTTTCTAATAAGTAGAGTGGTTTCGAAGATTACCGAAAATCTCAAAAATTTTTGCCTCTATCTTTATAATATTAGTATAGACGAAACTTCGTCATTCGCAAGTCACCAATCCGTCGATGCTCTGCTTCTGTGATCTATTTTTCCTTAGGGTTTGAGGTTTTTTTGGGCAATAAAACATTTTATTTTGTATGTGTGCAGTACTCGGGCGTCCTGCCGTTCTTCATCAAGGTGGAGGGCCCGGAGCGCTGCCGCCAGGGCGAGCAGCTGGGGCTGCGCGTCGTGGTGTTCAACTACCAGCCGCAGGACGTGGAGGCCGTCGTGGTGCTGGCTGCCTCGCCCGACTACCAGTTCGTGCACGTCGAGGAGAACGGCATCGTGAGTCACACTCGTGCACCGACATACTATACACCGACATATCAACACATCACCCACTACACATGGACATACCAACACATCACACACTACACACCGACATACCAACACATCACACATTACACACCTACATACCAACACATCACACACAATACACCGACATATCAACATATCACACACAACACATTGTCATACCAACACATCACACATCGACATATCAACACATCACACATCGACATATCAACACCTCACTATACACCAACATGTTGGGATATTTTTTTTTTTGTTATATTAGGACACGTCAATTATATATACATACACCACACTGACATGCAATTGCAATTATGTCCCTCTCAGAAATTAACATATTCGAAGTTACCGATGATTTTAGCTCTTGACTCTTCTATACAATGTTACACAACACATGAATTATTATGTTAAACATGAAGAAAAGTTTTTATCTTCAGAATCAGCAATAACGGGGTGTAGTAGGCGAGCTTGGAGACTGGGATACGAGATAAAACAGTTCTTTGTAATTCACAATCAAGACTTATAATAATTATATACACTGATACAACTTATTCTAACTATTATAATTTAAACGGATTAATGTGACATTCGGTTGGTGGATACGAAACGGAATGTTTTGAAAAAAGACCAATAAACTTCTACTCATCATGGGTTCCACCCATGGCAGTTTAAGGGAGGGGAACCACCACGGTGCGCTACCCAGGTCATTGACCTTGACCTTGGAGTCCTAGACCTTGACCCCTCAAGTTCAAGGACTCCAAGGTCAAGGCTTCAAGTGACCTTGTCCTTAAGTGATCTTGACTTTTGGTGACTTTAACCTTCGTGACCTTAACAATGGTGAAATTGATTAGGTTAGGATTGAACGGTGAACACAACGCGCGAGTCGATCGTAACTCCGACTGCGACTCCTTAACCACTAAGCTACCGAAGCATTTAGTGAATTTGTTAGTTCAGCAAGTTGCAAGGGCGGCCGTTGAATCGTTGGTTTGTACCGCAGGTCCGCTCGTACAACCCGCGCACGTCGTTCGGCGAGCACCAGTTCTTCGTGTACATCGTGGCGGGCGACGCCGCCACCGTGTACGTGCCCGTGGTGCCCACGCGCCTCGGCACCATCCACGTGCGGCTGCACGCCGCCACGCTCATGGGCCAGCACCACTACGTCAAGCGGGTCGAGGTCGAGGTCAGTGCGCGCCGCGCGAACTAGTCTAGGGGACACATCTTCCAGGCCCAAACCCACCTGCCGTTTCAACTGGTACACTTCCGAAACAACGAGCGAGGGGCAGCGACGGCAGCCGTAACAACCAAATACGCCGAATTTAAATGGTTCAGAAGCAACCGGGACTAACACTCGCGCTAGGATAATGAAGAAGAGAGAACTCGAATATAATAATATATTCTTGAATATACAAAAAATACATAGTATTTCTCCCTTAGCATGGTACTGTAGATTCGTGTCTCCAGTCTGTTTAACCAATGAAATGAGTTTCGTCGATCACTGCCTTCGAAATCTTCAGTGGCACAAGTCCGGCCGCCGATGAGTGGGGTATTCGTCCGGACTTGTACCACTGAAGATGTCAACTGCAGTAATCGACAAAACGTTTGGAACACAATTTTCCTATCTATGGACCACGGCCAAACAGCCCGGAAGCAATAAATTCTACATGCAACGCCGACCGTGAAAGCATCAATATTTGTTTCATCCATTGATCGAAGAGACTCGCCGAGTTCTCCTCGCCATGCTGATGTTGCAGCTTTAGTATTTTTTGTTTAAATGAACTAGACCGCAAAACAAGAGTTTTGTTTATACCTGTAAAGTTGATATTTTACGAATTTCCTTTTTCAAAATATTCACTAACATGGTTGTCACTTACAGCCGGACGGCCTGCCTCAACACCGCCACCAGTCAGTTCTGCTCGACCTGTCGAACCGAGCGTACGTGTTCCAATACATGCACGTCAACGTGACGGAGTCGCCCATCATCACGTACGAGGTGGACCGCTACTACGTGTTCGGCTCCAACAGGGCCAGGATATCGATAGTAGGAGATGTCGTCGGACCCCTGTTCCCGACTATGCCCGTAAACGCTACCAGCCTGTTGGACCTGCCTATGGTGAGTTTGTATTTCGTCATCCTGCGAGCCTTCTCCCAACTCATTTGGGGTCGACTTTTCAGTCTAACCACAAAGTTACTTCCTAACCTTTTGTTGAAGTGTTTCGATGTATTTTTGAACCCTCATAGATTCGGTCTGGACAGTGCTAGATTGTTCAATTGCACAGGATATGATCTCCATAGAGTAGGGGAACCTGTTTCACTTAGTCAGTTTTAACACTTTCATCTAAAAACATACTGTGTAAATGATACTTTATCTTTTTTTTTTTTACATAATATTAGTAACTGGAATTGATAACCCCTCCAGCTAAGCTAAATTGCTTGTGTTAGGAGTGGGTTCACGTCGGTAGTGTAATGGCCAGAATTCGAACCCGGGACCTCTCGATCGTAAGGTCGACTCCTTAACCACTTAACTACCGACGCTTCTCCATCTGTATCTGTACCATCCACTCCGTTAAATGACGGTGTTGACACTACCGGGGTCAATGAAACAACTTTTCCCAACTGTCCCGTTAACGAGGCGGGACGACCAGGGTGCATGAAATATACTCCTATCTCCTATATTAATTGGTCCTTCACGGGGCTTTTAGAGAAAAAATACACTTATAAAATATACAAGAAATAGTATATTATACAACTAGTGAATAAAGGACGGATTTAAAGCGAGGGCCGTAGATGAGTCACGAGCAAGTGAAGGATTATAATGATTGAATCACGAGCGCAGCGAGTGATTCAACTGTTAGAATCCTGAACGACGCGAGTGATTCATGGCCCTCGATATAAATTCGTACTTTATTCAGGAGTTGCATACTATACTTTATACCATGACTACGAGAAAAGACATCATACAATTCACAGTAAGTATTATAAATGGCGCTAATTCACTATTTTTTTTCTATAAAGGCAGCAAACACAAAACAGTTTTTAATCTAATGCCAAACTCCTTGTCGCAAATATCGACCAATCAAATCTCGAGAATTTATTTGCACCAAAGAGTTTTGAATTTCGAATCTTAGCGCAAGGAGTTTGTGTAAGCATTGAAATAGAGACCGGATATATTTTTGTGTTCCAAATTCAAACACCAAAATAGTGAATAAAAACAAAACAGTGAATAAAAGGCCTTTTTATTCACTGTTTTGCGTGAATAAAATAAGCTTTTTAGAGTAGGTATGGTATAAAATACATTGCATACTTAAGTTATAAATTGTATAATTTTCTCTTTCTCCATTACTAATTAAATGACCGATAGCCAGTGACCTTTCCATTGTCGTCCAGGACTCTGCCGAGCAGAACATGTTCAGTTTCGCCGCCAACATGTACTTCACGCTGTACATGCGACTCATCAACCAGCGCAACCGCACGTTGGAAAAGGACGCGTTCTACCACATGAACATCCTGTACCAGAGGCAGCTGTCCTTCATGAAGCCTGATGGCTCCTTCAGCTTGTTCAGAAGCGACTGGTAAGTGTTATCATCATCCTAATCCTAATGCTCTAAGGCCTCGGACGCAATTGGGACTCACCCAGTTGTGTCCGAGGCCTTAGAGCATTAGTAGGAAAATTGGACCCACTTACGCAACATGGAATCAACCCACACAATTATAGTTTTGCGAAAAAACCATTTTGTCAAAATTTGTATATTATTAATAAAGTGTATTTTCAATATTGTACTAAAAATTTGTTCTTGTACACAAGTATACTATTTATGAAAATCAGTAATATTTTTAATAGTAATAAAAAAGTAACTCAGTCCTTTTAGTTTATTTTAGCAAAACTTTATAGGGATATATTGTTAAAAAAATTATTGTCAAAAAATGTACGTTTTATAATAATAATAAATATAATGAACTGCCGAAGTGAATAATATTCTTTATCAAATAGTTTTCTAAATTTTTTCAAAATTCAATTTCTCTAGCCACCCAAAAATGCTCCATACAAAATCATACCTAGCAGTGACGTCACAGCTCAGTAGCGCGTAGTGCAAATGTATGGAGTGCAAGACAATATCATATTCATCTCAGTCTATGCGTTTTGACTGTTTATATTTCGACCTATTTTGAGGAATAGAAATAATGAAAAGATATATTTTCAGTGCAGTTAGGCAATATCTTATTATCCAATGCATATTTTTTCAGAAAAAAACTAAGACATAAAGCAGTATTGGTAAGAATCTGACGACCATGTCAACATCCCTATTATGTGTGAATTGGTTATTTGGATTAATTACGCAAGACGGAATCAACCTAATGAAGGTTTTTGAGTTACCACATGGCATGGATCTTGTTAGTTAGTTAGTTTAACAACTGATGTTATGTGCATTGACAAGTTTTTCGCAGAAATGTTTTGTTCTGTCATAATTGTCAGATCATTTTGATTTTTACACGGTCGATGGAAGGCGCATTTTTATAAGTTTTTGTATACTTATCTTGATTTTGACATGTGTTTAGATTGGTTCCATGTTGCGTAAGTAGCTCCAGTTAATCAATTTGAAATTTAACTTAATATACTTCTTACTGTGTTTTTTTAAAACATAAATTAACATAAACTCACGCCTATATCCCCGAAGGGGTAGGCAGAGGTGCTAGCACCCACATTTCGCCAGTTTATGTTTAGGTCCCAATGTAATAGGTGGCGAGCCTATTGCCATTAACCGGGCACTTATAAACCTGCGATAAATACACACATAACTTCGAAAAGAATCGAAAAGTCATTGGTGTGTGCCATGGTAAAACCTGGGATCGAACCTGAGACATCGTCTCAGTAGTCCATTACCCATACCACTAGGCTACCGCGGCCTTTTAGTTTAGTTTTTTTTTTCATTAGGAATCAATCTGCGTCGAGTGTGTGGCTGACGTCATTCTGCGCTAAAATCTTCCAAGATGCGTCTTTCAATGAGTGGGAGAATTATATATACATTGATCCAGAGGTATGTTGTTTTTAATATTAAGGGTTAAGGCAGAATGAAGCAGACTCAAAGTAAATATTCAGTCTCTTGCGAAACCAATTGAATTTGTCATCATTTCTTATTTTTTGAGCGAAGCTCTGACAGAGTGAAGCTCTCTCTTAGACGACTCATGTATTTCGGTTGTTCGCTAACTCCTCTTAAAGCACTCACCGATTTAGATCAAATTTGGCATATAACAACATATGAGTGTGGAGGTTAAAGGCTAGGAAAATCAAAAATCAACAGTACCACGGAGGAATAATCATCAGAAAAAAAATCTGATTTCTCAATGAACAAAAAAGCCTCATTTACGCGATTGGTATTAAATTAAGTAATTTGTTCATATACACAAGACAAAAAAAAAACGAAGATCGAACTAGCCATTGAGGAATTATCACCGTTAGAAAAAGTCCTGGTGAAATTGCTTCGCTCAATTTTTGCAACAGCAGAATGTATTGCAGACCTAGTATAGAATTGTGTATTACATTACTATCTACTATGTTAATTTTGGAATGAATGTAGCTTCCTACAGTTTCATTTTTCATTTCACATAAAACATTTTCTATCAAACAGGTGATATCAATGGCAGTGTCCTGGGTACTGGACCACCAGACCCCGGAGGGGGCGTTCTACGAAGTGACCTGGCTGCCGAACAGGAATGACAACTCTTCCATAGTGGTGCCCAAAGACAGCGCGTTGTACCGTGAGGTGTTTGGAAATTCTGACCTGCACTCCGTGGGTATAGAAGTAAGTGGCGTTATATTTTTCATAACACTATTAAGACAATACTAATATGTACAGGATTTTAGATTGACAAGGTCATTTACATTACTATTATAAAAAGCGTCGGTAGCTTAGTGGTTAGGTATTCGACCCTACGATCGAGAGGTCCCGGGTTCGAATCCTGGTCATTACACTACAGACGTGAACCCACTCCTAGCACAAGCAATTTAGCTTAGCTGAAGGGGTTAGGGGGAATATTAGTAATTTCGGTTACTAATATTCTTTAAAAAAAATAAAAAATTAACGGGATATTTTCCATGTTTTTTTTTCGAGTATCCGATATTTCGGCACGTTACACGTTTAATGCCATGATCACGGATGACTCGAAAATGATGAATGAATAATGATGAATTATAATATTGAAATAAAACTATTATCGCGATTTATTTGTTATTTTATTGTTTTATTATACTATATAATTATACTATATAATTATTTATTATACTATATAATTATACTATATAATTATTTATTATACTATATAATTATAATAGTAAAATAATAATAAATATTTGTGTTTCGTGGAAGAACATGTGTGATGTTACATCGACACAAAGAGATGCTCCTGCTTTAAGTAATCACGCCTAGTGGACTGCAGTCCTATGGTTCATGTTAGTTAAGATGTTGTATTAAGGGCGGCGAGAAGTGTCGTGCGGTGTTCCGCAGGGGTCGGTCCTAGGGCCACTCCTGTGGAACATCGGATACGACTGGGTGCTGCGCGGTTCGTTGCTCGAGGGTGTCAGCATAACGTGTTATGCTGACGACACCCTCGTTATGGCGCGGGGAGCAACGCACCGAAGCGCGGCACTAAAGGCCACGGCAGGGGTAGCTCAAGTCGTGGGTCGAATACGGCGGCTGGGACTCGAGGTGGCTCTCCACAAATCCGAGGCTATGTGTTTCCACGGGCCTCGGAGGGGGCCACCTGCGGTAACCAGCATAACCGTAGGGGGCGTAAGCATCGGCATCGAGCCTACGATGAAGTACCTTGGGCTCGTACTCGATAGCCGATGGGACTTCGGACCTCATCTCCGAAGTCTGGTCCCTAAACTGAGGGGGGCTGCGGCCGCGCTATCGCGACTGATGCCCAACGTTAAGGGACCCAACGCCCCCACTAGGAGGCTGTACCTGGGGATCGTGCGAAGCATGGCCCTATACGGGGCCCCCGTATGGGCGGAGACTCTGGCGGCCCGCAACGTGGCTGTATTAAACAGCCCGTTAAAAGCGATGGCCGTCAGAGTCATCAGGGGGTATCGCACGATCTCCGTCGAGGCGGCATGTCTCCTAGCCGGGACCCCTCCATGGGACCTGGAAGCGAGAGCCCTTGCGCTCCTGTACCAGTGGCGCAAGGAGGCGCTGGAGCGGGGCCATAGGCCGGAGCCCCGAGAAATCAGGGCTCAGCGGTCCCTGCTCCGCCAGGAACTCATAGAGACATGGAGGGTGCGACTTGAGCACCCAAGGTGGGGGGAATCCACCATTGCGGCGGTGAGACCGATGATGAAGGAGTGATTGGAGAGGGACCATGGGGACCTCTCCTACCGGATATGCCAGATGGTTACCGGACACAGGTGTTTTTCCGTAAGTATCTGTGGCGCATCCACCGGGAGACAACGCCGCAGTGCCAGCACTGCGAGGATCCTGGCGAAGACACGGCGCTCCACACGTTGGTGGAGTGCCCTGCGTGGGCGAGTCAACGCCGGGGTCTCGTTGCGGTCCTGGGCGTGGACGTTCTCTCGTTGGAGACCATGGTGAGGGCCGTGGTCTCCGACGGTGCGAGCAGGTAATGCGCGCGAAAGAGACGGCGGAGAGGGAGCGGTAGAGAACCCTGCCCCCCGAGTTTCGCAGTCTGCGGTGAGGACGCCGCAGACTCATCTACGCCCGGGACTACCGACCTCCATGATCGGGGCCTGAGGACGGCAGTTGGCCGACTCGCCGTCCCTACAGAAGCAGGCCGTGGCGGAGGCGTGTCGTGTGTGCCCTACACACGCCTGCCAACTCACCGAAGCGGAATAAAACCCGGCCCCACTAGGCGAGGCCGCGGTGGCGGCCAAAGTCCGCCGGCAACCCTGGGGTTATCCTTTCGAGGGCTTACCCGGGGTGCCCGGCAACGGACACTTGGGGAGGACACCGTGCGGTTTTAGTCGAGACACGACATAACCACCCCCGCTGGCCGGCGGGGGGGGTATCCGAAGGGATTTCCGCACGTTTCTATGTGAACTAACGTATGATTCACAAAACTCAATATGATTATGAATCTTTATAGTGCGATGCAGAATCGAATGTACCAAATTATAGATTTAGATCGGAAAAAGAGAACATGGCGTTAGATGGCTCCAGCGTCTTCTTAAGACGTATGTAATATATCGGAGAGTTTCGAATATCTTGGACGTGTCTAGGTGGCTCAGCTGGTCAGAGCGCTTCCCCTGTAAGGGACTGGTCGCGGGTTCAAGTCCCGTCCTAGATGTTCTCTTTTTCCGATCTAAATCTATAAGAAAAAGTAAGCATACAAAATGCTTAAAAATTTAATTGAAGTATCAAATATTATGTTAATATAATATTGGTGGTGACGTTACTATTTAAAAACGTGGTTTGGGTTGGGTTTCTATTTTCGTAAATCTCAGTAACCTAGAGTACATGCGAACTAATACAGGTGAGTATACAAAAAATTATAGAAAATAATAATAACCCGAACTGTATTGTTGTTAGGTAAACAACAGTATAATTCTGCAACGCAACGTCACACTCACCGCCCAAGTCGTCATCATGTTGGAAAGTGTCAAGAACCTCAAGGACATTGGAGTTAGAGAGGTAAGTTTACTATAGTCAGTGTACACGCTCCCTATTGGTGGAAGTAGTAAGCTCAAGTACGGTATAAAGTTAAGAGGATGTTAGGATGGAAACTTGTATAACTCAAATTATGACTAATCACATCACACAAATAGAGACGTTAATGGTTATATTTTTCAACAGAGATCAAGTCTGAATGTTAATATCAAATAGTAGCTCCCCTCTTAAAGGTAGAAACAACAATATAGGCGAAAATATATTTGGATCCCAGCTATATCTGCTGTCCATCATCTATTCGTGACAAGTATTCTTGATATTTAAACTAGTTCTTTAGTTGTTTACATCAGCGTTTGATCGATTGAGGAAGCCGTTTACGTAAATAAAAATCAGCAAAGGTCCCAAAATGCTACCTTGCGGTACTCCACACTCCAAATTCGTACTTCAAAATCAAATCTTCGATAGTATTGATCATTTTAGTTATTTTAGCGAGCTATTTTCTTTCCACTTAAATTAGAATTGCAACCATTCTTTGACTCGACCTCTTATACTTTATTTATTCAATTTGTCAATGAATGTGAAGAGATCATTAACTGAGTCAAAAGCCTTACCATGTACTATTCGCGCAGGGCCTGAGCGCGCGCGTGTCTTCAGCCCAACAGCGCGGTATCCGTTGGCTGGAGCGGCACCTGCGCCTGCTGAGCGAGGTGCAGGAGCCCTACGCGCTGGCCGTCGTGGTCCACGCGCTTACCTTCAGCAAGGCTCCCTCCTCGGTGCATGCCTACCGCCTGCTGCTGCGCCAGGCCAGATACGAGGGTAAGGCGGGGCTTCACACGTTTAGTCATCCCTGATATATGGGTTCGTGGAGACATATTGCGATCCAATATTGTGATCCGGTGTAGTGACCAATCACGTTTTTGCACATCAATATTATTGACGGCATCGGGATATATATTGACTGTCTATACGCGCCCAATGTCGTCAAACCGTGGGCACTCGTCACTGGCGAGGAGATTGAAATATATTGTGTTCTATATAATCAAATGTGTATCAACGTGTGCGTGCGTTGAAGACAGCTTTTGTGCGTATTTATTTTGTAATGGGGTTTGAATTCGTGTGCTACCCGAAGCTACGATGCCGTGTATGTTTAATTGGGACTCTCTCTATTTAAGACTTTTGCAAGTGAGTTGGCAGAATATCACATGAAATTAATCGAGAAAAGTGCCTACTCTTAATCTCAGTTTCAGTATTTAATTCATTTGTGAAAATCTTTATTTATTAGGGTTTCGTTCTCATTTCCTTACGGTATACCCAGATTCCCACCATAATAGGTACCCGTGACGAAATACCGTGTGGTCGGTGTGATTCCGACAAAGCCACCTCACTGCCAGCCCGATGAGGTGGTACCAATGGGGGGTAATGTACCACGCGTTAAAAAAGAAGGGTTTCATTCTCATAATAGTTACTTTCCTATATGAATAACCCAGTGCAACTTTTAAAACAATAGCTCCAATTTAGTTATTTTTGAATTAAGGTGGCCTAGTCTATTGGGGTAAAGAGCCCGTACCCCAGCCTCCATACAAGATGGAGAATCAGAAACCGTTCCTGCTGCCCCGGCTGCCGTACAAGTACGATTCGAACAACATCGCCGCTACAGCGTACGCGCTACTGGCGTGCATGGACCACCAAGACAACAACGAGCCCATCGTCATGTGGCTCAACACTCAGAGGCTGAAGGACGGCGGCTGGGCGTCCACACAGGTTTGGAACTCTAAAATAATATACATTTTTGTTTCGACTGATAGCAGATTACCTGAAAACACTAAGTTAGGAAGTGAGGCAGTGTTTTAGGTTTTTACTGTACGTAAAAACATACGAAACTTAATACAATATGAATAAATTATAATTTTTCATCCCTCCTGTTCGGAAAGTTAAATTTTCATGGGTAGATAGCCGGGTGGAAAGTAGCTTATTTCCTAGGGTGGTCAGTAATTTTTTTTTAACTTTAAATTTTGCCATGGAGTCCATGATAATTAAGTTACGTCATAAATGTCATAATGCCTTGACATCATGACGTTTTTTTTTACATGGCCGCCTAGATGCACATCTCGTGACCAACTCGATAACAAAGTAACCAATAGATTCTATTTTCAAAACTTCTAATGTTGGCAGTATTACGTGAATTATAACATTTTTGTCAAAATAAAAAAAAACAATTTAGATTTTCTAAATAATTAGCGGGAAAACGAGATTCAATATAAATAAATACCTTGTGTTAATTGTGGTTAAAAATGGTTTCGGAAAGTGATTCCAGTGATATGGATAGTAATTTAACTCCCGGTGAGATTAAAGAACAGGCAAAAGCTGTTGTTAATAACCTATTTCCATTTTTACTTTAAATTTTAACTGATTATCAATATACCTGTTTCATTAAATGTGTGTGTAGTAGTATTTTAATTTCCTAACATAGTTGAAATGAAAAGTAGAGTGTTTAACTCGGGTGAATGTCACCCATTTTACCCTCGAACTATTGGCGCTCTCATTTCGTTCGAGCGCCAGAAATATCTCGGGTGAAATGGTTGACTTTCAACCTATGTGTGTGTAACAATCTACTATTTTATCAGTGGTCTTCTTTTCACGTAGTAAGTTTGCCTCTTGAAGAATATATTGCTGTATTAATTTTACTAATAACTGAAGGCGTATGGTTGTATTATATAGTTAGGGTCTAAGGCTATTGAGTCGTAATAAAAAATCTAAACAAACTCAATGAAGCTCGTGTTCTATTATTGCGTGTGAAAGAAAATAATATATATACATATCACGCGCTGTCGTAAAGGATAATGTATTTACTTTATAATTTAACACTTCTGAACGAGACGTTAGAAATTATTTTAATGTCTTAAATGACGATCTATCGTTGACGATACTTCTTTCTTCTTCTCTGGCTCGTGTGGTTAAGTTAACAATTGAGCTGAGCGAAGTGAAGCTCTTATACGTGGCTAAGCCGTTTGGTCGTGACTGTACTCCTTCGGAACCACAATACCGATCTTGACCAAATTTGCCATGGTGATAGTGTAGACACCGCTGATTGTTTAGAGGTGTCAACTTTTCAAATACAAAGTACCATTGAGGAATAATCATCGAAAAACAGTTTCACGAGCGCGCGGCCTTATCTACGCGCGCGACCGTAGTAAGATGCCTTATTTTTCAAGTGCGAGTCCTGCTCGCTCAGCTCAATTATTTGAGTCGCACCCTGCGCTGAATCCCTAGTTATGTTAGAGGTTTGAAGTTGTAAATAGTGTGTGTGGTGTGCAGGACACGTACGTGGCGCTGCGCGCGCTGCTGGAGTACACGAACCGCAAGCGGCTGCGCGACGTGTCGGCGCTGAGCATCAGCGTGGACGCCGTGGCGCTGCCCGGCGCCACGCGCACGCTGCACGTGCGGAACGACAACCTGGCGCGCATGCAGTTCATCGACGTGCGTGTACACACTCATAAGGACCGGCGACCATCTTGAGAACATACTTCAGCGACCTCTGTGGCGTCGCGGTAGTGCATTCCACTGCTACGGCAGGGGGCGCGGGTTCGATTCCCGCTCAGTGCTAATATTTACATAAAAATACATAACTTCACGCCTGTATCCCCGAAGGGGTAGGCAGAGATGTGTATTACACGCCAATATACAAAAATATTCGCAAATATTTGAATGCATGAATATGTCTATTTGCATTGGTTTGGGTGTTTCTATATATAATATGTATATATTTACAAAAAAATACATAAGTATGTTTATCCGCATTCTGGAACCCATAACACGAGCTAGTTAAACTATGCTTACTTTGGGTATAGAAAGCGCTGTGTAGAATGTCGTAGAGTATTTATTATTATTATTATACTCTAGCTGCGAAGAAACTGTTGTGGCCTCTTTGGTGGCAAACGCGGGGCGCCAATAAACAAATAATTATTATATTAAACCAATCGCGGGCTCAAAGTGCGCGTGTCATTGATTGATCAATCCTTTTATTGTTTTTTTTGGTAGGTCCATATAGAGCACATGTTCGAACTTTCCCCCACTACACCAATTGTTGTTCAAGATGTTTGCTGGTATTTTAACACATCTCTTGGTATTTTAACACATCTCTATACACTGCCAACGGCTGGGAGACGTATCGAGCTGTCTATCAGCGTCGTCGTTAAGCGTTCCAAGCCTCTTAGTACGTTTTCTCTTCATGATTCGAGGCCGCAAGCATAAAAACGACCTTACCAACATTTCATCGAAAATTAGTTAGATGACCATCTGGCCTAAAATAAATTTTTATACTGCGATTTCTTGATGACATAAAAAAGCAATGTTAGACCATGTAACGGTTAATATTTTTATAGTAAGTTTTTAAATGGAGTTTATCAATGAAGTTGCAATAAAGTTAAGGGTGTGACTTATGCACTGTGAAAATTAATTAAATAATGAATGTAATTAAGACTTACTACCGGCTAGGGCGAGCAGAGAGTTAAATAAAAGGTTGATTACAATGTATAGTATGAGATTATAATCGTGAATAGAATGTTACATAAATTTATATCTGGTATTTGAGTAAATGAACCTCAGGGAATGGATTCATAATACATATTCTGCCGTGGCGTTGTTCGGTCCGTTGTGCAAGATGTTAGTATGCACTTAGCTAGTGGTGATGCCGGCGTGCCAGGGTCTCCGCTGGTGTGCCTCGCTACCGCCATTATGGTGCGAAGCCCGGTGCGAAGACCCTGGAATTAGAAAAGGTGCGGGTCAGTTTGTCACTAGGTAATTACGTCCAAGTGACCCGCTAAAATAGCAGGTGAAGAGAATCTCCCAGCGGCAATGCAGCGTAGCTAAAAGCTATAATAAAAAGGAATATAAATAGGCAGCACAAGCTGGTGCCGCGACCTCTGACCGTAGGGGTCATCGGCCTCGTGGCACTAATAGGTAGGCTGAAATAGCACACAGAATAAAACAAAATATATTAAGCCATGCATTTTAGCAGGCAATAAGCTGCACCGCTGGAAAGTCTTCACCTGTAGAAAGAAGTAGGAAATGTTGATCTCAAAACTTACCCGGAGCCGACAGCAGTTGGCCACGGGGTCAAAGCGACCTTCCTCGGCGAAGGTTGCCAAGGAAAGGAACGATATAAGAGCCGTCAGTTGATGACTGGGCTAGTGCTGTCCAATCTCGCTTGCACAACCATAGATAATTAGTAATATATTATAGAAACATACTAAAATATCGATTAATTTACGGATATTGTTTTAATTAGATTTATAAAGAATCCACAACGTTACAATACCCCCTCAATTAGTTCAGGGTTTTTGTTACCCAAAAACCCGATACTGGACTGCTCTACAATGCTTGACTTACGCTTACACATACATACTTTCTTACATACCTCCTCTATCATTTTCATCCATACTTTGCGGTTACCACTTAAATAATGTAGCACACGCTTCCTTCCGAAGAGAGTTTCCAGGATAATAGGCGCTGGAGACTCAGACGTAAATTTAGCAAGATGGTAAACATTGAAATGTCACAGACAACAATTCCAATGGAAAGAAAAAGAGCAATAAATACCACTATATATTTTCGACTATAAAAGATAAAGTGTTATGTTTTTAGTATAGGGCTTCTTTTAGATGTATACATTACCGCATCTGCAATAAGGCTTATTTAACGAGTTTGCAAACCGCTCGGAAGAAGACATAACAAAGATATGCAATAAGGCTTCTTTTTGGAACTGAGTTTGCACGACCGCTCAGCATAATAATGGTATAAAACCATAAGAAACAATACCCAGATACTGGTTATCCCAGCTCCAAGAAAAGGTATCCGTTGGTTTAAAACGCCAACGGACCCACAAATGGTATAAAACCATAAAAATAAGGTATCCGTTGGTTTAAAACGCCAACGGACCCAAAAACAACATCAGTTGGTTTAAAACGCCAACCGACCCACAACAACCTTTACTAGGCAAAGCCTAATAATAAAAGAAAACGAACATGAAGTTCAAAGTTCCATCTCAAAGAGAGGAGAAAAGAAGAAAATATATAGTAGTGGTAGGGTAATATGATTTCAAACAATAAAGACAATTAATTTGTCAAAAAAATATAATTAACAACTTTTAAAGTTAATGACCAAGTCAATTTATTATGAAAGTGCTATTATTTAAAGTAAAATAGTTTATTATTTGACCCACATCAGTGAGTATGTATGCAAACATCAGTTGTAATTTGAACAACTAGTGTTCAAAAAAAAATTCAAAATTTCAAAAATATTAAGAACCCACGGTTCAACAAGGTAGGTAGTTTCTCTAATGTTTTGTAGTCGTTTATGTTTGTATTTATATTTTGTGGCAAAAAGTAAAAAAAAATTTTTCAAGTTCAAAGTGACCATGAAGGCATTTTAGGGTTGAACCAACGGATCATACAAAAAATTGCAACAGGCAAAATAATTACGAAGTTAAAAAACTAATAAGTTGAAATATACATAGTAAATTATTTTGGGGCAAGTCCAAAATAAATATTATTATTTATTCACTAATGAATAAATTTTAATGTTTTGTTCAAAAAAACAAACAAAAGGGAACAGTCATCCTAAGAAAAGTATTACAATATTATAGAGAATTAACCAATAGGTTAAAAGATTTTAATATTTAATATTCAGTAAAAAAGTCCAAAAGTTGGTATATTCATCAAAGAATAGTTTTATTTTGTTTTTAAAAAAACAAGACAAATTTTTAAACAATAACTAGTAGTAATCTTATATGATACTATACCGGCAACCTTTTTGATTGTCAAAACCATATGAAGTTTGACAACTAAGTTGAATTTCATAATATTTTAAACAATTTCACCAACAAACCTTTTGATAGAAATAAAATGTTCAAATATACGAACCAAAGATGTAATAACTATTGAAAAGTGTTACATTATTTAGTAAGAAGACATAATTGACCGTGTCTACAAACAGGATACTTGAGTTATTTAAATTATAAAAGTTTTCGTAATATGTGAACAAGTTGGTAGGTACATGAAATTAAAATTTTATTGGTGACCCTTTTTAGGTACAATTATCATTACGACCATTGTAGTATCGAGATAAAGGTAGTGTATTACCACAGTGCAATACAATAAGGAATGTTATTATAAAATACAAGTTTTAGTTACAAGTATGTGTAGGTATATGTTTGTTTGCCACAATAGTGTATAAGAGTGTTTAATTGCAAAGGAAAGTTTATTGAATATTTACATATATTTACAACAATAGTGATTATTAGAACAAAACAAGTGTTGTTCATAGTTAAGAAGTTAGGTTGCTATTTAATTAATAAATTTATTAGGTTAGGTTAGATCCTTGTATTGTTTTATGTTTAATTAAAAATGTTTTATATAAATTATATTGATTATTTTACCTATATTTAGTTTATAGTTATGACACAAGTCATTTTAAAAGGACTCGGGGGAAATGACTAATGCATTGCTGACTTTGAACGGTCAAATTTATATAAGCGGTAATGATTTTAAAGACTAAACTATACCTGACACAACAATCCCATATGCAGAACAAGACGAGGTCTACAATTTAAGTATTTTTTTTCTTTGTTGTTCTTTTCAAAGATTTTATTAGTTGTATGGAGATCTTTTATTCTTTGTATTTCTTTTCAAAGAATTGTTACATTTTTTTTTTCAAATACACAAGCTAATTTGGATACAGAAATCCGACAATAAGCAACACTGACTACAAAACAGTTGAGTAAATATTAAATTTAAAAGGTAAATTAACCCAAAGTTAAGTAAAAAATAAAAGCTATGGTGCGATGAGCGAGATTGACACAAAAATTTAGTAAGTAATTTACTTCAATATAAGGTACTAGTAAAATCAAGAAGTATATATGTAACCTGTCAGTGAGTAATAAACTATTTGTGTATAATACAACAAAATAGTATTAATATATCAAAATAAAGATAAATTTCAACCAGCAATAGGTTGATATAATAACTTAATATATGTTATTATAATGCAATTAAAAGGTAAGCAAGTATAAAAAGTATAATAAATTCACTGACGGGGTATACAAAAATGGAATAAAAAAGTAAGTAGATATGGTTGAGATCAACAAGTCCAAGAAAACAAAAGCAAATAGATCCTTAATTTACCAGTGGGTATAATAGTATAATATGCAGTTAAAATGACCATAAGAGGTATTAAACCAGTCTAGATGTTAAAAATGCAAAATATTTGTAAAAAGTAATGTTAATTAGCCTTGTTGTTATATTTAACACAAGTAATTAGTTAAATAAATGAGTAATTTCACTAATATAATGGAAAAAGTATGCATTATTCAGTTAATTATAAAAAAATTGAAATTAATAATTATTTTCAACTACCTTCATTTAGTTAAAAATGAAAAATAACAATAAAATTGGTGAAAAAAATCACCACACTGGTAAAATAAAGAGGAAAATAAGAAGAAATAAAGTACTTACGGACCAAACACACAATACCTACGGCAGAATAATACCTTTGAAGGTGCCACTACCACTACTATACAAAACCACTTTCAAAGGACTCATCCCTAAATATATCTAATAAAACTGAACGGAGAAAGAAATCGTAAGTTTCGTTTAGTTCGACGAGAAGTTCTACTGATAGGACAGAACGGACAGCAGAAAATGTATATTCCATTTTGTTCTACGATTGGCATACAGGCCATTATTAAACGTTGGTAAGGACGTTCTTCTCCTGGCGGCCAGCATGTCGATGACGCTCGTGACCGTGTCCTGCCAGATCCCCGAGGCGTGGGGCACCGTGAAGGTGACGGCGCGCGGCGCGGGCTACGCCATCCTGCAGATGTCGGTGCAGTACAACGTGGACATCGCGCGCTTCGTCACGCCGCCGCCCGTGCGCTGCTTCTCGCTCGTCACCAACCACCACTTCTACGGCCGGAACCAGTCGCACATCGAGTTCCAGGGCTGCGCCAGGTACTTACCACAGCATAGTTTGCCGTTGCGTTTACTTCCCAAGCAATGATTCATTCAAACTTGTGAAATTTATGTAGGTCTATCGATTTATTAATTTTTATTCACAATTTTATGTTTAACCCTTGACGCGATGCACCGCGAAATAGCCTTTATGCATCTAATGTCGAGGGGGGGCAAGTCATTTACAATTTGGAGGTCATAGGTCACCGAAAATGCATATTTTAGATATCAAGAACATAATTATATATCATAATGCGTATATCAAAATGATCGTCACTAAACTAGGAATCATTATATATAAAGTAAATACCTGTAAATCCGAATGTTTTTACGATATGAGTTTATAATTCCAAAGTTTTGATTTTTACGTTCTGCTTCAACATGTTTACACAACAATTATCTCAGCTGAATCACCATAATCACTTACACTAATATCACTAAAGAATTACACATATATTGAAGTATTCACTGTACTAAAGTTACACTACACTATAACACGATATCCACAAAAAAATCCAATAAGATTCCGATAAGAACGCTCTCGCGAAAAAAATGGCGCGGATTGCACTCAGACTGCAGTCAGCCGGCGGCGCGCAAATATCCGTTATTCTTTTTCGCGGGAACGTGACGTCAAAAATGCCACCTGCAACTCGCACCTGCGTTTAGGTACAGTCGCAAAGTTAAGCTATTGAGATTCAACTTTATTTATGTATAAATAAATGTAATACTATTTTACAATATTATACGAATCGATTTTTCTTTAGAAAAATGAATTACTATTATGTTACCTATTTATACTTGATTCTATATAAACTAAACCACACTGCAACAAATTAGAACCAAATCAAAAAAATTGTTTTGAAAATTAATTTTGAACTTTGATTATTCTAATTTTTGTACCCAGTCTTGTACTGAACCTCAGAAATAATTTTAATTTTTCAAGTACTATCCAAATTCTATAATGTAGATGTTTAAATTATCGTAATTTTGAAACTTGCCCAATAATATTTATATAGCTGTTGTTTGACATGAAATCGGCGAACAAAGGAGATATTTTGTGGTTAAATTAATCTTCTTTATATATAAAAAGTGGCCAAGTGTGAGTCGGACTCGCCCATGAAGGGTTCCGTAGCAGCAAGTAATATAACAATGCTTTTTTTTAAATTTCATATTTGAATTGATTGAATGAAAGGTAAATTGCGGTTTACCATTTATGACGTATTAAAAAAAACTACTTACTAGATCTCGTTCACACCAATTTTCGGTGGAAGTTTACATGGTAATGTACATCATATATATTTTTTAGGTTTATCATTGTCTTATTTTAGAAGTTACAGGGGGGGACACATTTTACCACTTTGGAAGTGTCTCTCGCGCAAACAATTCAGTTTAGAGAAAAATTATATTAGAAACCTCAATATCATTTTTGAAGACCTATCCACAGAAACACACGTGTATGTAAAAAATTTGAGTTGATGTAAAAAAAAATTGAGTTTCATTTCTGAGTATGGGGAGCGCCCAAAATTTATTGCTTTTTTTAATTTTTGTGTGAAAATCTTAACGCGGTTCACAGAATACATCTACTTACCAAGTTTCAACAGCATAGTATGACATACGGACGGACAGATAGACAGATATGACGAATCTATAAGGGTTCCGTTTTTTGCCATTTGGCAACGGAACCCTAAAAATGAATTGCTGTTCGTTAGTCTCACTAAAACTCGAGGACGGCTGGACCGATTTGGCTAATTTTGCTCTTGAATTATTTGTGAAGGTCCAGAGAAGGTTTAAAAGGTGAATAAATATGGAAGTTGTTATCGATTGAGGCAGTACGAAGTCTGCCGGGTCAACTAGTAAAAAAAATATTTCTTGCCGACGCTAGGGCCACTAATCTTTAGGTCCACTTGTCCGTTTTGACACCTTATAATTTTATTATTTTTTCACTGACAATTCAGACACCGTCAAAATTAAAGCTATTTTGTGCTGTTAGCATAGTACAAATATAAAAATACTAATAATAAAGTGTCTATACGGACAAGTCAACCCAGAGATTAGTGGCCCTAACGTCGGCCAGCCATAATAACAAATAGCTGTTTGGTTATCCATGCCCACAGCATAATAAGGTAGACATACATAATGCTGAGCTCAAATCCCGGTTGCTTACACTGGTAAGCTCGGGTTTCACTCCGCATAACTATTTATTTCATGATTTACAAACCTGTTTATGACCGGCTGACCTGAAATCGAACCTCATTGGGAATGCCGGACTTCCACTGCTACCGGAACTCTGTAAGCTGCAAACCACGCTAATCGGATGAAGGACTAGAATGGAGCGTGAACCTTGTGACCTAACGAAGACAAGGCGTGTCCTCCTAAGGACTCCACACGGTATCGAATACTCAAAGCAATACTTTACCCAAGTTAGCAAATTTATTTCATCGTTTGATGTATAAATAAATGAAAATTCGAATATCTTTAAAATATTAAAACTATTTTGTACAGTTGGCATAGTACAAAATAGCTTTGATATTCGGATGGTGTCCGAATTGTCAGAAAAATAAAATAAATTGGAAAAATGTCAAGTCTGACCAGTGGCCCTAGAACTTAGTGTCCCTAAAGTAGGCTAGCCTTTTTATTGCTGCGCCAGGAACCACTCAGTAAAATATGGATGGTATGAATACTCGCTTACTAGACTGGCTGAAACCTGACTCTTCGAAACTTGAGTTCGAAATGAAATATTTGAACAGTCACCGCCAATATGGGTTTTCAGTGTTTTATAACATAACATAACTTCACGCCTGTATCCCCGAAGGGGTAGGCAGAGGTGTATTACACACCCACGTTTCGCCAGTTATGTTAAGGTCCCAATGTAATAGGGGGCGAGCCTATTGCCATCTACCGGGCACATTATTAAGCGAGCGATAATTAACATTTATTAATCACACATAACTACGAAAAGTCAGACGTGTGTGCCCGGGGCGACTGGGGATCGAACTCGAGACCTCGTCTCAGCAGTCCGTTACGTACGCCACTGGGCTATCGCCGCTTTTATAGAAACCTGAAAATTAAATATTTAGGATAGCACTAATGAAATACAGTCATGGATATCATAAATTTTTATTTTATAATTCCTTTCATGAATAAATTCGCGATCGCTTCAGAAGAATGTGTGACAGCGGTGACGTTTTGCCTGATGTTGAGGTTGAACGTTTTACTAAAACACAGGTTTGTTAGCCGGCACAAAACTGTGGTCTACTTCTACTACTAGGCCCTGTTGACTTCATGACCAAACTTGAGATTTGCCATGGTGCAACGTCCATCATTTCCCCCATTTCCACATCGTCATCCACTTCTTCCAGCAGCTCCAATAATCCAGGGCTAGAAAGAAACAAAAATAAATAAAAATATAAATAGAAAACCTTACTTCTGGTTTAGGACAGAAATATCGTCCGTTAGCTAAGGCTTCTAAAAGCTTACTCAATTATTAGCCTTTTGTAGCCCACTACTGGACATAGGATTCTCCCATAGAGCGCCATAGTACCCGTACTTCCGCCTTGAAAAAAAGATACAACCAAATATATCTTTTTTCTAAGATTTAAGGGTGTATACTTAGATCTTCAGAGCCCACGCCGACCTCACCTGCTACCTGGTACACCTGCCGACTGGAACTGGCTTTGCTGTCGGGGTTGGAAGGTCAGATGGCAGTTGCTCACTTAAAAGCCAACTTTAGCCAATCAAATATTAATAAAGCGAACCCTGGGCTTCTTGAATCCATCCGGAACATATCTAAACACACGAAAGTCTATGCAAGTGACTCACAAAGAATATATGCACCCTAAAAAGAAAACATTCTTTCTAAGATAGTCGTGTAAAAATTAAAGCAATTTACGTATCCAACCCGGTGCGTTGACGTGGACCACCACCCGTCTGGAACGTGCGTTCATTCTGGGCGTAAGAGAAAAAATACTAAGGAACAGATTTTTCCCAAATTACCTAATTCTGACACATTCGAGATACATAAACTAAATAACTTACGTGTCTAGTACAACGTCGCGTCGTATGCTGCCACCAGGGGTTTCCTTCAAGGTCACAACGTTGGGCCGATTGGCTCTGTCCCTGTGTCGGTATCGCCGACCGTGACCAGCTGGTTGCACTCATACTACGGCGTCTGTTCGATCTAAAAAAAATATAGCAAAGTTACAATAATAAATATTTGTGTTATGAAAAGCGATGTCACATCGCATATTGTTTTACGTTAACTATATTTGAATGACAAGGAAACTAAAAATACGTCCTGAGACTTTAACCTCAGCTTACCATCAGGCGAGGTGAAGTCAAATTGACGTGTCCTAAATATATAAAAAAAAGGCACGGTGACCGTTTACCATCATACGTAATCGTAAATTACATGTATACGAAACTTGCATCTTGTTGAACTAGCAACTAGATAGATGTTACGGTGACCGCTTACCATCAAATGTATATTATGATCTAGTGTTATTCTATCTAACCCAAATTACCTTTACCTCAGCTTACCATCAGGCGAGGTGAAGTCAAATTGTCCTATTTATATTAAAAAAAAAAACCTAATCTGACGTAATCAAAAAAATAGTTTGCCACCGTAGTATTGAAATACCAATGTTTTTAGCAAAATACCAAGGTGGTGCTTTTTGGCTATTATTTTTATTTTATTCATAAAGGTGAATAAAATACAATACATGTATACGAAACTAGCATCTTGACGAACTCTCACATGATTTATGTGAGTGAGTGTACTTGAGTGGTATCTACTTTATCGAACATCCGTACCTATGATAGCTATAAATACATGAAATTCGACCTTATTTATATTTTGACTATGATTTTTGATGAAATATGCAATAATACGAAAAAAGAATTACTGATATTTATTTGTCGATAGTTATTCTAACAACTTATCCGTATTTCAAAATAATTCAAACTAGATTATTATATATATATTTGATGAACTATGTGAGATGTTATTGAAAGAAACTCGTTTTCATCATGGCGGTCAAAATTTAGTCACTTTTGTACATTTAGAACATGATTATAAAGTGAATTTGTAATAATATGAAAATTTAATCACTGATTATGTTTTGCAATTTAATACTTTAACGACTTATGTATATTATAAATCTACCAACGTGATATTTTAATTGAAAATGTTATGTAAAACACGACAAGCTATTTCATAAAAAGGTTCAAATCAAATTGATAAACTTTTATCAGTAATATTTTCACCACTTTCCGTTTAAATTTCTCTTTATACGTAAACTACAACTAATTCTCAATAATTATATGTATAATAACACATAAAAACACTTACCGCTTTCTCAAATAATCCATATTTATTGTGCACTTCACACACCAAAACTTTCACAACAATGAACTCAACAGAAAATGGCGGCCCAGAAGGTCAATGTATTTTTATTTTAATATTTTTTGCGTTCCGTTGTCACTATCTTCGTTCAAAACTTATAAAATACGATTACCATAAGGTAAACATTGGGCTAAAGTTAAACGCCCAACGTTTTGATGTAAACGAAACGTTTAAATCCAATGACAAAATAGAGTTAGTTTATTTGTGCAAACCGTGGCACAAAAAACATTCAACGGTGCAACTTTATTTGTGCTAATGGGTGAACAAAAAACGCGCGACGGGTTAATCGGTGATGGAATTGATGGTAATTTATATATACTCCACCGTTATTTGTGTGTGACTCCTTTAGCGATGACAGGGCCAAGAGCACTCCCCTGTGGTACTCCAGCTTCAACCTGTTGATATATGAATATGCCGCTTCACATCTAACTCTAAATGTCCACTCTGTTAAATTGATAATTATATTCTAACATGTTCACAAATTATTTTCAGTGCATTTTTGAACTGATTATCATAAAACCTCTACCACACTTTATCAAATGCCTATGCTACATCCAAAAACAATTCATGTTTCTCCTTCTAGGCTTTTTCACTATCGGGTGGACCAATGATGATTGATCATGCTATATACTTCTTTTTGAGTTACAAGTTGTATCTCCAAGTTGTCACGGAGAGACACATCAGATGTTTCACAACTTTCTTCGCCGTTCGCTTCGACTAAAACGATGCAAGTAGTAAGCGGTAGCATGTTCCGTAGCTGGACGCTGCTGCAGGAGTCCCCGCGCTCGGGCATGGCGGTGCTGGAGCTGGGCGTGCCCACGGGCTACATGGTGCAGCAGCAGCGCCTGGACGCCTACGTGCTGTCGCGCCGCGTGCCCACGCTGCAGCGCGCCAAGTTCCTGCCCACCAAGACGCTCTTCTACTTCGACTACGTGAGTTAAACCAGTGCAGTTTAACTATGTGCAAAAATCTTGACAATCTACTCAGCTGCGCAGAACTCGTTTTTAGGTATCTTTAGTGGTAAACGCGGGGTACGAGGAAGGAGGCGTGCCAATCAACCAAATATAGATTATATTAAACCAATCACGGGCTCAAAGGGCTCGCGTCATTGGTTGATCAGTTGTTTTAATGGTTTATGGTTGGTTCATATAGTGCATATGCGCGACCTTTTTGATGTCTTGTTCAAGAGGTTTGCCGGCACTTATACCAAAAACATGCAACACGTAGCACCAGGGGATCGTACTCGGGCAGACATTACTGGTGGATGTACTGACATTTTGCAGCTTACAGTAATACCTAACGGCGATAGCCCAGTGGCGTACGACGTCAAACCAGCACATCTTGGGTCTACCCCTCCTACCGGAACCCGACGAAGGTGGTGATGGTATGGCCAGAAAAGTAATCACATTCCTCCTTGCCTGGATTTTGTAAGAAGATGCTCCCACTACATCACCTCATACAAAAATACGATTAAGCAATATAGTTTTCTTACAGTTATCTCAAGAGCCGACGTGCGTGAACTTCACCATAGAGCGATGGTTCCCAGTGGCCAACATGTCCAGGTACCTGCCCATGCGGGTCTACGACTACTATGCGCCAGGTAATTATGTCAACTGATCGATATTATTGTAAACTTTTAACATGCGTGTTCTTTTAATTTGCATCCTTTGTGGGAGGCAACCCAGAAAATTGGCAAACTAGGGGATACAGCTACATCCAAAATTGAATTATACAACTTGGCAGCTAAGGGTTCACGTTCACGCTTCATGCACGGCGGAGTGAGAAGTGCCGACATTTTGAGATCGTATTTTTAAATTTTTTATCACCTGTGATCTAACAGAGTCGAAAAAGTTTGCATTTGCTTCTTTTTTTAGTGTGTTGAATTATGAAGTGCCTAACCTTGTGACTAACCTAACTAGCTTGGTTACGGTAATTAACACGTTCAAGGTGTGGGTACGCCTTTGAACTACCTGACGTTTATACCACTACACCGAATCACTTAACATCGATTATATTGGCCAGTGCTACCTAGTCATTGTTTCAATTTCAATCCTATTTTATGTAGTTAATATATCTTCGACGTAGAGTGTTATAAACCTATCGTGATGATAATGTATCAAGTTGCAACTTCACGCGCACATATGAACGGTTGTGTGGTGTCCGGCAGAGCGCTACAACGAGACCATCTTCGACGCGCTGCCCACGTACCTGCTGAACATCTGCGAGGTGTGCGGCTCGTCGCAGTGCCCCTACTGCGCCATCTACAACGGCGCCGCGCTGTTGGTGCCGACCCTGGCCCTCGCCCTCCCCCTCCTCGTAGCTCTGCTGCTGCTGCGGTAACGTGAGTGACACAGACCTCACCGATTCACACGACTAGAAAAAAAAGGAAGAAAGGAAACTCGATTCCGGTATTCCTCACCTTATTGAAAGAGCGTAACTTAGCAAAATGCGAGTTCCGATAAAGGAATCACATAAAAATCTCATATCATTTTAAGCGATGTAAAACACTTGTAAATACGATCGATACCTATATTTTTTCAATGAATTTCGAATCGATAATCGAGTCGAAACTAATCTTTTTTGTACTTGTAAGTATCGAGAATTTGCGACCGTTTCAGGATAGTTCGAATAGTTATGTATTATTTTTACACGAGTTTTATCGATAGCCTAAATATTGGCATGTTTTATGTATAACCACCGTTTAGCTACTAATATTACATGTATACAGTTTCTTTTTAAAATGAAAATAATCTAAATGTATATATCAAAAATCTATTAGTTTATATAGAATACATATGCATCTTATGGCTTTAAAATAATACAAACATGTGAGACATATATTTCTTTATACTTACAGAAAACTAATAATGAAATAATTAAAAAACTAAATTATTGGCATGACATTGTCAATCAATCAATCAATTAGCCTATTGCAGTCCACTGCTGGACATAGGCCTCTCCCATTTTACGCCATAGCACCCAATCCTCCGCCTTGCGCATCCAGTTGACATTGGCACAGCATTTATTAGAAATAAATATTTAATTAAAAGACAATAATCATAGGCACATTTCAAGACGACAAAAAATTTTTTAATCTCGAATCGAAAACACCAAAGTTATAGGTAATTGCAATGAGAAAAATATAAAAGTTTTTGATTCATGTAACTGTTGGGAGTCTCCCTATTCCATGTAGAATAAGTAGTATTTCCGAACGTATTCCTTTCTCCATTCCAATGTTATAAGTAATTAACGTGTTCATATAGATAAAGTGCAATAAAATCATTCAGCCAAGTTTTTACACAGCTCTTTGTAGAAGAACTAGGAGAATCTCCCTATGCATAGAATAAAGTTACACGTGATTATGAACCGCCTCAACTGTCTCTTTTTTGTAGTTATGTTGGTGATATTAGCCATATTTAATAAGGCTTTTAATGTTTATGTAGAATTATATTTTTTCTAGATGATGAAAAAAGTTACACAAATTGTAAGACAAACTTCAAATTTGTCAAAGCTCCAAAATTGCAGAAATATCTTGATTCGATGGATAGGTCGATATATGTATTTGAACTTCTATGAGACCCTTTGTAATTAAGCCATGATAGTGCTGCTACAAGTGAAATTATAGAATTATCGATTAATTGAAATTTGCAATAAAATAAATTATGAAGCCTTATGAAATTCACAAAAAAAATCAGTTATGGATATATATTATTTTTAGTATTGTTTAAGTTTATCACAAAGACTTATAGTGAAGCGTCTAAGTGCTCGATCCAAGCGAATGGGTAGATCAATAAAAGACATTGCATCTCTAATCTACGCTACAAACCTACCTTGTACTGTTTCATATTCATTATTATTAGTTAACTTAGCAACACTTTGCTTACTTGCCTTGCCTAATCTTTATCCTTACTGTGCTTACATTGAATTATAACTCTACAAAGTATTGTTTGTAGATTATGTCACTTGTTTGATGTTCTGAGGTTCCAGTTAAGTTTAGGCTTCTTATCCTTTCTGGGTCTCTGGTATCTCTGGTATTGTCTCCATGTGGTGACTGTGAGCCTGGTACTTTGTGTTATTCAAATAGATATTGTAGTTCGTCCTAAGGTTGTGTAGTATCAAGTGCAGCTATTTTGTTAAACCCTAGTAAGAGAATCAAACGCGAAACTCTTTATACATTTTCGCAATGAATCTAAGCATGTCGAATTTCAACTTTTCTTTTTACCCTTGGTGCTGTCGGCATTTTCACTTTAAGTTTCTTTCTATGTTATTTTCGCTCTACAATAACTAAGCTAATTCTAAGCCAGAAAATATGTAATTAAAAATAACATATCAAAATTGCCACAAATAATTTGGATAAATTGGAGTTACATGAAAAAAGCATGAAATGCATCCTTGCCTTAATCGGACAATTTTATATACAATAGGCAATGTGCTACCTTTATGTATATATAGTTAAGTGTTTGTAAAACGTAAATAATGTTCTCAGATGACAAATTGATTATCAACAACTTCAGCTCTGAGCGATTGATCAGGCAATAGAAGATTATTGCCCGGATAAAACTAGTTCAAACATTGAACCGAAAAGTAATGGTCACGATATACAAGTTATGTACAGTTAGGTATTATGAAAGTACCGATATTACTAGTAATCTTTTTACGACATGAAATCAATATTTATATAGTAAACACTATGCATCTATTGCTGTTTACTCCAAAAGGAAGACAGAGCATGTTAGTTTAACTTCCTGTTTCACGTGAGTATATTATATTACAAAAATATCATGTGATTTGAAAAGATTTGACTTATTGTAAGGAATTTATGGATACGTTTAACTACAGTTTTACCTGCAGTACAATGTCTATTTTAACCCATGCAATAAAAATTGTCAATCGTAATTGCCTTACTAGTGAAAGACAATAGAATATGTTATATTTTATCGAAAAGTATACATTGTTTTGTAGTAGGTATATAATTACTAGCATAAGTTCTCTTACACGTGGCAACTGGTAGTATTTATTTCTTATGTTTATGGATTGCAGAGCCATTAATTATTCAGTAGACTTTAGATCATAGACAAAGATGTCCCGTCCAAATTATCAACAGAGAATATTTAATATCATATAAAGGATTATAATAAAGAATCTCGTAACTTTAATTCTATTTGAGCATGTTTACTTAAGTACCTAGTTTCCGTCCAAATTAGCAGACTGATTTTTTTTTACTTTTTTTGTATTTTTGTGTAATATTGTCTTAAGCCTTTCTGTAGAGTAGGAGAGTGATTTATCGTCATAGATTTATTTCCAAATAAAAATCTTTAAAGAAATGTTTCGTTTTATTTCGACTTTTGAGACTACTATAATAGCTTGCTAAATAGGGCGTGGTGACCTCACGGCCGTTACGCGCCGCGTTTCACCCCTCATCCCGCGCGAACCATGCGAGTGTCACGCATGAACTACTCGTCTTTTAAGTCAAAGTAACTTTTGACTGAAGGACGCTTCTCGTTTGATTTTTTACTTCGAGTTCGTCAAATTACATGAAATATTCGCCTCTCACTAATATTTAGAAAAAAGTAAGCATACAAAATGCTTAAAAATTTAATTGAATCTCACTAATATGTTTTTTTAACAATCAAATTCATAATGAAAAAAAAGCGGCCAAGTGCGAGTCGAACTCGCCCATGAAGAGTTCCGTAGCAGCAAGTAATATAATGCTTCTTTTTATTTTATATTTGAGTTGATTGAATGTTGCGTTTTACGATTTATGACATATTAAAAAAAACTACTTACTAGATCTCGTTGAAACCAATTTTCGGTGGAAGTTTACATTGTAATGTACATCATCTATTTTTTTAGCTTTATCATTCTCTTATTTTAGAAGTTACAAGGGGGGGGGGGACACACGTTTTACCACTTTGGAAGTGTCTCTCGCGCAAACTATTCAGTTTAGAGAAAAATGATATTAGAAACCTCCATATCATTTTTGAAGACCTATTCAGAGATACTAAACACGTATAGGTTTGATGAAAAAAATAATTGAGTTTCAATTCTAAGTATGGGGAGTCCTCAAAATTTATTGTTCTTTTTTCTATTGTTGTGTGAAAATCTTAATGCGATTCACAGAATACATCTACTTACCAAGTTTCAACGGCATAGTTCTTATAGTTTCGGAAAAAAGTGGCTGTGACATACGTGACGGACAGACAGACAGACATGACGAATCTATAAGGGTTCCGTTTTTTGCCATTTGGCAACGGAACCCTAATAATTTTAACTCCTGTTACTGGTACTTTGTACTTGAATGATGCTGGATGTATCCCTAATGCAATGCAACCGATGAAATAAATTGCGTTTGACAGCGTTTCCAGACTCAGCATATCGAAGAATTATTCTCTATTATTATTTCGCTTAGTCAAAACTAAGAGGATTAATGGTAGTTTTAAGGTAAAATAAAACAGGATTGCACATACAAACTTTATTTGCATAACATGATGCAATAGTACCTACTTATCGACAATTCGCAGTAAACGACAAAAAATAAATTTAGTCCACCGAATCTCGAACTAGCAGTTAAAGAAATAAAAAAATACTGTCTTTTCTACAATCAACAATTATTTTATAATATCGTAACTTAAGAGCTCCTGACTTCCTTTACTCTGCTATGAATTAATTTTTTGTTGTTTCACATCTGTTTATATCGCTAACGCTTTTGGTAACCATCAACAATAATATACCTCTTACAATGAAAACATCTCGTGAGGTATTTACAGTAATTATAAAGTGAATACTAATTATTCATGAAGGCTGCACTAAAACAATCATGCATTCATGGTGCCATACATCTGATAAAATGATTTTAACAAAGTTGTTCATTGAAAAATATACAAGAGCTCTAGAAAAATCAAACAAAAAAAATGGTAACAAATCATGATCAATAATAAAGTTTAGGAACAAAAAAAATACCTCATGATCGCATGAATTATTATTTGCCCAAAAACGATAACAAAATTATAATACCTCTTACTTATAAAAATCAACAAACACTTTGGAAATTACATTGACATCACAAAATTATAATACCGTGCCCTTCACTCAGAATACTTAAATTATCCCATGGAATAGAACAATTTACAATAGTACCAATCACCAAACATTTTTAGGAAGCTATCCGTAAACCCGATACAGATTAAGTTATCACTCATAATATCGTTTAGTTAGACAAATCAACATTATATTTTGTATGTCTCTCTAAGTTTTTAATAAATACATTCATTGCTGTTACAATTTTCAAATCATACAGTACTAACAACATTTCCTCTAAGAAGGTTTCATGTATATGTGACAACTAGGGTAAGTATCGGGTGGAATTAGGACTGATGAAAAAAAAACTACTTAACAAGACCTTAAGTAAGGTCAACTACGCTGTTCAAAATTACCGGAATTGACTTGTAACATATATTTTTGCATAATTAGTGTTGCAGAGTGATATGTCACCGCAAGGGTTGGTTCATTTTTATGCGTAAGTCAAAAGTTTAAGTACTTACACTACGAGATACAAAATTGGTCAATGCGTGAATATGGACGCGACCTACTTACACTAAACATTAATGCGGGCACCCACAAGTCTGAGTAAATTTTAACTACCTAATCCTGTATAACCCTTCTTTAGCTCGATTTGGGGTACAAGGCTTTCAGTCTTAAGCCGCTCACGTAGGCCAGTAATATTGCCACCGCGTCCTAGAGATCATGCTATAAAATGCTAATACTATTACTCTACCTACAACCAAACCATCATTTCAGTGCCAAATTATAATCCTAAATTCCCACTAGTTCCTTAAAATAGGTACAGGATCTAACATAAGAGAGATCTACCATCATTCGTTTTCCTCGGATGTAATAGAAGTTATATAACAAGTACAGTCACAGACAGAAGTCGCTTAGCAAATTCTCAATTTGATCACCTTAGCTCTTCACCCTTTCATAAAACATGAATAATATTAAGTTTACCTCTGGGGATTATAAAACTACTTAAACATTCACTATAGGTTCATGTATTCGTATGTAAAAAAGGTTTGTAAATATTTTAGTTTTAACCAACTTTTGTCGTTAACTGTACGAGGTGTAATAATACGGAAAAGTTTAGAGTAATAAACCGACAAATACTTGTTTTCTTTAATAAGAAAAATATTCAATAAATATTCTAGGACATTCTACACAACGCCATCTAGACCCAAAGTAAGCATAGCTGAACTGGTGTTATGGGCTCTTAGATTGCTGATAAACATACTTACATATAGTTTTTTCAAATGCAAATATACATATTCATTCATACAAATATTTACACTGAGCGGGAATCGAACCCGCTACCTCCGAAGTGGCAGTCGAACGCTTTACCACCACGTCAGGGAGTAATACTTAGTTCATATTAATGAGCTGTATCATTAATATGAACTAAGAACAGCAGACTGTTCTAGAATGTTGCATATCCTTGACTGAATGTAAGGCTTTATAGGTTGGCATTGGCCTTCACAAAAAGAAGGATAGATTGTCCTTACGTTAGATCCTCACTACTCTCATAAATATTCCATAACATTGGACTTGTGGGTGCCGCCAATAAAATAAGCTATACAAATTTAAGCTAAACATTAATAAAATCAGCTGAATACTGCTTTTTGACTAAACACACAAATATTTGACAAAACATTGGCGCTGTGCATCAAACATTTGGTGACAACGCGTACATAGAAATAGGTATAACCAACAGAAGCCTTTAAGCTTATAGAAAAGTTTTAACAAGTTATTTAGATTATATATCACAACACATAGCAAATTAAGCCGTATACATATAGAAGCAAGGTCCATGATTCACGACACACCTATGAACTGGTGTTTAACATCAGATTTATCATTTAGTTTAGTTATTTTGACATAAAGACGCGAACACAACTGACATCAGACTTTATTTGAATCTCAAATTACTGGACGGAATTCAAAAGGAAATTAAATATAAATCTATAAAAAATTATAATTAAATCTATACAACTTATAAAGTAAAAGAAAAAGCAAATCTTTAGTACCAGTTGTCATATCTGTGTCGTGAAACAGCATCCCTTCAATAAATGACTAATTAGATGCAGATCAAGCTCGCTTTGCCCATGCCAACGCACGTTGTTGGTCTTATACCGACCTAACATTAGACAATATATATATATCCAAATTTCGCTAGTCTTGTCCCTCAGTCTTTCTTAGATGACCGCATCATATTATCTACCTACCTACAGCTCTCGTCCTGCGGCTTGGGTACTAACAAGCTACTATAAGTCAATCATACTATTATAAAAGTATTACTAGTACATAATCAGAAACACGCGGCCCCGACTGTTTTCATTATTGGCATGCCTCAAGGAACGTTTAAATAGGCGACTCGCGACTTTCTTTATACCGTATATTGGAAAAAAAAATTTGGTCGTTACATATGAAATTGCCGTTTTTCTTGAAGAAATTGGAGGAAACCCAATTTTCAGTACTAACATTTTTGCATTTTTTTTAGGAATTAAAAATCAAAATTTTATGTTTTTTTTGTGTATGAATGAGTAAGCTAATAAACAGCAACTTTTATTACATTTTTGAAAAGTGACAGCTGTTAAGTAATTTATCATCAAAATGGATAGCATTTAGGAAATACTGTTTTTGAAGATCGAATTAATTTATCAAGCGGCCAATAAAAACAGAATTTAATACAGAGTAGTAAAATCTTAAAATCAACTTTCAAACAAAATATAAATAACTAGCTGACCCGGCGAACTTCGTACCGCCTTAGCGTAAATTTGATGCACTACTTTATTTTGTATAGCTGACCTATCTTATGTATGCGTACCTATTCAATTTGAACTGGAATCTATAATAACTTGACATTTGTTAGCGCGGTTATCTCTGTGGTGTCATAGATCACCACAGAGTTTTTTGTTTTAAATTGAATGACGTTGACATTCGTAACGCGCTTTTTTTAAAATATGCAAAATTAAATGTATATTTTTCAATCTTTCTGAGAGATTTTCTTAATATTTTTTTCCGTAAGAACCTTGTGCAGAGTATTAGAAAACTACAAAAAAAAAAACAGCCAAATCGGTCAAGCCGTTTTCATGCTATGTCGTGACAACGGAAAACGGGTTTCATTTTTATATATATAGATGGAAATAGATATTAAATTACAGGAATAACGAACTCATGAATTTGTAAGAAAATTTCAGCAATTTCATAGGTAAAGACCTATTATATGTAAAGATCCGCATTGAGGACCTCCTCCTTTTTTGGGGGCGTTTAAAATAATTACAACTTCCGAATTTAAAATCTGAACAAACTTATTTAGTAATCATATTTTTACCGTGATGTTGTTCACACTTAAAATAAATATAAACATGACTGTATCTCAAATTCTTAATCACGAACTCCTTTTTTTTACAAGTTTTACAAGTAGGTCTATGTTAAAATCTCATGTCAAAAGTTACACTCACTTCATTCACTCCAATATTACTTGTACCTACCTGGTTACAAGTAATGTAATTTGGCTACAGGATAGTGTCGATATGAAATTAATTAGTCGCCGTCTTCAATCGCAGTTATATATACAAGAGACTTGAATATGTCTCCCACACCACAAGCCGCAGGACAGCCCTCTAAACCTAACATTTGGCAGTGATCTAAACAACATATACATACAAACATAGCCGCCTATGCTACTGTCTACAACCTTCAGTACATAAAACATCGTCTTGCTAATCTAAGGTCGTGTTATCTACTAACAACCGAACCAAGAGCCTAACTCCCCCGTTCCGTTCGCCTACTTAAATCCAACGAAAAGTTCAATAAATTAATGTCATGTCGGTTTTTTTGTTGAATAATGACGACAGTAAAATAGTTATTAACTAAGACAATAACATTGTCAAGTAATGAAACTATTAGAGGCATCGAGATAAGGCGGTTTATGAAATAAAGAAATTTCGATTATTCCGAACCTGACCCGGTCGCGGGTTAGGTTAGAAACTTGAAAAAAAAAATGTAATATTTGTTCCGAACGTAACCCTCTTCCTAACCTGGGCCTGTAGACAAAGTCACATTCTACTAGTGGAATCGCAACGAAGCGAACCTTCAAAAGACCGAAATGTATGGGAGAGACAACATTTGTCGACATGTCACGTGTAACAAATAATGTCACTCCCATACATATTGAACATTTGAAGGTTCGCTTCGAAGCGATTCCACTAGTAGAATGTGACTTTGTCTACAGGCCCTGACCCGACATCTCGTGCCTATCATAACCCGAATTGCGCAGATACGTTTAATTACTTGCCTAGCTATTTAATCAAACAGCTTAGAAAATGACTTATTTCGGCATGGTTATAAAAAAAAATTGACACATATGTACTTTTTATTTTGAGAAAGATTAGAGAGAATGACCAATCTGCGTAATTCGGGTTATGATAGGAACGAGACGTCGGGTCAGGTTAAGAAGAGGTTTACGTTCGGAACAGATATTAATTTTTTTTTCAAGTTTCTAACCTAACCCGCGACCGGGTCAGGTTCGGAATAATCAAGAAATTTGGTCAGTTGAATTTGATACTTTTAGATAAGTTTGACAGAACTGTAGCTTTGTGTTGCGTCCAGTAGAAAAATAAATAGTACATTTTAGTTATGTCAAATTAACTTATGTAGTTCAGTTTTTGTTACAGCGGAATTGACACCACTGAGTTGCTGTATTGGGCTTTAAAGATGTAGATCGGAATAAGAAAACATCTAGGATGGGACATGAACACGCGACCAGTCCCTTACAGGTGGAATGCTCTAACCAACTGAGCCACCTAGACACATCCCAGATATTGGAAATTCTCCGATATATTATATACGTCTCAAGGGCCTTTTTGGACCTTTTTGTTATGTTTTAATTATTTAAAGATAATCTTGTCAAGAATAAGTTAATAAATAACTTGCTACAGGTATGTTTAATGCGATATCAGGCACAACATAGTGCTCAAATACACTTATTAAGTATAGTTTAAGAAATCTCTAGATAATTATAGTTTAAGATCTATAACGAACACATTATTGGCAATTATAATTTGTTTATAGAATTTAATGAATTCTTATGTATTTTGTGCAAAATTAGGATATGCAAACTATTGTCACACAGTCTTGATTTTAAATCTACAACTGCTTGCAATTTTCGAGTTTACTTTAGCGTACCTATTTTAAGATTCTGTCTATTTGCTCCTTTACTTTTAAAAATATGGGTAAATGTGATTAAATTTTTCATTCAATATTTGAATGCAAACATCATGTTCTCGAAATATCGATATCCATTACAATTTTAAGATATTACTAAAATGTCTTTACGTACGTCTTTTTTGTGAAATAGTACTTATAATAAGATTCAGATCAATGTATCAGTCTACGTACATGTTAGGTATATGTAGAAAAGTCTATCGATATGTGCGACAAAAGTCGCTGTGATAAAACGTTACGTCCAATGATTTATCGATATTATACTAAATCGATTAAGTCGATCGATAAAATCGATAAAAACACGATCAGTCTATGGAACAAAGTAGATTTGCCCGCTACTAGGACCCCGTGTTTAAACACTCTTTGACATGTGATACACGCACTCGCATTGATGCCAATGATCTTACTATCAAAGATCTCCAAAACCGCGCGAAGTGAAAGTGATGGAATTATAGGCAAGCAGACTCCGGGCTCCGTGCTTTTTGTAGGGCACCGTACCAACCGAACCGTATTACTAAGATCAGTCTGTTACTAAGGTCAGCAGGCTGTATCTTATTAACCACAATAGTTACATAGGTGAAATATTGACATAACAACAAATATTTAACAAAAAATTAAGTCTCCATCTAAGAAATCTGTTGTTTTTTTTTCATTTTTCGCAGTCATAGTTGTTATGACTGTCAAATAACCGAAACAAATACTTGTACCGACATATGTTTTTAAATAAGGAAATTACAAAATTTTACATTGCCGCGGAATGGGATGGAAGCGAATGAAATTGTACATAGCATAAAGAACTTTATGAGTATTGTATAATATTCAAAATAAATACGAGCCAAAAAAGGTCGGGCGTCTTCCGCGGATTCCTCGAGATTTCTAACTACTGTCGGTGCCGTTTGTGGAATTAGATTAGATCATAGCGCAATCAACATAAAGTTCAACAAAAATTCTTCCATTCCATTCCGCGCTAGTGTAAATATAACCTAATAGAGCTTTAACCGATTTTTCCTTTTCACCAAGCGCCGACAAATCTAATTCGCCCAATAAATTTTTATGAAGCTTGATCGCGGTCAAGTCCACTTTAATTGGTCGCCGTCATTGTAGTGCGATCGTTTGATCAGAGTTGCCATAGTTCAAATTGTGTCCAAGTAGCCGTAAAATTTACTTCGTTCAAAGAGACTGCGACCGTGCCAACGCGGCTTAGGGTTTATATTTAGCTAACAACCTTTAATAATTTCACGTCAAAAGTCATAGATAAAATCTAGTTGTCAAATTAGGCTTTTTATTAGTAATGATAGTCACGCCTGTTTATACCCGACGGGGTAAGCAATGTTGAATTCATTCGCAATTCGTCTGTCAAACCTATTACCGTCAATAGGGCGCGTTGGCCAGACGCCGAAATGCTGCTGCTGTGAATTTCCTAACAAATATATCACACTATGCTTGACCCAAGAAACCAACACAGGACCTCATAGACAGCAGTCACCCTAGTTACCGCTGTGCTACTGAGGCAATCCTCAATTATTAGAATTACTTGACAAATGTCAATATACAAGTAATATAAAACGCCTTTAGAAATCTCACCTTTTTCAATCACAGCAATAATTGCTTCGATCTACAAATACACAAGTAATGACGACACAATACATACCATAATTACGTATAGTCTTTACTCACGAATATAACCATAAATAACAGCAACTGATTAACGGTTAATAACGGTTATTTATTTGACTACGTATTAAAAACCGACATGCTTTAGTTATTTTTGTTAACCTCCGACGCATAAAGTGGGGTGTTATAAGTTTGACGTGTCTGTCTGTGGTTCCGTAGCTCGCGAACGGATGAAGCTATTTAAAGTTAGTTTTTTTTTGTATGAAAGGTGAGTTACGGGTGAGTGTTTTTAGACATGTTTGATGAAAATAGGTTGAGTCGTTTAAAAGTTGTGGGGGGTGAAAGTGGGGACGAATAACCGAATGTCTGCAAATATAATCAAGTGGGGTCTCAACTGAAAGCGCATCACGTGCACATTACAAAATATGTGCAATATGTTCAATGAAAATCGGTTCAGTCCTGAAAAAACTCTGGGGGTAAAAGTGGGGAAAATACCCAATATCTGCAAATACGTGTCGGGGTTTTTTTAAAATTTATATATTATTAAGGACAGGGTAAGTCAGTGTAATCAATGTATCGTTTCTGCTACGCACAGATACTAAGATACACCTCCTTGCTGCTATTTTTGAATAATTGAGTATATGTTTTCAAAACTTTAACCCTAAGATGATGAATTAGGGGTTGAAAGTTTATATGGGAAGGTAAGTTGACTTTTAGAGGAAACTAGCACTAAATTCAACACATAAAGAGTCAATAGTAAATCAATGAACGCTAAAGAAACTGTCCAAATTTTTCTTATTAGACATAACATAACAACGTGAAGTTGTTATGTATGTATCCCCGAAGGGGTAGGCAGAGGTGTATTACACACCCACGATTCGCCAGTTATGTTAAGTTCCCAATGGAATAGGGGGCGAGCCTATTGCCATCTACCGGGCACATTATTCAGCGAGCGATAATTAACATTTATTAATGAACACATAACTACGAAATGCCAGAGGTGTGTGCCCAGGGCGACTGGGGATCGAACTCGAGACCTCGTCTCAGCAGTCCGTTACGTACGCCCTTTTTTTATTAGACGCTTTCAAATAAATAACCGTTTTTAACCGTTAACGAGTTACTGACGTTAATTTTACAAAACATCACATACAATATCAGCTTGTATACCTTATAAGTAACTTATACTTAGGGTAACGACTAGATTAGGCGATGTTAGTCCTAGGCGACATGACTATGTAGTGGTGCTCTATCGGCGGAGGGATGATGGGCGACATCGGCATATAGTCATTCTCAATTTGTTCTTTTAACCTGACTTTGTTCAACTGATCATGTTCCAGTAATAACTCAACGATCTGCTGCGGCAAAGTCAAAGCAGCGATATTCTCCTCACTGAACTCTATCGATAAGTCGGCTTCGAAGTCGAAGTCGTTCTCCAAGCACTCGACAGACTTGGAGCAGCGGTTGGTCTCAACAGGTTCTGTGTCGTCGAGGAACTCGCAACTCTTGGTCTCTCCTTTGGCGAGGGTGCCGGTGGTAATCTTGAGGTTCTTCATCTTACGACTAACCTTGAAGCTTTTGAAGATGTCCCTGGTGGGGGTGAAGTCAAATTTCTTCTTTTTGGTCTCGACATCCTTGTTTTCTTTTGACGTCTCGGATTTATTTGAGCCTGTGATGCGTGAGTCGCTTTTCAGGCGTTTTCTGTGATTTGAGAGAAAATAATTTATATTATACATACTATATTACATTAAAATATTTGTTTGAAGTAATTATGGCCATGTTGGAATAGAACTGTACCAATAAATTTGAGGTTTGCTTTGACAATTTCGTTTGATTATAGGTCGGCTGTGCAATTTCAAAACCTAGTATGGAACACAAGGCAAATTTGATAATTATTTATCTATTTTATTGTTCTTTTTTACGTTTTACAGCATTACGTATGTGGTCTTGCTAGGCGTAATTGATTGTCTATGGTCTAGCAACTTGCCAAATGCAAAAACCCGTTTTTTAACAAGTGTCCCTTACTAGGTTTTGAAATTGCACAGCCGATGTAACAAGTTGTATTTAACAGTGGATAACAACATATGGAGTTGTTAGTACCGCCGTTTCGTTTGACTAGAACTACTAATTTTATTTAAGAGCCGGTACGAGACTTATAGTGACAATGCGGACTCTGGACTAGTATTGTAAAAGAACTGAGTCTTTATAGTCCTAATATTGAGACTCGAATCTTTTTTTGAAGACTCAAGTCAAAAAAGAATAAGTAAAAGCTCAAGCCTCTCTGATTTTTTAGTCTTCTTAAAATAGACTCCAGTCTTGCCAAAGAGAACTCGAGACTGAGTCTTTTAAAACAGCTCACTCTTTGCAAAAAGAACTCAAGACTAAGTCCTTTAAATAAAAACTTAGCTTTCCTAAAAAGAACTAGCAACTTGAGTCCCTTTAAAAAGGGCTCAGTCTTACGAAAAGAACTCGCGACTGAGTCATTTCTTACCTACGTGTTTATAAACATGAACTTTAAATTCATGACCATAAATAATTTTTTTAACTGTCAAGATGTTGACAGTTCAGATAAAGTCATGTCATGTGCCATGTTCATGCTTTGGTACCTACTTTATGGCGTGCTAGGTCCATTCTTAAGGTGGAATGTCATTGTATAAGCTTAATTAATTTTTTAGTGGGTGGTTTGCGTTTGCTACACAAAAAAAATACAGGTGTGTGTAGCCAATGACTTTAAAAATCAAATTACAGATATATAGGGTTCGAAACATTTTTTTAGCGGTGCGTAATCTTCATAATAATCGGTTCGTAATTTATTGTTCATTCGAACTTAATAAGTGATTATTATGACTGCAATTCTCTATTTAAACAATTCAAATACTTCATAATATGCGAGTCTTTTTGATGGGGCTGGTTGCAGTCCTATACTTTATAGTTCTCGACTCACTTTAACTCAAGGGCTTTATGACACGAGTCATTTTGATTGGACTGCAGTCCTGCTGTATAATTCACGACTCCTAAGACTTGAAAGAACTTAAAGGACACAAAGAGCTCAAAGGACTGAAAAAAAAAAAGAAAGGACTTAAAATAAATCTAACGAGTCAAGAAATTTTAGGACTGAAAGAATTGAAAAAGACTCAAAAGAACTCAAGACTTAGGAGTCAGAAGACTAAATAGTCGTGAGTTCTGCAAAAAGAACTCATAGCCGCAAAATGAGGATTAAAAGACTTAGTTCTTTTACAACACTACTCTGGACTCCGAGGCCGTGGTCTTAGTTTGATGTTGAGATGATGCTGACGAGGCGTACGTTTACGAAACGATTATGATAAAAAAAAAATTATGACGAAAACTTGTTCCTTATATCGATAAAAATCACTATTCTATATATTGACGAAATCTGCTTTCATAATAATATATAAGGTGTCACAAAATTAGGTCGTCACGTGACGCGACGAGCACACGTGACGCTGGTCGCGATTTAGGTATTTCCCACACATCCGCTTGGAGAATACTGCGAGGAGAAGGACTGCACGCCTACCACTTTCTGCCGGTGCAAGAGCTCCTTGCCATAGATTTTGATCCGTGGTTAAGATTTTGTAGGTGGTTAGTGGAAGATCCTACCAGAAAAAAAATTGTGGACAGACGAGTGGGCTTGTTTAATATTAAAAATGCACACTGTTGGTGTTTTTTTTATTTTTTTTTTATTTTACCCGATAATATTTTTTTTGTTTCAAATACATATTTTGTTGATACCAAGTCATCTCACCAAATTCAGAGAGCTAATTTTGTGACACCTTATATAAGGCGTACAATGTCGTGCTGTTTGTAAGGGCAGTTGTATGAACAGCAGTGGGGTTACCTGAACACGCTGAAGGGTTGCCTCTTGTCGAGTTTGGGCTTGCCGCCGGGGAGCGCGGGCGGGGGCGGGGCGGGCGGGGCGGGCGGGGCGGGCGCGCACAGGCGCGGCAGCGAGCCCAGCGACGAGTGGCGCGTGACGGCGGCGTCGCGCGCGCCGCCGCAGCGCGCCCACGCCGCGCCCGCCGCCAGCGAGCTGCGCGCGCGCAAGCACGTTATGGTTAGAATTTAAGCTGTTGTTTTCTTAAGTCGTCAATCTTAAATGTATATGACGGAAGGAAACACTTCAACTTAAAACTCAAAATAAAATTGTTAACGAAACTGGAATCTACAAATTCATTAAGAAAGAGTACCCGTCAACGGTTCACTAATCCACAACTTAAAATGCTATTAATTTTTAAATACATCATTCTTAGAAAAACAAATGTGTATCTATAGGGATACTTAGATATTCAAATAAAGATTTCCGAAGAATAAGAAGGTAAGTTACCCGAAGGGGTGCCTGGGCGGCAGGGGCGGCGGCGGGCGGCGGCGCCGCATGGTGGCGTACACGCACTCCGCCACGCTCTCGTACGTGGGCTCCTCCAGCGCCTGCGCAGCCGCACATACAACACATACTTTATTTTTTTTATTATATTTATTTTAAAGATATTGTAACACTTTAAACTGATATTAAATCTACATCGCTTTATGTTTAAAATAATAAAAATAAGTAAAGTTCCCACATATTTATTACGGCAAGGTTCATTCATTAGTTGAATCTAATTAGAATTCGAATTAAGTAATAAAAAAATTATACGTCCTTGAATAAGCTTCTCACTGTTACTTTCCAAATCAACTAGTATTAAATGGCGTAATGTAACATTCGCAGCGAACGCTACTTCGTGTACCGAAATCTATGTACGAGCGGCTGACACTAGTCGCTGTTGTAACCTGTTACGTTACACCGTGTAACGCGGGTCAGTGCATCTCCGTACAACAGCACCCTCCCCGCCTTACCTTCCTCACGCCGTCGGGCACGTCTCGCCCGGCGGGCGGCAGGTCGGGGATCTCCTCGTAGATGCCCGACGCCACCGACAGCAGCGAGCGCCGGTCCGATGCGCTACACAATTCAAAACATCTTTATTCGTATAGGTTATACAGCTTACTTGGCTAAGAACCCACTCCTAACACAAGCAATTAAGCTTCGCTGGAGGGGCTAGGAGGAATATTAGTCATTTCGGTTACTAATATTCTTAAAAACAAAACTTATGCACGTCAGGATTATTGCTTCTACATTTACAGCCAGAATAGCAGGTAAAGCGTTTAAAAAAAAAACCTGGCAATAAAAGCTCACGGCAAACATTTCAAATCGCCAGTAAGATGCTGTAACTATTATTTGTTATGGTCTTTTTAAAGGTCTACCTATGAAATTGCCGAAATTTTCTTACAAATTCATGAGTTCGTTATTCCTGTAATTTAATAGCTATTTCCATTATTTATATTTTGTTTGAAAGTTGATTTCAAGATTTTACAACTCTGTATTAAATTTTGTTTTTATTGGCCGCTTGATAAATTAATTCGATCTTCAAAAACAGTACTTCCTAATGCTTCCTAATTTCGATGATAAATTTCGTATTACTTAACGGCTGTCACTATTCAAAAGTGTAATAAAAGTTGCTGTTTGTTAGCTTAATGTTGTCTCATTCATACACAAAAAAAATCATAAAATTTGGATTTGTCATTCCTAAAAAAATGCAAAAATGTTAGTACTGAAAATTGGGTTTCCTCCAATTTCTTCAAGAAAAACGGCAATTTCATATGTAACGACCTATATTTTACATGCTTGAATATATTAAAAAAAATATCGCGAACAGACATACATACAAACGCGGCGGAGGACTTTGTTTTATAGTATGTAGAGATTGTAATACCTACTTGTGCTGATGATTATATGTACGGGTAAATACATTACCTGTCATCGAAGGAAGTGACAGATTGCATGCTGAACGGCTCAGTGACCGCAGTGAGCTGTCCGGCCAGTTCGCCGGCGCCTGTACATCGAGACAATTGCCCCGTAGGTATATGCTTCGATTCCTATGATAATAAAATGAGTATTAAAAAGGTCACCAAAGATAACAAAGAAGTAGGTGTTTTTCGTCGGCTCTACAGAATTAATTGGTCAAAGAGATTCGAGAGACTTGAGCTATAATAATCTGAAAATATGATGAAACTTGAGTAACGTTCCTACCTTGGACATGACGAGATCGATATCGTCTAGCGACACTTCCGACGGTCCACTGTACCAACTACTGCGGCGTACGTCACCTGCAACCAAATATCCATATAAGGGTTGTTCCTAGGTGATAAAGGCTTGTGCACATTCTCAGGTAATTTGTGTGCTTGTTGGCCACCTAAGAGGTATAAAAAAAATGGGATAGGAACAGTTTTTAAAATTCTGTTTGAAGATAAAATATTCTGTCGTATAGTTACTGACAAACTTCAAAAAGTTCGCGCATATACACTTTCGGACCAACCAATAAACCAATAATAGCACTAATCAATCAATGACGCGAGCCCTTTGAAGTCGAATCGGATTGGTTGATTGACCCACCAAAGAGACGTTTCGTACCTTTTTTTTTTCGTGCGGTAATCCCTTCGGATACCCCTCCGCCGGCCAGCGGGGGCGGTTATGTCGGGCTTGAACCGACCAAACACGCACGCCGTCTCGGATCTACAGACGTTGGTTTAAAGGAATACGACATGACCGAATGCTGCAATGCTTTGTTATACCACACAACATTAAAACATATAAATCTTTAGGCTTTCACGGCCGGCGTTGCATGTAGAATATACTGCTTCCGGACAACGTTTGGAACACAAGTTTCATATGAACCACGGCCAAACAGCCCGGAAGCAGTATATTCTACAAACATAAAAAACAATTCTACAATAGACTGGATGGCATTGTTTGAACAGTGACGTTGGTTCATTCATTTATTATTCAGATCTTTATTATATAGTACTGATGACATTAAAACATTTGAATAAATAAATATAGTTGTCGACATCTGTAAGAGCAACCTCTGTCTGACAGATTGTGTTTAACAGTAGAGAACATCATTTTACACTTTGATTTGTAATTGAGAATTTTTGATTCAAGGATGTATGTAGCGTGGCGTTAGAAATGTTTGATTGCTAAGTTGAGGCCGCAGGTTCGATTGCATAAATATTTGTATGCATAAATGATATTTATGCATGCAAATATTTCGTATGATCCCGACGTTTCGGTTGCTTTTCAGAAGTCACGGTCACGGGGAGCCTCTTGGCGCTTGGCTTACAAGTTATAATTAGTTTCTATGTTATGCTGATTTACAAATTACCTTTATGATTTTATAGGCCTAAGTTACAATTTGAATATTTCGTTTTGGCCAGGTCTTCTAGCGTGAGGGTTCAATTCTCGCCTTGGATGTTTTCTTCTTGACTTTTTTTAAATTGAAATTTGTACAGTTCCCATACTTTACGTAGAATATGCGAATAGGCACGTACCCATGTCGGCGTCGCTGCACTTGGCCGTGCGCAGGTCGCCGTCGCTCTTGCTGAGCTTGTGCGCGTGCGCGGGGGCGGGGGCGGCGGCGGGGGCGGGGGCGGCGCGCGGGCGGCGCGTGCGCAGCGCGGCGTGCAGCGCGCGCGCCAGCTGCCCCGCCAGCGGCGACGTGAACCTCAGCTCGCCGGCGCCCTTTTGGAACTCGCTGCAAAGTACACCACGTGTTATCTCTAACTAAGCTCATCGTTAACTTGATAGCGTCGGCAGCTTAGTGGTTAAAGAGTCGGCCTTACGACCGAGAGGTATCGAGTTCAAATGGTACCGACCATTACACTACAGACTTGAACCCGCTCAATTCATTGTTTTGATCTACATGTCCTCGAACAGTGTCCGAACATACGCCGCCTGAGTTGCTGACTATTGTTGTGGGTTTATTTTTTATATATATTTCAATCTAAGTTGTTTTTTTAATCATTTTTTTTTATGTTTCCTTATACAAACAGATTTTCTTTTTTTCTATCTAATACTAGTAATTACAGTCACTAGTATTCTTTAAAAAACGCTTTACGAAACGCTGTCGGTGTATGAGGCTCCACCGAGAGCCGCAACCCAAAGTCGCGACAACCTTGCCTGCAAACCAATACAGCTGCCGGACGAGGCAAGACGCGGCAGTCGCTCCCAGTCCCGTGAAAGCCAAATAAACCTTAATATTTAGTATTAGGTATTTAGTTTAGTAATAGGAGGTAATAGGCCCAAAGCTCCGGATGCAATGTTGACGAAACACGACTGTTATTTGAGTATATAGCTTTTATGTTTATATTTTTTATTAGTTTGAGGTACAAATACAATCGATCAAAAGCATCATAATTACACCAATTTTTCGTTGTTGCCGGGATTGTTGTGCGAAGGGAGGAAGTATTAGGAGGAAACAATATTGTACAAACTCTATGCTCAGTTATAGTGATACCTCTTTAGGTAAAAAAAAGTTATGTCAATACTGTCTTTTGTTTTTTCGATATCGCCTTGAAAGCAAATTATTTCGGAAACAATCGGTCATTGTGGAGCTAATAAAGCTAATAGGAAAGGAAAATCTCCGCAAATGACAATGGATGATATGTCAGCTGTTTACGGAGGTCATTTTCCTAGTAAAACCATGATTTACAAGTGGCAGAATCTTTTCTAGCATGGCAGAGAGTTCATCGAAGATGACCCTCGCCCTGGAAGGCCGGTCGAAGCTACGTCCTCAGATATTATGCGAAAAGTCGAAAAACTCGTACTGGAAGATGCTCGTCTCAGAAAGAAACAGTTGGAATTCTTATGGTCTTAGTTGGCGTATAAGATACAACTGTTCTGAGGATCTTGCACGATCATCTTGGTTTGACGAAAGTTAGTGCAAGGTGGGTACCCAGAATGCTGAAACCACTACAGATGCAACAAAGAATTGACGAATCGAAACATTTTTTAAACGTGTGTGGCGACAACCCTGAAGTTATATTAGATCGAATTGTTACTGGAGACGAAACTTGGGTTCATCACTTTGAACCTGAGTCGAAACAGGAGTCGATGCAGTGGCATAAGGGTACACCTCCTCCGAAGAAGATTAAAGTGTCAGAATCAGCCGGGAAGTTGATGGCGACGATCTTGAAGACAAGGGGGTTCACCAGAACTGGGGCATACTACGCAACGCTGCTGGAAAGCCAAAGAGGAGCTATGAAAGAAAAAAAGAAGGGGAAGTTGTCGAAGGGTGTGTTGCTCTTGCATGACAATGCACCAGTTCACAAGAGAGCCATGTTGCGACTGCTGCTCTCGCCAACTATAGCTTCGAATCGCTGGTCCACCCCCCCCCCCCCCCTTTAGCCCGGATCTGGCCCCTAGCGACTACTATTTGTTCCCAGTTGAAAAAAGAATTACGACGAAAAAAAATAATTAAAAATGTCATACCGACGAACAAGTGAAGGAGACGGTTCATTTCGAGGACAAAGAAAAAAATTTTTTTGATGGTTTATGCAAATTAATTAGTAGATCCAAAGAATGTATTGAACTCGAGGGTAATTATATTGAAAAAGAAAAATAATTTAATTGTTTTATTTAATTCAGAACCATTTCGTTCCGCGAATTTTTGTACCTCCCCTCGAAAAATATATGATGTGTCTAGCAATACTGATTCTATAAATAATTAAAATAAGCTACGTCAACTCAAAAAGTTGCCTGAGAGTAAATAATTATATTAGAAGGAAAATGAATGAACTACACCTATTAATAGTCATTCATGCGCATTCACTCGAAACACAAAGTTTGAGTTTATTTCTGAATCATATTGGAGCATATGGCAAAGTTGCCATATGCTGTTCTGACTAGGACGCAATCTAGTTATTGCACATTCCTATCAAATACAAATTAATAATGATTCATGAATGACATTTTGGTATTTCGAAAACTAATAACTCACATCCTAATTCACCTATTATCTATATTTCTTGTTATAGAATAATCACAATGCATAATAAAAGCACGAAAACCCGTTAAACTATTAGCCATTGTCACTAGGAATTATGTGTGTGAAGAATTCTAACGAAAATATATCTATCTATATATAAATCCAAATCTGTTCAGGCACTTAAAAGCTATGGTGGACTAAATGAACTCACATGGGTACACGTACCCAGAAAACATTACTTTCATTGTATGGCCCTTCGTGTAAAGTAAAATACGAGGATTCTGAATCACCGTCTCCCAGCTTGGGAGACTCGTCAGCTAAACCCTGGACAGGACAAATAGCTTCTGCTAATAGATTCATAAGACCATAACTAATACCTACAATGGTTTCGTAAGTGATCCCTATTGTTGCAAACGTCTTTAGGCTAGGGTGGCCCCTAACAAGTGGGCCGTATGGTTTTTTTGGCCACCTTGCGTGGGCAAAGTATTAATTTCGCCAGTTCTTTTTTCGGTTCCACATAATAAGGTACGATCCGTAAATTTTAGGGCACCTTTTTATGGGTCTTAGCCACTTAGCCGCCTTGTACGACACCCAAGGGAAGAGACGAGATGACCCTGATTCCCAAACCCGAGGGGGGCATCTCGAAACCGGAAATGGCCCAGGGTCATTCGGGGTGCGAGGGATATGCTCTATGGGCAACCTTACACCCCGGCGTCTGAAGACCGGAGAAGGCGTGCGGTTTTAGTTGGTTCAATCCCACCCCCGCCAGCCGGCGGGAGGGGGGGTATCCGAGGGGATTTCCGCACGACAAAAAAAAGGAGATGACCCTGATATTCTATTTCATGTTTTATTGAAAGTCGTGTGTAAAAGGGCCAAAAAAATAAAGGGCCCTACAACTATATTGAGGCCCACGCCTACATCACCTGTAAGTCTTTACGCCTGCTAAATAACGGAAGAGGCTGTGGCGCCGGTTTTCCTCTCAAGGTTGGGAAGTCAGACGGCGGATGCACTCGGAAAAGCCGGCATACCAATAAAAACAATAAATGGATCTTGGGCTTTAAAGTGAAAATTTGAACAAAACTGGGATATTGCTATGAAGATGATGACTAAAAGGACATGAGATCTAAAGTGCCATCTGTTATTTTTATACAATAACGAACAATAGACGTAGTGTGAACGACAAAAGTGGCTTTACAAATTCCAATTTAGTGATCACCTTAGCTTTTAAACCTTTGTCCTCTGGGGATAATAAAACTCGTCTATCAATCGTCGGTATGTGTATTCCAATGAAAAAGGTTTGAAAATATTTTAGTGTTAATCAACTTTTGTCGTTGACTGTAGCTACTTATTCAAACCGGAACCAACATACAACTCGTCAAAATTGAAATAAGTAAACAAGGTCTTCAAATGCATCCGATATTTTCAATAAAAATATTAAAACATATTATGATTTATTTGTTATTTTCCCTGATAACTCTTATATATATGTGGCATTCAAAAACACAAAAACTTTACCGTAACAAGGTTTTGTGTAAAAATAAACTTTAATATTGACTAGAATTGTTACTCTAATGCACAAAACACAATTCTATATTTATATCCATTCGAACTTTCAAAGGTTGCCGATAGAAAATCGCTCTTAACAACATTTAGTGACGACAATTGCTCTCTGTACATATTTTTTTACCAAGTATGCTTACTGTAAACTGTACCTTTTTTTCGTGCGGAAATCCCTTCGGATACCCCCCGCCGGGCAGCGGGGGCGGTTATGTCGGGCTTGCACCGACTAAAACCGCACGCCGTCTCGGGTCTTCAGACGCCGGGGTGTAAGGTTACCCATAGAGCATATCCCTCGCACCCCGGCTGACCCTGGGTCATCTCACCACTAACAGCATCGCTCATCCTGTCTCCTCTGAAAGCAGAGGAGTACGGAGAGCGATGTGTTCCCGCCACGTTGGGTATTGGCCGACGATCAATGCCAACCCTATGAAGGGGTGAAGGGGAAGCCATTGACCGCCGCCCAGGGTGTACCGGCCGCTCCGATTCCGTTCCCCCCGGACTGCAGCGGGATCGGAATCGGAGCGACACTCGAGGAGGTTACCCAACACACACCCCACTGTAAACTGTACCTAATTGGTGTACAATTGAGCAGTAAAGTACCTTTGTTTACATAGTTTTATTTACAACATAATTTTCTCGAAACTGTCATAGTGTGGCGTGGTTCTGGTTTGTACAGGTACGTCCAATTACAAATAGGTTACTTTTGGTTCACAATAAACAATCTATGCGTAAGAAACATTGTCATAGTTACATAGTTATTGTGAAGCGAACAGAATATCTATCTTGCGTACGCGACGTTACGTGTTCTTGTTTATATGTTTCGGTAAACAAGTTAGTCACGATTCTTATGTTAGGTGTTTATCGGCACACAGTAAATCCGCTTTTCCACGAGATGGTTTCTCGCCGGGGCTTGGCCGGCAAACCGCGTCCGGCCGTCAGTTTTGTATGGAACAATATGGAGTAATACATAATGGCGCTAGTATCGGTTCTCTGTGAAACCGGATCGTATAGAAATAGTCTTGTGGAAACACAGCTTAAGGCACGACAGACAAACCGGCACTAATCCTAACTATTATTATAAATACGAAAGTGACTTTGTTACCCAATGATGCAAATACTACTTCATGGATTTAGCTGAAATTCTGCAGAACCTATTTTTGTTATCCTGAGAATGATATCTCGCAAACATCTACAGCTGGGAATGACCAAAGTGCGAACGGGAATCGGTGGTGGACATTTTTCAATTTAAACAACTGTTTACTATAGACGTCGTGTTACGGAAACTAGCCGTGTGCACCTAATAAGTTACGGTATTCCTGTAGGTTGAGAGAACAGGATTAGTATTCCATTTGAGCGAAGTACATTGGTTAATTAATACTAAATATAAAAAATAAATAAATAATAGTTCACAGATTTTGACGGCAGTAACTTTCGATCCAATGGAATTACGAAAACCGACTTAGGTAATGTGTTGCGTCGCGTGTAGAATTATACAATGCCGGCAAAGAAATGTATTTGTAAACCAGATACACTAATTAGATTATATTAGCGAATATATTTTATTTAACAGTTCGCTTATCAAGTGGAACAATGATGTAATTGCAATAAGTTGCAATTTATTTTTTACCACGGCTACATTAACTTGCTTTCCTGTATGCAGGTTCGGGTGGAATTCTGTAATTGACTTCCTAATGAGTTAAAAAATTGACATCTATACGATATGGGTAATTAATTTAATAAACCCCGGTCACTATGAAAATGACCGGTCTGTTTACATAATACCTGGGTAATTTAATAAAAAGTGCAAGATTCCTAATCACTTTCCCCGGTTGCAATAAACAATTACTAACAATTTTGGGCAATGTAATAAAACAGATGTACTGAGTAGTCGATATATTCGCTTCTTTTTTTAAAGAAAAAATAACCTAAACGAAATCAATGTGATAATTTAAGAAATCTGTACTTAATAAAATTTAATCAAAAACCCAATCAATCAATACTATGTATATTATTATACGCCACCGCTCCAAAGGAATAATCCTTTGGAGCGGTGGCGTTCAAGTTGCTAACTAAGACTTCGACTTGCAATTGAGAGGTCGCAGTTTCGTACCCCGCCCGTTAGTAAAACCCACTCTTAACATAAGCATTTTTGATCAGCTGGAGGGGTTCGCGGGAATACTAATTTAATGTCTAGTAATTATAGTTACTAGTATTCTTTGTAAAAAACAGTCGAAGCGCTTAAAATTTCAACACAATTAATGATCATTAAAAACAAATTACTTAAATAGCTTGTTATTGTATTAGAAGGAAAACAATATTGTTGTTGTTTTTGCATATTTCCTTTTATAGTATTCCTTTTTATTAAATTCTTAAGAGGAGGTACCTACTTTGGATTCAATATAATAATCAAAGGGTTTTAGTGGTGCGGAGGGTGTATTTTCAAGATGTTCGGGGCTCAAATCAATCTTATCTGCTGATTGACGAGTGAAGCTCTGGTGCAGGCTTTCCTGTGAGGGGTGGGAGAGACAGACGGTAGTCACTCCCGCAAGTTAAACCTAATTATAGTGCAGAGCAGTAAAAACAATTAAAAAAAAACCACAAAAATATTACGACATTCTACACAGCGCTTTCTAGACCCAAAGTAAGCATAGTTTAACTAGCTTGTGTTATGGCTTCCAGAATGCGGATAATCATACTTATATACTTTTTTTTTGTAAATACATTCATATTATACATATAAACACCCAGACCAATGCAAATAGACGTATTCATGCATACAAATATTTGCATTGAGCGGGAATCGAACCCGCGCCCCCTGTCGTAGCAGTCGAATGCACTACCGCTACGCCACAGAGGCGTCATCAGTAAGAAGCGGGCGCGAATCCGGGCGCTAAAGTACAAGCTTTGGATGCATTTGGGATTGGCGCTCTGATACAATTTGATTGTCCAATCAGATTTGACAATTTCCATCTACACGTACATAGTAGCTCAAATCATCTATCCACATGCCACGATTTGATTGTCAATCTAGTCAGATTGTATCGTGTGGTATCTTTAACCGTATCATAATCCGTTGTGATATTTAGAAAGTATGTGTAGTGGGAGAAACAGACAGATATGAATAATTCGCTTTATTTATACTATGAAATGAAGAAGATATATTATGCACGCAATAGTAAAATTCACATTAAGGGCTGGTGCGCTAATTGAACTAAACCAGTTCCATGAATAACAAATTAGTGACGTATAACATTTCTAATGTTAAACTCATTACAAATGTACGTATGTACGTACGTTACACGTGTATATTGGTGATGACAACAATGACATATCCAGGAGATATATGGTCACAGAATCTGATCAAGTAATGAAAACGCTTTTAAATCCTATACTAATTCAAAAAACGCGCAATTTTGTAAGTATGGATGTTTGTTACTCCTTCACGCAAAAGCGGCCGAACAGATCTGGATGAAATTTTGTACAGGGATAGACTATAGTCAGAAATAAAACATAGGCTATTTCTCCCTACACTTTACAGGGAGGAGCGCATTATACAAATAAATGGCGCCAGCTATATATTTTTAGTCCAAATGAATAAATGTTTGAGTCTAAATTGCAAAATTGCCGTCAACCGGAACCTATGGAATGAAATGTTGGGAATATTGGGTATATATTTAAAGGAAAAGGTATCGCTTTTAAGGAAGAATTTGAGAGTGTAAAAGTTCTATGATCAAGACTCTGACTTCCGAATATAAAGCTATCTTCGGAAGTCAGATTCTCGATCACAGAACTTGTGCTGAATATTACCGGAAAGATAAAGGCAAACTGAGTCCTTCAAAAATTTTATTAGCAGTATTTTCTTGACAAAATTTCGGTAACCAGGCCATTGTCCATTGTGATGTAGTATTGTCCTATAAATTATATTCGTCATCAAAAAAGTTCAAAAACCATTCTAACACTTAGGTCATTGGCTTGTTTAACACGGTTCACGCAAAACAGGATTTATACAATTGTACCTTCATGTAACAATTTGCGTGAGAAGATCAGATATTTTATATAACAAAGACCTAAACCGCAGTGTATTAAAAACTATAGGTATAAAAAGCGTGGGAGGACATTGAGAAATATGTAGACATAATGACTGGCATGGAATCAAAATTCAGGAATTTATTAGCGAGATTTTTATACGCTCCAGAGCAACCCACATTATTATATTATAGCGAAGCGCAACACAAAACATTTTTCCTTGCCAAAGCATTATCTGCTTAGCGTAAGAACTATCTAATTTTAACGTATACAAAAAGCACGGACGCACAATGATCACACGCCCCACCTGATAGCAAGCTACCGCGAGTCCGTGACCTACAGACACTTGCTAGTTGTCATCAAGAGATGGAATCTAGTGGCAGTGACGAGTAGACAAATGGGAAGGACCCGTCTGGGTCGTCCGATACTCCCACAAACTGTACGGAGTACAGCATACTACTGCTTAAAATCGATGGTTATAAAGGGTGTATGCAATTGAAATGGTATATTCTACGATATGGTCACGACATGGACAGTAAGTTTTTTTCCCTATATGCACTAGGAGGATTAAAAAACTTGAAACATTAAAATAATAAGGGCATACTAAACTTTGGAAAACGCTGCTTAAGATCATTTTCTACGTGGCAGAGTTACAGTTAGACGAGCAGTATCTTTTTTCTTTAAGATTTAGAATTAATTATTAAAATTAACTGCGAAAGTAGCATTTTTTTTTTTCTGTTATGCTTTACCTGTTTTATCGTTAGATTTTGTAGCACACAGGAACTGTTACCATCTGACATTGAATATTTAAATATTTGAAAATAAAAATAGTCAAGTAGGCTAATCTTTTTAGTGGGAAGTCACTGATTGACTTCCTATATTATCTAATATTAATAAACGTTGAGTGCTAAATGTGCACCAACTGAAACCAACTGCTGGCATAAGTAAGGGTCAAAGTACACATATTACTTTTAGCATCGGCAACGGGTGATTTAGTCGCTTTTGAAAAGATGGAAGGCGCTTCCAAAGTCGGCGACGGACATTCCATACAAACCCCAGTCGTGGTGATTAAGTATATTGCCATTTAGTCGCGCAGTTTAGCGGCTGAAAGTTACATTGCGCGGCAGTCGCAGCCGCTGAAATGCGCGACAATAGACAATGGAATTTTTTTACGTGCGGAAATCCCTTCGGATACCCCCTCCCCCCCCCCGCCGGCCAGCGGGGGCCGGTTATATCATGCATGAACCGACTAAAACCGCACGGTGTCCTGCCCAAGTGTCCATTGCCGTGCACCCCGGGTAAGCCCTCGGAAGGATAAACCCAGGATTACCGGCGGACCTTGGTCGCCTGGTGGTGAAAGTTTTCCCTTCGCGTATAAATATATCAATAAAATTGAAGTGTCTGTTTGTAATATTAAAATAACAGATTTTTAATGATTACACGTGAATGTATGCACCGTACTAATGTTTGTCTGTTTTTAGGACGTAATCTCTGGAACGGCTGGGCCGATTTTGACGGGAATTTCAATGGCAGATAGGTAATGTTACAAGGCGTAGCATAGGCTACTTTAATTTTAAAAATAAATAGTGATTCGCGCAAAAAAAAAAATACACAAAAGTGTGAATAAAATGTAACTGATTTACTCTGGAATGGCTGGGCCGATTTTGACGGAACTTTCACTGGCAGATAGGTAATATTATAATACATAACATAGGCTACTATTGTTTAAGAAAAAATGGGTTCCCCGCAAAATAACTAAAACCCTAAAAATCGAAATTCACGCGGGCGAAGTCGCGGGTACGGCTAGTAGATTATATAATGATTAGGAATAAAGCTGGAAAATTAATGACATCAAAGCTGAAAAATGAATGAAGGCAATATGGCTGGCAGATGAATGGAAATTTTCTTTTGATCCTAGTGTCAATCCCAGCGGCACCCGAAGCTCGTACTTTGGAGCCTGGGATCCGATCTCTTGCTCCTCCTGTTATTGGTTTATTTTGACTTTTATGGAAGCGACTATCGTCTGATCTCCCAAACCCGAGAAGAAGGCCTGCACCAGAGCCTCGTCCGTCAATCAGCAGTTGTATCGGCTTGCCAGCCTTCCTAGATTGACTTGGCCCTCAGAGATTTTCGTGTGGGCCCCTTATACACCAATAAAAGAGTAATGAAGGAAATAAAGCAGGAAAACGAATATGTTCTTGATGTACGATGCGATGTGTGATGTGCTATGAGCGTTAATGTACCAACCTGTCAATACGCAGCACGCAAGTCTTGTTTTTATCGCCATCGGAGAGCCGCACATCTGTGATGTGTTTCCAATCAAGGAAGGCGGCTAGCTGTCCACGCGCCACGATCACGCCAGCAGCGGATAGCGTCACTATCGTGTCACTCGACAAGCCGCACTTGCGTGACAGCTCGGTCGATGTCACGCTCACCGAATAAGAGTCTTTGAGCAATGGCTCTGTGTCTGCAATGAATGATAAGCATGATAGTGAGGATAGAATTTGCAAATATGGACTTATAGAATATACTGCTTCCAGGCTGTTTGGCCGTGGTCCAGATGAAACTTTGGAACTGATGAATTTGAATTTGGGATTGATGGAACCTTTGGAATACAAGTTTCATATGGACCACGGCCAAACAGGCTGGAAGCAGTATATTCTACATGCAACGCCGGCCGTGAAAGCCTAAAGAATTATAATATGGATTTAGTTCTCATGGGACTTGAGTAATATACCTTTTTTAACTAAAGGTCTCTGCGTTCACATTGAGACGGAGATTATGCAGAAAACGACAAAACACGGTTACATTCGAAGCTTGCACTTTGAAAACCTGAGGCCGGTAGGTACTTTTTTTTTTGGTTTATTTTGGCTTTAACGGAAGACACGGCTGACTGAACCCCCTACCCAGAAAGGAAAGCTACGTAAGAGCCTCGTCCATCAATCAGCGAAGATTTTAGTAGGGACATACACCCTAAAATATATAATTATTATAAGCATAAACAATAATTATATCTATGTAAGAGATCGGCTTCTGCATGTCTCCACTCCTCTGCCCTCGCAGATTTCAAATGATAGATTCGGTGCTAGACCTGGTTTACCCTAGACCATTGTAATTGTACTTACTACTATTTTTGTAGTTCTGGAATACCGGAAGCACAAAGGAAATAGTCTCAAGGATAGGTTACGTGTACATATTATTACAACGGGCCTTTCTGTTCAAATTACTAGGTAATTAGATTTAAGTTAATTTGAATACAGAATGTTCATTGAATGTCAAACGTAATACACATTATGCATCGATTTAATAGAGCATTGTTGAGTAGTAAAACAAATTCAAATGGGGGTTCGTGCGTACATATTCACATTCAATGTTATGACGTCAATGTGCCCGATGCAAATTTCAGGCCATGGGCAGTGTGTGATATGAATTTGCGTAGAAGTATAACTTTTCATATTTGTAATCTGTCTACAGGATGTATTTTAAATATGTTTACTTCCTGCCAACACTGGTTGCATTTTGAAGAGCTTCCTTTTGAATTGGTTCATCTTGACTTTTACGGGATCGATTACCGTCTGACCCCCAACCCCCAGCCTGCGCCCAAAGCCTCTTCCGGCAACCAGTAGGTGTGCTGTGCCATCTTGCAAGTGATGTTGGCTTTTGCCCCAAAAACCCCATACACCCAATTCCATCAAATTATTATAACTGTCTAATTAATGAGGAGGTAGGGCTGTATAAAACTAAGGATTGTATACAATTGGTTTGTATAATATACCTCATTTCGAAAAAGACAATGTATTGAAACTGATATGTGTAAAAGACTGTTTTCAAAAGAGAATACTGGTTTAGTTCAGTTGAATCAGCTAGTGCATAGGACCCATCAACTGTGTCATATAGTACTTATTTATAGAAACATTGTTGAGTGTCCATTCCATACAATTTACATTGCACATGAAGATGTTATTACTACTATGTTAGAAAGTTTATATAACTGATAGACAGTTCATAAAATTAAAACAATGAAAGACATATCAACTATTCTAATCTGTAATGAATTTTCTTATTTGCATAGGTTGTATGGGGTTCCACCAAGATCTCAGGGTCACGTCAATTTGACTTCACCTCGCCTGAGGGTAAGCTGAAGGTAAAGTCTCAGGAAAGAGGGTCACCATTACATACACGTATCATGTTAACAATGGTGGCGCTCTGCTTGACGACCTCATCAGAAGAGGATTGTCGTCGCAGCACCGCGTGACACCCACCGGTCCCACTAGTGCTGCGACCACAATCCCCCTGCCCGGCTATGCATTGCTGAACCCTGGACGCAATCAAACTGAAATTGGATTACTATGGAGGGTGTTACGCCCCACACCCATACCCATACCCACCCGGCCGAATTTTGTGACAAATTTGTGTCATCAAATTTCTACCACCAGAGAGCTAGAGACCTTGTTGGAACCTTTGGTGGACCTGAGCACGAACATTCTCAACTGCTAGCCAGTACACCAGTTGATTAAGGGATGAGACTCAATAACTGGCTTTCCTCTTAGGGTACCATAAGAGCCAAGATAAGTCAAATCAATTTTGTGAAATGTACTCTGGGCATATGTCTATAAAATTTAACCTTAAATTTAATAGCTTCAACAATAATGTATCCATGTGGCTCAGTCGGTCAGAGCATTCCCCCTGTAAGGGACTGGTTGCGGGTTCAAGTCCTCTCCTAGATGTTCTTTTTTTCTGATCTACATCTATAGGAAAAGTAATCATACTAATTGCTTAAAAATTTCATTGAACAAATAGCTTAATTTATGTAGGTCACAAAGGAACACTTAGGAATATCTAGATTGTTGCTTCTACATTTACAAGGTTATTGCTTCCACATTTGAAAGTTTCCGTACAGGAAATAAGAAGATTTTTAAATGTGGCCAATTCAGATCCAAGTCTTTTTAATAAATCAACTTTCTTTATGTTATCAAAAATATATTCTTAGCATGTTTTTTGTGCATTTAAGAAATTTATTCTTGATTTTTTTGACTCTTGGCATTGATGTGCAGTCACTCAAGACAACCTAAATAAATTGTTAATTTCATATGATCATAAGCAATATGTATGCAAATACTTTTTAATACATATAATACATGCATTTACAACATAAAATTTGCTTATAATTTACTGCTTTGGTGGTATATATATACTGCCAGTGGGGACGCCGTTTGACCAGACGGGTGATCAGCCCTTCTATGTGGGGCCATTTCACCCATTTCCCCTATAACGACTGTCATACATATTCGTATGGCAACCGGGACCAACATCTTAACGTGCTCTCCGAGGCACGACCAGACCAATGCAAATACTCATATTCATGCATACAAATATTTGCACTGAGCGGGGATCGAACCCGCACCTCCTGCGTAGCGGCCGCTTTCAATACCGCCACGCCATGGAGGCTGTCTGGTGGTATAGACTGCATCAGTGGCAGAGCAAATGAATGCACTTCGGTAAATGCTATTTTCTGTTAGGAAATTCATAGAAACAGCGTGAAGTCAGGAAAAAAGTGTCCAGTTGACATAAATAGGCTTGCTGCTTATTAGTCTAGGCACTAGACTATCAATTTGGGAATATACCTACAGGTGTGTATGTGTATATAAATAAAAGCATTACCCATTACAGTAAAAATTATGAAATTGTAAACTAACAATATACATTACTATAAATTACATATGTTATAATTTGTTACTTAAGTAAAATAAGTTATATAGAACTCAACACCTGGATAGTTGAAATTGTGAGAGCAATAATTTTCTTACAGATTATTTTCTTTTAATTGAAATAATTTTCTTCTCAGTTATGTTTTTAACAAGACCAGCAGCATGGGTTCATTTACATGAACCAATTGGGAGTTGCAATTGTTAGAATTTCTTATGACTAAAATGTAAGGTAGTAAATAACACCTCTTGGATTTATTTCAAGGTTTTGCATTAGATCTGCTTTGTTTAAAAAGTAATGTTAAATCTTCCTTCGCTAAATATAATTTAAACTTTAAATACTGTGAAGAGAAATCTGTTCACAATTCTCAGTGTAAGAAAGTTAAATGTTTAATAGTTTCACATCTTCGTAGCATTTTCTTATAAATGAACAGTTCATAACATACATGCACCACTTTCACATACAAAAACAAATATATAATATATAAATATGACTCAACCCTTATATTTCTTCTTGCTCTTGAGTTTAATTTTTCCTATAAAGATCTTTTTCATTCCTTTCTCAAGTGACAATATTGCATGTTGAACTTTGACCATGTGAACAAAAAAAACATTACTAATGAAGGTAGTCACTCACCTAATATTTTGCTGCCATTAATTAGAGCCCGGATTTTTTCCATCCAAACTTGTGTGTCGTTGATAGACTGAGCTGCAAGCAGTATGCGTGGTTTTCTTGGATCGTTTACAGAAAACACCGCGAAAGCAAACGGCCGCGTACGGGACTTCGCCCTCTTCACCACGCTGCCCAACGGAAGCTCAACAGATCCCGCCGAAGCGCCCGCTTCGCTACAATACACAGCTAACGAAGCCCCAGCATATGTCGGACTGGGCCTCAGAATACACCATTGTCTTTTCCATGACTGATAATAACAAAAACAATCAATGCCACAATGTTGTGATACAACTTTATTACATTAAATATCACACGTGACGAGAACTTACCTTAAAAGGATTAAGACCTAAAGTAGATTTGAAAGGATACTTTATTTCTAAGTACCCAGACATTGTGATTTTTCTTTTTCACTACTTAACACTCATGTTTATTATAAATAATTTGGAACTACACACAAACACGAGATGCACATGTTCAATCAAACAATAATTGTTTACAAAAAGTCATAGACAAGCCTAGCTACAGAAGTGGTGCTTAGTCGTTTATTTAAAATCGATAAGTTAAACCGGTTTTTCCCGATGATTAACATCGTATTTGTCTATGGTGCAAATTAATAATTTAAACAGTATTTTTAGAGCATTTCGTAAAAAAAATCCAATAACATAATTACAATACAATTATTTTGAGACAAACCTATAATATAGATTAAAATTCTAATACATTTCGCAAAAAAACACTCGGTAAAAGAAAATTATTAAAATATTGAAATTCTTAAAGTACACTTATGGAAACCATATGGAAACTATAAAAGATAATTAGTTTCTATAAATAAACCTGAAAATTTACGCACCGATAGAAAGCAAATTAAGTACTTCCTTTATCTAAGACCTTTATAGTAGCCCGCGTTACTATATTTCTCTATCTAGGCGCACCACTAGTGGCCGTCCCTCTATTCGTTACTCAGAATAAGATAGTATAGTATTCTGTGTGTAACGCCTAGCTATAAATATAATATGCTATTAAAAAAACAGAGATCTGCTTCACTTACTTCGAAGCCCAAGTCCTTGAGTCCATATAGACTTTTTCTAAGTCGGCATACTCTACCCGAACCATCATCATAGTCTTCAGGCTGTTTCATAAATATCTCTTCATCATTAGTAGATCCGTAGAGGAATGCAGTAGAGACATCAAATTGACACAGCGTCAAATTTTCATTTCCAGCAATGCTCAATAGGGTTCTGACTGTTGACATTTTGGCGACTGGACTGAAAGTCTGATCATAAGTAGTCCCCTCCTTTTCTTTGGCAATCTTAGAAATCTTAGAAATCCTTTTGCTACCAGTCTGGCCTTGTACTTGTCTATAGACCCATCAGCATTCTAACCTGTAAGAAGCAAAAGTAGGAGGAATTGCGTTGAGAAATCGTCATGGAGAAGTTCATTGTTGATGCAGCGAAAATCAACATTGGTGAGCTTAACGAGAAGAATTAGGCAACGTGGAAATTCAAAATCTTAATCGCATTGCGAGGCCTGCGAGTGCTTGATGTGGTTGAAGGGACTAAGTTGCCACCTAAGAAACCAGAAGCCGAGGCATCTGCCGCACAAAATGTAAAATATGTGAAGGACTTAGAAAACTATCTGTCAGCTGATAGTGCAGCCTTATTACTGATCTGGGACACAAAAAAAAAAAAAATATGCGAATTGTCCCTTACAATGGGAATAACGAAGCAATCTTTGTAATAATTAGTAAACGTTAGTAGAATCTCAAATTATAGCAATTAAACTGTAATAAATACTGAAAAACACGAACAAAGAAAAATTGCTTCATTCTTGGCCAGGCAAAAACCCAGGTTAAAAGAAACCTGGCCACAATCAGCCTCATCAAAGAAAAGTTATTGGTATCACTTGCCGATACATTTTAAGGTTTGCCCTGAAAGGACTTAGTAACACAGTACTTTTAAGACCTACCTAACTAAAATCGAAAGATGACATAAAATTATTTATGTCGCCTACACATTACTAAATTATTTTTAAAACAACATTAAAGAGAAAGAACTTACTCTATAAAGAAAAGTCTGATCGAAAACTAACTTTCAATCATCGTCGGCGCTTATGTCCAGAACGATTTGACTCTCTTACAAAGTTTAGATCACAACTCTCAATATTGGACAAAAAAATAATTGCCTAACTCCTACGCTAGAACATCATGAACATAACAAACAAAACAAATCTATTTATCTTCCGCAGCGCAGCAATATGGAATAAACAGAGAACACATATTAATAATAAAATACTACTAGTTACTAGTTACGCTAGTACGTAATGCGGTTTTAGTCGGTTCAAGATAACACGTTATTCACTACGTGAATTATAATTCTACTAAGACTTATAGTCCTTATTGGCCCTATTGACCCGCAGGCAACTGTCAATGCTCTTGAAACATTCTGGAACAAGCCACCATCATAGCCATCTTCTCGTTGAGCACATAATATCACATAAAAGCACATAAAAGCAAAATAAACAACGATACTGATAAATGCGTCGCTCCAATTGTCGCACGACGTCTTTCTTCAAACGGTACGGGATCGATCCATTCACTGCCAACTGCAGAATGTTGGCGTTTCCGACTTCTGCGGAAACTAGCGCTTCACCAGCTGTAGCAACCACTAGCTCCTGTGGAAACCAGCACCTCTACCAGTTGTATGGAAACCGGCGTTCCTCCACCAATTGTAGCTGTAGCAACCACCAGCTTTATGGAAACCGGCGTTCCTCCACCAGTTGTGGCGTCCGGGGGTTGGACGTGAAACGATTCGTACTTTGTGAGCCTTATAATAAGGTTCAAATTGATAAAATTTTGAAAATATAAAAATATTTTCAGATTTCACTAAAATAAGTAAATTGGCCAGTGGTGTAGTCTAGTGGAAATTCCTACGTTGTGTTTAATTTATTATATAGTAACTGCAAGTCCTTTTACGGGTGTCTGCAGTTAGCATCTACACATCTTTAATTTTGGTTTAATGTTGGTATGGTTATAATTTTGAAAAGGGACAGATGATTAGGAGTTTTTGTTGAGTCCCGGGTTGGCGGAGCGACTCTAGTTTCTAAATGTGGACTAAAAGTAAATAATGTATTTATCCCCCCCAGAGGTCCCACCTTACCGCCTTAGACCTCACGCTGCATGCCAGTCCTATGCCCCACAACCGGGCGACTGCGCCATGCCCAACACGATCCACAAACCCAGTTCTAAATCTCGCATTCAAACCTTCACCTCATACCACTCGCGGAAGCGGAAGACGTCGCGGGAGAAAACTGTGTATTTGTGGTTATGATTTGCCCAACACGGCTTGTCAGTTGTCAAACTTGGTTAACTTCATCAAATCCTGTAGGACATCCCAGCATCGCTTCGAGCTATGCGACGGGGAATCTAACCCCGGTTTCCCGCAAAGTGCAATGCAGGGGTACTAACACTATACTATCGCGAAGCCTCATCACGTGCCTTACTGACCAACCAGAACTAGATGAAGTAACAAATACCCTGAAACATACAGTGGGGTGATTGGATGAGTGATCCACAGCATGCATAGCTCAGGTCCCTAAAATTTAGAATCACGGCCAACAAATACAAAGCTTAAATGGTAAAATATTATAGGGAGAATCCAATAATACAATACCCGTTCATACTCCTAATCTAAATATGTGTATAATTTAGAATTTCGGGGTAAAATAATTAATTAGAAAGAGAGTTAGGGGATGAAGTGAACACAAGGATGGCATGATGGGTTCCTGTCACGATCCTGGTCGTGTCAGCCCTGAATTCACAGATCCTAGACTCTCTAGAGGTGGTCAGTATATTACGAGTTTAATGGGAAACCACGATGATGGCCGTCTCTCATAACCGAGAAGGCAATTAAATCCCAGGGGATGTACAGGCATAGGGTAATGAGCCGAAGACTCGCCCGTACAAACGCATGGAGACGCCAGATAGGTGTAATATACTGTAAATTCAACCTCAAGAAAAAGATTGATAAAATAAAATTAATCAAAGGGACTTACGATGGTTTTCCTACTCAAGAACCAAATCTTATTTGTTCCCCTATGTGATAAGGTTCACACCCGAATGCCTGGTTCTATTGTCTAGTTTGAAATGATTTTAAACTGTTCGAAAATTCTGACAATGTCACCAGTCATTGTTTAAAATAAATTTCGTCGCGATGACAATGTCAGATTTATAACAATGGCTGACATCATGAATTACTTATTTCTATATGACGACCATACCGGGCGTCCCTAACTATACTTAATTATTTCCTATTATTAATAACTCCCTATACTTTCATTAAACCAAATTTAAAAATGAACGAATGTTCTAATTTAAGTAGTCAACAACTTTTAAGACAACGAACCATTTGTCTCACAATCTATTGTAATCAACACTGGCCGAGCATCCACAATACGCATTACATGAAACTCTTAATCTATTTTAGCAACAAAAATAATGGGAGAAAATTGTTAATTATTAGGTTAAGTCATTAATAATGTTAGGTTTAATAAACCCGTATGAGTAATAAAAGTTTATAATTATTATTTTTGTTAAGTAGTGAAGGAAACCTTAAATATGGTAAAAAAGGTTTAACACTTTAGTTCTTGACTGTATTTTACAAATTAATATTGAAACATTACTTAGAAAAATAATTTGTACGTAATCCGACACTCTACAACTATCATCATTCTAAATTGTACTAGATCAGAATAAAAGTTTACCTTTTAGAGAGTATTGTGGCCTCGAGAAAACTGATATAACTAGCCATACCTGGTTGTCTTCGAAAATATAATTATTCTTAAATAAAGTTTCATCTTGCTATATGTATTCGAAGTATATCCTTTTCTATCTGACTTCTTGATTTAAAATGATGCACATTGGGGGAGATCCACGTCCAATAGTAGACCGCAGCAGGTTCATTGATCGAATGATCTTAATGCTGGGGATGTAAAACAGAAGAGGGCAGGGCCCTCCAATTAGATTTTAACACTTTTAAAATCACCTATCTTATTATTAAATAATGGGCACAACTTCCACTCGAAATAATCTCGTTCCTGTTTAAAAAAGAAGGATTAGTTATTCATGTTTGATAATTCACTCATATATATTCATTCAAATTTAATTTACTTGACATTTTAAATTATTTAAAACAATCTGAATTTAATTTATTATAAATTACTATTGAGACAAAAGGAAGAACTCTTTCATTACAATTATTCTAATCCGCACAACACTATCACTTTACTAATAGAAATGATACTCCCCTTTTTCACAGTTGGCTAAACTATTATTCTTAACAACGCGAATTCCCTCTCGAATCAATGCATAAGTTTCGTTGCCAATTATCCTGGTATTTATTGCAGATTAAACGGTCCAATGGTAGTATTTTTGTAGAACGAGCTCTACCGCACAAGAAAATCTAATTATTCAGCCGTTCACATTAATTTTTATATTTTTTATCAAATTTTCCGTGAATTTTTAACAAGACATTTCTCCAAAAACCATTTTTTTCTCTTTTTCCTGTCACTCAATCCCCATAGTCACTCTCGCTTTATTTCTCCTCTACAAACGGCAACTCACCAACCTCTCTAACTCAAAAAAGGTCTTACTTACTTTAAAAAGAAACACAACCTCGTTTCGAAATCAATACTAAACATTAATATATAACAACATATTTATTCAAATGTATGTAAACGAAACCCAAAAATAAATTTTAAACAGACCCCCAAGTCCAAATCACTACAATCTCCCCTTGGACAAACAACAACTGAAATTGGTTAGTGAAGAAAGTAGATAGAGTCGAACTTTCTTAACAACCAGAGAAGTTGTGGTTTGTACAACACTAAATAAAAGAAAACCAGTTGCACCTTAAAATAAATTTATTTTCCATGATCATTAATATTAACCAGTAGAATTTTACAATTCTAATACCAAAATTGATAAAAATAACCAAAACCCTCATTCAGCAACAAGTAATAATTAAAATAAACAATTTATTAATTGCAACAACTCTCATGTGCAACCAATAACCATACAATACAATACCATATAATACAATAACCATACATTAACAAAACCACACAAAACATAAGATAACAATTAGTTATTACTCCGCTATAATTAATCTAAAAATAACTATTTCCATTATAATAACCAACTTCCACCATTAACCAAATGCCCATTTGCAATTTCCCTCAATCTGAAATCTAAATAAAACCAAAACCAAAATTAAATTTTGTTTCTCTTGTAATTTATTAAATCATTAACCCAAAAAATATTAATTATAATATCTAGCAAGATTCACAGTATTAAAAACTCCACGAATCAAGGTCGTATTAGGATGAGTAAGAATATAAACATTAATAAAAGGACTTCCCGCAACCACATACGGTCCCTCATAAACAGGCAAAAACTTCCGATAACTAGACAACTCCAATCCACCCTTATTTAATCTTCTAATCTTAACAGATTCACCAATTTGGAATTGCATTAAATTATGTGTCTGATTAAACTTTAGACGCCGTTTATCTGCAAAAGTCCTAAGATTTATCCTGGCTTGTTCTCTCATAGACTCTACCTCCACCCGCTTAAAAACTGGGACTAACTCATCAAAAGACGTTTTAAAACTTTCTCCAATCATTAACTCATTAGGAGTAAACCCAGTACTTATATGTATGGTATTATTGTACAAGTCTTCTATCTTTGGCAATAATAAATCCCAATTTTCATGAGACCCCCTGCAATACAATCTAAAATATTTACCCAGCTCCCGATTAACTCGCTCAACAATATTAGGTCTTGGATTCCGGATTGTTGTATACAACGGCTTTGTTCCCAGTTCTTTCAAACCCTCCTTCCAAACCTTGGCAATAAATTGTTTTCCATTGTCTGTTAGTATCGCTTTAGGTTTAAGTATTTTAGCGAATATCTTAAATTTTTGCAGCACCTCCTCTGAAGTGGCCGAAACAAGACTAAATAATTTCAAGAATTTCGTAAAAGTGTCTTGTATTGCAAAAATATAAATGGCCCCAGTCAGACCTTCTATTATTGGCCCATATAAATCCGCCATTACGATGTCCCCTACATTTTGCGTAACAATTGGTTGACTCTCCCCTACATACTTAATATTATCCGCTTTAAATATTTGACACTCAGGGCATTTCCTAATAACCCTTTTAACAGAACTCCCCATTTTAATCCAAAAAAATCTAGATTTTAAATACTGAATAGTTTTGTAGATACCAGAATGTCCCATCTCCAAATGCATCTGCTTAATTACTTCATAATGTAAAGAACTCGGCAAAAATAAAACCCAGTTTGGTTCCGCTTGTGTACCACGATTAAATTTTAAAATCCCCTCGACTATCCTACTCCTCTGAGCTAGCCTTCTCATCTTACCAGTTAAAACATTTAAATTATTTAAATTTTGTTTTATTCGAGAAATATCCTCATCTTCATCTTGTAGACTTCCCACTTGAACTAATTTATTAAATAAAACTGAATTGCGTTCCACCCCCATATATAATATCTCTGGTAAGCGGACTTTATTCTCTTGGATAACATCCTTATTAGGGTACCTCGATAAGATATCCACCCCTTGATTATCAATTCCCCTAACATGCTCAATCTTATATTTAAATTGTTCTAAAAATATAATCCACCTAGCAATCCGATTATTAACCATCTTCACTTTATCAACAAAAACCAAAGCTTTATGATCCGTTCTAATAATAACTTCTGCTCCCCTAAGATAGGTTTCAAATTTCCTCAATGCATAAATTACCGCAAAAAATTCCTGTTCAGTAACAGTCCACCTCAATTCAGGTCCACGCAACCCTTTACTACAAAAAGCTAATAGATTAGTATTCCCCTCATCATCATATTGGTATAACGCTCCAGCAATTCCAACTCCAGAACTATCAGTTTGTACATAATATGGTTTAGTAAAATCTGGGTGAGCAAGTTCCACAGTCTGTGCAAAACTTTCTTTAATTTCGTCAAACGCTTTCTGAATTGTATTATCCCAATTCCAAATAATTCCCTTTTGCAATAATTTAGTCAAAGGATCTGTCAATTCGCTATAACGCGGTATAAACTTCCTATAATAATTACATAATCCCAAGAAGGCCCTTAACTGTTTTACTTTTGTCGGTGCGGGAAATTTTCGAATTGTATCTAATTTAGTGGGATCTGTCTGAATACCCTTAGTAGATACTATATGACCCAACATCTTTACTGATTCACAACCAAATTTACATTTAACTATGTTACAAGTCATACCCGCTACCTTTAACCTATGCAGAACCTTGTCAATATGATCCAAATGCATTTGCCAAGAACCTAAAGTCAGAATTGCCAAATCATCCAAATAATTTACACAAAATTCCCGGACCTCTGCCCCTAGTATACAATCCATAGCGCGGCTAAAACTACCTACTGAAGTTTTCAACCCTTGAGGTAAGACATTATAAACATAAGATTTCCCATTAAAAGTAAACCCAGTAAATTGCCTACCTTCAGGAGCAATAGGAATTTGAAAATATGCATTATTTAAATCCAAAACCGTAATGTACTTGACCCCATGGAAAGCATTCAAAATGTCAATTTGTAAAGGAGGAGCTTCCGATTCGGCTACCATATATTTGTTTATCTCCCTAGCATCCAATAAAACTCTAATTGAACCATCTGATTTAATGGTATAAGTAAGAGGACTACTATATGGGGTGGAAGCCCTAGATATAATCCCAAGGTTTTCCATCTCATTCAATTTTTCTTCAACCTGCCGTCTATAATTATAAGGGACCGGGTATGATCGACGTATCTCCGGGACATGGGGTTCCATAACAATTTTATGCACATAACAATTCGCCCTCCCCAAAGTTGTAGTAAAAACTGGTTTATGTTTAATAATTATATGATTTAATCCTTTCAGTTGACTCAACGTAAGTTCTATTCCCACCTTAATTTGTTTTAAAAGAAACCCTGACTCCTCACTGACTTCATTTTTATCTAAATTTACTAAATTGCATTCCTTCTCTTGGTCCTCCCCTTCCAATAAAGGAAATTTTATCTTCCTTCCCCTTTTATCCAAAATTATTAGAATCCTTTCCTCCCGACCTAATTTTAAAGTTGCTTCATGAAAGGTTAACCAATCTAATCCTAATTTAAGAGGCTTTACCAACTGAGGTACTACAAGAAAATTTCCATCTAATTTAATACCATTGGAAACTAAAGTCAAGTTAATAACTTGATGTATTCTCAAACTCCGCTGCCCTACCGCCCCACGAATATAAATTGGCCTTATAGGTAACATAGGAACACGATCCCCAATTTTTATTAATAACCGTTTAAATAATTCTTCAGACACGCAGGTAATTTCACTACCAGTATCTAACAAACATTTAACCCTAAACCCCTCAATATCAACTAGAATCTCAGCTTTCAATAGTTCGCCATCCTCAATTTGACTTTCTTGGGAGCCATCAAACAAGGATCCTATCAAATTCAGAGTCATTATTTCATGACTCCCCCAAAAGTCTACTGTACCCCCATTTAATTTGAATTTAGACAACCCAGTCAATCCATTGTCAGTATAAATACATTTATACCCTAAACCATGGTGTTTCCCTATTCCAGAACGTCCAACTATTGAAATGGGGAAAGGTTTGCCAGATTCTAACTTCCCTAAACCTCTACCAGGTATCCAACCCATTTTTAACATAATGCGAAGACCCGGAAGAAACCTCAACCCCTTAACATTTTCAGCCAACATCGGGGCCTGGTCAGCTGACTCTAGTTTAAATCTAAAATATTCTCCCCTTCATTCGTAGAAGTACCTGGCTCTGTTTCAATAACATTAACACCTCTTTTTCTTTTATTCCGTCTTTCAACAAGAGTAAAGTCCTCAACACCTTGTCTAATTTTAACTCTTGTTGCCGAACCCTCTGTATGATCATTTATTGTATCGAATTGCCTCAGAAACTCCGCAGCTTCTAAAATTTTTGTACCCCTCCGCAACACCCACATATATTGAACTTCTTTAGGAAAATGTCGTATTAAATCTCCAACAAGTTGTTCTTCAGGAGGTAGGTTAGTTAACATCCTCGCCTGACCAACGTATCCCAAGAAATGTTCCAACATCGATCCAGTCTTCCCTGCATTCCAACGCTCACAGATAATTTTCCTACGTAAAATACCTTGCTCAGTTTCTCCCCAATAGGTTTGAAGAAAATCTTCCTTAAAATTTGCAACGGATGACCATCGATGGCGATAAACCCGAGCCCAATTCCGAACCTCTCCTTCTAAACAAGCAATGATATCCTCAACAACATTATCTTTATTCGGTAATTTCCTCAAATAAGCCTCCAAATCTTCCAAAAAGGTAACAGGGTGGACTTCTCTTTTTCCGGGATACTTGGGTTTATCATTTCTATGATCCAAAATAGCATACTGAACAGAGGCAGGTATAACCCGTGGTTCTAAAGTTCTATCTGTTCTCCCAGAAGATTCAGATTGTTTCAATCTTTCTTCTAAATTGTTTATTTTCCCGTGTAAAGCTCCAATTAGACTTCGCATTTGTCGATACATAACCGAGTTCATAGCCGCTGAAGAAGCCCTGGAACAACCCTCCCCTGAGTCCTGATTTCCCTTCCCGGAATCAGTATTCGACTTCCTCTTAGGCGGCATATTTACTTCAAAAGCCTGCAACAACATTATTTCAAGAATGAACTAATAATCTCTTGCCTCATTCGCTTATATTCTACCTCCAACTCCCCTTTAGATTTATTAGCATCTATAATTTCAATTCTCGCTCCAGAATCTAAACAACAATCACCTCCAAGCCAACTCTCATGCAGCTCATGTAAATTTTCAATATATTCCAAGGAAATCTTTAACTCTTCCTGTCGCCCTCTATTTTTAATTCTTTGTAGAGCTATATTGGGATCACTTCGCAAATAAATAATTAGATCCACACCAATTGGGAGATCCCTCTTTAAAAATTCATGCCACTCTTGTAAAACTGAAATCTGAACGGGGTGCAAAACATTATCGCGTGCCAAAAGTCTCATAAAACAGTGTTGAATACTATAAATGGATCTTTCCAAAACACGAACTGGAGTTGAAATAACAGTAGTTTGATTTTCTACAAGGGTCTGCATTACTAGGGTTTGAAAAGGATAAGCCCACTTCAAGGGCTCGTTCATGAATAAATCAAAAATATTGAACCCATGGAAATTTGTCCATTTATCAAGAGGCTCAGGGAAAACAGTCATAAATTTTTCCTTGCGAAAATGTTCCAGAAAGGTACTCTTTCCCACCCCAATATTTCCTTCTAAAGCCACAGTAAATCCCTTAATAATTCTCTTAGACATGGTTCTGAAACAATAATTTGGGAAGGGTCGTCATCAAAAAACCTTTTTTTTTTCAGTTAGTGGTCGGCCATTTTCCTTTTAATTTTTTTTATATATATAAACTACTAATAAAAGACCCTATATATATTTTTTTTTTCCTTCCCTTTTTTTTTCTTCGCCCCATTTTTAGATTTCTGAAATAGAATTTTAAAATAAATAAACACTTCTATTTTTATCATCTCACAAAAAAAAAACACACCACGAACAGTCAACCAAAAACTCGATGGAAACGATACTTCTACAAACTTGCTAAACCCATAAATCCTGGTCACGGCACCATTGAAACGATTCGTACTTTGTGAGCCTTATAATAAGGTTCAAATTGATAAAATTTTGAAAATATAAAAATATTTTCAGATTTCACTAAAATAAGTAAATTGGCCAGTGGTGTAGTCTAGTGGAAATTCCTACGTTGTGTTTAATTTATTATATAGTAACTGCAAGTCCTTTTACGGGTGTCTGCAGTTAGCATCTACACATCTTTAATTTTGGTTTAATGTTGGTATGGTTATAATTTTGAAAAGGGACAGATGATTAGGAGTTTTTGTTGAGTCCCGGGTTGGCGGAGCGACTCTAGTTTCTAAATGTGGACTAAAAGTAAATAATGTATTTATCCCCCCCAGAGGTCCCACCTTACCGCCTTAGACCTCACGCTGCATGCCAGTCCTATGCCCCACAACCGGGCGACTGCGCCATGCCCAACACGATCCACAAACCCAGTTCTAAATCTCGCATTCAAACCTTCACCTCATACCACTCGCGGAAGCGGAAGACGTCGCGGGAGAAAACTGTGTATTTGTGGTTATGATTTGCCCAACACGGCTTGTCAGTTGTCAAACTTGGTTAACTTCATCAAATCCTGTAGGACATCCCAGCATCGCTTCGAGCTATGCGACGGGGAATCTAACCCCGGTTTCCCGCAAAGTGCAATGCAGGGGTACTAACACTATACTATCGCGAAGCCTCATCACGTGCCTTACTGACCAACCAGAACTAGATGAAGTAACAAATACCCTGAAACATACAGTGGGGTGATTGGATGAGTGATCCACAGCATGCATAGCTCAGGTCCCTAAAATTTAGAATCACGGCCAACAAATACAAAGCTTAAATGGTAAAATATTATAGGGAGAATCCAATAATACAATACCCGTTCATACTCCTAATCTAAATATGTGTATAATTTAGAATTTCGGGGTAAAATAATTAATTAGAAAGAGAGTTAGGGGATGAAGTGAACACAAGGATGGCATGATGGGTTCCTGTCACGATCCTGGTCGTGTCAGCCCTGAATTCACAGATCCTAGACTCTCTAGAGGTGGTCAGTATATTACGAGTTTAATGGGAAACCACGATGATGGCCGTCTCTCATAACCGAGAAGGCAATTAAATCCCAGGGGATGTACAGGCATAGGGTAATGAGCCGAAGACTCGCCCGTACAAACGCATGGAGACGCCAGATAGGTGTAATATACTGTAAATTCAACCTCAAGAAAAAGATTGATAAAATAAAATTAATCAAAGGGACTTACGATGGTTTTCCTACTCAAGAACCAAATCTTATTTGTTCCCCTATGTGATAAGGTTCACACCCGAATGCCTGGTTCTATTGTCTAGTTTGAAATGATTTTAAACTGTTCGAAAATTCTGACAATGTCACCAGTCATTGTTTAAAATAAATTTCGTCGCGATGACAATGTCAGATTTATAACAATGGCTGACATCATGAATTACTTATTTCTATATGACGACCATACCGGGCGTCCCTAACTATACTTAATTATTTCCTATTATTAATAACTCCCTATACTTTCATTAAACCAAATTTAAAAATGAACGAATGTTCTAATTTAAGTAGTCAACAACTTTTAAGACAACGAACCATTTGTCTCACAATCTATTGTAATCAACACTGGCCGAGCATCCACAATACGCATTACATGAAACTCTTAATCTATTTTAGCAACAAAAATAATGGGAGAAAATTGTTAATTATTAGGTTAAGTCATTAATAATGTTAGGTTTAATAAACCCGTATGAGTAATAAAAGTTTATAATTATTATTTTTGTTAAGTAGTGAAGGAAACCTTAAATATGGTAAAAAAGGTTTAACACTTTAGTTCTTGACTGTATTTTACAAATTAATATTGAAACATTACTTAGAAAAATAATTTGTACGTAATCCGACACTCTACAACTATCATCATTCTAAATTGTACTAGATCAGAATAAAAGTTTACCTTTTAGAGAGTATTGTGGCCTCGAGAAAACTGATATAACTAGCCATACCTGGTTGTCTTCGAAAATATAATTATTCTTAAATAAAGTTTCATCTTGCTATATGTATTCGAAGTATATCCTTTTCTATCTGACTTCTTGATTTAAAATGATGCACATTGGGGGAGATCCACGTCCAATAGTAGACCGCAGCAGGTTCATTGATCGAATGATCTTAATGCTGGGGATGTAAAACAGAAGAGGGCAGGGCCCTCCAATTAGATTTTAACACTTTTAAAATCACCTATCTTATTATTAAATAATGGGCACAACTTCCACTCGAAATAATCTCGTTCCTGTTTAAAAAAGAAGGATTAGTTATTCATGTTTGATAATTCACTCATATATATTCATTCAAATTTAATTTACTTGACATTTTAAATTATTTAAAACAATCTGAATTTAATTTATTATAAATTACTATTGAGACAAAAGGAAGAACTCTTTCATTACAATTATTCTAATCCGCACAACACTATCACTTTACTAATAGAAATGATACTCCCCTTTTTCACAGTTGGCTAAACTATTATTCTTAACAACGCGAATTCCCTCTCGAATCAATGCATAAGTTTCGTTGCCAATTATCCTGGTATTTATTGCAGATTAAACGGTCCAATGGTAGTATTTTTGTAGAACGAGCTCTACCGCACAAGAAAATCTAATTATTCAGCCGTTCACATTAATTTTTATATTTTTTATCAAATTTTCCGTGAATTTTTAACAAGACATTTCTCCAAAAACCATTTTTTTCTCTTTTTCCTGTCACTCAATCCCCATAGTCACTCTCGCTTTATTTCTCCTCTACAAACGGCAACTCACCAACCTCTCTAACTCAAAAAAGGTCTTACTTACTTTAAAAAGAAACACAACCTCGTTTCGAAATCAATACTAAACATTAATATATAACAACATATTTATTCAAATGTATGTAAACGAAACCCAAAAATAAATTTTAAACAGACCCCCAAGTCCAAATCACTACAGACGCCACAATACCTCGTGTAGATAATAAGATAAACACAGAGGAAGAAATTTATATGGGCATTTATTATATCAACAAAAGCTTCCTATAACGAGTTTAGGGAGGTTTTTACGCGTATATTATTATTTTAATGCGAACTAGGGAATCGCGAACTCCGCTCAAGGACTGAGCCTAAATTTATTACAGTTATATCTTCTCTTCGGCCGGCGGACCCGGGCGGCGCGTCTAGTCGCCCGCTGTCAGCCGCACAGCCGAATGCAGCTCCACGCAGCAACTGTTTTTTCTTCCCTACGCTCTATTTAAATCAAATACAATAGTTTTATTTAAACTCTGACACATGATGGCCAGGTAACCGCATCGTGGTGTGAAATGAGGTTCGTACACCACAGTACTATGGCTTTTATGGGGGCGACTGGGTTCTGCTCTCCTATTGCATCTAACACTGGGCTACTATGGCTTTTATGGGGGCGACTGGGTTCTGCCATCCTATTGCACCTAACACTGGGCTACTATGGCTTTTATGGGGGCGACTGCCAACGATGGAATTTCGTCCTCCAACTCCTTCGCTTATTACTTCCTTCTGAAACAAAAACATGGCAATCGGCATCGTAATCAACCGTCGGAAAAGAAAATAATATTCTTTGTATTTTTTTAGGCGGCAGCTATTTAACTGTCAAAAACAGTGTTTCATTCATTCTTACGCCGCGCCGCCATCGATTATCAATGGGGCGGTACAAAATGGCCGTCGACCATGACCAACGCAACATTTCGACGGCTGTGATATCGACGACACTTGGGCGGTAGGCCCACAGGTCATCACGTCCTTGTATTTTTTTTTTTTTATACCACTAAGGTGGCAGACAAGCACACGGCCCACCCGATGGGAAGCGGTTACTGCGGCCCATGGACGTGTGCAACACCAGTGGCGTCACACTCGCGCTGCCGACCCTGTAAAGGAAAGGGGATGGGAAAGGAGTTTGGGAGGGGATGGGAAAGGAGTTTGGGAGGGGATGGGAAAAGAGTTTGGGAGGGGATGGGAAAGGAGTTTGGGCTCCGGCACTCTCACTCACCAAACGGAACGCAACAGTTCAAATACTGTTACTTGTATGTCGTAGGCTTGGCCACTACAGTCATAGTCATAATGAAGTCGTTGAATCTAGTTGGTCGTCTAAGCAATGACCGATTTCTCAAGAGTCTGTCACTTGCCAGATTTTCAACATCATCAGAAAAACCACTATCTGGTTAGTACATGGTAGTGTTTTGGTACTCTAGTACTAGAGGGGTGTGTGTCGGGTAACCTCCTCGCGTGTCATTCCGATTCCGAACTTGTGCCGCCGCCGGTGAGAGAGGACTAGCCATCCTCTCGCGTTCCGTAATCGGTAGCTGATCAGCAACGACCTGACTGATGGCTCCAGAAGGGTACGCTGTGATATTTCTGACCGGAGGGCTTGCCTTTATTGGCCGGCCCACGATAAGGAAAAGTCTATATAACCCGACAGCGTAGTCGTAAACACCTATGGATACCAGCCGGCCTCCATAGTATATAGGCTCCGCCTGGATGGACCATCTTTCCCCCACACTCGTGGGATATAATATGAATATCAATACAAAAAACAACAAACCAGACGATTTTAAAAACGACGACCAAGGCGCGGAACACGCGGAAAATGAAGGAGTGGAAGTAGTTGGGCGTGAGGAGGAGATGAGGCGGCGGCCTCACTCGCGGTCAGTTAAGGCCGTCTTCACCAGACACGCAACTCCGCTACCGATAGGCGGGGAAACGGACGCGGACATTGCGTCCGCGGCGTCGACGGCTGGTACTGACAATGAGTCAGTATCCAGCCGAATGGAGACTGAGGAGAGTCTCCGACGGAAGCGGCCACGCTCGGGTGGGCCGTCAATTGACCGGAGCAGAAGCTCCAGGCAACGGACGGTCTCCTCGAGCGAGGACGATTGGCCGGCCAAAATATTGGCCACCTCGGTGGCTAGAATGCCAAAACAGCCGGTGCACGTCCCTCCACTACCCAGTGGTAGGGACGAAGGCGTCCCCGCGGCGAGGGAGCTCCTCGCAGCGCTTGCCCGGATAACGGACACCATTAAGGGTGCCAAGAATGTGTCCTGGAAGAAGAAGACGGTGGCGGAAAACTTCGCCGTCGGCAGGACTGCGCTGGAGGAGCTCCTTAAAGGCCACGGCAGGGGTTGCTCAAGTCGTGGGTCGAATACGGCGGCTGGGAATCGAGGTGGCTCTCCACAAATCCGAGGTTATGTGTTTTCACGAGCCTCGAAGGGGGCCACCTGCGGGAACCAGCATAACTGTAGGGGCGTAAGCATCGGCATTGAGCCCACGATGAAGTACCTTGGGCTCGTACTCGATAGCCGATGGGACTTCGGACCACATCTCCGAAGCCGGTCCCGAAACTGAGGGGGGCTGCGGCCGCGCTATCGCGGCTGATGCCCAACGTTAAGCGACCCAACGCCCCCACTAGGAGACTGTACCTGGGGATCGTGCGAAGCATGGCCCTGTACGGGGCCCCCGTATGGGCGGAGACTCTGGCGGCCCGCAACGTGGCTGTTCTAAACAGCCCGTTAAAAGCGATGGCCGTCAGAGTCATCAGGGGGTATCGCACGATCTCCGTCGAGGTGGCATGTCTCCTAGCCGGGACCCCTCCATGGGCCCTGGAAGCGAGAGCCTTTGCGTTGCTGTACCAGTAGCGCAGGGAGGCGCTGGAGCGGGGCCATAGGCCGGAGCCTCGAGAAATCAGGGTTCAGCGGTCCCAGCTCCGCCGGGAACTCATGGAGACATGGAGGTGGCGAGTATCCAAGGTGGGGGAATCCACAATTGCGGCGGTGAGACCAATTATGAAGGAGTGGTTGGAGAGGCACCACGGTGACCTCTCCTACCGGATGTGCCAGATATTTACCGGACACGGGTGCTTCGGTAAGTATCTATGGCGCATCCACCGGGAGACAACGCCGCAATGCCAGCACTGCGAGGATCCTGGCCAAGACACGGCGCTCCATACGTTGGTTGAGTGCCCGGCGTGGGCGAGTCAACACCGGGATCTTGTAGCGGTCCTGGGCGTGGACGTTCTCTCGTTGGAGACCATGGTGAGGGCCGTGGTCTCCGATGGGAGCAAGTGGCACGCCGCCGCCTCTTTCTGCGAGCAGGTTATGCGAGCGAAAGAGACGGCGGAGAGGGAGCGGAAGAGAACCCTGCCCCCCGAGTTCCGCAGTCTCCGGCGAGGACGACTCGCCGTCCTTACAGAAGCAGGCCATGGCGGAGGCGTGTCGTGTGTGTCCCACACACGCCTGCCTACTCACCGACGCGGGATAAAACCCGACCCCACCAGGCGAGGCCGCGCTGGCTTCCAAGTTCCACCAGTAACCCTGGGGTTATCCTTTCGAGGGCTTACCCGGGGTGCCCGGCAATTGACACTTAGGCAGGTCACAGTGCGGTTTTAGTCGGTTCATGCACGACATAACCGCCCCCGCTGGCCGGTGGGGGGGTATCCGAAGGGATTTCCGCACGTAAAAAAAAACTCTAGTACTAGCATGTAACATCGATATAAAAGTTTATTACACAATAGAAAATTATACTGGAGATGCTACGTCAACGAAAGCGCTCGAGCTATGCAGTGTTCAAACGGGTTAAATATAATCTATATTTTATATGTTACTAGCGACCCGCCCCGCCTTCGCACGGGTGCAATGGATGTTATTATACATATAAACCTTCCTCTTCAATCACTCTATCTATTAAAAAAAACCGCATCAAAATCCGTTGCGTAGTTTTAAAGATTTAAGCATACATAGGGACATAGGGATATAGGGCCAGAGAAAGCGACTTTGTTTTATACTATGTAGTGATTTAAAAGCTGTATTAACCCAAAAATAAAAAGTATAGAATATATTTACCACACGAAAGTCAAGATCGAAGACCCAAAGAAATCAACAGAGATTCCTCAGTGTATCAGGTGCCAACAGTATGGACACACAAAAAATAACGGCATGCGCCTTTACAGGTGTGTTAAATGTGCCCAAGGGCACAAAACAACAGATGACCGAAAACTGGTGGTAGAAATTTGATAACACAAATTTGTCACAAAATTCGGCCGGGTGACCACTGTGCACGATTGCGAAAACCCCTCCATAGTAATCCAATTTCGGTTTGATTGCGTTCAGGGGTCAGCAAGTGCATAGCCGGGCAGGGGGATTGTGGTCGCAGCATTAGTGGGACCGGAGGGTGTCACGCGGTGCTGCGACGACAATCCTCTTCTGATGAGGCCGTCAAGCTGAGTGCCACCATTGTTAACATGGTACGTGTATGTAATGGTGACCCTCTTTCCTGAGACTTTACCTTCAGCTTACCATCAGGCGAGGTGAAGTCAAATTGATGTGTCCTAAAAAAAAAATTCAAAAAAAAGATAAGAACACGCCAACCACCTGCGCTCTCTGCCATGGCGATCACCCGGCCAATTATAAGTGCTGCCAGGTATACAAAGAAATTGGGGTGTGTGTTGGGTAACCTCCTCGAGTGTCGCTCCGATTCCGATCCCGCTGCAGTCCGGGGGGAACGGAATCGGAACGGCCGGTACAACCTGGGCGGCGGTCAATGGCTTCCCCTTCACCCCTTCATAGGGTTGGCATTGATCGTCGGCCAATACCCAACGTGGCGGGAACACATCGCTCTCCGTACTCCTCTGCTTTCAGAGGAGACAGGATGAGCGATGCTGCTAGTGGTGAGATGGCCCAGGATCAGCCGGGGTGCGAGGGATATGCTCTATGGGTAACCTTACACCCCGGCGTCTGAAGACCTGAGACGGCGTGCGGTTTTAGTCGATGCAAGCCCGACATAACCGCCCCCGCAGGCCGCTGGATTTCCGCACGATAAAAAAAAAAGAGCATGAAAAATGGCACATACAATAACCAGGAAAACCCTATCCCTGAACACTAAGCAATCTACAAGAAATATAACCCCCCCCTCCCTCTCTCAAGACCATTTTCCTACCTTACAACATAGTAGATATAGATATACCTGTATGATGAATACTGGACCAAAAACCAGAGAACATACAGTCTCAACAAACTTACTAGAGAAACTTATAATAAAACAATCACAGAAGATAGATATATATATATATATATATATAAATATGTATTATAAGTTTCTCTAGTAAGTTTATGTTTTTACTGTGTTATATTGAAGTAATAAGTGAAGTTACGTTATAGGAATGTCGTGTGTGTGTGTGTGTGTGTGTGTGTGTGTGCGTGTGCGTGCGTGTGTGCGCGTGAACATTTAAACCAATGCAAATTCCCTATTGTTAATGGTTGCATCCGAAACTTTCACGTCGGACCACCCTTTCACCCACCACTATTTTTATTTTTATTATTTCACCACTCCTTTTGATTTGGCTTTAACGATTTTTATGTGAGCAATTTCATAATCATAACATTTCATAGGCATATTCATAACGCTAATATTACGTTTGTAATGTCTTCCGGATAACAGAACTAAAAACAGGGTAGCATTTAATCTATTAAACTGCATTTTCAAGCGTTTAAACCCTCCCACAGTTCAGAACTTCTAGAGTTCTGAATACTGGTAGGGTTTCCATAAACGCGGCAGCGACCATGTCATATATATCATCATCATGGAGTCATCGTCCTAGTCATGCCAACCAACAATGAAAAATAGGAGCAGAGTAAATCGAAAAGAACCGTGAGGAGCATAATGTGGCTGAGGCAAAATACTTCATGTATCAAGTTATTTATTTTATTTATTTATTTATTTTGGTACATCAACAGTATACATATATAACTACATCGTCTGATATTTCTAGTATATATATAATAATCTATGGTCTGATATGTATCCGGTTCACAATTCTTCTAAGCATACCTATTACAGATGTACACAACACTTGCCATTAAAAAAGAAGCTATTAAAATTTTAGAATTTTAGAAAAGATTAAACTATTTACATATTTACAATAATTTTATTAATATAAAATATTATATTAATATTAATATAATATTTTATTGAGGAGATTAAGAATAATAAACTTTTTTTTTTTCAAAACATTTTCAAGATATTTCCCTTGAACCTGCTGATGGAATCAACGAAGATATCAAGATTGTCCATCCCACATAATGAGTTGTACTCGGAACAGATTCGGACCATAGGAGATTGTCTGCCAACATTGGTTCTGCACAGCGGAATATGAAAAGTTCTTATATTTGGGTGTCTTGGTGTTCGGCTGGGCACATTGAGTCCGATGCTAGAGAGTAGCTGGCTACAGTCTATACTGGCATTAAGAAGTCCGTGCAGGAACACTAGGTCTTGGACTTTGCGGCGCAGATGGAGTGTCTTCATTTTAAAGAAGGTTAATCGTTGGTCATAAGGGTCATAAGTGTATGCCAAATTGTCTCGTAAAGGCACGCTGGATACTTTCAATTCTTTGTGATTGTACTGCATATGTGGGACTCCAGACTACACAGGCATACTCCAGATGACTTCTAACCAGCGCGTTGTAGAGCAAGACTATCGTCTCGGTTTGGCGGAATTCTTTTGTGTTCCTCCTAACGAACCCCAGCATTTGAGCTCCCTTTCTAGCAACTGCATCCACTTGAGTGGAGAAACGCAATTCGCTGTCTAATATAAACCCCAGGTCCCTAATTTCACTTACCTCCTTTAAGACTTTACCATCGATGCTGTAAGTTGAGTCAATGGGGTATCTTTTTTAGTTAAGTCTTTCAAGTAAAATCTATAACGAGATTTGATTTGACAACATGCACAAGTGCACCAAAGTGTCTAATTTACCGTGAATTGTGATTTTCCGTGTTGTTTCCAAAATTCGAACGAAAGCCTCCACTAATTTACTATGGCAGGACTTTGACCTGACTATGACTACGAAGGACTTTACTTGATCTTGACTACATGACGAAACTGCTGCATTATATTGAATTCATATACTTACAAACTTGATTTATCAAATTACTTGACACTGGCATTCATTAGTCATTACCGTCATTACCATGTCATTACATATTTCCCAAAGGGGAAAAAAAAACTAGAGACGTCAAAATTGACAAAATTCAATTCATCCGAATATATTCCGATCCGATTGTCAGTGGATTGAATGTGTACAGTGATTATTTCATTTTTACATAGAAATAAAAGGAAATATTATCTAGGTACATTTAGAAAACCATCTAATAATTGAAAATGAAGCAACTTATTGCTGTTTTTTTCGCAGTAAGTGTGTTTTGTAACGTTTTATGTGCCGTGAATCCTATTGAAGAAGAAGTTGGGAACGGCAGATATGTAATCGAAGGTAAGGTCTTCCCTCCAGAGGAGCAAGACCTAGGACCGTGGCAAGTAGATACACGTGTCCACGTTAACAGTGGCGAATATATAGGCTTTATACGTGAAGACGGCACCTTCGTCATACACAATGTTCCTTCAGGGTCATACGTGATTGAAATATTACACCCTGACTATGTATATGAGCCTGTCAGAGTCGAGATCAATTCTAAGGGCAAGTACAGAGCCAGGAAAGTAAATTATATACAGACATCACAAGTTATTCAAGTTCCATACCCACTAAGACTAAAGGCTGTGACAAAGTATCGATATTTCCAAATGAGGGAACAGTGGCGATTGACAGACTTTTTGTTCAACCCCATGGTGATCATGATGGTGCTGCCCTTGCTGTTCATTATGATTTTACCCAAAATCATGAATGATCCAGAGACTAAAGAGGACCTGAAGCAGATTAGCAACTTGGCTAAGATGTCAGAAATGCCTGAAATGTCTGAGATGTTTACTTCATTGTTCAATAGAGGAGCTGCAGCAAAACCATCTACATCTAAAGCTAAGCAAATTAAAAAGAGACAGTAGCAATGTTGTATGTAGGTATTTATAATCAATAAGTTATTGATGTATATATTATAGTAAAAATTAAATTGTTCACTTAACATGCTCTTTGTTTATTTGTGGTTCAACAGAAATGCTCAGAAATATATTTTATATAACCTCAATTTACTAAAAGTTATTAGAACTTACATAATTATAGTGGCAGCCTCTGTGGCGAAGCAGTAGTGCATTCGACTGCTACAACAGGGGGTGCAGGTTCGATTCCTGCTCAGTGCAAATATTTGTCTATTTGCATTGGACTGGGTGTTTCTATACAATATGTATGTATTTAATTTTATTAAAAAAAAAAGTGTATATATAGTTAAACTATATTTACATTGGGTCTAGAAAGCGCTGTGTAGAATGTCATAGAATATTTATTTATTTAGTCATAGTTTTCCCTTGTGAATCATCATCATCATCACAGTCATAGCCCTGGCTCCATCTAAAGCTTGTACTTTAGAGTTTGCTCTTCTCTTTCTCTCGGTTTAGGTTAGCTTAGCTTCTGCGGGTCTGACTACCATTTGTCCCCGTAACCCCAATAGGAATGCCTGCAGCCAGAGCCTCATCTGTTAATCAGCATGTGGACATGACAAGATGTATTATACAGCGCCATATTGTCTAATCAGCTGTTTCATGGCGCTCTTGTTTTTAATATCTTCTCCCATGTTGATGGCATATCAAATTTTGTTTGCCCAGTGAGCTGCTACAATTATAACGGCTTATATGGTATCATTGAATAGGTATTGATACAAGCTTTAATTCCATATAAAAAAATATAGAATTTCGTTATTAAAAGAATAATAATTAATATTTTGGAAAAAAGTCACATGTGCAATTTCATTGCACCCAAGTGTATTAATCTAGATACCTTACATACTCATTGTATGTTTCCCTTTAGCTGCTAAGCTAATATATGCTAATACACAATTTTTATAACTAGGTACATACACAAATGAAGAATACTTCATGTAGTACAAAGTCAAAGTCAAAGTCAAAAACCATTTATTCTGTATAGACCATTAGTACGGAACTTACAAAACGTCATAAAAAAATACACCACCGGCAAATGGACCACCGGTTCGAAACGCGGCCCTGCCCTGAGAAGACTCCGGCAAGAAACTCAGCGGGCTGTTTTTTTTTTTGGTCTATTTACAAACATATTTACTTAACCTAAGTACAATATTTCATTTGAGTAGCATAGAGAGAGAGCAAACAGTTCATATCCAAGCTTGTTTGTCGTCTAATTAGTCTTGAATTTTATAGTAGCCTTTTTGGCAGAGTTTACTTTTAATTTGGCTTTTAAATTTATGAAGAGGTAGATTCTTCATTTCACTAGGAAGCTTGTTGTAGAAGCGTATACAGTTACCCTGAAAGGAATTACTAATCTTGTGGAGTCGACTATTACAAACCGCAAGATTGTTTTTATGTCTAGTATTTCCGTTATGTATATCACAAAGCCTTAAAAAATTGGAAATACATAAAGTTACTACCTGCCATGATTCAGCAGTTCCAGATCAAGCATCCATCCAGTGCTCTGGAAAAAAGAAAAACAAGAAACTTCTGTGTTAGCAGAATGATAGTTGGTGGCAACAACAACCCAAAGAAAAAAAAGAGAGGTTCTTTCCCTCCCTTTGTCCAGAGAGGACCATGAGTAGGTTTTTAGCCCAGCACCCTCAATGAAGAACTACATAAGTATATTGTAACATTACATCATAATTATACTCTGTTCAATCATTTATTTAACTTTGAAAACGACTTCAGAACGTAACATTATTCGTAAAAGTACTAGGAAAATGCGCGGCCGGAAAAATTAATAAATCTATATATATAAAAATGAATCGCAAAATGTGTTGGTAAGCGCATAACTTAACAACGCCTGGACCAATATGGCCAATTCTTTTTCTAAAATGTTCATTGAAGTCCAAGGATGGTTATTACGGACAGGGAGAGCGGGTTCGATTCCCGCTCAGTGCAAATATTTGTATGCATGAATATGTCTATTTGCATTGGTCTGGGTGTTTCTATGTATAATATGTATGTATTTACAAAAAAAAAGTATATAAGAACCTATGTTTATCCGCATTCTGGAACCCATAACACAAGCTAGTTAAACTATGCTTACTTTGGGTCTAGAAAGCGCTGTGTAGAATGTCGTAGAATATTTATTTATTTTATTTATAAACGTTTAAAAAATTGCATAAAAAAAAATTACAGGCATGTTTGGGATAAATAGGTGCCACGGGGCGAAGTATGCCACGGGCGAAGCCGCGGGGGAAAGCTAGTATATAATATAATCATGTGTATCTACCCTATTTATAACCCATTAAAAACACTAAACTGCTTTAAATGGAGACATTAGCGTATTACATAATTTAACCGAGAGGTTAAATTATGAAATACGCTATTGCACGATACCAGATGTACTCAGGCGACTTCTAGCAACAGCAAGCTGAACTACAACCGTCTACTGCGTCACAACTACCACGTGATTCCTACGTCATAATCCTGCAGCGCAAGAATAAAGTACACGCGCTGAGTAGTATACAGAATCCTAGCTTCAACAGTTAGGGTCTCGACGCCAGGCGCGATCACCTTGCCTGGTCGGAGGATCCTCCCTTTGTGTTGGAGGAGCATCACACCTCGTTCCTCCACATTGATAACTCTGATGTGATCTGATCACGAAACCTTCGCTGCGCATTATCAGCAGCATTCACACCGCCACATCCTATTCACTTCTTCCGAATAAGCGATAACCAAGTCTCCGCAATACAACATCTTCAGCCTCAACCGGGACACCGCGGTATGCACCGACCGCTGCAGCCTGGTAACGCTACGGCCACACCGGCATCTAAGGCACAGCAGGCGTCACGGTCAGAAGAGAGCATGTCTCCCGTCTACGCAAGCAGCCAGCTACCCACCTCGACTCACCGATGACGCTACCGCAGCAACTCACCTAGACTCACCGAGGACGTACCGCAGCAACTCACCGTGGAAACTTACCCCGACACATTGAGGAGGTCCTCCGATCTTGGAGGGGAGTGATGTAGCGATACCACATGTAACCAGGCGCCATCTAGCAACAGCAAGCTGAACTACCACCGTCTACTATGTCACAACTACTACGTGATTCCTACGTACGTTACAATCCTGCATCGCAAAAATGAAGTATCTTTTTTTTTTTTTTTTTTTTTTTTTATCGTGCGGAAATCCCTTCGGATACCCCCCCGCCGGCCAGCAGGGGCGGTTATGTCGGGCTTGCACCGACTAAAACCGCACGCCGTCTCGGGTCTTCAGACGCCGGGGTGTAAGGTTACCCATAGAGCATATCCCTCGCACCCCGGCTGACCCTGGGCCATCTCACCACTAACAGCATCGCTCATCCTGTCTCCTCTGAAAGCAGAGGAGTACGGAGAGCGATGTGTTCCCGCCAGGTTGGGTATTGGCCGACGATCAATGCCAACCCTATGAAGGGGTGAAGGGGAAGCCATTGACCGCCGCCCAGGGTGTACCGGCCGCTCCGATTCCGTTCCCCCCGGACTGCAGCGGGATCGGAATCGGAGCGACACTCGAGGAGGTTACCCAACACACACCCCAAAAATGAAGTATCTAATCCTTGGCCTGTAGGCAAAGTGACATTCTACTAGTGGAATCGCTTCGAAGCGAACACAAAAATGTCAGAAATGTATGTGAGTGATATTATTTGATACACGTGACATATCGACATATAATATACAGGGTGTCTATAAAAGAACTCCGGGGTTTTGAAGCAGAATATTTAAATGAAATAAAAAACATACATACATGTTTTATACATGACTGAAAAGCTTACATTTTCAAGTTTTTTTTAACACTTAGTAAAGTTCTATATGAGCCCCGTTAGTGGCACGGCAGACGTCTAAGAGGTATTCTACCTCTTCCCATGTCCTGGCGAGCATGTCTGGGGGGACGGTTGCCACACAATTGACTATTTGTTCCCTGAGATGTTGAACATCACGAATTTCTCTGCATACACAAGATTCTTGATATGAAAAAATTGAATGATGCAAAATTTGATGAAAAAATGAGGGCTTCGAAAAAAAAAAAAATCTTAGGGCTTCGAAGGCATGAAGCTCCGATTCTGTCCACTTTCTCTTAAGACACACTCGGCCTACCCGGCGACTTTTGCTTCAAAACACTTCCTGTTTCCTTAAATGCACTGAACCATTGACGAATAGTTTTGTCAGAAGGCGGGTTAATACCATAGTTACGTCGAAAGTTTCTTTGTACGGTAACTACAGACTTCGTTTCTATGAGCCAAATAACACATTGAGCCTTTTGTTGCGGAGTCGCCATCATTTTAAGGTCAACGCCCTGCAGCGCAGCCAACAGTTGATACAAACATTCCCAATTGGTATGAGTAAAACTTTTTGAGCTACTCTTTTCAGAGAAATCGACTAAATTTTGCTACCTTTTATAGTTAGTGAGATATGAATTTTTAAAACCCCGGAGTTCTTTTATAGACACCCGGTATAATATAAATATAAAATATAATGTCACACCCATACATTACCAAATTTTCCACTGGCGTTATAGCCAATAGAATGTGACTTTGTCTAGTCCCCCTTATTTTCTTGTCTTATTCCCTATTAAAATGTCGAACAAAAATAAATGTTCAATGTATAAAATGGATTGCAACTTCTTCATAAATAAAGTTGATTGTTGTGTGAAATGGAATAGGTTACGCATTAAGACAACTATTTGATGAAAAATTGACCTGCCAAAAGTTAAATAAATGGTTGGATAGAGTATAGGTGGCGGAAGTCTGGGTGAATATCTGGGATCGCCATTAAATAAAAATTCAATTCAATTAGAGTATAGGTGTTGCAAGTCCCACAGCAATGGATAATGGATACATACTGGGAAAATAAGGTACCTTGTGTTTGAAACTGCTTCTGCTCTTTATAGTATATTGACAGATACTATTTAGAAAGTCAGTACTCATCAGCTGGGATAGAACTTATGGGTAGGTATGTTCGGGGAGCAGGTATTTCGTGCTATGCTACAAGCGTGTTGTTGAACAATCCCAAGGGCCAATAGCGCGGTAATACGAGTTAATAACGTGCTTCCCGAACCCTTTTTTTTTTTTTTTTTCTCGTGCGGTAATCCCTTCGGATACCCCCCCCGCCGGCCAGCGGGGGCGGTTATGTCGGGCTTGAACCGACTAAAACCGCACGCCGTCTCGGGTCTTCAGACGCCGGGGTGTAAGGTTACCCATAGAGCATATCCCTCGCACCCCGACTGACCCTGGGCCATCTCACCATTAACAGCATCGCTCATCCTGTCGCCTCTGAAAGCAGAGGAGTACGGAGAGCGATGTGTTCCCGCCACGTTGGGTATTGGCCGACGATCAATGCCAACCCTATGAAGGGGAAGCCATTGACCGCCGCCCAGGGTGTACCGGCCGCTCCGATTCCGTTCCCCTCGGACTGCAGCGGGATCGGAATCGGAGCGACACTCGAGGAGTTTACCCAACACACACCCCATGCTTCCCGAACCCTGTACTAAAACATTGTATGAGATCCATTTTAGATACAATATTAGATCATCATCCACTAAGCCTTTTTTTTTTAATTAATTTTTTTCTAACTCAGTTGGGGTCAGCTTGCACTCTACGAAACGGTCGAATTTCGATATTTACCGTGAAGCCAACGCCATCTGACCTCCAAACCAGTGGCGTAGCTACCTTGGGTAGCACCCGGTGCGGAAGTTGGTGGTGTCACCCCATCGAAAGTAAAAAGCTATAAATTTTCTACTATCTATCACTACTTTTTTATTACTATTGAATAATACACGTTTAACAATTCACGCCAACCAAACACAACATACTTCACGAAACATATGAGAAATTTTGCAACTGAGACGTCAAAGATCGCGAGTATGGGACGGGGAATCCCACACGACAGCGTCAGGCTCTTTTGCGGCAATCCCCGAATTATACATAGAGCTGAGCTAGTGCTAGTGGAGGAATTCCCGAAAAATATTTTTTTGTATTAGCGATTTTTGTTTTGTTTGTACATTGTTCTTAAAGTTGAGAGACCGAGTGGGTGTCACCCCAAAAAAGGTGACACCCGGTGCGGCCCGCCCCCGCCGCCCCCCTTTGCTACGCCACTGCTCCAAACCACTGGTAATATCATAGTTCTGTAAATAGATCAAGTAAGATTAGATGAATAAATAAAATTATTAAAATTCAATTATTTCCTTTCAATTTTTACTTATTAATCATTAACATACTGTGTTACAACAATTTAGGTTAAATAAACTATTTTCAAATACCCAAGTACCTACTCAGGTATATAAATAAAAAATAAACCATAAACCATAAACCGATAAAAAAAAATTTCATGTAGGTACATAATTTAAATGTGCGCTTATTCTAAAGTAAATTATCACATACATCTTAAGCCCAAAGGGCAGCATAAGAATAGACAATGTCAAAAGTAAAAATCTAAAAATAAACCTTTCATAAAATAATAAACTACGTGAAATACCTTATCCTATGAGGATTTCTTACAAAAATACGTATTTTAGTATCAAGATCGTTTGTAAATTCGTTCATGTTCAGCCACTTTTGTAGCTGACTGCACATAAGAAATACGTGTTTCATATGTCAAATCAAGTGCATACGAAGAGAGCATAAGCGAGCCAGAAGAATAAAAGAATATCCATCTGACGGAGTGCTTACACGCACATAGGTTCTGCAATTTGAGGGGTGCGATTGGTTGGATCACCTCCAAGTTTGGTGCACCCTGGGCAACGTGGGCGATGACGCATCATTGATTGCTCCTCTGGAGTAGCTGGCGTCAACGTCAACGGCCAAGAGTCTGACCAACCGGCCCTTTTCAGGGCCAGCTGACCCCATTGCACGAGGGGGTCGGGGTATGGCGGGCCTGCAAGGGGAGGTCGCGGTCGCGGGAGGGGTGTTCGCTCCAGGTACCCCTCTGCTGTTATCAGAGGGGACACTGCGAATGGCCCAGGGTCAGTCGGAGTGCGAGGGATATGCTCTATGGGCCAACCTTACACCCCGGCGTCTGTAGACCCGAGACGGCGTGCGGTTTTAGTCGGTTCAAGTCCGACATAACCGCCCCCGCTGGCCGGCGTGGGGGGAGGGGTATCCGAAGGGATTTCCGCACAAAAAAAAAAAAAAAAAAGGTTCTACAATTTGAATAAATGTTAGTATACTGAAATCCTTAGGCAGTCCGCTACTTTGAGCGGGGCAGCAATCGGGCACGTCGAGCAAATCATATGTATTTATTTTGTGCAAATTATTTTCACGAAACTCGCTCCATATTATTTGCACGAATAAGGCGCACACGCACGAGGCAGCAGACGGCCTATAATACTAATGAGCCGAATGTGATATTTAGTCTATAGTGCCGTAATAAGTTCTTAAATCTGAAATAGTATTATCTGCCATCACCGACTGCGATGAACATTTGACGCAGTATGACGTACTGCCATCATAAGCTTTATGGCCTGCCCCAGAATGTCATCTCACAAAAGGAGACGTGAGCTGCGGGTACATCGTACTAGGTTAGTCCACCATCCTTCATTGTTAGTCACTCACGAAGGGCTGACGTCAGTATGTCTAGTAGGAAATCATAAGAAAGAGGAGAGCGGGGGTATTCGCATACTACCTTACCGGAATACAAATTGAACATGTTCGTAAGAACAAGAAAGCAATAAATTCATATCGATGTGGTATTTGTTCAGAATCAAACTTTGTAGGCATTTCTCCGTGTTAAATTCAATGCCTATTAAGCATCCACCATGTCATAACTATGACACTTCCATTATTTACTGTTGGAACGATTTTACAAACAGTAAATAAACATAAATACTGCTCCTCTCTCCTAGGCATTATCTATTATCCAGCCTATTATCTTCTTCGATAAATGGGCTCAAACACAAAAATATTTTTTCAATTCGAACCAGTAACTCCTGAGATTAGCGCCTTCAACCAAACAAACAAACTCTTCAGCTTTATAATATTATATAGGATAGATAATGGCCCCTAAATTAATATGTAACCTAGCTTAACTTTGCATAAAATCAGTATATGTATGGACTAGAATATTGCTAAAGTTTTATTGTAGCATAACACTTAATGCGTTACTAACGTAAGGTGAGGGGAGGGGTAACTGTCACACATAACAATAGTATGGCAGCAATATTATATCTTCCTCTGTATATTTTTATTTCAGTATCTACTATAAAGCGTCCAGTAAGTACATAATGACCCATGATGGGCCACGGCAAGCCATCAACGATGTGTGCACGGAGTAATGGTGGCGCACGATTAGCCATCGTAACGCGCAATCGGGATTTCGGTTTTGTGGTACACTTCAAGCACCATTGTGTGATCACCTACGTGGTGATGGCCTGCAGTTGCGCATTGCAGAGCATGACCCATCACTGGCTACAGTGTACTGGGGACATAACATCGTTTTGTGTTACAGAGAGCTTATTATTAATTCACCTTGGACTTACATGACATGGTATAAATTAAGAGATATTTTCGTTATAATTCATATTGATTTTCTTTATTAATCGCGTGTTTATTTAGCCCCAACTTACCCTAATTTCAAGTGTCACAAAAACTACTTATGCTATTAACTTACACCGAAAAATACAAAATACTGAAGAATTATAATTTATATCGTATTGTGACATGTGGTCTGATCTCAATCGAACACTGACAGATCTATCTTAGAATGAGCCTAGTTTAATATTTTTTCTTTAGTTATGTATGGAAATAACAAAATTCCTGATCTCGAAACAGTATAGAATAAAAACTCTTTAACGTAGAATAGTCAAACACTTGATGGAATGAAAATGCATAAGTAATTATTTAAACAAAAGTGATACAAGTTAATTACTACCCCTCTATCATGGAATTTCAAACACCAAACTAGAGCATTATTGAGCTGAGTGAGACGACGTCAAGCGAAAGCTCCTCATACCAGACTTCAGGATTTTCTTTGTCACAGGTCTCCTCGTAAACTACTAATCTAACAGAACCAAATTTGGCATGATTAAAGAGGTCAATCAGAGGAAGGTTTATGGATATATTTTGAAAAAATTAATGCTAACACAGAGGAATGATCACCGTTAAAAAAATCCAGATGGAATTACATAATAACCGCTCGAGACACTGTGACCAAACTTTACACGCTCAGAAAGCATGTCCAGAGTTGTGACTTTCAAAAAAAAATTTCAAAATCTGATTCACGATGTCTCACTCAGCTCAACATTGCAAGCAGCGATTCGCCTTGCAGACCTAGTATTATCTTACTGTTAGATGTACACTATACGTAATTGGGCCACAATACGATTACTGATAAATAAGTGGAACTTAAATCATTAAATCACATTTAAATCTTAAAATATTACTTTATACATTGCAAGCATTCTGGTATAAATTTTTGAACGGATTTACTCTATGATACACATTACTTAACCTAAAAAGCTGCTGTTTTTATAATTTATTGCAGCGATTATATTACTTAATCATAATAGGGCTTCAAACATTACCTAGAATTGCTTCAAAATAGGCTACATTTAAATAAAAGTGACGTGCTTGAACTCATGCGTGTACGATCAACAACAGAAGTCACTTAACACATCTAAATTTACGGAACACTTTCGAGATAAAGATAGGTTTCATACAAGATAAGTTCGACATTAGTATATACATATATATTATATTTATAATATTTAGTCCGTCAGATTGACTGCACCCTGCCTGATGGTAAGCTGAGGTGAAGTCCAAAAAGTAGTGGCCACCATTTCCAGAGATTGTCCCTAGAATGGTGGCCCCTACATAGACGGCCTCAACATATGTTTTTTCACGCCTCGCTTATGATCCGTTCCAGTGCTTTATGATCCGACAAAAAAAGGAGTCACCAAACCGCTTGGTTCGCGATGGCAATACCATTGCGAACCAGGCGGTTTGGTGACTCCTTTGCACTGTATGAGGATGACACCTAAGTCCTGCACGTGTTGTTCGGGACAAGAAGGGAGAAGGAGGAATCAATTGGAATAGCTCATCGGAACATTCACCATGGTATGCGATAGAATACTGCCAAGGAGGCTATATCTCTACAGCTGCAGAAGCTGTATGCTGTGAAGCTGTGTGAACTGCCCCGTCGCTGCAATCTATCGAGAGCGTCTAACAAGTACTGAGCGGGGCCATCCTACAGGTGAGAACAGTATTCTACGCAGTGACGAACCTGAGTCTTATATAAAAGACACCGTTGCCCCGGCGTGAAAGACCGCCTCACCCTGTTCAGCACTCCGAGTGTACGTAAAGCTGTTTTAATAACGCTCTCGATGTAATTTTTGTTGTTAAGTTTGCAGCGAACATCCATACCGAGCATGTTGATACTGTCCTGTAGTGGTAGTGGTGTGTTCCGAAAAGTTGGAAGGGGAAGGAAAGGAGATAACTTTGTTGTAAACGTGCATGCCTGTGTTTTCTGGGCATTGAACTCGACCAGGTTCTCAGATCCCCATTGGGAAATGTGGTCTAGATCCCGATCGAGATCAATGACAAGGTGCTCTCCTCAATGTCAGTCTTGGCCGCTGGATGTCCGAGATAACGCCCATGCAAAGTACTGTCACCTGCGTAGCAATGTATGCTGCCCACAGCATATCATTGATATGCAGAAGAAAGAGAGTGGGCGCGATAATGTGCCTTATCTCCCCGAGCGAAGGCTTCTGGCTCGCCAGCCCTCTCCGCTACCGAGTCGCGTGCAGAGCCTGAAACGCTCCTGCACACATCCTCCAACGCCACGAAGCAAGGAACAAAGTCCTCCTTCGCCACGTCATCCTCCTTCCTTTCATCATTGGGTTTTTTAATTGAACATCCATAACATATCTCACGAGTATGGGGGAAAGGTGGTCCATCCAGGCGGAGCCCCCTGCACCTCGATAAGCCTATATACTATGGAGATGATAGGGCACACCAGCATTAACCTGCATGAACTCAGAAGCCCGGCCGTCACAAAGGACTCGGATGCTGCGCTCATGCAGAAAACTGGCAACCCAGCTGCACAGTCGAGATGGCAGACCGTAGGCCTGGAGCTTGGCAAGAAGCGAACTGTGCCAGACCCTATCGAAAGCTTTAGCGATGTCAAGGCTGATAGCCAGTGACTCGCCATGCCTGTCCATAGCCTCACCCCAGAGTTGTGTGACGTACCTACGCCTAAAATAATAAATACTGTAGGACAAAGTACACAACGCCATCTAGACCCAAACTAAGCAGAGCTTGTCATATGGGGTCTACAATGTGGATAAACATACTTATATACTTTTTTTTTGTAAATAAGCACATATTATACATAGAAACATCAAGACCAATGCAAATATACATATTTGCACTGAGCGGGAATCGAACCCGCGAACTCTCGCTTGGCAGTTGAACGCACTACCGCTACGCCACAGAGGTCGTCAAATATAGGAAAGAAGGTTCACATCACAAGCGAACAGTGGCACGTACATAGAAGCAAGCGTACTTTGATAGCATCTCAGATCAACTCAGACGCAATCTGCGCAATATTGTTCGCGAGTGTGAATATTGAATTTTATGATAGAAATGGACCTGTGCCCTTGTGCTATTGAATCTATTGATTTTATATGTAACAATGATTTGTTCACCAGCTTTAGTGCAGTCAGTTTTGTAGATGTGTTAAAAAACTTTCATTGTGGAATGTATTATTTGTTTCGATTGATGCATTGAAAGTTCGATGTATTGTCATGTTTACCTTTCATAGTTTACTTCTATAAAGAAACTATCAAATAATTGACGATTCTTACATTCGTTAAAACATATTGAAACTTTTCAAGGAAGCTTGTAATATCAGCGTGCCCTAAACTTAAGGCCAAATAGACCGCAGAATGTTTTATTTAATGCTATTATTTTATTTGTCTAGTTATCATTTGCCAGGATAGTAGCAATTGGAAAGATGTTGTCTCTGCTTACCCCAATGTGAAAGAGGCGTGTCTATGTGATAGTAATTCAACTATCTTAAAAGTTGAAAAAATTTACAAAAACTTCGGATATGTTCGAATGGTTGAACAGATAGTTGAACATATTGGAGTAGACGTTTTTTCACTGTCAAGTTAAATAAAATTCGAATATTAAACAAATAAATTACAAATTTACAAAAATGAGACAATAAGAACGGAAATAAGTTTTTTTTCTAAAGATTTAGATCGGAAAAAGAGTACATCTAGGACGGGACTTGAACCCGCGACCAGTCCCTTACAGGGGGAATGCTCTGACCAACTGAGCCACCTAGACACGTGCCAGATATTCGAAATTCTTAAAAAAAAACAATGTTTAAAAATGACTGTAAAGTCTTTCATTGTTTCCGTAGTTCGCAAGAATTACGGTAGATGGCTCCAACGTCGCCTTAAGACGTATTAATATATCGGAGAATTTCGAATATCTGGGACGTGTTCACGTGTCTAGGTGGCTCAGTTGGTCAGAGCATTCCCCCTGTAAGGGACTGGTCGCGGGTTCAACTTCCGTCCTAGATGTTATCTTTTTCCGATCTAAATCTTTAGAAAAAAGTAACCATACAAAATGCTTAAAAATTTAATTGAAGGAAATAAGTTTATTAGCTCTTTTCCTATTATTCATTTAATAAGCTCAGTTAAACAATTTCTTTTAACTATAGGAAAGAGCCCTATTTTGTCAATCCATCGGCACCTCAGAACAGAAATAACAGAAGAAGTGCAGGTAGATGGGCCGAGTTGCGTTTATTCTTTACCATTGAAGACCTATTTTCTCTAACTCAAACATAATTTATTGGACGAATATTTGCCTCATCACGCAATAATGAATCTTAATTTAAAACATACACTCCAAATAATTAAATGCGTATATTACGGTGAGAGGTGAAAAAGGTAATAACCACATTCTAAGAGTAGGCAATAATCAAATCTATTGTCATTATGTTTAAGTTCTTTTTACAAATAGGCTTACTGCAATATAAAAAAAAAGTTATCTTGGAGATGTCTACCCGGGGTGCCCGGCAACGGACACTTGGGGAGGACACCGTGCGGTTTTAGTTGGTTCATGCTCGACATAACCACCCCCGCTGGCCGGGGGGGGGGGGTATCCGAAGGGATAAGAAAAAATCTTGGAGATGTGTGGGTACCGTGAGTTTCTGACTAACGAAGCGCTATGCTTCATACTTCTACTGGGTTTTCTGTCCTGAGATCGACATCCCGACGATTTTATTTCCTGTATGGGACCAGCCCGGGTTCTTCATACACTGATATATTTAGACTATAGACAAGTAAATTATAAATTAGATCTAGCTTTTTTATATCAGATTATCTCCCATTCACTATCTAAATGGTCGTCAGGCGAAATCAGACTCTTATCCTTAAAACCGTTTTGTTTCGCGTCAAATTTCAGTTCTATATTCTCTAAATTCCAATTATTGGGTAGCTGGACAACTTTGGGCACTAAGTCTATAGGGGTAGGGTTCTTCTTAGGGATATTCGCATATTTTGAGGCAAGATTTGTTACCTTCGCCTCCGGTTGTATGTCGATCTGTTTGAATGGTGGCGGATTGGGTTCTGGCGGTGATGGTTCTTGGTCAGTGTCAGGTTTTTGGCTGTCGATGCTGAGATACTCTAAGTTCAATATCTTGGCTAAAATCTTTTCCTTTTCTTCTATTTGTTTCTCAAGAAGTTCGTCATTCGGTTGATCTACGCTGCTGCAAAGTCAAAACAAAATATTGAAATAGACGTGTTGGACTTGCAATCGAGAAGTTGGCGGTTCGAATTCCGGTCATTATAATACCAATGTGAACCTACACCTAACACAAGAAATTGAGCTTAACGGGACCACTGAGAAGTTCGGTTACTTTTATTTAATGTGGTTGCTGCTTTAACCAATAGTAGTGAGGCTTAAAGAGATTTGGAATAACATAGCTTACATCATCGATGAATAAATAGGATAGAACTCTTTGCACAGTAAGCAACTAGTACTGAATCATCTAATAAATAAAATTCTTGTGTCCCGGTGTTTGTAGTTAAACTCCTCCGAAACGGTTTAACCGATTCTCCTGAAATTTTGTGTGCATATTGGGTAGGTCTGAGAATCGGACAACATCTATTTTTGATCCCCCTAAATATATATTTTTTAATCTTTAGATAAAAGAATTTTTTTTTTACTTTTGTATAATACAGCATTAGAAAATACATACAACCCTGAATTTTCAACCCTCTACGAACAACCCCTATTTTTCCATCGCGATTTTGTATTTTTTTATTTTTAATAATTTCCTTCAATTATGATTTTTTCTCAATTCAATTTGATCTTCCGCCTTCGCCGGTCGATAACCAATTAACTATCAATCGATCAGTTATCCCCGCTAGATATCTACCGTTGTCACCTCTCATCCAGCAAACATCACGGAGTGGGGATGAGAACGAAGCCGGTCTCCTGTCTTACTCACAATACAGTTTTCGGCCTACTTTCATTGTCTACAACGCTTTCGATTATAAGTAAATCCCCGCACACTTATAGCAGATAGTTATTTTTATTGAACTAAAAAAATGATTCCTAGAAATAATCAAATAGTAATCTATATAAATTTTGGAAAAGCCACCGGGAGTTTGTTATGAAATCTAACTTACCTATATACGCTCATATTCATTACACATGGGCTAGTGTAGCTAAAATTATCCACAGGCTTCCTCACTGGCGTTGACAACCTCGGCGTGCTGCCACCAGAACTGCCATCTCTCCTGCTACTCCTACTCCTCCGGCTGCTATGTATCAATTCATCATCATATTTCTTCTCCATGATACTATTGTACAGCTTCAGTTTCCTCTGGAGCTCCTCGGTTTTAACTCGTCTTATCTCTTCAGCGTCACTCGATACATCTCGGAACTCGTTTATAATCGATTCTAAAACGTTATCCGAGATATCGAGAGGTAGATGCTTGATGGGGGGTAGTTCGAAACATTCTTCAGCGCTGGCGATGGTTCCTGTTTCGATGACTTCGTTCTTAGTGAATATCGATATAGGTTGTTCGAGTACGCTAGTGATGTATGGGACGGTTTGGTCGATGTGGGTGAAATCCCGAACTGTGTTCACGGCTTGTTGGATAGAGGTAGTCAGAGATTTTGTCATTACGTTGATCGGTTCCTCTGTTAAAGAAAGCAAATGTTAGGGAAAAGGTGCGATTCTAAATTGAGCTATTTCCATTTCAGAGTTAAACTTACTGTTATGTAATACTGATTTATTTAATACATTGCAGAACACAGAAGGCCAATAAAACATGAACGCAGATAATTTCATTTCTTATGTTTGATATTCCTCTAGTAAAAATAGAGAATCCTCCGAACAAGTTTGGAGATCTGCGGCATAGGCCGTTATAGGTATAATTTTGGAAGTTGTAAGAATATCAGCCAGAGAATTTCGATGTTGCGATTGAGGATCTGTATTTGCGAAATAGTTTGTCTTATTTTCGCTAGATGGCTATAGGTACATTTGTGAATATGTAAAGTTGATTCACATTTAGTAACTTCAGTACGCTACCTGTATTATTTCATGATTTTAAGCATACACAGGGTGATATTTAGTATAATATAAGGTAACGCTATCATATAGGTTAACTTGTAGACTCGCCTTTGGAGTTTTAAAGTTACTACTATTGACTATCTTTTATAAATAAATAATCTAGACCCAAATTAAGCAGATAATCATACTTAGATACTTTTTTTTTGTAAATAAACACATTTTATACATAGAAACACCCAGACCAATGAAAATATACATATTTGCAATGAGCGGGAATCGAACCCGCGACCTCTGACTTAGCACTCGAAAGCTTTACTGCTACGCCACAGAGGTCGTCAATATATTTTATAGTAATAGCATAGTTCCATTTTGATAAATATAAAATACCACCCCTGCATTCAGGCATAACGGTATATATTATTATACCCACTTTTAGCCAGTCACGAGTAATAAGAAACGAGTGTTTTGCCGGGCTACAGGGCTAGTTATCAGACTACACACTGTTACTGAAAATGTACTAACAGAAAAACACAATAACTTTTTAGACAAACATAACTTCACGCCTGTATCCCCGAAGGGGTAGGCAGAGGTGTATTACACACCCACGATTCGCCAGTTATGTTGAGGTCCCAATGTAATAGGGGGCGAGCCTATTGCCATCTACCGGGCACATTATTAAGCGAGCGATAATTATCATTTATTAATGCACACATAACTACGAAAAGTTAGAGGTGTGTGCCCGGGCAACTGGGGATCGAACTCGAGACCTCGTCTCAGCAGTCCGTTACGTATGCCACTGGGCTATCGCCGCTATAACTATACTTTTTACGCGATCAATAATTAATTGATAAAATCATAATTATGTTCAAAAATAAATCTCATACGTGCACACAAACATCGAGACTGATAAATTTGATGTTGTACATTCCCGTTCTTAGAAAAATTTAAAAATACAAGGCCTGTTTCTGTGTTGAGAAATTGAGGTTGAATCTCATCAACGTCTACTTACGCAGTGTGCAATACAACACTGCTTAAGAGGACGGTTCTCGATTGGTCTATCGTCAAGAAATTCATAAAAGCAATAGGTGTTTTTGAATAAATCTTACAAGTTTGTGAAATTAATGTTTGTTATTTAGAATCTCCATTAAATGAGCAAGGTTTACATAGACATGTTTTTCTTTTTTTACATCTATAGAAACCTAGACTGCGGCCAGATGCTGGATGCGGCAAGCTGAAGACAGGGCGCTATGGCGGTCATTAGGGAAGACCTTTGTCCAGCAGTGGACTAGTATAGGTTGAGATGATAGAAACCTAAATACATATAGTTTAATATTATTACTAATATATATATATATATATATATAATATTACCTATTACTTCAAAAAAATCAAAGATAAATGTGTTACGACGCCGTAATCAGGTACGAGTCTATATAGAAATAATAACGGGTTGGCCACTCTGAAGTAGGCGTAAGTACGAAAATCAACTTAAATTTTTCATTTCAGTCGGTCCATGTAGTATTAGATTTTTTAAGTATGTAGCATGCAATAGCTAAAAAATGTTTATAGCAAGATACAAATTTAGCGGAATAAGCCACAAGCAGAACCATTGCTCGTATACATAAATATACAAACTAAGCAAGGTGGACAATAAATAAAAATGCATATACGTGTGTGCAAATGTATATTTATATATAAGTACAATGGCCATGCGCACATCGAGACAACACTTACACTTGCTTGCATAAAAAAGTGCAACAAAATAAAAACTAAACTGAGTCTTATTATAAATTTCTTTTGAATTATTTTATATTTTATGAACCGTACTAGTGCAATCCACTTAGGAGCCGACCGCACCAATATTAAATAAAACTAAACTGCATTATCACTTTTTACTCTTTAAATTTCATTGTGTGAAACTTGAGAACACAATGGATTATCTTAATCTTATTATTAACATTGAAGATTTTGAGCAAGAATTTCAATGGCCGGATGAGAATATTAAAATATAGATCACTAACTTGATAAGTTTCATAGAGTATAATGATTATGCAGTAGGTTTATATCACAATAATGAGTCGCTTTTTTTTTGCAAGCAAGTGTACACATAACAAAATAGATAGGTATGCAGGAATCTACTATTTATTACATACTTGACAGCGTTTGAAGTTTATTATTAGCAATAAAATGTTTAGTTAGTTTCCTGTACCTATAACTCTTTTGTTGACTAGACTAAACATACATTAAAAAAGGAATCATACATATTATGGTAAAGTGTCACTAAATAGGGTAACTAAATACAGGGTGTAAGAAAATAACAGGTTTAACAAGCGTCACAGATACACCATGTATATACTAAAGCTTAGGTAATAGATCTAATCTACAATTATTAATTGAAATGTGTTCATAATTGTTAGACAGTTGCAAAATAAGTGACAGACTGTTCTAAATGCAAGCTCAGACCAGGGAAATCATTGAAACAACTTCATTATAGATTGTAGGATCAAGCGCTATAAGCGCGCTATTAAAGCAATAGCGCACTGGTAGCACTAAAACCGTGCTACGCGAACATCAACACAAATCTCGACACGAACGGCGGCGGTTAGAACGGTAAAACGGTAGTTTCCATGTCAACATCACAAACTGCAGAATATTCTAAATGAAAGAATATTACACCAAGATTATAAACTAGTGTTCAACGTGATAACAAGCAGTTACTAAAGTCAATGATGGCTTGCACTAGGGGTGCAGCTTGTTTGAAAATATCATACTGTATACTGGATAGTCCTCCGAACACTGTTTTGGTTTTAAAGGGCGAGGGTCAACTACTCGTGTGTGGAGAGCGATGTGACGGTAAAAAATAACCTTGGGAATTATTTCAAGATGGGGTGCGGCTGTGACATGGAGACGACCGTGTATCGTACGTGAGTACGTCTCGTAACGGGTAATACGCAGCAAAATAACCTCAAAATGGCGGCTCTTCCCTCTCCGTCGCGTGTAAACTGTCACAGTCCTTAATTAGCGTAATACATGTTTAGATCCTTTATCTATCCAATGGTATAATTGAATTTTGGATGAAGACGATAGATATGTAGCTGCAACACTTAACTGTTTCCTCCGATTTTGTTATCATTCGTTTTTTGAATTGCCTCTCTATGGAAGCAATTGTAAAGACGGTTCGGTGAATACGAAACGGTACGCTATCAAACCTTCCGGTTCTGGTGGGATGTGGTAGTGCGCCATGGTGGTTTCCCACCCTTATACTGCCACAACCCACCAGAACCCGAAGATATCATGAGGCTGAAGTTTTTTAATTGAAAATTGTCTTTTTTGTCTTTTTCATAGCGCCCCGTTACGCACACTCCAATCCTAAAGACGTATTCACGTCAAAAACAAAAGATTACTTATTAACTCTGCGTATGTTCGGTATCTATAGTCCACGTCTATTGCGTACCACGGGTCTGGATCAGTGACCGGAGGCCAACCAGGTGGACCACGGGTAGAGAAGGGTTATTAGAAGATTCAAAGTTACACACAAATTTACAAATTATGCTACAATGGTGGAGCGGGAAGTTTGGTTCGTTACAAGTACAATATTTTGCCTCAGTTTGCATGAGATAAAATTATGTCCTTGTTTTACAACTGTCCAAATTCAGCAGTATAAATTAGAAAACTAAAAATAGCACACTTACAATTTGTATAACAAAGTCATTACAATTAAATTTTGACAATTACAGGGTACAGGAATGTATCAGTAAATATTGTGCAATTGTAAGTACACACAAGGAATGTATTCTATTATATATTATTTCAATACATTTAATACTTTTGGATATAATGAAACACTGAAAATCTTACACAGTGGACATTTTGATTATAATCATTCACTAATTGGACATTATAATTTGAAAATACCCATATTCACCGATATGCTATTGGACATTATAATTTCAAGATAGCCATATTCATTAATATGTTATTGGATATTTATGTCTATATACCTATAACCTAATTATATAGTTAAATACATGCACTTATTAAACAAAAAAAACGTCCAAAAATATTTAACTACAAGTATAAACAAATCAAAACCTACATACAATATAATTTATGTATGGTAGAATAATACTTGGTCAAAATTAAACTATTCATTAACATAATTTCTATACAACCGAATAATCAGACCATAGTTTGCAACTAACTACAAAGGTAACTATAATAACTACGTAACAGTTTAAAAAAAAGGCAAACTTAAGCTTTCAAACTGACGTGTTCCATGGTATACCATATTTACGGGAAGTTGAGTATGTCACATCTGCTATTTCAAGAATTTGACGACAGAGGGACATCCCTGAACCGTATTGTGTATCCAAGTTAGCCATAAGTATTTTAATATACTAAGTATAAAATTAAGCTTATAAGCTAAGCTGAGCTTACTAAAAGTATCTGAAGAGAAGTGATTTGTATATATCTAGATTCAGTCTACCTTGCATTTCATGAAAGCTAAGTCGCATTTATACCCCTAATCCTCCTGTTACAAATTAGCATAACTACAAACTAAATATTTTAGACTACACTCAAATATACATAAAGATATATTATGAAATACATTGGTCACATTTTGGTATTCATAAGGCACTTCCAACACACAGACTTATTAGTACTTAATCTATAATATATTACAATCTCTGAAATAAAATCGTACAGTCAATGATCGACCCTTTAATACGGCAACCCGACACTATTCGACTATAAGAGTTACGAGGGATTTTTTGACCACTATCTCACCTGTTGGTAAGTGATGATGTGGTCGACAATGGAGCATGCTTGCCTCAAAGCATCCTGTTCACTCCAGACTTGAAGACTCCCAAGTTATAAGCTTTTCGGAAACAGACTCTGGCAGGGCAATCCACTCGATAACAGTTTTTTTTAAATTTAGGACACGTCAATTTGACTTCACCTCGCCTGATGGTAAGCTGAAGGTAAAGTCTCAGGAAAGAGGGTCACCATTACATACACGTACCATGTTAACAATGGTGGCACTCAGCTTGACGGCCTCATCAGAAGAGGATTGTCGTCGCAGCACCGCGTGACACCCACCGGTCCCACTAGTGCTGCGACCACATTCCCCCTGCCCGGCTATGCACTTGCTGACCCCTGATCGCAATCAAACCGAAATTGGATTACTATGGAGGGTTTTTCGCAATCGTGCACGGTGGTACCTACCCGGCCGAATTTTGTGACAAATTTGTTTCATCAAATTTCTACCACCAGTAATGATGTATGAACGTTTTGCTATAGTGGTTCGTGCATATGAGTGGAATGTCCACCATGTATCGATGACGCATCGCCGTACGTCTAGTCCTTAGGTGATGGAAAGGGCTTGGAGGAGTCAGGGTTGCGCATTAAGGTCGATAAGTTATCTATTACAATAATAAAACTAATAGATTGGCCGCAGTTGGACTTCAAGCTGAATGTTCAAACGTGTGTCTATACATATGCATCAAAAAAGGTATCAAAGTCAACGTATTAAAGTCTATATAACTACTATATGCTTAGTTTGCGTCTAGATGGCACTGTGTAGTACCTATGTCCTAGAATATTTTTTATATTATCAGGTTTAAATACGTGTCTGCTTGAAATTTTGACATTATTACGATTAGTGTTGATTAATATATGTATAGTCAACGACAAAAGTGGCTTATAAATTCAAATTTATTGATCACTTTAGCTCTTAAACCTTCCGTAAAATATTAAACAAGACATGCAATATATTAACTTTGTCCTATGGGGATTATAAAACTACTAATATTCATTATAAGGTACATATATTCCAACGTAAAAAACATTTGTAAATATTTTGTCGTTGACTGTACTTTGTACAGTTTTTTTTTATGGATGATAGGCTCACGTTTGACCTCTATCTCACCTGGTCGTAAGTGACGATGTGGTCTACGATGGATCACGTTTGCCTAGAAGGAACCTATTCACTCGAGACTTGAAGATTCCACTCCTTAGCTGTACACATAATAAATGTGTCGCCGAAACGTTTCGTGCGTATGAGTGGAATATCCACCATGTAGCGGGGGCGCGTCGCTGTGCGTCTGGTCGTTCGTTGGTGGAAAGGGCTTGGAGGTATCTAGTTGTGCAATTCCAGCGCACACTCTCCGAAATGCATCCGATAAAAGACCGATAGGCCTGCAACTATGCGTCGATGTTCAAGGCTCTGTAGCCTTTTCTCGACGAGTGCATCGTTGTTAATGAGCCTCTTGGCCCGTCTCTCTATTGTCTGTTTCATTCAAATACCAGATAAGGGTAGGACACACTCATTTCACTTTTAAAATACAATCCTAATCAAACACGACTGCAGTTACTTCATCATTGAAAGATAAGGTCATGATTATATCGTTTGAGCATTCAGCCGCTGGATATATAATAGTATCAGTGTTATAGCATAAATATTAGTATATTTCGAGACGTTTCTAGATTCCTAAAACATATTTACAATTACACATCAAAGTTTTTTTTTTGTTAGGAAAGAGAATTTAATCTCATCCTCTTAATTAACATAACCAGAATGTCACACCCCAACCCGTCACCGCTCTTCGCGAGACTGTATAAAGTCACTACCACCGGAAAAGAGTTAACGAAAAAAAAAATCGTACGTCATTACTATTATGTAAAACGAAATCTCACAACGAATGAGTGTTCGTTTGAAAATTAAATAACACACCTTGTACTAGTAGCATTATAAACTTAATAAACATATTTGCTACTTTTTTTGGAATGACGTGTATATTATTACCAGCGTATCTAAAAAATACATAAATATGAAGCATTATTTTTTGTTAGATGATGCAACATTATCTAATAATACTCTAATCTCCAATAAGTATAAAACTTATGGTCCTATTTCAAATTGAGCAAGTTAAAGTATTCAGAACTTAAAAACATGCTATTTATTCTTGGTCAACGGAACAGAATGAGGCTCCACAATCAAATTACTTTGAATTTTCAAGTTTGGTCACTGACACAAGTTTCGTCAAACATTTTAACAACGTCTCTTTAATTATGTCAGTTACAGTCATAGGCAATCCTTGTACTAACAACCCCCTAATCAGTGCAGCGGGATTGCGTTTCGCGTTCCGGTCGGATGCCCCCCCCCTCTGTCAGCAGAGGACTTTATGTCGGGCTTGAACCGACTAAACCCGCACGTCATCTCGGGTCTGGGTGGAAGATTGCCCATAAAGCATTTCCCTCGCACCCCGAATGACCTTGGGCCATTTCCGGTTTCGAGATGGCCTCGGGCGCGGTGTGTACCTCTACCCACAGCGGCAGGCAGGCAAGTTTGAATAAGCCTTTAAGATTAACTTAGAAAGAGATATATATAGCATCAGTGAACAATAAATTTGCAACAGTGAAATTGTCATCAATGTGAAACAGGACCTGAGTAATTTATATGAATAAATTCGAGAAAGTACAACCTTCGATGATAATACAAATTTAAAAGCGTTTACCTAATGTATGTATTATAATGGCACTTAGTACGCTAAAGCGTTTATTAGGCATATTTTAAGGTCAGTATTAAGGCACTTGACAGTTTTGAAATCTTTACATATAAAAATTACATTAACCTTTTAGTCAATAAAAAAATTAATCAATTAAGATAGTTTTGAGTACGCTTGAGCTTGCGGTACAATAATAACTTTCAGTATTTTTTCGATTATCCAATTTGAAAGTCAAAGCCCATTTATATTTCAATATAATTCTTCTGTAATCTCATTATTACTATCCTTTTTACCAAATTGAAGAATTGAAATGACTAAATTGAAGAATTTATCCCATTTTCATCTAAATTAGTAATGTTAATTTTGTGAATAGCATAAATGCATGCTAAAAGGACGGAGCTAAGTTCATAATACTTCAAAAAAAGATCATTGCTTTTAATACATTTACAATGTTTTTTCACTTAAGTGTCTCTCGCTGTAAAATTATATTAGTTCGTGATATGTATATCTGTTTAAATTTTCATCAATTTTACAGATTGAACATTTGAAAGACACTTTTACAACATGACAAGTCTAAAGTCTAAAAGTTTTAGTATTTTTTTAACATTCTAATGACCAAGTTGAAAATGTCCAACTAACAGATAACAAGTCGATAAAGTACATGTTACTTAAGAATAATACTATAATCTCATTTAGTTGATTAGGGAAGGGAAGATTGAAATTAAGTTGACTGCTGGAGATTTTGAACTAAGTACAATGATAAATTGCTAAAAAACATAACCATTTTTAAATACTAAACCATATAAAAATTATCAGATACACAACCAGTCAAATGGAGAATATATATATATATATATATTCTAAGAAGGAATTAAAATATGATGTCGTATCATAAATGCCACTTTGCAGCTTGTTCTACGCCCCATAGATTTATATACTTAGACCAAGCCCGTACTGTATATACTCTAAGATTCTATATCGATATTGTATGAAGTGGTACGCACTTGCGGTGAAAATCGTGCGAAAAGAATTCCGCAATCAAATTTGTGTTTTGACAGAGAATCCACTCCACGTTTCGCAATTGTTTTATAAACTGAGGCGTATACTTCAGACTTTAGAAGCTCACAAAAATAGCGAGGAATATTATTCGCCGTGCGTGTAAGTTAAAATTCGGTACGCATTTTATAAACCACCAGAAAAAAAATACGCGAGGAAATTCCGCAGGCGGGCTTGGCCTTAAGCTGGCATGCAGCAGGATTTTTAATTAACCTGTATATTGTTAGTCAATTTAGTTGAAGATAGTACATGCATAATAAAATATGGATATCAAACTTATAAAGAACACATTCTATACGATTCAAAAAGTTGGAAAAATGTATTGATACTCGCTAAATTATCCCGATTAAAATCTTTTAACTAGCACAACACGAGTACACTGTGGGACACAGAAATCGTGCCTACACTATTATTACAAAGCGTTTGAATTTTGGCTACGGAACAGAAATACATAGAACTGAGAGCAGAGGGCCAAATCCCGCAATTTAAATCTTGAAATAATTAGATTTACAAGTGTACATTTTGATAGGTAAACAAACGTGTCGTATTGATCTGAACTGTAGTCTAAACAAATAGAAATTTTATTTTGTAGAACGGAAACTTTATTTTTACTTCTTTTTTTAATATATATTTTTTTAACTTTTCTTTTTTTTTTGAGTTTTTTTTGTTAAATTGAATCTACGAGGAAAATTGATTTACTATATCACCTATACAAATGGCTTTATATTACCTAAGAGGTAGTCAGAGTTGTATTAACATGGAACACCCCATGTCACCAACAGAATCAGAAATATAACCCGGGACCTAAAAAAACCGAGGTAGGTTACATGGAATTTAAAAAAAAACATTCAGTCATCCAAAAAAATTACGGGTAGTTGGCCTTCTGCCGTCATGCACAAGTGTGTTACTAATACGTGTTGTCAATGTGGTATAGGGAACAGCAAACAATAGAAATAAAACACGAGTGCTAAGGAGAGCCAGGCTTGGCGAACAGACCTGTGGCGAGGGCGGCGGGCTCCGGCGCGTGCGCCAGCCGGACCAGCGAGCGCGGCCCTTCCAACACGAAGATTTCGTCTTTATTCACTGATACTGATAATATCCTGAAAGTAATTGGATCGTAGTTAGATATGCAAGAAAGTGTGGATGCTATAGCACGTCAGGTTAGGAATTAAATTTTACTAAAATTTCGCTTTTTAGGGTTCCGTAGCCAAATGGCAAAAAACGGAACCCTTATAGATTCGTCATGTCTGTCTGTCTGTCTGTCCGTATGTCACAGTCACTTTTTTCCGAAACTATAAGAACTATGCTGTTGAAAATTGGTAAATAGATGTATTCTGTGAACCGCATCAAGAATTTCATACAAAAATAGAAAAAAAAAACAATAAATTTTGGGGTCCCCATACTTAGAACTGAAACTCAAAATTTTTTTTTCTTCAAACCCATACATGTGTGGTATCTATGGATAGGTCTTTAAAAATGATATTGAGGTTTCTAATAGATTTTTTTTCTAAACAGAATTATTTGCGCGCGAGACACTTCCAAAGTGATAAAATGTGTGTGTACCCTTTTTTTTTTTTTTTTTTATCGTGCGGAAATCCCTTCGGATACCCCCCCGCGTGCCAGCGGGGGCGGTTATGTCGGGCTTGAACCGACTAAAACCGCACGCCGTCTCGGGTCTACAGACGCCGGGGTGTAAGGTTGCCCATAGAGCATATCCCTCGCACCCCGACTGACCCTGGGCCATCTCCGGATTCGAGATGGCCCCCTCGGGTTTGGGAACCACGGTGTCCCCGTCTTGCCCCGGTTTGGGGGAGGGGCGCTAGTCGCCCCACCGTCCCGGCCTGCTTCTGCTGGGGTGACAGGTGGCCTCACCCGCCACCCCCAGGCCTGCGCTCATGGAGGACGGAGGTCGTTAAGCGACCTCCGGCGCCTGAGTTGCCTGCGACGCGCGGCGAGCAAGTTGCGGGCTCGGCGGACCGGGAGAGTTCTAAGTCTCTCCCGGGCGCGCTCCGCCACCTCCTTCGCGAGCATTACATGCTCGCAGAAGGAGGCGGCGGCGGCCCACGCGCTCGCGCTCCGCACCATTGCCGCAATCATGCTGCCGAGCGAGAGGACTCCCACCCCGATGACTGCCACGAGGTCACGCCTCGGCGCCTCCCACGCCGGGCAGTCCGCCAGCGTGTGCAGCCCTGAGTCCTCGCTCGCGTCGCAGTGATGACACTCAGGCGTTGGCTCCTTCCTGATCCGATGCAGGTGGTCCCCGAAGCACCCCTTCCCTGAGATCACCTGCGTCAGTCGGTAGGAGAGGCTTCCGTGTCGCCTCTTCAGCCAATCCTCCATGATGGGCCTTACCGCCGCTATTGCGGCGTGCCCTGCGCTTGGTTGCCCAAGTCGTTCCTTCCACTCCACCACGATGGCCTGGCGGAGCTGGGACTGCACGGCCTCGATTTCTCGAGGCTCGGGGTTCCATCCCTGCTCCCGCGCCTCCTTTCGCCACTGGTACAGTTGCGAAAGGGCTCTCGCTTCCAGGTCCCATGGCGGAGTTCCGGCAAGGAGACTCGCCGCCTCGAAGGAGATCGTGCGGTACCCTCGGATGACCCTGATGGCCAGAACTCGCTGCGGAGCGCGCAGCATCCGCACAGTTCTGGTCCTCAGGGCCTCCGCCCATATTGGGCACCCATACAGGGCCATGGACCGCACGATCCCCAATGTGTGTGTACCCTATAACTTCTAAAATAAGAGAATGATAAAACTAAAAAAAATATAACTTCCAACGATAATTGGTTTGAACGAGATATAGTAAGTAGTTTTTTTTAATAAGTCATAAATCGTAAACTGCATTTTACCTTTCATTCAATCAATTCAAATATTAAAATTAAAAAAAAAAACATTATTATGTTACTTGCTGCTACGGAACCCTTAATGGGCGAGTCCGACTCGCACTTGGCCGCTTTTTTCTAACCTAACCCGATACTGGGTTAGGTTGTCGGGTCAGGCGCCCGATTCAATAAAATTATGTTTTAAAACCTGTGAGTTCAAAACTTACGAAATATTATTAAATTTCCCACTCTAATTAAAAACGAATCAAACTATGAGCGATTCTGAAAGTTTAATAACCTCATGAAAACGTAGGTAGTTTTTTTTTTGTTTTGTTTTGACAGATGATTATGATTCAAAAGTTTTCTTTCTTTTTCTATCTAATCGAATTGAAATCACACGTTTTGAAAACGTCATATTAGTGAATCGGCATCGGTTCTGGACTAAGACCAATAAACCTCACATTTTGATCTTTTCTATACTAATATTATAAAGAGTAAAGATTTGATTGTTTGTTCGTATTGAATAGGCTCCGAAACTACCGGCCCGATTCCAAAAATTTTTTCACCATTCGAATGCTACATTATCTCTGAGTGACATAGGCTACTTTATATCCCGATATTCCCATGGGATCAGAACTTACGCGAGTGAAACCGCGCGGCGATGCTAGTTGTAAATATAATAATAACATTATTCTAAGAATTCTAGTATACACAGCGCCATCTAGACCTAAGCTAAGCATGGCTTGTGAAATGTATTCTAGAACACAGATAAACATACTTAATAAACTTTTTTCTTTGTAAATACATAAAAACAACACAACCAAAGCAGATAGATATACATATTCATGCATTCAAATAATTGTACTGAGCGGGAATCGAACTAGCGACCCCTAACAGACTACACGTGATAAATATTCATGTTATGATGACTAACGTGCGATCTAAGCTGCACTTTATTCCGTGGTACGAAAGGCGCTATTCGTTTAATGTTGCCCTAGCCTAGATATTCCTCATCAATTTAATAGTCAGATTGCAAATAATTCATTTTAATGACTACTTTTATATCTACTTTTGAAATACAAAGTCTATATTTAAATAAAATAAATAAATATTCTACGAAATTCCACACAGCGCTTTCTAGCCCCAAAGTAAGCATAGTTTAACTAGCTTGTGTTATGGGGTCCAGAATGCGGCTAAACATACTTATATACTTTTTTTGTATATACATACATATTATACATAGAAACACCCAGACCAATGCAAATAGACATTTTCATGCATACAAATATTTGCACTGAGCGGGAATCGAACCCGCGCCCCCTGTCGTAGCAGTCGAATGCACTACCGCTACGTCACAGAGGCACAAATATATGAAATGTTTACAATAATTTCAATTAGCAAATCAAGTAACAATTAATGATATAAGATGATATTGCAAATGGAGGACCGAGTAAATGCAGTTACAGACTATCATATTTTCTGTTCGTAAAGTTCATTTAAACGCGCATCTTATATGAGCTTAGACGCGTTTATAAGCTCGTATATGCGCAAGTGGTGGATCGTTTCTTTGTCGCACAATAAAAACAGGAATGCTTTAACTCGTGGCAGCCATCGCGGCGGGATTCCTCTCGCTCGTCAGCATGATTGCGGCAATGGTGCGGAGCGCGAGCGCGTGGGCCACCGCCACCTCCTTCTGCGAGCATGTAATGCTCGCAGAAGGAGATGGCGGAGCGCGCCCGGGAGAGATTTAGAACTCTCCCGGCCCGCCGAGCCCGCAACTTGCTCGCCGCGCGTCGCAGGCGACTCAGGCGCCGGAGGTCGCTTAACGACCTCCGTCCTCCATGAGCGCAGGCCTGGGGGTGGCAGGTACGGCCGCCTGTCACCCCAGCAGAAGCAGGCCGGGACGGTGGGGCGACTAGCGCCTCTCCCCCAAAAAGGGGGGCAAGACGGGGACACCGTGGTTCCCAAACCTGAGGGGGCCATCTCGAAACCGGAGATGGCCCAGGGTCAGTCGGGGTGCGAGGGATATGCTCTATCTCTACCTTACACCCCGGCGTCTGTAGACCCGAGACGGCGTGCGGTTTTAGTCGGTTCAAGCCCGACATAACCGCCCCCGCTGGCCGGCGGGGGGGTATCCGAAGGGACTTCCGCACGAAAGAAATAAAAAAAGGAATGCTTTAACTTTCCTTAAGCTTTTGTTTCCTTCTTCCTATAAGCCGAGTACTTAAAGGAAGCGTGAAAAGCAGCTGTCGAGCATGTTATATTAAGGACCACCAATTTGGAATGGTGGACTTCATCCTAGCCTACAGGTTTGCAAATAATGATAACGCGATCTTGCTAGGTAGGGCACGCCATCTAGTGCCAAAAGCTGGAAACATTTATTTGATGATCATACAGTGGGCATTATCACCAAACGGTTCACGTGGGTCCTGCTTCTAATATATGAAAATCTCGTGCACAGTGTTTGTTATTTAACTCCTCCGAAACGGCTTGACCGATTCTTATAATATTTTTTTGTGTATATTTGGTAGGTCTGAGAATAGGTCGTAGGCTATCTGTCATACCCCAAGGTGAACGGGATCAGATTTCCACGCGAGCGAGCCGCGGGCAACAGCAAGTATAATATTATAAATATGAAAGTATTTCGATGTAAGGCCGGTCATGGAGGAGTGGTTGGAGAGGCACCACGGTGACCTCTCCTACCAGATGTCCCAGATGGTTACCGGACACGGGTGCTTCGGTAAGTATCTGCGCTTTCACCGGGAGATAATGTCGCAGTGCCAGCACTGCGAGGATCCTGGCGAAGGCACGGCGCTCCACAAATTGGTGGAGTGCCCAGCGTGGGCGAGTCAACGCCGGGATCTCGTTGCGGTCATGGACGTAGACGTTCTTTCGCTGGAGACCATGGTTAGAGCCGTGGTCTCCGACGGGAGCAAGTGGCACGCCGCCACCTCTTTCTGCGAGCAGGTTATGCGCGAAGAGGCGGCGGAGACGGGAGCGGGAGAGAACCTTGCCCATCGAGTTCCGCAGTCTGTGGCGAGGACAGCGCAGACTTGTCTACGCCCAGGACTACCGACCTTCACGATCGGGGCCTGAGGACAGCAGTCAGCTGAATCGCCTTCCTTACAGAAGCAGGCCTAGACGGAGGTGTGTCGTGTGTGTTCTACACACGCCTGTCAACTCACCGACACGGGATCAAACCCGATCCCATAGGCGAGGCTGTAATTGTGGCCAAAGTCCACCGTAACCCCGGGTACCCGGGGTGCCCGGCAATGGACACTTGGGGAAGACACCATGTGGTTTTAGTCAGTCCGATTCCGATACACCCATCCCATCGTTGGCACCGATGGGGTTTCCACAGGTAAAAAAGGTGTTTCGATATTTTTTACTTACTGATGCGCAAGCGGCTTTTTAGATTTAGGCATTTAGATTTAGATTTAGATTTAGATTTGGATTTGGATTTGGATTTGGATTTAGATTTAGATTTAGATTTAGATTTAGATTTAGATTTAGATTTAGATTTAGATTTAGATTTAGATTTAGATTTAGATTTAGATTACATTTTTGATTGATGATGAAATCTAAATCTAAATATAGATTACATTTTTGATTGATGATGAAATCTAAATCTAAATCTAGATTAGATTTTTGATTGATGATGAAATCTAAATCTAGATTAGATTTTTGATTGATGATGAAATCTAAATCTAGATTAGATTTTTGATTGATGATGAAATCTAAATCTAAATCTAGATTAGATTTTTGATTGATGATGAAATCTAAATCTAAATCTAAATCTAAATCATAAATTAAAATCTAAATTAAAATAAAATAAAATGTAAATCCAAAGCAGCATTTTGCGAGCTCGTCGACGAGCGCAGCGCTGCGCGCAAGGCTGTGGTCCTTAGAGAATAGCACTGCAGATGTTCACGCAGGTGAAGCTGCGAGCAACATACATTTATTTAGTGCACATGTGGTATCCTATCTGAAATCTGTGCTGTATTAAAACTAGCGTCAACATGCGAGAAATACGCAAGTCTGTAATCGCAGTTAACGTTGTTTGTTGACATAGCCATGCACTTTGCAAAGTTATTTATATTTAAGAGATAAAATAAGGCAATTATGTAATCTAAATGGCATTGAACACATTATTATAATATTATAAAAAAAATATATATATATCATTAACGTTGGAATCAACAATTAAATAATTTATCACACATCAAGGATTATGCTAATGTTTTTTTTTTTTTGTTTATTTGGTTCATCAATGTTACTGTCCGAATTTATAATGTTTAAATTAATATATAATATAATTTATAATACTTTATAATGTGTAAATTAATGTCCCAAGATATTAATTCTAAAATGGTGGTCTGGTAGATTTTTCACACCCACATTCGAATAATAAGTTACAGTTTTTGTCACTAGAAGGCGTGCCACCTAGCTGGATCGCGTTATCATTGTTTGTATACCGTAGTATATAAGTAAAAATAATTTATATATATGTATAGGTTATTCTCCCCCCTCAGATAGAGGAGTCAAGGTGGCCATCAGAGGGCTGCCGATGAATGCCACACCAAAGGAGATAGCAGAGGACCTTCGCGAGCTGGGATTCGACCACGAGTACGCACGAGCTATTCGGGGTCGCGGCGGACGACCCGGATGCATCTTCCTGGTGGTGCTGAAGAAGACCCGAGGTGTCATCCCGGACATCTTCGATGTAAAGGAGCTCCTCGGCATGACCGGGGTGAAAATTGAAGCCTGGCGCGGGAAGCGGAAGCCCGCGCAATGCCACCGCTGCCAGCAGTTCCGCCACAGCAGCCATCACTGCCACCGCATGCAGGCCTGCGTGCGGTGTGGCGGTGAGCATGCTGCGCGGGACTGCCCCCGGCCGCGGGAACAACCCGCCACCTGCGTGAACTGCAGTGGCGATCTCCCCGCCAACCACTTCCGGTGCCCCGTCTTCCGACGTGAGGCCCGGAACAGGAAGGCGGGCACAGCCGCCGTCACCAGCGGGCCGCACAGCCGGCCAGCGCCGGTGAACCCACAGCCTCTCGGGGAGAGGCAAGGCGCGTCGCTCATGGCTGAGGCAAACGCGCCCTCTACCCGAGGGGAAAACCCGCAGCCTCTTCACGAAGACGCCGCAGAAGAGGGGGCCGTAGGTCCCGCAAAACGCAGCCCGCGACTGAGGAGGAGGCCGCCACGCCGGCACCCTCGTCGCGATACACGCCGTCCATCCCACCGGAGCCCGCCTTGGAGCTGGTGGAGGCGGCGTGCCAGACTGACTCGACTCCCAGGAGAGAGAAAAGAACACAGACCTTCAGGTCGGCAGACTCCCCAGCGGCCACCCCCACCGCTATTCTAATGGAAGCGGAGGCGCTCCTCACTGAGGCAATGCATGCCGTCGAGTCCCGGGAAACCCAAAAAATGCTGAGCAACATCGCCGCATCCATCGGCCTAGTGGCGGCTCGCTTCATGGACGTCCGTCACTAGCAAAAAGAAGACGCACGGACGCCGGAGGTCGCAGGAAAGCCGCCGCCTCGTCGCTGGTCACTCGGAGCTGGGCCTTCACTGGGTAACCAGTGATCTCACCCGGCTCGGGTCGACCGCCGGGCGGCGTGAAGTCTAGCGGCCTGCCGGCGTCACCAGCCACAGGGGAATACCCCCGCCCACAGGACCGGCGCCTTTTCAGGCGTCGCGAATGAAGCCTCGGGGAAGGGAAATATCCTAAAAGCCGACTCCACGCGCCCCCTGCGGGGTCGCTGTGAAGACTACTCTGTATATATGTATAGGTATATATACACCCGACGTAAACACTCTACTTTTCATTTCGACTATGTGAAGAAATTAAAATACTACACACACATTTAATGAAACAGGTATATTGATTATCAGTTAAAATTTAAAGTAAAATTAGAACAATTCGAAAATTAACAACAGCTTTTGCCTGTTCTTAAATATCATCGGGGGTTAAATTAATATCCATGTCACCGGAATCACTTTCCGAATGAAATAAGCTACTTTCCACCCGGCTATCTACCCATGAAAATTAAACTTTCCGTACAGGAGAGATGAAAATGTAATTACGATGCTAAATGTAGGAGGTGTCGGTCGATACGTAGCGCTTTATTAAGAACAGAGATTTATTAAATGCTTACAGTATGATTTTGCTAATGCTAAAGAATGTGTCTAGGAAGATTGGCTAAGGTGGCTGCTTCTGCTTAACAACAGGTATCCTTGTTTATCACCTTAGTAATCTTAACTCAAGAAATAAATGTTCTATGACCTTCTACACAGCGCTCTCTAAGTAAGCTATTAAGCAAGTAAGCATTATTTAATTAGCTTGTGTTATGTGTTTGAGAATGCGGAGATACATACCGATATAGGTTTTTTTGTAAATACATACATATAAACACCCAGACTAATGCAAATAGACATATTCATGCATACAACTATTTGCGGTAAGCGGGAATTGAACCCACACGCCCTGTCGTAGCAGACGGATAAAGTCAGCTAAGAAAACGTTATAAAGCACAATTTACCTTCTGAGTTCGTCCACAACAGCCACAGCGGTGAGTGACCGCGGATCCAAGATATACAGGATGTGTTCGTTGTGAGATACGAGGAAGTGTTCACGAAACACATACAGCGGTCCCAGGTTGTATTCCCGTTGCGCCTGCGAGTGCTTATGCTGAGAGGGGTTGAGGAGTTCCGCTATCGTCAAAGGATTGGCTATCGCCTCCTGTAACATGAATCTCAATCAATCAACACTGCAGTCCACTGCTGGTCATAGGCTTCTCTCCCAATGTACGCCATAACATTTAGTAATATTTCCTTAAACCTGGCCAGAAACTAAATTATTTGAAAACTAGATATGCCCGCGACTTCATCCGCGTGGACTGGTCGCGGGTTCAAGTCCCGTCCTAGATGTTCTCTTTTTCCGATCTAAAAAATCTTTAGAAAAAAGTAAGCATACAAAATGCTTAAAATTTAATTGAAATGGATTTAGATTATTAAGGTTTAATTTTTTTAGCCCTAATTCTTGTTATCAAATGAAAGTAGCCTATGTTACGCTACGCCTTATAATATTACCAATCTGCCTGTGAAAGTCCGGAGATTGAAAAGAAGATTAGATAGATAGACAAAAGAATTTATTTGTTGTAAGTACCGTGCATATCTACATACTTATGCATTTATTGAAAAGTTTATTATTTTAAAGTTTCAAACAGATACCTTTTTTTTCGTACAAAAATCCCTTCGGATACCCCCCCCCCCCCGCCGGCCAGCGGGGGCGGTTATGTCGGACTTGAACCGACTGAAACCGCCGTCTCGGGTCTTAACACGCCGGGGTGTAAGGTTACAAACAGATACCTCAGTTTAATTTAATTGTATATGTATGTGTTGCGTTCCTAAACGAAGTAAAAAAAAAAAAAACCATATTTTGCGTTGACAGATCTACGACTGTCACTTGTTGTCAACTTGTTGAAAGAATTGTCTTGAGAAAACGTTTGTTGAAATAAGTTTTGTTCGAATAAGTATAATCCGTGAATATCCTATTTGGCCAGTGTTGGATTGGTTATATTTTGGACTAATTAACGTGATCGGTTGGGAGTTGGTCGACCGAATCATATATTTGTCTTGAAGGGTTCCACTTGTACCACGCGCGCTGCTGATCTGTCCACACAAACCGTCATACACCCCTACACTTCATAAACACGTAAATACAGACACAGACAGGTAACAGCGTTGTGTTTCTGGCGCCTTCTAAGTTGGTAAGTGAAACCTATTTTATTAACAATTGCTCTGTGAACCGCAGACTGCTCATTTCCCCATTGTAGCCAGGAGGGCGAACTTCCACTGCGCAATATACCTCCTGGCCCGGAAGTGAACAGTATGTAAATAGATAACTCCTCCTACCGTTTCTGTATTTAAATATTTAAAAACTGTGCGTGCTCTTAAAAAAAGGCAGTGGCACTCCGGGAGTGCCGATAGAAGTAAAAAATTGAACATAACGGTGTATTTTTTGAATCGTCATCATCCATCCCTCCGTCCATCCATCCAGGCACAACAAAGATGGCGTTGTTATACAAAAAAAAAATGGAAAGCGCCTCAGTGACGTACGCGACTCGGTGACGAAAGGTGAGATAAAAAATAACACGTGTTTCATGATTTTGGTTCACGCAAAAAGTGCGCATATTGAAAGTGCTGAACGCGCCTAAAGAAGTTTTCACTTCAATATTAAAGTTTGTCTACTAGCTGAACGTACCTTGAACAGCAAGGTCTGCAGCACGTTGCCCTGTGGGTCGGCGCGCCACAGCCGCAGGCCGGGCCGCGCGCAGTAGGCGGCGGGCGGGCCCCCGCGCGCGTACGAGTACTGGAACACGGCGCCCAGGGCACACAGGCTGGGGGCAAGTTGGCGATACTTTAACGGGCTGAATACCTGGTAACCGCTCACATTAAAATAACTGTGGTAATCAGGCGATTGGTAGTCTGCCCCGCATCACGCAACGTAGCGCGGGAGTGCGTGTTCTTAAGTTGCTTATAAGTATCTCTCTTTGCATTGAAAACACGCGTAGTGCAGCACACAGAAAACGCATTAGCGTGCTGTTTATTAAGCAATAACTCCCGCGCTGCGTGATGCGGAGCAGTGTGCCGCGAACCGCCTTTAATAGCACTTTTAACACCTTTAACAAAATGAGCAAGTGGAAACATGTTTTTTTTTTTATATTTAGGACACGTCAATTTAACTTCACCTCGCCTGATGGTAAGCTGATGGCAAAGTCTCAGTAAAGAGGGTCACCATTACATACACGTGCCATGTTAACAATGGTGGCTCTTAACCTTTGTATCACAAATCACAAGCAACTGTGCGTAAAAGATACAAATCGTTAGTAATAGTGTAATCAGAATGTATTGTAGTGATGTCCAGATATAGATGGCGGATCCTCTGCAGCGTAGCGGTATAGCGTTCGATTGCTAAGTCAGAGGTCGCGGCTTCAATTCCCGCTCGGTATAAATATGTATATTTACATTATTCTGGGTGTTTCTATGTATAATAATATGTATTTACTAGCTGATACCTGCGGCTCCGCCCGCATAGAATTTTGATCCCGTACCCGCAACCCATGGGATCCTATTCCCGGGATAAAAAGTAGCCTATGTGTTATTCCGGACTATAATCTATCCCTGTGCCAAATTTCAGTCAGATCCGTTCAGCCGTTTTTGCGTGAAAGAGTAACAAACATCCATCCATCCATCCATACTTACAAACTTTCGCGTTTATAATATTAGTAGGATTTATAAAAAAAAAAACTATGTAAGTTTATCCGCATTCCAAAGCCCATATGACAATTTTTGTTTAATTTAGGTCTATAGATGTCGCTATGTAATATGTCGTACAGTTTAAAAAAGGGAAAAAAAATATTCACAATACTTATTTCCTATTAGGCGTCTAGATCGCTGACAGAAAGAATACTTTTTGTTCATATTGTATATTTAACTTCGTTTTTGATGAACCTGAACTGGATGGTTTACAAAAGTTATAAGACTATAACCACATTACCTTTTCCGTTCCTTTTTGCCAAGCTGTCTGATGTGCCACCGCGCGTCTCGCCGCTCACATATAATACTGCGGTACAGCGATGACACTAGCAGACAGTTCTGATAGTAGCTCAACTCGACTATTTCGTGCTCTTCATTCACGATCTCCATCGACTTGCACAGGTGCTACAACAACATTATATACGAAAATTCTTTAATTATTGTGATGAAACAGGCATTGAGATGTACTTAAATACGATTGACATATTATTGAAAGAGACACATTGATATTCAGGTGTATTTGAGGGCCCCCCTCAAAATCTTTAGAGCCCAAACAAACCTCAACTGCCAGCTGGTACACCTGCTGATTGACGGGCGAAACTCTGGTGCTGACTTTCTTCTCGGGGTTTGGAGGTCAGCCGGCAGTCGGTTTCTTTCAACATACCAATCCAACATAATAAGTTGACCAAAGTCATTCAAACACAACTCTATTCATGTATTCTGTACGGTGGAAGTATTAAAAAAAAAGCGGACAAGGTCTCGAGTTCGATCTCCAGTCGCCCCGGGCACACACCTCTGTCTGACTATTCGTAGTTATGTATGCATTAATAAATGTTAATTATCGCTCGCTTAACAATGTGCCTGGTAGATGGCAATAGGCTCGCCCCATATTACATTGGGACCTTAACATAACTGGCGAATCGTGGGTGTGTAATACACCTCTGCCTACCGCTTCGGGGATACAGGCGTGAAGTTATATTGTGGAAGTATTTCGACCATCTAAAGACAGTCATGATCATGGTCTGGCCAGCCTAATATTTCTTTTTATTCTATTATATTTCATATATTAGGTAGATATCAAGCTAAATCACTACCTTTTTTCTTTTTTTTAATCGTGCGGAAATCCCTTCGAATACCCCCTAGCCGTTCAGCGGGGGCGGTTATGTCGGGCTTGCACCGACTAAAACCGCACGCCGTCTCGGGTCTTCAGACGCCGGGGTGTAAGGTTACCCATAGAGCATATCCCTCGCACCCCGGCTGACCTTGGGCCATCTCACCACTAACAGCATCGCTCATCCTGTCTCCTCTGAAAGCAGAGGAGTACGGAGAGCGATGTGTTCCCGCCACGTTGGGTATTGGCCGACGATCAATGCCAACCCTATGAAGGGGTGAAGGGGAAGCCATTGACCGCCGCCCAGGGTGTACCAGCCGCTCCGATTCCGTTCCCCCCGGACTGCAGCGGGATCGGAATCGGAGCGACACTCGAGGAGGTTACCCAACACACACCCCCGCTAAATCAATACCTGCACAGTATTATTTTTACATGGACGTTTTACAAATACAACGCATCCAACGCAAAGTTACCCTTAACCTCGCATCGTACGTGCGTTGGCCGCATTCTTTATCATTTTTTCCGTTACATATCATATATTACTGCGCGATACATATTATTTACATTTGTAGAGTATTTTTTTCAAATTCTTTACTTCAAGATAAGATTTCAAAATAAGAATGAGGAAACGAAAACATGCTGGACGGCCCCAACAGAATTGTGGAATGTATCGGGCACTTTGACTCATACAGTCACATCACTTTCCCAATGGGGTAGGTAGAGACCATGTTTTCATTTGGTACGGTACTTTCTTTCGCTTCTTATAATTCCGTAATAGGTTTTATACGTGCTCGTCGGTTGCCAATAGATGGCAATAGGCTCATAACTGGCGAATCGTGGGTTACATACCCATACACACCTCTGCCTACCCCTTCGGGGATACAGGCGTGAAGTTATGTTATGTCGGTTTTCAAGAGTACCCTTGATCTCCGTCCTCCATGAGTGCAGGCCTGGGGGTGACAGGTGGAGCCGTCTGTCACCCTAGTAGAAGCAGGCCGGGACGGCGGCGCACAAGCGGCAATCTCGGTTACATCCGAAGCTTGCACATGGCGCCCGGGGTCCGCTTATCTACTATTCCTTTCATTATGGATTGGTTTATCTTAGCTTTTACAAGAGCGACTACTGTCTGACCCCCAACATCGAGAGTTGCGCCTGCGCCAGAGCCTCGACCATCAATCAAGTAGGTATACCAGCTTGCAGGTGAGGTTAGCTGGGTCCCTGAAGATCTTGGGTGCTTCTTTTAGCATGTGATGGGCAGCATTTATGCTGAGATGGCGACCTATAATTGTGGCCCGCACACCTATCATGTTTATGTTCATATATATATTTTTACATCCATACATCTCAAGTGATGAGTAGTTACCATTGCGCTGATCTTTTGATAGATTCCGTAGGCGAATCATCACAGAAGCTCATAACGTACATAAGGTATCTCTACCCAGTTTCAGCCTAATTTTTTTTTAAATTATTATTTCAGAAATGGAATTCGAGCGCCAGCGGTGGTCTCCACACCTTCCCTGCCCTTCACAGTGCCAACTTGAGAGATCACCTCACGAGGACAGTTTTGGCAAGTCGCCAGTGGTGGTCTCCACACCTTCCCTGCTCTTCTCAGTGCCACCATTAAAGTTTACCAGTTTTGTATTATTATTATAAATGCATAGGTAAGTTTCTCTGTTCGCATCTATTTAATTGTATGTTTGTTACCTTTTCACGAATAAACGGATAGATTATAGGTACCCTGGGCAGTAATGCTCGCGAAGGAGATGGCGGAGCGCGCCCGGGAGAGATTTAGAACTCTCCCGGCCCGCCGAGCCCGCAACTTGCTCGTCGCGCGTCGCAGGCGACTCAGGCTCCGGAGGTCGCTTAACGACCTCCGTCCTCCATGAGCGCAGGCCTGGAGGTGGCGGGTGAGGCCGCCTGTCACCCCAGCAGAAGCAGGCCGGGACGATGGGGCGACTAGCACCCCTCCCCCAAACCGGGGCAAGACGGGGACACCGTGGTTCCCAAACCCGAGGGGACCATCTCGAAACCGGAGATGGCCCAGGGCCAGTCGGGGTGCGAGGGATATGCTCTATGGGCAACCTTACACCCTGGCGTCTGTAGACCCGAGACGGCGTGCGGTTTTAGTCGGTTCAAGCCCGACATAGCCGCCCCCGCTGGCTGGCGGGGGGGTATCCGAGGGGATTTCCGCACGAAAAAAAAAAAAAAAAAAAAAAGGTACCCTGGGCAAGGACATAGGCCGCGATCACCGGCATTCACGCGTGCGGAGCCGCGGGCAACAGCTAGTACATACATATACTCACACCTTTTTCCCTTCGGGGTAGGCCGAGACAACAGCCCGCCATCTGCTTCTGTCCTTACATACTTCACGAGCTTCCTTCACTATCATTAAACCTTTCATGCAAGCCCGCCGGTTTCGAGTGGTTTTGACCTGCTCTTTTTTCAATACCTCATTAATTTGATCAGTGTATGTTCTGTGAGGCTGACCCCGATTTGCGTGCCCACTTACATCTGCCTTGTATACTTGGTGTATCATTCGCTCAGTACTCATTCGGTCCTAGTGCCCAAACCACCTTAGCATACCCTTTTCAATTCTTGTAACAACATTCTCTTTCAGGCCACACCATTCTCGTATATCTGTATTCCTCTTCCTATCAGCCAACCTTACTCCACACACACTACGCAATGACCGCATCTCCACTGCATTCACTCTACTTTCATGATTTTTCTGCCATACCCAACTTTTACTTCCATACAGTAATGTTGAAAGGGACTAGCACCGTTATTAACCGCCAGTCGTGGCTTCTTCGGCACTGACTGACCACTCATGAAGGAGGACCACTTATGAATATTTTTTTTATAACCTTGGTATGTGTGCGTGTGCTTAATAAACTTATTTTCTTTCTTTCTTCTTCTTCTTCATACACCCCTATACCTTAATTTATACTTCTATATTATAATTATAAAGAGAGGCCAAATTTTGTGAGTTTGTTTATATGTTTGGGGTAATCTTTGGAACCACTGCACTTTTTGGAAAAGTTCTTTCCCTATTTGAAAGATATATTATGCCTGATGGACATAGGCAACACATAATATGGCTTGAATTAAAAAAATAACATATAAACCGAAGCGAAGCGAGGGCGGGTTGCTAGTATCCAATAAATGTAAACATGAGTACCTTTTTTTTATTGTGCGGAAATCCCTTCGAATACCCCCCCCCCCCCCGCCGGCTAGCGGGGGCGGTTATGTCAGGCTTGAATCGACTAAAACCGCACGCCGTCTCGGGTCTACAGACGCCGGGGTGTAAGGTTACCCATAGAGCATATCCCTCGCACTCTGACTGACCCTGGGCCATTCGCAGTGTTTCCCGTCTGATAACAGCAGAGGGGTACCTGGAGCGACCACCCCCGCGTGCCTTGTAGGCCCGCCATACCACGACCCCCTCGTGCAATGGGGTCAGCTGGCCCTGAAAAGGGCCGGTTGGTCAGACTCTTGGCCGTTGACGTTGACGCCAGCTACTCCAGAGGAGCAATCAATGATGCGTCATCGCCCACGTTGCCCAGGGTGCACCAAACTTGGAGGTGATCCAACCAGTCGCACCCCTAAACATGAGTACCTATGTAAAATTCTATTTTTGAACAAAATTTGTAACGACTACTGTACTTATCAGTTTATTTATTGAACGTCAACGAAGTTCTAGTGCGGATGACGCCAGGAAAGGGGTGAATGACATCAAATCAAATTATATTATTACTTCACCTATTATTTTATATTATTCCTTTACTAGCTGTTGCCCGCTGCCCGCCAGCGTAGAATTCTGATACCGTTCCCGCAACCCATGGGAAACTATTCTCGGGATAAAAAGTAGCCTATGTGTTATTCCGGACTATAATGTATCCCAGTGCCAAATTTTAGTCAGATATGTTCAGCCGTTTTTGTGTGAAAGAGTAACAAACATCCATCCATCCATACTTACAAACTATCGCGTTTATAATATTACGAGTCCTTTATATGAACTACTTCACCTCATTGCGGTCAACCCCCAGGAGAGCAACTCAAGGAAATCACCATTATGTACGCATGTATTGTGCGAAATGGACTTCTTGAATATACATTCGACTTATTTTCTGTGCATTGTAGGGTATTTATGTCTAAAGCTGCGCGCCCTGGCTTCACCCGGTGCAATATTAGCACCTTACCCGAGGACTTCGAACTTTTTGTGCTGTAAGGACCTTGTCACATTTCGTGATTCTAGGTCAACGGGATATAGGTTTTCGACCCAAAACCTATAGGGTACTTTTGGTTGACCTAGCGTGGTTAAAATTAAGGTTTTACAGCACAAGTAAAAGAAAAATTCCGAACAATAAAGAAAGTTTACAATTAAATAAATTTTGAATATTCTCTATATAGGTCCACCCATTCCTGAGAAAATCGGTGGTAACACACGGACAGGAGAGTGATCTTATAAGGATTCCTTCGTTGCCTTTTGAGGTACAGAACCCATAAAAGGTAAATTATTCCTTTAGGAATCGCGTCGCTTACAATTAAATATTTATTATTGACTATGTCTCGCTCTTTGCGTGTACAATAATTGAAACGAGAAATTTAATCATAAATACATAGCAAGATAAAGGTTATGTTAGCAGAAAATACGAAAGACAGATAACGGTATGTTGGATAGACCTAGAAAATGCATTTGGCTCAATTCCACATTACCTTATGGTATACGCGTTGCAATGGTATAACTTTCCGCCCGTGGTCATAGAGATAATCGAGTCGTATTACTCCCAGCTAAAATTTGCTATAAGCTTCCAAGAAGTACACACAGGACCATTACGGTATAATGTGGGACTGTTTCAGGGATGCTGCTTGTCACCAATAGCATTTAACATAGTAATTAATATCTTAATTACCAAGTTAATACGTCACGAAAAGAAATGGGGTTATCGGTTTAAAGTAAATAACATATACTCAGAGTCCATCTTAGCTTTTGCTGACGATCTCGCAATACTGACGCGCAATCCAAAACAATGTCAGGAACTATTAAAGGAAGTCGATGAGTTCTGTTCGTGGACAAATGGACTGAGGACGAAGCCCAGTAAGTGTCACTGTCTATGTCTGGGTAGACGGGACACCAAATTTACCTCTTACGACCCGGGACTCTTCATTGGGGGTAAACCAGTTTCCATAGTCGCTGAATCGGTGCCATTTAAATTTCTTGGGAGAAAGATAGACTATAAAGGACGCACACCATCCTTAGATGAAGTTGTCGATACGTTTATAAATGACCTAAATAAGATAGATCAGATACCACTAAACAATATCAAAAAAGCTTGGATATATGACAACTACTTAACATCACGTCTGACTTGGCCTTTTCTGGTGTATGAATTCGGTAAAACCTTACTGGCGAAAATAGATGCAACTGTCATAAAATCGCTAAAATCGTGGCTTGGACTAGCGCACTCTGCTGATTCCTCTGCTCTATTTAGGGATCAAAATAATTTTGGGATGAAACTTAAGAAACCATCGGAGCTCTATAAACATCTTAGAGTTACCAAAGCCCACATCTTAGGAAAATCCCAAGATGTCACAATCAGGGCACTCCCGAAAGATAATAACGCGTCCGAGCTTGAATCTAGACTTCTATTCCATAAACGATTTATGATAGGGGCCCAGTCAAACAGAGTGGGGTTGGGAGTACGAGAGCCAGAAAGGGACCAGGATATACTTAAGTCCTTTCTAAAACAAGACGAAAATGATAAATATCGAGTGCACGCGATGAATTTGGAAATCCAAAATGAATGGTTGACAATGGGAGAGTTCTGCATACCGATGGCCTTAAAGTGGCGCACCTTGATCTATGACTGGTCGCCGGCCCTGTTAAAATTTTATCTTAACGCCTTTCAGATGACCCTCCCAGACCAGAGTAATCTGGTAAGGTGGGGGAAGGCCACAGAAAAACAATGTTATACTTGTGGTGAGGCAATAGGGACGGCTAGACACATATTAGTAGGATGTAGGGTGCTTCTCGATAGAGGCCAATACTCACGCCGCCACGATAAGGTGCTTATCATCATACGTGAAGCAATGAGTCTGGCAGTAGCTAGAGCCCAAAAAGGATTGACTACTAACAGACGTCATATCAACTTTGTGTCTGAAGGTTCATCCATAACACCCAGGAACAAACCTTATTCAATCTTAGATACTGCCCCAGATTGGACTCTCCTAATCGACACGTATGAAAAGCACTACAAAATTCCGGAGGATGTTGGGGTTTCGTCATCTAGACCTGACATATTCCTATATTCTAAGAGATTAAAACATGTGGTTCTTGTGGAACTTACTGTACCGTGGGAAACAAATATACCGAAGGACCACACAATAAAGAAAAATAAATACTATGATCTCACAAACGAATTAATCAAAAACGGTTACGTGGTTAATTTGTATGCAGTGGAAGTGGGAGCGAGAGGTATACCAGCAAAATCTCTCTATAACCTACTTAAAGATCTAGGCCTATCGAGAGCTACAATAAGCTCATTACTAGGACGAATGTCTAAAGCGGCACTAGTAGGTTCGTATCAAATTTGGTTAGGCAGGGAGGGGAACTTGGGTAGTGAAGGTGAGTGTTGATGTACATCAACAAAAGGGGCCCCTTCTAAACCTACACTTGGGTCGCAAGTCCCAGGCACTGTCCCGAGTTCCCAACTCAGCAACGCGATGGACCCGGCACCCGCACGGAGAATCCATGGATTGCTAAGATTACGGTCTCATGTAAGTAAGTATTTGTATTTGAGAAAGAGAACGGTCAACTTCGTCAATTGATTTATTAGTTGCCAGCCTCCGATTGTTATAGATTCCTCCCACAAAGAAGTATACTATGATTTACAAAGGCGGGTTTGGTTAGGTTACGTTAATTATATTACAGGGGACCGCTAATTGGTAAGCAATTATATTGTATCGGTGCTTAAACATTGAGATAATAGGTCTTTACCTATGAAATTGCCGAAATTTTCTTACAAATTCATGAGTTCGTTATTCCTGTAATTTAATAGCTATTTGCATTATTTATATTTTGTTTGAAAGTTGATTTCAAGATTTTACAACATAACATAACATAAACTCACGCCTATATCCCCGAAGGGGTAGGCAGAGGTGCTAGCACCCACATTTCGCCAGTTTATGTTTAGGTCCCAATGTAATAGGTGGCGAGCCTATTGCCATTAACCGGGCACTTATAAACCTGCGATAAATACACACATAACTTCGAAAAGCATCGAAAAGTCATTGGTGTGTGCCATGGTAAAACCTGGGATCGAACCCGAGACCTCGTCTCAGCAGTCCGTTACCCATACCACTAGGCTACCTACTAGGCATACTACTAAGGCTTTACAACTCTGTATTAAATTTTGTTTTTATTGGCCGCTTGATAAATTAATTCGATCTTCAAAAACAGTACTTCCTAAATGCTATTCATTTTGATGATAAATTTCGTATTAATTAACAGCTGTCACTTTTCAAAAATGTAATAAAAGTTGCTGTTTGTTAGCTTAGTGTAGTCTCATTCATACACAAATAAAACATAAAATTTGGATTTGTCATTACTAAAAAAATGCAAAAATGTTAGTACTGAAAATTGGGTTTCTTCCAATTTCTTCAAGAAAAACGGCAATTTCATATATAACGACCTATGTGGTGCTTTCCTGGCTTCCTTCCTTATTCTTCTCTCCAGGGAGCTTTGGCGAAAGGCGATAGTGGCGTCTTTAGTCACCAGTAGAACCGTCGCTACTAAGTCCTGCTACAAGAAGAGGTTTTCTGTAGAGTGGTTCCAATTTCATCCCATTATGTCTACTGCCTACAACATTCAATTCTAATCAAAAATATGTTCAACTTCTTAAGGGCGGCTGAGGCACTCGGTTGCGGTCTACTGGCTATTCTTGGCATTATATTGTAGGTTCTCCTAAGGACTTCTTGGTTACCAATCTCTCGTTTTTTTTGACCAGTGCATTGGTCGCCTAGATCGTGCTATTCAGGGGCGTAGCTACCGCCGTATTTGCGGTATCAATTATACGGGGCCCCCGGGCCACGGGGGCCCCCAAAGTGTGTAAGGAAAAAGAATAAAAACTTTCTAATTTATTTTATTTTACAATGACAAAATTCTATAAAGCAATTCCTTTTTTTCCCGCCTTAAGCGTGCGTTCAAAAGTTGGCAACACTCTACATCGTTATGGCGGGCTGCGGGACTTCCCCGTTTTACTTACTTCATCTTCAACTCAGCGGGGAATCCCCGGGAATCCTTCATCGATATCGCGATGTACGTGTACGTTGTTGTACTTTGCATTGGATGTTAAACCACGGAGTGCAGTGCACTGTTTATTTACGCGCTTTATATAAATGTGCATTACATTGTAATTCAGTACAAACAATATTGTTCTTCTGGTTTCGCGGTATTAGTAGCGATTTGTAAAAGAAATGAGTGAAAGGAAAAGAGATTATCCCAGCGGCGCTGAGAAAAGAAAAAATTAAACAGAAAAGGGACGAGGTTATAAAAAAAGTGCCCAAAATTTCTTTTTATTTTTTTTCTTTTATTTTTTCAGAGACAAGATACTGTGAGGGATTTAGATTGGAAAGGTAAGTACTACCCAACCCATTTATTAGGGGCTCGTAGTGATAAACAAGGAAATCTTTTAATTTCGGTCTGTCCATCTGTCCGTCACAAAAAGTTGTCTCCCCCCTCGATTTTCACAATTATACTGTTTTTAGGGTTCCGAGCCTTGATTAAAAAAAAAACAAAATTCTAACTTATCTATAGGATCGATTTGTATTGTTGTTTGTCTGTTTGTCTATCAGTCTCAGTCCGTATCCATGTTGAGAACTTCAGATGTGCAGACTCGCTTTCGGGTTCTCGTTTTGTATGGCCACTACACTACGCGCTGCGTTTAAATACCACGCAGGTGTATAGTAATGCACGGACGGGCTGCAGGTGATTTTGTATCTACTAATAGGTACGAGCACAATCCGCGTAGAGTCTGTGTGCGTCTGAACTGAACACTCTCTAACTGTGACCCTTAGTAACGTTATTTACTTATATATAACTCTTTTTAGTTTAGTATCAAAGCATTCGTATTTATTTTTTAACAATTACTCGTTTATTTTTAGATTCTTCTGAAGCATGTTCTTCGTCACATATCCATCCGGAAATAGAAGAAAGCCAAGCACATACTTTATCGGATGTCCATCCAGAAATCGAGGAACCCCAAGTCAACGATTCTGATATATCTGCAGATTGTAATATAATTTCATCAGATAGAGGAAATTTTGGTGACAATTTAACTGAATGCGAACGAAAAATAATTTTTAAATTGGGTCCATTTAAACCACAAGGACCATTTCCAAAAGTTTCAGAAAATAACCGACCTTTTTCGGCTTATTATTATTCATATTTCAATCATGCAGGCATAAAAATTATAAGACCATGGTTATGTTATTCTAACGTTTTAAACAAACCGTACTGTCACTTCTGTTGGTTATTAGCAGATCGTCAAAACAAATCGTACTCCTCTGCTTCGGTTAACGGTGTTTCGGTTAGAAGCAATTTCACACAAACTATTCTTGACCATGAAAAGTCACAGCAGCATATTAGTGCCTCACTCTCTTATAATAATTGGTTGCAAGGAAATACCATCGATACTCTATTGAAAAGTGAAATCGATAGTAAAATTACATTCTGGAGAGATTTATTGCATCGTATAATTAATGTTATAATTACTTTAGTATCTTGTAATCTACCTTTGAGGGGGCATGATTCTGATTCTGGCAATTTTATGGCAATTTCACGTCTGCTATCTAACTATGATGCAACTTTAAAAGAACTTCTTCTAAAACCGAAAGGTGAAATAAATTATTTAAGCCCTACGATTCAAAACAAAATTATTAGTTTGCTTGGTACCACCGTTAGGAACAATATTATCTCAGAAATTAAAAAAGCTCCATTTCTGACAATAATTCTGGATACAACACAAGACTTGTCAAAAATTGACCAACTATCTGTAGTTTTTCGATATATCTCGGTTACAGAAAATGATGATAATGTGCCTAAATAAATAAAAATCTGTGAGTCCTTTTTAGGATTCATAGCAGTAACCGATTGCAGTGCTGCAGGTCTGAAAACTGTCATCTTAAATTTGACTAAAGAATATGGAATTGATTTGACTAAATGTAGAGGACAGGGATACGATGGAGCAAATGTTATGTCGGGTGTGTATGGAGGATTACAAACCCTAATAAAAGAGCATGCTCCAAATGCCGATTATGTTCATTGTGCTGCGCACGCTTTAAACTTGGTTTTGAACGATGCTGCGAGACATGTTCGTGAAGTATCGACTTTTTTCGATAATTTAGAAAAAATACATACTTTTTTTGGCAATAGTATAAAACGCTGGGCTATGCTAACTGACGATTCATCTGAAAAATATTTGATTACCATTAAAAATTAAAAAGGTATGTCCTACCAGATGGTCTTCTAGGAACGACGCTTTATTAGCAGTAAAGAATTTTTTTTTACTAATCATGAAAACTTTGTACCAACTAAATTTAATTTCAAATAAAAAAGATGAACGTGAAGAATGTAAAAGTATAATTAATATTTTAGAGAGTTTTGATTTCTTAGTGCTCGTAACATTTTTTTCTTCACTATTTGAAATTATTAATCCTGTTTCTAGAGCTCTACAGCATGAAAATAATGACTTACAGAAATCTAGTATTTTATTAAGTAATCTTTTAAATAGACTGTGCCAATTAAGAAATCAGAATTCATTTAATAGTTTGCTAAATGAATCCAAAGATTTAGCAAAAGAGTGGGGGGTAACAACTGTTTTTAAAAACAGTAGGCGAAAGATAACGAAGCGTTTTTTTGATGAGTTATCACAAGATGAGAGAATTTCCGACCCGGAATCCTATTTCAAAGTCAATGTATACTATTGCTGCTTAGATATATTAATTTCTCAAACTAAAGAAAGATTTCAGAGCCTTTGCAACCTGAGTAGTATATTCGAAATATTACAACCGGAGAAACTCCTATCTTCTTCAAGCGAAGAGATATTAAACGCTTCCGGAAAACTGTCTGCTAAATACAGTAAAGACATCTCACTTAATCTTTGTGACCAATTAAAGGCTCTAAAAACATGCTTAAATTCTGAAATTAAAAAAAAATATTCCATTAAAGAACTCATTGAATTATTGCTAGTAAAATTCAATAGTCTTGCATCCAGTTTTCCCGAGGTAATCACAGCATGCTTTTTATTCGTGACCCTTCCAGTTACAACCGCAACGGCAGAAAGAAGTTTTTCAAAATTAAAACTAATAAAAAATTACTTAAGAACTTCGATGGGACAAGAACGGCTGTCAGACATCTCACTATTGTCCATAGAGGCAGAAACTTTAGAAAAACTAAAATCATCATCAGCCATAAATGATTTAATAAATCAGTTTGCCGAAAAAAAGGCAAGGAGAGTGAATATTTAAAATTCGATTTTTATTTGTAAAATGGGTAAATTATGTGATAAATAAATATTTCTTTTCACAATATTTTTTTTCTTTTGTGAAATATCTTTACCTCCATATAAGGGCCTCCAAAAAAATTTTTATACGGGGCCCCGACAAGGCACGCTACGCCACTGGTGCTATTTGACTCCATTGGACTATTTTTGTGAAGATACGTCAAATCTGTTGTTTATGCCGATAACCTAGCATCGATTTAAGTACTAGAAGACAACATAACACGTGTTATCGGTGATATACCAGCCGATATGCTCGAAAAAGAGTTACTTTTTCGATATTGGATTGGAAAATTGGATTTCACGTAACCTAAAATATAGCCGTGGCGAACATTTACATGAAATAATAATTAAAACTTAAATGGCAAGGATTGACTTTGAACCCCCAATAATTGTTCGTTAAATTTATTAAAATTTTCCTGTGTTTTTTGTTAATTAAAAATCAAACATTCAAAAAAATATTTTTAATTTGGGCTGCACATCTAGGGACATCCGCCACAACAGGAGAAAATATTAAAGAAATACTGTATCGTACAAGTTATTATAATAGTATAACACTTACCATATAGAAGTCGATCTCAGTCATAATAATAACGCCATTCTTGTCACCAGAAAACAACCGCATCCCATTCTTGGACCACTCTATCGCTGTTATTTTGCTTTTATGTAAATCACCTATTGTGTACCTAAAATATAGAAATATGTAGTTATTATTTAGATGCCCTAATGTTGAATGTAAAAGCGTAGTACTTTTGTTATTTAAATTGCCAGAAATGGGCCAAAGTCTAGGTCGAGACGTGTACACGCTGAACTGAATGTAAATAGGGCATCAAAACAGAATATATACTCAACTGTACTATCAAAAAATTATGTATTAAGTATGATTTTTTTAGAAGGCAACCCAAGAGGGCCATCTTATTGCCTTAGATGGCCCAGGGTCGGCCGGTGTGCCAGGGAATTGCCTTTTGGGCCACTTGGGCCCCCGCATTAAAGACCCGAGACGGCATGCAGTTTTGATTGGTTTGAGTTTGAACAAACCACCACCGCAGGCCGGTAGGGGGGTCCATGGAAATTTCCAAACAAAAAAAATTACTTAAAGGTACTTATCATCAAGAGAGCAGAATGCTTGTTTACAACCTTTGTACATAAAAAAAGTTCTAAAAAATTACCTTTCAACTTTGGGTTCCACTTTAGGTTTAAAAGAGTCGGGAACATTTTCTGGATGTTGCTTGGGTATTTGGAACACTGTGACTTGCCCTGCTGCATTGCCTGCCCCTACCATATAGTCCACGGTGTTCACTATCTTCACGTAAGTTATAGGCGATGTTGAAGCCTGAAAGTTTTGCTTATTATTCACTAAACATTTATATTTCTTTTAATTGGTATAGGTCAGCGTTTCCCAAAAGGCGGTGGGTCGTGATCCAGGAAATAAAAAATGAATAAATTGTTTTATAAATGGAACATTGAAATCTCATTATAAAGTGCTACTATACTTTATAATCTTTTATTTTTATGTGTGGAAAGGTGAGTATGTCGACCTTGAAACAACTAAAATACTATGGTGTTTTATGGTGGGTGAAATAGCCCACTCATGTAAGGTTGATCACCCGCCCAATCGCCGGCTTCCCCGTTGGAAATAATGGTGTTTTATCACGTCGGCCTTTGCCTGTCTGGTTACCTGGCAAGTAACCAAGTGTGCCCTAGGTAAGTATACTTGTCATACAAATTACATCCACGTAAAATGGCGGTGGCATTCTATGTATTATTGCTGACACTCACACTGCAGACCTTGTCTCTACTCCTTGTGGGCTCTACTCCAAGGTCTGCAGTGTGAGGCTCTGGCTGTATTTTAATACCACCTTCAAATAGTAGTTGTATCTGTACATTGGAGATATTTAAAAAGAAATACTTGGGTTTGTTAAATAAATAATTCTGAACACTAATATATAGAAAGAAAATGATTGATGGAATGAAATTGACATGATGAATATGAAGAAAAATATTTTTCTTTCATTCTTGTCTGTTTGTTCGTGATGGACGCAAAAACTACGGAACGGATTTTGATGCGGTTATTTCTATTAGAAAGGTCTTGGTCAGACCTAAAATCTGCCATATGTTTGCTTGCAATTGGTTGAGTTAGAACCAGAGATTGACCGAAAAGCGACAACCGACCTCCGCGCGGGCACAGCCGCGTGTATCAGCTAGTATAATATAATATCATAACTTAGTTGAAGTATAGTAACGTGATACTAAGGTTAAACCACAAAGGTTGGGTTTATCAAAGTAGTGTATGGGATAGGTACTTCTTTTACTAACCAATGCATATTATGATAGATTTTTTTGTGCAGCCTACTCCTTCCTAATCAAGAAGTCATGTTATATATAGAATATTTAATAATAAATATTCTACGACATTAGATGTATACATATTTGTACACATGAAAATGTCTATTTGCATTGGTCTGGGTATTTACAAAAAAAAAGTATATAAGTATGTTTGTCCCCATTCTGGTACTCATAACACAAGCTAGTTAAACTATCCTTACTTTGGGTAAAGTGCTGTGTAGAATATCGTAGAATATTTATTATTATATGAAGATACAATAAAATTACACTGACAATGCCAGATACTATAAAATTAGAGGGTAATAAAAGGCTTGTGCAGGGCAGTATATTCTTAAGGACGGATGCTCAGTGAGATATTGGTTTATAAATACAACATATCTGTCTGTAGTATGGAAGACTGTATGATAAAAGTAAAAAAACAATATATTTGCTAAGGTTCCTTTTTCAGTGGCGTGACTCCAGCATTTGTTGTTGGCATCAGCATCCTGAATTTTAATACTCAATAGATACAGTGTTAATTGATAATAATTGTAAATGTGTATACAACCTATATCTAATCAACTTTATCTGTGCCTTTGGTTTGTATATAATTATCTTATGTGTTTAATTCACAAACATGTTTTGACTAATGTTTACAAACAGCTTGGTTTTAAATTAAAGGACGAAGTTTTACTTCATTAGACAAAAAGTTAATAGTATATTTTATTACATAATTTCTTTTCTTTATTTTGTTCAAATAAAAATACAACATTACTGTTTATTATTAACTTCTACACAATTTATATTGTAATAATAAATCTTAACATAAATATAAATATATAAACACTATAAACATAAATAAAGTTTAAATATAAGAAAATACATATACATGATGAATTTATTGGAGAAAAACGATTTGACAATTTTAGATACTTATAATTATATACAAGGACACGTATGGCTGCAAATTAAGCTAGGAATCCTTAGCATATTGATATAGATACCTCACATCTCAATCTCTGAATGTTCCCCTTTTTCCGATCGTACCAGTACACAAGTCCAACGTTGGTCCCCAATGCAATATACTCGCTCACCGCATCAACACAAGTTAAATAAAGCTCGTTAGAAAATATACCAGTCTGTATTCGAGGTGGAATTAAATTTAAAATATGTGAACACGGAGACCATTCCCTCACAAAACCTTCCTCCGCACCACCCGAAACTTCCATTTTTGATAATAACAATTACTTTTTAGAACACTCACTATTAACTGTGGTTATTATACGTGTAAGCATGACTTAGTGTGGATTAATAATTAAATAAATTCGTAAGAAAATTTAGAAACGAAAGTACTCCAGTTTGAGTTATTTTGACACTGTTTTTTTTTATTGAATTTTAATGATGTTGGCTAGTGAGGTTCTGGCCTTTTGAGCTACATCGCCAAAACCACAGACATAATGATTGGGATTGAGACGGAACATGTCCGTTTCAATAATGTTCAAACGGGGCTGCAGTAAAGCTGACAACCTCTACGAAAATCTGCTCATAAAATTTGTTGATGAAGGAAAGATAGGAAAAGGAAAATATTTAAGTATCCAAAATATTATGCAGATCACTGGAATTAGAAAAGCAACGAGTAAAATTATTTAGTTATTTCTTTATTTAATTTTAAACAATATTCAATTCAATTCAATTCTTGATTATGGCCTTGTGGAGCAAACACCACAATTTTGCCAGTGTCGAGTTAGAGATAGACCAGTAAACGAAAGGAAGTTTGACCGGTGGAAAGATAGGCCAAAAATTAAACATGTAATCAAGCAGATTGCAATTCAATTCAATTCTTGAATGTGGCCTTGTGGAGCAGTTGCGCGTTATTTTATTATACGAGTAATATGACGACCACAGATTAAATACTAGTAGCCAGATGACGACAAATGGCAAAAGAGGAACTTAAACACTCCCCAAGTCAAATTGTAAAGTTGCAACTAACAAAGAATGTGAATTTATGTTAGATTAGTTATTAAAGACGAAAACTCAAAAATTATCACTAAAAATAGGAATATACATAATAAAATACTTACAATTTAATTTTATTCATTTTAATATGTCTATACAAAAAATTTACAAAAGGGGAATGCACAAGGGAAAGGAGCAATTTAAAGGAAGTAGGACGGGGAACGTGAGTAGGAAGAACATCATAAAGCGAGAATCTCAGTCTAGGACAACTGAAAAATAAATGGTCCACGTGCCCTTCATCCAGACCGCATTCACAAAGCGAGGAGTCCCTAATCCTCAGTTTGGCCAAGAAAGCAGGAGTGCAAGAGTGGTTAAAGCGAAAGCGGCAAATTGTGGATGTGATCGGTTTATCAAAATGCCTATATTTAGGATTAGAGAACCAGGGTTTAAAGGGAATAGAGGGTTGAATATCCCCGTAAAACTTACCTCTAATTGACTTTGAAATTTGCCAAAACTTATTCCAGGATTCAACCAACGTTGACTTAAAAGTGGTGCAGATATCATGGCAAAAAACTTGGTTGTGATCGACAGAGCCTGTTTCAATGGCACACCTGGCACAGGAGTCAGCAGTTTCATTGCCCTGAATGCCCGAGTGACCAGGAATCCAGGCTAAGATGATATTGATGTCCAGATGGTGGCATTGAAGCAGCTCCTCTCTAATTTGAAGAATTACGGGGAAACTAGATTTAGATCGGAAGGGGTTGGACAAAATGGCCTGAAGGCAACTTTTGGAGTCTGAAAAAATGAGAGCCTTATATAAATTATGCGATTTAATGAAGCGAATGGCCTCTAATATAGCGAGGGCTTCTCCTGTAAAAACTGAAGTAATAGGGGGACATTTGTAGCTTAATATGATATGAGTGAAAGGGATCCAAACTGCAACACCAACGGGACTATCGTTAGAAACTTTGGAAGCGTCAGTGTAAAGAAGAACCCAATCTTTATATGAAGTCTGGACTATGTTGGCAAAAACTCTATTCGCTTCAATAGTGCCTTTGTCAATAGTGAAGTCCAGAATGATGTTGGGTTGATAAATGAGTGAATCATAAGAAACTGAGTACAGTGGCAATAAGCGGGATTGAAAAAGTGGGTTAGAAAGACGTGAAAAATAAAGGTAGGCACTGAGAAGACAGGGAGGTTTCGAATTTGAGCGATTATTATGCGAATCATAGAAGAGAGACAGATCGTCTACCTTACGAAAAAGTGGATGGTCTAAAGATTGGGCAATTTAAAAAAGTACCGATTGGCTAAAAATTGTCTGCGCAAAGTTAGAGGGAGGATCCCCACACTCAACTTGCATTGCGTTGATAGGAGACGAACGCATAGCACCAAGTATAATGCGTAGACATTTAGCTTGGATCTTATCTAACTTTTGAAGACCCGACAGATTACAAGGGTCTAACAAGAATAGTCCGTAATCCATGTGACTACGTATTATAGCGTTATATAGGAGTTTTTGAGTGTAGAGATGCGCACCCCACCATACACCAGATAAGGAGCGAAGAATATTAATGTTGTTTTCACATTTTTGAGCCACATAATCAATGTGAACAGTACCGGTGAGTCTGGAGTCCAACCAAACACCCAGAAATTTCACTTTATTTTCCAAAGGAATAATCTCACTATCAATTACAATAGAAACCGGAGGAATTTGTATTTTCCTTGTGAAAACCACGGCTTTACTTTTGGAAGCTGATAACCCATGTTGATTAAGCAAGATAGACAAATAGCTAAGAGATGTATTCAAACGGCCAACTGCCGATTCTAAAGATTTATCGGTGACATATAGAGCAAGATCATCAGCGTACTGCATAGGGGAATAACCGATAATTCCAGGTCATAAGTGTAAAGACTGTACAGCAAGAACAGAACCTTGCGGAAGACCTCTCCAAACTGTTCTTGACGGAATTTTAAAATTTTGATGTTTGACCATAATGGATCTCTCCATAAAGAGGTTACAGATAAAACGGACTAATTTCTCAGGGATGGATAGTTGGTTAATGAGTTTATTCCTGAGGACCGAAAGGAGGACGCTGTAATATGCTGAGGAAATATCTAGAAAAACTCCCAGCAAGAATTCTTTCTTTAAAATGGAGAGACGGATGTCGGATGTGAGTAAGCTAAGACTATCTATTGTGCTCATACCCTTTCTGAAACCATACTGAGTCTTTGCCAATAAACTACTATTTTCAATAAACCATTCTAAGCGGTGTTTAATCATGTGTTCCGTTATTTTGGCCATGACAGAAGATAAGGCTATAGGCCTGTAACTATTCGGATCTGATGGGTTCTTCCCTGGCTTAAGGATTGGGATAATAAGAGTAAGGGATCCCGTCTGCACCCGGAGAAGAATCTACCAATCCGTCAAGTGCCAGCTGCAGCTCTGAAAGATGAAATGGACGATCCAAAAAGTTTGAGCTTGGGATATGAATTGGAGGTGAAGGAAAAAAGTCAACATAAGGAACAAACGAGGGGGACATCTTACTCGCAAAGTCCTCAAGCCAAACATGAGGTTTAGGACGAGATGTCGACAATGTTAAGAGACCCTCTAAAACGCTTAATTTGTCTCCAAATTAGAGTAGAAGGAGTTTTTGGGGAAAGTCTTTCGCAAAAGCGAAGCCAGCCTTCTTTCTTTTTCTTAGAAAAAAGCTGACGTTTTTTAACAGGAAATAATTCATCAGCTGATGCAATTATTGTATCTGAAAACTTTGAATAGCAATCAACAAGGTTGTTGCTGTCAGGAGACGGCAGAGCTCCAACTTTGGAGTCCAGAATAGAAGCGTAAGAGGACCAATCAACATCAGACAGACGATATTTCATGGAAGGGGAAAAATTGTAAGCAGGGACTGCTCTATTGGTAATGGAAATGATTATAGGAAAATGGTCACTGCCATAAGAAAGAGGTAAAATATGCCAGGAGAGTGAGGAGGCTAAGGATGGTGAACAGACGGATAGATCCACGGCACTACTGGGATTTTGGTCAGGATAGACTCTGCGAGTTGGAGAACCATCATTGATGAGACAAAGATTTGCTTCATCAAACGCTTCAAGGATTGCTAATCCAAAATCATCATCATGCCATGAACCCCATAAAGTGTGATGAGCATTAAAATCGCCCAACAAGAGTACAGGGGGAGGAACAGATGAAATAACATATAAGATATCAGCAATCATGCTAGAATGAGGGTGAGGGATGTATATAGAAATGAACGAGATTTCGAAAGCCCTTAAGGCCACGACATTGATCTCAGGGGTAATAGAAGGAAGAGGAAGATAAGAAAAGGGGAGTGAGCGCTTTACTAGTAAAGCGCTGCCCGAATATCCATCCGCTCTGTCATCCCGAAGGCAGGAGTATCCCGGGACTCTGAACCGAGCCCTATGGCATGGCAATAACAAATGGATGATATTTGTTAATTAGATGAAGAAGATCAGGCTTTCTTCTTCGAATGCTTTTAACGTCCCATTGAAGGACCGTAGTCTGCGGCATGATGATTGAGGGAGCTGATAATACTGAATAGTTTTTGGGCAACGTGGGACGGTAGTGTGGTGTGCGACCTCGTTCGACACACCACGGTTCGTTTACCTGGCCATCATGTGTCAGAGTTTAAAAATAATTACATAATTGATTTGAATAGCTTAGGGAAGAAAAAACAATTGCTTGGAGCTGCATTCGGCTGTGCGGCTGACAGCGGGCGACTTGACGCGCCGCCCGGGTCCGCCGGCCGAAGAGAAGATATAAGTGTATTAAATTTAGGCTCAGTCCTTGAGCGGAGTTCGCGATTCCCTAGTTCGTATAAATATATACGCGTAAAAACCTCCCTAAACCCGATATAGGAAGCTTTGTTGAAATAATAAATGATCATATAAATATCTTCCCTTGTGTTTATCTTATTATCAACACGAGGTATTGCGGCGTCCAACCCCCGGACGCTACAGTAGATTATGGTTTTGGCTGGAGATTAATTCAAGGATTAAGTTGAGAAGGGTTCCCAAAAGAGCCTCCTGGACTACAGGACCGGGATTAGATTGGGGCAGGATAGCACAGCCATTGGGAAGAGTAGATGGTTCGTTTCTAACGATTGATTGATGGGCTGCCCTGTCGTAAGAACTACCCAATGGGGCTTTTGGACGGGGTTGCGAGTATACGGATGCGTATGCGTTTTAGTGTATCGCCTTTGAGGGGAGGAAGAGATGTTTATATGATGGCTAAATTGAGGAAGGTGGAATTGAGAAGAAGTTGAATGAAAGGGGACTGCGGACTGAGCTACTTCAGCGTACGGTCTTCTGACGTTGGGAATCTGAGCTGAAGCTTGTTGGAAAGAGATGTTGCCCTGTGACATGAGAATCTTGATGGATCTCTGTCTCCCCTGCTCCGGGCAATCCTTGCTGGTAGCATAATGAAGACCAGAGCAGTGAAGACAGGAGGCTCTATTTTCCCCAACGTCGCATTCCTCACCTGAGTGATTTTGGGAACATTTAAAACAGCGAGGAGTAGAGCGGCACTGGCTTTTAATGTGGCCGAAACGACAACAATTGTTACACTGAATAGTTGGAAATGTGTATGGGACGACTGGGAGAGAGGTGTGAAAGGAGAACACTCTGTCAGGGAGGATTTGACCTTCAAAAGTGAGAACTACCGTTTGAGTTGGAACCCAAACAGTTCTACCTTCCTCTAAAGTTTTTCTGTTGATGCGGCGGGCTTTCAGAACCTCACCGCATCCTTTCGTGTAATGAAGAGAATCTACAAATTAATCCATGGCCAGGTCTACTGGCACCTGACGAACTACTCCCATTTTGGTAATGTTGTATGTAGGGATTGTAGCAACGTAGTCATTTGATTGCAGTAAAGGATGATCGAGAAAATTGTTGGCGTCAATATAAGTTTCAAATTCAATTGAAACCTTGTTTCTCCCCACTTTTTTTATGCCATCAGAACAAATATTACGAACATTAAATTTGCTTAGGAATTGGCCAAACTTGATAGGTCTCATAGCGATTGAAGCCGCAGTCAAGGGAGCTGTCTCTACCTTTGACACGTGGACCAAAAATGGACCTTTATCAGAGTTTTTGTAAGCTTTAACCCCTACAACCAAAGTCGGATGAATAAATACATGTTGAATTGACGCTTTGGGGAGCTCTGTGTTAGAAACATGAATTTTCCTAGCATGATTTGAATCCTCTTTATGGCACAACTGCCTCTTTGCTGACGCAACAACTACATCCATGTTATTCGGAGGATGATGGATATCTGGAGGTTTAGGGGGAGGGGGAGCGTCCATGAACTCCATTATGGACGCCTTCCTTGAACTAAAATACTATTTACTATAGGTACTTACAATCTGCTCGATAAATTTTTAATTTAGATAAAAAAATACCAAAATATTAATTTTGGATGGAAAAACTTCACTGCCTCGTGTGCCAACTATCCACTATTTCGTTTATTTTCTTCAAGTATATTAATAAATTCAAAACGAAGGAAAAAAATTTGTGACAGCTTTCCAGATCCGTCAATTCAAACCCCTTAAACAATATTATTCCTTCAAGAAACAAATTATACCAGCACTGAATCCGACCCTGTCTAACAACTGACAACTATATGTCAAAATTGTTATATACTACCATGGCGACGAGTTACCCAGAGTTACACAGTGTTGAAGCTGCAACACCTTATGTATGCTTGTGTGAGTTATGTATGTGTACCGGGAAAAGAAAAGGATACCTAGCGATTATTACAAGTGACAAGAACAAAAGAGATCATGTTTCATAAACAAAATTTAAAAGAAACGTGTTAAAGAGATTTAAGAGATACAGACTGATCTGTTTCTCTTTAATCTGTGGCCAAAACATTGTTAAAATCCAGAAAATTATTTTGTACTTTCAGTAACATAAATGCTTATTTCACACTTTCTATGTTCTGAATTCTGTATTACTATAAAAAACTCGATGAATCTTGCTTCATTTCTCCGATACTATAATATTGGTGAATCACTTTTGCTTTTCGATAAAGTACGGTTTTGTTACCTCTACTGCACTATCTGCCAACCATAAAACTGTACACATGTCAATTTTCTGTCAAAGTGGGTCCGTAGTGCGAAGCCTATTTCGCCACGCATTTTAACAAAAATATCATACGAAATGGCAGAATCAGCGACAGAAATTCCTATAGCTATCGAAAATACAGTTAGAGAAGCTGTTAAAAATGTTACAGACAAACCACCGACGAGTATTGAAGGCATCGCGATTGCTTATTTGAGTTTAGTGATTATGGCTGTTCTACCTATATTTTTCGGATCTTTTCGGTCGGTGAAATACTTGAAGGAACAAAAGGTAAGTTTTACCACTGTATCATACTGATTATACATAATTTTATCACATGTTTTTGGCTTATTCGTGGGTCCAATTACAAAGACACACGTATCATCATCGTGGCATATGTTGACTTGTCAAATGCTGAAGGTCCTTGTCCAGTTGATAGCTACAAAACATAGTCTGACAGTATGACGTTCTGATAGATTCAGAAATACTTATCACATTCAGAACTAAGATAATATCATAATTGTGAATGATGGCATATTCACTGAGCAGTAATCAATCTCTTGTATTTCTTTTATTTTTTATTGTGTACTTTTCTGGCTATTTAATATCTATATTATTTAATTAAATCTTTGAGTTGCGTAATTTACAACGGTCATTAATATTGAAAAGAACATTCAGCATACTTACTAATAATTATTATGAGTTATATGATTATTATGAGTACATATACTCACACCTTTTTCCCCCCGGGGTAGGCAGAGACAACAGCCCGCCATCTGCTTCTGTCCTTACATACTTCACGAGCTTCCTTCACTGTCATTAAACCTTTCATGCCAGCCCACCGGTTTTGAGTGCTTTTGACCTACTCTTTTTCCAGTATCTCATTAATTTGATCAGTGTATGTTCAGCGAGGTCGACCCCGGCTTGCCTGCCTACTTACATATGCCTTATATACGTGGTGTGTCATTTGCTCAGTATTCATTCGTTCCAAGTGCCCAAACCACCTTAGCATACCCTTTTCAATTTTAGTAACAACATTCTCTTTCAGGCCACACCATTCTCGTATATCTGTATTCCTCTTCCTATCAGCCTTAATCTATCAACCTTACTCCACACAGGGAATTAAGGGAATGTAGTAAAAAAAAAGTAACCTTTAATATTTTTAGCATCCAGAATAATAAAACTAAATAATTTATTTATTCTTGATATTAAGAAATGATTTACGATATCTCAAGAAGCTTGTTTTTTGTTCTGTGAAAATCAACCAAAATTTCAGGATCAGTGAAAATTAACCCTAAATAAATCATGATAGAATCCATTTGAAACAGTTTTATATCTTGGTGTTCCTGTCAAACACTACTGTAGTAGTTTAATCCAGAATTTAGGAAATTCTGGATTAAACTACTACAGTAGATAGAATGGAATAGAAATATTGTACACCAATAATTTTTTTTGCATAAAATATATTGCTAACACATTTGGAAAGAAGTGATCTCTGTCTACCTCATTGGGAAAGAGACATGTTTGTTTGTATGTATGTATAAGATATTGCAATATCCAATTCTAATGAGTCCATCACTAACTTCTAAAATAGAATCCTCTTAAAAAAAACGCTTAAAATTATATTTATAAAAAATATTATTTTCAAAGGTGAATCATATTTTCTTAAGGCCTTGTCTTAAGGTATTGTCATAAAAAAATTAAGAGCTAATCAAGAGGTATATGAATAAAGTATTATATATATTACTAGCTAATGCCCGCAGCTCCGCCCACATAGATGTTGGTTATGGCTTTTTGGTCATATCTCCGGTTCTAGTTAAACTATTGCAATCAAACATATGGCAGATTTTAAGTCTGAACAAGACCTTCCTAATTCAAAAACCTCATTACAATTTGTTGAGTAGTTTTTATGTCCATTGCTAAGAAACTGATGAACAGACAAAAATGGGAAAAAAATGTGTTTAAGATCATTTATTTAATATAATGTAAGTATTTTTTTATAGCAGTAGTGCATTCGACTGGTACGACAGGGGGCGCGGGTTCGATCCCCGCTCAGTGCAAATATTTGTATGCATGAATATGAGTATTTGCATTGGTCTGGTCGTGCCTCGGAGAGCACGTTCAGATGTCGGTCCCGGTTGCCATACGAATATGTATGACAGTCGTTATAGGGGAAATGGGTGAAATGGCCCCACATAGAAGGGCTGATCACCGGTCTGGTCAAACGGCGTCCCCACTGGCAGTATAGAGCCATTTGGACTATATAGTATTTATACAAGAATTGCTTGTGTGCTAAGGGGACAAAGCAATCATTTACTGGTATTATTTAACACTACACTGAACAGACTACTATGTTGAAAAACTTAATTTAAATAAGTACTTAACCATGACAATATGCAAATTGGTAACATAAATTATAATATAAATGAAGCACTTTGTTAGAGTATTTTTTTTTTTAGTTTTTTATATCACTTAAGTGGCACACAAGCACACAACCCACCTGATGGGAAACGGTTACTTATTTCTTTGTCTTGGGTTTTTTCTGATTTGCCTTTGGAATAGATTAGAATAGAAATAAACTTCATTGTACACCAATAAAAAATACGCATAATTTTTTTTTTTCTTATAAAGAATATTAGTAACCGAAATTACTAATATTCCCCCTAACCCCTCCAGCTAAGCTAAATTGCTTGTGTTAGGAGTGGGTTCACGTCGGTAGTGTAATGGCCAGGATTCGAACCCGGGACCTCTCGATCGTAGGGTCGACTCCTTAACCACTAAGCTACATCCACAAGCACATCCAGAATATCCTACTAATATAATAAACCCAAAAGTTTCAAAGTATGGATTTGTGAATGTGTCTATGTTCGTTACTTTTTCACACACACACGGCTGAACAGATCTGGATGAAATTTGGCACAGGGATAGATTAAAGCCTGGAATAACATGGCTACTTTTATCTCGGAACTAGGTTCCCATGGGAAGCAGGAACGGGAACAGAATCCCACATTAACATAAGTTCTTGATAAGTAAATCTTATTAGATATAGGTGACCATAGGACAGACTTCCTTAGTGTGAGCTAGTTTTGCTGACGATCTCGCAATACTGACGCGTAATCCAAAACAATGTCAGGAACTATTAAAGGAAGTCGATGAGTTCTGTTCGTGGACAAATGGACTGAGGACGAAGCCCAGTAAGTGTCACTGTCTGTGTCTGGGTAGACGGGACACCAAATTTACCTCCTACGACCCGGGACTCTTCATTGGGGGTAAACCAGTTTCCATAGTCGCTGAATCGGTGCCATTTAAATTTCTTGGGAGAAAGACTATAAAGGACGCACACCATCCTTAGATGAAGTTGTCGATACGTTTATAAATGACCTAAATAAGATAGATCAGCTACCACTGAACAATATCAAAAAAGCTTGGATATATGACAACTACTTAACATCACGTCTGACTTGGCCTTTTCTGGTGTATGAATTCGGTAAAACCTTACTGGCGTAAATAGATGCAACTGTCATAAAATCGCTAAAATCGTGGCTTGGACTAGCGCACTCTGCTGATTCCTCTGCTCTATTTAGGGATCAAAATAATTTTGGGATGAAACTTAAGAAACCATCGGAGCTCTATAAACACCTTAGAGTTACCAAAGCCCACATCTTAGGTAAATCCCAAGATGACACAGTCAAGGCACTCCCGAAACATAATAACGCGTCCGAGCTTGAATCTAGACTCCTATTCCATAAACGATTTATGATAGGGGCCCAGTCGAACAGAGTGGGGTTGGGAGTACGAGAGCCACAAAGGGACCAGGATATACTTAAGTCCTTCTAAAACCAGACGAAAATGATAAATATCGAGTGCACGCGATGAATTTGGAAATCCAAAATGAATGGTTGACAATGGGAGAGTTCTGCATACCAATGGCCTTAAAGTGGCGCACCTTGATTTATTACTGGTCGCCGGCCCTGTTAAAATTCTATCTTAACGCCTTTCAGATGACCCTCCCGGACCAGAGTAATCTGGTAAGGTGGGTGTGGGGGGGGGGGAAGGCCACAGAAAAACAATGTTATACTTGTGGTGAGGCAATAGGGACGTTTAGACACATATTAGTAGGATGTAGGGCGCTTCTCGATAGAGGCCAATACTCACGCCGCCACGATAAGGTGCTTATCATCGTACGTGAAGCAATGAGTCTGGCAGTAGCTAGAGCCCAAAAAGGATTGACTACTAACAGACATCATATCAACTTTGTGTCTGAAGGTTCATCCCTAACATCCAGGAACAAACCTTATTCAATCTTAGATACTGCCCCAGATTGGACTCTCCTAATCGACTCGTATGAAAAGCACTATAAAATTCCGGAGGATGTTGGGGTTTCGTCATCTATATCTGTTCGTCATCTGTTCCAAAGTATGGATGTGTGAATGTGTCTATGTTCGTTATTTTTTCACACACACACACGGCTGAACAGATCTGGATGAAATTTGGCACAGGGATAGATTAAAGTCTGGAATAACAAGGCTACTTTTATCTCGGAACTAGGTTCCCATGGGAAGCGGGAACGGGAACAGAATCCCACATTAACATAAGTTCTTGATAAGTAAATCTTATTAGATATAGGTAACCATAGGACAGACTTCCCTCAGCTCATACTAGCTACTGGAGACAATTTTTTTTATAATAAATTTAAAATCTTTCATTTGACAACGCCAAACATACATTCTGGCATTTTTACCACAAGATCCATAATCTGCTATGAGTCTGACATTTGCAGAATTCACAACAAGGTTATTGTTTGCCATTTTGAATAATAGAATACAATAGTGCTTCATAAAATAATTGTTACATATATGATCTACAAGGAAAATGATATTATCTATGTTTTTTATATTTTGGGATTATATTTCCTTAAAGCTGATTCGTAACACAAGAATAAGTATTGCTTGTAGTTGTATTGCTTGTTGTCTTGTAGAAAATATTGTATTTTCAACATTTTGCATCTACTTTTTACCATTGCACTGATTGCCATTAGTAGGAAGTTCATGCTCACTTCGAAATGCAGGTTGGTTGCTTACAGTGCGGTGCATGAACTTCTCTCCCAAAGATACTCAATCTGGAATGACCCTTCCTACATGAGTAACGCTTCTGGTGTAAAAACGTAGAAGAAAAATGAAGATATATTTTTAATTTACCATTTTTTTATTGGTTTAATTTAATATCAATACTTGTTTTCTAATACCATAATTCTTGTACCATACCTGATGACAATGTACAAGTTTTACAGCTATAAAAAATTAAAAATCAATAGAAGTGTTGTATCTCAACAATCCTCGCGCACCTGTAAAGTGTCATACGTATTGTAACCAATTTTCCTATAATGGTTACTCACCGGCTAGACCAGGTGAGCAGTTGAGGTCTTAATCCCAGGGCGCCTTGTCAGAGCTACGATATAGAAAAAATACAGATATATACATTCAGAGGAAACTGAGACACATAGAAAATAGAAATACAGAATATATATAAGTTCAAGTACAAAGAGATAGGCTTGAGAGTAGTAACAGGTTACAGCACACAGACAGATATATAGTAATAAGTTACACAGAAGGATATAACATAGAATACACAGGTACAGGTACACTCATATGTAGATAGGTAATTAAAATCAGTACACAGGAGTTAGTCCCAGAGGTGATTCTCACCAGGTGCCAGTCAGTAGTGGCATAGCTCAATGATAGTATATAAGCCTAGTGTCGGTCAGCAGTAATACAATATCAATCAATCAATTAGCCTATTGCAGTCCACTGCTGGACGGAAGGTAGGACGTCCCCCAGCAAGATGGACGGACGACCTGAAAAAGGTAGCTGGGATAGACTGGATGTGCAAGGCGGAGGATCGGGCGCTATGGCGTAAAATGGGAGAGGCCTATACAATATAATAACAACAAAAGATTGCTTGACCTTTTTGATCCAGAGGCTCCGCGGGGCACCAGTGGTTGTACTACGGCAAGATAAATCCCGGAACGTTCCTTGCGATCTGCGTCCCAATGTATCTCCGCCAAGACCTCAGATATTGCTAGCCTTAGAGCCGAATGCAGTTTGAAACGAATGCCAAAGATGTTAACTTGATCAAACGACCCAGTTCACTGCTGGGTACAACAACACAGTATAACCTCCAAATCGGGTATTATAGTTTTCTCACTTACAACAAATATCGCAATAAATATGGAGTATGGACACTACTAGTGACCTCTCAAACAAAAAATGAATCATAGGGCCACTGCGAACATCCTTATATATGAAATTAATTCTGGAGTTTCCTCGAGTGTTGGGCCAGATGAATACACGACGAGAAGCATCGATACAGTAACTCACGCCAGCTTGCGGGAACTAGCGTAAAGACTACAAATAGGTATAGTGAGCCCCTCGCAGTAGTTGCTACGGTGATTCACAGATGGCGCTAACTATAACTACACTCTTAACATTTTCTAATGTTACACGATACACCCCTTCTCTTATGAAATTCCAATGCCATAACATAACTTCACGCCTGTATCCCCGAAGGGGTAGGCAGAGGTGTATTACACACCCACGATTCGCCAGTCATGTTAAGGTCTCAATTTAATAGGGGGCGAACCTATTGCCATCTACCGGGCACATTATTAAGCGTGCGATAATTAACATTTATTAATGCACACATAACTACGCAAAGTCAGAGGTCTGTGCCCGGGCGACTGGGGATCGAACTCGAGACCTCGTCTCAGCAGTCCGTTACGTACGCCACTGGGCTATCGCCGCGTCCACTGGGCTATCGCCGCTTCCACTGGGCTATCGCCGCTTCCACTGGGCTATCGCCGCTTCCACTGGGCTATTGCCCAATTCCAATGCCAACCAATCATTTACATGGCTACTGCATATAAATATAACTAAAATTTCCAACATCTGATCTTACTACAGAACTTCGATATCGCCAGTGGGTTGTAGAGCTATTATAATAGAATATCATTCTCCGAGGCTTTTCCCAACTCAGTTCGGACCGGCTTTTCAGTGTAACTACGACTTCCGTGAAGCGACTGTCATCAGACATCCACAACCCATTGGCGGTATCCAAGTTCTGTAGTTAGACCAGTTGTCGGCCTTTTTAGGGCTCCCAACTACCCGTCTGCCATAGATGTTTGTATGGCAACCGGGACCGACGGCTTAACGTGCTCTCCGAGGCACGAAGGGATCTCAATGTGTCAGAAGAATAGTCACCCATCCTAAGACTGCCTTAGCTAGTGTTGCTTAACTTTGCATAGTGTTAACCTACTCGGTAGCCACGAGCCCCTATACGAGATATAATAATAGAATAAATCACTACATGTCTGTTCGCGATTAACTCAATAACTACACCGATTTTTATGCTATTTTCACCAATGGATAGAGTGGTTCTCAAGGAAGGTTTTAGTATATAATTTATCAAGATTTGTATGCATTGGCTAAAATAATTATAATGATATTTATTAGAGGTGTCGGATAAGAATAAGCCGTCTGGGAGCTTTCAACGAAAATGCTGCCTAAATCCTTTGAGATATAACAAAATGATGTATGATGGAATTGTGTATCTTATATAGGTTGTGGTGGTGAAATACGGTCCCATGGGTAGAAGTGGTTCAGACTTCCACGCGGGTGAAGCCGCGAGCAACAGCTAGTAATTTTATATGAAAACTTATGAATAACTTATAGTTAAAACAATAATATAAAATAGAGCATAGCGGCGATAGCCCAGTGGCGTAAGTATTGGACTGCTGAGACGAGGTTTCGAGTTCGATCCCCAGTCGCCTTTCGCCGTCTGACTTTTCGTATTTATTTGTGCATTAATAAATGTTAATTATCGCTCGCTTAATAATGTACCCGGTAGATGGCAATAGGCTCGCCCCCTATTACATTGGGACCTTAACATAACTGGCGAAACGTGGGTGTGTAATACACCTCTGCCTACCCCTTCGGGGATACAGGCGTGAAGTTATGTTATGTTTATGTAATAATGTAAAATAACTTATATGAATATTTCTTTTGTCTGCAGGATGCCGGTGGCCGCACAGAGACTATGTCAAACAAAGATGCGCTAATGTTCCCTATTATTGCATCCTGTGCCCTCTTTGGCCTTTACGTGTTCTTCCAGTTCTTCTCCAAAGAGTACATTAACCTGCTACTGACAGGGTATTTTTTCTTCCTCGGAGTACTCGCGCTGAGTCATCTACTCAGGTTTGTAAATCACTTCAATCGGTTAAAATGTTGCCATTACTGTAAAATGTGTTCACGTATACATCGTCATTGTACTGAAAAAATAACCATATATCCGCTTTTTGGCTATCCTCACATTTTTCCCAATGCCTTCTATTTTTCTGTACCAAATACCTGTTTCTATTTCTGTAAGTCCGCTGGGAACCCTGGGGTTATCCTTTCGAGGGCGTACCCGGGGTGCCTGGCAATGGACGCTTGGGAAGGACACCGTGTTTTTAGTCGATTCGATTCCGACATACCCACCTCATCGCTGGAACCGGTGGGGTGAAGCCCGTGGGGGTTTCCACACAAGAAAAAAAAAACAGAAAAAGCACCTTTTGTATTGCCAGACGTTTCCACCAGGTTTCACGAACTGTAAGTATATGTACCATAATCACGTTGATTCCTCTTAAAATTAGTATATGCAGACTCCTTTTTAACACCTTAAAATTAAGAAAGTAAATTTGTGTAATTACATAATTGTAAAGTGGTTATCTTATGATGACGTCATTAAAATATTTTCGCTTGTTCACTGAGTGTAACCTTACTTTACTACTATTTTATTTACATAATTGTTTCATTAATAGTCTAAAACGAGTTAGAAGATAATATTGTAACATGTACCTGCGGGTATCAGGAGACTGTCATATCGCGCTTGTTTTTGAAGGGGGAGCCATAGGTGCAGTAACATCCACATTTTGCCAGCTGGATCCGTTCCCACGTTATAGGGGGTGAGCCTATTGTCTTTATCAGGCAAAGTGCTTCTTCTTCTTTAGGTGCCATATCCTAACGGATGTCGGCGGTCAACATGCGAAACTTCTCTCTCTCTCCTTAGCCATTGAGAAATTACTAACAGAAAATAAAATTTTAATAAAAAAATAAAACCGACTTCAAAAACAAAAAACTATTATAAACAGGCACTGAAAAACGAAAAGACTAGACTTTTGTGTTGAAGTCCGTGCCAAGCCCGAACCACCATGTAAAAATTTTCCCTGAGGAGTTCCCTTGACTGTCTTCGGCTTCATCATCAGATGATCCCCTAATGACAGTCACAACCCATCTAGATGTAAAGTTCTCATCAATACAAATTAATCAAGCCCAAACACCAGGCAATTGCTGTGAATCGTTAAGGAGTTCCCTCGACTGTCTTTCGGCCACATCATCAGATGGACTCCAGACCTTTATTAAAATATTATTGCTTTAAAATACTCAATGAAAAATGAACAAACGCACTAGTCGCCCCTACGATTTTCGAAGGTTGCCCTCGATTTCTATGTGATGCCATCATCAGATCCTGGTTTCCTTATCATGGAGCCACCCTTGGGATATCTCCCTTCCAATAAAAAAAAGAATCATCGAAATCGGTTGCCGAAATCATGTTAGGTATATTTATTTCAACGTCAATAGGTGTATGGGGAAGATCGCCGACCCGAAGACCTTGATAGGGCATAAAGATCTTCGAAGCCCGAGCCAACCTCACCTGCAAGCCAGTACACCTACTAATTTACGGTCAAGGCTCTGGCGCAGGTTTTCCTTTCGGGGTTGGGGGTCAGACATCAGGCCCTGAAGCCCTATATATAAGCCAAGCCAAAGCTAGGAGGACTAATCTGATCCCAGGCTCCAAGATGAAAGCCTTGGTAGCAACCGGGAACCACGCTAAGATTATGATAGTTCCTTTTAACGTCAACTAAGGTACGATTCTGTAGGGACAGGCAGACCCCAATCCTCAACACGAGACGGCGGCAGTTGAATCCTGCCGTGCTTCAGTCGCCATCGTATAGATTGCGAAGACAGCAAGCACTCCAGTTACGACGCTGTATTAGGTACTCATTTGCGGTTATGCCTGCAGTACACGGTTATAAATAGAGACCTGTTTATTTGCAACATTGAGCTTGAAATATGCATGAAAAATGTCTATTATATGCATGAAAAAAGTTAAAATATGCAGCGTAGTTTTTTGAGTGTATGCATGTATGTATGTTTTATTCTTTGGCACGCTCGCTCTAGCGGCAGCCATGCCAGCCATTCGCAAGAGCTGACACTACATCATGTAGTTATTTTGTAATGTGGTAGATTATGCGGTCGATACATCACGGCTTAAATCTATAGGTATATCTAAAAATGTATCGTTGGTTCGTGTATCGTTTAAAACCTCAGAATTCCTCAGCATTCCTCCTCCTTGAAAAATACATCATAATTATGACTTTACGAACATTAGTCCAAACAATACGCATTCATGTAGTTAGAGAACAGTACTTGTGTTAAAGATGTCAATGTCGACTCTCACGCACGCGCAGTGTACGCGTGGCTCGCCTTGATCATAGCCTTTTGTACCGTGACATTCGTAGGTACCTTACCTACTTGTCTAACGGTTGCAGCTGCAGCAACCACGCACCCGGTTCAGTATCTGCCAAATGCGTTATGTTTTAGTTTACTTGTTATTATTTCTGTTGTATTCAAATAAATAACATTGCATGAATATTTAGGTATTTTGCACTTGTACCTAAATGTCTATAGATAGATGTTTGAGAGGTAGTATAGAGTTTGTTTTTCGCTTTTTCTCAGTTGCGTTCAAATTATACATTTTTGAGCCCGGAGTCCGTTTATAGTTTTTTTATTATTGGTATGTTGTTTTTTTTTCCGGGAGCGACCTACCAACTCCGAGAAGAATAACAGGTGAGGTTGACTTGGCCTGCAAAGGTTCGGGTAGGGCCTTGTAAACCGTTTCACTCAGCAATTCACAGCGTTTCACAGACTATCGATATAGCAATATAAATACATTTATGAATTATTTGACACTAGCCGTTCTATCCCAGAATATAATCTATTTCTATTCTATTTCTATTCCTATTCTATTCCTATTCTATTTCTATTCTATTTCTATTCTATTTCTATTCTATTTCTATTCTATTTCTATTCTATTTCTATTCTATTTCATTTCTTTTCTATTTCATTTCTATTCTATTTCTATTCTATTCTATTTCTATTCTATTTATAAAAAGAAAAAAAAACTATTTCTATGCCAAATTTCATCCAGACCCGTTCATTCCTTTATTTTTGTTATACCACTAGTAACAGGCAAGCATACGGCCTACCTGATGGGAAGCGGTTACCGCGGCCTATGGACGTGTGCTACACCTGGGGCGTTACACTCGCACTGTCGACCCTGTAAACACCTTGTAATTAATTCTTGAAGAACCCAATATTGTAGTCGTTTGTAAGTGTAACAAACATCCACTCATCCATCCATCCTCACAAACTTTCACACATAATATCAGTAGGACTACATAGTAGGATGTTTAGTATCAACATCACAGTACTGCCGTTGATGGACTATGGATGTGTTGACAGACGAAGAGCATTTGTTTGTGTGGGATTCCCGTCTGCAGCCACCCGCTACACGTCACAGCAGTGATCACCAATCCCACGGCAGTTACAGTCTCAATCGGTCTCACAAATTAATAGATACTGTTAAGTACTGCCGTCCATCTCCGCGACATATATAATCGCCCGTCGTCTACGGAATCGTACCTATACATGTTCATCCTTCAGTGATCTGTTTGAATGGTCACTTCAACCTAAACTGCCAAGTGGTATCACTTGACAGTTGGCAGACGGGTCAATCTAATCTAAACATTAGGGTGAGATTTGCAGAGCGCACTACAACTTTGCTATGATAGGGAAGCATCAACATATTAGCTATGATCCCAGTTGCATTCACCTCAGAGCAGACGGGAGTCTGTTTTCCATATTATTTTCGCTATTACTGGCAACTGCCCTCTGATATCCCAACCTCGAGTGAAAGTCTGTGCTGAAGCCTCGTCCGCTGATCGGCAGATGTACTAGCTATCAGGTAAAGTTGGCCCGTATACCATATACACAAGAAAGTGAAGCGCTTCATATGAACCTCGCCTTTAATACCCCTCAAACTGGCCAGAGAAAACGCCCCGACACACTGTGAAGTGTTTGCATTCGTCACAGAATTCATTATTTCAAAAGTTGTGGTGACATAGCAAGATTGTATTTTAAACGTATCTGCTATGAATGATAACATTACAGGAATATATGGTTCTGTTTTCTTGGTATGACTTGGCAAGTTATCAAAACGATCACCGTTTTCAGGAGACTGTATTTGAAGTTATTATAAAATCAAGAACGTCGGTAATATGGACAGGGTCGGACCGAGACGTAAGGCCCTTGGTGGTTCACTAAATATGTATGAAACATTTTACATGTATGTCGTCTACCAGAAAGTAGGTAAGGTCGGGGGCCCGTTGCTCCCGCCCTGTCTTTTGTTTGGCCAATACGCCAAGGAAAACAAAAAATGATAGCCGTGCGAAGTGGAGGAAAAGAAGCAGGTAAACCGATGCGGGCTCCATAGAAGTATCGATGGATGCACGCAGGAAAAACGCTAGGATGATGATAACGCCAGTTCGTTAGGGTGATCCCTTAGTTTTATATCTTAGACCTAGCCTTTAAAAAATCTCACCGGTGTTTTTTTTTTTGTACAGCCCAATAATATCGTTCATGGTACCGGCGTCGATCCCCAACGTGTCGTACCATATCCACTTCACGCGAGGCGAGCGGGACACGCGCTCTGATATCATCAACTACAAATTCACTTCATATGACGTCATTTGCGTACTCATCTCGCTCTGTCTGGGCGCCTGGTACTTATTCAAAAAGGTAACTAATGATAAACTGTATAATAATATTTTCTCTAGACTAACATCCTTGATTGGTGTATTTTCTGCAAGGTCTACTTTCAATAGCCTCCCTATAATATATTGGCAGGCTAGTGGAAGTCGTCGTAGCTCAAGCGGAAATCCGTTGCCCATGGAGCTATTTTTCTCAATGCCTTCTCGTAGATATCTTCAGTAAACGGCGCTTTGGTTGGCACGTCGCGAAGCAAAGAGAGTGTCCGGCTAAGATAGACGTGCTTCGGTTTTGTATTTATTTCATGGAACAAAAAACAGATATACATTTAAAGTTTACAGTGTATAGTAATGTACATTTATTATAATATTTACTAATGTATAACCCACAACATTGTACTCGTATTACTATAATAATATTTTATTTTCATTAATAGATGCCACTACATCAATAATAGGTCTAAACAAAACAAAGTGTTTTCTCGTTGAGTTTATGGTTATGTGCTCTCTAGATAAATAAATAGGTACAGATGCCCCGGCGTCTTAAGACCTGAGACGGCGTGCGGTTTTAGTCGGTTCAAGCCCGACATAACCGCCCCCCCTGGCCGGCGGGGGGGTATCCGAAGAGATCTCCGCACGAAAAAAAAAAGAAAGGTACAGATGCCCTAGGTATTAGTCCAACACATTCCAAGGTACCGACTCTCTTAGCTGTATAACTTTACATAAAATGAAAATACAAGATTTAAACTCCGAAGAGGACAAAAAGGACAAATAATTATACATTTTTTTCGTTTTGTACATTTCTTATTGTCGAGTTATTTCCGAGGGCGACTACTGTGTAAGGTGCAATAATCCCTAAAATGGATTTTTATAATCTATGTGCCGCGAACGCAAATATGTCGATGTCTTCAAATTGTGCATCATAAACCTCGACCAGTTGCCGCATTGGTGATCATAAACCAGCATTTGTTCTGCACTTATTGGTCATGAAAAGGCGTCGTTTCCTGACAATACGGACATGCATTGTTCGTGGTATAACATAGCAACCATCTACTATAGCGTTGGTAAATTATAGTTAAAAGGTACCTACTAACAACTTGTTTTAAGATAAGTGGTTCTGATGAGTTCTTGTAAAGCTCGAAGAAATTTGCGCTGAACCTGTTCTACTTTGTCTTTGTCTTTTCTCTTTCGCACACCAGTCTGACAGTTAGTTGTTGCCAGACTATAAAATAAAAAACTGACACATACTATTCGATTAGAATAAAAAGCACTAGTTCGGCAGGTGACGGCCGTTTTTAATGGGTTGTCTTAAGTTATATTCATAATCATCGAGCTAGATTTCCTAGTTCGGCTATGTAAAAACCAAAGTCTCCACATATCCTTTAAAAAATATACAGCTATGAAATTATGTAGTGTAAACGTAGTGCGTATAAATTTAACAGTAAATCTATATCTATACTAATACTAATACTATAAAGAGGAAAGATTTGTATGTAAGTATGTTTGTAAAGAATTGGCTCAAAAAGTCCTGGAGCGATTTCAAAAATTCTTTCACCATTAGGATGCTACATTATCCCTGAGTAACATACTAGGCTACTTTGTATCCCGATATTCCCACGGGGTCAAGACTTACGCGGGTGAAACCGCGTGGCGATGCTAGTAATATATATAATAAAACACCTGAATGTTCATTTTCTGATATATTATTCCGCTTATATGGTCAGAATTGAACTAATTTTTAGATATTTGAAGAAAAAAAAAATTATGAGATTTTTTTAGATCACAATCATACTCAACAAATTTACATGCATACATTTTTTGGCCTACGATTTTTCATTTCATTTTTAATTGAGGGTTAACCTAACATGGTTATACTAAATGCAAAACAGGTTGACATTGACGATAAAACACAGCTTCTTGTGACTGTACTTGACTGGGTCCTGAATAACTTTTCACAAAGTTTCATCTAATCTAATCTAAAGTTGCTATAACCAACTATGTAAGTTTCAAGACACTTACCAATAAAATAAATGTTTTGTTATTCACTCTATTTTCTAATCTCCCACTCATTAACAATTATTTCTCACTTTTTAGTTTAGTTATTCTATTAAAGTATTTATATACATTATAATTGTAATGAGGTATTATTACCTGTAACATTCATAGCCTGACAATAAAAAAAAAACTATCGCTATTCCTCTCTCGTATACGCTAATAGCCAGTCTATAATTCATGATCTGTCTATGTTACTGTCAGTTCGATGTACGATAGAGAGAACGCTCTACAACCTACTAATGACGAGGCAGTATGGTCTATGACCCTAGCCTGTTCCTAGGAACGAATTTAAAAAAAAAAAAAGAACCCTCTACAAAACCGAAGTTAGTCGATTTTAGCCGAATTCTCTCTCCTCTTCCCGCCGTGCTAACTCAGAAGTTGCTGAACACTAACAAATTTACAAACAATGTTTTCATTGCAATAAATAAATTCATAAATTAATAGTTTTGTAATCTTCAGATGAAATCAAATTTAACAGATTGAGTTCATTAAAAAGAAAGCTTTCCATGAAAGAATTACATGTTAAATAAACTTCAAAAGCAAAACCTTATTTCTAATACAAATTGTGTTTTGTATATAATCCTTTTTTACTCACTTCAAAGGATTTATTTCCGAATTCATTCCCGAGCGAAGCCGGGAGCCAGGCCGCTATAAGATTATAAATATATATCTGTTTGTCAGCACTGGATCGCGAATAACCTGTTCGGCATTGCCTTTGCCATCAACGGCGTGGAGCTCCTGCACCTGAACAACGTAGTGACCGGCTGCATCCTGCTGTGCGGGCTGTTCCTATACGATATCTTCTGGGTATTCGGCACCAACGTCATGGTCACCGTCGCCAAGAGCTTCGAGGCGCCTATCAAACGTAAGATATTCATATTACTGACGAGTAGAAACTCAAAAACTCAAACCTCAAAGGTATTCATTTTGCATAGACCATAAAAACATACGGTGCAAACAATTCTATCAAGAACCATCGGTTCGGCGCCTCTTTTCTTCGCCACACCATGGAATTCTTTACCAATCACACTTTTTTTTTCCACACTTGTTTCCTTCTTCCTACAGTCCTGGGTCTTTTAAGCAGGGTGTGAAAAAGCATCTGATAAGGCTGTGAAGCTGAGGGCCGTTATGTAGCATTATCGGTATCTGTAAAGGTGACCCTCATCCCTGAAACTCTGCCTTTAGTTTACCATCAGGCGAGGTGAAGTCATATTGACGTGACCAATATTAAAAAAAAGTCAAATAAAAAATAAAACTAGACTGGGCAAATGGACCACCGGTTCACAATTTGACCTCGTCCTAAGAAGACTCCGGCAAAAAAAACAGCAGGTTTTTCTTTTGCGTCGGAACATAAGGTAATCGCATCTCTTACCTATTAAGGGATACGGTAGCCCAACATGCCCGGGTGATGGCAATAGGTCCGCTCCCTAAACGTGGATGATCTTCTGTCGTGTAGACGATGACATATACCGATCTGTCAATCTTTTCCTTTTCAAAAAAAAGCGGCCAAGTGCGAGTCGCTCTCTTATTTTAGAAGTTATAGTGGGGGGGGGGGGCACATTTTACCATTTTGGGAGTGTCTATCGCGCAAACTATTCAGTTTTTTTTTTACGTGTGGAAACCCCCTCGAGCTTCACCCCATCGGTGCCGATGATGGGGTGGGCGTGTCGGAATCGGAACGACTAAAACCACACGGTGTCCAGTGCCGGGCACCCCGGGTAAGCCCTCGAAAGGATAACCCCAAAATGATATTGGAAACCTCAATATCATTTTTGAATACTTATCCATAAACCAACACGTATGGGTTTGAGGAAAAAATATTTATGAGTTTCAGTTCAAAGTATGGGGAAACCACAAAATTTATTGTTTTTTTTTCTCTTTTTGTGTGAAAATCTTAATGCGGTTCACAGAATACATCTACTTACCAAGCATAGTTCTTATAGTTTCGGAAAAAGTTTCGGCTGTGACATACGGACGGACAGACAGACAGACATGACGAATCTATAAGGGTTCCCTTTTTTGCCATTTGGCAACGGAACCCTAAAAAACCTCCAAAATGTAATAAATAAAACGTGTTGGTTGGCCCTTCAACTTTAATATACCTTTTTTTTTTGTTTTTTTTTTTTTTTTATCGTGCGGAAATCCCTTCGGATACCCCCCCGCCTGCCAGCGGGGCGGTTATGTCGGGCTTGCACCGACTAAAACCGCACGCCGTCTCGGGTCTACAGACGCCGGGGTGTAAGGTTACCCATAGAGCATATCCCTCGCACCCCGGCTGACCCTGGGCCATCTCACCACTAACAGCATCGCTCATCCTGTCTCCTCTGAAAGCAGAGGAGTACGGAGAGCGATGTGTTCCCGCCACGTTGGGTATTGGCCGACGATCAATGCCAACCCTATGAAGGGGTGAAGGGGAAGCCATTGACCGCCGCCCAGGGTGTACCGGCCGCTCCGATTCCGCTCCCCCCGGACTGCAGCGGGATCGGAATCGGAGCGACACTCGAGGAGGTTACCCAACACACACCCCAACTTTAATATACCTAGTAGTATTTTAATTGAAGCGTTGTCGTATCTAAGGACCTCATTGGTTCGATAACGTGTCTGGGGACCCTTAAAGCACTCTAGTGCTTTAAGGGTCCCCAGACACGATGAACCAAACTGTCTCGTTTATTTGTAGAATATGCTGCTTCCGGGCTGTTTGACCGTGGTCCAAATGAAACTCGTGTTCCAAACGTTTCGACGATCACTGCGGTCGACACAAGTTTTATATGGACCACGGCCAAACAGCCCGGAAGCAGTATACATGCAAAGCCTAAAGATTAATACCAGGCCACTCAGAAAGTATTGCGAAAAAAAGTTTTTATATATGAGAGACTGGTCAGTTATAATCTATTTCTGAAATATGATTATTTATGAGTAAAAATAAGTACGTTCCAATTTCAAAATTTCTCTGCATTTTTTGCAAGATAATTTCAATTATTGTGTCTGGATCTGCGTCGGGAACATTTTCGCGCTTTGATTTTCTACGATTTCAAGTGTCGCCTGAAACCAGACGAATCGTACGATTGACTTCAAATGGCATTCATGGATGAAGGCCCTTCCAAGGCAACCGTGTATCGTTGGTATAACGAATTCAAGCGCGGTCGACTGACTTTGGAGGATGAAGAAAGAAGTGGTCGCCCTTTGACGGCTGTTACGGAAGAGAACGTGCTAGCAGTGAAAAATTTAATCCAAGATAATAGACGAGTCTCATATCAAGAGATTCAGCACATTCTTCAGATTGGATCGGGAAGCCTTCACAAGATTCTACACGTGCATCTTCGTGTGAGAAGGATAGTTTCACGCTGGGTGCCGCACAATCTCACCGATGCTCAGAAGCAGGCCCGGGTGGAATGGTGTCGTGATATGATAAACAAGTTTGAAGCAGGCGCGTCTCGGCGTGTTTATGACATCATTACAGGTGATGAGTCGTGGATTTATCAGTATGATCCAGAAACAAAACGCCAGTCGACGGTTTGGGTGTTTCAAAACGAATCAACACCTACCAAAGTGAAGCGATCTAGAAGCGGAGGGAAGATTTTGATCGCGAGTTTTTTCAATTTGTCTGGCTACTTGTTATCAATCCCTTTACGAAATCAAAGAAGCATCAACGCTGAATGGTACACTAACAAATGCTTGGCAGACGTTTTCTCTGTAGTGAGCTACAAGCGACCAAACACAGGGCTCCGCGGGATACTACTCCACCATGACAACGCGCCCGCACACACCGCGCTTAAAACGAGGGACTTCCTGGACAGCACTCCGGTTAAACTCCTAGGTCACCCTCCTTACAGCCCTGACCTTGCACCGTGCGACTTCTTTTTATTCCCGAAAATAAAAAATCAGCTCAAAGGGATACAATTTTCGTCGCCGGAAGATGCGCTGTCAACGTTTGAGCAGGCTGTAAACGAGGTATCTGCGGCGGATTGTAAAAAGGGTTTTGAAAACTGGTTCAAACGCATGAAACTTTGTATAGAGGCTGGTGGAGAGTACTTTTGTAACGGTTATAAGTTTTTTATAGATTTTGAAATGAATTTAAGGTAAATTTAAAGGGACTTATAACTGTAAGATTTAATGAAGTAAGTGATGCTAACTGAGACTACTACTGGCTAGGGCGAGCAGAGATAAATAAAAGGGTCGATTACATTATATTTGATGATTATAATTGGGGTAAGGAGAGCGTTACATACATTTATATAAGGTAATTGAGTAAATGAACCTCAGGGGATGGATTCATAATAAATATTCTGCCGTGGCGTTGTTCGGTCCGTTGTGCAAAGATGGTAGTATGCACTTAGCTAGTGGACACGTGGCTGGTGGTGATGCCGGCGTGCCAGGGTCTCCGCTGGTGTGCCTCGCTACCTCCATTATGGTGCGAAGCCCGGTGCGAAGACCCTGGAAATAGAAAAAGTGCGGGTCAGTTTGTCACTAGGTAATTACGTCCAAGTGACCCGCTAAAATAGCAGGTGAAGAGAATCTCCCAGCGGCAATGCAGCGTAGCTAGAAGCTATAATAAAAAAGAATATAGATAGGCAGCACAAGCTGGTGCCGCGACCTCTGACCGTAGGGGTCATCGGCCTCGTGGCACTAAATAGGTAGGCTGAAATAGCACACAGTAAAATAAAATATGTTAAGCCATGCATTTTAGCAGGCAATAAGCTGCACCGCTGGAAAGTCTTCACCTGTAGAAAGAAGTAGGAAATGTTGATCTCAAAACTTACCCGGAGCCGACACCAGTTGGCCACGGGGTCAAAGTGACTTTCCCCGGCGAAGGTTACCAAGGAAAGGAACGATATAAGAGCCGTCAGTTGATGACTGGGCTAGTGCTGTCCAATCTCGCTTGCACAACCATAGATAATTAGTAATATATTATAGAAACATACTAAAATATCGATTAATTTACGGATATTGTTTTAATTAGATTTATAAAGAATCCACAACGTTACACTTTGAAAAGATTTAATAAAAAAATATTTACCTATAGAACACTTTTTTTTACTTTCGCAAAACTTCCTGTGTGTCCCACGTATGTCGCGTTTATAATTGTGTAAGATAAACTATTTTAGCAATTTAATCGTGTTTATAAGTCTAACTTTGCCTACAGTGGTGTTCCCCCAAGACTTGCTGGTGAACGGTCTGGACGCGAGTAACTTCGCCATGTTGGGTCTGGGAGATATCGTGGTGCCTGGCATCTTCATCGCCTTACTGCTGCGCTTCGACAAGAGCCTGCAGCGTAACTCTGAGTTCTACTTCAGGTAAACAAACTGTTTAGAATGATATTATAATTATGCCTGTAGTATATATTCTTAAACAGACTCCATGAAAGTGTATTCAATATGTACAACACAAGACCCTACGATCTAGAGGTCCCGGGTTCGAATGCTGGCCATTACACTACTGACGTGAACCCACTCCTAACACAAGCAATTAAGCTTAGCTGGAGGGGTTATGGGGTTATATTAGTAATTTCGGTTACTAATATTCATAAAAAAAATATTTCAGATTATTTCATTTCGAGGTAATTTAACTTTCCCTGGGGCCAGTGGCGGATTACAGTGTCCAGTATGCTGAGTAGACGGGAGCCTAGGGCTACAAATTTGTAGACGCAACGATTTTTTTCTTCCAGGAACTAAAAAGATTTATATTGATTTTACCTAAATGGTATATTTCAGGGAATTTGAATAGTCTACTCGCAGAAAATGTGTAAATCCGCCACTGGCCTGCCGAGGTATCACGCTCGGTCTCGAGGGGGCCATCTCGAAACCGGAGATGACCCAGGGTCAGTCGGGGTGCGAGGGATATGCTCTATGGGCAACCTTACACCCTGGCGTCTGTAGACCCGTGACGGCGTGCGGTTTTAGTCGGTTCAAGCCCGACATAACCGCCCCCGCTGGCCGGCGGAGGGGTATCCGAAGGGACTTCCGCACGAAAAAAAAAAAAAGGTATCACGCTCGGGTCATTGTTGATCAGGTTTATTGATCTCGCCAGATCGATCCTGTCACCGCGAATTTACCCCTAAATACCCTTTACGAAACCTGATACTGAGTGCCCACAGTGTCACACAGTACCATAGTGCCATCGTGGTGGTCATCAGAAAAGAAAGGTCGATAAACAGGAAGCAGAAAATTCATTTGAACCGTTGTATATATGAAAGTTGTTGTTTCCAGGGCGACATTCTCGGCGTACATCCTGGGGCTGCTGGCCACGATCCTGGTGATGCACGTGTTCAAGCACGCGCAGCCCGCGCTCCTGTACCTGGTGCCCGCCTGTATCGGCACGCCGCTGTCGCTTGCCCTGCTGCGCGGGGACATCAACGCGCTCTTCAGGTACACACACACACGTGCACATAAAACAGCCTGACACATACACGTACATACACTCACTCACAACCAAACAAAATTATAAAAGTAACGCTTTTCCTAATGGGTAACAAGATAAACATGGACTACGAGAGATAAACTCCGAACTTCAATTTCCCGTTCAATTTAAATATCGGAAAACGATGACTGGTTCGTCATGCTCGTGCAAAATTTGTATACCAAAATGTAGGTATTCCCGCCATTTGTATACCAAAATGTATTCAAATGTGTAGTTAAGTATACTATTTTAATTTGATCGCGTATGTACTACCTTGTATTCTCGATGCTACTACAGTCTAATAGTAAAAACTGAAATAATGATCGTGCAAGAGATTGCACGATCATTATTTTAGTTTTTCTTTGGTGGTCTTTGTTTTAGAGCTCTGCCTTGCAAATCAGTATAGTTTCCTGTTGCTACAGAGTTAATTGCGTTTCTATTTCTCCAAAATAGATCAGCGTGTGTTCCAATAGCACCAACAGCAGCAGGTATTATTTCAGGACCCAAGGCAGCTCCTGTTTCTTCAGCTACAGTATCTAAGATATTAAGCAAGTACTCAGCATGTATAGAGTTTACCTATGACGTCATAGGTAAACTCTATACATGCTGAGTACTTGCTTAATATCTTAGATATTACCCTCCAGCAACAACCATCAACAGCCCTAGACGTTAGGTTAGGTTAGGTGGCGTGCCAAACACACAAAGAACACCTATATCACAAAGTACTAAACAATTGGTATAGTTTCCTGTTGCTACAGAGTTAATTGCGTTTCTATTTCTCCACAATAGATCAGCGTGTGTTCCAATAGCACCAACAGCAGCAGGTATTATTTCAGGACCCAAGGCAGCTCCTGTTTCTTCAGCTACAGTTGAACCTAACGTCTAGGGCTGTTGATGGTTGTTGCTGGAGGGTAATATCTAAGATATTAAGCAAGTACTCAGCATGTATAGAGTTTACCTATGACGCCATCAAGGGGGGGGGGGGGTTAGAAAGAGATAGGTAAACTCTATACATGCTGAGTACTTGCTTAATATCTTAGATATTACCCTCCAAACCTAACGTCTAGGGCTGTTGATGGTTGTTGCTGGAGGGTAATATCTAAGATATTAAGCAAGTACTCAGCATGTATAGAGTTTACCTATGACGTCATCAAGGGGGGGGGGTTAGAAAGAGATAGGTAAACTCTATACATGCTGAGTACTTGCTTAATATCTTAGATATTACCCTCCAAACCTAACGTCTAGGGCTGTTGATGGTTGTTGCTGGAGGGTAATATCTAAGATATTAAGCAAGTACTCAGCATGTATAGAGTTTACCTATGACGTCATCAAGGGGGGGGGGGTTAGAAACAGATAGGTAAACTCTATACATGCTGAGTACTTGCTTAATATCTTAGATATTACCCTCCAAACCTAACGTCTAGGGCTGTTGATGGTTGTTGCTGGAGGGTAATATCTAAGATATTAAGCAAGTACTCAGCATGTATAGAGTTTACCTATGACGTCATCAAGGGGGGGGGGTAGAAAGGATATTAAGCAAGTACTCAGCATGTATAGAGTTTACCTATCTCTTTCTAACCCCCCCCCCCCCCCCGCGAGCGAGACAGCAATATTTTGCACACGCCACTAAAGATCCAGGTTCGAGGACTTTTAAGGTTAACGTATTCCTCATTATCATTTTTATTACCTCGTTAAAATTTATTATCTTGTTTTCAACCTTCAAGCAGTCACGTACACCATTCCCCTTGATGACGTCATAGGTAAACTGGTGTATAGCCATATTATGAGAATAACATTTACATAACAAGGTATTATCAATCCTCCAAGAGTAGCATTATTGATAATTATAATATTTTTAATTCCACAGCTACGAAGATCAACCCGCTATAGTGGAAGGCGCCACCAGCACAACCAAGTCGAAAAAGACTGAATAAGCCAACAACAACAACCATAGAGCACAAACGACGACACACCGGTTATTTAAGTACATCTCTATTGACCACTAGTGGTGGGACCATGGCGTAGTGATGTCAAACTAACATTTGTGACTACGTTTGTTACACCGATTATAAGACGTGTGATGTTTGGACGTAGTGTGCACATCTGTGCGCTATACCTTGTCCATTCCCCATTTTAGAGGTAGATGACAAAATTTCAGGATAAAAGCCGATGATGCAAACATTTTCTTGAATAAATAAATTTACTTAGTGGTTTAACCGTGAAATGTAACAAAGTTAGAATTGATATCGCTCGATATTATGTAGGGTTGATAAATTGAACTTTATTTTGACATTCCAACAACAATCGTTACTAACATTAAATGGGTCAATCAGCACTATTTTATGTAAACCAAATTAAAAGCATAATATTATCACAGATAAAATGTCTGTTGTTAAGTTTATTTCTAATTTTAAAATTAATAATAAATAATAATAATGATTGCATTTTAAGTTCTATGAAGCGAAGAACATAATTGGGAAACGTTTTAAACGCAACACAATAATTTACTTTATTATATAAAAAGGTTTATTTTAATTATTCTGTGTTTTATCCCTTCCTACTCTATTCAGAATGGTATAAGAGTAAAAGAGACAAAAGACCTAACAGTTAAAACGCTGTTGACGTAATAAATATGTATAGGCGGCTAGTATTCGGAAGTTGAACATTCCAAACTTAAATTCCTATACAACCTGTTTCATTACCTCTTTGAAAAAAGAACACACATGTTTTGTAATCGGTCTCACGTGCAATGCGTTTTTATGTTGCTATTGTAGAAAATAAAGGGTAAATAATATATTAGACTTCCATCATATAATATCTTCCATTGATGTTGATTGTATATGTATAAAAACACAAGTCTTCATGTGGCAACACTTTGTTCATAGTGTCACAAAAAAATTGATTCCGATTTTTAATTTTTGAGATATATTTCAATATGTGAGTGTTATATTTATTAGACATCACAGAGCCGTGTTTTTTTAAGATCTTGAGTGATGATGCTACTTTTGAGGTATTTTTTTCAATTGGTCATTATTGTGAAGTCAATTTTGGACCCTTGTGATGGACAATCATGACTTTATTTTAGTTATTCGGTCATTCCAACCGTCTCTAGCAGTTCAGCGCATACAGACTACATGTCTAGTTCTAATTATTAAATGGATGTATATTTTTAAATTGTTTAAATTATATCAACAGATAAAAAGTAATTTCTATAGTTTTATGTCGAATTTTTTATACTATATTTCGTTGAGGTATTTTTTTTTCGTCTAAAAAAAATCAATTTATATGTTTGTTTTCGCGTGGAACTTAATAGTAAGTTTATATTTTTGTTACATCGTCTACCGTCTCAAGTTGTTTCAGAAGTTACCGACACGAAGTATTTGCTACTTTTCATTTTTCTAAACATAGATAAGTTAAGTACAATAAATATATAATATTTATATGTTAATATTCTTTCTACAGTTGCCTAATTTTGTACCTGGGATTTGGTTATTAGTCATCAACGCGGAATGTAAAATCAAGGGGAAATGTACTTTAACCTATGGAAACTAGTGTCGCAAAACTTTCATATATTTTGACTAATCACGTCACACAAAAAGTGACGTTTTTAACAGATAACAAGCTTAAAAGGTAAATGTCAGAAAAAGGCAATCGCGTTGCTAATTATGTTGAACATCTGTACAGCATTGGCACAAGCGATAGCTACGACGCACACCTTTATTTTACATTCTATGACTATCACAATTATGTACGCTTCCGCTTAAATTGATATTCATCTGCTCAGAAGTTTCGTGTCACCTAACTGAATTTATATACATCCTTTGCCTGAGGATCTGTACGCAACGGATATATTATTTACTAAACACTGTCCTACTGTTCCCGTAACAATAGCAATTACAAACAAAATACCACATGGAACTTCTGAAATCGAAGTCTTCTAGAAACCGTAGAAGACTGAGAAAACTCTCTCGTCACAAAACTGTTTTAGCGGAATTACTACTATGGAACATTTAAAAAACTAAATTACCTCTTAAAATATCATGTCGCAAAGAGAACCATGCACAAATTGTTTATAGAATTATGTATTTTATACTTAAATCTCGAACAAGACTTGCGCGCTTGTGGTAAAAGTGATCCATGATGTATAAATAAGTACTTATGTACCTTGAAAAGGTTATATCCGGCCAACTAGGGGTAGTGTGGTGACCCTTACTTTTTATCTAGAAACACATTAGACTTAAGACACGCGATTTGCTAACTTCACACATATTTCTTCTTCATATTATCTATTTATTAGTCCCGATTGCAACAAAAGATTCTACCTTGGGGCCCGAGGTCCGTTTTCTTACTCCTTACCATTTTTATTATGCGTATTGGCTATGACGAGAGCGATCGCCTGAGGTCCCAATCCCGAAAGGAAACCCCAGAGCTTCGTGCGTTGTTTGTTTTGTCTAGCATATGAGGTTGGCTTGGGTTCCAGAAAATCTTGGTAGGACCCCGTAAAAATAAGTAAATCAGCATTTAAAGCGCTCTTGAAACGCGATAATAGCATGTGAATTTGATCGAAGGTTTAAAACCTCACCGTCAAGACCTAGTCGTAACAAAACTTTGGTTTAGTAGAAGACAGGTTACGGTATAGATACCGGGTGAGACAGTTGTGGAGTCCCAAGTCCTCCAATTCTTTCATCATCATCTCAGCGTTGAGTCCCAGTCGCATCCGAGTCTTTTACCTCGGCGCCCGAGGTCTGCCTAGAGACATTGTAAGTGGTCTCGTCTGTTTGAAGGTACATCTCTCTTAAGTAACGCACTTGTTCATCTCTGTGCGTTTCGCGGTCTTCGGAAGATTAAAGAGGGCTTTCTTCACCCTAGTCTTTCACTCACATCTTTAACAATAAAAAGTCTAGCTGCAATTATTCTCCAATATTCATCATCTGATCATGATCCCAGTTGCTTCTAGAGCCTGGGTTTCGCTTCTTCACCATTGCGCACGCGGTCTTCGGCATCCCCGCTAGTAAGACCATTGGCACGCATGTCGTCTTTCACCAAGCATGTAATCATTCACTGAATACACCGTTACGCTAAATTTGTATATAGTTGAGGATTCAAATGATACAGTTACGTAATTTGTAGAAAAAACAGGGTATCTGTTTATAAAACTATGTGATCATCTCATGCGTTACGGAGGTTCAATGTATTTCTAAATAAACTGACGTTACGTTAGTTTCAATATTACATAATATGTACCGATGTGTATTTCTTTTTTGTAGTCGACTTACAAGTGCATAAATATTAGTAAATAAAGTAATTATAATCAGTGTCGTTGATAACTTATTATATTTCTGTGTAGAACTTTGTAAATTTATTAGGACCTGTGTTGCCAACAAACAATTATAAAACTACTAAATGTGTGTATTTGTTGCCACAAATGGTACTTTCGATTTTACTTCCAGGATATGTCTAGATTTTCAATTTTGGAAGTACTAACTACCCCTGATATAATTTTTGTGTGATTATTTACATCAATAATGTACTATGTTTATATTTATAGAACATTTCTAATGTATCTATTTGCGTGGCTATATGGCGTAATGCCGTTGTCTACAGTTGTATTAACAATAAATGGATCCGATAAGTATATTGGATTTTATTTATGAAGTCTACCACTTGAAACATTATATGTGACTCCTCGTGCATCACCAAGTTAGTCATTCGTAAGAAGAAACGTGTCACTTGTCTTGGCACTGCTCACATGGCAAACCCGAAAATGATTATTTTGAACTTTAAGTATTTATAACACGGGCGATGCCTTGTGCACGGGTTCTCACGCCAAGGTACTCGTACACGAGCAGGCCTGGGGGTGGCGGGTGAGGCCGCCTGTCACCCCAGCGGAGGCAGGCCGGGGCGGTGGGGCGACTGGCGCCCCTCCCCCGAGCCGGGGCGGGACGGGGACACCGTGGTTCCCGGACCCGAGGGGGCCGTCTCGAGGCCGGAGATGGCCCAGGGTCAGTCGGGGTGCGAGAGATATGCTCTATGGGCTACCTTACACCCCGGCGTCTGTAGACCCGAGACGGCGTGCGGTTTTAGTCGGTTCAAGCCCGACATAACCGCCCCCGCTGGCCGGTGGGGGGGGGGGTATCCGAAGGGATTTCCGCACGATAAAAAAAAAAGACCATTTTTTGGTCTGGCAAGTATAGTGAGCGACCAATCAGGTGACGGTATTCGATATTTAAGATAAGGCAATTCACTACTGAGTAACAGTATCTGAATCATATGGTAGCTTCTTGGTCATTTAAATTTTGATCTTGATAATCTAGCTTGTTTGGCAGGTTAGTTGAATTCCGGACACATTCCATCAGCAAATATCCATCTTCAATTTTAAGTCTCTTCTTCATTCGAACGTCAATCCCAGTAGCATCCACAGCCTGCACCTTAGAGACCTCTCCTACTCGTCATCTATTTTAATTTTAGCTTTTATGGGAGCGGCTGCTGTCCGAATCCCCAACTCCCGAAGGCATGCTCGAGTCAGAGCCTCGTCCGTCAATCAGCAGGAGTGTACCAGCTTACTATTACTCGCTTACCATACACCTTCAAATGTAGGTATTGTAAAATAGTGTTTTTAAGAAACTGAGACAGCAACGAATGTAAATAAAAGGACAATTATTTTATAATATTATATTTTAATACATTATTGTTTTTACACATTTACGTTAAGTAGAACTGTCCACATTTTTGTTGTATCTTATAAGCATATAGCGATACCCGCGTGCATATTCAGTATACGGACAGTTAAGTTTATTACAACGACAATACATTCAATCATTAAAGCTTAATAATAATGCGACCAGTGGAGTCAATAACTTTACTCCTCGAATTGTTCGGCAACCCATATTATACTTATAAGCAACGATATTATGGACAAAAGAATCGTCGCATTATTAGCACTTCATGTGCAACTACAGACAATTAGTCGTAATCTGACCTAATTACACAAAACAATCATTTACATATATGTTGTGCAGTTTTAGTCGGTTCAAGCCCGACATAACCGCCCCCGCTGGCCGGCGGGGGGTATCCGAAGGGATTTCCGCAGGAAAAAAAAAGCACACTCGCGACTAGACATACGTCCGACTTGTTCCGAGATCCTAGTACGCAGGCGTCTTATATTCAATTTCTACACCTAGACATTAAGTAAAAATAAATATTTAGTTAAAATTTTCAGATTAGGTTATTTCAGCCAAACCCGATGATACCGAAGAGTAAGTTGATTAGAGAAGCAAAATTATTAAATTGTTTGGAGTCTTTTATCCATAAATCGTAAACCGCAAAAACATTAATTTTTAAAAATCACAGTGTGCGCAATCTCAAATTATTTATTATCATTTAAAAACGTGTTGAAATGATCAAAACTTTGGTAAAAGGGACTATTCCGAGTCAAACCCGTAGCTGGAACTCGTATGGAAAACGGAAGCGTGGCCGGGCTACTCAGACCTTATCAACGCAGTAGCGAAGACGAAATACCTGGAGCGAAATGAAGCGCGTAGCTCAAGACCAACAGGGGTTACAGGTCACGGTCAAACACGGGGGTGATCATAAGTCAACACTGACTTATGTTTACCCCCGTTGCTGACTGGACACTGACGTTGCTGATTGTACTCTGAGGACAAGTAGGGTTTTATCAGTGTTGCCATAGCCAAAATAGTATATTAGTAGCTTTCAAATATCCTTGTCCAAGCAAACGTATTTTAATAAAATTCTTATTTTATTTCTTCATATCTATTTGGTTAGTGTAATTTTAGCTGTATATAAATATTTTATTAGTATAGTTGTATATTTATTTTAATATTAATATTGAAAAAATTACACAGTTTAATTTTAATTCATCTCGGTTTTCATAGTGGCCCAGTCTTAGTCAGGGACGTTCGTAAGACGACATGGCACATGTTCCTCCATATAATCATCCCGAAAACGATGCTACACGAAGAAGTGTATTGTTAAATGTTTGTTTTAAATACACATTCTAACTGTGGTGTGTACTGAGCGAGTGCGACTACGATATACATTATATTATTTATGAAAGTATAATTGACGTGATAACATATTTTCAGGTACTAATAGGTACCTAAACAAGCAGTCTTGATTAGATTTCCAGTGTATCCTTAAAATAATACTTAACAGATATAATCCCTGTAGTCTGCGTATACACAGCTCCTTTCATGTTTTAAGAGGCCGTTAATGACAATCGGCAGGTAAACAACGCACCATGAAGTTCCCCTCTCCGGGGTAAGATGGGGACACCGTGGTTCTCACAACTGAGGGTGGCATCTCAAAGCCGTAGATGGCCGGATGGTCAGCCGGGTTGCAAGGGAATTGCCTTTATTGGTCACCTTACACCCGGCACATGAGACCCATGTACAGTCAGCGTCAATTGTAGCTGATCAAAAACTGAGTTCCAAAAGTATTGACTCTATAATTTTTTTTAATAACCTGACTTACTTCTTTTTAATATTAATCACTCGCGTTAAGGTTTCAAAATAATCAAAAAAACTATTTTCAAAATAAGCTGATTCAATTTTTTTTCAATACTCATACCTATATTGTGTTTTTAAAGTGACTGATATTTAATTGAATCAAAATAGTCAGACAAAAGGGGAAGTGGTATTATTCAATTATTAGCAGCAGTGTCGGCAGCTCGAGTGTGATGCCCCTGGTGTTGTACATGTCTATAGGCCACGGTAACCAATTTCCATCAGGTAGGCCGTGCGCTTGACTGCCATCTAAGTGGTATAAAAAGTGCTATTCTCTAACTTTTTACTAGTCGACGAGCCCGCAGCAATCGACCAATCACATCATAGAACAAGGTTGTGCTCGCCGACGATTCTATGATGGGATTGGTCGATTGCTCTACGACGAGCCAGCAGCGCTGTGTCCGTCGACGAGTGAAAGTTAGAGAATAGCACTGCTGTTCGATGTAGTGGGACCACGGGCCCTTAATGGATTAATCACATATTTGAGAATTAAAAAAAAGTAATTAATTGTCGCAACCGATGCTTTATTGTAAAAAAAAACATAAACTTTAAAATTAACATACCACTTATCTACAAAAAAACGTTTACATTGTAGCTAAAAAAAATTTACACTTGCATACTTGCATAATTAAAGTTAAGGTTTTCAATGGCGTTTTTAGAATGGGTATGGCCTCCTGCATTATCTATAATACACTGAAGACGTTCCCGCATGGACATGACCATGTTCTGACATGTATACATTCCTCTATAGTGTTCCCATAACTCGAATACATGATTACGAATAGCGTTTGCAGTGCGAGGAGTTGACGGATCCCAGTTTTGCACCATCAATCCCCACATGTTTTCAATTGGATTTATGTCCGGAGATTTAGGTGGAAATGGCAAAGCAATAATTTCGTCGTTGTGCTCTCTAAACCATGCTCTGGTCAATCTTGCAGTGTGTACGGGTGAATTGTCGTGAACAAAATTAAACGGATCGATGCCTGGATAACAATTTCTAACAGTTGGTATCAAAACGTCTTCCATAATATCAACGTAACCTTGAGCATTCAATCGTCCACCAATTTCTATTAATTCTCCAGGCCCAGCAGACGACATCCAGCCCCAAAATCCAATTATTTATTCTGCCGCTTGCATGAACATTGACAATATTTCTTTCAAAATACCTTGTGTTATTAATTCGCCACAAGGTGACCCTTCCACTTTCATCTGATGTAAAAGTTTTTTCATCACTGAATATGACATTCTCGAAATTGAAGTCTAGATAGTCTCGTGCAAATCTCAATCGTTCTTCCTTGTGTATTGCAGTCAGAGCAAGCTTCCTGGCCGGTTTACGGTGATGTACTCCTGCTTTATGCAATACACGTCGGACTGTTGACCGTGATATATTAAACTCAGTAGCCAAGTTTGCGACTGGAGTGAACCCATTATATCTTGTCCTCCTAACAATTTCGTTACGTGTAGAAGCAGATGTAACAGTCGGTCGTCCTGTTTTTAGAATTTGATTAACACGTCCTTCGCTTTCCCATCTATTGATCCAAAGAGTAATGGTATTTCGAGCAACACCAACACGTCTTGCGATGTCACCAATTGGTAAGCCATCTTCATGAAGCGTTACTATACGATGTCTTTCATGATCTGATAGATAATGCGACATATCGATGATAAGAAATTAAGGAAATTTACTAATTTGTAGTGCTATTTAATCAAATTATGACTTCCTAGAAATATATAGGTGCCTAACCTACTTAGGAATAATCAGTAATAGATTATATGCAGTTCAGTTCTTGGTTTATATAGCCACTTCAAGTGACAATTCTTGACTATGCCATAAAAGAAAAGGCAGAACACAATATTTAAATCAAAATATACATCAGCATTCTAAAAAGGTTTATGTTCGATGAAAGTTTTATTCTTAATTCAGGTACTTTTGAAACTTTTTATAGAACCATTGTGTGAAAAACTTTAGAAAATTTCTGATACTGCTTTACTTTTGATGAGTAGTTTTTTTTGCATTATGAAAATATTAATGTACCAAACACTTTTGCGACGCGATTTTGTCAGACTATTGTGATATATCTTGCAATGCATTTCTTTTGGACAATTCAGATACTACGCTACTATTGATGTTGACTGTACATATGACCCATGACCCACGTACGGTTTTAATCGGTTCCGGTCCGACATAAACACCTTTGCTGGCCAGCGGGGGAGTATCCGTGGAGATTTCCACCGAAAAAAAAAAGTTGCCATGAAGTCACATTGGATTTCTTTCGGAAGGGTTTAGGCCAAACGCAGTCCCACGCGTCGTCTTTGGGCCCGATTGTGGGGTAAATGCGTTTCGTGGTACCAATTGCGCTTCACTACAGGTTTGGATCACACCTCAACGCGAGTAACAGATTAAATAACGTAACTTTTACGCATTTATTAGACTGAAGTTCCTTAACGCAGTTCCTTGCGTTAAGAGAAATTGTCACGTAAAGAAATAGCGTTATACCTCGAGAGCTCGATTCGTTCGGAGTAGTTATTATATATTTTACATGAATTATCAATTAATTTTTAGAGTTTAATTTGGAGCGTCCTAAAACATGAAGCGAGTTCTACATTATTTAGGAACAAATCAATAGTTGCAAGCCGTAAAAATGAAAAAACAAATCAGCATGCATAGGGCGTTTCCACAGAGAGACTAAGAAGTACGAAATTGTAGGTCTGTATTAGTGTTATTACAATAAAATATTACTCGCTCAGAGATAGACTCCATAGTCGCTATGTGTAAAGGACCTTACAGGTAACCCCTATATCATGATATATAATTTTAGGTCGTTATATATGAAATTGCCGTTTTTCTTGAAGAAATTGGAGTAAATCCAATTTTCAGTACTAACATTTTTGAGGAATGACAAATCCAAATTTTATGACTTTTTTTTGTGTATGAATGAGACAACATTAAGCTAACAAACATCAACTTTTATCACATTTTTGGAAAGTGACAGCTGTTAGGTAATACGAAATTTATCATCAAAATGGATAGTATTTAGAAAGTACTGTTTTTCAGGATCGAATTAATTTATCAAGCGGCCAATAAAAACAAAATTTAATACAGAGTTGTAAAATCTTGAAATCAACTTTCAAACAAAATATAAATAATGGAAATAGCTATTTAATTACAGGAATAACGGACTCATGAATTTGTAAGAAAATTTCGACAATTTCATAGGTAAGGACCTATTATAATATATAACCCTATAATAAAATTAAAAACTGTCCCACGACGGTTGGTCCACACAGAACCACAAACATAATTATAAATATGTATCAGTAATAACAGTATTGGATTAGTAAAAACGACACAAAATACTTCTAGGCACGTCTTGTTCAATTTATAAAATTGTATGAATTTGAATTGGAAAAAGTCAACAGGACTATAATCCGCGACAATCCCTTTCTAGGGAAAATACTCTATGACTCTAACTAAGCGGCCTAGATGTTGTCTTTTTCTGATTCAAAGTGATAACTAGGTCTGCAAGGCGAATCGCTGCTTGCAATGTTGAACTGAGTGAGACATCGTGATTTGAATTATTAAGAGCGATTTATTTAGCAGGAGTTTTGGACGACTGTTTTGGCGCCAAAACTTGTCCAATAGATTTGACCGCTATTGCGGAATCAGATTTTGAAAATTTTGAACAGTGATCATTCCTCCGTGGCAAGTCCGATTTTGAAAATTCTTTTTGAAAGTCACAACTCTGGACATGCTTTCTGAGCGTGCAAAGTTTGGTCACAGTGTCTCGAGCGGTTATTATGTAATTCCATCTGGAATTTTTTTAACGGTGATCATTCCTCTGTGGTAGCATTAATTTTTTCAAAATATATCCATAAACCTTCCTCTGATTGACCTCTTTAATCATGCCAAATTTGGTTCTGATTAGATTAGTAGTTTAGGAGGAGACCTGTGACAAAGAAAATCCTGAAGTCTGGTATGAGGAGCTTTCGCTCGACTTCGTCTCACTCAGCTCAATAAAAGATAGTATACGAGTACTAATTGATTCAACATTTCATTACAGCAATACCAAATTTTATTTAATTATTTTTATTAAACATCTGAAGTATAAAATCTAAGCTACAATTGTCAAATTGCACCAAATTTGCACCAATCAATCTTATACTTTCAATACCTACAAATTAGGTTCATAACAATTTAGGATTTAGTTGTACTTCATTAACTACAGAGTAGTAAGTGGGTGGCCGCCTTCATTCGTGGCGGTTAAAAAGTTAGCGAATAAAATTTAAACATTCAGTTAAACATACCAAGCTATACATATCAACAAACGGTGGGTAAACCCATTGCCCGAATTGTGTGATTATATTGTTTAAAACACCGATGTATATTTCAATGAGGATATTACTTACAATGTCCGGTCAGACAAGAAAACAAATTATAGTCTAGAAAAACTAACAATAGCGAACTAAACAAAAAATAGAAAATATTTTTATGTTCGAAGAGTTTATTTGTTGTTGTAGGGTGCTTCTGAACATAATTTCACAATCAATAATAAACGTATTATTATATATTTGAAGAAGGAAATGACTCGTTTGATTGTATTTCACCAAATATCACATATAAATTACAACATAATTAGCTTCATTTTTGATTGTATTATATACAAAAGATAGTAAATAATAAAATAAATAATCGTGCAAGCAGAAACGTACGCGGAAATAAGCATTCAAACGTGTATTATACTAATAATATTAAACGCAATCAACTGGTATTTACAACAATATCCTTAATTGATATAAATTATTAGGTAGTAAGGAGTCCCTACTAACATCTTTCGGGATCCAAGCCAACCTCGCCTGCCCGCGGTGCACTCTGCTGATTAACGGAGAAGGCTCTGGCGACCCACCAACACGCACTGGACCAGCGCGGCGGGTTATGGTCCAAACCCCCCCAAAATGACGAAAGTCAATGGGGGAGGCCTATGTTCAGCATTGGACTTCCTACGGCTGATATGATGATGATGATGATTAAGGGGAGTGAAATAAACTTCAATACAAATAAACTTTTATCAATTCTGATGTACCGAGGCGACCAAAGAGTTACCTGGATGCCCAGGTAACTCAATACTATAATAACATGTCAACCAGCATTTATTTGGCCGTGTGTACAGTTTGGAAGTATGGACGGTTTGTTGTTATAACCATTAGGCGGCGTTGTTATCTTGTGGCTTCCAGTGGTCGGGAAGGAAGTGTCTGTTGACGAACCCCAAGCCCTCGCACTCGATAATATTCTGGTCACCTTCTGGACACACTATGAATTGCACCTGGAATTCAAGCCAATTATCTCACTTCAAGAGCAGTTGTGTTCTGCGATCATTTATGCAGCTGTAAAATATCCTATGCCAAGTACACCCTCAGAAGCTGCTGAACAGTAACAGATTTACAAAAGATATTTACACCGAAATAAATCGATAACATTTTTAATTCTTTTTAAATTTTAGGGCTATGGCGACTGTATAATGGGTGCTAAAACGTTTCAGAAGATTTCTAGAGGCAGGCGCGGATACAAAGTAGATGCAAAGGCACAGTCCTACAGCCCGTATCATAACCAATTTGAAACTCGCTAAAAGAACCCCTTTAAAGAACCTCACCCCAAACAAAATTTTGCATAACCCAATAGTCTTCTGGGAATAAAATTTTGTGTAAATATTTGCCATTTTTTAACGAGTACTAGGAACCGAAATTGCCAGTATTTCCATTAACCCCTCCAATTATTTTTTTTAAGAATATTAGTAACCGAAATTACTAATATTCCCCCTAACCCCTCCAGCTAAGCTAAATTGCTTGTGTTAGGAGTGGGTTCACGTCGGTAGTGTAATGGCCAGGGTTTGAACCCGGGATCTCCTGATCGTGGAGATCCCGGGAGATCCCGGAGGTCGACTTCTTTACCACTAAGCTACTGACGCTTTGTTTCATGTTCTGAGTACAAAATGCTAAGTGTTGGTACCTTAGCGATCATTTCGGCGATGTGTATGGCAGTCCTGGTGTGGAGCGTGAGTTGTCCGCAGCGAATGGAGGACTTGCCCTCCGCCAGAGCCATGTACAATATTATTTGGTCCTGAAACAATAAAAAAGGTTGGTACCCAAGTGTTCTAGTAGGCTCCGGCAGAATTTGTATTCTATTACTGGCTTTTGTGGTGTAATCGGTAGCGAGTGGCGACTTATCAATCGATAACAAAACGTGCAGGGCTGAGATGTCACCATCATATACTGAACGCAATTCTACGGAGAACCAAAAGGTTCAACACCTTTTATCGTCGTTGCACAAAGACTTGTTGCTGTACAGTGGGCGTGCGTACCTGCATGTGGCTGTCGACGCAGGCGCCGTTCTCCATGAGCGTGAGCAGCTCGAAGCCCGCCTTGCGGCCCACGTCCCGCGGGTCCGCGCCGCGCCGGCCCAGCCCGTCCGCGCCCAGCACGCAGCCCGTCGTCGTGTCGCACCCCACGCTGCGCACGGGACGACCACGACACGATTAATAACACTATTACAATCAGTTAAGCTAAGACTAATGGACGCTTGAGCAAACGAGTAGAGTGGGGACCACGAATCGGCAAACGGAAGATAAAACGTCCCCAGCCAGATGGACTGACGACATGAGAAGCGTGGCTGGGATATCCTGGATGCGGAAGGCGAGGGTCGGGTGAGGTCGGAAGAGGCCTATGTCCAGTAGTGGACTGCGATAGGCTAATGGATTGAATTATTGAAAATGATTTTTAACATTCCTTGCAATGTTTATTTTTGGTGTGTATTTTTCCTGGAAGCGGCGATAGTCCAGTGGTGTACATAACGGACTGCTGAGGCGAGGTCTCCCCCATGTCTCCCCAGTCTACATTGACTGAATATAGACTGGGTAGTCCCAGTCGCTTCGGGTACACACCTCTGACTTTTCGTAATTGTGTGCATTAAAAATGTTAATTATTGCTCGCTTAGTAATGTGCCCGGTAGATGGCAATAGGCTCGTCCTCTTTAATATTGGATCCTAAACATAACTGGCGAATCGTGAGTGTGTAATACACCTCTGCCCACCCCTTCAGGGATACAGGCGTGAGGTTATCAGCCGAAATATGTAAAACCAATTACTTACTTAATGCATATTAATACTATACTTAATGCAAGAAGCAGCACAAGAGCAGACATCAGGCTCCTAAGTGCAAGCTTTGGACGATTGGCCAAGATGAAGAATAGACAATATCTATCCGGTATATACGTTTTTTTTTTTCATTATAAATTAATGAATATTGGGGTTTCGTCATCTAGACCTGACATATTCCTTTATTTTAAGAGGTTAAAACATGTGGTTCTTGTGGAACTTACTGTACCGTGGGAAACAAATACACACCACACAATAAAGAAAAATAAATACTATGTGAGATGAGATCAAACGAATTAATCAAAAACGGTTACGTGGTTAATTTCTATGCAGTGGAAGTGGGAGCGAGAGGTATACCAGCAAAATCTCTCTATAACCTACTTAAAGATCTAGGCCTATCGAGAGCTACAATAAGCTCATTACTAGGACGAATGTCTAAAGCGGCATTAGTAGGTTCGTATCAAATTTGGTTAGGCAGGGAGGGGAACTTGGGTAGTGAAGGTGAGTGTTGATGTACTTCAACAAAAGGGGCCCCTTCTAAACCTACACTTGGGTCGCAAGTCCCAGGCACTGATTTAGTCCGACTCAACAACGCGATGGACCCGGCACCCGCACGGAGAATCCATAGATTGCTAAGAATATCGGTCTCTTATTTCTATTCCATTGTTATTACAAGCTTAAATTTACTTTCTCTTGTTTATTTGCCTGAAATCAAATCTTGCAAGTTAAATTTGGTCCGTGATGACCAGGGTAAACTCAAGACGGTGTGGACTGATTTTCATTATCTTTGATTTTATCGATTTGTCTCTGCATATACTATGCCATATTGTGTTTTGTTTTTCTCGAAAATCGGTAGTTATTTTTTACTTTTATTTTTTAGTTCAGTAGGGACGCCGGAAGCCGGACGGACGATTCACCCACGAAGTTTGCGGGCCACTTCATTCATTTTCCCAGCCATCCCGTAAGTAGCTATTTAATAAAAGTTTGTTTTTACAGCTTTTTTTATATATTTATATATATATATATATAAACTTTTTGTCCTTTCAACTCACATTATTCCACTGCAGTTATCAATTGCAGTTTTGGCGTCCTCTTTGTAGGCCTGGATGTCGATGTAGTCGTGCACGGGGAGAATTTGCTCTTTCACCCCCTCCACCATTTGATGCGCCAGCTGTAAAACACAGACAACGTAACGATGTACATACACTCACGGCTCCTTACCAATGTGGCCTCTGTGGCGTAGTGGGAGTGTATTGAACTGCTACGACAGGGGGCGCGGTTTCGATTCCCGCTTAGTGCAAATATTTGTATGCACGAATATGTGTTATTGCATTGGTCTGGGTGTTTCTATGTATGATATGTATGTATTTACAAAAAAAGTATACACACAAGGTAGTTAAACTATGCTTACTTTGGGTCTAGACAGCGCTGTGTGGGACAGTCGTAGAATGTGGTACAAACTTCAATGGCGCAAACCACATTGAAATAAAACTATTTTTAATGGATTCTCATCATCATCCCCATAGCGATTTCTCAGTTATCCAAAGTTTGCGCTTTGGAGTCTGTGATCGGCTTGATGTTTTTGATTGGTATCTATAGTAACCTCCCCTGAAAGGAACGCCTGCGCCAGATCCTCGTTCGCTTTGTAGCAGGTGCATTTTTATCACTTTAAATTTTGGTTTTTAAAGAATATTAGTAACCGAAATAGTATAGATAGAATATTATAGTATTCAACCTAACCCCTCCAGCTAAGCTAAATTGCTTGTAATATGAGTGGGTTCACGTCGGTCGGGCCAGGATTCGATCCCGGAACCTCTCAATCGTAAGGTATTACTTTCATCCAACCTCCTCAATAAACAACTAATTGGAGTTTCGGCTTTATTAAACTACCACAACTAATATTGTACACTCACCTTCATAGGTATCGTGCCAGCCACAAAACTCCAGCCGAAAACTTTAATAAAGTCACCCCGGTCCGTCAGAGAAATAGCCGCGAACTTCTCAATAGGTTCCACTCGAACAGTGACATGTCCACCGCCCTTGGGATAATATCTGAAGCAATGTAATACGAATTATTGAACTTATTTACTTATATTAAAATAAATAATTTAGGATATAGGGCCGGCGTATATATGGCGAAGCGCAACGCCGAGCATTTTGTACTGCCTAAGCATTATTGACTTTGTAAACATTAGCATTAGATCTAAAATGAATGAACACGGCAAGTCGCTTCGATACTCTAGAAGATGATTCGATTTTAACCAATTTTCGATCTTATTTAAACGCTAGAAAGGTCGATAATGTTTTGGCAGTGTAAAAGGCTCTGCGCTACGCTTCACCATATGTGCGCTAGTCCTTAGGGTCTAAACCACAGAACATGGTCAGATACAGTTCAAATAATTTGTAATGTGATTGGCCATAAACTGTCATTTATATTTAGGCTTGTACTGTGATAAAAAACATGTACCACGTCACTATTTATAGTCATGTGTTTGGTTATACGAATAATAATGTGAAACTTTGATGACACTAGTTTTGAGGGTACTTCCTTTTTGAGTTAATGTTCCATGGTCCATAACAGTTAAACCATTCAACTAATAGTATATAACAAATTAAAACTATCCTGTAGTATTAATTGTTACATGACTTTTAAGTTTTCATGGGGTATGCCAACAGTTATCGTCGCTGTGTGGGTATGCCAACCCTTTTATTTTGGAAAGTTTTTAGAGTTATACTTGTGTTTCTCCAAATATAGTTTTTTATATACTCGGTCCGTCAATTGACTGCACCTCGCTGGGTGAAATGACGTCGACAGATGCTGTTATACGCGGGCGTACAAACCATGATTAAGTTTTATGTGGTTCCCTAAGCCCGTCAACAAGGCTCTGAAGCTTCACCACCATATGGCGCGGTGGCATGCATCCCACCTCAAAATCTAAAGTCAAAATCTTTTTAGAATTTCTCTCTCTCTTTGTTCTTAGGGAGCACTGCGCTTTAATGAAGTGCTTTGTGGCATTTAAAACTGGACAACTCAAATCTGTTGTCTCAAGACCAACACTGAAGTCAGTAGGTTGCTTTCATTCATTAGTGTGAATTACTGTAGTTAAAAGAAGAATTAACTCACCCTCGCCTATGAATCTTCAAGTCAACATCAACTCCAAATTGATTGAGATTTTTCATGAAGATGTGATTAAAGTAGTCAATCTGAGGAGCCATGTCAGCGTTAGTGCCTCCTTTGATATCCAAGGTAACTGGTCCGTCAGCCAAGAAGGCGCATGGCAGAGCCACTTGGAGTAGTAGACTGATGGAACTGGTAATAAAACAAACATTTTTTACTTGAGTTTAATTATGAAGCATGAATCTAAACCAGAACTTGCAACCAGTAGTATTCCTTCTCTAGGGAGGATGGTCTACCAGCAGACATTATTCTTCCTAGAAAGTGACTGCTGTAGGTTAAGTCCTGTTTTGGATGCTGACTTTAACCCCTCTATTTCGCAGGTATACTAGGCAGGTGGACCACAGGCACACTAAATTTACATTTTTAACTTGAGGCTATTGCCAGCCACTGTTTCATGGACTGTTTATGTTTATTGTCAAATGAACACATATGAATGGTCCTTGTATTCTACTTTACCAGGAACCAAGGTAAATAAAATAAAAAAATATTACAAATGTATCAAGTACATGACCACATTCACACATGAAATTACACTAATTATGTACTCAATAGATTTTAACTTCGTGCAGATTTGATGTATTGTATGAATAAATAGTAGGCTCTCACCCTGCAGTGCGAGTATCTGCAACGTAATGTCCACCTCGGATTTTGCAACTTGGAATGAATGTTATTTCCATGGAGCCAATGTGGTCCCCCTTCAACTTAGCTCCACACATATCAGCCATCAATTTTATCCCTGTAACAAATTCAGCCCTCCCAGGTAACCAATACACTCAAAAATTAAACACAGTGAGCACTCCGTTTCCAGTCTTCATGTAATTAAAATAGAAAGAAAGAAATAAAACATGTTTGTGAATGACACCCACACATAGGTATAACGGTATTTATTTTAGTGCAAGGTTCAACAGGTCACCATCTTACATAAATGCTGCCCATTACATGCAGTGCTGGTTGCCTGATGGCACCTTTGTGACAACTTCACACTATAAAATAAAATTTAAGTATAGCAAGGAATATTAAGTTAATGCAGTAAAGTTCGAAGCTCTGGATGACATGTCTATTTAGGAAAAAGAAATATTTAAGATAGAATTACATATGGACATGGTAACAGATGTTGATTTGTAATTGAAATAAGTAATTGGTTTGAATTTATCATAAAAATGATTCCTTTACATAAATAGTAACAACAACAATAGCTTTGAACTATAAATAGCATTATTGATTAAATAGCTTTGGACTATAAATAGCATTATTGATTAATTTTACTCCCACTTGAAAATTGAAGTGGGGTGTTTCCTCCTGCAGTAGTAAATATGTAAAAGAATTTGTATAACTTTAGTTAACCAGGTATTTACTTGGCTTTATGGTAATACAGGTACAGGTTCAAATAAAATGGCTTAGCCTGAAAACTTCTTACCAATAAGATGTTGAGCTGCAAGTCCAGGTTTACTCCGTCCTGCTCGTATTCTGCTCACACGTATTGGTACAGTCAATATAGTACTCAGAGAGACAGCTATGCGTAATATTTGACCACCCTGGAAACATTATTACTCGTATAATTGATAATTTTGGTAAGATCACAAAAATATTATGGCATTTATTATAACACAATACATACCCCTTCTAACATGCTTCCATCAATCTCTAGAAATTCGTTCATTTTAAGCTTTTTATGAAATACTTTTTTAAGCGCTATTACTAAGCGTAAATTACGAAAAAATAATATTCGCTAAATATCAGCCGGCGAAATGAATTGAAAGATTTTTCGAAACCAGAATCACAGACCTCTTATATACTCTTTGATCACAGACTACTAAAAACTAACTAGGGATACTACTTATAGCAACAGCAAGTAATCTGTGATAACAGCTGTCAGCCAGCTGCACCATAGATTCGGAACCGATTGATTTTATGGGAGTTGACAATTAAAACTGTACATAGTCGATTTTAAGATTAATAAATGATCTTTATACTTCTTGGTCTAGACTAGATCATGAATAACGGTTGCATCCAAGGCCTGCACCTTCCATAAACACTTTACGGGCTTTCTCTACTGTCATTATACATTTATGTACTTAAATAAGTATTCGGAGCTTTTCTTTACAATAAGTATCATCAAATTCATCAATAGCTATTCGTTAAATTAAAACAACCGTATTAGTAGTCTCGGGCACTCACGATCACGGTCACGGCGAAGCCCCGCCAAATACGCCAAAACCACTACGTACTACGTAATCCCTATGAACTAAAACCGATAAATGTGTGTGCCTCATCCCTAAACGGAAATGAGAACTTCCGCGCAAAATGTCAATACTTGTTTTGTTGGGGAATTATTGGCATTTAATTTACGAATAGCTTGCAAAGTTGTTCTTTAAATGAGATAAATAACATTATATATATAAGAATTAATTGCCATAGTAAAACTGTATGACATTTTGATGAGTTTACGCAGCTGGAATCGGAACTTTCATAAGGATGCAGCGGAAATCTGGATTCCCTGTGGCGAATTGCAGCATAAAAATGGTAAATAAACGTGCATTCTTTGTTATTTTGTACCAGAAAATCACTATTAGTCATGTTTTATAGCAAAGTCCAATAAAACGTTACTTTACTTGAGTAGTTACAACAGCAATATGGTAAAGTTCAGGTTAGAGAAAGTAACCAAAGAGTTTGTAACCAATATTTACTATATCATTATGAAGTGTTTTGCCACAACAATGGGTCCCAAGGATAGATAGCCTAAATAATTTATTTTGTTACAATTTAAGGGGCTGCTCAATATATCTCTAAGTAGACCCAAGGCCTCTTTTTACTACACCTAAAAGTTTTTCTCGTAGTAGCAAGTATAGTAGTAGCAAAGTAGCAAATGATGGGAGAAAGATTTTGATCATTATTAATTAATGATCAAAATCTTTCTCCCATCATTTGCTACTTCATCTCGTGCAGATATTATTATTTGCAGCAGAGACAGAGCCATTCCGACAGTCGGACTGACAATCCACCCGCGGCCCTTGCACATATAATCAAATATCATTGTAAACTTTACTTGCAGCCTGAATGTCCAGTGTTACCAGAAGGGACACCAATAAGTCATGAGGATGATTTTGAGCAACGACGCCTACAGCTGATCAACTTCGGACACTCACAATGGGGCTTCAATAATTGGAGTTGGTCTGTCACAAAGCAAGAAGTTGGTAAGAGATATTTAAGTTTTTTTTCCTTATTGTAAGCAAGTGTTACTCTTCAACAGTATTCAATGTTGACGGTTGACAAGAGTGACGTTTAGTCGAAGATTACAAGGCACATAATAAAAGTTAAACAAATAATCGAAGAAGATATTGCCTACTAGTTGTGGCCTTAACTTTGTCTGCATGAATTCAGAGTTTTCATTATTTTGCACAGAACCCTAATTCTTTTTCTAATTTTAATATTAATTTATTTGTATAGATATCACAACTTGAATCAGTAGAATTGAATTAAAATTAAACTACAATATAAAACGCATCTTTTTGGAATGAAATGTATTATGGTACACAGAACACATAATGTGATGACAGCCTCAATCATCCAAATCAGTCAAGCCATTCTGAAATTTTCCACTTAGCAACATAAGAGACAACTGTTAACATGGGTTACACATTACTAATTGTAATAGTTATTATAAAAAATGGCTAAACTGCTGGTGTCAGGAGTGTTGTATCTATTAGATGTCATTGGTTTCTAACATGACTAATTAATTAAACAAGTCAACTAAACACGTATGTATCAAATGCTACTTACTGTAAATACAATTCTTATTACAAACTACCATTTTATATCATTCGTTTTTGTTAATTAGTTTAAACAAATGCCTGTAAAATTGGAAAAGCATTGATCTTGATTGTTCATAAGTGTGGCTTTGTCAGCTTTGTGACCTATATTGATAAAGATATTGGTTTTGATTCAGATTTTGTCATGACAAACAATAAATGACTTGCCAAGAATAAGGTTGAATCTTTTCCTGCCAAGAATTTTAAAGAATGCCGTATTAGGCGTGATTTATATAGAAAAGACGAGCTAAAGGCACGCTAGAGGCGGGCAAGAAACATGTTACCGTAACAAATTAGCCTTAAGCTCGCCTCTAGCTCGCCTTTTGCAAGCTTTTTCGAAGCGTCGCTTTCGTATATCTTGTATGAAAATGTTTGGAGGAGCGGACATCAGTACCACACGGCGGAAGCACAGTTACTAATAGAATACTGTGTTCCTGTCCAGACTTTGTGGATTTCGCCAACGGGAAGTACTGCGCGGGCGTGGCTGCCTTCGTCAACATCACCGTCAAGAGTTTCGAGATTCATCGGGAGAACGTCGGCTATGCAACTTCGGTCGCTAATACTAAAGGATTTGCTGTCTATAAGTCGAGAAAGGTATGAACCTGCCTTACTGAGTACTAGCTCACCTAGACAACAGGCACACCTCTGCTAACTTTATGCCAATTCTAAAAGATCTTCTACTTAACTAATGAAAGATAAGACCTTCAAGCGTGACCAGAGAAGTAATATATTCTCACTTAAATTGACTTCAAGTAGCGGTTGTTGCATTTTATAATTTGGGTAAGAGTCGTCTCTCTTGTCCAATCTCCTTAATACATTGTTTCCTTTTTTTTCACCCCTTCCATCTCTTCATACGCGAAACCACTCTGCGTGAAACGGGCTGTTTTTTAACCTTACCATGAGTATATTTATGCTCCGTATATGAACTTAATAGCTTTTTAATTTTCTATTCACAGTGCGCAGTAACCAATGCACTCCGGGAAACGTTGCTAAGCTTCGGGGGCAGCGTGGCGACAGAACTCCTGGAGCTTCTGGAAGCACATCGCGTCGAAGTCGGAGCTGCCGCCAACCAGTGCGAGACCGCTGAGAATAACCAGAATGTAGCCAACAGACCCGCCGAGCCCAAGAACTCGCCTTTGAACCGCTCCCCGAGGAAGGATTCTGTCGATGTCCCTCCACCCGCCGCGCTGAGGACACCCCACGCGCCGCCGCAGCCCCCGCCCGCCGTGAAGAATGCCCCCGCTGCCAAGCCGCTGCCCATGGGCCCTCCACTGCCGGGGCCTCCCGGCCCGCCCTGTCCGACTGGCCCGCCCTGTCCGACTGGCCCGCCCGCCAATAGACAGCCTCTACCAGGGGCGGGACGACCTGTGGCCGCGCGACCCAATTCCAACGTAAGTTTCGTGCTGCAGCCTGTAGTAGGCGGCATGGTACCTCCGTTATATGGTACGGGCCCACGCCTCGGGGCCCCGCCCCTGTCTCATCACATGCTCCCCCCGGCCGCGTATTACGAGTACCCGGGACCATGGCACTTCGCCTACGAAAGCTACGAGCGTCCGCCCGGGAACGTCAATCTCAACTTCAACCTGCCGCCGAAGAATTTGGTTGTGAACGGTCGCGGGGGGGTTGAGTGCCGGAACGCCTGCCGACCGCCGGACGAGTTGCCGCCGCCGGCCCAGCCGTGCTGGATCAAGCCCACTATCTTCTACGATGGCTTCTGGACTGAACAGAAGGTGAAGAAGTGGGTGGCGGAGCAGGTGGAGAAGCAGTTCCCGGAGGAGCCGCCGGCCGCCTCGCCCGCCGCCCACGCGCCCATGGACAACAAGGCCTGAGCGCACTTTACTGATGGCTGACTTTCAACTTGTTTCACGACATTACTATAAGTTCTCACTCTCATACACTACGAGAGTGATACTCGAACGTAAAAACATTTACCTATTTAAAAGAATTCGTGGTAATTTTTAACGCAGGGCCGAGTAAATTTTGTGAATATGTGAGTTCAATTCATGACTAGCAGACAATGTAAACAAACTTTTACATATGACCTCGACTCGACCTCTAGTTACATTGTCTGCCAGATTTTAGGCTTATCGCTAATACAAGAATGAGGCGCATTTTCAAACAGCACCTCTCTACAGTTCGACATCGTCAGCAATAAAATATATCCTCGCCTTCTTGAGTCCGCCTCGCCTTCTATATTATCTACCTCGACTCTTGCCTGGTTGTTTGAGTCCACGTCTCTTCCTGTCGAGTGGCCGCCGACCCTTACTGGGCGGTACCTCAACTCTACCTTTTTTTTTTTTTTTTTTTTTTTTTTTTTTTTTTATCGTGCGGAAATCCCTTCGGATACCTCAACTCTACCTCGACGTAAGTTAGCGACGGGCCTAAGCTCTGGTTATTTGCACTATCTCTCTCTTATAACTTATCACCGATTTATTCTTATACACTTGTGGAATTTTTTCGCCACGGCAGTAGTTAACGGAGGGTAGTGAACGTACCTACTATAGATATTTTAGCTATTTATTATTGGTAAGTTTGAAATCTCAAAAATGGTAAACTATTTTTTAATAAATTTTTCGACGTTGTACTATCTTGTAAGTGTTAAAGATTTAGTAGTGGGACACTTACTTCGGTGTCGTAGTTTTATTGTGGGACTTTACATTTTACATTGCGTAGGTAGGTACCTATTTGTTGTGCTTGGTCAAAATGAAATCAATGTTTACATATAAAGATTACTCTCTGCAGAAACATGTGGTACGCTCCCCAACCAAGGAACTAACCAAGTGCTTTCTAAGTCTCACTTACTCTATAATATATTAATGACCGATTTCTGAATTAAGAAATTGAAGTTGAGTCTCGTCAGCGCATACTTACGCACAGTGTGCAATACGAAACTGTCCATAAGTAGGCGTTAACAAGACTTCTCAATTCAGAAACCGACCATTATACAGTCTTGTTGAGAATTGATTTTAATTTGACCAAATACTTAAAATATTCGAATAGTACTTGACTATATATTCTTACGGGTGTATTTAAAACTCGTCTTATGAAGTCTTAAGTACGGGACAAGTAGGGTGAACTTCTAGGTCGGTAGATTCGACACGCACTATCGTTGTGGGGCTTTGAAGAAGACATGTCTGAAGGAATTAAAGGAACCTAAAAAGCTCAAGGCCATGCAAATGCTAGAATAATTCCATCGTGATAATAATCTGTTCTATATTTCTTTAGCCGACGTCAAAAAAGGAGAAGTTTGTCAATTTATCAGAAGGGTAGATTTTTCAACTAGGCATGGATAGCCAAACCCGAAACTTTGGGGAACAACTAAAAATGCTCAAAGGAGTTCCGGGCTCGATTCCTATGGCTAATAACATGTTTTTTTTTTCTAAAATCCAATGATGCAGTTTTAGTTTTCATAAAAATCGCGCCCGAGACTCCTTTGAGCATTTTTTGCTATTCTTCATAGTTTCGGATTAGGTCATCTATGCCCAGTTGAAGAATTCATATTTTTTATTATGGAGTCTAAGTTCAACATCTGATATGTATAGGCTTAGATCATCTACATTTGCAGATATTGTCTCAGCGCAACGATAGTGCGTGTTATACGTGTTGAATGTTAGGTCGTCCACTCCCTCGTGCGTGTGCATTCATGCGGGCACCTATTTCGTACAAATAATATGAAGCTAATTACGTGCAAATAATATCGCGCAAAAAATCCATACGTTTTGCACGTTTTGCGCGAAATATATATGTCGAAGTGCGAGCACCCGCATGCGTGACTAGCGCATGTATGAGGCAGCGGACGCGGTTATATTAGGTGGAACTAAGACCTGTTTTGGTGAAGATTTGTGTGATTTCAAGTAGATATTTAAGTAAACGAATTTTTTCTCAATGATTTAATATTACGATGTCCTTCTTATGATTACACTAGGAATTGGTTTGACTATTGAGAGATGTACCTATTTTATTCGAGTTAAGAAATGCGTGACGTCACAAGTTGTGGGATCGCTGGCTAGCAGTTTTAAAGTACGGTACATTGATATTGTACTTGCAGCTCAATAAATTATGTGTAAGAAAGATGGCTATATATCTTTGTCGTATCCATGGCGTCGTATCGAGATGTCCCGCAGCCGTTACGTGTGTGTCATGATGCTGTAAAGTATGTTCAGCACAATTCGCAACGCGATTGGCTGCTAAAATAAAGATATATGTGCACACTGGGTCACTATTTTTGTCGCCAATATAACCCTTTTTTTTATCGTGCGGAAATCCCTTCGGATACCCACCCCCCCGCCGACCAGCGAGAGTGGTTATGTCGTGTATCGACTAAAACCGCACGGTGTCCTCCCCAAGTGTCCGTTGCTGGGCACCCCGGGTAAGCCCTCGAAAGGATAACTTAATAAAGCTTAAAACGTGCATGTGAATGATAATTTCTTTAAGGATAAAGAAACCAGTTTTGTGTAAGACACACAAATCCCTGTCCTGTAAAGATTTTGCAGAAGTATCCTCACTCGATTGATGGGTCGTAATTATTACTTGTGGGCTCTCTTGTGGTTCTGTGTTGAAAATTGTATCCAATAACGCCACTGAAGATGTTTGGATGTTTGTTACTCAATCACGCTCTAACGGCTGAACGGATCAGGCTGAAATTTGGTACAGTGATAGATTATAGTCCGGAATAACACATAGGCTACTACACTACACTATTTTAATCCCGGGAGTAGGTTCCCATGGGATTACCCATGGCTCCGCGGCTCCACCCGCGTGGAATTCAGCTGCCCCTATCCACAAATGGGAGCAGAATTCCACGCGGGCGGAGCCGCGGGCATCAGCTAGCGTGTTATAATTTGACAACGCTAGTTTCATACTAATGAGTTTCGAGGACTCTTTTTTTATTTTATATTCTGTGGTCCTATCAATGTGTCCGAGCCAATCTTCCAGCATGTTCGATGGATGGTGATAGAGGCACTATTACTAATTACAGTACCCGGCGCTTGGGTTGGAACGTCGAGAGGTAGAGTGTGAGAGCGTTCCCTCTATTGCACTTCAGCCTGTCAGTTTCACTATAAAGGTATCAAACTGTCAGGCCAAGGTACGACAGAGAGAACGCTCTACGAAATAGGAGCCAGTTGATCTTAGCCGGACTCTCACATTTCTTCCCGACGACGTGCCAAGCAAAACGCTGACGCTACAATGCGTCTCAAGGCCTATTCTTTAGCGATATTCGCTATCGAAAAGTACCGGATAGTATTCAACTGTGGCCTGGGGGCCTAGACAAAGTCACATTCTACTAGTAGAATCGCATCGAATCGACCCTTCAAAAGTCCGAAATGTATCGGAGAGACATTATTTGTCACGTTTATTAAATAATGTCACTCCCATACATTTCGAACTTTTGAAAGTTAGTTGCATTGCGATCCCACTAGTAGAATGGCTTTTATCTACATGCCCTGGGAGCCTAGACAAAGTGACATTCTACTAGTGGAATCGCTTCGAAGCGAACCATTAAACGTTCCAAATGTATCGGAGAGATATTATTTGTCGACATGTCACGTGTAACAAATAATGTCACTCCCATACATTTCGGACTTTTGAAGGTTCGCTTCGTAGCGATTCCACTAGTAGAATGTCACATTGTCTACATGCCCTGAGGCGTATCCATTAGCGATACTCGATATCGAAAAGTACCGAATGGTATATCTATTGGATGGGTTATCCAATTATAATGAACTGTCTCTGCTAGCGTGAAACTAGAATACCGCGTCATACAGGCTGTAAATTTTGCTCGTCTTCTGCCGGACAGAACGGAAAGCATCGGTAGCGGAGTGGGCCTTACGATCGAGAGGTCCCGGGTTCAAATCCATGCTATAACACTACCAACGTTTGGCAATTTAGCTTACCTTGTTGGGGGAGTATTAGTAATTTCGTTTACTAATATTCTTTGAGCAAAAAAAAACACATGCTTCACAAAAGCATGTTTCGCTTAATAGCGGTAGCGACATCTAGCGGCACCACGAATTTCTTACGTCACTATTTTCTTATCTATGAATTAGGAATGCGTAGATATGCGGTAAATGGAATTGCAATGTTTGTAGTGTTTGTCGCATTAAAATGCGATGTGAACGTAACGATAAATAATTTATCTGTTTTTATTGAAATAAAATTGTTTGAAATTTCATCATGTTTGATTAATATTTATAACTTTTGGTTATTATGATTTTATCCCATTTTTGTTATATATTCGAATTACTTTTAATTACAAAAAGATTGTGAGATAATAATAATAAAAACTAAGATTAGAACTAAAACATTTCTATATAAATACGCCTATATTATATTCAAGAAGGGGAAGGCCGTGGTATATCAATCCCCACATTTCGCCAATAACTTTGTTTTCGTTCACGTAGGAGGCAAGCCTGTTGCCGTCAACTGTAAACTTTTGCCAGTATACGAGCTGCTACTGCGAATTACTTAAAAAAAAATCTACCTGACCCGTAAATCGAATACGAATCTGAGTTATCGAGACAGTCTTTTGGGTTTTTAAATATTAGTCGGAAGAATGAACCCATCATTGTTAAACAGGAGGGAGCAACGACAGCCGAGCAGAGCGAGGAGGACGCGCGAGCGGAGAGGAAACGGAGACAGAGGTTAGCGCAGGAAGAGTTCCGACTGAAACAACTGACGAGACACAACCCCGGTTAGCACTCAAAACATGTTACCCATATGCTAAGTAATGCAATATGTAACAAAATTAGTGTCCGATCTGTGAAGGTGTATATAGGTACCAATATTAGGTTCTGCTTATGTAATTATTTTTGGAAAATTAGTTTCAAAAAATTACCTGACATAAACTGCAATAAAATTTACGTTGATGCAGAAACGTACCTATATAGCAACTCAGGGAACACATTTGTGAACAAACCCTAAAAAAACCAAAAAAAAACACGAGATGGCGCGTAGGGCGGTGTTGTGGACCGTCGTTAAAGGTTATTGGATATCCACTACGGGGTGTTGTCACAGTCTTAGATTTTAGGGAGATTTGTGTAATTATAATCTAGGAAATGTCATTTAAAATTGTAAAAGTATGTTTATTTTCATTAATATAAGGTGTCACCAAATTAGGTCTCTGAATTTGGTGAGATGACTTGGTATCGACAAAATACATGCACGCCTACCACTTTCTGCTGGTGCAAGAGCTCCTTACAACAGATTTTGATCCGTGGTTAAGATTTTGTAGGATTTTGTTAGTGGAAGATCCTACCAGAAAAATTTTATGGACAGACGAGTCCACTTTTACAAGAGTGGGTTAGTTTAATATTCACAATGCACACGGGTGGTGTTTTTTATTTTATTTATATTTTACCCGATATATTTTTTTTTGTTTCAAATACATATGTTGTCGATACCAAGTCATCTCACCAAATTCAGAGACCTAATTTGGTGACACTTTATATATTGTTTTTAATTTTATCTATAGTTATGTATGTAGGACACCTATGTGCCCCTTACTGATCAGACACTAGTTTTGTTACATATTGCAGATACAACCTACAAGGTCACGATGAAAAAAAAAGGCCTCCTAGCCTCCGTAACACTCATAGGTACGGATGCCGGTTTTGTTACGAGCGAAAACGTTCACTCATTAGTAAAAGAAGTAATATATAGGAAATGAGGAATATGTAGGAAATGTATGGATATGTAGGAAAAGAGTTTACTTGACCCGAAAATGTATTTATAAAAAAAAACAACAAAAATCTTAACAAAGCTAATATGAAAACATGATTTTATTCTGCGTCTACATGTAAAACTGGGTAGCCACTAATTTCGCACACATACTGTGCATAACTGCTATAACTTGCGTGCTCCGAGTGGCGGTTTTTGTGCGCACCCAGAGGGGAGATTGCGCGTACCTTTGGAGCTGCTCCATCAGAGCAGCTGCAGATTGTGCTCGAACATTAGAGACACCCAGCTTTACTTACATAAAAGTATTGTTCTTAATTCTCGGTGAAACTTGTCGTGGCGCTATTATGTATTGTTTAATTAAATTAATTTTATAAACATTTATTTATATTATGTTTTCTTTCTTATTCTCCTCCTTTGGTATACAGGTGAATTTTTTAAGAGGGCGTGGCCGCGTGCATGGTCAATCAATGGCCATCAATTTGAACATTAAGAAAAATAAAAAGTGTTTTGTTAAACATGAGCTTTTGTCGTATGTCATTACTTCCCAGAAATCGTTCCTTATTATCGACAAGCGAATAGTGTAACAATACAGTGTACTTCAATTCCTGGCCTGGAATATTTATTTAAAAAAATCGAATAATACAGTTTCGTTTTCATCAAAATCGGACCAAGACTCCTTTTCGCTATTCCTCATAGTTTGGATTTGGCCATGCCACAGAAATATTATATTATGTCTGTGGGCCATGACTACGCCTACTTGAAAAACTCATCCTGTATATAAACTTGTATTTCCAACTATGGAAACAACAATTTAATACCTCCTTTTCATACATATATTCATAGGTTCATATAGTCCACCAAAGAACGAAACCCCGGCAGCAACAAAATAAAGATAGTATTCCTACAAGCAATACTTACAACATTCTGGGACATGTTATATAGTGGTACAGAGAGGTCTCAGGCGCCGGAGGTCGCTTAACGACCTCCGTCCTCCATGAGCGCAGGCCTTGGGGTGGCAGGTGAGGCCGCCTGTCACCCCAGCAGAAGCAGGCCGGGACGGCAGGGCGACTAGCGCCCCTCCCTCAAACCGGGGCAAGACGGGGACACCGTGGTTTCCAAACTCGAGGGGGCCATCTTGAAACCGGAGATGGCCCAGGGTCAGTCGGGGTGCGAGGGATACGCTTTATGGGCAACCTTACACCCCGGCATCTGAAAACCCGAGTGGGCGTGCGGTTTTAGTCAGTTCAAGTCCGACTTAATTATCCGACATAATTTACTGGTGGTAGAAATTTGATGACACAAATTTGTCACAAAATTCTGCCGGGTGGGTACCCGTGCACGATTGCGAAAAACCTTCCATAGTAATCCAAATTTCGGTTTGATTGCGTTTAGGGGTCAGCAAGTGCATAGCCGGGCAGGGGGATTGTGGTCGCAGCACTAGTGGGACCGGTGGGTGTCACGCGGTGCTGTGACGACAATCCTCTTTTAATGAGGCCGTCAAGCTGAGTGCCACCATTGTTAACATGGTACGTGTAATGGTGACCCTCTTTCCTGAGACTTTACCTTCAGCTTACCATTAGGCGAGGTGAAGTCAAATTGACGTGTCCTAAATATATAACCCCCCCCCCCCGCGCGGCGGCGGCGGGTGGGTATCCGAGGGGAATACCGCACGAAAAAAAAAATGGTACAGAGAAGTGTCAAAAATCTTTGGGGCCCAAGCTAACCGCATCTGCTAGATGATGACTCGTCAATTGGTCAGCAGCGTCAAAATCATTCATGCAGATACATATTATACAATCTTAAAATTATATTTATGCTTTATTAATTTCATTGTCACTGTAACACCTGCACATACTTACGCACTAGAGTGGATAAAATTTAATGTCAATATAAAACTTTTTGGAATAGCAAGCGTTTATAAGCCACCCAAAATCACTTGCTATCGGGTGGGCCATGTTTCTCATGTTCTAATTAATGGGACCATAGGGTAGAACTATGTCTATACTCAGCATAAGAATGTGGAATTGTGCTGATTGACGCATTGCGATTGAAACGATTCTGTTTACGGTGAGTATGATGACGTCATCGGTGGTGGCGAAACAATGACACTCTAGGTTCTCGTGATATTTACGTGGCCGGTTTCTGAATTAAGAAATAAAATTCGTGTCTCGTCAACGCTTACGTACAGTTTTTGTATTCACACAGTTGCGTTGATAAGACTTTCAATTTCTCAATTCAGAGACCGGCCATTGGATATACAATATATCTTAAACGCTATTGTCTCCAGATGACAAGTATGAGCTGAGCAGGAACAGCAGCAGCTTCGATAGGTTGCTGCTGGACATCCCGACGCAGGACATCGAGATCGAGGCGACGGGCGACGACGGCGCCAAGCGCAAGTCGCCCGCGGACGCCGCCAGCGCCCCCAAGCGCCGCACGAGCGCCGTCAGGAAACTTGACATAATGAAGGATGAATGAAAACTTGCATTTACGGAGCTTATTTCCTTGCACAGAGTACAATATGAAATTCGAAAGATTAAAAAAATATATAAGAGAAATGTACAAGTATAAAATACTATAATTTAAAAATATCAATAATTTTCCAAAATCTTTTACTACAACGAACTTACAGATTATATAATTATTATCTTTTTACTTAGATCTGTATGTCCCTGAAATGTCCGGTAGGTAAAGATGTACTCTCATCCAAGCGTCGCCAACAATATTTTTTGGATCCTAAGTAAAAGGGTTCGACCTTTTAACTCACACTTTACCAACTACTATTGCCGTCTATCAGGCACATTTATTTACTCTGACTTGTATCCGAGAATTTTCACGACGAACCGGGATTTGAACCCAAGACTGCACTAGGAACACCAACAGTACACTAAGGCCACGCCTACTACGATGACGTCAAGGCATTGGTGAGAAATAGGGCGCGTGGAGACAGTAAATATATATATCACGATCCTGTAAATAATATTAATGTGATCGCAGTATATATACATTGACTGTCTCCACGTGCCCTTACAGTGCAGTTGTTATTATGCCGCCTCCTCACTGAATTTGATGTTGCCCTACCCAATTATACTCTCCCAAAGAACTAAAGATCCATCCATAAGTTAGCGACTTAAAAAGTGCATTTCCACCAGGTATCTTAAAAAGAATGTCGCTTTTACATAATATAATAATATAATATAAATATTCTACGACATTCTACACCGCGCTTTCTAGACCCAAAGTAAGCATAGTTTAACTAGCTTGTGTTATGGGTTCAAGAATGCGGATAAACATACTTATATACTTTTTTTTTTGTAAATACATACATATTATACATAGAAACACCCAGACCAATGCAAATAGACATATTCATGCATACAAATATTTGCACTGAGCGGGAATCGAACCCGCGCCCCCCTGTCGTAGCAGTCGAATGCACTACCGCTACGCCACAGAGGCCGTCACTTATTTTGGAGATGAGAGAAATATTTAAAACTTGTTAACTAACTTAAAACAAACCTAGCAGTCTTTAGGTCTAAACATTGTTTGTTTCTTGAAGGACAATTCTGTCCAACATTGTGATATGTTGTACAAACATATTTATGAAGAAACATATGATTAATAAAACAACATTATTTTTATGAATTTTATTTTATTCACTAACAGATTACGCATCTTACACAAGAGTATTTACACGAACAAAAAATACTAAGATCTAAGTTTATTATTGTACTCAGGTAAATTAAGAAACGAAAATGACACCCTACTTATATTTAAGAGTTAAATGAAACACCTTAAAACAAACAACTTAAGATCTAATTTAATATTGACTGCTTAGAAATCATTTGAATGGCTAAGCGACGAACAAGCAGATGCTTTGCATCTAATTTAAAATGATACGCCTTCTATTATGCTTCGGAGCATTCCAATTACTTACATCAACATATCATTTTAAATTATAATTTGAAACAATACAAGCACGACCTATATATAGCATTATCTTTTACCGAATTCTCCTGCCTTATTTTTACCCGACCGCTCAGGATGGAAGGTAATGTTTTATCATCAGTCAAACAGAATAATGGTCGGTCTCTGAATTGAGAAATTTGCAGTTGAGTCTCGTCAAAGCCTACTTACGCACAGTTTCGTACTGCGCACTGTGCGTAATGTAAGCGTTGACAAAACTTCCATTTCTCAATTCAGAAACAGACTAATACAATCTTATATTTGAAGCCAGAGAGGAACCAGAGTTATTAGGCTGTATTCTTCGTGAGTCGTCCAATGTCTAACAAACTATTGAAAATGCCTTAAAATAGAATATCCGTTCACACAACAACGCCTCGAATTCACAACCAATAAATAAAAGAGGATTTATTATTGCATAGAACTTCGTTACATTTGCGCGATATACCTAATATTAAGTTGTATTGAATTCTTGCTATTCACGAACCTTTGTCCAGCTGACCTGTGTTGCAACATACTTGACACCAGAGACATTCGGTACACATAATGTTGCAAGTAATCTGATAAGCAAACATGACCATTTGCTCGAAAGCATACATATAGTGTGCAGCGAAAGCATCCTTCATCTATCATCATCACAAAACTTTGTTTTATATATATTGAGTGTTCATAACTCGAGAACGGGTGGACCGATTTTCATGATCTTTGATTTTTTTATTTGTGCCAACTTTTTTTTTGCGGAAATCAAAGTAAGCCCCGCGTCGGCCAGCGGGGGTGGTTATGTCGGACTTCCGACCAAAACCTCATGCCGTCTCATGCAAGACATTCACGAAATAAATTCACCTGATAAGGTAACCAACATGACTTACATATCAATTCATGAATTGCAAGAATAACTTCCAAATACCACGATATTTGGATATTGAAACTTATTAATTAAATGTAAAATTTCGTCGTCATCATAAAGTATGTAATGAAATTACTAGATGCCTTTGTTTTAAATCTAAAAATGAAATAGGTTAGTGTCTTCGGCTAGATGGTACCCGTAGGTTTCCATACGAAAAACTTTAAGCATCACTAAAAGTGCAAATAGGTATATTGCAGTTCCAAGCGAATAATTTCAGAAACCACAGGATCAATTTTCAAATTATGCCTTATGTGACGTCATGACTACAATACACAATGTAGTTGCTAGAAACTATTACTAAATGTGTACAAACTTTAAAGCTTTTTCTAGTTATTTATATATTTAGTGATAAAAAATAAGATAATTAAAGTAAACCATATGTAATCACCTTGATCATAATATTTATCGATAGGTAGGGGGTGATACCGCCGTGCACGTAAAACTAGCTAAGTATATCAGATATTGCTCAATTGATATGGTCTCACCATAGATTCAATAATAAATAGACGAGAAAACTCCCTCGACACTTTCTACTTCAATTCTTCCCGACTCTAATCGATCACTAGTGCCTATGACTCAAGTCTATTAACTCTATGGATATCACCCTTACAATTATCAAGGTAATAAATACACACTACTGTTTAATCTTGCCTCATTGATACTAAAATATTTCTAGAAGCTACAAAAGTTATACTTTAAAATACATGTATGTATATAGCCTATATACAAAGACACGAATTTATTATGTACGTGCATATGGCTACGAACTGTCATAAGAAGTTTGAGACGCGGTACTTTATACAGATATTTCGTATATAAATAACATACTTCTTGGTGAGTTTCGTAGTCAAGAATTATATACATTTCACACAGTAATTGGGCGTGTAGGGCAAGTTCGCGCGAACGCCAATCAATGTGGATAAAATTCAATCATTAAATCTTAAAACTCAAACTATGAAAAAATGCAATTGCTATTCATAAACCACGTGCTGATGGTTTTAATCAACCTGTGCTGATGAAATTCTTAAATAAGAAATACAACATAAATTGATCATTCATTAGTTATGAAAATATCCGGAAAGAACAATCTGGCGATATTTTGTAAATAGGATAGTTTCTTATAGTTAAAATAAATTTCAATCATTTTTATTCAACAACTTGTGGTGTATTTGACAATAACTAGGTATTACGTCACTGGGGTGCTTGGTTGGGGACCTCCACGCGGTGCACCCTGGGCAACGGAGACGGCAGCGCCTCTCTCCTAGGGCGGGAGAGACGCTGCCGCCTACGGCCAACTCCGACCGAGGCGAGGACGGCCCTGTTGAGGGCTGTTCGGAAGCTTTCCACGTGTCCCTCTGAATAGCAGATGGCACAGTGGAGAGCAAGTAAGGGGGCCATCTCGAAACCGGAGATGGCCCAGGGTCAGTCGGGGTGCGAGGGATATGCTCTATGGGTAACCTTACACCCCGGCGTCTTAAGACCCGAGACGGCGTGCGGTTTTAGTCGGTTCAAGCCCGACATAACCGCCCCCGCTGGAGACCCCCCGCTCTCCAGCGGGGGCGGTATCCGAAGGGATTTCCGCACAAAAAAAAAAAAAAAAAGGTATTACGTCACTCCTCGTTATTTCATAAAGTTTCCATAGAGCTTACCGGTTTAACGTTTAATAGAAATAAATTTGACCTGACAGTTAACTACCTATTGCGAGACACTAGCGGGGCACCATGCTAACGTTCTTCGGAATCATTTAAGCTAGCAGTCTTTTACAAAAGTTTTGAACACAATCGATGTTAGATAACATTTACTGTAAAATATGTAATACCGCGTCTAGGACATTACAATGACTGTGCGATATTGACAATAACGATTTTAGTATAATATATTGTTATAAATCTTATTCATTATTAAGTTTTAGTGAACAATATATGATAGGATTCATAAGTTGGACAACATTAACGGCACATTGTACGTAACTACGTTTTACTATGTAATGTTTAAGATAAAGCATGATCCCTAAACATTAGGCAGCTAAACTGTTAATAAATTTTATCTAACAAAGGTCTTAGAGAGAAAGAGAAAGGTCTCTTTAATAGATTTCTTTCTCGGAGACGATTCAAAGAAATCATGAAAAAATATATTATCGTCTCCGAGATATGGAAGCATTTGCGTATACTTTGTGTGTGTATAAACGCAGTGATTACTAGTAGACTAGTGAGACGATGGTCAACAACGCTATAGCAGATTCATCCGTGGAACAAAATGTGACAGGCCACCGGTTAATAGTACGTTTATACGTCTTTAGGCTGTCGCGGCCGGCATTGCATGTAGAATATACTGCTTCTGGGCTGTTTGGCCGTGGTCCATAGGAAACTTGTGTTCCGTAGAACTCTGTTCTACGCACTCGTCGGCGCCCGGACCTGTACCACTAAAGATGTCGACCGCAGTGATCGACGAAACGTTTGGAACACAAGTTTCCTATGGACAACGGCCAAACAGCCCGGAAGCAGTATTTTCTATAAATAGTACGTTTGTCAAAGATATGAAATACTGAACGCTCAATCGAATCAACACTCATTCATGATCGATGTTCAACGGGCAACCAATGAGCTCTCAGCATTTGGTGTCTTAAGTTAACACGAGTGGTCCACGAACCGGTGGTCAGTCATTTTGTTCAAAACTTGCTTTCAACTTAGTGTACGAGTTTTTTTATTGATAAGGTCCTCGAAGATACAAATCTTTGTATAAAAATCGCTAAAAACAGATTAATATATGTATAGAGAAATGTTTTTACAGAATTCTTACCTAATTAAGGACAATTATTATCTTTAATACAACTAGGAACCATACAAGCTGAATATATAGTTTTGTTAGATAGAGGTTAACCAGTCTTTCTAATATACATTAGATACCATTAATACATGTAATATATTTGGAACGGATATAAATATTCATTTACAATAAAAATAATATTTTTGCATCCCCCGAAATGCAATACAATGCAGTACTCATACCGATTCTAAAATGACGAATTCTATGTCTATGTAAAGCTTTATATATAGACGTCGACAAATCTAGAAAACCTGTAAAACTGTAAAACGAAATTATACAAATCTTCCGTCAGGCGGCACTGAATTAGTATTACACAAATCATAGTTCACTGTAGTCTATAACGCAATCGAATAGATTAAAAAAACCTCGCACTAAGCACTCGGACCCTTATTTAAACATAAGGCTTTTCCGTAAAATAAAGTTTATTGCTTTCATAGTTCCAGGAACTAAACATAACGTAACTTATGGTCTAAGATCCGGCATAAGGAATATATCTCTACGCTGAGATAAAGATTATATGTTAGATAATATACATAACTAACATAACTTCACGCCTGTATCCCCGAAGGGGTAGGCAGAGGTGTATTAAACAAAGATAAATCGCGGAAGCTAAATTCCGTCCCGAAAGTTTAAATTATATCAATTCTAATTAACTTGTCTATGTCAATCAGATCGAAGACGTTTTATGAAAGTAGAAGCGAAACGCGTATACCAGGATCGCAGCGAGTGGGTAGATATTGTCCTTGCCTACCCCAATGAGAAATTATGATTTTATGTTCTCGGTTTTCAAAGTTTGTATATTCAACAAAGTCTCGGAGAGGAAGATTAATTATCAACCGATTTCAAAAGAAGGTTCACTGTTTGACATGTATGTTTGTCCGCGATTTTCTCATGTTTGGTTGAACCGATTTTGGCATGATGATGATTAATCTTTCGAATTGGACACAAATTACAAGTTGTGTCCAACTCGAAAGAGACAATTAGTCTTTTATCTTGAATTTTTGTATAACTTTCAAGTTTATAGTATACTGAACCACCTATATTTGGGTTTTATCCTCTTTCAAATCACATGAATCAATTTTGAATAATTATTTATAGTTAGTTAAAATTCAAAAAAGGCAATATCCACGGCTGGACGGACCCCGAGGGTCTCACGCTAGGAGATTACTCACAACCTCGTCCGCAGACAAAGTAGCAACAATCTAATGGAGATTTGGAAATCCAAAAGTAGCAACAATCTAATGGAGATTTGGAAATCCAGGTATGTAATAACCGGGGGTGTGTGTTGGGTAACCTCCTCGAGTGTCGCTCCGATTCCGATCCCGCTGCAGTCCGGGGGGAACGGAATCGGAGCGGCCGGTACACCCTGGGCGGCGGTCAATGGCTTCCCCTTCACCCCTTCATAGGGTTGGCATTGATCGTCGGCCAATACCCAACGTGGCGGAAACACACCGCTCTCCGTACTCCTCTGCTTTCAGAGGAGACAGGATGAGCGATGCTGTTAGTGGTGAGATGGCCCAGGGTCAGTCGGGGTGCGAGGGATATGCTCTATGGGTAACCTTACACCCCGGCGTCTGAAGACCCGAGACGGCGTGCGGTTTTAGTCGGTTCAAGCCCGACATAACCGCCCCCGCTGGCCGGCGGGGGGGTATCCGAAGGGATTTCCGCACGAGAAAAAAAAAAAAAAAAAAGGTATGTAGCAGCGCTACACTGGCAGCGTAGTCTCCTAACGGAGATTCGCGATTTCAAGTCCCGCCCTGGGTACTGAGTTTTTCTAACTTCCATTCTATTTTCAACTTGACCTAACGATGCCGATGTCAGACGTGCATTGCAGATTTGCCACGTATAGAAAAGATACTTTTATGAAACCCAGAACAAACCATGTTTTTCACACTGTAGCATGGAATACAGTACTGTTCTCATCTCTGGGATGGCTCTGCACAATACTTAAGTGTTCCGATGAGCTTTTCCAATTAATTCCATACTCTTTCCTATCAAGAACAACACATGCATGACTGTGGTGTCCCTTTGTATGGTGCAAACAATTTCATCTGGAATCAAGCAATTCGGCATATCGTTTGTCCTACTATAATATTATAAATGTAAAAGTTTGTGAAGATGTTTTTGAGCTGAGTGAGACGAAGTCGAGCGAAAGCTCCTCATACTAGACTTCAGAATTTTCTTTGTCACAGGTCTCCTCCTAAACTACTAATCCAATCAGAACCAAATTTGGCATGATTAAAGAGGTCAATCAGAGGAAGGTTAATGGATATATTTTGAAAAAATTAATGCTACCACAGAGGAATGATCACCGTTAAAAAAATTCCAGATGGAATTACATAATAACCGCTCGAGACACTGTGACCAAACTTTACACGCTCAGAAAGCATATCCAGAGTTGTGACTTTCAAAAAGAATTTTCAAAATCGGACTTGCCACGGAGGAATGATCACTGTTCAAAATTTTCAAAATCTGATTCACGATGTCTCACTCAGCTCAACATTGCAAGCAGCGATTCGCCTTGCAGACCTAGTTATGTTCGGATGTTTGTTACTCAATCACGCTCTAACAGCTGAACGGATTTAGCTGAAATTTGGCACAGGTATAGATTATAGTCTGGAATAACACATGCTACATTTATTCTGGGAACAGATTCCTAAGGGTTGCGGGAACGGGATCAGAATTCCAAGCGGGCGAAGCTACGGGCAACAGCTACGTTACCATAAAGACTTTACCAATACACGTGCTTCATAATCCCGGTTCCTTTAAGCCGGGCGTGTAAAAACATGTATCGAGACCTTCAAACAGAAGACCATTATTAATTTATTAGTGGCCTTCAGCCTGTAGACACCACTTGAATAGAATTTTTATTTATTGGCAAACCCAGACATTCACGCAGACTTCCACGAATGTCCGTGGTTAAAGTAATAACCCTTGTAATCCAAAATTATGTAAACTTGAATTTAGATATGAACTAGCTGTTGCCCGTGGCTTCGCCCGCGTGCAATTCTGTTCCCGTTGCCACTTCCCATGGAAACCTATTCCAGGGATAGCCGATGTGTTATACCAGAATATAATCTATCCCTGTACCAAATTTCAGCCAAATTCGTTCAGCCGTTAGAGCGTGATTAAGTAACAAACATTTTTACAAACTTTCACATTTATAATATCAGCAGGAAGGAAGATGTGGCACGGCCGACTTGCGATCGAGGACCCGGTTTCGCTACCCGGCCATAACACGAAGGATCACCTACGAACTTGACCACTTTAGTTAGGCTAGACAGGTTAACAGGAATACCAGTCACTTACTACTAATAAGCACATTCTTCTCAAGAAAAAACAAAATGATTTGCTTTTTATATCTTCAGAAATATAGATATTGTGTTTCTTTTTGTAAATCAGTTTATATTATAAAATCTAACAAAGAAAAAGTTTAATGAAGAGAATAATAATAATAGTTTCAGAAAAGAAATTAGTGAAATATATCAATTGAGTAATTTTATTACTTTCAAGTTCTAACCGATTACATAATTAAAAAATATACCTTAATTTTGTGTAGATTTGTCTTCAGAAAATATTCGCCTATAGCAAATGCTTACCCTGTATTAATAACAGAGCATTCTACAAAAACAAACTATGTGCACTACTCGATATAATAACTAACGACGTTTACTTTCGAGAAAGGTGCTATATTAGTGTGTGTATGTCGCACACAGAGCAATGCGGATATACATACGCTTACGCCCTCTATACATAAATATGTGCGCAGTTACATTAATGAAGTCTATCGATTGATATTCATGCATTTATAATAAAAAAGTAAACACTGCCAAAGAAATAACTATACACCTTTACATGAGAAGTATGTAAAGGTGTACACTTATTTCCTTGGCTGTGTGTACCTTCAGCACTTGTTTACATTGCAAAAAGTCAACACTGAGAATAGGACTCGAACTTACGACAGTACCAATAATGTCAAAACATCTTTCAGGTCCGAAAAACCACTATTTTAACCTTCCTTCCCACACTTAAGTTCCATACAGTTACCTTTTCCTGGTATAGTGACCGGCAAACTTCCTGACAATGTTACTCAAGCCGCGCAGAAGGCGTTTTTAGATCTCTTGTGGTTGTACAGGGCGTATTAAATTGTTGTATTAAACTACATGTTATATTTATTCTTTGGTACAGGGGTATTAGGGGGCGCCTCCAGCCATTCCTCCATGACGGGTTACCCCCGCAATGTAAATGAGTACCTACCTAACCCACCTAGGAATGTGGGTGGAATTAGTCTCTTTAAAAATCATAAGAAGTACACTGCTGAACTTAGCCTTGAGAAGGGCTGACTTGGCGTCGTAGAAGATGCCATGCGTGCAAATGGTCTGTATGCCAGGGATGGCCAAGACCTTGAATGAGGAAAAAGCGGATCCAGGCTTCGAGGTGAAAGCCTCGGATGCGACTGGTACTCAACGCTGAGATGATGATGACTGCTGAACAAAGGCCTCTCGCAAAGACTTCCATAACAAGTAACTTAGTGGTGCTTCTATCCATGGTATAACCATGCTTTTCACAGCATGTATTAGCACCAAGCACACTGTGCATTTGTTTGCTATATTATTGAATTAAATTTTAAAAAAGCCCATCAAGATAAACGGAAAAAAGACAGTAGTGAGCCCGATATTAACTATGGAGAAGAGAGGAGATCAAGAGTGCTGGACCAAGAGAAAAGTTGACGAACAACAACTACACGCGATGAAGACGTTGAAATAGGGAGGTAGTGTGGCAGGCATGCGGAAATTCCGTAATGAACATATTAGGTACCTTCACGGTAGAAAAAACTCGCAGAGTGCGGAGAAAGCTTCTTGAGCAGACCCCAGATGAACTGGGAATACGAATTGGACGAAAAAGAGTAGAATAAAAAAAGTTGCAGAACTTCCCCACTATACTGAGACTGCAGCAATTTCGAGTTACTTCTGATTGGCTTTTCCATTTAGAATGATTTGTTCGATCGTTACTAGACGATTCTAATCACGTACGGCAAATAATATACTGGGTTTGTTGGTTAGTTTGTCATGTCCAGAATTTTATGTTTACATCATGGTCATACTATACAGTACGAGATCCGATCACGTGATCATTATATCCATGTTATTGTTAATCTTTAACTATAAATTAATAATAACGGAAACGATAATGTCGCGTTGCCAATTAAAATATGGCCACAAGTATTTAGAATTGCGTATTTCCGTAACTGGTAACCCCTATTTGAGGTAACTTTGACACAGACTAAAGAATAACATACATTTAATTTAATATTTAAATATACAATGTGTTTAAAAATCAAGTCAGAAACAGCAAATTGAAGTTTAATAAATATCTCTTTGAAAAATTAATTACGATTTTTATTTTAACATTGTTTGAAAGTAATTAAAAATACTAGTGGTCATATTTTCGGTCACTATGCGGCCCTGTAGAAACATATGAAGACAAGTTCGATTTAAAACGACATGAATTTAGTTATCACGCGGTCGAATCCTAGATTAATACATATAATGTATTTAGAAATAATTTTAAGGGTCCTATAATTTTAAATCCTTCTCATACTATACAATTGTATAGAAAGCGGCTAATTAGCCAACAATGTCATACAAACATAAGTTTAACGTTAAAAATAATGTTCAGTGTGCAGATATAATATTACCAGACGGTTCCTACAAAACTTATTTGTAATATCCCTTCATTGGGTCTTTATCTTCAAAGTATTATTAGAAGAGCTAATAAGTTTCAGTATGAAGATACGGAGCGGTACAGGGTACCAACACGATGTGCTCGAGGCCAGCTCGCCTCACGACACAGCGCGCCCTGCCTGGTTCTAGGCTGCACACCTGGAAACAACAAATATTCATTCAATGCATCGGTTGCTCAGTGGTTAAGAAGTCTGCCTTACGATCGAGAGAGTTCGAATCCAGGCTATTACACTACCGAAGCGAACTCACTCTTAACACAAGCAATTTAGCTTAGCTGGACGAGTTAGGGGGAATACTAGTACTCTTTTAAAAACTAAAAAAGAACATCATAACTGTGGGTACAACTATGCCTCGAAGAGACAGACTCACGTATAAAAACCTGGCTACCCACGCTGAACGAGTTCCATTCGGGCGAGGCAACGAATGAACCATCAATGACAGATCTTCAAATGAAATTAAAAAAATAAATTTACTTTGCTCAAAAACAAATTTTCAGTATCTGACAATGATATCTAGTTTTGACGCTGACTATAAAACATTGTTGGGCGCGCAGGTACCTGCATTACAAGGGCAAATACCTGCACTACACGGGCACGTATCTGCACTACACGGGCACATACCTGCACTACATGGACACTTACCTGCACTACACGGGCACGTACCTGCGCTACACGGGCACGTACCTGCGCTACACGGACTTGTATCTACACTACATGGGCACGTGCCTGCGCTACACGGGCACGCACCTGCGCTACACGGACACGTACCTACACTACACGAGCACGTACCTGCGCTACACGGGCACGTACCTGCGCTACACGGGCACGTACCTGCACTACACGGGCACGTACCTGCGCTACACGGGCACGTACCTGCACTACACGGGCACGTACTTGCACTACACGGGCACGTACCTGCACTACACGGGCACGTACCTGCACTACACGGGCACCTCCTCTGCCTCCTTCTCGCGCTGGCGCACGGCCACGGCCGTCTCCACGAGCAGGTACAGGCACTTGAACTTGTCGCGCTCGCCCTCACGCGCCGTGGCGGGCACCACCTGCCAGATTAGCACACCTTTTAGCCATGACCGCTTACAGCATTTACATAATAATTGCGCCTCGTTATTTACTAAGGCTGTCCGCTGCGTTGCTCTATGTATTTGCTTGAAACGGCAGACCACGTCATGACGAAACATCGTGTATGGGAGAAAAAATTGTTATGAAGTTCTCCGAGGGGACCCAAGCAACCTTCACCTGCTAGCCGGTACACCTGCTGATTACCGGACGAGGCTTCGACGTAGGCTTTCCTCTAGAGGTTGGGTAGTCAGACGGCAATCACTTCCACAGAAGTCAAGATAAACCGGGACTAACGCTGCGATGATGCTAATAATAATGACATATCAGAAACTGCCAGTTGGCACTAGGAACTCGGCAGAACACTGACCTGCAGCCTGCGACGTAGTGGGTGTGGCAACTGCGGTAGGTGCGCGAGCTGCGGGTGCCAGCCCCCCGCGCTGCCTCCTCCCCCACCACCCGCCGCAGTCCCTCCCGCTGCAGCCCCACTCGCCCCCGCTCCGTCGTCCGACTCGGACGTACGCACTGTCACTACATTCGCCGTCCTACTGCACAAACAAAAAAAACATTTGTTAAAAAGTCACGAGTGTATAGGCTGCTGAAGTCACTAAGCAGATTAAAATAGTTGTCAAATGCATTCCTGCCAATGATAAAAAAAGCTAACGAACTTGTTTGATCCCATGTAATGAAGAGAAGAAGCCGGCTTCATAAAACGAACTAAAACAAGAGCTGGGTTCTAAAACCTTCAGGTAGATTTAGATCGGACAAAGAGAACATCCAAGACAGGACTTGAACCCGCGGCCACTCGCTTACAGGGGAAATACTCTGAACAACTGAGCTACCTGGAGACGTCCTAAATATTCGAAAGCCTCCAATATATCGGGGCGACGCTGAAGCCATCTACCGTAATTCAACAATTCAACAATGAATGATGTTAAAATCTACACTATATATCTAGACTAGCTATTGTCCACGACTTCACCCGCGTGGAATTCTGATCCCGTCCCCGCTACCTATGCTACTTTTATCCCTGAAATAGGTTCCCATGGGTACAGGAACGGGATCAGAAACACAGCTAGTGGTGAATAAATGATTATGAATGTTCGCAAATAGGCGGGACGGGAGTTACTTACCCCCGAGCCGCAGGGTGCAGCTCCCTGTCCTCGGGCCCGTACCTAATGACTGACTGCCACACGGAGGGGTCGTACTTCACCTCCTCCTCCGACACGGCGCTGGACGAGTAGCCCTCCTCGCCGTCCCCAATTTCGTCGCCGTCGCTCCGATACACTAGTAGACCGTCGCTGTAGTCTTGTTCTCCACTGCGGTCAGCGTCGTTCTAAAGAGGAAAAATAACATAATGTAAGGAAACATTTTGATTTACATATTTTGTTACCGATATTACCAACACCAACTAACGTTTAGTGTTTAAATAGATTCGAAAAATAGAAACCATATTCATTTTAAGTACTTGAATCGGCTTTGGTCGGAATTAAGAATCAAATAGACTGTAAACATATAGTTAGGTGATTTTATAGTCGTAAATGTTTATTGTCAATTTGTTCCTTAGCTTTTATGCCATGTCATTATTGCCCTTTTTCTAATGAAAAGCTACTTTGCATTTATGACATTTTATTACTATAAAATCACCTAACTATTCATATTAAATGATGACTTAATTCATTAATATATGTGATAATAATTAATGACATAATTCTAATACTGTTTTCGTGTTTTATACAAAGACGCTGATTGGACTAGACAGTCAATGTACCTTGTTAGATAACACAGCATTACAATCTTATTTTTTCGTCTCCCTTAATATGTTTGCAATTTTTTTATGCTTTCAAGTGCCCATATTAAAAGTGCTGAATGTGTTCGTATTTTTTTGTTACATTTGTGAGGAAAGGTATCAGGGTCTATGGGGCCCTTAAGAATAAAAAAAACGAGAGGAAATCTTACAAAATCATTGATAGTTTCATGAATTGTGAGAATAAATATATCCAAAATCCATCTTACTCTATGGCAACAAAATCACTGCAGACCAGTAGGTAATGTACGACTAGGACACATGGTCGTACCTCGACTTCGACGCCCTCCCAGGAGGCGACGACGACGCCGGCGTTGGCGCTGGAGGAGGTGCCGGGCTGCTTGCGGCCGCGGCGCGAGATGGTGTAGTGCAGCGGGTCGTGGCCCTCGCGCCGGATCATCTCGGGCAGGATGCGCCGCCGCGCGTTGATGAACCAGTTGCATACCTGGCCGCAGACTCTAAAGTTAAGGTAAACTCCAAAACACACATGATCATACAGTAATACCCCGACTTACGCTACCCCATGTACGCGAATTCGGAGATACGCGGTTTTCTTCACGCAATTTTTCGACCCAGTTGAATCGGAAAATCAGATGATTGCAGATTTAACAGAAGCCCTCAGTTCAATGGAAAAGGGGTTACAAATATCAGGGAAAAAAAACAGGAAATAAAAAAAATCATTGCGTGCCATGTGAAAATTTTATGTGGGAACAAAAATAATTTTTATTATATGCTAAACAAAAAAAAGAATTACGGGTAAATCTCGACCATCCCACAGGCCACTAGTATCAATAAAAACTAATTGCTGAAATATATGTAGGTACGTACATAACTTCCGAACGACTGTACCAAATTGGATAATTCTTTTCTTTTTGTGTTACTTACTGTCAAGACAATGTTTGTTTAAAAGAACACCATTTAAATAAAATGATTTTTTTTACAGAACAAGGTTTGTTTAATAGTACACAATTTAAACAAAATGTTATCCTCATTCTAGAACCCACATTTATTACAAGCTATAATTAGAATGGCGCTGAGCTACATTTTCTAGAATATTTGTTTATTTAAACAAAATTTAGCATTTTTAACATCCCGTTTCTATTGTACACTGCTTAGATGTGTCACAAACGTCTCAAGAAAACATGCGAGAAGGTCGAACACATGCGGCCGTGTGGTCACGGTTGCGATTTTATATGATATAGCTCACTATATAGTGTGACTACAGTAAGAAGATTAATATCTTAGCAGTCGGCACTCTAAAAGGCAACTTGTTACACTAATGAGTATATTCATAAGATAGGTTGGTTTAGTGAGCATGAGAAGGTAATCCTAGCTAAGTGTTATGACTCGGTTATGTGGTGGGTACTAACTGTTACGTACTTTCATTCGAGAAATGGTTGAAAATATCAGTAATGTATATTATAAGCATCACCCTTTAATTATAGGTATTACCTCACACCCAGATGGGTGTGACAGATCCCCCGACCCCTTTAAAAGACCTTTTATAATTCACTAAAAAAAAAGAAATTCCCCCGCGTGGAATCCTGATCCCGTTCCCGCTACCCATGGGACCCTATTCCATCATCACAACCTATATAAGATACACAATTCCACCATACATCATTTTGTTATATCTTAGTTTTAGGCAGCGTTTTCGTTGAAAGCTCCCAGACGGCTTATTTTATTCCGACACCTCCAAAAATATCATTATATTTTAGCCAATGTACACAAAAACTTGACAAATTATATACTAAAACCTTCCTCGAGAACCGCTCTATCCATTGGTGAAAACAGCATGAAAATTGGTGCAAAAGTTTTAGAGTTTATCGCGAACAGACAGACAGAGGCGGTGGAGGACTTTGTTTTATAATATGTAGTGATAGTGATTGCATTGAGAGACTACAACTGCCAATGCGGAACGAACCCGCAGAACGTGGGACTATTGGCCGACATACCATTGGCTTCCGTAGGTGGCAAGCGCGACTGTCAATTTTACTATTAAAAGGGTTCACAAACCTTGGTAACCACTTGCCAATAGATATACCATTTACTTATTTGCTACTTTAGTGAAATAAAACCTCTAAATACTCACTTGTAATACAGTCAAATTGGCTTCCTGACTTAAGGTAATCTTTTCAGCGTCACTTGGATACGCATTGTATCTATGGTCATATAGCCATCTCTTGAGGATCTTCACGGAGGGCTTGGGCAGATTGCCTCGGCGCTTGCGGATGGAGACGATGCCGGAGGGCGGCGTCGGGTGGCCGCCTTGCACGAGGCTGGCGCGCCGGGAGCGGTCCGCCTCACCGTCTGTGCCACTCTCGTTGTCATCCGTCGACGATGTTGATGGAAAGCGATCGCGGCCTGAAACCATATTAATATTGCTGAAAAACGTGGTTTTTGGATTCCGTAATCGTTATTATCATTTATTGGAATGGAGACCTCGAATAGACTAACGAATATAGGACTACTCACAGTCAGGTTGGGCAAGTCTGATTTAGCAACACCACGTATTGTTTCTTAAAGGAATACCAACGTAAAAAAAAACCATTGATATTCAGTTTGACCGGGTCAGACATTTTGATCGGTCGACGGTTTCGTGAGGTTATTCAATCTTCAGAATCACTCATAGTTAGATTGCGTTTTCAATTAGATCTTGAAATTTTAACTTTAGGTTTTAGTAATTTGATTTTTACGGGCTCCAGATGCGCTGACTACCTAAAAGTAGCTGGAGTAGACTGGATGCAAAAAACGGAGGATCGGATGCTATGGCACACATTAGGAGGGGTCTATGTACATAACTGGACTGCAATAGGCTTATTAGGCCTGTAGGTATTGGATAGGTGAGATTAAAATGGTCTAGCAATTCAGTGGTAGGATTTCGAGCACACGCCTATCAAAAACAAGTGAAAACAAAACACATGAGTCACGTCACATTGTGCGTTTACACCGCGACCCAATTCTACCGCCGACTCATGAATTCCGTACATTAGCGCTTGTTCACACGAACATGTGATACAGGATACGTGAGTTTTAGAGACGCTGCTATATTTCTTTATCCTGTGTAAAAGCTTTGATGGCGGTATAGGTAGCTCGGCAGATGTGTAAAGACGAGTAAATAGTGGGTTCTGACCTTACATATCTACATACTTCCTTATTCACGCGTCTATATCATCCAAGACCCCTTCTGGAATATACGTGCAGGCACGGGTACTAACGCCCACATTCCACTATGTATTTCGGTCGCAGGTAATAAGGAGCGAGCTTACTGCCGTCAAAGAAGCACTTTTTCATGTTCATGAGCTGTATGTTTATAGTTGGGTTGAGAACAATTATATCCCTTAGTTGCCTTGTACGACACTCATGTCCACGAAAACACGGAACGGCCCTACTTATTATTGTCTTTAATACCCGTTAACCCTTCAGGAGTGTATACACAAGTTAAACATAAAAAAAAATAGTGAAATTGAATTAGAAAACAGCGGCGATAGCCCGGTGGCGTAAATAACGGACTGTCGAGACGAGGTCTCAAGTTCGATCCCCAATCGCCCCGGGCATACCTCTGACTTTTCGTAGTTATGTGTATTTTAAAAATGTTAATTATCGCTCGCTTAGCAATGTGCCCGGTAGATGGCAATAGGCTCGCCACCTATTACATTGGGACCTAAACATAACTGGCGGAACGTGAGTGTGTAATACACCTCTGCCTACCCCTCCGGGGATACAGGCGTGAAGTTTACATAACTGTATGTATGAAATTGAATTACAATTTCGTTTGTTTAACTGAGGTATAAAGCGGCTTACAAGTATAGGTGCAAACATGTTTTTATGTGATGCATAGATGAAAGGTCATGAACCGTTAAGGTGAGGGTTCACTGGATTCGCGTCTAATTTAACAGTTCAGATACTGAATACTTCCAGACGAGCATTACAGGGCGAATACTTTGTTAATGGAGGACTGTATACTGTTATAATGAATGGTGATTATACCAAAATGTTAAAGGCAAGAAAATAGAAACATATAAAAAACCACATTAGCTTACGAATTTACATAATGAATGACAGACTGAAAAGACAAACGAAAAAAAAAACATAGGTATCACTTGTAAAAAAGAGAGAAAAAAGTGGCCAAGTGCGAGTCGGACTCGCCCATTAAGGGTTCCGTAACAGCAAGTAACATAATAATGTGTTTTAATTTTTTTTATATTTGAGTTGATTGAAAGAAAACTACTTACTAGATCTCGTTCAAACCAATTATCGTTGGAAGTTTACATGGTAATGTACATCATACATTTTTTAGGTTTTATCATTCTCTTATTTTAGAAGTTACATGGGGGGGGGGACACATTTTACCACTTTAGAAGTATCTCTGCCGCAATCTATTCAGTTTAGAAAACAATGATATTAGAAACCTCAATATCATTTTTGAAGACCTATCCATAGATACCACACATACGTGTGTGGTTTGATAAAAAAAAATTGAGTTTCAGTTCTAAGTATGGGGAACCCCCAAAATTTATTGTCTTTTTTCTATTTTTGTGTGAAAATCTTAATGCGGTTCACAGAATACATCTACCTACCAAGTTTCAACAGCATAGATCTTATAGTTTCGGAAAAAAGTGGCTGTGACATACGGACGGACAGACAGACAGACATGACGAATCTATAAGGGTTCCGTTTTTTGCCATTCGGCAACGGAACCCTAAAAATAAATATGAATATAACAAAAAGGGCCATCGTGCACAGACTTCTTATGCGGCAAATTCTAATGCTTACAGTATAGTGAGTAAGAATTCAAACATTACAAAACGTGCTACTCGCAATACGTCATCATCTGACTATGTAAAAATAACTGAGTGCCTAAACCAATTTCTTCGACAATTCGATCTCACTAATTTAAACTGATAATGATGAGCTGGCGGTAATTTGTTCAATGCTTTTTACATTGACATTTACGTGATGAGGGCTAACACTTTAATATAGTCAGATAGTATATCGCGAAATAGTAGATTGTTACACAAGGGATAAAAGTCAGCCATTTCACCCGAGATATTTCTGGCGCTCGAACAAAGTCAGAGCGCCAATAGTTCGAGGGTGAAATGGCGACATTCACCCGGGTAAACACTCTACTTTTCATTTCGACTATGTGAGAAAATTAAATTAATGTACAATAATGAGACAGGTATATTGATTATCAGTAAAAATTTGAAGTAAAATTAGAACAATTTGAAATAGATTATTACCAACAGCTTTTGCCTGTTTCAATCTCATCGGATGTTAAATTAATATCCATGTCACTGAAATCACAATTGTTTTTTTAATACTGAAAAAAAAAAGTTTAAATTCACGTACATACTGTCAACATTAGAAAAGTTTTCAAAATTGAATCTATTGGTTCCATTGTAAACGAGTTGGTCACGAGATGTTGTGCATTTAGGCGGCCATGTAAAAAAAAACGTCATGATATTAAGGCATTATGATGTAATTAATTTATCATGGATTCCACGGCAAAACTTTTAATTAAAAAAAAATTACTTTCCACCCTAGGGATGAAATAAGCTACTTTCCACCCGACTATCTATTACTTTCCACCCTAGGGATGAAATAAGCTACTTTCCACCCGGCTATCTACCCATGAAAATTAAACTTTCCGAACAGGAGAGATAAAAATGTAGTTTACTCCCTATATAGTTAGACCATATTCAAGGCACAAATAAAAACTACAACGGACCCGTTTTAAACAGACCCCACCAAAAAAACTCGGCTGGATTTTTGGTGACCTATTTACAAACATTGACTAATTAATTATGCATTGTCTTTGATTGAGCAGTCGAGTAGAGCAAGTAGTTTCATTTTCAATCTTGTTTGTTTCGAAATATTCTATTTTATAATAGCTTTTAATCAAAGTTATGTAATTACACTTGGATACACTCCAGTGAATCCAAACCTTAACAGTCAACGTACGTATATTTTGTGGATTCATGCGAAGCGTACGTCATGTTTACTCAGTTATTCAATAACATGACTGTAGTACCAAAGATAACTGTATTAAATAATGAAATTTGCGACTTAGAAAACACTGTTTTAAAACAAGAAGGCAAGGTTTATCGCACGTGCTTCTTTATTAACCGAGTTAAAAAAATACAGAAGTCGAAATCTTTTTTTAGCTCGGCGAACACTTTTTGTTACGTGGTCCGATTTCAAGGATTTTTTTTTTCTATATTAATTAGAAGTATTTTAGTTTAATAAAAAGAAATGAACATGTGAATACACAAAAAATGGATATCACTTTCGAGTATTTGTATTTGAATTAAGTATTAAAAGTGGGAATGGGACCCCCCAAGACCTATGGACACTAACAATAGAGCAGGCGTTACAGGTTTAAGAGTATGCAAAATCCGCAAATCTGTAAAATTTTGCATAGTTAAAAACCTGTAGCGGGCGGCCCACATGTGGCAATGTTGGACGTCAGCAAAAAGTAGTAAAGACGAAACCATCTATTGTTCGTGACATCTCCTTGACTTTTAACTCGTTTGTTTTAAGCTGACTACAAAGAGAGTTATGTATTATGGATATTTATACTTTTTTTTTTCTTTTTCGTGCGGAAATCACCTCGTATACCCCCCCCCTCCCCCCCCCCCCCGCCGGCCAGCGGGAGCAGTTATGTCGAGCTTGAACCGACTAAAACATTACAATTTGAGATATTTATGTTAGTATTCAAGAGCACAATGTCTAAATAACACAATTATTTGTGATGTTTTTTTTTTTTTAAAAGAATATTAGTAACCGAAATTACTAATATTCCCCCTAACCCCTCCAGCTAAGCTAAATTGCTTGTGTTAGTGCACGTCGGTAGTGTAATGGCCAGGATTCGAACCCGGGACCTCTAGATCGTAAGGTCGACTCCTTAACCACTAAGTTATCGAAACTTAAAACGGCAATACGTTTCAAAATTTGACAGATGCATTCTTCTTCGAAACCACAAGATTTTTCAATCTCAACATAAATAAAAATGCTTACGCGTGCATGTATATATCCCCGAATAGCTAAGTCTCGTGGTCAACGGGGTATGTCATTTGGTCAACTCTGATATTTAGTCCCACGTCTTATGGAGCGACCCTGTTGGCGTCAACAGTCCATTGCGATTCATATTTATGGTCGGGTGGAGAACAATCCTATTCCTTAATCGGCTTGGGGTAGCTTAGTAGCTATAGAGGGATAGCTCTTTCATACATACATACAGTCACGCCTGTTACTCAATGGGGTAGGCAGTCTACAGGCCACGATCTTAATTGTTTTCATACATGCATGCTCTTTAATATAATATTGGGATCCTCGTAAACGTGTGTGTGTGCGTTTTTGATTGTAAAGCCTGTCTGAACCTATTTATTTTGAGTTTTTAACATCAAAATGCCAATTTCAACTGTTTGCAATGACGTCATTGTTACATTGGTTGCTGTTCTACTTTATTGCCTCATAACTAATTCAACACGCCAAGATCCGCGTAGTAATCTCAACAACACAAATATAACGCATGCACTTTGGCGTATAGTCGCGCGGAAGTGAAGGGTGCGATCGATGAGGGTGAATGCCCGCGGGGTGTTAGGGGGAGACGCAACGCCAAGGACAACAGAGATGTATTTGCCGTACAAGTAATGAGGTAGGGTAGATTTGCTTCCATCTTAGAGTGGATTTCACGAATGATAGGAATCGAGATCAATTTGAAGTAGGTATACCGCATAATTTACTGAATGAAGTAAAATCGGCATGTAGTTAACTTGAAATTTAATCAATTTGGAATTCAGCATCCTACTAATATTATAAACGCGTGTGAGTATGGATGTTTGTTACTCTTTAACGCAAAAATGGCTGAACGCCTGAACGGATCTGACTGAAATTTGGTAAAGGGATAGATTATTGTCTGAAATAACACATAGGCTACTTTTTATACCTGGAATAGGTTCCCATGGGAAGCGGGAACGGAACAGAGTTCCACGAAGGCGATGCCGTAGGTAAAAGCTAGTTTTTTAAATAAAATAAGACTAGTATCTACCCAAAGCAAAGTTTTTCAATTTTTTTTCTATAATCATCTCAAATGTATTCATTCCATAACTAGGGCCGAAATTTGTTTTACATTCAGTTGAAGCGAATTTCGGCTGCTTGAACCGAACTTCGGCATTCGGCCGAAGGTCGGTTTAAATGACGAACATTCCGTACAAGAATACAAAAATATAGCATTATTTCGATTAAAATTAATAGAAATCAAATCTGTCATACAGGTAAAATAAAATGAGTACTTTAAATTATCTATAAATGGTCATTTATTAGGGTTCCGTACCACAAAAGGAAAAAATGGAGCCCTTATAGGATCACTTCATGCTCCGTCTTGACAGACGGACAGCCTTTTTTTCAGGTACACGTAGCGGCCCCCAAACCGGGGCAAGACGGGGACACCGTGGTTCCCAAACCCGAGGGGGCCATCTCGAAACCGGAGATGGCCCAGGGTCAGTCGGGGTGCGAGGGATATGCTCTATGGGCAACCTTACACCCCGGCGTCTGTAGACCCGAGACGGCGTGCGGTTTTAGTCGGTTCAAGCCCGACATAACCGCCCCCGCTGGCACGCGGGGGGGTATCCGAAGGGATTTCCGCACGAAAAAAAAAAAAAAAAAAAAAAAAAAGGTACACGTAGCGGGGGGTGTGTGTTGGGTAACCTCCTCGAGTGTCGCTCCGATTCCGATCCCGCTGCAGTCCGGGGGGAACGGAATCGGAGCGGTTGGCACACCCTGGGCGGCGGTCAATGGCTTCCCCTTCACCCCTTCATAGGGTTGGCATTGATCGTCGGCCAATACCCAACGTGGCGGGAACACATCGCTCTCCGTACTCCTCTGCTTTCAGAGGAGACAGGATGAGCGATGCTGTTAGTGGTGAGATGGCCCAGGGTCAGCCGGGGTGCGAGGGATATGCTCTATGGGTAACCTTACACCCCGGCGTCTGAAGACCCGAGACGGCGTGCGGTTTTAGTCGGTGCAAGCCCGACATAACCACCCCCGCTGGCCGGCGGGGGGGTATCCGAAGGGATTTCCGCACGATAAAAAAAAAAAAAAAAAAAGGTACACGTAGCGGATCAAGTCATACATACACATACTCAGGTCAGTAGGCCTTGAAGCTGTGAAAAAATCAAACTTCTAGGTCAACGCAATCAAAAGACCCGAGACGGCGTGCGGTTTTAGTCGGTTCAAGCCCGACATAACCGAAAAAAAGGTACGAGTTTATGTAGCCACCAAATTGCCCTTAGGAATCAAAACCTAGGGTATTTTCCGTTGCGCTAGAATCATGAAATTTTGTCTTATAGCACAAGTAATAGGATAAATCTGAAAACAGTAAATCACACAGTAGAACAATTCATTTTAGCTTCTTCTTTGGCCAAATACATGGAAACAATCGTACCGTTAGGTATTACCTCTGATATGCAGGAATAGGAAGAGCTAACCTTCATAGTGATTTCTTATACATCGAACTTTGACCGAATTTTTGATTTTCACCGAATGTTCGCCGAAGTTCGTATTCGGTTCAGACCACATTCGGCCTATCCCTATCCATAGCGCGCCGCAATTGACATTGAGATAGGTCTGGAACACCGATTAGAGTAGGCCAGATGCTGCAAAGTCGTCCGTCCCAGCGTCTCACAAAACTGGATCAGTGTACCAGATTCCCGGGCTTTTAAGTCTGCGGTTAACCTTGCCGGTCGATACAAAGAAAAGGCCGAATTCTTGTCGACTGACGCGTTGCGGTTAAAACGATGTTTTAACATACATGCATACATACAGTCACGTTTCTCGTATTGAAGTAGACAGAGACTTGAACCCGCGACCAGTCTCATAAGTCAGATACTCTGACCAACGGACCTACCTGGATATTCGAAACTTCCTACGTTTAAATTTATAGGAAAAGTTACCACACATTTTGCTTCAAAATTTCAGTTCAGTTTGTCAGATATACATTCGGCAAGCAGTTAAATAATTAGCAAGTTACCTAGAGGCGAGGGGCCGTGGTAACCGACTCCCCTTCAAGATCCACTTTGGAATAACGTGTTAAAATATTAGTTCAGAAACATTAACGTTTCACAAACGTTATATTCCAGGGCATAATCGCATAGCAGTGCCATCTACAAACTAAGCATAGCTTGAATTATGAGTTCTAGAAGATGAATAAACATATTGATATGTTCTTTTGTTGTAAATACAGAAAGTAGGTTGTAGGTGGTAGAGTCAAGCAACAGTCATTTTCAACAGTATTTGAACTGTTGCGTTCCGTTTGGTGAGTGAGAGTGCCGGAGCCTAAACTCCTTTCCCATCCCCTTTCCTTTACAGGGTCGGCAGCGCGAGTGTGACGCCACTGGTGTTGCACACGTCCATAGGCCGCGGTAACCGCTTCCCATCAGGTGGGCCGTGTGCTTGTCTGCCACATTAGTGGTATAAAAAAAAACTACAAATTTTTTAATCCTTCCGACGAACGTTTGTGCGCTAAAGATGGAATATACGGCTATGGGTCAGAAAACCACTTAATCATGCACACAAATATTTGCACTAAGCGGTAATCGAAACCACCGCGCCCCCTAACGTAGTAGTCGCATGCACTACCGCTATCGTCGCCAATCTCTCGGTTATGTGCAGTCAAGCCACTGTTTTGTGTGATTGATTGTTCATATTTCACAACAGAGACCTATGTTGAATTATGTTAAACATGACAGTGTTAAGCATTGTGACACACAAGCGATTAGTTGCCGGATGCTTCCTCTTCATTGTATTAACCCCGGCGCAAAAACTCGTAGCTCCCGAACGGATGAACCGATTTCGATGCGGATTTTTTTGGTTCGAAAGCCGATATGATCGAGATGGTTCTTAGCTATACCTGAATAAATTTGTGTCGGGGTATTTAGACTTTTAAATTATAATTTTTTGTTCATGGAATTTTCATTTTTACATTTATTGCTTGGTTCAGCACGCAGAGCCGTGAGAAAAGAGCCAACGTCAGTGTTTATGTTATAGTTAGGAGCAAAAATCTTGACGATGTCTAGATGCACAGTAGGGTTTTTTTAGGTCTCTGAGGCGGAAAGCGCGGGGCGCGGCGGCGGAGGCGCACCTATCAACCAATCATAGATATAATAAACTAATCAGGGGATCAAAGGGCTTACGCAATTATTTTATTGGTTTTTTGATTGGCCAGTTAGTGTACATGCGCCAACTTTTTGATGTAAGATTTTTGCATCAATATATGAAGCTTTACAGTTCTGTCATCCTGGCTATTACGCTAGGGCTTGAAATAAGGTTATCCTTTCGAGGGCTTACCCGGGGTGCCCGGCAATGGACACTTGGGTAGGACACCGTGCGGTTTTAGTCGATGCACGACCTAGCCGCCCCCGCTGGCCGGCGGGGGGGTATCCGAAGGAATTTCCGCACGTAAAAAAAAGGGCTTGAAATAATTTCAATTATTGAAATTAATTTATTTTTTTGACGCCGTAAACAAAGCGAGCTATTCTCGATAAAATATGTTCGGATGAAGGAAACCGTTTAGAATTACAAAACGGTTGTCAATAGTGAATGTTTAATATTGCTAACCCGATACATTCTCGGGCATGTTACGCAAATGTTATGTAGGTAACATGCGGACTTTGCGCCCTCACACAAACGCTCAACACTCGCTTTTATCGAATTTCGCAATCACATTCGATGTTTGTGTCAATAACTTTTCACCGATCGTTTTATATGAATTACCTAGATAATATGTCATGGTATTACACTTGATAAGACTAATAATAAACAGGTAATATTCACGAGGGGTGTGTGTTGGGTAACCTCCTCGAGTGTCGCTCCGATTCCGATCCCGCTGCAGTCCGGGGGGAACGGAATCGGAGCGGCCGGTACACCCTGGGCGGCGGTCAATGGCTTTCCCTTCACCCCTTCATAGGGTTGGCATTGATCGTCGGCCAATACCCAACGTGGCGGGAACACATCGCTCTCCGTACTCCTCTGCTTTCAGAGGAGACAGGATGAGCGATGCTGTTAGTGGTGAGATGGCCCAGGGTCAGTCGAGGTGCGAGGGATATGCTCTATGGGTAACCTTACACCCCGGCGTCTGAAGACCCGAGACGGCGTGCGGTTTTAGTCGGTGCAAGCCCGACATAACCGCCCCCGCTGGCCGGCGGGGGGGTATCCGAAGGGATTTCCGCACGATAAAAAAAAAAAAAAAAAAAAGGTAATATTCACGAGGGGTGCGACTGGTTGGATCACCTCCAAGTTTGGTGCACCCTGGGCAACGTGAGCGATGACGCATCATTGATTGCTCCTCTGGAGTAGCTGGCGTCAACATCAACGGCCAAGAGTCTGACCAACCGGCCCTTTTCAGGACCAGCTGAACCTATTGCACGAGGGGGTCGGGGTATGGCGGGCCTACAAGGCCCGCGAGGGTGGGGGCCGCTCCAGGTACCCCTCTGCTGTTATCAGAGGGGACACTGCGAATGGCCCAGGGTCAGTCGGAGTGCGAGGGATATGCTCTATGGGTAACCTTACACTCCGGCGTCTGTAGACCCGAGACGGCGTGCGGTTTTAGTCGGTTCCAGCCCGACATAACCGCCTCCGCTGGCCGGCGGGGGGGTATCCGAAGGGATTTCCGCACAAAAAAAAAGGTAATATTCACGAACAAATAGGTATGAAAGTCTCAAACGATGGCTATCGTATCAGGGGGTCTACTCTCCTACTTTTTCTCTTGATTTGGCTTATCTTGGCTTTTACAGGAGCCCCAACCCCGATAGGAAAGCCTGCGCTGGAACCTCGTTCTTTGATCAGTAGCTGTACCGGCTAGCGGGTGACGGGTGGCTGGGGCTTGGCAGATCTTGGTGGTCTCTTATACACCAAACACATTTTCGTCAATAAGTCATTATATTCAAAGAAATGCTCCCACTAACTTAGCTAAACGTTACATGGCGGTAATCCATTGTAAAAGTAATCGATGAGGGTAACCCACCACGCACCCTGTTTGTCAGCCCCCGATAGCTGCTAAAGGTGTACACAGTAAGCAGCTTATTAATGGAAAACTGCAAATTAATGGTTTGTAGTAGTGGTTGCCCTTTTTTTTTTCGTGCGGAAAGCCCTTCGGATTCCCCCCCGCCGGCCAGCGGGGGCGGTTATGTCGGGCTTGAACCGACTAAAACCGCACGCCGTCTCGGGTCTTAAGACGCCGGGGTGTAAGGTTACCCATAGAACATCCCTCGCACCCCGACATACCCTGGGCCATCTCCGGTTTCGAGATGGCCCCCTTACTTGCTCTCCACTGTGCTATCTGCTAATCAGAGGGACACGTGGAAAGCTTGCGAACAGCCCTCCATAGGGCCGTCCTCACCTCGGTCGGAGTTGGCCGTAGGCGGCAGCGTCTCTCCCGCCCTAGGAGAGAGGCGCTGCTGTCTCCGTTGCCCAGGGTGCACCGCGTGGAGCTCCCCAACCAAGCACCCCAGTAGTGGTGGCCCTACTTGCCACTGTCATCGGAAAGCAATTTTTTAATACCCAACGCAACATCGTCGGTGTGTTATAAGTTTGACGTGTCTGTGTGTGTCTCTCCGTGGCATCATAACTCTCGAACGGATGAAGAGATTTAGATTATTTTTTTGTTAGGGTGCTGTTGCCAAATGGCAAAAAAACGGAACGACACTTCCAAAGTGGTAAAATGTGTGTCCCCCCACCCCCTCTGTAACTTCTAAAATAAGAGAATGATAAAACAAAAAAATATATATGATGTACATCACCATGTAAACTTTTTTTTTTATACGTCATAAATCGTAAACCGCTATTTACTTTTCATTCAATAAACTCAAATATTTAATTAATATTAATTTTTACTTGCTGCTACGGAACCCTTCATGGGCGAGTCCGACTCACACTTGGCCGGGTTTTTTTAATGGTGAATTAGTCGCGAATGTTCTTAGCTATATTTAATGATAATCTAGCTCTTAGCTATATTAAGGGGTTTTGGCTTGCCATTCCTTTCAATTGCAATTCACTAAGGTTTATGTTTGCTGCCATCGGGGAGAGCATAATCATTATCATCATTTCAGCATTGAGTCCCGGTGACATCCGAGAATTTACTTTTAAGCCCCGGAGTTAGCTTATAGAGCACAAATTTATATATTTAGATATCTATACCTTTTAAGCCTTAGCCTTAGAGTCAGCCTTAAGATCGAATGGTCCCGGGTTTGAATCCTGGTGATTACACTACGATCACACGCGATTAAACGGTAAATGCAAACATGATGAGCCGTGTCGCCAGTACCAAGGCCCACGCAAAAGTCGCCTTGTTCGACACCCACGGAAAGCGATGATATTGTAGTTGTATTCCACTTCGCCGATTACGTGGGATCGAAAAACAGCCAAATGCGGGTTTACCACGTCTGCTTACCCATTGGGGGATGTACCTACAAGCGTGAGCGCGCCAACTAAATTCAACCCTTTTTTTTGCGTGCGGATCCCCCGCCGGCCAGTGGGGGTGGTTATGTCGGGCATGAACCGACTAAAACCGCACGGTGTCCTCCCCAAGTGTCCGTTGCCGGGCACCCCGGGTAAGCCCTCGAAAGGATAACCCCAGGGTTACCGGCGGACTTTGGCCGCCACCGCGGCCTCGCCTGGTAGGGTCGGGTTTTATCCCGCGTCGGTGAGTTGGCAGGCGTGTGTAGGGCACACACGACACGCCTCCGCTTGGCCTGCTTCTGTAAGGACGGCAAGACCTTAGTGACAATATAAATTAGTGAGCAGTTGACCTGAATGGCGCGTGGCGTCAAGACAATGCTAACACAAAAGGTAGGTATGTCATAACTCAGCTGTCAATGAGATGGATGATACATAATGAGCTAACGTTGCAAGAATATACAGTAGGGTGTCTGTGAATAGACCTTGAAATCTGGAACAAAGTTCGCACATGTTCACTAACTGGTCAACCAACAAAATGACTGATCATCAACCATTTGATCCCGAGGCCTTTGATCCCGTGATTAGTTTAACGTATTTATGATTGGTTGGTAGGACGCCCTCCGGCTAGGTGGGATGACGATCTGCGAAAGACGCGGGCAGATGCTGGACGCGGCAAGCTGAAGACAGGGCGCTATGGCGCTCATTAGGGGAGACCTATGTCCAGCAATGGACTAATAGAGGTTGATCATGATGATGATTGGGTGATTACCGCGTCTTCGCCGTCAAGCCTCGCGCTTACTACTAAAGAGACCTAAAAACTCGTTCTGCGCATCTAGAGTACATTGTCAAGATGTTTGCACATAACTATATCATTTAATTTAATCATCATCCTGATAGCAAAATCCCTTTGCGTATAAAATTTGCGCTTTGGAGGCTGAGGTGGTTTTGATTGGTTATGTCGGCTTTTCCGTCCGACCTCCCAACCCGAGAGGGAAAACTGCGCCAGAGCCTCGTCCGTTGTTTAGTAGGTGCACTGACTAACAGGAGGGATTGGGTTGGGCCCTAATTCCTGATGTCAAGATCTGAATGGACCTGGCTGAAATGTGGTACAGGGATAGATAATCCGTATAGTTTGGAGTAACACAGGCTACTTTTTATCCCAGGAATAGGTTACCTTGGTTAATAGGAACGGGAGCAGAATCACATCACAGATCTACGTTATGTATAGCAGTCTCCATGGGAGTATGGGGATCAAACGATCTTTCAAGCCTAAGTCAAGCACCTGCAAGCCTGTACTCCTGATGATTGACGGACGAGGTTCTGGCGCAGGTTGTTCTCTCGGTGTTGGGGGTCAAACGGCAGTTGCTCCCGCACCATGGAAAGTAGGAATAGAAGAGCGGACACCGAGCTCCAAAGTGCAAGCTTCAGGATAGGCAGGTAGGTAGGTGAGGTCTACCGTGCAGTGGAAGATTCTAATCAAGACGTTCAACTAATTCATAAACCGTAAAAAGTTGCATCGAATTGAACACGTGTTTGGAAGTACAATTGGGTAACAAACCCGTGCGCTATTGAAGGACGCGTGCCCTGAATTGAACACGGATTTGGAAAGGGTGTTAGTGTGACATACGCGTGAGGATTTCAAGGCATTGCTGCCTCCTCCTAGTGCACACGGCAAGGTAAATACGCAACCGGGATTGGTGCTCAGCCGCCTCTAATCAGTCGAACGTTCTACCAACAGGCGGTAGATGCCATTTTTGCCTTCGCACGTAAAAAAAAAAAAAAAAACATGTAAACAGAATACAGAAACTAAGAGGGTGTGTACTTGAGTAGGAGGTAGGGTGTAACATAACTGTACATTCGAATTTGGAGCAAGTGTCTCACCTTTGAAGAAATCACTGTGTTGTATTTCTGTATGAGAGGGATTGTTATCCCCCTATATATATTTACTACAGTAAGCATCTTAAAATAATGGTAACTGGGTAATTAATTTCAGAAATTGTTTAAATGTTACTCAAGTAGTGTGAATATACCTTTAGTTTAATTATAATTTAAGTTATTTAGTTTAATTATAATTAGACTGTACTAGGACTAGGCAACAGGAATGAAAGCGGGCAGTTGTTAATAGTGTTACTACGAGGAAAGTGTATCAATGGAGGCTAAATGTAGAATTAAAAAAAAAAAGGATCTAAGTATGTTTATCTGCATTCTAGAGCCTCTATGACAAGCTCTGCTTAGTTTGGGTCTAGATGGCGTTGTGTAATAACATAGAGTTACCAACATAACAGAGAGAGTCAGCAAGCTGAAGTGGCAGTGGGCTGGGCACATAGCTCAGAGAACTTATGGCCGATGGGGCAGAAAGGTTCTTGAGACCATGTGACGGCAAGCGCAGCGTAGGAAGGCCTCCCGCAAGGTGGCCTGACAACCTAGGAAAGAGTGCAGGGACTCGGTGGATGCAGGGCGCTATAGACCGGTGGGGAGGCCTATGTTCAGCAGTGGACTTCCTACAGCAGATATGATGAAGATGATTCTCAATATTTAAAACTAGCTGATGCCCGTGGCTCCGCCCCGCGTGTAATTCTGCTCCCGTTCCCATTAACCAAGGTAACCTATTCCTGGGATAAAAAGTAGCCTGTGTTACTCCAAACTATACGGATTATCTATCCCTGTACCACATTTCAGCCAGGTCCATTCACATCTTGACATTTATAATATTAGTAGGATGTAAAGTTCCATGCGATTTAATAAATATTAGTTCATTATTGTTTTATGTGAAAAAGAGAATAATTAGCTAATAAAATATAATTATTTTTGAAAGAAGTATATTGAAACTGGTTCATGAAAAAGGGTTCTTTAAAGACAAGTTTCAACTTCGACCCAGTATTCTCCTTTTGTATCCAGTACCCAGTCAGAATAAAAAATACCTTATGATAATACCTTTTAATTATAACTCAGAGTTCGCATAAATATGATAATACCTTGACACAAACTACGTAGGTACCGACTGCACAACTAAATAATAAATATCAACAAAGCGACAGTAGCGCCTCCTGGTGTGGCGCGTGATGGAACTAAAACTTTACCAAATTAATGATAGGCAGCCATCTTGTGAGCCTTGACTGCTGTCAATTTACTGTCATTGAGACATTTTACTAAAGTCAACTAGATTCCAATAACAACAACAAAGAGATAATCTTTTCATGTATGTCTTAAACTTTCAGACACAGCGGTACACAATATGCACAAAATGCATAAGAAAATATGCACATATTGATCGGGTTGAACGACGCTCTAAGACATTACGTAGGATGCTAATGGATATGCTAAAAATAACTCAAGCACGTGCCAATTACGTATTAAGTTTTTGAGCAAAGAGCATTTTAGTAGCAGTAATTCCTCTGCATAATTAAGCAGGCTTCAATAAGAAAATAATAAAACAAGGTATAGACGCTATAGATATACAATACACACAGTCAACGATAAGCAATGTGGCGCATTGGCGCCATTTTCCTTTCGCAAGATCGCGCTCCTAGGTGACGTAACAGCCCTAATTTCTGTCGCCAACTATTTGTATACGCTTAATAGGATAATGAGACATGGTTTTAATAACATTTGCCTCCGAAAAATTAGTTGTTTTCGTATAAATGTCACCTTGACGTATCACGTCAATTTGACAAGCATGGCGGAAACGTGGCGTCGTTTTGATTTGGGACCGGCTCACCTCCAGGGGATGTTGATTGTTGTCTGTGTGCTACTCGAGCGCTTCTGATAATTTCTCTGGTGAGGTCTCTCACGTCCTGACGTTGTTGGTACGCCATGTCGGGCCGGTCGCGCTGTTCTTGTGATAGACCGGCCGTGGGAGGTAACATCGTTCTCACTCAATCCATGCGAACACTTCTTCTCTCACTTAGTCACGAGTACACAGTAATAAACTTGTCCACTTATGAAAAAGAGTGTAGAATTGTCACTACAAATGTAGAAAACTAATTAAATGCTGCATAACAACGCACAGCAAACCGAACAGAGCGCGACTGTCGGACGAGGGACGGCGGGAAGCTACAGCGCCGCCGCGCCTCTATCTCTTTCTAACACGTCTACTGTGGTATTTCTTACTCACTTGCTCGTGTTTAATTTGATGACAGATGCAAGTGTTTAAGTCAAAACAAAGCGTGGGCCGTTTAAAATGTCAAACATTCAACCGTTTTGTGTAGTGACATCTATAGGAATTTTCGTAAATTAACTGAAAAATGGGCACAAAGATTATTTTCACCGCCTTCTTCGGTCATTGAGTAATACAGTCCCCAGACTACCTATGGAATACTGAAATACATTTGGCTGATTAGATTTGAAGCTTAGGCGTTATATGCATCAAACAGTCAAATATTTCGTATCAGTACCTATTAATATAAAACTTGGTTGTGTTTTGCTTGTGATAAGAGTTGATAAAATAAATCTCTCATTTATGTGCTTACCTGCTTACCTATTACTACAAAATTATTCCTATTAGTCATTTCAACTCAGAACTTTCAGAAGTAAATCAGTTAATCTGTTTTTCTTTATCGCATGTTTATGTGTACTATGAAATCACTAAGGTGACAACACACAGTCAGCCTGATGGAAAGCGGTCATCGTAGCCTATGTATGGATCGACAGAGTACCTATAGGTACCTACTTTACGGAGAAGCCTCGTCTGGTTCAGGTTTGAACTGTTAGCGGGCTGTACCTTTGTATTTTTGATTAGTATCAATCTATTTTGATTAAGTATTGGTGTAGGCATATACCTAACCTACCTAAAATTCTGGGTATTATTATACTAAGGAATTAAAAAAAATATTAATTTAAATATGGACGGATTTATTAATGCGCCAGTGGAGTACAAAAAATAATTTAAATCAATAAACAATACATCTATACAAAATAAAAGTATTTATATAATGGTCGTTGAACTACACGTTACTGGTTGTTCTCCATGGATTCGATGACTCGCCTGTACACAATTTCGGGAGCCTTCTTCGAAAACTGGAAGTCCATGTTACTGAAGTGTGGCTCGGTCACCTTATGGATTTCCTTTACGTTAGGAAGCTCCTTCTCTAGTCTCTCAACGTCTTTCGGGTGGGCGAGCCAGTCTTCCTCGCTGTAGTACAGAGTTACAGGAGCCTGGACCTTTTCCATGTCGTACTTGGGTGGGTGTTCCGTACCATACACCTTCTGATTAATTTGGAGGCCGTAATCGTATCTGCGGAATTCTTGTGAGGCAACGCCCTGGCCGTATTGCTTGATCACCTTAGTAGACGTTCCAGCCGGCAAATGACGAAGCATCATGGCGATTACTTGAGGCTCCAAGTTGTCTATGTTAACTCCTGCCATGACAAAGTTTACGTTTGAGGACAATTCTTCATTGCCAATCACTTTCTCCAATAAAGCGCCTCCAACAGCCTTGATCAATCCCTTGGCAAGAGTGAAAGGACCATTTCCAATTTGCAGCTCCATGGAGTTAGAGAAACTATTCGCTGGGGAGATCATACGCATCAGCGGGCTGCGTACGTGGTTCATGTACACCATTGGAGAGAAAGCGTACATCATTCTGATCTTGTCGTTGTATTCGGGACGGGCGGCAGTGAGGGCGAAGAAAGCAGTAGTTCCCAGAGAGTGGCCGATGTAGTAAAGCTTCTCCTGTTGTGTGGTTTTAAGAGCATAGTCCAACATAGCGGGCAAGTCATGAAGGGCAATTTCATCAATGCTGTATTGCCAGAAGTCAGACACAGCAGGGCTCTTGCTCACGTGGTGTCTGGCGTATTTGTTTCCACGAGCGTTACCGAGCCATACATCATACCCGGCATCGGACAGCAAATAGGCGAGAGACTTGTGTGGACCCATGAGGAGCCAGTCATCAGCACTTCCGTCAATGCCATGCATCAAGAATACGACGGGCCTCTTCTGAACGTCGCGCATTTGCTTCTTGGGTGGGATTCTGAACAGAGTAAGCTCATAACCATCGTCCGTTTTGATGGTGTGTTCCTCCACGGAGTACTGGTGTTTCTGTGCCAATTGGGTTGCGTTGAGTACAATGTTTTCATTTTCTTGTTGCTTTTCAATTTCGAACGATTTGTGGAGTTGCTGCTTTACTTCATCACTAACGTGCTTCATCGCGTTTAGGGCATCACCAAAGATTTTTTTGATTCCTACAGTGTCTTTAACGGTCTTGATAGGGTCGACGGTCATTTGAGCAACATTCGTTGCGATCACATCGCTATAAGCATTCTTCTGGTTTTTCAGGTAGTCGAACGTGTTTCTAACCTTTTCTGGTACCCACTCCTGGAGGGTTGGAATAAGTGAATTTGACTTGAAGTTCTCATTGTTCTGCCTTTTTTCTTGCGATTCTTGAGAGTTTTGAGAGTTTTCGTTGGAGAAAGTAGCTGTATAGTATTTGTTATTATGTTGCTTGTTGTGAGAATCCGGGTAGAGAATATTGGTAGAATATTGGTCACTGTCTTGTTCTTGAATTTGCGAGTCAGACGAAGGCTGATTCTTCACATGCTGATAGACCGTATCTTGATACTGGTCGAACTGTTCCGGCTGGGAATATTGAGATTGTTGCCTATACTGGGACTCCTCAGATTGCTGCCTGTACCTGGACTCCTCAGATGGTACCCTATACTTAGATTCCTCAGATGGCTGCCTATACTTGGACTTCTCAGATGGTTGCCTATATTTGAATTCCTCAGGTTGTTGCTCGTAGAAGGTCTCCTCAGATGGTACCCTGTACTTGGTCTCCTCAGATGATTCCCTGTGCTTGGTCTCCCCAGATTGATCCCACTGAGGCTTATGTGGTTGCTGTGTGTGCTGCTGTTCACGCTCTTGGTATGACTGCTGGTTGCCCGGTTGTAGTCGCGGCTGGATGCGCTTTTCACCGTGTCGGAGGCCTTGTTCCAGGGTCCGTCTTTGGTCGTGAAGTTCGTCGCGTACCTGCTGGTAGTTGTGCTGCTTCTCGTTTTCTGAAGGCTGGTTCCTGTGCTGCCGCAATTCGTCAATGTACTCCAGCTGCTTGTCGACTAAACTGTCTACTTGCTTGAAGATGCTAGCAGAGATGCCATGAGCAAGAGCAAGACAAAGCAACACGGGAACCGCCTTCATGTTGCTGATTTGTGTGTGTCGATATTGAAAAAATACTCAGTTTTTATATACACAGATTTGTATAGTCAGCTCTGTGACTGGCGTGAGTGGGGAGGTAGCAACGCATCGATGAGGCGACGATGTAAACGCAGCGTTAGCAATTTAGTATCGTTTGTTAATAAAACATACAATTTATTAGACTGATATGAATTTTTGCTGACAGCATTAATAAAAAAAATGGAATTTATGTATGAAATTAAAACGTTCTTCACGTGCAAATATTAACTAACTGTAGGGCTTCTTGTGATTCTATTATGATGGACCTAGTTCGTGTAGACGTATGATCATCATCCTGCGAGCCCTTTCCAACTCAGGGTCGGCTTCTCAGTCTAACTACGAAGTGATCGAACTTCGGTCTTTCCGTGAACCAACTGCAATCTGAACTCCACAACCTATTAGCGATATCGAAGTTTATAGTAGTACCAGTTGTCGGACTTCAGACTTCTTAAGGGCACCAACTACTCGTAACGAACGCCAACCGGGACCGGCGGCTTAACGTGCGCTCCGAGGCACGGAGGGGTAGGCATAGGGTTGGCATTGATCGTCGGCCAATACCCAACGTGGCGGGAACACATCGCTCTCCGTACTCCTCTGCTTTCAGAGGAGACAGGATGAGCGATGCTGTTAGTGGTGAGATGGCCCAGGGTCAGTCGGGATGCGAGGGATATGCTCTATGGGTAACCTTACACCCCGGCGTCTGAAGACCCGAGACGGCGTGCGGTTTTAGTCGGTGCAAGCCCGACATAACCGCCGGGGGGGTATCCGAAGGGATTTCCTCACGACAAAAAAAAAAAAAAAAAGGCACGGAGGGGTCTCAATATGATAATAATGGTTACCCATTCTAAGACTGATCTGGCTAGTATTACTTAAGTTCTTGTAGGCATAATGATGAATGAAATCAATCGGTAATGTTGTATGAATGGGGTATAAGAAGTCCACCAAGATCTTTGGGCCCAATCCAACCTCACCTACAAGCCTGTACACCTGTTTATTGAAGGACGAAGCCCTGGCGCAGGTTTACCTCTCGAAATAACATACATAACTTCACGCCTGTATCCCCGAAGGGGTAGGCAGAGGTGTATTACACACCCACGATTCGCCAGTTATGTTTAGGTCCCAATGTAATAGGGGGCGAGCCTATTGCCATCTAACGGGCACATTACTAAGCGAACGATAATCAACTTTTTGTAACACACACATAACTACGAAACGTCAGAGGTGTGTGCACTCGGGACGACTGGGGATCGATCTCGAGATCTCGTCTCGGCAGTCCGTTACGTACACCACTGAGCTATCGCCGCTACGCTCGAAATTACGTCAGACGCAATCAGACAGCAGTCGCTTCCGTGAATGTCAAAATCTAAGGTAGGAGAGCGGGCCTCCAGCTTCAATGCAATGCAACTGAGGATAACGCTTTGATTATGATGATGTCGTAGTGAACATGTACCAAGTAGTAAGTACAAAGCAGGTTATCACAAAGACTCAATAACGGGCAAGAAACTAACCCACGCTAATATATATACCTAGCCATAATATATAAATTAAAAATTTAAAAAACCCCGACACAAATATTTGCAGATATTGGGTATCTTTTACCCCTAAGTTTTTTCAGGGATCTCCCAATTTTCTTTGAACATATTATTTTGTAATGTGCACGTGACGCGCTTTCATTTGAGACCCCACCTGATTATATTTGCAGAGATTCGGTTATTCTTCCCCACTTTCACCCCCCACAACTTTTAAACGACTCAACCGATTTTCATCAAACATGTCTAAAAACACTCGCTCGTAACTCACCTTTCATACAAAAAAAAACTAAATTGAAATCGCTTCATCCGTTCGCGAGTTATACGGTGCCACAGACAGACAGACAGACAGACAAACAGACACGTCAAACTTATAACACCCCTCTTTTTGCGTTGACCTATTATTTATTCTGTGGTTGGGGGTTAAAAACGCAATTAGTTTGTGCAGCCGCAACCCGTCTCAGTTCTGGGGTATAAGTTGGCCCAATGAGCCACTCCCAGAGAGGATTAACTTCCTGAAAATATTTATGACATACCAATAGTTCAAGGTCATCTTAAGGAATTATTAAATGATAATTTTTTATAATATTGTCGGAAGTTTACGCGAATGTTATTGAAATAAAACTATTTTTAACGGATTCTATCGCGGTTTATTTGATGTTATTTTATATTCTAAATTTATCCCGACGTTTCGGTTGCTTTTCAGCAGCCATGGTCACGGGGAGACTGAAAAGCAACCGAAACGTATCAATGTAAAGTATAAAATAACATCAAATAAAATAGTATTATTTGACCCACCTGATGGGAAGCGGTTACCGTGGCACATGGACGTGTGCAGCACCAGGGGCGTCGCAATCGCGCTGCCGACCCTGTAAAAACCTTCTAATGCCCTAAACGCTAAATAATAGAATATATATTATTATATTCAGTTATTTAACTGATTTGTAAATGTAGTAGGGTGGCAAAAGAGAGCATGACCAGCCTAATGGCAAGTGATTACCGCGGCATATGAACGCTTGCAACATCATAGAGGACCTTACAAACATCTTCGAGGTCCAGCAAGTAATCACCACCCGACGGTTCCTTGCGATTTTGTGCAGCGATCCATCTAGTCTGAAGATGTCGCACGTTGCGTTATTCCATGCATCTACCACCATCCAATTTCCCGTTAAACAAAATGATGGCAAAATGAAATACTAACTCGAAATCAACGAGTTTGCACGAAGGGTTTATCGACAGTAGAGGTAGCTCGTGAAGTGTGTAAGTATGAAAACAGATGACGGTCAGTTTTTTCCCGACTGTGCCAGAAGGAGGGTTTTGTTTTTGAGAGCATGTATGTATGTTTATATAATTTTTGGCATGCTCTGCGGCCTGAAAGGTCGAACCCCGGTTGACTCTGGCCATCTACGGCTTTTGAGATGGCCCCCTCGGAAGTGAGAACCACGGTGTCTCCCATCTTGCCCCGGTCTGCTTCTGCTGATGTGACAGGCGGCCTTACAATTGTGTAGTTTACAGATACAGGTTTCGGCCTAGTTTGGGAGACAACTCAGTCCATGTAATCTTGTAATTCTTAATTTATTATATGTAAATTGTTTATCTGTAAAATTTGTACATTTATTATCAGACATGTAAAACATATTGTGTGAGATCCGCTCAATTGTACTCGTATGAAGAGAAATACATTATTTTTATCATTAAATTGAAACATAAAAGAAATGTATCATTATTATTTATTGCCAAATTAGTTTAGTCAAGGGCGTAACCAGGTTCTTTTCCCCCGATCCCCCGAGTAAACCAAATATTTTATTTTTCATGAATAAGAAATAAATATTCTAAGGCAATCTACACAGCGCTACATCTAGACACAAATTAAGCATACCTTAACTTACTTGTTCCATAGGTTCTAGAATGCGGATTAACATATTTGGATACCTTTTTTATGAATACATACACACATTATATATAAAACATCCAGACCATCCTTTCGAGGGCTTACCCGGGGTGCCCGGCAATGGATGAATGGACACTTGGGTAGGACACCGTGTTGTTTTACTCGGTCCAATTCCGCCCACCCCATCAGTGCCGATGATGGGGTGGGCGTGTGCCCACCCCATCATCGGCACTGATGGGGTGAAGCCCGTGGGGGTTTCCACACGCTGAAAAAAAAAACCGGCCAAGTGCGAGTCGGACTCGCACACCGATGGTTCCGTACAAACCTATAGGTATATAAGTAAAAGTTCACCCATGACGACAATCGAGTCATAGTTATGGTAGTAGTAACTTTAAAATTTTCAAAAATATTCTTTATTATGATGTAACTAAAAATTTACGGTTTTCGCAATTTTTCCTTTATCTGTACTATAAGACGTAGATTCTAAATTCACGGGAAGTACCCTGTAGGTTTTGATTCCCGTGCGAGTTTCGAAAATTTGCGACATAAACGGCTGTATCTTTTGATTGCTTTGGATTAGAAGTTTGATTTTTTCACAGCTCCAAGGGACAGTAGACCTGAGTATTATATATAAATTTCAGTTTGATCCTCCACACGTTCCTGAGAAAAACGGTCTTGACAGACGGACGAACGAACAACGAAGTGATCCTATAAGGGTTCCGTTTTTTTCCTTTTGAGGCACGGAACCGTAAAAAGGAGTACTAGGACTTCGAAAAGCAGGGGCTGTATCAGATCCCACAAAGACTTTCCAGGCTAAGCCAACCTCACCTACAAGCTAGTACACCTGCTATTCAAATGGACGAGGCTTTGACGCAGGCTTTCCTCTTGGAGTTGAGAGATCAGACGGCAAGCGCTCCTTTAAAAGCCATACTTTTTTTTTCGTACGGAAATCCCTTCGGATACCCCTCCGCCAGCCAGCGGGGGTGGTTATGTCGGGCTTGAACCGACTAAAACCGCACGCCGTCTCGGGTCTTTAAAAGCCAGGGTGTAAGGTTGCCCATAGAGCATATTGCTCGCAACCCGACTGACCCTGGGCCATCTCGGGTTTCGAGATGGCCCCCTCGGGTTTGGGAACCACGGTGTGATGATGATATGATAATGTGATGCAAACTTTCATAGGTCATGGTAACTGCTTCAACTGGGTCATGTGTTTGTATGCCTTTGTATTTTATTAAAAAGTTAACCGTCTCAAAATGGCCGGCGGATGTGAAACGTCAGAATTGATTGTTATATTTAACTAAATATTGCTCTCGGCTCCGACACGTATAATACTTATCACGTTCTACCACCACCACACAAAATCCCGAGACGAAAGTTTGCGTCAGAGCGTCTTCCGTCAATCAGCAGGTTCACCAGCGTGTCCAAGAACCTTAGGGCCCTGTATAGCTGATGATATATCTGATGATGTCCGTGGCTCAGCCCGCTCGGCGTTGGGTTAACGTTTTTAGTCATATCTCCGGTTCTACTAATTCAATGACAATCAAACATATAGCAGATTTTAAGTCAGCATCTACGCCCGGGACTACCGACCTCCATGATCGGGGCCTGAGGACGGCAGTTGGCCGACTCGCCGTCCTTACAGAAGCAGGCCGTGGCGGAGGCGTGTCGCGTGTACACACGCCTGCCAACTCACCGAAGCGGGATAAAACCCGACCCCACCAGGCGAGGCCGCGGTGGCGGCCAAAGTCCGCCGGCAACCCTGGGGTTATCCTTTCGAGGGCTTACCCGAGGTGCCCGGCAACGGACACTTGGGGAGGACACCGTGCGGTTTTAGTCGAGACACGACATAACCACCCCCGCTGGCCAGCGGGGGGGTATCCGAAGGGATTTCCGCACGTAAAAAAAAAAAAAAAAAAAAAAAAGACCAAGACCTTTCTAATAGAAGGACCGTATAAAAATCATTTTAGTAGTTTTTGCGTCCATCGAGAACAGATAATAAGACAAGAATCCCAAATAAAATAGTTAGTGTTCAGAATCGTCCATATTACATAACCGAAGTTTTTTTTTCTTAATATCTCCAATGTATAGACACAACTGATTTAAAATGTTATAATAGTATATTACATACATAATATACGTAGAAACACTCAGACGAATGCAAATACATATATTTAAGCATAAATATATTTGCACTGAGCGGGATCGAACCCGTGAGTGCCCATGACCTCTGACATAGTACTCGATCATTTTCCTGCCAAACGTTACGCCGTGTGTTTGTATACAACCTTAATTGTATACAGATACATTTCGGTATGTATTCGGTGCCTCTGCTTACTCCCATACAAAACTGGATTGATGACCAATTTTAATTTTGCATATTATATTATTAAGTAATAATTCATTGTTAACATCATGAACTCAAATTACGTACTTTGTAATTAGATATTAAGCAAATAAAATATTGTACACATAAAGACGTTTTGTTTGTCTATTTGTTTGTTAGTCCCCTGAAACTATTTTTTTTGTGTATGTCACCTCGGATACCCCCCCCCCCCCGCCGGGCAGCGGGGGAGGTTATGTCGGGCTCGAACCGATGAAAACCGCAGGTCCCGGGTTTCGGGGTGTAAGGTTTTCCCTCCCCGTTTGGGAACCACAGTGTCCCCGTCTTGCCCCCTGAAACTTTATGATAGGTAAAGTCTTCTTCTCAAAGGCTTGCACTTTGGAGCGTGGAACCCACTCTCCTGCTCCTCATTTCCTTAATTTGGTATGGGTGACTTTTATGGGAGCAAATGTCGTTTAATCCCCCAATCCCGAAGGGGAAGCTGACGCCAGAGACGTGTCCGTCAATCAGCAGGTATACCGGCTTGGGCCTTAAAGATATCCATGGAGCCCCATACACACGGCCTAGGAGATAAGTATACAACTTTACATGTACATCTTCACAGGTAAAGGTGACGTATGTACATACGTGTATGACAACGGACTGCCGAGACGAGGTCTCGAGTTCGATCCCCATGCAGTCGCCCCGGGCACACACCTCTGACTTTTCGTAGTTATGTGTGTATTAAAAATGTTGATTATCGCTCGTTTAGTAATGTGCCTGGTAGATGCTCGCAATAGGCTCACCCTCTATAACATTGGGACCTAAACATAACTGACAAATCGTGAGTGTATAATACACCTCTGCCTACCCCTTCGGGGATACAGGCGTGAAGTTATGTTATTCCTAAAAATCCAAACATAGACCAAGCCACAGTAAAAGGCTTGTTTATCTTTGTAAGTATTAATTGTGCAATCAAGCTAATAAATAATTGTATTACTGCGTTTTGCTTATTTGCACGTTTTCCATAAAAGCGATTATAACGTGAATTATATGTAACTAAAACATATTATCGCCTAGGTGTGACGAAATGCTTACTAAACAAATCCTTGGTAGGCATTTTTGATACGTTCACAATGAACTAATTAATACGATGGCTTTGCTCTTTGATTTAGTCCTACTAATATTTGGCACAGGGATAGATTATAGTACGGAATAACACATAGGTTACTTTTTATCCCGGGAATAGGATCCCATGGGTTGCGAGAACGGGATCAGAATTTTACACGGGCGGAGCCGCGGGCAACAGCTAGTTAGCAATAACAGGGGTTGTGGTTTACAGGTTCATCCCCCACACAACATGCTACCGATGTGGTTCACTCATAAAACAAGTAATTTAGTTTAGCTAGAAGTTTATATTATTTTGATCATATATACTTACAATAAATACCTTTTTTTTTTTTCGTGCGGAAATCCCATCGGATACCCCCCCCCCCCCGCCAGCCAGCGGGGGCGGTTATGTCGGGCTTGAACCGACTAAAACCGCACGCCGTCTCGGATCTACAGACGCCGTCGTGTAAGGTTACCCATAGAGCATATCCCTCGCACTCTGACTGACCCTGGGCCATTCGCAGTGTCCCCTCTGATAACAGCAGAGGGGTACCTGGAGCGACCACGGCCCCCCGCGGGCTTTGCTGGCCCGCCATACCCCGACCCCCTCATGCAATGGGGTCAGCTGGCCCTGGAAAGGGCCGGTTGGTCAGACTTTTGACGTTGACGCCAGCTACTCCGGAGGAGCAATCAATGATGCGTCATCACCCACGTTGCCCAGGGTGCACCAAACTCGAGGTGATCCAACCAGTCGTACCCCTTGCTATACATTGCTATGCATTTATGTGTCGCAATATTATTATAGTGTATTATAGGTACACCACTATATTAGGGCACGCCGCAATAGCGGCGGTAAGGCCCATCATGGAGGATTGGCTGGAGAGGCGACACGGAAGCCTCTCCTACCGACTGACGCAGGTGATCACAGGGAAGGGGTGCTTCGGGGACCACCTGCATTGGATCAGGAAGGAGCCAACGCCTGAGTGTCATCACTGCGACGCGAGCGAGGACTCAGGGCTGCACACGCTGGCGGACTGCCCGGCGTGGGAGGCGCCGAGGCGTGACCTCGTGGCAGCCATCGGGGTGGGAGTCCTCTCGCTCGGCAGCATGATTGCGGCAATGGTGCGGAGCGCGAGCGCGTGGGCCGCCGCCGCCTCCTTCTGCGAGCATGTAATGCTCGCGAAGGAGGTGGCGGAGCGCGCCCGGGAGAGACTTAGAACTCTCCCGGTCCGCCGAGCCCGCAACTTGCTCGCCGCGCGTCGCAGGCAACTCAGGCGCCGGAGGTCGCTTAACGACCTCCGTCCTCCATGAGCGCAGGCCTGGGGGTGGCGGGTGAGGCCACCTGTCACCCCAGCAGAAGCAGGCCGGGACGGTGGGGCGACTAGCGCCCCTCCCCCAAACCGGGGCAAGACGGGGACACCGTTGTTCCCAAACCCGAGGGGGCCATCTCGAAACCGGAGATGGCCCAGGGTCAGTCGGGGTGCGAGGGATATGCTCTATGGGCAACCTTACACCCCGGCGTCTGTAGACCCGAGACGGCGTGCGGTTTTAGTCGGTTCAAGCCCGACATAACCGCCCCCGCTGGCACGCGGGGGGGTATCATAAGGGATTTCCGCACGATAAAAAAAAAAAAAAAAAAAAGGTACACCACTATATTTGGGGGTGGCAGGTGAGGTCGCCTGTCACCCCAGCAAAAGCAGGCCAGGACGGTGGGGTGACTAGAGCCCCTCCCCCAAACCGGGGCAAGACGGGGACACCGTGGCTTCCAAACCCGAGGGGGCCATCTCGAAACCGGAGATGGCCCTGGGTCACTCGGGGTGCGAGGGATATGCTCTATGAGCAACCTTACACCCCGTCGTCTGAAGACCCGTCGTCTGAGATACATAACCGCCCCCGCTGGCCGGCGGGGGGGTATCCGAAGGGATTTCCGCACAAAAAAAAGGTACACCACTATAACTACTCAATTCTATCAATCTAGTCCATCTAAAGGTTGTCTGGAAGAAATCGCAAATTGCGATAAGGCCGCCAATTGTACAAAAAATTTTAAGCATTTTAGACATATTTGTATCCTTTGGTTTGTGTACTATAAAAAGTAACTATCTATCTATCTAAACATAACATAACATAACTTCACGCCTGTATCCCCGAAAGGGTAGGCAGAGGTGTATTACACACCCACGATTCGCCAGTTATGTTAAGGTCCCAATGTAATAGGGGGCGAGCCTATTGCCATCTACCGGGCTCATTTTTAAGCGAGCGATAATTAACACTTATTAATGCACACATAACTACGAAAAGTCAGAGGTGTGTGCCCGGGCCGACTGGGGATCGAACTCGAGACCTCGTCTCAGCAGTCCCTTACGTACGCCACTAGGCTATCTATCTATTTATTCACAAAGTTATGTAATACACCTCTGCCTACCCCTTCGGGGAAACAGGCGTGAAGTTATGTTTATGTTACGAAAAATCTTATTAAAGGGTAGTTCTGGAGCCCCACTAAGAGCTTCGGGGTCCCAGCTAACGTCACCTGCTGATTGATGACGAGCTTCTGACGCAGGCTTTCCTCTAGGGCTGGGAGGTCAGACTGTAGCCGCCCCCGTAAATGCTAGATAAACAAAATGAAGAGCAAGAGTAGGAGAGCTGACCCCGGGTTGTAAAGTACAAGCTTTGGATTTTTGGATGCTTCCGGAACTAACACTGCGGCTGCGATGATAATGTTGATTCAATCAATCAATTAGGCTATTGCAGTCCACTGCTGGACATAGGCCTCTCCCATTGTACGCCATAGCACCCGATCCTCCGCCTTGCGCATCCAGACTATCCCAGCTACCTTTTACAGGTCCATCCGTCCATCTTGCTGGGGGACGTCCTACCTTGATTTATAACATTGAATAAAATTTAAAAATATCCCCTATGCCAAATAATACTTATAGTTTAAGGAACAATCCTAAATCGAGTAATGATACGCCAAAACTGCCTTACATCATTTTATAAAAAAGCTGATACTCTTACACTGCTGTATCGATAGTAACCAAACATAGCTAAGAACCACGGCAAAGAAACTAGCTTTCAAATGAAAAAAACCACATAGAAATCGGTCCATACTTTGAGAGCAACGGTGCGACAGACAGACACACACAGACACAGACATCGACGTCAAACTTATAACACCTCCACTTAATCTTATTAAAAAGAAGTTTTTTTGGACGCGTTGAGACATTTTTAGTATAGTGAATCTTACGAGTTGTATATTTTGTAGCTATGTATGACGTGTTGCACTTGTGCCAAACCAGCTTGCCCCGAACAGATGAGCAGAAATGTATTTTTGGGCCGACTATGTTTTTGGTTCTAAGTGAACAGCGGGCTGACGACACCGCGCCTTTAAAATATTCGGTTTTGGACGGCAAAGAAGAGGGAGAGAGATGGAGCTAGACACAGTGTGCTCTATCTCTCTCTCTCAGCGCCCCTGAATTGTACTGAATTTCTATAAGCGTGAAGTGGTTAGCCCGCTGCCGCGCTGGACACTTGCGAAAATCCATGCTCTGCTGTGAAATTACTAACAGAAAAACCGAATAACACTTTACCCAACCTAGGAACCGAACCCGGAACTTCATACAGATCACTCGCACACCGTGATTGTTTCACTTGTGCCACTAGGGCCCTCCAATCGTTTGATGATTTAAATAAATAAATAAATATGATACGACATTCTACTCAGCGCTTTCTAGACCCAAAGTAAGCATAGTTTAACTAGCTAGTGTTATGGGTTCCAAAATGCGGATAAAAATACTCATTTTTTTTGTAAATACATACCAGACCAATGCAAATAGACATATTCATGCATAGAAATATTTGCACTGAGCGGGAATCGAACCAAAGCCCCCTTTCGCACCCTTCATGTTCCATGAGTTCCTGGCGGAGCTGGGACCGCTGTGCCCTGATTTCTCAGGACTCCGGCCTATGGCCCCGCTCCAGTGCCACCTTGCGCTATTGGTAAAACGACGCAAAGTCCCTCGCTTCCAGGTCCCATGGTGGGGTCCCGGCTAGGAGGCATGCCACCTTGATGGAGATCGTGCGATACCCCCTGATGACTCTGACGGCCATCGCTTTCAACGAGCTGTATAGAACCCGCGCCCCCGTTTTTTTTTTTTTTTTTTTACGTGCGGATATCCCTTCGGATATCCCCCCGCTGGCGAGCGGGGGTGGTTATGTCGTGTCTCGACTAAAACCGCACGGTGTCCTCCCCAAGTTTCCGTTGCCGGGCACCCCGGGTAAGCCTTCGAAAGGATAACCCCAGGGTTGCCGGCGGACTTTGGCCGCCACCGCGGCCTCGCCTGGTGGGGTCGGGTTTTATCCCGCTTCGGTGAGTTGGCAGGCGTGTGTAGGGCACACACGACACGCCTCCGCCACGGCCTGCTTCTGTAAGGGCGGCGAGTCGGCCAACTGCCGTCCTTAGGCCCCGATCATGGAGGTCGGTAGTCCCGGGCGTAACCCGCGTCCCCTGTCGTAGCAGTCGAGTGCCCTACCGATAAGCCATAGAGACCGTCAATATGAATCGAAGCAACTGTCAATATGTTTGAATAGAGTAGAAATTAGTTTCCTTTATAGCTCAGGTCCGCACCATGGTGTCGGATCCACTGGGAAAGTATTAGTGACTAATACTCCCTCTAACCCCTATAGCTAAACTAAACTGCTTGTGTTAGGAGTGAATTCACGTCGGTAGTGTAATGGCCAGGATTCGAACCCTTGACCCTTTCGAGGGCATACCCGGTGTGCCTGGCAATGGGCGCTTGGGAAGAACACCGTGTGGTTTTAGTCGGTTCGATTTCGACATACTCACCTCATCGCTGGGACCGGTGGGGTGAATCCCGTGGGGGTTTCCACATGTAAGAGAGAAAAAAAAGACTCAAACCCGAGATCTCTCGATTGTAAGGTCGAATCCTCAGCCACTAAGATACCTATCAGCCTCATACACTCATCAGCACACATATAGTCTTGGGCAGCTATCAGCTTGCAATTCGTGATTGGTTGGAATTAGTCCTCAGAACTTCTCGTGGCTTACTGGTACACGAGTAAGTTAGCACATTGCAAGGTCAAGCATTACTAGTGAGGTCAGTCTTAGGATGTGTGACCATTCTTAACACATTAAGACCCCTCCATCCCTCGTAGAGCACGTTAAGCCGTAGGTCCCGTTCATCATAATATGGACTTCTGTGGCATTCTTTAAGGTTAGTTGAAACCCTTAAAAGGCGGACAATGGTCATTAGCGTAATTCTTGAAGAGGTTACTTTCATTACAGCCCAGGGGAACGACCGTTCTCGGCCATGGGTCTGTCAGGGCACAGGCTTGATCGACGGAGGCTAGGAGAACCATTTTCACTTCTGTGTAACAATTGTCTTATAAATAGACCCATGATATAATGGGTCACTCCCCCCTGGACAGGACATCGTCTGTAGCAGCAACGCCTCCCTCAAAGGATGAAAAAGAGGCGAAGTTGTACAATGTCTTCACAGTTTTTTTTCTTAGTTTTTGTTTTTTTTTTATATTTAGGACACGTCAATTTGACTTCACCTCGCCTGATGGTAAGCTGAATGTTAAGTCTCAGGAAAGAGGGTCACCATTCCATACATGTACCATGTTAACAATGGTGGCACTCAGCTTGACGGCCTCATCAGAAGAGGATTGTCGTCGCAGCACCGCGTGACACCCACCGGTGCCACTAGTGCTGCGACCACAACCCCCCTGCCCGGCTATGCACTTGCTGACCCCTGAACGCAATCAAACCGAAATTGGATTACTATGGAGGGTTTGTCGCAATCGTGCACGGTGGTACCCACCCGGTCGAAATTTTTGACAAATTTGTGTCATCAAATTTCTACCACCAGTAAGTTTTATACTTAAAGACTGGCTGTTGCCCGCCACTTCGCCCGCGTGGTATTATGTTTCTGTTTTCATTCCCCATGTGTTAATCCAGACTATAATATATCGCTGTACCAAATTTCAGTTTGGTGAGATAGAGGTCAAACGTGAGCCGAGCCTATCATCCATAAAAAAACAGTTAGGTCCATTCAGCCATTACAATGATTGAATAACAAACATTCAAATATCCGACCAATCAAACATCCAAACATCTTCACTAACTTTCACATTTATAATACTAGCTTTTGCCCGCGGCTTCGCACGCGTTAATTTCTGTTCCCATTTCTATGTGTAATTGCAGACCTATCCCTATACCACATTTCAGCCAGATCCGTTCACCCGCTTTTGCGCGTAAGAGTAACAAACATCAAGTAGGATAGGAAGTATGACAGTAGGAAGTAGGATAACTAATGCTACCGTTTTTAGGGTTCCGTAGCCAAATGGCTAAAAACGGAACCCATGTAGATTCGTCATGTCTGTCTGTCTGTCCGTCCGTACGTGTGGGGATATTTTTCTAGGTTTTTCGTGTAGAAACCCCCTCGGGAACCCCCCCCCCCCCCGAGCGGGGGTGGTTAAGTCGGGCTTGGACCGGCTGAAACCGCACGCCGCCCCGCCGGGGTGTAAGGTGGAACTAATGATAGGTATCAAATCTTCTTAAAATCTTCTAAGGTCTGCAAAAATGATATTGAGGTTTCTAATAAAAAAAAATCTAAACTCAATAGTTTGCGCGACAGACACTTCCAAAGTAGTAAAATGTGTCCCCCCCCTGTAACCTCTAAAATAAGAGAATGATAAAAGTAAACTTCCACTGAAAATTGGTTAATCGAGATCTAGTAAGTAGTTTTTTTTAATACGTCATAAATCGTAAACCGCAATTTACTTTTCATTCATCAAACTTACATTTAAACATTTATTTGCTGTTACGGAACCCTTCATGGGCGAGTCCGACTCGCACTTGGCCACGGTCTTTCCGGGGTGTAAGGTGAAAGTAATGATACCTCTTGAGTGGTGTATGAGGTCCCACCAAAACCTTGGGGCTCGGGGCCAAGCCAACCCCATCTACGAGTCGGTACAAGTGCTGCACGGTGCATGTGATTAAAGGACGAGGTTCTGACGCACGTTTTGCCTCTCCGGATTGGGGTTCAGACGGTAGTTGTTTATAAGTTGGGCCCAAGAGTCTCCCTCCGAGAAAAGTTCAAAGAAATAAACATTCTAACTGTAGTGTCTCAATATATTTTTGAAAATCTTTTGTATGTTAGAAGAAACATTTCCAATTTTTTAAGGCTTTGTGATATACATAACGTAAATACTAGACATAAAAACAATCTTGTGGTTTGTAATAGTCGACTCCACAAGATTAGTAGGTAATTCCTTTCAGGGTAACTGTATACGCTTCTACAACAAGCTTCCTAGTGAAATGAAGAATCTACCTCTTCATAAATTTAAAAGCCAAATTAAAACTAAACTCTGCCAAAAAGGCTACTATAAAATTCAAGACTATTTAGACGACAAACAAGCTTGGATATGAACTGTTTGCTCTCTCTCTATGCTACTCGAATGAAATATTGTACTTAGGTTAAGTAAATATGTTTGTAAATAGACCAAAAAAAAAACAGCCCGCTGAGTTTCTTGCCGGAGTCTTCTCAGGACAGCGCCGCGTCTCGAACCGGTGGTCCATTTGCCAAACATTAGAATATATTTTTTTATGACGTTTTGTAACATTACATAAACTCACTCACGCCTATATCCCCGAAGGGGTAGGCAGAGGTGCTAGCACCCACATTTCGCCAGTTTATGTTTAGGTCCCAATGTAATAGGTGGCGAGCCTATTGCCATTAACCGGTCACTTATAAGCCTGCGATAAATACACACATAACTTCGAAAAGCATCGAAAAGTCATTGGTGTGTGCCATGGTAAAACCTGGGATCGAACCCGAGACCTCGTCTCAGCAGTCCATTACCCATACCACTAGGCTTCCGCGGCTATACAAGTTTGTAAGTGCCGTATTAAGGTCTATACAGAATAAATGGTTTTTGACTTTGACTTTGTCGTTCTCATAAAAGCCAGCATAAATCAAATCCATACCAGGAGAAAGATTAAGCGGACACCGGATTTAAAGGTATCGTAGCTTCTAGACTTCACCCTAGCTTCCTATCATCCAGCGGGGTGCAGTCAACTGAAGAAATGAATATAAATATAACATTAATTTGAAAATTAAAAATCCCTTGACAAGAACCATCTGATCATATCGGCTTTCTAACAAAACAATCCACATCAAAATTGGTTCATCCGTTCGTGAGCTACGATGCCACAGACAGACTAACACGCAGACACGTCAAACTTATAACACCCCTTTGTTTTTGCGTCGGGGGATTAAAAACATTAAAAACCTCGGGTGCATTCTAAGTGCTGATAATAAAATATTGTAATAGTTTAATTTTAGTAATTTCGGAGATTCAGAATGCGGATTTAAGTAGCGTTCTTATAATATACTTTTTTCGTAAATACAAACATAGTTATATACCTACTAAATATATTTATAGTTAGTACTTAAAAACACCCAAACCAATACAAGTACACACATACATCACAAAAATATTTGCACTGAGCGGTCACGGAACCCGCGACCTCTGACGCAGCAGTCGAACGCTCCACCACCACTACACATAGGTCGTCAATAGCTTCGAATTAATTGCATAATTTTCTTGGAAGTAATAATTTACAAATGTTGTAAATTTAGTAAGCTACACAAATTCATACTAACATAACATAACATAACTTCACGCCTGTATCCCCGAAGGGGTAGGCAGAGGTGTATTACACACCCACGATTCGCCAGTTATGTTAAGGTCCCAATGTAATAGGGGGCGAGCCTATTGCCATCTACCATACATACTAATTACTAGGAATTCAGTGCAGGGTGCGACTGAAATAAATTGAGCTGAGCGAGCAGGACTCTTACTTGAAAATAAGACGTCTTACTACGGTCGCGCGCTTAGCTAAGGACGCGCGCTCGTGAAACTGGTTTTCGATGATTATTCCTCAATGGTACATCGGACATGAACCATCTCGCTTCGAAACACTCCTCAGTGTCCACACTATCACCGTGGTAAATTTGGTCAAGATCGCGCGAGTGGTAACGTAGGAGTTCAGCCACCAACAAACGACTATGCCGCGTATCAGAGCAATAATAATGTGGCCCCAGGTCTAATGGGGCCCTACCAAGATGTTCAGGGCTAAGCCAAATACCCCTGCAAGCCGGTATGCCTGCTGATTGACGGGCGCAGGCGTTCTTTTCGGGGTTGGGTTGAGTGGTTAGTCGGCAGCTTGTTAAAGCTATAAAAAATTAACCTTGCCTCTTTTCCCCTTTTTACCCTTGCCACCTTTACCCTATTTACCCTTTCCACCTTCCCCCTTTTTCACATTTCCCGTTTTTTAACCCTGCCTCATTTCTCCTTTTTACCCTTGTCACATTATCCTTTTATACCCTTGCCACTTTTCACCTTTTTACCCTCTCTATATTTCTCGTTTTTACGATTGCTACATTTCCCCTTTTTACCCTTTACACAATTCCCCTTTTTAGCCTTTTATAGTGTGTGTGTGTGCAAGTCACACGGTAGAAGTGAAACTTCTGAAAAGTCCATGATTAAAACAAGTTGAATTCCTGAGACGAGCTCAGCCGAATACAAGGGATTTTCGATTTTGCGATTATTTTTTTTGCGATTTTTTGCGTTTTTTTTTTTCATCTTGCAATGGTTCACCCCAGCACGAATCTATTACCGAAAACAGCAACTCGATAGCTCATCTCCTTCATACCCAAAACCGTGACAGAAAATTGGCAACGACGACGTCGACGACGACGTCGACGACGACGTCGACGACAACTCGATAGCAATAGGGCTTTTCTAAAGAAAATCCCTTAAAAAAACTATGGACTATGAATTCACAACGATTCTAAAGAAGTTTCACTTCAATAAACCAAATATCGAAAGAAGGAGACAGAGTCATTGTCCTCCGAGCCCTTTGCCAACTGAGTTGGGGGGAGGTTGGGGGGAGCAGCGCTTCGGTATCTTCTGTGAAGCAACTACCACGCCACATCCACATCCTATTGGCGATACCGAAGTTCTGTAGTTAGACTAGTTGTCGGACTTTTTAGGGTTTCACGAACGCCATAGATCTTTGTATGTCTACCGGGGCCGACCGACGCGACGGCTTAACGTACTCTCCGAGGCATTTTTTTTTTTATATTTAGGACACGTCAATTTGACTTCACCTCGCCTGATGGTAAGCTGAAGGTAAAGTCTCAGGAAAGAGGGTCACCATTACATACACGTACCATGTTAACAATGGTGGCGCTCAGCTTGACGGCCTCATCAGAAGAGGATTGTCGTCGCAGCACCGCGTGACCCCCACCGGTCCCACTAGTGCTGCGACCACTATCCCCCTGCCCGGCTATGCACTTGCTGATCCCTGAACGCAATCAAACCGAAATTGGAGGATACTATGGAGGGATTTTCGCAATCGTGCACGGTGGTACCTACCCGGCCGAACTTTGTAACAAATTTGTGTCATCAAATTTCTACCACCAGTAAGTCTTTCGGTCTGTCTGTCTGTTTGTTCCGGCTAATCTCAAAAATGGCTGGACTGATTTTGACGGAACTTTCACTGGCAGATAGGTAATGTTAAAGGCGTAACATCAGGTACTTTAATTTTAGAACAAAAATTAGGGTTCCGCGCATAAGAACCAAACCAAAGCCATAAAAATCGAAATTCACGCGGATGAAGTCGCGGGCACAGCTAGTAGTAACTATAAATAAGATTTTAATTCGTTGCATGTAATGTTAGATATTATTATGTAATGTACATATTAACTTTTCAATAAATGCTAGGATTCACATTTTAATCTGAGAATTCAGATATGTATATACAACAATAACTTAAAATGATTATGTACAACTAATCAATACATCTATACATATAAATGAAATTGGAGTGTCTGTTTGCAATATTGAAATAGTCGTTTTTAGGGTTCCGTTGCCAAATGGCAAAAAACGGAACCCTTATAGATTCGTCATGTCTGTCTGTCTGTCCGTCCGTATGTCACAGCCACTTTTTTCCGAAACTATAAGAACTATGCTGTTGAAACTTGGTAAGTAGATGTATTCTGTGAACCGAATTAAGATTTTCACACAGAAATAGAAAAAAAAACAATAAATTTTGGGGGTACCCCATACTTAGAACTGAAACTCAAAAAATTTTTTTTCCATCGAAGCCATATGTGTGAGGTTCTGTGGATAGGTCTTCAAAAATGATATTGAGGTTTCTAATATCATTTTTTTCTAAACTGAATATTTTGCGCGAGAGACACTTCCAAAGTGGTAAAATGTGTCCCCCGCGCCCCTCTAACTTCTAAAATAAGAGAATGATAAAACCAAAAAAAATATATGATTTACATTATTACCATGTAGACTTCCAACGATAATTGGTTTGAATGAGATCAAGTAAGTAGTTTTTTTTAATACGTCATAAATCGTAAACCGCAATTTACCTTTTATTCAATCAACTCAAATATAAAAATTAAAAAAAAAACATTATTATGTTATTTGCTGCTACGGAACCCTTAATGGGCGAGTCCGACTCGCACTTAGCTGCTTTTTTACCACACCTACTACACCAAAATAATTGTTTTTACAATTTTTGTCTGTCTGTCTGTCTGTTTGTTCCGGCTAATCTCTGAAATGGCTTTACCGATTTTGAGAGGACTTTCACTGGCAGATAGGTAGTGTTACAAGGCGTAACATAAAAATAATTTGGGGTCCGCACAAAAAACCCCGAAAAATCAAAATCCACGCGGACGAAGTCGCGGGCACAGCTAGTATGAATATATATACGGTGCATAGGTACACCAAAATAACATTTTTTACAATTTTTGCCTGTCCATCTGTCTGTCTGTCTCTTTGTTCCGGCTAATCTCTGAAATGGCTTTACCGATTTTGACGGGACTTTTATTGGCAGGTAGCTGATGTAATAAGGAGTAACTTAGGCAACTTTAATTTAAAAAAAAGAATTAGGGTTCCGAACGAAATAAATAAAACCCATATCTAAGTCGCGGGCACAGCTAGTAATAAATAAATGTAACGAAAACTAAACCTAAAAGATAGAAAAATATTCCAACGGCGTAAATACTCCAACCTAGTAGGTGATTATGTTTTTGACCCGTTTGGGGTTGAGACGTTGGGGTCATGGGGTCCAAGTGCCCGTTTTGTCTACAACAATTTGGCAAAGCGGCTGATAGACGCTACATGTGACAAGAAAACTGGACTTTATCTTTCACAAAGAATTAGCATTGCCATTCAACGTGTCAATGCTGCCTGTCTTCTGGGAACATTACCAGTCGGTGATGATGCGGAGGAATTCTTCGTTGCATAACTTTCTAAACACATATTTACACGTGTTATTTAAAATGCCTACGAATGAATTCAATGGACTTACTTAGTAAGTCATGTTCGGCCTAACTGAAATACGGTGACATAGCACAAAAGTGGTTTCGACCGTGTCACCATTTTTACCTTCTACGCCTACATTTCCTGTGCACATGTTGGTAACTTTTTTTTTTTTGTTTTTATAAACTCACGCCTATGTCCCCGAAGGGTCAGTCGCCAGTTTATGTTTAGGTCCCAATGTAATAGGTGGCGAGCCTATTGACATTAACCGGGCACTTATAAACCTGCGATAAATACACACATAACTTCGAAAAGCATCGAAAAGTCATTGGTGTGTGCCATGGTAATACCTGGGATCGAACCCGAGACCTCGTCTCAGCAGTCCTTTACCCATACCACTAGGCTACCGGTAACTTATTCTCTCTAAAAAGTACTCTGTGGCGTAGCGGTAGAGCATGCGACTGCTGAGTCAGAGGTCGCGGGTTCGATTCCTGCTCATTGCAAATATGTATATTTGATTGGTTGGGTGTTTCAATGTATAATATGTATTTATTTACAAAAAAAAAGTATTTAAGTATGTTTATCCGACTTCTAAAACCCATATGACAAGCTCTGCTTAGTTTGGGTCTAATTGGCGCTGTGTCCTAGAATATTTATTATTATCTATACATCTATACATATAAATAAAATTGGAGTGTCTGTTTGTAATACTGTTATATAATATGATATTAGAAACCTCAATATCATTTTTGAAGACCTATCCATAGATACCACACATGTATGGGTTTGATGAAAAAAAAAATCTTAGTTTCAGTTCTAAGTATGGGGACCCCTAAAATTTATTGTTATTTTTCTATTTCTGTGTGAAAATCTTAATGCGGTTCACAGAATACATCTACTTACCAAGTTTCAACAGCATAGTTCTTATAGTTTCGGAAAAAAGTGACTGTGACATACGGACGGACAGACAGACAGACATGACGAATCTATAAGGGTTCCGTTTTTTGCCATTTGGCAACGGAACCCTAAAAACGATAACCGACCTGCATGCGGGCGAAGCCGGTGACATCAGCTAGTTAATAATATAAATAGGTACTTAAAAAAGTTAATAAATAAATAAATTTATTTATTTCATAAATTTATATTCTTATGAACACAATAAATTCACAGTACAGTCAAACAGTGTATACAGTTGACAGTTTATATTAGTTTGATGAAGTCTGGTACCCAAGACAAGTAAGATTAAACTTGTGTTTAGGGTACCAGGGAAGTAGGAACAGGAATGGAACCACCCAACAACTTTCACATGCATAATATTAGTACAAAATATGTTTGCACTTAACAATAGGTACTGGCTGACTATTGTTAAGTGCAAACATATTTTGTACTAATATTATGCATGTGATGTGCATTGATTGCTCCTCTGGAGTAGCTGGCGTCAACGTCAACGGCCAAGAGTCTGACCAACCGGCCCTTTACAGGGCCAGCTGACCCCATTGCACGAGGGGGTCGGGGTATGGCGGGCCTGCAAGGCCCGTGCGGGTGGGGGCCGCTCTAGGTACCCCTCTGCTGTTATCAGAGGGGACACTGCGAATGGCCCAGGGTCAGTCGGAGTGCGAGGGATATGCTCTACGAGTAACCTTACACCCCGGCGTCTGTAGACCCGAGACGGCGTGCGGTTTTAGTCGGTTCAAGCCCAACATAACCGCTCCCGCTGGTCGGCGGGGGGGTATCCGAAGGGATTTCCGTACAAAAAATAAATAAAAAGGTACTGGCTGACTCTTCCCAGCTTCGAACGAAAAAAAAATCTTTCGATCCACTTGCAGCGCCACCTGCCGGCTCCAATACTGTCATCATCATCTTAGCACTGTTCCCAGTTGCATCCGAGGCTTTCCCATCGGAGCCCAGGGTCTGGTCCTCCTCCGTTTAATTTGGATTACACAGTTTTTATGGAAGCGACTACCAGTGACCTCACAACCCTGAAAAGACAGCCTGCACCAGAGCCTCGTCTGTCAATTAGTAGTTGCACCTAGGTCTTGAAGGTTATGTTGCCTTGGGCCCTAAGATCTGGGTGTAGTGTAGCCTTTTTTTTTTTTTCTTACGTGCGGAAATCGCTTCGGATACCCCCCCGCCGGCCAGCGGGGTAGTTATGTCGTGTATCGACTAAAACCGCACGGTGTCCTCCCCAAGTGAACGTTGCCGGGCACCCCGTGTAGCCTCATATAGCGTCCATAGCTTATTGGTCAAGGAGTCTTACGATCGAGTGGTCCCGGGTTCGAATCCAGGCCATTACACCACCGACGTGAACGCACTCCCTAACACAAGCAATTTAGCAGGTCAGGGGGTAATACTAGTAATTTCGGTTACTTTCACTTTTTTTTTTAAAGATACAACTACTTTTTTTTACATTGAAATAAAACTATTTTTAACGGATTCTATTGCGATTTATTTGATGTTATTTTATATTTTACCTTGATCCCGACATTTCGGTTGCTTTTCAGCAGCCATGGTCACGGGGAGATTTTTTATTGAATTAGGGTTCTCAGCTCTCATTATAAGTATTAAGCTGACCCGGTAAACTTCGTTCTGCCTTAGAATCAAATTATGTTGGCTACCTTATCAGCTGAATTAATCTCGTGAATGTCTCCTTGCGCCCTGGTATGAAAGACCCGAGATGGCGTGAGGTTTTGGTCGGCTCGACTCCGGCATAACCAATCCCGCTGGCCAGCGGGGGGAAAACGGTGGCGATGTGGCGATTACCGATTCAAAAAAGTCATTACTAGGACGGTTGCCAGCTTGGCAATCAACCCAACTTAAGCGTAGCGAGATTTGCCTATCCAACAATAGGTCAACGTGACCGGTCTACTTTTTCCATTGATTTGGTTTTTCGGTGATTATTCCTCGATGGTAAGACCGATCTGGACATTCGACCCCTTACGACACTCAGTAATGTCTACTTGATCACCATGGCAAACTTGGTCGAGATCGGTCAAACGGTCTCGGAGGAGTATCATTTGTTTGAAATGCAACTTTGAAACCAAAGACGCTTCGCTCGCCTTCGGCTTGCTACGCTTAAAAAGGTACAGTATAGCCGGAGACAAATCTAATAGTTATTTATGCAACTGTGGTATAATGAGGGGTATTAAAACATGAATGTGGGTTTATCACACGAAGCGAAGCTGAGTGTGATAATAGTATCACATGAGTGTTTTAATACCTAATTATACAGTTGCATACAAGACTTTATCTACACCCATGATAAACTAATAATACATCTTCAGAGAATGATGAATATTTGATATTTTCCAATTCATGAAATCTTGGTACGCCAATTCATACTGTTTTCTAGATTTTTCCGGTAGTAATTTGTTAGAAATGTCCTTTGCTGCATTCGAAATGTCTGGAGGTGTGTTATCAAGACTTGAATCACTCATTTTCGTAAGTAAACAAAACAATTTGCAAAAATAATAGCGAAGAAAAATAGCGGGAATTCGAATTCCAACGAATAAGCTTTAATTTTTTTTTTACGGCGCGCCGCCGCGCCTCTGTGGTAGTGCAATGCAAAGCGCGTGAATGACAGTTCTTTTGTTGAAACTCATACAGATTCCACGCATCGAGTGGTAAAAATTTGGCTGTCTGATGAGTAACCCTTTGCGCGGAAGAGATTCAAAAAGCGAAAGGAGTATTATTATGAAATTTCATACAACATTATAACACCCGTTCGGATGATATTATGGTTAATATGACATTTGGATGTATTAATGTTGGCAATAAGCTAACTGTTTCAGAATCTTTTAAAGAGGATTTAAAGCATGGGTGTAGATAAAGAAATAAAGACCATGAAAATCGGTCCACCCTTTTGCAATTCGTCGCGGTCATCACTAACATGACTTTGTTTTATATTGCATACGAGTAGATGATATTACGTTTGCTCTTCGCGAATAATAAACACTAGCTGTTACGTCAAGATTTAAACATACATACATACATACATATACTCGCGCCTTTTTCGCTCCGGGGTAGGCAGAGACAACAGCCCGCCATGCGCCATCTGCTTCTGTCCTTACATACTTTACCTTTCATGCAAGCCCGCCGGTTTCGAGTGGTTTTGACTTGCCCTTTTTTCGATACTTCATTATTTTAATCAGTGTATGTTCTGCGAGGTCGACCCTGGCTTGTCTGCCCTCTTACATCTGCCTTATATACTTGGTGTGTCATTCGCTCAGTACTCATTCGTTCCAAGTGCCCAAAACACCTTAGCATACCCTTTTCAATTCTAGTAACAATATTCTCTTTCTGGCCACACCACTCTCGTATATCTGTATTCCTCTTCCTATCAGCCAACCTTACTCCACACACACTACGCAATGACCGCATCTCCACTACATTCACTCTAGTCTCATGATTTTTCTGCCATACCCAACTTTCATTTTCAAAACTTATGTAAAAAAAAAACCGGCCAAGTGCGAGTCGGACTCGCCCATGAAGGGTTCCGTAGCAGCAAGTAAAATTTTTATATTTGAGTTGTTTAAATGAAAGGTATATTGCAGTTTACGATTTAAGACGTATTAAAAAAAAACTACTCACTAGATCTGGTTCAAACCAATTATCGGTGGAAGTTTATATGGTAACATACATCATATATTTTTCTTAGTCTTATCACTTTCTTATTTTAGAAGTTACAGGGGGGGGACACATTTTACCACTTTGGAAGTGTCTCACGTGTAAACTATTCAGTTTAGAAAAAAAATGGTATTAGAAACCTCAATATCATTTTTGAAGACCTATCTATTGATACCCCACACGTATAGGTTTGACGAAAAAATTTTTTTTGAGTTTCAGTTGGGGAACCCCCAAAATTTATTGTTTTTTTCTATTTTTGTAAAAATCTTAATGCGGTTCACAGAATACATCTACTTACCAAGTTTCAACAGCATAGTTCATATAGTTTTGGAGAAAAGTGGCTATGACATACGGACGGACAGACAGACAGACATGACGAATCTATAAGGGTTCCGTTTTTTGCCATTTGGCAACGGAACCCTAAAAACAATCCTTTAGCCCGCATGCAGCACCACCTACCGGGTCCAATAATTGTCTCTCTCTTCATTCATTCCGGTAGAATTCAAAGCTTTCACTTTGGAGCCCAAGGTCTGCTCTCCTTTAAGTACATATTTGGTTTAAGTTGGTTTTTACGGGAGCGACTACCGTCTGAAGTCAGTCTGTCTCTGAGAGGAAAGCCAGGGCCTCATCCCTCAAGCAGCAAGTGTATCTGCTTGCAGGTGAGGTTGGCTTTTAGGAATTGAAGATCTTTTTGGGCCCCATACACGGTACAATCCTATAACATTCACGCAAGTACAGTTTAGGCTGGATTTCATCAGGAAAAATCCGTTCAACTAAACTGAGTTTTCACGTTTAATCAATTACAGTCAGTCGATATCTATCATTCATATCTTTGGTGAATTCCAGCTATGTTGTTAAAGTTTTATCACAATCAGATGAATGATACCCTACTATCGTATATAAAATACAAACAATCATAAGCATTCCTTTTGAGGAACGGAAGACTGAGGAAACAGACCCCTTTAGGATCAATCTTTTATCAAACTTCTAAGTCAACGTAAACAAAAGATACAATCGTTTATGTAGTAGGTATATTTAGACAGGGGTGTGTGTTGGGTAACCTCCTCGAGTGTCGCTCCGATTCCGATCCCGCTGCAGTCCGGGGAGAACGGAATCGGAGCGGCCGGCGCGGTTGGGCGGCGGTCAATGGCTTCCCCTTCATAGGGTTGGCATTGATCGTCGGCCAATACCCAACGTGGCGGGAACACATCGCTCTCCGTACTACTCTGCTTTCAGAGGAGACAGGATGAGCGATGCTGTTAGTGGTGAGATGGCCCAGGGTCAGTCGGGGTGCGAGGGATATGCTCTATGGGTAACCTTACACCCCGGTGTCTGAAGACCCGAGACGGCGTGCGGTTTTAGTCGTTGCTAGCCCGACATAACCGCCCCCGCTGGCCGGCGGGGGGGGTATCCGAAGGGATTTCCGCACGAAGAAAAAAAAAAAAAAGGTATATTTAGACACTCACAAGGGAATCAAAACCTATAGGGTACTTCCCGTTGTCGAAAATTAGCAAAGAATAAGGTCTTATAGCACTAATAATTAAGTACATTTTTTTTCGTACTGTAATCTCCCGTGATACCCACCGCCGGCCAGCGGGGGCGGTTATGTCGGGCTTGAACCGACTAAAACCGCACGCCGTCTCGGGTCTACAGACGCCGGGGTGTAAAGTTACCCATAGAGCATATCCCTCGCACCCCGACTGACCCTGGGCCATCTGCGGTATCGAGATGGCCCCCTCGGGTTTGGGAACCACGGCGTCCCCGTCTTGCCTAGGTTTGTGGGGGGGGGGGGGGCTAGTCACCCCGCCGTACTGACCTGTTTCTGCTGGGCTGACAGGCGGCATCACCTGCCACCCCTAGGCCTGCAATAATTAAGTACATATATCAGAAAAGACTGGGTGTACCTACACTGAGTTGAGTTGCTAGTCGGTACACTTGCTAAACAACGGACGAGGCTCTGGCACCGGCTTTCCAATTGGGGTTCGGAGTTCAGAAGGCAGTCACTCTCGGAAAAGCCAAAAAACCAATCAAAAATAATAAGCGAACCCTGGACTCCATAGTACAAACTTTGGACGCAACCAGGCAACCGCTAAGATGATGATGATCAGAAAAAAAACTGAAGACCGATAGATCCGCTTCGTTCGTCTGGGGTATTTCACGGATCCCAACTTTTGTTTACCGAAATTTTTTAAACATAACATAACATAACATAAACTCACGCCTATATCCCCGAAGGGGTAGGCAGAGGTGCTAGCACCCACATTTCGCCAGTTTATGTTTAGGTCCCAATGTAATAGGTGGCGAGCCTATTGCCATTAACCGGGCACATAACTTCGAAAAGTATCGAAAAGTCATTGGTGTGTGCCATGGTAAAACCTGGGATCGAACCCGAGACCTCGTCTCAGCAGTCCAATAATTATTCATTTTAAAGAATATTAATAACCGAAATTACTAATATTCCCCCTAACCCCTGCAGCTAAGCTAAATTGCTTGTGTTTGGAGTGGGTGGACGTCGGTAGTGTAATGGCCAGGATTCGAACACAGGACCTCTCGATCGTAGAGTCGACTCCTTAACCACAAAGCACCGACGCTACTTTTCTACGCTAGGACTCGCCTGCTGCCAATCCTTCGGCAGACGTGGCCAGCCCATTGGCACTTTAGTGTGCGTATTCTACAAGCGCATTGGTAACTTTAGTTCTTTGTGGGATAACCTTTTTTTTTCGTGCGGAAATACCCCGGTTCCGAACAGACTAAAACCGCACGCCGAGACGGCGTGCGGTTTTAGGGTCTTCAGACTTTGGCGGCCTCTGTGGCGTAGAGCTAGTGCATTCGACTGCTACGACAGGGGGCGCGGGTTCGATTCCCGCTCAGTGCAAATATTTGTATGCACTGTGTAGAATGTCGTTGAATATTATTTATTAGACGCTGGGGTGTAACGTAGCCCATTTTGTGTACTAGTACCGTATTTCCTACTGATATCAATCGTTATTATTCTTCGTCTACGAAATCAATGATATCTGTCAGTATCCGAGGTTTCGACACCGTAAACCACGTGCCAAATCTGTCTACAACTACCAAACCCAGCAACTTGTAGCGCCATCTGTTGATAACTGTATAGAACATTGTTAGTAGCTAGTAGCAGATAACCACTTGCGGGATTTTTTCAAATAACTCCGCTAGATGGCACTAAAGTCAGCTTTAAATTTTTTTATTTATATTTCCTTTGATATGTAGTTGAAGAAGTAATGGTTAAGTCGGTAGATAAGTCGCTTTAGTGGTCTCCATAGAGTAATACTTACTACGTGGTCTCTCAGCCCGCCGTCGTCGTCGAGTCCCTGACCTGAGGTGGGAAGTTCTCATCCGCAGCTTAACCTCCGGGGAATTCTGTATCCGTTCCCGCTATCTATTCCAGAAATAAAAAGTAGCCTATTATTTTATTCCGGACTATAATCCAACCCTGCACATATCAGTCAGGTCCGTTCAGCAGTTAGAGCGTGATTGAATAACCAACATAAAATATTTTGACACACTTTTACATTTCTCATATCTATTAGTAGGATAGGATAACATGGTGACCTATGCTCAGTCTCATAGCTCTATTTCCCCAGATGATAGACAGTATTTCAAGGATACCTGCGTTTCTGTCAAGGGTTTTAACCCAAATTCAATGAAATTTTGAAGGTTAATTAGTATGCTAAAGTTTCCTATAGATTTAATTCGGAAAAGTAAACATCCTGGACGGTACTTAGTCCCAAGACGTATAATATATCGGAGTATTTCGAATATCTACACGTGCCAGGTAGCTGAGATGGTTAGAGTATTCCTCCTATTAGGGACTGGTCACGGGTTCAAGTCCCGTCCTGGATGTTCACTTTTTCCGAGCTAAATACATTTTAACCAAAATATTTATAGCATTTTAAAACTACAGGGTTACCTTATTTATATGAATTTAAATCGGAAAAAGTAACATCGAGGATGGGATTTGTACCTGCGAATGTCTGTTTCTAGGAGGTATAGTCTGCATCTGAGCTACCTGGAAAGACATTTCCTGGTAGCTCAGATGCAGACTATACCTGATACCTAAGTCTCGTCTACATAGAGGTACATACATCATCATGAGTTCATATAAACACTTATATTTAGATAGTTAACTGCAAAATATGTTATGTTTAGAAATTTTTAAGTATTAATATTACCATAGACCAATAATAAACAAAAATTAAATTGTTCATATATTGGTCTATGATATTACTGGGTAAAATTATCCTAAACATCAACAAATAGGTATTTAAGTGTAAAACTCACAGTTATCAGGTTATATCAGGTATTTATCAAAAATTACACAGCAATTGGTAAAAATAAGTAATTTATTTACATCTTATACATTATTTAGATGGAATATAATATTTTGTAGAGATGTGCTTTTTGTAGCTGTCGGGTGGAACCTGAAACAAAAAATGTTTAAATATGAGCAAACACTTACACTTACTTACTGGTAACAGACCAGCTTTCATATTGTATGTAACAATATGAAAGCTGGTCTGTTACCAGTTGTGAGGTAAAGGTGTGAGGAGGACTTGAGCACTTTTCAGTTTGTATGCAAAGGCAACAGCCTGCAACTTGCTTCTCTCCTTAATCCTTAGTTACTCCAGAAGAACAAATGCTTGAATGATACCTATCTTCCCTCCTTAATCCTTAGTTACTCCAGAAGAACAAAAGCTTGAATGATACCTATCTTCCCTCCTTAATCCTTAGTTACTCCAGAAGAACAAAAGCTTGAATGATACCTATCTTCCCTCCTTAATCCTTAGTTACTCCAGAAGAACAAAAGCTTGAATGATACCTATCTTCCCTCCTTAATCCTTAGTTACTCCAGAAGAACAAAAGCTTGAATGATACCTATCTTCCCTCCTTAATCCTTAGTTACTCCAGAAGAACAAAAGCTTGAATGATACCTAATTTTGATTTATGTACATGATTATGGCTGCTGAACAGCAAGCAGAATGTAAGGATCACTGTAAATTATTATGCAATAACACAAAATTAATTGCAACAGAATTTGTTAACAGTATTTCTATTCAATTTGAATTTTAGTAGAAATTGTCTACATATTTGGATTTTTCATAACTTTACTTTTTAAATATTATTAAAAAATATTGTAGTAGTAAGAACAGTAAAACCTTGTCTATCAGGTCTTTAATCAACTAATGTGTAGGCTACATTATCCTAGATAAATGCAGTACTTTGACTGTATGTTGTTTATATGGTACTGGAATAATATGTATGTATTTACAAAAAAAAAGTATATAAGTATGTTTATCCGCATTCTGGAAACCATAACGCAAGCTAGTTAAACTATGCTTACTTTGGGTCTAGATAGTGCTGTGTAGAATGTCATAGAATATTTATATTGTAGAATATATTTGACTATACAGTAAAAGTTGCATAAACATGCTTTGGGAGTATTGGGCATAATAAAAACAATGGTAAGTTCTGAATGTTAAAAAGAAATACCTTCATTTTGAGCTGTTGGCGCTTATGTAGTGGTACAGGATAACTAATAAGAAGATTGACACCCCGAGGATGTTGGAGAACACTGCTAGCTGGATATCAGTTATCATTATGACGGATGTTTCTGAAATTTTAACATATTTTCAATATTATCAAAGGCAACGGGTATAATTGTTAGTATAGGGGCCCAAGCAAAACACACCTGCAAGCCGTTGCAGAAGGTAGTTGCTCCTATAAATGCCAACTAAAACAAATTAACGATAGGCAGAGAATGTTTGTGATATAGTAATAGCAAGAACTGACAGAACCTCTTTGCTGACAGAAAATTAATTGAATTAAATAGGAAAAAAAACTAAGCCTGTTAATGTTACGGCTAACAGGGCTTAAACTGTTAAGGGCTAATCCCACCCTCATTTCCAATACTGTAACTTCTATATTCCTCCTCTCTCTGTAACTCCTGTAGGTATCTTATACTATTATAAAACTGTAAATTAGTTTTGTCTGTACATTGGAGATATTTAAAAAAGATATAGTTGGGTTATGTTAAATGAATGATTCTGAACACAAAAATATTTTTTTGGAATTCTTGTCTGTTTGTTTGCTGTGGACGCAAAAAATGCTGAACGCTTTTTGTTGCGGTCCTTTCTAGTAGAAAGTTGTTGGCCAGAATTGAAATCTGCCGCATGTTTGATTGCAATTGGTAAAGTAGAAACGGAGATATGACCAAATTGTTAAGTATTTATTATTATTTTGAATTATTTTACATAGGTACCATGAAAAAGTGCCCGGTTGACAGCAATAGGCTAGTTCCCTATTACGTGGGACTAAAATATGTAGTTGACAAAATGTGGGCAACACCCATCCATTTATACTTATCCCTACGAAGGTAAACAGGCGTACGTATGTATGAGTATTTAGCCTTTTAATGACTGTGATAACATTATAAATGCCACTGATTTGATAAGACGTTAGCATTCATGGAGAACCTTTGAATGAAATACTTACAAATATGAAGTCGATATCACAAGATCGAAGGTTTTCAGCTAACACAAAATGAAAACAAGAAGACAACTTAAAGTTTACCGGTACACGTCATGCACGTCAGTGACGTCAGTCAGAAACAGATTTCGAATTAGAGATGTATACCTGGATAGTATTCATCGATTTTGATTGATTATCACGAGTTCTGAATGGATTAGATTACATTGACATATTTCTATTTAAGTTAATAAAATATTATTGCTTTAGCATTAAAACTATAGCCGTATATATTTTAAGTTTAACTGTTATCGTTCGCACATTCACATTCTTTCAATGTCTTAGACACTGTTTTAGGGTTGTCTGTGAAATAAATAAGGTTTAATATTGTGCTTGTACTCGATAGTTAATAATTTATTACTGTTAGAGATTACATAGGGTCAAACCCTTAATGGAAAATCAAAGTATTTAGTAGGGATTCGCCAGTTTGTATGATAACTATGATTTAATTAACAGAAGGAATTAAAGCATTCGCATAACAGACTCTTAGAAAAGTTGAAAATGATAACACGCATGGCATGGTAATAGTGGAAGTCAAACACTTGAAGCTGCTAGGCCAGGATTATATTTTTACCTATTGCCCAGGCCTTTGAGTATTGAGAAACGGAGATGCCATGCGCGCGCGCTCCCCTCTCGCCATGGAACTGCACACATAACACATATCAGTTTATAAAAACTAGTTCGTGCGATCATTCCCGCAGTCGACATGTCCGCGTATCGCTTCTCTGAGCTCCCGTGAATATTAGAAAATGGCTGATTCTGCAGTGATAACGTGTAACAAGTGTTCAAGAAGATCAAATCTTGCCAAAGCTCCTAACCTATCGTTCGATAAATAGGTAAGTCTCGTGCGTGGTACAGGGCTTTGACATCGCATCTCCAGTAGGGATGTCTACAACGTGCGAATGAATGATTGAATGAAATGTTTACCGATGGGAACAACAATTTAAAGTAGAAAGGTCTGAAAAATATAATAATTATTTTATAACTTAACATGTTATATTATACTAATAATAAGTAATAACTAATTTATCCTATCCTACTATATATAATGTTATAGAGAGAGAGAGAGAGAGAGAGATAGAGAGAGCTATACTATTGTACCTTACGATGAACGAGAGCACTAGTGGTAAGCTAGTCACTAGCCCTTAGACCGATATCACTTTAAAGCCCCTAAAGACTGTAGATTGCAAATGATTAATTGTAAACCAATTACTTTGATTTCTGTTTTCCAAAAAAAATTCAAAGGCCATGTATTTTACAATTTGTAATTTTTTCAGCAACTGAAATCTTTTATGAATGAAAATAATAAATTCAATGTTGTTCTAAGAAATATACAAGAAAACCATGTACAACAAAACCTCTGGAGAAAACAACTTGATCATCAATATTCATTCCCGTCTATGTCACAACCTCAAGTGAGTGATATGTTTTATAAAATAATATTATGATACGTGATTGAGTTACATAATTATTTTTTAGGTTCATTTAGTAAACTTTACTTAATACATAATAATTTGCTCTTAGCCTGATACGCTCAGAATAAGAAAATCGAAAAATCTGTTAAATTAAAAAAATGAAAAATTAACAGCATTACAATAAAAAATAGATATTTAAAAAAGAAAATTTACACCTTAGAAGAGCTTCTTAACGATTTGAACAAAAAGTAGCGCGAGTTGTACTCTTACGGAATTCTTCGTGTATGAGTCCAGCTCGCACTGAACCGGTTATTATTTTCGATTACTAGTTATAATTATAATAAAGAAACAAACAAACCTGTGGCACTGAGCACCATTGATCGGCCGGAGACATGGCAGTGCCAGGAGCACTGCCATGTCAGTGGCAGTCACGGTAGGTTCTGTCAGGCTCTTCATAGGTTTGTTTTAAATTTTTAACTAGTGTTTTTTAATATAAATATCTATTTAAAAATGAAGATATGAAGTAGTAAAAATGTAGATGATAGGTAGATAAATGTAGAAAATTGAATAAAGGTTTTTTTTAAATAATTTATGTAAAACACACTAGCAGCTATTGAGCTGATGCGTGTGTGTCTTATGATCTGGAGATTTTATCGATCTTGTTTTTGAAGACATTTACATTGGGTGCCAATACAACATGTTCCGGAAGTCTGTTCCACTCTCTAACAACACGGTTAGGTAGAGAGTGTTTCCGAGGTATATATATATATAGTAATTATATTAAATTATTTATTTTCTTACATACATCAGTAATAACAGGATTTCCCAACAACGCGACAGTGTTTACTAGTCTGTTTTTATTTACACTGTCATTATTAATTATTGTAACTGGTAAAATCGATTTATTTATTTTACTGTCTCATATTTCATTTATTAATATTAGTACCTAATAAATTTTATTATTTTTTTAGAGATTCAAGCCAATAAAACACTAAGGAAAACAATGTGTACGTATGATATAGTTAATATTGCTGCGCACATTACCAACTGATATCATTCAATCATTTTTGTTCATTATAGCTCAATATAATTGTGTCCCGTTACTAGCAATTGCACTTATGTTCTTTACATAAGTGTGCGTAAAAATGTATTTGTGTACAGTTACTGTACATGTTTACCTCGCTTCTCACCAAAAGCGCCAGAAAAATTACTTAACGCCGGGGATATCGAAGGCATCTCCCGTTTCTTAATACTCAAAGGCCTAGGCATTATAGGTCTAGGTTATACATACTGCCGTCCTCAAGCTAAAAGGTGGCTAAGTGACTTCTGGTCAATTTTCACATCCTAACGTTAACCCTTTGATTAAGGGTTAACGTTAACGTTAGGTAAACAATTTTTTTTTACGTGCGGAAATCCCTTTGGATATCCCCCCGCCGGCCAGCGGGGGTGGTTATGTCGTGTATCGACTAAAACCGCACGACACGCCTCCGCCACGGCCTGCTTTTGTAAGGACGGTGAGTCGGCCAACTGCCGTCCTCAGGCCCCGATCATGGAGGTCGATAGTCCCGGGCGTAGATGAGTCTGCGGCGTCATCGCCGCAGACTGCGAAACTCGAGGGGCAGGGTTCTCTCCCGCTCCCTCTCCGCCGTCTCTTTCGCACGCATTACCTGCTCGCAGAAAGAGGCGGCGGCGTGCCACTTGCTCCCGTCGGAGACCACGGCCCTCACCATGGTCTCGAACGAGAGAACGTCCACGCCCAGGACCGCAACTAGAACCAGGCGTTGACTCGCCCACGCAGGGCACTCCACCAAGGTGTGGAGCGCCAGGATCCTCACAGTGCTGGCACTGCGGCGTTGTCTCCCGGTGGATGCGCCATAGATACTTACCGAAACACCCGTGTCCGGTAAATATCTGGCACATCTGGTAGGAGAGGTCTCCATGGTCCCTCTCCAACCACTCTTTCATAATCGGTCTCACCGCCGCAATGGTGGATTCCCCCCACCTTGGATGCTCAAGTCGCACCCTCCATGTCTCCATGAGTTCCTGGTGCAGCAGGGACCGCTGAGTCCTGATTTCTCGGGGCTTCGGTCTATGGCCCCGCTCCAGCGCCTCCTTGCGCCACTGGTACAGCAGCGCAAGGGCTCTCGCTTCCAGGTCCCATGGAGGGGTCACGGGTAGGAGACATGCCGCCTCGACGGAGATCGTGCGATACCCCCTGATGACTCTGACTCGCCTTTAACGGGCTGTTTAGAACAGCCACGTTGCGGGCCGCCAGAGTCTCCGCCCATTAAGTAAACACAATCAATTTTTTTAAATTTGTCCCTAGAATGGTGGCCCCTACCTAGACGTCTCAAAATATGTTTTTTCACGCCCCGCTTAAAGAGCCCAGGATTTTAGGTAGAAAAGAATACGTGTGTGGGTAAAGCGTTCCAGTGCTTTATGGTCCGACAAAAAAAAGGAGTCACCAAACCGCTTGGATCGCGATGGTATCGATTGCACTGTGTGAGGATGACACCTATGTCCTGCAAGTGCTGTTCGGGACAAGAACTATGGTGATAAAGCGACGACTATGGCATTACTCGTCAGCGGATTGGGACGGCATGCGAGACTATTTCGCATCCGTCCCGTGGTCTAAGCGCTGCTTTGATGGAAAGGACCCATCGGATTGTGCTTCTGCCGTCGCTGGTGAAATCAGCTTGGGTATGGAATATTATATTCCACACACTGAGGTCACCAGCGCCCGCAGAACTCGGCCTTGGTTTGGGCGCGAATGCGCTGATGCTGTTCAACGGAAACGGTCGGCGTACCGCGCGTGGACTAGGGCACGAGTCGAGTGCGATCCGCATGCAGGGCACCTCAAGGCGGCGTATAACAGGGCCACTAAGGACTGCAAGAGGGCATACGTCAGAGCGGATGCCCAGCGCATAGCACGGCTTGGTCAGCAACTCATGTCACATCCCGCGGGTAGCCGTGGGTACTGGCGACTGGCCAAAGCCGTGCAATCCAACTTCTGCCAGCCTTCGCTGCCCCCGTTGCGTTGCCCTGACGGTTCACTGGCTCACAAGCCGCAAGAGCAAGCAGATATGCTGGTTAACCTCTTTGCGGCTAACTCCCGAATCGACGACTTTGGCTTGCAGCCGCCAACACCTGTCACTTGTGACCACTCAATGCCTGATATTCGTATCAGGCAATGCGACGTCCGCGCTGCACTACAGTCACTCGACGTCCGGAAAGCCAGTGGCCCTGATGGTATACCAGCGGTAGTTCTTAAAAAATGCGCAGCGGAGTTAGCTCCAACGCTGACGCGACTGTATCGCCTGTCTTATTCCTCGGGATTGGTCCCGGGGGCTTGGAAAGAGGCAAATGTACAACCGGTCCCCAAAAAAGGAGATCGGTCCGATCCGGGCAACTATCGACCCATAGCTGTCACCTCAGTTCTCAGCAAGGTGTTTGAACACATTATTAACGCACAGCTCATGCGTTACCTAGAAGATCACTCCATAATTAACGACCGGCAATATGGTTTTAGGCCAAAACGGTCAACGGGTGATCTTCTGGCGTACGTCACACATCTCTGGGGTGAGGCTATGGATAAGCATGGCGAGTCACTGGCTATCAGCCTTGACATCGCCAAAGCTTTCGATAGGGTCTGGCACAGTTCGCTTCTTGCCAAGCTCCCGACCTACGGTCTGCCATCTCGACTGTGCAGCTGGGTTGCCAGTTTTCTGCATGAGCGCAGCATCCGAGTCCTTTGTGACGGCCGGGCTTCTGAGTTCATGCAGGTTAATGCTGGTGTGCCTCAGGGGTCCGTCTTATCGCCCACTCTCTTTCTTCTGCATATCAATGATATGCTGTCCGTGGGCAGCATACATTGCTATGCAGATGACAGTACTTTGCATGGGCGTTATCTCGGACATTCAGCGGCCAAGCAGACTGACATCGAGGAGAGAAGACGGCAACTTGTCATTGAGCTCGATCAGGACCTAGACCACATTTCCCAATGGGGATCTGAGAACCTGGTCGAGTTCAATGCCAAGAAAACACAGGCATGCGCGTTTACAGCAAAGGTATCTCCTTTCCTTCCCCTCCCAACTCTTCGGAACACACCACTACCACTGCAGGACAGTATCAACATGCTCGGTATGGATGTTCGCTGCAAACTTAATAATAAAAATTACATTGAGAGCGTTATTAAAACAGCTTCTCGTAAACTCGGAGTGCTGAACAGGGTGAGGCGGTTTTTCACGCCGGGGCAGCGGTGTCTTTTATATAAGACTCAAATCCGTCCCTGCGTGGAATACTGTTCTCACCTGTGGGATGGCTCCGCTCAGTACTTACTAGACGCTCTCGATAGATTGCAGCGACGGGCAGTCCGGATCATTGATAGTCCTGAGGTCACCAGTTCTCTAGAATCTCTGCAGCTGCGTAGAGATATAGCCTCCTTGGCAGTATTCTATCGCATTTACCATGGTGAATGTTCCGATGAGTTATTCCAATTGATTCCTCCTTCTCCCTTCTTGTCCCGAACAACACGTGCAGGACTTAGGTGTCATCCTCATACAGTGCAATCGATACCATCGCGAACCAAGCGGTTTGGTGACTCCTTTTTTTGTCGGACCATAAAGCACTGGAACGCTTTACTCACTCACGTGTTCCCTTCTACCTACAATCCTGGGCTCTTTAAGCGGGGCGTGAAAAAACATCTGTTGAGGCCGTCTAGGTAGGGGCCACCATTCTAGGGGCAATCTCTAGAAATGGTGGCCACTACTTTTTGGACTTTACCTCAGCTTACCATCAGGCGGGGTACAGTCAATTGGACGGACTAAATATAAAAAAAAAAAAAAAAAAAAAAAAAGAAGGGAGAAGGAAGAATCAATTAGAATAGCTCATCGGAACATTCACTATGGTATATGCAATAGAATACTGCCAAGGAGGCTATATCTCTACGCAGCTGCAGAGGCTCTAGAGAAATGGTGACCTCAGGACTATCAATGATCCGGACTGCTCGTCGCTGCAATCTATTGAGAGCGTTTAACAAGTACTGAACGGAGCCATCCCACAGGTGAGAACAGTATTCCACGCAGGGACGAATCTGAGTCTTATATAAAAGACACCGCTGCCTCGGCGTGAAAACCTGCCTCACCCTGTTCAGCACTCCGAGTTTACATGAAGCTGTTGTAATAACGCTCTCGATGTAATTTTTGTTGTTAAGTTTGCAGCGAACATTAATACCGAGCATGTTGATACTGTCCTGTAGTGGTAGTGGTGTGTTCCGAAGAGTTGGAAGGGGAAGGATAGGAGATAACTTTGCTGTAAACGCGCATGCCTGTGTTTTCTTGGCATTGAACACGACCAGGTTCTCAGATCCCCATTGGGAAATGTGGTCTAGGTCCTGATCGAGCTCAATGACAAGGTGCCGTCTTCTCTCCTCATTGTCAGTCTGCTTGGCCGCTAAATGCATATCTGTTTGTTGGATTGCACGGCTGAAGTTGGATTGCACGGCTTTGGCCAGTCGCCAGTACCCACGGCTTCCTGCGGGATGTGACATGAATTGCTGACCAAGCCATGCTATGCGCTCGGCATCCGCTCTGACGTATGCCCTCTTACAGTCCTTAGTGGCCCTGTTATACGCCACCTTGAGGTGCCCCGCATTCGGATCGCACTCGACTTGTGCCCTAGTCTACGCGCGGTACGCCAACTGTTTTCGTTGCATGTGGCACTGGTGACCTCAGTGTGTGGAATATAATATTTCATACCCAAGATGATTTCACCAGCGACGGCAGAAGTACAATCCGATGGATCCTTTCCATCAAAGCAGCGCTCAGTCCACGGAATGGATGCGAAATAGTCTCGCATGCCGTCCCAATCCACTGACGAATAATGCCATAGCCGTCGCTTTATCTCCACAGGTTGTGGAGGTGCAGTAACTGGCACGTTGGCGCAGACCAGACAGCGGTCGGAGGAACCCAGTGGGGCTTGTACCGAAACACTGTACTGGGCTGGGTGAGTCGTCAGCAGAAGGTCTAGCCTAGAGGGCTCATGACTTGCTATGTCTGGTACCAGGGTGGTCTGATGTACCAGTTGAGTCAAGTCATGCGTCAGTGCGAATGCGTGGGCGGCGCCTCCCGCATGGTCAGTTTTGAGAGAGCCCAGCCAGGTCTCGTGTTGGGCGTTGAAGTCTCCCAAAAATACCATTTCGGCGGTCGGAAACCGCTCCTGCGCAACGTCTGCCGCCTGACTTAGGTGGTCGAAGAGTCGAGTTGTCTCGGTATCCCCGTGATGGGAGCGGTATAGGCACATGTAAACCCGGCTAGAAGAGCCATGGTCCACGTGTAGCCAGAGGACAGAAAAGGATGGGTCCTCTAGGTAGCGCAAGCGGCGACAACAAATATCCGCCCTGATATACACGCACACCCCGGCTTTTGCAAGGAAATTTTCCTCTACCACATAGCTGGGGTAGAGTAAGTACGACGTATCATCAAGGCGGCGGCGTATTTGCGTCTCGGTGAGCAAAAATTATGCCGGGATACCGTCTCAAGGTGCTAATAAACGGCTTGGAGGTTTGTATGGAGTCCAGGAATATTCGTGAACTCTACCTCAAAAGGTGATGTGTTGGTGGGAGAAGAGTCAGCCGCTGTATTATGTGCTCCATTTCTTATTTGCGCTGCCATAATTAGTTTAAGTGGAAGTGAAGACGTGAAAAAAAAAAGAGGAGACAGAGCCACAGCAGAGTTTGATAAAGCGCAGGGTTTGGTTTCGCCTATAGAGGCATGGCATGGCGGTAGCCGACCCACCGAACGGAAGGGCCCCCGTACCCTCTCGAGTGTGATCGCCGAACCCACCATCTGGTCACCAACCGGTACGACGAATCACATCGGGATTATGCACGGCCTGGTGGGGCAGCCTCCCGGGTTGGTTAGTCCCGGATGGGACGCTGTACTATGCCACGGGCGGCAAGCGGCATCACAGTTTCTACGGGTCTCCCTGTCTGGCGGGTCGACCTACGCCATCCATACTAGACACCGCCAGCACCCCACTGGTCCCACAACTGCTGTGTCGGCTGGGTCTTCATCCCTGGCTGTGCAGCTGCTGAACCCTGAACACAACCCAACCAATGTTGGGCTATTTGAAGGGTTTTCTGCAGCTGTATGGTGGTACCAACCCGGACCATAATTGTACCACCAGTTTCCAGAGTCATGTTGGCCGCGCCAGTGATTACTAGGTGGCTTGTCCGCTCTCCACGTGGGTCAGGTGACCGACCCAGACGTATGGTTGGATTATAGAGAGCAAAAATCCTCCTTTAAATGACAAGGTAATTGTAGATTTATAGAAAATACTAGACAGATACAGGTCTAGCTCAAAATTTGCTTTTTCACTTAGCCGCTTTTTAGTTTGAGGACGGCAGTATATGACTTAGGACAATGAGGAAAACGAATCGTGGGATGGAACTCATGGTTATTAGTTCATAGTGAGTGCAAGGTGCGAGTGCCCAATGGGAAAGAGGGGCCTTTAACGAAGTATACTTTAGGTATTTTATTTATAGAGGTCAGAAACTCGTACCCACAGAGGCATTATAAATACCAGAATGAAAACTTGCAATATAAATTCAAATTTCGAAAATAAACGTCAATTCTATGACAGAAGATCACCAATAGAGTCACGATTCAGATTATTCAGCAGAACTATTGGTTATGTCGTAAAATTATATTATTTGGAGGTTCAAATTTATTATCGATGCAGATGCGTTTGAAAAGTTGTAATTGATTATCTCAGAACCAGTTCGTATTCTGAGAACCATCAAAATGAATTAATAAGTGCCATTCGTTTTCTGTAAGCCGCTGAACTTCTTTTTCCATGGGTCTAAAACGTGATTACAATTGTAGTGTAGTAAGTAAACCCTATATTTGTCAACGAGCAACCCTGAAATCCCACGGTTGTCATTGGGCTTTTCAATTTGTTACAGCCAGTTTGTTTACGATTTGAAACTGTTACCTATTCCATAATTTAATTGTATTTCAGTAGTTGGAAGGCGAAGTTTGCTGTATCTACATGTGTTCGTTACATTAAGCATAATAATGTATTTCACAACAATAAGTTCACGATTGCTTCTTTACGATATCAACAGTTGGGATTTAAAAAAGACTTATTGGTGTTACGAAGGTATACTTCGAGATGTCTCGTGGAGCGATGATAGCAAATATATATTGCAGGTAAATTATTTCCATCACTAATATTTAAAAACCAATTTCATTACGTCCAACACTTTAAAATGATTGTCTTGCCACTGCTTATAAGTAGGATGTAGTGCGTTTGTATATTAATGTCAATTAAATTACTGGGTGTGCCAAGAATTCCATTGTATTGAGGCATTGACCATGTATCTTTATAGAGTGTTAAGCCAAGCATGAGATGAAGCAACTCCTCAAGTGTACTTTTTGAGTTTCAAATATATTATGTAGCACTATCATAGTTTTTTCAGTATTCGTAGCTAGTTGTTGTTGCTCAGTACCATCCGGCTGCAAAGGCCTCTCATGGCTTTCCGAAAAAAAAATATTTGGTAGTTCAAATTATGAAAAAAATAAGAAATCATCCAAATTTTGCATTAACTAGCTATACTCCAGCTTTAATCTCAATAAATATAACATAACATAACTTCACGCCTGTATCTCTGAAGGGGTAGGTAGAGGTGTATTACACACCTACAATTCGCCAGTTATGTTAAGGTCCCAATGTAATAGGGGGCGAACCTATTGCCTCTATCTATCTATCTACCGGGCACATTATTAAGCGAGCGATAATTAACATTTATTATCTTAATAAATATATTATTTAAAAAATCTCTTTGCAAAGATAATAGCTCATATATTATATTTTAACCTAGCCCTTTTCATAATGTTGCCAAATGTTGCTAATGACAAAAAGGAGATGCATGTGAAGTCTTTGTTGGCAGCCTATGTTCAATGTTGGATGGCTATAATATTATTTACCTAAATTTGAACAATTGTCCCCACTGCAATATGTTCTCTGGAATCAGCCAGTAGAAGTTTTAGCACCCTTCATGCTCTTTGGCAAATTTTAAGCAAATAGTGCTGAATGGATTATGATCCAACTTTACTTATACATTAGAATGTCATTTATTTATCTATTTGTTCCACAGCTAGTCAATAAGTGTCCAAGTAACATTCTGTAAAAAAAATCTACCATTCAGAACTGGCTTGCTTATGTGATTATTTCTCACATAGCTCCTTTGTTTTACAGGTCAATTCAAAAGGTGTAGTAGAAATACTGAGCCCAGCAGACCATGACATTAGAACCTTACAACATATACCACTAAAAGATACATGGTCAGCCAGCTTCCATCGTGAAGGCCATCGCAACATAGCCATTGGCACTAGAAGTGGTAACGTAATAATATGGGACACGAAAAACAAGAATGTTACGAAAACTTTTCCAACTCCTTCACAGCAGTCTAGTGTGAACTTTGTTAGCTACAATGCTAAGAACACAAGTTTGGCAGCATCCATGCAAAATGGTGATACAATTATTTATGGTCTTGTATCGAACATTCCTGTCTTAACAGTAAAACTCGCCTGTTCTAGAAGCATCTCATCAATGAAGTTCCATCATGAGTCTAGGTCATTACTTGGTCTGGCAACTGATGAAGGACATGTCGTAATTCGAGACATAACCACTAACAAAGATAAAGCCTACTTTCAAAATGTTCATGGTTCTCCTGTTAGTGATATTGCATATTCTCTGATCAACAGAGACGTAATGTTATCCACGGGGTATGATAAGGTTATGCATGTTTATGATGTCAGGGTTCAGAATATTGTTTCAACGGTAAAGACTTCATATGCATTAACTTCACTAGGGATAAACACAGAAAATCAAGTGGCATTTGGAACTAAGAATGGGATCGTACTTATTTACGATCTCAGAGACTTAACTAGTCCTATCAAATTATTGAAAGGGCATGAGGAAGAAGTTCATAAAGTTGCATTCCAACCAATACGAAAAAGATTTGCCTCAACTGAAGTTAGTCTTCGGGAAGACAATGATACTAATCTATCAACACACAAGATTACTTCAACCGTTGGGGCTCGGACATCGGATATGTTTTTCATTACAGATTCACCACCAAGAAATATAGATATTTCTGATCAAGCTGGTGATGCGAAAGCTGATTCATTCCTAGTGATGATGGGTCTTGATAAATCTCATGAATGTGATGAAGATGGAGACAAATCTGTACAATTTGAGCAAAAAAGAAGTGATAAATTTGATTTACGATATCTGCAGATAGATCCAGACAGTAACTTAAGTAAAGTTTCCACTCCATTAAACAGTAGAACTACAGAGAACCTAGGTTTCCCTTCACCTATTACAACAAATGGCAATACAGAAAATGGGAAATTGTCCACTGCTGATGTCTCCAACAATAGAACGTCTAACTCGAACCAACCCTCGATCATGGATATGAGGGCTGCTGATGATCTAAAGGATTTTATCAAATTAACTCTAGCCGATGTAGCAGATGATAACAGGAACTATTTCCTTCACATTATGATGGCTTTAACCAAGCAGAAACTATATTTAGAGAAAAAAATATCAGCAATGGACCAGCAAGTACAAAATATGGTTCTCCATCAAAACGCTTTAGTAGAGACTAATAGGAAATTGGCATTAGAAATTGACCAGTTAAAATCGAAACAAAGTTAATGTAATATTTAGGCATAAAACTAAAACTAATAAAAATACTAGTGGTATTGTGTTGCTAGCATAAACTTATTAAGTGTTTAAAGACAATAATAGCTATTTCTAATCTTATTTTATTTAGGTTCCAAGGGATCCTGATTCTGTAATTATTTTATATATTAATATTATATAGTCAAACACTCTAGTTACACATGAGAACTTTTAGTTCAATAAACTTGGCAATGTAAGGCAACTTCTTCAATGCAAGGTTCCCTCTCACAGTCTCATAAGATGAAGAATTATATCTGCTTGCACATTCTATTTTTAATCTCTGTTTTAAGTAACCTCTAAATAAATACTAGCATAAAAAAAGAAATTGCCATGAAATTGTTTAAAAATATTAAAACGTAATTGTATTGTGAGTTGACTGATATTTAAGAAATTATGCATCATAAAATTAATTGTGCCAAATCTATTTCGTGTATTGTTGATGAATTCGTATGTAATTGATAATGGTATGATATTATATTTTAATTATATAGTTTATGAATGTGCCATTGGTGCCATGTTTAGCGGCAATTCCATTGGCCAATATGTTAACAGTTATGGAGGAATTCACCCTAAGTGCGTGTGCATAATATGTCTATGTCACCAATCATGTCTCTGTTAGCATACTTGCCAATAATTTACTTCTGTTCTATATAGACAATAATATTTAAAATGTTAGTGCTTTTGTAATTGAAAACATACTGTGAATATTTCTATTTTATTGTTATTATTAATTTGTTTGTTCATAGTTACGTATTAAGTAGATGTGGATGCAATTAAACCGATTTCTAACGCATTCTATTTTTTAGTTCGATACACATTAGCAATCCTGTACACCTTGAGGGAAATCTTCAAAAAGTTCGCCAAACAATAAATAACGAAAAAAAAACCTTAAAAAATTATTAAAAAAATCAATTGTACTAAAACGAAAATAACCGCATCAGTAGTATATCCATCCTAGTATTATAAATAAATGCGAAAGTCTGTCTGTTGAGCTTTTCACGCCTAAACCATTGAACCAATTTGGATGAAATTTGGTACAGAGATAGACTAGAGCTTGGGAAAGGACATAGGCTAACTTTTATCGCGGAAAAATAGCTTGAAGGAGTTGAAAGTTTGCATAAACGTCATTTTCGAAGATATCGCCATGAAACTTTGTATATAAGTAAACACTTAATAATGAATAAATATGCTATAGATCGTGTTTAAAATTTCGGATGAAATGGGAAGTTCTAATTTTATACCCATTTTATATAAAGCTTATTTTTAAGTATTTTTATAAGCACTGCGTACGTGAAGCCACCACCCAAAACGTCGTCGTCAAAACGCGTACCATAATTATATAATACTTAACAAAAAAGACTAATACCTACTCAAAGTACAGGTGTACCACGTTTATAAGTAGCATCGACAAAATTCGTCTACGCAGAAGAGAGCAAGTGAAAGCAGATTGCTTACGATTGCGATCGCTGTTGAAATACAGACTTCATTGCGTTACGTTAAGATTGTAATTGAATAAATCCACAGAGTAGTGCTATCTCGCTCATAGTAGGTGTATACACTTGCTAGCACATAAAACGTACCAATATTTGAATCTGACATTATTATTATTCCCTTTATTGAGTTAAAATACATCTAAATTATATTATACATATTATATTTCGTGGGTGTGTAATACACCTCTGCCTACCCCTTGGGGGATACAGGCGTGAAGTTATGATAAGTTATGTAAATTATATTTTTAAATATATTATATATATATAAAAAAAAAAACAAATATATCAGGTTTATTGGCTACAATAGTCCTGTCAGTGATGATAGATCGATCCCAGTACAACGTGATATGCCCATTTTCGAGAACTGCATCGGGCACATACCTATAGTACGGTACCTCTGATTCCACAAGGTCGTACTTTAGAGCAAGCTGTTGATGAATAATCCTGGCTACTTGGTAATTGTCTATGCAAATACTCGCCGTTGGCAAGACGAGAACTACCAGAAATTATATGTCTAAGGGATTCTCCAGGACGGTGGCACGCCCGACAAATGTCAACCGTACCATCCTTTAGAATATACCTCCAATAGTTATTCGTCATCAAAACTTCGTCCATAATTGCAAAAACAAAACCTTCGGTGTTACCAAATAGGTCACCGAAGTGTAGCCAAGACACAGATGCTGATAAATCTATATCAGGCCCATGGAGAGCCCGATAGAAACGTCCATGCAACTCCTTGCTCATCCATACTTCCATACGGTCATTAATACTTAATACCACAGGTTTGCGCCAGTTCTCTTTAGCCAAGGTGAGTCCGTTATCCACCATTACTACATCACGATGCATAGCAGCTTCATTGTATAGAAAGTATTCCCTGAGGTTGCACACCTCACGGTTATGGAGGGATTTGGCATTTAAAAAGCCTCGTCCCCCGCATTTCCGCGGTAGGTATGTACAACCTCATCACAGATGAACGCAGATGATGCATTCGGTATGCAGTAAGAAGCGTAGGTACGGACTCTGTTGGGTAACCTCCTCGAGTGTCGCTCCGATTCCGATCCCGCTGCAGTCCGGGGGGAACGGAATCGGAGCGGCCGGTACACCCTGGGCGGCGGTCAATGGCTTCCCCTTCATAGGGTTGGCATTGATCGTCGGCCAATACCCAACATGGCGGGAACACATCGCTCTCCGTACTCCTCTGCTTTCAGAGGAGACAGTATGAGCGATGCTGTTTGTGGTGAGATGGCCCAGGGTCAGTCGGGGTGCGAGGGATATGCTCTATGGGTAACCTTACACCCAGGCGTCTGAAGACCCGAGACGGCGTGCGGTTTTAGTCGGTGCAAGCCCGACATAACCGCCCCCGCTGGCCGGTGGGGGGTATCCGAAGGGATTTCCGCACGAAAAAAAAAAAAAAAAAAAAAAGGTACGGACTCTCCTATCCAGGGCGTCTAATTCGGTCTGAGTATGCCGAAGGAGTACATTAAGACCGGCATGACCCAAGCGTTATAGGCGCGCACCTTATTACCGCCAGACGAAACGATTGCTTCATGCTAGCTTCTGTAATGCCTAACGCCTGCGACATACCCAGGTATTTATAGGTGTCGATTGCAGAGAGAGACCTGAGTTTTATTTATAGTACTTTTTCAAAAATAAGGCAGAATATACATTATTAATTTCGTAGAAATATGCGGGTGGCAAAAATTTATGAAAATCCATTGTTAATGTTCTAAGCGGGAGACAAAGTGTGAAAATTCATTGTTGACATTTTTAGGGATTTTCTTTAGAAAAGCTCTATTGCTATCGAGTTGTCGTCGTCGACGTCGTTGCCAATTTTCTGTCACGGTTTTGGGTATGAAGGAGATGAGCTATCAAGTTGCTGTTTTCGGTAATAGATTCGTGCTGGGGTGAACCATTGCAAGATAAAGAAAATATCGCAAAATCGAAAATCCCTTGTATTCGGCTGAGCTCGTCTCAGGAATTCAACTTGTTTTTAAATTTTGAGTTTTATTTTCCTTGGTATTGTATAAACATTGGCTATACAGAATGGCGATACATGTTACGACCTATGTGGCGTTGTGGTAGAACGAATAGAGGTAGCGGGTTCGATTCTTGCTCAGTGCAAATATTAGTATGCATGGAGATATGTCTATTAACTAATGTCATGGTATTTCTAAGTATAATATATTTACAGACAAAAATTAAGGTTTAAATGCATTCTAGAACAATATGGGTTCTAGAATGCGATTTATTTCATACAAGCTTTGCTTACCTAGTTAATATCGCACTGTAATTTGCTAGAATATTACCTATTCTTATTTTCTTATGCAATGATGGAATACAACATGAATGAAAGTCTATTAAATGGCTTGAAATTGAGATCTGAAATAAATCGCACGAGCATTAAAAATGTAGTTAGGTTACGTTAGATTGTTCTGTTTTAAATGAAAAAGAAACTATTATTAAGCGGTAACCAATTTGAGCGTGAAATTCGATTGTCTTATTGTTAGTTAACACGAGAAGTGTTCTGTAGGTATTTTGTTGTGTGAAGAATGGTTATCGATCCTAAGTAAAAGGGAGTGAGTCTATTGGCGGCAATCGCATTTGTATCTTGTTGAATGGAGAACCGCCTATTGAAGGGAGAGCTGCCGTTAGTCGCATATATGCTTGTTTGGCACCCACAGGAAGGGATGATGTCTTGATGTAGAAAAGAGGCAGATACGGCATTGAAGCTTAAAAACAATCACTTGAAATTAGTCGAATTCGCCTATCTAAACGCCTACCAAGTCGGTGAGTAGTCAAGCTAACACGGTAAGTACCCTTTTTTTTTCGTGCGGATATCCCCTCGAATACCTCCCTCCATGAGCGCAAGCCTGGGGGTGGCAAGTTAGGCCGCCTGTCACCCCAGCATACGCAGGCCGGGACGGTGGTTCGACTAGCCCTCACCCCCTTTACAGGGCAAGATGGGGACACCGTGATTCCCAAACCCGAGGCGGCCATCTTGAAACCGAAGATGGCCCAGGGTCAGTCGGGATGCGAGGGAAAAAAAAAAGATTAGAGGACGCCATAATTTTTTTTTGATGTGTAGGTGTGATTTTGTGTAGGGGGTCAGTGTAAAACTAATATCAAGTTTGTAGGGTCGCCACCTTTGTCCCACGGCCGCCATCTTGAAAATAAGGGTTGAAATGGTTTTTACGATATATCTATTAAACTGAATAACTGATAAAAAGAAATTGTTAACATTTGTTGTTGCAAATTAAATTCTGTACAACTTTGGTCTAGTAACTCTACACACACAAAACAAAACACACAAAATTCTATACTAACTTTTAAACTTTCGCGTTCCATGATATAATAATTATATTTAAAACATACCACCTCGCTTTTCTGCGCAGTCGGATAAACACCAGAATAGGAACACATCGGTTTGCTTACAGAATAGGGACACTGTTAGTGTAGTATGTGACGGTACATGGCGAAACAAAAATCTCAACAATATCGAAAATGTGCGGGTGGAAGAGGAATCTTCTACTTCACGGATTCGACGACGGAGGGCGTGCAACGCTGAGCCAGTCAGCCTGTGACCACGGCCAGTGCAACCTGGTCGAAACGTCTGGCAAACCAGAGGTATGTAATACCTTTAAATAAGTGATCGCGTTAATCCCCGTAAATATAATTATTACACAAAATTCTACACATCAAAAAAATAAAATTGCGTCCTCTAAAAAACGCAACCCCAAATGTAACTTTTCAATGGACTAATGAAGTACTTAATTAGATTCTAGTTGGATATTTTCAAGTTATTAAAAAAAGCCGGCCAAGTGCGAGTCGGACTCGCCCATGAAGGGTTCCGTAGCAGCGAGTAACATTTTTATAATTGAGTTGTTGAAATGAAAGGTAAATTGCAGTTTACGATTTAAGACGTATTAAAAAAAAACGACTCACTAGATCTGCTTCAAACCAATTATCGGTGGAAGTTTACATGGTAATGTACATCATATATTTTTTTTAGTTTTATCACTCTCTTATTTTAGAAGTTACAGGGGGGGGACACACATTTTACCACTTTGGAAGTGTCTCTCGCGCAAACTATTCAGTTTAGAAAAAAATGATATTAGAAACCTCAATATCATTTTTGAAGACCTATCCATTGATACCCCACACGTATAGGTTTGAAGAAAAATTTTTTTTTAAATTTCAGTTCTAAGTAGGGGAACCTCCAAAATTTATTGTTTTTTTTTTCTATTTTGTGAAAATCTTAATGCGGTTCACAGAATACATCTACTTACCAAGTTTCAACAGCATAGCTCTTATAGTTTCGGAGAAAATTAAGTGGCTGTGACATACGGACGGACAGACGGACAGACATGACGAATCTATAAGGGTTCCGTTTTTTGCCATTTGGCAACGGAACCCTAAAAAGAAAACATTCCATGATTACTTAGCTCGCAAAATTCATTTGAAACCAAACATTACATTAGTCATCTGTGATAAGTATACATTATTGCTTAAAATGGTATTGTCATCGTTTGTTATGTGCCCGGTAGATGGCAATAGGCTCGCCACCTGTTAAATTGGGACCTAAACGTAACTGGCGAATCGTGGGTATGTAATACACCTCTGCCTACCCCTTCGGGGATACCGACGTGAATTTGTTATGTTATGTCATATTTTCTCTGTTTAGGTTATAGGTACCGCAAAAGTACTAGTACCTTATCTATTTATTATAGGCTGAAAAAATATTTTATTATTGGTACAACAATTTGTAGAAAAATTACTTATTACTTACTATACCAGTGAGCATATTTATATTCCTTTGAAGTTATACAGCATAGATTATTATATAACTTCAGCCAAAAATTAATATAAATCCCGTAAAAATCAAAGTAAATTACGTTTACGAAATTTACGAGTATTTAACCTAGGCAGGGAGGGGAACTTGGGTAGTGAAGGTGAGTGTTGATGTACATCAACAAAAGGGGCCCCTTCTAAACCTACACTTGGGTCGCAAGTCCCAGGCACTGTCCCGAGTTCCCAACTCAGCAACGCGATGGACCCGGCACCCGCACGGAGAATCCATGGATTGCTAAGATTACGGTCTCTGTAAGTTAAGATTCACTGTTAGTAACAAATATGAATTATTTATTGTTCTTTAAAGTGAATAATGAATAATATTTATTACTCATATAAATATAAAAGATTCTTTTTAGATAGTTATTGAAGGTAAAGTTGTTTGAAAGTCAAAGTACGAGATTTTTTGCCGCTTTGTACGAGGAAAAATATCTATTGTGGTTGGCAGCCCTGTCGACTGGCTGGCCCTGACATTTATTTGATTTGTCACTTTTGTTATCATCAACAGGTTGTTATCATAAATGCCTACCGGTATTTATAAGTTCAGTTAAAACTTTTATATTATATTGTTGACCATTTTGAAGAGCGTAAACGGCTAGTTACAAAAATAACTGACTATTATGGACCTTAAGTTTGATGAAATGACCGTGGATACAACTCTTGCGCAGGTATTGTACTTATTGTTTATTAATAAACAAGTGATTATTTCCGAAAGGTATTATTACATATATTCGTCCACCTTGCGGGTGGCCTTCCTACGCTGCGCTTGCTGTCACGTGGTCTCCACTCAAGAACCTTTCTGCCCCATCGGCCATCGGTTCTCCGAGGTATGTGCCCTGCCCACTGCCACTTCAGCTTGCTGACTCGCTCTGCTATGTTGGTAACTCTGGTTCGTCTACGGATCTCCTCATTTCTGATTCGATCTCGTAGAGAAACTCCAAGCATAGCCCGTTCCATAGCTCGCTGTGGACGGATGACCTGGTAAAGAGCGCAGGAACTCGGTGGATGCAGGCCTCTACAGACCGGTCAAAATGGAAGTCAATGGGGGAGGCCTATGTTCAGCAGTGGACTTCCTACGGCTGATATGATGATGATGATTATTATATTGGATATTGTATCTGATAGATACACATTCTCCAGGTCCAGCTTTCAGGAAAAGTATGAGTGCGTCAGCATTCCTGATACCTGAGGGACTTAGTACCCTTTGTTTCTTCTTGATTGTCTAGTATTTTTATGTCTAAAATAATAGTTTAAGTATGCCCATAAACTTATTAGACTATTGAGTGCATGGAGCATTTGATGAGTAGTTGAAACTGGTTTCTAAGGTACATGTTCATTATTACCTACCTGGTCTCCTCTATTATATCCACTTTAAATATATACCTATATGAGGGATTTTACAGTTCCTAGCAACACCTTTTAACCCAAGTTAACCTCATCTGCTAGATGGTGCACCTGCTAAACAACGGTTTTTTTTTTTTTTTTTTCTGAAGGTAAAGTCCAAGAAAGAGGGTCACCACTACATACACATACCATGTTAACAATGGTGGCACTCATCTTGACGGCCTCATCAGAAGAGGATTGTCGTCGCAGCACCGCATGACACCCACCGGTCCCACTAGTGCTGCGACCACAATCCCCCTGCCCGGCTATGCACTTGCTGACCCCTGAACGCAATTAAACCGAAATTTGATTACTTTGGAGGGTTTTTCACAATCGTGCATGGTGGTACCAACCCGGCCGAATATTGTGACAAATTTGTGTCATCAAATTTCTACCACTTCTAACCTTGACCTGGACCTTGGACCTTGGACCTGGCTTTGGGACAGACTTTCTTCTTAGGGTTGCTAGGTCAGAAGGCAGTCGCAAAGCTGACATACTAATCAAAAAAAATAAGCAGATCCCGGGCTCCGAAGTGTACGCTTTGAACGCTTTGAGGATGATGACTCTATGTTTGAATAATTAGCCAGCAACAGTTGCTCCAAGTCAGTTTATTGCCTGTTTATCCCACTCCAAGTCAGTTTATTGCCTGTATATTCCACTCCAAGTCAGTTTATTGCCTGTATATTCCACTCCTTCCACTCCAAGTCAGTTTAATGCCTGTGTATCCCTCGTGCCCAAGTCCACAGTCAATTCACTTCTGTTCTTTATCGCTCCTGGCCAGCATTACAAATGACTCTTGGCATACCTTGACAATTATTGAAGCCATCTCTATTCGGCCAAGTGCTTCCAGCACTGCCAATCTTCCACTGTAACACAAATGCACCAAACCTTTCTGTTTTTTTTTTAATTGTATCTTTTTTGTTGTAGCATTATTTAGAAAATGAAAATTTATCAGAAAAATTCTCAAAATTTTCATGTTTTGATGGCAAGGAATTTTTTAAATCCAAGGCACATGGCAATAATGACTTTACAGATATACCTCTGTATCTCAAGAATTTGGCTGTAAAACTAAAAGAAAACATGAACTTGTTTGCACAACTGGATTACATGACCAGAAAAATACCTATTGAAGATACACATGTTCAAATCGATCTGGTCATTCAACAATTATATTATATGGCATCCTGTAATGTTCATAGAGACCCAGTTATGAAATTAGCAAATTATGGTGAGTACACATTAGGTCAATTAGCCTATTGCCTGTCCACTGCTGGACACAGGCATCTCCTAGCACCTGGACCTTCTCATCCGAGGCTTTTCCCAACTTAATTGGTGGCTTTCAGTCTATGAAATGGTCGAACATTTCCATGAAGTGACTACCATCAGAAGGTTAGATCAGGTTGTCGGATGCGACATATCTACGGAGGCAGCGTACGCATTGGCCGTGACCCCCTCGTGGGACTTGGAGACAGAAGTGCTTGCCAAAGTGTATCGGCAGATGCTATACTGGGCGGATGGCGGCCGTCGGCATTAAGCCCGAGATTATGGTGAGGTGATCGTCCCGGCTGGCAGAACCGCGCGTGGCTTTACTGCCATAGAGGCGCTCCTTCCAGTCATTGTCGAGTGGGCAGGGCGGCGGCAGAACGTGACCCTTTCCTCTCGGACGGTTGCTTCGGAAGGTACCTGGTCAAGGTCACTAGCAGGGAATAAATTCTCAGTGAGGACTATGCGCAGCACACACTTGCGGTCTGCCCGACTGGGGAGTCGCAGCACCGGGCTCTCACTGCAGTCACTGCAGACCTATCTCCGATCTATGGACGCTAGAGACAGGCATTTCACCGTGGTCGCGCTCTTCAACGTGGATATCATCTCGCAGAAGGAAGGCGCGGAGCGGATCAGGGAGGAGATCTTGCTGATCCAAACTGCCGCCGGCGAGCAGGGCGGTGGTGAAGCGGGTTATTGCGTTTCATGCCGCCCTGAGCGTGACTGCGAGTGTGAGGGAGGGGCTTAGCATTATACCCGCCGATCTAACCATCCTCGAGGGAATGACGTCCATGCGTGCCTGGACGCCACCCAATCGAGAGTGGAAGTTGTGCCAGCGCAAACGCCCTAAGGGGAATTGTCATAGAAGTATTCTTGTATAGTTCCAGGCCCCCTGTCAAGGCGCAAAATATAGCTCACCGTGGGGTTTAGTGAGTACCGGTATCCGGTACAGAATGGGAGAGTCCCACACGTGGTTGGAGATGCCGTGCGTAACAGCATTCTCCACATTGAAAATAAAATATTGTCAGACTATTTCAGCCTCCTAACTACGCTTAACGACGTTGGTCGGAGTATTGTAAGGGGATGGGTCACAGGGTCAAATCCCGCCCTGGATGTTGAATTTTCTAATTTCAATAATATCGATTGTTGTTGTGATGGTAAGCGCATTATCATTATCTAAAGTATACTTCTAATTTTTTTTTTATATTTGACAGCGATAAAAATGCTTAGTGACACACCACTACTTCGCTTTGGGTTAGTTGGCAAAAGATTAACGGATTTCTTACCTGGTCCTTTTATATGGTCTAGTAAAGAGACTTTGCCGATATGTCACCTTTTCACGAAACTATGTTATGAATCAGGGTAAGTACGCTCTTAGCATAAGTAAGGGCCGGCGCATATGACGAAGTGCAGCGCTGAGCATTTTGTACTGCCTAAGCATTATTGATTTTGTGTAGTTTATCATTAGATCTAAAATGAATGAATTCCGCAAGGAGTGGCAAGTCACTTTGATACTCTAGAAGATAATTCGAGGTTAACCAATTTTCGATCTAATTTAAACGCTCAAAAGGTCTATTATGTTTTGGCAGTGTAAAAGGCTCAGCGCTGCGCCTCACTATATGTGCGCCAGTCCTTAGTACTTACCAACACTTGAATAGAATTAACAGAAATGAGCAAATTACTTAACAATAATTATTAGCTTCATATTATATATTTTTTTGTTATTATTATAGTTTAGTAATTTTTAACAAATTTCGGGGTGCCACAGGGTAGTGTACTGGGGCCTTTTCTCTTTCTAATGTACATCAATGATCTCCCAAATGTCACCCGACATAACACAATATTATTCGCTGATGATACAACTCTTATTGTCAAATGTGAAAGGAAAGAAACTTACGAACTAGAAATAAACGAAGCAATAAGCAAAATAGTACAATGGTTGTATATAATATAAAAATATAATATTCTACCACTACCATCCATGTAAATTAAGGAGTTATGTTTATTTGTACAACAACATCCAGCATACTTCTGTAAGCAAACTGAGGCTATTAAGCGAAATGTAGTTCCTAGAAACAAATATAGGTTACATGTACCACAATGCAGGCTAGAATTGCATAAAAGAAACTCGTACATGAACGCTATAAAGGTATATAACAAACTACCGAATACCTTCAAGAATTTACCTTTAATTTTGTTTAAAAGAAAGTTGACGCAATGGTTGATAAAAGAATGTTTTTACGATTTGGATGAGTTTATGTCATACCGTGGGATAGTAGGTGACTTTTAATATACCTTTATACACAATAATTAATATACCTTTAATGATACGATTAATATTTAATTTATAAATACAATTCATAATTATTCTGACATTATTATAAAACTGACATATATATAAGTCCGACGTCAATAAAAATCTGACAATATGAATCTGACATTAATACATTAAATAAATAGATAATTATTGGGTCGGCGGGGGGGTATCCGAAGGTACATGCATGCTGAAAGACTATAGCAATGTAACTCAAATCATTTAAATATTTGCACACCATAATGGTGGGATGTACATGGGTCATTGTAACGATAAGATCTATCTGTTTACCTGCATTCTGGCAAATAAAATATTTCATTTCATTTCAAAAAACACTACATACGAGCAGGATTGAATATTTCGATGTTTGAGTATTAACTCAAAGATCTCCACAAAGTTGACAAAATAGAGGTCCTTCTCTTCTTTCTACATGCTTTTATTTAACTTGCTATGTAGATATATATATATGTTCCGGACAAATCTTGCAAACTTTATGCAACTGAATTTTAAAGCAGTTACATATCCTCAACCGATTTAAATTAAATAGTTTTGATGATAATGCGTTAATATGGTACCGTGGAGCTGGTCTAATGTTGCAGTATGAAGGTGGCCATAGCAACTCCTAAACTAAACAAGATACCTAAAAACCCATCGAGTTCGTGGCCAATTGTTAAAGGTTAAAAAGAAACTCATTTTCCTTCTTTTATCTTTCGGGAAATAGCAATGCCGCCTTCAACCGCAATTAGCCATTTGCCCCTTCACCAACTTCGGCGGGAAAGTCTGTGCAAGAGGCTCATTTGTTAATCAGCAGGTGTACCGGCAAATGCGTGAGGTTGGCTTGGACTCCTAAGATCTTGGTAAAGCCGCATACAATCTATGAAATAAATATATTATGAGGTCCGGCCCCACGTTGGGCGCCATATATGAGGTACGGGTCTTCATATGTAATGAAACACGAGAAACTTAGGGAATCACGCATATAATAGTCAGAAGACATAGTTCGTACATTGTAGGTTCGGCAGGCGGTGCGAGTGCTATCTCTTACGTGTCTAGGCGTGGACTGCGGATGCGGAAGCGCCGCGTACTCACGGCAGCTCGGGAGTAGGTTAGAGTGAGAGATAGTGATTACTTTGGACACTAGCGCGAGCGAGATAGCTAGCACGCCAGTGCGTTATACACGGAATACTATCTTATTCTAAGAAAAGAATAGAGGGACGGCCGCTAGTGATGCGCTGATATAACGCGGTTTACTATAATATTTAGTAACCAGATTTTACCGAATAAACAAGCTATTATTATTTTCAGCATAACTGGCATACAAATGAGAAACAAGGACGGTGAAATGTCGTACGATGGTTAGTGATTTTGTTAAATAGTTCGTCAAAATTCACCTAGACACAATTATATGTATAATATGGTTAATTCTTACTTCTTAACATCAAGTCTTATAATTATTTCCAACGCACGTGTTTCCTTCTCCCTATATTACCGTGTCCTGCAAGCGGGGCGTGAAAAAGCATCTGATAAGGCCGGCAAGCTGATACCATTGTAGCATTATCGGTGTCTGTAAAGGTGACCTTCATGCCTGAGACTTTACCTTTAGCTTACTATCGGTCGGGGTGAAGTCATATTGACGTGACCATCATAAAAAAAGCTGTTCCTACCAGGCGTCACCCGGGTTAAAACGTTTCCTGTGGATTTTTGCTTCTGAGCAATAGTGGGCGAGCGTGTTACGAGTCGCGAGCAACAGCTACTACTCGTATTTTTTTCAATTCAACGAATGGTGTATAACATCTACCGATTTCTCTTCAGATCACAAGGAAGAGTTTGGTGCCGTCGGCGTTATATCTGAATATTCAGATGTAGATTCTGCTGTTGATATATTCCTCACATCATCTAAACAGGTATGTTTATTAAAAAAAAAATAGAGGCGGACAAATCATACCTCCTTGTTTCGCTGTAAAATGCAGCCATACATTACATGATGCCTGAAATCTGCAGGTGCCGTGGAGTTTACGCAGAATCTTGGTACAAGAAAGTGTATATCTACATTTTAATAACGCTCTTACATGGAAGTCTAACTCGAGCAAGCAAAGCGAAGCGAAAACTATCGGCATTTCGACACCTGTGGAACACGATGGGCGAAAATTCCTTATAGATTCCGTGGGTAACTTAAACCCGAAGCCTACCGAAGTAGCAGTTGAATCATACAGAACTACGAAGGAGTTGATATCGCTATTGAATCAATACCGACCACACTACTTGTCGTTGTGGGCCAACAACACTGCAGAAATCAACGAAATAACTCATAGTATACCATCGCAAGTGGTGTGGGTGAATGGCTTTGCTGATTTCCGAGGCCCGCCAAGAATTTCTGAAGCAATTTTTTCCTATTTGCCATTCTTTTATACTTCAACTGAATTTATGTTGAAGAAAGAGATAAGTGAACTTCAGCGTGCATGGCTTAAACTTGACATACAAGATCGTTATGATATCCTAGTTAGTTCATTGAGCAAGATTGCTGCAGACCAATCAGATCATTGCATTTATCGTGAAATGAAAAATATTCTTCGGAAAATTGACATATACTCGTTTAGTTTTGTTAATGCTGGCAAAGATTATGTCTGTATCGGTGAACCTGTTCCTTCGGATAGACCATATTTATGTGTTGAATCTAGCACTTTCATTGTCACTGAAGCCTTTTTTGAAGCAGTTTTAATTGGCAATGCATTTGTTTTTAAGACGAGTAATCCGGTAGTCTCTGTTCTAATTGAATCACTTAAAAAAGCCGGTGCACCAGTTTTGGCTGAAGTCGCTGATATAAAACACAGTCCTCGTGACTATTCAGTATCTAAAAGCTACAACACCGGCGATAATTTTTTTTACCGTTATCATGGGACCAAAGTGATTTGGACAAATTCAGGCACCATCTTTGCCAACTAGTCTTGGGAACGGTTGAAATCTGGTCATAATAAAAAATAAAGTTAATATCAACGTATCTATTTATGATATGTACGTATTTACAATATCTATGTATAGGTACTTAAATATTTTTATCCACACTGCTTTGTAGTAGAATATTATGGAAGTATTTAGAATGTAATTTAAAAAGACGGATTTTATCATAATTATTTCTATTGAAGATTATTCAATCAAATATGTTTATTCATTTGGCTGTCCGTCGGAAGCTATTGTGGTCTAAACGTTTCGACACCTCTATAAATATTTGATAGCAGCGCCATCTAGCCCCTCAACGTTGTATCACATAGTAGCGAGCAAAGTTACTATATAAACTCTGAAATAGGTGGCAACTGCAGCGTGTTAACTTAGCGTTCTGAAACTAAATCCGATAGGTGGCGCTTTTCGAAGTTACAGTAATATTGCTGAAAGGGGGGCTATTTCTATGAATCTTCCGTCACGATATTTTTTATCAGATAATAATATATTGACGCTTGTATGTATATTCCTGCTAGAGTAAGCAGACGTGTATTAACATATTTCCTGATGATTTCAAAAATACACACGTATTTCTTCAAGTTTTCACTTCTGTCGGCACTGTCGGTTTTTTCAGTTTTACGTTATTTTTACATTCATATGTGGGAACATAATGTGGGTGTATGGAACTTACTGTACCGTGGGTAACAAATATACCGAAGGACCACACAATAAAGAAAAATAAATACTATGATCTCCCAAACGAATTAACCAAAAACGGTTACGTGGTTAATTTGTATGCAGTGGAAGTGGGAGCGAGAGGCATACCAGCAAAATCTCTCTATAACCTACTTAAAGATCTAGGCCTATCGAGAGCTACAATAAGCTCATTACTAGGACGAATGTCTAAAGCGGCACTAGTAGGTTCGCATCAAATTTGGTTAGGCAGGTAGGGGAACTTGGGTAGTGAAGGTGAGTGTTGATGTACATCAACAAAAGAGGCCCCTTCTAAACCTACACTTGGGTCGCAAGTCCCAAGCACTGTCCCGAGTTCCCAACTCAGCAACGCGATGGACCCGGCACCCGCACGGAGAATCCATGGATTGCTAAGAATATATGTTTAGCTATAGTTTTTGTTTACAAATTATATTAAAATAATATTTTTATACTTAAACATTTTAATTCAAGTTATTGTTGTTTTTAAGCAATGTTTTCTATTGATAAGTTCATATTACGATTCAGTAATAACGGAATTTGATGAGCGAGCACCTTTTTATTGAGGATTTTATTCCAGGACTGTATCATCAGCTTCCTGCTGACTTAAATAGTTTGTTTGATCGGATTCAGCTGTCAGTTACGTAATTATAGCAATGCTGGATTCTTTAGGTATATAATCCTTCATGAGCAGGTTCCCGCCAAGTATAGACTATGATTTTATGTTGTCTGTTCGTTCAAAACGACTAGTCCATCAAAAGATTGTCTATAAGAGATCGCATCTGCCCATTGTAAGTATATTCTATTCTATTTAGATATTTTATCACTCTAATATAAGCTCAACTTAAGATTCTCTTAGGAATCTTCTTCATATTATTATTTTCGCAAAATGTTTTATTCTGAAATTACTTTTTAAAGAGTTTCATTTAAAAATATAATATGTATACGCAATTATAACGAATCTTTATTTCAAATCCTCTATCTCGAAATTTCGAACAACAACTGCATTGCTTTTAATGGCTCCATAGTGTGGATTGGACTCGATTCGCCGGGCCTGGCCTCGTTGAATATATCATTATCTTTATAATAGCGTTGCTCCCGGTTACAGCCGAGGCTTTTGGCTCGGAGTCTGCTTACCTCTTCTCCTTTTACTTTGGTTCATACGGCCTTTATGCCCGCATCTGAGCTCCAACCCCTATATGAAGGCCGGTGCCGGAGCCTCGTACATCAATCAGCAGGAATACCGGATTCCAGGTAAGGTTGGCTTGGGCCCCGAATATCTTGGTGGGCTCCATACACCTTATTAAATAATAATTCCTAATAAAAAAATCATTATAACGTATAAGTTAGATATACGTAAGCCGGTACTTCAGTGTTCTTTCGCTAGGGATTAAAATTCAGTATATGAAAATAGCGGGTTATTTGAACAAATAACCTACGTGTTGCTAACCGAAGCATCAAAAAGTTGGTAGATACCTACCTACATAATACTAGCGAAGCATTCTGCTGCTCTACTGCTCTATATAGAAAACTATTTCGTGTCACCGTTCGACAGAGAGAGAGTTACTGGCAGTTTAATTTAGCCGTTAAAAATAGTTCAATCAAATGTCACGTCCGTCACTAAACAGTTCCAATTTCGAAGATCAAACAAAAGATGGTACCCAAATATTTATTATGACGTTTACAAGTAAATACGACAATAATCGTGTGAGGAAACGTGATATTTGTATTCTTAATATAAATGCATTATTTTTCGCGTTTGAAATAATATAATTATGAAACGAAATTAGTGAGTAAAAATAATAGTATGAAGACTGCCAATATGACCAGGAATAAGGGACAAGTATATAGTGTTGGTAACTATCTGATGACTGGCAAAGTGCTAGGGAAGGGCCACTTCGCCAGAGTGGAGGAGGCAACACATAGGATTATAGGAAAAAAGGTAAGTAACTTTATTTCGATACTGCGTTGAACATTGTACCTACCTATCTAGTGTTTGTGGTTCATTTATAGTTAATAAAAGTTTCTCGTTTCACGAAAAATTTCGAAGTTCAGCCGCTTAGTAGTAAGTGTGAAAAGCCGACTGAAGTTTCACATAAGGGACTTAGAGATTACGCACCCTATGTAATGTTAGATATGTCACACCTATAATTGGTTTGTATTACATTATTAGTAAGTGATACCATGATAATAATTATCTAGTGATTTTTATACGAGACCTATAGATAGCATATTCGTACGACTTTAAATGATAAGATATTCTAAAGGTATTTGAATAAGTAAATTTCATTGTTTACTCAAATACAGTTTGTACGAAATTCGCATTTTGACAAGTTCGGCGTGACCCAACTGAAATGCGGAGTGCTATGTAATCAAATTGTAGTTACGACATTATGCATTTTCTTTTGACACGGTGTTTCACAGATGTGTCACACATATAACTTAGGAGCCGATTAAAATACCCGCATTACTAAAATTCGATATATATCGGTCTTATATAAATCTACTTTATAGTACCGTCAAGTCGAACCGAAAAAATAATTAGTCTATGTCTTAAACACTATGCACTTGTACAGTTCATTGACCGCTAGTAATTGTCCGGGTGTACTTTAAGGTCATGCTGCTGATGCGCAAATGTTAAAAGGTCGTCGACCTACTTATTTGTCGATAGTACTCTTTTCAAATCATAACTTATATGAAACTTCAAAGTATCTTGTATCGTGCCTTGTAAGTTGTAATATATGGTGTCATTATCATCATCCGAGCGTTAATCCTAGTAGCATCCGAAACTTGCACTTTGGAGTCCAGGGTCCGGTCTCCTACTCTTTTTCCTCCTGATGAGGCTTACCTTAGCTTTTATGGGTTCGACTGCCGTCTAAGCCCCCAACCTCGAGAAGAAAGTCTGCGCAAGAGCCTCGTCCGTTAGTCAGCGGGTGTATCTACCGGCTCGCAGGTGAGGTTGGCTTGCGCCTCGAAGATCTTGATGGGGCTCTATATAATGTTGATGGGGCACTATTAAGTTGACGGGGCACTACACTATGAAGTTGATGGTGCACTATCATGTTGATGGGGCTCTATGATGTTGATGGGGCAGTATCATGTTGATGGGGCAGTATCATGTTGATGGGCCTCTATGAAGTTGATGGGACACTATCATGTTGATGGGGCTCTATGAAGTTGATGGGGCTCTATGATGTTGATGGGGCACTATCATGTTGATGGGGCTCTATGATGTTGATGGGGCAGTATCGCAGTATCATGTTGATGGGGCAGTATCGCAGTATCATGTTGATGGGCCTCTATGAAGTTGATGGGGCACTATCATGTTGATGGGGCTGTATGAAGTTGATGGGGCTCTATGAAGTTGATGGGGCTCTATGAAGTTGATGGGGCACTATCATGTTGATGGGGCTCTATGAAGTTGATGGGGCACTATCATGTTGATGGGGCTCTATGATATTGATGGGGCTGGGAACCACGCTAAGGTGACAAGATATGCTGTGTGCGCATTGTATTAATTGAATAGATTGGAGAGACACGAGTCTACATTGTTGTGTTATGGGGGCTGGCCTCTAAGATTCTTGTCCAATATTATTAAGGTAGGAAACAAGCAGACAGCCTCTTGTTGGTAAGTGATAACAGTGACTTATGATTACAACGCCATGTATGATTCACGTGTAGCTACCTACAAAAGGGAATATGAGAAGAGATTGGTAAAAGCAAGGAAGGGACGATGGGCCGTATGAATGCTTGAACTACTACTTAACGTCGATACTAAAGAGCTCTTTACACATGCTTGCACTTCGGAGCCCGGGGTCAGCTTTCTTTCCATGATTTTCTTTCTCTTGTTTGTTTCGGAGCGACTGCCTTCTGACCCCACAGCCTCAAGTGGAAAGCCTACTCTACAGCCTCATTCGTCAGTCAGCAGGTGTAGCGGCGTATAGTTGAGGTTGGTTTGGGCACCGATGATCTTTGTAGGGCCCCATATATCTAGCAGAAATTGTTGTTAGTGAGAGATTCCGTACAGCATTAGCCGTTTGCGTGTTTCTATGTGTTGTAGATGTAGATACTTTTTTGGAAAAAGTTTGGTTTGTAGCGAGTTTTTAAACCGAAGACTGCTTCCGAGTTGTTTAGTTACTGAATCTATCCTCTTCCAAATGCAATGTGCCATTTGTTGACGGACAGTTAAATCTGTTCAAGGTGGCCATTAAGATCATAGATCTGACATGTATCAAGGAGGAGTATGCGCGTCGGAACCTGCACCGCGAGCCGAGGGTGATGGCGAAGTTGAGGCACCCCTGCATCGCGGCGCTCTACGAAACTATGATGGTTGGCTTCTTAATCTGAATTCACACATTACTGACTGTTGCCTTCGGGTCCACTCGCGTGATATGACGGTGGTGCGACTAGCGCCCCTCCCCCAAACCGGAGCAAGACGGGGACACCGTGATTCCCAAACCCGAGGGGGCCATCTCGAAACCGGAGATGGCCCAGGGGGGGGGGTATCCGAGGGGATTTCCGCACGAAAAAATAAAATAAAAGGTAGTGATCCCGTTTCTATATCCCACGGGAACCTCACTAACTTTTTGGGTTGCATCCAAAGCGTCAGCATTGCATCCCGGTTGCATCTTTGGAGCCCGGGGTGCATTCTTTAGCTCCGGGGTACTTTAATGGTAGCGACTGCCGTCTGATCCCCCCCAAACCATAGAGCCTGCGTCAGAGCCTCGTCCGCGTATCAGCATGTGACGTTGGCTTGGGCCCCGAAGAGCTCTGTAATCCAAGCTATAATCTATATTTGTTCCAATCTCTCATCCAGATCCATAATTGTGTTGCATAAGTTTCGTTACAATCCTTTTGAAGCGTCAACTGAAGTATGTGGTTTCTGTCATGGGCTTAGCCATAGGGGTTTCACCCCCTCCTCGGAATAAAAAATATTTATATTTTTGACATGAAAAACTCATGCACATTTAGATTTTTTCTTAGCGAGGTTTCTAGTTGCGAGGGAGGGGGACGTAACTAAACCTCGCTACGTGCGAGGTTAGTGATAAGTGTGTGGGCGCAGCACGGGCCGCGGCTGTACGTGGTGATGGAGGCGGCGGGCGGCGGCGACCTGTGCTCGCACGTGCTGGGCGCGCGCGGCGCGGCGCGGGGGCTGCCCGAGGCGCGCGCGCGCTCGCTGGCCGCGCAGCTGGTCTCCGCCGTGCGCCACATGCACGCCCGGGGCGTCGTACATCGGTAGGTATAAGCTTTTTTTTAGCTATTTATATCATTGTGGAGGAACGAGGTGTGATGCTCCTCCAACACAACGGGAGGATCCTCTAACCAGACAAGGTGATCGCTCCTGGCAGGCCGCGGTCCTTACTGTTGAAATTAGGATGCTGTATATACACCTACTACCTACTCAGTGCGTAACTTTATTTTCGCGATGCATGATTGTGACGTATTGGACATAGTAGACGGTAGTAGTTCAGCTTAATGTCTTTAGATGGCGCTGGGTACATGTGGCATCGAAGTACCTAGTTCAGCTTTGCTGTTGCTAGATGGCGCTGGGTATATGTGTGATCATCAGCAAAGGAGTTGCAGAAAATGGCGACCAGCATGAATATTGCCTCTGAATGGCTTGAATAGGTAAATGTAAGAAAGACTAAAGTTGTAATTTTTAAGAGGAACCAGAAATGACTGCATGTAATGTAATGATTAAAGGTGTGCATGTAATGTAATGATTAAAGGTGAATGTCTAGAATAAGTGTCAGAGTTTGTATACTTGGGTATTTGTTCGCAAGGGATGAAAGATACGAAGGAGATGTAAAATGAGAGTGACTGCGGGAAGTCGCGTGAATGGTGCGTAACATTCCTTCATGAGTGCTCAGTTAGTGCCAAAAATGCCCGGCTGTACTCACATAAAAAAAATTCGGAAGTGAAAGTTGGGTATGGTATGGAAGTAAGAGTTGGGTATGGCAGAAAAATAATGTAGTCGAGTTGAGATGCGGTCATTGCAGTATCTAAGTATGTGTGAAGTAAGGCTAGCTGATAGGAAGAGGAATACAGATATAGGTACATACACGAGAATAGTGTGGCCTGAAAGAGAATGTTGTTACGAGAATTGAAAAGGGAATGTAGGTAAATGTGGTTTGGGCACTTAGAAAGAATGAGTTCTGAGCGAATGTCACACTAAGTATGTAAGGCTCATGTTAGCCAAGCCAAGTTGACCTCGCAGAACATACACTGATCAAATTGATGGATGTGTATTGAAAAAAGATAGCAGAAGAAGCTCGTGAAGTGTGCAACTATAGAAGTAGATTGCGGGCTGTTGTTGCTGCCTACCCCGCAGGCAAAAAGGTGTGAGTATATGTATTGTATGTAGTATGAAGATATATAATTAGTTACAATCATAGATATCTGATTCTAATCATTTGCTTCAAATTCTAGTGACTTGAAAATGGAAAACATCATGTTGGATGCTACGAAGCAGTTCATCAAAATAGTAGGTAAGTTAATGTTTTTTTAATCGTGTGAACCTGCTTATAACGACTATAATCTAGTTAATATTCTACGGCAACTAGCCTTTATGGGAAACCGTCAGTCGATGCCGAGGCAGTGCGGCCTATACGGCAAATGTATGGATCTGAGGGCGGTACTGTAAACTTTTATTTGGGACTACGGCATTTACTTCGTATGAAGAAAAATCCAAATGTTGCCTATTAAAACAATTTTGTTTTTTTTTACTACCCAGATTTTGGTTTATCGAATATGTGGAGCTCAGGATCGTCTCTGCGGACTCCTTGCGGCTCTCTCGAGTATGCAGCTCCTGAACTGTTCGTCGATGGACGCCGTTATGGACCTGAAGTAGACCTTTGGAGCATGTATGACATTTTCTTTTAAAAAACCTTAAGTTATATGGCAGCCATTATTTTTCTATTCGAGGAAGTTACTACTAGTCTCCCACTGACCTTATATTTACTTATCAAAGCTGGGGCCCGATTCAGTCACGCCACGTTTTCAAAACGCGCGATTTCGATTCGATAATGAGAAATTTGGGAGGACACCGTGTGGTTTTAGTCTATCCGATTCCGACACGCCCATCCTATGCGCACCGATGGGGTGAAGCCCGTGGGGGTCTCCACACGCTAAAAAAAAAAAAGGGTTATTAAACATTTAGAACCAGTCATAGTTGATTTCGTTTTCAATTAGTATCGAGATTTTAATGTTCGTTAGTTTTAAAATCATACGTTTAACAAACGTAATTTAAATGAATCGAGCCCTTTGGTTCGAAAAAAAACCAGTTTAAAAGCTAGTTAGTCCGTAGGTAGTTTTGTTAAGGAACTCCTGCAGGGTGACGTATTTTTATCGTTTGACATATCGTTTAAGCCCAGACTAATAGTAACCGAAATTATTAGTATTCCCGTCAACCCCTCCAGTTAAGCTAAATTGCTTGTTTCAGCAGTGGGTTCACTTCGGTAGTGTAATGGCCGTGATTCGAATCCAAAACCTGTCGATCATATAGCCGCCTCCTTAACCACTAAGCTACGGACGCTATGAAACCATGTTCATTATCGTTGCAGAGGCGTGATCGTGTACGGTATGGTGACGGGCGGGCTGCCGTTCACGGGCGGCAGCGGAGGCGCGGGCGGAGGCGGGGGCGCAGGCGGCGGTGCGACAGACGCGGAGGGGCGCTCGCGGCCGCTGCTGCGCGCCGCCATCACGCGCGGCTTCACGCGCAAGCAGCGCGCCGCGCTCGCCGCGCACTCCAGCGGTAACGCCCCCCCAGCCCCCCCCACACTCCCACTCGCCCCGCGACACCGAGTGGGCAAACAGCAGGAGCGGCGCGCGCGGCGGCAGCGGACGCGGGAACGGCGGTAAACGCATATTCCGCCGCTGTAACTGTTCACACGCAGCTGTATGTTAACACTCGCTTGCGGATTCTTCCGTCCGCGCCGCTCTCACTATGTTTTTACCAGGGACTTAAAACATATCCATAAAGGTTACATAATTATTTGGGTTACACTACGAAAAGATTACAGAATGAAAGTGTTACACTTATAAATGTGGTATTGAATCTGTTAATCGTTACCACTTTCAATTATGTAACCGTTATAATAGGTCTTTACATGAAATTGCCGAAATTTTCTTACAAATTCATGAGTTCGTTATTCCTGTAATTTAATAGCTGTTTCCATTATTTATATTTTGTTTGAAAGTTGATTTCCAGATTTTACAACTCTGTATTAAATTTTGTTTTTATTGGCCGCTTGATAAATTAATTCGATCTTCAAAAACAGTACTTCCTAAATGCTATCCATTTTGATGATAAATTTCGTATTACTTAACAGCTGTCAATTTTCAAAAATTTAATAAATTTGCTGTTTGTTAGCTTAATGTTGTCTTATTCATCCCCCAAAAAAAAAACATAAAAGTTGGATTTGTCATTCCTAAAAAAATGCAAACTGTTAGTACTGAAAATTGGGTTTCCTCCAATTTCTTCAAGAAAAACGGCAATTTCATATGTAACGACCTAATATAATTATATGTAACAGATATTAATCTGTTAACAGTGTTATTAAGTGATAACCGAAATGCTACGATGCCAAATTTACTATCCTATATTTATAATCCAAATTTTTTAATAAAGGTATATTGTACACCCGCAAGTACTTTAACACATATAAAACGTACCACTTTGAATATGGTACTTTTGTATCTGTTACATTTATAAATGGGCTTCTTCTAAAACAGTTTCAAAAAACACTTTATTACGGTTGCAGTTTGGGTCCCTAGTTTGTACACTAAGGTCGCAGACGCAGGCGGCAATAAGGTCGTCCCCTATTCAATCATCGTCTTAAAGTTATTCCCGGTTGCATCTGAGACTTTCACATCGAAAACCAGAGTCCAATTAAACTTTCTGGCTTATACAGCTTTTATGGGAGCCACTGCCGTCCAACCGACTCCCCAATCTCCGTATCATGTCATAATGTAAACTTCTCTAAAATGTCAACTGGACATAATATAACCGCTTATTGGCCCGCGGCTAGCGGCCCGGTTAATGGCAATAGGCTCGCCACCTATTACAATGGGACCTAAACATAAACTGGCGAAACGTGGGTGCTAGCACCTCTGCCTACCCCTTCAGGGAATATAGGCGTGAGTTTATGTTATGTTACATAATATGTCTAATTCGCAGAATGTCAACTTCGTATAATGACAACTTCTCAAAACCTCATCTTCGCAGAATGTCAACTTCGCGAAATGACAACTTCGCTAAATGGTTATCTTTTAATTCAGCATTTTTTCTACTCCTACCGGAACCCAGCGGAACCGGCTTGACCAGATATTTTAACTTGTTCTCTTAACTGAGTATTACAACCAACTCACATCCATGTTGTCACATTCTGTGAGTTATTCACTAGCCGTTGATGGTACTTTCTCTTACCGTATGTATGTTTTCCTAAAAAATATTTCTAAGGGTTTCTTGATTTAGACTATTTAGAGCATCCGAAGCTGAGAAAATGAGTATGAAAATAGCGAAATGTAATCGAAAATATGAGCAGCGATCAAAAAATATATTTATTTATTATTCAATAGATCAGACAGTTACACTTATAACCTTATATAACCTATACTTAAAACCTTTCCAAAGCCATGATCTGAAATTTTTATGAACGTCCGCGTGTCACATTCCCAAAATGACATAATACCTATTTTATGCACATTTTCTTCACACATACGGTTGGTGTTACCATCTATACCAATAAATAATGAAGTGTCTGTTTGTAATGTAAAAGTTAGCTTTCTAATTAATGCATATGAGTGTAACATCCGGATTATCTCCAAAGTGGATGGGCTGATTTTGACGGTGATAGATGAAAAGCTGATATTAAAAGGCCACACTTAACACAGGCCACCTTAATATGAACATAAAAGCGAAGATCATTAAAATAACTTCAACGCGGACGAGATTTCGGTTATTAATAAAACTGCGTTTCTAGCAGTACATTTTTTTAAATAACTTATAATAAATCAGGAATAAACTTTCAGATAATGCCTTTACAATATGAAATATTAGCGCACAATGCATGAACCTTTCCGAAGAGTCTCTGCAGCATTTCCACACACTTGAAGTTTTCGTGCATAGTTCGTGGCAGTCCGATTACCTGCAAGAAAAAGACAACTCGTATATTAAATGCTAAATGTTATCGGTGTCTCCACTAGCAGGAAATAGTATTCCCGTTCCAGCGAACTACTTCCTCCCACTAAGGCCGTCCGCTGCCTCGTGGCTGCGGTCGCTTGTTTCGTGCAAATAATATGGAGAGAATAACTAAATAATTAGCACCAAAGTCGTGAAAAATAAATACGATTTGCACAACGTGCGGGATCGGCCGCATGCGTGACATGCCTGAGACAGCGGACGGCCCCACTCTTTCAATAATGATTGTTTTCCACAAATTTGGTTAAATTTTGAGCAACGGACGTACACTAGTAATTATGGTTACTCTATACTTAAAAAAGCGACATTTCGTTAACAAATTCTAAACGAGTCATTTATTACATTCATCAGAGTGCAAGGCGTTTATCCAACATCTATTAGAGCCCAACGTGGACTTGAGGATGAAGATAGAGGAGGCATCCCGCCACCGCTGGCTCAAAAGACCCGGCATGAGGATGAAAACTCATCCCTTCGGAGTCGTGGAGGCCACAACCAATAGGGAGGTGAGTCTTAATAACAGAGCAGAAAGAACAGTAGAAGTAGCAAGTTGACAGGGCTTGCGTACCCCGGACTAGAAAGAAAATGCATTTATTTGGCAGGAGGGAAAGGAATCTGGGACTAAATATTGTGACGTACTTGGTGCAACAAAAAATGCGAAGTGCCACATTCAGGATGGATTTCGGAAACGGGACAGAAAGGGCAGGCACCTTAACTATTATAGATACAGGAAAACGTTTTTAGAAGACCATCCATAACATTAAAAAACTATTCTGAACTGCATTCGGGGTACGCAAGCCCCGCCAACTTGCTACTTCTACTACAGCCAATTCGTGCCGGAAAAAACATAGCCCCATCATTTAAAACATGTCCCCATAATTTAAAACACATCCCCATCATTTAAAACATGGCCCCATCATTTAAATCATGGCCCCATCATTCAAAACATGTCCCGATCATTTAAAACATGTCCCCATCATTTAAAACATGTCCCCATCAGTTAAAACATGGCCCCATCATTTAAAACATGGCCCTATGATTTAAAATACTGCAATTTCGTTTCCAGGTGTACCGACAGATATCAGAACTCTGTCAAATGTCTGTTATGGACGTCGTCGCTCAAATAAAGGCTGAGCCATTCGGTGCGATCGCAGGAGTGTACAACATTAAGACGCATTTACAACAGATGCAATCTGTTTCTGGCACTGACCTGCTATGGTCTTCGAATGCCCAAGAGCCTCGACCACTAACACCACCTGAATACCGGCCGAAATACGATTCAGATACCGACGCTTCTACCAGCAAAGCCCCCACACCACCTGCGCCAGTACAAATCAAATACACACCCCCAGCTCCTAAGATCCGCATATCCACATGTCTCCAACAACCAAAGCTAAGTCTCGTCAGTCGAAACATAACACAGGAACCACCGAAGGTAGCTCCCAAGATCCCGGTGTCAGATAGGATTAAGAAGTGTCAGTTGCAGAGCCCTAGGACTATTAATAGGCCTCTGAGCAGTTTGTACATAATGAAGAAGCCGGTTTACAAGGTGTACGATAATGGGGACTGCGGTCTGGACCCGCGATTGCCCAGCATCGATGAACATTCCAGTACAGACGTTAACGACAAAGTCACGAGGAGTAAAAATATGAGGATTCCGTTCGTTCGGAAAGTTTCGCTCGAAGAGGAGAGGCCGCTGAGGCTGAATAGCTGTCCGAACAGGATTGGCGATAAGAGAGCGGAGTTCTATAGAAAGGGCGGCGATGGTATACCAAGGTGGGTATTTATTTACACTAGCAGTTCTGAATCGTTTTACCCGCCGGTTAATGTGTAAGTCATGGGATATAACGCATCGCCCACTTTTTAGTCCTTCTGTTCCTTTGATATCGATAGCATACGTAAAAAAATAAGACGAAAATAGAACTTCTTTCTTTTTGAAGTCGGTTAAGAAAACTTTGTATGTGCACAGTTGGCGAGCGAGCGGCGGGCTGGTGACGCCGCCGGCGAGGATCCTGCTGCAGAGCAATGCAACTACCATCAAACGAGCGTCTTTAGGGTAAGCAGGCTTCCATCTAAATTGTAATAAAAACAAGTTGAATTCCTGAGACGAGCTCAGCCGAATACAAGGGATTTTCGATTTTGCGTTTTTTTTTTTTGCGATTTTTTCTTTGTCTTGCAATGGTTCACCCCAGCACGAATCTTTTACCGAAAACAGCAACTCGATAGCTCATCTCCTTCATACCCAAAACCGTGACAGAAAATTGGCAACGACGACAACTCGATAGCAATAGGGCTTTTCTAAAGAAAATCCCTAAAAATGGAAACTGATTTTGAAGCCATTTCTGAATTATTTTCAGGTCTTGAGTTTGTTCAGTTACATTTTGTATTATGTTATGTTAATAGCCTAAAATAATAATACATATCATGATTAGAATAAAAATAAAATTTTAGAAATTTTTGAATAAATTTTTCTCAAAAATTTCAAGTGGATACTTGAATTTTTTTACCAGGTATTACACGATTGTGTTCATTATAATATTGAAATAGTTCATATTTGCACTTAAAAGAAAATTAGTGCAAAACTTATCTGACAATTTATTGCCAATTTCTTCACCCTGTTGTACCCAGTAACAAGAGTTACGTTTCTTTCGCAGTAACATCGTCAGTCCACATTCGTCATCAAACAGTCAATGCAAGAGCGAGAGAGCAATGCCGGTATGTTTTACTTCACTTTTTATGCCAGGTACACAACAGGATAAAACCCGATCATACCAGGCGAGGCCGCAGTGGCGGCCAAAGTCCGCCGGTATCCCTGGGTTTATCCTGTCGAGGGCTTACCTGGGGTGCCCGGGAATGGACACTTGGGGAGGACACCGTGTGGTTTTAGTCGGTCCGATTCCGACACGCCCACCCCATCGTCGGCACCGATGGAATGAAGCACGTGGGGGTTTCCACACGCTAAAAGAAAAGGTACACAACAGAAGGTGGAGGCTTAACAGCAAAAGACCACAGAAATGACTCCGTACAGGTTCTTCTTTGAGGTCAACCTCACCTGCTAGTCCATGCATCTGCTTAATAGCGGACGAGGCTCGCGCGCAGGCTTTTCTCTCAGGGTTAGGAAGTCAGACGGCAGATGCTCTTAGAAAAACAGAGAGACCGTAATTTAAGCAATCCATGGATTCTCCGTGCGGGGGTGCCGGGTCCATCGCGTTGCTGAGTTGGGAACTCGGGACAGTGCCTGGGACTTGCGACCCAAGTGTAGGTTTAGAAGGGGCCCCTTTTGTTGATGTACATCAACACTCACCTTCACTACCCAAGTTCCCCTCCCTGCCTAACCAAATTTGATACGAACCTACTAGTGCCGCTTTAGACATTCGTCCTAGTAATGAGCTTATTGTAGCTCTCGATAGGCCTAGATCTTTAAGTAGGTTATAGAGAGATTTTGCTGGTATACCTCTCGCTCCCACTTCCACTGCATACAAATTAACCACGTAACCGTTTTTGATTAATTCGTTTGTGAGATCATAGTATTTATTTTTCTTTATTGTGTGGTCCTTCGGTATATTTGTTTCCCACGGTACAGTAAGTTCCACAAGAACCACATGTTTTAATCTCTTAGAATATAGGAATATGTCAGGTCTAGATGACGAAACCCCAACATCCTCCGGAATTTTGTAGTGCTTTTCATACGTGTCGATTAGGAGAGTCCAATCTGGGGCAGTATCTAAGATTGAATAAGGTTTGTTCCTGGGTGTTATGGATGAACCTTCAGACACAAAGTTGATATGACGTCTGTTAGTAGTCAATCCTTTTTGGGCTCTAGCTACTGCCAGACTCATTGCTTCACGTATGATGATAAGCACCTTATCGTGGCGGCGTGAGTAATGGCCTCTATCGAGAAGCACCCTACATCCTACTAATATGTGTCTAGCCGTCCCTATTGCCTCACCACAAGTATAACATTGTTTTTCTGTGGCCTTCCCCCACCTTACCAGATTACTCTGGTCTGGGAGGGTCATCTGAAAGGCGTTAAGATAAAATTTTAACAGGGCCGGCGACCAGTCATAGATCAAGGTGCGCCACTTTAAGGCCATCGGTATGCAGAACTCTCCCATTGTCAACCATTCATTTTGGATTTCCAAATTCATCGCGTGCACTCGATATTTATCATTTTCGTCTTGTTTTAGAAAGGACTTAAGTATATCCTGGTCCCTTTCTGGCTCTCGTACTCCCAACCCCACTCTGTTTGACTGGGCCCCTATCATAAATCGTTTATGGAATAGAAGTCTAGATTCAAGCTCGGACGCGTTATTATCTTTCGGGAGTGCCCTGATTGTGACATCTTGGGATTTTCCTAAGATGTGGGCTTTGGTAACTCTAAGATGTTTATAGAGCTCCGATGGTTTCTTAAGTTTCATCCCTAAATTATTTTGATCCCTAAATAGAGCAGAGGAATCAGCAGAGTGCGCTAGTCCAAGCCACGATTTTAGCGATTTTATGACAGTTGCATCTATTTTCGCCAGTAAGGTTTTACCGAATTCATACACCAGAAAAGGCCAAGTCAGACGTGATGTTAAGTAGTTGTCATATATCCAAGCTTTTTTGATATTGTTTAGTGGTATCTGATCTATCTTATTTAGGTCATTTATAAACGTATCGACAACTTCATCTAAGGATGGTGTGCGTCCTTTATAGTCTATCTTTCTCCCAAGAAATTTAAATGGCACCGATTCAGCGACTATGGAAACTGGTTTACCCCCAATGAAGAGTCCCGGGTCGTAAGAGGTAAATTTGGTGTCCCGTCTACCCAGACATAGACAGTGACACTTACTGGGCTTCGTCCTCAGTCCATTTGTCCACGAACAGAACTCATCGACTTCCTTTAATAGTTCCTGACATTGTTTTGGATTGCGCGTCAGTATTGCGAGATCGTCAGCAAAAGCTAAGATGGACTCTGAGTATATGTTATTTACTTTAAACCGATAACCCCATTTCTTTTCGTGACGTATTAACTTGGTAATTAAGATATTAATTACTATGTTAAATGCTATTGGTGACAAGCAGCATCCCTGAAACAGTCCCACATTATACCGTAATGGTCCTGTGTGTTCTTCTTGGAAGCTTATAGCAAATTTTAGCTGGGAGTAATACGACTCGATTATCTCTATGACCACGGGCGGAAAGTTATACCATTATACAAAAAATCAAAAGTAATAAGCGGACCTGGGCTCCAAACTGCGGACTTTGTATACAACTGGGATATCGCTTTGAGGATAGTGATGAGCTTTATGGGGTTCATCAAGAAGGGCATTAGAAGGTTTTTACAAGGTCGGCAGCGCGAGTGTGACGCCTCTGGTGTTGCCACGGTAACCGCTTCCAATCAGGTGGGCCGTGAGCTTGTCTGCCACCTGAGTGGTTTAAAAAATATGAGAGTTGGCAGTACCCTTTAGCAGGGCTCCAGCCTGTCCGTAGCTACAAAACCCGAACGTGCTTGCGTTCAGTACTGATTGACGAATTCTTCTCATTTCTTTTAATTTGCCTGCCTTAGCCTTTTGGTGTGTACCCGGCATTGCCATAATGCCGCAACTAAGTAGGGTACCCGCAGAAATAATTATGTTACTCGTTATGATATGTTATTCGTTATTAACACCTAAATGCGCTGGTCCATCTAGGATTCAATATCCATCCAAAACTTGCCTGTAAGATATTACTTTGAGCTCGAATGCTCTACCGCTACGCCACAGAGGTGTATTCGACTCTTTAAGTCAGAGGTCGCGGGTTCGATTCCCGCTCATTGCAAATATGTATATTTGCATAGGTCTGGGTGTTTCTATGTATAATATGTATTTATTTACAAAAAAAAGTATCCTAAAGTATGTTTATGCGCATTCTAGAACCCATATGACAAGCTCTGCTTAGTTTGGTTATAGGTTGCTGATTTCTATCCTTTTCTAATGTTGCAGGTTGGTTGGTACTCAACCAGAAGTATGGGCAAGGAACCTACGCACTTGCAGCGACTTCGACGCACGGCACCCATGAAGTAACGGAGTCGGTCGCACACACGACTAATCGCCTAACGTCAGAAATCGATGATCGATTCGACTCGATCCAAAATCCCCAAAATTTGATAATAGCGCCTGTATAATAAGGAATGTGCATATTTTTGAGAATGGGCAGATATTTTTCTCAATTTAATTAAAATCTCCAAATATTGAGCGGGCCTTTGAAAACATCTAAACGCTCGCTATAGTTATGGTCAGTTCGTGGGCAGTTATTGGCTCATTCGTTGCGTTGCTCGGTACGTACATAGCACTGAGCCCGCCGCTGTAGCGAGCGTTTGTCTTTTTTTGTTTGTTTGATTGTCGGCGATTGATTAGAAATATTTAAAAAAATCATGCATATTCCCTATTAATTTGATGAGAATCTCGAAATATCAAGGCTTGACATGTATATTTTGGATTGGTCGTCCGTGAAAAATTAGGCGACTAGTCGCTAGTGTGCGGGCGGCCTAAAGAACAAAATTGCTAACGTGTTTAGTTAATTAAGCGAATAAAGAAGTTTGTTACGCAAGTGAGAAGCAATCGTTTTTGGAATGGTATTTTTGTTGTTTATAAATGAGTTTTACATGAAGTGCTAAATAATAGAGTGTTATGTTATGTTGTACGCAAGTATTTTATTGAAGTAATATAAGTTGAACATTATCTTATTAAGTATTCTTAATTTCATAAGTATAAGCTTACTGATCTCGTAATTATACACTTGGTAAGAAATTAGCCTGGCTATATTGATAACTCCTACGGATAGTGAAATCAAGATAGTGGGATTGTCGAGAAACTATTCAAGCAGAGTAACAAGACGTACCGACGAACTAGTATTTAAATTATATATATAAATTAGACATAATGGTAAAATGGTCGAATTACATTTGCTCGGAAAGTAATGGCCAATCACTTGCTCAGGCGCACGAAAATACTACTTCCCCACCGACCAACTAGTATGCACAGTTGTGCGGTGGGGAATGTCAATCGAACATCCTTCACCGACCAACTAGTATGCACAGTTGTGCGGTGGGGAATGCCAATCGAACATCCTTCTCCACGGTACACAAATAGTTGGGCAGCTTTCCATTAAAACAAAGAACACAAAAAATTTGAAATAAAACTATTTTTAACGGATTCTATCGCGGTTTATTTGATTTTATATTTTACATTGAACCCGACGTTTCGGTTGCTTTTCATATTGGTCAAACCAAGCGAAGCATTGGTTGGCACTCGCGTCAAAGAACACATAGCTGACATAAAACACCAACGCTCAAAAAAGTCTGCTGTGTGTGAACACGTGCAACAGGGGACCAAACATTACTTAAGATTTGATATGCTCCGCGAAGCTATTGAAGTTAAAAAACATCCTAATTTTAATAGAGAAGATAGTTGGAATATACCACCAGCTTGGGACCCAGTCATTCACTTAATTAGTTCCAAGAAAAATCAAAATACAACAAGACTTCATGACACTGTGAGCTCATTCTGCGTAAATAGTAACACCAACAATTCAACATAGTTCGGGTACTTTGAGATAACTTTCACTTCAAACTACAAGACAACAACCATCTTTAGTCTCCCCGTGACCATGGCTGCTGAAAAGCAACCGAAACGTCGGGTTCAATGTAAAATATAAAATAACATCAAATAAACCGCAATAGAATCCGTTAAAAATAGTTTTATTTCAATGTGTAACATTCAAAAAGTTTTTTTTTGAAAAAATCAATACGGTGGTCGACCAGGGACATGCAACTCTGGCTCGTAGGCAATTGTATTTAAATAAAAAATAAGGCAGAATATCTGTGAAATATTAGGATCGGGAACCTTATATTTATAACGGTTTATTCCCCGTAGATAATACACTTTTGAGAAATGCCCATTAAGCCAGTAATATCATCTATTTAATAAGCAATATAAAATCCAATTATTTTATGAGAATATAAAACCGGTTAAAAAGAAGTTTTTAGTTTAAAAAGAACAAAAGTGTATCTACTACTTGTCAGTCTGATATGTTAGCCGGACTCTCTCTTGTTCCCGACGTGCAAACTCAAGCGCCGGGATCTGTATTTGAAGTCTGGGACTAATAAATTCAAGTTGCGAGCGGGATATTTACCGTGCAGCTGGCTGCGCGGGCGCAGGTCAGTGGAAGGGCATGTGCGTGGGGTTGGCCATGGCGGCCATGCGCATGTACGTAGTGTGCGCTCGCGCCAGCGGCGGGGACTCCCCGCCCAGCGGCTCGCTCTTGAACACCGCCACGCACTTCCACTGGTTCAGGTACTGCACTGCAACACGGGCGGGACTGGCTCAGTAATGGTGACACGTCAGTGAATAAGAACACAAAATAAAATACAGTATAAGCCTTATTATGTGGTTGCGCTTTAGCCATACACAATTTAAATCACAGTTGGATTTTATGACTGGTTGAATCAGTTCATTTTCAATTCATTAAATTGCAGTGCAATATCCCTTCAATGTATTGTTAATTTTTTTATATCGTATCCTAGTGGGAAAGAGTTACTTGAAATATGTAAGATGTAGTGTGTTAGGTGAAGTTTATTAGTTGTATGTGTTACGAGTAAAGTTTAAGGTGTTGAGAGTAGTGTGTTAGGCCTAGGGTGTAGTGTGTTAGATGTAGAATGTAGTGTCTTAGGTGTAACAGTTAGTAGTGTGTTAGGTGAGGAATGTAGTGTGTGAGGTGAGGAATGTAGTGTTAGTTATTGTGTAGTGTAGAATGTAGTGTGTTAGTGTAGTGTCTTAGGTGTACAGTTAGTATTGTGTTAGGTGCAAAGCGCGGTGTGTTAGGTGTATTAGGTATGTTAGGCGGAGAGTGTGTACTGACTCTTCCACAAGCGCACGGTGGCGTCGTCCCCGGAGGAGGCGAGCAGCGTGCCGGTGACGTTCCACGCCACGCGCCAAACACACGCCGAGTGCTCCTCGAAGGCGGCCAGCACCTCCACCTTGAACCGCACCCCCGCACCACCCGTCCCACTTCCCGCCGCGCTACCCGATTCCCTGTAAAACACGGGGCTACCATGAGTGTATATCCGAAACTTCGGACCCACATGAAACACAAATTTAAGCTGTAGCATTTAAGTTCAATGAAGTTAATTCGGATTTCTTTCGATAGGTGTCAGGCGACAAATGGCCTATAGGTAAATAGGAGGTGAGCCTGTTACCGCTTTTCGGTCACGTTTTGAGGCCTACATTTATACCGAAAAAACTACCCGACCATCCCAATCTTCGAGGCGAACCTCATCGGCAAGTCGGTGCACCTGTTGATTGATAGACGAGGTCCTGGGACAGGCTGTCCTCTCAGGATTGGGGTTGGAGGCTAGACGGAAATTGTTTCCGTTCATCGTAGCAGACATCGGGCTTTAAAGCGCAAGCCTGATTGCCGCTCGGATGATGATGGGACTGCCCGACGTAGGAATCGAACCGGAAATACTCATTTTAATATTTCTATACTTACGCGATGGGTTCTATTTTGATGATGCGAACATCCTTGGTAGCGACTGCCAGAAGGTGGAACGACCTGCCCAGGTTAGGTGCGAAGGCTATGTCGTTGACAGGCTCCTGCACAGATGATAGGCAGTCTGTCCTCGTCCAGCGCCGGGAACTTTCACTGTACCTGCAATGGTCAACCGAGAATTCTCATTACCGTTGCAGACGAAGACGCTGGTATAACTAGTGTAAGATAGAATGTCAGTTTACTTATGTACTTACTCGTATATGAAGACTTTGCCGTTGCAAGCTGTGGACTTGTCTGTTTGTACGTTGGCGGCCGCTAGCGTGGTGCTGGGCTCGTCACTGCCGACCGCCAGCATGGGCGGATGTACCACTCTGTCAACCAAGGAACCGTGAGGTTTTTGTATTTTACAGGCTTAACCTATTGCCTTGCGAATCTGCCTTTATTCCGCCCTGTGCCACTGGATTTGCCACTGAGGTCACAAAACGGAAAAAATCTTCCGGTTAGTGCCATTGTTATAAAATAGAGCATAATTTAATTTCTAATTTCTAAAACAAACGTAAAATTGATGAAATTACTCAATGTTATATGCCAGGACATGTCATTCTACGAAACATGATGTAAAAGAATCGAAATTAATTTACCCATGAAACAGAGAAACATCTATTTGAAATTAAAAGATAGGGTCACTATTGATTCAGATGCAACTAATTAATAGACAAATAACTGTCGGACATTTTTTAGAAGCATTACGTTAATAGATGAAATAGACAATACAGAACTTGTAATCTATTTATTATTTTAAGGTAATACATAGTTTTAATAATAATAATAATAACAACAACACGCAGGTCGGGCAACACACGCCCAAGAGTGATGCGCTTTGTGAGTCGAGCGTTCTCGGGGACTGACATTAGGCCCCGAGAATTTTTGGCACGGGTCACAGAGCGCATCGACTTCCTGAAACAAAAAGTTTATGCGTGGGCAAACCGGATTCGACGGTATAAAAAAAGAGTGGAACGATATTCTCAGAATCGCACGTTCCGAAGGGACCAAAGGTGGGTCTACAGAAATTGGGAGCGCCCTGATTCGACTGGGACTGACGTGCATCGACCAGGTGATGATATTACTAATACATTCTGGCGTAATATCTGGTCGATGCCCATCAGTCATACAGAGGGTGATTGGATGCGGGATGTTGAGCGATCGTGTGAGCCTATTAAGATCATGGATCCGATTATTATACTGCAAGAGGATGTAACCGATGCAGTCCGTCTGTTGCCTAACTGGAAGTCAGCGGGACCAGACGGACTGCATCATTTTTGGTTAAAATGGCTTAAAAGCTCACACGGTCGTTTAGCATCTCAATTCCAATCATGTCTTGAATCAGGATTGATTCCCAATTTCATGACCACTGGTGTAACCCACCTTCTTTACAAGTCCGGTAGTGCTTCGGACCCTAAAAATTATAGACCGATTACATGTCTACCTACGGTCTATAAGCTTCTTACATCCATCCTGAGAGTAAAAATATCCTCACACTTAACCGACAATTCTATCATGTCTGTCTCTCAGAATGGATGTAGAAGTGGGGCTCGTGGCACTAAAGAGCTCCTTATAATTGATATGGCCATTAGCCAACAGGCACGCCGTAGTCGTAAGGACCTGGCGACATGTTGGATAGACTATAAAAAGGCCTATGACTCCGTGCCGCATACATGGCTCTTGAGGGTGCTTGAGTTGTATAAAATTGATACAACTCTATGTACCTTCCTGAAGGCATGTATGGGGCAATGGAGTACCGTCCTTTGCTATCCAGGGTGTCGACGGATCTGCGAGAATGGCGCGCTGATAAAGATAGAGCGGGGTATATTCCAGGGTGATAGTCTTAGTCCATTATGGTTTTGCCTGGCACTGAACCCTCTCAGTTATATGCTGGAGAGTTCAGGGTTAGGCTGTCGATTGCGGAGAGATGGTCAGGTTATATCCCACCTCCTTTACATGGATGATCTTAAATTATTTGCCCCCAACAATTCCCAACTGATAGCGTTATTAAAGATAACTGAAACCTTTAGTAACTCTTATCAGGATGGAATTTGGTGTGGACAAATGTGCGGTCATGCATGTAAAAAGAGGTGAGATTGTGGAATCTGACGGGGTTGAGCTCTCAGATTCCACAAAACTCAGGTCTCTCTCTGCAAACGACACCTATAAATACCTGGGTATGTCACAGGCATTACAGAAGCTAGCATGAAGCAATCGTTACAGGAACGTTTCTTTGGCCGCTTGAAAAAAGTTCTTAAAAGTCTTTTGTCAGGCGGTAATAAGGTGCGCGCCTATAACGGTTGGGTCATGCCGGTTTTAATGTACTCCTTCGGCATACTCAGGTGGACTCAGACTGAATTAGACACCCTGGATCGGAAAGTCCGTACGCTTCTTACTGCATACCGAATGCATCATCCGCGTTCATCTGTGATGAGGTTGTACATACCGCGGAAATGCGGGGGACGTGGCTTTTTAAATGCCAAATCCCTCCATAACCGTGAGGTGTGCAACCTCAGGGAATACTTCCTACACAATGAAGCTGATATGCATCGTGATGTAGTAGGGGTGGACAACGGACTTACCCCGCTAGCTTTGGCTAAAGAGAACTGGCGCAAACCTGTGGTATTAAGTATTAATGACCGTATGGATGTATGGAAGAGCAAGGAGTTGCATGGACGTTTCTATCGGGCTCTCCATGGGCCTGATATAGACTTACCAGCATCTGTGTCTTGGCTACGCTTCGGTGATCTATTTGGAGAAACCGAAGGTTTTGTTTTTGCAATTATGGACGAAGTTGTGATGACGAATAACTATCGGAAGTATATACTAAGGGATGGTACGGTTGACATATGTCGGGCGTGCCACCGTCCCGGAGAATCCCTTAGACATATAATTTCTGGTTGTTCTCGTCTTGCCAACGGCGAGTATTTGCATAGACATAACCAAGTAGCTAGGATTGTTCATCAACAGCTTGCTCTAAAGTACAACCTTGTGGAATCAGAGGTACCGTACTATAGGTATGTGCCCGACGCAGTTCTCGAAAATGGGCACATCACGTTGTACTGGGATCGATCTATCATCACTGATAGGACTATTGTAGCTAATAAACCTGATATAGTGTTGATAGATCGGTCAGAGCGCCGCGCAATAATTATCGATATCACCATTCCACATGACGAGAATCTTGTGAAAGCCGAAAAAGAAAAACAAATTAAATATTTGGATTTGGCTCACGAGGTTGTCGACATGTGGAGTGTGGATTCGGCGATTATTGTTCCGATAGTTGTATCGGTTCACGGACTGATTGCCAAGAGCCTCGAACAACATCTCCAGAGGCTCGCGTTAGGCAGTTGGGTCAAGGGCTTGATGCAGAAGACAGTGCTCCTCGACACGGCACGTATTGTGAGGAGATTCCTCTGTCTGGAGCCCTAACCACCGGTAGCTTGGTCCCTGTACCCGATGCCGGTGGGTTACTATTTTTTATATTTTTAAATATATTTGTTTTTTTTTTTTTATATATGGAATGTATTTAAAAATATAATTTATATGTGTTTAAAATGTAATAAAGGAAATAATAATAATAATAATAATAATAACCTGGCAACACTGGGAACGAACGGACGACATTTTTGTGCCTGCAGAAAAATATAAAAATAAAACAATAAGAAGCTTTCCCAAAGCCCAAAACCAAACTATAAATAAATTCCAACATGAAAATAGATATAATTTTGCAATAGAATCCAATGAAATGAAACTATAAAATACCAAATATAACATGAGAAGAAAATATGACATGACAATACATGACATCTAATGTCTGTCATATATAAAAACCAACAAAATAAAATGTAAAAGGACAGAAATGATCACAAGATCCCAGAAAAGGACAGCACGCCTACCATCTCCGGACTCGTCACTAAGCTCCGCCCCACAGCCAACCTCAAGTGGAATCCCTGGGGCGTCGAGCAGCAGCTCTAGTGACGAGTATTTCTCCCCACCGACGTCACCAACACCTGCGCGCCGGCGAGGGAGAGGCCGGCCCCCGGCCTGCTTGGGGTCCCGAGGCCCACCGGCCTCGAATAGGGCCCCCGCTGCCGGTGGTGTAGTGCGTCGCATGCGATGGACTCATATTATGAATGAGAATTGCATGCGCGCCTACTATGGGGCTACAGAGGGAGAAACCATCCGAACGGCGTATCGTGACAGGATGCTTGCTCTGTTTCAGGTCCTCGATCCAACCATCACAGTGTCCGCCCAACGATTGTCGGATCAAGTGCGAGCTATCCAGCGGTGTAACCTGTTGGATCAATCTGTGCTTGATCGGCTCCGCCTGGAGGCACAACCTACTCGCGCGACTCCTTCCTTGATACGGGACTCACCCACCGCGTCGTCAGCTCCGCTGTCAGGAGTGACACCAGCGACATCGGTGGAGCCCGTGGTCGATGATGGAGATTGTGTGAGTACGACTGTTAGCACCCAGGTAAGTGAGCAATTGGGGAGGGCTTTGGAGGACGCTATTCGCCAGTATAGGTCCGCGCCTGAATCTAGGCCGCGTCTACCACGTCTGCCCACTCATAGGCGAAATCTGGCACTGATGGGAGCCCTGAATGATTTACTATTCCCGTACATGCGGGCTAGTAAAGATTTGTCTGATACCCACTCGATCATGTACTGTGGAGCAATCGCGGTGTGCCGCGTCGCTCGTGTCAAGTTTCCAGATACTGACCGGGCGCCGCGGCCCGCCGAGGTTGTACCCGCTTGGCAGGTACGGATCGAGCGGCGTATCAGCACATTCAGGACTCTCATTGCGAAGCTGGTCTGCTTCAGTCGGGGGAATAACCGCCCCCGTGTCATGCGTTTCGTGACTCAAGCATTTGCCGGGACCGGTATTCGGCGCCCGGATTTTGAGGCTAACGTCACGGAGCGCATTGACTACCTGAAGCAGAAAGTCTATGCATGGGCAGCCCGTATTCGCCGGTACAGAGAGCGCGTGGATCGGTACTGGCAGAATCGCCTTTTCCAGAGTGACCAAAGGAAGGTGTACCGGAAGTGGGATGGAACCGCCCAATGTGTGGTCGATGAGGGGCTGCCAGGAGCCAGTGCCATGATTAATTTCTGGCGTGGTATCTGGTCAGCGCCCATCGAACACACAGAGGGCGATTGGATGTGCGTTGTTGAGCGTGAATGTGGGAGCATCGAACCCATGGCGTCTATATCTATAGACCCCGAAGACGTGAGTTGTGCGATCCGTACGGCCCCGAACTGGAAAAGTCCTGGACCAGACGGGTTGCACAACTTCTGGATAAAGTGGATCCGGTGCTCCCATGGCCGCTTAGCGACGCAGTTCCAACAAGCCCTCGAAGTTGGCTCCCTTCCCCGGTTTATGACCACCGGGATCACCTTCTTGCTCCATAAGACCGGTAGTACCGTTGAACCTAAAAACTATAGACCCATCACGTGCTTGCCCACTATGTACAAGCTCCTTACATCCATTCTGACCATCAAAATTAACACACACATTGTTGTGAACAATATTTTGGCCCCCGCTCAGAATGGGTGTAGGGTTGGGTCCCGCGGTACTAAGGAGCTCCTCCTCATAGACATGACTATTAGCCAGCAAGTCCGGCGGAGCCGGGGGGCTCTGTCCGCGGCCTGGATTGACTACAAGAAGGCCTATGATTCGGTGCCTCACTCATGGCTGAGGAGGATCTTAGAGTTGTATAAAATCGATGCAGCTCTGAGATCCTTCCTCAGTGCGTGTATGGGGCAGTGGACCACAGTCCTTCGTCAACCGGGCGGCGGGGAGATCTCCTCTGACCCCCAGGACTTCATAAGGATTGAGCGGGGCATCTTCCAGGGCGACTGTCTGAGCCCGCTTTGGTTTTGCCTAGCACTGAATCCTCTCAGCACTTTGTTGAGAGATTCAGGTCTAGGCTACCGGCTTCAGAGAGAGGGTGAGGTTATTAGTCATCTGCTGTACATGGATGACCTCAAACTTTTTACACCGAAACTTCCTGACCTGGTGGAGCTGCTGAAAATCACGCAGGTTTTCAGCAACGCCATTGGGATGGAATTCGGTGTGGATAAGTGTGCGGTCTTACATGTGCAGCGGGGAAAAGTTGTGAATTCTACGAATTTGCAACTTTCTGAGACTATGACTCTCAGATCTCTCTCTGAAACCGAAACCTATAAGTATCTCGGTATGGCAGAGTCTTTGGGTATCTCAGTAGTGCCGCTTCACAAAAGTACTCAACAGTCTTTTGTCGGGCGGCAACAAGGTGCGAGCCTTCAACGGTTGGGTGATGCCTCTACTGACTTACTCCTTTGGCATACTGAGATGGACTCAGACTGAGCTGGACGCCCTGGATAGAAAGGTCCGTCAACTGCTCACTACTCATCGCATGCTACACCCGCGCTCGTCTGTTATGAGACTGTACATCCCGCGGAGGTGGGGGGGTCGAGGCTTTTTAAATGCCAAGAACCTCCACAACCGTGAGGTGTGCAGACTTAGGGATTATTTCCAGAGCAACGAATGCGGGATGCATCGTGATGTGGTGGCAGTAGACAAGGGTCTCACTCCGCTCTCCTTGGCGAACGAGAACTGGCGCAGACCGACGGTATTGAGCGTCACGGACCGCAAGACCGTATGGGAGGGCAAGGAGCTGCACGGGAGGTTCTATCGAGCCTTAACAGGGCCCGATGTGGACCTTCTGGCCTCGGTGAACTGGCTACGCTTCGGGGACCTCTTTGGGGAAACTGAAGGGTTTGCCTGTGCAATTGCTGACGAGGTCATGATGACGAACAACTATCGGAAATATATCCTGAAGGACGGTACGGTCGACATCTGTCGGGCATGCCGTCGTCCCGGAGAGTCACTCAGGCATATTATTTCGGGTTGTTCTCATCTGGCCAACGGCGAGTACTTGCACAGGCATAACCTAGTGGCCAGGATCATCCACCAGCAACTTGCTCTTCGATATGGCCATGTTGAGTCTGAGGTGCCGTACTATCGGTACACACCGGTGTCAGTTCTTGAAAATAGTCATGCGTTGCTCTACTGGGACCGCTCTGTTATCACGGACAGGACTATTGCTTGCAATAAGCCTGATATCGTGGTAGTCGACCGGCCCCAGCACCGGGCAATGATCGTTGACATCACCATCCCGCATGACGAGAACCTCGTGAAGGCTGAGAAGGACAAAATCAGCAAGTATCTTGACTTGGCTCATGAGGTTACCGCCATGTGGGATGTCGATTCAACGATCATTGTCCCGATAGTCATTTCGGCGAACGGGCTGATAGCGAAGAGCCTCGACCAACACCTCAAGAGACTCTCGTTAGATGGTTGGGTCAAAGGTCAGATGCAGAAGGCGGTCATCCTCGACACGGCACGCATTGTCCGGAGGTTTCTCTCTCTGTGACCCCGACCGCCGGTAGCTTGGGCCCTGCCACGCTGCCGGTGGAGCACTATTTTTTATATTTTTAAATAGATGTTTTTTTTGTTTTAATATGTATTTAAAAATGTAATTTATAAGTAATTTTAAAGTGAATAAAGAGATAATAATAATATGTATTTAAAAATGTAAAATGTTTATTTCTCCCCACCGACGTCACCAACACCTGCGCGCCGGCGAGGGAGAGGCCGGCCCCCGGCCTGCTTGGGGTCCCGAGGCCCACCGGCCTCGAATAGGGCCCCCGCTGCCGGTGGTGTAGTGCGTCGCATGCGATGGACTCATATTATGAATGAGAATTGCATGCGCGCCTACTATGGGGCTACAGAGGGAGAAACCATTCGAACGGCGTATCGTGACAGGATGCTTGCTCTGTTTCAGGTCCTCGATCCAACCATCACAGTGTCCGCCCAACGATTGTCGGATCAAGTGCGAGCTATCCAGCGGTGTAACCTGTTGGATCAATCTGTGCTTGATCGGCTCCGCCTGGAGGCACAGCCTACTCGCGCGACTCCTTCCTTGATACGGGACTCACCCACCGCGTCGTCAGCTCCGCTGTCAGGAGTGACACCAGCGACATCGGTGGAGCCCGTGGTCGATGATGGAGATTGTGTGAGTACGACTGTTAGCACCCAGGTAAGTGAGCAATTGGGGAGGGCTTTGGAGGACGCTATTCGCCAGTATAGGTCCGCGCCTGAATCTAGGCCGCGTCTACCACGTCTGCCCACTCATAGGCGAAATCTGGCACTGATGGGAGCCCTGAATGATTTACTATTCCCGTACATGCGGGCTAGTAAAGATTTGTCTGATACCCACTCGATCATGTACTGTGGAGCAATCGCGGTGTGCCGCGTCGCTCGTGTCAAGTTTCCAGATACTGACCGGGCGCCGCGGCCCGCCGAGGTTGTACCCGCTTGGCAGGTACGGATCGAGCGGCGTATCAGCACATTCAGGACTCTCATTGCGAAGCTGGTCTGCTTCAGTCGGGGGAATAACCGCCCCCGTGTCATGCGTTTCGTGACTCAAGCATTTGCCGGGACCGGTATTCGGCGCCCGGATTTTGAGGCTAACGTCACGGAGCGCATTGACTACCTGAAGCAGAAAGTCTATGCATGGGCAGCCCGTATTCGCCGGTACAGAGAGCGCGTGGATCGGTACTGGCAGAATCGCCTTTTCCAGAGTGACCAAAGGAAGGTGTACCGGAAGTGGGATGGAACCGCCCAATGTGTGGTCAATGAGGGGTTGCCAGGAGCCAGTGCCATGTTTAATTTCTGGCGTGGTATCTGGTCAGCGCCCGTCGAACACACAGAGGGCGATTGGATGTGCGTTGTTGAGCGTGAATGTGGGAGCATCGAACCCATGGCGTCTATATCTATAGACCCCGAAGACGTGAGTTGTGCGATCCGTACGGCCCCGAACTGGAAAAGTCCTGGACCAGACGGGTTGCACAACTTCTGGATAAAGTGGATCCGGTGCTCCCATGGCCGCTTAGCGACGCAGTTCCAACAAGCCCTCGAAGTTGGCTCCCTTCCCCGGTTTATGACCACCGGGATCACCTTCTTGCTCCATAAGACCGGTAGTACCGTTGAACCTAAAAACTATAGACCCATCACGTGCTTGCCCACTATGTACAAGCTCCTTACATCCATTCTGACCATCAAAATTAACACACACATTGTTGTGAACAATATTTTGGCCCCCGCTCAGAATGGGTGTAGGGTTGGGTCCCGCGGTACTAAGGAGCTCCTCCTCATAGACATGACTATTAGCCAGCAAGTCCGGCGGAGCCGGGGGGCTCTGTCCGCGGCCTGGATTGACTACAAGAAGGCCTATGATTCGGTGCCTCACTCATGGCTGAGGAGGATCTTAGAGTTGTATAAAATAGATGCAGCTCTGAGATCCTTCCTCAGTGCGTGTATGGGGCAGTGGACCACAGTCCTTCGTCAACCGGGCGGCGGGGAGATCTCCTCTGACCCCCAGGACTTCATAAGGATTGAGCGGGGCATCTTCCAGGGCGACTGTCTGAGCCCGCTTTGGTTTTGCCTAGCACTGAATCCTCTCAGCACTTTGTTGAGAGATTCAGGTCTAGGCTACCGGCTTCAGAGAGAGGGTGAGGTTATTAGTCATCTGCTGTACATGGATGACCTCAAACTTTTTACACCGAAACTTCCTGACCTGGTGGAGCTGCTGAAAATCACGCAGGTTTTCAGCAACGCCATTGGGATGGAATTCGGTGTGGATAAGTGTGCGGTCTTACATGTGCAGCGGGGAAAAGTTGTGAATTCTACGAATTTGCAACTTTCTGAGACTATGACTCTCAGATCTCTCTCTGAAACCGAAACCTATAAGTATCTCGGTATGGCAGAGTCTTTGGGTATCTCAGTAGTGCCGCTTCACAAAAGTACTCAACAGTCTTTTGTCGGGCGGCAACAAGGTGCGAGCCTTCAACGGTTGGGTGATGCCTCTACTGACTTACTCCTTTGGCATACTGAGATGGACTCAGACTGAGCTGGACGCCCTGGATAGAAAGGTCCGTCAACTGCTCACTACTCATCGCATGCTACACCCGCGCTCGTCTGTTATGAGACTGTACATCCCGCGGAGGTGGGGGGGTCGAGGCTTTTTAAATGCCAAGAACCTCCACAACCGTGAGGTGTGCAGACTTAGGGATTATTTCCAGAGCAACGAATGCGGGATGCATCGTGATGTGGTGGCAGTAGACAAGGGTCTCACTCCGCTCTCCTTGGCGAACGAGAACTGGCGCAGACCGACGGTATTGAGCGTCACGGACCGCAAGACCGTATGGGAGGGCAAGGAGCTGCACGGGAGGTTCTATCGAGCCTTAACAGGGCCCGATGTGGACCTTCTGGCCTCGGTGAACTGGCTACGCTTCGGGGACCTCTTTGGGGAAACTGAAGGGTTTGCCTGTGCAATTGCTGACGAGGTCATGATGACGAACAACTATCGGAAATATATCCTGAAGGACGGTACGGTCGACATCTGTCGGGCATGCCGTCGTCCCGGAGAGTCACTCAGGCATATTATTTCGGGTTGTTCTCATCTGGCCAACGGCGAGTACTTGCACAGGCATAACCTAGTGGCCAGGATCATCCACCAGCAACTTGCTCTTCGATATGGCCATGTTGAGTCTGAGGTGCCGTACTATCGGTACACACCGGTGTCAGTTCTTGAAAATAGTCATGCGTTGCTCTACTGGGACCGCTCTGTTATCACGGACAGGACTATTGCTTGCAATAAGCCTGATATCGTGGTAGTCGACCGGCCCCAGCACCGGGCAATGATCGTTGACATCACCATCCCGCATGACGAGAACCTCGTGAAGGCTGAGAAGGACAAAATCAGCAAGTATCTTGACTTGGCTCATGAGGTTACCGCCATGTGGGATGTCGATTCAACGATCATTGTCCCGATAGTCATTTCGGCGAACGGGCTGATAGCGAAGAGCCTCGACCAACACCTCAAGAGACTCTCGTTAGATGGTTGGGTCAAAGGTCAGATGCAGAAGGCGGTCATCCTCGACACGGCACGCATTGTCCGGAGGTTTCTCTCTCTGTGACCCCGACCGCCGGTAGCTTGGGCCCTGCCACGCTGCCGGTGGAGCACTATTTTTTATATTTTTAAATAGATGTTTTTTTTGTTTTAATATGTATTTAAAAATGTAATTTATAAGTAATTTTAAAGTGAATAAAGAGATAATAATAATATGTATTTAAAAATGTAAAATGTTTATTTCTCCCCACCGACGTCACCAACACCTGCGCGCCGGCGAGGGAGAGGCCGGCCCCCGGCCTGCTTGGGGTCCCGAGGCCCACCGGCCTCGAATAGGGCCCCCGCTGCCGGTGGTGTAGTGCGTCGCATGCGATGGACTCATATTATGAATGAGAATTGCATGCGCGCCTACTATGGGGCTACAGAGGGAGAAACCATTCGAACGGCGTATCGTGACAGGATGCTTGCTCTGTTTCAGGTCCTCGATCCAACCATCACAGTGTCCGCCCAACGATTGTCGGATCAAGTGCGAGCTATCCAGCGGTGTAACCTGTTGGATCAATCTGTGCTTGATCGGCTCCGCCTGGAGGCACAGCCTACTCGCGCGACTCCTTCCTTGATACGGGACTCACCCACCGCGTCGTCAGCTCCGCTGTCAGGAGTGACACCAGCGACATCGGTGGAGCCCGTGGTCGATGATGGAGATTGTGTGAGTACGACTGTTAGCACCCAGGTAAGTGAGCAATTGGGGAGGGCTTTGGAGGACGCTATTCGCCAGTATAGGTCCGCGCCTGAATCTAGGCCGCGTCTACCACGTCTGCCCACTCATAGGCGAAATCTGGCACTGATGGGAGCCCTGAATGATTTACTATTCCCGTACATGCGGGCTAGTAAAGATTTGTCTGATACCCACTCGATCATGTACTGTGGAGCAATCGCGGTGTGCCGCGTCGCTCGTGTCAAGTTTCCAGATACTGACCGGGCGCCGCGGCCCGCCGAGGTTGTACCCGCTTGGCAGGTACGGATCGAGCGGCGTATCAGCACATTCAGGACTCTCATTGCGAAGCTGGTCTGCTTCAGTCGGGGGAATAACCGCCCCCGTGTCATGCGTTTCGTGACTCAAGCATTTGCCGGGACCGGTATTCGGCGCCCGGATTTTGAGGCTAACGTCACGGAGCGCATTGACTACCTGAAGCAGAAAGTCTATGCATGGGCAGCCCGTATTCGCCGGTACAGAGAGCGCGTGGATCGGTACTGGCAGAATCGCCTTTTCCAGAGTGACCAAAGGAAGGTGTACCGGAAGTGGGATGGAACCGCCCAATGTGTGGTCAATGAGGGGTTGCCAGGAGCCAGTGCCATGTTTAATTTCTGGCGTGGTATCTGGTCAGCGCCCGTCGAACACACAGAGGGCGATTGGATGTGCGTTGTTGAGCGTGAATGTGGGAGCATCGAACCCATGGCGTCTATATCTATAGACCCCGAAGACGTGAGTTGTGCGATCCGTACGGCCCCGAACTGGAAAAGTCCTGGACCAGACGGGTTGCACAACTTCTGGATAAAGTGGATCCGGTGCTCCCATGGCCGCTTAGCGACGCAGTTCCAACAAGCCCTCGAAGTTGGCTCCCTTCCCCGGTTTATGACCACCGGGATCACCTTCTTGCTCCATAAGACCGGTAGTACCGTTGAACCTAAAAACTATAGACCCATCACGTGCTTGCCCACTATGTACAAGCTCCTTACATCCATTCTGACCATCAAAATTAACACACACATTGTTGTGAACAATATTTTGGCCCCCGCTCAGAATGGGTGTAGGGTTGGGTCCCGCGGTACTAAGGAGCTCCTCCTCATAGACATGACTATTAGCCAGCAAGTCCGGCGGAGCCGGGGGGCTCTGTCCGCGGCCTGGATTGACTACAAGAAGGCCTATGATTCGGTGCCTCACTCATGGCTGAGGAGGATCTTAGAGTTGTATAAAATAGATGCAGCTCTGAGATCCTTCCTCAGTGCGTGTATGGGGCAGTGGACCACAGTCCTTCGTCAACCGGGCGGCGGGGAGATCTCCTCTGACCCCCAGGACTTCATAAGGATTGAGCGGGGCATCTTCCAGGGCGACTGTCTGAGCCCGCTTTGGTTTTGCCTAGCACTGAATCCTCTCAGCACTTTGTTGAGAGATTCAGGTCTAGGCTACCGGCTTCAGAGAGAGGGTGAGGTTATTAGTCATCTGCTGTACATGGATGACCTCAAACTTTTCACACCGAAACTTCCTGACCTGGTGGAGCTGCTGAAAATCACGCAGGTTTTCAGCAACGCCATTGGGATGGAATTCGGTGTGGATAAGTGTGCGGTCTTACATGTGCAGCGGGGAAAAGTTGTGAATTCTACGAATTTGCAACTTTCTGAGACTATGACTCTCAGATCTCTCTCTGAAACCGAAACCTATAAGTATCTCGGTATGGCAGAGTCTTTGGGTATCTCAGTAGTGGATATCAAGAAATCGGTGAAGGAACGCTTCTTCTGCCGCTTCACAAAAGTACTCAACAGTCTTTTGTCGGGCGGCAACAAGGTGCGAGCCTTCAACGGTTGGGTGATGCCTCTACTGACTTACTCCTTTGGCATACTGAGATGGACTCAGACTGAGCTGGACGCCCTGGATAGAAAGGTCCGTCAACTGCTCACTACTCATCGCATGCTACACCCGCGCTCGTCTGTTATGAGACTGTACATCCCGCGGAGGTGGGGGGGTCGAGGCTTTTTAAATGCCAAGAACCTCCACAACCGTGAGGTGTGCAGACTTAGGGATTATTTCCAGAGCAACGAATGCGGGATGCATCGTGATGTGGTGGCAGTAGACAAGGGTCTCACTCCGCTCTCCCTGGCGAACGAGAACTGGCGCAGACCGACGGTATTGAGCGTCACGGACCGCAAGACCGTATGGGAGGGCAAGGAGCTGCACGGGAGGTTCTATCGAGCCTTAACAGGGCCCGATGTGGACCTTCTGGCCTCGGTGAACTGGCTACGCTTCGGGGACCTCTTTGGGGAAACTGAAGGGTTTGCCTGTGCAATTGCTGACGAGGTCATGATGACGAACAACTATCGGAAATATATCCTGAAGGACGGTACGGTCGACATCTGTCGGGCATGCCGTCGTCCCGGAGAGTCACTCAGGCATATTATTTCGGGTTGTTCTCATCTGGCCAACGGCGAGTACTTGCACAGGCATAACCTAGTGGCCAGGATCATCCACCAGCAACTTGCTCTTCGATATGGCCATGTTGAGTCTGAGGTGCCGTACTATCGGTACACACCGGTGTCAGTTCTTGAAAATAGTCATGCATTGCTCTACTGGGACCGCTCTGTTATCACGGACAGGACTATTGCTTGCAATAAGCCTGATATCGTGGTAGTCGACCGGCCCCAGCGCCGGGCAATGATCGTTGACATCACCATCCCGCATGACGAGAACCTCGTGAAGGCTGAGAAGGACAAAATCAGCAAGTATCTTGACTTGGCTCATGAGGTTACCGCCATGTGGGATGTCGATTCAACGATCATTGTCCCGATAGTCATTTCGGCGAACGGGCTGATAGCGAAGAGCCTCGACCAACACCTCAAGAGACTCTCGTTAGATGGTTGGGTCAAAGGTCAGATGCAGAAGGCGGTCATCCTCGACACGGCACGCATTGTCCGGAGGTTTCTCTCTCTGTGACCCCGACCGCCGGTAGCTTGGGCCCTGCCACGCTGCCGGTGGAGCACTATTTTTTATATTTTTAAATAGATGTTTTTTTGTTTTAATATGTATTTAAAAATGTAATTTATAAGTAATTTTAAAGTGAATAAAGAGATAATAATATGTATTTAAAAATGTAATTTATAAGTAATTTAAAAGTAAATAAAGAGATAATAATAATATTCATTTATTTGCAAATGTAGGTTTAGAGTTGGTACATGTTTGTTACAAATGTGTCACTACATTTGGCCTTGCGGCATGCAAATTAGAGGCATATAAACAATTACTAGACATGCATACTACAACTTCATTACAATTAATTGAAATACGTACATAATGTCAATGGTCATAAAATTAGACTTTCAATAGTATATAATCAAATAAAATCAAATAGGCATGTCAATTGTGATAAAATAAATCATAATCAAAATAAAATAGGTATGTCAGTGGTAGTAAATAACAATAGCACATGAATTAAATAAAATCAAATTACAAAATGTCAGTTGCATTAATTAATTAATTAAATAATGATAATTATAAATATTGTCTGATTGTTTCATTTATCTCAGTGACATGTCATTTAGGTACTCTTCAACGGAATAATAACATTTTTCCAGCAAAAGATTCTTAAGGCTACGTTTAAATTCGTTCATGTTTGTGATTTCCAAAATATAAATTGGTAGCCGGTTGTAAAGCCTTGGTGCCATGCAGAATACACTACTGTTAAGATATGTGGTTGTATTAGCTGGAAAACATATCTTCATGTTATGTCTCTTACTATTAAGTTTTGAATAAAGCTGCATATTTTTCTTTACGAACAACACGGTTTCCAAAATATATATACATGGCAATGTCAAAATTTGTAGTTCAATGAAACTAGGTTTACAGCTATCAGTACATTTCAATTTACATATAGCTCTTACGCATTACTTTTGGGCTTTGAAAATGCTTTCAACATTAGTTGAATTGCCCCAAAATATGACTCCGTAATTTAATATTGGAAAAACATACCCATAGTAAGCAGTTATAATAGTAGATACACTGGCTGTCTTAGACAGCATATGCAGAGAGTAAGAGTGTTGATTTATTTTTGAACATAACACTTCTAAATGCACCTTCCGATCCAGACCTTCATCTATATTTAGTCCTAAAAATTTTGTTTCTTGTACTTGTTTTATTTGTGTTCCATTATATTGTATGTCCAAGTCTGTCAGTTTATTCGTCCTATTTCTAAATGTCATTATGCATGTCTTGTTTAAATTAATTTTCAAATTATTTGATGTCAACCATTTAATAGAGTCATGTAAAGTATCACTTATTTCATGTTCTACCTGAGATTTATTATTTCCAGTAAATACAATTGTGCTGTTATCCGCAAAAAGTATGGTTTTATAATTAGTTGCTTGGGGAAAGTCATTTATGTAAATGATAAACAACAATGGTCCCAGTACGCTCCCCTGAGGTACTCCAAAAGCAACTTTTCACGGTTCGGACGAGTGATTTATTAGCCTTTTCGTAGAACTACATACTCTAGAGATCTGTGTTGTCTGTATTCGGTCAGTTAGGTAAGATCTTATCAGTTCAAGGACATTTCCTCTCACTCCATAAGCATATAATTTATCCAATAACATCACGTGATCCACGTAATCAAACGCCTTCGTTAGATCCATGAAAATGGCGGAGGCTTGGTTCTTTTTGTCTACGGCGGTCATAACTGTACTGAGGAAGTTATAGAATGCTATATTGATATTCTTATTTTTTCGAAACCCAACTTGCTCCTTAGCAAATAAGCTGTTCATTTCAAAGAAATTGTACAGACGCTCGTAGATAACCCTCTCGAATATTTTTGATAGGACAGGGACAAGAGCTATTGGTCTGTAACAACCCATGTCAGTTTTGTCATCCTTTTTAAAAAGGGGTTTGATCACAGTAATTTTTAGATCTTCGGGAAACACACCATGAGATATGCATAGGTTAATCAAGTGACTTAAAACATGTGATATGCTAAAAGATACGTGTTTTATTATCTTTGTAGAAATTTCATCGTATCCAGTGCTATTTGTGGTTTTGAGATTAAGGATGATTTTATTAATATCTTCAGGAATAGCAGGAGGCATAAACAGGGAGTTAGATTTAAGACTAAAACATATTTTGGTCGTAGTTTGTTCTAATTTTGTAATTTGATCAACAAAATAGTTGTTAAACGAGTTCGCTATTTGTATAGGATCACTCACAACCTCATTATTCACGGTTATGCACCGTATATATTCCTTAGGAACATTGAATTTATTATTATTAATTACAGTCCAGGTAGCCTTACATTTATTTTTTGCGTTATTAATGAAGTTGTCATTACGCGTCTTCTGTGTTATTTTTATAATCTTATTGAGCCTAGATGATAGTTTTTGGAAAGCTTCTTTATTTGTATTTGTACGGTTTTTCCGATACTGCCACAGAAGTTGGCGTTTGCGATTGCAACATAGTCTTATGCCTTTCGTAATCCACTTCGGGCGTATTTTTGCTGAGATTTTTACACGTACTATAGGAAAACATAGGTCATAAAATAGTCTAAACAGTTCATAAAACTTACTAAAGGCGATATTGGGATTCTGACAATCGTAAACTTCCTGAAAACTGAGTGAGTCTAAACATTCCTTAAATTTTGTGATATTCACCATCGAATAATTACGCTTTTCAACATACCAATACTTCAATACGTTAATACGCCCCACCGGTACTGTAAATAACTGTCCAGTATGGTCAGATAGTGCATATTCGAGGACCTCGTGTGAGCTATGTTTGGTATTGTACAAGACATTGTCTAAACACTTCCCACTTACTAACCGAGTGGGTTGATTAAAGGCTGTTTTTAAATTAAAGGACCACAAAATCTGCATAAATTCAGTACATTCGGAACTTTTCTGCAATACATCAATATTAAAATCGCCGCACAGTATTATTTTCTTTTTACCGTAACAGAAAGTAGTTAATAAGGCATGGAAAGCAGTAAAAAACGTGTTTAAATCTTCTGCACTATATCTCGGCGGTCTATATATGCATATCACATATATTTTGTGTTCTGGAAGTTCTATCCCAGAGCACTCCATAATATTTTCAATACTGTATTTATCAATATCTTGGATTGGGGTAAATACTAATGTGTTATCGACAAGTATACATGATCCTCCACGACGGTTGCTCCTACAAAATATAGAGCCAAGAGTAAAATTTGGTACACTCAACAATTTTCTATCATTTCTTATCATGTTATGCTCAGTAATACAGAGAACACCAACACCCCTATTCCCACGTTCGAGCAATTCGAGAACTACAGTAAGCCGGTCCAACTTTGACATCAATCCATCCATATTTTGATGATATAAATTTAGATCAGTCCCGAAAAAAAATACTAGGAGAAATGCTATTACTGTCAAATATAGAATCATCCTTATGTTCAACATCAACCAGAAGATTACGCTGTGAGTCATTCTTGTTATCATTAGAGGGTAAGGCAAAATCCCAACAAGTCTGAGTACATTTATCAGTTACGTTACATAATCTTACACTTTTTTTGGTAAGAGACTCACTGTACTTCTTGCGTTTAGTTGCATAGTCAACCCGTAATATGTCTTTTAGTAGATTACGACACATTATTGTCGTAAAGTGTAAGTAATTAGGAATAAAACGCATATAATTCATGTCTACGTAGCTTACATAATCATATTGGTTACATATAAATTGCAATTCATAGTTTCGTTTACTGGGATTAATAAAACTAATTTTTCAACGTAAGTATCGTTAGAATCATTCATTATCCATACATAATACATGTTTTTAACAATAAAGGGTTGGTAGTTAAATGCATAGGAATCTTCATAAGTCGGCACTGCGCTATTACCTGTATTGAATGTTACAAAAGTTGCAAATTCAAAGTGTATAAGTAACAGGAGTATGTTTCTACAAACAGTGGCACAAACCGGAAGATTTTTTCCGTTTTGTGACCCCAGTGGCAAATCCAGTGGCACAGGGCGGAATAAAGGCGAATCTGGCTGTAACTGTACAATACCCGGCCATTAATTTGGCAGCTTGGAAAGGTCGGCTTGCTTCTCACATCAGCGGACTGACAGTTGGATAATTAACTGACACTTTTGATGGCAAAGTTTACAAAATATTCAAACTGAAGCTATAGTTTTATTTACCTACTCTATAAAGATATCAAGCTGTAGGCCTATGCTGTGCGATAGAGAGAACGTTTTACAAAACCGAAACAAGCCGATCTTGACCGGACTCTCATTGCTTCCCGACGTGCCAAATCAGAAGCTGGTATCGTAGAAGCATTGATCTTGTATTACTTTGTGACCTAAATACATTAAGTATATTTGATTTTGAACCTTACATTGATCACATCATGACGGAAAGTAGCTCGTCGCTAACTATTAGGTCAAGCCCGCACAGTGAAAACTCGCCGCACGATTTGTTGGCGGTTTATAATCCGCGTACTGAACCGTTGACTTACGCACGGTAAAATAAATATCTCGCAATTTTTTGTCATACATATAAATATCTATAATAGTACACAAGACATTCGAACATAATTTTTAACTTAAAAGTGTTAGGCTATTCCCAGTAGTACTACCGCATAGTCTTACTAGTAGTACTACTGGGAACATTTATCCCACACATAACAGACTTACCACCCCCAGTAGAATAGGTTACTACTCAATATCACCAATAAATGCTCGAAGAGTGGAACTGGCACATATTATACTGTACTGCCACCGTAGTGGCGTAACAAAACTACGATCTGAATATTTCAGGATGTTCTCGAATGTAATAAAATGTTCTCGTATGTTATAAATGTGAAATTAAACATAATAGGTACGACTTTTTACAGTATTTACCTGGACAGAGAAGGGTTCCATGACAGACAGCTGATCGATACTTTGGTTGGAATTTCGTGCTGCAGGGTCCATTGAGCTAGGTTCATAACATCAGGTGCTTCATATATTCTAAAATATTACAAAACAGGACCTTAGTATGCTGTTTGTATTATATTATGTTATATTCCTGAAAACTGTATTGAAAAGGACAGGTCAAAAGCATTTGAAACCGCTTGGCGGGCTTGCATGAAAGGTTCAATGACAGTACAGGAAGCTCATGTAGTGTGTAAGAACAGAAGAAGATGGCGGGTTTTGTCTCTGCCTACCCCAGAGGGAACAATGTTAGTAGTATCTTTTATTTTTTTACTACCTAACAGAAACACCAGCATATTACTTTATTTTTTTTTTTCGTGCGGACATCCCTTCGGATACCCCCCCGCCGGGCAGCGGGGCGGTTATGTCGGGCTTGAACCGACTAAAACCGCACACCGTCTCGGGTCTACAGACGCCTGGGTGTAAGGTTGCCCATAGAGCATATCCCTCGCACCCCGACTGACCCTGGGCCATCTCCGGTTTCGAGATGGCCGCCTCGGGTTTGGGAACCACGGTGTCCCCGTCTTGCCCCGGTTTGGGGAAGGGGCGCTAGTCGCCCCACCGTCCCGGCCTGCTTCTGCTGGGGTGACAGGCGGCCTCACCTGTCACCCCCAGGCCTGCGCTCATGGAGGACGGAGGTCGTTAAGCGACCTCCGGCGCTTGAGTCGCCTGCGACGCGCGGCGAGCAAGTTGCGGGCTCGGCGGGCCGGGAGATCTCTAAATCTCTCCCGGGCGCGCTCCGCCATCTCCTTCGCGAGCATTACATGCTCGCAGAAGGAGGTGGCGACGGCCCACGCGCTCGCGCTCCGCACCATTGCCGCAATCATGCTGCCGAGCGAGAGGACTCCCACCCCGATGGCTGCCACGAGGTCACGCCTCGGCGCCTCCCACGCCGGGCAGTCCGCCAGCGTGTGCAGCCCTGAGTCCTCGCTCGGCCTGAGTCCTCGCTCGACCAGCATATTACCTATACTCACTTATACTTGCCAAACTTGGGCACTTACTAAAGCACAAACCAAAAAGTTAGAAACTTGCCAAAACTATGGAAAGGAGTATGACGGGGAAAAGGCTATCCAATAGAATAAGGATTCAAACCATAAAGAAACACGAAAACAAAAGGTGTCACAATAACAATAAAGAAGTTAAAATGGAAATGGTCAGGCCATATAATTAGACAGAAGGAAAAATGGTCGAAATCGATATCGAACTGGTTCACAAGATACAAGAAGAGGAAAAAAGCTAGACTACCTAGAAGATGGGTGGACAATATTAAAGCCATAGCAGGAGGCACATAGACGAGAACTGCTAAGGATACAGAGGAATGGAAAAGGTTGGAGGGGGCCTTTGTCAATAAATGGCATACAGACAAGGTTCTCGATGCATAATAGTAAAGCGTAAAGTGTAGTATATAATTGTTACATATCCAATAGTTAAGATAGATGCCTACTGTAAATGAAATATGTACATACTGTCGGAAATAAAGGCTATTGTTATTTAATTTAAAGCGGCGATAGCCTAGTGGCTTACACTTTAGGACTGCTGAGACGAGGTCTCGAGTTCGATCCCCAGTTGCCCCGGGCACAGACTTTTCGCAGTTATGTGTGCATTAATAAATGTTAATTATCGCTCGCTTAATATTGTGCCCGGTAGATGGCAATAGGCTCGCCCCCTATTACATTGGGACCTTAACATAACTGGCGAATTGTGGGTGTGTAATATACCTCTGCCTACTCCTTCGGGGATACAGGCGTGAAGTTATGTTATATGTATGTATATGTTATTTAATCAGACCAGTATTAAAACAGGTTTTTTTATTATGTTGTAGATGATGATCTAATGCATTTTTTTTTTTTTTTTTTTTTTTTACGTGCGGAAATCCCTTCGGATACCCCCCCGCTGGCCAGCGGGGGTGGTTATGTCGTGTCTCGACTAAAACCGCACGGTGTCCTCCCCAAGTGTCCGTTGCCGGGCACCCCGGGTAAGCCCTCGAAAGGATAACCCCAGGGATGATCTAATGCATAATGAAATTGTGATACTATTAATGTTTGGAAGCTCTAGTACCTTATGATACCATCTGCAGAACAAGTGACAAGTAGTAGACCTAAATGCTTGGGCCCAAACTTAACATCGGTGACAGACGTCCTTGAATCAACCAGGTTTGACCTCTTCAACCACGTGCGCAGGCCTTTCTCTGACCCTGAAGCTGCTGCATCACCTATTGAAAAGAAAATGAGAGAAACTGACTTAGATTATGCTTATCTTTACAGCACAGTGAAACACAGTAATATAAATATCTGTGCTCTGTGGGATTCATATATACTTACCGTCTTTAACTCACATAATATGTCTTGAACTCACATACTCACATGAGCAATCTATTAATATCTCAGATAAACAATGCAGTGAATACCAAGAACAATACTAATAGTAAAGTTATGAAATGAATGATATAAAGCAAGACTCACCGACTTCTTCCCAAATTGCAGCAGTACGATCAAACGAACATGTTGCAATGACCTGGCCAAACTCAGGGTGAGCCCACGTCACCTTCCACACTGATCCGTGGTGAGCTTTCCAGCTTGCTGTTATTCGCCATCCACCATGCCCATCTGAGTCCCATACCTGAAAATTTCAACAAGTTTGCCTTAAACATAAAGATTTATGCATTAGTATAAATCAACATGTATAATAGAACAAGTAACATCTTGGAAGCTGCCCAAACATTTGTATCAGATAAGATTTTGCATTTAAAGTTCAAATATTTAGGTACCGCGTAACCACGGTAGCCTAGTGGTATGGGTAAAGGACTGCTGAGACGAGGTCTTGGGTTCGATCCCAGGTATTACCATGGCACACACCAATGACTTTTCGAAGTCATGTGTGTATTTATCGCAGGTTTATAAGTGCCCGGTTAATGGCAATAGGCTCGCCACCTATTACATTGGGACCTAAACATAAACTGGCGAAATGTGGGTGCTAGCACCTCTGCCTACCCCTTCGGGGATATAGGCGTGAGTTTATAAATATAATAAAAAATAATATATAGGTATTCATCTTTGAAAAAATTTGATTTAAGTTATATAGCACCATCATAAAAAAAACGATTGAAAACAAAATTGTTGGTTGTTATACACAAAAAGTGTGCGTCGATAGACTAGTAAAATCTATGAGGTTCTAAATAAAGGGCAGAACGGAAGAACCTAACACAGTTTGCCTGTATGCAAAGTTTATAGTTGGGAGGGGGATCTTATGAGATATATAAGGACAGAAGCAATTGATGACAACGATGTGTGAATGAAATGGTTGAATAAGATTGATGAAGTGATAATACATTCCAGAGGTACTCTATGATATTCCACTCTTATGTTGTTACTAAGTTGGGAGAAATATATATACTCCAGTACTGGACACAAAACTTGATTATTACCTGCCTACAAGATAAAAACTGAGCGTCACTGTGAACAATACGCCTCAATATAGATTACTTATTTCTTCATTAGAGTTGCTTTTGATTTCTTCATTATGTGCTCGAGTATAAGAAAATATTACTACAAAATAGAATAAATAACATTCAGTGTGTTTAAATTATAAAGATTAAAGTCAAAAGGTGTATGTAGTTACCGCGTTTTTGTTTGTTATCAAGATAACCAACCTTTACATACTGGTCGCTAGAACAAGTAGCCATTCTCTCTCCGTAGAAGTCGTAAGCGACATCATGAATTAGGTCCTTGTGGTCGGCAAATATAGTTTGCGTTTCAAATAAATTCGTTGCTGTTAATTCACTCATGGTTTTGTCTAAAACTAACAATACAATTTCAAAAATAAAACTCGCTACCCCACAGCTGCATGACAAATGACAAGTAGAACTGACATTTGACAAGCACGTTTAGTTAAGGTGTCTTTAATAATAGTAATAATTGAGGACTTTGACTTTTGACTCTCGACTGTATAGACGGACTTGACATTGGCGTCTTCGCCATTAATAATTTTATAAACATTTATTATATTTTGATACTCTTTGAGAAAACCGTACGACGTTACCGTTAATTTGAAATGCTTAGATTAATATAATTTTATAAACATTTACTATATTTCACTTGACATTGACGAAATTGCGGTGATTCTGCAGAAGCCATTAACTAAAAGAAGAAAAGAAAAGAAAAAAGTAATAATTGACACTTGTTGACACTATATAACAAGCTAAACAATAATTTACATATAGTATGATTATATAATCACTATTTTAGGTAGTTTTTTTTTTTAATTTTATTTTAGGAGATGTAATTCAAAAAATAAGATGTACCTGTATTATTATGAACTACATACTACGTTTAGATATCAGTTTGTAGTTTGACTGCTTTAAAATATTATTTTCAACCGACTCGACTTCCTAAAAGAAGGAAGGTTCTCAATTCGTCAGAATCTTTTTTATGTATGTTCGCCGATTACTCAAAGACGCCTGAACTGATTGGGAAAATTATTCTTTTGTTTCAAAGGGGTTTTTTTGTTTCCCAGATGGTCCCATTTCAATAAAATTTCGTAAAGATCTGATAGTAGGTACAATCTGATAGACAACGGAACTCATCAATAAATACTAGCAAATTATCCGTGATTGCTGCTATCGGACGACAGTACCGGGGACGCATTTTACACGGCCCGAGCTAACATCCCTCGGTCCGCGGTAGAAGAAAGTCGCGAACAACTTGTGTCTGAAATCGAGACTACTCTCACAAGAGTGTCCGATTGGGGTGGATTAAACCTGGTCCAATTCAACCCCACTAAGACACAGGTATGTGCATTCACCGCTAAGAAAACCCCATTTATTGTAGCGCCACAATTCCTGCAGTACTCCATCTGGGGCCGGACTTGCGACTTATAAAGAAGAAGTCTTTGCTCCGCAGTGAAGTACTGCTTCGCCCTATTGAGCACTCCAAGTTTCTTAGATGCCAACTTGACCTTGTCTTCCAGGTGACTACGCTATTGGACCTCGCTGGAGATGTCGACACCGAGGATCCCGATACTTTTAGAGATATTAAGTGGTGTGCACTTAATATCTCTAAAAGTATCGGGTTTTAGTTGACCCGTTAACTTGACCCGTTCGACTCGGTGCAAAGACGGGCGCTGAGGATCGTCGACCATCCCATACTTACAGGCAGTGTGGAACCGCTTAACCTTAGGAGAGATTTCGCCTCCCTGTGCGTTTTCTACCGCCTTTATAACGGGGTGTGTTCAGAAGAATTGTATGATATGATGCCCACGGCCACATTCTATCATCGCACCGCTCGCCACAGACAGGGAATTCATCCTCACACGTTGCGACCGGAAAGTTAGATATGAAAGGCACTTTATTCCGCGCACCCTCAGGCTGTGGAATGATCTCCCTGCTGTGGTTTTCCCAAACGACTACAATATGGGGTTCTTCAAGGAGGGCATTAGAAGGTTTTTACAGGGTCGGCAGCTCGATTGTGACGCCCCTGGTGTTGCACACGTCCATAGGCCGCGGTAACCGCTTCCCATCAGGTGGGCCGTGAGCAAAAAAAAAAAAATATATAGGCACTGGTTATACTGTAACTTAACATCACACCTATATCCTTTACATGGGTTCGCAGTTCAATATACATCTCTAGTATGGTACCTACCTTATTATCTATGAGTAGGTATACCTACATGTGCTACCGTACATGTAGGTATACATAATTATTGGGGTGTGTGTTGGGTAAGGGGTGTGTGTTGGGTAAGGGGTGTGTGTTGGGTAAGGGGTGTGTGTTGGGTAAGGGGTGTGTGTTGGGTAAGGGGTGTGTGTTGGGTAAGGGGTGTGTGTTGGGTAAGGGGTGTGTGTTGGGTAACCTCCTCGAGTATCGCTCCGATTCCGATCCCGCTGCAGTCCGGGGGGAACGGAATCGGAGCGGCCGGTACACCCTGGGTGGCGGTCAATGGCTTCCCCTTCACCCCTTCATAGGGTTGGCATTGATCGTCGGCTAATACTCAACGTGGCGGGAACACTTCGCTCTCCGTACTCCTCTGCTTTCAGAGGAGACAGGATGAGCGATGCTGTTAGTGGTGAGATGGCCCAGGGTCAGCCGGGGTGCGAGGGATATGCTCTATGGGTAACCTTACACCCCGGCGTCTTAAGACCCGAGACGGCGTGCGGTTTTAGTCGGTGCAAGCCCGACATAACCGCCCCCGCTGGCCGGCGGGGGAGTATCCGAAGGGATTTCCGCACGATAAAAAAAGAAAAAAAAGAAAGGTATACATAATTATGATATAACATAATAATATAATTATAATTCTTCTAAACATACGGTAGTATGTAGGTATAAAAAAGCACTAAAAGAAGATAATAACTGAATTACAGATTTGGTTCAAAAGATAAAAATACGCGTCAGACTTTTCTGTTGAAGTCGGTGGTGTCGGTGCTAGAAGGTGGACTTACCCAACATACCTGCCTATACCTATTTGGCTTGGCACTTGGCACCGACTTCAACACCGACATAAACCAATCCATTACGAAAGGAGCACGGGAGCACCCGTATGATGTTGACCTCATCTTGATTTTATAATCCATGGCCCTAAGTGACTGTGTAGACCGTTTGTTGTCTTTTCCAGAAGATAACCCATTAGGGAAAATACCATTTTATGCATAAAAAAGGGCTATTAATTCGTGAAGCCAACCGCTAGATTGTATATCGCGGCAGTTTGCGGCGCGCCGCCATCAAACGTCTCGTGGGAAATTAGCGACGAATGCGTTGCTCTCCGGACACAAGAAAGCTCCCAATTTTGAAGTTTTTAAACTTCTAACGAATGGCTGGCCGCCTTGAGACCGAGGAAGGTTCCTTTATGGAAGGTGCGTAAAATAGCAAGTATCGTTCAAATTAAATTGTATTAAATTTTATAACTTTGGGCAAAATATTTAAGCACTGTTTATAAATAGCTGTCTGCGGCTTCACCCATGTGGAATACCTGCTGATGCCGTTCCCGCAACCCAAAAGAAATAGTGAATAGTAAAATTTAACTCAGTCAAGGTATTGATTAGTAGGGTAGTTTAACCGTACCGCTCGACTGAGAAAACCTTGTTCAAAAATAATTATTAGGTTAAGCCTATGTTAAAGTAATCCAATATCTATTTGAAAAAAATTGATAAGCATTAGGTATAAATGCGTGGGGTGTGTGTTGGGTAACCTCCTCGAGTGTCGCTCCGATTCCGATCCCGCTGCAGTCCGGGGGCAACGGAATCGGAGCGGCCGGTACACCCTGGGCGGCGGTCAATGGCTTCCCCTTCTCCCCTTTATAGGGTTGGCATTGATCATCGGCCAATACCCAACGTGGCGGGAACACATCGCTCTCCGTACTCCTCTGCTTTCAGAGGGGACAGGATGAGCGATGCTGTTAGTGGTGAGATGGCCCAGGGTCAGCCGGGGTGCGAGGGATATGCTCTATGGGTAACCTTACACCCCGGCGTCTGAAGACCCGAGACGGCGTGCGGTTTTAGTCGGTGCAAGCCCGACATAACCGCCCCCGCTGGCCGGCGGGTGGGTATCCGAAGGGATTTCCGCACGATAAAAAAAAAAAAAAGGTATAAATGCGTAAGCTTCCACGTGTGTTTTACTCTTTCGCAATAAAACGGCTTGACGAATTTGGATAAAATTTGAGAAGTTATTAGTTATTATATTAGTGTTACAACGAGTGTCGATATCTCGTAAACTACTGATTGAATCTTCAGGATATTAAAACGCATTGCTAGGGTCGAAGTACTCTACCGATTAATGTAGAAAAATCTAGAATCGCCAACACAAAGTCGCATCTCCTCGAATACAATACCTATTTACCTACATTCACTTTGAATGTTGGCGCGTCTGTACCTACTTGTACCTGTTGTAGGTACCTTTCTCGTGCGCTCTACTTAGGTACCTAACGTGACTTATCTTTAGATGATTCTGGAATATTCTACCCTCCTAATTAAGAGGATTATACCTGCGACTTAAGCAACGACTGTAGACTACTGTGAACTGCTGAGCGACTTGAACTGTTGAAGACTACTGTGTGTGATAATTATTTAGTTATCTAGTTAGTGGTGAGCAAATAAACCTCTTCGTTGTAAACGGCATTTAATTGTACCCCGCGCACGTAACAATATGCTGGTTATTTATTATCCTGTGATGTAGCTGTGTACCTAGTATGGTTAAAAATATTTACCAGAGCTTTTTAATATTCTTAGACTCCTGGCATCGGGCCATCAGGCAGGGCATCACTTCAAAAACCTAAAAAATACCGAGAAACTGATGAGAATTTGATCATCATATCAGCGTTGTGTCTCGATTGAAAATTGGTGCAAATTGGATAAAACTATTAAAAAGGTTTGATGCCTTGAGATCCACGCAACCGATTATCAAGCTTAGGTAGTAAGATGTGAGTATATAGGTAGGTGAATGTTATATTTCGTATAGAAGTCTGATAAAGGTTAAAGTAGTTAAAAGTCATAAGTAAACAAATTACTCGAAAAAAAAAGTTGACAGAAGAAAACTTTGAAATAATTAAAATGGCCGCTGTTGGCCTAGCGCCGCGCTCAGCTACCGTTGAGTTGAGATTAAAAAGAACTTTAATTGATTACGTGAACCACTGGGCTCGAGCAAAAAAGGCACAAAGTCCTCGGGCCAACTAATTAACGCTCGATTTAAAGTTGAAAAGAAATCTGTGAAGAATCCTCTGCTCATAGTAGGTATACTTTTTGTTCTGATAACTTTACCCAGGGTCGGATTCAGTGCGTTGCGGGGCATGGGCATAAAATGTAGATATTTGGAATTAACTTTTTGAAAGGAAATGTCACAAAATACCTTGCGTTTGTAAATATAAGTGTATGCAGCAGTAGGTATTTCAAAAGAGCAAATTTTTAATCGTCGCGTATATTTTCTTTTTGTAACCACCTACATTTATACTTACAATTTTATCCAATACATTGATGTGTTAGAATTGCAAGAAAATACCTTATGAGTTGATCTTAGTTCATTGACGTGGCTTTGATAACGGCTGATTTCAGATTCTTGTCGAGGATTTTTCAGTGTAGTACTGAGGAGTTTTAGGGATCATATTATATATAGCATTGTCATTGAACTGAAGGTGCAGAACCTTGTGAGGTTTATCGAATTTGAACTTAAATTATTAAACTCGAACTCATAGGTGACAGGTTAATATTTTTTTGATAAGGAATGTTGAAGGCACCGATTATGTTCGACCATCTACTAAGAAAATAGAGATCAGAATATGTACTATTTTTGAATTAAGCGGACCTCAGCGGACTGGGAAATCGTTATGAGGATGAATGTGGACCATTTTTATGGATCTACACAGCTCGACAGCCGCCCCTGTTCATGATACCGTGTCGTAAGTATTCGAGGGTTCGGTTTCACGTCGAGTTCCGATAGCACCCTTATCGACACAGTTCTGTAAATTCAACCGGTTCAATTAATAAGTTATTCGACCGTTATTTACTGCAGTTTATTGGCGATGGAGGCGGTGCCAGTGATTATACATATACCTATAGTTCCTTTAGTTGTGTAAATGACCAATTGTAGATATGGTAGTTGCAGGGTTTGCCCAACGAGTATAAATTCAGAAACAAGTGCCTCGCAGCTGTCTCCTCTGTCACCTATTGTGTATGTCATTCGAAAAAAAATACAAGTTTTCAGTTTCAATATTCCCATTAGAACATGTGTTAAGTTCAACTTTAAACGTTTTGTAATATTTATCTGAGTATGTTCCTCACGTCTCGTCCCAAAAATCTCATACATACAAAACCTATTTGATATTCAATACACTCTCCCGATATTCTTCCCAATTTTTTTTTTCCGGCACCAACACCGTGAACACGCGGTACCTTTATTTTACTAGGAAAAATTGACTGGGGCCATCGTTCATGAGGAATACAGCGGAAAAGAGCCGAAACTACTCAGGGCTTTTAGCGCGAAAGGTTCTTTTCATTATTATGGGCTGGCCTACTTACTCTGTTTTTTTGAACCACCGAAGTTTCTAAATTATTCGTAACACTGCGTTCGGAACATATCGGGTGGTGTAATAGAAATAAATTGTTCGAGTATTATGAGAACAGTATGACGTAGGCACTGTGTTTTGTAAGAGAATGGTCGATTAGACGTTTAAAAATGTTTGTAAAGAATATTACTAGGTAGACTTTTTTTGTTTTCTTTTTTCGGGATATTTAAAAACATACCTACTATTATCTATTCTATGCTACGACTACTTCGAGGTCCTTATTAGAACCGTTTCTGTTGCGCATTTATGAAATTGGCGCAACAATCGGTTCCATATTATGGCATTGTGCTGTGCCCGACAGGGTCCATAATTGTATCGTAATTTTAATCGGACAACTTTATCACATTATGGAATGCAATCAATGTATCGAGTTTTTTTTTGAATTTCAAATCTGCATTCTTTTTACCATATAGATTTAGATCGGATAAATAGAACATCGAGGATGGGACTTGAACCTGCGACCAGTCCTTTACAGGGTAAATACTCTGACCAATTGTGCTACCTGGATACGTCGTAGATATTCGAAATTCTCCAATGACTATTATGTTCTATGTACTGTAGTGCTCCGGCCTCATTCGATCACTACAGTTCATTGACCTGGCCATCATGTGTCAGAGTTTAAAAATAAACTATTGTTCTTTTAAATTTAGCGTAGGGAAGAAAAAACAATTGCTTGGCGGTGCATTCGGCGGTTCGGCTGACAGCGGGCGACTTGGGGGCGCCGCCCTGGTCCGCCGGCCGAAGAGAAGATATAAGTATATTGAATTTAGGCTCAGTCCTTGAGCGGAGTCCGCGATTCCCTACAGTTCGTTTAAACATAAATATATTCGCGTAAGAACCTCCCTAAACTCGATATAGGAAGCTTTGTTGAATTAATAAATGATCATATAACTATTTATCCGTGTGTTTATCTTATTATCAACACGAGGTATTGTGGCGTTCAAGCCCCGGACGCTACAGTACACTAGTCTGGCTGTTCGGAACGAAACTATAGGTATAGATTTATGACTATTACTGAACCCGCAACATTGCGCCAATATTTGTTGCTTTTTTGGTTTGTGAGATTTTGGTCGGACTCCAACCGACTAAAAGCTCACACCGTCTCGGGCCTTTAATGCCGGGGTGCAAGGACACATTCACGAAATAAATTCAGCTGATAAGGTAACCAATATAACTTGATTTTAAGGTAGAACGAAGTTTGCCGAGTCAGCTAGTACTAGTCGCAGGTTCGATTTCCGCTCAGTGCAAATATTTGTTCACATTGCAGACGCGGAGAGTGTAGGAAAGTCTTGGAAAGAATTTACTTTGTATATTTTAAAACAGCTAGTTTAAGAATATATAGCAATAAATATTTAATGGCTAAAGCAATATTACATACCTATTGAGTCGTCGTAAAGTTGTAATAAAATATAATTATTTGTATAAATTCGCACAATCCTCTTTTATTGGCAGAGAACGGAACGTGATCAGATTACCGCGCGAGAAACCAAGCAAACAATTTTACGATAGTATTTATGGGATTATACTCGAAAAGTGTAGCTCTGATATCGAGCCGCCTCTCATTCCGAGCTATAAATTATAATCGAGAAGAGGCCACAACTCGAGTCGCCAAAATGTGGAAATTATAACGTTTCCCGCGTTCACCCGCTGTCAATGTTACCAGCGGCTATATTTTATTTATACCTTTTACGAGTGCTGCAAGCCATAAAAAAGTTTTAGTGGGTGTTGTAAAAGCTAAGGTGGTGTTTTTTTTCCTTCTCGTTAGAATACAGCGTTGATAGGTTATGGGAGTAGTGTTTTATTAAACAGTAATTTTAGATGGGCTTCTTCGGATGTTTGTGATTCAGTTTATGAAGGTGAAGTGATAGTTATTTTTGTTAACTTTATTTTATTATATTATTACCGCTTCATCGAACAAAGCTCTCAATTTCTTGATGTATGTCGTAACTATTATTAGAAGTCGACTCAGACTATTGCAGTGCCGTCCCTTAGTCAGGGTAGAGCGAGAATGTCTGTCAACGCTTCCAACCTCTACTTTTCATAGCGTCTATGTAATGTTTATCTATTGTAACTAGCCTTGGGGGTGCCAGGTGAGGCCGCCTGTCACACGAGCAGGCCGGGACGGCGGGGTGACTAGCGCTCTTCGCCCAAACCGGGGCAAGACGGGGACACCGTGGTTCCCAAACCCGAGGGGCCAGCTCGAAATCGGAGACGGCCCAGGGACAGTCGGGTTGCGAGAGATATGCTTTATGGGCAACTTTACACCCCGGCGTCTAAAGACCTGAGACGGCATGCGGTTTTAGTCGGTTCAATCCCGACATAACCGCCCCCGCTCGCTGGCGGGGGGTATCCGAGGGGATTTCCGCACGAAAAAAAAAGGTACCCTTGGTGTCAGTTGTGCACAAAATAGCTGTCATTCATATCCTCGAACCAAGTATTTTTTATTACACACACTCCCAAATCCTTTCGTTAAATTGGTCATAATATGCTCAGCAAGTGTCGCAGTTGATTCCGAAGTTTCGAAACTCGTTGTCCGCTTTCCTACTTTTTCTTCTCCACCTTTCGTAATAACGTTATCACATTTCAATACATACATACATATACACACGTCTTTTTCCCTCCGGGGGGTAGGCAGAGACAACAGCCCGCCATCTGCTTCTGTCCTTACATACTTCACGAGCTGCCTTCACTGTCATTAAACCTTTCATGCAAGCCCGCCGATTTCGAGTGCTTTTGACCTGCCCTTTTTTCAATACCTCATTAATTTGATCAGTGTATGTCCAGCGAGGTCGACCCCGGCTTGCCTGCCCACTTACATCTACCTTATATATTTGGTGTCATTCGCTCAGTACTCATTCGGTCCTAGTGCCCAAAACCATCTTAGCATATCCTTTTCAATTCTTGTAACAACATTCTCTTTCAGACCACACCATTCTCGTATATCCACATTCCTCTTCCTATCAGCCAACCTTACTCCCATCTCAATATACCCCTAAATTCTCATCTTTTAATCCCAAAGTATATATTATTATTACCCGCTTCAACGTATACACACCTGGCGTTGTTGCTATTGATGCTTTGCACCAGAACGCTTCGATCCGGTTGAACTGTGTAATATCGCAATAAGACTACATGGCGCAAACACGGGGACATAACTTTGAGTTATGGGCGCTAAGCATTCGGTTCATACTCGCCGCTTTTGAATTTATAACCCAAATAAATCATGCCTATTCATCGGTATTTGTACGTGGAGCTGGTCATTAGGCAGCCGCAAAAAATGTTTAAATATCTCGCTATAAACGCCTGAAATTTAACGTGGTTTGTTGTAAACTGAAACTGGATACAAAGATTGAATGAATGTGTGCTATTAGACAGGCAATATCAATATTGTTTGGAGATCGAAAATTTAGATGCTTTAAAAAAAAATTTAAACATCTATGTAATTCCATACTGTTCGATTGATCGAACTGTGTTACCAAACAGAATATATGTTTTTTAGCATTAAAACTATAGACTCTGTTTTTTGTAGGTTTATCCCGATATGTGCGAATATAACTCGCATTCGATCGGCGTTCTCGAGTCCACGTGTTCTAATGAAAATATTATTTTTAAAAGAGAAGGTCGAACGTGCCTACCTAAACTTGACCTTATAAACAACTGCGATTTCGTACTCATTCTAAATTTTCTACAGCTATAATGTTTCCATTTTGCAACTTGTTTCTCGCAACATATCATTACTCACACATATTAACAGCATCCAAATGAATATACGAAGCGAGGCGTGAGAAAAAAACCTTTGTAATATAAGTGTTTACCCCGAAACGGGTGTATGTTCCGCAAACAACATTTATAACCAAATGCGGGTAGTTTACACTGTTACCGAATGTACCTGCGAGTGTCTGCGCAATATCCGCTCCTACCTCATATCCGCTCTTCGTTCCCAGTATTTAGAACGCAGTGTCGGTCATAAGCGAGAGCGATTTTAAACGTTCTGGTTAACTTGGATAAGGAAATGTATTTTATAACCTTGATGAGGTTCAGAATCCTCACACGTTGCGACCGGAAACGGTGCGTAGAGTGAGGTATGAAAGGCACTTTATTTCACGCACCCTCAGGCTGTGGAATGCTCTCCCTGTTGTGGTTTTACTTTGAAACTACAATATGGGGTTCTTTAAGAAAGGCATTAGAAGATTTTTCCCTCTGGTGTTGCACACGTCCATAGGCCGCGGTAATCGCTTCCCATCAGGTAGGCCGTGAGCTTGTCTGCCACCTGAGTGGTACAAAAAAAAACCACAACTACAGAAGTATAGAAACTGTCACCCCCTGAACTAATTACTTTATTAATTTTCGATCTGGTTGCTACTCTCGCGGGCAGGGAGTTTCCACGGAAAAACTATTTAACGTGCTGGTTGAATTTAACCTGAACCTCTTGCCCCATTCGCCATCGTTTGTCTGCACCAAGCGACCAACATACAAGACGACGTCACCCTTGAAGTCTCGTGGGTAGGTAGTAGCAAAATACACTGCTTCGGGACTTAATGGCATTCCAGGACGAGCGTGAGTGCTGACTCTAGTGACTCTCTGAGTCTGAGTCTATGAGTTTCGAGCAGGGCCGGTTTTCGAAAATATAGAAGGTGTGCTAGATTTTTGAGCGGTTTATAACGAAGAGCTTCGTCGAACACCTCACAGAAGTGCTGACGGCATTGGGAAACAACTAGTTCGGTTTTTTGTTTAGGCCGCTCCAACGAATGATGAGTGCTTTTTTTTAATTTTTTTATATCTTTTTTTTATATTTAGGACACGTCAATTTGACTTCACCTCGCCTGATGGTAAGCTGAAGGTGAAGTCTCAGGAAAGAGGGTCACCATTACATACACGTACCATGTTAACAATGGTGGCACTCAGCTTGACGGCCTCATCAGAAGAGGATTGTTGTCGCAGCACTGCGTGACACGCACCGGTCCCACTAGTGCTGCGACCACAATCCCCCTGCCCAGCTATGCACTTGCTGACCCCTGAATGCAATCAAACCGAAATTGGATTACTATGGAGGGTTTTTCGCAATCGTGCACGGTGGTACCTACCCGGCCGAATTTTGTGACAAATTTCTGTCATCAAATTTCTACCACCAGTATTATTTAATTAGTTATTCTAAACGATTTTAGTAGTTTTTAATCGATAAGCAGTACAGTACGGAAGGTGGGACGGGACACCTCCCAGTAACATGGAGGGACGACCTGAAAAAGGTAATTGGGAAAGACTAGATGCAAAAGGCGGATAGTCGGGTGCTGTGGCGCATATTGGAAGACGCCTATGTCCAGCAGCGGACTGCAATAGGATAATTGATTGCTTGAAGTAATTCAGTTTTTTTGAATCGTCATCGCTTATGTATTAGCCAGTATGCAAAATACGCTAGTCGCAAAGGCAGGTGAGGTACCGATATTAAGACGGTAGGCGTACTGGCGCACGTCGCGACCGGTTTCACAGCACAACCAAAGGATATACGATTTGCGTGAGGATAATGTATCTGTCGGTTAGGGATTTATCGTTATTTACGACTAGCTTTGGCCCGTGGCTTCACTCGCGTTAATGTAGATTTTGTCAATATCAAACAGTATTATACAGTGCAAATAATTTCATAGAGAACTAAAGTCTTTAGTGTCACTTTTCTCTGCTGCACCATAAAGTATTGGAATTCTTCACAAGCGAACTTGTTTGTCTTCCTACTATCCCGGGTCCTTTTAAGGGGGACGTGGAAAAGCAGGTTTACTAAATTTTGTGCAAAAAGCGTATCCCAAAGTATCACATGCCAAAGTATGTTTCGAAATTTTCATTTGGCAAAACAACTTGGTATTAAGTATTAATGACCGCATGGATGTATGGAAGAGCAAGGAGTTGCATGGACGTTTCTATTGGGCTCTTCATGGGTCTGATATAGACTTACCAGCATCTGTGTCTTGGCTACGCTTCGGTGACCTATTTGGGGAAACCGAAGGTTTTGTGTTTGCAATCATGGACGAAGTTGTGATGACGAATAACTATCGGAAGTATATTCTAAGGGATGGTACGGTTGACATATGTCGGGCGTGCCATCGTCCCGGAGAATCCCTCAGACATATAATCTCTGGTTGTTCTCGTCTTGCCAACGGCGAGTATTTGCATAGACATAACCAAGTAGCCAGGATTGTTCATCAACAGCTTGCTCTAAAGTACAACCTTGTGGAATCAGAGGTACCGTACTATAGGTATGTGCCCGACGCAGTTCTCGAAAATGGGCATATCACGTTGTACTGGGATCGATCTATCATCACTGAAAGGACTATTGTAGCTAATAAACCTTATATAGTGTTGATAGATCGATCAGAGTGCCGCGCAATAATTATCGATATCACGATTCCACATGACGAGAATCTTGTGAAAGCCGAAAAAGAAAAACAAATAAAATATTTGGATTTGGCTCACGAGGTGGTCGACATGTAGAGTGTGGATTCGGCGATTATTGTTCCGATAGTTGTATCGGTTCACGGACTGATTGCCAAGAGCCTCGAACAACATCTCCAGAGGCTCGCGTTAGGCAGTTGGGTCAAGGGCTTGATGCAGAAGGCAGTGCTCCGCGACACGGCACGTATTGTGAGGAGATTCCTCTCTCTTGAGCCCTAACCACCGGTAGCTTGGTCCCTGTTCCCGATGCCGGTGGGCCACAATTTTTTTATATTTTTAAATATATTTGTTTTTTTTATATATATATAATGTATTTAAAAATATAATTGATATGTATTTAAACTTAAATAAAGGAAATAATAATAATTATTATTAATATCAGACTTTCATATTTTTACAATTTATCAACCATTTAAAAAAATTATAATTTAAACGAACTTATTTTTGGAATATAATTTGTTACAAAATGAAGCATTTGCTTAGTGTATATTTGACTTAATAAAACTTGAACAAGTAAAAAGTTGGCAAATTAATATTTGACCAAGTGATTAGAATGCGAAATATAAATTTGCTAAAGATTCCTTTGGGAAATGAAACTAGTGCGATAAGTTTTTTGGAAAGTAAAATTTGACGAAAAACATTTAGCCAAACGGAAGGATACCGAAAAATCATCTATTAAGACTGTTAGGGAAGTTGCGTCCTGGGTTGGGACAGCATTACTAATCTATTAAACCGACTAATAATGTTTTTTTTTTTTTGAGTTTGATTTTGACCCTTTTTTTTTACGTGCGGAAATCCCTTCGGATACCCCCCGCCGGCCAGCGGAGGCGGTTATGTCGTGCATCGACTAAAACCGCACGGTGTCCTGCCCAAGTGTCCATTGCCGGGCACCCCGGGAAGCCCTCGAAAGGATAACCCCAGGGTTACCGGCGTACCTTGGCCGCCAGCGCGGCCTTGCCAGGTGGGGTCGGGTTTTATCCCGCGTCGGTGAGTAGGCAGGCGTGCGTAGGACACACACGACACGCCTCCGCCACGACCTGCTTCTGTAAGGACGGCGAGTCGGCCAACTGCCGTCCTCAGGCCCCGATCATGGAGGTTGGTAGTCCAGGGCGTAGACGAGTCTGCGGCGTTCTCGCAATAACTACCCATTCAATATTATATCTTATTATACGTATCCATCCAAAGACTGCCGGTATATAAGAAATTACTTGTAGCGATAAGGCCACTATTTGTAAATACTTTGTCTGTGTGTGTATTCTATGTATGTATGTTTTGATTGGTGTACAGTAAAGTTTATTTGTATTCTATTCTAAAATTAGTCTCAAAAGTTGTTATTCGACACGGTGAGCTCATAAATTCTCAGCAAAGTGCCCAATATCGCTAAGATCACGCAACCATCGGAATTGAATTCGTTCTGACCCATGTTCTAACAAATTGATTTGTTTCTTTCACTAAATTACTTTATTAGATTTCAATTTGCAAGCCACTTACATCTTCCTTGTTCTTTCTAACCCCCGAAGCAAAAACGACGGGGTGTTGACAAGTTTGACATGTCTCTGTGTGTCTGTCTGTCTGTGGCATCGTAGCTCCCAAACAGATGAACCCATTCCGATGCAGATTTTTTTGTTCGAGATGGTTTTTAGCTACAAATAAATGTGTCGGGGGTTTTTTAATTCTTAAATTTCTTCTACTCCTTTATTCTTGTAATAGAACTTAACGTGTCTCTCTGTCTGTATGCTTATGTACTTGGTACGTGAGAACCAATTTTAATAGCTATGTTATATAGCTAGTATATAAGGTGTCACAAAATTAGGTCTCTGAATTTGGTGAGATGACTTGGTATCGACAAAATATGTATTTGAAACAAAAAAAATCGGGTAAAATAAAAAAAAAAATATAAAAAATAAAAAAAATCAAAAAATAAAATGAAAGAAAAAACACCACCAGCGATCAGCGTCACGTGACGCGACGAGCACATGTGACGCTGGTCGCGATTTAGGTATTTCCCACACATCCGCTTGGAGAATACTGCGAGAAGGACTGCACGACTACCACGTGCGTCACGGGCTCGTCGCGTCACGTGACGCTGGTCGCTAGTGGTGTTTTTCTTTTCATTTTTATTTTTTTTATATTTTTTATAGGTATATATTTTTTTTATTTTACCCAATATTGTTTTTTTGTTTCGAATACATATTTTGTCAATACCAAGTCATCTCACCAAGTTCAGAGACCTAATTTTGTGACAACTCAAAAAAATATCGGGTAAAAAAAAAAAATATAAATATTTTTTTATTTTACCCGATATTTTTTTTTGTTTCAAATATATATTTTGTCGATACCAAGTCATCTCAACAAATTCAGAGACCTAATTTTGTGACAACTCATATAAGCCTATAATACGCTTATAGGCTTAGATACGAAAAAAGCAGTGAAGACTAGGTTATGCATCTTGCTTGTGGTGACTGGTTGAACTTGATATTTTGGTTCGTTCTTCTTCATCAGAACTCCAGTCCTCGTTGCGCCTAAACCTTTTACTTTGAAGCCCAGGAGCCGCTCTGCTACACTTTCTCATTCTTTGCATATTTAGTTAAGAGGAACACCTTCACCAGAGCTTCAGTCGGTAATCTGCAGATATACCATCTCGCAAATGAGGTTGACTTGGCCCCGAGGATCTTAAGATCGAAGAGTTATGGGTGTACGGTGACCGCCATACACCCATAGGACCTCATCAGGACCTCAATATCACACACAACCATAAGCCCTTATGCCTTGAGAGACCGACGTATGCACGTAGTGTGGAATTCCTTAGTAAGTCATATATCAGTTTTAGGTTTGACACTCCAATCAACATGCACCCGACACTTTGCCCTTAACAAATGGGTATTGAACACATCGTGGGCCTAACAATAGCCTTACAAGTCTGATTAAGGGAGGAAAATCCAATAATTTGACATAAAGTTTCCGAACCACACTGAGAGGCCTCTTTCGAGATAGGCGTGGTGTACAGTGCAAGAGGTTAAGCAATAATATAGTATAGCTAGAGATACAATCTAACTATACAGCACATCAAAACAATAACTTAAAATGATTAAGTACAACTGCTTATAAATAACTTAAAAAAAAAACTAAACCTAAAAGACAGATAAATATTAGGTCGTTACATATGAAATTGCCGTTTTTCTTCAAGAAATTGAAGGAAACCCAATTTTCAGTACTTACTAACATTTTTGCATTTTTTTTAGGAATGACAAATAAATAAATTAATAATAAATATTCTAGGACAAATAACACAACGCCATCTAGACCCAAACTAAGCAGAGCTTGTCATATGGGTTCTAGAATGCGGATAAACATACTTACATACTTTTTTTTTGTAAATAAATTCATATTATACATAGAAACACCCAGACCAATGCAAATAGACATAGTCAAAGTCAAAGTCAAAAACCATTTATTCTGCATAGACCATTAATACGGCACTTACAAAACGTCATTAAAAAAAAAAAATCTAATGTTTGGCAAATGGACCACCGGTTCGAAACGCGGCCCTGTCCTGAGAAGACTCCGGCAAGAAACTCAGCGGGCTGTTTTTTTTTGGTCTATTTACAAACATATTTACTTAACCTAATACAATATTCCATTTGAGTAGCATAGAGAGAGAGCAAACAGTTCATATCCAAGCTTGTTTATCGTCTAAATAGTCTTGAATTTTATAGTAGCCTTTTTGGCAGAGTTTACTTTTAATTTGGCTTTTAAATTTATGAAGAGGTAGATTCTTCATTTCACTAGGAAGCTTGTTGTAGAAGCGTATACAGTTACCCTGAAAGGAATTACTAATCTTGTGGAGTCGACTATTACAAACCACAAGATTGTTTTTATGTCTAGTATTTACGTTATGTATATCACAAAGCCTTAAAAAATTGGAAATGTTTCTTCTAACATACAAAAGATTTTCAAAAATATATTGGGAAACTACAGTTAGAATGTTTATTTCTTTGAACTTTTCTCGGAGGGAGACTCTTGGGCCCAACTTATAAATTGCCCGCACCGCCCGCTTTTGCAGTACAAAGATTGTATTTAAATCTGCGGCATTACCCCAAAGGAGAATGCCATAGCTCATAATACTATGGAAATAACTGAAATAAACTATTCTAGCGGTATCTATGTCTGTTAAAGTCCTAATCTTTTTCACAGCGTAGGTAACAGAACTTACCCTACCAGCTATTTTTTCGATATGTGATCCCCACTGTAATTTAGCATCGACACTTAAACCTAAGAACACGGTTGATTCCACAAGGCTCAACAACTGTCCATTAAGTTGTACATTGGTTTCCACCTGTGTAACATTAGGTAAGGTGAATTTAATACATTTGGTTTTTTTTTCATTAAGGCAAAGATTATTTATATTAAACCAATGAACCACTCGTGAGATTGCGTTGTTCACTTCGTCATAATTATCTAATTGTCTTTTAATTTTAAATATCAAGGAAGTATCATCAGCAAACAAAACAATACTATTTTTATCCCTTACGTAGTAAGGGAGGTCATTTATATAAATTAAAAATAAAAATGGTCCAAGTATCGAACCCTGTGGAACGCCCATCGAAACCAAGGATCCTACCGAACGTGTACCGTTCACATCGACCTTCTGAATTCTATTGTTTAAATAAGAAGTCAAAAGGTCGAGAGCCTTGTTCCTTATTCCGTAATAATCTAATTTCCTGACCAATGTATCATGGTGGACGCAATCGAAGGCTCTGGATAGATCGCAGAAAACACCTAATGCATCCTGCTTATCCTCCCAGGCCTCGTAAATACATTTCAATAACTCTATACCAGCATCCGTCGTTGATCGTCCTTTAGTAAACCCAAACTGTTTATCATGAAATAATTTATATTTATTAGAATGGGTTAGCATTTGGTCTAGAATTAATTTCTCAAATACTTTACTCAAGGTTGGCAACACAGAGATGGGTCTGAAATTCGAGGGATCTGAGGCGCTGCCTGCCTTGAACAAAGGTATGACTTTACTGTGTTTCATTAAATCAGGAAATATACCGCTACTGACGCAGTCATTAAACACAGTTGCTAGATGGGGAGCAATGACATCAATGATGCTTGAAACAGTTTTGACTGATAATCCCCATAGGTCCGCGGTCTTTTTAATATCAATGGATTTAAACGATTTTGTGATCCTTGCTATCAACAACTGAGAATCTGAAAGCGTCCTCACATTTTGTAATTGATTCCATAAGCAATGACTCAGCGGAAGTGGAAGACGACTGAAGAGTTCGGGTAGTGGCTACAGGTATATTTGAAAAAAAGTGTTCAAACTCTGTCGCAACTTCCAGATCCTCCGTGACATGGCGACCGTCTATTTTTAAATGGTAATCTCTTACAACTGCTGGAGATTTACCACATTCGGAATTTATAATGTTCCAGGTAGTCTTAATTTTATTAACAGAATTTGATATTTTGTTTTTTATAAAGTTTGATTTAGCAAAGGAACAGGCTCGCTTAAATGTTTTAGAATAGTTTTTGACATAATTCTGAAAATCAGGGTTGAAATTGTATGATTTTACAGAATATAATTCATACAATCTCCTCCTGCTATTATAAATCCCTGGTGTTGCCCAGTCACTGAAAACAGGACGGCTGCCAATCGATAATGTCTTTGGGGTAAAAATTCTCCCAAACTCAGTATTGATCAGGTTAATTAAGTCTGCATAAGACTTATCTACACTAGTGTACAAGGGCAAATCAGGTAGTTTATTAACTATATTTTCCTTGAAAGCATCTAAACGATATTGGTTTATCGGTACAAATTTAATTTCTTTTCTTCTTACTTCATAATAATTTCTGTAGCATTTTATAAATTGGCCACGATGATCCGAGTGTACAGCATATTTGCACTGAGCGGGAATCGAACCCGCGACCTGTGACTTAGCAGTCAAACGCACTACCGCTACACCACAGAGGTCGTCATCCAAATTTTATGATTTTTTTGTGTATGAATGAGACAACAATTAGCTAACAAACAGCAACTTTTATTACATTTTTGAAAAGTGACAGCTGTTAAGTAATACGAAATTTATCATCAAAATGGATAGTATTTAGAAAGTACTGTTTTTGAAGATCGAATTAATTTATCAAGCGGCCAATAAAAACAAAATTTAATACAGAGTTGTAAAATCTTGAAATCAACTTTCAAACAAAATATAAATAATGGAAATAGCTATTAAATTACAGGAATAACGAACTCATGAATTTGTAAGAAAATTTCGGCAATTTCATTTACTATTATTTTCTTATTTATATTCACTATTATTTACATACATGCGTCATAGAATGCCTCCGCATCATCACCGACTGGTAATGTTCCCAGAAGACTGGCAGCATTACCACGTCTAATTCTTTGTGCAAGATAAAGTCCAGCTTTCTGGTCTCGTGTAGCTTCGATCAGCCGCTTTGCCAAATTTTTGTAGACAAAACGGGCACTTGGACCCCATGACCCCAGCGTCTCAACCCCAAACGGGTCAAAAACATAATCACCTACTAGGTCGGAGTAACATTAGAGAATGTAAATTGTAAATTATTTAAATGGATTAAACTATTCAGCAGGTATCATGAGCCTGTGTGTGCCTGTTCATGGGTGTGTGTTGGGTAACCTCCTCGAGTGTCGCTCCGATTCCGATCCCGCTGCAGTCCGGGGGGAACGGAATCGGAGCGGCCGGTACACCCTGGGCGGCGGTCAATGGCTTCCCCTTCACCCCTTCATAGGGTTGGCATTGATCGTCGGCCAATACCCAACGTGGCGGGAACACATCGCTCTCCGTACTCCTCTGCTTTCAGAGGAGACAGGATGAGCGATGCTGTTAGTGGTGAGATGGCCCAGGGTCAGCCGGGGTGCGAGGGATATGCTCTATGGGTAACCTTACACCCCGGCGTCTGAAGACCCGAGACGGCGTGCGGTTTTAGTCGGTGCAAGCCCGACATAACCACCCCCGCTGCCCGGCGGGGGGGTATCCGAAGGGATTTCCGCACGATAAAAAAAAAAAAAAAAAAAAAAAAAAAAAAAGGTATCATGAGCCTATTGCCATTAACCGGGCACTTATAAACCTGCATATTCTTGCTATATCTTTTTCATTATTATTAGTTACTGAATCAAAACAATTTCAATGATTGTGGTTTTATAAAAGTAAAGATAAATGCGCTCGATTTTCTTCAAATAACTTTTATATTAATGTAATATATAAACTTTAGAAATACGAGTCATTTTTAGGCCCCTATAAGTTTGAAGCGTCTGTGTGTGTCTGTCTGTGGCATTGTAGCTCCCAAATAGATGAAACCGATTTAGATTTTGTTTTTATTTTGTTTGAAAAGTTAAGTAGTCGGGAGTGTTTTTTTTTATAAATAAATATGAACTTATTTTATTGAATAAGAAGTCTACATTTTAGTGTCTTTGTCTTATCTACAAAATTACATTGAATTTTAATAACTCATGTACAAAAAAATATACATGCTTTGTGTTGGTCTAGACGGCACTGTAATTTGTCCTAGAGCATTATTATTTTATTTTCTTTATTGAGTTTACATAAGTTATATTTTTAAATACATTATATATATAAAAAAACGGATATATTTAAAAATATAAAAAAGCACCAAGCTACCAGTGGTTAGGGCTCAAGAGAGGGGAATCTCCTCACAATACGTGCCGTGTCGAGGAGCACTGCTTTTTTGTGTGGGGTGTGGGTTGTTGGCCGACAGGCCTCTACAACCTTACGCGAACAGTGTGGCGAGCGCATAGGGCTCTCAGCCGAAAGTCGTATAGGTGTTGAGGGCCTTACCAATATCCTCGAGGCCCAAGCCATCCTCACCGGCAAGTCGGTGCACCAGCTAAACAACGGACGAGGCTCTGGCGAAAGCCTATCTTTCAGAGTTGGGGGGTCAGACGGCACTCGCTCCCAGAACATCAGACATACCAATAAAAAACAAGTTGAATTCCTGAGACGAGCTCAGCCGAATACAAGGGATTTTCGATTTAGCGATTATTATTTTTTTTTCGATTTTTTGCAATTTTTTCTTTGCCTTGCAATGGTTCACCCCAGCACGAATCTATTACCGAAAACAGCAACTCGATAGCTCATCTCCTTCATACCCAAAACCGTGACAGAAAATTGGCAACGACGACGTCGACGACGACAACTCGATAGCAATAGGGCTTTTCTAAAGAAAATCCCTAAAAGTTATCAGACGCCAGATGCAAAGAAAAGAGTACCACAAAGCAGGAGCATGTTTTTAGATGACATACTCGTAAGTTTACGTGAATGTCACACATTGAAATAAAACTATTATTAATGGATTCTATCGCGATTCGACGCGTCGGTTGCTTTTCAGCAGCCATGGTCACGGGGAGACTAAAGATCGTTGTTGTCTTGTAGTTTGAAGTGTAAGTTATCTCAAAGTACCCGAACTATGTTGAATTGTTGGTGTTATTATAACACAATGTAAAATATAAAACTAGGTCTGTAAGGCGAATGTTGAGCTGAGTGAGACATCGTGATTTGAAAAGCAGATTTTGGAAATTTAGAACAGTGATCATTCCTCCGTGGCAAGTCCGATTTTGAAAATTCTTTTTGAAAGTCACAACTCTGGACATGCTTTCTGAGCGTGTAAAGTTTGGTCACAGTGTCTCGAGCGGTTATTATGTAATTCCATCTGGATTTTTTTTAACGGTGATCATTCTTCTGTGTTAGCATGAATTTTTTCAAAATATATCCATAAGCCATGCCAAATTTGGTTCTGATTGGATTAGTAGTTTAGGGGGAGACCTGTGACAAAGAAAATCCTGAAGTCTGGTATGAGGAGCTTTTGCTCGACTTCGTCTCACTCAGCTCAATAACATCAAATAAGTTGCGATAGAATCCGTTAAAAATAGTTTTATTTCAATGTATTTAGCTTTTAATGCTATAGTTTCTTTAAAGTGGATATCTGTACTGTTTGCTTTTGTGTTCTTTTTGTGAGGAGAAATAATAATAATAAGCGGCATCGGGCTCCAAAGTGAAAAGTTTGGTCGCAACTGGGTAATCGCTATGATGATGATGGTTGAGAAGTCTATGTCGAAGAGTATTTGATAGCTTTACATTGTAGTGTGTTGTGGGTTTTATATTCGTAAGGAATTGAGCAATCTATGCGGCCGGTAGTAAATTCACGTTGAAAACGGAGACGGCTAGCCTTTCTTCCTCGGAAATAACCCAGACGGGTGCCGCAGAGTTTTGCAAATTGTTATTTTTATTAAACTTCTAAGATGGAAAACAAGCACCGGAGGCACTTCATAGATAGTACCGGTTACCAACACTTACAAAACTTCATAACATAGGACAACAGTCTGTCAGTTACACATGGAGAATACAGGAGTTATCTGCTTTTATTATTTAATTTTTAACCTTATTAAATTTACTTATTGTAATTTTATGGCTGCGTAGTTGCTAGCCAACTAAAATTCAAGGGCTATCTTAATTTACAAAGTTGATGATGATATACAAGAACGACAGGTGGTCCGGGTTAGGAAGTCTGTCAGTTCTGTTCTTAATTGATTAGTAGTAAATAATTGCTAAGGTGTGGCTTGCGAGAGATCACGAGTTCAAACCCTGGCTATTACATTACCGACGTGAACCAATTCCTAATAAAATCAGATGCCGGGGTGTATGGTGGCCCATAAGGCCGTCCGTCCCCATAAGTAAGTCCGTACCCATAAGGGTCCGTCGGGGTGCAAGGCAAATGCCTTGCACCCCGACGGACCCACCATCTCCGTTTTCAAGATAGCCCCCTCGGGTTTGAGAGCCACATTGTCCCCGTCTTACTCCCGGAAAAAGGGGGAGGGTGCGCGAAACGAGTCGCCACCCGGCCTGCTGTCAGGCAGGGCGGCTCCGCCTGTCACCCCTAGGCCTGCGCCCTTGGAGGTCGGAGATCGTTAAGCGACCTGCGACGCCTGAGTCACCTCCGCGTCTCGCAGGCTCTGCGGATCGGGAGAGACCCCGATCCGCAGAGCCGCCGCCTTCTTGTCGAGTATTACTTAATCCCAAAAGGGGACAGCCGCAGCCCACGCGCTGACGTTCCGCATCATCTCCATGAGTAAGACGCCGAGTGAAAGAACTCCCATTTCGAGGGCTGCTACGAGGGCCACTCCACCAGCGTTCATACATAGAACCCTGGCCCGATTTTGCTAAAATTTGGTTTATAGTTTATAGATAGCTAATTTCTGATCCCGTTCCCGCGACCCAAAAAGTAGCCTATGTCCTATTCTAGACCATAATCTATCTCTGTTCTAAGTTTCATCCAGATCTGTTCAGCCTATTTCGCGTGAAAGATCAACAAATATCCGTATATACAAACTTTTTAATATTATTAGGAAATAGGATGATACTGGAAATCTGACTTCGAAGTATCTACACTTAAAGTCGATTACTTATCTTACAAGTAAATATTTGTTTTATGGTCTCTAACCTTCTGATATAACGTTTACACCATAAAACCGGTAACAAAATATATAATCTTTTAAATGACTTCGCAAGTAATTCGCGTAAATATTTTTCGTAAAACTGTTGTAGGTAAGATTGATTAAAAAACTTTTTTACTGTCATTGATAGAAGTTCATTTATGTGCCAAGTTTTTTATATTATATTTACTTAATACAAAGTTACATTTGGCAGGAAATTAACCGTTTAAGGTCTACGATTGACATTTGCAGAGCGGAAAATTATGGGATGTCGCGCACAAAAGTGACTATTGAAATATTTTCTCTACGTTTAGTGACTCTTTGACTAATTTTTGAGAAAGTTTCGGTTTGTTTTGTTGTAATGTAAATATGCTTTTTATTTGTACTTGTATATTAATAGAATAGAATAGAAATATATTAATAGAATAGAATAGAAATAACCTTTATTGTACACCAATCAGAGTATGCATAGGTACTTGGAATACAGGGGTGTGTGTTGGGTAAGCGGGGTGTGTGTTGGGTAAGCGGGGTGTGTGTTGGGTAAGCGGGGTGTGTGTTGGGTAAGCGGGGTGTGTGTTGGGTAACCTCCTCGAGTGTCGCTCCGATTCCGATCCCGCTGCAGTCCGGGGGGAACGGAATCAGAGCGGCCGGTACACCCTGGGCGGCGGTCAATGGCTTCCCCTTCACCCCTTCATAGGGTTGACATTGATCGTCGGCCAATACCCAACGTGGCGGGAACACATCGCTCTCCGTACTCCTCTGCTTTCAGAGGAGACAGGATGAGCGATGCTGTTAGTGGTGAGATGGCCCAGTGTCAGCCGGGGTGCGAGGGATATGCTCTATGGGTAACCTTACACCCCGGCGTCTGAAGACCCGAGACGGCGTGCGGTTTTAGTCGGTGCAAGCCCGACATAACCGCCCCCGCTGGCCGGCGGGGGGTATCCGAAGGGATTTCCGCACGATAAAAAAAAAAAAAGGTACTTGGAATACACAGTCTACATACAAATGGCGGCCTTATTGCTAAAAGCAATTTCTTACTGGCAACCTTTGGATGGACACGAATTGGAACATTTATGGGTACTTATTGGTATGATAAATAGGAAAGGAAAAAAATAAAAGTAAAAAAAATAAAATATTGTTCATTCATACAAAATAAATATCAATGTCAAATTATAGGGTTTATACACATAGCTGCATAAACATACATACATGCATAAGATACATACGATACACAATAAGAAACTAAGAAGATTCGATTAAGAACTACGGTTCAGAGATTGGGCGTGCCTGATGGATAAATGCAGTGCATTCCACAGCCGTACTGCCTGTACTGTAAAAGATTAATTTTAGAAGTTTGTGGAATGCTTGGGTACTACCAATTCCAATGATGCTGATGACCTAAAGGATGAATGTGTGTCATGTAGAAACACAAAACGTTATATTAGGTAACTAGGAGTAAAGGGATTAAAACGAATACTGTAAAGCATGGAAAGAATACGAGCATTCCGGCGAAGTCGAATTGGGAGCCACTTGAGCAAGTTTTTTTTTTTTTTTATACCACTAAGGTGGCAGACAAGCACACGGCCCACCTGATGGGAAGCGGTTACCGTGGCCTATGGATGTGTGCAACGACAGTGGCGTCACACTCGCGCTGCCGACCCTGTAAAGGAAAGGGGATGGGAAAGGAATTTGGGAGGGGATGGGATAGGAGTTATGGAGGGGATGGGATAGGAGTAATGGAGGGGATGGGAAAGGAGTTTGGGCTCCGGCACTCTCAAGTTGCGAAACTCGGAAACGTGATCGTATTTGCGGAGACCAAATGTAAATCTAATACAAAAATTTTGAAGGCGCTCAAGCTTATCAAGTTTTTCCTCAGTGAGATCAAGATAGCTGACATCGGCATAATCAAGTATAGATATAATTATTTGGTAACCCGGTAACCGTTGTAGCGATTTGAATAAATATAGCTAGGAAAATTTCTGTTATACAGCCACCTCTGCCTACCTCTAATGCGGTAAATAGGTGTGATTATACAAAATAAGTAATACGAAAACGCTTGAGCGGTCGAGTGTACAGTCCCGTTTTATTATTTGCGGCTATACTGACCTCACGGAACATTAGCCCGCGAATCGACAGAGCTCGAAGGGGTCGGGGGGGAGGGGGAGGTAATACCATGATACTTTTTATATGTGGCCCATTTCAATCCATGTTATTTTACGATTGTCTTCGAGTCAAATGACACTGAACTGGATATTACGTAGTTATTTGTTGGTCAAATTTTGATTGTACTACTCATACAATGTGGGATACACATCCTTATATGTCAACCTGATCAATACTGAGTTTGTGAGAATTTTTACCCCAAAGACATTATCGATTGGCAGCCGTCCTGTTTTCAGTGACTGGGCAACACCAGGGATTTATAATAGCAGGAGGAGATTGTATGAATTATATTCTGAAAAATCATACAATTTCAACCCCGATTTTCAGAATTATGTCAAAAACTATTCTAAAACATTTAAGCGAGCCTGTTCCTTTGCTAAATCAAACTTTATAAAAAACAAAATATCAAATTCTGTTAATAAAATTAAGACTACCTGGAACATTATAAATTCCGAATGTGGTAAATCTCCAGCAGTTGTAAGAGATTACCATTTAAAAATAGACGGTCGCCATGTCACGGAGGATCTGGAAGTTGCCACAGAGTTTGAACACTTTTTTTCAAATATACCTGTAGCCACTACCCGAACTCTTCAGTCGTCTTCCACTTCCGCTGAGTCATTGCTTATGGAATTAATTACAAAATGTGAGGACGCTTTCAGATTCTCAGTTGTTGATAGCAAGGACATCACAAAATCGTTTAAATCCATTGATATTAAAAAGACCGCGGACCTATGGGGATTATCAGTCAAAACTGTTTCAAGCATCATTGATGTCATTGCTCCCCATTGAAATGGTATTATTTATATCGCCACGATGGCGAAACAACGCTGAGAATTTTTACCTCACAGCTGTTAACAATACAAATACCATTCATACAACATAAAAAATTATTCGTCTCCACGACGTATTTGAAATAAAGGAATATTGACACGTGTTAATTATTGCAAAATGAACTCTATGGACGTCTAAATTATCTCATTGGTTAATGCGTATTAAAATAATTAATAAAGGGTTTAAGAACCAAATAAGATGTAATTTGATTTCTTTGTCAAGCTTTGATACGAGACTGTTGGTTAGTAAACGGACGCGTTTACCAAATTTTGCACGATTGAATGTCGCTATGCTTTGAATGACAATGAGTGTATATTACCTAGATTGGGAGTTAAATATTAAACGTAGCATGTTGCATGGAATGCTAGTAATTTAAGGTTAATGGTGTATATAATTAAAACATGCTTAATTTGAATTAGTTAAGATGTTTGGTTTAAAATAATATTGGCATGCTATTTTAAGTACAAGAAAGGTCTAATGCGTAGGTCATTTCTCAAAAAAAATACTACCTGATACCCAAGCGACGAGGAGGCGTGTGACGTCACAAGGAATCATCAAGCGGGGAGTCAGTGGAATATAAAAACTGATTTCGAACGGGGACACGACAGTTTTCATTGTAGCTGGTTGAAGTGCACACGCTCTGTTAAAATAGTTGGTAATTTTGTTGGCTGCGTTATGCTAATATAATTGGTGATTCTTTTGGCGAGTTGTGCATACTAGACAGTGACAAATGATAACGCTCTTTGGATTGAATATCTAAAGATTCCTATATTTTATAAATACCTTTCTCAATAAAACCCAAATTCCTGAAACGTGGCAAAAAAGAACTGGTAGGTAACATAGCCTTAAATTCTGGAATTGAGTCTGATTTCGGAAGCGTTTCAACCACCTATTTCCTATAATCTAGGATCCGTGGAATAGTTTTAGGGGTTTTCGCAAGCTATTCCATTCCTTTTCCTTAGTTTAGTTCGCATTGTTATTCCCCTACACACAATTCGCACACAACACATATCAAATCAAACACACCTGCTATCTTTGGTACGGGATAGTAGACCGAGGTAAACACTAGCCATTTGAGTCTAGAATTATTTAGGTTAATCTGTCGAGGCGGATTAATAGGACTCGTAGGTAACATCATACCAAATACGTTTATTAAAGTGATAACTAACCGAAGTGAAGTGTTACGTAAATTATATCGCGTTAAGTCTTTGTTTACAAGATAATTATCATAAATAACTTAATCAATCCAACAGCAAATCCATTGTGTTTTAATTAAAGTAACCGTGAATTTTATAGTAAAGTTGTGGATAAATACGTTATTCAATAATTAAAAATAGATATATCGAAAATAGTTCCAGAACATTGTCTGAATAAATCGTGATAGTTTGTTATATAACTTTAAATATATTACTAAATAATATAATTGAAGGTTTCTGGTAAATTTCTACTATTTTATAGTATATTGGTTTGAATAGCAACATAAAGAACTGTGGTCTGAATTTATATAAAATTACGTTTGGAAGTGATTTAAATGATTACGTGAAATATCATTATCATTATAACATTTTATCTAGGCACTGTAATCAAACAATTAAGTGCATTATAACATGGCTGAATACATCATTCGAGAATTAGAGCAAGTATAAATAATTATTCCGTTATCAGTTATAGAACATTGATTTGAGTGGGCAGAAGTTGACGAGTAATATATTAGAGTAAATTATCTAAGTGGCTGATTATTCATCTAACATTTGCAATATATCGAGTAACACAAGGAAATAGTATCAGTAATACAAAGAGATGGTCGTTGGTGAACTCAATTAATATTCGACTTGTAAAGTGCAAAGAACACATAAGAGACGACGTGTGGTTTTAGTAGGTTCATTCAGAGACATCTGAAATATCATTATTTGCACACAGTTTTCTAACGAGAGGGAGTATTTTAGTCGAATACAGCAATAAATAAATATATGTGTTACAATCAGCTCACTTAATAGATAATTTAAATAGAATTTTAGCTCCTGGAACCATTTGGGTTTTCAGTTTGAGCAAGTTATCAGTGTGTAACATTTCTGGGGTCTGCCTGAAATCCATAAATTATATTTACAAGCTAAAACAGATGAACTCGTGCTAAATCAGTATTTATACCAGTCTCGAACGAAACCTACATTGGAATGCAGGCAAACCTAGATATGTGAGGCGATTTACGACGGGTCGGTTAAACTTGTATTGGTATTAATTAGTGAATACTAATATAAAAAAAAAGGAGAAGAATACTATTATACGTTTAGCGTTAGTGGAGGTACTGATAACAGAATTAAATTACTCTTGAAAGAGAGGAGGAGAAAATATGTTGATTAAATATCAACCAAAAAAAATATATATATGAGCTCACGACAAAACATATGAAATATAAAAAAATACAGGCCATTATCATATAATCTGGATCCAGAAAACCTCAGTTACCTGGTAGATACAATCTACGACCGTAAATGATAACTTGACATTTAAATCAATATCGTATATAGAAACTAGATTTTATGCAGATAGAGTTCATTTTATTTCAACAAAACTCAAAAGATTAGAACATTAGTTAATATATAATATAAACCGAAGGTTAAATTAATTCAGTGAGGAGAATAATCACGGCGTACATTATTTAAAATAAATCGGTTAGGAATTCAATTTCACAGTTTAGTTTTATGTTTAGTTAGGTTTAGACGATTACAGCCAAGCTAGTGACGAAAATAGCCTTAAGGGCCATTTCCCGTTACACCATCTAGCAACTGTGTTTAATGACTGCGTCAGTAGCGGTATATTTCCTGATTTAATGAAACACAGTAAAGTCATACCTTTGTTCAAGGCAGGCAGCGCCTCAGATCCCTCGAATTTCAGACCAATCTCTGTGTTGCCAACCTTGAGTAAAGTATTTGAGAAATTAATTCTAGACCAAATGCTAACCCATTTTAATAAATATAAATTATTTCATGATAAACAGTTTGGGTTTACTAAAGGACGATCAACGACGGATGCTGGTATAGAGTTATTGAAATGTATTTACGAGGCCTGGGAGGATAAGCAGGATGCATTAGGTGTTTTCTGCGATCTATCCAGAGCCTTCGATTGCGTCCACCATGATACATTGGTCAGGAAATTAGATTATTACGGAATAAGGAACAAGGCTCTCGACCTTTTGACTTCTTATTTAAACAATAGAATTCAGAAGGTCGATGTGAACGGTACACGTTCGGTAGGATCTTTGGTTTCGATGGGCGTTCCACAGGGTTCGATACTTGGACCATTTTTATATTTAATTTATATAAATGACCTCCCTTACTACGTAAGGGATAAAAATAGTATTGTTTTGTTTGCTGATGATACTTCCTTGATATTTAAAATTAAAAGACAATTAGATAATTATGACGAAGTGAACAACGCAATCTCACGAGTGGTTCATTGGTTTAATATAAATAATCTTTGCCTTAATGAAAAAAAAACCAAATGTATTAAATTCACCTTACCTAATGTTACATAGGTGGAAACCAATGTACAACTTAATGGACAGTTGTTGAGCCTTGTGGAATCAACCGTGTTCTTAGGTTTAAGTATCGATGCTAAATTACAGTGGGGATCACATATCGAAAAAATAGCTAGTAGGTTAAGTTCTGCTTCCTACGCTGTGAAAAAGATTAGGACTTTAACAGACATAGATACCGCTAGAATAGTTTATTTCAGTTATTTCCATAGTATTATGAGCTATGGCATTCTCCTTTGGGGTAATGCCGCAGATTTAAATACAATCTTTGTACTGCAAAAGCGGGCGGTGCGGGCAATTTATAAGTTGGGCCCAAGAGTCTCCCTCCGAGAAAAGTTCAAAGAAATAAACATTCTAACTGTAGTTTCCCAATATATTTTTGAAAATCTTTTGTATGTTAGAAGAAACATTTCCAATTTTTTAAGGCTTTGTGATATACATAACGTAAATACTAGACATAAAAACAATCTTGTGGTTTGTAATAGTCGACTCCACAAGATTAGTAATTCCTTTCAGGGTAACTGTATACGCTTCTACAACAAGCTTCCTAGTGAAATGAAGAATCTACCTCTTCATAAATTTAAAAGCCAAATTAAAAGTAAACTCTGCCAAAAAGGCTACTATAAAATTCAAAACTATTTAGACGATAAACAAGCTTGGATATGAACTGTTTGCTCTCTCTCTATGCTACTCAAATGGAATATTGTACTTAGGTTAAGTAAATATGTTTGTAAATAGACCAAAAAAAAACAGCCCGCTGAGTTTCTTGCCGGAGTCTTCTCAGGACAGGGCCGCGTTTCGAACCGGTGGTCCATTTGCCAAACCTTAGATTATTTATTTTTTTATGACGTTTTGTAAGTGCCGTATTAATGGTCTATGCAGAATAAAAAAAAAAAAAATATATAAAACATTTTGTAAATGTGTGTATGGCACTTTATTCCTTCTAAATGGATGATTCGATATTGATAAAGGTTCGTGTGTGTGTGTGTGTGTGCCTATTCAGATCTCTAATCAGAATCGTAAGTCTCGTTCCAATTCAAAATTTAAAATTCATTTCCACCTAACCCAGGAACCATGACACAATTTTGGTTCTAAACAGCTGGACTAGTGATATACATAAAGTCTTTGATCCACCCTGTTTGTTGACTCGTCGGGCTAGCTTCCCATAAAACAAATAATTTTAATTGTTTTGTGTAAATATCTTAGCTGTATACTTGGAATAGTTGTGCGCTGTAAACTATTCTGTTCTGCAATAAATGTGAACAAATGAAGGGCCTCGTACTGATTGCGGTCCGAGGCAAAACGTGCGTAGCACATTCAACATTCTTGTTATTAAAGGTACCGAGCCACTGCGGTGTACCTTTTTTTTTTCCGTGCGGAAATCCCTTCGGATACCCCCCCGCCAACCAGCGGGGGCGGTTATGTCGGGTTTGAACCGACTAAAACCGCACGCCGTCTCGGGTCTACAGACGCCGGGGTGTAAGGTTGCCCATAGAGCACATCCCTCGCACCCCGACTGACCCTGGACCATCTCCGGCTTCGAGATGGCCCCCCACTGCGGTGTACCTACACCACTTTTTGAGAGAACTCCTTGAGAGAGTACGAGTGTTATATATAAGCAACTAGAGTGGTAACTTTAAAAAAGTAAATAAAGAATACTAGCAACCGAAATTATTAGTAATCCCGTAAATTGCTTGTTATAGGTGTGGGTCAACATCGGTAGTGTAGTAACCAGGATTCGAAACCGGGACCTCTCGATCGTAAGCGCGACTCCTCAATCACTAAGCTACCGACGTGCAACGCTTCAATTTGATAATTTTCAAATTTTTTCTTATTTTAAACAAAAAATAAACAAAACTTACACATAAATATAGTTAGGTTAGGTTAGGTTAGGTTAGTAAGGCGAGCTTAACTCAATAAGAGTTATCTTCCAGAAAAAAAATTTGAGCAGTTTTCCTATAAATTTAAATAAGCAAAAGTAAACTACTGTCAGTATAATAATCAGCGAATGCATGATAGAAAGTTTTTAGGCTTTTTAGATCATCGGGTGGGGTGAAGTCATATTGAAGCCTATTTAACCAAAAAATATATTAAAATTGATCGAATATTTTAGAATAGTATTTTAGTACACTAACAAACAAATATAAACTTACAGTTTTATTACCGGATATAATCGTATACAGAGTACACGAGTAAAATGATTCGTTGCAATGGACAGGCAGCTTAATGTCTACGCGTCTACGGCGTAGCACAAACCGCACTACGACTTTATGGTGTAACTCAGTGACTTTATGCTACGGCTTTAATATTCCTATACGTGTCTCTCTTTCTTTGTAAAAGTTCATCACTATTATTATTTGTTGATTAGACTTTTAAATTACTAAGGTTTTTAAAATTAAAAGGTTTAAATTAACGAGAACACAAAAATATTTTTTTTTGGAATTCTTGTCTGTTTGTTCGCGATGGACGCTTAAACTACTTAAGGGATTTTGACGTAATTTTTTTTATTAGTAAGGTCTGGGTCAGACGTATAATCTGCCGTATGTTTGATCACAATGTGTTGAGTAGAACCAGAGATATGATCAAAAGCCGTGATAACCGACATCCACGTAGGCGGAGCCGCGGGCATCAGCTAGTATCGTATACACGTGTAGCAACTTGGATAGGGAAAAGCGAGAAAAGAAGAAAGAGAGAAATAGCAAAGTTATCGCAATGGTATCTTCATAACACTGCCTGACTCGGGATCCAATCCAGGGCCATGCGATCGCATACAAACATAAACGCAAATAGATCTCATAGGTACACCCAGTTAGTTTACACCCAGTTAGTCGCTTAACGACCTCCGTCCTCTATGAGCGCAGGCCTGGGGGTGGCAGGTGAGGCCGCCTGTCACCCCAGCAGAAGCAACCCGTGTCGGCGGGGCGACTAGCGCCGTGTCCGAGATTCAGATTAAATATTTATATATATACAAAAATTGCTCGTTTAAAGGTATTAGATTAGAGACTTTCAAACATTTCTTAAAATTGGTTCAAAATTTTAATAAAAAAATTAAACTAACCATTAAGTAAAGTACTTTAAAAACCAAAAGGGCACTAAGGAGTGGATAAAAATATCAAAAACAGCGCTTTTTCCCTATTTTTCTTGTTTTTCTCAAAATGATTCAGCAGTAATGAATGACACACAAGGGTTGGTGGGTGCCGGGGCGTGGCCGTATTGGCTCTGTCGGTGACAACGGCCCGCGGCGTGAAGCTTTGAACCTTCTGTATCTGTTCTAAGTTTTTATTGGGCAAAGCCTTGAGACATTGCGAAAAGTGAAGAATTCTGCTTTGTTGCTTACTTCTTGTGTAGTATATAGTAGGATTTATGTATTTATCGCAATTTATCTCTTGCTTACGAGAAATTCTTTTATATAAGGTGTCACAAAATTAGGTCTCTGAATTTGGTGAGATGACTTGGTATCGACAAAATACGTATTTGAAACAAAACAAATATCGGGTAAAAAAAAAAAAAAAGCACCACCAGCGACCAGCGTCACGTGACGCGACGAGCCCGTGACGCACGTGGTAGGCGTGCAGTCCTTCTCCTCGCAGTATTCTCCAAGCGGATGTGTAGGAAATACCTTTTTTTTTTTTTATTCGTGCGGAAAGCCCTTCGGATACCCCCCGCCAGCCAGCGGGGGCGGTTATGTCGGGCTTGAACCGACTAAAACCACCAGCCGTCTCGGGTCTACAGACGCCGGGGTGTAAGGTTGCCCATAGAGCATATCCCTCGCACCCCGACTGACCCTGGGCCATCTCCGGTTTCGAGATGGCCCCCTCGGGTTTGGGAACCACGGTGTCCCCGTCTTGCCCCGGTTTGGGGGAGGGGCGCTAGTCACCCCACCGTCCCGGCCTGCTTCTGCTGGGGTGACAGGCGGCCTCACCCGCCACCCCCAGGCCTGCGCTCATGGAGGACGGAGGTCGTTAAGCGACCTCCGGCGCCTGAGTCGCCTGCGGCGCGCGGCGAGCAAGTTGCGGGCTCGGCGGGCCGGGAGAGTTCTAAATCTCTCCCGGGCGCGCTCCGCCATCTCCTTCACGAGCATTACATGCTCCCTAAATCGCAACCTGCGTTACGTGTGCTTGTCGCGTCACGTGACGCTGGTCGCTGGTGGTGTTTTTTTTTCATTTTTATATTTTTTATTTTTATATTTTTATTATTCTTTTTTTTTATTTTACCCGATATTTTTTTTTGTTACAAATACATATTTTGTCGATACCAAGTCATCTCACCAAATTCAGAGACCTAATTTGTGACACCTTATATAATATAGGTAACGTACTAATATTATAAGTGTGAAACTTTGTGAGGATTCATTTGTGTGAGTGTGGGTATTTGTTATACTTTCACGCATAAACGGCTGAACGGATTGATGAAATTTGACATAGCAATAGATAATGATATGGAAAATCATATAAAAATAGCCCACTAGGCGATAGCCCAGTGGCGTACGTAACGGACTACCGATACTTCGTCTCGAGATCGATCCCCAGTCTCCCCAGGCAGTCACCTCTGACTTTTCGTAGTTATGTGTGTATTAAAAATGTTAATTATCGCTCGCTTAGTAATGTGCCCGATGGACGGCAATAGGGTCGCCCCCTATTACATTGGGACCTAAACGTTACTGGCGAATCGTGGGTGCGACACATACACCTCTGCCTACCCCTTCGGAGATACAGGCGTGAAGTTATGTTATAATCTGGAATAACACATAGGCTACCTTTATCCCGGAAATAGGGTTTTGTGGGTTACAGGAGTTGGACATACCCAGGGCTATTTATCAATTTAGAGTTATAACATAACATAAACTCGCACGCCTATATCCCCGAAGGGGTAGGCAGAGGTGCTAGCACCCACATTTCGCCAGTTTATGTTTAGGTCCCAATGTAATAGCGGTAGTGCGACTAGCGCCCCTCCCCCAAACCGGGGCAAGACGGGGACACCGTGGTTCCCAAACCCGAGGAGGCCATCTCGAAACCGGAGATGGCCCAGGGTCAGTCGAGGTGCGAGGGATATGCTCTATGGGCAACCTTACACCCTGGCGTCTGTAGACACGAGACGGCGTGCGGTTTTAGTCGGTTCAAGCCCGACATAACGTCAAAAAAAAAAAGGTCCCAATATAATAGGTGGCGAGCCTATTGCCATTAACCGGGCACTTATAAACCTGCGATAAATACACACATAACTTCGAAAAGCATCGAAAAGTCATTGGTGTGTTCCATGGTAAAACCTGGGATCGAACCCGAGACCTCGTCTCAGCAGTCCATTACAAATACCACTATATTCGGCTCAAAAACGAATATAAAATCATACATGTTATTGGTATACTGTGGCTAGCTTGGCACTGTGCAAACACCTGGTATATACCGGTAGCTTATCCCACACCAAGTAAGCAAGTCAAATTTAACATGTGTGCAGCTCGAGAGGCATTGTTCGCCGGGAGCTGCTTACCTCACGTCGGGAATTTGAGTTCGATGTATTCGAACGTAATCTTCATTCAACCGGAATGACCTAGCTTATTTAAAATGTACAAAGTAAACTTTAAACATATCAAAGGAATAGAAAATCAAGAAGAAATGGGCTTACTTGCTTACTACTACTTATCTTGTTAGTATGGAAACTAGTTCTATCAAACTCATCATCATCATCTTCACGTTGTTATCAGTTGCATTTAAGGCTTTTGATTCGGAACCCGGGGTCTGCTTGCTCCTTCTTCTGCCTGACATTTGCAGCTTTTACGGGAGTAACTGCCATCTGACCTCCGCCCACCCTCAGGCTGTGGAATGATCTCTCTGCTGTGGTTTTCCCAAGCGACTACAATATGGGGTTGTGGGGCCGTGAGCTTTACTGCCACCTGAGTAGTATAAAAAAATCCAAAATGGGAAATTTGGATCTAAATTAAAAGCAAAGATTTAGAAGGAAGGGTAGGAAAGTATTTGTTCTGGGGTAAACAAAAACTAGCAATAAGATGTACTTACTTGATTAGTTGCAACTCGCGTCAACTCGCGCGAAAAGCGTCGGTAGCTTAGTGGTTAAGGAGTCGATCCTACGATCGAGACGTCCTGGGTTCGAATCCTAGCCACTACCGACGTGAACTCATTTCTAACACAAGCAATTTAGCTTAGCTGAAGGGGTGAGGGAGAATATTAGTAATATCGGTTACTAATATCCTTTATTGAAAAAAACAATTATTAGTAATTTTCAGAAAATATTGGGTTTATGGGACTCCATCAGGATCTATGCCAACCTCACCTGCAAGCTGGTGAACCGGCTGATTGAGGGACGAGGCCCTGACACAGGGTTCCCTCTTGGGGTTAAGGGATTAGATTGCAATCACTCCTGTAATAGTTAAGTTAAACGAAATTATCGATAGAATAAAGAAAAAAAACCGGCCAAGTGCGAGTCGGACTCGCCCATGAAGGGTTCCGTAGCAGCATGTAAATTTTTACATTTGAGTTGATTGAATGAAAGGTAAATTGCCGTTTACGATTTATGACGTATTAAAAAAAAACTACTAACTAGATCTCGTTCAAACTAATTTTCGGTGGAAGTTTACATGGTTATGTACATCATAATTATTTTAATTTTTATTATTCTCTTATTTTAGAATTTACAAGGGGGGGACACATTTTACCACTTTGGAAGTGTCTCTCGCCCAAACTATTCAGTTTAGAAAAAAATGGTAGTAGAAACCTCAATATCATTTTTGAAGACCTATCCATAGATAGATATGGGTTTGATGAAAAAATATTTTTGAGTTTCATTTTTAAGTATGGGGAACCCCCACAATTTATTGATTGTGAAAATCTTAATGCGGTTTACAGAATAAATCTACTTACCAAGTTTCAACAGCATAGTTCTTATAGTTTCGGAAAAAAAGTGGCTGTGACATACGGACGGACAGACAGACAGACATGACGAATCTGTAAGGGTTCCGTTTTTTCCCATTTGGCTACGGAACCCTAAAAAAGAATTAAGTGTGGGAGAGTGGTCTCCGGGCTTTAAAGTGCAGGATTTAGATGAAGCCGGGTTTGACTCTCGGGTGAGCGAGAACAGTTTTCAATGACACAATCGAATTGTTATACTGTTTTTATTCCGAACAGGGCACTTTCGGCGTTTCGGCATCAACCACGGGGGGCCTCCATAAAATATTTTACGATCCTAATAAACTTGAACGTTGTTTTACTCACAATAGCGAGTTCTGTAATGTTCTCCTAAGATGTTACTGTTAAATGACCGAGAAATTAGATATATACGCTTATGTAGTGGTCGGTTTACCTAATGAAGGTTCCAACAAATTACTTGGAAGCAAAAAATAAACTTCTGATTAAACGTTATTAGTTTATATAATGACGTAGGCTAGTATTTATGTTTCTAGTGGACTCAGTAGTTTTATTCGTCATATTAGTTGGTAGAGAAGCAAATTAATAGATGTTTTTGGGTATTGACAAGAGATTAATTACGACGCTGTTTTGTTTTCAATGGCAGAATGCTCTTTATTATTATAGTTGTAAGAAAGCCAATGAGTACGCAGCCCTCGTGGTAGTGGATGTTTTTTTTTTATTGGACACGTCTGCAGTATGCCTTTACGTCGCCTGATGGTAATCTAAAGGTAAAGTTTCAGGAATGGGGGTCACCATAACGGACGCAGATAATGTTAATATGGTGTCCCTCAGCTTGACGACCTTATCAGATGCTTCGGGATTGTAGGAAGAAGGAATCACGTGTGCTGGTGAAGAATCCCAATGAAAAGCAATGAAAGTGATGATAGGGATGGCCCGGATGGGCATAAATCCATAATACCATAATTCCATATGGTATTATGATAATCCCATAATGCCATGGGTATATATCCCACCGGTAGCAGCCTACTAGAATAGACTATTTTTAGGGTGTCACACTTTTTTTCTGTGCGGAAATTCCCTCGGATACCCCCCCACCGACCAGCGGCGGAGCTTATATCGGGCTTAAACTGACTAAAACCGCACGCCGTCTCGGGTCTTCAGACGCCGGGCTGTAATGAGCCCATAAGGCATAGGCATTTCCCTCGCACCCCGACTGACCGGGGGGGTGGGGGATGTCATACCTCAAAAGAAAAATTGTACTAGTATAAGATGACTTCATTGTCCGTCTGCCGCTTTGTATGTCTGCATACTAAAGTCTGTGGTCCCTGGAGCTGTGAAAAAGTCGAACTAAGGCACCCAAAATCTTAGGAGTACCTCTTGTTGAGCTGGAGTCATAAAATTTGACAAGAAACAAGGTCTTATAGCATAATTAGGGGCAAAGTACAAAAGACGGTAGTCATTCCCGCAAAAATCAAGATACCAAAATCGTGAGTAAAAGTAAGAGAGTGGATTTTCCCGCCGATAGTTGTGAGGGTTGGAAAAAATAGTCCCATTAAGCTCCTTTTCGATACACATATAGACAGTATTGTCACTAAGGCCTCAAAAGCGTTAGGGTTTATCTTAAGAACGTCAGCAGATTTTCAGAGCATAAAAACAATAAAAATATTATATTGTTCCTTGGTTCGAAGCCATCTCGAATATTGCTCTCAAGTATGGAATCCTATCTATAACACGTATATAGACAGAATAGAGAGCATACAAAGGAGGTTCTTGAGGTATATACAGTTTAGATCACAGTGTTATCTTCCAAATTATTATAGCCGTTGCAAAAAATTTCATATCCTTCCACTATATGAGCGAAGAAAAATTGCTGACTTATCGTTCTTTTTCAAAGTCATGAACGGGTCGGTTGACACGCCTGAGTTGGTGAGCAAGATAGGCATACGGGTTCCATCTGCATTTTTTCGTAGGCCTGAGTTAATCTATACTCCTATCGCAAGAACCACGTATCGCCAAAACTCATATATGATCAGAGTTGGTCGCATATACAACGAAGCATCCCAGAGTGTTGACATTGATATCTTTAACACCAGTGTGCCTATATTAAAGAAGCTTTCTTGTGAGCACTTTTTCGGCGATAAAATGAATGTTTGAGGGACAGATTGATTTCTGTACTCATTCTATTTTTGTCTCTGTTTTTTTGTATTTTAATTCCTTTTCTTTTATTATTGTTGTTTATTTTTTGTGTTTTTTTAAATTTATTTGCTATTGTTTTAAGTACCTAAATCGGTTGTTTCTACTGCTGTTTCTTGAAAGCTAACACTTAATCGTAACATCTACATGTGAAAACTTGTAACTGGCCCTCGCATGCTATATTATACACTTTGCTCATTATACTAGCTGTAAGTTTTCCGAAAATGTAAAAATAAAATAAAATAAAATTATTTATATCTCCACTGTCAGTATAGAACGCCCTTAAGCAGCCAGCAATGAAAATACAAGCCCTTTTTGATCCTATACGGATCTATTATTATCGATAATGTCACTGTACCAGAATTTTTTCCTTTGAAGTCAGTTAAAGACACTTGAAATATTACGTTACATCCAACCCCATATTTTCTGCGAAACAGGGTTGGTAATTTTTCGTTATCTGGGGGTATTATTTCCGCAGAGCAATTTAAGTTTTATTAAAGGAATATATTCTGAATATCAATTCTATTGCTTTTCTATCGGAAGAGAAATTTCTTTTCCTTAAAGATAGCTTAAGCTATAGCTAAGTATAGACTTTAGCTATTTATGAAAAAACTAGGTGATGTCAGAGGCTCCGCTCGCGTGGATTTTTGATCCCGTTCCTGAAACCCATGGGAACCCATTCAAAGGATAAAAAAAGCTTTTACGTTATTACAGACTATAATATATGCCTATCCTAAATTTCAGTCAGATCCGTTCAGCCGTTTGAGTGTTACTGAGTAATATACATCCAGGCCTCGCCTGGTATATAATAAGAAATGTTTGAGGGACAGATTGATTTCTGTACTCATTCTATTTTTGTCTCTGTTTTTTTGTATTTTAATTCCTTTTCTTTTATTATTGTTGTTTATTTTTTGTGTTTTTTTAAATTTATTTGCTATTGTTTTAAGTACCTAAATCGGTTGTTTCTACTGCTGTTTCTTGAAAGCTAACACTTAATCGTAACATCTACATGTGAAAACTTGTAACTGGCCCTCGCATGCTATATTATACACTTTGCTCATTATACTAGCTGTAAGTTTTCCGAAAATGTAAAAATAAAATAAAATAAAATTATTTATATCTCCACTGTCAGTATAGAACGCCCTTAAGCAGCCAGCAATGAAAATACAAGCCCTTTTTGATCCTATACGGATCTGTTATTATCGATAATGTCACTGTACCAGAATTTTTTCCTTTGAAGTCAGTTAAAGACACTTGAAATATTACGTTACATCCAACCCCATATTTTCTGCGAAAGAGGGTTGGTAATTTTTCGTTATCTGGGGGTATTATTTCCGCAGAGCAATTTAAGTTTTATTAAAGGAATATATTCTGAATATCAATTCTATTGCTTTTCTATCGGAAGAGAAATTTCTTTTCCTTAAAGATAGCTTAAGCTATAGCTAAGTATAGACTTTAGCTATTTATGAAAAAACTAGGTGATGTCAGAGGCTCCGCTCGCGTGGATTTTTGATCCCGTTCCTGAAACCCATGGGAACCCATTCAAAGGATAAAAATAGCTTTTACGTTATTACAGACTATAATATATGCCTATCCTAAATTTCAGTCAGATCCGTTCAGCCGTTTGAGTGTTACTGAGTAATATACATCCAGGCCTCGCCTGGTATATAATAAGGAAGTACGATTGTAGGATATATTGTGGTAGTTTGGGTATTTAATACAAATTAGTGTATGGGGCTCCACCAAGATTTCCACCCACATCCCATCCACCCACACCTGCTTTCCGGTACACGCGCTCTAGCGGATTCTTCACAGAGTTCGGAAGTCAGACGGCACTCACCCCCGAAAAAGGCAAGAGAAGCTAAATCAAGAGAAATAGTCCGAGAGCAGACCCTGGATCTAAACTACAAGCTTTGAATGTAATCGGGATTAACGCCGTGATGATAATGATTCTTTTTTTTTTTCGACAATGATGTACTCGTAATTAAACGATTACTCATAACAATTACAATCTAGACCTTAAGGCTAATAAGTAATTTAAATTTAACTTAATTTGCTAAAATCTTACAAAGTTAAGAATGTGTAAATTGGCACTTTTCTTATTGTCTCTATTATGATTGAAAGACACTTTGTTCTTGTGTGCTTTAAGAGTAGCACTCACTACACTACGTAACACTAATTTCACTAAACTAACTAACATTCACATGTTGAAGCAGCCTTTCTTCATGCGCTTTGGTGTTTTTTATAACTTCACTAACAAGATTCACTCCTAGGTCTCGATGGATATCATAATTTCCAACGTACCAGGAAGCATTTACTATACTCCAAAGTACCTTATTTTGGAATCTTTGAATGATTTCAACGTTAGTTCATTTTGTTCATTGTTTTGTGTGATGATGATGATGATGACAAAAAAAATCAACACAGACACTTCATTTACCCGACTGTCGGTGGGTAAAGTTTTTTTTCATTTATTCATTTATTCATTATTATTAGCAATATAAGGTTACAGTTTGCACCAAAGCGCTTATTTGCAGTCAGTTGCATAAATATATATTACATTAAATTAATTATTTGAAATTGAAATTATAAAATTATTAAAAATACGAAAAAATACGTTACATTTTAGGTATACAAATACTAGGGGTGCTTGGTTGGGGACCTCCACGCGGTGCACCCTGGGCAACGGAGACGGCAGCGCCTCTCTCCTAGGGTGGGAGAGACGCTGCCGCCTACGGCCAACTCCGACCGAGGCGAGGACGGCCCTGTTGAGGGCTGTTCGGAAGCTTTCCACGTGTCCCTCTATGGCACAGTGGAGAGCAAGTAAGGGGGCCATCTCGAAACCGGAGATGGCCCAGGGTCAGTCGGGGTGCGAGGGATATGCTCTATGGGTAACCTTACACCCCGGCGTCTTAAGACCCGAGACGGCGTGCGGTTTTAGTCGGTGCAAGCCCGACATAACCGCCCCCGCTAGCCGGCGGGGAGGTATCCGAAGGGATTTCCGCACGAAAAAAAAAAAAGGTATACAAATACTATAAGTTGCTCAAATATTCTCTCACAGTTGTACACCAAAGACTCCGTCCGCATCTGGATTCTTTTTCAAAAAGTCATTCAGGTACTGAACAGCTCTGTAAGTAGGGCTATTCCATGCCAAAAAGCGCCAAGCTGGTGGGCAAGTCAAGAGCTGATGCTGTCGCCGTCCGGTGCCCCGCATGTACCTGTCCGGCACATAGAAGTGGATACATTCACGCACCGAAGGGTTGTCCACTTTAGAATTTAGAAGTAAATAATAGAAGTAAATAATAGTGCACGACGTGATTTTGTTGTCAGTTAATAGAAAACAATTTGACAAAGTAGGTATGTAAGCGACGAATTGTACTGTTAAAAGGACAGGGGCTTTTGTTCCCTGTCACTCCCGATAACGCGTTCTATATAAAAACAAATCATCTTTTTGTATCCTTGTCTAAACAAGTTGGATTTCACCTTCGGTCTTCTATGCACACTATTATTATTATCCTTTATTATATTATAAATGTGAAGGTTTGTGAAGATGTTCGGATGTTTGTTACTCAATCACGCTCAAACGGCTGAACGGATCTGGCTGGAATTTGATACAGGGACTGTATATAGTCTGGAATAACACATATGCTACTTTTTAACCATGAAATAGGTTCCCATGGATTACGGGAAAGGAATTTGAATTTCACGTGGGCGGAGCCGCGGGCAACAGATAGTTCAATACAAAAGCATTACTCTCACTTAATATTGTCTTTATGTAGCAATATGCCTCATTTTCTTTTTCCCTTTTTGTCCTTATTTCCCTCCTTCCCCTTCAGGACCTACTACTTAAGTATAATGTAATTGTAAAATAATCCCAATCCCTTGTTTATGTTATTACAATATCCAAATCACATGCCCTAAAATTTCTAATTTATCCGATATCGAGCAAACCATTAAGCCCATAATTCATATTTTAGACAGCAGGTCCTTCAGTATTCATGTATACTGTACCCTTTGGGCCAAGGGTTTGTTAAAGAGCCCACGATGCCTCCTGAAAACAGAGACACGGAGTACAAAGAGCACCCCCTTACCAAATTGACATAATTTTCCACGCGAAAAATTTCTGTGATCCCGACATTCCACAAATTTTATTGTTACGTTGAGTCGTAAGGGTAGTACTTCACTTGTAGCTATACTTTTTGCAGCGTACCTTGGCTAATACTGAAGTACAAAAACTGATATATTGATCGATCGACAAAGGCAAACTAGTAGTTTTAGCCTGCGTTTCTACCAGGGATATGCGAGGATGCGTAGCATGCATTTGCTAAGAACTGATAGAATCACTTCATTTACCTAGCCTCGCTCAACGCTCAACTGTGCTACGGATGTCTTGTGAGGGATGTGTGCGAGAAGTGTGTTGCACTAGGGCCAGATGCGAGAGAAGAAATCTCCGCTCCCACCACACCTCACCCCGCTCGCATCAGAAACGAGCCCGCTACACATCCTCGCACCGCTCATCCGCAACTCTTTTCACAGCGTTGCTATACATGCTCGCACTGTCTAGCTACAACGTACATCTCTGGTGGTAACGTAGCCTGGTGAATGCGCACCGCACGCACATTACTGTTGGAATCATATCCACATCTTCATTTAGAAATATTTCGGGGACACTTGGTTTTCGATAAAAAAAATAAGATATGTATGTATTTACAAAACCAGTTCAGAAGGAAAGTTTTTTTAAAATTTATTTTTTATATCACTCTGGCGGCAAACAAGCACATGGTCCACTTAATGGGAAGGAACACCAGGGGCTCACACTAGCGCTACCGACCCTTATAGCGCATGAAGAATACAAACCTCAGCCCCCCGTGATATCTAGCCACTACCGAGGCTGGCGGCAAAGTATATCGGAATTGAAACGACTACAACCACACGTCTTCATTCCTTGCAATCTTATTCCTTGAAATAAAACTAATTCTAACCGATTCTATCGCGATTTATTTGATGCTATTTTATTATTTACATTTAATCCGCCGTTTCAGTTGCTTTACAGCACCCATGGCCACGGGGATACATATCTTTTCTTGGGACTGGAATCACAGTAACAATCGCTAAAAGATGTCACGCATAACAAATAAGAAACCGTTGCTCATCTTGAGATATCGGTGTGGCAGTACCTTTATCTATTATGGATATAACTTGACAGAATGTATAAAATTAATTACAAGGACAGATGTTGTCAGGTAAAGGCATTTGAATATATTATATTACTTTCATAACCGAGGCTTTCTGCTTTAAACGAGACATTTCTTCATATTGTAATTGTTTGTAATGAAAGTTTATCGTACCATTGACATGAAAAGAAATGGCAGGTCAGAAGCACTTGAAACCAGGGTGCACGAAGAGTTTAATGACGGTAGAGGAAGCTCGTGAAGTGTGTAAGTCTAGAAGCAGATGGCAGGCTATTGTCTTTGCCTACTACAAAGATAGAAAGCCGTGAATATATACTATATGTGAGAATATACTTTATTTATGGTTAACGTAAGTAGTTACTGAAACTGGACGCTTGCTATCTGTAGGCCTACCATGAAACGTACATCCGCAATTGCGGGCCAGCACACGCCGAAACACGAACGAAAGAAGTGACATTTAGGTACCATGAAGGTGGGGCGCTTGGTTGGGGACCTCCACGCGGTGCACCCTGGGCAACGGAGACGGCAGCGCCTCTCTCCTAGGGCGGGAGAGACGCTGCCGCCTACGGCCAACTCCGACCGAGGCGAGGACGGCCCTGTTGAGGGCTGTTCGGAAGCTTTCCACGTGTCCCTCTGCTTAGCAGATGGCACAGTGGAGAGCAAGTAAGGGGGCCATCTCGAAACCGGAGATGGCCCAGGGTCAGTCGGGGTGCGAGGGATATGCTGTATGGGTAACCTTACACCCCGGCGTCTTAAGACCCGAGACGGCGTGCGGTTTTAGTCGGTTCAAGCCCGACATAACCGCCCCCGCTGGAGACCCCCCGCTCTCCAGCGGGGGCGGTATCCGAAGGGATTTCCGCACGAAAAAAAAAAAAAAAAAAGGTACCATGAAGTTATTATTCGTCAGATTTCGTTCTTTCGGTCGGGACCATAAAGTATGTTTATCTACACCCATGCTATAAATCCTCTATAAAAGATTCTGAAACAGTTAGCTTATTGCCAACATTAATACATCCAATGTCATAATAACCATAATATCATCCGAACGGGTGTTATAATGTTGTATGAAATTTCATAATAACACTCCTTTCGCTTTTTTAATCTCTTCCGCGCAAAGGGTTACTCATCAGACAGCCAAATTCTTACCGCCCGATGCGTGGAATCTGTATGAGTTTCAAAAAAAGAACTGTCATTCACGCGCGTTGCATTGCACCACCACAGCGGCGGCGGCGCGCCGTAAAAAAAATTAAAGCTTATTCTTTCGAATTCGAATTCCCGCTATTTTTCTTAGCTATTATTTTTGCAAATTGTTTTGTTTACTTACTATTTTATAGAGGGCACATCATGGGTGTAGATAAAGTCTTGAATGCAACTGTATAATTAGGTATTAAAACACTCATGTGATACTATTATCACACTCAGCTTCGCTTCGTGTGATAAACCCACATTCATGTTTTAATACCCCTCATTATACCACAGTTGCATAAATAACTATTTGTAAATCATCTAGGTATGGGGTAAATCAATCAGTTAATCAAGCATATCAAGGAGGTTTTCGTTTACAATATATTTCTATTATAAATGAACTATTATAACTATATAAACGAACATATTAAAGAAATACATTCCTTTGTATTGGATTATGATAACCTTTCGACCTTTTGAAATAAGTCGTATAGTATAGTGTATTAATTTTCAATTTTCTTTTGGCGGGCTGTCAGATTTCCGAATTTTGAGGTTACGTTTCATGGTAGGGTTTAGGCCGAATAAACTGTCACGTGTCATCTTCGGGCCCAATTGCGGGATAAGTGCGTTTGATGGTATCGATTGTCCAAAATGTCGGCCTGCAATTACGGATGTACGTTTTTTTCTATACCACTTAGGTGGCAGACAAGCACATGACCCGGAAGCGGTTAACGTGGCCTATGGACGTGTGCAACTCCAGGGGCGTTACACTCGCGCTGCCGACCGTGTAGAAACCTTCTAATACCCTTCTTGAAGAACTCCATATTGTAGTCGCTTGGTAAAACCACAGCAGGAAGATCATTCCATAGCCTGAGGATGCGCGAAATGAAGTGCCTCTCATACCTCACTCTACGCACTGTATCATGTCACAACGTCTGAGAATATTTCATGGTAGCCACTGGTTTGTATATTTCTACATAGCTTCCTTAGGGACATACTAAATGGCAAGCCACATCTCTTTCTAAAATGTCCTGGAGAGGACTGCATACCTCGGTGTGGTGAGATCAATTCAAAAAGCCATCATAACGTCAAGGGCTTGCAGAACTTCCTAGAGGAACAAGGAGAAAAGGAAGTGGAATTGCGAAAATCAGCCTATGTTCATTCTTACCAAATTTTCCAATCAATTTAACTAACTAAGATCTTTATTATAGTTTATGTATAAGTCTTTTTTTAATCTTCAGAGGACAAGTTTAATATATTTGTTTATAATTACATAAAGTGCTTGTGAGAAAGAGATCGGCGACTTGGAGTGTATTCATATTTTGAGGGCGACTATCCAACTTCAACCTCGAGAACATTCGTTTCCTAAAGCAACGAATTTTAACGAAAATCAAAAACGTCACAACAAGGAAAGCCTGTGACGAACGCTTAACGTACTATTAAAGCTATTGACGCAATTAAGTGTAGATTTATCGTTGCCATAAAGATATAAACACACCGAACGCAGCGGGAATGCCGAATGCCGAATGCCGGCGGATTGTCGCTCGGCAGATTTATAGGTGCACCGTGAAACGCACCCGCAGGGCTACCAGACAAATATATTCTCCCTGTGCGACAGAAAACTTTACTGAGCGAACCTTGGGAATATTTTCACCGAAACAACTGGCAACATTTTGGTATGTTGCCGTAACATAAAATTCTGATGAAATGCCGACCTTGAGCCGTGAAGAAATTAAAAACTTTTTCTGTATTGAAATAAAACAATTTTTAACCTATTCTATTGTGATTTATTTGGGGTTACTTTATTACTAATACTGATCCCGACGTTTCAGATGCTTTTCAGCAGCCATGGTCACGGAGAGATTGAAGATAGTGGATGTCTTATAGTTTGAATGGTAAGTTATCTCAAAGTAACCGTACTATGTTGAATTGTTGGTGTTACTATTTACGCAGAATGAGCTCACAGTGTCGTTTTTATGTTTATTTTTTTTACTAGTATCGAGAGAGACAGACAGAAATCTGGTCCTTCTCCGGAGTCTGTAAAAGATGATAATGCTATGAATGTAGAAAATGATGAGATGACTGCCAATAGATGTATGGAAAAAAGCGGCCAAGTGCGAGTCGGACTCACCCATGAAAGGTTCCGTAGCAGCAAGTAACATAATATTGTTTTTTTTTGTAATTTCTATATTTGAGTTGATTGAATGAAAGGTAAATTGCGGTTTACGATTTATGACGTATTAAAAAAAAACTACTTACTAGATCTCGTTCAAACCAACTTTCGGTGGAAGTTTACATGGTAATGTACGTCATATATTTTTTTTAGTTTTTACATTCTCTTATTTTAGAAGTTACAGGGGGGGGGGGGACACATTTTACCACTTTGGAAGTGTCTCTCGCGCAAACTATTCAGTTTAGAGAAAAATGATATTAGAAACCTCAATATTATTTTTGAAGACCTATCCATAGATACCACACACGTTTGATGAAAAAAAAAAAAAAAATGTTTTTCAGTTCTAAGTATGAGGAACCCCCAAAATGTAATGTTCTTTTTTTGTATTTTTGTGTGAAAAGCTTCAGGTTCACAGATTACATCTACTTACCAAGTTTCAACAGCATAGTTCTTATAGTTTCGGAAAAAAGTGACTGTGACATACGGACGGACAGACAGACAGACATGACGAATCTATAAGGGTTCCGTTTTTTGCCATTTGGCAACGGACCCCTAAAACACATGTTGCGCTGACCCCTAATAAATATTGGATGTGGGCAGGAAGATGACATATTCTAGCAGTATAGTGCTACTTCCCGTGAAGTAGAACAAGGGCTCTATCTATGGGTTCTGTATAAGTTGATGATGGGATAGTGTAGTACCGCGGTAGCCTAGTGGTATGGGTAATGGACTGCTGAGACGAGGTCTCGGGTTCGATCCCAGGTTTTACCATGGCACACACTAATGACTTTTCGATGCTTTTCGAAGTTATGAAGTGCCCGGTTAATGGCAATAGGCTCGCCACCTATTACATTGGGACCTAAACATAAACTGGCGAAATGTGGGTGCTAGCACTTCTGCCTATCCCTTCGGGGATATAGGCGTGAGTTTATGTTATGTTATGTTATGTTTATGATAGTGTAGTTTCTTCAATAAAGCGCAATTAATTAATGCCGTATAATTTATTAGAGATCGTACTGAGACAAGTCATTAATTCCTCTAACAGGCTTACTCCTTACGTATTTATTGGTAAATATTGGACCCTGGTTAGGAAATAACTACCCGTTGAGCTGTCTTCAAGATGATAAAGTTACATCCTTTATAATAATAATATAATATGAAATTTACAAAATTGTTATAAAATATATTTTCTGGAAAAAAAAGTATCTTAATTAAATTATTCAAAGTTCATTACTTTTCATCAAACGAGCGTACTACTTATTAACTAATCCTTTAAGAGTTTTTACTGAGAAAAAGCCAAGTAATACAACAGTGAAATTCTTTAACCGATTTCAAAAGGAGGTTCACACTTTGACTTGTATCTTTGTATGTATATCTTTCCGCGATTGTCTCGCGTTTGGTTGAACCGATTTTCGGGCAGTTTTTCAGAAAAGTTTTTGCTACATTCTGGAGAAAGTTTTACGTATACTTGACCGATTTAATAAAGGAGGTATTTTTGTCCGAGATTAGGTATCTTCAGGTACAGCCGGGGTGCGAGGGAAATACCTTACATCCCTTACACCCCGGCGTCTGAAGACTCCAGAAGGCGTGCGGTTTTAGTCGGTTCAAATTGAACATAAACACCCCGGCCGGCGGGGGTGTATCCGGGAGTTTTCTGCACGAAAAAAAAACAAGAAAAAAAATGCTATCTTGCGGTTTGTTGAACTGTGGGCCTACCGCCCAAGTGTCGTCGATATCACAGCCGTCGAAATGTTGCGCTGGTCAAGGTCGACGGCCATTTTGTACCGCCCCATTGATAATCGATGCCGGCGCGGCGTAAGAATGAATGAAACGCTGTTTTTGACAGTTAAATAGCTGCCGCCTAAAAAAATTCAAATCGACGGCGTCTCATGAGCTGTCCTTTTGAATATTATTTTCTTTTCCGACGGTTGATTACGATGCCGATTGCACCTAACACTGGGCTACTATGGCTTTTATGGGTGCGACTGCCGACGAGTGGGTTCTGCCGTCCTATTGCACCTAACACTGGGCTACTATGGCTTTTATGGGGGCGACTGCCGACGAGTGGGTTCTGCCGTCCTATTGCACCTAACACTGGGCTACTATAACTTTTATGGGGGCGACTGCCGACGAGTGGGTTCTGCCCTCCTATTGCACCTAACACTGGGCTACTATGGCTTTTATGGGGGCGACTGGGTTCTGCCCTCCTATTGTACCTAACACTGGACTACTATGACTTTTATGGGGGCGACTGCCGACGTGTGGGTTCTGCCCTCCTATTGTACCTAACACTGGGCTACTATGGCTTTTATGGGGGCGACTGGGTTCTGCCCTTCTATTGTACCTACGTTGGAGGACGAAATTCCATCGTCGGCAGTCGCCCCCATAAAAGCCATAGTTGCCCAGTGTTAGGTGCAATAGGAGGGCAGAACCCAGTAGACCCCATAAAAGCCATAGTAGACCAGTGTTAGGTACAATAGGAGGGAAGAACCCACTCGTCGGCAGTCGCCCCCATAAAAGCCATAGTAGCCCAGTGTTAGGTACAATAGGAGGGCAGAACCCAGTCGCCCCCATAAAAGCCATAGTAGCCCAGTGTTAGGTGCAATAGGAGGGCAGAACCCAGTCGCCCCCATAAAAGCCATAGTAGCCCAGTGTTAGGTACAATAGGAGGGCAGAACCCAGTCGCCCCCATAAAAGCCATAGTAGCCCAGTGTTAGGTGCAATAGGAGGGCAGAACCCAGTCGCCCCCAAAAAAGCCATAGTAGCCCAGTGTTACGTACAATAGGAGGGCAGAACCCACTCGTCGGCAGTCGCCCCCACAAAAGCCATAGTAGCCCAGTGTTAGGTACAATAGGAGGGCAGAACCCAATCGCCCCCATAAAAGCCATAGTAGCCCATTGTTAGGTGCAATAGGAGAACAGAACCCACTCGTCGGCAGTCGCCCCCATAAAAGCCATAGTAGCCCAGTGTTAGGTGCAATAGGACGGCAGAATCCACTCGTCGGCAGTCGCACCCATAAAAGCCTTAGTAGCCCAGTGTTAGGTGCAATCGGCATCGTAATCAACCGTCGGAAAAAAAAATAGTATTCAAAACGACAGCTCATGAGGTGCCGTAATGAAATGACACTTCAAAGCGACGCCGTAGATTTGAATTTTTTTAGGCGGCAGCTATTTAACTGTCAAAAACAGCGTTTCATTCATTCTTACGCTGCGCCGGCATCGATTATCAATGGGGCGGTACAAAATGGCCGTCGACCTTGACCAGCGCAACATTTCGACGGCTGTGATATCGACGACACTTGGGCGGTAGGCCCACTGATTTTAAATCGTTTTTCGTCGAAAACTATTATAATTATTAATTTCGCGTTAATGGAACCGATTTTTATGCAGTTTTCGGAAAAGTATTTATTACATTCTGGAGAAGGTTTTATGTACTTAACCATCTTAAAAAAAACGATGGTCTCAGTTCTTCTTAACAATCTGTCGTCTTATAGTCTTCTTGTTTTCAGTGCTTAATGAAAAAGTTTATTACGTTAATTAAAAAGGAAGAAATATATAAAATTTTAAAAAGAATAAGTGAAAAATTATCTGAATTATAAAATTAATTCAAAAGATATAAATGTGCATAAGACTTTTCTGTCGAAGTCGGTGCTAAATTCGAAACAACGTTCCTCAAAAAAATTCCATCGAGACGTCTGATAATGACGTCAAAACACATGATGTGGGCGGACTATACGAGTGAATCTACCCTACATTTCTACCTAACCTCTTTGATTTAACACTGTATTCAATAGAAAAGTCTTATGCGCATTTTATCTGATAAATTAATTCAATTATTTTTGTCTTTTTAGTCCTTTCTTGGTTTTTAAAGTTGGTTTTATGTTTAGTATAAAAAAAAACTTTTTTTAGGAGGATCTATTCACAACGTGAATATGTCACCCTCATAGGGGCTACGCATAAATATATCTCACAATCTACGCTTAATTCTAATAAGTTAACTATGCTTACTTTGGGTCTAGAAAGCGCTGTGTAGAATGTCGTAGAATAATTATATTATATTATTATTATTAAAGTATTCTTACCGCCCGACTAGCCAGGAATAATTGTAGGCACCTATAATATCGACCTCATTAATTTGATCAGTGTATGTTCTGCGAGGCCGACCTCGGCTTGCCTACCCACTTACATCTGCCTTATATACTTGGTGTGTCATTCGCTCAGTACTCATTCGTTCCAAGTGCCCAAACCACCTTACATACAGCGAAGGAAGCTCGTGAAGTATGTAAGGACAGAAGCAGACGGGGGGCTGTTGTATCTGGCTACCCCGGCGGTAAAAAGGCGTGAGTATATGTGTGTATGTATAATATTGACATTGGTAGTTAATGAATAAAACGGTAGATAATGAACATAAAAATGTCCAACTAGCTGAATAACTGTTTTTATAAAATTTATTACTAACAGTTAATTTACTGTACTGAACCCAATAAAACATTTGTCCTACAAAATAAATGGTTTGCCGAAAGTGTCTCCCATAAGTCGATGGCCTCTGTGGCGTAGCGGTAGTGCATTCGACTGCTACGACAGGGGCGCGGGTTCGATTCCCCCTCAGTGCAAATATTTGTTTGCATGAATATGTCTATTTGCATTGGTCTGGGTGCTTCTATGTATAATATGTATGTATTTATAAAAACAAAGTATATAAGTATGTTTATCCGCATTCTGGAACCCAAAACACAAGCTAGTTAAACTATGCTTACTTTGGGTCTTGAAAGCGCTGTGTAGAATGTCGTAGAATATTTATTATTATTTGTTATAACGCGGTCCTAAAAACTAACGACATTATATATTCTGAGTCAACGAGCTGCTTTCTTATATAGCAGTCAAAATAATTGCGTTCAAGTTCAACTAAACTGGGTTAAACTACGTTTTCAAGTTTTACTCACTCATTGTATGGGGCTCCACCAAGACCCTCAGGGTGAAGCCAACATCACCTGCAAGCCAGTACAACTGCTGATTGACGGACGAGACTCTGGCGCAGGATTCCTCTCAGGGTTGGTAGGTCAAACGGCAGATGGCGAACTGTTGAGGCTCGCACACCTATTTTCTATATGTGTATATACATATTATTTTTTTTGTAACCTATTTCTTCTCATTATTTAATTAGTTGTGCTACTTGGTTGACTTTCATTTTATATTTTATTAAATTGAAAATTTGCATGCCTTGTGGGTGGAATACGGAATGACTAACCTTTTTTTTAAAGTTACATTATATCTAATTGTACCTGTGTTCACAAATAAATGATGATTGCGATTATTATTTGTGCGTGTCCTTAATAAACTTATTTTCTTTCTTTCTTTCTTTCATAAAAGCCGTATTTGCCGATTTTAAGGATGAGAAGTGGACCTCCGGTTTAGAGGTGAAAGGCTCTGATGCAAACGGGTACTACGAGTCAATTATGATGAGCAGTGTGATCAAAATTTAAAATTCATCCTATTTAAAGAACATCATCATCCGAGCGCTAATCTCGGCTGCATCCAAAAGGTATATATTGGTACTAACTTTTAAATCGTAACCAACATTATCCTACTTAATATTATAATGTGTGAATGTTCGTTACTTGAGTAATACGCTCAAAAGGCTGAACGGTCCGGCTGAAATTTGGTTGGCATTTGGGTAAACTTTATCCCTGCAATGAGTTCCCATGAGTTGCGGGAACGAGATCCATATTCCACACGGGCGGAGCAGCAAGTAAAGACAAGTGCTATTTAAAGAAAACAATAACAGAAGATATTTCACGTCCTAAGTAAACGAACCCATTTTGTTCTGTTTATATTAATTTATCATAATTACTAGGTATTAGCGATACATAAATACTTAGACAAACGCTCTGGGAATACAATCAGATTGTACCATTCGCCAGCTGATTTATTGTAGTGCCTTTCGGAACGCACCAAAAGGGTTGGCAGAAGGAGATATGTTTGACCCCTACAAATAAGATAGCATTTTGTGGACGAACTACAGTAAAGGCTACGGATATTACGGTTTCGAATATTTGCACTAGATAGATAGAGAATATCTTGTGAAATGCAGAATTCTATTACAAGTAGTGTAAGAAAAATGTTGATTTGTTACCTTATTAGCACTTATAATAAAAATACCGGTTGAGTGCGTGGCAGAACCGGTACTTGACGGGACTTTTCCTTAGGTTGAGCAATGAAGAAAAGTAGGCGAAAGTAGATTTTTTCTTTTCGTACTATCAGAGTCTGATGACTCTGTCTGAGTTTGAGTGTCAATCATGATAATTATATCAGCATTATACTTAACTATAATATAATGATCGACAGTTTAAAAAATATCATACATGCATACATATACTCACGCCTTGTTCCCTCCGTGGTAGGCAGAGACAATAGCCCGCCATCTGCTTCAGTCCTTGCATACTTCACGAGCTTCCTTCACTGTCATTAAAATTTAATTTCAAAATTCAGGTATTTATCCCTCCTCAATTTAAATTGCAGTATTTTGAACATAAGTTTTACTGTAGATCATGTCATTGATGAATAGGTATATAATAGTAGATTGTTCAACATGGGACTAAAGCAAGCCATAATGACACGAGATGTTTTAGCCACCCGAGCGAAGCGAGGGTGGCTAATAGTTCGAGTGTCATTATGGTTGTTTAGTCCCACGTAAAACACTCTACTTTTCACTTTGAATGCGAGGAAAAAAAACGACGTTATTATATACAAAATTATAATATTTATAATAACAAAGTTTCTTAAAATTACGTATTAATCGTTAATCTAACCTAAGAAAAGTTAAAAGTGCACGTTGCTTTCTTCTCCATTCTGGAGTTAGGCGTTATTTCTTCTCCACTGGATGACGATGATGACATATTTGGTCCGTAATTTATTAAGTTGCACAATTAATTGGTGTAGGTAATTGGTGATTACAACGCAAGCTTAATACGAATAATCTATTCAAAATTCAAATTGCAAAAAAAATTGTCCCGCGGTTTTTTTTTGTTAAGTGACGTACGCTTTAAATGCTTGCATATTTAGCCAACAGATTCAAACTTGAAAAATAATTTAAAACTAATTGGAAATGCAGAATAAAATGAATTAATCCTTAATACTTACATAATTATTAATTAAATTAATATCATTAATCGTGTTTCACGAAATTAAATGGGTTTTTTAGATTTTTTCAAATGTCATTTTGAGGTTATTTCTATACACAATCACTAAAAAGGTGATAATCCTCCCATTCACAAACACCATGATTGGCTGTTTAGGAGTTTTCAAAGTAAATTAAAAACTACTTTAGTCCCTAGAGATTAATAAGGAACTTTAGTCCCGATATGCAGAGACTAAAGTAACATTTTAAGAGCATGAGAAGTGAAAAAAAAAAAAAATTTTAAATCGAAGTTGAACACAAATGGTTGTATAGTCCACCATGTGTACATATATAAAATATATTCAATCACTACATCTGGGAGCACTTGCAGCCGTGTTATATTTGCGAGAACGGTTCCCGAAAATAAGAAATACACAAGCAAACAGACAAACATTGACATAAGGAATCAAAGGGCGTTTCAATCGCTATCAACAAACACGCTCATGCCAGACATGGTAAATACTAGGGATTTCATCTCTACGCTTAAGGGTTGGTTCTTGTACAGCAAATGAGTCGGAAAGAACATAATATTCATCATCATCATTTTACTGTTGCTCCAGTTTGCATCCGAGGGTTTCACCTTGGAGCCTGGGGTTGGCTTATTCCTTCGCCTCGTTTTCGTCTGGCTGATACGGCTTATACGGGAGCGAAAGCCATCTGACATCCTAACCCCGAAAGGAAGCCTGCGCCAGAGTCTCGTTCGTCAATCAGCAGGTGCACCAGCTTGGAGGTGAGGTGAGGCTTGGGACCGAAGATCTAGGTAGGGTCACATACACTTTACTGTTATTGCACTATTATCGTACCGCCTACGCATGTGAAAATTTCGTAAACATGAATTATGTTACCCGATCGCAGTGCCACCTGCCGGCTCCAATAATTGTATTATGTCTATAAAAGTAAAAACAGTTAAAATGAATAATATTCGAGGCACACTAAGATCAATAGATGTAAGAGAAGCAAAGAAACTCCAAAGGATCGTATAAATAAAAAATGTATGCATGAATATATCTATTTGCATTGGTCTGGTTGTTTCTATGTATAATATGTATGTATTAACAAAAAAAAAAGTATTTAAGTATGTTTATCCGCATTCTGGAACCCATAACACAAGCTAGTTAAACTATGCTTACTTTGGGTCTAGAAAGCGCTGTGTAGAATGTCGTAGAATATTTATTTTAAAATGGTGCTCTATCGTCTCTGCTCTCATCTGTGAAAATACTGCTTGAGACAATATTTATATTCATATATTTTCGTGCATCATCACGCCGCATATTCATAATCGAGTGAAAATGTTCGCATTAGCGAGACCGACCCTTAAAACGTGATGTTTGATACAAAGTGTTTGCTCCGGTTTTGGCGATACATTTCTAGAGGCTTTTTTGGTATTCCTCACGGCTTTCTACATAGTTAAGCATGGGCAGCGTTCCAAATAACACTGTTGTCACACTTATGTGCCTTACCTTTTTTCGTTTCATTGTTGAGGCTAATACTTTTTTAAGGATGTTCACACTTATTCGTACCTATACATATAAGTTGTCTATGACAGCCTTTGAATAATATTTTCGTTATCAGAGGAGGCCATATCACAATTTCCGGCTTTAGCCATCCGACTGGAAAGTACATTGAACTTACATTATGGTATATTTGTATCCTCATACGTCGTGCGTGCATAACAGTGTGTGCAGTGAGGTATAAACGGCACTTCATTCCGCGCACCCTCAGGCTGTGGAATGATCTCCCTGCTGTGGTTTTCCTAAGCGACTACAATATGGGGTTCTTTAAGAAGGGCATTAGAAGGTTTTTACACGGTCGGCAGCGCAAGTGTGACGCCCCTGGTGTGTGCAACACCACGTCCATAGAAATAGGAGAACTAGTAAAGAGACAGGAAGGGAGATAGAATTCCAGCACTCGTCCAAACTCAATTGGTTAAATTTACAATTGGATCTGGTGGCGCTTCCATCAAGTTCTAGGATTGTCAAGTAGGTGGTTTAATATTCTTTTAAACATGTTTCTGCTGAATTTGTTTATCTTGCAGAATATCTTTCAGGTTCGGTAGTTTGATATAAAGTTCAATTGATACCTTACACGTTCCTAAAATTTAATCTTGACAGATAGACATACAGACTGACTAGCGTCGGTAGTTTAGTGCTTAAGGAGTCGACGTGAAACCATTCCTAAGACTAGCAATTTAGCTTAGCTTGAGGGGTTAGCAGGGCCCCTCCGTATTAGAATGTCAAACTAGTAAAATGGCCATGAGGTATTATACCAGTGGGGGTGCTTGGTTGGGGACCTCCACGCGGTGCACCCTGGGCAACGGAGGCGGCAGCGCCTCTCTCCTAGGGCGGGAGAGACGCTGCCGCCTACGGCCAACTCCGACCGAGGCGAGGACGGCCCTGTTGAGGGCTGTTCGGAAGCTTTCCACGTGTCCCTCTGATTAGCAGAGGGCACAGTGGAGAGCAAGTAAGGGGGCCATCTCGAAACCGGAGATGGCCCAGGGTCAGTCGGGGTGCGAGGGATATGCTCTATGAGTAACCTTACACCCCGGTGTCTTAAGACCCGAGACGCCGTGCGGTTTTAGTCGGTGCAAGCCCGACATAACCGCCCCCGCTGGAGACCCCCCGCTCTCCAGCGGGGGCGGTATCCGAAGGGATTTCCGCACGAAAAAAAAAAAAAAAAAAAAAAGGTATACCAGTGCGCAGGCCTGGGGGTGGCAGGTGAGGCCGCCTGTCAACCCAGCAGAAGCAGGCCGGGACGGTGGGGCGACCCTCCCTCAAACCGGGGCAAGACGGGGACACCGTGGTTCCCAAACCCGAGGGGGCCATCTCGAAACCGGAGATGGCCCAGGGTCAGTCGAGGTACGAGCGATATGCTCTATGGGCAACCTTACACCCCGGCGTCTGTAGACCCGAGACGGCGTGCGGTTTTAGTCGGTTCAACCCGACATAAGCGCCCCCGCTGGCCGGCGGGGGGGTATCCGAAGGGATATCAGCACGAAAAAAAAAAAAAACGGTATTATACCAGTAATTTCGGTTACTAGTATTCTTTAAAAAAAAGGGATCCTCGACCAGCTCAGTTTTTTTTTCTTTTATGGCACGGAGCACTAAAATACCAATACACTAAAATATTCCTTATAATTTTACCCCATGGGGTTAGTTTCGAACATAGAAGTGTCGTGACTGAACACTCTAATCATAATAATTTGCGCGACGCACTCGTCTTTCAATTTACTACGCCATAGAGCACTTGGGTTCAAAAAACGATGATTTGATTGCAGTATCGTGCACTATAGCTCCCAGAAGGGATGAATATGGGTCACCTAAATACATGCGCCCTAGTATAAGGTGGACGTGCTTATTACTGTCCTAGGAAAAAAACATTAAAATTATTACGTAACATTTATTGAGCACATTATTATTGCAGGTAGATGCTTAGGAGAATCGCCTAAGAGTTATTTAATTTCTATTCGTAAGGAACATTGCTTTTTCCTAGATTAATGTCCTTTTGTGTATTCCTGACAAATGTATGATCTTCACACACTACTCAACCGTAATTCAGACGGAAAAGTGTAGTAAACAACTAAAATAATTACATTCGTATTTATAAAATATCAGTTTGCTTTGCTGAACACACTTGATTGTGAATTGTGGGCGGTTATAACTTCTTTACAAAGTATAGAAATCTCAAATAAAAAGCGGCCAAGTGCGAGTCCGACTCGCCCATCAAGGGATCCGTAGCAGCAAGTACCATAATAATGTTTTCACTCCTCTTGCTCAAAAGGACCGTCATTGTGGCGTACCAGAGCGAAGAAAAAATAGCAATTCTGCCCTTAGGGGAAAAAGTTTTTTTAAAAATTTTTGTGTGTCAAATGACAATGAGCCTACAAAAACGAAAAAGTCTATAGTCATAAGTAGAATAATCATGAATAAAGACTCGACTTATTACTGTTTCATAAAAAAAGAACTTCATTTTAATTTTGAAAATGAAACTAAAATCGGCTATCTTTGGTAGAATGCATGCAATGTGTTGCGGCTACAGAAGAAACAAAAAAAAGACAGTGGCGCGAAATCTTTATAATTTTTCTCTAATTGCAAATTGAGTTGGTAGTGACCGTAATTTAAACTACATATTTCATATTGTATTGGATTGTTTTATTTTCTCGCAATCGTAGTGAAAAGTATAGTGTAACACACGGCGCTAAAACCCATTAAAACTCGGTTTAACTACTATTTACTTTTTACTTTGGTATTTGAGTTGATTGAATGAAAGGTAAATTGCGGTTAACGAATTATGACGTATTAAAAAAAACTACTTACTAGATCTCCTTCAAACGAGTTTTCGGTGGAAGTTTACATGGTAATGTACGTCAAATTTTTTTTTTTAGTTTTATCATTCTTTTATTTTAGAAGCTCTATCGGAGGGGGGGACGACGACGACGGCGACGAATACACGTGTTACCATTTTGGAAGTGTCTCTCGCGCAAACTATTTAAAAACATAACATAACATAACATAAACTCACGCCTATATCCCCGAAAGGGTAGGCAGAGGTGCTAGCACCCACATTTCGCCAGTTTATGTTTAGGTCCCAATGTAATAGGTGGCGAGCCTATTACATTGGGCACTTATAAACCTGCGATAAATACACACATAACTTCGAAAAGCATCGAAAAGTCATTGGTGTGTGCCATGGTAATACCTGGGATCGTACCCGAGACCTCGTCTCAACAGTACTTTACCCATACCACTAGGCTACCGCGGTACTATTTAGTTTAGAAAAAAATTATATTAGAAACCTCAATATAATTTTTCAAGACCTATCTATACGGGGAACCCCCAAAATTTCACGCGGGTACTTTAATGAGTAAACGTATAATATTGTACTTGGATTAAAATACTCCATATTGTTTTTTTTTCTATTTTTGTATGAAAATCTTAATGCGGTTCACAGAATACATCTACTTACCAAGTTTCAACAGCACCGTTCTTATAGTTTCGGAAAAAAGTGGCTGTGACATACGGACGGACAGACATGACGAATCTATAAGGGTGCCGGTTTTTGCCATTTGGCAACGGAACCCTAAAAAGGTAGGCATCAAAGTATAGACATCTTGTATATAATACACTAGCTGACCCTGTAAACTTGGTTCCGCCTTAGAATCAAGTAATGTTGGTTATCTAATCAGCTGAATTTATTTCGTAAATATCTCCTTGCACACCGGCATTTAAGACCAGAGATTGCGTGAGGTTTTGTCGGTTCGATTCCGACAAAACCACCCACTGGTCGCAGAGGGTAACCGTGGCGATTTCGGCAAAAAAAACCCACAAAAAGGCACAGTATAGGCAGAGACAAATCTTAAAAATCTGGAGTTTGTACGGGTCACCACTAACACGACTTTGTTTTAAATATATTGATTTTGTAAACCAAACTAATGTAATTACCGGTGATTAAAAAGTATGGCCGTGATTTTTTATTGCCAGGTTGTTTTATCACAGGTTTAATCAAATTCAAACCAAAAATCTTGACGCTCATAAGTGTTGCTTTGTAAGAACTACACGAATAAAGATATTTATCTACACTCAAATCGAAAAATTCGAATTACGAATTCAAAGACGATTCTATACATACGCACTTTATAAACGCTTATACATAAAATTAAAAATAAATCTTATTATAGTACCGCCAACTGTATCATAAAACTCATTATAGTATCGCTATCTTTTTTTATTCATTAAACTAGTCTAAGGTTATAGGCTGAATATGAAAAAAAAGGTCCACGCATGCGCAGTTCGAATGTGAAAAAAATGGCGCCCTTGTAACCTACCTACTTTGTTTAATTTCAATTTTTCCTATGAGTGAAGATAAAGTAGTGTATGAAACTGCATAAAAAAAAAAAAAAAAAAAAAAAAAAAAAAAAAAAAAAAGGTATTAAAACACTCGAGTCAACCTATTATCGCATAAACAGACTCTCGTGTTTTAATACCCCTTCTTATATGACAGTTGCATAAACTACTATTTTATTGGTTCAATTAGATATTTCAAACGTAAATGAATTTAAAAAAATCACGTACTTTATTCGAATATTCAGTTTTCTCCTAGGAATTTGTGGTCGTAGCCTCTTCCTTCCAAACTTAATAAGTTCAATTTCAGTTGAACCAACCAGTTGCATATAAAACAGATTTCAATATGGACTCTTTTTACGAACTAACATCTGAATACAATAGTGTGTTTGTTCGTGATTTGTTTTGCTGGTTTTTTTTTTATATTTAGGACACGTCAATTTGACTTCACCTCGCCTGATGGTAAGCTGAGGGTAAAGTCCAAGAAAGAGGGTCACCATTACATACACATACCATGTTAACAATGGTGGCACTCAGCTTGACGGCCTCATCAGAAGAGGATTGTTATCGCAGCACCGCGTGACACCCACCGGTTCCACTAGTGCTGCGACCACAAATCCCCCTGCCCGGCTATGCACTTGCTGACCCCTGAACGCAATTAAACCGAAATTTGATTACTATGGAGGGTTTTTCACAATCGTGCACGGTGGTACCCACCCAGCCGAATTTTGTGACAAATTTGTGTCATCAAATTTCTACCACCAGTAATGTATAAGGAATACTAACTGCATACTGCGGTTTAACTCACGGTTTATTATTCTCAAAAACTGATTGTGTGATAATCCAGTGTAGTATACCTGCTGATTGACGGATGTTACTCTGGCGCAGATTTTCCTCTCTGTGTTAGGAGTCAGATGGCAGTCGCTATCGTAAAAACCAAGATAAACCAAATCTAATAATAAAAGCGGCCAAGTGCGAATCGGACTCGCCCATGAAAGGTTCCGTAGCAGCAAGTAACACAATAATGTATTTTTTTTTAATTTTTTATATTTGAGTTGATTGAATGAAAGGTAAATTGCGGTTTACGATTTATGACCTAAACAAAAAACTACTTACTAGATCTCGTTCAAACCAATTTTCGGTGGAACTTTACATAGTGATGTACATCATATATATTTTTTTAGTTTAATCATTCTCTTATTTTGGAAGTTATAGGGAGGGGGAGGGGGGGACACACATTTTACCACTTTGGAAGTGTCTCTCTCGGAAACTATTCAGTTTAGAAACAAATGAAATTAGAAACCACATTATCATTTTTGAAGACCTATCCATAGATAGGTAGGTAGGATCCATACACGTAGGGGTTTGATGAAAAAAATATTTTTGAGTTTCAGTTCTAAGTATGGGGCCCCCCAAAATTTCTTGTTTTTTTTTAAATTTTTGTGTGATAATCTTAATGCGGTTCACAGAATACATCTACTTACCAAGATTCAACAGCATAGTTCTTATAGTTTCGGAGAAAAGTGGTTGTGACATACGGACGGACAGACAGACAGACATGACGAATCTATAAGGGTTCCGTTTTTTGCCATTTCGCAACGGAACCCTAAAAAGAGTTAAAGTACTTTCTCGAGCAATCCTGTTTGTTCATTACTGTATCGAAATTGATGCACATTCCATAAATAAATAAATCTTTATCTTATATCTTTAAAAATATTTTTTCTATACAGACGATAATATGGTTTTTCACCCTACCCTATACTCTGATGTGCGCCATAACTACTGCAGGGGGTTCAAAACTGCGCAATTGCAAGTTCCACGTGGCATCAGGTTCATTCACCCCTTAATCTTCTCGTTCTCAACGACCTTATGACATCGCAATAAGGGCTATAATCACACATAATTTTATGTCAAACTAAAAAATACACCCGCCCGATAATTTTATACTTTAAATACAGGGCAGTAAGGATTGTTTTGAGTGAATTCAAAATGTTGTGTTGTAAATAGGTCGTGTTTTGGTTGTCAGTTATGAAGCAATGGATGAAGTTACTCATTATTTTACTAGCGGGTTATTAGAGATTGTAAATTATATACCTAGTATTACAGGGTGGGTTCTGAAGCTGTATTATAATTCCTGATCTTTCTACTAAGGACTATCTGTACCCCGCGGCTTCACACGTGGCACACTTCGCCCCTATTGTACCCATTTATGCCAGACATGCCCGTAATTTATTACTTCTACAATAATGTATGGAAATTTGCCTGATTTGTTGACATTAAGATAACTGCTCCGCCCTCCTAGGTAGTAGCGTGATGATATATAGCCTATAACCTGCGATGAATGGGCTGCTATCCAACACAAAAAGGATTTTTATAATTCAAACCAATAGTTCATTTAACGTTAACTCTTCAGCTTTATAATATTTTATTATTATTATCGAAGCGGCGATAGCCCAGTGGCGTACGAAACGGACTGCTGAGACGAGGTCACGAGTTCGATCCCCAGTCACCCCGGGCACACACCTCTGACTTTTCGTAGTTTTGTATGCATTAATAAATGTTAATTATCGCTTGCTTAATAATGTGCCCGGTAGATTGCAATAGGCTCGCCCCCTATTACATTGAAACCCAAACATAACGGGCGAATCGTGGGTGTGTAATGAATCTCTGCCTACCCCTTCGGGGATACAGGCATGAAGTTATGTTATGTTATGATAGATTTTAGAGTAACAATGCTTTCCGGGCATATTTAGAGCAACTCGACTCAGAATCATCAGCATCGCACTGTTGGCCCGATTAACCAAAGCCCAAAGCCGTACTCCGGAGCCCAGGGTGAACTCTCCTACACTATCTTATTTGGCTTGGTTTTTACGGGAGTGACTGCCGTTTGAACCGCCAACCTCGAAAGAAAAACCTGTGCCGGAGCGTCATCCGTTAATCAGCAGATAGGGTGGACTTGGGCCCCAAATATCTACAGAAGAAGAGAAGAAGAGCACCAGACAGTTTCCCTGTTTATTTATCGACTATCTACAAACTAAATAACAGGAGTTTATAAAGGTTTAGAGCGGAAAAGAGAACATCTAGGACGGGACTTGAACCCGCGATCAGACTCTTACAGGGGTAATGCTCTAACCAACTGAGCCACCCAGACTCGTCCTAGATATTCGAAATTCTCCGATATATAAACGTCTCGGGGCGACCCATGAAAAATAAACTTTTCGGACAGTACAGATGAAAAAATATTTGCAAAGAGCTGGAATCAATCACGCAGTTAGCAGTGTACCAGTCGAACGATCTACCGCTACGTCAAAAAGCTTGTTTAAAAGTCAGGAATGTCCCACGGGCTGCTGCAGTCGCCTGAATGTTCTACTCCTAAAAGATTTGGGCGACCATAGCGAGTGTGGTAACCGGACGTTCGAGTGGCTGAAGTGTCAGTCTAAGCCACTGTTTATGCCGTGATGTCATGTATATGATGTATATTGACTTGTGTATTGCCAAACACAAGTAAATAAATAAATACTCTTGGTTATTGTATACAGCGCTATCTAGACCCAAAGTAAGAGCATAGCTTAACTAGATTGCGTTGTGAGTTCTAGAATATACTTAATTTTATTTTAATGTAAATACATTATATTATACATAGAAACACCCAGACCAATGCAAATAGACATATTCATGCATACAAATATTTGCACTGAGCGGGAATCGACCCTGCGCCCCCTGTCGTGGCAGTCTAATGCACTACCGCTACGCCACAGAGCAGCACACAGCAGCAGATCCACACACTTGGCAGGTTTCACTCTCATTCTGTTGATATTTGCGAAAGTTCTATGTATAATATATATGTATTTACAAACAAGTTGAATTCCTGAGACGAGCTCAGCCGAATACAAGGGATTTTCGATTTAGCGTTTTTTTTTCTTTTTTTTTTTGCGATTTTTTCTTTATCTTGCAATGGTTCACCCCAGCACGAATCTATTACCGAAAACAGCAACTCGATAGCTCATCTCCTTCATACTCAAAACCGTGACAGAAAATTGGCAACGACGACGTCGACGACAACTTGATAGCAATAGGGCTTTTCTAAAGAAAATCCCTAAAAAGAAGTATATAAGTATGTTTATCCGCATTCTGGAACCCATAACACAAGCTACTTAAACTATACTTATGTTGTAGAGTATTTATTTATTTATTATTTATATGTAGTTTTGCTATTCTAACTTGCTTATTCGGCATACACATAAGCGTGATTCTACTTAAATCAGATTGAGGCTCGGAGCAGGAGAACAGACGTAACATTATGGAAGTAGCTTATTAAATTATTACGGTTCATTCCATTGTATCGATCGGCGCATTCACCTCAGGGACTTTACTGCCTATGGACATCGGATTTCTGGTCTAGCTCACTTATCGGATCGTCGTTATATTTCTTGTTCTGGTACATATAAATCTGAGTATAGCTGGATGTTACTTGTGACTTTGTGAGCGTGTATTTCACTTTCAACTTTTCAATTATTTAAATTTTCGACTCAACTTTCAGTCTTGAATATTTGTTTTCGTTTGGGAACTTTATACATAAATAAATATTCAAGGATATTATGATTCAGTATCGGCATCGGTAGTCAGTGGTCAAGGAGTAGTCCTTATGACCGAGAGGTCTCAGACGTGAAGGCACCACTTTTTTTTTTAACCTGTGGAAACCTCCACAGGCTTCACCCCATCGGTGCCAGCGATGGGATCGGCGTGTCGTAATCGGACCGAATAAAACCACACGGTGTCCTCCCCAAGTGTCCATTGCCGGGCACTATGGGTAAGCTCTCGAAAGGTTAACCCCAGGGTGAAGGCACCCCTAACATAAGCAATTTAGCTTCGCTGGAGGGGTTTTGGGGAATACTAGTAATTTCGTTTACACATAATATTCTATTAAAAAAGAAAAAAAAATGCTACAATAGATAGTCCTTAGGCAGTTTTGAGATGTACAATTTAGTACTGGTGGTTAGGCGGATGATCTAAAATGAATAAAGACGATAAAATACGAACGAACGTTACTTATAAAGCTTTTTTACTAACATATATATACATATATATAACATATAACATAACTTAACGCCTGTATCTGGGACCTTAACATATCTGGCGAATCGTGGGTGTGTAATACACCTCTGCTTTTTACTATCCCTTATTTAATAAAATTTATTTATTAAAATTTATTCCGGGTTAATGATGTTTATTTCTCATAAAAACAATACAGTTCACTTATAATGAGATATGATATTATTCTTAACAATAATAAACAAGAACATTGTCGCCTCTAGGCCCTTACATTATCGCTGAAATTAGGTACATAATTCAGTTCAATTTAATTTAATTCGTACTATGGTAGGTAATTTTAGTGATACTTAGTTTACATTACGCCTTTCGCATATGTTCTTTTAGTTTGCTTTTGAATATGTTAATAATCTCCGTTTGCTTGATGTCATTAGGCAATTTATTGTACAGTTGTGCTCCCTCGAACAGTATCGTTTTTTTTTCCGTAATTAGTGCGTGGATGAGTTAGTTGGAGTTTGCCTTTATTTCGAAGACTGTAAAATACATAAAATACATGTGCAGTACTCGTAAAGTTGTCTTATATTTAGTAATTCTGTTTCCTTAAATAGTTGAGTTGTTGGTGTTAAATAATGATAGTGATATAAAGCCTTAATAATTTTATTTTGAGTTCTCTGCAATGGATTTAGATATATTATTTAATGGGAAACTATTCTATTCTACAGTATAAGTTCAGTTCTCAGCAATGGCCTGAAGACATTGCGCTTAAGCTGTATGTATTAAGGCGAGGTGGACGGTCAGCAAAACGTGGTAACCTCTAAATAGATATTGTTACTGTTATGGCATGCGCTCCACGCAGGCACGCCGACGTTTTAACGGAATTCACTTTGCTAATGGACTTACCCAACTAAGACGAAGCATTACGATAAGGTAATCATTATTTATAAAAATATAGTAGTAGCATAGTTCATATAATGCGCTTCTTTCATTAAAAGGAAAGCCGGCTGGCTTTCCTTTTAATATTTAGGCTGTTTTTTTTTTCTTTATATTTAGGACACGTCGATTTGACTTCACCTCGCCTGATGGTAAGCTGAAGGTGAAGTCTCAGGAAAGAGGGTCACCATTACATACACGTACCATGTTAACAATAGTGGCACTCAGCTTGATAGCCTCATCAAAAGAGGATTGTCGTCGCAGTACCGCGTGACACCCATCGGTCCCACTAGTGCTGCAACCACAATCCCCCTGCCCGGCTATGCACTTGCTGACCCCTGAACACAATCAAACCGAAATTGAATTACTAGGGAGGGTTTTTCGCAATCGTGCACGGTGGTAACCCACCCGACCGAATATTGTGACAAATTAGTGTCATCAAATTTCTACCACCAGTAAGTGGATTTCTAATCTTTTTCTTCAAATCTTTCTTTAGCTTTTTCAAATCTTTACCCTTAGGTGGTAGAGCCGTGTAACTAACAGGGCTCTACCAACACCTGCCTAGCCCAAGTCCACCTCGTCTGCTAGACGATGCATCTGTTAAACAAAAGACCTCGGGGTCTCGAGGTCAGACGGCACTGGCTCTTGTAAAACAACAAATCATTCAAAAATGGACCTTTGGCTTCAAACTTTTGACGCAAATGGAACATTTTTTGGAGCAAGACCCCTTAGGCAAGATACCATTTGAAAATTTATGAATATAATTATCTTTACCTTCATATTTCGATTCCTAAATACGTTATAAATTTTCTACTTTATTTTAACGTTAACAGAATTCATGTCAAAATAGTGAATGTTAGAAAAAAGGTTTTTACATATTCTCCACATTTTCACATCCACATACATATTTAAACGCATACATTACATATTCAATATCGCACAAACTTTCTTCGTCGAAAATAAGAAGAACATTTGATATTCTCCATAATGTTTTGGAAGCAAACTCCCATAGGAAAGAAATTACAACAGCCATTCTTACTTATTACACATTTCAAAAACAGTCTTCCTACAAAAATGTATTATAATACACGCTGCGAATTTCACAGCGGCATGTGGTATGAGCGCAACACGTAACTCATGTGTTGTGAGCGATATTAAAGGGCACATAACGCCTGCGATTTTGATACGGGCAAACCACTAATGCTGTAAAACGTTGCTGAGTAAAAAACGAAAGGTGCTTGCATTTATGTTTTATTTTAGATGCGATCGTTTTTGTGTTTTTATATCTCTAGTAAAGAATATGGTTACGGTAGAACTTGAGTCATTCGATAATTTATGCGTTGCCAATGTTTGAGAAGAAATGATTGAGCGCCGGTAATGGTTTCGATATCGGACTTGTGATCGAGAAGTGGCAGGCTCCAAGAACCCTTTCACAGAATCAATATCAATCCACTCCTAACACAAGTACTTAGTTGTAGAACTCAACGAGAGTCTATTAAAGTGTATTAAATGGGTGAACTCTAAAGATACTAAGGTTGTACCTAGTCAAGAAGTTCCTGACTCAGCAAAATAACAGGATTTAAATTAATATTCGTGACGAATTTCACTTGAATCTTTTGTCAGGGCGAAAAGTGCCTCTGTCTTTATTAAGTAACTAAATAGGATCAAAAACATACCGAGGAATGAGTGTTAATTACTCCTCTGCTTACACACAGACGTAATTTATATATCTATACATGTAGCTAACTAATAAAAGATAAGTATAAGACCGTAGTTCTTAATATGCCTTCTTAGAGTAAAGCTCTACCGACGTAATTAATCACAAAACACATTAACTCCCAAATAAGCAAAGCAACACTCGTTGCTCCAAGAAAACATTTTCGCGAGAAAAACCAATGTACATAAATATAAGAAGGCGGGCGCGAGGCACCCAGCCGTTTATACTTACACTAAGTGAAAAACGGCAAATCTTTGGAGAATTCACTTTGAAATTATTGAAGGCCGTGCGTTGAATACGCCTCACGCCACAGAATAGGTAAGCCTGAGTGATGAATACATACCGTTAGGTACAAATCAATGAAGGGAACCTACCTACCTAATATTATATTATTACGTGGCGGTGGTTTAAGCAACAAAACTTCGTTATCGCCATCTAGTTGTGGAGGTCAGATAGCAGACGCTTCAAAGCAAATATCGCAGTTCGAACATTTCGTAGTAACGCTGAAAGCCAATCTCAACTGAGTTCCTCTATGGTGTAGCGGTAGAGCATTTTCCTGCTAAGTCAGAGGTCGCGGGTTCGATTCCCGCTCATTGCAAATATGTATATTTGCATTGGTCTTGGTGTTTCCTTGTTTAATATGTATTTATTTACAAAAAAAGTATCTAAGTATATTTATCCGCTTTCTAGAACTCATATGACAAGCTCTTCTTAGTTTGAGTCTAGATGGAGCTGTGTAATATGTGCTAGACTATTTTTTATTTATTTATAATTCGGAAAAGGTTCAGAGGATGAGTTCAGTAGTTTAGGCATCGGACTTCCCATCAAGAGGTGGCGTATTCGAACCCAGCCATTATAATATCGACATGGAAGAGCCACAAACATGAGAAAGTGTAGGAAGGGACCCGGGCTAAGAACTGCAAGTTTGGTCCAAGAAGTGCGGGCTTGTCGTCGTATATGGTCTTGCTACCATGCATGTCCAAGACCGTGCGAAGTAAAAGTCGGAAAGTGGACCCCGTACCCCGAGGCGAAGGCCTCGGATGCGACCGGGACTAACGACAAAAATGATGATGATGGTGATGACCAGTATTAGCACTGATTAATGATTTCCAATTAAGTATATAGATACCTACATAACTCATCTTTGTCCTTTCTGTAATGTTATATGCTCTACAGCCGACTCAATGCGAATAGTGTGAATTCTACGCGTCTCGGATCTATCGCACTTATTTTAGATAAGAATATAATTATTAACTCACTATCTATGTCTCGGTCTAGCTAAACGTAATTGGTGTGAGCTTAATTTTAACAGGAAATATAGTTCTGAACTTATAGTTATTTGTTTATTTTGTTTAGGTAACAAGGATTCACTTACCGTCTTATACAGTGTGCCTTTTTTTTTTCGTGCTGATTTCCCCTCGGATACCCCCCCGCCAGCCAGCGGGGGCGGTTATGTCGAGCTTGAACTGACTAAAACCGCACGCCGTCTCGGGTCTACAGACGCCGGGGTGTAAGGTTGCCCATAGAGCATATCCTTCGCACCCCGACTGACCCTGGGCCATCTCCGGTTTCGAGATGGCCCCCCTCGGGTTTGGGAACCACGGTATCCCCGTCTTGCCCCGGTTTGGGGGAGGGGCGCTCGTCGCCCCACCGTCCCGGCCTGCTTCTGCTGGGGTGACAGGCGGCCTCACCTGCTACCCCCAGGCCTGCGCTCATGGAGAATGGAGGTCGTTAAGCGCTTATACAGTGTGCCTATAGATTTTGACCCCCTATCGGGATTGGCGCTGAGCTGAAGAAGACCCACATTCACACAGAAAGCATCTGTGGCGTAGCGGTAATGCATTCGACTGCTACGACACGGGGCGCGGGTTCGTTCCCACTCAGTGCAGATATTTGTATGCATGAATATGTCTATTTGCATTAGTCTGGGTGTTTCTATGTATAATATGTATGTATTTACATAAAAAAGTATATAAGTATGTTTATCCGCATTCTGGAACCCATGACACAACCTAGTTAAACTATGCTTACTTTGGGTCTAGAAAGTACTGAGTAGAATTCCGTAGAATATTTTTTTTATTATGTCTGCTATGTTTTTTGGTTCCGTGTTTCGAAGAATAAAATAAGAAATTACTAATTTACATCGATGTTAGGTGATAGGGTGGTACTACTTCTGTAACATTACAAAAAGCTAATTTAACATTGACAATTAGCATGCAGCCGGTACAGTAACGGCGGAGTGTGGAGACAGATTTAATTCCAATTCGAAACGCATCAAGTAATTACAAATAAAGAGTAGAAACTCTGGCGACGAGAGCGCGGGAAAATGATACGGTGACCACACGTTTGGGGAGATATTTCTACATCTCCCCAAACTGGTGGTAGAAATTAGATGACACAAATTTGTCATAAAATTCGGCTGGGTGGGTACCACCGTGCACTATTGCGAAAAACCCTCCATAGTGATCCAATTTCGGTTTGATTGCGTTCAGGGGTCAGCAAGAGCATAACCGGGCAGGGGCATCGTGGTCGCAGCACTAGTGGGACCGGTAGGTGTCACGCGGTGCTGCGACGACAATCCTCTTCTGATGAGGCCGTCAAGCTGAGTGCCACCATTGTTAACATGGTACGTCTATGTAATGGTGACCCTCTTTCCTGAGACTTTACCTTCAGCTTACCATCAGGCGAGGTGAAGTCAAATTGACGTGTCCTAAATATAAAAAAAAATGTTTGTTATTTGCTTTAATTTTTGGTGGTTACCGGTGATTTAGAGTATATGGTATGGTATGGCATCACGGGCTGGTATCCGCAACTCCACGACAAGGCGCGGCTTTTGCGTGGATTGCGTGGATTTAGAGTATAAGTGTTATTCCATGTCTTGCCTTGGGTGTCATAAGAGGTGACTTTTCTCCATCAACGCTCTGGATCGAAAGACATAATTGCTGAAATGTGAGTACTAATCCTATGCTTTCAAGGATATCCTGGCATGTGTATGTGTACCTATGTATATCTGTATCTTTTTTTAACACACACGGCTCATAATTACCGCGGTCAATGACGACTTGCTAAAACCAGTGGTGTCTTTCACGCGATGCCAGCAATAAGTGTAACTGCGGTGTTTAACTAAAAGTGGAAAGTGAGAATTCAGAAGGAAGGAAGATAGGAATACTATCACAATTGTACGAGGTGCATTATACGGATACTTACAATCAATATCAAGTAACTTCCAACAAAGCACCTCTCAAAACAAGACCCAGACAATAAGGTCCGAACAGTCCAGTTCTATACACATTGACAATGAATAGTTCTCTGCATCACTGTTCATAAAAAGGTCTCGGTAATTGACTGTTGAATCTTTAATATTCTGAATCCTTCCCGTGAATGTTCGGCAGTATCCAGTTCCATATTTTTTCTTATATCAAACCTTCTTGAAAAAAGTCTGACTGTTTCCAAACTGTGGTCACCCTACCAGTTAACATGCGGGTAACATTAATTAGTAAATAGAAGAACGTCTGAGTATAGCAACAAAACAAGATTTTTCTGGTGCCCCACACAGCATGGCAACACTTTTATTTTTATTAGTCTGTGCACGCTTTTTCAAAACACAAAAATAGTGGGATTTAAAACGGGATGTACATTTTAAATGTTAATTAAGTTTCACGATAATTTGTGCTTTTGCATACCGGAAGTCTGTTACCAGATACCCGGTTAACTTTCAAAGCTTATGAAACAATGGGAGATAGTTTTCATGAGTTGAATAGTGATAAGGAACGAGAATTATTGTTTTTAGTGGCGTAGTTTATAACCCAAAGGTACACTAATATTGTTTAAAGTTTTTATTTTCAGTTGGGAGTTCGTGGCTTTGTCATAATCAAAACAAATCACTTTATATAAGGGATGTAAAGGACGGGTCACTGGTTTAAGTCCCTTCCTGGATGTTCTCTTTTTATGATAAATGCTACTAATGTTATAAACGCGAAACTTTGTAAGTATGGATGGATGGATGGATGTTTGTTACGCTTTCACTTAAAACTACTGAACGGATCTAGCTGAAATTCGGCACATGGATAGATTATAGTCCGGAATAACACATAGGCTACTTTTATCCCGGGAATAGGTTCCCATGGCTTGCGGGAACGGAATCAGAATACTACGCGGGCGCAGCCGCGGTCACAGCTAGTTTATAATAAATGCGTGTTAAAAAAACATAAAAAAAGTGATAAGTTTTTATCATCAGATTCTGTTCTCACATTCTGTTATGGCTATGATTGTATTTTTAACCGACGAAAAAACGGAGGAGGTTCTCAAGTCGACGCGTATATATTTTTTTATGGATGACCACGCGTAACGTTTTACAGAGAAGTCCGATTTTGATAATTCTTTTTTTATTGGAAAGAGTATACCCCGAAGTTGCTCTCATATAAATAAAAAAATAAAAATCCAACCCTAAGGGTAGGAAAACAGGGGATGATTGATTGTTCACTCACTGATTGTAAGGTATATGGTTAAAGAAGTATTATATGAAAGTTAATAGCTTAAGTAAGGTAGGTAGATATTTTAAAAGTAATCAAAAATTATGCATGTAATAATTAGAGGATTATAGCCACAAAAAAATTTCGTTGGTTTAATTTTTTGTTAAAAAGTTTTTATTTCAATTTTTTTTGTGGCTATAATCCTCTAATTATTACATAAGTATATTATATTTACAAATATATTTTTTGTAAATAGTTGAGTTCTTAATTAACCTTAATAACTAAGTTTTACAAATCTGGCTATAAATGTGAATATCGTTTATTGGTCGTATCTTTAACCAATTTAATTCATATATAATCAAGAGATACATATCCAAAATAATACTAAATTAAATTAACACTACACACTATTATTACTAAAATAAACTAAATTAAATAAATAAAATATTTACATGCATAATGCGTCGTGAAATTCCTCTACATCGTCACCGACCGGAAACGTTCCCAGAAGGCTGGCAGCATTGCCACGTTGAATGGCAATGCTTATTCTCTGTGCAAGATAATAACCAGCCTTCTGGTCACGCGTAGCGTCGATCAGCCGCTTTGTTAAATCTTTGTACACAAAGCGGGCACTTGGGCCCCATGTCCCCAACGTTTCAACCCCAAACGGCTCAAAAATATAATCACCTGTTAAATTACAGTATTTGCGCCGTTTGAGGTTTTCCGCAGATGCAGCAGCAGCGCCGGCACCGCTCGCTGTGCCTGAAAGATGTGAAGGCGCAAGGGTGTCGACGCATGTTGCATCCCACACCAAAGGCCTACCCATCTTCCAAGGCAGCAACGACATACCATCCGGTCTCCTGCCATCCTCACGCGCCAGCCCATTAGGTTCACGAATGGCTGGCACGCCAGCAGTGGCAAGAGCACGGCGGATAATGTCGTTGATGCAGGCATGTCGTGATATACGCCCAGCGCTTCTGCCGCATGAAAGGCCATGGTGCCCAAGGCTGTCGACAGCTTCACCGCAGTGGCAACGATGGGGAGAAACACACGGCGCTCCCAGGCGAAGGCAAGTGGCAAGGCGGAAAGTAGTATCGTCCAACATAGTACCTATGTTGGGCGACGGAAGTGCCTGAATCCAGAGACTTGACTCCCATTCCCCCACAGCCAACAGGCGCGCACGCTCTGAAACATGGGAAGACGAGCGTATCAAACTGTCTCTTACCAGCTTGCATAGCGGCGCATCCCATTGTCTCTGGGAGAAAAGGTTGCCAGGCAATTCAGTGTTGGGACAAGCAACCTTCCAAGCATTAATGGCATCGGACTTGCACGACACCTCAGAGTTAACCTGTGTATTTATAAGAATTTTCCTGGTTAACTCCTCAGTGCCGTGGACCGATGACAAAAATGCTGGAAGGCTAACATCAGTAATTTTGTGAACGCCGAGCCCACCCAAGCGAACTGGTAAGGACGCTTGGAGCCAGGCTCGGTCGTTCAAGGCCACATTTAGAATTTTACTGAGAGTGTTTTGAAGAATGTTGTCAATTTTTGCCAAAAGTGTCAAATGTTGCTAAAATTGGGATGAACGAAGTGCATGAGTAAATTTAGGGACAAAAAGGCATAACCGAAGTATAGTAAAGGCTGAATGAACACTTATTTTTTGTAAACAATCTGCAATATTTTCAAAATTTTGAATTTTTTCCTCAATAAATGAATGAAATCCATCTTCCAGAACTGGGGACCCCAGGAGGCGCAGAGAAGCTTTTTCCAGAATTTTGATATTGGGAGCTAAATGGTTAAATTTTTGTGTAGTCGAGGGTCTGTCTGTAGTGTCACTAATAAATATTTCACATTTGTCTGAGTTGAGTTGTAACCCAATGGATTGAAATTTATTTTTCATAAGTTCTAAATCTTGTAACACTGTTGGTACATCACCCCCTAAAGTCCCGTCATCTAGGTACCAGATGTTGAATTTTGAATTTAACTGTTGTATGATGGGATGTATTGCTAGACTGAAGATGACTGGTCCCAAAGGGTCACCTTGCTGGCAACCAACTGCTGATTCCAAAAGATGATGCTTATAAATTAATTTTGTAGGGTGTCTGTAGCACTGCCAAAGGAATTTATATATATGAGGGGTTTCTAATTTTGCTTGGGTCAGCAAGGTATCAGAATCAATAATCTTGACGTTCATAAGCGTTACTGTGTAACCTACATGAATACAAACATTTGATTTGAATAAACAAACTATGAACTCATTTCATGAAACAATTCTCTCAATCTCAGTTATTTCCTTAAAACGTGAGGTAATAAGACCTGGATATGCAACGTCTAATATTGCAACAATGTGTCATAGTTGTGAGTTGCATTTGTGTGCCCGTCTTGGGACGATGCGCCCGTCGGCCTGTTCAAACTTAGCACCCCTTCATACTTAGCAGCCACCCCGAAATTATAGACAATATCAGTGTCACCCTACATTACCAAACTATACACGGTACATCGCTACTTCTATATTCAGAACCGTTTTAGCTTTCTTTATAAACAGAGTAATGGATGTTGAAATTGAATAAGATGAGAAAGTTTTGTGAGTAGTTTAGTACTGGTACGTTTGCAGCTTTCGTTATAAATTTCCTCAAGTTCTGTTTCGGTTAATATAATATGGCACCTTTGTTAACATGCGCGAGGCGGTAACCAAATATTGGTGTTCGTAACTTTTCAGTGGGGCGAGTATTCATTAAGCTTTGATGCTGAATACTTATGTACGAACTTTGACATCATTAGATCATGTGAAAGGGAGATTGTTTTACAGTTATTTAAACAGCTGAATGTAGACACCTACTTTTAAAACGACATTAAATTAAAAATGTTAATTATTGCTCGCTTAGTAATGTGCCCGATAGATGGCAATAGGCTCGGCCCCTTTTACATTGGGACCTAAAAATAACTGGCGAATCGTGGGTGTGTAATATATCTCTGCCTAACCCTTCAGGGATACAGGCGTATGTATCCCGGAAGGGGTAGGTCCTTCCGGGATACAGGCGTGAAGGTATGTTTAAAACGACATTCAACAGAGGATGATGACATTCACCATCATCCTCCGAACCCCGGTTTAGCGTGCTCTTCGAGGCACACACAGAGGGGTCTGAATGTGTTAAGAATGGTCACCCATCCTGAGACTGACCTGGCTAGTATTGCCCAACCTTGCAATGTGTCACCACTTAACCACGAGTCCCTTGAGATTTAGTGTATCTTGACTTCTGAGGAAGTGTGGTAGAGAAGACTCCACTTGAGTCCCTTCTACCAAATGAATAGCAGAAAAATCTGTGACGTGACCGAAATGGTTGGGACCATCTCATTGCTTGAAAAGATTCGAAAGTTATCATGTCGTGTTGAAGCGTTCGCGTTAAAAGCAAAAATGCGGTGATAGCCCAGTGGCGTACGTAACGGACTGCCGAGACGAGGTCTTGAGTTCGATCCCCAGTCGCCCCGGGCACATACCTCTGGCTTTTCGTAGTTATGTGGGTTTTAAAAATGTTAATTATCGCTTGGTTAGTAATGGCATGGCAATAGGCTCGCCCCGGCAACCGGCGAATCGTGGGTGTGTAATACATCTCTGCCTACCCCTTGGGGGATACAGGCGCTAAGTTATGTTACAAGCGAGGAAGAGGGATGGAGCTATATACTCATACACCCTATATAGCTCCCAATTTCTCGCACGAAACAAGAACGTAGTGACGTCATGGAAAGCCCTCAGGAGTCTACAGTGCCGTGCCATACAGGTAGCTAATATCTATAGATATATGTATGATCATTGGTCAGAGCTCGTTAGTCAATTGGCGCTAAATTATTATATCAATATATTTAAAAGGGTATTGAACATATCGTCAAAGAAAGTGCTCTATCAAATAAATAAGTTTCTCCTTTGTGAGAACTTTATAACTGGCGGGGATGCCATAAAAACATGTGGTTTGGTTACGATAAAGGGACTATATTCAGTTTTTTTCTCTTATTCCCCGCTCTGTGATGGGATACGTAAAATGTGGCGACATTTATATCAATATGTTATTGAAAATATAATCCCAGTGGCACGGGAATGCCGACAAAAGTGAAAACTTGAACAATTACTTGTGTTTTTTGAATCCTAGTCATTCATCCTTCTCTCATTCCCTCCCTACCAATACCGATCTCCCTGCCTCTTTCACTCCCTCCCTCCATCCGTACCTTTTTTTTTTTTTCGTGCGGAAATCCCCTCGGATTCCCGCCGGCCAGCGGGGGTGGTTATGTCGGGCTTGAACCGACTAAAACCGCACGCCGTCTCGGGTCTGCAGACGCCGGGGTGTAAGGTTGCCCATAGAGCCTATCCCTCGCACCCCGACTGAACCGGAGATGGCCCTGGGCCATCTCCGGTTCAGTTCGGTTCGAGATGGCCCCCTCGGGTTTGGGAACCACGGTGTCCCCGTCTTGCCCCGGTTTGGGGGAGGGGTGCTAGTCGCCCCACCGCCCCGGCCTGCTTCTGCTGGGGTGACAGGCGGCCTCACCTGCCACCCCGATGCCTGCCACGAGGTCACGCCTCGGCGCCTCCCACGCCGGGCAGTCCGCCAGCGTGTGCAGCCCTGAGTCCTCGCTCGCGTCGCAGTGATGACACTCAGGCGTTGGCTCCTTCCTGATCCGATGCAGGTGGTCCCTGAAGCACCCCTTTCCGGAGACCACCTGCGTCAGTCGGTACGAGAGGCTTCCGTGTCGCCTCTCTAGCCAATCCTCCATGATGGGCCTTACCGACGCTATTGCTGCGTGCCCTGCGCTTGGTCGCCCAAGTCGTTCCTTTCACTCCACGACGATCGCCTGGCGGAGCTGGGACTGCACGGCCTCGATTTCTCGATGCTCGGGGTTCAGTCCCTGCTCCCGCGCCTCCTTTCGCCACTGGTACAGTTGCGAAAGGGCTCTCGCCTCCAGGTCCCATGGCGGAGTTCCGGCAAGGAGACTCGCCGCCTCGAAGGAGATCGTGCGGTACCCGCGGATGACCCTGATGGCCATCACTCGCTGCGGAGCGCGCAGCATCCGCACACTTCCGGCCTTCAGGGCCTCCGCCCATCCCTCCATCCGTACCTATATCCCTCCCTCTTTTCCTAACTCACTAATCCCTCCCTGCCTCTCTCTCTCCCTTTATCCATCCATCCATCAAAATATAAAAAGATGGCGTTGTTATAAAAATAATAATTGGAAAGCGTCTCAGTGACGTAGGCGTCTCGGTGACGAATAATGGTGACGGTGAGATTTAATTAAAAACGCGAGTTTCATGATTTTTGTTCACCCAAAACCTGCTCATATGGAAAGTGCTCAACGCGTCTCAAGAAGTTTTCACTCCAAAAAACTTATCACAAATAATACACTTACTGGTGGTAGAAATTTGATGACACAAATTTGTCACAAAATTCGGCCGGGTGGGTACCACCGTGCACGATTGCGAAAAACCCTCCATAGTAATCCAATTTCGGTTTGATTGCGTTCAGGGGTCAGCAAGTGCATAGCCGGGCAGGGGGATTGTGGTCGCAGCACTAGTGGGACCGGTGGGTGTCACGCGGTGCTGCGACAATCCTCTTCTGATTTGGCCGTCAAGCTGAGTGCCACCATTGTTAACATGGTACGTGTATGTAATGGTGACCCTCTTTTCTGAGACTTTACCTTCAGCTTACCATCAGGCGAGGTGAAGTCGAATTGACGTGTCCTAAATATAAAAAAAAAAAAAAAAACTTTACCTTTAGCTTACCATCAGGCGAGGTGAAGTCAAATTGACGTGTCCTAAATATAAAAAAATAAAATATAAATAAATCCGAATCTAATATGGTAGTTCCACAATGTTTGAGCCCCATGACGGACTCCATAGAAAGATTGAATGCTATGGCGCGTTTAAGGAATATTGCGCTTTTTCCTTGATTTGTGAATTGAATTATTGTGTATTGGATTTATTTGAGGCTTTCGCTCGTTTTTTCTTGCTCTATTGTTGTTTTTACGACAATGTCCCATATTGTAAGTTTTCTGATTCAAGTTATTACTGTGAATAGGAAGATCTATCATTATAATAAATAATATAAGTTAGATAAAGGAAGTAAGTTGATTTCTTTTGTATTTGATTACTTTTGTATTGTAGTTTAGATTTATATTATAATTGTGATTTGTATTGTATTGTAATAGTGAACTAGTGTCGAATGCAATTTCGGTTGTCTGGACAAACTTGTAAAGGTTTTTTATATCATACGCCAATATGTACCTTGTTTTGTGAATAATAATTAAAAAAAAGATATTCTATCACATTCTACACAGCGGTATCTAGATCCAAAGTAAGCATAGCTTAACTAGCTTGTGTTATGGGTTCTAGAATACGGATGCACTTACTTAGATACATTTTCTTTGTGAATACATGCATTTTATACGTAGATATATCCATACCATTGCAAATATTTGCACTGAGCGGGAATCGAACTCACGACGTCTGATGTAGCAGTAGAACGTCTACCGTTACGTCACATAGGTCGTTATAGTTTTAATGTTGTATATGATAATAATGTAATCACAAATATTACAGTTCAGCGGTGGCCTATACAAAACCTAGGTACTACAGAAACTTAAACTACAGAGACTGCAAAAACGAAATTGAAATGAGTTAATCCTCTCCGGTATTCTCACAAGTCGTACAGAATGCAGTATCCTGTTACTTAACGTCGATATTACGTGAGAGGGACCACCCTCTTTCTTAGCATCCGCCATCTTAACTGGACAAGAACCAACTTGTCCAGTTAAGATGGCGGATGCTGAGAAAGACATGAAACTACTACGTTACTGAATAGAAACCTTTAGATGACAATTTTCTCGTAATCAAATCACTTATAAGCGTAAGTAGATTAGTGGTTAAGGAGTCGGTCTTATGATCGAGAGGTCCCGGGCTCGAATTCTGGCCGTTATACTACCTACGTGAGCCCAATCGTAACGCAAGCAGTTGATTGTAGCTAGAGGAGTTACTAGTAAAAGAGGCTGTAATATATAATACTTATATATATAAATAAATATACTACGACATTCTACACAGCGCTTTCTTGATCCAAAGTAAGCATTTTTTTTTAACGTACGGAAATCCCTTCGGATACCCCCCCACCGGCCAGCGGGGGTGGTTATGTCTTGTATCGACTAAGACCGGACGGTGTCCTCCCCAAGTGTCCGTTGCCGGGCACCCCGGGTAAGCCCTCGAAAGGATAACCCCAGGGCTGCCACCGCGGCCTCGCCTGGTGGGGTCGGGTTTTCAGCATAGTTTAACTAGCTTGTGTTATGGGTTCCAGAATGCGGATAAATATACTTATATGCTTTTTTTTTCTGTAAATACATAAATATTATACATAGACACCCAGACCAATGCAAATAGACATATTCATGCATACAAATATTTGCACTGTAAGGGAATCGAACCCCCCTGGGGCCCCCTGTCGTAGCACTCGAATGCACTACACCACAGAGGCCGCCATATACTCACATCTTTTCCCCTCCAGCGCGACGTGAATACACACAACAGCCCACCATCGGTTTCTGACCTTACATAATTTACTAGCTTCGTCTACTATCATGAAACCTTATATACAAGTGCGCTTGTTTCGTGTATATTTAAAAAAAATGGACTACTACGGAGAGCGGCGATAGCCCAGTGGCGTACGTAACGGACTGCTGAAACGAGGTCTCGAGTTTGATCCCCAGTCGCCCCTGACTTTTCGTAGTTATGTGTGCATTAATAAATGGTAATTATCGCTCGCTTAATATTGTACCCGGTAGATGGCAATAGGCTCGCCCCCTATTAAATTGGGACCTTAACATAACTGGCGAATCGTGGGTGTGTAATACACCTCTGCCTACCCCTTCAGGGATACAGGTGTGAAGTTATGTTATGTTATACTACGGAGAGATAGAAATATTTTCCAATAAATTCAAGTCTTGCCTACACATAACGTTCAAATAAAACATGCCCATGTAGAATATAATCGGCTCCTGAAGTTGATTCATAATATCTTACAGTTTTCGCCTCCGAAAATGTCCGAACCATTGAAGCATGGTTTCCTCATTCATATGCCATGTATGGCAGCATCAAGATAACATTATAAAAAAGTGTCAAAGCATTTTCGGGAGGTGTTTTAGATCAATAGGGTTGGCTGTAATTGATTTCTGACGATGTATCGATATTAGAGAATGGGTTTCGTGATTTATTTTTTCTGTAAGATTGAATTTGGAGATGGTGTTATATAAATTTAGATCAGAAAAAGAGAACATCTAGGACGGGACTTGAGCAAGCATTCTTACAATACAAACAAGCTTTACAAGGGGAATGCTCTGACCAACTGAGCCACCTAGACACGTCCCAGATATTCGAATCTCTCCGATATATTATATACGTCTCAAGGCGACGCTGGAGCCATCTACCGTAATTCTTGCGAACTACGGAAACAATGAATGACTTTACAGTCATTTTTAAACATCATTCTCTCATTCGGGCGTCTACAGACGCCGGGGTGTAAGGTTGCCTATAGAGCATATCCCTCGCACCCCGACTGACCCTGGGCCATCTCCGGTTTCGAGATGGCCCCCTCGGGTCTCGGGTCTACAGACGCCGGGGTGTAAGGTTGCCCATAGAGCATATCCCTCGCACCCCGACTGACCCTAGGCCATCTCCGGTTTCGAGATGGCCCCCTCGGGCCTTGTAAGCTACCTACTTTGTTTAATTTCAATTTTTCCTATGAGTGAAGATAAAGTAGTGTATGAAACTGCATGTAACTTGGGTATTAAAACACTTGAGTCAACCTATTATCGCATTCGGCTTCGGCCTTCTTATGTGACAGTTGCATAAACTACTATTCTGATATTATTATAGTAGCAGTCTTCTAAACGTGATTCACGACGGATTATTTCACAGGGTAATTTTGTGCACGGGCCCGTAGCCTATACGATTGACTATCGTGTTTTTTTTCGTGTGGAAATCCCCTCGGATTATGGAACATGGAAATCCCCCCGCCGGCTAGTGGGGTGGTTATGTCGGGCTGAACCGACTTAAACCGACGCCGGGGTGTAAGGTGGACCACCATAAGGCATTTTCCTGCCACTCCGACCGACCCAGGGCTATCTCCGGTTTCGAGATGGGCCCCTCGGGTTTGCGAACCACGGTGTCCCCATCTTGCCCTGGAAAGGGGGTAGGGGGCTGGGGCGCTAGTTTCCCCACTGCCTGGGACGATTGAGTATCTATCGCAGCTTAATACAGAAAGTCAGTTACTTAGTACAAACTACTAATATTCAAAATACAAAAAACTATTAAGAAAAGTGAAATCGATAGAATTAATCGGGCATCCTTATCGATGAGCCCATTTTTCGCAGCCCACTAAGTGACTGGCGGTAAAAAGCTGGCGTATTACGTGAATGCCTGTCTTTGAACCCAGAACGTATGGATATGACGGGTATAATTCAAAAGGGGCCGCAAAATTGACGGTGTGCGACCTTATGACGGCGTTTTTGCGTAAAAACATTCGGTTGCTTAAGTATGTTCCTATATATTATAACATTTATGTTGAGGAATGTAACGTCATTGGTTAGGAATAAGCCATAAATAAATAAGTATTCTATTACATAGTGTCAGTAGCTTAGTGGTTAAGGAGTCGACCCTATGATCGAGAGGTCCCGGGTTCGAATCCTAGCCATTACACTACTGACGTGAACCCACTCCTAACACAAGCAATTAAGCTTAGCTGGAGGAGTTAGGGGGAATATTAGTAATTTCGGTTACTAATATTCTTAAAAAAAATATGGCATAATAAGTCGAAGTATTTTACTCTGTGTAGAAATACAAAGTGAAGTATTTCTACACAGTGCTATCTAGAACCCAAATAAGCATAGCTTAACTAGATTGTGTTATGGGTTCTTTAATGCAGATAACTATACTTAGATACATTAAAAAAATACATACATATTTATAAAGTCTAGGAATCCTACGGGATACTTGAATAAATAAATACAGCGCCTGATAGCAAACTCGTATAATCATGAACAGACAAGCCCGGAGAAAACATAGACAAAATGGCGGCAACAGTACCGCTGCGTTCACCTTATACTTACTAATCTTATACCTATATTACAACATTATACATAGACACACTCAAACCAATATAAATATATATATATATAGAACATCACGTGTTGGAACACACGCGGTAGAAACAATACCGTCTTGAACTTAGCGGTTCGGAGCTTCGTTTCTTTGTCTAACGACTACCCCCACAAGTGTTTCCTCATTCTTACAATCCCGGGTTCATCAAGCGGGGCGTGAAAAAGCACCTGTTGAGGCCGTCAAGGTAGGGACCACCATATTAGGATCGTCAGTATTTGGTATGTTGGCCCATATCTTCTGGACTTCACCCTAGCTTCTAATAATCTAGCGGTGTGCAGTCAATTGACGAACTGAATATATATATTAAAAAAATTACATTATCATGCATACAAATTTTTGTACTAAGCAGGAATCGAACCCATCCCTCCCAACCCTCTGACTTAGCAGTCTAACCCTCCACAGAGCACCACCACAGAGGTCATCATTTTGTTGTATTGGCCACTTTGAACTGTAAAAGATAGCTATTGTAGTTCAAGGGCAAAGTGCTGAGAAGAGTATAGCCATTTTAGTAAATCAAAGTAAATTAAATTAAATCAGGTTTAAAAAAAAAAATTGTATTGTCCGTCCGAAAATAATCTGAACTACTGATCCTACAACCATCATCCTAGTCCCCTTTTCTTTTTTTTTTTCGTGCGGAAATCCCTTCGGATACCCCCCAGCGTGCCAGCGGAGGTGGTTATGTCGGGCTTGAACCGACTAAAACCGCACGCCGTCTCGGGTCTACAGACGCCGGGGTGTAAGATTGCCCATAGAGCATATCCCTCGCACCCCGACTGACCTTGGGCCATCTCCGGTTTCGAGATGGCCCCCTCGGGTTTGGGAACCACAGTGTCCCCGTCTTGCCCGGGTTTGGGGGAGGGGCGCTAGTCACCCCACCGTCCCGGCCTGCTTCTGCTGGGGTGACAGGTGGCCTCACCCGCCACCCCCAGGCCTGCGCTCATGGAGGACGGAGGTCGTTAAGCGACCTCCGGCGCCTGAGTCGCCTGCGACGCGCGGCGAGCAAGTTGCGGGCTCGGCGGTCCGGGAGAGTTCTAAATCTCTCCCGGGCGCGCTCCGCCATCTCCTTTGCGAGCATCATCCTAGTCCCTAAGCGTGTTTTATCGTCAACCACATCGTCACTTACCAGCAGGTGAGGTAGTGAGCAAACGCGCGCCTTTTTTTTATTTTTTATTGGGCGGAAATCCCTTCGGATACCCCCCCGCCGGCCAGCGGGGGTGGCAAACGCGCGCCTATCAAAGAGAAACCAAACTTCAATGGTAATGCTGACCCAGTGGTGCGGAGAAGAACTTAGCCATTTTTTCAATGAAAGTACTTAAATCAAGGCCCACCTAGAAACGTACATACATGAAATTTCGGGCAATACCATCAAACACATTTATCCCGCAATCGGACCGTAAGATGGCACCTGACAGTTCATTTCTGATTAGTCATTAATAATTGATTAAGTGCTAAATCGAATAACGATGTATCGAGCCTAGTTCGCTGTAAGACGCTGAATAAACAACAACTGTATTGACGCTGCCTATTATTCCAAATATACATCTTCGCCCAATCTCGGCCTATTCCTCTTCGTTACACGTATGTACATTTCATGTTGCCTACAAGTTGAAGTCGAAATTTTAAAAATTTGTATATTGTCCCTCCAAGTTGTGGGTAAAAGCTATCTCAAATAATATCTTTGAAATACAGACACAAAAACGAAGGAAATATAATATTAGATGTGATTATTCCGTTAATAAAGCAAGTTATTCGCGGCCGCAAAATGTGCTACAAACAGCAAGGCTGAAATTTTAATGAGAGCCCCCGGGCGCCATGGGCCGATGTTAAGTGGATTGCACATACATCTCAAACGTACAATCGTTTATTGTAAAATGTGTTGAGCATCATTCACAGGGGAGATTCAGTTAAAAATAAAGGATTTAAAAAAGCATTAAATAAATATTTTTTTACTTCAATTTAGTGTTATTTATGGAGCATATTTATTTTATCGATTATAATCACTGGCACATACAAAATAAAGACTTATACTAGCAATGTCGTTTTAATATTAATTCAATGTACTAGTGATTAAATTCGATAGAGTAAGCTCTGTAAATAGCATGCAAATGCAGTTCTATTTTTTATCGTTTTTTTTTAACATGATTTTTGACGACTATAGGTTGCTGAACTCCTCCGATGAATGATAAGCAAATGCAAATACACATTGTATATATTTTATGTTATCAAAAAGTAATGAAAGGGACTGTAGAAGTCCTATTTCTATCTCGGTAACATGCGAATAAAAGAAAATGTTCTGCACTGGTTATTTTATTACACGTTTCACAATATTACTTTATGCTACGACATGTGGTCCTTACATTAGTTATAATATAATCTTACTTCGTATATCTATATTTAGTCCTAGAGTGGAGACCACGAATCGGTAAACGGAAGGTAGGACGTCCCCCAGCAAGATGGACGGACGACCTGAAAAAGGTAGCTGGGATAGACTGGATGCGCAAGGCGGAGGATCCGGTGCTATGGCGTAAAATGGGAGAGGCCTATGTCGAGCAGTGGACATCAATAGGCTAATTGATTGATGATGATATCTATATTTAACGGGAGCCTAAGTATATACCTGATACTTGAGTTGATCTGGTTCGCGTACGAACTGCCGTTGTATCTGCGTTCATAATACATTGTTTTTCGCTGACGCACACATTGCCGCTACAGGGACAGTATTCGTCCGGATATAATTAGTCGTTGTATTGAATGTTCGACTTCAAAGAAGACCCTTAGTGGGTCACACATTATTAGGAAGCTTTTATTGCATAATTGAAGGGCACAGCTATCGCTCTGGCGTGGCTGCTGCCCAACACGATAACTCCTGCAGGAGACTCTCGAGGGATCGTGCGGTCCATGGCCCTATATGGGTGCCCAATATGAGCGGAGGCCCTGAAGGCCAGAAGTGTGCGGATGCTGCGCGCTCAGCAGCGGGTGATGGCCAACAAGGTCATCAGGGGGTACCGCACGATCTCCTTCGAGGCGGCGAGTCTCCTTGCCGGAATTCCAACATGGGACCTGGAGGCGAGATCCCTTTCGCAACTGTACCAGTGGTGAAAGGAGGCGCGGGAGCATGAATGAAACCCGGAGCCTCGAGAAATCGAGGCCGTGCAGTCCCAGCTCAGCCAGGACATCGTTGTGTAGTGGAAGCAACGACTTGGGCGACCAAGCGCAGGGCATGCCGCAATAGCGGCTGTAAGGCCCATTATGGAGAATTGGCTAGAGAAGCGACACGGAAGCCTCTCGTACCGACTGACGCAGGTGATCGTCGGTAAGGGAAGCTTCGGGGACCAGCTTCATCGAATCAGGAAGTAGGGAACGTCTGAGTGCTATCACTGCGACGCGAGCGATAACTCGGGGCCGCACACCCTGGTAGACTACCCGGTGTGGGAGGTGCTGAGGCGTGACCACATGGCGGCTATAGGCAAGGTGCGGAGGACCGCCGCCTCCTTCTGCGAGCAAGTAATGCTCGAGAAGGAGACGGCGGAGTGAGCCCGGGAGAGTTAGAACTCTCCCGGCCCGCCAAGCCCGCAACATGCTCGCCGCGCGTCGCAGGCAACTCAGACGCAGGAGGTCGCTCAACGGCCTCCGTCCTCCATGAGTGCAGGCCTGGGGGTGGCAGGTGATGCCGCCTGTCAGCCCAGCAGAAGCAGGCCGGGACGGAGGGATGACTAGCGCTCCCCCCCCCCTTTCCGGGCCAAGATGGGGAAATCGTGTTTCCCAAACCCGAGGGGGGCGAATCTAGAAACCGGAGATGGCCGGGTCAGTCGGGGTGCGAGGGAAATGCTTTATGGGCCCCTGTACACCTCGGCGTCTGAAGCCCAAGACGGCGTGCCAATATCCGCACAAAAAAAAGAGTTCTGGCACTAAAGCCAGTACGTTACAGCTGAACTTCTTTATAGCATGTGCCATATAAGCAATAACTGCGGGGCATTTATAACGAAGAAGAAATTACTACGAACTTATTTTTCTGGGAGGTAGTTTAAGATTGTATTGTCCCTGGAGTTATATAAGGAGACAGCTTTATGACTAAAATGCCCCAATCGCTTCCTTTAGAAGTAACAATCTTTTCTTCCATCAATTTATTACAAATATTTCCCGAATTCGCTCGTTAAGGCATTTCCTCAATGAAATATAAATATATTTTTAAGAATCTCAGAAACTACTTCATCTAATTAAATGTTTCCTTTGAACCAGTAATAACAATAAATATAGGTATATTTTTTCTTTCGATAATGTTTTATAGGGTGTATTCACAAAGATGTTCGAGGCCCAGCCAACTACAATTGCAAGCCGGTACACCTGCTACTGCAAGCCGGCACACCGGCTGATCAACTGATGATACAATGATACAGACTGTCCTCTTGTGGTTGGGGGCCACATGATAGTCACTCCTGTAAAAGGTAAGATAAGCCAAATAGTCATAATAGTAGCCGAACCAGACATAAAGATCGTCTGGAAATACCACAAATTAGCCTAGAATTATATAAAAGTAATTCATACTGTATGGCCATACAACTATATAAGGTGTCACAAAATTAGGTCTCTGAATTTGGTGAGATGACTTGGTATCGAAAAAATATGTAACAAAAAAAAATATCGGGTAAAATAAAAAAAAAATATGGAAAAAAAAACAAAAAGCACCACCAGCGACCAGCGTCACGTGACGCGATGAGCACACGTGACGCTGGTCGCGATTTAGGTATTTTCCACATATCCGCTTGGAGAATACTGCGAGGAGAAGGACTGCACGCCTACCACTTTCTGCGGGTGCAAGAGCTCCTTACCACAGATTTTGATCCGCGGTTAAGATTTTGTAGGTGGTTAGTGGAAGATCCTACCAGAAAAAAATTGTGGACAGACGCGTCCACTTTTACAAGAGTGGGTTAGTTTAATATTCACAATGCACACTGGTGGTGTTTTTTTTGTATTAATTTTTTTACCTGCCAGATAATTTTTAAAGAAGTTACCGTGTAAACAATTTCGCAGAGAAATCTGCAAGCTACTACAACAAAAAGTTTATTATAACATTAGGGAATACCTTTTTTTTTTCGTGCGGAAATCCCTTCGGATACCCGCCGCCGGCCAGCGGGGGCGGTTATCGCGCTAGGGGGCGCTAGGCGCCCCACCGTCCCGGCCTGCTTCTGCTGGGTGACATGCGGCCTCACCCGCCACCCTCAGGCCTGCGCTCATGGAGGACGGAGGTCGTTAAGCGACATTAGGGAATACCTTCAAGACAAATTAATTTATCAGCTTTATAAAATGTAAGTAATAAATTGACATTGCAAGTGTGTCTAACACTTAATAGCTTGTATTTTACTATCGAAAATAATTACAGACCTTAAATTATAGTTATTTATGCAACTGTGGTATAATGAGGGGTATTAAAACATGAATGTGGGTTTATCACACGAAGCGTAGCTGAGTGTGATAATAGTATCACATGAGTGTTTTAATACCTAATTATACAGTTGCATACAAGACTTTATCTACACCCATGATAAACTAATAATACATCTTCAGACTTTGATATTTTCCAATTCATGAAATCTTGGTACGCCTTTTCATACTGTTTTCTAGATTTTTCCGGCAGTAATTTGTTAGAAATGTCCTTTGCTGCATTCGAAATGTCTGGAGGTGTGTTATCAAAACTTGAATCGCTCATTTTCGTAAGTAAACAAAACAATTTGCCAAGCCAAGAAAAATAGCGGGAATTCGAATTCGAACGAATAGGCTTTAATTATTTTTTTACGGCGCGCCGCCGCTGTGGTAGTGCAATGCAACGCGCGTGAATGACAGTTCTTTTTTTGAAACTCATACAGATTCCACGCATCGAGCGGTAAGAATTTGGCTGTCTGATGAGTAACCCTTTGCGCGGAAGAGATTGAAAAAGCGAAAGGAGTGTTATTATGAAATTTCATACAACATTATAACACCCGTTCGGATGATATTATGGTTATTAGGACATTGGATGTACGAGGGTCAAACTGAAAGTTCTTAGAACTGGCCACTTATAAACAATATAATAAAAAAATAATTCTAAAATTTGAAAATAGAACTCTTTGCCAATATTACTGAGTATATATTTCATTCATTTATCATTTGTTTTACGATTTGGCGGCAAATTGAAAATTGTCTGTGTCACGTTAACATGAATTTAACACGAGAAAATTTTCGTGCAATGATTTTATAAGACTTTCGATGTCATTTAAGTCAACAAGAAAGTTATGATAGACTACGATTGGCCTTTCACGATGAAGCCCCATCTCGTGCGACTGTTTACAACTGGTTTAATGAGTTTAAACGTGGTCGCACTAATCTCACTGATGATTTACGTGAGGGACGGCCTTCTACGGCGACGACTGAAAATAACATCTGTGTTGTGCGGCGTATGATAGAGACTGACAAAAGAGTGACCTATCAGCAGATTCGGACAAGCTTAGGCATCGGTATGAGTCAAGTGCACAAAATCCTCCACGAACATTTAGCGGTCAGGAAGCTTTGCGCCCGGTGGATACCTCATAATTTGACTGAGGCTCAAAAACTCCATCGTGTGGATTGGTGCCGTAAAATGATTGAAAGATTTAACGGAGGTGACTCTAATACTGTGTTCGACATACTAACAGGTGACGAAAGCTGGATTTACTGTTATGATCCTGAAACCAAAAGACAATCTGCTCAGTGGGTGTTTCCTTTCGAGGAGTTGCCAACTAAAGTGAAGAGAGATCGAAGTGCGGGAAAAAAATGGTGGCCTCGTTCTTTGGAAGGATAGGTCATTTCGTAACAATTGTGTTAGAGGATCAAAAAACAGTTTCTGCAGAATGGTACACTACCAATTGTTTGCCACTTGTCTTGGAAAAAGTTCGAGAGAAACGACCTCGCAGTAGGATTCTCCTTCACCACAACAACGCCTCGTCGCACACCGCCAAGCAAACGATCGACTATTTGGCGACATCAAACGTTGAATTACTGGGTCACCCGCCGTATAGCCCCGACCTCGCGCCTTGTGATTTTTATTTATTTCCAAAAATTAAAGAAAAACTTAAAGGAAAGCGGTTTATGAATGCTGAAGAAGCGGTGGCTGCGTATCGCGATGCCATTGAAGAGACCCCTAAGGACGAGTGGGCAAAGTGCTTTTCCCAGTGGTTCCATCGCATGCAGCGGTGTATTGACGTGAATGGACAATATTTTGAAAAGATATAATAAAACTAATAACTGGCTAATGTAATCAGTTTTTGATTTTCTAAGAATTTTCAGTTTGACCCTCGTATTAATGTTGGCAATAAGCTAACTGTTTCAGAATCTTTCATAGAGGATTTAAAGCATGGGTGTAGATAAACTAATTATTATATTGGCTACTACATAATGTGTGACTTATTAAATGCTATATTATTATGTTAAATCTTATTATCTTAAATTACCTATTGTACAATGTTTAATTATCAGTCAAATATTTGCACGCTACACTTGGCAGAAGGAACTTTTATTTACAACTAGCTGACCCGGCAGACTTCGTACTGCCTCAATCGATAACAACTTCCCTATTTATTCACCTTTTAAACCTTCTCTGGACCTCCACAAATAATTCAAGACCAAAATCAGCCAAATCGGTCCAGCCGTTCTCGAGTTTGAGCGAGACTAACGAACAGCAATTCATTTTTATATATAAAGAAGACAAGTTGAATTCCTGAGACGAGCTCAGCCGAATACAAGGGATTTTCGATTTTGCGTTTTTAGGGATTTTCTTTAGAAAAGCCCTATTGCTAAGGAGTTGTCGTCGTCGTCGACGTCGTCGTCGTCGTCGTTGCCAATTTTCTGTCACGGTTTTGGGTATATTACACTACCGACGTAAACCCACTCCTAACACAAGCAATTTAGCTTAGCTGGAGGGGTTAGGGGGATATTAGTAATTTCGGTTACTAATATTCTTTAAAAAAAAAAAAAAAGATGAGCTATCGAGTTGCTGTTTTCGGTAAGTAATAGATTCGTGCTGGGGTGAACCATTGCAAGATAAAAAAAATCGCAGAAAATCGCAAAAAATAAAAACGCAAAATCGAAAATCCCTTGTATTCGGCTGAGCTCGTCTCAGGAATTCAACTTGTTTAGTTATATCATTCTCTTATTTTAGAAGTTACAGGGGGGACGACGAAACACATTTTACCACTTTGGAAGTGTCTCTCGCGCAAACTATTCAGTTTAGAAAAAATTATATAAGAAACCTCAATATCACTTTTGAAGACCTATCCATAGATACCACACACGTATGGGTATGATGAAAAAAAAATGTTGAGTTTCAGTTCTAAGTATGGAGAACTCCCAAAATGTATTGTTTTTTTTTTCTTTATTTTGCAATGGTTCACCCCAGCACGAATCTATTACCGAAAACAGCTACTCGATAGCTCATCTCCTTCATACCCAAAACCGTGACAGAAAATTGGCAACGACGACGTCGACGACAACTCGATAGCAATAGGGCTTTTCTAAAGAAAATCCCTAAAAATATAGATATACATTACCATGTAAACTTCCACCGAAAATTGGTTTGAACGAGATCTATTATTAGTTTTTTTTACGACATAAATCGTAAACCGCAATTAACCTTTCATTCAACTCAAATATAAAATTAAATAAAAACATTATTATGTTACTTGCTGCTACGGAACCCTTCATGGGCGAGTCCAACTCGTACTTGGCCGCTTTATTGGTCATATCTCCGGTTCTATTTAACCAATTGCAATCAAACACACGGTAGATTTCAAGTCTGACCACCACCTTTTTAAAAGAAAAAACCGCTACAAAAGTCGTTAAGTAGTTTTTGCGTTTATCAAAAAGCAGACGAAATGACTGCTAAAAAAACTATTTTTGTGTTCGGAATCGTTAAGCCTTACTAATATTATAAATGTGAAAGTAACTCTGTTTGTCTGTCTGTCTGTCTGTTACGCTTTCACGCCTAAACCACTGAACCGATTTTGCTGAAATTTGGTACAGGGGTAGATTAGACCTTGGGAAAGGACATAGGCTATGTTTTGTCGCGATAACCGACATCTACGCGGGCGGAGCCGCGGGCAAAAGGTAGTTAAACATAACCCAAGTATTTTTTTAATATCTTCAATGTACAGACACAACTAGTTTACAATTTAATTGAGCTGAGCGAAGCGAAGCTCTTATACGTGGCTAAACCGTTTGGTCGATGCTGTACTCCTCTAAAACCACAATATCGATCTTGACTAAATTTGCCATGGTGATAGTGTAGACACCGCTGAGTATTTAGAGGGGTCAATTGTTCAAATACAATGTACCATTGAGGAATAATCATCGAAAAACAGTTTCACGAGCGCGCGGCCTTAGCTATGCGCGCGACCGTAGTAAGATGTCTTATTTTCAAGTAAGAGTCCTGCTCGCTCAGCTCAATTTATTTCAGTCGCACCCTGCACTGAATTCCTAGTAATAGTAGGATTCGCGTAAACTTCCGGCAATCTCAATTAAGGAGTTAATAAAAAGTGAGTTCCAGTGGATGTGCAGGCTCCCTTACATGTTCATCTGCGAACTGAAATTATAACATTTCGGTCCCCATTCGATCGGCTCGTTTTTCTCGCATCACTCGTTCCAGATTATCTTTTAATTATTCCCAACGCTTGTATTTTTCATGCAAAATACGCATCATTATCAATTTCCTCTTTTCTGATAATATTTATTTTCATGTATTGTATTTAAATTTTATTAAAATTTCTTAATTATATTTTAAACGTGATCACGGTCACCTTTGAATTACATGTTTAGTGAAGTGTGATTGCAAAAGTAGCCTCGAGGGTGAAATCGGGATGTATTAAAAAAAAAGTAAAGTACCTCAATGTGACTTCACCTAGCCTGATATACAACATCATCCGAGCACTAATGCCGTTTGCATCTAAAATTTGCACTTTGGAGCCCGGGGTCCACAATCCTAGTTCTCCTTTTGGTAATTTAGTTCATTTTGACTTTTAGGAGAGCGATTACCATCTAACCTCCCAACCTCAAGAGGAAACTCTGCGCCAGAGCCCCTTCCCATAGGTACCAAAGATTTCCCGAGGGGGCCATCTCGAAACCGGAGATGGCCCAGGGTCAGTCGGGGTGCGAGGGATATGCTCTAAGGGCAACCTTACACCCCGGCGTCTGCAGACCCGAGACGGCGTGTGGTTTTAGTCGGTTCAAGCCCGACATAACCGCCCCCGCTGGCCGGCGGGGGGTATCCGAAAAAAAAAAAGGTACCAAAGATTTTCGTTGGGCCCCATACACCCTTTCTAATGAAAAGAATTCATAAATAAACATATGTGAAGTATAATTCACTTTCAGTATCTCAAGGGTGAATTCAGGTTGTATATATTTTTTGTATAAATCCTTTCAATTTGATTTCACCTTACCTGATAGTAAGGTGAATAATAATGAATATTAACAAATCTTAACTATTTTAATCATAACACTGTATACATCCTCCAGATGAGACTTAACCCTCCATTGCAAGGTATAAGCTGGCTCATGCATATTAATAACCCTTCATACAGTGAACGCTCGTGCTTGGCCAGACTTTAGGCTACATCTTATAAGCTATACCGCAACTAGGCGGATCTGATTATCTTAGATATATATCGCTATGCAAAAACATATTAGTAAAGTTCTGTTTCTGAGAACTTAAGTGGAAGAATTATGCTTTGCCCAGAACGAATTTCACTAGAGCAGTACAGCCAGTGACAAATGTAGCTTAATAAATTCTAATTTATTGAACAACTCATAAAATAAGGAACCAAATACGAAATTTAACATTGTATTGTATCACCTTCTCACATTATAGTGACGATGTATTATATAGGTACCCTTTGTATCAGGGGTGCGACTGGTTGGATCACCTCCAAGTTTGGTGCACCCTGGGCAACGTGGGCGATGACGCATCATTGATTGCTCCTCTGGAGTAGCTAGCGTCAACGTCTACAGCCAAGAATCTGACCAACCGGCCCTTTTCAGGGCCAGCTGACCCCATTGCACGAGGGGGTCGGGGCATGGCGGGCCTGCAAGGCCCGCGGGGGTGGGGGCCGCTCCAGGTACCCCTCTGCTGTTATCAGAGGGGACACTGCGAATGGCCCAGGGTAAGTCGGAGTGCGAGGGATATGCTCTATGGGTAACCTTACACCCCGGCGTCTGTAGACCCGAGACGGCGTGCGGTTTTAGTCGGTTCAAGCCCGACATAATCGCCCCCGCTGGCTGGCGGGGGAGTATCCGAAGGCATTTCCGCACGAAAAAAAAAAAGGTACCCTTTGTATCAGTCAAATATCACATGTCACTAAATAAATATAATAAGCATTTCAGGACATAACAAGCAAAACTTATGATATGGGTTTTAGAATGCCGATAAACAGGTGTCGGAGTGGTAGAGTCAAGCAACAGTCATTTTGGCCGTTGCATGAATGGGCCGACTCGACCGGGGAAGCACCACCCTCTCACAGAATATAGACGCCAAGTAACAGTATTTGAACTGTTGCGTTCCGTTTGGTGAGTGAGAGTGCCGGAGCCCAAACTCCTTTCCCATTCAATCCCAAACTCCTTTCCCATCCCCTTTCCTTTACAGGGTCGGCAGCGCGAGTGTGACGCCACTGGTGGTGCATACGTCCATAGGCGGTGTGCCGTGTGCTTGTCTGCCACCTTAGTGGTATAAAAAAACACATTTATACGTTTTTACATGGAAGTATCAAGACCAATACAAATAAACACATTATGGTTTCCAAATATTTGCACCGAGTCCTAAACGACTGCTGAGACGAGGTCTCGGGTTCGATCCCAGGTATTACCATGGTGGGGTGTGTGTTGGGTAACCTCCTCGAGTGTCGCTCCGATTCCGATCCCGCTGCAGTCCGGGGGGAACGGAATCGGAGCGGCCGGTACACCCTGGGCGGCGGTCAATGGCTTCCCCTTCACCTCTTCATAGGGTTGGCATTGATCGTCGGCCAATACCCAACGTGGCGGGAACACATCGCTCTCCGTACTCCTCTGCTTTCAGAGGAGACAGGATGAGCGATGCTGTTAGTGGTGAGATGGCCCAGGGTCAGCCGGGGTGCGAGGGATATGCTCTATGGGTAACCTTACACCCCGGCGTCTGAAGACCCGAGACGGCGTGCGGTTTTAGTCGGTGCAAGCCCGACATAACCGCCCCCGCTGGCCTGCGGGGGGGTATCCGAAGGGATTTCCGCACGATAAAAAAAAAAATTACCATGGCACACACCAATGACTTTTCGATGCTTTTCGAAGTTATGTGTGTATTTATCGCAGGTTTATAAGTGCCCGGTTAATGGCAATAGGCTCGCCACCTATTACATTGGGACCTAAACATAAACTGGCGAAATGTGGGTGCTAGCACCTCTGCCTACCCCTTCGGGGATATAGGCTTGAGTTTATGTTATGTTTTGTAAAATTTCTGAATTGCTTTTTTATTGGTAATAGGCTCGCGTTCGACAACTTTCCCACCTGTTGGTAAGTGCATAAGTGCATTTAAATATTTTTCAATATTACTGATTGGGAATCGAACTCGCGACAGAGTAGTCCGAATGCTGTACCACCACGCCACACGGGTCGTCAAAAGGTAAAGTACCTACATTACCGATACAATGACTTAAATAAACTTTATCGTGGCACACACATTTAATATTTAAATGATTCTGGATCATTCAGTGATTTATGTCCCCCGATCGACATTTAATTTAAACATAAAGTGTATGGAATCATTATTTTTCACGTTTATTTATTTTGTATAAAAAAGTTCAAGTTCTTTTATTTCCATTTTGTTTATGTTCCATTTCATTCATTTCAATTCATTTCTGACGGACAAAAAGTAAAATTGTCCAGCGAACAATAGTTCGGTGTCGGTCGGGAAGCTTGTCAAACTTGCAGGCTAGTGATGTACTTTTATGGACGAAAGAAGCAATAGTCAATTACTTAATTTGATTTTTTAGGTTCTAATTTAAATTTGGTTAATTTTAATGCGTTTTTGTATTGATGAATAAAAAATAAAACAGTAAGAGTATAATTCGATTCAGACAAGTAATGTTTATACAGATACTAATCCATTATAATATTTTAAATGCGAAAGTAACTTTGTTTGTCTGTCTGTCTGTTACGCTTATATGCCTCAACCACTGAACCGGTTTTAATGAAATTTGGTACCTACAGCGATAGACTAGAGCTTGGGAAAGGACATGTTGACACATATTGCGAGCGCTCGGACCCCATGCCCCTAATGTTTCGACTCCAAACGGCACAAATTCGTGAACTGTATTAGATTTAATTAATAAATACTCTTCACTTTTCGCTCTATTAGTGAGACGGGTACATCACTACGCCTTGTAGTGTCGCCGTCGCAGACGCTCGTATGAATTGCCTGTCGCCTCTTTCCGTCCGTGTTTCTTTGCCATTTGAGTTCAGGCTTGGATACACAGCGCTGGATAAGACCGTCATCAAGTAGTTGATAACATAATCTATAATTTCGTTTTTTGGCCTAGTTATAATTAGGTAGGTGCTTTTAAGAGGATATAAGTATGTTTATCCGCATTCCGGAACCCATAACACAAGCTAGTTAAACTATGCTTACTTTAGGTCTAGAAAGCTTAAAAGCTTAAAGCTTTAAAAGAAAACCGCAAACTTCTCATCGAAAAATGTTATTACACAATTAAAGAATTTTTAGAAGATAACTTACTGTAATTAGCACATATATTGAGAGATTGAGAAGAATATGATGCATGTTAATTATTAATCTTATTTGTATTTTAATTAATATTGTGTGTTTTGTCTGCTTAATTTAATTTTATGTGATCATGTAATCAATACTTATTTAATGACTCATCTTATTACATAAATAACATAACATAACATAACATAAACTCACGCCTATATCCCCGAAGGGGTAGGCAGAGGTGCTAGCACCCACATTTCGCCAGTTTATGTTTAGGTCCCAATGTAATAGGTGGCGAGCCTATTGCCATTAACCGGGCACTTATAAACCTGCGATATATATACACACATAACTTCGAAAAGCATCGAAAAGTCATTGGTGTGTGCCATGGTAAAACCTGGGATCGAACCCGAGACCTCGTCTCAGCAGTCCATTACCCATACCACTAGGCTACCGCGAGCATCGAAAAGTCATTGGTGTGTGCCATGGTAAAACCTGGGATCGAACCCGAGACCTCGTCTCAGCAGTCCATTACCCATACCACTAGGCTACCGCGGCATAAATAATATCTACTTATATAATATTGTATGCCCAAATGGTGAAACATAACTGATCTCATTATTTTGTGAACATCCTCTGTACCTATGATTTACAATAAACATAATTTGAATTTGAATTTGAAAGCGCTGTATTCTACACGGCGTCGTAGAATATTTATTATTTAATTTTCTCGATGGAGTTGTCAAGTACAAAAGTAGAAGGTAGATTTTTCGAATAAAGCGGCTTGTATATTTGCACCGGCCATGCCAACTGTTAGCTTATGGTTAGATTCGTACATAGTTCTTCTCATATCTTAGGATTATCTTGAATGGCAGATATATGAAGTAAAATTTTGAGTAAAATGTTGAATAATTGTAACAAATATTTATTATTTTTTATTTCATTTCATAAATGGGACAACTTAATATTATGTATTAAATTATTGAGCTGAGTGAGACGAAGTCGAGCGAAAGCTCCTCATACCAGACTTCAGGATTTTCTTTGTCACAGGTCTCCTCCTAAACTACTAATCCAATCAGAACCAAATTTGGCATGATTAATGAGGTCAATCAGAGGAAGGTTTATGGATATATTTTGAAAAAAATAATGCTACCACAGAGGAATGATCACCGTTAAAAAAATTCCAGATGGAATTACATAATAACCGCTCGAGACACTGTGACCAAACTTTACACGCTCAGAAAGCATGTCCAGAGAGAGACTTTCAAAAAGAATTTTCAAAATCGGACTTGCCACGGAGGAATGATCACTGTTCAAAATTTTCAAAATCTGATTCACGATGTCTCACTCAGCTCAACATTGGAATCAGCGATTCGCCTTGCAGACCTAGTTACACGATGATATTATCTGAAGTTTCCTACTAATATTATAAAAGTGAAAGTTTGTGAAGATGTTTGGATGCTAGTAACTCAATCACATTTTAACGACTGAACGGATCTGGCTGAAAATTGGAACATGGGTAGATTATAGTCTATAATACCACATAGGCTTTGCATCCCTAGAATAGGTTCCCATGGGCAGCGGGGACGGAAACAGAATTCCACGCGGACGAAGCTGCAGGTTTTAGCTAGTACTATATAAATAGCAAAATAATTCTTTAAAATAGGTAGTTTTATTTCAATTATCACATTGTTGCATGTTATAACAAGAAAAGTGTATTGGAAGAGAAGTAAACTTGCTGACCCCTCAACGCAATCAAACGAAAATTGGATTACTATGGAGGGTTTTTCGCAATCGTGCATGGTGGTACACACCCGGCCGAATTTTTGTGTCATCAAATTTCTACCACCAGTAAATTCATCATTTTAAAATCTGAAGTAAAATATTGTAAACATAGTGAGTATAAAAATATGTATGTGATAAATAAGTATGTAAGTTACAAAAAGAATACTCCCAATTCTATGTAGCTTTACCAAAAAAGTTGTAGAAATACCAGATTCAGATTTTATTATTATGCGGCATAGCCGTTTGTTGGTGGCTGAACTCCTCCGTAACCACTCTCGCGATCTTGACCAAATTTACCACGGTGATAGTGTGGACACTGAGGAGTGTTTTGAAGCGACATAGTTCATGTCCGATGTACTATTGAGGAATAATCACCGAAGAACAGTTTCACGAGCGCGCGGTCTTAGCTAAGCGCGCGACCGTAGTAAGATGTCTTATTTTCAAGTAAGAGTCCTGCTCGCTCAGCTCAATTTATTTCAGTTGCACCCTGCACTGAATTCCTAGTTATCGATAATCTGAGATTAGGGACACGAACGCGACTCCTTATCCAAATTTCTCGAATCCGGCTGTACTTTTGTACGTCGTTTGAAAGAAGTTACCTACTATAAATGAAGGCGGGTTTTATTTTTGTTTTGTGCTTACTAACAACTGCTACTTACATTGTGAAGTTGAGTCTAGTGGATTTTGTTCGTACTTAAATAATAAACGAGGAATATTCATCGTCTGATGTATTGTTTTAACTTTGCTCATTTTTGTTTTAGTTTTTTAACAGTTTGTTGACTTAAGTTCAGGGAAGGTATACAGCATGTTTTACAATTAAGTGAGCGTAGTTTATGACTTGTTGTTAGACGTTAAATGAATTTAGTTAAAACGGTTATAGTAGAAATCCTTAAATATCGCTGTATTCGTCTGTTAGAAAATTTGAATAAATTTTGGAGTACGTATTTAATTGTTGATACTTCAAAATTTGTTCTGTTATAGTATTTCTTTATCTACAAACATAAACATACGTAAAATCTTCGGGGCTGCAAGCCTGTAAACCTGCCGATTGACTGACGAGGCTTTAGCGCAGTTTCAGTGTCAGATGGCGGTCGCTCCCGTAAATGCCAACCAAATCAAATCATGTTTTCTACAAATTGCAAGCTTGATTTTGGAGCATTCGGAGATAGTGGTCTCACAAGCTTAACTTAAACGTATAAGATTGAACTATGAACCTGCTTTTAGTATAATTAAGTTCACTTAATAACTTACTAAGGTGCCTCCGTTGACAATGGTTTATTCTGCATAAAAGTTGCCAAAATAACCTCTATACATTGCTTTAATATTTAAAAAGCCATCGAGGAATATGCAGAGTCGCTGTCTAGCGCACTTCCGTAAGCTATAACCCTCAGCCATCGACCGTCAGACCGGCAATATGATGACATAAGCACTTCTGACGTCCTCTAGCGCTTCAGGACACCGTCTAACGACAGGTTGACTTCCCAACTTAAAATTGTAGTCGCCTTAGAAATGTTTTAATGTTAACTTTCACAGCTGTTTACAAATCTATATTGCCGAATTTTGTGAGTTTACTTTGAACAAAATTGTGAGAAAAAATTGTTTGGGGTAATCTTCGCATCCATTTTTTTTTATACTACATAGGTGGCAGGCAAGCTCGCGACCCACCTTTTTTATTTTTCGTGCGGAAATCCCTTCGGATACCCCCCCGCCGGCCAGCGGGGGCGGTTATGTCGGGCTTACACTGACTAAAAAGGCACGCCTTCTCGGGTCTTAAAACGACGGGGTGTAAGGTTACCCATAGAGCATATCCCTCGCACCCCGACTGACCCTGGGCCATCTCCGGGTTCGAGATGGCCCACTTACTTGCTCTCCACTGTGCCCATCTGAAAATCAGAGGGACACCTGGAAAGCTTCCGAACAGCCCTCAACAGGACCGTCCCCACCTCGGTCGGAGTTGGCCGTAGGCGGCAGCGTCTCTCCCACCCTAGGAGAGAGGCGCTGCCGTCTCCGTTGCCCAGGGTGCACCGCGTGGAGGTCCCCAACCAAGCACCCCACTCGCGACCCACCTGATGGGAAGCGGTTACCGTGGACAATGGACGTATGCAACACCAGGGACGTCACACTCGGGTTGCCGACCGTGTAGAAACCTTCTTATACCCTTCTTGAAGAACTCCATATTGTAGTCGTTTGGGTAAACCACAGCAAGAAACAGTTTGAGCGTGCGTGGAATGAATTTTCTTTCATATCTTACTTTGCAAGACAAGTATATCATTCCCGATGGAATAGGCTATATTATATGTTACGAGCTCCGTCCTCCAAGAGCGCAGACATGGGGGTGGCAGGTGAGGCCACCTGTCACCCCAGCAGAAGCAGGCCGGGACGGCGGGGCGACTAGCGCCCCTCTCCCAAACCGGGGGCAAGACGGGGCACCGTGGTTCCCAAACTCGCGGGAGCCATCTCGAAACCGGATGCGAGGGGTATGCTCTATGGGTAACCTTACCCTGGTATCTTAGGACCCGAGACGGCGTGCGGTTTTAATCGGTTCGAGCCCTACATAACATGGCCGGCGGGGGGGGGGGGGGGTATCCGAAGGGACTTCAGCACGAAAAAAAAACGATATATATTATTTCAATTAAATTTTTTAAGCATTTTGTATGCTTACTTTTTTCTAAAGATTTTAGATCGGTGGGTGGTAGGTGGCTCAGTTGGTCAGAGCATTCCCCCTGTAAGGGACTGGTCGCGGGTTCAAGTCCCGTCCTAGATGTTCTCTTTTTCCGATCTAAAATCTTTAGATATATATTATGTTTAAATTACGACGGGTTTAGTTACAAAATCTCATATACACCGAAGCAATTCTGGACTTCACCTTAGCTTCTCAGCATCCAGCGGGGTGCAGTCAATTGACGGAATGAAAATATAGAAAAAAGGGAAGCGGGCGGGTTGCTAGTCTTCGTTGAAATGTAGCGTCGGTAGCGTAGTGGTTAAGGAGTCAGTCTTACGATTGATTGGTTCCAGGTTCGAATCCTGACCATTAATCTATCGACGTGAACCCACTCCTAACACAAACAATTTAGCTTAGCTGTAGGGGTTAGGGGGAATATTGGTAATTTCGGTTGCTTATATTCTTTTAAACAAAAAAAGATTAGAAAGTTTAGAAATCTTGCATTTTAGGGTCCAGGGTCCGTTTACCCTACTCTTTCTCTCAATTTGCCATTTCTTGGCTTTTATGAGAGCAACTGCCGTCTGACTTCCTAAACCTGAAAGAAAAGCCTGCACCAGAGCCTCGTACGTTAATCAGCAGGTGTACCCCCTTGCAGGTGAGGTTGGCTTGGGTCTCGACGAAAGTTAGTGGGTCCCAAAACAGCCTATTATTCTTTACTAGCGACCCGCCCCCGCTTCGCACGGGTGCAATGGATGTTATTATACATATAAACCTTCCTCTTCAATCACTCTATCTATTAAAAAAAACTGCATCAAAATCCGTTGCGTAGTTTTAAAGATTTAAAGATACATAGGGATATAGGGACAGAGAAAGCAACTTTGTTTTATACTATGTAGTGATATGTATCTATTCACCCAAAAAAAGTATTTAAGTATGTTTATCCGCATTCCAGAACCCATATGACAAGCTCTGCTTAGTTTGGGTCTAGATGGCGTTGTGAACTTTGTCCTTCTACCTTATTTACCTTATACTTATAGCTTTATAATATACTTTTACTTTTGAATGTTACACTATCTAACATTAAAATTTTCTGAATTTTCTAAGTTACAAGATTATAACTGAATAATTTATTTTGATCCTAATTTAACTTGTAAAATTGCATGTCTACGATGTTGAAATATGGTGAAACCGTAACTACTTACTGCCTATAACAGCTATTTGTAACCGGTATTCACAATAATTTTATTAAATAAATAATATGAATTGGTCTCTCCTTGTACCATATTTCTGCTTACCCACAACCCTAACCTCACGAATAACATTGGATACTAGTACTTAACCTAAAATATAAACCATCAATTGTATACGAAACAGTCGCGATACACGAATATCGATAATAATATGAAGCCAGATCGCGTTACAAGTAGGACTAATATTCCACTTGCCATGCTCTCACTAGTTCACGCGAGTGCAGTCACCAGTTTCAAATGATCTATACATCAGAGGAATATCCACTCTATAACGATTGAAATAAGGATTTTATAAACGTCGGTGTATATTGGTCATCGGATTGGTTCGCTTGGGAAATTATGGAAATGGTATCAGTACCATAGTTGGCAGCTATTTTGCCAGATAAACGACATTTATGTACGAGTAGTTTGATTGGAGACGATGCAAATATATTTTAGACTTAAGTATCATTATGGTTTAGAGCATATAATGGTATATCTATTGGTATTAAGGTCATCACATTAAATGTTACACCGCATTGTATTGGCCCCCCCTACATGGGTCAACGTGAAGAGAATAACTATATTTGTCGCAGCAACATTAAATAAGTTTAAATACTATTATTAAAGTTTGTTATAATTATGATTATAAATTAATATTTAACTCCATGCGTTTCATAACAAATGATTCTAGATTTTGTTAATTATAATCCTAATATTTTGATAGTGTATTGATCTAATTAAATCATTGCAAAAGACTAGGCATGAAAATATAAATTTTGATTTTGATGATTCGATGTCGAAATTTCCATTGCAAATTAATTAAAGTATTATAATATATATAATATATATAATAAGTGATATCAACACTTATAATGTTTTAAACAGTTTATAAAATTGAAGATGCATTTATCTTACTTGTCAGATTATAGTCCGGTCAATTTAGACATTCGAAGGTGCATAAACAAGGTGGTAATTTTATGATCTACAATTTTGTCTAAGGTACTTTTATGATTCGTGCTCGACGGCCGATGGGACTTCGGAGAGCACATCCGAAGTCTGGCCCCCAAACTGAAGGGCTCAGCTTTCGCTCTGGCGCGGCTGCTGCCCAACATGAAGGGGCCCGATGACTCCTGCAGGAGACTCTACGCTGGGATCGTGCGGTCCATGGCCCTGTATGGGTGCCCAATATGGGCGGAGGCCCTGAAGGTCGGAAGTGTGCGAATGCTGCGCGCTCCGCAGCGAGTGATGGCCATCAGGGTCATCCGCGGGTACCGCACGATCTCCTTCGAGGCGGCGAGTCTCCTTGCCGGAACTCCGCCATGGGACCTGGAGGCGAGAGCCCTTTCGCAACTGTACCAGTGGCGAAAGGAGGCGCGGGAGCAGGGACTGAACCCCGAGCCTGAGTGTCATCACTGTGACGCGAGCGAGGACTCAGGGCTGCACACGCTGACGGACTGCCCTTCGTGGGAGGTGCCGAGGCGTGACCTCGTGGCAGCCATCGGGGTGGGAGTCCTCTCGCTCAGCAGCATGATTGCGGCAATGGTGCGGAGCGCGCCCGGGAGAGGTTCAGAACTCTCTAGGCCCGCCGAGCCCGCAACATGCTCGCCGCGCGTCGCAGGCGACTCAAGCGCCGGAGGTCGCTTAACGACCTCCGTCCTCCATGAGCGCAGGCCTGGGGGTGGCAGGTGAGGCCGCCTGTCACCCCAGCAGAAGCAGGCCGGTACGGTGGGGCGACTAGCGCCCCTCCCCCAAACCGGGGCAAGACGGGGACACCGTGGTTCCCAAACCCGAGGGGGCCATCTCGAAACCGGAGATGGCCCAGGGTCAGTCGGGGTGCGAGGGATATGCTCTATGGGCAACCTTACACCCCGGCGTCTGCAGACCCGAGACGGCGTGCGGTTTTAGTCGGTTCAAGTCAAGTCGGACATAACCGCCCCCGCTGGCCGGCGGGGGGGTATCCGAGGGGATTTCCGCACGAAAAAAAAAAAGGTACATTTATGATAAAACTTACCGTTTTGCTGAAAATCGCGAAAAACTCATTATTTTGACCTTTGACCTAGAATAAAAAAAAAACCATACACGGGAATGATAGGGAACTTTTAAATATTATTTATAATTATGTTTTGAACAATTTTACTGATTTTCAGCTTGTTGGTACTTTATGTACCTTCACTCTCATTTTTTGGTCTAGATTGTCCGGACTATTATTCCGGAAGTGATTCTATTGCAAATGAAAAACTGTTATAGTAAATTAATTGAAATAAAATCCGTATCGTATTGTGTCGAATCAAGGGTGTGTAATACACCTCTGCCTACCCCTACGGGGATACAGGCGTGAAGTTATGTATGTAAAATCTGTAACTGTATAAAATGTGTAAAAAATAATTATTCATTTAATTAGATCAATCAAGAATCAGTTACAACGCCATGACATTATTTCATAATAAAATTCAAGTCACGTGTTCTAGTGACGTAGACCCAATGGCGGGGCGAAATAAATTTATAAATAGTAGTAACTTGAGGATGAGGGTCTCTTTTTGCTGCCGATTTTGGGAGAGATAACTTTGTAAGTAGAATCCATGTTGCTTTGATTAAAAATGATTCTACTGTTCAACATACTTGCTTTTTATTGCTGAACTAACTAAACTTCTTTCATGTAAATGTTTTGTCAGCTTACAACTGTGTGATATAATGTGCAACGCTAGTTATTTTCCTATAGACTTATAGTCTGAGCAGAACCGATGACCTACAAGGGTCAGACGGCCTTGAGCAGGCCATATTATTTTTCTCCATTTTTAAAAGAGTATGGACCATGGACCATGTTCGAATGGACCCAGCTGACTATAGAGCTCAGTTACACCTCTATCTCATTAGGCAGGCAGACATTATATCTTTCCAATTGCTACAATCTTGGTATACGCCTTTCGCATCTTTATTTTCATAATTGTTTTCATACATGCTCGCCGGGTGCGGACTGTCCTCAATCTGTATGATATACGTAGGCACTACCATCTAAGTATTCACTTCGGGAATACTAGATAATAATTTCAGGCACAAGTCTTCTTTACAAAAAAAAATTGCTGTTGAACGCGACTTCACCCACGTGGAATTTCACCTACACACCACCACAACCTATATAAGATACACAATTCCAACATACATCATATTTGTGATATCTCAAAGGGTTTAGGCAGGGTTTTCGTTGAAAGTTCCCAGGCGCCTTTTGTTTCGACACCTTCGACAAATGCCATTATATTTTAGCTACAGAAACTTCACAATAATACATACTAAAACCTTCCTCGAGGACCACTATATTCATTGTTGAAAACAACATGAAAATCAGTGTAGTTTTTGAGTTTATCGCGAACAGACAGACAGAAAGATGGAGAGACAAACGCGGCGGAGGACTTTGTTTTATAATATGTAGTAATAAAAGTGATGATTAAGTTTTTTAGTATCGCATAGTATAAAAGAACTCGGTTCGCTAAGTAACTCAGTTGCAAATGGTCCAAAAAAGAACACTATTCCAACACAGCAACGAAACTTGTGAATAAAGAAAGTAAATAAATCAGAGTTGACAAATCGCAAGGGTGGCGTGCGGGGAAGCCGTACGTAACTGACTGTATTCAGGACTTTTTACTCTTTCTAGTACCAGACACCGGCGGTAGGTGTCGCTACCGGAGTTGGCCGAGATTGATAAACTACCGGGTTTTTTGTTGAAAACTCCATATGACTTGGGTAAATTAAAAATGTTGGATTTGGTTCGTGCATTTCAGCTCTGTGACTTCGTGTGCACATTAATTATGTTTTGTTTTTGAATTTAGCTTTTTTTCAAGGGAGTTAATTAAAAGTAATTATATTATGTACACACTTTAACTTACTCGTATTATGATGAAGCTAGAATTATTATGTCTTTTGTTCGTTGTAAGTTAGTATTATGTTCGTGTTCTACCTGGTTATAGCTTTGTTGTATCTTCAACGCGCTTTTGTTGGCTTCGCCTGTATGTATGTTTGTAACGCGTAATTTGAAATTTTGCATGCTTATCTAGGTCCGATGACAATACAATGATTTGTAATAAAATAATGTCACCATTTGTGTTTGTAATGATATTGTAACGATGGCGAACAGGCCGAGATTGAGGCGTGTCATGTGTGTCCTTATACGTGCCTTCCAACTCAATCCATAGGCGAGGCCGCGATGACAGCCAATGTCCGCCGGTTACCCTAGGGTTATACTTTCGCCGGGACGGTGGGGCGACTAGCGCCCCTCCCCCAAACCGGGGCAAGACGGGGACACCGTGGTTCCCAAACCCGAGGGGGCCATCTCGAAACCGGAGATGGCCCAGGGTCAGTCGGGGTGCGAGGGATATGCCCCATGGGCAACCTTCCACCCCGGCGTCTGTAGACCCGAGACGGCGTGCGGTTTTAGTCGGTTCAAGCCCGACATAACCCTGCTGGCACGCGGGGGGGTATCCGAAGGGATTTCCGAACGATAAAAAAAAAAAAAAGGGTTATACTTTCGAGGGCGCACCTCGTGTGCTCGACCATGGACACCTGGGAAGAGCACCGTGTGGTTTTAATTGCTTAGATTCCGTTATACCCAACTCATTGTATGCATGGGGTGAAGCCCGAAGGCGTTTCTATACGTAGGGAAAAGGCGATGACAAGACTAGCACTCTTGGTGCATACATTAAATTACACATAAATTTACCTTCAAGTCAAAAACAGTGATAAATTTGTCTTCATTTGAAACAATTTCGTTATTTCATTTGCATTTTTCTCCGAAAAGAGATATGTCATTGTTTCTGAAATTAAGTAAAAGGTACTTTTTAGGGTTCCGTAGTCAAATGGCTAAAAACGGAACCCCTATAGATTCGTCATGTCTGTCTGTCTGTCCTTCCGTATGTCACAGCCTCTATAACTATGTTGTTGAAACTTAGTAAGTAGATGTTTTCTGTGAACCGTATTAAGATTTTCACACAAAAATGTTAAAAAAATTTTTTTGGGTGTTCCCCATACTTAGAACTGAAACTCATTTTTTTTTTCATTAAACCCATACGTCTTCAAAAAAGATAATGAGGTTTCTCATATCATTTTTTTCAAAACTGAATAGTTTGCGCGAGAGACACTTCTAAAGTGGTAAAATGTGTCCCCCCCCTGTAACTTCTAAAATAAGAAAACGATAAAACTCAAAAAAAAAATATGATGTAGGTACATTACCATGTAAACTTCCACCGAAAATTGGTTTTTAACGGGATCTAGTAGTCGTAAGTTAGTAAGTAGTTTTTTTTTCATACGTCATAAATCATAAACCGCAATTTGCCTTTCATTCAATCAACTCACATTTAAAAAATTTACTTGCTGCTACGGAAGCCTTCATGGGCGAGTCCGACTCGCACTTGGTCGGTTTTTTGACACTCTCGGAGTCGTGTTGTATTATAATATGAAACATATTATAAATTATAATGAAGTCATCTCTGTGTGAGATTCAGTAACACAATGATGAGGTTATGTTACGTCAGTACTATTTATTTATTCTGTGGTTCGGGCAAAAACTTGGTTATACATTCAGTCAAACAATTGGTTCGGTCAAAAATTCGGTCCGTGGGTAATATTTATAACTTTCTTTTTAAATGAATATATATTTAAGCGTAGCGACCCGAAGGCGAGCGAAGCGTCTTTGATTTCAAAGTTGCATTTTAAACAAATGATACTCCTCCGAGACCGTTTGACCGATCTCGACCAAATTTGCCACGGTGATCAAGTAGACATTACTGAGTGTCATAAGGGGTCGAATGTCCAGATGGGTCTTAGCATCGAGGATTAATCACCGAAAATCCAAATCAGTGGAAAAAGTCGACCAGTCACGTTGACCTATTGTTGGATACGCAAATCTCGCTACGCTTAAGTTTGAGTTTATTGCGAAGCTGGTAACCGTCCTAGTCTAAATATTCTTCGAAATTGTATATAGCGCTTTCTAGACCCAAAGTAAGCATAGTTTAACTCCCAGATCCATGCAAATAGTAATATTCATGCATACCAATCTTTCGTAGCAGTCGAATGCACTACTGCTACGCCACAGAGGCCATCAAACTACCGAAGATATACCGTTATATTCACACTTGCTTTTTAAGTTGCTTTAATAACCATTAACATTGTATAGAATATTTTTTTTATGCACAGAAACCAAAATAAGCATATTACGGAATAAACAATTTTAAAATAAGTATTAAGTTTTCTCATTAAAAGCAATTTCTTACGGGCAAACCTTTGGATGGACACGAATCCTAAATGGACCAAATAATGTACGTACTTACGTCTATAATACACGCTTTCCATCACGCAATCCGCAAAGCCTGAAAAAGAGTATGAAAAAGTAATTGGAAAAATATATATCGAATATATAAACTACGTCTATTTTATATTTTCAATGAACTTGTTTCAGTTCAAAGTAAATAGATGTTTTAATCCGGCCAAATTGGCGCCTTGTCACGTGGGGTGAGAGAAAGGCGCGTCGCTGTTCTGTGTGGCCACGAGAACCGCGGGATACAAGCTGCTCCATTTAACATGCTTAAGTCAATATCTTCACACAGATATATTGATTTAAACTTACACGATTTTCACACATAATTATTGTTTATACGGGACTTAATCGCGTTAATAAATATATAATGGTATATATTTACCTCTACGTTTCGGACGCGATGTTGCGCCCATGGTCGCGAGTAGGACTGAAGAGTGTGAGTGTGAAAGTTGGGACAGTACTAGAAAAATACTCCATAAAAACCATTTTTACGCCGTTTTCCAAGATCGGTGGGCATGTAAGGTCACCCAAGGACGTAATTCCTTTTCAATCACCGGGCGTGTACAAGATTGATTGCAGTTGCGGGAGTTCGTACATTGGACAAACGAAGCGTACAATAGCTGAAAGAGTCAAAGAACATATCGCAGCTGTGAAAACTCTTCAGGTGAACAAGTCTGCCATAGCCGAACATTTACTAGAATCAGGACCAAACCACTGGATTGAGCTCCATAATCCCAAAATCCTCTCCCGTGAACGTCACTACTACAGTAGAATTGTACGTGAAGCGGTGGAAATCAGAAAACATAAAAATTTCAACCGGGGGGACGGTTTTAAGCTTTCATTTTCGTGGAATCCAGTCATCAGTAAATGTACATCACATAAAAATATGCGTTCAGAATCCGCTGATATCGTGAGTGTTGTGTGTCGGACAAATGATCGAAACGATGGTCACCCTATGAATATATCAGACCAAGTGCCGGTAGTTCGAAATACTCGCACGACTCGCAGGCGGTGATGCTCCAATTCTTCAGTCCTACTCGCGACCATGGGCGCAACATCGCGTCCGAAACGTAGAGGTAAATATATACCATTATATATTTATTAACGCGATTAAGTCCCCTATAAACAATAATTATATCTTCACACAGCATTACAAGTTTTGGATGCAACTGTGCCTGACCTCGTATGCATCTAAAGCTTGCATTTTGAAGTACGGAGTTCACTCTCTTACTTTTGATTTGATTTATCTTGTCGTACTATATTAGGATAATTTCATAAGCCCTGCAATCATATAAATTCCATTCAGTGTATGTAGAAGGGTTGCAAATATGCAACGACAATGGCTACATGTGCATATTTTGTAGTTGAATATCAGTTCAAACTAATTTTCATTTGACATAATAATTACAGGACTAAGCTGTCGGCGACACCCGACTGTAGAAATAATTTCCCTGCCTTTAATACTTTTAGGTAAATGTTTGTGGTCTATCAATATTTTAAGTTGATTATAATTTTCTCGCACAGCCTCGGCAACACCGAGACCTTTGGGGCCGAGCCAACCTCAACTGCAAGCCGACCTCAACTGCAAGCCGACCTCAATTGCAAGATGGTACATCTGCTCATTGACGGATAAGGCTGTGGCGCAGGTGGTCCTATCGAGATTGGGAAGTCACACAGTAGTAGCTCCCATAAAAGCCGTGAAACCAAACCAAATAAGGAGGAGTAAGTGAACCTCCGGCTCCGAGGTGAAAACCTCACAAACCATCTGTAATAACGCTAAGGTGATGATAATGACATTATGGGGACACAAGGCATGCAATACTAAAATCTGAATCGGCGTTTTCAGTGGCGTCGCCTCGACACGCCAGTTGTTCCCCATACCGCGCTCTCTCCACCCGCGTGCTTGCCTCTTAGTATACTTACTAATGTATACCATTTTTTCGTGCGGAAATCCCTTCGGATACCCCCGGCCAGCGGAGGCGGTTATGTCGGGCTTGAACCGACTAAAATCGCTCGCCGTTTTGGGTCATAGAGCATACACCCCACCCCGCTTGACCCTGGGAATTCTCCGGTTTCGAGATGCCCCCTCGGGTTTGGGAACCACGGTGTCCATGTCCCCGTCTTGCCCCGGTTTGGGGGAGGGGTGCTAGTCGCCCCACCGTCCCGGCCTGCTTCTGCTGGGGTGATAGGCGACCTCACCTGCCACCCACTACTTATGTAGTACGAGTTGGAATCATAATATACGAACTGTTAACTTTCTTGTGAGTTTCTCTTATCTCCGTAAATATCCGTACAGCAGGATAAACTTGTAGTTATAAAACTAGATAGCTTTAAATCTAAATCGCTATTTTCAAAGCCCCAAATTCAGCAAAGCTCGCGCTTTCATGTCGTGTGAATCGACATTAATTGCACACAAATTATGTTTTGTGTCCTGTAATCCCGTGTTAATAAAGGTAAATCGTTAGCTTAGAAAAGTGTATTAATGTTATTGAATAGGAAATTAAACTGTACAGCGAGGTAGCCTACAACGTGAAGCGGAGTCATCAGGGTTTTGTTGTATCCATTGAATTTCATTCAATTACGTTGGAATGAATTTGGTGTTTTAGAAAATGTTTTCTAATAGTCTAAGATTCCGTGAATAACGACAGACAATGAAGGTTTAGATCTAAACCATAGTATAAAGGCTGATTATATATTTCAAAGTAACACACATAACATAACTCCACGCCTGTATCTCCGAAGAGTTAGGAAGAGGTGTATCACACACACGATTCGCCAGTTATGTTAAGGTCCCAATGTAATAGGGGGCGAGCCTATTGCCATCTACCGGGCACATTTTAAGCGAGCGATAATTAACATTTATTAATGCACACATAACTACGAAAAGTCGGATGTGTGCCCGGGGCGACTGGGGATCGAACTGAAGACCCCGTCTCAGCAGTCTGTTACATACGCCATTGGTTCAAAGTAATCTGAGGTTTAAGTTACATGCATGTATAAAATAAGAGGGTCATTCTTCCCCGATCAAATTAGTTCATTTGACCTAGAAAGAACATGACTATACCACCAACATTGAATTACATTTTATTCTATTATTGAGCTGAGTGAGACGAAGTCGAGCGAAAGCTCCTCATACCAGACTTCAGGATTTTCTTTGTCACAGGTCTCCTCTTAAACTACTAATTTAATCAGAGCCAAATTTGGCATGATTAAAGAGGTCAATCAGGGGCAGGTTTATGGATATATTTTGAAAAAATTAATCAAATTTATCAACGAAAAATGTCTCACTCAGCTCAACATTGCAAGCAGCGATTCGCCTTGCAGACCTAGTATTATATACAGATATATAAAATATAGAAATTTTTCCTTTGTCACTACCTCAGGACGGCATAAGGTTCAAAATATATAAAGTTCCGTGGTCGTTTCTAATTCCACAAATGTCGCCGACGCCGACGGGTGAAAAGGGGACTCGGAGACATAAGCAGGTATTTTGAAAGGACTCAATATACTTTGTCTTCATTAAGTTCAAACGCGTAACGACGAAAATCTTCTGTCGCCTATTCGCTCTTAAACCTATAGGCATGAGATTAATGTCCTTTTTCGCACGTCCATTCCTGCAGCGATGTACAATTCAGTATTAATGCATTCTTTATGACGTCACTAGTCCGTAGTGTTGTGCTTCACGAGACTGGATAGATTTATAGGTGCAATATTTATCGTGATGCATTAACGAGATTACTGTGTTAGCTCCGAGTTTATTTATTTAAAGGAAGCGAGTGAGTTTTTTTAAATGTGTTGTTAGTAAATGTATTTGTTTGAATGTTGTTGGGGTGATGTTATTGTTCATCCAATATTTATGTATAAATAGGTTAAGATAAATAAATAAATATTCTAGGACATATTACACAACGCCATCTAGGCCCAAACTAAGCAGAGCTTGTCATATGGGTTCTAGAATGCGGATAAACATACTTAAATACTTTTTTTTTGGAAATAAATACATATTATACATAGAAACACCCAGACCAATGTAAATATACAAATTTGCACTGAGCGGGAATCCAACCCGCGACCTTTGGCTTAGCAGTCGAACGCACTACCTAGCGATAGTGCGTTCGACCGCCATAGATAATTAGTAAATTAGTAGAAGTTTGATCATTGGTGTCAGTGAATAAAAAGCGGCCAAGTGAGAGTCGGACTCGCCCATTAAGGGTTCCGTAGCAGCAAGTAACATAATTAATGTTTTTTTAAAAAAAAAAAATTTTAGTTGATTGAATGAAAGGTAAATTGCGGTTTACGATTTAAGACGTTTAAAAAAAAACTTACTAGATCTCGTTCAAACCAATTTTCGTTGGAAGTTTACATGGTAATATACATCATATATTTTTTTTAGTTTTATCGTTCTCTTATTTTAGAAGTTACAATGGGGGAAGGGGGGGTTATTTTATTTAGTTAGTTGTAGTTAGTGTCTCTCGCGCAAACTATTCAGTTTAGAAACCTTAATATCATTTTTTAAGACCTATTCATATACCCCACACGTATGGGTTTGATGAAAAAAAAATTTTTGAGTGTCAATTCTATGAATGGGAACCCCCAAAATTAATTGTTTTTTTTTCTATTTTTGTGTGAAAATCTTAATGCGGTTCACAGAATACATCTACTTACCAAGTTTCAACAGCATAGGTCTTATAGTTTCGGAAAAAAGTGGCTGTGACATACGGACTGTTACGACGGAAATAATAAAGGTCTTTTTAAAAAAGGAATATTTAATTAAACTGCTCACAAATAGAATTATTCGCGAAATATGGTAATTGTCCGCGCTGTGTCGCGATCCGACCCGAACTGAGTAACCCAGTGAAGCTGGGTGCAACATCCAAGGAGGAGATGCTGCGTCAGCATCTCGTCAGCCGTCTAGGCTACAGAATAGGGATGTAACAACCCCCCCTTTAAGAGTAACTTACTCTCTTTTAAGAGAAGTTACGTGTGGATTCTGATTCTACTCATTGGAATGTCTTCTGCTGCCAAATCGCTATCTTGTGGTTCTTGGGGTTCTACATTTTGAGTTTTAGTTAGGAAACTTGGACATTTACCATACTTCTTACAAAGTAAGTATAAAATCACAATAAATGTAAATGTTACTAAGCAATATGTCAATATGGTTACATGTGATACGTTAACTAAATTCGGAACAGGATATTTCATTATATTATCAACGCGGTTCATGAATTTGTCATTAGCAAAATCAGGTAAGTTTTCTAAATTAATCTCGGATAGCTTGTATAGCTAATAATGGTAACTTGGGTAAATATGTATGAAATTTGTTTAAGTTGCAACAAGATTCATTAATAAGGTTAAAATCAGTGCGTATGGGTTTGATATTTATATTAATATTAGATGTAGTTATAAATTCTCTATTTTTACAGTAACCAATACATTCCGGTCTTAAATTTAGTATACCTGTACCTAATAGTTTAAATTCCATTAAATCAGTTTTACATTCAACAGATAGTTTACTTGGTTCAGACTGAACATATATCAAACTATTTCCCTGAAGTTTCTGCCAAATATCTATTTTTCCATGAATAAAATGTGTTGAACATTGCTTTGGTAGCTTAGTTACAAATTTAGACAATATTTCTACTTCACAGGTAGGAATGCTTTCGGATGAATGTACATTTACATTGTTGCATATATAAATATGGTTAATAGACTTTCGACAATCTTCCAAATTATCAAAACATATGTAGAATAATTTATCTTTACTTATTGCTATGTCATTACATGTGGGTATAATCATTGCATATGAACTGGGGTTTTGTATAATGTGCGGGGTAGGCACAGCTATTGATTTATACAGGTTATATTCTGTTTTATGAACTAATGGTATTTTAGTTACAAATACAATTTTATTCGCCGTGAAATAACATGATAATGTAGACATATCGATTAGTGCATGTATGTTATCTAAGTTTAAGCTTAAAGGTAATTCCTTATATCTAGATAAACTTAAAATATTTTCAGAAAGCTCACTGTATAATTGTTTTGGCGTGATAACCGATGGGTGAAGACTATGACTTTTTGTAAACATTATAGAGTTAAGAATGTCGTCCAATTTAAATGACAATGTAAGTATTCCAGACGCTAATTCATTATAGATTTCATTTAATTCAGATTTGATAGACAGCTTATCGTGTATTATAGTTAAATTCTTAAAATTATTACTTAAATTTTCAATAGCCCAATTTAAACGTCTTTCATTAGATTGTATAGTTTTAATGGTTTCATTATAGCGTAAAAGCGCCGCCTTAGTCATTAATATGTTTTCCTTGAACAGAGATACAAATTTGGTGTTTTTATTCTCCAGAGTCTGAATGGCGTTATTGTAATTAATCGCATCATTTTCATCCATTGTGCCTATGATTTGTTTAAAAACGGAACCAATGCCTGCAAACCAGGCTGACCTTTTGTCGCGTTTGTCTATTAGGTGTGAAATCGCGTCATAGTCTCGCTCAGCGTCCTCGAGTCTAGAAATTAGAGGTTGTAGTATGTTAAAACACTCGGAGTCTTCTATTGTATTTAATTGTAGACATAAGGCTTTCGTTTTTCCTAATATATTCTTAATATTTCTAATGTGTGGTTCTAAAAACGTGATGTCAACCGGGACCAAAGCATGGATATAATCGTTAGATGTCTTTACGATTCCTACAGGATCGAAGTAGATTCCTGGGCTCTCCGTCATTGGTTCCAGCATATCTGATGCTGCTAGTGATAGGTTTGTCGTAACTATTCTGGAATAATGTAAGATAAGAGAAGGTAGAGTATAGTATAAAGAAATAGGTTGTTAAGGATAAGAGAGACTAAAAGCTATTAAATATAAATATAAATTAATGTAAATATAAATTAAGTTAATATAAGGTAAGATAATTTAAGTTAAGATACTATGGTTTAAGGTAAGATAGTTTAAGATAAGATAAGATAATAAAGTTAAGATAAGGTAAGTTTATGTAAGTTAATTTAAGATAAGATTAATTTTAATTTAAGATAATTATAAGATTCGTTTATTCAAACTAACCTAACATTATTTTAATATTAATAATTAACTTAATTACTTTCGGCCAACTTTACCTCGTCAAAATGATATTTAACATGTCGGCGATTGATTAAAAGAGTCAATGTGTTATTACCATTAATTTTCAAAACTTTATAGGGCCCTTTCCAAATAGGCGATAGTGCCTTGCGGAGCCTAAGGTGGTTTTTTATGTATACCATGTCACCAGCTTTATACCTTATGGGGCGACTATGTTGATCATAGTAGTTTTTGGATTTGGTTTTAGAGCTTAGAATGTTTTCTGTAGCCTTTTCTCTAGAATGTCGCAATCTTTGTTGCAGCATGCGAACATAGCTACTATAAGTCGGTTCTATGGATGTGTCATATATTGAAGTCGGTATAATTGGTTTGTGTCCGAAAACTAACTCATATGGTGTATAATGAGTTGTGGAATGGACAGTAGTATTGTAAGTGAACATGGCTGTAAATACATATCTTGACCAGTTGCTTTGATTCTCGTCTACGAAGGATTTTAGGTACTCTTTCAAGGTCGAATGGCTTCTTTCCAATGCGCCTTGAGTTTGAGGATGGTACGGGGTAGCCCATAATTGTTTAATCTTTAGAAAGCTACATGTCTGCTTGAACAATTCTGCCGTAAAGTTAGTGCCTTGATCGGTCAATATTGTTTTAGGTATACCGAATAAAGTCACAAAATGAACTAGGCACTCAGCACTTTCTTCTGCTGTTGCGTTTGGGATAGGATATGCAACTGAGTATTTTGTAAGGTCATCCTGTAAAGTCAGAATGTATTTATGTGTGACGGTTCCAGCTTCTGGAAGTGGACCGACGATATCCAGGGATACTCGCTCAAAGGGTTGAGTTGACGTGGAGGTAATCTGCATGGGTGCTCTGTTTATTCTCCGTAGTGCTTTATTTGTTTGACATGATCCGCACTTACGGACATAACTTTCAATATCGCTTCGCATATTACGCCAGTAGTAGCGTTCTTTAATTCTAGTTAGCATTCTATTAGAACCTAAGTGACCAGCGATAGGGATATCATGATTTTCTTTCAGTATTTTATTTATTTCGGTACCAGAAGGGTATATTATAATATTTTTAAATATGTTTACTTTAATTGCCGTTCCGTGGAATATGTACGAAAGCATATTGTATATTTTTTGATAATTGTGTGCGTCAAAAGGATTACGGAAATCTGAAATGCTTAATTCAGTAATATTATTATTAATTAATTCTATCCTTATATTTTTTAAGCTTTTAAATATGTCTTCATAATTACAGTTTACAAAATTATATACCTTTATAAAGAGTAAATAATATTTTATACTGTTATTTTCGAATGGTAGGAAAGAGTGTAAAGTTCTTTCTCTAGCAAGAATTTCTTGAGAGTTAGTGAGATTTCCGATAACTTCAGATATATAATGATTGGATTCATCAAGGTCAATTGAAGCTGGTATGATTATCGTTTTCATTTTTGTTTTCAATAATGGTTCATTGTATTCGTTAATCTGGGTATCGAATTGTATTGATTTGTTTTTTAATGTTTTCAGATACGTGGAATAGGAGTCGTCAGAAGCTTCTTCTGGGAGTGGGATTTCAGACGGAGTTTGAGGTGTTGGAATATCGAAATTGTCGGAGAGTTCGATCTCTTCTAAGTTTTCAGGGATTTCTATACCTTCGGGCAGTTCCAGAAAATCAGGTAAGTTTGGTATTTCAGGTAAGCCGGGGCTTTCTAGGTCAGGAGCCCTATCTTCTGGTTGTGCTGCAACGGGAGGAGCATCGGAAGCTGCTTTATCGGTAAGTACATTAATAGGTTCATTTTGAACACCTGTGTTAATTGGATAGCGAGAAAGAGCATCTGCATTACTATTTATTTTACCCTGTTTATATTCAATGTTATAGTTGCCACCGAATTCTTCTAATTTGAGCCTCCAACGAACTAGTTTAGAGCCCGGATCTTTACAATTAAAGAGCCATTTCAGCGGTTTATGGTCTGTTATTATGGTGAACTTATGACCGTAAATATAAGGTCGGAATATTTTTGTGCCAAATATAATGGCTAAACACTCTTTTTCAGTAACACTGTAGTTGGTTTCAGCCTTATTAAGCGTTCTGGATGCGAATGCTATTGGGCGGTCTTTTCCTATTTCACCCTGGGAGAGTATAGACGAAATTGCGTAGTTGGATGCATCGCAAGTAAGTATAAAGGGTTTTGTAAAGTCTGGGTATATTAATATGGGTGCTGTAATCAATTTATTTTTTAGGTCTTCGAATGCAAGTTGTTGCGGGTTGGACCATTGAAAAGGAATATCTTTCTTTAAAAGAGTTGTAAGGGGTTTTGCGATTTTAGAAAAGTCCTGGATGAATCTACGATAATACGACACTAGGCCAAGGAATGATTTTATATCTTTGGGACATTTTGGGACAGGATATTGACTTACGGCTTTAATCTTTTCTGGATTAGGTTTCAAACCTTCTTCGCTAATAGTATGGCCAAGGTAAGTGACTTCTTTTCTAAGGAACTCGCACTTGTCTGGCTGTAATTTTAAGTTGAATTTACGGAGTCTTTCAAATATATTATTTAGCTTATCGATATGTGTTTTCAGGTCAAATGAGTAAATGACAATGTCATCTAGATACACGAAACATTGAATGCCTTGAAGGCCGCTAAGGACTGTATTCATCAGTCTTTGGCAGGTCGCCGGGGCGTTTTTGAGCCCAAACGGCATTCTTACGAAGGCAAAATGTCCTTCGGGAACACTGAAAGCAGTTTTAGGTCTGTCTTCACTTGAAACTTCTATTTGGTGGAACCCAGATGCTAAGTCGAGAGTAGAAAAATATTTACTTTTACCTAATTGGTCAAGGATCTCACTAATTTGTGGAATGGGATAGCTTTCACCTATAGTAATGTCATTTAATTTGCGATAGTCGATAACTATGCGCCACTTTCTTTTGCCAGATGCGTCTAACTTTTTTGGAACAATCCATATTGGAGAGGACCATGGTGAGAGTGATGGCTCTATGATGCCCTGATCAAGCATTTTATCGATTTGAGAAGCTACTTCCTTTTTGTGGACTTCTGGGAATCTATACGATTTGGTGTTTATTGGTTCTTCTGTTACAGTCCGTATTTTGTGCTGCAAGGCTTCTGTGTGTGTTAATTTATCATTCGGAAGGTGAAAAATGTCGGAAAATGATGAACAAACTTCTAGCAGAGCATCGCGTTCTTCTTCGTTAAGATGTGATGTTCTCAGTAAGGTTAAAACTTCGTTTGTTCTATCTGAGCAAGAGTTTTCTAGGTATTCAGAGTTAATAGTAGATATGGGTACACAATCTTTGTTTATAGGATACAAATTAAATGCTTTATTTGAAGCGAAGGATACCATCTTTTCGGATGTGTTGACTAACGTTAAGTTTATTCTTTTGTTATCTTTGACTTTAACAATACAGTTTGCAACTAAAAGGGAGTTGGAAAGACGTTCATCTAGAATGATTCCTTCTTTTAAGTTTGGATTCGAAACAGAACATTCTACAGTCATTTCAGACCGAGGTGGTATGTTGTACACAGGATCTGAAAACTTTAGACGTAAGGATTTGCGATCAAATCGTAAAGCATTTCGATTATAATCTATGTTACAGTTATAATGTTTCATTAGGTTATTTCCTATTATTCCGTCATATGCAGGAAGATTGACGTCGTCGTTTATTACATTAAATTCGAAAGGTAATGATTCTTTATTAAAATTAAAATATAATTGAAAATTGCCTAAAGTAGAAATTAACCTTTTATCGGTGCCTATACCTTTTAATTGTAATATGGATTTATCTAATTTCAGATTGGGGAAATCGTCTATTGCTGACTTTCTAATAAGACAAACCGTAGATCCGCTGTCTATCAGCATCGACAAGGGCCGCTTGGATACATCAGTTCTCACGAGAACATGAGGTAAGGATACTTTAGAAGGATCATTATGTATTTCATAAATTTCTCCTTTTGTTTCAGGTGAAGCTGAGGATTCTACAGGTACATTTTTGGTATGACCTCCGGTTTGGGGCTGTTTACCCTGCTGTGTGGCCTTACTAGATGTATTATGATGGATAAGACCTCCGGTTTGGGGCTGGTTACCCTGCTGTGTGGCCTTACTAGATGTATTATGATGGATAAGACCTCCGGTTTGGGGCTGGTTACCCTGCTGTGTGGCCTTACTAGATGTATTATGATGGATAAGACCTCCGGTTTGGGGCTGGTTACCCTGCTGTGTGGCCTTAGAGGACGTGTTATGATTGATAAGACCTCCGTTTTGGGGCTGGTTACCCTGTCGTTTGGCCTTAAAGGATATAGTATGAGTAACACGAGATAAGGTGTCGGATGCGGGTTGTAGAACGGATTTGGGTCTCACGTGACACCGTCGTAAGCCCCTTAGGCGTTTAAATCGTCGTTATCTACCTCGTCATTGTCAACCTCGTCGTAGCCTTCTTCGGCGTCTTCCACGAAATTAACTTGGGGTTTCGAGACGGTTTTAGGTTTGGAGAATGATGTGCTAGGTTGAGCAATTGGGGAGAAAGGTTTATTAAATTTGTTATCATTAAATTTTTTAACTTTGCAATCTTCTAAGATATGGCCAGTTCTTTTGCAATATCTGCAAAATGATTCCTTTGAAGAGAAAGCCGGATACGAGAAATTAGGTTTTAAATAGGCATTGCTGCTCGGCTTGAACGATTTCTGCGAGGGGTCATTCCGACGAGTCGGTTCGATGTTTTTAGGTTTATGAAATAAGCTTTGTTTTATGGCGTATTGCTGGATTTTCTCTTCTGAAACGGCGTAGTTAATGGCATCATTAAGATTTTTCGGGTCCCTACACCTGACGATATTGGCAATTCGCGGATGGAGCCCGCTTGTAAATGTATGGAGAGCGAGGTCTTCCATTGCAGCAATTCTGCCAATGAGTTCGCTCTTTTTATAATTTGATACTGATATTTCCGTTAGAAGCCTAGAAAGACATGTCTCGATGCGCAAGGAAAATTGGTTTACATTTTCTTGATGTCCCTGTCTACACTCTTGTAGTTCTGTTAATAAGTGGGCGTAATGTTTACGTTCACCGAATTGGTTTTTTAAAAATTCTTTGAAACTGGACCATGTGTCGAAATCTTTTATTGAGCATGCTATTTCAGCTTTGCCCTCAAGCTGGCTGAGTATATATTTAAATACTATGTCCTTCTGAGTGGAAGAACTGGAAATGGAAATCGCATTGTCGCAATTACTTAAAAAAGCATTAAGTCGCTCTCGACTGCCATCAAAAGGTTTTATGAATTTTAGGATAACGTTTAAAGAGATGGTCTTCTCGGTTGCTTCTGTTTTGGGATCCGTCATTGTAAAAAGAAGAAATTACTAGTTTATAAAAATTTAATAAATATTAAATCGACAGGCAAATCCGCAGTATAGTAATAGTATATGAAAAGAAATATTATGTTGTTCAGATAGCGGGTGTCTGGATCCTTATCGCAGGCACAACGGATGTTTAGTCTTATGCGCTACACTAGATGGATGAACAAATGTAATATTGTAATATACTTATTTCTAACAAATGGTTCAGTGGTTATGAAGTAATATGTAAGAGTACAAGGTTCACAAAATAATTATTATAGGAAAAACACTTTAGAATTGTCTAGGAATTGAATGTTTGTAACTCACAGTAATAACACGATATACTTCATGGTTTTCGATCTGGAACTAGACCTGGAACTGGAACTGGGACTGGCACGTTGATCCTGGTCGGTGTTGGGCGCGGAGTTCCCAAGGGAGGCGCTTAACTAGCGCTGCTGCTTCACGCCACTTACTACACAGTGGACCTGGTTCTTGTTGCCAAGACGTGATGCCGATTGTGGCCTTGGATGTGCGGTCAGGTATGACCGTGTGGATTATTTTCTGGATGAGTTGGGTCGGACAGATTGTTTTTAGGTTACTGCACAATTCAGCAGAAGACACTTTGACAGGATACACTTTAACACTTTCGCACTGGACACTTGAGCACTTTACACTTATGTGCTGGATAGGTAGTACTGGATTTAGCACTCTGCACTCGCGAGACGTACCGGGGATTTTCACTCACAAATCCCTTCACCGCTGCCACCAAAATGTTACGACGGAAATAATAAAGGTCTTTTTAAAAAAGGAATATTTAATTAAACTGCTCACAAATAGAATTATTCGCGAAATATGGTAATTGTCCGCGCTGTGTCGCGATCCGACCCGAACTGAGTAACCCAGTGAAGCTGGGTGCAACATCCAAGGAGGAGATGCTGCGTCAGCATCTCGTCAGCCGTCTAGGCTACAGAATAGGGATGTAACAGGACGGACAGATAGACAGACATGACGAATCTATAAGGGTTCCATTTTTTGCCATTTGGCTACGGAACCCTAAAAAGTTGAGAATCGAGTTGATGTCTATATGAACATACTTGAGAAGAGATGAGAGTAATCTTGTTAAAAATTGAGTATGACTTTGAGGTCTTTAGGAGCAAAGCTAGTTTTTAAGAAAAGATGGAGGGTTTGTGTGAGTGAGAACATGGCAATGTAAGGGCTGAGGAGGCGATGTCTGACGGATAGAATGCGGATAAACCTACTTAGATACATTTGGATACACCTAGACCAATGCAAATAGACATATTCATCTGTACTGATATTGTCTGAAATCCCTTCGGATACCCCCCCGCCGGCCAGCGGGGGCGGTTATGTCGGGCTTGAACCGATTAAAACCGCACGCCATCTCGGGTCTACAGACGCCGGGTGTAAGGTTGCCCATAGAGCATATCCCTCGCACCCCGATCACAACTGGTACCTTAGCTAGGATACATAGTAGCCTGTAATAATGATACCAGTTTTCAGCTTAAACTTATGTTTCACTAGCAACCATAAGCGAGAAGGTTTGTGACCAGTAATTATGATTTGGATACAACTAAAAATTACAATTTACATACTAATTAAATAAATATTAAAAGTAAAGAAAAAAGAGAGCGGCGATAGCCCAGTGGCGTACGTAACAGACTGCTGAGACGAGGTCTCGAGTTCGATCCCCAGTCACCCCGGGCACACACCTCTGACTTTTCGTAGTTATGTGTGCATTAATAAATGTTAATTGTCGCTCGCTTAATAATGTGCCCGGTAGATGGCAATAGGCTCGCCCCCTATTACGTTGGGACCTTAACATAACTGGCGAACCGATGGTGTGTAATACACCTCTGCCTACCCCTTCGGGGATAGAGGCGTGAAGTTATGTTATGTTATGTTAAAAGTAAAGAAATAAAAATAACACTACTAAAAACAGTTCAAGTGTGTCATTACGTTAATGATGGTCATAAAATATAATATTTGGTTCAGTTTTAACTTAAATAGATAGCCGCGGTAGCCTAGAGGTATGGGTAATGGACTGCTGAGACGAGGTCTCGGGTTCGATCCCAGGTTTTACCATGGCACACACCAATGACTTTTCGATGCTTTTCGAAGTTATGTGTGTATTTATCGCAGGTTTGTAAGTGCCCGGTTAATGGCAATAGGCTCGCCACCTATTACATTGGGACCTAAACATAAACTGGCGAAATGTGGGTGCTAGCACCTCTGCCTACCCCTTCGGGGATATAGGCGTGAGTTTATGTTATGTTTTATGTTATGTTATGTTTAACTTAAAACTAAAATTACCCATTGTGAAGCAAAATATGTAGCACCTAGAGAGGGCATTACTGCCGTGCGCTGCACAAGACAATGAAGTGCTTGAATAGAACTAAGTAACAATAGATACGGTTACATTTACAGCGACTCGCTTAATAACCGTTAAAGGTTCCGTAGATAAAACAAAATATATCTTCTATGCAAATACATAAAATTGAAGTGTCTGTATGTAAAATTAAAATAACCGATTTTTTATGATTGCATATGAATGTATACACGATATTTATAACAAAAATACAATTTTGAGAATGTTTGTCTGTCTGTTTGTCTGTCTTTCTATCTGTTTGAAAGAGGTAATCTCTGGAACAGCTGGGCCGATTTTGACGGGACTTCCACTGCCAGATAGATAAAAGGCATTTTGACTATATTTAAAATATTGTACGAATTGTTGGCATCCTAATAAAATGTACCGTAAAAAACATATTTTATTAATTTTCAATATAAAACAAGTTTATTTTTTGTTAAAAAATCAAGATTAAAATCTCACTTTTTTCGAGATTTGATCACGTGCTTATAAACGCTCTGTGACGTCACACATAAGTAAATAGTTTTTTAATACAGGCTGTCTGCATTTCCTAGTGTTAATCGACTGGTTCAATTATTAATTACTAATAATGTTTCACTTTTATCTTATATATCTCAAAATAAACCATTATTTTTGCAACTAATTTCAATAATTATATAAACGTGCTTTTAAGTCGCTTACTGTTTACTTTGGTGTGACGTCACATGTCACGGGATCCGTAATGGCGCGTACTTTTTTTTAATCAAACTTTAATATCGATTTTTATCGTAAATAAAACAGTTCTCAAAAAAATATTTATGCAATCTGCATTTTTATCTTGTAATACATAAGACAGAACTATTTTTTGCAGTAGTCAAATACCATATTGTACAAGGCGTAACATAGTAACTTCAATTTTAGAAAAAAATAAATCCACGAAGTCTGTGACTTCATCCGGGTGGATTTTGAATTTGGTTGGTTAATAAACAGCATGGATGAGGATGCGATCTTGCTTGTTATTACTGCCATTTTGTAATTGACATTGTTTCTGAAAAAAAAAAAAAAAAAACTGTTTCGCAATTACTATGTCGGAGTCAAACCAACTAAAACCGCCGTGTTCTATTATGGGTACTTATTAGAGGGGAAACTCGGGTATACCCTAATAAAGGAATTCCCCAGTAACCCTGCCAGACATTGGCCACCTATCGTGTAACAGGCGACCTCACCGTGCAATGCCGAGGGCCTAACCCGTTCGTTGAGATAGACACGCTTGGAATACGACGCTCCGTCGTCTCGGGCCTGTAACCCTTTCCTTTCGCCTCCAGACCTGTGCTAATGTAAGACGCGGTACGACGTCCGGTGCGCCCTCTGAGATGGAGGGAGTGCTGTTTTCGCCCGCACCCTCTCCGCCGTCCCTTTCACGTTCATCACCTCACAAAGCGGTGAAATCTCATGCACTGTCTCTCTGTACTAGCTATAAAACCATTATTTCTAGCGAGGGGCTTCAAACACCGATGGCTGCCACGACTTCATGGCGTTACTGTGCTCACGCTGCACACTCCACTAAGTTGTAGAGCGGATTATCTTCGTAACAACTCTACCAAGGCCGCCCCTTGGCGCTAAAAACTTCTTGTATGCCGTCTCGGCACGATCGTTTACTTCTAAATACACCCTCGAATATATACAGGCTTGGTTTTGCATAAAACAAAAAAAATATTTATAGTGAGGCCCACCGCATAAACGACCACAGAATAAATATAGTACTTATTTATTCATGTGGTCACGAACATGTGAATTGTGCGGTCAGCTTAAAAAGAAACAAAAACCATACATTCCTTTAGGATTATTAATTTTCCCCGCAGCTTACAACAAAATTCGTGTGCAAAGTCTAACCAAAATTTCGTCAAAGATAACTCTTCGTGGTTCCCTACCTTGCATTATAAAAACGGAGTTGAAGGAACCCTATAGGTGTATTAAATAGCCGGTGGGCGCAAACACGAGTGTTAATTAATTACCTACGGAACCCACTCTGTGTTTACATACGGACAAAAAGTCCGCCAAGTCCGCGGCTACGGGAAGCACGTAAACTTTGTAGGTGTTTGGAGTTGTCTGTTTTATTTTTGTTTATATTTTATTAAGGCAAGATGTTTGCTTTTTATTCCTATCTGGACTAATAAAAAAAGGAACTCTGTGTGGTTGTTACCTTTACATGTTTTGACCTACAGGATACTTTTTGTTTTGGAGATAGTAATTTGATTGTGATAAAATGGTACATCGCAGGTGTAGTCAACCCTGGGTGCCCGGCAATGGACACTTGGGGAGGACACCGTGCGGTTTTAGTCGATACACGACGTAACCATCCCCGCTGCGCTGCCCGGCGGGGGGGTATCCGAAGGGATTTCCGCACGTAAAAAAAAAAAACAAAAAAAAAAACAAATGGGCAATAGCCAGTAAAATTATATATGCGAACTAGCTGATGCCCGTGGCTCCGCCCTCATGGAGGTTTTTTATCGTTTTTGGTCATATCTCCGGTTCTTCCTAACCAATTGCAATCAAACAGGCAGATTTCAAGTCTACCAAAACCTTTCAAATAGTACGACTGCATGAAAAAATTGTTTTTTAAATATATCCAATGTACGAGCACAACTGATTTACAATTTTATAATAGTATAAATAGAAGTGAGTTTACGTTTATTTGTTAAGCTTTAACGTCTTAACTACTTAACCGATTATCATGAATTTTTTCATAGGTAACCGCCCCCGCTGGCCGGCGGGGGGGTATCCGAAGGGATTTCCGCACGAAAAAAAAAGGTACACACATATTAGGGTTATAGAAAGGACATGGGTCACCATGTCTATCTAGAAAAAAAAAAACAGTATTATACAATGAAAAATACATAAATGGATTTTATCCTGCGGGGAAAAGCGCCGGTAGCTTAGTGGTTAAGGAGTCGACCCTAGGATCAAGAGGTCCCGGGTTCGAATCCTGGCCATTACACTACTGCTTAGCTGGAGGGGTTAGGGGGAATATTAGGAATTTCGGTTACTAATATTCTTATTTTAAAAAAAAAATTGGCTAATTTATTTAAATAAAACCAACTTATAAAAAAATTATTAATTTACCTCCTAACCTCAAGTCCGCACTGGGCTGTATACCAGTGTGGCCATGCACTGATACACTCAGTGGCCAGGTCGGTGCACTGAGGAGATCACTAACTGTTCCCCATTATTCTGGACTAACTCTACCTCCATCCACGCATTTTGTAAAACAATTAAGTACACATACATACATACATATACTCACGCCTTTTTCCCTCCGGGGTAGGCAGAGACAACAGCCCGCCATTTGCTTCTGTCCTTACATACTTCACGAGCCTCCTTCACTGTCATTAAACCTTTCATGCAAGCCCGCCGGTTTCGAGTGCTTTTGACCTGCCCTTTTATCAATACCTCATTAATTTGATCAGTGTATGTCCTGCGAGGTCGACCCCGGCTTGCCTGCCCACTTACATCTACCTTATATACTTGGTGTGTAATTCGCTCAGTACTCATTCCTTCCAAGTGCCCAAACCACCTTAGCACACCCTTTTCAATTCTTGCAACAACATTCTCTTTCAGGCCACACCATTCTCGTATATCTGTATTCCTCTTCCTATTGACTGATACCTTACTCCACACATACTACGCAATGATCGCATCTCCACTGCATTCACTCTACTTTCATGATTTTTCTGCCATACCCAACTTTTCCTTCCATACATTAATGTGGGGACTAGCACGCCGTTATGAACCGCCAGTCGTGCCTTCTTCGGCACTGACTAACCACTCATGAAGGAGTGTAGCGCACCATTCACGCGATTTCCTGCAGTCACTCTCCTCTCACGATTACACTTACTTTCACAATTAAGTAGTACCCGAAAAAAAAAACACAACAATTTACACATACAAGTTTTATAAAATGAAATCGTATTAGTCGTGAGTAAAATCAATTCGCGTCGCAATGCACGTGTTGGGAACGTGCGCCTCTGGCAAATGTCCACGTCGCGTTTTTATTTCATACATTTTATTGTTATTGCTGACGGTATTGTGCTTCCACTATATTTATAATTACTGCAATTTTTCTTGAAGCTTTTTGATAAATTGGTAAAATTTTAAATGTTTTACTATATCCTTTTTTCAATCAATAAATAATAATAAATATTCTACTACATTCTACACAGCGCTATCTAGACCCAAAGTATGCTTAGTTTAACTAGCTTGTGTTATGGGTTCCAGAATGCGGATAAACATACTTATATACATTTTTTTGTAAATACATACATATTATACATAGGAACAGCCAGACCAATGCAAATAGACATATGCATGCATACAATTATTTGCACTGAGCGGGTATCGAACCCGCGCAGTAGTGAGTTATTGGGCATTCTGTCCCACCTCTGTTCCCTCGGGCTGTGCCCTCGGTCACTACGGTGAGACAGAATGCCCAATAACTCACTACAGAATGTTTAATAACTTGCGTCTGTTATATGGTTACGCACCAACCATACTCTAACTTAGTTATCTATTATCGAAGATAACCTTAGTTCCTTCGGTTATCTTCGATAACCTCAGTCACGGTGTGATAGAATGCCCAATAACTCTTTGTAAAATCATTTACCTAAGCCAACGTTACACATTTTAATGCAGTTCAATACACTACCGTCCTTTTAAGATCTATATCATACTAGTGGAACCATCTGGGGTATCCTTAGTTCCATCGGTTTTCTTCGATAACCTCAGTCACGGTGGGATAGAATGCCCAATAACTCTTTGTAAAATCATTTACCTAAGCCAACGTTACACATTTTAATGCAGTTCAATACACTACCGTTCTTTTAAGATCTATATCATACTAGTGGAACTATCTGGGGTATCCTTAGTTCCATCGGTTTTCTTCGATAACCTCAGTCACGGTGGGATAGAATGCCCAATAACTCTTTGTAAAATCATTTACCTAAGCCAACGATACACATTTTAATGCAGTTCAATACACTACCGTTCTTTTAAGATCTATATCATACTAGTGGAACCATCTAGGGTATCCTTAGTTCCATCGGTTTTCTTCGATAACCTCAGTCACGGTGGGATAGAATGCCCAATAACTCTTTGTAAAATCATTTACCTAAGCCAACGTTACACATTTTAATGCAGTTCAATACACTACCGTTCTTTTAAGATCTATATCATACTAGTGGAACCATCTAGGGTATCCTTAGTTCCATCGGTTATCTTCGATAACCTCAGTCACGGTGGGATAGAATGCCCAATAACTCTTTGTAAAATCATTTACCTAAGCCAACGTTACACATTTTAATGCAGTTCAATACACTACCGTTCTTTTAAGATCTATATCATACTAGTGGAACCATCTAGGGTATCCTTAGTTCCATCGGTTGTCTTCGATAACCTCAGTCACGGTGGGATAGAATGCTCAATAACTCTTTGTTTAATAATTTACCTAAGCCAACGTTCCACATTTTAATGCCGTTCAATACACTACCGTTCCGTCGGCTCTCTGCGATCCCCTGCGTCGTAATTGCGTTGAAAGATGCTCTGTTAGTTAGCGATAGAGTCATTTCATAAACAGTACAGTCTTACGTTTACCTATTGCGTTGTCTGTAAGCAGTTTGGTTTAACTATTTTTTAAGATCTATCATACTAGTGGAACCATCTAGGGTATCCTATAGTAATACGCACTATGAATCTTATAGTGTTGTAGCTAAGTACTGACTGAGTATGGTAGACAATAATGTCTTTGAATTTGTACATTCTAGAATTCTCATAGCGAAAAACGTAAACTTGTTCGTCATGATGATAGTTTTGTAAATGCTATAGGATATTAAATTAAAAAACTGAAAATTATATAATAATACATTTTTATTTCTTTATTTTTTACAGTTTTACTTAGTTTATTAAAATAATTATAATTTGTTAAGTCTAGGTACTTATATAAGACAGGACAGCACACTTAATTCTAGTTAAATCCAATAAGCTAGCAGTCCCGTTATTAGTAGACCTTAGTCCGATATAACGGGTCTGATCCCAAGACATCATGCCACAGGGCTAGTTACGTCACTTTCACACTACATGTAGGATCTCAAATGATATACATCACAAAACTTCGTATTTAGTGCACATAACATGTGAATATTATTTGCTCATTTTATGTTAACTTATAAAAGGTATGTAGCTTATAAAAGGTCTGTAAGAAGAGCCGATTTTCCTGATACAAGCATATATTTGTGCAAAAGGAGATTTCTCAAACATTGTAACATGTACTTAAAAGAAACAGTAAATAAACATTTTTATTTATTAGTTAAAAATTAAAAATATTAGTATGACCCCATGCTCGAGTTGAAATCTTATCTTTTGCAATTACTCTTTTATCATCATCACCAGACAACGCAATTTTTGTTACAGCACATGTAAATAGCTCATGTTTTATTGACTTAAATAAAACATTTGTTTTATGAACAATTTCACCATCATAAAGTGTTTTTTCATAATCAATAACGTTAAGGTCACGTACAACATTCTTTTTAATACCCTTGGCTTTTTAAATTGTGCTGTGAATGGTGTTGATACAATATAACTTCGATCTCAATCCAACAAATTCGCTTATTATTTTACCAGCCATTTCATCTTTAAATAAGCCTGGTATTTTTTTGTTCTGTATGGGTAAAGTATACACATTATTTTTACAAAAATTGCTAGTGTCAAAGTAAGATAAAAAGTTATTTTTTATGTCTTCATATAAATCATGGGTTTGTATATGATACACAAAACTATCTGTATCCGTGTAACACATCCGTATCCCATCCTTGTAAAAAGGTTGCATTACTGAATAGTGAAAATCATACATATGACTTTTTGATAATTCTAGAACAGCAAAGCCAATATATATTGGTTTGTTCAAAGTTATTTGTTCAGGATTTAACTGCACCGCTACTAGATTTTTAGTGAAAACCGTTGCACTATGGAAATTTGGACGAGCAATAAGGTTTTGAGCGCATTTTCTTCTTTTAGTTATGTTTTTGATATCTTGCCACTGAGTAACTAAATGGACATTAACCCTGTTTTCAGTATTTTCTAAAGTTTTTCCAATTACACTATTATTCAAGAGCTTAAAAAAATCTTGTTCGAAAGTTGAAGAACTTTTTTGTCTCAGTTTGGTATTTAAATCAATATATTGTTTTAAATATGGGCTTTGTCGAAAACTGATTATTCTATGAATCTTCTTCAATATTAACCCATGTTTCATACAAGTTTGTAAATGCATAAATAAACATATTTAAATTTATCATATAAATTAGGGATTAGCTTAGAACTCTTTCCCCCGGGGGGTATAAATTTTTCAGAACAAAATGGTAAATCGTTGTGTAAGTTATGCAAATGCTTAGGGTATACTATATGCACTTCCAAAATATAACCACAATCTGCATCAATTGCAATTTTCGTTATATCTAAATTGTTAATTTCTTGTTGAGTGAGAAATTTGAAGTTGGATAATGGTAAGTATTGACACATACTATACCCATACAAATTATTACAATCTATATAAGAGACATAGGAATCAGGTTCCGAAGATTTATAATCCGGTAAGTATATGTTATTTGCTTTCGCATGCCTGTGAGAGCAGAGGCACACTCCTCCTCTTATACTACTTTGTAACATGCGTATCATGGACAAGTCATTAATTAGTTCCAATTGAACACCTGTTTTTAATAACATAGCGTCAAAAGATAAACTGGGTGCAGTTAAATAAAAAGCTGGATCTAAGTGATAATGTTGTTTACAAGTCTGTCTAAAATTTTCAAAAATATCTGCTAATAAAAGCACATCAGTTTGTAGGTATAGATCCGTATAACCACCTAAACTAGTAATTCTAAATGTTGACCAAACTAAATGTGCATGCCGGTAATCATCTTCAGAAACATTTTCATCATTGAGGGAACTATAAAAGTATTTCTTTGGAGGCAAACATTTTTCATCATACCGTTTCCACGAATCCATGTATTCATATGGATAAATGCCTTTGCGAGTAAGTAATTGGAATTCATCTCGGACAGGGAAGTGATTTTGTAAATTTTTAAACATTTCTGGTTTTAAAGTTTTACATAATTTGTTTAAGCTTGTTCCCAAAAATTTAAACGAATCAAGAAAAGGCATTTGAAAAAACTTATTATTTGAAACTGATACAAATTTCGTAAATGAGATATAGTTTTCTTTATTTTTAGGTATTATCTTTATTTCACCAGGGACGTCACCCAATGCTTTAATAAATAAGTGACAATCATAACCAGCTAAGTTATGAAAAAAAATGGGGTCAAATGCAGGGCTTTTATAGTGCAAATTACAGAACGAATGCGCAGCTCCACGATAGCGACCGGTAAGATGACAATGATCACGGACTTTGTCCCAAAAAAGAAAGTTTTGACAGATATGACAACGTGTTGCATTTTCAAAATCATACCTGTCCTCCGTGGAAAATATCATTGCAGCTGGTGACTTAATTATATTATAAATTTTTTGCACGACTTTAATTATATAGTCAACAAACCGCTTATCTCAGTCTGGACCTCGATATGACACGTAACGATTATAGCTAGGTTCATCAGAGCATACAATATAATAACCAAAAGCAACCGGTACGTGTTGGTGAAACATATTCATATTTTTACTAGAACAATTATTAGGCTCAGTACTTGTTTGTAGCATCGATTCAAAATCTGCATAAATACAAAAAGGCATAGTTTGTTTCCGTTCATAGTTTTTAAACTTAATTACTGAACCTCTGTTTGGAAGGACAGTTACTACACCTCCACATAAATGGTTGTTAAGTTCGTCAGCGGTATTGAAAAATATCAAACATAAATCGCAAAGATGTAATCTGCTGCGATGAGATGTGACTTGACTTCTAAAAAGTCTGGAACAGTCTTTGATCAAGCAATAATGAGAAGAATTATTATTTTCTAAAAACAGAAGGTGTATAATTTTTCCGTTGTATTTAAGGTTGAATTCAGATTTATACAAAGGACCTACAAAGTTTTTATGATTTTTTAAGCCATAAATTATAAACTTTATATGTGGATTGTTTTTTTCAAATGTTCTAATATCATTAAAGGTTACAGGAAAAAACATTCCTCTTAAGTTAAATATTTCTCGAAAATTAGGATAAGAAGACGTTCTTTCAGGGTGTTTCTTAGCTGGATATAAAGCAGCTGTTACACACCATAAAAAACAATAGTGATCATTATTCAAAATATTCAAACATGCTTTTTTAGCCTGAATTAATTTGGAGGCAAACATTTTTCATCATACCGTTTCCACGAATCCATGTATTCATATGGATAAATGCCTTTGCGAGTAAGTAATTGGAATTCATCTCGGACAGGGAAGTGATTTTGTAAATTTTTAAACATTTCTGGTTTTAAAGTTTTACATAATTTGTTTAAGCTTGTTCCCAAAAATTTAAACGAATCAAGAAAACGCATTTGAAAAAACTTATTATTTGAAACTGATACAAATTTCGTAAATGAGATATAGTTTTCTTTATTTTTAGGTATTATCTTTATTTCACCAGGGACGTCACCCAATGCTTTAATAAATAAGTGACAATCATAACCAGCTAAGTTATGAAAAAAAATGGGGACAAATGCAGGGCATTTATATTGCAAATTACAGAACGAATGCGCAGCTCCACGATAGCGACCGGTAAGATGACAATGATCACGGACTTTGTCCCAAAAAAGAAAGTTTTGACAGATATGACAACGTGTTGCATTTTCAAAATCATACCTGTCCTCCGTGGAAAATATCATTGCAGCTGGTGACTTAATTATATTATAAATTTTTTGCACGTCTTTAATTATATAGTCAACAAACCGCTTATCTCAGTCTGGACCTCGATATGACACGTAACGATTATAGCTAGGTTCATCAGAGCATACAATATAATAACCAAAAGCAACCGGTACGTGTTGGTGAAACATATTCATATTTTTACTAGAACAATTATTAGGCTCAGTACTTGTTTGTAACATCGATTCAAAATCTGCATAAATACAAAAAGGCATAGTTTGTTTCCGTTCATAGTTTTTAAACTTAATTACTGAACCTCTGTTTGGAAGGACAGTTACTACACCTCCACATAAATGGTTGTTAAGTTCGTCAGCGGTATTGAAAAATATCAAACATAAATCGCAAAGATGTAATCTGCTGCGATGAGATGTGACTTGACTTCTAAAAAGTCTGGAACGGTCTTTGATCAAGCAATAATGAGAAGAATTATTATTTTCTAAAAACAGAAGGTGTATAATTTTTCCGTTGTATTTAAGGTTGAATTCAGATTTATACAAAGGACCTACAAAGTTTTTATGATTTTTTAAGCCATAAATTATAATCTTTATATGTGGATTGTTTTTTTCAAATGTTCTAATATCATTAAAGGTTACAGGAAAAAACATTCCTCTTAAGTTAAATATTTCTCGAAAATTAGGATAAGAAGACGTTCTTTCAGGGTGTTTCTTAGCTGGATATAAAGTAGCTGTTACACACCATAAAAACAATAGTGATCATTATTCAAAATATTCAAACATGCTTTTTTAGCCTGAATTAATTTGGGTAAACTGATATAACTAGAACCACCAAGTGGTTGGTATTTATTGAGATTCATCTCAACATACAAATTGTTTATAAATGTCCATCCACTATCACGACCTTCAAACTCTTCAATAGATGTTTTTAAATAATTAACTGTTTCAATATACAACTTTTCGAAATCGAAGTTAGAAAATAATATTTTATTTTTGGTTCCAAAAGATTTCACTTCTTGTGAATTATCTTTGAATTTTAAAAATGTACCAAAATACTCAAAGTTTACCTTAACACAAGTATGCTTAGCAAGGAATTCATTTAAAAGAGATTTTAATTGGTCAAAAATACTTGAAAAAAAGGATTCAATTGACGCTCCTTGATGTTCATCACGAGCTAATATTTTATAGGTTAATATACGACTGCGAAACGCTGAGTTTATGATTTCTACACCATCACTATGTTTTATTGTTTGACTACTTTTCCTATGTGAACTACTTCGCAAATGTCCTACCCATGATTTACTGGGTACTGATGTGTTACACGCAGTACGAAAAGGCATTAATATTAAATAAAATATTTGCTCCTACAACACTAAGTTTAAAACATAAAAATTAAAGAAATTTATGTGTTATAGATCTACACACTTAAAAAAGTTTGCGATCACTTACAAAGCTGATAAGATTCTAAAAATATTAAAAATTAGAATTAGAACGTGAAACAATAAAGTCAGATTAAACGTAGGTAAACATTTTCTCTTGATTGGGTTAAATTTTGAAAATATATCAGCTTTGTAAGTGATCTCAAACTATTTTTGATGTGTGTATATTATAATAATTTACATAAGGTGTATCTACTTTGTAAAAATCTTATCCGAATAATGCACTGGTTCAGTGTCTTGAAATTCTTTATACGCATGTCCTAGAAAGTCTTGAAGTGACTCCCAAGATAGTGAGGACTCATCACACTGTAATTTTACAGTCACCAACGCTGTCCTGTAGCGCACATCAGGGGCGTGTGATATGTAATCGTTGGTTTTATAGAGTTTAAAATCAACCACATACCCTCCTTCCGTTTTCTTGGAGCGACGAGGCGTCCCAGTTGAAACACAACTTGAGAAACTGGAAGCGAAGTCGCGCCGTGGTTCACTGCAACTGACTTCTTCAGCCCGCAAAATATTCAAAATATTTGTTTTCGTTCTGTAAATAGAAAAAAGTGTTAATTATAAAAGTACTTATTCAAAGTGACTAAGAACTTGGGATCAAAACACAAAAAAGTTATAGTATTTAAACGTGTAGGTATTGAAACGTACAAGTATTGTCAAAAGATATATCTATGTATATAAATTAAGTGTATGAGTGTCACACATTTGTGTACAATTAAGTTAAAGGTGTAAACTACACTTTATTCAATTTTAATTAAAATGTGGCGATGTTAAACTTAGTTGAACATAATGAAACCTACCTCTTTGTGGTGTTAAACTCGGGCGAAGTGTTTTTTCGTTGTACACTTTTGGTGCAGCTGGGCTTCGGTTGTTTTTGCTTTCTCTCTACCACCTGTTTGCGTTTCTTTGGTGCTACACACTCAGACTCTACTACAGAAGAAGTTTCAAACTCCGAATCAGACCTGTTAAAATACAATCAAATTATAAACAAATATATTCCCAAGATTTTCCGAATAGATATATTGCTAGCATCACGGCTGATTATAGATAATGCAGCCGGCGGGAATTAACTAAGCGACTCACTACTCAGTGGGATAACATAATCAGTAATCACATTTTATAATAATTTGCGGTAATAATTATCAGCCGGCAGGAATTAACCAAGCAACTCAGCTGGATAATAATTAACTAAATAATAATTAATAATTATCAGCCGGCAGGAATTAACCAAGCAACTCAGCTGGATAATAATTATCTAAATAATAATTAATAATTATCAGCCGGCAGGAATTAACCAAGCAACTCAGCTGGATAATAATTAACCAAATAATAATTAATTTAATAGCACTTACTCACATTTTATTGTTGGAGAAGATCACTGGAAGATACTGGAGCGAATGTAATTTATTTGAAAAATTTATGGGTTTTTATACATAAAAAGTATCAATTCAGCAATTATCACCTCCCAACAAAATTAAAACTTAACTTATTATTTATATAGGTGTATTCATTAATTTATGTTACTTACGACTATTTAAATCAAAATGATTGAAAACTCATTTCGTCTAATTCCACTTTTGTTATTACAATTGAAATACAAAACCATGTCTTTACCAACACCACCAAAGCTAATTCCGATTAATGCCGACGAATGTTATGATTTGTGTATGATCTATACTAATATTATAAAGCGGAAGAGTTTGTTTGTTTGTTTGTTTATTTTAACGCGCTAATCTCAGGAATACTGATTCGAATTGAAAAAATCTTTTTGTGTTGAATAGCCCGTTTATCGAGGAAGGTTATAGGCTAAATATCATCACGCCACTACTCAAGGGAGCGGAGCTGTAAAAAGTAGTGTGTAAAGTGCTGTGAAAAGTATTAATGAAATATACTCATACATTGTGCAGATGTAAAATTATGCAATTTATGTAGGTAAGGACCGTGGTCTATACCTAAATCACCAATATAAGCCGACCGTTAGTACACAGTAGGTATTTAATTATTTTTAAAAGGTAGACGTACCCTGGAAAGTTACCTACTTTGCATCACAATTATAGAAGTTTCAAATTGCTATGCACGGTTTGCATGGGTGTGTGTGTTAGTGTGTGGAAGCAAGGTATCTGTTAGTTTACTTACTCAGCGATACAATATTAAAACGACATCATATTAACCGACTTCTAAAAAAGGTGGTTACTTTATTTATCTGTAGGTATGTTGGCTTATGGTTCTCAAATTTGATACAAGGTATGGTTAACGGTATTCTATTAAAATCCTATGGAATCGTTTAGATAAAAAAAAAAATTTACAAAAATATTACTACAGACTTATCCCACAAATATGTTAACAAACATTACAAATAATCATTTAAAATATAACGTTTAAATATTAGCGAATAGTTTTGGTATGTGCTTTAACTATATGGTAATACACCTCTTTTTATCCAAGTCGGCTAACAACGTACCTTTATACAAAGCTACGACCAATGTTAAGTCAGCAGTTTGTTCATGTATGTTCTACTTGTTTACCTATGTGTGTTACATCGTCACATCGTTCCTATACGCGAGGAATGTCTCATATTCTGTTCCCACAATATCTACCATTTGCATCGAGCTACCAACCAAGTTCAAATCGTGCACTACGTCCTTCAGAGGATTAAAAGGAAGACCCAAAATAAAAGCAATGTCATGTAAGTAATTACTTATAATGTTAATTATTTGATATATAATTCTTTGTTAGTTTACCTACTAAATATCTAATTTATTAGGCGACGTAGTTTTCTATAGAAGTCCTTTAAATTTAATTTTATACGATTATCCTTAATTTTCTTATAAAATTTAAGTTCTGTATAAAATTCTAAAAGTTGTAAACAAAATAATGAACGCTGAAATATTTAATCTCTTGCTAGCACTTAATTGTACATAAAGTAGAATATTTTATCAAATTTGAATAGGCTCTGGTGTCTCAATTAGAGTAACTTCCGAAGAAGTAGTAGGTTTGACATATTATTCGGACTACATTTGCCGATTTTCAATAATTAGACTTAAACCTATATTTAATTTTATTTTCAGATATTTTATCATCACGGAAGAAATTGACAAGGAACCCTCATCAACAGCGCGGTGAACCACGTAATCAATTTGTAAGTAGATACCTATATATTTTGGTCATTCCAAAAAGTGTAAAATTAAAGTAGCACGTAGTTATACATAATGTAGAATATTTTATCAAATTTGAATAGGCTCTGGTGATTAAATTAGAGTAGCTCCCGAAGAAATTGTAGGTTCAACATATTCGAACTACATTTACCAATTTTCAATAATTAGACTTAAACCTATATTTAATTTTATTTTAAGATATTTTATCATCATGGAAGAAATTGACGGGGAATCCTCATGGGCTGAGCGGTAAACCACGTAATCAATTTGTAAGTAGATACCTATATATTTTGGTCATTCCATAAGGTGTAAAATAAAGTAGCACGTAATTGTACATAACGTAAAATATTTTACCAAATTTGAATAGGCTTTGGTGACTGTTGTAGAATATAATATCATCAGTAAGGAATAATGTAGGTATTCTATAGAATAGCTGGAGAGTTTAGACAATACAAAATATGAAATATTAGGAATACCTATTGTAGTTCATTTCGTATGATACTAACTGATAAGGTGCCTATAGGTATTTAACTGGTTACCCGATTCTGTATTAGTATGTCGAATAAATTAAAATAAGCAATTACATAATTATTGTGTTTTTATTATATTCGTTACCTGATATTGATAACGAAATACGTCATCATTCGCGTTACAACACGTTTGAAATTCATAAGAATTTCACAACTATTAAGTAGGTACATAACAATAACATTATGCACCATACGAATTATTGAATGGTTGAATTTCAAGTTCTAACTTGATCATCATACCAATAAATACTTTATGTTAGCATTATTTGATATATCAACTGCGTTAGAAAAAATATTATTACCTAGTTCATTCTTTATTAAACAGTCAAGACGAGCATATCTAACAACATGGTAGGTATTTTATAACTTTCAATCTATTGAAAATTTCAATCTATTTACAAAATACTTAGTATGATTTATTACTAATGTTTTAAATAATTTTCAGAATACCAACTTAAACAAATTTTCAAACGGAATAGAAGAGAGCTCTCCTGAATATCTTCCAGACCTGCAAGATCAGTTCGACTTGGACAACGCAATGAATAGACCTTGGATAATAACACCCAATGAAGAAGTAAAAACAAACAAAAAGAAAACTAATCGAAGAAGACCAAACAAACGCAGTGCATTGAATTCCTATATTATTAACAGTGAAAGAAGAAATGGACGACGTTTAATAAAAATTACGATCAAGGAACTCAGTGAGTCAAGAGACGACGAAGATGAAGTTAAGGAGATAATCACTGCACAGTATATTGTACAAGATACGGTAGATGAGATATCGGATCAAGCTGAAAAATTAGTTCACAATATTTCCAAAAAATTGTGTGGCTACTCATATCATATTTTTTAATTAGGTAATAATTGTGTGGCTACTCATATCATATTTTTTAATTAGGTAATAATTCATTAATGTAACTAGTAGATAAAGTGATGACATATTTAGATTTTATTAAAATTTTATTTACCATGAAAATATGTGTTAAAAAATTATGAATATTAAAAATGTGTGTTATAAAATAAAAAAACCATTTACTTTAAAAAATTGTTTTATTTATTACAACTGCGTATAGGAAGACATATTACCTTTCTTGCTCTATTAAATAGTTCATTCATACATAAAACATTTTTAAGTGCATATTGTTTAATATGATTAATACAATTAAAACTGGTTTCATTATTTGAATATTTATTATGCAACAGTGATAAATTTGGACACTTGTCTTCACCAAGATCTATATCTAGTTTATAGCGGTATATAATTTTATCACATTGTAATGTAATTTGCGTCACAATTATAGAAGTTTCAAATTGCTTTGCACGGTTTGTATGTGTGTGTGTGGAAACAAGGTATCTGTTAGTTTACTTACTCAGCGATAAAAAATTCTGTGGTCAAGCGGTAATGTGGATCGACTACTGATTTGGAGGTAGCGGTTTCGATTCCCACATGGTGTAAATATTTGCACTTGGTTTGAATGAGATCTAACAATGTGTCTATTCTTTTAATAATTGAAATGTTTATAAGTATTAACATTTTGTGTTCCATGAGAGAAAGGTGCACCGAGAGAATGATATAATATGATGCTCAGTTTCTTAAATTTGATACAAGGTATGGTTAACGGTATTCTATTAAAAATCCTTTGTAATCGTTTATGTAGGTATAAACGACGACAGATCAAGCTTTACATAACCAATATAAGCTAACCATTAGTACATGGTAAGTATTTCATTATTTTTAACTGGCCGACGTACCCAGGAAATTATCTAGTTTATAGCGTACCTTTATACAAAGCTATGACTAGCGTTAAGTCAGCAATTTGCACACCTGTTACACACACACATCGTTACATCGTTCCCACACGCTAAGAATGTTTTATATTCTGTTCTCACAATATCTGCCATTTGCATCGAGCTACCAGCCATATAGTGCACTCCGTCCTTCAGAGGATTAAAAGGAAGACCCAAAATAAAAACAATGTCATGTAAGTAATTAATGGGGCTTCCAGCCGATCAGTTAGAGTATGGTTGGTGCGTAACCATATAACAGACGCAAGTTATTAAACATTCTGTAGTGAGTTATTGGGCATTCTGTCTCACCGTAGTGACCGAGGGCACAGCCCGAGGGAACAGAGGTGGGACAGAATGCCCAATAACACACTACTCCGCGCCCCCTGTCGTAGCAGTCGAATGCACTACCGCTACACCACAGAGGCCGTCAATCAATCATTTATTTGCATCGAATATGGTTACAAAGGTTCTTAAAGCTAGTAGGTACAGGTTCAAGCCCGACATAACCGCCCCCGCTGGCCGTCGGGGGGGTATTCGAAGGGATTTCCGCACAAAAAAAAAAAAAAAAGGTACAGCAACATTTATTATATAGGTAGGAACAGTACAATATAAAATCTTTAGTCATTAATTTAATATTTTAGGTATTTGTCGTCTAGATATTCTTTCACATTATAATACATTTTGCTTATTAAAAAGTCATATAATTGTTTTCTAAATTTTCAAGTCCGAGAGCTAATCCTAAAAGGCTGAGTATGAGGTTTGGCAGACTCTGTTATTAATTATGGGTTATGTAGCTATGGACGCACTTACAAAACATATATTGAAAAAATATACAAGTTGCAGTTAAGGTTGTTGAAAACAATAGTTCCATTGAAAGTAAAAAATAAATATAAAGATCATTATAACGAATTATTTAAATATTGTGAGGTACTACCAATTCAATGCAAAACTAAAATAGCCATTATGAAAGAAGAAAGCTCAAATAAAAATCAATTACGCGCAAAGAAGCGAAACGGTAATTTGCGGCAATTGACATATTCAAAAAGATATCTTATACCAAAATCAACAAATGTATATGGAACCAGAGCTTGTCAATATATGCTGCCCTATCTTTTAAATAGCTTGCCAGAACAAATAGTTCAAAAATATGTAACACAGCAACCGTTTATAAAAAGTTTGCAAAGCCATTTCCTAAACGATATAGAAGATTCTGTATGTACTTAGTTTATTTTAGATTATAATTTTTTCACTTATGTAATTAGTTTAGTTTATAACCAATAAGCGAACTCCCGCTCGCATAAAAACCATCGTCGTTTAAGCGGGTGATTTAATTGTAACAACATAAATTATGTAAACGTATTGATCAAGAAAAAAAAAATATAAAAATAATTATGCAGTATAATTATTTGAGCAGCCAGAACATATCTATATATATCTAAAGAGGTTCGACTGGTTGTACTTATATACGACGAGCGCTCTTGTCCATGTATGGAATGTTAAAAGGAGCATAAAAGTAAATAGATTTTGTAGCAAGTGACACGATGTTGTCTCTGCCTACCTCAATGGGAAAGAGGGTCTATGGTTGACCCCCTCAGTCAGGCCCGGCCGGGTCAGCCCATCAGTCAGTCTATGGAACTTAAGATGAAGCGAAGCATGCAGTCTGAGTATGGTTATAGCGAATCGGACAATTTGAGAAAAGGACAATATGCTAATCGGGTGTTTTGCGAATTCTACGAATCGGACGTTTTACGATTAGGATAATCTGCAAATCGGACCTTTTTTTCTCATCGCATGTTTTGCGTATCGGACGTTCTGCGCGTGAACCACTTCATGGACTTCATTTACTCATTATGTAGTCTAGATGACAAAACATTAATTGGTCACACTTGAACTGATCTGATGATGGAGTCAACACGAAACTCGAAGTTAGTTAAGTTTCAGGTGAAGCTGATCAAAGTGTATTAAAAGCATATCAAGAAATATAGTCGCTATTGCAATTACCGTCGTATGACATGCGACTGACATCGCTAGCATGTGGTAATTAATGGCAACGCTATCAGCTGGCGTGAAGCGGTGCACGCGAAGCGACTATCAGCGCTCCACGACTGGCGTGAACCCTTCACCGACCACAAAGCTGTGTGTAGTTAATGTTTTTTTCAATTACTTACGTACGGTAGTACTTACAGTACTGTCAGGTTGGGGTTCAGACATCAGATCCTCGTAAAACCCAACATAAGCAAGTTAAAAGAAAGAGCGGACCGTCCAGGGAATCTTGTGGAAGTTTATAAGTATAATCAACGACAAAAGTGCATTAACATTTATATATTTACAAATGTTTTTTTACACTGAACACATGTACCATTTTTTTTTCGTGCGGAATTCCCGCGGATCGGCGGCCAGCGGGGGTGGTATGTCTGATTCGAACCGCCTAAAACCGCACGCCGTCTCGGGTCTTCAGACGCCGCATAAGGCATTTCCCTCACACTCCGACAGACCCAGAGCCATCTCCGGTTTCGAGATGGCCCCCTCGGGTTTGGGAACCACGGTGTCCCCATCTTACCTCGGAAAGGGGGGCTTGTCGCCCCGCCGCTCCGACCTGCTTCTGCTGGGGTGACAGGCAGCCCATGTGCCTATTTTTTTTTTTATCGTGCGGAAATCCCTTCGGATACCCCCCCGCCGGCCAGCGGGGGCGGTTATGTCGGGCTTGCACCGACTAAACCCGCATGCCATCTCGGGTCTTCAGACGCCGGGGTGTAAGGTTACCCATAGAGCATATCCCTCGCACCCCGGCTGACCCTGGGCCATCTCACCACTAACAGCATCGCTCAACCTGTCTCCTCTGAAAGCAGAGGAGTACGGAGAGCGATGTGTTCCCGCCACGTTGGGTATTGGCCGACGATCAATGCCAACCCTATGAAGGGGTGAAGGGGAAGCCATTGACCGCCGCCCCGGGTATACCGGCCGCTCCGATTCCATTCCCCCCGGACTGCAGCGGGATCGGAATCGGAGCGACACTCGAGCAGCTCGGCAGCCCATGTGCCTAAAAATAAATATATAAGTAGTTTTATAATCCCAGAGGACAAAGTTAATATATTTCATGATTTGTTTATTATGTTATTAAGCCACTTAGTAGAATTCCTAGTTTTCCCGTTAACCTCTTCAGCTGAGCTAAATTGTAAGGAGTGGGTTCACGTCGGTAGTATAATGGCCAGGATTCGAACCAGGGACATCTCAATCCCAAGACCGTAACCTTAATTACTAAGCTACCGATGCGACTAGATATCCACTAACTGTCGCCCGAGACTCCACTCGCGTGAACCACTCCACAAGAACCTATTCCTGGGATAAAAGTATCATTAAATAAATCTTCATACAATTTTTTTAGTGTATAAAAAAATAATTGGAGAAGTTAAGTCTAGATCACTTGCTACGAAAATATCTACTGAATCGTAGCTAATATACTCGTAGCACACGTAGCTTTTCGTAGCACGTCCTCAATAAAAATAAGCAACAGAACTCTCGGCTAATTGTAGTATATAAAACTCGAATCGGCGTTATTTAGTATTTGTTGAAAAACTTTATTCTCGGAATCATTAATTCTAAACGAATTCTTTTTTCATGCTATTAGGGTAGCAAACAAGTCCATATCACAATGTTAAGCGGTTATCTTGACTATAGCTTGGCAAATAGATACGTGACACTCCTGTGGTCTGCTGTCCTGCGCGGGTTTCACCACCCCACCCTCCTTACGCCCCTGATCTTGCGCGAACGCTGACTTTTTACCAGCACAATTTAATTCAGCTAGAGGTTTGTCTCAATACTACAATTTTTTGTTACTAGTTTATTTTTTCATCCGGCCGCCAATCCCAGTTGGATTCAAAGCCTCAGAGCTCGGGATCAAATTTCCTACAGTTATTACTCTCACGTCTCACAGGTGACGTTGCCTTGGGCATCGAAGATCTAGATGGAGATACTCTGCTCATGATACACGTGTACTGGTGGTAGAAATTTGATGACACAAATTTGTCACAAAATTAGGCCGGGTGGTTTTAGTCGGTTCCAGCCTGACATAACCGCCCCCGCTGGCCGGCGGGGGGGTATCCGAGGGGATTTCCGCACGAACAAAAAAAAAAAAAAGTAAGTAAAGATAGTAATCCAATTTCGGTGCATAGCCGGGTAGGGGGATTTTGGTCGCAGCACTAGTGGGATCGGTGGGTGTCACGTGGTGCTGCGAAGACAATCCTCTTCTGATGAGGCCGTCAAGCTGAGTGCCACCATTGTTAACATGGTACGTAAGGGTGCACTCTTTCCTGAGACTTTACCTTCAGCTTACCATCAAGCGAGGTGAAGTCAAATTGACGTCTCCTAAATACAAAAAAAAAAGTTAACTCCTCCTTTTTTAAATTGGTTAAAATGTAATGATAATAACTCAACAAATCTCACATACATCGCGGTCGGCTAATCGCATGGCCATAAATCGGCAGTGGTTGTCAATTATCATTTGTTGTGAGCGGAGCCAACGCTGGGGCGGACGACAGCTTAGGGAGGATACGATGTATATAATACTAGCTGACTCGGCAAACTTCATTCTGCCTTAGAATCAAGTTATATTGGTTACCTTATCAGCTGAATTTATTTCGTGAATGACTCATATTTTCTATAGGTAAAATTGCCTTATTTGGCCACATTACACGGCATTCGAGGCCCAAGACGGCGGAAAAAATAATTCCAAAGTGGCATAGTATAGGCGGCGATAAATCTAAAAAATCAAAGATCATGAAAATCGGTCCACTCGTTCTCAAGTTCATCGCGGTCATCACACAACTTTATTATATATGTGTAGATTAGCTATAGCCCGCGGCTCCGTGGAATTTTGATCCCGTTTGCGAAACCCATGGGAACCTATTCCAGGGATAAAAAGTCTATGTGTTATTCAAGACTATCCCTGTACTAAATTTCAGCCAGATCCGTTCAGCCGTTCGAGCGTGGTCGAGTAACAAACATACTACTTCATATTATAAATCTGAAAATTTGTGAAGATAATTCTTCACAAATTTTCAGATTTATAATATGAAGTAGTATTTTGTTTTGGTTGCTTACAACTTTTGGAAGTGAAAAGATCGAATGTCATGTTGACTAGTAACGTCACATTTCAATATGTAAAAATGTAATAGTAGTTGACTTCTAATACCTTGACACGAGTAATATAAATAAACTTTCTATGTATAATAAGAATGTATTTACAAAAAAAAAAGTATATAAGTATGTTTATCCGCGTTCTAGAACCCATAACACAAGCTAGTTAAACTATGCTTACTTTGGGTCTAGAAAGCGCTGTGTAGAATGTCGTAGAATATTTTTAAATAAAAAAAAATACTGAATCTAAGAAATGGCTCCAACGGTTTTTATGGAATTTAGTATACAGGTGGCTTTCAGGGGTTATACATCGATCTAGCTAGGTTTATTTTTCGAAAACGTCGAAAAAAAAAAAAAGAATAACGGTCAGCCAGAAATTTAAATCACAAAAAACTGCGAAGTGATTGGTTGTAACTTTCTACAGAGAGCAAATATCTGTTAGAAGTCAATCGTGTTGCAAACTATGAAACATCTGCGCAGCATGGGTGCCCATCCAGATCATTGCGGCTCCTTTGGTCCGTATTGACTTTTACGGGTGCGGCTGCCGTCTGATTGCCAGTCCTGAGAGAAAAGCCTGCGCCAGAGCCTCGTCTATCAATAAGCAGGTCTACTGGCTTACTGGTGAGTTTGACCTGGCCCCGGAGGTCTTGATGGTGTCCTCGTACACCTTATCTATATTAATACTAGCTGCGCGCCTAGGCTTCGCCCTGCTGCAATAACAGAACCTTACCCGTGTACTTTCCAAAATTTTTAATTCTCACAAACCTTGTCTAGAACCCAGGAAAAGAATTATCCAATTTGATGCAGTCGTTTCAAAATTATGCGCGTACAGACATTACGGCGATTCACTTTTATTTATAAAGATATTATAAAGAGACACGCTGAATTTTGTTATTTTGTTTATATGTTTGGGGTAATCTTCGGAACCACTGCACTTTTTGGAAAAAATATTTCACCATTTGAAGGGTACATTATCCCTGATGTACATAAGCTATATATTATGTGTTGAGTAGGCTTGAGTTAAAAACTAAGACTCATTAGACGAACGCGCCACCAAGGCTGCTAAGAGTACTGTGTGAAATTAGCGCTTCTATATTTATCTGCAAACGTCTTACAAATTTACGATCAGGTCACGTGTCCTGACGCGAGTATAATCTTTTTTACCCACGCTATTTTTAAAATAAAATACATATGTTTTTATTTACACTATTATTAATTTATATTTATCGAAATTTTTAACACTATTCTTAATTTAAATGTATTAAAACTTATTTTCTATTTTTTTTACCTCGGTTTTCTATAAAAAGCGTGTTTTTTTAGTTTTTTTAAACCATTACTTTTCAATTAATTTAAAAGAGATGTAGGGATAATATCCACTCTATTCTTTCGCCATCGCCAGCATTGTAGACGCTGGGTTCTGATAAATCTAGATGGCGGAGAGACTCGAGTTGTTATTGATGATGTACTCATCGATCTCCACTTGCAATTCTGTTTTTGTACAAATTTTTAAGGATGCCTTTTTACAACAGAAATTTGTTGTTCTTGAAAGTTCATTACAGACTATAGATACTAATAACTATAGATAAAATTACAGACTAACTATAGATAATATGTACTTCCGGGGTCATAAGCAAACATATTTTTTTCGTGAGATAATGAAAGTCGATTGCGACTTTTTAAAGTATCGGCATTCTCGTTATAATAACTGCCACTTTATTAACGGGCCAGCGGTACCTGGTATCTTACGCGTGCTCCTCTAAAGAGATGGATGAAGAGGCTGATCTCCTTCAAAAACGCACTGCTGAAAACTGGGCGGTGTTCTACTGTACCGGTAAAACACTTTGCTGCTTTATTATGCCATCAGCGAGGAGGTATTCGGACGCTTAGAAGCGTTACTTCCTTAATTAAGATCAGTTTCTCGTAATGAGCCAAACGAAATATAAAATATATACTTTTAAAAGTTCTTTGATGTTATAACATTGAATTAATTAAACATGAATTGGAAGCAATTAATCTACCTGCATGCATATTTAATTTGAATCACTTAAAAGTAAATAAAGCGCCATAGTGCTAATAGCCAGTTCTGTAAGCGAGACAGATAAAAAATTAATTGAAACGCGCGCTCCAAAAGGAAATATATATTTTTTAAGTCATGCAGAGCTCAAAGAGAATCATGGAATAACTTCTTTTTTTAAACTGCTGTCAGTTGGGAGTGTATTCGCTGACTAAGAGTACATTCCCCTTTCCGTCCTCTTGTACTCATATTAATAAATTAAGTTACTGATAACATTGATGTTTATTCGTACAGTGCTTGAATCTGATATTTTTATGTAGGGAGCCATGTTTTTTCCAGCACGTTGCCAGATCGCAGCATAGTAGCCAATTCGACAAGGTAAGTAACCTATTCACTTTTTTACGTATGGAAACTCCTTCTAGAACTTTCATCGGTTCGATTCTGACACTAACTTCACGACTGTAATACTAAATTTCGAAGTTCAAAATACTATTAGCGGCGCTAAAGTGATACCCGTGGACGTTTCAACACGTATCAAAAAGAAGTTTAATGCATCTCTGCCTACTCTTTTGAGATATATAGGCGTGCGTATGAGCATTTGTACAACAGAAAATTGTACAGATCAGTGTTACAGTATCTACATTTTGTATTTTGCTCTTAGCACCAAGTTATATGTATACAAATTGAAATCATACACGAAATATCGCCATATTAAAAAATTACAACATTCTTTATCCAGTTTCCAATTTAAGTTGGTTTAATTAAGTTATTATAAGACTGTTTACTTACAACGATAACGTAATGTCGCCTCTACTTAGCTGAAAATCTCGAGTTGAAATTTATTTTAGCAATCTTGGCAAAAGCTGTGATCTAGTTGAAACATAGCCTTAATTACCGTGGGGTAATTGACCTATAAATAGTGGGGGTTCCCCCGCATGTTGGGGTGTTGCCATGTATGTTTATTTTAATGAAGTTCTTGGTTTAACTGCGAGTTTAGTGGTTTTTAAATTGTTGTATAGGAGACAAGTTTTAATAGGAGAACAGGTCTGTCTTGGTAGACACGTAGATACTTGGGCGGGGTGAAACATTTCTATATTGTTCTAAGGAAAAAAAATACTTACACTAAGCAATTTATAGAAGCTCTTTATAATATTAACTAGTCACATTTATACACACGAATATTCCTTTAGAGATTTCCTAGTGCATTTTAGAGCCTAAAGTCTGAGACTGTTTGTGTCTGTATGTGACGTCATAGCTCCTGAACGAATGAACCGATTTTGATGCGGATTTTTTCTTCGAAAGCCGATAAGATCGAGATGGTTCTAAGCTACATTTACGTCGGGGCTTTTTGAGTTATTAAATTAATTTTATTGATTGGAATGTCGGCTTTTCCAAGAGTAATTGACTCCTAACTTTGAGAACAGATGCACCAATCTGTAGGTGAAGTTGCCTTGGGCCTTAACGATGTTGGTAGGGCGATGTATAACACAAATCGCACATATTATGCACACAAATATTATGTGCACTTAACAGGAACAGTTTATTAAATACGAGGGTTATGAGCAGTGGACTTATCATAATAAATATTCTACGACATTCTACACAACGCTATTTTGACCCAAAGTAAGCACAGCTTAACTAGCTTGTCTAATGGGTTCTAGAATGCGGATAAACATACTTAGACACATTTTTTTTGTAAACATACATATTATACATAGAAACACGCAAAAATATTTGCACTGAGCGGGAATCGAACTCGCGACTTCCGGCGTAGTAGTCGAACGGAGGCGATCAAAACACTATTTATGTATCTTCATGATTACTATCCTAGGGTCCCACCGAACCCTTTCGAACTAAGCTAACCTCATCTACAAGCCGGTATACCTGCCAATTGACGGACGAAGCTCTGGAGCAGGTTTTCCTTTCAGAGTTGAAAGTCGCTCATCATAAGAGGGGAAGTAATGAGCGGATTACTGGCTCCCGAGGTAAAGCCCCGGATGTAACCTAGTCCAGTCATTATATACATTTGGAAATGCAAATGAACCAAGAAAGCTAAATTTGGATATTATGTATGTGGGATTGATCAGAAAAGAAGAAAAACCGGCCAAGTGCGAGTCGGACTTGCCCATGAAGGGTTCCGTAGCAGCAAGTAAAATTTTTATATTTGAGTTGTTTAAATGAAAGGTAAATTGCAGTTTACGATTTAATACGTATTAAAAAAAAAACTACTCAATAGATCCGGTTCAAACCAATTATCGGTGGAAGTTTACATGGTTTTTTTAGTTTTATCACTCTCTTATTTTAGAAGTTACAGGGGGACACACACACACACACACATTTTACCAGTTTGGAAGTGTCTCTCGCGCAAACTATTCAGTTTAGAAAAAAATGTTTTTTTTTGAGTTTCAGTTCTAAGTATGGGGAACCCCCAAAATATATTGTTTTTTTTTTATATTTTTGTGAAAATCTTAATGCGGTTCACAGAATACATCTACTTACCAAGTTTCAACAGCATAGTTCTTATAGTTTCGGAGAAAAGTGGCTGTGACATACGGACGGACAGACAGAAAGACATGACGAATCTATAAGGGTTCCGTTTTTTACCATTTTGCAACGGAACCCTAAAAAAGGGTTAAATTCAGTTTTTTTTAATAACTCAGTTCTCCGTTGAGATACGAATGTTGAATTTTTTGCGATCTACAATTAATGTCCTTAACGTTTTTCACGTATCGCTCATCGTTTGTGAGTTATACCTACACATGACGAACCGGGAACAACGCTAATACCAACAGAAACAAAACCGCGAGTTGTGTTCCTGTTGGTTGGTCGTTTCAAGTCCAACATACCAACCTCACCGTTATCTCCGGTAGGTGTGTGAAGCTCGTAAGTTTCCGTATGTGAGATAAAAAATCATTTTTTCACCATTATGCGTTTTTATTTAATTTATGTTCCTAAGAAAAAAAAACATAAACACACGCCTATAACACTACATATTATAATACAAAGTCCTTCGCAGCGAGTCTGGTCTGTCTGTTCGCAATAAACTTAAACTTAACTTAAATACTACTGCACTGATTTTCATGCTGTTTTCACGGATGGATAGAGTAACCACTCTATCCATCCGTGAAAACAGCGAGGAAGGTTTTAGTATATAATTTGTCAAGTTTTTGTATACATTTTTTTTTTACGTGCGGAAAATAAAATCATATTTATTTTAGGTTTCAGAAAAAATAAGCCGTCTGGGAGCTTTAAACGAAAACGCTGCATAAACCATTTAAGAAATATCAAAATAGGGTCCCATGGGTAGCGGGACCGGGATCAGAATTCCACGTAGGCGAAGCCACAGGCAACAGCTAGTCTCGATATAAACAGATATCATATCGCATGTCCATGTCCAATACGACGTTGAATATTAATAGGTACAACATTGTATTTTTTATTTCAATTTGAAACGATATTTGCGCAAATTATGTGCGAACGCCGACGTGCATATCATAAATTTTTAAATTAAACCGGACGAGATCCCGTTTCGTTAATAACTTGTATCGAAGGTAAACACTGTTGCAGCCGGCGGATAGGTGTTTGCGTACATAAATACATTGTTTGATAAGCCAATCGGCACTACCACTGGTCTGTGCGAAGCGACTTGTCTAACATCTGCACAGTTTTTAAACTTTAACATAACATAACATAACTTCACGCCTGTATCCCCGAAGGGGAAGGCAGAGGTGTATTACACACCCACGATTCGCCAGTTATGTTAAGGTCCCAATGTAATAGGGGGCGAGCCTATTGCCATCTACCGGGCCCATTATTAAGCGAGCGATAATTAACATTTATTAATGCACACATAACTACGAAAAGTCAGAGGTGTGTGCCCGGGGCAACTGGGGATCGAACTCGAGACCTCGTCTCAGCAGTCCGTTACGTACGCCACTGGGCTATCGCCACTTTCTTTTAAACTATTTTGGTCACTATTATTATTAATTGGTATAAGAAAGAAAAGAAGAAAGCAAGAAAACAACATTTAATTCAGGACACGCACAATGAACATATTAACATAATAAATAAATATCTTACAATCCAGGAATACCTTTTTTTTTTTCGTGCGGAAATCCCTTCGGATACCCCCCGCCGGCCAGCGGGGGCGGTTATGTCGGGCTTGAACCGACTAAAACCGCACGCCGTCTCGGGTCTACAGACGCCGGGGTGTAAGGTTGCCCATCTAAACTCACTAGGATATGGAAACCTCGCAATATATCCCGCAAAACCAAAGTGAGACTGGTGCGGACTTTGGTCTTTTCAATTTTCTTTTATGGTGCCGAATCGTGGACGATAAGACAGAGTGAAAGGGCACAGATTGACGCTTTCGAGATGTAGTGCTGGAGGCGAATGTTAAGAATCCCATGGACTGCACGCCGAACCAACGTTTCCATTCTGGAAGAGCTCGGAATCACCACAAGGCTGTCCGCCATATGCTACCAGCGCATTCTTAAATACTACGGTCACATCGCTCGTAGAAACCCTGACAGCCTAGAGAAGCTGATGGTAGTTGGTCAGGTCGACGGGAAAAGATCACGCGCTCGCTCACCTATCCGCTGGTAAGACCTGGTAAAGACGCTTACCGGCCTGCCAATAACCGAAGCAATGAAGACTGCTGAAGACAGAAAGACGTGGAGAAGCATAGTGCATCGAGTGATCAACACTTCAAGCTAGACATGACCTTCTGTAATGAAGATACCGACTAAGAAGAAGAACGTGTAAGAAATAATGTCACCTCCATACATTTCGGACTTTTGATTGCACTAGTAGAATTTCACTTTATTTAGGCTCCCAGGGTCTATAGACAAAGTGACATTCTACTAGTGGAATCGCTAAGAAGCGAACCTTAAAAAATTCGAAATGTATGGGAGAGACATTATTTATCGACATGTCACGTGTATCAAATAATGTCAATCCCATACATTTCGGACTTTTGGAGGTTCGCTTCGAAGTAATTCCACTAGTAGAATCTCATTTTGTCTACATGCCCTGGACTGTACATCACCGTATGAGTCATAGTAGGGGCTATGATGTTTGCCGACTCAGTAATGCAAACCAATGGATAAAATTGAACTATTTATACATTCGTTTTATTTGCTTTAATACATAACACACACGAAATTCGGTACGGAATACCTCGGGCAAATTTACATGAAAATTTTCGCAATATAAAGTTTTCTTTGATTAAAATATTCGATGCTTTCTGGGGTGAAAGCGATTGGGCTAAATTGTTCGTCATCATTTGGTTGAACATCTGATGTCTGTAAAACTATAGTACGGTCAGTCAACATCACACGCAGAGTATTATGGCGTTCTTTAAAATAATGAGTGTGAGCGAGACAGATAATACGAAGATTTATGATGACTCAGAGGATAATATATGGGAACTAATTTTTTGAGCTGTTATTTAAATATTCGAGATGTTATTGTGATCAATTGGAAAACATATTGAGCAGTTATTTAATTTAATGGCGGTTGATTAATTATTGCGATAGTAAAACATGGACAGTAATAAAAAAATTATTAACCGGTTATTTTATCATACAATGTCAATTCTAAAGATAATTGAGCACTCCAATATCTGAATGAGCAGTTCGATAAAGCCGCGGGCGCGAGCGAAGCGAGCTCGTGGACACCGCGCGCCCCGACACGGATAGATATAGGTTAGAAGGGTTATTGCGGAGGTCTCTGCGAGAGCTTTCGTGTTAGGTCACTTATGATAATGCACGTAGAAATAGGCTCCGTCGAAATTACTATTTAAGTACTGTTTTTTAATTTTATTTTACCACCTCATTGTTTGTAGAATTGCTTAGAATGAGATTTCTTACCGACAAATTCCGGTTTATTACTGCCCACACGTAACCGCTCGTTCAATAATTTTTACCGCCCATATTTTACTGCTCAATTATATATTCACTGATCCATTTCATTATTTTTTATTACTCATTTTTGTTTACTTTACTGCTTAGTTTTAACTGCTGAACTAGTTATTAAACGTGCCATTTATAATTTTTAACTTACCAAAACTGCTATTTACAACTGCCTCTCTAAATCAGTGTAGTAATATATATTATTAGCTACTGGTTGTTGCACGCGGCTTCGCCAGCGTGGTAGTCTGATACCCATGGGAACCTATTCCCTGAATAAAAAGCCTATGTGTTACTCCAGACTATAATCAATCCTTGTGCCAAATTTTAGCCAGATCTGTTCAGCCGTTAGAGCGTCATTGAGTAACAACATCCAAAATCTTCACAAACTTTCACATTTATAAAGTAGGATCGTAGGACTAGTTATTGCTCGCGGCTTCACCAGCGTGGTAGATGTCTGATCCCATTCCCGCAGTCAATGGGAACCTATTCCAATGAAAAAAGTAGTCTATGTATATTCTCGAGCTCTTATTCAAGATAATAATAAATGTCGCAGGCCTGTTGTAACCTTTTTTCTTAATAGGTTTTAAACCGGCTAGACCAGGTGAGCAAAAGAATGAGTTCCTAATCCCAGGGCGCCTTTCCACAGAGGTTCTTAGGTGGTGCACAGGTCAGCTGATCTCCATTAAAAAACACTCACCAGTTGGCATACATATATTTAGAAGATACTATATAAAAAAAAACAAATATATATTCATAGGAAACTAAGATACACAGATACAGAATATATATATAAGTTAAGGTACAAAGAGATAGGTTTGAGAGTAGTGATAGGTCACAGCACACAGACAGATATATAGAAGAAGTTACACAGCAAGATACAACATAACACAGGTACAGGTACACTCATATGTAAATATGTAATCTCTCCAGTACACAGGGGTGATTCTCATCAGATGCCAGTCAGGAGTGGCACAGCTCAATAATATTATACACCAGCCTAGCGCCGGTCAGCAGTAATGCAATGAAATTACAATTACAATAAGAAAAATAGCTTGACCTTATGGATCTCGTGTATCCGCGGGGCCCCCAGTGGTTGTGCACCGGCAGAACAGATCCCGGAGCTTCCCTTGCGATCTGCTTCCCAATGTCAAGGTATCCAAGCCTCCACGATTGACAATATCAGAGTCACTGCTGTCTGACTTATTTTTACAGGTTCTTTCCAAGAACTAACGACCCTGTGATGAAGATATACAACTTTTATCAATAACACATCCCCATTATGCGAATATACTGACAGCAATGGAATAAAATAACTTACCAGATCATATCTGGGCACAAACACAAAAGCCAACCTCACTTTTTGAGCGTCAAGGCAATTTAAGATACTAAGAGTGTCCCTAATAACAATGAATCTTAGGGTCACTGCGAACATCTTTATATATTAAATTAATTCTGGATCTTGCTAGAATAGTAGCTACGCTACGCTAATTTCGAGTTGGGTATCCCAACTCGAAACTTCTTTGAGACTGACTTGACAACAATTAGTGAGCCGAACGCATAACTCACGCCATCTAACGGGGAATTGCCGAAACAAGACTAAAGTCAGCCACATCGATGCATTCACAGTAGTTGCGACTGTGCGACTGTGTCCTACAGATGGTGCTAACCACAATTACACCTTAAACAGTATTCCATTGTTACACTGCGTTTGTGAATCATTCTTATCTCTGTGATAAATCTTAGACGCACCCTTGAGATGTTATGCTAAATACAGTGAACTTAATTAGATTTTGTATTCAGTTAATAATAGATCATAATAATGAATCCCCCATGGACCATGTTTATCTCTAACACAAAGACAAGAGACAGGATACGGCACGTTGAGGGCTGTTCGGAAGCTTTCCACGTGTCCCTCTGATTAGCAGATGGCACAGTGGAGAGCAAGTAAGGGGGCCATCTCGAAACCGGAGATGGCCCAGGGTCAGTCGGGGTGCGAGGGATATGCTCTATGGGTAACCTTACACCCCGGCGTCTTAAGACCCGAGACGGCGTGCGGTTTTAGTCGGTGCAAGCCCGACATAACCGCCCCCGTTGCCCGGCGGGGGGGGGGGGTATCCGAAGGGATTTCCGCACGAAAAAAAAAAAAAAAAGGTACCAACGTGCCACATTATGATTTGTATTTTTTTTTCTTCTTTGACTTGATAGACAATTATGTTAATTATTATTATTAATACTGTATCAACTTTTAGTTCAGCCGTTTGAACGTGATTGAGTAATAAACATTCAAACATTCAAATATCTTCACAAACTTTTATATTTATAATATAAGTAGAAAGTAGGATAGGACAGTAAGATATTAGTAGGATAGTAGAAAGTAGGATAGGAAGGATAAAACAATGTATGAAGCTTCAGTGATCTATCGAGAATCAATTTTTTATAAGTAACCGTTACGAAAATGTTGTAAGTTCCACATTTTTTTATTTTCTACTTATCATGAAGCACTCAGAAAACTCAGAATATGGTAGATCTTCATAGACACGTCATGCTGACGCCCTTGGGGGCTGAAATCTTGAGTGATACATTTATCACTGACCCTCCTGCTCGTGGGAGTTTGACATATATGTTACACATTGCTATATTATATCGTCGTGAAACGCACTAACACGATATAAGAAGTTTCTTGGAGAAGGCGTATTATTTGAATCGGTAGGCTATTCATTCTGGACATTTTAAGACCGAGCAGATTGAGATTTTAGAAGCCTCACTAAGATCTTCAGGGACCAAATGACTTTCACTTGCAAAGTCGGTACACCTAAAATTTTCGTTTTGAAGTTGGGGGATCCGAGGGTGGTGTGTAATTATAAGTAGTGTGACAAACGAGAACAAAATGACCGTTTGTCATACTGGTGTGATAATGTGGTGTGACTACGGGTCGGTAGGGGGCAGTCGCTCTCGTTAAAGCCAATATACACAGGATAATCAGTAGGAGTAGGAGAGCAGACTCCGGGCTCCGAAGTGCACGATTTCGATGCAAATGGAATTGGCGCTCAGTTGTGCTCAGATGATGAAGATGATATTAAGCCTGAGGAGGCTGGATGGATCGAGAGGATTCGCAATCAAGGCGAAATGAACTACATTACCACGTTTTACTTAATTAATTTCATTGAGTAAAACGTGAAAACTCAGTTTAATAGAACGAGGATCGTCGACAATCCCATACTTACAGGCAGTGTAGAACCTCTTAACCTTAGGAGGGATTTCGCCTCCCTGTGCGTTTTCTACCCCCTTTATAATGGGGTGTGTTCAGAGGAATTATATGATATGAAGCCCACGGCCACATTCTATCATCGCACCGCTCGCCACAGACAGGGATTTCATGTTCACACGTTGCGAGCGGAAACGGTGCGTACAGTTAGGTATGAAAGGCACTTTATTCCGCGCACCTTCAGGCTGTGGAATGCTCTCCCTTCTGTGGTTTTCCCAAGCGACTACAATATGGGGTTCTTCAAGAAGGGCATTAGAATTTACAGGGTCGGCAGCGCGAGTGTGACGCCCCTGGTGTTGCGCACGTCCATAGGCCACGGTAACCGCTTCCCATCAAGTGGGCCGTGAGCTTGTCTGCCAACTGAGTGGTGCCACTGGTGAAATCCACTTTTAATTACCTCTGAAATTGACAACCTTTTGACGTAGCGGTAGAGCGTTCAAGGGCTACGTCATAGACCGCTGGTTTGATTCCCATCTAGTGCATTTTTTTGTTTTATATTTAGTCCGTCAATTTGACTGCACCCCGTCTGATGGTATTCGAGGTGAAGTTCAAAAAGTAGTGGCCACCATTTTCAGAGATTGTCCCTAGAATGGTGGCCCCTACCTATAGTCGCATGACGTAGTGATCGACGAAACGTTTGGAACACAAGTTTCATCTGGACCACGGCCAAACAGCCCGGAAGCAGTATATTCTGCATGCAACGCCGACCGTGAAAGCCTAAAGAATTATATTATAGAGTGTGTGCAGTAAGACATACCTAATTCTGCTGCTGATTTGCTACGCCAAGGCTGCAAACGAATGAAACGTTTAATAAGGAAAATAAGCAATCAACTGCCCTATTGTTTGGTTTGGTCCACGCTGCTTAGGCTCAACATCAGAGCTTACATTAAAAAAAAATACCTCATCTATTACAAAAACAAATTCATTCATCCTCACCGAAAGTACCGAATATGTAGATAGGCTTGCGATACAGCAGTAAATAAAAATAGGGTCGGTGTGAACACGGCCTAAACCATTTCTGTGATTTATGTCGGCCAGTAGGCTCACCCTTTATAATATGTTGTATCGTTGGTTATTGTTTCGTAATAAATATGTTGCTAAATGGTCCGTTCTAAATGAAAATATTTGTCCATAAATTATGTTTTTGAAATAAGCCATAAATTTATCTATGGACACATGCTGTTTTTGTCAGTTTTTTACGTCGCTGAAGTGGAAAACATGTATGGAAAACGGTCACCGTAACTGCAGTAAGTCACTTTGTGTCTTGAGATACAGGCTCGCCTAGTTCAAGAGGCAAAAATATGCACAGATTTTTAACTAGGTACCTATCTTTAACCTAAGTTTTTGTATTTTAGATGAGATCTGTAATGTAAAAAAAATGAGTAAATAAATAAATAATTATTAAATTTATTTGATGTTATTTTATATTTTACATTGAACCCGACGTTTCGGTTGCTTTTCAGCAGCCATGGTCACGGATAGACTAAAGATGGTTGTTGTCTTGAAGTTTGAAGTGAAAGTTATCTCAAAGTACCCGAACTATGTTGAATTGTTGGTGTTACTATTTACGCAGAATGAGCTCACAGTGTCATGAAGTCTTGTTGTATTTTGTTTTTTCTTGGAATTAATTAAGTGAATGACTGGGTCCCAAGCTGGTGGTACATTCCAATCATCTTCTCTATTAAAATTAGGATGTTTTTTAATTTCAATAGCTTCGCGGAGCATCCTAGGTAGGAATCGATTTTCTTTGGCGAGTATCTGTGGTTTATCAAATCTTAAGTAATATTTGGTCCCCTGTTACACGTGTTCACATACAGCAGACTTTTTTGAGCGTTAGTGTTTACATCATATAAACCGCGATAGAATCCGTTAAAAATAGTTTTACTTCAATGTGTAACATTCGCGTAAACTTCCGACAATATCATAATTGTTAAATTTTTATTGAATTATTAAAATATATTCTAAAAGAGGTCATCCGACAAAGAACTAAATTCACCAACATAGTTCGCAGAACAGGCAAGCTGCTGGCCACATGTGCCGAAGCACCGATGGCCGGTGGAGCAAACGAGTCCTAGAATGGAGACCAATAATCGGTCAACGGAAGGTAGGACGTCCCCCAGCAAGATGGACGGACTACCTGTAAAAGGTAGCTGGGATAGACTGGATGCGCAAGGCGGAGGATCGGGTGCTATGGCGTACAATGCGAGAGGCCTATGTCCAGCAGTGGACTGCAATAGGCTAATTGATTGATTGAAGTGTGAAACAGCTAAAATTTTTTTTTGTATATAATATAATATATAATAAACGCCTTATAAGTCAAACCAAAAAGAGGAGAGAGAGTAAGACCCTGAGATCTAAAGTAAAAGCCTCGGACAGAACCGGGAACAAGGTCCTTTCGTCATCATCATTTTTAACGTCAATCCCGGATGTATCCGAACCAAATCATACCAAAATCCGAGCTTTGAAGTTTTCGCTTCACGTATTAATAATCTAAATAAATAATCTACGACATTCTATACACCGCTTTCTAGACCCAAAGTAAGCATAGTTTAAGTAGCTTGTGTTATGGCTTCCAGAATGCGGATAAACATGTATACTGCCAGTGGGGACGCCGTTTGACTAGACGGGTGATCAGCCCTTCTATGTGGGGCCATTTCACCCATTTCCCTATAACGACTGTCATACATATTCGTATGGCAACCGGGACCGACATCTTAACGTGCTCAACGAGGCACGACCAGACCAATGGAAATACTCATATTCATGCATACAAATATTTGCACTGAGCGGGAATCGAACCCGCGCCCCATGTCGTAGGCGTCGAATGCACTACCGCTACGCCACAGGCCGTACAGATATTGTGTTTGCCTCTTAAGTCCGTTCTTAAGACATCACAAAAGCCCCCTCCACCGCGACCTCGGGCCATTTCACTTTATTACCGAACCAATATATTATAGTTTAACTCACTTAATTACCCATTAGGCTCTTAAGTAAAGGTTGACAAATTAACATACACATGCGACTATTACCATCGTATATCAAACGCGATTAACACAAAGGTGGTTAAAGGTACTTGCTGACTAAAGCACACACCATCAATCCTATTAATATTATAAACGCGAAAGTTTGTGAGTATGTATATATGTTTATTGCTCTTTCACGCAAAAACGGCTGAACGGATCTGGCTGAAATTTGGTACAGGAATAGACTATAGTCCGGAATAACACAGGCTACTTTTGAATCCCGGGAATAGGTTCCCATGGGTAGCGGGAACGGGATCAGAATTCCACAACATATATTTTTATCATTTTTTTCACACCTTTACAATTCATTGCTTCTGCCCAACTGCATAACAGTTTATTGGCAGACGAAGCTTCTAAAATTATCCATTTAAATTATGATGAATATGATTATTAGTAAATAAAACATATAGCAAACATATATTTATGTACATCTGCCATACCTGCTATTCCAGGAAGGTTAGGCAGAGTTGAATAAACTTAGACAATATGAACATGAGTTAGCGGCGATAGCCTAGTGGTGTACGTAGCGGACTGCTGAGACGGAAGTCTCGAGTTCGATCCCCAGTCGCTCCGGGCACACACCTCTGACTTTTCGTACTTATGTGTGCATTAATAAATGTTAATTATCGCTCACTTAATAATGTGCCCGGTAGATGGCAATAGGCTCGCCCCCTGTTACATTTAGACCTTAACATAACTGGCGAATCGTGGGTGTGTAATACACCTCTGCCTACCCCTTCGGGGATTCAGGCGTGAAGTTATGTTATGTTAATATGAACATATCAGCAGTCTTTTTATATGGTTCTATTGATTGACTGTGGACTTCTTCTTGATACCTGATACTCACAGTGTTAGTTCCGTTTGCATTCAAAGCTTGTATTTTGGAGCCCAGGGTTCACTCTCCTACAGTCCTACATCTTCTCTTGATCTTATCTCAACCTTTGTGGCAGCGACTGTCAGCCAGCCCAGTCACAAAAGGGAAGCCTGCGCCAGAGCATCGTCTGCCGGTGCGGTTGGTTTGGCCTTGAAGGTCTTGGTGGGGTCCTTATACCCATTATATCCTGGCTGCATTATATTCTGTCGGATGTATAGTAATACAGGACTGTATTTTATCATCATAATCATCATCATATCAGCCGTAGGAAGTCTACTGCTAAACATAAGCCTCCCCCATTGACTTCCATTTTGACCGATCTGTAGCGGCCTGCATCCACCGAGTCCCTGTGCTCTTTACCAAGTCTTCTGTCCACCTTACGGGAGGCCTTTCTACGCTGCGCTTACCGTCACGTGGTCTCCACTCAAGAACCTTTCTGCCCCATCGGCTATCGGTTCTCTGCTCACTGCCACTTCAGCTTGCTGACTCGCTCTGTTATGTTGGTAACTCTAGTTCGTCTACGGATCTATACATCACTGTATTATATACAGCTCTATCCCTTTTTTTTTTATACCACTAATGTGGCAGACAAGCACACAGCCCACCTGTTGGGAACCAGTTACCGTGGCCTATGGACGTGTGCAACACCAGTGGCGTCACACTCGCGCTGCCGACCCTGTAAAGGAAAGGGGATGGGAAAGGAGTTTGGGAGGGGATGGGAAAGGAGTTTGGGCTCCGGCACTCTCACTCACCAAACGTAACGCAACAGTTCAAATACTGTTACTTGGCGTCGATATTCTGTGAGAGGGTGGTGCTTCCCCGGTCGAGTCGGCCCATTCATGCAACGGCCAAAATTACTGTTGCTTGACTCTACCACCATTAAAATCCCCTAATTTAACCTTAAAATAACCCTTAGTCGTCTTCTACCATATTCACGGGAAGAAATAGGTTAGCCTTTGTATTTGACTCCGCCGGGAATATTTTTAAGTCAAAGTTTAATTAAGTAATAATAATCATCATTGTTTGGATAGTTATATCAGTCCACGGACTGATTACTAAGAGGCTCGACCGACACCTTAAGAGGCTCACGTTGGGCAGCTGGGTTAAGGGCCTGATGCAGAAGGCAGTCCTCCTTTACACGGCAAGGCAGGAGGTTTCTATCTCTGGAGCCCTAACCACCGGTAGATTCGTCCCTGTACCCGATACGGGTGGACTGCTATTTTTTATATTTTTAAATATATTTTTAATTTTTTTATTAAGTGTATTTAAAATGTAATTTATAAGTTATAAAATGAATAAAGAGAATAATAATAATCCTATTCTTAAATCATCCCAAATAATAATATAATAATAATAATAATAATTTATTCAGGGTTTCAAACTTAAGTACAAAAGAAAAAAAGTTTACAATATTTGCAGTTTAACATTAAAATGACAAGTACTCGGAAGGTAAGCGATCCTGATCCTAAACTAGGTCGAAACCTGTAATATAGGTATCAGAACACTTGCCCCTATTTTTAAATTTTTATTGGCGTTAAAGCACAAGACTGCAAAAATAAAACTAACATATTTAAACACTCATCTTATCTCCAGTAGAGTGCATGCATGGTTTTGAACAGTGATGTTGTATGAAAGTGTATGTGCGGGTGTGTATGTGTGAGGGTGTGTATGTATGAGGGTGTGTATTGTGCACAAATATATACTTATTATACATATGAGAGGACTTGAAAGGAGAATGAGGTGACTGTCCTTTTTTTTTATAATTTTTTAACTTGTATTACATTTTCAGTTTCACTGTAGTTTAAACAATGCAACCATTCATATAGGGATGTTTTACTTTTGTGATAGTTCACTGTATGTAGTTTAAGCTCTTTGTTTATCTTATTGAATAGAAAGCTGCCCAGAAAACAAGGGAAATTATTTGTGTAGATGGTATTTAATTTTGTCACACTAAATACTTTATGGCTAATACGTCTGCTTTGTGTTTTCTTCACCTTTTCAGGGTCTACAAGTTTATGGTATCTTAGCATTAGTCTCTGAATGAAAAGTTGCCTTACCGTCAGGACTTTACTATCCTGATATAAAGTGAAAGTGGGATATAAGAAAGGGCGGAATTGACTCACCTTAAGGACGGCTCTTTGGGCTCTTTCCAGAGAGAGCAAGTGGGTTTGGTCTGCACCTCCCCAAGAGTCGATGCAATAAGTAATCAGAGATTCACAAAGGACCAAGTATATGGTCCTCATAAGTCCTGGAGAGGCTGCATGACGAACATTTTAAAAAATGGCTATTAATTTTCGGATACGGGAGGTCAAAAGCTCAATATGCGATTTGAAAGTCAGATTATGGTCTATTATGATTCCGAGGTATTTGATGCTTGCTGTTTTATTTAGGATTTTACAAGAACATATTATAGACTGAATGTGTAGGGCAGGACAGTTATGCGAATGTGCTTTTATATTAAAGGCATCTGCAACCAAGGCCTGTGCATTGTTTCTCATGGAGAAAGTTAAGAACCTAGTTTTATCGGTGTTGAGGCTAAGCAGATTTGTTTGAAGCCATTTTGCGATGTTATTGAAACCAATTTGGGCATTATTAAAAGTTTCGCTCCAGCTTTCCCCCCAAAAAACACACGCAGTGTCGTCAGCAAAAGTAATTATACGGCCGTTTGGAACTGGCATATTACATAACTGATTTATGTACACCAAGAAGAGAGTTGGGCCAAGTATGCTTCCCTGGGGAACGCCAAAAGTGACCTCACGAGGACTACTGGTCACATGCCCAACACGCACGCACTGTGTTCTTTCTTTTAAAAAGTCTTGAAACAGCTTTAGCTGGAGATCTCTTATTCCCATGAGCTCGAGTTTTTTAACTAGCAGATCAATTGAAACGGTGTCGAACGCTTTGGCAAGATCCAAGAAGATTGACAGGCATTTTTTCCCCGCGTCCAGTTTTCTTACCACTGTGTCGGTTAATTCAAACACTGCATCGGCAGTTGATCTTCCTCTCCGAAATCCGAATTGATTGTCCGAGATAAGCCGGTTTTTCTCAAGATACATAACGAGTCTATTATTAAGAATCCTTTCCAAAATTTTAGAGAGAGTGGGGAGTATAGAGATGGGCCGATAATTACTTACAGCTGTTTTGTCTCCACTTTTATATACAGGTGTTATGATAGACTCCTTAAATATTCTAGGGAATGTGCCTTTCCAAATGGATAGATTACAAATATGGACTATGGGACCAGCCAGAATTTCTTTATTTTGTTTTATAACTTTAGCCGAGATGTTATCCGTCCCTACCGAACTAGTATTCTTGAGAGAGTTGATTAAAATTATAACTTCTGTAAGATCTGTTTCCAAAAGGACAAACGATGAAGATGGAGACGGTAATGCTTTGTCTGTAGTGCTTTTAGAGTCATTACACTGTTTAATTGAATTTGCCAAGGTATGACCTATATTTACAAAGTAATCATTTACGGAGTCAACGGCAGCCAGTGGTGTGGAGCACCGTGCCAATAAGTCGTGAGATCCATGAGACTTGGTTCTGTAGTTAGTGATAGAATTTATAGCTTCCCAGGTCCTCTTAATACTAGTTTTACCTGCAATCTCTAGCACTGACTTTTCGTACTGAATTTTTAATTTCCTAAGTAAAGAGGTGCAAAAGTTTCTGTATCTACGATAAGTAACGTTCAGGATTGCATTTTCAGTATCATTTCTCAACCTGGTATGCATTTTGTCTCTCGTCCTCAAGCAACGTAGTAAGCCCGGTGTCAACCAAGGTTTAATAGGAGTTTTTCTACGTGGTAAAGTGAGTGTGTTAGAATTTTTATTTATGGTTGTGGTGAGCATGTCTTGCAGTAATGCAGCAGATTCATTAGGGTCATTTGAGTTTAATATTGGACTAAAGTCTGCATTAGTCAATGTATTTGTGACACCTTGATAATTAATTTTAACAATGCTCTTTTTGGTAAAGTTTTTATTTATATTCTGCTTGAGAGCGGCAGTTAATAGCACAGTATAGTGGTCTGTCAAACTATTTTTTATTACCAAAGTTGTACATGGGTAAGTAGTTTTTGCAAAAACATGATCCAGACAAGTTCCGAACCGTGTTGCTGTTGTGTGGGTTGGGAGCAGACCATGTGAAGAGGTAAGATTCAGGTAGTTGTAGGAGCCCGTGTTGTTGTTTTCAGGTTTTATATCAATATTTATATCCCCAATGAGTACAATGTGTTTGTTGTTACTGAGTGAATTTAGTAGGTCATTTAAAGAATTCTCAAATACGCCGGTTTTCGTGAATGCTGGTGGTCTATATATAGCTATGATTGTTAATATATTTTGTATTGTAGTTACAATGCAGTTGGCTTCAGCGAAAGTAGGTTCATAGCTGTTGGACACTAGGTCATTTTTAACGTAGACAACAACTCCGTCGTTTTGGTTATAAAGTGTTGAGGAAGCTATTGATGAGTAGTTGTCAATTTGGGGTATGATATGATTGGATGAGAGCCGACATTCTGTTAGTATAATAATATCCGGTGGGATACCTATTCTAACCAGTAAACCCATGAATCCTGATATATTGCAACCTACACTTCGTATATTTTGTGTAATTATCTTAAGTTACCTTGTGCTGATTTTATATACGAGATACACTCCTCAGGCTCACAGATGGCAGACGCAAATAGATTAATTTCATCTAAATTTTCTATAGTAGATCGTATATCATCCATTATTATAAATATTGTGAGTGTTTGGATATTGTGTCTCTATGGATGTGTAACTTTGAGCAAATGGAGAAAGTAAATGATTCAGACTATTCTCTATATATTTGTATTTGATATGTAAAATAAATGCTGGAGTGATTACAATATGCAGTCTAAAGTTGTGATTAGAGTGGTGTGTTGAACACATAAAATTGACAATGATGGTAGTTGTATTGTGACCGATACGAGCGTTGTATACAAATTGTGCATATGTATGATTTAATGGTATGTGGGTAATACAGTATTTGTATAGTGTAAAATAACGGTAAGTATATAAGCTAAAAATAATTATTAACGCTACGATGTTTATAAGTGACTTAAATAAAAAAATATTGGTATGACATAACGACCACAGTCAGATTCCCATCAGATTATGAATATCCATCTCGCAGCTGACGCGTATAGCAGGTAATCCTTCCCTAGTCCGCAAGTACAGCTTTCCAAATTGTATCCAGCAGCTGGCATTGCGATGCTTTTTAACATAATCTCTAGCGAGAAAATGCAGATGCCTTGTTTTACTTGTCAAGCTATCATTAATGTAGATGGGTTTACGTTCGCCTGGTATGTTAAGATGGGTGGTGTTAAGCTTATAATCGTTGTTTTTGTTGAAGCTGATTACTGATTTTATAAGTTTTTCTTTCAAGATTGTAGTGTTCAGATCAACAATTATGGATCCCGGTTTGTTGGATTTCGTTTTTATACGAAAAACGTCACGGATATCAGATGCTTGTATGGGCTGACTTACAGTATCGCCTAAGCTCTTAACATAGACACAAAGACTTTCTTTTGTTTCAGTTGGAGAAGGCGGAATATTTCTTAATTCGACTGCGGAAGACTTAGAGATTCGCTCCAAATGTTCAATTTTGTTTTCAAGATTCTGTATATGAGCTTTATAGACAATATTCTGCTTTTCAGCGTTGTCCAATTTTAGTAGCAGATGGTCATATTTATCAGAAAGAAACTCTAAAGATTTTTTTGTATCGCAGTTTTGTTGCTTTATTGTGTTGATTTCAAGTTCCATTTTGGAATGTTGCTCGTCTTGCTTCTTTTGTATCTGACACAGTAAATCCTTTAACTCAACGTTGGCCACTTCATCAAATTTTCGTTTATATCTACTAGCAGCTTGAGAAGAACTCCGTTGGTCAGAGTCTGACTGCATTTTATCAGAAGCCGTATCGGAGTCATGCTGCGATTTAGTGAGATACTTCTTCGGTGGGGAGCGTTTGACAGACATAATGAAGAAAGTTTATATTTTATTTTCTCTGTAGTTTTTAAGTGTGTTGCTATGACTAATTGCGCAGGCGCCAATAATAAATAACGTTGTGCGTGTTGCCTATATAATTTGCTCAGGCGTTTAATATCATTTGCGATTGAGGGTACCTGAACAGTTCGTGAGTAGAAGTAGCTGACTAACTTGAAGTACAAATTACTCTTAAATTTTCGTTATTCAGGTGTAAAAAACGCACTTTTCATAGTTTATACTGAACCTCGAACGTCACTGATCACTTTATTGCCGTATCACAATAGTATGAATAATTTTAAAGTAATATAATTTGTAGCAACAACACAACACGTCCACTCAGGTTGACAGCTCGAGCGGGGGGGGAAATGCGTACTCCTTACTCAACCCACCTTAAAAAAATTATCTATATAAAATTCAGACAATAGAAAATAAAATAGATGTAAAAAATCTAAATGGAATCATAATCATCAAAATCATATAGAATCACAAACAAAAGATCATAAGTAACCTCTCATCGTCAAAATCATTAAAATTTCGGGAAAATGGTAACGAGTTTTGCCAATAGGAAATTCCCAGTAGTAGTCAACGACGAAGTCAGGAAACTGGTAGACGGTTATAAAATCGTTCCACATAATGCGAGACATAAAAATGAAACTGGCGAAATGTGGATGTATTCTACATACCCCTTCAAGAATATAAGGCGCGAGTGTATATATATGTATGTTGAGTTAACATACACATACGTCTATTGCCAATATTTATATCAAAAGCAAGTAACACAAAGTTAAAGGTGCTCGCTGACTGAAGCGGGCAGCGTCAATAAATTTATTAGAGCCGTCAATCATCAACCCTTTGTTGGAAAGTTTTAAACTATATTGGAAAGTTTCCTTATCTTTAATATTAATAACTTTTAACGAACACTAATTGTTTTCCATGGCTCTATATTATTATATGGATTATATAGTATATATTATAAAGTAAAAAGTTTGTATCCGCAAACAAACTTTTTACTTCAGAATAACTAATATTTACATTTTATTTTTAATCCCTGCGTGGTACTACATTGATACTTCAAGGATTAAAAATCGCTGAAAATTAACTTGTGGTATTACAAGTGAAAGTCTCACTTCAGATAATATTCGATGGAATGGAATCTAAATATTCATGTGCTAAAAAAAACATTGTGTGCTAACAGCCAGGTGTGAACTTACCCTTACCGTAACGGACTTCCAAAGATTAGAGCGCGGACTAATATTTATCATTTTAATTAAAATCTTAAAGCTTTTGATTTATGGTTGCTTCCAGGTAATGTTTTACTTTTTAATTCCCCTGGCATGGAGAACTTGGAGAAGGATTTAAACTTTCCACGAGGTTTTATTAGGCTTGATATTTCTTCGTAACAAGTAAGGAAATTGGGTTTCTCATGTTTATTTTATAATTTTTATAAACATCTTCTGAGGGGTAGGCAAAAGTGTAAACATTAAGCACTTACATTTCATTAGTATTTATCTAGTACTTTTGATCCTGTAATATATAATATATATAATAGGTAATAATACTTTAAGACTCATTTTTCTAGATTTTGTGTGGCCACTGAGAACTTTGTGTTACCAACAAAAAGTTCCTAACAGAGGAACTCAATAATAAGTTGCCCGACATAGGAATCGAACCTAATACTTAAGCACAGCACTGTTCATAGGCTACATTGCTAAGACGTGGGCCATGAACTCAACAACTGTAATTTTATACTATTTTATGTGCCACTTAAAACAGAACAAATTTCAACACATTCACCATTCACTTTAGTACTAAAACTAAAAGTAAACCAACACCGATCGTGTTCCATGTATGTGAAATATACGCGGTATCTAACATTCAATATTTTAAAAAGTCGTGTATGATGGATTGCGCTTTGTGCATGTTACCGTGTTATTTAAGAGATTGAAATATTAAAAAAAAAGCTAGTCGCTTCCATACAGTGATTAATTAGTTCCACAGATTATCTAGACTTGTAGTACATGTAAAGCTTGCCAATAGCGTTACCATAGAGAATTATAACTTTATTATTTTACACCACAGTCCTAAAATGGAGAGTTTTTTTGTGAGGCTTCATGTAAGTATGTGAGTTTTTTATTCTACCTTAACTTTAAAATTAGAATTATAAACGGGATATTTACCATGTTTAGTATCTTTTTCGAGAATCCGATATTTCGGCACTGTTACAAGTACCATGATCACGGATGTACTTTAAATAACTACTTTAATATACTTTAAATGACTTATAATACTTTAATGTACTTTAAATGACCATGTCAATCTAAAATCATACCTTAACTTTGAAACAAATAAAGAGATTTGTATGCATAGAGTCATAGTTTTAATTCCTATTATGTGACACTGACTATCCATTTTTTCGAAACAGTTCATGATAATGTACCAAACATTAGTCAAAAGTTCGACAGCATCGCCAACGACGTTGTATGAGAAAATAATAAAAATAAAATCCAACAGGGACTTTCAAACTACCTATAAATATTTGATGCTGATGCCATTAGCGATAGAAAATATGAACTGAACGTACAAGTCAAGTCCGCAGCCCGTCGGTAAGTTAGCACAACACCCTGACAAATAAGCGTATGTGAAGAACGGACTGCACTGCTCATCCATCATTGTTGAGGATAGAACGAAACACGCCGTAGATACTTCGTCTGCTCGATTAATCACTCTGTATACGTATGCATTTAACGCGGTCTTTGGACGCCGCGATTAACACTGTGAAGTCGTAAATTGACACGTTTTGTCGCATACATATCTGTGTAATATATGCTTGTGCATCCACGAAGAGGTAGAAAAAATATTTCACCATTTAACACTTTTTTGTCCATTCAGTTTTTGTGTCGCGAAATAGAAGGCTAGCCTATTACCGTGAACCATGCACAATCTTTGAGACGAATGTCGTGCAATATTGAAATTGGTACCTACATTTTGTATACGTTCAAATAATAAATTAGTGCATTGCAGTCCACTTAGTGACAATTTTAGATTTATTTTTAGTTAATAAATAAAAAATCGTTCTGTTATTAGAGCAAAACCGTCAGTGCGGATCCTGTGCATGAAGTCCCTCGTTTGATTCACAGAAGCAACTCGGTTTTTCTGTAATATCGTTCTCAGCATGGAACGTGCCTTGATTGCCACCTGATTATGTGGGCATTCAAATATATTACCAGAATGTGAATAATACAACTCTGGCTACCCCTTCTGAGATTTACAAGCGTTAACATTAAGAAAATTATATTAGATAGTAACTATTCGTCTTCACCAGCGTGAATTACTGATACCATTCCCGTAACCTGTAGAAACCTTTTATCGAGATAAGAAGCAGGCCATGTGCTATTCCAGATTATAATCTCTATGCCAAATTTCATATAGATCCGTACTAGCGTGATTGATAAACAGACAATTTATTTTAATTTTGGTTGTAGGTGTAATAGTATTATGTAAGATTATCGCACAGTGAATGCGCCGCTTTAATTTACGTGTACACGAAATTCGATTAAGGTCGTGTTTCGGGTGTTTTTGTTAACTTATGAACCGGATGGTATGTTTCGCAGCTATATTTCATATGGATTCTTTGTGACGTGAAATAATTTCGCTGCAGCTAGTTAATTCGCGTACAATCACTTGGAAAAGTTACTTAACGAGGAAAGAATTTGATTAACGTCTTCTGTTAACTGTAGTTTAGAATAAGCGTGCATGGTAACAGCATTTACGGTTATGTTTGCTCACCTTTCGTTGGTTTTTATGGGAGTGGCTGTCGTTTGACCTCCCAACTTCGAGAGTAAAGCCTACACCAGAACCTTGGCCGTCAACAGCAGGTGCACCAACTTTCAGGGGAGGTTGGCTTGGGCCCTGAAGATCATGCTGGGAGCCCATATACAGCCATTCATAGCATCTATCCAGTTTTATTCATCTTTCTTTTACCGCGGGTCCATCCGACTGTAAACAAAGCGTCCATTTGATGGCAATGGGCTCGCTTCCAATGAGGAACAGAAACACCGTACGCAAAATGTAGGTGTAAATAAACCTCTGCCGACTCTTTAGAGAATATAAAGACGTAACTAATAAGTAAATTAAGTAACACTTAGAATTCTAATATCAAAACTAACCTTCCATTTCCTAGTCAACGTTGCGACGAAATAAAACTCTCGTCCAGTATTACGTCCTCCCCTTTAAGTCAGACGAAAAAAAAATACAACAGCAATTCCTAATTCAAAAAATATCTTACATTCCACATTTAAACAGCAATTACTTCCAACAGAAGGTGAGTCCAGCTGTCTTTTTACGAAGCAAAGGCTCTTGAGTGTAGGGCCTTTGAGCCTCGAGGCCTGCCTCTTGCCTCGAGGCAGGCCACTCGAGTCCTCGTGTGCGCCTCGCTGCGCTAACTGTTGCATGAGGTCGAGACTTTTTATTTGAAGTTCCTTTGGAGTATGTACGGGATGTGAGTTCAAGAATGTGGAAGTAGTTATGTGTTCGTATTGTGCCATTTTGTAGTGTTGGAATTTTACAAATTTACTGCTACATAATGTGATGCTCTGATTTATGGCGGTAGACGTTGAATAACACTTTACTTAGAAAGAAAACATAATTGTGGGTTGTAATAAAACTATTTGTACCTTTTTTTTTTTTTTTTTTATCGTGCGGAAATCCCTTCGGATACCCCCCCGCCGGCCAGCGGGGGCGGTTACGTCGGGCTTGCACCGACTAAAACCGCACACCGTCTCGGGTCTTCAGACGCCGGGGTGTAAGGTTACCCATAGAGCATATCCCTCGCACCCCGGCTGACCCTGGGCCATCTCACCACTAACAGCATCGCTCATCCTGTCTCCTCTGAAAGCAGAGGAGTACGGAGAGCGATGTGTTCCCGCCACGTTGGGTATTGGCCGACGATCAATGCCAACCCTATGAAGGGGTGAAGGGGAAGCCATTGACCGCCGCCCAGGGTGTACCGGCCGCTCCGATTCCGCTCCCCCCGGACTGCAGCGGGATCGGAATCGGAGCGACACTCGAGGAGGTTACCCAACACACACCCCAAACTATTTGTACCTACTCTCACAGAATATCGACGCCAAGTTACACAGTTTGAACTGTTGCGTTCCGTTTGGTGAGTGAGAGTGCCGGAGCCCAAATTCCTTTCCCATCCCCTCCCAAACTCCTTCCCCATCCCCTTTCTTTACAGGGTCGGCAGCGCGAGTGTGACGCCACTGGTGTTTCACACGTCCATAGGCCGCGGTAACCGCTTCCCATCAGGTGGGCCGTGTGCTTGTCTGCCACCTTAGTGGTATAAAAAAACAAAAAAACAAAAAAAAAAAAACTTTTATCGGATTATATTTTGGCGAACCTTGTGGCATAGCAGTAGGTAGGAGTCTGATTAATAAAAGAACATGATTTGAACTTCATATTTTTTTAAAGACAATTTCCTAAATTTCCCCAGCACCCGCTCACACCTCTGACTTTTCGTAGTTATGTGTGTATTAAAAAAATGTTGATTATCGCTCGCTTAGTAATGTGCTCGGTAGATGGCAATAGGCTCGCCCCCTTTTACATTGGGACCTAAACATAACAGGTGAATCGTGGGGTGTGTAATCCACCTCTGCCTACCCCTTCAGGATAAAGGCGTGAAGTTATGTATGCAATTTCCTAAAATAAACCCCTGGACCTTAAACCCGGTGGTCATCATGCCGCTAAGGCAGTCAGCCAATTAGTAACTCGAACCACAATTTCGATTATGAAGCTGTTGCTATGCTCATCTACACTATTTCCTCAAGAGCCAACATCAATAAATAAAGTCAGTCTATATGACTGACTACCTACCAGATTGAGTGTATTATCGGAGTGCACACACCAGCGAGAAGCCCATAGTCAACGAACTCATTACTCGACGGCATGAGATCAAAAGAGTGTCGCGTCTGTTTATTTGTGCGACGACCCCTGAGACGAGATGTTTTATTTCACTCTCGTGCTAACAAGACGTGCTCGTCTAATGGCTAAAAAATACACCATGACAAGTATTAGAATAAGTCAACGTAGAGAGAGTTTGTTTATGTCACAGAGTAGATAAAAAAGAAAAAAAACTGAGACAGGTAGGAGGAAGGGTTATAGGCAGTTCTTTTGATGTGAAACATCTATTGACACGTCTTGGCAGGAAACTTATATCCTATACCGTGAAAAAAAGAGTGTAATTCATAGTTGCGAAGTTCAATATCGCAATGTACGTTACAGCGAAAGTTTACTACTGCGACAGACGATGTGGCGAATTTTGTTTGCTACTAAAGTGGGTTAGGTTAGGTTAGAACTGTGACCCCAACAGAGTGCCCCAACCGAGCACCCCAACAGAGCCCCCCATTTCCGGGGCACGAAGGGGACACCGTGGTTTCCAAACCCTAAGGGGGCCTTCTCGAAACCGGAGATGGCCCAGGGTCAGTCGGGGTGCGTGAGAAATGCCTTATGGGCAACCTTACACCCCGGCGACTGAAGACGCGAGACAGCGTGCGGTTTTAGTAGGTTCAAGCCCGACATAACCGCCCCCGCTGGCTGGCAGTCCACTGCTGGACAAAGACCTCTCCTAATATACCCAATAGCACCTGGTCCTCCACCTTTCCCATCCAGTCCGTCTCACTTTTGTCATGTTATTTTATTTATTACCGACCTGTGTGTCGCAGTGATAGAGCATTCGATTGCCAGTCAGAAGGGATTGGGATGTCAGATGACAGTCGCTCCTGGAAGAGTCGACGTACCAACTGACGCAATGACCGTTAGAATAAATCTTAGTTTATAAGTCTCATCTGTATTTCTACCTACCTACATGATTGGTATATTTTCTGTTAAATTCGATAGCCCAGTGGCGTACGTAATGGACTGCTGAGACGAGGTGTCTAATTCGTTCCCCAGTCGCCCCGGGCACATACCTCTGGCTTTTCGTAGTTATGTGTGCATTAATAAATATTAACTATCGCTCGCTTAATAATGTGTCCAGTAGATGGCAACAGGCTATTGACATTGACCTTAACATAAATCGTGAGTGCATAATACACCTCTGCCTACCCCTGCAGGGATACAGGAGTGAAGTTTTGTTATGTTAAATTTGTAATAAACGGTTTGCCGTGTGCAGTGCTTGTAGCCGGGTGTCAGAGGAGAACGAAAGTTGCGCGGTGGGGGCTGACCTGCTTACAAATGTGTCCGCCATAGATCGCGCGGAGTCCTCCGCATACACCTCTGAAAAACGGAGGCGAATGCTGTGTGCGGCGACACTATAACTGATTAATAACCTTTTGATTTCGCACCCTCTTCCTATCGGCTTCACCAATAATAAACAATAAGTGGACCTCGGGCTCCAAAGTGCAAACTTTGGTCTCAAAGGGAAATCGCTATGAGGTTGATTACAAATTCCAGGACTAGTTATCTCTTTCGCTCTTGACAAAAAAAATGCACCTATATTAACAACAAGCTCGTGAGGAAAGGGACAAAAACATGTTAATGCAGGTGGAAGATACGTGTACATTTTTTTTTTTTTTTTTCGTGCGGAAATCCCCTCGGATACCCCCCCGCCGGCCACATTTCATATTAAGATTTTCTAGTGAAAGTTGGGTATGGCAGAAAAATCATGAACCGCATCTCCACTGCATTCACTCGAATGCAGTGGAGATGTGGTCGTAGCGTAGTATATGTGGAGTAAGGTTGGCTGATAGGAAGAGGAATACAGATATACGAGAATGGTGTGGGCTGAAAGAGAATGTTGTTACAAGAACTGATAAGGGTATGCTAAGGTGGTTCGGGCACTTGGAACGAATGAGTACTGAGTGAATGACACACCAAGTATACAAGCCAGATGTAAGTGAGTAGGCAAGCCGGGGTCGACCTCGCAGGACATACACTGATCAAATTAATGAGATATTGAAAAAAGGGCAGATCAAAAGCACTCGAAACCGGCGGGCTTGCATGAAAGGAAGGTCGAATGACAGTGAAGGAAGCTCGTGAAGTATGTTAGGACAGAAGCAGATGGCGGGCTGTTGTCTCTGCCTACCCCGGAGGGAAAAATGCGTGAGTATATGTATGTATGTATTTTTCAAATACGCTACTCTAGTGACTGCCTTACAACACACAAGGCACCCTCTATAGAAATTTTGGGTACATACACAGGGTGCGTTCTACACAAACATGCTTCCACGAAGTGCACACTTTATTTTTTTAATGTAATTGTTAACTAGATTAAAAGATAAAGCTCGTGAGAAAAGGGACAAAAAATAACATGTTAGTGCAGGTGAAAGATATGTGAACCTCATTTCATATTAAGATTTTTCAAATACGCTACTCTAGCGACTGCCTTACAACACACAAGGCGCCCTCTCTAGAAATTTTGGGTACATACACAGGGTGCTTCCTACACAAACATGCTTATACGGAGTGCACGCTTTATTTTTTAATCTAGTTAACAACTACATTAAAAAATAAAGCTCGTGAGGAAAGGGACAAAAAATAACATGTTAGTGCAGGTGAAAGATATGTGAACCTCATTTCATATTAAGATGTTTCAAATACGCTACTCTAGTGACTGCCTTACAACACACAAGGCGCCCTCTATAGAAATTTTGGGTACATACACAGGGTGCTTCCTACACAAACATGCTTATACGGAGTGCACGCTATACAAACTTCGGGTACTCTGTATACAGGGCGACTGTTATCGTAAGTTGAAATCTCTTTGCTGTATACGGGAAATGAGTGTTGATCTATTGCTCGTTTTTCGTCGAGCACTGATGAGTGTACGTGAGTTGATTCCAGTTGGACATGTGGAGTTTTATTCACTGTTTTTAGCTTGTCTTTTCTTGTTAGTGCTTTGCCAGCAGATTGGCAAGCGAGCTTGAGTGTGTCGTTCAAGTTTTATGAAATGATTCTGCAATATAGAGGAGGTTTGATTATCTGTTTTTGAATGCAATCCTTTGCCGGTGGTTCTTTCTGCAAGCTGCAATCTACGTTTTTATTAAACTAACTAACTTGATTAAATTTTTAAGCATTTTGTATGCTTACTTTTTTCTAAATATTTAGATCGGAAAAAGAGAACATCTAGGACGTTGGCGTATGGCGTTCGCAAGAATTACGGTAGATGGCTCCAACGTCGCCTTAAAGACGTATATGATATATCGGAGAATTTCGAATATTTTATTTATTTATTTTATTTATTATACACTTTATTGTACACCAGGTGAACATAATATACATTATTACAAGTATTATAAAATTAGAGGAGGAAGCAGTACAATGGGCGGCCTTATCGCTTGAAGCGATTTCTACCAGGCAACCTTTGGATGGTAATGTGTCGGTAGGATTGCGCGGTAGTTGTTTGGCGTACTTATAATTGTAGTTAAGTATAATAGGTACATAATATACACATAAATGTAATTACCTAAATTATATCATTTATATATAAATATATATATATATATACATATATACCTACATATATTATAACATATACTTATATATAAAATATACTACACATAGTTACCAAAAAAAAAAATAATTAAACGCATTTTAAACTTTAACTTGCAGTAGAACGACATGTTTACAGCGATAAATAGTGTTCCCTCACCATAAACTTAAAATTGGCTAAATTCTGAGCTTTTCTTAATTCCACTGGCAGCTTATTCCATAGACGAATGGCTGTGACTGTGAAGGAGTTGTCGTAAAAAGCTGTTGAATGCAACGGCATCTTCAGTCTTAAGTTTTCTGATGACCTTAAACATCTCGTATGAGTATCGTGAAGGAACTCGAAGCGTTCTTTGAGATAGGAAGGGGTTGAAGGGTTAAATAATATCTTATATAGAAAACAAAGAATATCTGGGACGTGTCTAGGTGGTTCAGTTAGTCAGAGCATTCCCCCTGTAAGGGACTGGTCGCGGGTTCAAGTCCCGTCCTAGATGTTCTCTTTTTCCGATCTAAATCTTTAACTAACTTGATTGAAGTCTTCGACAATAACCGTAACTCATAGGAACCTATTCCAGAGACAAAAGTAGTGTATGTATTATTTCAGACTATAATCTATCTCCGTACCAAATTTTTGCCAGATCCGTTCAGCCTTTTCATATTAGTAGGAAGTAGGATTAGTAAGATAACGAATTAACATCCAACATACTTGTAGGCCTACCATGAAACATCGATCCGCAGTTGCGGAGCCGCACGAAACACGAACGATAGAAGTGTCATTTAGGTACCATGAAATTCGCTTAACGACCTCCGTCCTCCATGAGCGCAGGCCAGGGGCTGACAGGTGAGGCCACCTGTCACCCCAGCAGAAGCAGGCCGGGACGGTGGGGCGACTAGCGCCCCTCCCCCAAACCGGGGCAAGACGGGGACACCGTGGTTCCCAAACCCGAGGGGGGCACCTCGAAACCGGAGATGGCCCAGGGTCAGTCGGGGTGCGAGGGATATGCTCTATGGGCAACCTTACACCCCGGTGTCTGTAGACCCGAGACGGCGTGCGGTTTTAGTCGGTTCAAGCCCGACATAACCGCCCCCGCTGGCACGCGGGGGGGTATCCGAAGGGATTTCCGCACGAAAAAAAAAAAAAAAAATTAAAAAAGGTACCATGAAATTCGGGAGTGTATCAAACATATCAAGGAGGTTTTGCATTACAATATATTTCTATTTAAATTAACTATTATAAACAAACATTTTAAAAAATACATTCCTTTGTATTGGATTATGATAACCTTTCGACCTTTTGAAATAAGTCGTATAGTATCGTGTCTCAAATAAATTTTTTTTTGGCGGGTTGTCATGATGCCGAATTTGCGGTTTCGGATTGTTTTATGTTAGTGTTTAGGCCGAATGTACTGTCACATGCTGTCTTTGGGCTCGATTTCAGAATAAGTGCGTTTGTTGGTACCGTTTGCGCGAAATTTCGGTTCGCTACTTCGGATGTACGTTTCATAGTAGGTCTACTGATTTTAGTGCCTCATAAAAATTTCCTAAACCTTATCTGTAAGCCGGTACTATTCTTGATTTACGGACGAGCTTCTACCGCAGGCTTTCCTTTCGGGGTGGCAGGTCTAATGGCAGTTGCTCCCATAAAAGTTGTATAACCCAAACTTAAATGAGAAGGAGTAAACGGACCCTGGGCTCGGAAGCGAAGGCCTCGGGTGCGACGAGAGTGAGACTTCAACTATACAAGAGACTTCAACAATACAAGACAAGGCAGTTGCTAGAGTATTCTTGAAAGGTCTAAAATAAAATAAAATAATATGGTAAATAGACCAAAAAAAACAGCCTGCTGACTTTGTTACCGGAGTCTTCTCAGGACAGGGCCGCATTTCGAACCGGTGGTCCATTTGCCAAACATTAGTTTAATTTTTTTTTGACGTTTTGTAAGTTCCGTATTAATGGTCTATACAGAATAAATGGTTTTTGACTTTGACTTTGCCTTCTGCCATCAGTTCAAATCCTTTCTTAAAATCAAATAATCATCTACTTTAAAACAGAAGTGTTTTTTTTTAAAGAATATTGTAACCGAAATTACTAATATTCCCTTTAACCCTCCAGTAAAGCTCAATTGCTTGTTTTAGGAGTGGGTTCACGTCGGTAGTGTAATGGCCAGGATTCGAACCCGGGACCTCTCGATAGTAGGGTCGACTCCTTAACCACTAAGCTACCGACGCTTAAAACATGTTAACATGTTAAGCACATGAAACCATTTCCACAACCCGTTCATCAAAATTTTATAGCCCAATTTTATCGCTTACGATATTATAGGTATAAACAATAATAGGATCTTATAAAGAATGCATTAGGGTCACCAAAAGGCAAGTTTTCAAATAGCATACTATCTAAAATGCATGTAGGGTTAGGGCCGGAGTTGACGAATGAAACGGGAGTTAATACCGACTTCACCCCTGTCGGCGTCGAAAAGATTTCCCTTGAGAATGTCACACGTACTGCGAAACCCTTTGACGTGGCCCAACCTGCAAGAGAAAGCGGAAATCTTGTTATGTAATCATTAATCTTATATATACCGATTTATTGTTTGAAGATAAGCATTTCAAATGGACTCTTGCCAAGACTTTCGGGACCAAGACAACTTCACTTGCAAGCCGCTACATCTGCTGATTGACAGACGAAGCTCTGGCGCAAGTTTTTCTTCTCGGGCTTGAGAGGTCAGACGGTAGTCGCTTCCATATAAAAGCCGTATTAGTCAAACCAAAAGGAGGTGAAAAAGTAAGCGAACCCAGGGCTCTGTTACGAGGGCTTTTGACGCAACAGGGAAGTGGATCCCGGCCTCTGTGGTGTAGCATTAGGGCATTCGACTGCTATGACAGGGGGCGTGGGTTCGATTCCCGCTCATTGCAAATATTTGTATGCATGAATACATATTTGCATTGGTCTGGGTGTTTCTAAGTATAATATGTATGAATTTACAAAAAAAACAAGTATGTTTATCCGCATTCTGGAACCCCTAATACAAGCTAGTTAAACTATGCTTACTTTGGGTCTAGAAAGCGCTGTGTAGAATGTCGTAGAATATTTACCCCAGGCATATAAGTCCTGTGATATTTTTAAAGTTTATAATTATGAAACCGCATTCAGTCATCGGTATTGTAATTACTGGACGTTTGAACCCTCAACCTCTTTATCGTAAATGGATATATACTTTACTCTTGTCAAACTTGGTAAGCTTGTACGCAACAACAGAAACAATCGCCGTCGCTTATGCATTGTACCGCTATCTTTATAGAGGCCGGAGTAATATTTTAAGCGGCTCTGAATCATCGCTACAGCTCTTTTTCCGATACTTGCCATATTAGTGTTGTAACGTTAAGTATTTAGATAATACCGAATTACTTATAAACCGGTTACTTTTAACTTTTGTACGAATTTGGATTTGTGAAATAAGTTCTAATATATTGTAGGTAGGTCTATAATACAAGAGTAGGTATTACGTAGATGAAAGTTAAAGAGTTTTTATCGTTATTTTTATATTCAACTTGGTGAACCGGCAAACTTCATTCCGCCTTAGAAACAAATTACGTTGGTTACCTTATTAGCTGAATGTAACCCAGTGTCAGCCGGGATGTGAGGGAATTGCCTTATTAGGCTACTATACACTCTGGCTTTAGAGACCCGAGAAAGCATGCGGTTTTGGTCGGTTCGAGTCCGACATAAACGTGGTTATTTCCGCACAAAAGAAGGCACACTATAGGCGGAGAAAAATCTAAAAAAATAATAATCATGAAATTTAGTCCACTCCTTCTGGAGTTTTGAGCGATCAATTAACGGCAAATGTATCCAAGGTCCCGTGAATGAAAACCCATATTGACATTCCAAGAGTGCACACTCCCACCGAAACCAAGAGTTGATTGCCCTCGCATAAGGCTTCATGGTGTAAGACACCATCTTTATACCGCGGCAGCTGCCATACTGCTGCACCTACCCTTGCAGACCGTACAGATCATCAATTTAACTACATGACTCTACCTTTTTTTTTTTTTTTTTTTTTATCGTGCGGAAATCCCTTCGGATACCCCCCCGCCGGCCAGCGGGGGCGGTTATGTCGGGCTTGCACCGACTAAAACCGCACGCCGTCTCGGGTCTTCAGACGCCGGGGTGAAAGGTTACCCATAGAGCATATCCCTCGCACCCCGGCTGACCCTGGGCCATCTCACCACTAACAGCATCGCTCATCCTGTCTCCTCTGAAAGCAGAGGAGTACGGAGAGCGATGTGTTCCCGCCACGTTGGGTATTGGCCGACGATCAATGCCAACCCTATGAAGGGGTGAAGGGGAAGCCATTGACCGCCGCCCAGGGTGTACCGGCCGCTCCGATTCCGTTCCCCCCGGACTGCAGCGGGATCGGAATCGGAGCGACACTCGAGGAGGTTACCCAACACACACCCCTACATAACTCTACCTGATGGTGAACTGTAAGGGAAGTATCAACATTGGAGGCGACCACTGTAAGCAAGTTAAAAATTACCTGTATATTTTCTATAATTCTTTACGTTCCAATCAGGCACTTCCTCTTAATTTTATATTCTGTAGTAGTTAGTGCACATTTAAGGTAAGATAATGTACAAAATTAAATTTAATTAAACACTTTTGTAGCTGCCTGTACGCAAATACGTCACATTTTCAGGATCAAGCGATTTGACAATAAAAAAGAAAATTGCAAGGTGCCAACTTGCTCGAATAAGTGAGTTCCACGTGGAACAGTTGACGAATCAGTCAATGTTTTTCAGTCATACTGAATTTCAAAGTTCAAAATAGCGATGAACTGTAGCCCTAAAGTACCGAAACGCGACTCACGGTAGTGCGAAAGTGCGCCACATCAATACCCATAATTTCGAATGTTTTCCACCGTGAAGCACGGTAGTGCGAAAGTATTCCACATCGAGCCGCGTTTCACAGGGCTACAGTTCATTGCTATTTAGCATCAAATCACAGATGAAATTTTTGAATTTACATATGTACTCTTAGTGGTTTTCTTATATCACTGAAATCGGCAGGGTTAGGTTTGGTTAGAACTGTGACCACAACAAAACAGATAAATAACACAAATAACATAAAAAAAATAATGAAAACCCCCTTTACATTTGCAAAAAAATATATTCTGTAGAAAGTCCACAGAATATATTTTTTTGCAAATGTAACGGACTGTCATACTGAATTTCGAAGTTCAAAATAGCGATGAACTGTAGGCCTAAAGTACCGAAACCCTAATTCTTTTTTCAAAATAGGATTTGCCTAAGTTACGCTTTATAATATCAATTTCTACCAGTTAAAATCCCGTAATAATTGTCCCAGGTACTTCGGAAATTAACCAGAACAAACAGACAGGAAGACGGAGTACAGTTTTTTTTTTGTTATAAGGACCGTGTTTGCGTTCATATGCATTCATAACAAAGTTATTACATTACCATTATAAACAGAGACTTCAATTTTATTCATTTATTAACTGACGTGGCTCCGACACGCGCGGAGGTCGGTTATACTTTTAGGGTCATATCTCCGGCTCTACTTAACCAATTAAAAAGATTTTAAGTCTTTCTAATAGAAAAAACAGTATCAAAATCCGTTCACTAGTTTTTGCGTTCATCGCGAACAAATACAGAATAAAGACAAGATAGATTTTTTTCTCAGAATCTTGTATTTAATACCCAAATATTTAAAAAAAATGTACAAACACAACTAATTAAAAATTTTATAATAGTAGAGAGAAGATATTTTCCATTAAGAGTAGAAGATATTGTCGATGCGAGTTCCAAGTCACTTCTACATTTGCAAGTATATGTATGTATGCAAGCCGAATACATTTTCTCTCAACGCAACCAATGACAATTGTGTACGATTGATATATTTAGAGTGCCCTATATTTGGAAAAGGGAATCTTCGGAAACGATTTAGGGAAATTAGATGTCGTTAGGGACTTATTGTTTCGTATCGATTGGATCGTGAAACGTTCATCGTTAGAAGCTTAAGTACGTTGTGTATAATATAATAATAAATATTCTACGGTATTCCACACAGCGCTGTCTAAACCCAAAGTAAGCATAGTTCAACTAGCTTGTGTTATGGAATCTAGAATGCCGATAAATATACTTATATACTTTTTTTTTTGTAAATACATACGTATTATACACAGAAACCTGGGTGTTTGCAACACCCAGCAACAACCAATACAAATAGGCATATTTGAATGAAAAGAATGCACTACCGCTACGCCATAAGGCCGTCAAATCATAATAACGATACTTTTGCCATCATGCATCATGAATCGATTTCTAGAGCGATTTTCTTTTTTGTTTTTTTTTTCGACGGGAGTGTCGGAATCGGACTGACTAAAACACACGGTGTCCTCCCCAAGTGTTCATTGCCGGGCACCCCGGGTAAGCCCTCGAAAGGTTTTTTTTTTTTTATACTAACATCTTTGGCATGGCCAAAGCCTTCGCTCAAAATATCTTTATTATCTAGTCTTATTTACTTTATTTTAAGAAAAACCCACTCAGGGATAAGTTTTCTCTATCTATCCTTAATTCTATATATATCACGCTTTCATTCTTGTCTTCTAGTACCATACAAGTTCTCGCTTTTACTCCTCTCGCACTTTCATTCCGTTCCTTTCATACTAATGGGATTGGGTGCCCTCGAAAGGATAACCGCAGGGTCACCGGAGGCCTTAGGCCGCTGTCGTGGCCTCGCCTATGGGGTCGGGTTTGATACCGTGATGTTGAGTTGACAAGCGTGTGTAGAACGGCGAGTCGGCCAATTGCCGTCCTCAGGCCCCAATCATGGAGTTCGTTAGTCCCGGACGTAGACAAGTCTGCGGCGTCCTCGCCGCAGACTGCGGAAGTCAAGGGGCAGGGTTCTTTCCCGCTCCCTCTCCGCCGCTTCTTTCGAGCTTATTATCTAGAGCGTTTGTTAGGCTGGGCCTTTTAGATAGACTAGTGACCGCTTGGGATGGTCGATATTCAACCTTTTTTTGAGGTTTTCAGAAAGTTAAACATCATTGCATTTCTTTTTAATTTTGTTAAATACGTCAGCTGTGAAAATATGTCATAATACTTGTGACATTAGGGGTAAAAAATAACATGGGCGTGTATGTGTTCCAAATGCATGGTGGTGTGTGTAATGTTATTTTTCATTGATTTATTGTATATTTCATGCATAATTAAAAAAAAAGAATTCTGCACTTCTCCTTATAAACTATTACTACGCCAAATCTCACACTCCTCAGTCCGCGCAATTTTCGTAAAAAGGGAGGGGAAAATTTTTCGTTCACGTATTACTATATAGATAATACAGTACACAAAAAAAAACGGCCAAGTGCGAGAATAGCGAGGCCAAGTGGTAGCTTACATGGTGTACATCATACTATATTTTTTTCAGTTTTATCATTCTCTTATTTTAGAAGTTACAGGGACACATACACCCACACACACATTATACCACTTTGAAAGTGTCTCTCACGCAAAATATTTAGTTTAGAAAAAAATTATATTAGAAACCTCAATATAATTTTTGAAGACCTATCCATAGATCCTATACACGTATGGGTTTGATAAAAAAATAATTGTGTTTCAGTTCTAAGTATGGGGAACCCCCTAATTTTTTTTATTTTTGTGTGAAAATCTTAATGCGGTTCACAGAATACATCTGCTTACCAAGTTTCAACAGCATAATTCTTATAGTTTCGGAGAAGAGTGTCTGTGACATACGGACGGACAGACAAACAGACATGACGAATCTATAAGGGTGTCGTTTTTTGCCATTTGGCAACGGAACCCTAAAAATCACAGAAAGTTTATATATGGACTGGTGCATTATTCTGTTTGATAAATAGTTAATCACAGTTGTAACGTGAGTAGTCAGTTCATTTGAATTTTCATTTTCAATTTAAACTAGAAGAAAAAACAGGCGTAAAACTAAGTAACGTAAATGTGTCGCCTCATACGAATGCGTGTAGTTATCTAAAGGTGGGTAATCTGAATATGGAGGCTGCACAATCAGCGGCCTTATTGCAACCAGTAGTAGCTTTCAAGTACGACGACCTCTGTGGCGTAGCGGTAGTGCGTTCGACTGCTAAGCCAGAGGTTCGATCCCCGCTCAATGCAAATATGTGTGTTTGCATTGGTCTGGGTGTTTCTATGTATCAATCAAAAAACATCACCATCAACATCAGTATCAAAAAACAACCGGGACTATTTCTGTGGACCGCACCCCCCACATGTCGGTAACTCCGGTAATTATTGTTAGTATTAAAAACAAACATTACATCATAATCAAACAACAATAGAATCAAAAAACCACGAAGGTTTATACCTTTGCTATTACTTACATTACTTAAACTTTGCAGCCTGGACTCAACTCTTCCACTCTTCCGACCTCCCAACACAAAGAGGAAAACCTGCGCCATAGCCTCATCCATAAATCAGAAGGTATATCGGCTATCAGGTAAGGTTTGCCTGGGTTGATAGGTTCATACACAGGGGAGTATGAATCACTATAGTAGGTACCAGTAGTAGGTATAGTTCTTGCATTTCCAACAATACCTTCTTTGAAAGACTAAGTACTCTATCCTAAGTGTTACAAATGTGAAGAGACCAGGCCAGAAAGTAGCGACATCACCATCAGTATAATTCTGCGTTCCTGATAATTAGTATTTAATTAAGTTATAAAGATATCAAATTATTGTTTTAAAAGTTAATTTCTGATTAGGCAATGATAATTAAATAAGTACTAAATCGAATAACGATGTCGTATATTTTTTGGAGCGGCAGACAGGGCGCTATGGCGCTCATTAGGGGAGACCTATGTTCAGCAGTGGACTAGAATAGGATGATGATGATATTTTTTTGAGTTGGTATCATTATGCGCGGTTAGAAAAAAACACGATGTACAATCATTTGGGGGCTCAGTTCGCTGTGAGACGCTGAATAAACAACAACTGTATTTAGGCTGCGTATTATTTCAAATATATACCCTCCGCCCAGCCTCGGCCAATTCCTCTTCGTTATATAAGCGATAAGCCATAGAAAGAATTTCATTAATATGATGGTAGGGCTTTCAGGCAAATGTTATTGCACATTAAATAACACTGGGTATGTCCCCAAGGGGCCCCAAAATGTCTACATCGGTAAGCGTTAATTACGTTAAACTAAATCACACGAAGACATATTGCTAAGTATTGTGTGGGGCCTCGAAAACTTCTAGCACTGTTAGTTTGTAATAAGTAAATATTAATATTCTACGACATTCTACACAGAGTTTTCTAGACCCAAAGTAAGCATAGTTTAACTAGCTTGTGTTCTGGGTTCCAGAATGCGGATAAATATACTTATATATTGTTTTTTTCTCGTAAATACATACATAGAAACACCCAGACCAATGCAAATAGACATATTTATGCATACAAATATTTGCACTGAGCGGGAATCAAACCCGCTCCCCCTGTCGTAGCAGTCGAATGCTATACCACTACGCCACAGAGGCCTTCAATATATAACAGTCCAGCTCTTCTCGTGGGTGCCATACAATACGTCTAAGGTAAAGGGTCCACAGGGTTTTTCATCCGAAAACAATAGTTGTATATGCCATCAACTCATTCCTTTTTACGTACGAAAAACATAGGTGATAAAATGAGGGTGGTAATACACTAGTCTACGTAGCTTTTCAGGGATATACAGTCATGAGCACACATGAGAACCAAGACCTCCGGGGCCTGTTGATTGATGGACGAGGTTCTGGAGCAGGCTTTTCAAGACTGTTCCATCAGATAATAATCATATAGCTCACTAAAAAGTAAGAAAAATTTAACTGACTTGGGACCTTAATAACATACATATTTGAGAGTGTGAAGCCATTTTTTCTTCTTTTGACAGTTTGCCTATGGCATTTTTTTCAATTTTCAGCTAAAGTCACATAGTAGAAGTTTGGTGGTATACGTACGTAATTCAGATTTTATCGAAATATCTTCCTAAATTCCGGAAGCCAATTCATTTTTAACATTAAATACAACTTACTGATATTTATTGTAGTATTATGTTAATATTATTATTATAAACACTGCTAGACGGTGTTCTAAGTGCCACACCCGCAGGGAATTCGCAGCCCGACGTGGAACGCAGCGGATCCCTGATTTATGTGGAATCCATATAAACGCAATCTGCTTAATTGCCGCCTGCTACAGCGATAAGCTATGCCATTCCAACTGATAGTTTTAATTCTTTTTGAAAAGATAGTCTTGGAAAACGTGAGATGAATAGCAATTAGTTCTCTGTTATTTTAAATTGTTCTTTCTGGTGGTGAATCGGTTATTAGAATACCTTTCTGAAGATTTAACGGTCCTCACTTATAATTCATAACATAACTTCACGCCTGTATCCCTGAAGGGGTAGGCAGAGGTATATTACACACCCACGATTCGCCAGTTATGTTAAGGTCCCAATGTAATAGGGGACGAGCCTATTGCCATCTCCTGGGCACACTATTAAGCGAGCGATAATTAACATTTATTAATGCACACATAACTACGAAAAGTCAGAGATATGTGTGCACGGGGTGACTAGGGATCGAACTCGAGACATTGTCTCAGCTATCGCCTATCGCCGCCCAATAAAAGTATTTATTTCTATTCTAATAAATTATAGTCGCCACGGGCACACACCTCTGGTGTTCTCTCTCTGCTATCTACCGGTAATGTGCCCGGTAGATAGCAATAGGCTCACCCCTTATTACATTTGGACCTAAACATAACTGACGAATCGTGAGTGTGTTAAACACCTCTGCCTACATCTTCGGGGATATAGGCGTGAAGTTATGTGTGTTAAGTAGATAAGAGAGAGCGCTAGAATGATTTAACGATGTACTGGTGCTTGTTATGGTTTTAAATATGCAGAAATTGTGACTATGTCGTGATCATGGCAGCTAAAAAGCTACCGAAGCGTCGGGATCAGTGTAACGTACGTCGGTAGCTTAGTGGTTAAGGAGTCGACCTTACGATCGAGAGGTCACGGGTTCGAATAATGGCTATTACACTACCGACGTGGGACCCACTCCTAACACAAGCAATTTGGCTTAGTTGGAGGGGTAACAGGGAATATTAGTAATTTCGGTTACTATTATTAATTTTAAAAATAAAATAAAAATAACATCAAATAAATCTTGATTATATATCAATATTATTTACTATATTAGAAATCATCCCAGAACCATCATACTAATTCGACTAAAGTCAAATGTTGGGTTAAAGTTCAGATCGCTCATTCGGTTCGCGTTATCCATTTATTAGAATAGAATATGAATCTCTGGACAATGTCAATGTCATAATGTGTATTGATAATGTAGTAGGTATTAAATCTATCGTTAAAAACGTGTTACATTCACTTAATTAATCAATACTTAATCAATACAATACATTAATTTTCATAATTATATGTCATGAAAATCAAAATCTATAAAGAATAAAATAAAATTTCAATACAAAAAAAATAAAAAATAACAGATGCCTCTTAAATTGTCATTGATATATAAAAAAAAATCATATTTGTTTGCACGTGTCATATTTTCATGTCATTCCATGAACTCCTCTATTGAGTAAAAACACCTATCAATAAGAAATGCCTTCAAAGTTGATAGGAACTGGGGTGTATACAGGCAGCTCCTTATTTCTAAAGGCAGCTTATTAAAAAGCTTCACTGCGCTGCACCTTGAGCCATGTTTGACCACATTTAATGTAGGAGCTATGGAGTTCGAGATATGTTTTCTCCTCGTTTTTTCTCGTAATACCCTTTCCTCGTGACTCTCATATGAGTGTTTATTTTTTGCGAAATTAGTTAGCAAAACCACAATATACAGACTTGGCACCGTTAATACTTTCAAGTCCCTGAAAAACTGTCTACAGGTCTGCTGAAGAACTACTATAATAAGACCCGTTTTCAAAAACCATCCAAATTTAACATAAACATAACATAAACTCACGCCTATATCCCCGAAGGGGTAGGCAGAGGTGCTAGCACCCACATTTCGCCAGTTTATGTTTAGGTCCCAATGTAATAGGTGGCGAGCCTATTGCCATTAACCGGGCACTTATAAACCTGCGTTAAATACACACATAAGTTCGAAAAGCATCGAAAAGTCATTGGTGTGTGCCATGGTAAAACCTGGGATCGAACCTGAGACATCGTCTCAGCAGTCCATTACCCATACCACTAGGCTACCGCGGTTAGCCAAATTCAAATGGGAACCTTTAAATGGGATGTGAAGCATCTATAGAGGCCGTCAAACTATAAAAAACCACCATTTTGGTATTGCTCATTGCCGGCATTTGTAATGGTGGCCTTCATTCTGTAGACTTCATTTACAGCTTCTTACCAAATACACCTTAAACTACACCTTTTTTTTTTTGTTTTTTTTTATCGTGCGGAAACCCCTTCGGATACCCCCCCGCCGGCCAGCGGGGGTGGTTATGTCGTGTCTCGACTAAAACGCACGGTGTCCTCCCCAAGTGTCCGTTGCCGGGCACCCTGGGTAAGCCCTCGAAAGGATAACCCCAACACTACACCTTAAACTACACCTAAACAAAGTTCAGGAAAAATTACAAATTATTCAAAAAAATTAAACAAATCTTACAAGCAACGCGACATCTTTTATTGTTAAATAAATTCGTGATTCCATTAGAGCTCTTTGAAGTCAGAAGAGCGTACTCCAAAAAAATAACAATACCTTTCTCAAATCAACGGTACATTTAACATTTCCACATTACGTACACATTACACCTTAATTCACAAACAGTAGCGGCGTATACAAAATATTTTTAGCATTTCAATCAGCCTCCCCTCGTTGTGTCAAAACAAAATGTTTTTTTTTCTGTTCACTCGCGAAACCATCTCATGTGCCCTCCGGTTTTAACTTCAAGTACAAATTAAAAATGCTTTGCTGGTGCCTATTCTGGTGTATGTGCAAATTTCGGAAGGCTAAAATGATTTTAGCAAGAAATGGGTTTATTAGCTTTCATGAAACTGGCGTTTATTTATCTTAATACTGGTATAAATGTGAAAGTCATTATGGATGGAAGTTTGTTACTCTAGCACGTCAGCATGATTGAGATGAAAGGATGATGGGCATAAATGTATGGTCCCATTTATGTTATGTCGGGCTTGTACCGACTAAAACCGCACGCCATCTCGGGTCTTCAGATGCCGGGGTGTAAGATTGCCTATAAAGCATATCCCTCGCACCCCGACCGACCCTGGGCCATCTCCGGTTTCGAGGTGGCTCCCTCGGATTTGGGAACTACGTCGATAAGTGAAATGTATGGTCCGTGGTACTGGCACCAATCAAAACCAATCTCTATATGTTTCGATGATATATAAGCCATCGTATAATGTTCATAAGTACCAACTGGTTCAATAGTTCGTATTGGTTCAATAGGCTATATAAGCCTTATGAACTGGTACGATACCAGAGTTGTATTATGTTGTATTGTTTAGCTGCGAGCCTGGTATTGTTCATAGCGATAAATGACTATGTCGTGGTTAGCATACAGACTGGTTTCTGGTCAGTTTTTTTTACAATCGAATGTTTTTAATAACTCGAATATAATCAAGCGGCGATAGCCCGGTGGCGTACGTAACGGACTGGTGAGACGAGGTCTCGAGTTCGATCCCCAGTCGCCCCGGGTACACACCTCTGACTTTTCGTAGTAATGTGTGCAAATAAATGCTAATTATCACTTGCTTAACAATGTGCCCGGTAGATGGCAATAGGCTCGCCCCCTATTACATTGGGACCTTAACATAACTGGCGAATCGTGGGTGTGTAATACATCTCTGCCTACCCCTTCGGGGATACAGGCGTGAAGTTATGTTATGTTGTATAATCAAATAAAGAATAGTCATGGCAAGGGGGGTACCCTCGTTAGGGAGGTACCCTTGTTTTAAAACCTGAAGATCAGCAGTACCAGTGACCTACTTGTCTGAACCACCTGTCATAATTGTGGCAAGGGGTACCCCCCTTGCCACAATTATGACAGGTGGTTCAGACAAGTAGGTCACTGGTACTGCTGATCTTCAGGTTTTAAAACAAGTTTATCATGTATCAATAAGGGTAAAGCGCTCTATAGTTGTAACTGAGAATTAACGATTACTTAACAATTACTATCGTGTAATTGTTAAGTAATCTATCACCTGTAATTACCGTCTTGATCTGCTTACTTGCAGTCAAGGTTATTAGTAATAGTAAAAAAAAACTTGCTTGACTTTAATAAAAATAACTTCAAAAGTACTTACTGTAGTCTTGTTGTTGTGATTTTACTACTAAGTAACTATTATTTTAACTTAAAAACTGCGTAAAAATCATTGAACTTGATCAAGCTGAACCGAAGATACGAATTTTAAATTGTATTTCGAGCTAAAATTCAGTGTCTCCTGATGACTATATTTAAAAATGGACAAATCTGCGGGTTTGGTCGTCATAGTATTTTTAGGGTTCCATACCAAAAGTGTAAAATGGGATCCTATTACTAAGACTTCGCTGGCCGTCCGTCTGTCTTTCACCAGGTTGTATCTTATGAACCGCAACAGTTAGACAGTTGAAATTTTCACAGATCATGTATTTTCTGTTGCCGCTATAACAACAAATACTAAGACACAGAATAAATTAAATATTTAAGGGGACTCCCATACAACACACGTAATTTTGTGCCGTTTTTAGGGTTCCGTTGCCAAATGGCAAAAAACGGAACCCTTATAGATTCGTCATGTCTGTCTGTCTGTCCGTCTGTATGTCACAGCCACTTTTTTTTTGAAACTATAAGAACTATGCTGTTGTAACTTGGTAAGTAGATGTATTCTGTGAACCGCATTAAGATTTACACACAAAAATAGAAAAAAAACAATAAAAAAAAATTTTTTATCGAACCCATACGTGTGTGGTTCTATGGATAGGTCTTCAAAAATGATATTAAGGTTCCTAATATCATTTTTTTCTAAACTGAATACTTTGCGCGAGAGACACTTCCAAAGTGGTAAAATGTGAGTAATGTAACTTCTAAAATAAGAGAATGATAAAACTAAAAGAAATATATGATGTACATTACCATGTAAACTTCCACCGAAAATTGGTTTGAACGAGATCTAGTAAGTAGTTTTTTTAATACGTCATAGATCCTAAACCGCAATTTACCTTTTTTTTTTTTTTTTTCGTGCGGAAATCCCTTCGGATACCGCCCCCGCTGGAGAGCGGGGGGTCTCCAGCGGGGGCGGTTATGTCGGGCTTGAACCGACTAAACCCGCACGCCGTCTCGGGTCTTAAGACGCCGGGGTGTAAGGTTACCCATAGAGCATATCCCTCGCACCCCGGCTGACCCTGGGCCATCTCCGGTTTAGAGATGGCCCCCTTACTTGCTCTCCACTATGCCTTCTGCTAATCAGAGGGACACGTGGAAAGCTTCCGAACGGCCCTCAACAGGGATCAGCAGCGTCTCTCCCGCCCTAGGAAAGAGGCGCTGCTGTCCCCGTTGCCCAGGGTGCACCGCGTGGAGGTCCCCAACCAAGCATCCCAACCGCAATTTACCTTTCATTAAATCAACTCAAATATAAAAAAATAAAAAAAGCATTATTATGTTACTTGCTGCTACGGAACTCTTAATGGGCGAGTCCGACTCGCACTTGGCCACTTTTTATAGATACTAAGGGCACGGAACTCTTTGTGCTCGAGTCCAACTCGCACTTGGCCGTTTCACTTGAAAAGAGCTACTCGACGATGTATGACTTGTTGATTAGACTCAGTACCAAAACGCCCATCCTTTGGCACAGAGATAGATTATTAGTCTGGAACAGTACATAAATCACTAATGTTGTTAATTGCAAATCTTGAGAAAGGCTTAACCGATTTGAGTGATCAATATTTTTGTGTCAGTAATTGCCCAAAAATGTATCATATGAAAGAAAATTTTGAAAATTGATCACCCTCTATCCTACCAACCCCGCTCTGGGCATGCGCTAGGAGGGGTCGCCATAGAAGTATTCCTGCATAGTTTCAGACCCCCCCGACAAGGCGCAGAGTATGGCACACCGTGGGGTTTAGTGGGTATGCCCATCCACCCGGATGGGAGAGTCCCACACACGATCTCCGGCTATCACCCCGTAGTCGGAGGTGCCGTGCGTAACAGCATTCCCCACGTAAAAAAAAAAAAAAGACCCTCGTACGTTTTTAAGCAGGTGTAACGATTAACGGTAACGGTGTCTCTTTCTGCGAGCAGGTAATGCGCACGAAAGAGACGGCGGAGAGGGAGCGGGAGAGAACCCTGCCCCCCGAGTTTCGCAGTCTGCGGCGAGCACGCCGCAGACTCATCTACGCCCGGGACTACCGACCTCCATGATCGGGGCCTGAGGACGGCAGTTGGCCGACTCGCCGTCCTTACAGAAGCAGGCCGTGGCGGAGGCGTGTCGTGTGTGCCCACACACGCCTGCCAACTCACCGAAGCGGGATAAAACCGGACCCCACTAGGCGAGGCCGCGGTGGCGGCCAAAGTCCGCCGGCAACCCTGGGGTTATCCTTTCGAGGGCTTACCCGGGGTGCCCGGCAACGGACACTTGGGGAGGACACCGTGCGGTTTTAGTCGAGACACGACATAACCACCCCCGCTGGCCGGCGGGGGGGTATCCGAAGGGATTTTCGCACGTTAAAAAAAAAAAAGGGTGTAACGATTAGCAGGTGACGTTGATTTGGGCCCGAATGTACTCTCAGTAGAGTTTACACCATACATTCAAAATGATGATCGAAACAACAAAAATAACGCGTATTTGTGAATAGCCCCCTCGCCTAGTCCCCGGCGTCACTTACACCCTTCGTTAATGAAGGCGAGATTCTTTTTCGATTTTCATCTAAAACAAAAGGTGAATATTTTTGGCAGACGGCAGGTGGGGAGTGATATGCGTAGGGAAACATCTCTTGTTTTGATAATAATGTTTCATCACAATTCCTACCAGTTTTTTCAGACAGTTTCCTGTACAAATTTAAGCAGAGTATTTTTGACTTGTTATTTGACTTTATAGACACTTCAAGCATAGAATGTTTTTAACACGATTTTATTAGCTTGATATGTATGTAACGCAATCTTTGAGGTCTATTATTGAGCGCTGCAAAACGTAGCATCAGATTGATTAATTAAAAATTATTTATATTTGGCAATTTTATCAATAAGTGATGACAATACAATAATTTAAAAAGATTTTTTTAAATTAACACGCTTTTGTTAGTTTTGTCGTATTTAGGTATGTAACAGAATCTTTGAAGTCGACGTTTAAGGACTTCAAAACCCGCGCCGGTTTAATTTGAATTTAATTTTTTTTTTTTTATTTAAAAGAATATTAGCAACCGAAATTACTAATATTCCCCCTAGCCCCTCCAGCTAAGCTAAATTGCTTGTGTTAGGAGTGGGTTCACGTCAGTAGTGTAATGGCCAGGATTTGAACCCGGGACCTCTCGATCGTAGGGTCGACTCCTTAACCACTAAGCTACCGACGCTCCGAATTAGTTGCATACTTTACGTAGTAAAGATCAATGTCAATATAATAATTAAAAAAATAACTAAAAGATCAAAATAAATAATAGTTTAAAAACGGCAAAATATGGATATTGACCATTGATTTACATAACATAACATAACATAACATAAACTCACGCCTATATCCTCGAAGGGGTAGGCAGAAGTGCTAGCACCCACGTTTCGCCAGTTTATGTTTTAGGTCCCAATGTAATAGGTGGCGAGCCTATTGCCATTAACCGGGCACTTATAAACCTGCGATAAATACACACATAACTTCGAAAAGCATCGAAAAGGCATTGGTGTGTGCCATGGTAATACCTGGGATCGAACCCGAGACCTCGTCTCAGCAGTCCTTTACCCATACCACTAGGCTACCGCGGTTTTTTTTTTATACGTAAGAAAACTAGTTATATGAATTTTTATGGGTATATGTGATTCAGTAAGTCTCTTCTCCCCATGGAATTCAGATATCACCATGAAAAGGACTTTTATTTCAGTAGGATGGCCCAGGATCAGTCGGGGTGCGAGGGATATGCTCTATGGGCATCCTTACACCCCGGCGTCTGAAGACCCGAGACGGCGTGCGGTTTTAGTTGGTTCAAGCCCGACATAACCACCCCCGCTGGCAGGCAGGGGGTATCCGAAGGGATAAGGCTTATCATGGAGGATTGGCTACAGAGGCAACACAGAAACCTCTCGTACCAATTGACGCAGGTGATCCCCGGTAAGGGAGCTTCGGGGGCTACCTGCACTGGATCAGGAAGGAGGCAACATCTGAGTGCCATCGTTGCGACGCGAGGGAGGACTCGGGACTGCACACGCTGGTAGACTGTCCGGCGTGGGGCTCGCCGCGTGTCGTAGGCGACTCAGACGCCGGAGTTCGCTCAACAACCTCCGTCCTCCATGAGCGTAGGCCTGGCAGGTGAGGCGGCCTGTCATCCTAGCAGAATCAGGCCTGGGCGGCGGACCCCCTCATTTCTGAGACAAGATGGGGTCACCGTGGTTCCTAAACCCAAGGGGGCCATTTTGAAACTGGAGATGGCCCTGGGGGTCAGTCGGGGTGCGAGAGAAATACCTTAGGACCACCTTACACCCCGGTGTCTGAAGACTCGAGACAGCATGCGGTTTTAGTCGGTTCAAGACCGACATAACCACCCCCCCTGGCCGGCAGGGAGGTATCCGAGGGGATTTACGCTCGGAAAAAAGGTACCTACTGTTTTACAGCGGTAACTGGGCAAGAATCCTCATTTCCAATTTCCGTTCCCAACTGGGTGGGAAATCCTTCCTTTGAAGTTTCGTTCCTTATATTGTTACACTTTAGATATTGTAGATGTATCGTTGACGCATATAACTTCTACAAAACTAACCACCTGCCTCTATTTTACATTTACATTCAACTCCATAATAAAGTAATAAAAAACTAAATTTATTCGTACCTAGACAGGTTTAAAGTAACTCGAAAATTTACTGTTACACCCGCCGCCATTTTGTCTATAAAGTCGTTTCGTAGCACGGAATGGTGGAATAGTATAAATGTGATAATAACAAATGGAAAATTCTGGAAGCTATATCTTAGAAAACTATTGTGTGAGGTTTCCGTATACCGATTTTATATCATATATGCGTTTATATTTGGTTTATGTTATGTGTTTTGGAAGTAGTATTATAGTTTGTTATGATTCTGATTTTCTTGTTTTCAAATGGACGGCAAGGTTTCTTTTAATAGACTATTGTGAATGTCAATGAATAAGATTGTGATACTCAAAATTTGTTACCTTTATACGATCTGAATTAAGCCATTTACATACATACATAAACTCACGCCTATATCCCCGAAGGGGTAGGCAGAGGTGCTAGCACCCACATTTCGCCAGTTTATGTTTAGGTCCCAATGTAATAGGTGGCGAGCCTATTGCCAATAACCGGGCACTTATAAGCCTGCGATAAATACACACATAACTTCGAAAAGCATCGAAAAGTCATTGGTGTGTGCCATGGTAAAACCTGGGATCGAACCCGAGACCTCGTCTCAGCAGTCCATTACCCATACCACTAGCCATTTAGCCATATAGTATAGTTATATAGTATATATATAATATAGCATTTAGCATATTATTAAGTATGAGTTACAGCAATAATGATGTAGATATCGTAGCACCGATAGCTACGACTCGTAGACAGTTTATAATTTCGTAGCACTTTTACTTTGCTTGAATTTGTTTTATTTTTCTAAGGTGACGAAGACAACCATATAGCCTGCCGAGTGGTAAGTGGTTACCGTGACCTAGGAATGATTACCTCATCTACTGTGGTTGAGGAGAATAAAGAAGGAATAAGAGAAAGAAAGGATGGGAGGCACTTTCACAAGCCATACTAAATACAGCATTCTGGTACTTAAAGGCGATTTCAAATAAGAGGAGATACCTTTTTGGTCGACTCAGTCTATTCGTGCTTAATACTTGGCTCGTTTTCTATGATGATCAAAGAAAGTTTTGCGTTTTACCTAGCTTAAATTTTATCGACTAACCTAAAGCAATAGAAACGTTTCAGTTTTAAATTATAATGCTAATTAAACTTTACTTAAAGTAGGAAATGAATTTTAAGTGCAAAGCACGTGGTGTAAAGTTGCGTGTACACTATCTTTGTGTTTCTAATATAACTGTTCACGATATTTTAGAAGAATAGGTGGGTTAAATTTTCGGATATTTTTAGGCCCTACTACCAAGATCGTTGGAGCCCAAGCCAACATTACCTGCACGGCGGTAGGTGTAAACTAACTGGGTGTGTATGAGATCAATTTCCGCTTATGTTTGTATGCGATGCATCAGAAGAGCGGAGGTGGGTTAACTTTTGATACTTTTAGGATTGTATAAATTCAAAAATTGGTTTTAAATCAATTATCATAAGACTTTAAATAGTTTAATTACAAAACGTAATGACCAATATGTTGAACCAAATAACATAACCCACATTTCTGTTGCTGTTACTCCTCTACATATTAAATTGCAATAATATTTATATGAAAAACTTTTGAACCTAATAATAATAAATAATAATAAATATTGTACGACAAAGTACACAACGCCATCTAGACCCAAACTAAGCAGAGCTTGTCATATGGGTTCTAGAATGCGGATAAACATACTTAAATACTTTTTTTTTTTAATAAATACATATTATACATAGAAACATAACAACCTACGGTGATTCACAGTTACTGCAGTACCAGTAAAATCTTAGCGGTGCAAAATTTTCAGTCATATACATATTATTGTCTGTCTGGGTTGTTGACCTTGTAGTATTTTCGAACATACGGTATCAACAGATACGGTAGCCGGATACTGGTAACCGCTTACCATCGAGCGAAGCGTACGCTTATTTGCTTAACTAAGAAGCATATAAAACACAAATAAAACAAGATTGATACTTAAAAGTACATTGTACAATGTTACATCGTAGTGAGCTTGTACCTTTTTTTTTATTTTATTTTTTTCGTGCGGAAATCCCCTCGGATACCCCCCCGCCGGCCAGCGGGGGCGGTTATGTCGGGCTTGAACCGACTAAAACCGCACGCCGTCTCGGGTCTTCAGACGCCGGCGCCGGGGTGTAAGGTTACCCATAGAGCATATCCCTCGCACCCCGGCTGACCCTGGGCCATCTCACCACTAACAGCATCGCTCATCCTGTCCCCTCTGAAAGCAGAGGAGTACGGAGAGCGATGTGTTCCCGCCACGTTGGGTATTGGCCGACGATCAATGCCAACCCTATGAAGGGGTGAAGGGCAGTGAGGTTGTACCTTAAAGACTCCATTGTTCGCTGTAGTCATAAAACGCAACAGTTTACCGTACACCTGTCATCATGACCGTTTGACATGCCAACCTACTATTACAAACAACGATCTATGACACCGATATCTCACAATATAATAGCCTACGTTCCATATCGATAACAATGCGGCTTGCTTTACCGATTATACTGTTAGTCGATTAATTAAATCGAAATATCGATTAAATTAATCGAGGGTTTTATAGTTGAGTATTCGAACAATGATTTTAGTTTTATTGCATTATAATAGGTGCATTATAATAGGTATGTATTTTTATGTGTCAGAATATTTTTATATTTATATATTATTTAATAGCCGCGGTAGCCTAGTGGTATGAGTAATGGACTGCTGAGACGAGGTCTCGGGTTCGATCCCAGGTTTTACCATGGCACACACCAATGACTTTTCGATCCTTTTCGAAGTTATGTGTGTATTTATCGCAGGTTTATAAGTGCCCGGTTAATGGCAATAGGCTCGCCACCTATAACATTGGGACCTAAAACATAAACTGGCGAAATGTGGGTGCTAGCACCTCTGCCTACCCCTTCGGGGATATAGGCGTGAGTTTATGAGTTTATGTATGTATATTATTTTAACTATAGTTACGTGGTATTAGCATTTTGGTACTAATGGTTGTTAGAGGAAGAATCGACTAAAATCACACGATATCCTCTTACAAATATATATTATACAGTCAGGTACTTTAATTGAAATTCATATAGTATGGTTATTATAATACCGTGTAAACATTTTTAAACAGTTATTATTTCAAAATTAATACCTACTGATGTTTTTTATTGAAATCGGTTGAAAAATCGCATGCTCATAATATGAGCAACAAAGATAATACATTATAATGATGATTATAATGAAATAACATAAACTAGGAATTCAGTGCAGGGTGCGACTGAAATAAATTGAGCTGAGCGAGCAGGACTCTTACTTGAAAATAAGACATCTTACTACGGTCGCGCGCTTAGCTAACGCCGCGCCCTCGCGAAACTGTTTTATCGGTGATTATTCCTCAATGGTACATCGGACATGAACCATCTCGCTTCAAAACACTCCTCAGTGTCCACACTATCACCGTGGTAAATTTGGTCAAGATCGCGCGAGTGATTACGGAGGAGTTCAGCCACCAACAAACGGCTATGCCGCGTATAAGAGCTTCGCTCGCTCAGCTCAATTATGAGCGCGCGATATTTGCAATCACAACATGAGTAACAAAGGTATATGAACTACATTATACATGTATAGCTAGTCGGTTATCCTTGTTGAGTCCTTGGCCTCGCCGCAAAGGGCCCAAGGCTGCTGTATTACCACGTTATGTAATCCAACTCGATGCATTTGCTCGCTCATTTCACAGTCAGGAATCATAGATTATGTAAATGTTGACCACAGACAGACTACTTATGAAATACATACACACATAACTTCACGCCTGTATCTCCGAAGGGGTAGGCAGAGGTGTATTACACACCTACGATTCGCCAGTTATGTTAAGGTTTCAATGTAATAGCGGGCGAGCCTATTGCCATTAACCGTGCCACTTATAAACCTGCGATAAATACACACATTACTTCGAAAAACATCGAAAAGTCATTGGTGTGTGGCATGGTAAAACCTGGGATCGAACCCGAGACCTCGTCTTAGCAGTCCATTACCCATACCACTAGGCTGCCGCGGCTTTCTCCATTACCCATACCACTAGGCTACCGCGGCTGAATGAACATATAACTACGAAAAGTCAGAGGTGTGTGCCTGGAGCTACTGGGGAATGAACTCGAGACCTCGTCTCAGCAGTCCGTTACGTCCGCCACTGGGCTATCGCCGCTTATGAAATATTGTATATTTTAGATTTCGTGGGATTACGATAGCGAGGGGCAACTATTGTTCATGAGGTCGGTCTTATTCCTAAGTTGAGATGAGTGTTATCTCAGAATGGTGTGTGATCTAAATAAATGTAAAAAAACATTTTTGCTATAAAATTTTGGATTAGGGTTTAAGAATTCTTAAAATGTTGTATTTCTTGTATCGTCTTTCCCTTTTTTATAAGCAAAACAATATTTTTCATTTTAGTATCTGTGTACACATATAGCATTTTTATGAAGTCTATAATGAAGAATTCTAAAGTCTACATAGGCACATAGTTTTTATAAGTATGTCCCTTATTTCTTGAAAGTGCTTCGCCACTTTTTACAAAGAATGACATTATTTTTTCAAATTATCATTAATATTTTACAGTGACTTGTCGCATCTATTTGAATTTGCAATAATCTTTGGCATATAGCGTGGGTAGTAGTTAATACAGGCACCGAGCTAACCTTGTACTTTCTAATGCAAGGCTGTTCTGCCACGTTAATTTAGAACTGCATGACGTGTATATGACGTCATGCTGGTTTGTATACTCTGTGGGGTTTGTAAGGACACTCGGCACTGTGTACAAGGTGACGGAGTAAACACGTGTACACTTTCAGAGTCATGGTTTATTGGACATTTATTAAAGGATTTATGAGATTACAGGACATTTTTGTACAAGTATATGAAAATGAATTTTTCTTTGTATGTTTTGTCGACTATGCATTTTTATGTCAATTATTATATTGCAATTACGTTATGGTAAGTACTTTTCACATATTCGTGAAGATTCTAATGTAAAACAACTGCTCAAGTGCGAGTTGAACTCGCGCACTAAGGGTTCTGTACAAAACATAACATAACATAACATAAACTCACGCCTATATCAACGAAGGGGTAGGCAGAGGTGCTGGCATCCACATTTCGCCAGTTATGTTTAGGTCCCGATGTAATAGGTGGCGAGCCTATTGCCATTAACCGGGCACTTGTAAACCTGCGATACATACACACATAACATCGAAAAGCATCGAAAAGTCATTGGTGTGTGCCATGGAAATACCTGGGATCGAACCCGAGACCTCGTCTCAGCAGCCCTTTACCCATACCACTAGGCCACTGCATTGAGAAATATATGTACTTAACGTTTTTGTGGAAAACTGGAGTCATCGATAGTTATAGTAAATCTGTAGCAGGTTTAATACGGTATATTGAAGATATTTAGAAAAAAGAATTCTAGAAGGCAATATATAGTTGACACTCGTGCCGAAATTTTTTTTTTGGTTTTAGTCTTTCTATATTTCTTTTTGTTTCTACGGCCCGTTCCAAATTTGAAATACAAAATTTATTCCCGCGTCTCCCAGGAACCCTGACACAATCTTTTTTCTAAACAGCTTGTCTCCTAGTACAATGAAGACAATGCCTTATTCAATTTAAACCTTTTCAGTTTATTTACAAAAAAGGTTGCGTTAGAAACCTTCAGAGGCATGCACACAGCTACGTATCAACGCTTTACGGAATCAAACGAATGGCAAGGGAACGCATACAGTATCAACAAACAAGTAAACAATTTCAAACAATGGAAACAAACCTTGTCGAGTACAAATGGAGTTCCAATTAGGTACGAACTATATTTGGCAGTTCAAAACTGTCAGTTTCATTTTTCATATAAATTTTAATGTTTTCGGTATCATCTATTGTACGGACCAAGAATTTTATATCTCGGTATAGACTTTTGAATGATACTGAGTTAATTTCGTGCAGATAATATGCACAAGATCGTGCAAAAAAATGTATACGATTTGCACGAGCACGCCCTGAGGTAGCTTGGGTATTCTGAATGCGGAAGGCGGAGGGGGTGTTGTTATTGCGTATATCGTGAGACGTTTAATGTGAGAGTGTAGGCAGAGACAGTGGTATTGGTCGAGTAGATTACCTTCTATTTGTCAAGCAAACATCCCTAATACTTATACCATCATCATCCTCGAAGCCTACTTACGAGTCTAAGTGTGAACCTACTGTCATCTGACCCCCACAGTTGTGGGGGGCAATACACTGGGTATTATGGGTCGCCAGTGAGTTCACTGGCGACCCATAATACCCAGTGTATTGCGATCCTGGTCCGTAATGATTGCGATCCTGAAAGTTAATCCTAAAACTATTATCTCATTAACAGTGACTTGAATTGTAATTTTTCGGCTTGAGTACTTTATCTTTCTACGAAATAAATATCATCAAACATCTCGACATCCCCCGAGATTTGTTTGTAAAGCATGAAACAAAAAATTTGAAGAGTGATCATTCTTCTCCAGCGAGCATACAAAAACGCCATCATTCACTTATTCAGTTGTTTCATTATTTGTGTATTTCTGACAAAGATGGACCGACTTTTTGGTCGGAAATTAAGTGAGTGATACGTTATATCATTGGGGAATACCAAACTTGATATTTCATCTTTCAAGGTCCAGTAGATTCGGATGTAGCATTCATTGACATCTTATATGATAAACACAGACTTTGTGTATTCTAGGTCAATAGTAGACCAGATTAATGACAACAAAACTTTCATTTTATACGTTTTTTATTAGCTTCACCTGTATGTTTGTTTGTAACCGACTCCTTTGGGCGCGATTTTGACCCACTTTAAACGGCCAGATTTCGTTCAAGATTTGTAGATTTATCGAGGACCAATGACAATACACTAATTTGATAAAATTATTCCATTTTTTAATTTGCAATAAAAGATTTTTGTTAATTTATATAATTTTCATCTAATAAGGCAGAAAATTTAATTTCCAACCATTATCTTTAGCCGATTTATCTAATATTAACAAATTTTCGAACAAACTATTATAAATAAACCAAACTAAAAAGTAGAAAATAAATAACAGTTTAAAAAACTAAAAAAGTTTTCTATGAAAAGCGTGTTTTTTAGTTTTTTTTTAACTATTATTTATGTTCATTTACTTAAGTAGGTACATACAAACATACATACATATAGTCACGACTCTTTCCTAATGGGGTAGACAGATACCACATGTTTTCACTTACTATGATGTCCCGGGTTCTATAAGTAAGACGGCCTCTGTGGCGTAGCGGTAGTGCATTCGACTGCTACGACAGGCTGCGCGGGTTCGATTCCCGCTCAGTGCCAATATTTGTATGCATGAATATGTGTATTTGCATTGGTCTGGGTGTTTCTATGTATAATATGTATGTATATACAAACAAAAAAAGTATATAAGTATGTTTATCCGCATTCTGGACCCCATAACACAAGCTAGTTAAACTATGCTTACTTTGGGTCTAGAAAGCGCTGTGTAGAATTTCGTAGAATATTTATTTAATAATTATAAGTGGGGCGTGAAAAAGCATCTGATGAGGTCGTCAAGCTGAGGACCACTATTGTAGTATCATCGGTGACTGTATTGATGCCCCCCATTCCTGAGATATTACCGTTAGCTTACCAGGCGAGGCAATGTCATATTGACGTGACCATTTTATAAAAAAATACATGTTCACCGGCTGCGTGTACTTTTGAAATGTCCTCGATCTGATTGATCTTTACCGTAATTTGTAAAGGCTCGATTTCAAATTATTACAGTCGTATTTGTATAAAGCGACTAATCAAACTGTTTTAATTTGAAAGAAAGAAAGAAAGAACCTTGGCGCTGGTTTTCGACTGGAACCCAGATGTTTGCGTTTGATGATATGTGTTCATACAGTGTGATATAATCAAAAAAAGTTATTCAACCACGACGCCAAGTGTTCTAAAGACATCATTATATCAAACAGATACTATATTTTTAGAATAGAAATAAATACTTGTATTGGGCGGCGATAGCCCAGTGGTGTACGTAACGGACTGCTGATACGAAGTCTCGAGTTCGATCCCTAGTGGCCCCGGGCACACACCTCTGACTATTCCTAGTTATGTGTTCATTAATAAATGTTAATTTTGTGCCCGGTAGATGGCAATAGACTCGCCCCCTATTACATTGGGACCTTAACACAACTGGTGAATCGTAGGTATGTGATAAACCTCTGTCTAGCCCTTCGGGGATACAGGCGTGAAGTTATGTTATGTGTTAAGTTAAATAAATACTTATTATATTTTATTAGAACTGTTTTTGAATGGAAGTTTCTAGAACTGGGTAACGTGAAGTGGGTCTAGTGAGTTCGGATTGCTAGTTCTCGGAATAACCAATATAAGTTAGTTACTGCAAAACGTGAGTACTACTTTATTATAATGATTTGATAATTTTTTAACCCCCGACGCAAAATGAGGGATGTTATAAATTTGACGTCGATGTCTGTGTGTGTGTCAGTCTGTGGCATTGTAGCTCTCAAACGGATGGACCGATTTCGATGCGGTCTTTTCACATTTGAAAGCCAGTTTCCTTGCGGTGGTTCTTAGCTATTTTTGGTTAATATCGCTCTAGCAGTGTAAGAGTATCAGCTCTTTTCAAAAATGATGTAAGGCATTTTCGGCGTATGATTCCTTGATTAAGTGCTTAATGCGTGCTAGTATAATCGCTAAATGTTTTTTTTTACTTTTTAAGGGTTGTTCCTTGAACTATAAGTATTTTATACACATATATTATACTGAGTGGTGATCGAACCCACGACCGCAGACGTAGAAGTCAAATATTCTACCACCACACTACAAATAACTCTTAAGTTGAATGTTAATAGGTTCGACTCTTACAGAGCCGTCAAAACTCTTTAGTTAAATCGCAAAGAAACCTTTTTTAAAAGGGGAGTCCCTAGAAAGACTAAATCTCCAATTAAATAGGCGAATTATGCAAATATTTATAACGTAGCAACTCCAAATCATAACAACGATGAAATAAGCATCGGAACGAAACATTCTTAATCTGCGCAAACAGATAATATTCAAAACAAAACAATTTTAAAATCCCAAATTTATCAAGCAATTATCCTTCTTATAACTGCAGTCATACGACACAAGTCAACAGAAAACTTCAAACTGGTCATAACCAATTAGAATGATCTCTAAACTGCCACAGAATTTCGTTTCTTACGTCAATGGTATATTAGTGCGAGGGGGACAGGGGAGGTCAGTTAATTTTGGACGTTCCGCTTCAAATAGACTTTAAAACAAAGCGCGGATTGTAAGAAAATCCCGCCCGGGACCCGTACCTAGCATTCGCTTTACTAAATTACTGAAATTTCATTCAGCCAACGGACTCTTGGGGAGGTGGGAAGGGATGTACGAAAAAATTAAATGATAATAATTATTGTGGATGTGGTTGTTTTCACTGTATAGTTATTTTTTTAAATTATGTTACTGCTTAGGGTTGTTTAAGGCCCACCAGGACTCACGGTGCCAAGCCAACCTTACTTGACAGCCAGTACACCTGCTGCAGTACAGGTTTTCCTCTTCGTTGGGAGGTCAGAGAGCAGTTGCTCCCATAAATGCCGCATAAGCCAAATCTATAGGAGGAGAAGAACTAAGCGGAGCCCGGAAACTATGCTAAGAAGATGATGCTGATTGAAATTTAGAAAATTTGAACTGACTCAAATTTAGAAAGTTCCTTAATAAGGTTTCCGCAGTGGGCATTGGAAGTGCAATCGAATGAAGACAAGTTCAAATTCTGAAGTTCCTGATGAGAATGCATAGCTGTGAAAAATATGTTTACTCTGAAATAAAACTATTTTTAACGGAATCTATCGGGGTCTTCTTTGGAGTCTTCTTCTTTAAACGGGGTCTCCCCGTGACCATGGCTGCTAAAAAGCAACCGAAACTGAAGAGCAACGTTCGAGTTCAATGTAAATAATAAAATAACATCAAAATAAATCGAGATATAAAATGGTTAGCGATAGCCCAGTGGCGTACGTAACGGACTGCAGAGATGAGGTCTCGAGTTCGATCCCCAGTCGCCCCGGGCACACGCCCCTGACTTTTCGTAGTTATGTGTGCATTGATAAATGTTAATTATCGCTCGCTTAATAATGTGCCCGGTAGATGGCAATAGGCTCGGCCATATCACATTGGGACCTTAACAGGACTGGCGAATCGTGGGTGTGTAATACACCTCTGCCTACCCCTTCGGGGATACAGGAGTGAAGTTATGTTACGTTATGTTTTATAAAATGGTTAAAAATAGTTTTATTTCAATGTGTGACATTCGAGAACTTCCGACAATATCATATTTCTACTCTGTTGAAGTGGGTTTTTTTAACGTGTGTAAACCCCCACGGGCTTCACCCCACCAGCGCCAGCGATGATGTGGGTATGTCGAAATCGGAAGTGGGTACCACGAACACTGGTGATGTATTGTGTATCCAACCTTATGTCTCTTGTACATCTCCTTCCTCTTTGATGATATCACAGATTTTTTGGTGTAGCATAGACGATGTTATTTTCATAGTCATTTATTTTTGTTATCTGTTATTTTGTGTGTTACACTGGAACAAATTATTTTTCTTTCTTTCTTCTTTCAGGTAAACTTTAGGTGAGTCACCTTTGCTGGTACGCAACCGCCTCCACCGTGCCCTGGTAGGAGGAGAAAACCTAAGAAGTACTGGCTTGGCGTCGCAAGGGATTTCATATGTGCTAAAAGTCTCACTATCAGGGATGCTGAAGATTTTACGAAGTGAAAAAGAAGAAGGTGCAGGCTTTGGAAGCAACCGTGACCCGGGAATTGCTAAAGATCGGCCGTGTATTAGTTTGTTTACCATAAAAGTAATGATACCACATCCAGCACATATTTCATCTTATGTTAATGTATTTTGTGTTGGAATTTACCCAGTTTTATAAAACCAAAGCGGGCGAAATGAGCTTAGTGGTGGATCGTGTAGCGCTCCCTGAGTGCTCGGCTACTTAGCGGCTGTGGACCGAACTGTATACTTACATATTACTTGTGCACCTTTATGCTTACAGGGTTACAGTCCAAAAAAATACAAACAAAAATACTTTTTTCGGGACTAATCCCGGTAGCACTCCCGTACGCTAGGATCAACCTGAGTGACTCATATAAACGCCGAGCATGACATCCGTAGAATCCCAGTGTAAGCGAAACTGTTTTGGAAAATGCAACGAATTTAATCAGAAGTAAATTGGAGGAGTGGGATATTTTTTTCTTTTTCTTTTTACGTGTGGAACCTCCACGGGCTCCACCACATCGGTGCCAAGGATTAGATGGGTGTCAGAAATAGCTCCATGCTTAGCAAAAAGGAGACAAAATTGTCATATAAAGAGCATCGCGGACTCGAACTCAATGGCCATAAGTGAACTTTACTTGATCTTTTGAATATTGTTATGATACGAACATATTTTACTTAATACCTTAACCAAAAACGGTTACGTGGTTATTTTTATGCAGTGGAAGTGGGAGCGAGAGGCATACCAGCAAAATCTCTCTGTAACTTATTTAAAGATCTAGGCCTATCAAGAGCTGCAATAAGCTCATTACTAGAACGAATGTCTAAAGCGGGACTAGTAGGTTCGCGTCAAATTTGGTTAGGCAGGGAGGAGAACTTGGGTAGTGAAGGTGAGTGTTGATGTACATCAACAAAAGGGGCCCCTTCTAAACCTACACTTGGGTCGCAAGTCCCAAGCACTATCCCGAGTTCCCAACTCAGCAACGCGATGGACCCGGCACCCGCACGGAGAATTCATGGATTGCTAAGAATATCGGTCTCTGTTTATTTATAAAAAAATATACAAAAACAGTGTTTTATTTCTCACATTGATAGACGGTTTTCTCACAATGATATTATTGAATATCTTACATACAAATTTAAAAAAAAAATTGACTGGACTGAATTTGAATAATCATTATTGACAACTAATTTATTAACTACTACTAATTTAATTCTTATTTCTATTGCCAACTAAGCAAAACCATGACATTATTTAATAATTCCAATTTATAAAAGCGGCGATAGCCCAGTGGTGTACGTAACGGACTGCCAAGACGAGGTCTCGGGTTCGATCCCCAGTCGCCCCGGGCACACACCTCTGACTTTTCGTAGTTATGTGTGTATCAAAAATGTTGATTATCGCTCGCTAAGTAATGTGCCCGGTAGATGGCAATGGGCTCGCCCCCTGTTACATTGGGACCTTAACATAACTGGCGAATCGTGGGTGTGCAATACACCTCTGCCTACCCCTTCGGGGATGCAGGCGTGAAGTTATGTTTATGTTATGTATGTATGTCTAATTTATAATGATTTAAGTTGAATTCAGATGGGTTAATTTTAAAAAGAAAAATCTTTAATGGTTTAATATAATATATTGTTTAATGTTAATGTTCACATGCCATAAAATGAAATGGTAAATGTGCTGAACGAAAATAATGTGACATCTTGTACTACCACATTTCCGCAAATAAAGAATTTGAATTTTGAATTTGAATTTCGACGTTTTCCTTAAATTCCTTCATTGCATTAATAGTATTTTATGCAACAGTTGTATAAGAAGGGTCAAAAAATGCGAGTGGCGTGGGTTGCGATGTGAGCCTTGGCGAACATCGCAATGAGAGACGCCACGAGCGTTTTTTGACCTAGTTATACAACGTTGCATACAATACTTTTTCTACGACTACGTAATTTTTAATTTAACAAAAATTAAACAAAGAAAAATTTTATTTATGAAAATAAAGATGTAAATTTTGATTGCTATTGTGTGATATGGTAAAATTATTGAAAACAAGTAATTACCTTGGTTAAGAGGTAGGTCTTATCAGGTGCTTCATCAATGAACGTTTTTAAGTGATCCGGTGAAAAAGTTTGGGCTTTTTTTGCTTTAAATCCTTCAGATTTTCGCTTTATGAATGCTAATAATTTCGCATATTTAGATATATCGGTCTGGTGATATAAATTAATCGTCGATTTCAACTTCGAATATTCGACCCATAACGAAGACGGCTTGAATTTACTATGGAGACTCTGAAAATACGCCAACACAACATTCTCCGAAAATGAAGAAGCTTTGTTATACAATTTCCACTCTATGAAATTATTATAGGCCTTATTGTATAGGCTTCTAGATATCGTTGGTAGCAAATTTTCTGTAACTTCTCGAGCTACCGTTGAAATTTCTTCCGGTGTAGAATTTAATTCTTCGTCATCAATTTTTACTTTTTTATTTAATACTTTTAACTGTTATTAAATGAAAAACAAAAAATTTCCAATCTCCGCTTAGATTTAGATGAACGCGCGGGAAAGTGGCGGGAAATGTATACCTTTTTTTATTTAGGAGTATAAGGATACACGACCCTTTCAGCCAACGCGGGAAATGTGAATATTACAGAATATGTCTGCTAGCATTTTATTTTGAATTAAACATGGAAGTAATAGTACTACGTATTTATGAACCTAAATATAGGTATATTTAGGTTCATAAATACGTAGTACTTATTACTACCATGTTAACCTGTATATACTTATCTGTGGCACCAACCAAACAGTGCTTTTTGGCGACATAACAGTACAGTAAACACTTTGTAAACAATGCTTTTTTGGGCCATAGAGCATAGACTTTTTCAAAGAGTTAATTATGTATGTACTTATATTAGACTTTTTGGTTGTATAAATGACAGATAACAGTAGAGGAGTAGAAAAAATCAATAATAATGGATGAAGATAAACGTAACGTATAGATAGAACAAGCATGGTATTGAGCTATTGAATATTAGAGCAAATATTGAGTATTAAAGCAGAATACAAAATCAAGGCCAGATCATCTCTTACCATGAAAGTTCTGCAATGTGACTTGAGTATCAGAAGATTTAAATTTAAAATCATCACCACTAGCTGTTGCGCCAGCTGAATGACGGATGAGGCTGTGGTCCAGGCTTCCTTATCAGGGGTGCAGATGGCAGTCGCTCCCATAAAAACCAAAACAAACCAATTAATCAATTTTAACTGGTGGTAGAAATTTGATGACACAAATTTGTCACAAAATTCGGCCGGGTCTGTACCACCGTGCACGATTGCGAAAAACCCTCCGGTTTGATTGCGTTCAGGGATTGTGGTCGTAGCACTAGTGGGACCGGTGGGTGTCACGCGGTGCTGCGACGACAATCCTCTTCTGATGAGGCCGTCAAGCTGAGTGCCACCATTGTTAACATGGTACGTGTATGTAATGGTGACCCTCTTTCCTGAGACTTTACCTTCAGCTTACCATCAGGCGAACTCAAATTGACGTGTCCTAAACATAAAAAGAAAAATTAATGGAGGAGCAGGAGAGCGTATCTCGGTCTCTAAAGTTGCAGCTTTAGATGTGAAGTTATAAATAAATATTTGATAATAATAATAAATACCTAGGACATGTTACATAACGCCATCTAGACCCAAACTAAGCAGAGCTTGTCATATGGGTTCTAGAATGCGGATAATCATACTTAGATACTTTTTTTGTAAATAAATACATATTATACATAGATACACCCAGACCAATGCAAATATACATATCTGCAATGAGCGGGAATCGAACCCGCGACCTCTGACTTAGCTGTTCAAAGCTCTACCGCTACGCCACAGAGGTCAGTTTTATGAGCATCGATACGATAGTGCCCAATGAGTGATTTATTAATTCAGACAAAGGTAGGTTTTAAGCAAATAGTATGCTTACTTTTCCTATAGCATATTTATAGATTTAGATCGGAAAAAGAGATCATCTAGGACGGGACCTGAACCCGCGACCAGTCCCTTACAGGGGGAATGCTTTGACCATCTGAGCTACTCAGACACGTCCCAGATATTTCAATTAAATTTTTAAGCATTTTGTATGCTTACTTTTTTTCTAAAGATTTAGATCGGAAAAAGAGAACATCTAGGACGGGATATTTCAAATATTTCCAGATATTTCAAATTTTCCGATATATTATTATACGTCTCAAGGCGATGCTGGAGCCATCTACCGTAATTCTTGCGAACTACGGAAACAATGAATGACTTTACAATCATTTTTAAACATTGTTTTTTGATTACTCCGCCACATTAATTCAATGGCGTTTTTAAGTAATTAGTATGCTTACTTTTGCTATAGATTTAGATCGGAAAAAGAGAACATCTAGGACGGGACCTGAACCTGCGACCACTCCCTTACAGGGGGAATGCTTCGACCATCTGAGCTACCTAGACACGTCCCAGATATTCGAAATTTCCCGATATCTTATATACGTCTCAAGGCGATACTGGAGCCATCTACCGTATTTCTTGCAAACTACGGAAACAATGAATGACTTTACAATCATTTTACAACATTGTTTTTTGATTACTCCGCCATATTACTTCTATGACATTTTTAAGCAATTATTATGCTTACTTTTGATTTAGATCGGAAAAAAGAAGGTAGCTCAGTTGGTCAGAGTATTCCCCCTGTAAGGGACTGGTCGCGGGTTCAAGTCTTGTCCTAGATGTTCTCTTTTCCCCATCTAAATCTAAAGGTTCTTGTGAAAAAGGTCGAGTACGCTTTCAGATTCAATCTGCACTATGTGGACGTCTTTGTACTTAATTCACTTCAGTTTTCACTGTTAGCACGTTTCCTTCAGTAGCAGACGTCAAAGGGCAACAACTTTTTTTTTATTTTCTTAAACTTAGTCGACTACACCTAACTTATACCAACATAATTAAAATACATGTACCTTTTTTTTTTCGGTCGGAAATCTCTTAGTATACGCCGGGGTGTAAGGTCACCCCGACTGACCCTGGACCATCTCCGCTTTCGAGATGGCCCCCTCGGGTTTGGGAACCACGGTATCCTCCTCTTGCCCCTTAAAGGGGGGGGGGAGGTGCTAGTCACCCCGCCGCCGCCTGGGCCTGCTTCTGCTTGGGTGACAGGCTGTCTAACCTGCCACCCCTAGGCCTGCGCTCATGGAGGAAGGAGGTCGTTAAGTACAGGTACCCATACTTATATTCATGGCATTTGACATCTTTAAAACGATTCATTCGGTTTTTATGATTTTTGCGATTTTAAATATCACAAAAATCATGGCGTAAATATGTTAAGCGGAGTACGGTATACGGCAGTAACAGCTTAATTTCGAGTGACATTATAGTTTAATTTAGCTCGATGCGATCATATTCGAATAAACTGGTTTCTCAAGTTTTAACAACTAAGATAAAAGCTTATATTAAGTAAATGTTGGTTTGTGTAGTGGATGCAGTTTGTATCCACCATCAATTACTACAACCCCATTCGAGCAAGTATATCTCTTGCACTTGCTGCACTTGAGTTATATATCAGCCTATATTATGTCCTGAAACTGCTAACCAAGTCACGATGGATCATTGAACGTCCCGGCTGGAAGCTCCAACCGCCGGTTTCAGAGTCATCGGACCGCTCACCCGGCACGTCAATATGGCCGTGTCAGTCGGTACCTGTACTAGGTTGTTAGAAGCAATTGTGGTACATCTGCAATTACAACACACAACCTCTGTGGCGTAGCGGTAGTGCGTTCGACTGCTAAGCCAGAGGTCGCGGTCTCGATTCCCGCTCAGTGCAAATATCTATATTTGCATTAGTTTGGATGTTTCTATGTATGATGTGTATTTATTAGCAAAACTATTTTTATCGAATTCTATCGCGATTTATTTGATGTTATTTTATATTTTACATTGATCCCGACGTTTCGGTTGCTTTTCAGCAGCCATGGACACGGGGAGCCTAAAAAAAGTCTGTGTTTCCAGAAAGCTGTAACCTCCATGTTAAGTCGGGATCAATGTAAAATATAAAATAACATCAAATAAATGGCGATAGAATCCGTTAAAAATAGTTTTATTTCAATGAGTGACATTCGCGTAAACTTAATTATCAAAGAGAAAAGTATTTTAGTGTTTATGCGCAGGGACTCGGTGGAAGACCGGTCAAAATAGAAGTCAATGGGGGAGGCCTATGTTCAGCAGTGGACTTCCTACGGCTGATATGATGATGATGATGATGATGATGTGCATTTTAGAACACATGACAAGATCTACTTAGTTTGGGTCTAGATGGCATTGTGTACTTTGTCCTACAATATTAATTACTTATTTACTGTAACTTTAAGGAACGCTAACCGCTAGTGGTTGCATCCGTCTGCGTAAATTCAGAGTAAGCGTCAGAGTTTGTTAGTAGCCATCATTATGTTCACTTAATTACCGAATAATGCGAGTTGCATAATGTTGATTGCAATGTTGTGGAAAGATCTATGGAAACTCTTACGTTACCAGACGACATTGATAGGCAGGAATTCTTTGACGCCTCAACTTTTTACTTTAGTTTTAACTGTACATACTCCCTCCCCCTTTTGTGTAAATATTTTAGTTTAATTTGTATTGCTTTCATGTGTTCAACTACAAAGGGCTGGCCTGCCCAGTTGTGTAAACGTTAAACAATTTCGAGTCTTTTTTTACACACACACATAACTTCACGCCTGTATCCCCGAAGGGGTAGGCAGAGGTGTATTTACACACCCACGATTCGCCAGTTTTTACACACACAGATTATTTTTTTGGAAAAATACTCGATATAAAGTTTTCACCTCGTTACGATTTTATTAAGCGTAGCGAGCCGAAGGCGAGCGAAGCGTCTTTCTCCACAAATCGGGTTTTCGCGTGAAACCATACTCCTCCTAGACGGCTTGACCGATCTTGACCAAACTTGGCACGGTTATCAAGCTCAGTTTGCTGAGTGTCTCTATGGGTCGAAAGTTGATGTCCGACGTACCATCGAGGAATAATCACGGAAAAACCAAATCAATGGAAAAAGTCGACCGGTCACGTTGACCTATTGTTGAATAGGCAAATCTCGCTACGCTTAAGTTTGGGTTGATTGCGAAGCTGGTAACCGTCCTAGTTATAGATGTAAACATACTAATTGATTCCAAACGTCACTAGGAATTTCGGTCACTAACATAATATAACTTCACGCCTGTATCCCCGAAGGGGTAGGCAGAGGTGTATTACACACCCACGATTTGCCAGTTATGTTTAGATCCCAATATAATAGGAGGCGAGCCTATTGCCATCTACTGGGCACATTACTAAGCGCACTTTTTAATACACACACAACTACGAAAACTCAGAGGTGTGTGCCCGGGGCGACTGGGGATTGAACTCGAGATCTCGTCTCGGTAGTCCGTTACGTACACTGCTGGGCTTTTGCTATATAATCTGAAAAAATCAACACCGTCCCGTTCGTATTTTGGAACCCGCGGTCCGCTTTCTGCTCCTCCCTAGGTTTATTTTAGCTTTTGAAGGCGCGACTAGCATCTGGTCTCCCAAACCTGAGACGAAACACTGCACCAGATCCTTACCCGTCAATTAGCAAGTGTACAATCTGACAGGGGAGGTTGTCTTGGGCCCCTATGCTGTTTGTAGGGCCCCGTAAGCTCGCCAGTTCAGTTCAGTTCTGTTAGTTTAAGCGTCAGTAGCTTATTGGTTAAGGAGTCGACCCTACGATCCACAGGTCCCAGGTTCGAATCCTAGCTATTATACTGAAGAGGTGAAGCCAATTAAGCTTAGCTGGAGGGATTAGGGGGAATATTATTAATTTCTGTTACTAATATTTCTAAGTTACTTAAAAGTTGTAAAGGGAAATACAACACAGATAAAATATTAAAATTCAACAAGTAATCCTATCTCTTGTTCTAAATAAACTCTCAAAATTTCCCACAGCCCTGTCGGCATATTTAAATTTTTATTCCTCGAAATATTTAAATACTAGCTGTAAAAGTGTAAGTCCGTTGAAAATTCGTAACACAAAGGGAATCAATGATTGAAGAGTAAATAAAACAGTACTGGACAGTGTTCGGTGTGCGTTACCATCGGACAAAAAAATTTACTGCAATTTTTTTCGTCAAAAAAATATAAACTCTCTTTCACAGTGCGCTATCGTTAAGCTTGTAAATGATAGGATTTCTGTGTTGATATTTTTTGAGCATATTCCGTTGATATGCAGATTTAATATTTCGTATCCAGACTTGCGTTTTATTGGATTTCGAAAAACATATTCAAACTGTGTAGCACACTCGTGAGTTGTGATGAAAAAACATTTATGTTACCATTCACCGATTTAAAATTATACAAAAATACTAGCAATCTGTTATCTCTGCATACCCCAGGGGGAAAAAGGCGTGAGTATATGTATGTATGTACTAGTAAATTGGGTTACTAGTGTTCTTGTTAATTTATACAATAAGACAACTAACCGAAATTACTATATTTATAAAACTTTAGACTTTCACGGCCGGCGTTGCATGTAGAATATACTGCTTCCGAGCTGTGTGGCCGTAGTCCATAGGAAACTTGTGTTCCTGACTGATCAGTCGCAGATAAGTCGCAGCCGAGGAGAGTTCTACGCACTCGTCGGCGCCCGGACCTGCACATTTGAAGATGTCGACCGCAGTGATCAATGAAACACAAGTTTCTTATGGACCACGGCCAAACAGCCCGGAAGCAGTATATTCTAATAGTATATTTGTTAAACCCTTCAGTTAAGCTAAATTGCTTGTGTTAGAAGTGGTCTCATGTCGGTGCTGTTAATGGCCGGGGTCGAACCCCACTAGACTATCACCACAAAAAAACATTATGACACCTATAATATTGCAGTTGATGGAGGTGTATGGGGGCCCCACCAAGATGTTCGGGGCCCAAGCCAACCTCACCTGCAAGCCGGTACACCTGCTGGTTAACAGACGAGGCTCTGGTGCAGGCTTTTCTCTTGGGGTTAGGAAGTCAGATGGCCGACGCTCCCTTAAAAGCCACAAACCAAATTATGGAAAGAAAGAGTTGGATTTCGGATCCAAAGTGGGGCTCGGATGATCATGATGACTACACATTTCTACAGTACAGTATTGGTGGTAGAAATTTGATGACACAAATATGTCACAAAATTCGGCCGGGTGGGTACCACCGTGTACGATTGCGAAAAACCCTCCATAGTAATCCAATTTCGGTTTGATTGCGTTCAGGGGTCAGCAAGTGCATATCCGGGCAGGGGGATTGTGGTCGCAGCACTAGTGAGTGTCACGCGGTGCTACGACGACAATCCTCTTCTGATGAGGCCGTCAAGCTGAGTACCACCATTGTTAACATGGTACGTGTATGTAATGGTGACCCTCTTTCCTGAGACTTTACCTTTAGCTAACCATCAGGCGAGGTGAAGTCAAATTGACGTGTCCTAAATATATAAAAAAAAATGTTTCTTTTAAATACACCTAGAGACCTGCATTATATCGTCTATTATATATTATTATATCTATCATCTTCCATTATAATCATCACAATTCAATGATATAACAGTGATAACTATAGCATCTTCATATAAATTGACCGATAATCCATTATTCAATGCAAAGGATTATTGCACGGCCAGATTCGTATATCTAAGCCTACAGTAATCACTGTTTAATCCCGATAATTGACTAAGCAAGTAGTTGATTGGTTGACCGTATGCAGCCAAAATTGTATCGGAGCATAATTAATAATCATCTTAATTATATATTGAACACTTAGCTGTTGTGTTTTCATGTTTATATAGTTAACATAATTAAGGGATAAGATGATTTATGTAAAGGTTTAGATCGGAAAAATCTTCCAAAATGACTGTTGCTTGGTAGAGTCAAGCAAGAGTCATTTTGGCCGTTGCATGAATGGGCCGACTCGACCAGGGATGCACCACCCTCTCACAGAATAGCCAAGTAACAGTATTTGAACTGTTGCGTTCCGTTTGGTGAGTGAGAGTGCCGGAGCCCAAACTCTTTTCCCATCCCCTCCCAAACTCCTTTGCCATCCCCTCCCAAACTCCTTTCCCATCCCCTTACCTTTACAGGGTCGGCAGCGCGAGTGTGACGCCACTGGTGTTGCACACGTCCATAGGCCGCGGTAACCGCTTCCCATCAGGTGGGCCGTGTGCTTGTCTGCCACCTTAGTGGTATAAAAAAAAAGGTTTACTATTGTTTGGCAAAAAACGTTCCCCAAAGTGTCACATCCCAAAGTGTGTTTCCCAATTTTTCATTTGGCAAAAAAACATTTGGCAAAACAACTTTTCGCAATTTTACAGTTAGCAATACTATTTTTGGCCATTTATTGTTTAACAAATAATTACATGGCAAAGTTTCATTTTACCAAGTATTAGGTAGTCAAATATGGTTTGGCATACCATACTTTTCCCAGTAGGTATTTCAAGTTTAAGATCTAATTTTGAAAATATACTGCTGCATGGGTGTTTGTTTCACCTTGCACAAATAATTTACAGGTAAGAACTTGTAGAATAATTATATTGCTGTTATACAAATCAATTCCGGCGCTCCGCCGGCACCTTTTTCACCCATATTAAAATCAAAATTTGAACGAACTTACTTTTGGAATATAATATTTACAAAATAAAGCATTTGCTTAATGTATGTTTGACTTAATAAAAATTGAGCAAGTAATAAGTTGCCAAAATGAATATTTGACGAAGTGGTTAAAATGCGAAATATAAATTTGCTAAAGATTCTTTTGGGAAATGAAACTTTGCGATAAGTTTTTTGGGAAGTGAAATTTGACGAAACTTATTTTGCCAAACGGCAGGATCCCGAAAAGTAAGCATACTAAGCCGTGTCGAGTCAGTGTAAGGTTGCCCATAAAGCATTTCCCTCGCACCCCGACTGAACCTGGGCCATCCCCGGTTTCGAGATGGCCCCCTCGGGTTTGAGCACCACGGTGTCCCCGTCTATATATATCAGTCGCCGTCCTTACAGAAGCAGGTCGTGGCGGAAGCGTGTCGTGTGTGTCCTACGCACGCCTGCCAACTTACCGACGTGGGTCCCGACCCCACCAGGCGAGACCGCGGTGGCGGCCAAACTCCGCCGGTAACCCTAGGGTTATCCTTTTGAGGGCTTACCCGGGGTGCCCGGCAATGGACACTTGGGGAGGACACCGTGTGGTTTTAGTCGGTCCGATTACGACACGCCCACCCCATCGTCGACACTGACTGAAAAAAGAGTATATCAGTCACCTGAGGGCGCACCAACGAAGTGCTCAATAGTTAGTGGCTAGTCGCTGTGGCCGAATACGGTCAGGAAAGAGTTTATAGATTATCTTTTACTTACATAAATCATTCAAAGAAAATTTTTAAGTAATTAGTATGCTTACTTTTCATAGATTTAGATCGGAAAAAGAGAACATCTAGGACGGGACTTGAACTTGCGACCAGTCCCTTACAGGGATGCTCTGACCGACTGAGCCACCAAGACACGTCGCAGATATTCGAAATTCTCCGATATAATATATTCATCTCTAGGCGACGCTGGAGCCATCTACCGTAATTCTTGCGAACTACGGAAACAATGAATGACTTTTTAAACATTGTTTTTTGATTACTCCACCACATTAGGATTGTGGTCGCAGCACTAGTGGGACCGGTGGGTGTCACGCGGTGCTGCGACGACAATCCTCTTCTGATGAGGCCTTCAAGCTGAGTGCCACCATTGTTAACATGGTACGTGTATGTAATGGTGACCCTCTTTCCTGAGACTTTACCTTCAGCTTACCATCAGGCGAGGTGAAGTCAAATTGACGTGTCCTAAATATAAAAAAAACATTAATTCAATGAAATTTTGAAGCAATTAGTATGATATTGTCGGAAGTTTACGCGAATGTTACACATTGAAATAAAACTATTTTTAAAGGATTCTATCGCGGTTTATTTGAAGTTGAAAAGTTGGTTAACATTTTCAACATTTAAATAATCACAAAATATATAGTCAACGAGAAAAGTTGATTAACATTTAAATATTTACAACCCTTTTTAGGGTTCCGTAGCCAAATGGCAAAAAATGGAACCCTTATAGATTCATCATGTCTGTCTGTCTGTCCGTCCGTATCTCACAGCCACTTTTTCCGAAACTGTAAGAACTATGCTGTTGAAACTTGGTAAGTAGATGTTTTCTGTGAACCGCATTAAGATTTTCACACAAAAATAGAAAAAAAAAATGTTGGGTTTCCCATACTTGAACTGAAACTCAAAAAATTTCATCAAGCCCATACCTGTGGTGTATCTATGGATAGGTCCTCAAAAATGATATTGATTGATATTTTTAATATATTTTTTTTCTAAACTGAATAGTTTGCGCGAGAGACACTTCCAAAGTGGTAAAATGCCCCCCCCCCTGTAACTTCTAAAATAAGAGAATGATAAAACAAAAAAAAATATATGATGTACTTTACCATGTAAACTTCCGCCGAACATTGGTTCGAACGAGATCTAGTAAGTATGTTTTTCATCATCATCCTATTTTAGTCCACTGCTGGACATAGGTCTCCCCTAATGAGCGCCATAGTGCCCTGTCTTCAGCTTGCCGCATCCAGCATCTGCCCGCAGTCTTTCGCAGATCGTCATTCCACCTGATCATAAATCGTAAACCGCAATTTACCATTCATTCAATCAACTCATATATAAAAATTTTACTTGCTGCTACGGAACCCTTCACGGGCGAGTCCGACTCGCACTTAGCCGGTTTTTTCACATAGGAATACATGAACCAATAGTGGATGTTTAAGTAGTTTTATAATCCCCAGACGACAAAGTTAATAATATTATGCATGTCTTATTTCTTATTTTAGGAAACGGTTAAGAGCTAAGGTGATCAATAGATTACAATTTGTTAAGCGACTTCTTTTCTTTACTACATAATATAACATAAACTCACGCTTATATCCCCGAAGGGGTAGGCAGAGGTGCTAGCACCCACATTTCGCCAGTTTATGTTTAGGTCCCAATGTAATAGGTGGCGAGCCTATTGCCATTAACCGGGCACTTATAAACCCGCGATAAATACACACATAACTTCGAAAAGCATCGAAAAGTCATTGGTGTGTGCCATGGTAAAACCTGGGATCGAACCCGAGACCTCGTTTTAGCAGTCCTTTACCCATACCACTAAGCTACCGCGGGCCCATACCACTAGGCTGTTTACTACACCTACACAAATTTTCACATTCTCGAAATTTTACCCACTAATAGTTCAATTCAATCATGAGTATTTTTGCAATTGTGGCTTTGCAGCAAATTTTTTGTCGTGAGTTTATGAGAATCAGTCGAGTTATCTATAGTATGGACGCATACTGGTCCAATTCTAGCGTAAGTGTGAAAAAGATTAAAAAGTACACAGACAAGGCTTCGCATATATGCTCTTTTCGATTTTGAAAACAAAGTAGGGGCAATATTTTCATGTGGACAAAAACTGTACTTTATTTTTTGAGCGCCGCTAAGTGCATTATTAAGTTCATCTAGTTTTTACCATACAATTTGGTTACTGCGGTTAATTTTTGTGTGGTTTTAAAACAAAGAGAGAGATTTATTCTTAATTTATGGAGTTTTTGAATAAAACGTTGCTATTTTCTCAATAAGTAATTACCTGAAATTATTTAAAAAGTCATCCTAAATCAACGGCCTTTTAAGCGAACGATTTCTATACTATTATAAAATTATAAATTAGCTGTGTGTGTGTGTTGTGTAAAATTGGGTTATGTTAAGTGAATGAAACACAATCATTTTTTTTTATTATTGTCTGTTTGTTCTTGATGGACGCAAAAACTACAGAACGGATTCTGATGTGGTTTTTTCTATTAGAAAGGTCTTAGTTGAATTTAAAATCTGCCGTACGTTTGATTGTAATTGGTTATGTAGAACCGGAGATATCACCAAAAACCGATAACCTCCACGCGGGTGAACCCGCGGGCATCGGGTAATTTTTTTTTGTTTTTTTTTTATATTTAGGACACGTCAATTCTACTTCGCCTCGCCTGATGGTAAGCTGAAGGTAAAGTCTCAGGAAAGAGGGTCACCATTACATACACGTACCATGTTAATAATGGTGGCACTCAGCTTGACGGCCTCATCAGAAGAGGACAGCACCGCGTGACACCCACCGGTCCCACTAGTGCTGCGACCACAATCCCCCTGCCCGGCTATGCACTTGCTGACCCCTGAACGCAATCAAACCGAAATTGGATTACTATGGAGGGTTTTTCGCAATCGTGCACGGTGGTACCTACCCGGCCGAATTTTGTGACAAATTTATGTCATTAAATATCTCCCACCAGTAAATTATCTTCAATGTACAGACACAACTAATTTACAATTTTATAATAGTATAAAAATTAGCCAATTGTTATCCCTATATGCTCTAACAACCAGTTTATCCTAGTTACCTTTTTCTGGTCGTCTGTTTATTTTGACGACCCCTTGTGGCGTAGCGGTAGTGCGTAGAACTGCGAAGCCAGAGGTCGCGGGTTCGATTCCCGCTCAGTGCAAATATGTATTTTTGCATTGGTCTGGGTGTTTCTATATATAATATGTATTTAATTACAAAAAAAAAGTATTTAAGTATGTTTATCCGCATTCTAGAACCCATATGACGAGCTCTGCTTGGTTTGGGTCTAGATGGCGTTGTGTACTTTGTCCTATTTATTATTTGACTCAGTGTCATAATTCTGTTCCTATCGTTTACATTAGGCGACTTCACTCTAGGCCTTTTTTTTGTTTTTACGTGCGGAAATCCCTTCGGATACCGCCCACCGGCCAGCGGGGGCGGTTATGTCGTGCATCGACTAAAACCGCACGGTGTCCTGCCCAAGTGTCCATTGCCGGGCACCCCGAGTAAGCCCTCGAAAAGATAACCCCAGGGTTACCGGCGGACCTCGCCTGGTGGGGTCGGGTTTTATCCCGCGTCGCTGAATTGACAGGCGTGTAGGACACACACGACACGCCTCGGCCACGGCCTGCTTCTGTAAGGACGGCGAGTCGTTTTTTTTGTTTATTTTCATAGCGGCTTTTGCTATATAGTAGTATATTAGCCTTATCGTACCTTTTTTTTTTTTTTTTTTTTTTTTTTTTTTTTCGTGCGGAAATCCCTTCGGATACCCCCCCGCCTGGCAGCGGGGGCGGTTATGTCGGGCTTGCACCGACTAAAACCGCACGCCGTCTCGGGTCTTCAGACGCCGGGGTGTAAGGTTACCCATAGAGCATATCCCTCGCACCCCGGCTGACCCTGGGCCATCTCACCACTAACAGCATCGCTCATCCTGTCTCCTCTGAAAGCAGAGGAGTACGGAGAGCGATGTGTTCCCGCCACGTTGGGTATTGGCCGACGATCAATGCCAACCCTATGAAGGGGTGAAGGGGAAGCCATTGACCGCCGCCCAGGGTGTACCGGCCGCTCCGATTCCGTTCCCCCCGGACTGCAGCGGGATCGGAATCGCAGCGACACTCGAGGAGGTTACCCAACACACACCCCAGCCTTATCGTACCTTATTTTCAATCACTATTGCACTTACGCTAGAGGAGCAGGACAGAGTCGTTGGTGTGAAAACAACTGAAAGCAACATTTTCCATTTGTGTCGAAAAATTTATATTGTTTAACTTTGTCTTTCCATGCAAATATGTTAACCTATTTAAAAAATAAAAAACATACCCCGAGCAATATCAGAGGATTCTACAAAATACTAGGTCTTTACCTATGAAATTGCCGAAATTTTGTTACAAATTCATGAGTTCGTTATTCCTGTAATTTAATAGCTATTTCCAATATTTATATTTTGTTTCAAAGTTGATTTCAAGATTAAACAACTCTGTTTTAAATTTTGTTTTTATTGGCCGCTTGATAAATTAATTCGAATCTTCAAAAACAGTACTTCCTAAATGCTATCCATTTTGATGATAATTAATTTCGTATTACTTAACAGCTGTCTCTTTTCAAAAATGTAATAAAAGTTGCTGTTTGTTAGCTTAATGTTGCTTCATTCATACACAAAAATAATCATAAAATTTGGATTTGTCATTCTTAAAAAAATGCAAAAATGTTAGTACTGAAAATTGGGTTTCCTCCAATCTCTTCAAGAAAAACGGCAATTTCATATGTAACGACCTAATAGGTACTTGAAAATACACCCACATCACGCACGTTTATGTTGTGTTTTCGCACCAACGCCTCAACTTGACTTTGTTGAAGTGAAACTTCTTTAGAATCGTTGTGATTTCAAACTCGATGAAACGAAAAAATAAGTCTATACTTTTTTTTTAATCAAGGACTGTTCAGAAGTTTCACTCCTACCGTGTGTGACTTGCACGCACATACATACTATAAAAGGGTAAAAAGGGGAATTGTGTAAAGGGTAAAAAGGGGAAAGGTGGAAAGGGTAAAAACGGGAAATGTGAAAAAGGGTAAAAAGGGGAAATGTGGAAAGTGTAAAAACGGAAAATATAGAAAGGGTAAAAAGGGGTAAAGTGGCAAAGGTTCAAAAGGAAAATCTGAAAAAGGGGGAAGGTGGAAAGGGTAAAAAGGGTAAATGAGTTTATGTTTTTCTCATTTCTGCTTCTTTTCTTTTCTTATTCTAACGGCCATCGCTCATTATAAATTTTACACTTCGAAAGAAAATTCAAAGAACGCTTACTTTAAAGTTCCCTCTGTGACTTTTATTTAGCTCCACGGTTTTTGTCCACGTTTTGGTAATGTTGATTTTATTATAGGCAGGAGACACTGATCGAAGACATTTACTTTGAGGTATTAGGATAAGGCTCTATGGGCAACCTTACACCCCGGCATCTGAAGACCTGAGACGGCGTGCGGTTTTAGTCGATTCAAGCCCGATATAACCACCCTTGCTGGCCGGCGGGATAATATCCGAAGGGATTTCTGCACGAAAAAAAAGAAAAAGAAAAGTAGTAGTTAAGGATAACAAGGCATATAGAAATGACAGCCTCTGTGGCGTAGCTGTAGTGCATTCGACTGCTACGACAGGGAGCGCGGGTTCGATTCCCGCTCAGTGCAAATATTTGTATGCATGAATATATCTATTTTCATTGGTCTGGGTGTTTCTTTGTATAATATGTAGACGAGAAAAAGTGTAAAAGTATGTGTATCCGCATTCTGGAACCCATAACACAAGCTAGTTAAGTTATGCTTACTTTGGGTCTAGAAATGTGTAGAATGTAATTTATTTATATTTATTACCAGTCAAATCTCTGGAATTCAGCATAAATGTTAAAATAAAAAGCAATTGCGACAATCACTAAAACAAATAGAAGCCAAAACCGACGCTAAGTTACAAAAACAACAAAACAAAACCATTCCATAAAAACAAAAGTTGCAAACTAAAACGTGTACGACTCCTACAATAAATAATTTCCTCAGATAAACAGAAGGTATTGAAGACGAATTTATATTAGTTTGAAAACAATTTACTTCGGGCTTGCACCTCTGAAAAACTCTAAACAAATCGCGGGACTCTGCGAACTATCGTGCAGTGTCTTTTCGAACAATACGGTACACAAATGGAGGTACCTTTTGTATTTTCATATTATAGAATTACATTGACATAAAACTATTTTTAACGGATTCTATCGCGATTTATTTGATGTTATTTTATTATTTACATTGAACCCGACGTTTCGGTTGCTTTTCAGCAGCCATGGTCACGGGGAAACTCTATAGAATTCGTTAAAAATAGTTTTATTTCAATGTGTGACAGTCGCGTAAACTTTCGACAATATCATATTATAGAATATATTATTATTTTATTATGAATATAGTCGCGTTTGATCATTATCTCAACTGTTGGTCAGTGATGATTTCGTCGAGGATGGAACTCGCTTGCCTAGAAGCAACGTGTTCATTCTAGATTAATTTTAAAAAGAAGAAGAAGACTTAATTTGAAGGTTACAGCTTTCTGGAAACACAGACTATGTAACAAGCGTTCCATTCCTTATTAATAGAAAGAACATTGAACGAGTTTCAAACGAATTTATTGTCATGGGAGGAATGTCAATTTATTTGTTAGAAATACATAGTAGTTCTAAATCTATTTTAGTCACAAGTAACAACACAATTCAATATATTAATAAATTCAATTAAATAATTATAACTGGAATAAATAAAATTGAATAAATCACATCAAACATGAAAGGCAAATTTATTATTCTGAAATGAACTAAAACAAATGAAATGTCACACATAAAGTCCAAAGTAACACTTATGAAAGTTAAAATTATTACTTCCACATTTGCATTAAAGTCAGATTCATAGGATAATAGGCCATCATAGTGAGACGTGACAAGGTAATTAAAAGTTACGGTTACTCTTTTCTAATCACCGGTAATTACAATTGGTAACACACCACACACACACACACACACACACACACACACACACACACACACATAAACACACACACACACACCAGTATTTCGAATATTTTTGAACTTTCGAAGCTTACTATCATTCAGTTTACAGTCAGATAAAAACGATAAAATGATTTTAATTTTATATGACATAAATATAATTTTAATTTTATTTGACATAAATCTAATAATAGAATGATCAGTTTATTATTTAGTAATTCACTTGACACAATATTGTTACTAACAGTAGATATAAGTCAAATTGTTACTAACAAATTGGGCCTAGGTGCCATCAATAAATGAATTTCAACTTTGAAAACATAAACAGTAAAATTTCTGCAAGTTACTATCGACCCCCTAATTCGTGTACAGTTTATACGAAACTCGTCCGATACCTGTCATTGACAGTTTCGTTTCGTTGAAACTTTTCTTTGTTAAGCCGCGGTGTGGCGACGAAGTTGCCTCGTTAGTTCCCAAGATGTGATATTGCCCACCCCAATGTTCTTATTCGTATGTGTCTACGAGTATGTGTGTAGAAATTTGGCAAGTGTAAACTAGTTTGCGTTATGGGCTTATATATGTAAGGCACTTGGAGTAAATCCCCTTCAAAAGTTGCTGAACACTGATAAATTTACTAACAAGATATATTAGTAAATTTATTGGTTTATATTTTGAAACAATGAAATATATTAATAGACAACATATTTATATATATCCATACCATCTGAGGCGGTGTTCGGTCGCAATTTTATAATAGTATAACATTATATATATATATAAAATGCTATACTTACATGTCCATACCATCTGAGGCGGTGTTCGGTCGCTATATAATTTCAATTATTTATAATTTTATATTAGTTATTATAATTTTATTTTTTATAAAAGTATTAAAATTATATACTATTATAAAATTGCGACCATATATATATGCGAATATATATATAAAATTATATACTATTATAAAATTCTGACCGAACACCGCCCCAGATGGTATGGACATGTAAAAAGACGCAACGAAGATCACGTAGTGAAACTAGCCCTCAATATTCCAGGACAAAAGAGAGGCAGAGGCCGCCCGCCATCGACCTGGTGGTCCAATATCGAGAGAGACCTCAAGAAAGCCCAATTGCCAGAACCGACAACCCAAGACAGACTGTCTTGGCGCAGAAAGGTGAGGAAACCCGACCCCAAATAATGGGAACAGGGAAGGAAGAAGAAGAAGATAAAATAGTAAATTAGTTGAGTCCACACATTGGAGAATTTAAAACAAGTTGAATGCCTGAGACGAGCTCAGCCGAATACAAGGGATTTTCGATTTAGCGTTTTTTTTTTTTGCGATTTTTTCTTTATCTTGCAATGGTTCACCCCAGCACGAATATATTACCGAAAACAGCAACTCGATAGCTCATCTGCTTCATACCCAAAACCGTGACAGAAAATTGGCAACGACGACGTCGACGACGTCGACGACGACAACTCGATAGCAATAGGGCTTTTCTAAAGAAAATCCTTAAAAAATATTGGATAATATTCTGAATATAAAAATATCTTTTTTTGGAGTTCTTGCCTGTTTGTTCGCAAAACCTACTGAACGAATTTTGATACGGTTTTTCTGTAAGAAAGGTCTTAGTCAGACTTAAAATCTGCCGTATGTTTGATTATAATTGGTTAAGTAGAACCGGAGATGTGACCAATAAACGGTAACCGACCTCCGCGTGCGCGGAGCCATCAGCAAGTTGATGAATAAGTATTTTTGTAACCTTGAGATGATAAGCTTATTAAATTTCATGTTTTATTTATTATTCTATTAAAAGCGAAGGTAATCGGTAACTTGGAGTGTGTTCAGCTACTTCTGAGAGTGACTGTACGTCTGATTTTACCTTTTATCATGCTCCTATGACATGTACCTACTAATTGTTCACTGAAAAAGTGACACAACGGAATTCTCTTATGTACATACTAGCTATAGCGACGGTAGCCCAGTGGCTTACGGAACGGACTGCCGAGACGAAGTCTCGAGTTCGATCCCCAGTCGCCCCGGGCACACACCTCTGACTTTTTGTAGTTATGTGTGTTTTAAAAATGTTAATTATCGCCCGGTAGATGGCAATAGGCTCGCCCCCTATTACATTGGGACCTAAACATAACTGGGGAATCGAGGGTGTGTAATACACCTCTGCCTACCCCTACGGGGATACAGGCGTGAAGTTATGTATTTATGTACATACTAGCTGATGCCCGCGGCTATTGTATAATAATATAGATAGATCTATTGGTTGTGTCTTAAAGCCTCACCAAGGTCTTCGGGCCATGCCGGTACCCCTACTGATAGACGAACGAGGCTCTGGCGCAGGCTTTCCGCTCAGGGTTGGGAGGTTAGTCAGTAGTTGCTCCCTTGAAAGCCATATCAAGAGAAAGAGTATAAAAAACGGTCCTCGGGCACCAAAATGTAAGCTTGACTAACCGGGACTAACGCTGTGATGATTATGATAACTTATACTTATATCAATCAATCCATCAATCAATTAGCCTATTGCAATCCACTGCTGGACATAGGCCTCTCCCATTGTGCGCCATAGCACTCGATCCTCCGCCTTACGCATCCAGTCTATCCCAGCTACCTTTATATGCATTCAAATAATTTTAGAACCGAGCAATTATCGAATTTATCTATAATCTTTGACATTACAGTCGAACGCTCTGCCGCTACACCAGGCAGATCCGAATGACATCAAACGCAAACTATATAGCAAATATTGAAGATCATATCTACCCATTGCCACAGTATATCAATAGTTCATGGCCCTGATGTATACTCTGTACAAATGTCTGCAATAACTAAGTAAATGCCATTATTAACTGGAGACAGACATTACCTAATATTATTACAGAGGCATTAAACACGGTAATGCGCTTGAAATGGATATTCAGTAAGCCGGAAAGCGATCGCACGGTGAATTCAGATTCCCTATTAACATTAACAAGCATTGCAAATGCTGAAAGTTGGAGCTCCAGTGAGAGCGGTAAGCGAGGAGGAAAGGAATTGGGAAATAAATTATTAAGCTGTTGTTTCAACACCTATCAGCAAGGAATGGGTTCTGGTGTGGATTTTTTTATCTCTATATCCCCTAACTTAAGACACAAGGACTTCTCTCATATTCAGGTAAATAACTAACTGAATTCGAAGAAAGTTGTGGATAGAAAGATGGTACTTAACTGTGTAAAATACATCTAAAGTTGAAGGCATTAAAATTATCTAATAATACCACAAACTTTGAAATAATAATGAACTTAATTTTATTTCAAAAATAGTGTCTTGTCTGCTATAACAGTCTTGTGATCAATAAACTTCAAATCATAAATATATAGTTGACAATATCACGCTTTCCGAAAGCCAACAGAGACAGCAATATATTTTGTAATTACACAAATCAGGATAGATTTGTGTACGCGTCCTTTCGAGTATATCATAATTATTCAAAGGAGCTTGACAGTATCAATAAATTCATATCGCTGTAACTGGAACCACTGCTTAGTTTGATCATTGTTGAGAGAGGCGGAGCGTGGAGCGAGTATAACTTAATTATATAATTGTACCAATGTCCGGCCATCGCGGGCTACATTCTCTCGAAAATAATCTAGTTATCATACGCGAAGATTAGATCTATTTTGTTTCTGCTGTACCTTTTTTTTTTTCGTGCGGAAATCCCTTCGGATACCCCCCCGCCGGCCAGCGGGGGCGGTTATGTCGGGCTTGAACCGACTAAAACCGCACTCCGTCTCGGGTCTTAAGACGCCGGGGTGTAAGGTTACTCATTGAGCATATCCCCGACTGACCCCAGGCCATCTCCGGTTTTGAGATGGCCCCCTTACTTGCTCTCCACTGTGCCATCTGCTAATCAGAGGGACACGTGGAAAGCTTCCGAACAGCCCTCAACAGGGCCGTCCTCGCCTCGGTCGGAGTTGGCCGTAGGCGGCAGCGTCTCTCCCGCCCTAGGAGAGAGGTGCTGCTGTCTCCGCTGCCCAGGGTGCACCGCGTGGAGGTCCCCAATTAAGCACCCCTGTTTCTGCTGTACCTATTTAGATCTTGTGTTATATTTTCGGTAGCCGCGGTAGCCTAGTGGTATGGGTAATGGACTGCTGAGACGAGGTCTCGGGTTCGATCCCAGGTTTTATCATGGCACACACCAATGACTTTTCGATGCTTTTCAAAGTTATGTGTGTATTTATCGCAGGTTTATAAGTGCCCGGTTAATGGCAATAGGCTCGCCACCTATTACATTGGGACCTAAACATAAACTGGCGAAATGTGAGTGCTAGCACCTCTGCCTACCCCTTCGGGGATATAGGCGTGAGTTTATGTTATGTTATGTTATATTTTCGGTTAGTTATTCATTTGTGTAATATCACCTAAGTGATATGATTCTAATGCTAAATAAATATACTTTAAATGCCACTATTATACTTTGATAACCCAGGTGAATAAAGTGAAATAAAAAATATTTTTAGGGTTAGCAAAGTATGAGAACATCTTTGATTTTTATTATAAATATATTTTAACAGTATGCTTTCTTAGTAGGGATGATCCTCTCTCAGGCATATTACCTGCTGCCACTGAGGAATATATAACATTGCGCTTTCACTCATCACAGACGAGTAGCAACGTTAATGATTCACATAAATTAAATATTCTAGGACATATGACACAGCGACATCTAGCCTCAAACTAAGTAAAACTTTCAATTAAATTCTTAAGCATTTTGTATGCTTACTTTTTTCTAAAGATTTAGATCGGAAAAAGAGAACATCTAGGACGGGACTTGAACCCGCGACCAGTCCCTTACAGGGGGAATGCTCTGACCAACTGAGCCACCTAGACACGTCCCAGATATTCGAAATTCTCCGATATATCATATACGTCTTAAGGCGACGTTGGAGCCATCTACCGTAATTCTTGCGAACTACGGAAACAATGAATAACTTTATAGTCATTTTTAAACATTGTTTTTTGATGACTCCGCCTAATTAATTCAATTAAATTCTTAAGCATTTTGTATGCTTACTTTTTTCTAAAGATTTAGAAGTAAAACTTGTAATATAGATTCTAGAATTCAAATAAACATACTATAGGTACTGTTTTTAACCCTTTTTTTTTTTTTTTATCGTGCGGAAATCCCTTCGGATACCCCCCCGCCGGCCAGCGGGGGCGGTTATGTCGGGCTTGCACCGACTAAAACCGCACGCCGTCTCGGGTCTTCAGACGCCGGGGTGTAAGGTTACCCATAGAGCATATCCCTCGCACCCCGGCTGACCCTGGGCCATCTCACCACTAACAGCATCGCTCATCCTGTCTCCTCTGAAAGTAGAGGAGTACGGAGAGCGATGTGTTCCCGCCACGTTGGGTATTGGCCGACGATCAATGCCAACCCTATGAAGGGGTGAAGGGGAAGCCATTGACCGCCGCCCAGGGTGTACCGGCCGCTCCGATTCCGTTCCCCCCGGACTGCAGCGGGATCGGAATCGGAGCGACACTCGAGGAGGTTACCCAACACACACCCCACTGTTTTTAACCCTGACGCAAAAAGATATCTAATAAGTTTGACGTCGATGTCTGTGTGTGTGAGTGTCTGTGACCGATTTCGATGCGGTTTTTTTTTCATTTGATAGCCAGTTTTCTTGCGGTGGTTCTTAGCTATGTTTGGTTAGTATCGGTTCAGCAGTGTAAGAATATCAACTCTTTTCCAAAATGATGTAGGGCATTTTTGGCGTATGATTACTCGATTAAGTGCTTAACACCTGCCAGTATAATCGTTAAATTGTATTTTTTACTTTTTAAAAGTTGTCCCGTAAACTGTAAGTATTTTTTGGCGTAGGGTAATAATTTTTTTAATTTATAGTTATTGTAAATATAAATATGTGCAAAACCCAGCGTTTGGGCTGGCACTTCGCATGTTCGGAATATTAGTGAGAGTCCGGCCAAGATTGGCCCTGCTTCGGTTTCGTAGACCATTCTGTCTGGCATACATCGGACTGACAGTTTGATACCTTTATAATCAAACTGTCGTGCTAATGTGCGACAAAGAGAACACTCTACAAAACCGATACTAGCCGGAATCTCACTCTTCTACCCGACGTGCCATTGTTTTTTTTTTTCGTGCGGAAATCCCTTCGGATACCCCCCCCGCCGGCCAGCGGGGGCGGTTATGTCGGGCTTGAACTGACTAAAACCGCACGCCGTCTCGGGTCCACAGACGCCGGGGTGTAAGGTTGCCCTACCCGACGTGCCTACCCAAACCGGGTACTGTATATACGTACACATGAAACATAATACATGAATACGGATACGTTATCGCACTAAATGCCGCAGTGTCGAGTACTCTGTGTCCGATCCCCATATGAGAACTATTTGTGTAATTTACAGACAGATGTTCTAAGGCTGGATGAACTTTATGTAGGTTAATTGAGTTTGCAAAGCCCATGCGACACATTGATAATTGCAAAATGTGAAATATTGTGTTGGGTAGCGATAGACAGTACGGCTACGAAGTCTCTTTTTTGATTCCCGCTAAGTGCAAATATTTGTATGTATGAATATGTTTAAACGATTAAAGTGATACCTGGATATGGCACACTACAAATAAACATGTAAATCTGTATTGTACGGGCCAACCGTAGGTACAGATTCATCAGCATTATGTAGAATGTAGGTTAATAAACAGTTCGCGTCGATCACATACATTGCACATATCATTAGTTCACGTTTGCACCCCAATCACGGGCGACGCGTACTCATTATCATTTAGCATTTAATTATATAAATTATATTAGCATTAATATCAATTACTAATTATAAATATCAATAATTAACACAACTCTATCATTTCTACCCCCCCGCCGGTCAGCGGGGGCGGTTATGTCGGGCTTGAACCGACTAAAACCGCACGCCGTCTCGGGTCTACAGATGCCGGGGTGTAAGGTTGCCCATAGAGCATATCCCTCGCACCTCGACTGACCCTGGGCCATCTCCGGTTTCGAGATGGGCCCCTCGGGTTTGGGAACCACGGTGTCCCCGTCTTGCCCCGGTTTGGGGGAGGGGTGCTAGTCGCCCCACCGTCCCGGCCTGCTTCTGCTGGGGTGACAGGCAGCCTCACCCGCCACCCCCAGGCCTGCGCTCAAATCACGGCAAAAAAATATGGTCAGTATGTGCCGGAGCACTAATTATTATGGCCGACGAACATGTGACTATCATCTCACTCCTAGACTGTACAACCGGCTACCTGTAGCCTTCAGGGAAACACACAACGAAAAAAATTCTAAATTAAAACTAAAGACTATATACAAAATATAAAAAATGAGTTTAGCACGCAAAATATAAATACACCTACATAATACCAGGCCACTCAGAAAGTATTGCGAAAAAAAGTTTTTATATATGAGAGACTGGTCAGTTATAATCTATTTCTAAAATATGATTATTTATGAGTAAAAATAAGTACGTTCCAATTTCAAAATTTCTCTCTGCATTTTTTGCAAGATAATTTCAATTATTGTGTCTCATTGAAAAATGGATCTGCGTCGGGAACATTTTCGCGCTATGATTTTCTACGATTTCAAGTGTCGCCTGAAACCAGACGAATCGTACGATAGACTTCAAATAGCATTCAGGGATGAAGGCCCATCCAAGGCGACCGTGTATCGTTGGTATAACGAATTCAAGCGCGGTCGACTGACTTTGGAGGATGAAGAAAGAAGTGGTCGCCCTTTGACGGCTGTTACGGAAGAAAACGTGCTAGCAGTGAAAAATTTAATCCAAGATAATAGACGAGTCACATATCAAGAGATTCAGCACATTCTTCAGATTGGATCGGGAAGCCTTCACGAGATTCTACACGTGCATCTTCGTGTGAGAAGGATAGTTTCACGCTGGGTGCCGCACAATCTCACCGATGCTTAGAAGCAGGCCCGGGTGGAATGGTGTCGTGATATGATAAACAAGTTTGAAGCAGGCGCGTCTCGGCGTGTTTATGACATCATTACAGGTGATGAGTCGTGGATTTATCAGTATGATCCAGAAACAAAACGCCAGTCGACGGTTTGGGTGTTTCAAAACGAATCAACACCTACCAAAGTGAAGCGATCTAGAAGCGGAGGGAAGATTTTGATCGCGAGTTTTTTCAATTTGTCTGGCTACTTGTTATCAATCCCTTTACGAAATCAAAGAAGCATCAACGCTGAATGGTACACTACCAAATGCTTGGCAGAAGTTTTCTCTGTAGTGAGCTACAAGCGACCAAACACAGGACTCCGCGGGATACTACTCCACCATGACAACGCGCCCGCACACACCGCGCTTAAAACGAGGGACTTCCTGGACAGCACTCCGGTTAAACTCCTAGGTCACCCTCCTTACAGCCCTGACCTTGCACCGTGCGACTTCTTTTTATTCCCGAAAATAAAAAATCAGCTCAAAGGGATACAATTTTCGTCGCCGGAAGATGCGCTGTCAACGTTTGAGCAGGCTGTAAACGAGGTATCTGCGGCGGATTGGAAAAAGTGTTTTGAAAACTGGTTCAAACTCATGAAACTTTGTATAGAGGCTGGTGGAGAGTACTTTGAAAAGATTTAATAAAAAAATATTTACCTATAGGACACTTTTTTTTATTTTCGCAAAACTTTCTGAGTGTCCCACGTATATATATATATATATATATTTATCTATTGCGTGAAAATGCACCTGCATTTGCAATGTTCTAAGGGCCTGAGGTAACCTGCTGATCGACGGGCGAAGTTCTGGCGTATGATTCCATCTCAGGGTTGGATAATCAGACGGCAATTGCTTCCGTGAAAGCTAAGATAAACATCAGACAGAGTAGAAGAACGGACTCCAGTTTCTAAAATACATACTACAGATGCAATTAGAATCTTCGCGAATGTAATCCGAAAGCTAAAAATGCATTGATACCGGAACTGATCTGACCTGTAAAAGTTAAACTGTATAAAAGGTGAGGAGACATTTCTCCAAGACTAAATTTAAAGGGCGATGGGACGTAGCATTCTGAACTTTTAACGGATGGAACAAGTGCCAAACTCCAAGCTATTGTTAATTCAGCTGCAAGTTCATAAACATCCTACTAATATTATAAACGCGAAACTTTGTGACTAAGGATAGATGGATGGATGGATGTTTGTTACTCTTTCGCGCAAAAACGGCTGAACGGATCTGACTGCAATTTGGCACAGGGATAGATTATAGTCCGGAAAACACATAGGCTACTTTTTATCCCGGGAATAGTTCCCATGGGTTGCGGGAACGGGATCTGAATTCTACGCGGGCGGAGCCGCTCGCAACAGCTAATTCTAGTATACCTACAAATATTGTAAGCGCATTTTATGACATACTAGCTGTTGCCCACAGCTCTGCTCGCGTATGTTGGCTATCGCGACCAATGTACTATCATCCCCTATTTCATCACTACACAGGTCGAATATTCAAATAAACCTTTTTTTTAAATTTTAATATCGTAATATCTTTAGAATGGAATGACCGATTTCAATAATTCAAAAAGTTAACAACAGGTATTGAAACAGTCTTGGTTCAGTCAGTCAGTCGGTCAGTCTTCATTTATTTGGATAAGAATTAATACAAAGGTATGGATAACATGGTTTGATTTTGAACGGCATTTCTATCAACTTTAAAAATGTTAGAAAGTGGTTATAGTGACATAACTACAATAGTTGGACTGAATAATGTTATTCGTCACATACAAAAATATAAATCCTTCCTCTTTATGATATTAGTGTAGAAAAGTTTGTAAATAAAAGGAAAAGTGGTAACTTGTACGTATAGATAGTGTCCATTCACGTTTTTAATCTCAGATATTCTGTGAATTCATATTCCAAATCAACAGTGCTCAAAGAGATGGATACATTTTGTTTGGACGTACCCGCATGGGTCTTACTCTTTTTCATTCATATGGCGATTAGTACCTTTTGTCTTCGTGCTTCGTTCAGGATCCGATATGACAACAGCTTTCTGACGGGCGACAAAAGAAAGAGAATATTTAACTAGATAGATATTAGTGGACAGGAAACATGGGAGGTTGAAACACTGGAAACGTGAACCTGTGTAAAAAGTTTAATTCACAGTAGAGCAAATTTTACCAGGGGGAGTAAGGAGTGAATATATTTTATGTATATAAGGTGTCAAAATTAGGCCTCTGAATTTGGTGAGATGACTTGGTATCGACAAAATATGTATTTGGAACAAAAGAAAATATATGGGGTAGAAAAAATAGGCTAAATGCAACCGGCCGGTTACCCTGCGGTTGCCCGGCAATGGATACTTGGGGAAACCGTATGGTTTTAGTCGGTCCGATTCCGACACACCCATCTCATCGTTGGCACTGATGGGGTGGAGCCCGATGGGGTTTCAACATGTAAAAAAGGCCTACGTAACCGGCTACATTTTGCTTTTTAACTTGGTTTTTATTGAATGTTTTGTGTGACGTGATTGATCACAATCATTGAAGATATTATTGCCAGATCACAATAGTTTTATACTAACGAGGTTATAGAGCTTTTTTCTTGATTATATTCAAGTGCACAGACAGTGTAACTAGGGAGAAAAACTTAGGATACTAATTATATGAGGCCGAATAATCAAAAAATAACGTTTAGACATGACGTTATTTTTTGATTATTCGGCCTTTGATTTTTGATTATTTGATTATTTTATGCAGCGATAGTCCAGTGGTGTACGTAACGGACTACCGAGATGAGGTCTCGAGTTCGATCCCCAGTCGCCCCGGGCACACACCTCTGACTTTTCGCAGTTATGTGTGCATTAAAAATGTTAATCATCGCTCACTTAGTAATGTGCCGAGTACCTAATCACGGCAAAAAAATATGGTCACTACGTGCCGGACCACTAATTATCATGGCCGACGAACATGTGACTCATCATCTCACTCCTAGACTGTACAACCGGCTACCTGTAGCCTTCAGGGAAACACTCAACGAAAAAAATTCTAAATTAAAACTAAAGACTATATACAAAATATAAAAAATGAGTTTAGCACGCAAGGGCCTTTTTTTTTTTTTTTTTTTACGTGCCGAAATCCCTTCGGATACCCCCCTGCTGGCCAGCGGGGGTGGTTATGTCGTGTCTCGACTAAAACCGCACGGTGTCCTCCCCAAGTGTCCGTTGCCGGGCACCCCGGGTAAGCCCTCGAAAGGATAACCCCAGGGTTGCCGGCGGACATTGGCCGCCACCGCAGCCTCGCCTGGTGGGGTCGGGTTTTATCCCGCTTCGGTGAGTTGGCAGGCGTGTGTAGGGCACACACGACACGCCTCCGCCACGGCCTGCTTCTGTAAGGACGGCGAGTCGGCCAACTGCCGTCCTCAGGCCCCGATCATGGAGGTCGGTAGTCCCGGGCGTAGATGAGTCTGCGGCGTCCTCGCCGCGGACTGCGAAACTCGGGGGGCAGGGTTCTCTCCCGCTCCCTCTCCGCCGTTACCTGCTCGCAGAAAGAGGCGGCGGCGTGCCACTTGCTCCCGTCGGAGACCACAGCCCTCACCATGGTCTCCAACGAGAGAACGTCCACGCCCAGGACCGCAACGAGATCCCGGCGTTGACTCGCCCACGCAGGGCACTCCACCAATGTGTGGAGCGCCGTGTCTTCGCCAGGATCCTCGCAGTGCTGGCACTGCGGCGTTGTCTCCCGGTGGATGCGCCACAGATACTTACCGAAACACCCGTGTCCGGTAACCATCTGGCACATCCGGTAGGAGAGGTCCCCATGGTCCCTCTCCAACCACTCCTTCATGATCGGTCTCACCGCCGCAATGGTGGATTCCCCCCACCTTGGGTGCTCAAGTCGCACCCTCCATGTCTCCATGAGTTCCTGGCGGAGCAGGGACCGCTGAACCCTGATTTCTCGGGGCTCCGGCCTACGACCCCGCTCCAGCGCCTCCTTGCGCCACTAAAGCTAAGATAAACATCAGACAGAGTAGAAGAACGGACTCCAGGTTCTAAAATACATACTTCAGATACAATTAGAATCTTCGCTTAAATGAAGAAGAATGTAATCCGAAAGCTCAGGTCTTGCGTACTATAAAAATGCATTGATACCGGAACTGATCTGACCTGTAAAAGTTAAACTGTATCAAAGGTGAGGAGACATTTCTCCAAGACACATAAGTCTAGACTCAAAATTTAAAGGGCGATGGGACGTAGCATTCTGAACTTTTAACGGATGGAACAAGTGCCAAACTCGCTATTGTTAATTCAGCTGCAAGTTCATAAACATCCTACTAATATTATAAACGCGAAACTTTTGTGACTAAGGATAGATGGATGGATGGATGTTTGTTACTCTTTCACGCAAAAACGGCTGAACGGATCTGACTGAAATTTGGCACAGGGATAGATTATAGTCCGGAATAACACATAGGCTACTTTTTATCCCGGGAATAGTTCCCATGGGTTGCGGGAACGGTCTGAATTCTACGCGGGCGGAGCCGCTCGCAACAGCTAATTCTAATATACCTACAAATATTGTAAGCGCATTTTATTACATGCTAGCTGTTGCCCACAGCTGTTGGCTATCGCGACCAATGTACTATCATCCCCTATTTCATCACTACACAGGTCGAAATTTCAAATAAACCTTTTTTTTATATTTTTAATTTCGTAATATCTTGAGAATGGAAAAACCGATTTCAATAATTCAAAAGTAGTCAACAGGTATTGAAACAGTCTTGGATCAGTCAGTCAGTCGGTCAGTCTTCATTTATTTGGATAAGAATTAATACAAAGGTATGGATAACATGGTTTGATTTTGAACGGCATTTCTATCAACTTTAAAAATGTTAGAAAGTAGTTACAGTGACATAACTACAATAGTTGGACTGAATAATGTTATTCGTCACATACAAAAATATAAATCCTTCCTCTTTATGATATTAGTGTAGAAAAGTTTGTAAATAAAAGGAAAAGTGGTAACTTGTACGTATAGATAGTGTCCATTCACGTTTTTAATCTCAGATATTCTGTGAATTCATATTCCAAATCAACAGTGCTCAAAGAGATGGATACATTTTGTTTGGACGTACCCGCATGGGTCTTACTCTTTTTCATTCATATGGCGATTTGTACCTTTTGTCTTCGTGCTTCGTTCAGGATCCGATATGACAACAACTTTCTGACGGGCGACAAAAGAAAGAGAATATTTAACTAGATAGATATTAGTAGACAGGAAAAATGGGAGGTTGGAACACTGGAAACGTGAACCTGTGTAAAGTTTAATTCACAGGAGAGCAAATTACACCAGGCTCCCCTGGCATCTTAAGGCGTGAATTTTTTTTTTTTTTTTATTAGGACACGTCAATTTGACTTCACCTCGCCTGATGGTAAGCTGAAGGTAAAGTCTCAGGAAAGAGGGTCACCATTACATACACGTACCATGTTAACAATGGTGGCACTCAGCTTGACGGCCTCATCAGAAGAGGATTGTTGTCGCAGCACCGCGTGACACCCACCGGTCCCACTAGTGCTGCGACCACAATCCCCCTGCCCGGCTATGCACTTGCTGACCCCTGAACGCAATCAAACCGAAATTGGATTACTATGGAGGGTTTTTCGCAATCGTGCATGGTGGTACCTACCCGGCCGAATTTTGTGACAAATTTGTGTCATCAAATTTCTACCACCAGTATAGTGTATGTATAAATACTAGCCTATGCAACCGGTCGGTTACCCTGCGCTTATCCTCTCGTATCCTTTCGAGGGCTTACCCGGGGTGCCCGGCAATGGATACTTGGGGATACCGTGTGGTTTTAGTCGGTCCGATTCCGACACACCCATCTCATCGTTGGCACTGATGGGGTGGAGCCCGATGGGGTTTCAACATGTAAAAAAAGGCCTATGTAATTGGCTACATTTGCTTTTTAACTTGGTTTTTATTGAATGTTTTGTGTGACGTAATTGATCACAATCTTCGAGGATATTATTACCAGATAACAATAGTTTTTATACAAACGAGGTTATAGAGCTTTTTTTCTTGATTATATTCAAGTGCACAAACAGTGTAACTAGTAAGAAAAAGTTAGAATACTAATTTAATGAGGTAGAATAATCAAAAAATAACGTTTAGACATGATTTTCTGCAGCGATAGTCCAGTGGCGTACGTAACGGACTACCGAGATGAGGTCTCGAGTTCGATCCCCAGTCGCCCCGGGCACACACCTCTGACTTTTCGCAGTTATGTATGTATTAAAAATGTTAATCATCGCTCGCTTAGTAATGCGCCCGGTAGATGGCAATAGGCTCGCCCCCTATTACATTGGTACCTTAACATAACTGGCGAATCGTGGATGTGTAATAAACCTCTGCCTACCCCTTCGGGGACACAGGCGTGAAGTTATGTAATGATTACAACATCACTAATTATTTCCGTAGTTCATAAAAAAACCGATAGATGACTCCTACGTTTCACAAAGACATACATTAGTAGTAGACCGCTAGTACAGTTGTCAGAGTATTCTGCCTAGAAAGTCAAGGATTTAAGTCCCGTCCTAAATGTTAATTTTTTCCCGAATAAAAATTCATATTGAGATACACTTTCGTATAAAAGTTCTCAATTAAAACTCTAAATATGATTCTGCGCGGTTGGTCAAAGCAATTGCCACTCAGCCCCCCGGTTTACGTTCCAATTTACGTCAGCACATATCATAATTATTGGATATAATACGGCAAAATTAAAATTAAACGTGTCCCCAGTGGACTCAACAGCGTATTACGTACCTATTTGAATTTGTTGTATTGCTTTATTAATTACCATAATTCTGAGAGTAAATTGACCAATTTGTTTTTATGAATACATTTTTGATCTGTTTAATAAATTGTAATGGAAAAATTAAAAAGCTAGACGAAGCTCGTCAAGTATTTAAGGACAGAAGCAGAAGGTGGTCTGTTGTCTCTGCCTACCCCCGGAGGGAAAGACATGTTAGTATATTTATGTATACAGCTAAGTGGTTAACATGTCGGCCTTACGATCCAGAGGTTTTGAGTTCGAATACTGGCCTGGTCATTACCGAGGTGAACCCACTCCTAACACAAGCTAATTAACCTTGCGGGGATTGGAATAACAGGTATACTAGTAATTGCGGATACAAGTATTCTTTAAAAAAAAAAAAAAATTAACTCCTAGCTAAATTCCTTTGTAAATCCTATGTAGTATTCTTATGATGTCCTGACTTAAGGTTTAAAAAATTACAAAAATTTAAAAATAATACTTCGGTTGTATAGATCATCCATCCATTGCACAAAGAACTTTATAAGTTTATAGAGTAGTTAAAACTAGTTTTGTTTGTCAAATATGGAAGCTATAACTTCGATTTTAACTACTCTGAAAATATAATAAAGCTACATGTTACTGTCTACAAAACCGCTGCAAGCCGATCTTAGCCGGTCTCTCACTCTTTTTTCCGATTTGCCAAATCAAAAGCCGGAACTAAACACACAGGTCAAACACACACACACATACCCCCACACACACACCCTCACACACACAGAGAGACACACACACCCTCACAATCACAACCCTCCTCTTTCGGGTCAAAATAAAACATAATAACTATACTATCACCAGTTGTCATATTACTTGCATGCATAGCGTAGTTATAACGATTGATACGTATCTATCAAGCGACTATATAAATAGTACATAATAGTAAGTAGATTTAACTAAGGCTGGGTGTTCACTGTAGGAAATTACGTGTTTGGGAAAATTTCTTGGGTAAATTGTATGTTTCTATTTGTTTATAGTCTTTACCTAAAACTCTAGTATAATGTACTTGATTTTTTAACAGGAGCTAGTGTATGGGGCATAATCGTTTAAATAATTCTCATATTTTTATCACCAAATTTATAAGTATCTAACCTTTGTACCTAAATGGCCAGTTCCATATGAATTGGATAATGATAAAATCTATTAAATATTTGCTTTCAAACGACGGCCTCTGTGGCGTAGCGGTAGTGCATTCGACTGCTACGACAGGGGCGCGGGTTCGATTCCCGCTCAGTGCAAATATTTGTATGAATGAATATGTCTATTTGCATTGGTCTGGGTGTTTCTATGTATAATATGTATGTATTTATAAAAAAAAAAGTATATTAAGTACCCATAACACAAGCTAGTTAAACTATGCTTACGTTGGGTCTAGAAAGCGCTGTGTAGAATGTCGTAGAATATTTATAATTTCGTTTAAGTACTTTCAACTGACATTATTAACATTTTTTGTTGTCGATTGATCTTTTTAAAGACCCACAGGAACCTATTACCGGGTTACAAGTAGCCTAGTATCCAATTCTTGATCATACTCGACCTATTTACATCCAAATCAATTCAATCTTTATGACGGCCTCTGTGGCGTAGCGGTAGTATATTTGACTGCTACGACAGGGGGCGCGGGTTCGATTACCGTTCAGAGCAAATATTTGCAATTTGCATGAATATGTCTATTTGCATTAGTCTGGGTGTTTCTATGTATAATATGTATGCGTTTACAAAAAAAAGTATATAAATATGTTAATCCGCATTCTGGAACCCATAACACAAGCTAATTAAACTATGCTTACTTTGGGTTTAGAAAGCGCTGTATAGAATGTCGTAGAATATTTATTTATTTATTGCGTGATTGAGTTACAAACCATAAAAATTCATAATATTAGTTACACATAGTGCGTTAAATAATTGAATTAAATTGATTACTTAATTATACTTAATAATAATTAAATTAAATACTCCTTAATCCGCCCTTTACATTTATTGATTCAAATGTGAAGTATAAGCCTTTATATTAATTGCTGCAATTTGATCCGTCACACGCTAACAATTTACCCTTCCCCCATTCAACCCATGTACTCTACGCCTTACATTTAGAGGTATATTGTATGGCAAAGTAACATAATCCGAAGCCGGCGGGTCGTCCAATTACCTCCGGTTATGGCTCATAATTTAGCTAAATGCCTACCCCCGATAATTGATACCGTCGTAACGCTTGGGGTTGTGGACTTTGATCGCTTGTCTTCGTGATTTTGCAATTACATGTGTTTGCAGCGTTATTCTTAGTATGCCAGTTATAAGAGATAGGCCAGATAGTTTGCTCCCTTTTCAGCTCATCATTTATTGATAACTAGCTGTTGCCCACGACTTCGTACGTGTTAAGTTTGGAATAGAACCCATACCACTAGCCTAGAGGTATGGGTAATGGACTGCTGAGACGAGGTCTCGGGTTCGATCCCAGGTTTTACCATGGCACACACCAATGGCTTTTCGATGCTTTTCGAAGTTATGTGTGTTTTTATCGCAGGCTTATAAGTGCCCGGTTAATGGCAATATGCTCGCCACCTATTACATTGGGACCTAAACATAAACTGGCGAAATGTGGGTGCTAGCACCTCTGCCTACCCCTTCGGGGATATAGGCGTGAGTTTATGAGAGTTTATATGTTTATTTCTGCAGTCTCGATACTAACGCGTAAGTATTAATTCAATTAAATTTTTAAGCATTTTGTATGCTTACTTGTTCTAAAGATTTAGATCGGAAAAAGAGAACATCTAGAACGGGATTTGAACCCGCGACCAGTCCCTTACAGGGGGAATGCTCTGACCAGCTGAGCTATCTAGACACGTCCCAGATATTCGAAATTCTCCGATATATTATATACGTCTTCAAGTCCCGTTCTAGATGTTCTCTTTTTCCGATCTAAATCTTTACGTAAGTATTAAGTTATTTTATTTCACGGGCCGGTTGATCTGATGTGTTACATTCGTTACATTGACAATTCGTTCGAAATACATAGAGAACTATGTAACATCGAAATCAATTCTGCCCGATCCCTTAATATAAAAGCGTGATGATATTGATTATGAAATGTTTATGCGTTTCTAATCAACTATCTTGTATACGTGGGTAACTCTGTGGAGTTTCCAGATTTTACATTTTACTGCTCTTTGCCATTAAGGTATAGCGTGATGAGTTATAGTTAGGATGTTGACCATGTCTGAGTTCCGCAAAACTATAAAAATACTAGTTTAGACCAATTTTGCTCTACTGCAATTTCAGCCAAATCTGTTCAGCTGTTTTCAAGTGATGCTCGGATATCGATAATAAAAAGCAGCGAACAGACAAACCGACATACAGACAAAAATTCTAAATATCACATTTTCGACATCGGTATTGCTCCTAGAACACATAATTTTTTTTTTTGGGGAAAAATTCAATGTGCAGTTTTCATCTCGTTAGGATTTTATTATTATTTATTTAAAACTTTATGCACATGGGGATGTACAAAGGCGGACTTAATGCCAAAGGCATTATCTACCAGTCTACCTTGGGGTGTTGCAGAGATAAATTGAAGTAGGTGCTCGTATGGTTTTGATGTAACATTATTACTGGTGGTAGAAATTTGATGACACAAATTTGTCACAAAATTCGGCCGGGTAGGTACCACCGTGCACGATTGCGAAAAACCCTCCATAGTAATCCAATTTCGGTTTGATTGCGTTCAGGGGTCAGCAAGTGCATAGCCGGGCAGGGGGATTGTGGTCGCAGCACTAGTGGCACCGGTGGGTGTCACGCGGTGCTGCGACGACAATCCTCTTCTGATGAGGCCGTCAAGCTGAGTGCCACCACTGAGTGTTACGTGTATGTATGTGTTACATTGTTCTGGGTACGTGTATGTAATAGTGACCCTCTTTCCTGAGACTTTACCTTCAGCTTACCATCAGGTGAGGTGAAGTCAAATTGACGTGTCCTAAATATTAAAAAAAATAAATTATTAGCTGGTACAATAAATAACTATATGCATAATATACAACAACACACACATATAAATATATATACATTGAATATAATATAATATTGTAGTTATAATGTTTTATCTACCCTGAGTTACTCTGAAGCTGGCTTACTTTATATTTGAACGTAGCACGGTTAGTGTACATCTTGACTTGGAGAGGAAGCGCATTCCAGAGAAGAATAGCCTGCACAAGGAAAGACGAATGGACTAGACTAGAACTATGAGTATGACGCAGAATCCAATCTTTACATCTATTAATCAGGCTTTGGAGACACCGATATCTATGCAAGAGCTAAACCGTGCCATTAAACCAAAAGACACAGCTCCTGGAGACGATGACATTTCCTTCTCAATGCTAAAACACCTTCCTGATGTTGGTATGGAAATCTTAGTGTCTTTATATAATAAGTTCCTTAAGGAAGGAGTCATGCCTGTACAATGGAGGAGGACAAGAATTATTGCTATTCCAAAGTCTAGCAATAATTCACAACCAGGTTCAGATGCACGACCAATAGCTCTCATGTCTTGCCCCTGCAAAGTATTTCATACAATTTTAAAACATAGGTTGGAATGGTATCTTGAAAGCAAGGAATATTTTTCAAAATTTACGGTTGGATTTAGAAAATCTCGCTCCAGTTTAGACAGCCTTGCACGGATAGTGTCCCATATACAATTAGGTTTCTGTGACAATGCCATAACCTTAGGTTGTTTTGTAGATATAGAAGGTGCATACAATAATGTCAATATTTCTGTTTTATTAGCAACATTGGATAAGGTGGGGGCTGGGTCTAATATATGCAAGTACTTATGGAATTTCCTCAAATCTAGAGAGCTCAGTATAAAGCATTCCGAAAACCTGACGATATCAAGAACAACGGGGCGAGGCCTAGCACAGGGTGACCCTTTATCCCCAGTATTATTCAATGTGGCTACTATGCATATATGCCATGATATTGTTAATGTGTGTATATCGCAATATGCTGATGACTTTGTGTTGTATGGTTCATACGAAACGGTGGAAGAGGGCTGCCTCAATATACAGTTAGCACTGGATAGCATGTGTGAATTACTCGGGAACCTGGGCCTAGACATATCCAAAAATAAAAGCAAAGTTTGTTTGTTCAGAAAAGGGGTTAATAGAAAGCATTTTAGTATCAGTCTCAACGGACAACAGCTAGAGGCAGTAGGTAGTGTTAAATATTTGAGCATGTGGCTAGATCGTTCATTAAATTGGGGTAAACATATAAATGACACTGCACAAAAGACACTAAAATTCATGAACGTTCTTAAAGTTTTGGCTGGATCAGATTGGGGTCTACATCCGAAACACCTGAGGAGACTATACATTTCTATTATAAGGAGCCGCATGGACTATGGCAGTTTTCTGTACGACTCAAGTGTTAAAAGTCATTTATATAAACTTGAAAAAGTTCAAAATCAATGCATGCGTGTAATTGGAGGGTTTATTAAAAGCACTCCAATACATGTAATGCAAAGTGAACTATGTTTGCATCCTCTGTATCTACGCAGACGATATCTGGGCGGCAAATTCTATTTGGAAAGTGTCTCAGAAGAGGATAATATAAATGTGAATTTAATTGCTCAATTATCCAGTCAATGCCTTAGACGTTTAGACGTTTTACGAATTAGACGTTGGACTCGTACAAAAATACCCCTACTAGTGGATGTTTTCGAGTTGATGAAGGCTATTCCCATGCATTCCTCAAAAAGATTGGAAATGTATAGTCTGGATACGTGGGTCCAGAATATTGGTATTGTAGCCGATAGAAAACCAGATTTTTGGTTTAAATAAATTATAAACGTAATGCGGGTATGTGTGTGCGGTAGTTAGTTAGTACATATATAAAAATGTGGAGGTAGTTCCTTTTCAAAAGCAATTCACAACCAGACTTTGTTACGTGACACACCCCGCTGACCGTTTTCGTACAAAAAAAGATTAAAAGGTGTATTAATTGACCCATCCGCGATCCTATCCTATAAAAATCTGGTCTTCGAGCGGATCTGAACCGTGGACCACGATGTTTAATACACCACCGCCCGGCATATCGACGCGTCGTCAGTTGATGAAGTTGAACGCGCGCGCGCACAACCATGCATCGGCACCCATTTTGTTTTCTCTCGAACCGCATGATACTAATTCGCGCCGCGAGCCATCTGTGAAGTCAGAAATGCCGCTGAAAACGAAACCTTCCTCATTATGTGCAAGTAGCAAGTCAGTGAATTCCAAAAAGTCGACGTCATCATCCCTCGCGCGACGTAAGCAGCTAGAACTCGAGGCCGCCCAGGCAAAAGCTGCTATCCAGATGCAGCTCATCGATAAACAGCTTGAGGTGAACCTAGCGACCCTAGACGCCGAGAACGATGCCGATGACGTCACCGAACCGAACCAGTCTGACATCGGCGAGCCACCGAACCCAGTGTCGAACAGAGTTGAGGCGTGGTTGGAGAACAGCCAAGTGAACCCTTGTGCAGCTACCGAGGCACCTACTCGGAACCCTCCCCCGCTCAGCACCGTTCAGCAGCTACATCATAATGAACCGACGTCAGACGTGAAACAATTGGCACTAGTGTTGAAGGAGATGATGAGCCAATCACACTCACAACAAGAGAATCGTCTGCTCAGTCGATTAGCTACCCCTCGAGAACTACCTACGTTTAGTGGAGACTACGTTGAGTGGCTTCATTTTAAAAGTGCATACTACGAGTCAACAGAAGTATGTAAGTTCAGTGATACTGAAAACCTATGGCGCTTACGAAGGTCACTCCGTGGAGAAGCCAGGGAAGCTGTGACCGACCTTCTCATCGGAAACACACCACCCTCGAGTGTCATGTACACGCTCGAACTAAGGTACGGTCGTGCAGATATAATTATTACAAAGATGACGTCACAGCTTAAGAGGCTACCACCATTATCTCTAAATTATCAGAATGGTTTGATCGACTTCGCCACAAAGCTCAACAACTGTGTGGCTACAATACGCGCCCTAGATAAGCCAGATTATTTACGAAGCCCTGAACTCATGAATTCCGTTATGTCGAAGCTACCTAGTACATTATTTAGTAAATGGACTGATTATGCCTACGCTAGACATACGACAGATATACCTAAACTCGAGCTACTCACTGACTTTTTAAAATACGAGTCGGAGATGTTGTTGACCGTCGGAGCTATAGTGCAACAGGACACGCCTACTGTCAGACGATCACTCGAACATAACAAGCAGTCGGAGAATAAGATACGGGAGCGTCACAACGTGTTTACTACAACGGCACTAGATGGTATGGAGCAATGCAAATTCTGTAAAAAGGCAGTACACTCGTTATCTGATTGCCGTATGTTTCGCCGTGCCCTACGTAAAGATAGATGGAGTTTCGTGAAATCGCACCGCCTATGTTTTTGTTGTTTACTGCCACGGCACGGGAATGTAGAATGCAGTGTACCAGTGTGCGATATTGACAACTGTGGACTTTTTCATAACCGGTTATTACACTGCAATAAGCCGGTGAAGCAGACATTAGCCGCGATCGACGTGTTTACGCCGCCGCCGCACGCGCAGCCCGCGGGACCGGGCGCGCACGCGCCGTCCGCACAACGCCAGGACCAGGAGCAGCCGTCGGCGTCATGCGCGTCTACGGTAGACACTGTAGCCCACGTATTTACGTGTGACAATGAACGTTCGTCCTATGTGTCCGGTCAAGTGATGTTAAAAGTCGTCCAAGTGAAATTACGAGGCCGTAAAAGTAATTTTAAATAATCATTATATGGATGATTGTCTCCATTCGACAATTTCTATAGAAAAAGCGATTAAACTCATTAGGGATATTACCGAAATCCATAAATGTGCAGGTTTTCAAATGAGAAGTTGGTTGAGTAATTGTAAACAAGTTATAGATTCCCTACCTATAGATTCGTTAGCACAAAGTGCAATAAAACTTAAAGACGGAGCTACGAATATAGTAGAACGAACGCTCGGTTTGATGTGGCATCCTACCGAAGATGCGTTCACATTTAATATTTCATTAAATCGGTTGTCTAGTGAGATTCTTAATGGCAGTGAGGCCCCGACTAAAGCTAAAATGCTTAGTATAATAATGTCTATTTATGATTTACAAGGATTTTTATCCCCTATAACTATAAAAAGTAAAATTATTTTACAAAATGTACATAGAAGCGGTGTAGGCTGGAATTGCCGCATCCAACCTTTCGATCATCAATGTTTTATGCAGTGGCTCGATGATTTGAAGCAACTGACATACCTACGTATACCGCGGTGGTATTATAGCGCCGGTGTATGGACCGACTGTTATCAGTACCCGGAATGCGATGACAATGATAAAATAATTAATGTTGAAATGCACATTTTTTGCGATGCTTCCATTAAAGCATACGTAGCTGCAATATATTGGCGTTTCATCCGTAGTGACGGTAAAGTACACGTTTGCTTTGTCGCTAGCAAAAGTCGAGTGACCCCTTTGCGCCCCGTATCCGTGCCCCGCTTGGAACTGCAGGCAGCACTATTAGCTGCACGTTTAGCCGATACGGTCCGCAAGGAACATAATGATATTATATCGACTAAACGCTACTTTTGGTCGGATTCTAAAACTGTTCTACAGTGGATTCGTAGCGACCCACGTACTTTTAAACCGTTTGTGGCTCACAGACTCGGTGAACTGGACGAATTGACCAGCGTGCCCGAATGGAGGTACGTACCTACTCGCTTGAACGTTGCCGACATAGCTACCAGAGAGGACGCGCCGCCGTTGAAATTCGATAGTGAGTGGTTTCAAGGGCCGGCCTTCCTGCGTCTTCCTGAGTTAAGCTGGCCGAAGGATCTCGGCAACGATGAAAAGGTAACAAAAGAATGTATTTTCGAGCGCAAGATCGTTCATAATATCATGACATGCTCAATAGTTGACTTTTCATCGTGCCTACCAGATGAAAATCGATTCTCATCGTGGTTGCGCTTACTTCGTACTACTGCTCGAGTACTTTTGTTTTCAGACAGATGTCGAGGCCGAGACAGTCAATTAAATGTCGACCTTATTTCAAGAGCAGAAATATTATTATTACGTAAAGTGCAGTTAGATTGTTTCTCTACTGAAATTGATAGTTTAAAACAAAATAAACCATTATTAAACAGCAGTAAATTGCTAAAACTCACACCATACTTGGATCATGAGAACACATTACGTTTAGGCGGTCGCATCGATAAGACTGACGGTGTCAGCAAAGCCACGTGTAGACCGATTATCGTTGACGGACGTCATAGAACCATTCAACTTTTAGTTGAGTACTATCATAGACGAGCCCTACACGGAGCTAATGAGATGGTAGTTAATGAGCTACGTCAAAGGTATTGGATCATTAGATTACGTCCGACTGTTCGTGGTATTTCAGCGCGCTGCCTGTTCTGCAAGTATCGTCGTGCCGCTCCGCAACCCCAACGCATGGCTGATCTACCGCAGGCCCGGCTCCAGCACCATAGGCGTCCATTCTCTATCACAGGTGTCGATTTCTTTGGACCCATGGAGGCCACCACAGGTCGTAAGCGTATTAAACAATATGGTGTATTGTTTACGTGCCTAACCGTAAGAGCGGTTCATATCGAGCTGTCCGAGAGTTTGTCGACTGATGCTACTATTATGGCCTTGAGACGCATGATCGCCCGCAGAGGTACCCCGGATGTTATTTATTCCGATAACGGGACTAACTTCAAAGGCGCTGATGCTGAGCTGAAAAGAAGCCTTCAAGAGCTGAATTTTGAACGGCTGCGAGATGACAGCACGGTCCGAGGAATAGAGTGGCGCTTTATTCCCCCAGGGGCTCCAGAAATGGGTGGGGCATGGGAACGACTAGTACGTAGTGTGAAGATGGCTTTAAAAGTCGTTCTTAAAGAGCGAGCTCCTCATTTGGACACCCTGTCGACGTTCGTAACCGAAGTGGAAGCTTTGATTAACGGTCGCCCCATCACTCATGTCTCGACTGATCCCAACTATCCCGAGGCTTTGACTCCAAACCATTTTTTAATAGGTACATCCTCGAATGGTTCTCCCTATGGTAAATATGACGACTCTGACCTAACCAATCTGCGCAAGCGCTGGCGTGTTGCTCAAAGGCTTACAGATATGTACTGGAGTCGTTGGTTAAGGGAATACCTTCCCACGTTACTAACTAGACAGAAATGGTTTAAGGAAGGTAAGTCGTTAGCAGTAGGAGATTATGTGTTAATAATGGAACCCAATGTTGAGCGCGGCTCGTGGAGACACGGGATAGTGAGTGCGATACACACGGGCGAAGACGGGCGCGTGCGCATTGTTGATGTACGTACGCGCACAGGTATACTCAGGCGTCCGGTCACCCGGGTAGCCTTGCTCGAGATGCAATGACGTTTTTAATATAAAAATGTATAACGTATACCTACTAAATGTCAAACTTTTAATAATATAAGAGATGTTTTATTTTCCCACTTGATTTTTTTAATATAAGTTACAAAATGTATTGTAATCTAGGTAATTTTGTAAGCTTTCTTATTTATACATTTGTGTTATTTGTTAATAGTTAACTTTTCAGTTCATATAGTACCTACTGAATGCTAATGGAAAAATTTCAACGTGTGTGAAAATATATACTAAATGTACCTACTCCTAAATTGTCATGTACTGAACTGAGTAGTGAACCCATGTATGTACCCACCTACGAATGTCAAGTGTTTCCCCCTACTAGATAGTCAAATGTGTGTAGTGCTGAACTTGGCATTCAGCACTAGGGGGTGGATATTGTAGCCGATAGAAAACCAGATTTTTGGTTTAAATAAATTATAAACGTAATGCGGGTATGTGTGTGCGGTAGTTAGTTAGTACATATATAAAAATGTGGAGGTAGTTCCTTTTCAAAAGCAATTCACAACCAGACTTTGTTACGTGACACACCCCGCTGACCGTTTTCGTACAAAAAAAGATTAAAAGGTGTATTAATTGACCCATCCGCGATCCTATCCTTTATAGGTATAGATTATATTTGGTGCTACTTGGATGGTGTCACTAAGCCTAAAACAACTCTAGCAACTGCATATTTAAGAAAGAAATCTTATGAAGTCATTAATAATAAATATCGGGGTTTTTATAAAATTTACACAGATGGCTCAAAAGAAAAATCTGAGTCAGGGGCAGCCTTGTTCGACCCACAGACGAAATCAAATATCAAATTTAAAATTGAGACCAATATTTCAATCATGTACACGGAGCTATATGCACTGCTCGAGGCCCTGGCATATATAGGTAGTATCAATCATGGCAAATTTGTAGTATTAACTGATGCTAGGAGCGCGCTTCAACATGTGGCTCGTTGCACCTCGAATTTCCGAGGAGTACCGATAGCCTACAGAGTTCTAGACTCCATACAACAACTCAAAATGCAGGATAAGGAAGTCATTTTGCAATGGGTTCCTTCTCATGTGGGGATATAGGGTAATGAGGAAGCGGATCGTTTTGCGAAAGAGGCTGTGACAGACGGAATTCCCACTTATGTTTTGCCAAGTTATACGGATGTGGAACCTATTTTGAAAGATAATGTTTTTAAACTATGGTCCAACTATTTTGTAAATACTTCACTAAGCAAAGAAATTTGGTATAAGACAATCCGATCTGAGCCTTACCGTTACCCTTGGTTCGAATCATGTAGCTTAGACAGAAGCTCTCTAGTCACAGCCTTCAGAGTTCGTTCAGGACACATTCCGCTTAACAAGTTTGCATATTTAATTAAAAAGTCTGCCACACCGAATTGTACGGAGTGCGGTATGATAGAAGATGTTTATCATGTTTTAGTGGAGTGTGTCCGGAACGAAGCAATGAGAAGTAGCATCGTCAACAACATCACTGATTGCCATATTGACGTAGGCTGGTGCAATACTATTTTGAGCCAACCGGAATCCAGGAGTGCCAAAGAGCTGTACAAATTAGTTAAGTTTGGATTAAGGGCTAGACTTTAGATTATAACGTGTAGTTTAGTGGGTAAGTTGTTTTACGAGGGCGACATGGTCGCTTTCATTTGTGTACCAAGCTCTCTATAAAAAAATAAAGATTAAAAAAAAAAAACAAAAAAACTATGAGTGGGACAGAGGAGAACAAGATTCTTAGCTGAGCATAGATTTTTGTCGTGATTTGAACTCAGTAACTGTATCTGTTGTTCATTTGACTTGATTATTATGACATTTTAATTGTTTTTACTTTACGTTTTGACATAATTAACTTGTGTATTTGGATTTTCAAACTCAAACTCATTTATTGCGAAAATGGGTAATTTATAGGTGACATTCAGTAAATAAAGTGGTCCCTCCATAATCCACCTGAAGGCATGCAATTTAACAGGTATTTTTAAATTTATATTGATTATGCACTTGTTATGATTATATAAAATTAACAAATTAAATACAATAATTAGTCCATTAAAGAGAATATGTCAGATTTTTTTACTTTCCTTGGTACCAGTCAATAATGTATACATGTCAATAAAGGACAATGCCCATGTCAGTATGGAAATCGGTTGCACACTTTTTTTTGCTATGTTACATAAGTACAAACTGCATTAAAAAGCCTGCATTAAGTATTATCTGAAATATAAACGCATATTATAACAGAGCTTGGGGTTATTGAGAAATTAAATGATTACAACGAGAAAAACAACAACAACAAGAAAATATTGTGACACAGACTGTTGAACTGACGTTTGAGTAAGATGTATAAATTAAGAGAAAACTACCACTGAAGCACACATTATTTTACAACTTTAACTGATTATCACTAATAAACTACGAATACATACACGAAATATTAAGATTTCATAACTGCAATATATTAGAATGTCACATTGCGAATTATTATCACGTGTTATTATTTAACCATTTTATATTAAAAAGATTGGTATATTTGCATTCTACCACCAATGGTCTATTTTATATAATGGTAACAATTAAATTAAAATGGAAACGATTATTCATTCAAGTTTTATATCTTTATAATTTAAATTCAAACCCCAAGTTCTATAGAAGCGATTTAGTGTTGAAAAGTCATACTATAATCAATATTATTTTTTAACATTTGAAATATTGACGCGAACGTGTAAAAGCGCAACCAAGAATGGGCATTCTCCTTTAAATTTAAAATATGTCAATTAATAAAGTAACACAATATGTTATTTCTGGTTATTTGGCATGTCATTTATAAATTCAGTTACACTGTAATAGGCTTTTTCCACAAGAAATTGTCTTACTTTTCGTTTAAATACATTTATGTTTATGCTGTCTAATAATCTCTTTGGTAAGTGATTATAAACCCTTGGCGCCATACAGAGTACACTGTTTGTCATAAATGCACTTTTGTGTTGAGGACAGCTAACTTTTAAATAGGGGCGCTTGCTTTTATAATGTTCGTACATCGTTAAGTTAGACCTGACAAATACCACCAACTCATACATGTATAGACACGGTACTGTTAAGATTTTTAGCTTTCTGAAGCATGGTCTATAGCTGTCTGTTTGATTGACCTTGCAAATTGCCCTTATGCACTTTTTTGTGCTATAAATATTTGTTCTTTTTCTGTACAGTTTCCCCAAAATATGATTCCGTATCTTAACATACTTTCAAGGTTGCCATAATATGCTGTCAGTACCGCGGCCTGGTTAAGTTTTTTGTGAGCATATACAATGCATATGACTGAGTACTCAGTTTTGAGCAAAAGAATTCTGCATGTGTTTTCCAATTTAGGTTGCTATCTATGTTAAGTCCCAAAAACTTTGTTGTGTCTACCTCATTAATAGTTTCGTCATTATAGTTAATATTAGTGAGTGTCATAAGAGGAATTCTGTTTTTAAATGGCATTAAATGTGTTTCGCTCAAATTAATATTCAAATTATTTAATTTAAGCCATTGTATTTCATTATTAAGAGTTTTTGAAATCTCAGATTCAAGCAGTGAATTATTCTTGCCTGTAAATACAATTGTGCTATCATCAGCGAACAAAATTGTCGGGTGGTTTGTTATTTTTGGTAGTTCGTTAATATAAATATTAAACAAAAGTGGTCCTAATACACTTCCCTGCGGAATACCAAGGTTAGTCTCTCTATATTCCAATATGAAGTGTGTTTCTGTTCTGTATTTGGGAAATAAGTGTGTTATTTGAGTACATTGTTGTCTCCTAGTAAGATAAGATGCAATAAGATCTACAGCCTTGCCTCGTATTCCGTAAGCATTTAATTTTTTTAACAGTAGCTCATGATCTTCACAGTCGAACGCTTTTGTGAGATCCATGTAAAGTGCACAGACTGGAACCCTTTTATCTACACTATCTATGACCACGTTCAAAAAGTTATAGATGGCCATATTTATACTTTTGCCTTGTCTAAAACCGCATTCTGCATGGACATGTTTATCTATTTTGTATGAATTATGATTTGCCTAACTCAATATTTCGTATGCCTTTGGCGGAACATAGCTTGAACTATTATTATGATTATAACATCTTTGTGTAACCTATGCTTCATGAAATAAATAAATTTGAATTGAATTGAATAGATAATAATAGTTGGTAGATTGTGATTTCACTTGCGTTCGGAGCCCTACCAAGATATCAATCAGGACGTTGAGGACTTTGCAAATATCCTTGTGGACCAAGATAACCTCATTTGCAAGTTGGTGACTGCTGAACAACGGATGAGGCTCGGGCACAGGCTTCTGTCTCAGGGTCGGGCAGTCAGCAGTCGTTCCCACAAAAATCGACATACTAATCAAAAACTATAGGGAACCTATTATTTTTGATTGGTGTGTCGATTTTTCTAGATAAACGTGATCCATCGTAGACCACATCGTCACTTACGACCAGGTTAGATAGAGGTCAAATGTGAATCTCTCATTCTTTAAAAAAACATCGCGCTTCAGAGTGTATGCAACCTTGAATGTAATGTACAAACTTTGCATCGTCTCTATGCCTGGTTCTCTGCCACGTGCGGTTTTATTCCAACTTACCCACTTCACCCTTAGCCCCGGTGAGATGAAGCCCAGAGAGGATTTCGCAAATGAGAAAAAAAAAACAATGTTTAAGAATGATTGTAACATCATTCATTGTTTCCGTAGTTCGCAAGAATTACGGTAGATAGCTCCAGCGTCGTCCCGAGACGTATAAAATATATCGGACAATTTCGAATATCTGGAACGTGTCAAGGTAGCTCAGTAGGTCAAAGTATTCCCCCTGGAAGGTACTGGTCGCGGGTTCAAGTCCCGTCCTAGATGTTCTCTTTTTCCGTAAAAACGTATGTGTACATCGTTTTCTTTAATCTATATTTTCAAATAATAACACAAACATGAACTAACAAATTCAAACTGCTTTTATACTCAAGAAAAATACATATATCATAACAAATTAGTTCTACAAGTCGCTACACCTGGGGAAATTTGGAAGTCTGCCTACTGGCCTACCCACTTTTAAACGAACTTGCATAGTGCAGTATATTATGCATGTTGACCAGTTTATACGTGGAAACTCCGGTAGAAGCTCGAACTAACGTGCTTACATAAATTGTCTCTGTGCATGATTTAACTACTGTTAGCACCTAGCGTTCCCTGCATTTTTATTTCCTCGCACATTATCCTGGGCGATTACAGTCGGGCATAAAAGTATTAAGATATTTCGTATTTAAATTATTTTAATAATTAAATTAATGTCACTGTATTTTTTTATCCCTGACGCAAATACGACGGGGTGTAATAAGTTTGACGTGTCTGTACGTGTGTCTGTCTGTGGCATCGTAACTCCCGAACGGATGAACCGACTTAGATTTTTTTTTGTTTGAAAGGTGAATTCGTCCGGAGTGTTTCTAGCCATGTCGGGGTTTGTAAATTACTAATTAATTGAAAAAAAAATCTCATGTGTGTGTATCCCTGAAGGGATAGTCAGAGCTGTTACAACAAACATATTTTTGGAAATTATTTTTAGTCTCATACGTGAAAAAATACTAAAAAATTGTAGTAATCGCCGAGTCAATATTGCCGTCAACTAGGTAGTGTTTGCAAACTGTGCATTACTGAGATTTAAAAAGAAAACAATGTCTTGTCATAATACTTTTCGAGTTTTGCGACCAATAACATACAGATGTTGTACATTTAAATACATTTGAATAGATAGTCCCGCTTACGCACGTTAGGAAATTAGAGCCGAGTTGGAAAGTTACCACTAACAAACATTTACCAAAAGCCTACCTTTCTCAGATAAAACTGACTATAACATCGGGAGCGCCGCTGGTATCGCCAGTACATTTACATACATTCGCCATATATTCGCCGCTCGGACATACATTACGGACTATCGCGTATAATATGACGATAAGTAACGTTGTCCTGGCCATAATCTACAGTTAAATCTGAATAACGAAGGAGTTTCGGTAACTATAGATTTATGGTGGACCGTTGTTTTGATCGGGTATGTAAATAACGTTTTTGTATTATAGAGTAAAACTGGTTTATTTAGGATTTATCTTAAAAAACACGTTATGAATTTTGAAACATGGACATGGGATTTTGTTTTCGATTGTAAAAGGGGGAATACAATTATTAAAGCACTCTTGGGTATGTGTTTGTTTCAGTAGTGACAAAGAAAGGTATTTTTTAACAGGATTCCTCGTGTCTTCTCCCTGTACCGAGTGCGGTTACTTCGTACTCTAGTAAAAGTTCAGCGTAGACGTATTATTGGCTTGTCCTTACGTCTCATCCTGGGTGAAGTTTTCATAGTGCTTGCTATACCACTTAACTTAATAGATTTAGATCGGAAAAAGAGAACATCTAGGACCATCTAGGACCACATAAATTAAACCCATATGACGCGCGAAAGGGGCGGCGGAGAGGGAGCGAAAGAGAATCCTGCCCCCAGAGAGTTACGCACACGCATGCTAACTCACCAACGCAGGATCAAACCCGACCCCAAAGGCTAGGCCGCAATGAAGGCCGAAGTCCGCCTGGAACCCTAGGGTTATCCTTTCGATGGAGTACCCGGGGTGCCCGGCAATTGATGCTTGGGAAGGGCAACGGTGAGGTGAAGCACGTGGGGGTTTCCACACGTAAAAAAAAACTCATATGACTCACGATCATCATCATCATAGCGTTGTGTAACGATTGCATCCGAGGTCTACACCTCGGAGCCCAGGGTCTGCTTTCCTGCTTTTCCTTCTCCACTTCACACGATCTTGGGCATCCGTGCGAGTGAGACCATTGGCACGCATGTCATCTCTTACGACGTCAAACCAGCACTTCTTTCGGTCCCCCTCCTACCGGAACCCTGCGGAAGAGTCAGAGATTTATTACCCACGTAGTCAAGCGGCTGCCACAAAACGTGGCCTCACCAGCCAGTCTGTTTAGGATTAAACTCGGATTTTAGAAATAAAACTGCAGCGAAGTGGAACTGTACGTGTATATCCTTGCTTAAGCTCAGGTCAAAGACAAGTGAAAAAAATCCGTTCCCGCAGGGGGAACGCACAGGTAGATTTCGTGAAGCAATTAATATTATTTTTTAACATGTTTAATTTTTTTTTCTCGAAAACTGTAACTTTTAGCGAAAAACTTTTCAGTCATTTATTTTAGACTTAAAAATGGCCTATCGATTAAAAATGTTTCCGACGCCAAGAATGTTCACCGGTTAGAAGTTATGATTTTTTTCCCGAAAAATTTTGGTTTTTCCCCCCTCCACTTTGAGTTAAAGTGTTAATCTTATAAGTTTATGATTAAAAGTTGTTGGTATTCATGTATACTATGGGATAAAATTAGAACGGTTCGAATACCTTTCATGGAACGTGAAATTTTGAGGAAAAACTGATTTCACAAAAAGTGAGGCCCTACCGTCCCCTTAGGCCGGATTCCACCCGTTCACGAACTTAAACTAAGTTTACACCCAAGCAATTTATGACCGCAGTTTGGAAGCGATCGGGGCACCATACATACATGTGTATATATATATATAAACTTTTTGACCAGTGGTCATTTCGGACTCAGGGGGTCATAACTAGACCTCCTATGAAGAAATTTTTTTAGAATTCGACAGTAGTCAAGAAACCAATAGGTAGATCGATTTCATCGAAATCTACCTAAAAATGTACAATTTAAAACTTAAAGCTACCTACGACTGGCGACGCCGTGCTGTAACTTATCGCAACCAATACATCACTTGTGTTGCGGTCAGTAATCCTTCAGGCACTTATCCTGAACACAGTCCATTTGATTGAACTAATAGGCGGAGTTATCAAAAACAATGTTTAAAAATGATTGTAAAGTCATTCATTGTTTCCGCAGTTCGCAAGAATTACGGTAGATGGCTCCAGCATCGCCTTGAGACGTATAAAATATATCAGAAAATTTCGAATATCTGGGACGTGTCTAGTTGGCTCCGTTAGTCAGAGCATTCCCCCTGTAAGGGACTGGTCACGGGTTCAAGTCCCGTCCTAGATATTCTCTTTTCCGATCTTAATCTATATTAAATTTCTACTTCTTCTTCAATCCTGCCTGCAATAATACCGGTTACATCCAAAGCTACCGCTTAGGAGCCCGTCCTTCGCTTCCTTACTTTTTCTCCTCCTCCTCCATGATTAATTGGGGTTTTCAGGAGCAACTGAAATAATGCGAGGAAAACATGCATCAGACTCTCGACAATTAATCAGCAAGTGAACGAGCTAGCAGTTAAAGTTGTGTTTGGTTTAACTCTCGACCTAGGGCTGTCTATATTAGGGTCACTATATAGCATAACATAACATAACTTCACGCCTGTCTCCCCGAAGGAGTAGGCAGAGATGTTTTACACACCCACGATTCACCAGTTATGTTAGATCCCAATGTAATAGGGGGCGAGCCTAATGTCATCTATCGGGCATATTACTAAGCCAGCGATAATTAACTTTTTAATATAGGGGCGATACTAAAGCCCTGGACAGTGTAGTGTGATTATGTGGTGCGGCCTGTGAAGGCACAGTATCAGATGGTGCAAAATGATAATACGTGCGGACTGAAGGTCTAATTCAATAGTATCACACAAACTAAATGAATAAATAAATAAATTTAATGAAATTTTGAAGCAATTCGTATGCTAAATTTTTCAATAGATTTAGATCGGAAAAAATTAACATCCAGAACGGGACTTGAACCCGAGACCATGCCCTTTGGGGGAATACTACTTTCTCCAACTGAACTTTTTTTTTTATACCACTAAGGTGACAGAAAGCACACGGCCCACCTGATGGAAAGCGGTTACCGTGGCTTATGGACGTGTACAACACCAGTGGCGTCACACTCGCGCTGCCGACCCTGTAAAAGAAAGGGGATGGGAAAGGAGTTTGGGAGGGGATGGGAACGGAGTTTGGGCTCCGGCACTCTCACTCACCAAACGGAACGCAACAGTTCAAATACTTGGCGTCGATATTCTGTGAGAGGGTAGTGCTTCCCCGGACACAACAAGACCATGCTACCTGGACACGTCCTGGATATTACAAATTCTCGTATACAAACATCTTGGGGAGACGCTGGAACCATTTACCGAAATACTTACGAACTGACGGAAGCAATGAATGATGTTTCATTCGTTTTTAAACATTGTTTTTAGACTAGACTAGACTTGTAGTCCCTTCCTAAAGTTGACCTTTTCCAATCTAAATCTAGTCTCACTTAAATAACAATATTAAACAATAGGGAAATTATTATTGATAAAACAGATATACCTTTTTTCTTTTTTTTTTTTTTTATCGTGCGGAAATCCCTTCGGATACCCCCCCGCCGGCCAGCGGGGGTGGTTATGTCGGGCTTGCACCGACTAAAACCGCACGCCGTCTCGGGTCTTCAGACGCCGGGGTGTAAGGTTACCCATAGAGCATATCCCTCGCACCCCGGCTGACCCTGGGCCATCTCACCACTAACAGCATCGCTCATCCTGTCTCCTCTGAAAGCAGAGGAGTACGGAGAGCGATGTGTTCCCGCCACGTTGGGTATTGGCCGACGATCAATGCCAACCCTATGAAGGGGTGAAGGGGAAGCCATTGACCGCCGCCCAGGGTGTACCGGCCGCTCCGATTCCGTTCCCCCCGGACTGCAGCGGGATCGGAATCGGAGCGACACTCGAGGAGGTTACCCAACACACACAAAACAGATATACCTTTAATATTTTCTTTTTATTTTCAAATCGGTAGAGCCGTAGTACACGTCTTAATTAACCAGAAACAAATCTTTTGGGCAATAAAGTTGATTCATTAAACAATTTTAATTTGCAGTAATTCATCGCTCCCGGTCGAGGTCGACAGCACAATTCTTAAGCGAATGATTACAGTATTCTGCCTTAATATGTATTATTGTTAATATTCGCATATTTTAAGTTAGACAACAGATAGTGGCATTAAAATTATGGAAAATTATTTTTAGCATGGTAATTATAAATAAATATTCTAGAACATTATTATACAGTGCTATCTATACTCAAACTAAGTATAGTTTGTAATATCGGCTCCAGAATACGGGTAAACATATTTATACACATTTTTGTTTGTAAATATATATAAATTTAACATAGAAACATTCAGATAATTGAAAATAGACACATTTATGCATACAAATAAATATGAACAGAGCGGTAATCGAACCTGCAACTGCTGACGTAACAGTCAATCGCTCTAGCGCCACATTGATGGTAGTTTCTTGGTTATTATTACTCGTAGATTGTATATACTACAACTCTCATCTACTCACTCTCATATAGTCACGTCTCTTCTCCATTGGGGTAGGTAGAGATAACATCTTGCCACTTGCTACGATCATGACATACGACTCTCATTTCTTTTACTTTCATAATTGCTTTCATATTTGCACGCCGGTAAGGATACTCTCGATCTGGCCTTTTCTTAAATGTCCTTGATCTTTCGCTTATAACTTGTAGCATAACAAGCAATACTCTGTTACATCATAGGAATATTAATTTTTGCCCTGGAAGCTTTCCATGATGAATTTTATTATCGGCCTGGTCCCCGCTGAATCCAAATTGGGCCATTAGTTCCGAATTGATAAAACACTAGGACGCAGAACAATCATTCTTCTCTCAGAAGATTTTCGTTGAATTACTTCTAAAACGTATTTCATTATATAAAGGAAATGTAATATGAATTACAAATTGTGATTTTGATATATAAATCTTAAGGCTTTCACGGCCGGCGTTGCATGTAGAATATACTACTTCCGGGCTGTTTGGCCGTGGTCCATAGGAAACTTATTATTTTCCGATTTTTTGAATGAATTTTGATCTCTGAATTCTGTTCTGACTTCTCTGCGACTGAGTCTGAGTCGCAGAGAAGTCACCGCCGAGGAGAGTTCTCCGCACTCGTCGGCGTCCAGACCTGAAACACTGAAGATGTCGACCGCAGTGATCGACGGAACGTTTAGAACACAAGTTTCCTATGGACCACGGCCAAACAGCCCGGTAGCAGTATATTCTACATGTGATTTCGATAGTCTCGAATGAAAGCTAATATATTATAATTAGTATTTTTATAAGGATTCTGTTCTTTTGCCTTACTTATTGAATTCATTTGAAGATAAAAAGATATCAAACGTGATAAACGAGGTAGTGGAAACGAGGTAATGAAATTTTGAAGCAATTAGAATTGAAATAAAACTATTTCATCGGATTCTATCGCGATTTATTTGATGTTATTTTATATTTTACATTGAACCTGACATTTCGGTTGCTTTTCAACAGACATGGTCACGGAGAGACTGAGGATGGTGGATGTCTTATAGTTTGAAGTGTAAGTTATCTCAAAGTACCCGAACCATGTTGAATTGTTGGTGTTATTATTTACGCCGAATGAGCTCACAGCCTCATGAAGTCTTGTTGTATTTGTTTTTTTTTTTTAATTTAATTAATTGAGTGACTGGGTTAAATAGTATGCAAACTTTTCCTATATTTTAAATTAGTTAGAGGTTGACTCTAAATAATTTAAAATATAGGAAAAGTATACGAGATTTTCATAACATAACACAACATAACTTCTTCACGCCTGTATCCCCGAAGGGGTAGGCTATGTTAGTTATGTTAAGGTCCCAATGCAATAGGGGGCGAGCCTATTGCCATCTACCGGGCACATTATTAAGCGAGCGATAATTATCATTTATTTATTCACACATAACGAGATTTTCGACTTTCCAAAAGTCATATCTAGCTGAGTTGGGCAGAGTCTTTCCCGTATATAAGGATTGGTCGCAGGTTCAAGTCCCGTCCTGGCCGTCTGATCTCTGAATCCCGAGAGGCTGTGCCAGAGCCTCGTCTGCTGTTTAACAGGTGAGATTAGCTTCAGCCCCAATGGTGTTGATAGGACCCTGTACAAGGTGTCTACTTGTGCTCTACAGTACTGTCCTACGTCGATTCCTTAATAAACTTATATTCATGTGATGAAGCCGTCTTCAAGTATGTTCAACAAATGTGTGTGTGGTTGCAACGCAGGACATTCGCAGGAAACAAATCTGCCGCGCGACTAGTTTGAACATACTCAACAATATTTGTGCGGCAATTACGCGTCAGTTGGCCGATCAGAGTACGGCATGTACACGGTTTTTAGGGTTCCGTTGCCAAATGGCAAAAACGGAACCCTTAGAGATTCGTCATGTCTTTTTGTCTGTCCGTCCGTATGTCACAGCCACTATTTTTCGAAACTATAAGAACTATGCTGTTGAAACTTGGTAAGTAGATGTATTCTGTGAACCGCATTAAGATTTTCACACAAAAATAGAAAAACAAACAATAAATTTTGGGGGCTCCCCATATTTAGAACTGAAACTCAAAATTTTTTTTTCATCATACCCATACGTGTGGTATGGATAGGTCGTCAAAAAGATATTGAGGTTTCTAATATCATTTTTCTCTAAATTGAATAGTTTGCACGAAGGACACTTCCAAAGTGGTAAAATGTGTGTACCTCCCCCCTGTAACTTCTAAAATAAGAGAATGATAAAACTAAAAACAATATATGATGTACATTACCATGTAAACTTTCACCGAAAATTGGTTGGAACGAGATCTAGTAAGTAGTTTTTTATTACTACGTCATAAATCGTAAAACGCAATTTACGTTTCATTCAATCAACTCAAATATAAAATTAAAAAAAGCATTATTATGTTACTTGCTGCTACGGAACCCTTCATGGGCGAGTCAGACTCGCACTTGGCCGCTTTTTATTAAACGTTAGAACGCTAAATTCAGTAGAAACGTGTATAATATGAATAGGTATGACGTCATACCGTGCTATTGTCAAAGTAAGTTGTAAAGGAAAGATGATTAAAAATTTATAAAGACGCAAAAAACAGAACTGACGCAATGTTTATTTATTGAATAAGCTTACTTTTTTTTTACGTGCGGAAATCCCTTCAGATTCCCGCCGGCCAGCGGGGGTGGTTATGTCGGGCATGAACCGACTAAAACCGCACGGTGTCCTTCCCAAGTGTCCGTTGCCGGGCACCCCGGGTAAGCCCTCGAAAGGATAACCCCAAGTTAAACTAAAATATTTCGACTATTAGGAAAATTCCCTATTTAAAAAAAAAGAAAGCTTAGTGGCTTAGTAGTCGGCCGTACGATCGAGAAGTCCCCCGGGTTCGAATCCTGGCCATTACACTACCGACGTGAACCCGCACACGGAATATTAATAAAATAAAGTAACTTCGATTACTAACATTTATTGAAAAAAAAAGAAGATATTTTGGAACTTTTTACTCCCGGAAAAAAGGAATCGTATCACTCAGTAGGCAAATCATGCCAACGATTTGGATGGGTATCACGTATTAGAAATCCTTCTTGAGGTTGAGGTTTTTCAATTAATAAGGATATTAGATTAGTTGCGCCCCACCGCTTTACTCATTATTTCTTTCTCGGGATGCCTACCCAACCAAAGAGATTTATTGGTACATAATATATGTAAGTACACAACCGTTCGGACTTTTTGCGATTTAGTCATTTTGCGACTTAGATGTTTTGAGATTCAGACGTTACGAGATGTGGTCTAAAAGCGATGTAGTCATTTTGCGATTTAGGTGTTTTGAGATTTAGACATTTTGAGATGTGGACTAAAGGCGACGTGGTCAATATGCGATCCAGCCTTTCTGATACCGACCCAAAATAAATACCTATAGAGATAGATTATTATTGTTTAAGACGATATTACTTGTAAAGTTGCTCGCTAGATGTCGCTGTTTCATTCTGACACGCGATTGTGTTTTGTTTATGAAAACCTATAAAGGTCCACGTGTGTAGTCAGTCGAGGCATTTTGTCGTTCTGTCTTTGAATTATATTACAGTCCAAATAAAATACAGTAATAAGATTAGGCGTCAGTTGTTTTCTTTTGAGAAACTCCTAGTCGTCACAACTCGAAGCTATCGAAGAGAGAACCAGGCAGACGACATCTTCGCCACTAGTTCAACCGCTGCGTTTCGGAGTAAAAATTTGATTTTCCAGGTGGTAGAAATTTGATGACACAAATTTGTCACAAAATTCGGCCGGGTGGGTACCACCGTGCACGATTGCGAAAAACCCTCCATAGTAATCCAATTTCGGTTTGATTGCGTTCAGGGGTCAGCAAGTGCATAACCGGGCAGGGGGATTGTGGTCGCAGCACTAGTGGGACCGGTGGGTGTCACGCGGTGCTGCGACGACAATCCTCTTCTGATGAGGCCGTCAAGCTGAGTGCCACCATTGTTAACATGGTACGTGTATGTAATGGTGACCCTCTTACCTGAGACTTTACCTTCAGCTTACCATCAGGCGAGGTGAAGTCAAATTGACGTGTCTTAAATATTAAAAAAAAAGAAGTAAACAATTAAAGTCTACAAAAGCACTACTCTTTATCCCGGGAAAAGATTCCTGTATGTTGCAGGAAACGGGATCTGTATATCAAGCGGGTGGAGCCGCAAGCAATCTCACATATCCACATCCATTTCTCCACTACAGGGCATAATAAATAACTAACAATATACCTATAGTCAATACAAACGTACCAGGGTAGCGTACAGTAAAGGAGCTGAACCCACTGGATCGTGAATATTACATCCCCCGGAGAACTTAATAATAAATAAACCAACTGTCTTTTATATAGGACACCTGCGCCTGTCACGGGCGTACAATTGAAACTAAATTAAATGTCGTATTGTAACATGTACTTTGTTAAGGACACTGGTCAATTGATTTATTGGACATCCCTTGGATAGTTTGGGTCGCTAGCTTTTGTCCTCAGCTTCTGTTCATCAATATTACGCATGCAACCACGTATTTCAGTGATTTAAAGATGGTTGAAATTTAGGAATTACGAATATTAGTGTCTCTAGTGTATTCTTGTATGTTGGATTCATTGTATATGCACGTTTAGTACTCAGATCCTACTTACGTATACATGCGAAATTTTGGATGCAGGCTTTTACCGGAGCGACTACGAAGGGTTTAGTAGGGCCCCACACATCCATATATAAGAAGACTAACACATTATTAGTAATCTCGTTAACTCCCTCAGTTAAGCTAAATGGGGTGGCGAGCTAACTGAAAGCTCTAAGTGGTTGGTCCAAAGTAACTTTTTCCCTCATGGACCAACTGTTTGTTAGACTAGAAAGAAAGAAAGAAAGACTCATTTATTACTGTAAGTTCCGCGAGACACGAGACATGAAGGGTTCCGTAGCAGCAAGTAACATAATAATGCTTTTTTTAATTTTTATATTTGAGTTGGTTGAATTAAAGGTAAATTGCGGTTTACGATTTATGACGTATTAAAAAAATACTACTTACTAGATCTCGTTCAAGCCAGTTTTCGGTGGAAGTTTACATGGCAATGTACTTTACATATTTTTTTTAGTTTTATCATTCTCTTATTTTAGAAGTTACAGGGGGGGGGACACACATTTTACCACTTTGGAAGTGTCTCTCGCGCAAACTATTCAGTTTAGAGAAAAATGATTTTAGAAACCTCAATACCATTTTTGAAGACCTATCCATAGATACCTCACACGTATGGGTTAGATGAAAAAAAAATTTTTGTGTATCAGTTCTAAGTATGGGGAAGCCCCCAAAAATTTATTGTTTTTTTTTCTATTTTTGTGTGAAAATCTTAATGCGGTTCACAGAATACATCTACTTACCAAGTTTCAACAGCATAGTTCTTACGGTTTCGGAAAAAAGGGGCTGTGACATACGGACGGACAGACAGACAAATATGACGAATCTATAAGGGTTCCGTTTTTTGCCATTTGGCAACATCATCATCATCAACCTATTCTAGTCGACTGCTGGACATAGGTCTCCCCTAATGAGCGCCATAGCGCCCTGTCTTCAGCTTGCCGCATCCAGCATCTGCCCGCAGTCTTTCGTAGATCGCTTATTCTTGGTTCTCTGTCGGATGTATTCGTTACGAATCATATCCTTCAGAGAAACTCCGAGCATAGCTCTTTCCATAGCTCGCTGAGCGACTTTGAACTGGTGGACCAGCCCTACCGTGAGTGTCCACGTCTCAGCTCCGTAGGTCATTACGGGTAAGACGCATGGTTTGAAAACTTTCGTTTTCAAACACTGCGGTATGGATGACGAGAAGAACCGACGTAGTTTCCCAAACGCTGCCCAGCCTAGCTGCATTTGCATAGCATTTGGCAACGGAACCCTAAAAAGGTACATAAAATAAACTAAATAAAGAACTAATTTGCATTTCCCAAGGAACCACTAATACAAGGCATTACATTGCAACATTTAGTTAGAATTCTGTTCAAGTTGGTGGTAAGGCAAACTGAGTGGACGCCTGCGAGCAAGTAATGTTCGCGGCCTAGGCGACTGACACGCCAGAGGTCGCTCAACCTCCGTCCTTCATGAGCGCAGGCCTGGGGGTGGCAGGTGAGGCCACCTGTCACCCCAGTAGAAGGAGGCCGAAAATATTGGGGCGAGAAGCGTCCCCCCTTTGGGCCTTATACCCCGGCCTTAGAGACCCGAGACGACGTGCGTTTTTAGTCGGTTCGAGTCTGTGCGAATGTCGGCACGAAAAAAAAAGACATACTGAGTGGAATTTAAACTACAACCTCTTAATTCCAAGTCGAACTCCTAAGAATTACGGAGCTGCCCTTTTTATACGCTTTCTATTAGCTTCACCTGTATGTTTGTTTGTAACCGACTCCTTTAGGCGCGATTTTGACCCAGTTTAAACGGCCAGAATTCGTTCAAACTTTGTAGATTTATCGAGGACCGATGACAATACATTAAATTGATAAAAAAAAATCCTTTTTGTAATTTGCAAAATAAGATTTTTGTTAATTTATATAATTTTCATCTATAGTCGATAAGGCAGACATTTTAATTTCCAACCATTATCTTTAGCCGATTTATCTAATACTAGCTTTTGCCCGCGGCTCCGCCCGCTTAGATGTTGGTTATCGCGACAAAACATAGCCTATGTACTTTCCCAAGGTCTAATCTACTCCTATACCAAATTTCAGTAAAATCGGTTCAGTGGTTTAGGCGTGAAAGCGTAACAGACAGACAGACAGAGTTACTTTCACATTTATAATATTAGTAAGGATTAACAAATTTTCGAACAAGCTATTATAAATAAACCAAACAAAAAACTAGAAAATAAATAATAGTTTAAAAAACTAAAAAACACGCTTTTTATAGAAAACCGAACTAAAAAAAATAGAAAATAAGTTTTAATAAATTTAAATTAATAATAGTGTTAAACATTTCAATAAATATAAATTAATAATAGTGTAAATAAAAAAAAGTGTCTTATTTTGGGTGTGTGATACACCTCTGCCTACCCCTTCGGGGATAAAGGCGTGAAGTTATGTTATGTTATTTAAAAAAAGCGTGGGGTGCTTTTTAAGATATTATCAAAATGATAATCACTCTGCTCATGTCTGTCAATAAAATATTTATATCTATTGACCCATGCACCCCACGCTTTTTTTTAAATGAAATACATTTTTTTTTATTTACTCTATTATTAATTTATATTTATTAATTTTTAACACTATTCTTAATTTCAATTGATTAAAACTTATTTTCTATTTTTTCAGTTCGGTTTTCTATAAAAAGCGTGTTATTTAGTTTTTTTAAACTATTATATGTCGAAATTTTGTCCTTATAAAATAATAGCCTACGTTATAATGTCAAATCAATTAACATCTTATTTATAAAAATCTACTGTAATTCAGAGGTTACAGTAACGCATACACAAACTGTGAAAGTAACCCTTCCTTTCAACCGTGAGCGGATAAAAACAGACGTAGTTGGGTAGTAGAAATGTAGCTGCAAAACCTCTGCTCACCCCTCAGGGAATATACAGGTAGGCAGGTACATAAAATAAATAAATTTATCACTGAAGTTCCGCAAAAAAATAGTTCACCCGTACCCAATCCTAGTTCGTTAAGTTATTAAAAGCAAAAAGTCGTGTAGCCAAAGTCGAGGCACGTAGGGTTTGTTTGAAAAACAGAGACTGTCCCGAAGTATCAGAGCAGATGCGATTAAATTGGAAAACATTCACTCAATTTCCGGAGCGAGATTTGTTCGGTAATGGCAGCAAAAAGAGTGAACGAATGATACAATTGATTGAATTTGGTTTGAAATTATGACGTTTAAATGATTGATGACAGTGTTATGAACATTTTTTGTGACACAGCGCGTTATTTCATGTGTTTGTTAATAAACCAATTAGATGTAACGGATGGGCACGTTTTGTATGTTTATAATATAAGCCCTTTGTTTGTCCAATTTTAAAGGATGAGGTTTTTGTTTTCTGATATACTCAGATCTATATATTATGTATATGAACATTGGGATTAGACAAGTATTTTTATACCCAAAATTCCGTCAGTATCTTTTTGTCGTCTACCGGGCACGTTGCCTGTGTCCGTGCTGCTATAGAGAATTTTATAACAGAAAAATTCAATAAGATTTTTTCCGACACAACATTCAAACTCAGTCATTGTTTAACTGGTCCTTTTCACATTATTTCAATATTTTTGCCTCAAAGTTGATAAAGTATTTGATAAAATATAAATAATTTACAATGAATTTCATAGGAATTTACTAAAGAATTTTGGGACTCGTTGATATAGAGCGACAAAGAGATAGAGCTGTCCTCCAGCCTTCGCCAGTAGACACAGAACCTATAAATATACTTGGTGACAATATAGGTCCTAATCCTTCCACAATACTTTTTGTAAACTCAAGACAGTACAAAAATAATTATTGTTTAAAAAAAGTTAGTTTTACAAAGAAATGCTGTCTGTTTTTATTATTTGTAAAGTATCAAAATACATATAAAACATACTATCAGGTTATTAACTCTACTAAAAGGAAAATATAATTAACGAAGTACTCCCTAATTTACGTACAACTATATTTGCGAACGCTACAAGAGCAGGCACGTCGCTACGCTCGCCGGCTGCAGTCTGACAAATCCACGGTGCGGTGAGTAGCCGATAGTAAGACGTATATATTTGCTGACTCTACTGTAGGACTACCATGTAATAGATAAATGGTGGATTATGTTGATAAATCATGAATTTTTTAAATGGTTGAAAATTTGCCCACAGATACAATACGACCGGGACTAGGCGACTTTGTTGCAAGTGGAGCCTCAGTCATAGACTAAAATTATTATTATATTTCGCGCGGTGGTTTGACCGCTGTATCATAATTTACATGTTTGATGACCGCTTAGTGTAAGTATTCCCACCGTTTTGAAAACGGTGAAATACCTATTTTAGTCTAGACAGTACTTTTTTTTTCTCCTGTGTATGTACAAAGTATCTTCTATTTATACTATTCTAAAATTGTAAATTATTTGTGTCTGTACATTAGATATATTAAAAAAAATCTCGTTTTATATCAAGTGAACGATTCGGAGTACAAAAATATTATTTTTTGGAATTCTTGTCTGTTTGCCTATTTAACTATTGCCTATTTTACTAGCGGTGGACACAAAACTACTGAATCGGTTTTTATGTGGTTTTCTTTATTAGAAAATACTTCGGTTTAAAATCCACCGTATGTTTGATTGCTATTGGTTAAGAAGAACCGAAGATATAACCAATTGACCGACAGCTAGTGTATTATATGATTGTTAATGAACGGCGATAGCCCAGTGGCGTACGTAACGGACTGCTGAGACGAGGTCTCGAGTTTGATCCCCAGTCGCCCCGGGCCCTCTGACTTTTCGTAGTTATGTGTGCATTAATAAATGTTAATTATCGCTCGCTTAATAATGTGCCCGGTAGATGGCAATAGGCTCACCCCCTATTACATTGGGACCTTAACATAACTGGCGAATCGTGGATGTGTAATACACGTCTGCCTACCCCTTCAGGGACGCAGGCGTGAAGTTATGTTATATTATGTTTTTGTTTAATTCTTAAGTAAGCTGATCTCATTTTTATGCAAAAATGTGGTGAAATAAGAGCCAAGCACGAGTTTATCCTACTTCCTGCCTATATTATAAGTGTGAAAGTTCGTGAAGATGCATGTACGTTTGGATGTTTGTTACTCAATCACGCTCAAAAATTTGGTACAGGTATAGATTATTGCGGTTGCAATAATCCACATATTGTTGAGTTGATATTGTGGTTGCGAGAACGGGAGTAGAATTTTAGGCGGGCGAAGCCACCGACTACAGCTAGTGACCAATAAAAAATATCCTGCAATATCCCTGACGCACGGTGTCCCTACGCTACGCCATCGAGCAATCTAAAGGACTGTACGTTTTTAAATTACTAACCGTGATGCTGAGGTAGCGATCTGCTTAATACTTTCTGATCAGTTTTGCTTTATGAACTTGATTGATTCCAATGATTGATTGCTTGGAATCAGTCTCGTTTGATACTCAAAGAAATTTAAATTGGAGACACTGTTTACGTGTTTATAGTCTCGTGCCAAAAGCTTTTTACTTGCAGTAATTATTTTAATAAATATTAAATAAAAAATGTATGACATTCTACACAGCGCTTTCTAGACCCAAAGTAAGAATAGTTTAACTAGTTTGTGTTATGGGTTCCAGAATGCGGATAAACATACATATATACTTTCTCTTTTTTTCTCTTTTTAGTCTTTTGTTTTCTTCGATGTTTTCTAAAAATGAAACCTGGCTAGATCAATTTATCGCACCCGAAACCCCCTGTATAATAATTTTTATGAAAATCGTTGGAGCTGATTATGAGATTCAGATTATATATAATCTATCTATATGACGGCCTCTGTGGCGAAGCGATAGTGCATTCGACTGCTACGAAGGGGGCGCGGGTTCGATTTCCGCTCAGTGCAAATATTTGTATGCATGAATGTCTATTTGCATTGGTCTGGATGTTTCTATGTATAATATGTATGTATTTACAAAAAAAGTATATAAGTGAGTTTATCCGCATTCTGGAACCCATAACACAAGCTAGTTAAACTATGCTTACTTTGGGTCTAGAAAGCGCTGTTTCAAATGTCATAGAATATTTATTCACAAAAAAAAACTATCTACTTTTAAACGAGCAATCTATCTAGGTTTCTAGTTTAGAAAACGTTGACAAAAAAAATCGAGCAAAGTTTCACTCGGGCTTACACCCGGTGTTCGCTTTAAAGCAGGTGAGTTTGGCTTGGTCTGCGAAGATCTAATGGGCCGTATATATACTATCACTTAGTAATGTATTTGAAGTACAATAATTCGTTATTACGATACTTAGAAGTTCTTCCTCGAAACACTAATCCAAGTTGCATCCAAAGTTTTCAATATGGAGCACGGGTTCCGCCCCAGAATTTGTTTTATATTGACATTTACGGGAGCATCCGTCGTTCAACCGCGAGAGAATAGCCTGCGACAGAGCATCGTCCGTTCATCAGCAAGTATACCGGCTTGAAGGTGAGGTTAGCTTGGGCCTTAACGATCTGGCCCGACTAGCTGTGCCCGCGACTTCGTCCGCGTGGATTAAGATTTTTAGGGTTTTTTTGCGCGGAACCCTAATTGTTTTTCCTAAAATTAAAGTAGCCTATGTTACTACTTGTTATATTGCCTCTCTGCCAGTGAGATCCCCGGCAAAATTGGTCCAGCCATTTCAGAGAGTAGCCGGAACAAACAGACAGACAGAGAGACGCACAGACAGACAAAAATTGTAAAATGTGATTTTGGTGTATGTACCGTATACATATTCATATACATATAGTAAAAAACGGTTATTTCAATATTACAAACAGACACTCCAATTTTATTAATTATATGTATAGATGTATAGATGTATAGATGTATAGATGTATAGATGTATGGATGTATAGATGTATAGATGTATAGATGTATAGATGTATAGATGTATAGATGTATAGATGTATAGATGTATAGATGTATAGATGTATAGATGTATAGATGTATAAATGTATAGATGTATAGGTGTATAGATGTATAGATGTATAGATGTATAGATGTATAAATGTATAGATGTATAGGTGTATAGATGTATAGATGTATAGATGTATAGATGTATAGATGTATAGATGTATAGATGTATAGATGTATAGATGTATAGATGTATAGATGTATAGATGTATAGATGTATAGATGTATAGATGTATAGATGTATAGATGTATAGATGTATAGATGTATAGATGTATAGATGTATAGATGACAAAAATGATCCATTGTGTCAGTACGAACTTATATCTAGTGTTAGTTTGCATATTAAATTTGATTACATAATTTGTACATTCATCGTGTTTGAGAAGGACTTCAGCCAGGGAAACAGACCTAACTGAACGTTACTCTCACAAGGAATTTATTAATAGGAGAGTTAATACTATATAACCCAGTCCTATCCTACTTCCTAAACTATTTACTTTATGATTTGTGAGGGATATGCTCTATGGGCAATTTTACACCCCGGCGTCTGTAGACCCGAGACGGCGTGCGGTTTAAGTCGGTTCAAGCCCGACATAACCACCCCCGCTGGCCGGCGGGGGGGTATCCGAAGGGATTTCCGCACGAAAAAAAAGGTACATAGTCTTTTAGGTAGATTTCGATGAGAGGCGCGGGAGCAGGGATGGAACCCCGAGCCTCGAGAAATCGAGGCCGTGCAGTCCCAGCTCCGCCAGGCCATCGTGGTGGAGTGGAAGGAACGACTTGGGCAACCAAGCGCAGGGCACGCCGCAATAGCGGCGGTAAGGCCCATCATGGAGGATTGGCTGGAGAGGCGACACGGAAGCCTCTCCTACCGACTGACGCAGGTGATCTCAGGGAAGGGGTGCTTCGGGGACCACCTGCATCGGATCAGGAAGGAGCCAACGCCTGAGTGTCATCACTGCGACGCGAGCGAGGACTCAGGGCTGCACACGCTGGCGGACTGCCCGGCGTGGGAGGCGCCGAGGCGTGACCTCGTGGCAGCCATCGGGGTGGGAGTCCTCTCGCTCGGCAGCATGATTGCGGCAATGGTGCGGAGCGCGAGCGCGTGGGCCGCCGCCGCCTCCTTCTGCGAGCATGTAATGCTCGCGAAGGAGGTGGCGGAGCGCGCCCGGGAGAGACTTAGAACTCTCCCGGTTCGCCGAGCCCGCAACTTGCTCGCCGCGCGTCGCAGGCAACTCAGGCGCCGGAGGTCGCTTAACGACCTCCGTCCTCCATGAGCGCAGGCCTGGGGGTGGCGGGTGAGGCCACCTGTCACCCCAGCAGAAGCAGGCCGGGACGGTGGGGCGACTAGCGCCCCTCCCCCAAACCGGGGCAAGACGGGGACACCGTGGTTCCCAAACCCGAGGGGGCCATCTCGAAACCGGAGATGGCCCAGGGTCAGTCGGGGTGCGAGGGATATGCTCTATGGGCAACCTTACACCCCGGCGTCTGTAGACCCGAGACGGCGTGCGGTTTTAGTCGGTTCAAGCCCGACATAACCGCCCCCACTGGCACGCGGGGGGGTATCCGAAGGGATTTCCGCACGAAAAAAAAAAAAAAAAAGGTAGATTTCGATGAAATCGATCTACTTATTGGTTTCTTGACTACTGTCGAATTTAAAAAAAAAATCTTCATAGGAGGTCTAGTTATGACCCCCTGAGTCCGAAATGACCACTGGTCAAAAAGTTTATATATATGTAGGTATGTATGGTTCCACTTCCCAAAATTTGCGGCACGCTCACGGTCGCATTTTTGCCCCGATCGCTTTCAAACTGCGGTCAAAAATTGCTTGGGTGTAAACTTAGTTTAAGTTCGTGAACGGGTTGAATCCGGCCTAAGGGGACGGTAGGGCCTCACTTTTTGTGAAATCAGTTTTTCCTCAAAATTTCACGTTCCATGAAAGATATTCGAACCGTTCTAATTTTATAACATAGTATACATGAATACCAACAACAACAACTTTTACTTATAAACCTATAAGATTAAAACTTTAACTAAAAGTGGAGGGGGGAAAAACCAAAATTTTTCGGGAAAAAAATCATAACTTCTAACCGGTGAACATTCTTGCCGTCGGAAACCTTTTTAATCGATAGGCCATTTTTAAGTCTAAAATAAATGTCTGAAAAGTTTTTCGCTAAAGTTACCGTTTTCGAGAAAAAAAAATTAAACATGTTAATAAAATAATACCTATTAATTGCTTCACGAAATCTACCTGTGCGTTCCCCCTGCGGGAACGGATTTTTTTTCGGAAGTAAATATTTTACTTTAAAATTATACATTAACAGTGAAAAATTATGGATTATGGATAACTTGAAAAAAAAAAAATTTCTATAATGCTGATACTATAATTATTTTTGGGAACATAAAACAACACTTCCTACAAATATTACAAATTTGAAAGTTTGTAAAGATGTAAGTTGTAAGTTTGCCTCTTTGTTACTCAATCACGCTTTAGCGGCTGAATGGATCTGGCTCAAAGGCTTTTCATCTTAACAGCGAGTATAATATAATAACAGTTAAATAACACTCAGAACGATACGAAGTAAAAGCGCCTGAAATAAAACAATGATAATCTAATTAGTAGTTTCTGCCATGTGAGTTTTGGTAGGCGCTCGAGCATTAATAATTCTTGTACGTACGTGGCCAATTAATTAACACCTAACAAATAAGTTCAAAGGAACATGGTTAGATTACAAAATAGTTTGGAAATAGTATGGGTTCCCTTTTATAATTATGAGATATGTACTAGACATGCAAACAATACGTCCTCTCATACTCGTCGGAGGTCGTGGGCTCGATTCCCGCTCATTGCTAATATTTGTATTGCATGATTATGTCTCTTTGCATTGGTCTGGGTCTTTCTATGTATAATTTGTATGTATTTACAAAAGAAAATGTATTTTAGTATGTTTATCTGCAGTCCAGAAGATTATTACAAGCTAGTTAAGCTAGTTTGGGTTTAGAAGACGCAGTATAAAACATTCTAGAATATTTATTCGTATTCTAAAACCCATATTTTGGTCACGGTAGTAAGTTTCCGGTCTAAATTACTTCTATGTGATATATCCTAAAACATTCATTCATAATTCGACTAATATTATAAACGTGAAAGTTTGTGAAGCTGTTTGGATGTCAGTTACTCAATCGCGCACTAACTGCTGACCAGATTTGGCTGAAATTTGGTACAGGGTTGAATTATAGTCTGGAATAATACACGCTACTCATCTACGCCCGGGACTACGGACCTCCATGATCGGGGCCTGAGGACGGCAGTTGGCCGACTCGCCGTCCTTACAGAAGCAGGCCGTGGCGGAGGCGTGTCGTGTGTGCCCTACACACGTCTGCCAACTCACCGAAGCGGGATTAAACCCGACCCCACCAGGCGAGGCCGCGGTGGCGTCTAAAGTCCGCCGGCAACCCTGGGGTTATCCTTTCGAGGGCTTACCCGGGGTGCCCGGCAATGGACACTTGGGGAGGACACCGTGCGGTTTTAGTCGATACACGACATAACCACCCCCGCTGGCCGGCGGGGGGATATCCGAAGGGATTTTCGCACGCAAAAAAAAAAGGGATAAGTAGGGGCTGCAGTGCCAGCACTGCGAGGATCCTGGCGAAGACACGGCGCTCCACACGTTGGTGGAGTGCCCCGCGTGGGCGAGTCAACGCCGGGATCTTGTTGCGGTCCTGGGCGTGGATGTTCTCTCGTTGGAGACCATGGTGAGGGCCGTGGTCTCCGACGGGAGCAAGTGGCACGCTGCCGCCTCTTTCTGTGAGCAGGTTATGCGCGCGAAAGAGACGGCGGAGAGGGAGCGGGAGAGAACCCTGCCCCCCGAGTTCCGCAGTCTACGGCGAGGACGCCGCAGACTCGTCTACGCCCGGGACTACCGACCTCCATGATCGCAGCCTGAGGACGGCAGTTGGCCGACTCGCCGTCCTTACAGAAGCAGGCCGTGGCGGAGGCGCGCGTGTGTGCCCTACATACGCCTGCCAACTCACCGACGCGGGTAAAACCCGACCCCACCAGGTGAGGCCGCGGTGGCGGCCAAAGTCCACCGGTAACCCTGGGGTTATCCTTTCGAGGGCTTACCCAGGGTGACCGGCAATGGACACTAGGGCAGGACCCCGTGCGGTTTTATTGGGATCATGCAGGACATAACCGCCCCCGCTGGCCGGCGGGGGGGTACCCGTAGGGATTTCCGCACGTAAAAAAAAAAGGGATAGGTTGGTGGAAAAGAATCAGGATTCCACGCGGGCGAAGCCGCCAGCAACAGCTAGTTGTCAATAAATCTAAAGCCCCCGATCATAAGCCATCACGTCATTATTATTACAAAGCTCGTAAATGCGGAGTTACCGGATTCAAGCACATCTTAACACATAACGCGGCGCATAACCCCGCCCGTCATACATGATGTATTCGCGTAATTGCGCTAACGTGTGAGGAATCGGCTGGCCACTGAATATTTAATAGTGCAAACCATGCTTTCACGGGATTTACTACACCGTTTCATGTTAGAAAAGCAGAAACAGCAGTAAGTTAGAAATTTAATGCAGTCTTTTGACGACCTCTGTGACGTAGCGGTAGAGCTTTCGCATGTTAAGCCAGAGATCGTGGTTTCGATTCCCGCTCATTGCAAATATGTATATTTGCGTTGGTCTGGGTGTTTCTAGGTATAATAATATGTATTTATTTACATAAAAAAAGTATCTAAGTATGATTATCCGCATTCTAGAACCCATATGACAAGCTCTGCTTAGTTTGGGTCTAAATGGCGTTGTGTAATATGTCCTAGAATATTTATTTATTATTATTTATTTATTCTTTACTGAGTTACTAGCTAATGCCCGCGACTTCACCCGCGTGCAATTCTGATTTTTGCTACCTTTTTTTTTTTTTTTTTTTTTTTATCGTGCGGAAATCCCTTCGGATACCCCCCCGCCGGCCAGCGGGGGCGGTTATGTCGGGCTTGCACCGACTAAAACCGCACGCCGTCTCGGGTCTTCAGACGCCGGGGTGTAAGGTTACCCATAGAGCATATTCCTCGCACCCCGGCTGACCCTGGGCCATCTCACCACTAACAGCATCGCTCATCCTGTCTCCTCTGAAAGTAGAGGAGTACGGAGAGCGATGTGTTCCCGCCACGTTGGGTATTGGCCGACGATCAATGCCAACCCTATGAAGGGGTGAAGGGGAAGCCATTGACCGCCGCCCAGGGTGTACCGGCCGCTCCGATTCCGTTCCCCCCGGACTGCAGCGGGATCGGAATCGGAGCGACACTCGAGGAGGTTACCCAACACACACCCCTGATTTTTGCTACCTATTGAAACCTATTCCAAGGATAAAAAGTAGTCTGTTCGTTATTCAAGACGATAATCTATCTCTGTGAAAAATTCCATCTAGATCCGTTCTAATGTTATTGAGTGAAAGAGTAATAGCGGTAGCCTAGTGGTATGGGTGATGGACTGCTGAGACGAGGTCTCGGGTTCGATCCCAGGTTTTACTATGGCATACACCAATGACTTCTCGATGCTTTTCGAAGTTATGTGTGTATTTTTCGCAGGTTTATAAGTGCCCGGTTAATGGCAATAGGCTCGCCACCTATTACATTGGGACCTAAACTTAAACTGACGAAATGTGGGTGCTAGTACCTCTGCCTACCGCTTCGGGGATATAGGCGTGAATTTATGTATGTATGTATGTATGTATGTATGAAAGAGTAACAAACATATAAACATGTTCACAAATTTGCACATTTATAATATTAATAGGATAGGATAGGAAGTAGGATTATGAATTAATATTAATAATAATAATATTTATTTATTTCTCCTCACAAAAGAGAACACAAAAAACAAACAGTACAGATATACACATAAAAAAAACTATAGTATTAAAAGCTAAATACATGCTCCTGCTTTATAGTAACTCTTTTCTTTTGTGAGGAGCTGGTGTCTGATATAAGTTTAAAAGAAAACCTGTGCTACAGATCACCAGATCCCTACCCACTAATACACCATAACAACGAAATATACAGAATCTTGAGACATAGGTAATGGTGAGCGGGGGTGCTTGGTAGGGGACCTTCACGCGGTGCACCCTGGGCTACGGAGACGGCAGCGCCTCTCTCCTAGGGTGGGAGAGACGCTGCCGCCTACGGCCAACTCCGACCGAGGCGAGGACGGCCCTGTTGAGGGCTGTTCGGAAGCTTTCCACGTGTCCCTCTGACTAGCAGATGGCACAGTGGAGAGCAAGTAAGGGGGCCATCTCGAAACCGGAGATGGCCCAGGGTCAGTCAGGATGCCAGGGATATGCTCTATGGGTAACCTTACACCCTGGCGTCTTAAGACCCGAGACGGCGTGCGATTTTAGTCGGTGCAAGCCCGACATAACCGCCCCCGCTTGCCGGCGGGGGGGTATCCGAGGGGATTTCCGCACGAAAAAAAAAAAAGGTAATGGTGAGCAAAACAAGGATACGCATTCACTTTAAAATGGTCGTTGATAATGCAACTTGCAAGTGTTTGTGTATGTGTGTGTATATGTGTGTGTGTGTGTGTGTGTGTGTGTGTGTGTGTGTGTGTGTGTGTGTGTGTGTGTGTGTGTGTGTGTGTGTGAAGGTGAGTATATGTGTGAGTGAGGGTATTATAGGACATATTACATAGTAGTCATTTAGACCCGAAACTTACTACCGAGCCGATAACAGGTTCTAGAATGCGAATTCCTAAAAACACCTATATTATTATCTCTTTATTCACTTTAAAATTACTTATAAATTACATTTTTAAATACATATTAAAACAAAAAAACATCTATTTAAAAATATAAAAAATAGTGCTCCACCGGCAGCGTGGCAGGGCCCAAGCTACCGGCGGTCGGGGTCACAGAGAGAGAAACCTCCGGACAATGCGTGCCGTGTCGAGGATGACCGCCTTCTGCATCTGACCTTTGACCCAACCATCTAACGAGAGTCTCTTGAGGTGTTGGTCGAGGCTCTTCGCTATCAGCCCGTTCGCCGAAATGACTATCGGGACAATGATCGTTGAATCGACATCCCACATGGCGGTAACCTCATGAGCCAAGTCAAGATACTTGCTGATTTTGTCCTTCTCAGCCTTCACGAGGTTCTCGTCATGCGGGATGGTGATGTCAACGATCATTGCCCGGCGCTGGGGCCGGTCGACTACCACGATATCAGGCTTATTGCAAGCAATAGTCCTGTCCGTGATAACAGAGCGGTCCCAGTAGAGCAATGCATGACTATTTTCAAGAACTGACACCGGTGTGTACCGATAGTACGGCACCTCAGACTCAACATGGCCATATCGAAGAGCAAGTTGCTGGTGGATGATCCTGGCCACTAGGTTATGCCTGTGCAAGTACTCGCCGTTGGCCAGATGAGAACAACCCGAAATAATATGCCTGAGTGACTCTCCGGGACGACGGCATGCCCGACAGATGTCGACCGTACCGTCCTTCAGGATATATTTCCGATAGTTGTTCGTCATCATGACCTCGTCAGCAATTGCACAGGCAAACCCTTCAGTTTCCCCAAAGAGGTCCCGAAGCGTAGCCAGTTCACCGAGGCCAGAAGGTCCACATCGGGCCCTGTTAAGGCTCGATAGAACCTCCCGTGCAGCTCCTTGCCCTCCCATACGGTCTTGCGGTCCGTGATGCTCAATACCGTCGGTCTGCGCCAGTTCTCGTTCGCCAAGGAGAGCGGAGTGAGACCCTTGTCTACTGCCACCACATCACGATGCATCCCGCATTCGTTGCTCTGGAAATAATCCCTAAGTCTGCACACCTCACGGTTGTGGAGGTTCTTGGCATTTAAAAAGCCTCGACCCCCCCACCTCCGCGGGATGTACAGTCTCATAACAGACGAGCGCGGGTGTAGCATGCGATGAGTAGTGAGCAGTTGACGGACCTTTCTATCTAGGGCGTCCAGCTCAGTCTGAGTCCATCTCAGTATGCCAAAGGAGTAAGTCAGTAGAGGCATCACCCAACCGTTGAAGGCTCGCACCTTGTTGCCGCCCGACAAAAGACTGTTGAGTACTTTTGTGAAGCGGCAGAAGAAGCGTTCCTTCACCGATTTCTTGATATCCACTACTGAGATACCCAAGGACTCTGCCATACCGAGATACTTATAGGTTTCGGTTTCAGAGAGAGATCTGAGAGTCATAGTCTCAGAAAGTTGCAAATTCGTAGAATTCACAACTTTTCCCCGCTGCACATGTAAGACCGCACACTTATCCACACCGAATTCCATCCCAATGGCGTTGCTGAAAACCTGCGTGATTTTCAGCAGCTCCACCAGGTCAGGAAGTTTCGGTGTGAAAAGTTTGAGGTCATCCATGTACAGCAGATGACTAATAACCTCACCCTCTCTCTGAAGCCGGTAGCCTAGACCTGAATCTCTCAACAAAGTGCTGAGAGGATTCAGTGCTAGGCAAAACCAAAGCGGGCTCAGACAGTCGCCCTGGAAGATGCCCCGCTCAATCCTTATGAAGTCCTGGGGGTCAGAGGAGATCTCCCCGCCGCCCGGTTGACGAAGGACTGTGGTCCACTGCCCCATACACGCACTGAGGAAGGATCTCAGAGCTGCATCGATTTTATACAACTCTAAGATCCTCCTCAGCCATGAGTGAGGCACCGAATCATAGGCCTTCTTGTAGTCAATCCAGGCCGCGGACAGAGCCCCCCGGCTCCGCCGGACTTGCTGGCTAATAGTCATGTCTATGAGGAGGAGCTCCTTAGTACCGCGGGACCCAACCCTACACCCATTCTGAGCGGGGGCCAAAATATTGTTCACAACAATGTGTGTGTTAATTTTGATGGTCAGAATGGATGTAAGGAGCTTGTACATAGTGGGCAAGCACGTGATGGGTCTATAGTTTTTAGGTTCAACGGTACTACCGGTCTTATGGAGCAAGAAGGTGATCCCGGTGGTCATAAACCGGGGAAGGGAGCCAACTTCGAGGGCTTGTTGGAACTGCGTCGCTAAGCGGCCATGGGAGCACCGGATCCACTTTATCCAGAAGTTGTGCAACCCGTCTGGTCCAGGACTTTTCCAGTTCGGGGCCGTACGGATCGCACAACTCACGTCTTCGGGGTCTATAGATATAGACGCCATGGGTTCGATGCTCCCACATTCACGCTCAACAACGCACATCCAATCGCCCTCTGTGTGTTCGACGGGCGCTGACCAGATACCACGCCAGAAATTAATCATGGCACTGGCTCCTGGCAGCCCCTCATCGACCACACATTGGGCGGTTCCATCCCACTTCCGGTACACCTTCCTTTGGTCACTCTGGAAAAGGCGATTCTGCCAGTACCGATCCACGCGCTCTCTGTACCGGCGAATACGGGCTGCCCATGCATAGACTTTCTGCTTCAGGTAGTCAATGCGCTCCGTGACGTTAGCCTCAAAATCCGGGCGCCGAATACCGGTCCCGGCAAATGCTTGAGTCACGAAACGCATGACACGGGGGCGGTTATTCCCCCGACTGAAGCAGACCAGCTTCGCAATGAGAGTCCTGAATGTGCTGATACGCCGCTCGATCCGTACCTGCCAAGCGGGTACAACCTCGGCGGGCCGCGGCGCCCGGTCAGTATCTGGAAACTTGACACGAGCGACGCGGCACACCGCGATTGCTCCACAGTACATGATCGAGTGGGTATCAGACAAATCTTTACTAGCCCGCATGTACGGGAATAGTAAATCATTCAGGGCTCCCATCAGTGCCTGTCTATGACACACAACGACCGTCACTAGCAGTGAGGGTCGCATCTCTAGCACGGGCGCTGGCTCGGCGCAGCGGCGACCGGGACGCCAAGACAGAACACAACGGACAGGGGGCGCAGCAACACACGTCGACGCGCGCGCACTAAGTTGTCGGTCGGGTGCATTGTTTTATAGAACCTAGTATTTTTAAATCATTACAGTCCACTACTAAAGTTATTAGAATTTATTATTTACTATCCTATGGCCTTAACATGGTCCTATCGCCGGAAATAGTGCACCCAATGTCGAAATAGTATTACACGCGCCGCGTCCCGGTCGCCGCCGCCATTACAGAAACAACAGAATTCAGAACAGCGGCGTGCAACACGTGCAAGCGCAACGTGGTCATCACATCACAGCTAGTGTTGCCCATTGCAAGACCAAGACGAGACTTGAGCCAGTCTTGGTCTTGGTCTTGCACCGATACCCCTGGTCTTGGTCTTGGTCTTGGTCTTGCACGCTCAGTCTCGGTCTTGGTCTTGGTCTTGCAGCAAGAGTCTTGCGAGTCTTGCAAGTTTCGCACTTATCAATTGCTTAGTGTGATTTAGTAAGATATGAAACATCGTAATGAAGTATGGAAACTTGAGATTACATTGACATAGATTCCTATGTCAATGACTTGACATCATTTTTTAAATATTGTCAAGATAAATAGTGATAGTAATCGTAATCACCATATATGGAAGGAAACATAATAAAGACAAAGTATGCAAAATACTAAATATTGAAATTATCAATTTTAAGCTCAAGAAACAATAAACATGGTAAATATCAGGTAGATTTTTAATAATATTAATAATAAGAGAATTATTATAATAATTCTTTTGACCAAGAATTAATGCAAAGTAACCACCTGGCTGACTCATCACTTAACCTATTTCTGTGTTTTCTTATTACTAGTGATGCTTTAGAAAATAATCTTTCAGCGGGTACTGAAGTTGCAGGTATTGAAAGAAAATCACGAGCCATCTTGGATAAAATCGGATATTCCGTTTCATGCGTCCTCCACCACTCTAAAATGTCTTCCGAGCTGGTGGCTCTCGGCTTACTTAAATACTCCTCCAACTCGTCAGTTTTCATTAAGCCACAGCCAGATCCTGATGACGTAGAGGGACCTGTGTATAGCTTCTCGAAATCTATTATGTCTTCATTTTCAATATCTTCATCATGATCGTGAAGAATATTTTCAATATTTTCATTGTTCTGTGGAGACTTAGACATAAGGTTTATTGTACTTTTATATTGCGTATAAATTTCATTGAATTTGCGCAGGCTTTCTGTTTTTATTTGCTGTCCCCACGTAGTCATTTCGAAAGTCTCAGCTCTGTGCCTAGGGTCTAAAATTAAACTTGTACAGTAAATCCAGTTGCTCTTCTTATAATGCTTAAGCATTTTATCTCGGGCTGCTTGAAAACCCAGAACGAGCTTTTCGTCCACTTCGGTTCGATTTGGTTTCTCGTCTAATTGTTTTGCCATGGATTCAATTTTATCCAGTAAAAGATTGAATGACACAACGACTAGCGGTATTGTAACATATTTTTCTCCACCAAGTTTAGTTGATAAAACTTTAAAGTTTATTAGAAACTTATATATTTTGTCGAGTATTCGCCATTCAATTTCCGTGATTTGAAAATCGTTTAATTCGCTGACAGAAGTACACAATATGTTAATACCCATTCGGACTTTTATACCAAATCCAATCATATCATGTGTAGAATTCCATCTTGTTGGACAGTCAAGTATGGGATTAAGATCAGCTGGCACACCAGATGCTTCACAAGCAGAGTGGAACTTTCTTTTTAAGATCTCACTTCTTTTTATTTTACAACAAATACTGCGTAATTTTGTAATCGCTGTACGTGAGTCAGCAATATTTGGAATATGTTCTTCATCTTCTTCACTTTCCTCTTCATACTGCTGTTCTCTTTCTGCATTTTCAGTGTCACTATGTAATGCTAAAGTTTTTAATAAATCTTGTACACCAAGGTTCAAAATGTGAGCAAAGCACCGGAAATGTTGATTGTCTGAGTCAAAATGTGGCATTTGTTTGCCAAGTTCAAACATAAATTGCGTATTTGCACTAGCGTTGTCGACCGTAATACCCTGTATTTTATAAACCAAATCATATTCAACTAAACATTCGTGGAAAATAGTTGCAATATCTTCCCCAGTATGTCGACCGTGTGAAGGCATAAAATCAAGGACTATAGATCGATATTTCCACTCGTTGTCTATATAGTGCACAGTGACGCCATAGTAACTCCTACCAGCAATAGAGGTCCATCCATCTATGGTAAATGACATTTTGCACGAGTAATGTTGTAGTCGGTTCTTAACATGAGATTGTAGTTCTTCAAATCGCTCTTTAATCTTCCGTCTGAGAGTTGACCTTTTAGGAAATACCATCATCGGGTTCGGGCAAATGGATCGAAAATATTCTTGTGTATCTTCATCATCAAAACATGAGAAAGGAAGATATTTTTTCACAATCCAATCAACTGTAGCTGCCACAAAGTTTTCACTGCGGTTTCTAGAAAGTGCTGGCTGAAATAAAATAATAAAACATATTATGATAATTATATGATACAATACAACATCAATACTATGAATATTTTGTTTGTTCGTCGTTTAATTATTATTAATTAACAGCTTTTCACTAAATGTATTATGATAGTATACAGAGTGATCAACCCAAATGGGTCAGTGGGGAGAAGTTAGAAACTATGAGATATAGCGAGATTTGTTATTAGCAACCATGGCTTCGATTTTGGATATAATAATAATGACAGTCAAACTTTTCTTCTAACTTTCATACATAACCGGGAATCGAACCCGGTTATGTATGAAAGTTAGTAGAAAAGTTTGAATGTCATTATTATTAACTGAATTTGTTTACAGAGACTTCTCTGTAAACAAATTCAGTTAATAATAATGACATTCAAACTTTTCTACTAACTTTCATACATAACCGGGAATCGAACCCGGTCGAAGTCTCTGTAAACAAATTCAGTTAATAATAATGACATTCAAACTTTTCTACTAACTTTCATACATAACCGGGAATCGAACCCGGTCGAAGTCTCTGTAAACAAATTCAGTTAATAATAATGACATTCAAACTTTTCTATTAACTTTCATACATAGGTAACCGGGAATCGAACCCGGTCGAAGTCTCTGTAAACAAATTCAGTTATTTTCGTTATTATTGTGAGAAGCGTCGATAGCTTAGTGGTTAAGGAGTCCCTTACTATTGAGAGGTCCCGGGCTCGAATTCTAGCCATTACACTACCGAATGTGAACCCACTCCTAGCACAAGCAATTTAGCTTAGTTGCAGGGGTTACCGGGAATATTAGTAATTAATCGGTCATAATTATGATTCATTTATCTGCATAGACCACTTTTTTATCTACATCGATATTTATGCATTACAAATTGTTTTGTTGGCGCACCAACGCAATTTGTAATGCATGGCGAGATATACGGCTCTGGGTCAGCCGGGGAGAGAAATGTGCACGACAATCTCCCACGCACAACCAATGACATGGGGCGGAAAAAAATGTTAAATAGGTATCTACCTACTTGTTACCAGAATTGCCATACTTTTATATGTTTTGTTGTTGGTAATTAGGTAGGTACCTAACTATAATTACGTATATTAACACTTAGGTAGGTATTTTTTCTTACCTGTCTATTTTCTCCATCTCTCATTAAAAACTTTGATATGGGCCCCTTTGTTTGCTTTTGCTTGCTTTAGTTGACTTGCAGGAAGTAATAGTCGCGATTCCTTCTCGTGAAAAGACAGTAGATGCTTCCTTAATCCTGAAGTATTTCTGTTCTTCATTTTGATTTCAACTTTCTTATGGTGGCATAACTTACATGTAGCAGTTTCAGTGGCATGAATTATATCGAAAAACTCATCAAATTTACTTTTTAGTCTTTTAGACCTAGTCCAACTCTCACTACTCTGACTAGAACTATTTGAATCTATGTCACTCATTTTAAAACCCGGTTGACTCTAAGCGCAGCTTAATCAAAACCAAAATGCATTTTTATCATGATGAACGTCCTTATATACAGCACATGCCGAAAGGCCAAAAGATACCTACATAACCTACGTTCGGCATCTATTGACAAAAATAATATCCTTCCAAAGACTATAAAAACAGAAACGTAATCTTAACGTAGTATCAAATTCCTCAAATCCAATCTCTGCAATCCGAGCAAAACAATAAAGTGACGGAGGTAACTAAGTGAATTCTATCAAAAGAGGAACGAAATTATTATTAATTGACTTCAACCCACCTTTTTTTAAGTTTTTTTAAGACTATTGCACTAAGCACTAACCCTATTAGGTAGGTTAGGTACTATCCCTGTGATCAAGTAGGTATAATACTATAACATCTATCTATCTTTATGGTGTGGCTACAATATTCATTGCAAGGACTATTGCAGGATTTGCAGGTTGCATGACAACTTGCAGGTTATCGTGTCCGTTCGTTATGAGTTATGACACTTTTGAGCACCCAGAAACTTAATTTAATTAGTCTTTGAAATGTCGGATACCTTTGACTTCAGAGCGGCAAAATCAAAAAAGAAATTCACTTGTCGCAAACTCTTTTAATATACCGCCACGTCTTTGTCGGTAAATATCAAAAATATCGTAGATTTATTGTATTATATGTATTAGCTGTACAGGGGTGAATTCAGGCGGAAATAGAATCTGGATATTCACTTTTTCCGATTTAAATCCATTAAATTCATGGAAATAGAATAATTGGATCACATAAAGTATAACTTTGATTCTCACACAAAACTCTATTTATTTTTAAAGCATTTATGTATCGATTTTATTTTAGTGATAAATAATTTCTGAGAAGTAAACTCATCATCACATTCATTGGTCACCTCTACAATTGGGCTGTTTAATTTTACGTAACGTAAGTATTTGCCGTGCTGGTTTGGTTCCCGGTGGAGTAGAATAGGACCACCCCATCTCTTTTCATGGGTGTCGTAGAAGGCGACTATGGGATAGGGGCTGTTCTACATCCGACAATAAACACACAGCCCAAGACAAAGTGCCCAATCGACAAAATGTTGGTGTTAAATACTCCTCTGCCTACCCCTTTGGGAATTACGGGCGTGAGCATATGTATGTAGGAATGTGTATTACGTATACAGTAATATACTTATATTACTGGTGGTAGAGCCCCGCTGGAACCGTTAGGTGTCAGCATGAATGGGCCGGCTCGACCGGGTAGTTACCACCCTGGCACAGAATATCGACGTAAAATAACAGATCTACTGTTGTGTTTCGTTCGGTGAGTGTCAGTTCCGGAGGCCCAAACTCCCATCCCTCCTCTTCCTCTCTCCCCTTCCGCCTCCTTTATCCTGCCTTTCTCTTTCCACCGTCTCCTTCAGGCGGTAACGCGTTAGTAGCAGCCTTGGTGTTGCAAACGTCTATAGGCTACGGTGACCACTTTCCATCAGGTGGGCCGTAGGCATGTTTACCGCCGTAGAAACATAAAAAAAAAAAAAACAGACGTAAACTGATTTTGATGAAACTTTACAGTAATATTAGGTACCTACCTACCTACCCACCTACATAGGCTAGATTTTTTGCAATAACCAACGTACACGTTCAGTGCAGTAAATAGTAACAATATTCAATTTGATAATGAATTAGTAGGTACCTACCTAGTAACCTACCTTGTATTTCAACACTATTTACACAAATAGCAATTAATGAAAAAATAAATATATTTATAATCGTCTTATTCGATTCTGATTAATCAGTAAAAACGCGCCCAATCCGTCCCCTTTCGCCGGTGTCCTTTGACGGCAGCCATAATGTCGTTTTATCTCTATATTAAAATCTTTATTTTAAAGCGGTATCTCTTTGACAAATGTTACACGTGGAGAGTAGGCATAAAGCTTTAGCGTGGCAAGTACATACATTTCCATGTGCCAAATAGGCAAAAATCGGCGGTATAATGGTATACGTACCTACAGTCAGTGATAGTTGATGAATCTTGAGACCTTTAATAGGGGCTGTCAATGAAATAATAGGTACCTACAACAAATGCATAGATCGATAAGTGCAAATAAGTGCAAGTCCTCTTTGTATCTACATGAAGCTTAAATAAATATAAAGGACTTCGAGTCTTGTGTCACATAAGTAAGTAGGTAGGTACCTACTTTACATTGAAACTGCATATTCTCATAATAAGCGTCACGTCGTCGGCGGCGGCGTCGCCAGAACAGAACCGAGTGTCTTTAAAAAACGTTCGTTCCTCTGCCGAATGATAGTGGCTAGTGGCCTACCTACTTCTAAAAATATTAAAACACAAACCATTCATATTACACAGTAATTTAAAACAATTGAGGGACACGCGCCTATTACAGATTATGAATTAAAAAATCGTGTGTGTGTGTATCTACTTATTCTCGGGATAAAAAGTAGGTAACCTATGTGTTATTCTAGGATCGAGGCTCTAATGTAACTCTGTACCAAATCCAGAGCCGTTAGCCGTTAGAGCGTGATTGAGTAACAAACAAACATACAAACATCTTCACAAACTTTCACATTGACACTGCGCAAGTCGCCGCTCGCGCTGATTGTCGGTAACTAGTAACTACCGACAATGAGCGCGATTAAGTACCTAGTGTACCTACCTGCCTACGATGAAAAGAACTTCAGTCGTTGGCTAGCGCGGCTTGTGCCACGTCTATATTGGCACGCACGTCAGACATCGGGTCGTACGGCTGCCAGTGGTATGATACATAGGTATAACAACATGTGGCAATTTGTCTCTAAGGGAAAATGGAATAGGTACTAATTACCGCCTGTGCTCTTCATTAACTAGGGCTTTAGGTTCAAGATCAGTGAAGTTTCCTTTCTATTTACCTACGCTAAACATAGGTAGGTATAAAAACATACTACAAAAAAGCAACAGGTAAGTATGGTGGTAAGTACCTTATCTCATCATCATTCTCTGAGCCTTTTCCCAACTCAGTTAGGGTCGGCTTTCTAGTCTAAGTTGCGGCTAACTACGATATTTTCCGTGAAGCGACTGACGTCGGACCTCCACAACCAATTAATTGGCGATATCGAAGTTCTGTAGTTAGACTAGTCGGACTTTTGAGGGCTCCAACTACCCGTAACGACTGTCACAGATGTTCGTATGGCAACCGGGACCGACGGCTCAACGTGCTCTCCGAGGCACGACCAGACCAATGCAAATACCCATTTTCATGCACACAAATATTTGCACTGAGCGGGGATCAAACCCGCGCCTCCTGCGTACCGGTCGCGTTCACTACCACTACGCCACGGAATAGGTAAGGTACCTACCACAGCCTCCGTCTATCATTCTATCAGTAGGTATAGACGTAGTAGGTACCTAGGTACTATTATTTATTCTGTGGTATAGAAACTAAATACCTAGTACCTACATACTCAGGTATTAAAAATGCTCAAATCTCAGTTTGACTTCACTGCAAGACTGCAAGAGTCTTGCAGACGTAGTCTTGTCTTGCGCAAGTCTTGCAAGGGTCAGTCTTGGTCTTGGTCTTGCAAAAAATAGGTGGTCTTGGTCTTGGTCTTGGTCTTGCAAAACTGCAAGACCAAGACCAAGACTGCAAGACTCTTGTTCTTGCAGTCCGATTTTGGGCAACACTAATCACAGCAGACTGCAGCAGACTTCATCAGCGCGACGCAATGATCGATTGAAGATTGGACTTCGTGATCGACAGCCACGTGTCGCGTGAATTTCGAAAAAGCCACGTGCAGCGAGATCATCACATCACAGCCATGGCGTTCTCCTTGCATCGCAGCCTATTCAGCATCAGTCAGATAATACAGACCAATTAACTTTTTACTACCTTTACTTCCACTTTTCTCAAATTGCATCAGCAATTCAATCAGACGAACTAATTTACCTACTCAGAACAATCAGGCCCCATTCCATTTTAATCACTTAATTATTCAGAAATACTCATAACCTCATTCACAATTTTTTAATCATCCCTGCTCATAAAAACTGTCTAACCTTTTCATTATACTAATACCACCAATATCATTTCACAGCATCGCAATCGCTTGCAGTGTGGCTGTGCAGCGCAAACCGCTGCCGTCATCGCGGGGTGTGGTCACCACATGGTCACTCGCCGCGTGCACGTGTCTTCGCCTGCCATGTGTTCGCTCTCTTGCCCCCCTCGCTTTGCACGGCCCAGCTTCGCCAATCTCTGCACTGCACGCTAATTTGAGTATTGCACAATTCTTTGCTCGAACACTTGTGATAACATTCACCTACTTGCAATTTTTTTCTCTTATCACCTACGTTTAGTGCCTCTCATATTTCTTCTCAGACATGGCTACTGAAGCTAAAGCTGCTGACGCAGATTTAGTGAAACAACGTGGCATCATAAAGAGAAAATTAACTTCATTTAAAAAACACATTCATCACATTCAGACCAATCCATCATTAACAAATGTTCAACTAATAGAATTAAAAAACAGAATTTCAGAACTCAAACAAATTCATGAGAAATTTCATGACATACAAACATTAATAGAATTAAAAATGGACATTTCAGAACTCGCTGATGAACCAGATCCAGTAAGCGAACAGTTCGAGAACACCTACCAGTTACTATTGGCACAAGCATGTGAGCTGATTCAGTTGAACGACAAACCGGTAATCAATCCAGGGTCAGACAAGGATCATTCAGGTGTGACCAAATCATTTATTAAGTTACCTACCATTGACTTGCCACACTTCTCGGGCGACTATCATGATTGGCTCGAGTACAGGGAAACATTTCAGTCACTTATCAACAGACACCAAACACTAGACAACATACAAAAGTTTCACTACTTACGTTCCTCGCTATCAGGCAGTGCATCATTAGTTATCAAGTCCATAGAAATGACTGGTGACAACTTCGAGGTAGCATGGAAGCTTTTGTGTGAACGCTATGACAATAAACGACAACTCATAGGCAATCATATTCATGCATTATTCAACATAAATCACATTCAAAAAGATTCTTCGGTGTCTTTGAGGCAATTATCTGATACAGTACAGAAAAATCTCAGAGCATTAGCCACGCTAGGTGAAAAAACAGACTATTGGGATACATTAATAATATATTTGGTAGCCAGTAAATTGGACTCTAGGACATTGAGATATTGGGAAGAACATAAAAACACACTCACAAACATGCCCACACTTGAGTGCCTGAATAAGTTTCTGAAAAATCGTGCAGATTTATTAGAAACTTTAGAAGAAACAAAGACAAATAACACCAGCAAATCAGATATTCAAGGTGGACAAAACCCAAAGTTACACACAAAATACCACACACCAAAACAACCTACATGTCCCATTTGCAAACAGAATCATCTATTATTTTCTTGTGAAAAATTCAGACAGATGCCCATCGAACAGAGAATTAAAGAGGTTGAAAAATTAAAAGTCTGTTCTAACTGTTTACACCCTGGGCATGAAACCAAGTCATGCCGAGGAGGAGCATGTAAGTACTGTAACCAGAAGCATAACACACTTTTACACTTACAGACACCAAAATCATCATCAAATACATACACCAGTCACACGCAGAGCAAAACAGTTTTACTATCAACCGCTCAAATCAACATAATGGACAAAGAGGGAAAGCCACACCCAGCACGGGCACTACTAGATAATGGCAGCACCTCAAGTTACATTACTAGGCACCTGTGTTCAAAACTAGACTTGCCCATCCACACTATTGACACCACTGTCATGGGTATCAACAATCAGTGCATAAACATTACAGAAAATACCAACATTCAGATTCAATCAGCACATAACAATAATTACAGCACAAACACATTGTGTCATGTAATCAATCAGATCTCCAATTCAATACCACAGACATACATACACAGAGATGCTATTCAAATACCTAGTTGCATACAACTAGCAGACCCAGACTTTAACATTCCAGCTCCTGTTGACTTGTTGCTGGGTGCAGATGTATTCTGGCAAGTCATGGGTACTGGAAAAGTACCATTAGGTAAACAGCAACCAGTCCTACAAGAAACAGAGTTAGGCTGGTTGATATCAGGCTGCATCTCAGATGCTCAGACTCAAAACAGCAATCAGAACTCAACATTCTTTGTTAATCAGATATCAGAAAACATCACCAGATTTTGGGATATAGAAAACATTTCTACTCCTTCAGATGTATCTCAGACTACTCAACAGTCATGTGAAGATATATTTACATCCACCACAACTCGCAATGATGATGGCAGATTTGTGGTTACCATACCTCTTAAACAATCACCAGACTGTTTAGGCCAGTCATACAATCAGGCAAAGAATCGTTTTCTAAATATAGAAAAACGTTTCAAATCAGACCCCTCATACAAACAACAATATTTAACTTTCATGCAAGAATATCTTGACCTAGGTCACATGACAAAAAACACAAACAGAAACATTCAGACACCATCATATTACATACCACATCATGGCATTCTACGTGACACCAGCACTACTACAAAATTCAGAGCGGTCTTTGATGCATCGGCACGAACATCTAACAAAATTTCCTTCAATGATATACAAACAATAGGACCAGTAGTACAAGATGATTTAATTTCAATTCTCATAAGATTCAGACAGCATAAATACATAATATCAGCCGATATAGAAAAAATGTACCGGCAAATTGAAATTATAAAAGAACAACGACCATTACAACAAATAGTATTTCGTTTTGATGAGTCAAAGTCACTGGATACATACACATTAAACACAGTAACATATGGGACAGCCTCAGCACCCTACCTCGCCACACGTTGCATCAGACAGGTGGGAGTGGACTGCCAACATGACAAGGAAGTGTCAGAGATAATCAGCACAATTTCCTCTCAGAAAGTGGCAGTCTAACAATCTAGATATTTTACAGAAAGCAAACCTATCACCAGACTCACTACACAGCAACATCAATTTAGGTACAAAAGATACATCAAAAACATTAGGTATTTATTGGAACCCTACCCAAGATACAATCACATACTCAACACACATAGAATACTCCGTCAATGACAATATTACTAAAAGAAAAATATTGTCCATCATTGGTCAAATATTTGACCCTTTAGGCCTCATAAGTCCCTTAGTCTTAGAAGCAAAAATAATAATGCAAAAAATATGGTCACTAAACTTGCAGTGGGATAACAGTGTCCCTAATGACATAAAAATACAATGGATAAAGTTTGTACAGTCACTATCACTTTTGAAACAATTAATCATACCAAGACGAGTTTTCTATGATTCACCTAAACATATACAACTACACATATTCTGTGACGCTTCTCAGAATGCCTATGGCACCTGTGTATATATGCGCACACACACTAAAAATGGTGAGGTCTATGTACAACTACTAACAGCTAAATGTAGAGTAGCCCCACTAAAAACACTAACAATTCCACGGTTAGAACTTTGTGCAGCACTCACAGCTGTTCGCCTTTACAAGAAGGTCATTGACTCTCTCCGTAATTCACACATTATCTCAGACTGTTACTTTTGGAGTGACTCAATGATTGTTCTATCATGGATAAAGTTGTCACCACACAAACTAAATGCATTCGTAAGTCATAGAATTAACGAAATACAAACCACTACACATCGACATACATGGCGATATGTACCTACAAAACAGAACCCTGCAGACCTCATATCTCGCGGTGTCTCAGCATCAGTCCTCATACATTCAGACGTGTGGTTTTCGGGGCCAGATTTTCTCAGGGATGATGATAGCAACTGGCCACCACCACCTGGGCAAATCAGCAGTTACTCTGACCTGCCAGAAACCAAACCCCAGAACCACAAAAACACTAACCAGTGTTACTCACAGATAGACAACAATTCATTCACCTTTAATTACTCTAATTTCACAAAATTAACACGCATAACCGCATACATATTAAGATTCATAAACAATTGTAGAAATAAAACACTGAAAAGTAATTCAGCTTCAAACAACTTTATTTCATTAACAACAAAGGAGCTAAATCAAGCCAAATTAAATTTAGTAAAAATTTCACAATTAAATTCATTTCACAATGAATATGAATTACTTTCAACAAATAGAACTTTACAAATAAAAAACAAATTAAGTTCATTACATCCGTTTTTTGATAGCACCAGCGGAATCATCCGCGTGGGCGGCAGGCTCGCTAATTCGCGATTCAAGTATGATAAAAAGTTTCCAATGCTCTTACATGCCAATCATCACATTTGCAAACTTATTTTCTCTACTTACCACAAAACACTTCTCCATGCTGGTCCACAACTTCTACTCGCCCATGTACGTGAAACATACTGGCCCATCAGTGGTCGCAACCTAGCCAGAAAAACAGTACAATCCTGCAACACATGTAGACGATTTCAGGGTAAAACAGTCGCACCAATCATGGGTAACTTACCTGAGCCTCGCATGCATTCAGATTTCACGTTCAGTAATGTCGGGGTAGATTACGCCGAACCAATCATGATCAGTAACCGTAAGGGGCGTGGTAGTCAATTAATAAAATCATACATATGTATATTTGTATGCCTCGCGGTCAAAGCTGTACACTTGGAGTTGGTTACCGATTTGACAAAGGAATCGTATTTAGCTTCACTAAATAGATTCATCAGCCGTAGAGGGAAACCTACCCATGTATATTCAGACAATGGCACTAACTTTGTAGGAGCGTCAAATGTTATCACAGGTTTCTTAGCACAGAATCGAAACTCAATTTGTGAAAGTGCAGCAGAACAAGGCATTACCTTTCACTTTATTCCCCCACACTCTCCACATTTTGGTGGGCTGTGGGAAAGCACAGTCAAATCAACAAAACATCACCTAAGGCGAGTCTTAGGCATAGCTCATCTCACATATGAAGAGATGTACACAGTATTATGTCAAATTGAAGGCATTTTAAATTCAAGGCCTCTAACGCCTCTCTCTTCAGACCCGTCTGATCTTACTGCCCTCACTCCATTCCATTTCTTAATTGGTCGATCTTCATCTGTACTACCTCAACCGCCACTGGCTGACTGCAATCCAATGCATTTACCCAGATACAAACGCATAGAGCTCCTGCGTCAACACTTTTGGAAACGATTTTACAAAGAATATATTTCTCAGCTACAGATCAGGATAAAATGGAAGAAGTCATCAGGACAGCTGACGGAAGGCACCTTGGTCGTCGTGAAGGACGACGCTCTCCCACCTGCTCGTTGGGTCCTTGGAAGAATCACACATCTCCATCCAGGCCCTGACGGAGTCACAAGGGTGGCTGACATCCAGACAAGCACAGGCACCATCAGAAGAGCATTTAACCGGATATGCCCTCTCATTTGTGGCCCGGCAGAATGTCTATGACACACAACGACCGTCACTAGCAGTGAGGGTCGCATCTCTAGCGCGGGCGCTGGCTCGGCGCAGCGGCGACCGGGACGCCAAGACAGAACACAACGGACAGGGGGCGCAGCAACACACGTCGACGCGCGCGCACTAAGTTGTCGGTCGGGTGCATTGTTTTATAGAACCTAGTATTTTTAAATCATTACAGTCCACTACTAAAGTTATTAGAATTTATTATTTACTATCCTATGGCCTTAACAGTGCCAGATTTCGCCTATGAGTGGGCAGACGTGGTAGACGCGGCCTAGATTCAGGCGCGGACCTATACTGGCGAATAGCGTCCTCCAAAGCCCTCCCCAATTGCTCACTTACCTGGGTGCTAACAGTCGTACTCACACAAATTCCATCATCGACCACGGGCTCCACCGATGTCGCTGGTGTCACTCCTGACAGCGGAGCTGACGACGCGGTGGGTGAGTCCCGTATCAAGGAAGGAGTCGCGCGAGTAGGTTGTGCCTCCAGGCGGAGCCGATCAAGCACAGATTGATCCAACAGGTTACACCGCTGGATAGCTCGCACTTGATCCGACAATCGTTGGGCGGACACTGTGATGGTTGGATCGAGGACCTGAAACAGAGCAAGCATCCTGTCACGATACGCCGTTCGAATGGTTTCTCCCTCTGTAGCCCCATAGTAGGCGCGCATGCAATTCTCATTCATAATATGAGTCCATCGCATGCGACGCACTACACCACCGGCAGCGGGGGCCCTATTCGAGGCCGGTGGGCCTCGGGACCCCAAGCAGGCCGGGGGCCGGCCTCTCCCTCGCCGGCGCGCAGGTGTTGGTGACGTCGGTGGGGAGAAATACTCGTCACTAGAGCTGCTGCTCGACGCCCCAGGGATTCCACTTGAGGTTGGCTGTGGGGCGGAGCTTAGTGACGAGTCCGGAGATGGTAGGCGTGCTGTCCTTTTCTGGGATCTTGTGATCATTTCTGTCCTTTTACATTTTATTTTGTTGGTTTTTATATATGACAGACATTAGATGTCATGTATTGTCATGTCATATTTTCTTCTCATGTTGTTTTTAATAGTAATAATTATTGTTTTATATTATTATTATTATTGTTTTATATTATTATTATTATTGTTTTATATTTTTGACACGTCGATTTGACTTCACCTCGTCTGATGGTAAGCAGAAGGTAAAGTCTCAGGAAAGAGGGTCACCATTACATACACGTACCATGTTAATAATGGTGGCACTCGACTTGACGGCCTCATCAGAAGAGGATTGTCGTCGTAGCACCGCGTGACACCCACTAGTGCTGCCCCTGCCCGGCTATGCACTTGCTGACCCCTGAACTCAATCAAACCGAAATTGGATTACTATGGAGGGTTTTTCGCAATCGTGCATGGTGGTACCCACCCGGCCGAATTTTGTGACAAATTTGTGTCATCAAATTTCTACCACAAGTTTTTTTCTTTTTTAGAATATTAGTAACCAAAATTACTAATATTCCCCCTAACCCCGGCAGCTAAGCTTAATTGCTTGTGTTAGGAGTGGGTTCACGTCAGCCAGGAATCGAACCCAGGACCTCTCGATCACAGGGTCGACTCCTTAACCACTAAGCTACCGACGCTTCATTATTTATTTATTCTAAGAAATATATTCTACGACATTCTACACAACCCTTTCTAGACCCAAAGTAAGCACAGCTTAACTAGCTTGTGTTACGAGTTCTAGAATGCAAATAAACATACTTATATACTTTCTTTTTTGTAAATACATAATATATTATACATAGAAATACCCAGACAATGCAAATACACATATTCATGCATACAAATATTTGCACTGAGGGGGAATTGAACCCGCGCCCCCTGTCGTAGCAGTCGTATGCACTACCGCTACGCCACAGAGGCCGTCGATAAAATAAATAAATATCTAGAACATGATATTGTCGGAATTTTACGCGAATGTCACACATTGAAATAAAACTATTTTTAACGGATTCTATCGCGGTTTATTTGATGTTATTTTATATTTTACATTGATCCCGACGTTTCGGTTGCTTTTCAGCAGCCATGGTCACGGGGAGACTGACCTAAAAATAGTTTTATTTTAATATCTAGAACATTTTATACTGCAAATACTAGGCTTGTACTAATCTTTTAGACTGCAGATAAAAATACTTAAATATGCCGTTCAGGTGTTTGGTAAACGTTACGCTCAACGACTTGGTTAATAGTTTTTCAGCCATTTAATTGGATGCATGCGTTTAATGAACGGTCAAGGCGTCTAATTAACATTCCGATTTAACTAGATGGCTGCGACCAAGTTCACTGAGTGAGATTCAAACCCGAGACCTCGGACGTTGCCGTCAAACGCTCTATGCGCCATACAGGTCATTGTGGAATAGGATCTCTAATCTACAATTGAATCACAAATTAGTTAGGTACTAATCTAGACTGGGGGTGGCAGGTGAGGCTGCCTGCTACCCCAGCAGAAGCAGGCCCGGGTGGCGGGGCGACTAGCTCCCGCCCCCCCTTTTCCGGGGCAAGATGGGGACACCGTGGTTCCCAAACCCGAGGGGTAAATCACGAAACCGGAGGCAGCCCAGGGTCAGTCGAGGTGCGAGGGTAATGCCTTTTGTGCCACCTTACACCCCTGCGTCTGAAGACCCGCGACGGTGTGCGGTTTTAGTCGGTTCAAGCCCGACATAACCATCCCCGCTGGCCGGCGGGGGAGTATCCGAGGGGATTTCCGAAGGAAAAAAAAGTTACTAATCTCCACGAAAACTTAACATCAAGTAAAACGTTGTTTGCCACTTTAGTAGTACACAATAAATAGTAATTAAGTAAGTATATACTAGTAAAATTGACATCATATAATTAAAAAATTATTATGTGACCAAACAAAATATTTACTAAAATACTTTCCTATCAGATAAAACTACCACGACTAGAATATTTACATAGCAAGTACAGTCAACAACATATTTCAGCCAATTTATAAGTTTACACAAAACATGCTAGTAACGTTTGTTTGCGCATTTATTATTAACCGCCGACTGTACTTGTCACGCTAACTTTTTTACACTTAACTACTTATCACCACAAATACAATTATTTAGCTGACTGTATTATAATTGGTTGGCGCTTACAAAGGGCTGTTTTGTGCATATGCTGCATACACATCTATTTTGCTTAATTATATGCATGTCATTATTTTATTGCCATGAATATGTGGCTCCAGCAAAAGTTTTGGGGCCCAAACCAACTTCACCTGTAAGCTGGTACACCAGTTGATTGAAGGAGGTTCTGAAGTACGCTTTCATATCAGGGATAGGGTGTCAGATCGTAGTCGCTCCCGTGAAAGTTAAGATAAACCTCTCCATAAGGATTAGAAGGGTAGGAGAGCCCACTAAAACCATTCACGAATACCATTTTTAGGGTTCCGTTGCCAAATGGCAAAAAATGGAACCCTTATAGATTCGTCATGTCTGTCTGTCCGTCGGTATGTCACAGTCACTTTTTTCCGAAACTATAACAACTATGCTGTTGAAAACTAGTAAGTAGATGTATTCTGTGAACCGCATTAAGATTTTCACACAAAAATTTAAAAAAAAAGCAATACATTTTGTGGGATTCCCCATACTTAGAACTGAAACTCAAAAAAATTTTTTTCGTCAAACCCATACGTGTCTATGGATATGTCTTCAAAAATGATATTGATGTTTCTAATATAATTTTTTCTAAACTCAATTGTTTGCGCGAGAGACACTTCCAAAGTGGCAAAATATGTGCCCCTCCCCTGTAACTTCTATAATAAGAGAATGATAAAAAAAAAATGTGATGTACATTACCATGTAAACTTCCACTGAAAATTGGTTTGAACGAGATCTAGTAAGTAGTTTTTTTTTAATACGTCAGAAATCGTAAACCGCAATTTACCTTTCATTCAATCAACTCAAATATAAAAATTTTACTTGCTGTTACGGAACCCTTCATGGGCGAGTCCAACTCGCACTTGGTCGGTTTTTTTTCGTGCGGAAATCCCGAGGTTAGGTCGGGCTTGAACCGTCTAAAACCACACGCTGTCTCGGGTCTTCAGACACCGGGGTATAAGGTGGCCCATAAAGCTTTTCCCTCGCACCCCGACTTACACTGGGCCATCTCCGGTTTCGAGATGGCCCCCTCGACGTATTCACCAGTAACTATAACCACTATAATATCCGCTGTTACACTATAATTCCACTGGCTACTTCTCTAGTTGATCTTGAAGGTTTGAGCTCACATTTGATGCCGATCAGGGGGCTAACTATGACTGCATAATAGCAATGCAATTGCAGACCTAAACTGAATAGATTTTATTTTTTAATATTTAGGACACATCAATTTGACTTCACCTCGCCAGATGGTAAGCTGAAGGTAAAGTCTCAGGAAAGAGGGAGACACGTACCATGTTAACAATGGTGGCACTCAGCTTGACGGCCTCATCAGAAGAGGATTGTCGTCGCAGCACCGCGTGACACCCACTAGCCCCACTAGTGCTGCGACCACAATCCCCCTGCCCGGCTATACACTTGCTGACCCCTGAACGCAATCAAACCGAAATTGAATTACTATGGAGGGTTTTTCGCAAGTTTCGAACTCATACCGTGACGTCGTTAAGTCTTTCAGTTTTACGTTCCAAATATAAACAAACGAACAAAACGCAAACGCGTTACAGTTTAAGCATGTGATAGTACGGATCATAGCAATTCAGTTTATAAACTTGTATTGAATTGCTCCGAACCTGAACTGCTTATAAGTCATCATGGTAAGATCTCAGGAGTTCATAGTTGTGAGAATATCATAAATTATTAGAATTATTAATAAAAGCAGGTTTCAAATTCATACACAAAATTTCGTATCTGTGCTGTTGACCGTTGAAGAATTGTATACTTAGTGTATTTCAATCATGGAAGTAATAAGTACTACGGTTACGGTTGTTGATTGAAATATATATATATATATATATTTGTAATTTTATGTATGTATGTGTACATATGTAAACGCTATTCTTTTTCGCTTTCATACACACGTCTGTACACCTTTTTCTTGTACTTCACGTTCTCTTCTCGCCGGTCTGCTCGAAGAAATTACTGTAAGAAATAAGCTGATCCATTGTACTATTCTTCCCACAATCCATTTTATGTAATGTTATTATTGTGTGTGCATAAATTTCAAATGAAATAAATAAGAATGCCTTCATATAAAGCTCGACGTCGAGATCATACAAAACTTATTATAAAAATTATCATCCGAACTAAACCTACATGTACCCATGGGACGAAACAGGAATTAAAATTACGCGAGATGAATAAGGAAATTTTAGGAAAGCGGGAAATATTACGGAAATACGCCAAAAGTCATAATTGAGCTGAGTGAGACGAAGTCGAGCGAAAGCTCCTCATACCAGACTTCAGGATTTTCTTTGTCACAGGTCTCCTCCTAAACTACTAATCCAATCAGAACCAAATTTGGCATGATTAAAGAGGTCAATCAGAGGAAGGTTTATGGATATATTTGGAAAAATTAATGCTACCACAGAGGAATGATCACCGTTAAAAAAATTCCAGATGGAATTACATAATAACCGCTCGAGACACTGACCAAACTTTACACGCTCAGAAAGCATGTCCAGAGTTGTGACTTTCAAAAAGAATTTTCAAAATCGGACTTACCACGGAGGAATGATCACTGTTCAAAATTTTCAAAATCTGATTCCGCAATAGCGGTCAAATCTATTGGACAAGTTTTGGCGCCAAAACAGTCGTCCAAAACTAAATCGCTCTTAATAATTCAAATCACGATGTCTCACTCAGAGAAGAACCTATGCTAGTCCACTGCTGGACCTAGGTCTCCCCTAATGAGCGCCATAGCGCCCTGTCTTGAATTAATGTTGCGGAGTAATAAAAAAACAATGTTTAAAAATGATTGAAAGTCATTTATTGTTTACGTAGTTCGAAAGAATTACGGAAGATGGCTACATCGTCGCCTTGAGACGTATATAATATATCGGACAGTTTAGAATATCTGGGATGTGTCTAGGTAGCTCAGTTGGTGAGAGCATTCCACCTGTACGGGACTGGTCGCGGGTTCAAGTCCCGTCATAGATTTACTCTTTTTCCGATCTAAATCTATAGATTTGTTCTTCCCAAACTATCAAATGAACAATGCAAGAGTTACAAGAAACGGCTTGTGAAAAAAAACATTTACTTTCAGTACGTCCAGTAAATGCAATATTAAAGTTTGCAACACATTCATTTCATAGCTTTAATTTAAACGTATATAAAACGAGTCGAATTTACAGCCGCATGTCGCCGCAAATGTGGAAGCGGTGGAAAAAATAAAAATGTTACCGCACACGCCCGGTAATGGGATACCAGCATGCAAACTCCCTTGAATGTGGGAAAGTTATTTATTAGGTTTCGTTGGTGAATGTTGACTTTCTACGGTATGCCTACAATTTCAACTATGAAATATAAAAATAAAATGCCAATTTACTTTTAATTAATTTTGATTCGAGCTCCAAGACTGTTAAACTATTTCTACGATTGCCCCAGTATGTTCGTGGGTACAAGAGTTACTGTAGTGGGCGTGTGGGTGTAATTTGTCCCTTTAAGTGTGCTTATACCTCGGTAGCTTGGATACGTGATTTTGAAACCTGACGAATTTGAAAACTTATTAGTAACCTCTTTATTACAATTAATAGTATTGGTAATGAGTTTCAACAGCAAATAAGCCTGCAATTGCAAACATCAAATGCTGAATATTTGATTATGCTTACTAGATATTGTGGTATAGTGAGAAGCCATACTTATTGTGCCACATTTCCCTGCCTCTTGGCTCTTAACCTGGGCACAAGAACACAAATGGTTAAGATTCGTCGATCATTATCGGATGCTGTCCCGTGAAGTAATAACGACCAATTCCACACGCTTGCTTTTACCTCGACGTCACCGCTAGTTCACTTGCGTTTTTCATTGCGTTCGTTAGTTTAGTGTGTTTCTGGAATTACCTGTTCCCCTTAATCTATGAGATGAAAAAACCGCATTAAAACCGGTTCATCCGTTTGGGATTTATGATGCCACAGAAAGATACACCCATTCATACATACACAGGTTAAACATATAACACCCCTCTTTTTGCGTCGATGCGACTGCTAACAATAAGATTAATGGATTTTTATACAGGATTGCTTTCATTTGTAGAGGAACAGGGTGTGATGTTCCTCCAACACAAAGGGAGGTTTCTTCGACCAGGTAAGGTGATCGTACCTGGTGGGCCGCGGCCCAATGGTTGTCGTTGGGATGTTGTATATATATGTACCAGCGCAAGAACTTCACTTTCACGATACAGTATCGGTAGTGACATAGTAGTATCGAAGTAGTTCCACTTGCTTTTCGCGAGATGGCACTGGTTACATGTGCATCGTCACATCCCTCCTCTCCGAGACCGGAGGTAGATTGCGATGAGTCGGCTATCTTACCTTACTTGTGGAGCGTGCAGTGTAAGTGATGGGTGCGCCAGAACTAGATGCCGCTGGTTCCATTGATGGAACAGTCTTGTGCGCTAGTCCACTGAGGCAGGGCTACCGCTGGTCCCGAAGATGCGAGGCTGAGTACAGTACTGCGGTACTACGGTTAAATCCTCAGTGAGTCGGGGCAATTCCTCAGTACGTCGAGATGAATCCTCAGTAAGTCGAGGTGAGTTGCAGCGTAGTGGCTGGCTGCTGTGTAGACGATAGAGATGTGTTCTACTTACATGGACCGTAAGTGTAGAGTGGTGTGCCTTAGACGCTGGTGTGGTCAAAGGGAAAAAGGCTGCAGCGGTTGCTGCATGCTGTGTTATTTCGGTTGAGGCCGAAGATGCTGGATGGCGAAGACCTTAATTACCACTCATGCGAAAGAAGTGAATGGGATGGTGACGATGGTTATGCTGTTGATACACTCAGCGAGGGTTACATGACCAGATGACGTCGGAATCACCACTGTGGAGGAACGGGGTATGATGTTACTCCAATACAAAGGGAGAATCCTCCGATCAGGAAAGGTGATCGCGCCTGGCGGGCCGCGGCCTAACGGTTGTCATTGGGATGTTGTATATACATGTTATACCGGCGCAAGAACTTCACTTTAGCAATTCAGGATCGGTAGTGACGTAGTAATATAGAAGTAATTCAACTTGTTGTGGCTAGATGGCGCTGTGTATAAGTGCATCGCCACATATTTTTAAATTAAAAATAAATAATTAACTAAAAAAAAATACAAGGTAAATACAATTTGAGAGTAGCAACACAGTCGCGTCAACCACGTCCGTTCAAATGAGTAATGTGGGACGTGGCTGGGGTACGAATTGATTCCAAGTGTTAATACTACACCTTTTGGCTGGATGGCGGTACCTTTAAAGGGTAAAGTACTGCTTTAAAAGTATTGTCTGGTTAAACTGTTTATAAAGCGTTGATAACATAATATTAATTATCACAATAAACTTCAAGATGAGCTTTTCAGATTTTCATCCCACTATACGATATGATAAATGTGAATGTTTGTGAAAACGTTTGGATGTTTGTTAATCAATCACAATCAAATGGTAAAACGAATTTGGCTGAAATTAGGTACTATCCGAAGGGATTTCCGCACGATAAAAAAAAAAAAAAAAAAAAAAAAAAAGGTACAGGAATAGATTATTTATATACTTTTTAGGATTAAAAAGTAAAGAAAAGTAAAAAGTTTTTTCGTTTGGCAAAAACGGAACCCTTATAGATTCGTCATATCTGTCTGTCTGTCCGTCCGTATGTCACAGCCACTTTTTTACGAAACTGTAAGAACTATGTTGTTGAATCTTGGTAAGTAGATGTATTCTGTGAACCGTATTAAGATTTTCACACAAAAATAGAAAAAAAAAACATTTATTTTGGGGGCTCCCCCATACTTAGAACTGAAACTCAAAATTTTTTTTTTCGTCAAACCCATACGTGTGTAGTATCTATGGATAGGTCTTCAAATGATATTGAGGTTTCTATTTTTTTTTTTCTAAACTGAATAGTTTGCAAGAGAGACACTTCCAAAGTGGTAAAATGTCCCCCCCTCTAACTTCTAAAATAAGAGAATGATATAAGTAAAAAAAATATATGTTGTACATTACCATGTAAACTTCCACCAAAAATTGGTTTGAACAAGTTCTAGTAAGTAGTTTTTTTTTAATACGTCATAAGTCGTAAATCGCAATTTACCTTTCATTCAATCAACTCAAATATAAAAATTTGAAAAAAACACTATGTTACTTGCTGCTACGGAATCCTTCATAGGCGAGCCCGTCTCGCACATGGCCGCTTTTTTTATTACGTGTGGAAACCCCAACGGGCCAACATCGGCCTCCATCGGTGCCAACGATGTGATGATTGTGTCGTAATCAGACCGACCAAAACCACACGGTCCTCCCCAAGTGTCCATTGCAGGGCACCCCGGTAAGCCCTTGAAAGGATAACCCCAGGTTACCGGCAGACTTTGGCCGCCATCGCGGCCTCGCCTGTGGGGTTTGTTCCCGCGACGGTGAGTTGGCAGGCGTGTGTATTATACACGTAACGCCTCCGTCTTGGCCTGCTTCTGTAAGGTTGGCGAGTCGGCCGACTGTTTTTATGCATGGGTTTCATGGGTTGGGGGAATGGCACCAGAATGACGCAGTCGCGGGAACCCCTTTTTTTTTTTTTTTTCGTGCGGAAATCCCTTTGTATACCCCCCCGCTGGCCAAAGAAAAACATAGCAAGCAAAGTATTTCAAATATTATATATATAATCTCTCATTAACATTCCTATCAGACTTTGCCAATATATTATCTGATGATCAGGCTTTCATATAAGATGCACTCTACGAAAATCCCTTTCCCTCAGTAAATATTTATTAAATAATTTTGCATTACCCCGGACTTAGTTTGCGGTGAAGTCCCATAATCCGCTTACGTCTACGACATGACGACAAAGATCAACAGGCGATACAGATGTGAAAGTAGGTAATATACTGTTGCCTATCCTTTCGAGGATAACAGTAAGCTAAACTTTTACCAATACCAAGTTCACTGGTGGTAGAAATTTGATGACACAAATTTGTCACAAAATTCGGCCGGGTAGGTACCACCGTGCACGATTGCGAAAAACCCTCCATAGTAATCCAATTTCGGTTTGATTGCGTTCAGGGGTCAGCAAGTGCATAGCCGGGCAGGGGGATTGTGGTCGTAGCACTAGTGGGACCAGTGGGTGTCACGCGGTGCTGCGACGACAATCCTCTTCTGATGAGGCCGTCAAGCTGAGTGCCACCATTGTTAACATGGTACGTGTATGTAATGGTGACCCTCTTTCCTGAGACTTTACCTTCAGCTTACAATCAGGCGAGGTGAAGTCAAATTGACGTGTCCTAAATATATTTAAAAAAAAAAAATTCGATAAATTATTATTGAGAACAAGTTATTCTCACATCCTCTACATCAGTTTAGTCACTTTTTTTCACATTTAGGCTCAAAACCTACGTTTTGAGCCTGAATGTGAAAAAATAATAACGGAAATAACGATTTATCATCGGGGATCATTGCACTGTACCATTTAAAATGCATCGATAAAACGATGAAAGAAACTTGAAGAAAATATAAAAACTGCCAATTTTTAAAACATAACATAACATAACATAAACTCACGCCTATATCCCCGAAGGGGTAGGCAGTGCTAGCACCCACATTTCGCCAGTTTAGGTTTAGGTCCCAATGTAATAGGTGGCGAGATTATTGCCTTTAACCGGGCACTTATAAACCTGCGATAAATACACACATAACTTCGAAAAGCATCGAAAAGTCATTGGTGTGTGCCATGGTAAAACCTGGGATCGAACCCGAGACCTCGTCTCAGCAGTCCATTACCCATACCACTAGGCTACCGCGGCTAAAACACACATATGGATTTATGCGTGCAGTTTAAACGGTTCAATGCGATCGTTATGATTTCTCGTAGCATGTGTGCAGGTGGGTCCCTATAGCTAGTAAAGCTGTTTAATATGTTAGTGGAACGATCCAAGGTCCCCCGACACATACACAGATACACGAACAAACAAGTCAAACTCATAACACTCCTCGTTTTTCGACATGAGTTAAAAAGTCGAATATAAGAGTTCTACCTCTTTGCAGTGGCTTAAAAACAATAACATGTATCAATAAGTATCAATGGTTTAGCAGATATAAGGAACAGTTCTTAATTTTGTGGAATAATTTAATTAAAATGGAATTAGGTGTGTAGGACCAACACTTTTGGGGCGCAAGCCAACCTCAGTGCATAAGCTAAGTGACAGACGAAACTCTGGCGCCAGCTTTCTTATCGAGGCAGGGAGGTGTGACGGCAGTTGCTCCCGGAAAGCTGACATACAATTCAAAAGAATTGCGTATCCTAGGCTAGAAATTACAAACTTTGGACGCAATTTAGAAATCGTTATAAAGATGATAATGATTCTAATGGAATTCAGAGAAGTGACCAATCTGGAGGTATTACCTATTCGCTCGAGAGGTTTACTAAAAATGCATCAATGTGCAAGTTTACTACACTGAAGCATACTACATATTGATATAATCTGCCGTATTTTCATGCACAGACAACATTTTATAACTACACAAGTTTCACGAGTGCGTCCGTCAATTCAGTGTGGTTAAAAGTATGAAGGGCTCGGCTTACCGGTTCAATCTAGGGACTTTTTTTTTTTTATGTGCGGAAATTCCTTCGGATACCCCCCCCCCCGCTGGCCAGCGGGGGTGGTTATGTCGTGTCTCGACTAAAACCGCACGGTGTCCTCCCCAAGTGTCCGTTGCCGGGCACTCTGGGGACTAAAATCTGTATAGGAGTATGATTAAATATTCTACGACATTCTACACAACGCTTTCTAGACCCAAAGTAAGTATAGTTTAACTAGCTTGTGTTATGGGTCCCAGAATGCGGATAAACATACTTATATACTTTTTTTTTGTAAATACATACATATTATAAATAGAAACACCCAGACCAATGCAAATAGACATATTCATGCATACAACTATTTGCACTGAGTGGGATTCGAACCCACACCCCCTGTAGTAGCAGTCGAATGCACTACCGCTACGCCACAGAGGCCGTCAGATGATTTGATCCCAAAATAGTAGTCCCAGTACACAGCTTTTGATTTAGTACGTTGACGGGAAGTAGAATGAGAATTCAGCTAAGATCAACAGTCACCAGACTGACAGTTTGATACCAGAACTATAGAGTAGTTGTCTTAACTACTACTATAAGTGGTTACAAAAATTGATATTCTCTGTGGTGTAGTGGTAGAGCGTTCGATTGCTAAGTCAGAGTTCGCAGGTTCGATTCCCTCTCATTGCAAATATTTGTATGCATAAATACGTGCATTTGCACTGAGTATTTCTATGTAACTAAAGTAACTATGTATCCACATTCAAGCTAGTCAAGCTATGCTTACTTTGGGTCTAGATAATGTTGTGTGGAATGTTCAAAATATTTATTTACTTATTATAAGTCATGGCAAAATATTATTATCAGATGAGCCGTGCATTTGTTTGCGTCCTTAGTCCTTAGTATATGCATTAAAAAAAAACTAATCTAAAAGAAGATAAATCAAAATGACATACCAAATAATGCGATAAACATCAATGATGACATTAACATTTCCTCCCACTGAAATTCAAGATATATTCAATTACGAAACATTCAAATAAGACCGCTACACGTACTATACATCATTACGAGATCAAAGTGGTACTTTTTGTACTTTTTGTGACTGATTTAGTGCCAGACGGGTGCCATTAATATCTTGGACGCAAAATGTATAATACTCGAAATTTATTCACTAATGTATTCTTAGGTTATTTTTGTTTAAGTTCCGATGTGAAAATTGATAGCTTTTTTTTTGGAAGAAAAGAATTCAGCAAAGATTTTAATGTTTTTTATTTTTCATTTTGTTATGACGTCTTTTATAGCATAGCGCTAGAGCATTTAAGTCAGTCGCGGATTCGATTCTCGCTCAGTGCGCATATTTATATGCATGAATATGAATTTGAACGCGATATTTACATTAGTCTAGATGTAAATATACATATATAATATTGTATTTAAAAAAAAAACTAGGTATGTTTTCATCCACATTCTAGAGCCCATATGACAGGTTCTGCTTAGTTTGGGTCTCACCTAACACAATCAATTTAGCTTAGCTGGAGGGTTAGGGCAATTTAGTAATTTCGGGTACTAATATTCTTTCAAAAGAAGAAAACAAGATGGCCCTTTGTCCTAAAATATTGTTAGTTTTTTAATTTTATTTTGATTGTTCATATTTGCCAGCAAATTCGGTATTCACTATCACATACACACGTTCACGTCTGTTTCTCTCCGATGAGTAGGCAAAAGTGTATTATTACCTACAATATCTACATTTATCTTCAACAAAGTTTTTCAGTTCCAGTCCCACGTAATAAGGGGTGAGCTTAATACTGTCAACTGGGTTGTAAGTTCACTGTCGAAGGGAGAACTAACAGCCCTAGTCTCAGTCGCTTTGTACGCAAACAGTAAGAGACAGGGTGGCCCTTATTTGAGTATATAAAAATACACTAGACATACGAGGGAAATACAGTCAGATATTAAAAAAAGAACCATTAATATTTCTTCAACTAAATTTATAAGCATTTAGTATGCTTAATTTTTCTAAAGATTTAGATCGGAAAAGTAAGCGTCGCCTTAAGACGTATATAATATATCGGAGAATTTCGAATATCTGGGACGTGTCTAGATAGCTCAGCTGGTCAGAGCATTCCCCCTGTAAGGGACTGGTCGCGGGTTCAAGTCCCGTTTTAGATGTTCTCTTTTTCCGATCTAAATCTTTAGAAAAAACCATTAATATTGTCTCAAGTGGCTAGGTAAATCTACTACAAGGTAAAAACTGAATTAACCTTCCTACACCCGTCTCAAATATTTTAACATTGGGGTGTGTGTTGGGTAACCTCCTCGAGTGTCGCTCCGATTCCGATCCCGCTGCAGTCCGGGGGGAATGGAATCGGAGCGGCCGGTACACCCTGGGCGGCGGTCAATGGCTTCCCCTTCACCCCTTCATAGGGTTGATATTGATCGTCGGCCAATACCCAACGTGGCGGGAACACATCTCTCTCCGTACTCCTCTGCTTTCAGAGGAGACAGGATGAGCGATGCTGTTAGTTGTGAGATGGCCCAGGGTCAGCCGGGGTGCGAGGGATATGCTCTATGGGTAACCTTACACCCCGGCGTCTGAAGACCCGAGACGGCGTGCGGTTTTAGTCGGTGCAAGCCCGACATAACCGCCCCCGCTGGCCGGCGGGGGGGTATCCGAAGGGATTTCCGCACGATAAAAAAAAAAAGAAAAAAAAAAAAAAAAGGTATACGCACGTTGGGGTGCTTGGTTGGGGACCTCCACGCGGTGCACCCTGGGCAACGGAGACGGCAGCGCCTCTCTCCTAGGGCGGGAGAGACGCTGCCGCCTACGGCCAACTCCGACCGAGGCGAGGACGGCCCTGTTGAGGGCTGTTCGGAAGCTTTCCACGTGTCCCTCTGATTAGCAGATGGCACAGTGGAGAGCAAGTAAGGGGGCCATCTCGAAACCGGAGATGGCCCAGGGTCAGTCGGGGTGCGAGGGATATGCTCTATGGGTAACCTTACACCCCGGCGTCTTAAGACCCGAGACGGCGTGCGGTTTTAGTCGGTTCAAGCCCGACATAACCGCCCCCGCTGGAGACCCCCCGCTGGCACGCGGGGGGGTATCCGAAGGGATTTCCGCAAAAAAAAAAAAAAAGGTATACGCACACGGTCTGTGAGACCGAAAGTGATGATTTTGGAGATGGTCATGTATGGACCACATTCAGTGTGCCACTGACCACCCCTGATAGAAGCAATTTAGCTTAGCAGGAAGTAAGTATACAATACTTGTAACTTTATCGGTAGCTTAGTGGTTAAGGTCTTACGAACGAGAGATACCGGTGCGAATCCTGGTCATTACATTGCCGAACCCACTCCTAAGTCAAGCAGCTTGGCTTAGCGGGAGGGGTTTAGGGAAATTCTAGTAATTTCGGTTACTAATATGCTTTAAAAAGATCGTTTACTGTTTGACGTCGTTTTCCACTGAAAAGCACTTGGCAAAACGTATATCATCCGTCTGACAGACCCATGCACGAGTATATATAGGTTAACACACATAAAAACCATAATTCAGGTCTAATGATGAAATGATTCATGGAATTAACAATTACAGACCTAACTGGTAACTAATTCTATCAAGAATTCTTGAACCGTGAAATAAAAATCAGTTGTACTTTAAATCCTTCGTAATCAAATTAAGACTTCTAAGAAATGTGCCTTGGGCCTACCATGAGTTACGATTTAATAAGTACTTTATCAGCTAAATTTATTTCGTGAATGTCCCATATTTTCAATTATCCTAAAGCGGTAGATGGCCCAGAGTCAGCTAGGGTGCGAGGAAATTGCCTTATTTGGCCACATTACCCCGACATTAGAGACTCGAGACGGCGTGCGATTTTAGTCGGTTCGAGTCCACATAAGGTGGCGGTTACTGGCTAGCGGTGGGGTAACCGTGGGCATTACTGCAAAAAAAAAAAACAAGACAAATAAAAAAAAACCGTTCCCGCAGGGGGAACGCACAGGTAGATTTCGTGAAGCAATTAATATTCTTTTTTAACATGTTTAATTTTATTTTTCTCGAAAACGGTAACTTGTAGCGAAAAACTTTTCAGACATTTATTTTAGACTTAAAAATGGCCTATCGATTAAAAATGTTTCCGACAACAAGAATGTTCACCGGTTAGAAGTTATGATTTTTTTCCCGAAAAATTTTGGTTTTCCCCCCCTACACTTTAGTTAAAGTTTTAATCTTATAGGTTTATAATTTAAAGTTGTTGGTATTCATGTATACTATGGGATAAAATTAGAATGGTTCAAATATCTTACATGGAACGTGAAATTTTGAGGAAAAACTGATTTCACAAAAAGTGAGGCCCTACCGTCCCCTTAGGCCGGATTCCACCCGTTCACGAACATAAACTAAGTTTACACCCAAGCAATTTTTGACCGCAGTTTGAAAGCGATCGGGGCAAAAATGCGACCGTGAGAGTGCCGCAAATTTTGGGAAGTGGAACCATACATACATATATATATAAATATAAACTTTTTGACCAGTGGTCATTTCGGACTCAGGGGGTCATAACTAGACCTCCTATGAAGATTTTTTTTTTTAAATTCGACAGTAGTCAAGAAACCAATAGGTAGATCGATTTATCGAAATCTACCTTTTTTTTTTTTTTTTTTTTTTTTATCGTGCGGAAATCCCTTCGGATACCCCCCCGCGTGCCAGCGGGGGCGGTTATGTCGGGCTTGAACCGACTAAAACCGCACGCCGTCTCGGGTCTACAGACGCCAGGGTGTAAGGTTGCCCATAGAGCATATCCCTCGCACCCCGACTGACCCTGGGCCATCTCCGGTTTCGAGATGGCCCCCTCGGGTTTGGGAACCACGGTGTCCCCGTCAAAAATAAAAGATCATGAAAATCGTTGCACCCGTTCTCGAGTTATAAGCGGTCATCACTCATCACTACCACGACTTTGTTTTATATGTACTTATTATGGATTACAAAAGATATAAGGTCGAAAGCTACGTTGCTACTGGTATTCGATTCTGACTTTCCAACCATAGTGCAAACTCTTGCGCAAAATACAAGAAGAAGAAGAAAGTCTCGGAAAGAGTCTTGATGAGTTTGCACTTTGGTTGGAGTCCGCTCTTCTTCAGGGTGCAAGGGAAATTCCTTATGGGCACCTTACACCTGCATCTGAGTACTCGAGAAGGCGTGCGGTTTTAGTCGGTTCACGCCTGAGATAATCTCCATCACTGACTTGTGGCGGTGGGGGGTTTCCATAGGGGATTTCCGTACATAAAAAAAAAGAAAATGGTCTGCTCTTATATTCTTCTTTCGGCCCCCCAAGATTTTGGTGGGGTCCCATACACCCCACCTATACCAGTGGTAGTTAAAGAAGGTATGAATGTTACAAATCTAAGAAATAGAGAAGCATTGTAGAAGCGTTATTGTAGAGCAAGTGACCTTTTTCGTTAAACGCGTGGAAACCCCCAAAGGGTGTGGTACCCTTTGGGGTTTCCACAGTAGGACTAGTGAGCTAACTATATCGGGATCGAACCGACCAAAACTATACGGTGTTCCGTCCATGTGAGCCTATTACCAGGGTATACCCTAGGAAGGAACTCCCCAGGAACTTTAGAGTGCACACGGAATACATCTGTGAAGCCTGGCCTACGCTCATCGAGGCCGGAGATCGTTTAGACCGACTGACCTTATAGAACGTTTACCAAATTAACCGAAATCTTGGAATAACCAGTGAGTGTGTTGCATATCTTCAAAAAATACTAGAGCCATTAGCGAATTGTAAACTGTATCAACCCGTGGTAATGTGCACATTTAATTTCACGCCCAGTTGAATCCGTTAAACGCCAAATAACCGCCAAGTTTCTAATATTCTTCGAAACCATCAAATACGAGATATGAAAATTAAAAAGGTGCCTAACAATTTTATTGTTTCGGCACATTTTTGACGGCCAATTAGTGATTTTCGTGGAATTTTTTTTCGCGTCGACTGTACTCAATTCCTTTATAAATAAAAGAATGATTTACCTTGTGCATACGCTGATTCATCAGTAACAGTTATAATTGTTAAGATAGTATTCACAATATTTTCAAAAATTTACATTTGTAGATACTAAGGAGCGGAAAAAACTATTCGTCTTGGATTATGACTCATATTTTTAGGGATTTTCTTTAGAAACGCCCTATTGCTATCGAGTTGTCGTCGTCGACGTCGTCGTTGCCAATTTTCTGTCACGGTTTTGGGTATGAAGGAGATGAGCTATCGAGTTGCTGTTTTCGGTAATAGATTCGTGCTGGGGTGAACCATTGCAAGATAAAAAAAAAACGCAAAAAATCGCAAAAAAAAATCGCAAATCGAAAATCCCTTGTATTCGGCTGAGCTCGTCTCAGGAATTCAACTTGTTTTGTTTTGGTCGTCAATTTGACTACACCCCGCGTGATGGTAAGCTAAGGTGCTGTCCAAAGGGTAAAGGTGACCATTCCAGATGCTATCATTTCTATAGTAGTCAAATTAGTATAAATTGACGGCCTGGGGGCCCTAGACAAAGTGAAATTCTACTAGTGGAATCGCTTCGAAGCGAACCTTCAAAAGTCCGAAATGTATGGGAGTGACATTATTTGTTACACACTATATGTCACAAATAATGTCTCTCCCAAATTTACAAAAAATCTTTACATTGGAATAAATCAATGAATCATTTTTTAATAAATTAAAATAAAATAATTATAACTTCTTCATAAAAAATAAAAGGCTTCTATATAGTAGTCTTAATAGTAGGCAGAGGTGTATTACACATCCACGATTCGCCAGTTATGTTTAGGTCACAATGTAATAGGGGGCGAGCCTATTGCCATCTACTGGGCACATTACTAAGCGAGCGATAATAAACATTTTTAATACACACATAACTACGAAAAGTCAGAGGTGTGTGCCCATGGCGACTGGGGATCGAACTCGAAAAAATTATATAATTAAATATGTAATCTTCAGAGAACAAATTTAACATTTTAAATTTTTTGTCGATTATTTTATGTAAAAGAGTTACGGTGCTCGATAACTTGGAATGTGTTATTCTACTGCCAACGGCGACTATAGCAGTGGGAATTGTATCTTAAATGCTGGCCACATTACTACATTGCATTATGAAAATCTTGGTGAAGTTTACTATTAAAATAGCACTTTATTATGTGTTTTTGTTCAAACAAACATGGTATGGTATGGTTTCGCGAGCTGGTATCCGCAACTCCACGACAAGGCGCGGTTTTTGCGTGAGGGTGGGCATTTCACTCGATCCACCCCAACTCATTGAAGAACGCCAGCAGGCTATTCACGCTGCTGGCGATCTCCCGGAGCGTACCTGTATTTCCGAAGTACTTAACCCTGTATGTGGCGGTTGCAGGGCAGTGTAGGAGCACGTGTGCCGCTGTTTCTTTCTGTCTCATGCAGGCTCTGCAGAGAGGGCTGTCAGTGATTCCTAACATAAAAAGGTGTTTATTGAAGGAGCCGTGCCCCGTGATGGCAGCTGTGGCCGTGCGCAGTTGCCATTTGGTCAGTTGTCGAACACGCCTGGTCAGTCTATTTTCAAGCACGGGGAGTGCTTCCCTCGCCTGTCTGCAAACTTCCAAATTTATCCAATAGCTGTTGTGTAAAAAATAAACACGGTGAATATACTGTGTTTATTCTGCCACCTTAGTGGTATAAAAAAAAAAAAGACCATCATTCTCTCATCATCTGTTGAAATCATGTTGGTCAAAGTATGGATCATAATGGACCCAATAACCATATTATTATCCTCACCATACGTTTCACTTCGCCACGGTTGACGGCCATTGTCTCACAATTATTCCCTCAAATGTCTTCAAATCAACAGGAAGTAGACACGCCTATGTCAAGCAAATTGCAAGGCAAAATAGCGCATCAGTAATTACGCCACAATTATTTTTAAATTGTAAACTACTGTTTAAATATTTGTTTAGTAGAAATAAGGTGCATATTACATGGGTATGTATATTCTTTGTGATCAACATAATGATTTGCTAATGATTCATTATGCACCTGCTCTGTAACATCGATCATTCTTTATGCAAACCTGTCTATTGTACAGACCGCAAAATAAACAAACACACTAATAGTATTGTTAAAAGTTTACGCGAATGTTACAAATTGAAATAAAACTAATGGTAACGGATTTTATTCGGATTTATTTTGTACTAGTTTTGTACCTTTTTTTTTCGTGCGGAAATCCCTTCGGATACCCCCCCGCGTCCAGTGGGGGCGGTTATGTCGAGCTTGAACCGACTAAAACCGCACGCCGTTCGGGTCATAAGACACCGGGGTGTAAAGTTACCCATAGAGCATATCCCTCGCACCCCGACTGACGCTGGACCATCTCCGGTTTCGAGAAGGCCCCCTCGGGTTTGGGAACCACGGTGTCCCCGTCTTGCCCCGGTTTAGGGGAGGGGCAATAGTCGCCCCACAGTCCCGGCCTACTTCTGCTGGGGTGACAGGCGGCCTCACCTGCCACCCCCAGGCCTACGCTCATAGAGGACGGAGGTCGTCAAGCGACTAGTTTTGTACCTACGTTATTTCGCGACGTTTCGGTTGATTGTTGATCATGGCTGAAAAGCAAATGAAACAGTGTAGCAGGAATAGTGTAAATAGAAAAAAAAACAAAGCAAATCTCGATGGAATCTGTTAAAATTAGTTTTTTTTTTATCAATGAGTAAGGACTTCTGCAGATTTGAGACAGGACAGTCTCAAGACAGACTTGTCGCCGTGCAGATCTTGAAGATATTTGACAGGTTTGTTTATGAAACAATTGTGTTTGAAGTGTGCGCACTTTCCACTGCCCCTTATCCACAGGTGGATTGCCATCCACGTAAAACTTGAGCTGAGTTAAATTTACCTACTGAGTTTGTCATTTTAATTCTGAATTTAATAATGATTATTATTTTTAATTCTGTTTTTAATTTTTTATTTGTTTTCTACTCATCTTAATTTTCACTTTGCTTTTTATTCTAATTTTGACTATGTATAATTTAATAATTTTGATTTTAACTTTAATTATAATTGTTAATTGAATTTTGAAATTTGATTTAATTTTCAATTTTAATTTATTACTAACATTAGTGTAAGACCTTGTTACTAACACATTTATGGATGTACAATCCGAAATAAATGTTTTTGATTGATTAATATGTCAGAAACATGTAAAGAGCGCATACTTTTTTTTTTTTTATACCACTAAGGTGGCAGACAAGCACACGGCCCACCTGATAGGAAGCGGTTACCGCGGCCTATGGACGTGTGCAAAACCAGTGGTGTCACACAACAGCAAACTAGAGCAATAGTCTGTATTAAGACTGTCTCGCCTCTAATAAGCGCTCGATCTAATTTCACGTACCTTTTTCTTTTTTTTTTTATCGTGCGGAAATCCCTTCGGATACCCGCGTGCCAGCGGGGGCGGTTATGTCGGGCTTGAACCGACTAAAACCGCACGCCGTCTCGGGTCTACAGACGCCGGGGTGTAAGGTTGCCCATAGAGCATATCCCTCGCACCCCGACTGACCCTGGGCCATCTCCGGTTTCGAGATGGCCCCCTGGGGTTTGGGAACCAAAGTTTAATAATTGTATTATTTTGCTTGAACAAAAACAGACATTCTGTAACAGTAAGCTGAGGGATCGAAACGGGGAACTTCGTGTCTGCTAAGAAGAAACGCTTAGCAAAATCAACCAACTGAAGGTAGGAGGCTAACCCCTTAAGTGATTTAGGTCTTATAAATAAAGAAATTTAATGTGCTCGATTGAGGAAAAGGGCTTGATCAGCAAAAAAGCCCTTGATCAGCAGAAAAGCCCTTTTCCCCGAATATTTTGCTGTATGTAGACAGGATTTGCAAAATTGAAGACATTCATACAAGAGCTAGTGATAAAATGTTTTCGTAGACATACCTTTAAAAACATGAATTAAAATATATCCATTATACATCTATCGAATAATTCTGTAAATTGGAATAGTTGTGATACGGAACTAATTTATATAAAAGCAACGAACTTCATTTGAACATCAAATAAAATGTACAAAATGAAAACAAAACTGTTTGGCTGACCACACTGAACTAATTACTGCACCTCGAGGCTCTTTGGTACAAGCCAAACGATGTAGCGTTTGAGGTTTTAGCTGATCATATTTCATATTAATATGATGAATGATACATAACTAATCTGTGCTTAAGTGCTAACCTATTGCCATTTAAAGGTTTGCTTTAGAAATAATCTCCTAACTATGTACTTTCGGGTTCTTCAAGAAAGGCATTTGAACGTTTTTTTCCTCGTCGCTACCAGCAGTGCGACGTCCCTGGTGTTGCACACATCCATAGGCCGCGGTAACCACTTCCTATCAGGTGTGCTTGTTTGCCACCTAAGTGGTATAAAAAATGGTGAAGATTCCTGATTACACAAACACTTGCTACAGTATGACTATGAACTGCATGAAAAACATGATTGAGTTTACAGGCGTCATAGCTAAAATACGAAATTTTTCATTAAGAGATTGCAAGTTTGAATCACAACACCTTATAATGACATACAGTATATACCGTACAAAGTGTGTCCCACATTTTTTTTACAAATATTAAATGATAATATTTGATCTTTAACGCCATAGTAACATCAAGAGATAAAATAAGCGGGTCTTCATTTCATCCCTATGCATTTTTCATTCATTAAGTTTCAGTGTTACATTAAATAATAACAAAACTGTATAGTCAACAATTTTATTAATTTCTTACATTCAAAAAATAAAAATTTAAACATGTGAGATAACAAAACTAAATACAAAATGAAATTAGGAGGTAATTGAACTTAAAATTAAGTATATAAATCAAAAACTCGCTTCCGCTCCTTACTTTAATCACCTGCCAAAAATCCATGACTCACAAAATTCTTCGTTATCAAAAAGCCCTTTGTTAAACATTGTACACTAAAATGTGGTGCAACAAACTAAGCACAAAGCGTTGCACTGGGCAAATATTTGCACCAATGTTTGCACAGTTGTTTATCGAATGAGGTACATCGATAGACAATGCCTTTTTGATGCGTTAATTGTGAGTATATTGAACTTTATTGTGCCAGTTTAACAACCGATGAGTGAGTGTTTCTGGCTTTTTATAATATGTAAAATACTTCTTATCTACGTTTTTTTTTTATATTTAGGACACGTCAATTTGACTTCACCTCGCCTGATGGTAAGCTGAAGGTAAAGTCTCAGGAAAGAGGGTCACCATTACATACACGTACCATGATAACAATGGTGGCACTAAGCTTGACCACCTCATCAGAAGAGGATTGTCGTCGTAGCACCGCGTGCCACCCACCGGTCCCACTAGTGCTGCGACCACAACCCCCCTGCCCGGCTATGCACTTGCTGACCCCTGAACGCAATCAAACCGAAATTGGATTACTATGGAGGGTTTTTCGCAATCGTGCACGGTGGTACCCACTCGGCCGAATTTTGTGACAAATTTGTTTCATCAAAAAAGTACGTGTACTTAAAAAAAACAAAGTGATTTAATTCTGAAAATATACTCGTATATGAACTAATTTCGATGGTGTAGCTCAAAAACTGTTCCTAATTTATACTTAAATCGGACATACACCGGTGAATGTTGACATACAGAGAGAAGATATACTGAATCTTAGATTCAGTGATTTACAACACCACACCCTGACTCAGATATATATAGGTTAGAAGGGTTATGGAGGTCTCGCACAGTCCTCCGCTATAACCCTTCGTGTTAGGTCCCTTTTGACAATGCACGTAGAAATAGGAACCCCGCTAAGCGGGGCTCCGTCGACATCATTCACTAATCACTAAGACAAAAAAAATAACTATCTACACGCCTTCTGCGAAGGAGATGGCGGAGCGCGCCCGGGAGAGATTTAGAACTCTCCTGGCCCGCTGAGCCCGCAACTTGCTCGCCGCGCGTCGCAGGCGACTCAGGCGCCGGAGGTCACTTAACGACCTCCGTCCTCCATGAGCGCATGCCTGGGGGTGGCGGGTGAGGTCGCCTGTCACCCCAGCAGAAGCAGGCCGGGACGGTGGGACGACTAGCGCCCCTCCCCCAAACCGGGGCAAGATGGGGACACCGTGGTTCCCGAACCCGAGGGGGCCATCTCGAAACCGGAGATCACCCAGGGTCAGTCGGGGTGCGAGGGATATGCTCTATGGGCAACCTTACACCCCGGCGTCTGTAGACCCGAGACGGCGTGCGGTTTTAGTCGGTTAAAGCTCGACATAACCGCCCCCGCTGTCTGGCGGGGGGGTATCCGAAGGGATTTCCGCACAAAAAAAAAAAAAAAAAAGGTACCTACTATACTCGCAGGCGACTCAGGCGCCGGAGGTCGCTTAACGACCTCCGTCCTCCATGAGCGCAGGCCTGGGGGTGGCAGGTGAGGCCGCCTGTCACCCCAGCAGAAGCAGGCCGGGACGGTGGGGCGGCTAGCGCCCCTCCCCCAAACCGGGGCAAGACAGGGACCCCGTGGTTCACAAACCCGAGGGGGCCATCTCGAAACCGGAGATGGCCCAGGGTCAGTCGGGGTGCGAGGGATATGCTCTAGGGCAACCTTACACCCCGGCGTCTGAAGACCTGAGACGGCGTGCGGTTTAAGTCGGTTCAAGCCCGACATAACCGCCCTCGCTGGCCGGCGGGGGGGTATGCGAAGGGATTTCCGCACAAAAAAAAAAAAAAAAGGTACCTACTATACTGGGGTGCGACTGGTTGGATCACCTCCAAGTTTGGTGCACCCTGGGCAACGTGGGCGATGACGCATCATTGATTGCTCCTCTGGAGTAGCTGGCGTCAACGTCAACGGCCAAGAGTCTGACAAACCGGCCCTTTACAGGGCCAGCTGACTCCATTGCACGAGGGGGTCGGGGTATGGCGGGCCTTCAAGGCCCGCGGGGGTGGTCGCTCCAGGTACCCCTCTGCTGTTATCAGAGGGGACACCGCGAATGGCACAGGGTCAGTCGGGGTGCGAGGGATATGCTCTATTTGTAACCTTACACCCCGGCGTATGTAGACCCGAGACGGCGTGCGGTTTTAGTCCGGGGTATCCGAAGGGATTTCCGCAAAAAAAAAAAAAAAGGTACCTACTACCTATACTTAGCTAACCAGATTACCTTACCAACCTATACCCAGTATAGGTAGGTTTTTTTATTGCTTTTGATTAATAAACAATTTGTATTTATTTATGATTCTATTTAATGTAACAATGTGTGACTTCCTTACGCATATACTGGCCCAGAACCTATGTTTACACACATAATTATTGTTATATTTCAATAAGGCAGGCATCATAATTTCGCTCATAATAAACATTGACGAAGTCGTCGTTGTCTATGATATCAGTCACCAGTGAATGACCGAAATCGTCATGAGAAGGGTAAATAACGGTCATTCACCAGCTATAATGGTGGATGTTAACAGGCACCAGAGTATCTTAACATACACCTAAGTTACTCCTTATTACATCAGCTACCTGCCAATAAAAGTCCCGTCAAAATCGGTCCAGCCGTTTCAGAGATTAGCCGGAACAAACAGACGGACAGACAGACAAAAATTGTAAAAAAAAATATTTTGGTGTATGTACCGTATATTTTATTATTTATTCATGTACATGTAGTAAAAAACGATTATTTCAATATTACAAACAGACACTCCAATTTTATTTATATGTATAGATAGAAACACCCAGACCAATACAAATATACATATTTGCAATGGGCGGGAATCGAACCCACGACCTTTGCCTTAGCAGTTGAATGCTCTATCGCTACGCCACAGAGGCCGTCCAATTGTTTTCATATGTGCACGCGGGCCTTTCCTTTCATTAAAATATCTTGGGTCTGTTTAAAACATATGCTGAGGTCGACCTTTACCGGCCTGTCAATTCACTCTTGTCTTGTTTCGTCAATCTTCTATCGTCCATCCTCTCTACGTGTCCGAACCATCCTAAATGTGATTTATAAATTGAATGTATAATTAAAATTGTAACTTGTGTAAATAAAAAATAACTTTACTTTATACATTATATACCGATAAATATATATTGATTTTTTCACATCACATAACACACAATACTTTCACATTTACACACACAACAACACACAAATACATACATGGGTTCCAGTTGAAAACCAGCGCCAAGGTCTGTCCGCCTGGCATATGCTGAACTGGACACCCCTTGGATGCATACGCGAGGCACATAATAAATTAATAAATTATGTACTAGGTTAAGTGGAATGTTTAATGTGCCTTACATGCATCAAATAAACGTTTCTTTCTTTCTTTCTTTATTTCTTTATAATCATCCCTTTCTCTATATTGGCCAAAATAATTTAACTAGATTGCATTATAATCTGTTTTCCCCACAATAGGCAAGCCTGTCCTGGGTGCCGTGAGTTAGATCGTAGATATTCAGAAAAGTAACCAAAAATGTAATCGATGGAGCTCCGTTGAGGTGAAGTCATCTCAAAATTTGATCTGATTTTTTTACTATTGTAGAAATATTTTTTTCAGTATTACAGTAATATAAAGATTACTAATCTGTATATATAAAACAAAGTCGTGTTAGCGATGACCGGGATAAACTTAAAAGAACGGGTAGACCGATTCTCATAATCTTTGAGTTTTTAGATTTTTCTCCGCCTTTTTTTTTGGGAAAACGCCACGGTTGCCTTCCCACCGGCCAGCGGGGGTGGTTATATCAGACTTCAACCGACCAAAACTTCACGGCGGTAAGGAGACATTCACGAAATATATTCAGCTGATAAGGTAACCAACATAAGTCTAAGGTGGAACGTAGTTTGCCGGTTATAGTTAATCATGAAAATGTCTGCCACCACCGAATGTTTATTCCCAATATCAAAATCAATACAAACGAGTAAGTCAGACCATTCTGCATAAACATTTTATGGCACAAAAGAATATTCTAAATAAGTCATATAATACATGTTCTTGCAAATAACGCGGTCGCCTTGATTTAAGAGCGGGCTATGAAAATATTATGTTTAGGAGAAACTGATGTTATGTAACGAAATTTTTATGTTGCCAGTATGCATGATACGTGTCACTTTTATGGTTATTTCGGTGAATAATTCATTCAGTTGTGGACGAGAGGTCATGCCGAATGTCAGGGCAGACGGGCTATGTGATATAGTTTCAATGTTAAATAGGTTATGGTAGTCGCTATGGTATTTGATCACAAATGGCTATTTCATAAAATATTCTAACGGCCGGTTTCAATAATCCATCTATCCTTTACCAGCAGTTAAAATAGCTACTATTAATATCTATCGGGGATTTTTTCTGTTTCAATAAACAAAGATAAGCAGAAAATGACTTTGATAATATTGAAACCGCAGTTACAGATAGATTAATGTTGACATGTTTATCTTGGGATAGCTTCTACCTTTAACTATAGGTAGATTATTGAGACTGGCCGTAAGACACAATATACCTACAATGCTATCTGGAGTCAAACTAAACATAGCTTGTAATATTGGTTCTAGAATGCGGATAAACATATATATATTTATAAACATATATTTTTTGGGTAGCAATTAAGTAGAGAAGAGAGAGGCTTCTTACTTACCGATATAATTGGTAAACAGTTATTGTAACTACAATTCTCTTTTAAAATTAGTTTAATATGATGGGCGTGAGTCCTCATTGCCCGATTTCATCCCATCAGGGATGGGATAGGAGGGACCCAGGGTCATCTCGAAACCAGAGATGGTCCCGGGTGTCAGTTGGGGCGCGAGAGAAATGCCTTTTGGGCCACTTTACACCCTGGCGTCTGAAGACCTGAGAGGGCGTGTGATTTTAGTCGATTCGAGCCCGACATAACCTTCCCTGCTGTCCGGCGGTGGGAATACCTGAGGGGATTTTCGCACGAAAAAAAAAGCATATAATAGTTTGGTAGTAATTTGACGGTCATAATGTGTTACTTTATGACATTCGTTCAGGATTCTTTAAAGAATGTTAGCAGGACTTTTTCTTTTTTCTTTTAAAGAATATTAGTAATTTTTAAAAGAATCTAGAATGAGTACAGTTACTCATTCTAGATTCTTTCTGTATTTATTCGTTTTCCGTACCCAAATCACCTCACGATACCTTTTTCGACCTTTATCATTACATTTTCTCCCTAGTCATACTAGTTACTTACTCCCAAAATATGTTTATTACATTGAGCTAAGGTTTACTACCCTTTTCATGTGACTATTTGACTATTATATTTGATGTGTCACATGTCATAAACCATAGAGGATGAATTTACATTTTTTTTTCTTTCAATTATCTATGGTACAACAATCCGTTTAAGTGCATGGACGGTATACTGGTGTAAGTGGTCACTTCACCTACTGTCATTAAGTCGAGTGCTATAGGTTCGATCCTATAGAGAACAATTATTTTAAATTTTCCTTTCCAACAGTAATCCCTGATATCCTCATTTCTTTATGACATCTTTACTACTATAAAATTGTAAATTAGTTGTGTCTGTACATTGGAGGTATATAAAAAAAACTTGTGTTATGTTATAATATAACACATAGGCTGCTTTCACTACTTTTCCAGACTATAATTTTATCTCTGTACTAAATTTCAGCCATATGTTACCGTGATTGACTAACAATCACCCAAACATGTTCACATAAATATTTTACGACATTCTATACAGCGCTTTCTAGACCCTAAGTAAGCATAATTTAACTTGCTTGTATTGTGGGTTCCAGAATGCGGATAAACATACTTATATACTTTTTTTTTGTTGTAATTACATACATATTATACATAAAAACAACCAGACAAGTGCAAATAGACATATTAATATATAAAAATATTTGCACTGAGCGGGAATCGAACCCGCGCCCTGTCGTAGCAGTCGAATACACGCAACAGAGGCCGACTTTAGATAATATTATGTAATCTGTGCTTTTACATTTATAATTTTAGTAGGGAAGTAGGCTTGCTTGATAATAGTATTCCATTTCAAAACTGAAAGGAGTTTGAAGTCACCTACTAAATCACTAATTAATCCATGACTCATGATTTAATCATAAGCTTTCATAAACAATCATTTTTATCTGAGTATATTTTAACATAATTATGAATGCTACTGTAGTAGTGTGGTTCACAATGAGTCACTTGTCAGAGAGTGAGTAATGCCAGCAAACGTCTATTTTCAACGACACGTGTATGTTGAACGCAACTTACTTTAGTGAAACAATATTATGACTGTCTTGTTGTATGAGCATTCGTTGAGAGGATTTTAGGGAATATGTTTTAACATAACATAACATTCATAACAATGTATGTTAGTCACACAGGGTATACCGATTATTCCGAACCTGACCCGAAAGCCTGACCCGGTCGCGAGTTAGGTTAGAAACTTGAAAAAAAAAATAATATTTGTTCCGAACGTAACCCTCTTCCTAACCGGACCCGACGTCTCGCTCCTATCATAACCCGAATTGCGCAGATTGGTCATTCTCTCTAATGTTTCTCAAAATAAAAAGTACATATGTGTCAAATCAGTATATAATATTTACTATTTTGTGATATTTAATCTCAAGATCTGTCTTCATAGATAGCACTTCTTGCCATAAACTTTCCGGACTAGTGGTACCGGCGCTTCGCCGGCCGCTGCCGTGGCACGCTCGCTTCGCTCGCTCGGCTCGCACCCTGTTGAGGTCACAGTTATAACCTAACCTAACCCACTTTACTTGTTTTTGGAATATAAGGTCAGGTTTTCGGGTCAGGTTCGGAATAATCTTAATTGATCTTCTTCTTAATTAATCGAAATTGCCGAAATTTTCATACAAATTCATGAGTTCGTTATTCCTGTAATTTAATAGCTATTTCCATTATTTAAATTTTGTTTGAAAGTTGATTTCAAGATTTTACAACTCTGTTTTAAGTTTTGTTTTTATTGGCCGCTTGATAAATTAATTCGATCTTCAAAAACAGTACTTCCTAAATGCTATCCATTTGATGATAAATTTCGTATTACTTAAAACAGCTGTCACTTTTCAAAAATGTAATAAAAGTTGCTGTTTGTTAGCTTAATGTTGTCTCATTCATACTCAAAATCATAAAATTTGGATTTGTCATTCCTAAAAAAAATGCAAAAATTGGGTTTCCTCCAATTTCTTCAAGAAAAACGGCAATTTCATATGTAACGACCTAATATTATGATTTCTTCTTCTTTTTAGATTCTTTATTTAAAATATAGAATTAGAATGTAAAACAATAAAACAGTTCAATTGTTTTGTCATTGAGTTGTTTTTCCATATAAAAGGCTTTCAGTCCTCGCTTACGCTCATTCAAAAATCTCATTCAGTCAATTTTAACGAATTTAAAAATGCCGAGAGGATTATTAGAAATTTTACGAGCAAGAATAGTAACTTTGAGGGTGCGAGGGATATGCTCCATGGGCAACCTTACATCCCGGCGTCTGTAGACCAGGGACGGCGTGCGGTTTTAGTCGGTTCAAGCCCGACATAACTGCCCCCGCTAGCTAGCGGGGGGGGGTATCCGAAGGGATTTCCGCACGAAAAAAAAAAGGTTAATAAGCATAAGAATACATTAAATAAAACCGTTATTATATTCATACAATTACTGTTTTGTGTTTGATTGTACATATTGTAGGCAAAACATATAACAATAACATTGGTGAGAACGAAAGTCGTCATTATGCATTATGTTGTTATTTTATGTTATGTTATGTTACGTTACGTTACGTTACGTTACGTTACGTTACGTTACGTTACGTTACGTTATGTTATGTTATGTTATGACGTTTCTCCAACACAAAGAGAGGATCCTCCGACCAGGCAAGGTGATCCCGCCTGGCGGGCCGCGGCCAAACGGTTGTCGTTGGAATGTTGTATAATTGTTAGACCAGCGCGCGAACTTGACTTTCGCGATTTAGGATTGGTAGTGACGTAGTAGTATCGAAGTAGCTCAACTTGTTGTTGCTAGATGGCGCTGGGTATATGTGGTATCGCCACATCACTCCCCTCCAAGACCGGAGGTTGATTGCGATGAGTCAGCTGTCTTAAGCTCTCTTGTGCAGCGTGCCATTGCCAGTCTTGTGTAGTTCCATTTCGTCGGAACTGGAAGCCGCTGGTTCCAATGGTGGAACAGTCTTCCGGGCTAGTCCTCGTTTTGGGACTAACCGCTGGTCCCGAAGATGCGGGGCTGAGTGCGGTAATGCGGTGCTGCGGTGAAGTGCCCAGTGAGTCGGGGCTCGAAGCGTTGAGGTGAGTCCTCGGTGAGCCCTCGGTGAGGCGTGCGAATCCTTAGTGAGATGAGGTGAGTCCTCGGCAGTGAGACGGGGCGAATCCTCTTGAGTCAAGGTAAGTCCCCCGTGTATAGGGCGAATACTGCGTAGACGGGAGAGATGTGCTCTTCTTACGTGGACCGTATGTGCAGTGTACTGTGCCTTAGAGGCTGATGTGGCCGCAGGGTAACCAGGCTGTAGCGGTCGCTGCATGCTGTGGTATCCCAGTTGAGGCCGAAGCTGCTGGATGGCGAAGACTTAATTACCGCTCATGCAGAAGAAGTGAATAGGATGGTGGCGATAGGAATGCTGCTGATATGTTCAGCGAAGGTTACGTGATCAGATCACGTTGGGGTCACCACTGTGGAGGAACGGAGTGTGACATTTCTCCAATACAAAGAGAGGATCCTCCGACCAAGCAAGGAGATCCCGCCTGGCGGGCCGCGGCCCAACGGTGGTCGTTGGGATGTTGTATGTATGTTAGATAAGCGCGCGAACTTCACTTTCGCGATTCAGGATTGGTAGTGACGTAGTAGTATCGAAGTAGTTCAACTTGTTGTTGCTAGATGGCGCTGGGTATATGTGGTATCGCCACAACTCCTTAACCACTAAGCTACCGACGACGCAATGTATTAACCTACTTAGCCATAAGCCCCAACTACATCAGACACACTTATGTTGCAACAACAAAGCGAACCTAATACTTTAGCTTATAAGCGTGATCAATAAAACTGGCAAATATATGAATCATCACATCTTTTTAGGTCAACCGAGCTGTTTTAATCAATAAACCACTAGTCAAGTGTTGGCAGCTCCAATAAACAGTAATCGAAACTCCTTTGTATTTATAAACAAACCCTGTATATTATTCTAGTGTACTGTATGAGTAACGTGTATGACCAGGAAGACCTTGGTCTATCTAATGTTTCACGTTCACAACAGTGACTCAATATTGTAGCCGATTACTTTTTAAAATTCTACAGTTAAATTTGAAGCAGCTGTATCTTTTTTTTTTAATTGGTGACGTATTGTGTGAGTCAGATTATGACTCTATGATTGTGGATTAGAAAGGAGGAAGGTTATAAGGGTATACATTTAAATTTAAAAAAAAACTATTATCATGTATAGACAATATTAATATGTGCATTGTTCTGGGTTTTTCTATGTATAGGTAGTATGTATGTGTGTATTTACAAAAACAAAAGTAACTAAGTATGTTTATCCGCATTCTAGAACCCATAACACAAGTTAGTTAAGCTATGCTTACCTTGGGTCTAGATCTTATTTATTACTAGCTGTTGCCCGCGACTTAGTCCGCGTTAAATTCGGAATTGAGCAAGGTATGTATACTTCTGCAGTTTCAAAACTAACATGTATTAGGTTACCTATTTCATCGTTATATTTGCAATCATTTATCTTGAAGAAATAGAGGTTTATATGTAACATCGAAATTAAATATTATGTATATATAAGGTGTCACAAAATTAGGTCCCTGAATTTGGTGACTTGGTATCGACAAAATATGTATTTGAAACAAAAGAAAAATATCGGGTAGAAAAAAAAAAAAAAAAAAGAATAAAAATGAAAAAAAAAAACACCACCAGCGATCAGTGTCACGTGACGCGACGAGCCCGTGACGCACGTGCTAGGCGTGCAGTCCTTCTCCTCGCAGTATTCTCCAAGCGGATGTGTGGGAAATACCTAAATCGCGATCAGCGTCACGTGTGCTCGTCGTGACGCTGGTCGCTGGTGGTGTTTTTTTCTCATTCTTTTTATTTATTTTTTACCAGATATTTTTTTTTGTTTCAAATACATATTTTTCGATACCAAGTCATCTCACCAAATTCAGAGACCTAATTTTGTGACACCTTATATATATAATTATATATCTTTGTAATAATAAAGGTATGGATATATAATAGATTTGGTTAATTTTATCCTGCTGCTCCTATCACACTTGTAAAAGCGTGATAATATATAGCGCAGTTTGACCATACCCTAGAAGAATATTCATGCAAAATTTCAGCTGAATCTGTACAGCGGTTTTCTAGTGATGCTCGGACATCGATACTAAAAAGCAGACAAACAGAAAAAAAAAACGAAAAATCTAATTTTTAGCATCACTACCGTACCTAGAAGTTCCATTGCAATTATTTTATTGGACAAAATATTAAATGTACAGCTTTCACCTCATTACGATTTTATTATCTTTATGTATAGATAAAACCACTACCTGTTATCTCTTTGTCGGACGCAAAAACTACTGAGCGGATTTCGATGCTGTTTTTTCTATTAGAAAGGTTTCGTTCAGACTTAAAAACTGCCGTATGTTTGATTACAATTGGTTAAGTAGAACCAGAGATGAAAAATAAACAATAACCGACCTTCGCGCGGGCGGAGCCACGAACATCAGCTAGCACCAAAATAAAATACTTACATTATGACCTCCATGATCAGGGCCTGAGGACGGCAGTTGGCCGACTCGCCGTCCTTACAGAAGCAGGCCGTGGCGGAGGCGTGTCGTGTGTGCCCACACACGCCTGCCAACTCACCGAAGATCACCGGGATTAAACCCGACCCCACCAGGCGAGGCCGCGGTGGCGGCCTAAGTCCGCCGGCAACCCTGGGGTTATCCTTTCGAGGGCTTACCCGGGGTGCCCGGCAACGGACACTTGGGGAGGACACCGTGCGGTTTTAGTCGATACACGACATAACCACCCCCGCTGGCCGGCGAGGGGGTATCCGCAGGGATTTCCATACGTAAAACAGTGCAAAGTTTAACTATTCCACTATTGGGACAGAATATAATGCCATAAACTGGGAATGACCAAACAAATATATATTTCAGTGTATTGTATTTTGTTATCGCAGTCGAACATCAGTTGTTTCCGATTTCAATATATGATATCCAAAATCTAATTTAGTAGACCGATTTGGTGTTTTATCAGGGATCGTCAAACGAATAGGTATAAAATGTTTACTAAATAAGAATAGTTATCTATGATATTGTCGGAAGTTTACGCGAATGTCACACATTGAAATAAAATTACACACATCAAAAAAGTCTAAGCAACATGCTTAATGTTACATAATTCTGCAAATTATATTGGACGATTATTCTACTTTTTAGGGATTTTCTTTAGAAAAGCCCTGTTGCTATCGAGTTGTCGTCGACGTCGTCGTCGTTGCTAATTTTCTGTCACGGTTTTGGGTATGAAGGAGATGAGCTGCTGTTTTCGGTAATAGATTCGTGCTGGGGTGTACCATTGCAAGATAAAGAAAAAATCGCAAAAAAAAATAATTGCAAAATCGAAAATCCCTTGTATTCGGCTGAGCTCGTCTCAGGAATTCAACTTGTTTTACCATAGGTGGGCAGGTATGTAACCTTTTTGGTTCCAGATTACCTACTGGTTGGTTAGAAAAAAAAAACTCGATTGTGTTTTGTTTTTTTTCTCATAAAATTAAAAGCTGATACATTATTATCTTATATTATCGTTTGAATTTTATAGTTTTAACTAAGTTTTAATAGAGTTTTTGATAAACTTGAATTGTGAGATATTCTTTACGTTATGGAGCGACGTCATTTGACCGCTGATGAAATGCAAAGAGCTGTGGGAATGATACAAGCGGGAAGAAACCCATCTGAGGTATCTCGCCATTTTGATGTGAACAGGAGCATTATCTGCCGTCTGTGGCAGCGTTACACTACGACAGGAAATCCCGCTGAGCAGCATTCGGGATGTGGAAGGAGTACAACTACTCGGCAAGACCGATACATACAACTAACTGCAAGACGTCAACCTATGTTAACCTCCAGAAATTCGAGGCTACAAAACTCAAGTGGTGTTGTTGTTAGCCCCAAACCGTGCGAAATCGACTGCATGAGTACGGTCTACGCGCCGCCTATACGTCACGGAAATCGCACTCGTCGAAATGAATGGTGTAGGGAACACATAACGTGGACCCAGGAACAATGGGGCAACATTTTATTTTGCTATGAGTCTAGATTCGGGTTTAGGCCTGATACAAGAAGGGTAAGAGTGTACCATCGTCCCGGCAATACTGAAAGACTGAGGTGCGTTCAGGAAGTTCATCCATACAACGGATCAACAGTTATGGTATGGATGGGTATTATGAAGAACAGACGAACTGAGCTCGTTTTTGTAAATGGAAACATGAACGCTCAAAATTACGTTGAGGATGTTCTTAGGCCTTATGTTCATCCATTTGCACAAACCCTTGGCTCCGATTTTAAGTTAATGCATGACAATGCACGTTCTCATACAGCGATGCGGACTAGGGAGTACTTGGCAACAGAAAACATCAGGGTGTCACCCTGGCTGGGGTGTGTGTTGGGTAACCTCCTCGAGTGTCGCTCCGATTCCGATCCCGCTGCAGTCCGGGGGGAACGGAATCGGAGCGGCCGGTACACCCTGGGCGGCGGTCAATGGCTTCCCCTTCACCCCTTCATAGGGTTGGCATTGATCGTTGGCCAATACCCAACGTGGCGGGAACACATCGCTCTCCGTACTCCTCTGCTTTCAGAGGAGACAGGATGAGCGATGCTGTTAGTGGTGAGATGGCCCAGGGTCAGCCGGGGTGCGAGGGATATGGTCTATGGGTAACCTTACGCCCCGGCGTCTGAAGACCCGAGACGGCGTGCGGTTTTAGTCGGTGCAAGCCCGACATAACCGCCCCCGCTGGCCGGCGGGGGGGTATCCGAAGGGATTTCCGCACGATAAAAAAAAAAAAAAGGGTGTCACCCTGGCTTGCACAATCGCCAGACCTCAATCCCATCGAGCATGTATAGGATATGCTCCAGAGATGTGTATTAGAGGACCTGGACGGCTTGACAACAACAGTTGCAGAATTTGCTAAAATTTCATTGGGAGCGATTGCCGCAGAATACCATTAACAAACTCATCGATAGCTTGAATAATCGGTGCCAACAAGTTTTAAACAACCGAGGAGGACACACTTTGTATTAAATTAAAGAATTCTTTAAGAATAAATAAATTTTGGTTAAAATTTAAATTTTGTTTTAAAAAGTTTATTTTCTTAGGTGCCTTGTTTTCTTTTGTGCGTGATAGAGTAGGTATACTTTTAATAAAAAAACAAAGCTAAATCGAGTTTTTTTCTAATCAAACAGGTTACATACCTGCATGGTAAAAAAAAGTAGAACAATTGACCAATATAACTTGCAGAATATGTAAAATTAAGCATGTTGCTTAGACTTTTTTTGATGTGTGTATTTTTTAACGGATTCTCAGTCTCCCTGTGACCATGACTGCTGAAAAGCAACCGAAACATCGGGTTCAATGTAAAATATAAAATAACATCAAATAAATCGCGATATTTTCGATTCTACTTAACCAATTACAATCAAACATACGGTAGATTCTAAGTCTGACCAAGAACTTTCCAATAGAAAAAAAGCATCAAAATTCGTTCAGTAGTTCTTGCGTCCATCGCGAACAAACAGACAAGAATTCCAAAAAAATGATTTTGTGTTCAGAATCGTTCATTTAACATAATCCATTTGTTTTAAATATCTCAAATGTATATACACAGCTAATTTACCATTTTATAATAGTATAGAAAAACGAATAGCTTCCATACAAAAATAAATAATGAATAATGGGTAATCTAGTGGCTAGGGTATCGATAAGTCGTGAATTTGAATCCTGGCTATTACACTATCTTATTTGGCTTAGTTAGAAGAATTAACGAGATTACTAGGCAGGAATACGTTAAATTTATTTCGGAGAGTGTGCGCTGGAATTGCACAACTTGATACCTCCAAGCCCTTTCCACCAAATAACGACCAGACGCACAGCGACACGCCACCGCTACATGGTGGATATTCCACTCATACGCAAAACGTTTCGGCGACACATTTATTTTGCGTACAGCTAAGGAGTGGAATTGCCTGCCTGAGTCTGTGTTTCTGGAAAGTTATAACCTCGGAATCTTCAATTCTCGAGTGAATAGGGTCCTTCTAGGCAAACGTGTTCCATCGTAGACCACATCGTTACTTACGACCAGGTGAGTAAGAGGTCAAACGTGAGCCTATCATTCTTAAAAAACAAAAATAATAATTTTTAATTGGTACTGTTCATGCACGTTCACGTTTTAAATGTCAACAAACGAACCAAACGTGAACGCGTTTCAGTTTAAGCACGTCATAGTATGGATCATAGCAGTTAAGTTTACAAACTTGTATTGAATTGCTCCGAAACTGAACTGTTTATAAGTCTTCATGGTTAAGGCCCTTGAACATGGAAGCTGATTTTTTATGTAAACACCGCGAAAAAATGACAGTTTCTATTATACTAGTTCGTAATTTTGCTACCGGAGTGAATGAAGCGAGTTTGGGAACTCCATACGTCCTGAAAGTAGAAGGATATGGTGTAAAGTTTCGTATAAGTCTCGACCATTCGTTCCGTGTAAGTTTACTTATGAAACTGAATAAAAATACAGATGCTTAAAAAGGCGAATTCTATTTGATGTTTAAAAAATAATCGTCAAATAAGCTCTGCTTAAAACAGTGCATGAATGGTACCAATTAAAAAACCCAATGAATAAAAAAACTATAGAAAATTATTAGCCGCGCAGAGCTGAGTACTGCAAGTTTGAATGTGAACTGGCCAACTAAACAATTCTCGAGTGACCAGCAATGTTGGCAGCCTTGCCAAGCTTGCAACTTTTTGTAAGCTATCATACAGTGCTGTCAACTGCGTTAACAATCTTTCAAAACTGAACCTTGTTCTTAAACACGTAAGAAGTATAATTTTTGGTAGGGAACATATTTGAGGGTAGTTCTAAACTTGTCTATGAAGTTATATACAAAACTGGACAGTGTTAATAGTTAGTATCCTTCGAATTGTTATTATATACTTTTTGTTTTGGAGCCAAATGGAGGACGTGTGCTGGAATTTTCGGAACCCTAATGGCTTTGTTAATTTTAGATGTGGCCGAATAGAAGGTTTTCAAATAAACTAAAATTGAAATGACTTATACCCTAAAAGTAAAACGTACAAAATAGGAGAACTTACAAACGCATATTAGTTTTTTTTTTATATTTAGGACACGTCAATTTGACTTCACCTCGCCTGATGGTAAGCTGAAGGTAAAGTCTCAGGAAAGAGGGTGACCATTACATACACGTACCATGTTAACAATGGTGGCACTCAGCTTGACGGCCTCATCAGAAGAGATTGTCGTCGCAGCACCGCGTGACACCCACCGGTCCCACTAGTGCTGCGACCACAATCCCCCTGCCCGGCTATGCACTTGCTGACCCCTGAACGCAATCAAACCGAAATTGGATTACTATGAAGGGTTTTTCGCAATAGTGCACGGTAGTAGCCACCCGGCCGAGTTTTGTGACAAATTTGTGTCATCAAATTTCTACCACCAGTAAAAAAAAGTTTGTTTTAGACGCAGGGAGACAGATATTTCTTTGACAACCTTGGCCGGGTTACTAGCAGAAGACTGCGTGCCAGAAGGCAGTGCTCTCAGTAACTATCAATACAGCAGCATCGATCTGCGTCATTTAGTAGTTTACTTTTCGTTATGCAGCTTCTAAAATATGGAACAATCTTCCACCACAGTTACGCTCCATTACAATGAGAACTATGTTTAGGATACGTTTACGGCTGTTTATTTTGGAAGCTAAAAGGAGGCTGGATAATGTTAACGCAAATATATCTCTAGTTTAGTTTGATTGATGACACACATTTTTCATTATGTATGTTATATATTCCATATAAACATATCATCATTATTATTTATATATTTAAACTTAATAATAATAATAAATATTCTACGAAATTCTACACAGCGCTTTCTAGACTCAAAGTAAGCATGGTTTATCTAGCTTCTGTTATGGGTTCCAGAATGCGGATAAACATCATCATCATCATCATCATCATCATCAACAACCTATTCTAGTCCACTGCTGGACATAGGTCTCTCCGGCCAGGTGGGATGACGATCTGCGAAAGATTTCGGGCAGATGCTGGATGCGGCAAGCTGAAGACAGGGCGCTATGGATTACTTTATTGCTATGGATATGGATTAACATACATATATACTTTTTTTTGTAAATACATACATATTTTACATAGAAACACCCAGACCAATGCAAATAGACATATTCATTCATACAAATATTTGCACTGAGCGGGAATCGAACCCACGCCCCCTCCTTTTTTTTTTTACGTGCAGCGTACAGCGGGGGTGGTTATGTCGTGTATCAACTAAAACCGCACGGTGTTCTCCCCAAGTGTCCATTGCCGGGCACCCCGGGTAAGCCCTCGAAAGGATAACCACAGGGTTGCTGGCGGACTTTGGCCGCCACCGCGGCCTCGAATGGTGTGCTCGGGTTTTATCCCGCTTCGGTGAGTTGGCATGTCTTAACAGTCGAACGCTACGCCACAGACAGCTTATATTAGGTACTATACTTACACATGTATATTGTTATTATATTGTAAACTGACAGTTGCATTATTCTATAATTTACCTTTTATTACAATATACATTGCGCATACACACCACTACACACGTCATTAACACACGGCTTCGACTGTGTGGCGTCCATGGGTCACTAACCAGTTGGGCATCAGTAGAAAACCAGTGCCAGGTTACAGTCCGGCACATGCTGAAATGGGCACACGTTTGGTGCATTTGTGTGCCACATTATTAATGTGCTCCAGTTACCAGTACGCCAGTAAAGCGGCGATAGCCCAGTGGCGTACGTAACGGACTGCTGAGACAAGGTCTCGAATTCGATCCCCAGTCGCCCTGGGCACACACCTCTGACTTTTCGTAGTTATGTGTGCATTAATAAATGTTAATTATCGCACGCTTAATAATGTGCCCGGTTGATGGCAATAGGCTCGCCCCCTATTACATTGGGACCTTAACATAACTGACAAATCCTGGGTATGTGATACACCTCTGCCTACCCCTTCGGGGATACAGGCGTGAAGTTATGTTATGTAAGTATTTTCAGATACTTACCGAAGCACCCGTGTCCGGTAACTATCTGAAACATCGGTAGGAGAGGATTTCGACGCGCCCACCCCATCGTTAGCACCGATGGGGAGTCCGTGGGGGTATCCGCACGTTAAAAAAAAACATCAGATGGAGGATTCCGATGGGGTAAAGCCCGCGGGGGTTTCCACATGTTAAAAAAAAACAGATTTCATGCAATGTTATTTACTTAGTTTGGGGACTCTTTGCAGGTTTTTCCTCACTTCTTTCTTGAAGTCGACTTCACCTATAACTAACACTAGTATTATTACAAAGCTCTATTGCAGAACTCTCTATTGAAGGCCTCTGTGGCGTAGCGGTAGTGCATTCGACTGGTACGACACGGGGCGCGGGTTCGATTCCCGCACAGTGAAAATATTTGTATGCATGAATATGTCTATTTGCATTGGTTTGGGTGTTTCTATGTATAATATGTATGTATTTACAAAAAACAAAGTATATAAGTATGTTTATCCGCGTTCTGGAACCCATAACACAAGCTAGTTAAGCTATGCTTACTTTGGGTCTAGAAAACGCTGTGTAGAATGTCGTAGAATATTTATTTTATCACTACATAGCATAAAACAAAGTCGCTTTCTCTGTCCCTATGTCCCTATATCCCTATATATGCTTAAATCTTTAAAACTACGCAACGGATTTTGATACGGTTTTTTTTAATAGATAGACTGATTGAAGAGGAAGGTTTATATGTATAATAACATCCATTGCACCCGTGCGAAGCCGGGGCGGGTCGCTAGTTTCTTTATATATTATTATGTCTTGTGATAGAACTTGGGGGCGCTTATAGAACTTGGAGTAATCTATGGATGAAACCAAATTGGTTAAGAAGTAGGGTAAGTAGAAGCTGGAATCGCTTGCTAATAGACAAAATTTACTGGAATTGTATGAGTGACATTTTTTATGTAGGGCGCGTCTATTAAGTATTACTTAACCTTGTCTGGTTTAACTTGTAAAAAATTATATTTTTATCCTGACTAACCATATCAGGACCGTAGGACAAAGTTATTAAATTATTGTATTATCATCAGCCCTTAATCACTACCTATTATAAAACAAAGTCCTCTGAAAGACTGTCTGTTTGTCTGTTCGCGATAACCTCAAAAACTACAGAACCGACTTTCCTGCTCTTTATATCAATGCATAGAGTGATTCTTGAGAAATGTTTTAGTATATAATTTCTCAAGTTTTTGTATATATTGGTTAAAATATAATGATATTTGTTGGAGATGTTGGAAAAAATAAACCGTCTGGGAGCTTTCAACGAAAACACTGCCTAAACCCTTTGAGTTATAACAAAATGTTTTGCGGTGGAACTTATCTTATATATAGGTTGTGGTGGTGAAATAGGGTCCCATGGAAATCATGAACGGGATCAAAATTCCACGCGGATGAAGCCGCGGCCAACAGCTAGTAAATCATAATTTCAAAATTAATTAGACGTTACAACGGCGGTACTAGTTACGTTCTAAAACACCGTTTCACTCGCTGGCCGGCGTGGATTCTATCCGAGCGGATAACCGCACGAGAAACAAAATACAGTAAGTTCAAGCAAATAAAAGCATGTTAAACAATCATACTCAGAACAAATACAGACACATGAGTAAACATTTTTCATGATGGAATCGAATATATAACAAGACTCGACTAAGTGGACACTGAAACCACTGTGCAAACTGTCCAATACCGTGGTCATCTCATATTAGTTAATTCTCACCTCAGTCGATAAACAAACTCATACATCTCTTAAGTGGGGCCATAAAACCACATAAAGATTTACTCAGAATTTCAACCATCGGTTTCTTTAAAAGCCATTGTGGGGTTATTCCGGCAATACCTTTTTCTCTTATACCACATTTCAACCTAAATTTCTTTTGAACCCCGTCTATACATCAACTTTAGTTCCACCTAGTAATCTGTACTAACCTCAAAGACTTTTATACGGTACGATACGAAGCCGACACGACAAAAGTTCAAATAAAGAATGATACCAATATAATAATTGTAAGATTTCTGGATCAGGGTTATACAAATGAAATCTACAAGACGATGATCCGGCCTGCTGTCCTGCATGGATAAGAGAGCTGGCCCGTAAAGGCGACGGATGAAAGACGGCTGCATGCAGCGGAGATGCGAATGCTGAGATGGATGTGTGGTGTGACAAGAATGTATAAGATTAGGAATGAGTACATTCGAGGAAGTTTAAAAGTAACGCCAATAATCGAAAAGTTACGAGGAAATAGCTTGTCCTGGTTCGGACATGAAATGCGTAGGGATGAAAGTAATATCGTAAGGAAGGCATTAAGTATGGAAGTGGACGGTTACAAGGGGAGAGGAAGACCTAAGAGGAGATGGATGGACTGTGTGAAAGAGGATATGGTTGGGAAGGGAGTGAATTTTGAGATGACCGCAAGCAGAAATGAATGGAAAAAGCACACATGTTGCGCCGACCCCAAATGAATATTAAAATATATATTTTAGAACTGCTGCCTATCTTAACACACTTGTTGTCCAATATTTTGAAGTTCAGTACTCTGCGCTTCGGTTGGCACTTCGAGAGGAATAGTGAGAGACCGGCTAGGATTGGCTAGCTTCAGTTTTATAGAGCTTTCTCTTTATCGCACATCAACTGTCAGTCCTATGTACGATTGAGAGACCGCTTTGCAAATAGCAGAAAGCTGATCTTAACCGAAATCTCACTCTTCTTCCCGACGTGCCAACCTAAGCGCCGAGTACTGTGTGGTGTGGTGTCGTATTTAAATTTCGACAGTAAGAATTGACGACAAAATTTATTGCTGGATAAGTAGAAGGTGGTAGAAATTTGATGACACAAATTTGTCACAAAATTCGGCCGGGTTGGTACCACCGTGCACGATTGTGCAAAACCCTCCATAGTAATCCAATTTCAGTTTGATTGCGTTCAGGGGTCAGCAAGTGCATAGACGGGCAGGGGGATTGTGGTCGCAGCACTAGTGGCACCGGTGGGTGTCACGCGGTGCTGCGACGATAATCCTCTTCTGATAAGGCCGTCAATCTGAGTGCCACCATTGTTAACATGGTACCTGTATGTAATGATGACCCTCTTTCCTGAGACTTTACCTTCAGCTTACCTATATCAGGCGAGGTGAAGTCAAATTGACGTGTCCTAAATATAAAAAAAAGGTATGTGATTGAAATAAGTAAGAGGTGTCTACGCTGGGGTGCCCGGCAATGGACACTTGGGGAGGACACCGTTTGGTTTTAGTCAGTCCGAATCCGACACAGTCACCCCATCATTGGCACCGATGGGGTGAACCCCGTGGGGGTTTCCACACGTTAAAAAAAGGGGTGTCTACGCATCCTGCACTGAGTAAATAAACTAAAATGAAAAGGAAAGTAGTTTTTAATACTATAGTTAGTCTAGTGTTGGTTTGAATGAACAACGCCATTGGTATCCAATACAATAACGCGTTCAGGGTGTTGATGGGCTTGCCACGATTCTGGAGCGCGTCCGGCATGTTTGCTCAAGCTAAAATTGATAGTTTTGCTGCCATCATGCGCAAGAGGTGTACCTCTATGCTGGAGCGATTGCAGTGAAGTACCAGCAGCATCCTGTGCATATTGGCAGACTGGTAGGGCTCCCTAATACTGGAGCGTTGGGTGCGATTGCACGCAATCAAATAATATGCGTCCTAGTGATGTGGTGACTTACGGGACTGTTGGCTCAAGTGTTTTGTTCTGATTTTTCTTTTTTCTTTTTGTTTTAATCATATTTATTTTTATGTTTTGTTATTATATTAACAATAGTGGAAAAGTTCCTTTTTGTAACTAACAAGAAATATGGAGAAATGTGAATTGAACTACTATTATTATTATTTCCTTTATTAAATTTTAAAAAACAACAATTTTATTATTTTATTTAATTAATATGTGTTGTTAAATGTTATTATTATTATTATTATTATTGGTGAATAATTGCAGTTAGTAGTTAAAACTTGTGTGGTACTTAATACCGATATTTAATTTTAGATCTTATCGTGTTCGTTCTTAAAGTGGTGGTTATAAATTTAAGTTTTTACATAAACACATACAAAAAGATAATAAGGGTAAGCCGACTGTCATTCTAAATGATTCTATATACTTGCAGGTCACTTTACGACCCTCTTTCAATAAATCGTATACACTAACTGCCTCGCACTTGCGGGTAACTTAGCTTCACCGACCACGCCCATCAATCTATGCTATCCACAATGAATGTACAGACTCCGTACGTTACAACGATTTTTTGTCAACTGGACTCAAAGAATTGGACCTTATTATAAGGGAATAAGGATTGTGATGACTACAGAGATATGTTGGATAAGGCGGAGCGCGGTTAGAAATTGATTGTGGAACTCTTTATAGTGCTTAATGAAAGAATTGAAACAGATAGAATGGAGTTGGACCGGACTGGGTGTGGGTAGTTCGATTTTAGTTTACTTGAACATATTTTATATTTGAAATTTATTACTGCTCTGTAAAATTTGTTTAAAATAATCTATGCTTAATATTTTAAGCTGAAGAGTTTGATTATTTGGTTGAACGCACGAATCACAGAAACTATTGGTTCGATGTGAAAAAATATTTTTGTGGAAGACAGCCCATTTATCGAGGAAGGTTATAGGTTATTTATCATCACGCTGCTACCTAGGAGAGCGGAACAGTATTCATAAATGTCAACAAATCGGGCAACTTCCATACATTATTGTAAAACTAAATAGGTCTGCAAGGCGAATCGCTGCTTGCAATGTTGAGCTGAGTAAGACATCGTGAATCAGATTTTGAAAATTTTGAACAGTGATCATTCCTCCGTGGCAAGTTCGATTTTGAAAATTCTTTCTGAAAGTCACAACTCTGGACATGCTTTCTGAGCGTGTAAAGTTTGGTCACAGTGTCTCGAGCGGTTATTATGTAATTCCATCTGGATTTTTTTAACGGTGATCATTCCTCTGTGGTAGCATTAATTTTTTCAAAATATATCCATAAACCTTCCTCTGATTGACCTCTTTAATGATGCCAAATTTGGTTCTGATTGGATTTGTAGTTTAGGAGGATACCTGTGACAAAGAAAATCGTGAAGTCTGGTATGAGGAGCTTTCGCTCGACTTCGTCTCACTCAGCTCAATAAATTACGGGCATGTTTGGGATAAATGGGTGCCACGGGGGCGAAGTATACCACGGCCGAAGCCGCGGAGAACGGCTAGTAATTTATAAAATGCTAGTTAAAATGTATTTCTTGTATTATATTTTTTATATTTACACTCTAAGGCTGTTTTTTCCCCTGGGGTTATCCTTTTGAGGGCTTACCCGGGGTGCCGGGCAATGGATACTTGGGGAGGATACCGTGTGGTTTTAGTCGGTCCGATTCCGACACGCCCACCCCATCGTTGGCACCGATGGAGTGAAGCCCTTGGGGGTTTCCACACGTTAAAAAACAACGCTATGTTTTCATCAAAGATTTGTGAGTCAACTGTGTAGTTAGTTAGTGTAAAAATTCACTAATCAGAATACATTATTTTCATTGATTTGTTAAGTGCATTTCTGTTGGAAAAGGGCAAACTCGCTAATAACGACAATATACCCTAAAAGGCTTAAATAATAGCGCGGCGTGCCATATGCAACTTCTGGATAGATAAGTATCCAGAAGTTGCATATGGTACGCCGCAATAAAGAATAGTAAGTTCTTTTAAGTTCTTTGATCGTAACATTGAAACATTATTATGTAGGTATAATATCCCCAAAAGAGTAGCCAGCCGTGTAAGAACTGGTGGTAGAAATTTGATGACACAAATTTGTCACAAAATTCGGCCGGGTGGGTACCACCGTGCACGATTGCGACAAACCCTCCATAGTAATCCAACTTTGGTTTGATTGCGTTCAGGGGTCAGCAAGTGCATAGCCGGGCAGGGGGATTGTGGTCGCAGCACTAGTGGGACTGGTGGGTGTCACGCGGTGCTGCGACGACAATCCTCTTCTGATGAGGCCGTCAAGTTGAGTGCCACCATTGTTAACATGGTAGGTACGTGTATGCAATGGTGATCCTCTTTCGTGAGACGTTACCTTAAGCTTATCATCAGGCGAGGTGAAGTCAAATTGACGTGTCCTAAATATAAAAAAAAAATGCACGATATTTATATGAAAAAACTAATTTTCAAAATGTAAGTCTTTTTTCACTGGCAGACAGCTGATGATATAAGGAATAACTTAGGGGGCAGCGCGTGTGACGCGTCTGGTCTTGCACAGGTCCATAGGCCGCGGTAACCGCTTCCCATCAGGTGGACCGTGTGCTTGTCTGCCACCTTAGTGGTATAAAAAAGGGCTACTTTTTTTTAGCAAAATAATAGGGGCCTGCGGAAAAAATATAAAAACCATATTCAGGATCGCACATCGTGCCTTGATATTCTAAGATTGTAAGATATTTAATTATTATGTGACTATGTTACTATAATGCGTAATTGTGTGTGTCCTGAATTAAATGTTTTTTTAATGTTTCTTTCATCTAAATCCACGCGAACAAAGTCGCGGGTAAAGCTAGTTGTTTGGTATAATAATAATAATTCCATTTATGTCAGATAAAAAAATCCATATCTTGTTAGTTACCACATATACTAATAAGCAAAGTCTAAGTAAAGTGGCGTTTGCTCTTTCGAATCTTCCCTTAATCTTAATTTCAGCTGATTTATCCAAATCATCAAGTGTACATATAGCCTGCTAACTCAAACTACAACAAGACCTTACGCAGGTAATTCAAAAGAATTGACTTTCTTGAGTACCACCTATTTGTTAAAACAAATCGTTCAAATCAGCTGGCTTTAAGCTGTCGTCAGCGGAGTCAAATGGCTACGACGAGTTTCAATACACTTGTACCAGTACAAAATGTTTATCAGAAGTTCTATGAGTAAATAAATATTCTAGAACTTATAACACAGGGCTATCTTGACTCAAACTATGATTAACTTGTAATTTTTTTTTGTAAATATTCCCCCCGGGTACACACCTCTGACTTTTCGTAGTTATATGTGCATTAATAAATGATAATTATCGGTCGCTTAATAATGCGCCCGGTAGATGGCAATAGGCCCGCCTTCTATTACATTGGGACCTCAACATAACTGGCGAATCGTGGGTGTGTAGTACACCTCTGCCCACCCCTTCGGGGATACAGGCGTGAAGTTATGTTATGTGTTAGATATATCAGTTGTAGAAAAAAACAATAAATTTTGGGGGCTCCCCATACTTAGAACTGAAACACAATTTTTTTTTTCATATAACCCATACGTGTGAGGTATCTATGGATAGGTCTTCAAAAATGATATTGAGGTTTCTAAATAATTTTTCCCTAAACTGAATAGTTTGCGCGAGAGATACTTCCAAAGTGCTAAAATTTGTGTCCCCCCCCCCCCCCCGTAACTTCTAAAATAAGAGAATGATAAAACAAAAAAATATATATGATGTATAAACTTCCACCGAAAATTGGTTTGAACAAGATCTAGTAAGTAGTTTTTTTTAATGCGTCATAAATCGTAAAGCGCAATTTACCTTTCATTCAATCAACTCAAATATAAAATTTAAAAAAAAAGTATTATTATGTTACTGACTGCTACGGAACCCTTCATGGGCGAGCCCGACTCGAACTTGGCCGCTTTTTTTGAAGGATGGGATGGAACTATATTTATACTACCAGGGTAGCAAAAATTATAAGAGCCATTGGAACTGCACTTAACTAGTGAAAGCAATCTAAATACTTGAGTAATAGATTAAAAGATATATAAAACCTTTACAGTAGGTACTCTAAATAAGGGGTGCTTGGTTGGGGACCTCCACGCGGTGCACCCTGGGCAACGGAGACGGCAGCGCCTCTCTCCAAGGGCGGCCCTGTTGAGGGTTGTTCGGAAGCTTTCCACGTGTCCCTCTGATTAGCAGATGGCACAGTGGAGAGCAAGTAAGTGGGCCATCTCGAAACCGGAGATGGCCCAGGGTCAGTCGGGGTGCGAGGGATATGCTCTATGGGTAACCTTACACCCCGGCGTCTTAAGACCCGAGACGACGTGCGGTTTTAGTCGGTTCAAGCCTGACATAACCGCCCCCGCTGGAGACCCCCCGCTCTCCAGCGGGGGCGGTATCCGAAGGGATTTCCGCACGAAAAAAATAAAATAAAAAAAAGGTACCTACTCTAAATAAAATAATAAATATTTTCAGAATTTACAGTAATAACGTACATTTCTTTATTCCTATTAAGTATTTCCTATATTACAGCATTTAATGTCCCATTTGAATGAATGAATGACCCCTTACGTCCCGCTGTCTGAAAATCAATACCTTGGACGTGACCTTCCCTGGAACAGGTGGAAGTTTTTAAACAGACTTCGGAGACAGATCAGCCGGAGCAAAGGAAACTATATACGTGGGGTTCTTGGATGATTCAGGCCTGCGGTGTAAATACGAAGTTCCTCCACAGGATACGGCCCACGTGCTCATATGTGCTGCATGCCCATATTATGGACACTGGAGGAACTCGTGAGCACTTTTCGGGAGAAGAAGAAGTATACCTATTGAACTTTGTTAATTTTTCATTTCCCTTCTCATAACAGCTCTCATAACGTTGCAAATAAACCTGTAACTTCTAAAAAAAGAGAATGATAAAACTAAAAAAAATTATGTAAAATTCCAACGAAAATTGGTTCGAACGAGATCTAGCAAGTAGGTTTTTTTTTAATACGTCGTAAATCGTAAACCGCAATTTACCTTTCATTCAATCAACTCAAATATAAAAATTAAAAAAAAAACATTATTAGGTTACTTGCTACTACGGAACCCTTAATGGGCGAGTCCGACTCGCACTTGTCTGCTTTTTTTTAAGTAGATAAAATTATGTAATTCTGTGAGTTGTGTGAACTTTAACTTCTGGTTTCTTCCTACAGTCAGAAATTGTCTATTCTTGTCACGCGCTCCTCACGTAGGTCGATATGACAGCTCCAGTCTCCAAAATTGAATTGATTTTTATTAAGCTCTGGGCTAACTCTGCGATTTTTTAGATGATTCTCCCTCCTTTTATTATTTGTTCTAGAAGGGTAATTTTTATTCTGCCGTATGAATGGAATACAAATGAGTTTGTCAGTTTGATATGATTATTTCAATTGTATTTGTTTGTTTTTAACTTAACTAGGTACATGACAAGCAGTTGCCGTTGCTCTTTTTAAGTTAGGAACCTATGCAAATTAAGTTAGGCACCTTCACGGGCATACATATGCACAATAACTTAGTTACCAAAGTTCCATTAAAGTCGATTGAATAGTATAGTAATACATTGAGAATAAACATTTTAATATCCTGCTTTATTAGTTTAATTTTCCTAAATTCAGAACAAGTTTTTTATAAATTTTCCGAGTAATGGATATGAGTTTTAGGAAGATAAATTGTTACTTAATCATGCACAATCAGCTGAATGAATCTGACTGTTTTTTTTTTTAATATTTAGGACACGTCAATTTGACTTCACCTCGCCTGATGGTAAGCTGAAGATAAAGTCTCAGGAAAGAGGGTCACCATTACATACACGTACCATGTTAACAATGGTGGCACTCAGCTTGACAGCCTCATCAGAAGAGGATTGTCGTCGCAGCACCGTGTGACATCCACCGGTCCCACTAGTGCTGCGACCACAATCCCCCTGCCCGGCTATGCACTTGCTGACCCCTGAACGCAATCAAACCGAAATTGGATTACTATGGAGGGTTTTTCCTAATCGTGCACGGTGGTACCTACCCGGCCGAATTTTGTGACAAATTTGTGTCATCAAATTTCTACCACCAGTACTTGGTACATCACCAGCACTTGGTACATGGGTAGAATATAGTCTAAAATGAGATATATGTATGCTACTTTATATCACTGGAATAGGTTCCTATGAGTTACGGGAATGGAATGAGAAGTCCACGCGGACAATATCTAGCTTTATTATAATTCATTTATTTTGGCCTATTGGCCACTTTGGAGAGCCTCTTTGGAGAACCTCCGAGCCTAATTTTCAAACCTTAATAAAAGACGTAGCCGATGTTATTTTATCATCGTAAATATTATTGAGTCACATAAAGACTTCTAGAACTATAAGTGAGAAAAAATCTTCTAGAATTTTTAATAATCTCAGGCATATAGATCCTTCACGTTGTTTTCTTCCACCATAACACAAGTGGTAATTAATTGATAACTCTCAACGCACATTAACTTCGAAAAGTCCAAGGTGACCCCGGTCACGCGATTTTGAACCGCCATCAATTTGCTTACTTCCTTAAATTTATCAGCGGTCGGAACAATTGTTTAGTCTCTTTATCTCCTGCCGAGTTCTAAGTAAGAAATGAAACGAAATAAAAATGTAAATCATATTATCTTAAATCTAAATGATCTGAAGCGCCGATAGCCCAGTGGCGGACGTAACGGACTGCTGAGACGAGGTCTCGAGTTCGATCCCCTGTCGCCCCGGGCACACACCTCTGACTTTTCGTAGTTATGTGTGCATTAATTAGTGTTAATTGTCTCTCGCTTAATAATGTACCCGGTAGATGGCAATAGGCTCGCCCCCTATTATATTGGGACCTTAACATAACTGGCGAATCGTGGATGTGTAACACACCTCAGCCTATCCCTTCGGGGATGCAGGCGTGAAGTTATGTTATGTTATGTAAATGATCCTCATCTTAGCATTATTTGCAGTTGCATCTTAATCTATCACCTTGGAGCACGAGGTTCGTTTATTCCTTCTTAAGATTTGGTTTAATCGGTTCTTATGGGAGCGGCTGCATTCTGAATCCCTAACCAAGAGAGAAAAACTTGCGTCAGAGCCTCGTTCGTCAATGAGCAGCCGGCTTGCGGTGAGGTAACACACCCAAAAGTGAAGCCAAGCCGAAAAGTTTTAAACTACTACATACGCACTTATAATAAACATTTGAAGCTGAAGAGTTGAAGAAAGGCCAGGTCAGAAGTACCCGTAACCGGCGTGCATGTATGAAAACAATTATGAAAGTGGAAGAAGCGAAAGACTTATGCCAAGATCGTAGCAAGTGGAAAGATGTTGTCTCTGCCTACCACAATGGGAATGACTATATGTATGTATATAAACATGACTTTTGAAGAAATTTACCTAATATTTGCGGAAGTTTATGCCTAAATGTGTAATACTCCCGTAAACCGCAAATATTAAGAAGGTATTAAATCTAAATGTAGTTATTCAACATTGAGGTAACACTGTATTTGTAATATTTAATATTACGCACATTACAGATTACAAATAGTCAGTGTTGTAATGTAAAATATTGCCAAGCCTAATAAGTTGAATGTTGTATTGCACTTTCTGCTACAAGTTGCAGTAAGAAAAGAGCAGGCGCTAAGAAATGGTTTTACCAATTGCCAAAGTAAAAAAGATAATTATGTATGCCATGATGCGGATTAATACTATGTTATTTTATAAGCCTATATTTAACGAAGCGGCGATAGCCCAGTGGCGTACGTAACGGACTGCCGAGACGAGGTCTCGAGTTCGATCCCCAGTCGCCCCGGGCACACACCTTTGACTTTTCGTAGTTAGGTATGTGTGTATAAACCACCCCCGCTGACGGGCGGGGGGGTATCCCATGGGGATTTCCGCACGAAAAAAAAAAATAAAAAAAAATAATGGACTAAAAATGGTTTTAGTCTGTTCAAGCCCGACATAACCACCCCCACTAGCCGGCGGGGGGTATCCGAAGGGATTTGCGCACGAAAAAAAAAAAAATGTATGTGTGTATTAAAAATGTTAATTATCGCTCGCTTAGTAATGTGCCCAGTAGATGGCAATACGCTCGCCCCCTATTACATTGGGACCTAAACATAACTGGCGAATCGTGGGTGTATAATACACCTCTGCCTACCCCTTCGGGGATACAGGCGTGAAGTTATGTTTATGTTTTATTTTATAAGTTGCTAAGGTAGCAAACAATTACACGGTTTGCGTAACGGTCAGAGGTTACCGTGTCATATGATCGCCTGTAACTATACTCCAAGTAAAAAACCTACTTGCAGAGGGGAAGATGGAGGGAGAAGAGGAGAGTAGGTAATGGAGGTAAACCTAGTCTCCAATTAACAAGTGTCTAAGAAATCATTATGTAAGACGGCTGTCTACTATTTAACATCCACTGCTGTACTGACAATTACTGAGTAAGTACTAAAATATCATAATATATATATTCATTTTCCTTTCTTGGAAACATTTTATAAAAGGAAGTAAGTGAACTTTCTGCACTTTACATTTTTTTAACCGAGAATAAACGGATTATTAAATAATCAAAAATCCCGACTGCCCTAAAAAGACCGAAACAAGTTTGATAGTGGGCGGGCCGGCAGGGCCTATGAATTTTCTTTCGGTTTATGATTTGCAAATTTTTAGGGCCGTCAGTCGGTTTTTGATTTTCTAATTAATTATTTTAGTGTATACGTTTAAGTTATGATATATTATATAATTTTGAAATCACCCTTTAAAGCTCTTCATTTTGATACCCTACTGGTTTTTTTAACAACATACATTTTAGCGTGAAAAATCCGCCATTTTGTTTATTTATATACCCAGTAGCATTCTCACAGTAAATACGAATCTAACGACACCTCTCAAGCTTAAATCCAGCCGTTCAGGCTGCACAGAATACATACTCTCGAAAAATATAACACTCCTTCTAAAAAGAATCTACTAAGAAACTTGTAATTGTAAGGTAAATCTTACAATGTTAAGCTTATATTTAAGCACTTTCGTACAACTCCGCAAAATACTTCAAATGAATTGTGTTTAGCATACGTACACAAATAAAATGAAAATTCCATCAAAATCAACGAGCACAGCAAAATACGGTACAGAAGATGTTTGAAATCTAACAATTGCCATTCAAAATGATTAAGTCACATCACGTAGAGACGACCAAGTAAGTTCACAAGTTCGTCTGAACCGTGTCTTATCTCGAACTTCAAACTCTGATTGGTTGTTGAGCATTTGAAAGTATTAAAATAATGGCGTGTTCAGGCTTCGTAAGCTACGTCGAGTACAGTTGAAGTATGAATAATTTTAATCGGAATATTCGTTATAAATTTCAAATCATTCTAAAAGTTGTTTGATGGCACTAATATTTATTATTTAACTACCGACCCGCCCCGGCTTTGCACGCGTGCAATGGATGTTATTATACATATAAAACTTCCTCTTCAATCACTCTATCTATTAAAAAAAAAACCGCATCAAAATCCGTTGCGTGGTTTTAAAGATTTAAGCATACATAGGGATATAGGGACATAGGGACAGAGAAAGCGACTTTGTTTTATACATGTAGTGACTAAGAAAACATCGTTACTTGTTATGAATAATAAATGTTGCCAGTTACCGTGACCCACAGGCTAACCAAAGCTAACCCCTCCAGCTAATCGAAATTGCTTGTGTTAGTAGAGGGTTCGTGTCAATAGTGTAATGGCCAGGATTCGAACAAGGGACCTTTCGATTACAAACCGACTCCTCAACCACTAAGCTACCGACTACCGGTTATCAGCGCGTAGCCTCTCAACTATAACAAACGTATGTAAGATAATTTATCTCCTGCTTGCAGGTTTCTTTGCAATAACCGGAATTAAGATAGTCTTTGTATGTATCTGATTTAGTTTACTAATGTTTGGCAAAAAACGTTCCCCAAAGTGTCACATTCCAAAGTATGTTTCCCAAATTTTCATTTGGCAAAAAAACATTTGGCAAAACAACTTTTCGCAATTTTACAGTTAGCAATACTATTTTTGGCAATTTATTGTTTAACAAATAATTACATGGCAAAGTTTCATTTTACCAAGTATTAGGTAGTCAAATATGGTTTTTTGTTATTTTGGATTTCGAAAAAGCTACTATTTCATGTTTAAGATCTTATTTTGAAAATACACTGCTGCATGGGTGTTTGTTTCACCTTAGACAAAACATTTACAGGTAAGAACTTCTATAATAATTATTTTGCTATTATACAAATCAATTCCGGCACTTCGCTGGCCGCTGCCGCGGCACGCTCGCTTCGCTCGCTCGGCTCGTGCTCTGTTGGGGCCACAGTTCTAACCTAACCTAACCCACTTTTCTGGCAGTTCCGATCTAGCCTACGTAACTTATATGAAAAAATTTGAACGAACTTACTTTTGGAATATATTTTTTTTATAAAATAAAGCATTTGCTTAATGTATATTTGACTTAATAAAAATTGAGCAAGTAAAAAGTTGCCAAATGAATATTTGACGAAGTGATTAAAATACGAAATATAAATTTGCTAAAGATGCTTTTGGGAAATGAAACTTTGCGATAAGTTTTTTGGGAAGTGAAATTTGAAGAAACATATTTTGCCAAACGGCAGGATCCCATCTGATTTACCTCTTTGTACAACGGTTTATACTGCTACACATAATAATTAAAGAACTGTACCCTGTCACAAAAATTCTATTGAAATAAAACTATTTGTTAGGGATTTCCGCACGTAAAAAAAAAAAAACGGATTCTATCGCGATTTATTAATGATATGTTATATTGAACCCGACGTTTCGGTTGCTTTTCAGCAGCCATGGTCACGGGGAGACTCAAAAATTCGCGTAAACTTCAGACAATATCATGTAGAACAAAAATTGTAAATCTAATTTAAAGTTACGATGGCTATGAAACGTAATATTACGACTTGATAGAAAATATTTACTAGGACACAATTCGGTTGAAGCATTTAGGCGAGCCGTCAGTTCGATCGATCACTAGTCAACTATCAGTTGACTGCCTTCTGATTACATATCGATGCTCTGTGCTTCCGAGCACGTTTTGCCGTCGATTTCAGCTGTCATACGAATGTCGAAGTCACACATAATCTGTATGAGGATGATAATCACCTCCATATAGGTACAATATGTATCAGAGGTAGACGTGTTCTTGAGTGGAGACCGCGACTCGGCAAACGTAGTGTAAGACGTCCTCCTGCCAGAAGTAATGTCCGATCCGTGAAGGTGTATATCAATATTAGATTCTGGTTTTGTACTACTATTTGGAAAATATATTATTACATGGCAACACAGAAGGCCTTTCGTGAGCAAAACCTGTCGAAAATAATAATAATAAAAAAGCTACGGGCGGTGTTGTGGGCCACCGCTAAATATAATTGGATATCTATAATGTGGTGTTGACACATTCTTAGATTTTGTGGAAATATTGGGTAATTAAGATCTAAGAAATAGCATTTAAAATTCCAATACTTAGTACATTTAGGATTAGGTTTATTATAATATATTTAGGTTTCTAAGTGATATAATATCGAGATTAATTTTGATGGAGTTCTATCTAGTTAAACCTTCTTATTGGTTAAGGAGTTGCCCTTGCGATCTAGAGGTCCCGGGTTGAAATCCTGGCCATTACACTACCGACTTGAACCCACTTCTAACACAAGCGTTTAGGCTTAGCTGGAGGGGTTAGGGGTTTACTAGTAACTTCGATTCCTAATTTTCTATTTTTCAATCTTGGCTTTTACGGGAACGACTGCCGTCTAACCCAACGTCTTCGAGATGAAAGTCTACACCAGAGCCTCATCCGTACTTCGTTGATCGTAATGGGACCTTTTGACGGCCTCTGTGTTGTAGTGGTAGTGCATTCGACTGATATGACAGGGGGCGTGGGTTCAATTCCCGCTCAGTGCAAATATTTGTATGCATGAAAATGTCTATTTGCATTGGGCTGGGTGTTTCTATTTAAAAAGATTATGAATTTATGAAAAAAAAAATGTGAGTTTATCTGCATTCTAGAACCCATAACACAAGCTAGTTAAACTTTGCTTACTTTGGGTCTAGAGAGCGGTGTGTAGAATGTCGTAAAAAAACAATAAAATATAATATATAAAGTTATTTATAACTATCGACCCATATAAAAGAAAATGTTAGATACCAATGGTACATCAAAACGAGTTACACGATAATTGTTCGGCACGGGCAATTTTCTTATAAACGCCGTGTTATAATCACGCTATCGCAAAAACAGGGTGACCCGCATGTGACGTAGGGCTGGCACATTTGTACTCAAGTGATAGAATTAAAATAAGTACTTACGACAATAACTGATAATAATTATATTGACTTTAAGTCGAATTTGATCAGTGAAAATGATAAAATTGAGAACCTAGGTTTAAATTTTTGCTTGATTCAGTTCATTGAGTAAAATGTGTTAACCTAGCTTAGTTTGATTTGATCGCGGTTCCTATGGCTTGAATTTAAGTCTATTCAAACCTGAGCGGTATTTGCTTCCGTCTGCGATAAAAAAAACTAAGTGGATATGCGGTTATTGTGCACACTAAAGTGGATTTCACTATAACTGTGAGTAGAATACCGCGCGAGTTTCACTTCATGTTAAATAACTGATCGAAATCCGCGCGGTATGCGCTTCTATTCACAGTGGCAACAATACCGCTCAGGTTTGAATAGGCATTTATACAGAAAAGGTATAAGGTATAATCAAAGTTAAATCATATGTATCGACGCTATTTTGATCTGCGATCGCGCCATTAGTAGTTAGAGTCCAGATCGCGTTAAGTAATATTGTTATTATATTGTCGGAAGTTTACGCGAATGTCACACATTGAAATATAACTATTTTTAACGAATTCTATCGCGATTTATTTGATGTCATTTGATAGAGAGAGACTCTGGAGGTCTCCCCGTGACCATTGCTGCTGAAAAGCAACCGAAACGTCGGGTTCAATGTAAATAATAAAATAACATTAAATAAATCGTGATAGAATCCGTTAAATATTGTTATTACATTATGTTATTATTTTAAACTGAGATTCAGGTATTGTACGAGTTCCTGTATAAATTTAGAGGAGCTCTGGGGAAGTTACTCTAACAAATAGAAAGCAAGTTAAATAGCACTAGTTGTAATAGTGCTATTTCAACTGTAAAAGTGATTAAGGTTGGCGAGAGGCTGGCAAACTTACTTACAAGTAGAATAGGATCTAGCAACATTATTGATACCTTTTGTGTTGTTAGTGTTTATAGGTCCCGGTGGCCGCTTACCATCAGATGTAACTTGTGCTTGTTACTCATCTAAAATTCGACAAGAACATCTAGACTTAAACTTTACTAGATTTAAGTAGGTCGAGACCCACAATTCTTGTTCAAAATAATTTATGTATTTAAATACATTGCTTTTTAAACTAAAACGAGATAGTAAGAGTTGTAAAGACGTAACTCTTCTCGTACTTTTGTTTTAAATTCCAAAATCCTTCCGTGAATTTGTAATCCTCTTATTAGCTTTCACTTCCAACATACCAATCCTAAAAATCCTCCAATTTTACTAATTTCATTCGCAAAGGCGAAAGGGTCAACCCTAGTATAGCTAAAGAGATGTATACTGTATGCATTATAGTAGATATGTAGACTGATGTGAGTATATGTATGTATATTTTGTGGCAGCCCTATAGGATTATACGAGTACAGTGACAAACTAACGGCTTAGCGAGGTCGGGTGCGATGCGTGTACGCACACGACTGCGGTATCGAAAGGTTCCCTTTACATTGGTGGGCCCTTCTGTATTAAGGGATAATTTACTAGTATTGTCCAAACTTTACGAGAATATTACTCATTCTATCCTACTAGTATTATAAATGTGAAAGTTTGTGAAGATGTTTGTAAGTATGGATGTTTGGATATTTGTATGTTTGTTACTCCATCACGTTCTAACGGCTGAACAGATCTAGCTGAAATTTGGTACAGGAATATATTATAGCCTGGAACAACAACAGTTTACGACAACTTCTTCACAGTTACAGTAATTCGTCTATGGAATAAACATTCATATTTTATTTTCCGTGCAGAAATCCCCTCAGATTCCGCCCGGTCAGCGGTAGAGGTTATGTCGGACTTGAACCGACTAAAACCATATGCCGCCGTCTCGTGTGAAAGGGAAGATGGTATATATTATAATAAATATAGGTATATATTATTTATACTTTATAAAATATAATTTAGGTATTATATTTAAACTACAATTAGTACACCAAACAACTACCGTGCAATTCAAATCAACACATTACCGTCCAAAGGTTGCCTCGTAAAATCACTTCAAGCGATAAAGCCACCCATTGTACTGCTTCCGTAGCCTCTAAGTTTGTAATACTAATGTATATTATATTTACCTGATTTACAATAAAGCAATTAACTAGAAACTCAGTGCAAAGTGCGACTGGAATAAATTGAGCTGAGCGAGCAGGACTCTTACTTGAAAATAAGACATCTTACTACGGTCGCGCGCTTAGCTAAGCCGATCCCGACCCAGGCGAGGCCGCGGTGGCGGTCAAAGTCCGCCGGCAACACTGGGGTTATCCTTTCGAGGGCTTACCCGGGGTGCCCGGCAACGGGCACTTGGGGAGGACACCGTGCGGTTTTAGTCGAGACACTACATAACCACCCCCGCTGGCCGGCGGGGGGTATCCGAAGGGATTTCCGCACGTAAAAAAAAAAAAGGCCGAGCGCTCGTGAAACTGTTTTTCGGCGATTATTCCCCAATAGTACATCGGACATGAACCATCTCGCTTCAAAACACTCTTCAGTGTCCACACTATCGCCTTGGTAAATTTGGTCAAGATCGCTAGAGTGGTTACGGAGGAGTTCAGTCACCAACAAAAGAATATTGATTGATTAATTGAATAGTTCTTGTGGACCTTTTGTTCTATTTCACTTCCTCTGTATTTAGTTACTATCAAAAGTATATTAGTACCGCAATGTACAGCATCCAGCGCAAAACTTTCGAACACGAACGAAAGTCCAAGCGCCGGCGCAGACGATCTAATGATCAGTGGCGCCGCCTAGCGGCGTATAACGGAGTCTTGATTAGTTAATTTATGTTTACATCTTTATTACGCCTATAATTTGCGTAGATGCTCCCGTAAACCTTGGGCTATTGTAGCGGGAAGCTATGTATCGCTAGTTGGCCCATTGTCTGCTATTGTATTGTTTTATGGGTAGGTACAGTACATATACATAAGCAAAAACAGTATAGATTACACAGACCAGCGTAGTCTTCTCATATACCTATACATATCCGTATATGTATATGTATATATGGATGGTGAACTGACGCATAGACTTTTTTTTTTATATTTAGGACACGTCAATTTGACCTCACCTCGCCTGATAGTAAGCAGTAATTCCATCTGGAATTTTTTTAACGGTGATCATTCCTCTGTGGTAGCATTAATTTTTTCAAAATATATCCATAAACCTTCCTCTGATTGACCTCTTTAGTCATGCCAAATTTGGTTCTGATTGGATTAGTAGTTTGGGAGGAGACCTGTGACAAAGAAAATCCTGAAGTCTGGCATGAGGAGCTTTCGCTTGACTTCGTCTCGCCAGTGGGTTGTGGAGGTCATAATATATGGCAGTCGCAGTACGGAAAGTTCGAAGTTCGGTCGCATCGTAGTCAGACTGAGGAGCCGACCCCGACTGAGTTGGGAGAAAGTTCGGAGGACGAGGATGATTCTTCACAGTACTATCTAAACCCAAATCTATGCTTACAGTGTAACTAGCCTGTGTTATGGGTTCTAAAATACGGATTAACATCATTAGCTACATTTTGTTTTGTAAATAAAACACCCAGATGTTTGATGTGATATTTGCACTGAGCGAGAATCGAACTCGCGACCTCTGACTTAGCATTCGTACATTCACATTTTGCCATCTGTATTTTTGGTCGAGACAAGGGATACTATTGATGTCAACTGGAAGAAAATTAATTCAATAAAATTTTGAAGCATTTAGTATGCTAACTTATCCTATAGGTTTAGTTGGAAAAAGTGAACACCCAGGACGGGACTTGAACCCATTGGTTATGATTGCAATATAATGCCTGTTTCCGTAGTTCAAAGACTTACGGTAGATGGATTCAGAGTCGCCCCAAGACGTATAATATATCAGAGAATTTCAAATATCTAGGAAGTGTCCAGGTAGCTCAGTTGGTCAGAGTATTCCCCCTGTAAGGGACTGGTCGCGGGTTCAAGTCCCGTCCTGGATGTTCTCTTTTTCCAAAGTAAATATATAGGAAAAATAGTAGGCGAACATTTTAAAACAAAAAAAAATTAACGTTTAGCGTTTTATAAAACAAAGATAATATTCAAATTATATTCCTTTCAAAGTTAAGTTCGTTTTATTCACTTAAATGTTTAAGCAATTAGTTTGCTTTCTTTTCCTATTGACTTAATCGGAAAGATGAGTGGATCGATTGGTCAGAGCGTTCCCCCTGTAAGTGACTGGTCGCGTGTTTAGGTCCCGTCCCGGATGTCCTCTTTTTCCGATCTAAATATTAAGTTCGGTTTCTTTTATTTATCTAGTGTGAGACGCCCTGCAATTCGGGCGCCTGCAGTACCTTTTTTTTTTTTTTTTTTTCGTGCAGAAATCCCCTCGGATACCCCCCCGCCGGCTAGCGGGGGCGGTTATGTCGGGCTTGCACCGACTAAAACCGCACGCCGTCTCGGGTCTTAAGACGCCGGGGGTGTAAGGTTACCCATAGAGCATATCCCTCGCACCCCGACTGACCCTGGGCCATCTTCGGTTTCGAGATGGCCCCCTTACTTGCTCTCCACTGTGCCATCTGCTAATCAGAGGGACACGTGGAAAGCTTCCGAACAGCCCTCAACAGGGCCGTCCTCGCCTCGGTCGGAGTTGGCCGTAGGCGGCAGCGTCTCTCCCACCCTAGGAGAGAGGCGCTGCCGTCTCCGTTGAACAGGGTGCACCGCGTGGAGGTCCCCAACCAAGCACCCCATCCCCAACCAAGCACCCCACGCCTGCAGTACCTATTCACAAGAAAAGTAATTTATTTTCAACCATTTCAACGACTAACAAATCTATAATTATCTGGCCTTAACCCTAATACGCTGTATGCCAAACGCTCCATCCTCAATGCTTATTAGGACACAATAGATGCATAAATGGCGCAACAAACGGACCGTCAGTTGTAGACAAATTAAGTATATAGTCAAAGAATAATTACATCTACCATAATAGTTACAGCGCACAAGATCAAGTTGCTTTTTAACCACCGAAGCAAAAAAAAACCGGCCAAGTCCGAGTCGGACTCGCCCATGAAGGGTTCCGTAGCCGCAAATAACATAATAATGTTTTTTTTAATTTTTATATTTGAGTTGATTGAATGAAAGGTAAATTGCGGTTTACGATTTATGACTTATTAAAAGAAAACTACTTACTAGAACTCGCTCAAGCCAATTTTCGGTGGAAGTTTACATGGTAATGTACATCATATATTTTTTTTTATCATTCTCTTATTTTAGAAATTACAGGGGGAGTTACAGGGGGGGGTGGACACACATTTTACCACTTTGGAAGTGTCTCTCGCGCAAACTATTCAGTTTACAAAAAAATGACATTAGAAACCTCAATATCATTTTTGAAGACCTATCTATAGATACGCCCACTTATGGGTTTGATAAAAAAAAAAGGGTTTCAGTTTTAAGTATGGGGAACTCCCAAATTTTTTTCCAATTTTGTGTGAAAATCTTAATGCGGTGCACAGAATACATCTACTTACCAAGTTTGAACAATATAGGTCTTATAGTTTCAGAAAAAAGTGGCTGTGACATACGGACGGACAGATAGACAGACATGACTAATCTATAAAGGTTCCGTTTTTTGCCATTTGGCTACGGAACCCTAAAAAACTATGGAGCGTTTTAAGTTTGACGTGTCTATCTATGGCATCGTTGTTCCGAACAGATGAACCGATTTTGATGCGGTTTATTTTTTTTCGAGAGCCGATATGATGGAGATCGTTCTTAGCTATAAATAAATTTGGGTCGGGGACTTTTTAATTTTTTAATTATTATTTTTAAGCCTTTTTAGCAGTCATGCTCGTGGTTGAAATCTCTAAGTAAATTGCTTTCTGATTCTGCTTCGTTGATTGACGGACGAACCTCTGAGGCTATCCTCTCGTTAAGTAGTCGCTACCGTAAAAGACAAAATAAACCTAAATATGGAAACGAGAAGTAAGAGTCTTGCTTTTCTTCTGCTTGTTTTTTATGGTAGCGACTGCCGTCTGCATTACTGTCGCCAATCCCAGCTGCATTCAAAACCTTCGAACCCGGGGTAGGTTCCCGCTTTGAATGGAGCCGGGGTTGAACCTGGTGAAAAAAAAAAGAAATTCTTAAAATAGCGAGTGGGATTCATTGGGTGATAAAAATCTTTTCAACAAAACCATGACATTATTTTTATAACTTATTTTAATAATATGTTTTATAAACATTTCCTTTCTTCTCCAAACCCGTGCATGACAGCTACTGTAATTATTTACTTTATTAAAGTGTTAATTACCAAAAATGTCGCTGTGAGTAAAACCAGGTTCTGATTTACCGCAACGGAAAATAACGATGCTGGAAATATCCACCTTTCATCACCGTGAAGGAGTAACAAAGCATATCTCTAAAATACACATTTTATTATGAAAAACAATAAGGTTTCAAAGTTGTCATCGGCCCATACATTCTCATTAAGATTCGCGGGCATAAGCACTCTGTTGAAAACATTATAGGAGTAACGCTGTTAAGTGCGTCGAAATGTTTTTGTCGAAACATTCAACTGAAATACGTACACAATTATTTTATCTGCCTTAACATAAGCTACGCTTAATATGCTTATCAAGTGTGAGTCTAGGAAAGTTATCCAGTAGCCTTTATAGGGTTGCTCAGCTGCCATCGCTTCACGAATCTGTTTCATCCATCCCCTCTACGTGTCTGAATCAGTTCCTTTCTCTATTTTGGCCACTATATCTTCTACCATACCCACAACGTTACTTTATCACGCATTATTCATATTATTTAATCATAAATAATTGTGAATTAACTAACCCGACGATTCATGATAGCTTAGCTTAATGTCACTCTTTGCGCGGGCGTTCGTCACATCGCTGATTCCTTCATGTACTTATTCTTTACTTTCCATGTGTAATCAGATAGCCTAACTCACTTAGCTATCCTTTTTTTTTCGTTCGGACGCCGTCTCGGGTCTACAGACGCCGGGGTGTAAGGTTGCCCATAGAGCATATCCCTCGCAACGACCTACTAAGCTCGCAAAATTGGGGTATGTTAAGCTAAGTAAGCTAAAGTAGACGAAGTTAGCCCAACTTAACAGTGTCGTAACAGTGCCGAAATATCGGTAACTCAATATAAGAAATAAACTTGGTAAATACACTATAATTATTATAATAATAGAAGCTAGCTGTATGCTTACTTTTAATATAGATTTAAATCGGAAAAAGAGAACATCTAAGATGGGTCTTAAACCCGCGACCAGCCGCTTACAGGGGAAATGCTCTTACCAACTGAGCCACCTAGACACGTCCCAGATATGCGAAATCAGTTCAGTCTCTCAGTTGATTAGAGCATTCCCCCTGTAAGGGACTGGTCACGGGTTCAAGTCCCGTCCTAGATGTTCTCTTTTTCCGATCTAAATCTAAAGAAGTTAGCTTCACTTAACTATATATTGTGAGTAGTTACTGGTGAAAATGCGCGAATGACAAAAAGCTGACTGCTGTAGGTACCAGTTTTATTTTAAAGAATATTACTAACCGAAATTACTAATATTCCCCCTAACTATAAGCTAAATTGCTTGTGTTAGGAGTGGGTTCACGTCGGTAGTGTAATGGTAATATTCGAACCCGGGACCTCTCGATCCTAGGGTCGACACCATAACCACTAAGCTACCGACGCTTCATTTTAAAGCTGGACTAATCCATTGAGCTAGTACAATGACATCATTTTTATTAGATGTCACAGCTAGTTCTTGCGTCGAAGTTATTAGCACAGAATAGATATAGGACTTATCTATTCATGTGATTTAAGCGTTTGTAAACTACAACATAAGACAGACCACACTTTTAATCACAAAATAACGTCTTCAATAAACAAATGTTTTTGAAAAGTTTTATAATTTGTTTCGAACAAAACACGCGACATCATCTTCGCTTTTTCGCTTTAAGCGAAACCGTACCTTACATGCGACACATGGTTTTAATTTATGAGTAAAATGTCGGGTTTACAAAGTTTTCTTGTGTATCTGTGCTCGTTTGTGAGTTCGCGGATTATCACTTGAGCGGAAAAGGAGTGATTCATGTTTTTATTCTGCAGTTTGCTGATGTGTCAGCAGTGTTAAGCGATATTGTTGACAGTAATGGGATTACTGTTCAAATTTTGGAATAGAACAGAAATAAACTTTATTGTACACCAGTAAAACATGCATACATGTAATACACAATCAATATATGTATTTACATTTTTTGTTTTTTTTTTCTCGTGCGGAAATCCTCCCTCCCCCCGGCCAGCGGGGGTGGTTATATCGCATTCGAACCGACTATAACTGCACGCCATCTCGGGTCTTCAGACCTATTTGTTGTGTGTAAGTTGGCCAGCAAATAAGGCATTTCCCTCGCACGCTTATGAGAAATAGGGTGATTAAAAAAACGGTTGTCTGAAAAGTCGTTTTACAGACGATAATTGAACGTGACAACGTCATAAGAACGCGAGGTAACGCCGCATACGTCATGTGGTAACGCCGCACAAGGCATGTTTTTTCGTGCGTGCAGCCGGCTCCATCGATTTATAATACGTTGTCACGTCAAAAATAAATTAATTAACCATACAACTATTAAATTTGATTCATTAAAGCCGTACAACGTCGAGTACAGTTCGGCTAAAAAAACCTGCGCAAATGGCGGATCGCAACCGCAGGAAGCGGTCAGCGGTCACACGAATTTATTTGCGAACGGTACCTGTGTGGTGTCCAGTTACAGGAAAGTCGGGAGATACGGTGGCTATATCCGCCGGCGGCTGGGAACTGATACATTGTAATAAACCAATATACACATACATACAATGTCCTACCTACGGCAGATTTGAAGCCTGAGCAAGACGTTTCTAATAGAAAAGCTGCATCAAAGTCCGTTCAGTTAACATCACCCAAGTATTTTTTTTTTAAATATCTCCGTGTACAACACAGCTAATTTAAAATTTTATAATCACTACATAGTATAAAACAAAGTCGCTTTCTCTGTCCCTATCTCCCTATATCCCTATGTATGCTTAAATCTTTAAAACTACGCAACGGATTTCGATGCGGTATTTTTTATAGATAGAGTGATAGAAGAGGAAGGTTTATATGTATAATAACATCCATTGCACCCGTGCGAAGCCGGGGCGGGTCGCTAGTAGTATATAAATCATAATTGATCATAAAGTCCACTTAATACTTCCATGCGTTCCCGAGAAAAGGTACACGCAGACAGGCAGCTGGACAGGCAGACGGGCAACCAAGTGATCTTTTTTCCAAGGGTTCTATTTTTCCTTTGAGGGAACCCTAAAAACATGCGATACGTAAAAAATCTGTATGAAGAAATCATGATAAAAGAAAGACACAAATTGGAAAGCGTCTTGGAATTTGAATCTTTGCCTACTTCTAACACATTCAATTTAAATTACATTTGGCATGAAAGTTTTGTGTCCTACACACGCCTGCCAACTCGCCGACGCGGGATAAAGCCCGACCCCACCAGGCGAGACCGCGGTGGCCGCTGGTAACCCTGGGGTTATCCTTTCGAGGGCTTACCCTGGGTACCCGGCACACAAAACTTTCATGCCTTAAAGGCATGAAAGTTTTGTATCCTACACACGCCTGCCAACTCACCGACGCGGGATAAAACCCGACCCCACCAGGCGAGACCGCGGTGGCCGCTGGTAACCCTGGGGTTATCCTTTCGAGGGCTTACCCTGGGTACCCGGCAATGGACACTTGGGGAGGACACCGTGTGGCTTTAGTCGGTCCGATTCCGACACGCCCACCCCATCGTTGGAACCGATGGGGTGAAGCCCGTGGGGGTTTCCGCACGTAAAAAAAAAGGAAAAATGTTTCCTCCAATGATATTAATAATACAAATTAAAGGAGCAGACATAGTATAGGTTTGCAGTGGTTGAACATTACTGAGAGAAAATCACATTACAGCAATGGCTCACCACCTAATGCTTATGGATAATCAAATTTTAACATAATCCCAAGCGTATCTAGCTCTTAGTATAACTTTGTTGAAGTAGTTATTAGCTTGAAACACATTAAACTTAGTGGAGCATTGAATTTTACGTTGAAAAACATATTATAATTCAAAGTATAGTGCTGAAGAACTTCTCAAACTTGTAGTTATGTCTGAAGTTTCTTAGTCCACTAATTTGAACAACTTATTTATTTCTTTCTTATAACCGCGATAGCCTAGTGGTATGGGTAAAGGACCACTGAGACGAGGTCTCGGGTTCGATCCCAGGTTTTACCATGGCACACACCAATGACTTTTCGATGCTTTTCGAAGTTATGTGTGTAGTTATCGCAGTTTTATAAGTGCCCGGTTAATGGCAATAGGCTCGCCACCTATTACATTGGGACCTAAACATAAAACTGGCGAAATGTGGGTGCTAGCACCTCTGCCTACCCCTTCGGGGATATAGACGTGAGTTTATGTATGAATGTATTTATTTCTTACAATGTAACTGTAATATAGCACTCTATTTGCTCTTGAACATGGAACAGTTCCTTTGGCTGATGACTCTGTATCCCGAGCATTCCAGGTTGCAAAGGTCTTTCATCTCGGAGTTGCATCAAAGGCTTTAGGAAAGCCTGCATCAGAGCTTCGGCTTGCAATCAGCAGCTGTATCGAATTTTTTTTGACATATAACATAGCGCCATCTAGACCCAAACTAAGCAGAGCTTGTCTTATGGGTTCTAGAATGCGGATAAACATACTAAGATTGTTATTTTTCTGTAAATAAATACATATTTTACATAGAAACACCCAGACCAATGCAAATATATATATATTTTTTTAAGGAATATTAGTAACCGAAATTACTAATATTCCCCCTAACCCCTCCAGCTAAGCTAAATTGCTTGTGTTAGAAGTGGGTTCACGTCGGTAGTGTAATGGCCAGGTCTCGAACCCGGGATCTCTCGATCGTAGGGTCGACTCCTTAACCACTAAGATACCGACGCTTCCAATTACATATTTTCAATGAGCGGGAATCGAACCCACGAACTCTGACCTAGCAGTCGAATACTCTACCGCTACGCCACACAGGTCGTCTTTGCAGGGGAGGTTTGATTGAATCCTGAAGATCTTAATGGGGCCCCATACATCAAATCGGAATTTTCTTAAACAAAGAGAATAAGTTTGAAAATTTATAGCACTCATTGGTGGTGTGATCTAGGGAAGTAATTAGGTTTTTTTTTCACGCAATCTTCTATTTGGCGCAATTTTTGTTCCAAACTGCTTATTAAATAGGTAGTTAAAACAGGGGTGCGACTGGTTGGTTCACCTGCAAGTTTGGTGCACCCTGGGCAACGTGGGCGATGATGCATCATTGATTGCTCCTCTGGAGTAGCTGGCGTCAACGTCAACGGCCAAGAGTCACCAACCGGCCCTTTTCAGGGCCAGCTGACCCCATTGCACGAGGGGGTCGGGGTATGGCGGGGGCCAGGGTCAGTCGGAGTGCGAGGGATATACTCTATGGGTAACCTTACACCCCAGCGTCTGTAGACCCGAGACGGCGTGCGCTTTTGGTCGGTTCAAGCTCGACATAGCCGCCCCCGCTGGCGGGCGGGGGGGTCTATCCTAAGGGATTTCCGCACAAAAAAAAGGTAGTTAAAACAATAAGCTTTTATTAGGTTTTGTTAATAAAAAGAACTAAAAATTAAAAATCAAACGAGCCCAAACTCGATGGGGTTGCATCGTTTCATTACAGAGTTCCTATGACCACCTTTCAGCTCCATCACCAGACCCTGGTTACCATTGAAAGACAAACTACTCGTGAAAACGTTTCTAACGAGCCCAAACTCGACGGGGTTGCATCGTTTCATTACAGAGTTCCTATGACCACCTTTCAGCTCCATCATCAGACCCTGGTAACCATTGAAAGACAAACTACTCGTCAAGACGTTTCTAACGAGCCCAAACTCGGAGGGGTTGCATCGTTTCATTACCGAGTTCCTATGACCACCTTCCAGCTCCATCATCAGACCCTGGTTACCACTGAAAGACAAACTAATTGTCAAGACGATTCTAACGAGCCCAAACTCGGAGGGGTTGCATCGTTTCATTACCGAGTTCCTATGACCACCTTTCAGCTCCATCATCAGACCCTGGTAACCATTGAAAGACAAACTACTCGTCAAGACGTTTCTAACGAGCCCAAACTCGGAGGGGTTGCATCGTTTCATTACCGAGTTCCTATGACCACCTTCCAACTCCATCATCAGACCCTGGTTACCACTGAAAGACAAACTACTTGTCAAGACGATTCTAACGAGCCCAAACTCGACGGAGTTGCATCGTTTCATTACAGAGTTCCTATGACCACTTTCCAGCTCCATCATCAGACCCTGGTTACCATTGAAAGACAAACTACTCGTCAAGACATTTCTAACGAGCCCAAACTCGACGGGGTTGCATCGTTTCATTACAGAGTTCCTATGACCACCTTCCAGCTCCATCACCAGACCCTGGTTACCATTGAAAGACAAAATACTCGTGAAGACGATTCAAACGAGCCCATACTCGATGAGGTTGTGTCGTTTCATTGCGAAGTTCCTATGGCCACCTTCCATTCCATTTTCAGCTCCATCATCAGATCAACACTATGTCATCATAATATTGAATTCACTCGCGATTTTCACATGCAATCGGTAACCGGGAAGTGGATCAAATTTAATTTACAAGATTTGATGACAAACTGTACTGATGGTAGAAATTTGATGACACAAATTTGTCACAAAATTCGGCCGGGTAGGTACCACCGTGCACGATTGCGAAAAACCCTCCATAGTAATCCAATTTCGGTTTGATTGCGTCCAGGGGTCAGCAAGTGCAACCCTCACGCAAAAACCGCGCCTTGACGTGGAGTTGCGGATACCAGCTCGCGAAACTATACCATACCATACCATACCAGCAAGTGCATAGCCGGGCAGGGGGATTGTGGTCGCAGCACTAGTGGGACCGGTGGGTGTCACGCGGTGCTGCGACGACAATCCTCTTCTGTTGAGGCCGTCAAGCTGAGTGCCACCATTGTTAACATGATACGTGTATGTAATGGTGACTCTCTTTCCTGAGACTCTACCTTCAGCTTACCATCAGTGACATCAGCTTACCGTCGGTGAAGTCAAATTGACGTGTCCTAAATATAAAAAAAAAAAAAAAAACATCGGGACTGGTGAAGCTAAATAAAAGCTTATAAAAATAGAAATCTGTAGAAATTAGTAATGAAATATTATTACATAACATAACTTCACGCATGTATCCCCTAAGGGGTAGGCAGCGGTGTATTACACACCCACGATTCGTCAGTTATGTTTAGGTCCAAATGTAATAGGGGGAGGGCCTAATGCCATCTACCAGGCACATTAATAAGCGAGCGATAATAAACATTTTTAACACACACATAACTACGAAAAGTTAGAGGTGTGTGCCCGGGGTGACAGCGGATCGATCTCGAAACTTCGTCTTGGCAGTCCGTTACGCACACCACTGGGCTATCCCCGCTTTTTCGAAATATTATTACTATTATTTAAATCATGTCCCAAAGCAGGTATGTAAGCCAAACCCCATATTTTATTACCTCTATCCTTAATATAATTATGCAATTTCATATTAATATCCCCAATAACTTTATGGGCAGTGCTTCCCCATCAAAATACTCTTTATGTCATTGGCATTTATGAAGGCAACCGGCCCACCCCATAAAAGTTAAATACCCATAGAAATACTATCGCTGAAAGTTAATCATTAATTTATAGGAGTAAGGTTGAGATTACCGTGAAAATTCAACGTCTGTAAACCAACTTGCGTTCGTTTACGTACGCGCGTAATAGGGGTTCGTTATATGGGAATTTACAATGAGCCCCAAAGGTACAATAATTTGAGTCATTAACTGCGACGCGAACTTTTGTTTTATATATCTACTCCTTATTTTAAGGAATATGTTATCACAATAGCCGTTGATGTTGCTTTAAATTGAATTTAATACTTAACTCATTTTAATTCAGAACATCCGGAGGAACTAGAAAATAACACAGGTATTACGTTTGAATTTGAGTATTTATGAATTTGACGTAGAATTTAGTTATCTCTATAGGTAGATCCGGTAGAATAATATATTAGCCTTTAAACCCTGGGGTTATCCTTTCGAGGGCTTACCCGGGGTGCCCGGCAACGGACACTTGGGGAGGACACCGTGCGTTTTTAGTCGGTTCATGCCCGACATAACCACCCTCGATGGCCGGCGGGGGGGTATACGAAGGGATTTCCGCACGTAAAAAAAAAGCTTTTGACGGCAACCCATGGGAACGTATTCCAGACTACAATCTACCACTGGATCAAATTTCAGCCAGATCCGTTCAGCCGTTTTTGCGGAAAAAGTAAAAAAAACATTCATGCATCCAAACACATAAACTTCGAGTTTATAATTATAGATTTGGCCCGCGGTTTTGCCCTCGTGGAATTCTGTTCCCGTTCCCGCTTCCCATGGAACCTATTCTAAGGATAACTAGGAATGCAGTGCGGGGTGCGACTGAAATAAATTGAGCTGAGCGAGCAGCAATCTTACGTGAAAATAAGACATCTTACTACGGTCGCGCGCTTAGCTAAGGCCGTGCGCTCGTGAAACTGTTCTTCCGTGATTATTCCTCAATCGTACATCGGATATGAACCATCTCGCTTCAAAACACTCCTCGGTGTCCACACTATCACCGTGGTAAATTTGGTCAAGATCGCGCGAGTGGTTACGGAGGAGTTCAGCCACCAACAAACAGCTATGCCGCGTATAAGAGCTTCGCTCGCTTAGTTCAAAAAAAGTCCAGCACATTTTATCCCGCGATAGTTTTCTATGGGAAGCGGGAGCAGATTTACACCGAAATCCGAAAGTGAGTATATTTGTTTCTTTGTTACGCTTTAACTACTTAACCGATCATCAGAAATTGTGTATACACGTTGTGACCGTTTTTTCTTTTCTGTGCCCCATGAGACATAGATTTTTACGTTTCAACTAATTAAATTCTGTTACGTAGGGATAGAAAAATAACTCATAGACGGAGCTACATTAACACAAGCGAACCGCTGTCTAAAGCTATAAATAATAGGTTCTAACATAACATAATATAACGTCCCGCCTGTATCCCTGAAGGGGTAGGCAGAGGTGTATTACACATCCACGATACGCCAGTTATGTTAAGGTCTCAATGTAATAGGGGCATCTACCGGGTACATTATTAAGCTAGCGATAATTAACATTTATTAATGCACATATAACTACGAAAAGTCAGAGGTGTGTGCCCAGGGCGACTGGGGATCGAACTCGAGACCTCGTCTCAGCAGTAACCGCTAGGTTATGAAGCCAGAACATTTCTTATACGCACAACTATTATTTGTCTTATAACGTAATTGCCTTAAAATGTAAATTGATACAAGTCCTACAGCTATACCATCGCCGAGGAGAGTTCTACATACTTGTCAGTGCCCGGACCTGTGCCACTGAAGATGTCGACCGCGGTGATCGACGAAACGTTTGGAACACAAGTTTCATATGGACCACGGCCAAACAGCCCGGAAGCAGTATATTCTACATGCAACGCCGGCCGTGAAAGCCTAAAGATTTATATTCACCTGTTGAGATTTATAAATACTCTTACATAATATCACCACAGATCAAGCTAATAAAATCGCAATAATCACACTTCGATACTTAGTCTGTACTGCCTCCGTGGCGTGGCGGTATTGAAAGCGGCCGCTACGCAGGAGGCGCGGGTTCGATCCCCGCTCAGTGCAAATATTTGTATGCATGAATATGAGTATTTGCATTGGTCTGGTCGTGCCTCGGAGAGCACGTTAAGATGTCGGTCCCGGTTGCCATACGAATATGTATGACAGTCGTTATAGGGGAAATGGGTGAAATGGCCCCACATAGAAGGGCTGATCACCCGTCTGGTCAAACGGCGTCCCCACTGGCAGTATATATAGTCTGTACTCTCTATATAATATATATGTTACTGTAAAAGTCCGAATTACGATAAATCCTAAAATTTTCCGGTAAATCTTAGGATTTACCAACACGAGTTGGTAAATGTTATATTGTTATTATACAAACCCTAAGCAAATGCTTTATTTTGTAAAAAAATATATTACAAAAATAAGGAAAGTGGGTTAGGTTAGGTTTGAACTGTGACCCTAACAGAGCGTGAGCCGAGCGAGCGAAGAGGGCGTGCCGTGCCAGCGGCCGGCGAAGCGCCGGAATTGATGTGTATAATAAACTAGTGTTGGTAAATCCTAAGATTTACCAGAAAATGTTAGGATTTACCGTAGTTCGGGCTTTTACAGTAACATATACACAACATTCTAATCAAACTGAATAAAATCAATAAAGAAATTGAACAACTACTGCGTGTGACAGGTTGAGCCGTCAATATCAAAATTCAAAGGCTTTGGCAACGCGTGTGTAAAATTAGTTACCTATTCAATCGTTGTGTAGGCCCGGGGCGACCGACATGCTATTAATGTTCCTGTCATACGGCGCGATATACCTGTTTAGCGCTGAATTCTGTACATTTCTGATACCCTGGTATTGTGATTCGTGGTGAATACGTCACTTCAGGCAGAGTGTTATGTTTCATTCGTGTTATAAAACTAGAAATTATGTTATATATTATATTTCTATATCTATCTACATATTCTAATTATGTTATGTTATTCAGTTTTTTTCTTCATTGCTGTCAATAAAACCTATATTTTCCAACTAGCTGTTGCTCGCGACTTCGTCCGCGTTAAATTCGGAATTGATCAAGGTATGTTTACTTCTGCAGTTACGAACCCAACATGTATTGGATACCTATTTCATCGTTATATTTTCAATAATTTACCATGAAGAAATAGAGAAGAAAGAAGAAACATCGAAACTATTTCTACCCGGTTCCTTAATATAATAGCATGAGGATATTTATTATCAAAGGTTGAGTCTCTTATCAACCATCTTTTACACGTAGGTAACCTGTAGTTTTGAGATTTCATATCTTACTGCTCATCACCTTTTAGCTATAGCGTGATGATTCATAGTCCGAACGTTGACGATATCCAAGTTCTATCGAACTGCACAATTTCATGATGATCTGATTTGTATTAATAAATGATCAATAATAGATTTGGTAGATTTTACTCTGCTGCTCCTATTACACTTATAATAGCGTGATGATATATAGCGCATTTTATGACCATACCCGAGAAGAATGTTTATGCAAAATTTCAGCTGAATCTGTTCAGCGGTTTTCAAGTACTGCTCGGACATCGATAATGAAAAGCAGACAAAAATTCTAAAAATCACATTTTTGGCATCGGTATCGTTCCTAGAACACATAGCAATGTTTTTTTTTTGTACCACTAAGGTGGCAGACAAGCACACGGCCCACCTGATGGGAAGCGGTTACCGCGGCCTATGGACGTGTGCAACACCAGTGGCGTCACACTCGCTCTGCCAACCCTGTAAAGGAAAGGGGATGGGAAAGGAGTTTGGGCTCGGGCACTCTTACTCACCAAACGGAACGCAATAGTTCAAATACTGTTACTTGGCGTCGATATTCTGTGAGAGGGTGGTGCTTCCCCGGTCGAGTCGGCCCATTCACGCAACGGCCAAAATGACTGTTGCTTGACTCTACCACCTACGATTTTTTTGGAAGAATATTCAATGTACAGTTTTCACCTCTGTACGATTTTATTATATAGATAGATTATCGATTTTCATCATCGTCAGCTGTATTTCTAAGAGTGATGTGATTGCTATTTACTGGGCATTTCTCTAGACTTCATATAGGTACAGACAATTTCTTAATAGAAAACCAGAATAACACAGCCCAACCCAGGGCAAAATTCTGAATTTTACGATCGCAAAATAATAATAATAATAATAATCTTTATTTGTCTGAATATGGTGGTACAATACAGGTCTTAAATTAAAGGGTAGGTTCAGCATATTCTACCATTACTGGTGTACAAATTTTTTAAGCACATGCAAGTCACTCAAAAACGCAAAATATAATAACAAAAGTCAATAATACCTATTAAATGATTATTAAATTACTAAATTAATTCTTAAAAAATAGTTTCTATAATTTACCATTACACTTTTCGAATTCATCTACCGTATAAAAACATTTCTGGATGAGCCATTCTTTCAAGTTCCTCAGAAACACAGAGGTTTGAAATTGCTTTAAGCTGTTTGGGACTGCATTATAAGTTCATATTAAGTTATGGACACACACCTGCCTACTCACCGACGCGGGATAAAACCCGACCCGACGAGGCGAGGCGCCCTGGCGGCCAAGGTCCGCCGGTAACCCTGGGGTTATCCTTTCGAGGGCTTACCCGGGGTACCCGGCAATGGACACTTGGGCAGGACACCGTGCGGTTTTAGTCGATGCACGACATAACCGCCCCCGCTGGCCGGCGGGGGGACGTATCCGATGGGATTTCCGCACGTAAAAAACAAATGTCAGAATATTAGCGAGATATAAAAATCGGACTTGCATGAAAGGTTTAATGACAGTGAAAGAAGTATGTAAGGACAGAAGCAGATGGTGGGCTGTTATCTCTGCCTACCCCGGAGGCAAAAAGGAGTGAGTATATGTATGTATATAAAAAGTAAAATAAAAGAAAAAAAATGTTAACAAAATTATTCTGTACCTTTTTTTTTTTTTTTATCGTGCGGAAATCCCTTCGGATACCCCCCCGCCGGCCAGCGGGGGCGGTTATGTCGGGCTTGCACCGACTAAAACCGCACGCCGTCTCGGGCCTTCAGACGCCGGGGTGTAAGGTTACCCATAGAGCATATCCCTCGCACCCCGGCTGACCCTGGGCCATCTCACCACTAATAGCATCGCTCATCCTGTCTCCTCTGAAAGCAGAGGAGTACGGAGAGCGATGTGTTCCCGCCACGTTGGGTATTGGCCGACGATCAATGCCAACCCTATGAAGGGGTGAAGGGGAAGCCATTGACCGCCGCCCAGGGTGTACCGGCCGCTCCGATTCCGTTCCCCCCGGACTGCAGCGGGATCGGAATCGGAGCGACACTCGAGGAGGTTACCCAACACGCACCCCAATTATTCTGTACCTACTTTTCATTAAAATAAAATAAAATAGAATAGGAACAAACTTTATTGTACACCAATCACAGTAGGTATGCATAGGTACTTGGAATACACAGTTAACATATGTACAAATGGCGGCCTTATCCCTAAAAGCAATTTCTTACAGGCAACCTTTGGATGGACACGAATTGGAACACTTATGGATAGTTATTCGTGTGGTAAATAGGAAAGGAAAAATATTATAAGTATGCGTAGTAAATTGGTACCCTGTCTCCTAGCCAAGGAGGCGCGATAAGGCAATATTTCTGAGCGCACCACGCGCCGTCAACTGTGTTATTCAAATTTCCTTTAAATAACTTTAATAGTACTTGGAGGTGACTTTATTACACGGTTCACTGTATTTGACAGAGTCACTGTCACTGCTTCAGTCTGATAGATATTGTGTTCACATTTTTTTTATGTGCATCTAATCGGCGTAAAATACTTCTCAGTTTATTTTTAAAATATTGTTTGCGGATATGGCATTTTTGGGTTAAATATCTATGTAGTCTACGTTTTTTTTATGTGCGGAAATCCCTTCGGACACCCCCCCGCCGGCCAGCGGGGGCGGTTATGTCGTGCTTGAACCGACTAAAACCGCTCGCCGTCACGGGTCTACAGACGCCGGGGTGTAAGGTTACCCATAGAGCATATCCCTCGCACTCCGACTGACCCTGTGCCATTCGCAGTGTCCCCTCTGATCAGAGGGGTACCTGGAGCGACCACCCCCGCGAGCCTTGAAGGCCCGCCATACCCCGACCCCCTCGTGCAAAGGGGTCAGCTGGCCCTGAAAAGGGCCGGTTGGTCAGACTCTTGGCCGTTGACGTTGACGCCAGCCACTACAGAGGAGCAATCAATGATGCGTCATCGCCCACGTTGCCCAGGGTGCTACAAACTTGGAGGTAGTCTAACTATGTAGTCTACCTATGTTTCATAATAACGCATTTGAAAGTAGGTGTCTTTATAAACTTTTATTTAAATTCATCTGTCCCGATGTTTGTCATCAAATCTTGCAAGTTAAATTTGATCCGCTTCCCCGTTACTGATTGAACTGAAATTTTGCATCCATATGTAAAACTACTGAATGGATTTTGATGTCGTTTCTTTTTATTAGCAAGGTCTTGGGGCTTACCCGGGGTGCCCGGCAACGGACACTTGGGGAGGACACCGTACGGTTTTAGTCGAGACACGACATAACCACCCCCGCTGGCCAGCGGGGGGGTATCCGAAGGGATTTCCGCACGTAAAAAAATAAATTTAAAAAAAACACTTTAAATCTGCCGTATGTTTGATTGCAATTGGTGAAGTAGAATCGGAGATATGACCAAATTAATAAATAAAAGAATAGGAAATAAATTTGATAGAAGGCGGAACCCATTAATTTTCTTTTAGTTTATGATATGCAAATGAATCCCGCCTGCTATCAAACTTGTTTCGGTCTTTTTAGGGTAGTCCGGTTTTTTTTTTATAATTAATAATTTTCTTGTGTACTTTTTAGTTATGATATATATATTTTTGAAATCACCCTATAAAGCTCTTCATTTTGATATCGTACTCGATAAGTTTGAGTGAAAATATTTTTATAAAACATACATTTTAGCGCCAAATTACCAACATTTTGTTTTTGTATTTTGACATACCGTCTCATAGTAAATACGAATGCTACCGACACCTCTCAAGCGAAAATCCATCGAGCCATTCAGGCAGCAGAGCGCGCCAAACAAATATATATACATACATACTCTCGAAAAACATAACCCTCCTTCTGGCGCAGTCGGGTAAAATCGATAACCGACCTCCACGCGGCTGGAGCCGAGGGCATCAGCTAGTCTATTATAAATTTCTCAATTTGACAGATAATTTAATTCACCTATGATATTGCGAAGGCCTCAAACACAAGGCTTCAGATGTTATCTCCAATAGCATAATTTGCTAAACCGTGTACGATGAGCGTCTCATTAAGTTTACATATACACGAAGTTAACCCCAAAAGACTTAACTACTCAAAATGGCATTACTCAGTATTAATACTACATAATATAGCAACTTCAACTATTCCACTTACGGTCGACGGTCTACCAATATATACATCAATAGCGAGGAAATACGTTAAAATCTTTCAGCAGTTGCTAACTTCAGATCCTTTGAGAATCGAGGTATGGAGTTGAACAATGAGCTTATAGAGAGGGACGTTATTGAAACGATATAGAAAATTAAATGGTCGCCTCTCAAGCAATTCAATAGGAAACTTTTCTGTGTAAATGTGGTTGTGTCATGGGACGCTAATTTTTAATGTTGATTTAAATAGTAGATACAAGTAAAAAATAATAACTTTTTGAATGAATACATCCTTATGAGAAATCGTTAAGGGTCTTTTATATTTTATAGAACTTTTATCCGACTGCACGATTAAAAAGGAAGGTTAAAAGTTTGACCTGTATACATGTATTTCTATGCATATCTTTCCTTATTGTCGGGCTACTAAATAGCTGGACCAATTTTTATGAATGTTTACAGGGGTTTCGTTTTTATTACGCAACTGTCACTATACCCAGTGACACTCGCGCAATAAAAACAATTGAAAAAAAAAACAGTCGAATTAAGAACCTCCTCCTGGTTTGAGATCGGTAAAAAAATCGAAGTTCTTTCGATTTTAAAATCGTATTCAGTTTAAATAAGCAAATTCCAAGTATGAAACACAAAAAATTATATCGTTTTCAAATCGCCCCGTCTCCATCACCGCCCAAGTTTTACTCAAGCAAATTGTTAAACTAATATATAAATTCGTTGAAAGTCAGTGGCTTCTATTCAGCCTTCGCTAACTTAGATTCAATTAAATTCGGTTCCTATTAATTTGTTCCAATACCATGTTGGCGGTACCAAATAATTTATTAGAGAGCCCCTTTGTGGGGCTACGCACGCAAATTTCATCAGTGATGTTATTAATGTGGAGTGGATTAATAATTATTGGCTCTTGTGTGAGGCTTCTAGTGTGATTGTCAGCTTGGTTAACGTTTTGTTTAACCTTGGAGCCAATGTTGGTTACCAACAAAAACGAAATTCGCATCCCACTACACTAGCTTTAAATTCAAAATCTACTCGTTTTTAATTACGTCAGTTTTATTTCTATTAGGTCGTTACATATGAAATTGCCGTTTTTCTTTAAGAAATTGGAGGAAACCCAATTTCCAGTACTAACATTTTTGCATTTTTATTATGAATGACAAATCCAAATTTTATGGTTTTTTTTTGTGTATGAATGAGACAACATTAAGCTAACAAACAGCAATTTTTATTACATTTTTGCAAAGTGACAGCTGTTATGTAATACGAAATTTATCATCAAAATGGATAGCATTTAGGAAGTACTGTTTTTGAAGATCGAATTAATTTATCAAGCAGCCAATAAAAACAAAATTTAATACAGAGTTGTAAAATCTTGAAATCAACTTTCAATAGTATATTATGCAACTAGTGAATAAAGGACGGATTTAAAGCGAGGGCCGTAGATGAGTCACGAGCAAGTGAAGGATTCTAATGATTGAATCACAAGCGCAGCGAGTGATTCAACTGTTAGAATCCTGAACGACGCGAGTGATTCATGGCCCTCGATATAAATTCGTACTTTATTCAGGAGTTGCATACTATACTTTATACCATGACTACGAGAAAAGACATAATTTAAGCGAAAATAGAAATTTAATCAAGAAATAAGAATTGTTACATTAATTGAAATGGACATTAAAATTAGAGCAATGACTGAAATTAAGCGTAATTTTCTTATTATTATCATTAGAGTGGTCAACTTGTGAAACAATATTTATTAATCTAATGCCAAACTCCTTGTCGCAAATATCGACCAATCAAATCTCGAGAATTTATTTGCACCAAAGAGTTTTGAATTTCGAATCTTAGCGCAAGGAGTTTGTGTAAGCATTGAAATAGAGACCGGATATATTTTTGTGTTCCAAATTCAAACACCAAAATAGTGAATAAAAACAAAACAGTGAATAAAAGGCCCTTTTATTCACTGTTTTGCGTGAATAAAATAAGCTTTTTAGAGTAGGTATGGTATAAACAAAATATAAATAGCGCTAGGAGCATCTGCCAAATACCTTATTTTTTCTTTTTTTTTCGTGCGGAAATCACTTAGTAGAAAAAGTCTATTATGGTGTATGTCTATATCTCTTAGAGATAACCCACAATAACCATTTTATATCCTTTACTTTTTACGAGAAATAATGGCTTATTGACGAAGCGATTTTGAGCAATACAGCATTAATCCTTATCCGATAACATGATTGTATTGTCTAATGACAGAAAAGCTATGAACATTGTATTTAAAGACATTCTACAACAACAACAACAACATAAACTCACGTCTATATCCCCGAAGGGGTAGGCAGAGGTGCTAGCACCCACATTTCGCCAGTTTATGTTTAGGTCTCAATGTAAAAGGTGGCGAGCCTATTGCCATTAACCGGGCACTTATAAACCTGCGATAAATACACACATAACTTCGAAAAGCATCGAAAAGTCATTGGTGTGTGCCATGGTAAAACCTGGGATCGAACCCGAGACCTCGTCTCAGCAGTCCATTACCCATACCACTAGGCTACCGCGGCTTTTTTTAGACATTCTGTAGTAAATTATTAGTATCAGCATTGCACCCGTGCGAAGCCGGGGCGGGTCCCTAGTAGTCACATAGTTTTAAGATGTTTAATACTAACTAGAAATAGGCCTTGTGCTCTTGCATAAAATATTTATTTCTCATTTATTTATTTTATTTATAAAAAAAATCGAAATTCGAAAAAAAAACCTATGAAATTGCCGAAATTTTCTTACAAATTCATGAGTTCGTTATTCCTGTAATTTAACAGCTATTTCCATTACTTATATTATGTTTGAAAGTTGATTTCAAGATTTTACAACTCTGTATTAAATTTTGTTTCTATTGGCCGCTTGATAAATTAATTCGATCTTCAAAAACAGTACTTCCTAAATGCTATACATTTTGATGAGAAATTTCGTATTAGTGAACAGCTGTCAGTTTTCAAAAATATAATAAAAGTTGCTGTTTGTTAGCTTAATGTTGTCTCATTCATACACAATTTTTTTCATAAAATTTGGATTTGTCATTCCTAAAAAAAATGCAAAAATGTTAGTACTGAAAATTGAGATTCCTTCAATTTCTTCAAGAAAAACGGCAATTCCATATGTAACGACCTAATATTTACTGTTATCAATCATCATTTTAAATGTGATCTCATTTCATATTAAAAACTGCGCAAGTTCAGCACGTTAATTTCTCATTACCATGAAAAGTAATATGGCTACTTTAAAAATAAATTAAAGAAAATATATTCAACGATAAAACCATAATCTTAACAGTATAGTTATAAAACGTCTCGTTGAAAACTGTAACTTTTCGTCTTTACGGGCAAATTTAACTGTCCAACTTCTAGAGTATATTTCATAAAGTACATTCGCCGGTCATAAACTGTAAACGTATTTCTGTTGGAACTCAAAACCGTTTTCGTGCATAGTTTCTCAATATATATATAACTTACAAGATAGGAAAGTGTTATTGGGGTTTTTAACCTGGGAAGCAAAAAAGGATAGTATTTTGTTTAAAAAAAAAGTGGTGATAGCCCAGTGGAGTACAAAACGGACTGCTGAGACGACGTCTCTCGTTCGATCCGCAGTCACCCGGGCACACACCTCTGACTTTTCGTAGTTATGTGTGCATTAATAAATGTTAATTAGCGCACACTTAATAATGTGCCCGGTAGATGGCAATAGGCTTGCCTCCTATTACATTGGGACCTTAACATAACTGGCGAATCGTGGGTGTGTAATACACATCTCTGCCCTACCCCTTTGGGGATACAGGTGTGAAGTTATGTTATGTTTTTGTTTTGACCTGTATGTATGTTCGTCCATATATTCCCTCATAAATACTAAACGGCTGACCCGATTTTGTTGATTTTGATAAAAAATATATTATGATATGTCGTACGATGCGACTTTATTGCGAAAGTATCAAGGGGTATGTTTCATTATTATCGGAGTGTCAATGTCAGTTGCATAGACAGCTTGGACTTTGGAGCTCGGAGTCCTTTTTCAACTTCTCCTTTTCTTATGTATTTGTATTTTTTTTTTTTTTAAAGAATATTAGTAACCGATATTACTAATATTCCCCCTAACACCTCCAACTAAGCTAAATGCTTGTGTTAGGAGTGGGTTCACGTCAGTAGTGTAATGGCCAATGAGAGCTACTGTCATCTGGTCCTACCTAGCCCGAGATAGGGAAGTCTGCGCCAGAGTCTCATCCGTTAAATCAGCAGGTGTACTGATAGATGAGGTTGGTTTGAAACTCTAGTTGAAGCTCCAAACACCCCCCAAGTTACTCACAAAAAAGGACGACAAAACAACTTTTTTTTTTATATTTAGGACACGTCAATTTGACTTCACCTCACCTTAAGGTAAGCTGAAGGTAAAGTCTCAGGAAAGAGGGTCACCATTACATACACGTACCATGTTAACAATGGTGGCACTCAGCTTGACGGCCTCATCAGAAGAGGATTGTCGTCGCAGCACCACGTGACACCCACCGGCCCTACTAGTGCTGCGACCACAATCCCCCTGCCCGGCTATGCACTTGCTGACCCCTGAATGCAATCAAACCGAAATTGGATTACTATGGAGGGTTTTTCGCAATCGTGTACGGTGGTACCCACCCGGCCGAATTTTGTGACAAATTTGTGTCATCAAATTTCTACCACCAGTAAAATACACCAGTTTAAATTCACAATTACGTTTTGTTATGGTTCGCACAATTCCTGTTTGCAATGTTTATTTGCTCAGTGAAAGTGGAGGTGAAATTGATAAATATGAGTCAGTCGCAAACCGGCCGTGAAAGGTCAGCACCTACTTGCGAAACTTGTTCACGCTTTTACTTCGCTGTGTCAGCAGGGCTCCTAATACTTTGTCAGAAATATAATTTAAGTGGGCCACATCTTAACAGCAATATAATCATATTGTTACTTTACAAGGTCCTTCATCGATTCATCTAATTTAATTCATTCTAATTTACTCGAGATCATAATTTTTAATCGTTTGAATAATTTGTCAGATAGTTTGATATTGTTGGAAGTTTACGCGAATATCACACATTGAAATAACTATTTTTAACGGATTCTATCGCGATTTATTTGATGTTATTTTATATTTTACATTACCAAGAATTCAACATAGGTACTTTGAGATAACTTACACTTCAAACTACAAGACAACAACCATTTTTAGTCTCACCGTGACCATGGCTGCTGAAAAGCAACCGAAACGTCGGGATCAAAGTAAAAATATAAAATAACATCAAATAAATCGCGATAGAATCCGTTAAAAATAGTATTAATTCAATCAGATAGTTTGTTGTGTATAAGGTGTAAACCCAATTCATGTCTTATGATGAACGTTTGGCAATGCAGCGGCAAAATTCTTGACAATGAACACTGGACTGCGCAAAAAGCGTTATTTTGGATAGTGCACACCGGAGGCGCGCCAATAAACCAATCATAGAAACCAAGTATGGGTTCAAATGGCTCACGTTTGTGGTTGATCAGTCCTTTTATTTGGTTTTTTGGTGCGTCGGTATAATGCACATGCGCCAACTTTCCTACTTTTGTTCAAGATGTTTGCTGGTACTTATAACATGGGCATCGTTGTAAGGCGACTAAAGGATTCGCATTCTGAGATTCAGCCCATGAAAAAGTGCCCGCTTAATTGTAACATACTCACCTATGTATAAAGTGTAAGTATTTACAAAAAAAAAGTATACAAGTAATTAATTCGCATTCTATAACCCATAACACAAGCTAGTTAAACTATGCTTACTTTGGGTCTAGAAAGCGCTGTGTAGAATGTCGTAGAATATTTATTTATTAATTTAATATTATTTATTTATTTATCTACTCGAGATCCATCAGAGACGGCCCCTGTGGCGTAGCGGTAGTGCATTCGACTGCTATGACAGGGGGCGCGGGTTCGATTCCCGCTCAGTGCAATTATTTGTATGCATGAATATGTCTATTTGCATTGGTCTGGGTGTTTCTATGTATAATATGTATGTATTTACAAAAAAAAAGTATGCAAGTATGTTTATCCGCATTCTGGAACTCATAACACAAGCTAGTTAAACTATGCTTACTTCGGGTCTAGAAAGCACTGTGTAGAATGTCGTAGAATATTTATTATTATTTATTATTATCATAATTTTTAATGGTTTGAAAATATCAGATAATTTCTTGTGTATCAGGTGTAATTCATATCTTATAATGCCCGTTTGCCAATTGAGCGACAGAATTCTTGACAATGAACTCTGACTGCGCAAAACGCGTGTTTTTTTTTGTTAACCAATGATGGAAACCAACCATGAGCCCAAAGGGCTCACGTTATTGGTTAATAAGTCCTTTTATAGGGTTTTTGGTGCGTCGATATAGTGCACATGCGCAAACTATCCTAGTGTTCTTCAAGATATTTGCTGATATTTATAACATGGGTATCGTTGTTAGGCGACTAAAGGATTCTCATTCGATTTTATCTAGATTCAGCCCATGAAACAGTGTCCGGTTAATTGTAACATGCTCACCCACTTTAAAGGATCGTAACAAATAGTTGGAGAATTGTGAGCGTAAATACAATTTCGTCGGTACAATTAAGTCCAGGACATAGTCGTACTCTACGTGTATGACAAAAATTCAAACAAAATTATACAGTCATTTTTGCATAACAGACAAATTAACAAACTCATTTCCAAATTCAGAATATTCGTTTAGATTCCCGGCAAGGAATATCTAAGTAAACTTTAATAGCATTACCAATAAAAATGAACCGAAAGTGAAATACGAAATGCTGCAATATTCAAAATAATCTACCGCCAGTAGCTTTCTACCAGGGGACTGTACTTCCCCGTCCGTCCCATTTACTTCCGACAATCAAACCGCTGTGCTCTCGCAGGCTGAGTTCAAAACATTTACCGAAACTCCGGCCCTACCATCAAGTAATTCGTCATGTGGTGCAAGTACATTAGAGGAGCGGTGAACTGTCACAATGCACTTATGAAAATAATACAGGATTAGGTCTGAATACAGCCTAATTAAAAATGATGATGATCGAACAAAAATTTCCACGGCCATATCTTTTTTGCCATTCGCGCATTACCTGTTTCGTCAGGTCTCTTATGTCTATATGTTCAGACCCGTTTCGGGTCTTGCCACAGCATAAGTGAATATATTTGAAAACTTAAAAAGTTTTTGTTAATTTAAGTATTAGATTTTTTTTACAGGAACAGTCTAAAATATATTATTTCATTATGTTCATTTCACTAGCTAACTATATTTCTATTGTAACCTGAAACGCATAACATGAATACCTTCATTTGCTGTTTTTTATATGCAAAGTATTTGAATCGACGACGACCTGAAAACGGTGGCTGGGATGGACTGGATGCGGAAGGCAGAGGGTCGGGTGCTATAGTGTGAACTGCCATAGGTCAATTGATTGATTGATGGAAGTATTAACATGGGCCTGTACACAGCAACTTACGAAAGCTTCATCGCAATCAGAAGAATGGCATAGGAAAGTATAACGAACAAACAAAGAAACATTAATTCATACACAAAAAAGTTGTCAATCAATTTCAGTTTCCTCCGGTAGTTTCACAAGCGGTAGCGAATCGCTACCACTTATAATTCACGCTGTACATTTAGGGAATCCCTCTTACTAATGGTGCGCGGTTGAAAGCACCCAGTGTTTACTTTTATTGTCGAAATAAATCTGTCTTAACTGTCCCGATAATCGTCGGTAACTGTTTCCTACGTAAATATTGCAAGGTTATATTAGTTAGAGATAACAAAATTCTGTTTATTTTGTAACATTTTACGGTACATTTGGAGGTTTCATTGACTGTACTGTTTATAGGTCAGCTCTATAAATACCAACTGGGACATTTATGACTGGGCTCTACTATGAATATGGACATAAATTTGTTTGCTTCGATTGCAGCTGTTTTCTGTACTTTATTTATGTTAATTGAAACCGGTAGTTGTGAGTAGGAAAAATTAGGTTAAAGTTAATAGTATTGGATAATTTATTAGTATCAATTTTGAAATAACGGTAGCTTAATAGATAAGGCCTTGCAATTGAGAGGTTGCTAATTCAAACTGAGATCATTCTACCAATATGAACCCACTACTAATACAAGTAATTTAGCTCAGCTTAACGGTACCTACATAAAAAAGTAAAATAAAAGGCACCGAAAAAAATGGTGATAAAGATATGTTGGTAGTTCTAAGAGCCATGCCTTTTCAATACGAATAAAAGTGGAAACTAGCATCGTCTCCCTTAACATTGTCTTTAAGTACAAGTATGTCGCATTTCATACGGTTTATGAGAGTTTTTAGTTATGAGAGTTATGAGAGAGTTTTTGAGAACCATAGGAGTTGGAAAGTCAAGAGAAGATACTCTTCAAAACGTTGACCTCGAAGCACTTAATCAGCATTTCTCACCTTCGTCCGATTTTGGAGGGACTGCTAAAGTAAATACTCTTAACCATCTTTCGCCACTTCCAGCTCCTAACTATTCTCCCTTCGTCTTTGATCAATTCACTGATTGCGATGTTAAGAAGAGCGTAATGTCAATTACATCAAATGCTATTGGCAATGACTGTCTTAGCCGTAAAATGATTCTACCCGTTCTAGACCAGATCCTTCCTATTATAACTCACATTTTAAACTTTCTATTTCTAGTGGCCTCTTCCCGTCTGTGTGGAAAGAAACACAAATTATCCCCTTGCCCAAAAAACGTAATCCGTCTTCCTTTCCCAGTACCATCCGATATCTATATTACATTTCCTCTCCAAAGTTCTTGAGCGTCTTGTACACACTCAGCTTAATGCTTTCCTCTTTAAAAATTCACTTCTAAATCTCTTTCAATATGGTTTCCGCCCTCCCATAGTACCATTACAGCCTTGGTGAATGTTACGGATGACATAAGATTGGGCATGGAGAAAGGAAAGCTAACAGTACTTACTCTATTGGATTTCAGTAATGCTTTTAACACTGTTGACTTTCAAATCCTACTAGGCATACTGCGCTCCATTAACATATCTCCAACGGTGATTGATTGGTTTTTATAGTTACCTGTCTGGCCGCCGGCAACGTACGCGCATAGAAGATTCCTTTTCTTCATGGTGCGATATAACAGTTGGTGTGCCGCAGGGTGGCGTTCGATCTTCATTACTTTTCGCCGTTTTTATAAATTCCATTTCAAAACAATTACTTTCATCCTTCCACCTTTATGCAGATGACCTTCAAATATACACGCAAGCGCCTTTGAGTCAGCTGTCAGAAGCATTTGCTATTAAAAAAAAGGACTTTGAACGCATATGTGAATGGAGCAACAACTATGGGCTTCAGGTAAACCCCGCAAAGACGCAAGTCATTGTCGTTGGAAGCTAGCTAGACTATACACAGCTGCCCCAAGTTATTTTTAATGGTTCTCCTATCGAAATCAGTGACAATGTAAAGAACTTAGGTATTTACATTGATAACACATTGTCCTGGGGTCATCAATTACAGGAAGTCAGCCGCAAGCTATTTGCAGCTGCAGGGTCCTTGGGTAGATTGTGAAACTTGCTTCCAACTGCTACCAAAATTATGCTTGCACAAATTTTTTAACTCCCACTTCTTGATTATGCCGACGTCAGCTATCTAGATCTCACCGAGGAGCAACTTGACAAGCTTGAGCGTCTTCAGAATTTCTGTATTAGATTTATATTTGGTTTACGCAAATATGATCACGTATCCGAATTCCGTAACAAACTCAAGTGGCTCCCAATTCGCTTTCGACGGAATACTCATATACTTTCTTTACTATACAGCATATTGTTTAATCCTTGTACACCCCTTTATCTCAAAGAACGGTTCAAGTTCCTTCGTGACACACATTCAAGATTTCTGAGGTCATCGGAAAATTTGAGACTGGAAATGCCAGTACATTCTACAAGATTCTTCGAAAAATCTTTCACTATTCAGGCAGTTCGCCTGTGGAATGCACTGCCACTACATATAAAGAGAGCACAGTTATTGGTGTCTTTCAAAAAACTGTTAAAGGATCACTATCTGTCCATCTCCCGTTAGGTGACTATCTTATATATATACCGGACTATACTCGTATGAATAGTATAGGTATATCTAAATATTTTGTATTATATATATTGAATAGACTTATAATGTAATATATTGTATATATATCATTGAAATACAACTGATCTATATGTAATTTTGTTTATTTATCTAACATATTTATCATTTTTTCTTCTTTTTATTGTTCATTGTACACTGCCCTTATCATCTCTTTTGGTTTCTATCCATCCAAAGGTTGCCTGGAAGAGATCGCTGTTAGCGATAAGGCCGCCCATTGTACATTAAACTTAAGTCGAATATTATTTATATAGAACTACTTTCATGGTGTACAATAAAGAATATTTTATCTTTTACCTTTATCTTTATTAACGTTTTGACTCCCTTTCTATCCTTTTCACCAGTCTCCTTGCCTATTTGTGACGTCAGTAGTATAAAACAACATAAACTTAATTAAGAATCAAAAGACAAAGGGTCATATAACTCATACGAATGAATGCCTAACCCTACAGCAGTATACAAATCATAGCATGTAACTCATACAAAATACAGACAATAAAATCGTGACGACTAAAATGACGGACATAAAAAGCCCATTTAAAAAACAATCCCACAGACAATAGACGACGTAATTATGTCGAAATCGTAAACCGCCGCTATCAAATATTTTGCACCTCAGTTAACGAGCGGATCCTGCAGTAAAACCTTGTATAACTCTCATATCTACTGAACGCCATACATTGACGGCTTAGTACGTATCAAATTAGCGTTTGCTCGTCTTTATTTAAACCTAGGAAAAGTGGAAAATGCAATCCGGATTTTGTAAGTATAAAATAAATTTTACTACACTAAGATAAAGTTGATTACCTCAATGGCGCAACGGCAGCGATTGCGACCACTATGTATGAGGTCTCGGGTGCTATCTTTATATGGCGAAGTTTTTTTTAGGGTTCCGTTCCGCAAAAAACGGAACCCTTATAGATTCGTCATGTCTGTCTGTCTGTCCGTCCGTATGTCACAGCCACTTTCCTCCGAAACTATAAGAGCTATGCTGTTGAAACTTGGTAAGTAGATGTATTCTGTGACCCGCATTAAGATTTTCGCACAAAAATAGAAAAAAAATAATTTTTGGGGTTCCCCATACTTCCTTAGAACTGAAACTCATAATTTAACTTTTCCGTAAAATACATGTCACGTAAATTTATTTAGAAATTAACCGAAAGTTAAAGACTAAGATGATTTGACAATAGTTATTATTATCGATATTATGGACTACTAAGTTAAAATAACTAAGTTAGTGAAGCGTCGGTAGCTTAGTGGTTAAGGAGTCGACCCAACGATCGAGAGGTCCCGGGTTCGAATCCTGGCCATTACACTACCGACGGAAACCCACTCCTAACACAAGCAATTTAGCTTAGCTGGAGGGGTCAGGGAGAATATTAGTAATATCGGTTACTAATATTCTTTAAAAAAAAAAAACTATGGAAAAGTACGCTTCCAGATATCGAACTTATAATTTTCTGGCACAGTCGCCGTAGGTATTAGCTTCACATACCTACTTAACGATAAACTTAGTTTAGCTCTGGGGTTATCCTTTCGAGGGCTTACCTGAGGTGCCCGGCAACGGACACTTGGGGAGGACACCGTGCGGTTTTAGTCGGTTCATGCCCGACATAACCACCCCCGCTGGCCGGCGGGGGGTATCCGAAAGGATTTCTGCACGTAAAAAAGCTCTAAGTGATAAACAAGAATTGAAAAATATTTAATTTATCCTCTGAAGATTAAGTACGAAAATAATAATAAACTAGGTCTGCAAGGCGAATCGCTGCTTGCAATGTTGAGCTGAGTGAGACATCGTGATTTGAAAATCAGATTTTGAAAATTTTGAACAGTGATAATTCCTCTGTGGCAAGTCCGATTTTGAAAATTCTTTTTGAAAGTCACAACTCTGGCACAGATTACTAAATAGTTACATGCTTTCTGAGCGTGTAAAGTTTGGTCACAGTGTTTCGAGCGGTTATTATGTAATTCCATCTGGAATTTTTTGAACGGTGATCATTCCTCTGTGGTAGCATTAATTTTTTCAAAATATATCCATAAACCTTCCTCTGATTGACCTCTTTAATCATGCCAAATTTGGTTCTGATTGGATTAGTAGTTTAGGAGGAGACCTGTGACAAAGAAAATCCTGAAGTCTGGTATGAGGAGCTTTCGCTCGACTTCGTCTCACTCAGCTCAATAACATAACATAACTTCACGCCTGTATCTCCGAAGGGGTAAGCAGAGCTGTATATTACACACACACGATTCGCCAGTTATGTTTAGGTCCCAATGTAATAGGGGACGAGCCTATTGCTATCTACCGGGAACATTATAAAGTGAGCGATAATTATCAGTTATTTATTCAATTATTTCAATGTGAAGATCGTTTGGAAATTTATTAGTGTTTAGCAACTGGGAGCGGGAGAGAACCCTGCCCCCCGAGTCCGGCGAGGACGCCGCAGACTCGTCTACGCCCGGGACTACCGACCTCCATGATCGGGGCCTGAGGACGGCAGTTGGCCGACTCGCCGTCCTTACAGAAGCAGGCCGTGGCAGAGGCGTGTCATGTGTGTCCTACACACGCCTGCTAACTCACCGACGCGGGATAAAACTCGACCCCACCAGGCGAGGCCGCGGTGGCAGCCAAAGTCTGCCGGTAACCCTGGGATAACCCCAGGGTTTCTTTTTCGTTTCCTTTCGAGGGCTTACCCGGGGTGCCCGGCAATGGACACTTGGGAAGGACACCGTGTGGTTTTAGTCGGTCCAATTCCGACACGCCCACCCCATCGTCGGCACCGATGGGGTGAAGCCCGTGGGGCTTTTCACACGCTAAAAAAAAAACGTTTAGCTACTTTTGTGGGCATGTACAAACCGGCGAATCTAAAATCCTGTTCTCGAAGGTGTTGTGGTCCTATATCAATTGTGTCCAGATCTGATGATATAATCCAAGAAGTAATCATCTAACTCTTTGTCTTTTAATAGCCTAGAGCTGGAAGTTGGTTCCACATATTATGTAATCTGTGGTTTCACTGACTTATTTAAAAACAAATTTATGCCTCTATGTATTTACCGTCTCATTCTACGATGTTTCCAGTAGGAAATTAAATATTATTTATTTATATAAGGTGTCACAAAATTAGGTCTCTGAATTTGGTGAGATGACTTGGTATCGACAAAATATTATGTATTTGGAACAAAAAAAAAATTTCGGGTAAAATAAAATAAAAATATTTAAAAAAAAATTAAAATGAAAAAAAAAACACCACTAGCGTCCAGCGTCATTGACGCTGGTCGCGATTTAGGTATTTCCCACACATCCGCTTGGAGAATATTGCGAGGAGAAGGACTGCACGCCTACCACGCGCGTCACGGCCTCCTCGCGTCACGTGACGCTAGTCGCTGGTGGTGTTTTTTTTTCATTTTCATATTATTTTTTTATATTTCTTTTATTTTACCCGACTTTTTTTTTGTTTCAAATACATATTTTGTCGATACCAAGTCATCTCACCAAATTCAGAGACCTAATTTTGTGACACCTTATATTGTGTCATTAGCATTGTATATCCTACTTCACTACATATTATAAAACAAAGTCCTCTGCCGCGTCTTTCTCGTTCGCGATAAACTCAAAAACTACTGCACCGATTTTCATATTGTTTTCACCAATGGGTAAAGTGGTTCTCGAGGAAGGTTTTAGTGTAAAAATTGACAATTTTTTGTATACATTGGCTAAAATAGAATGATATTAGCTGCAGGTGTCGGAAATAAATAAGCCGTCTGGGACCTTTCAAGGAAAACGCTGCCTAAACCCTTAACATATAACAAAATGATGTATGGTGGAATTGTGTATCTAATATAGTTGTGGTGGTGGAATCCCTATTCCATGGGTAGCGGGCACGGGATTAGAATTCGACATGTGTGAAGCCGCGGGCTACAGCTAGTCTATTATAAAGTGTTAAAAGAATCGAGGAAGGTTTTAGTATATAATTTGTTAAGTTTTTTTTATACATTGGCTAAAATATAATGGTATTTGATGGAGGTGTCGAAAAAAATAAACCGCCCTTTGAGATATAAGAAAATGATGTATGAATTGTGTATCTTATATAGGTTGTGGCGGTGGAATGCGGTCCCATGGGTAGCGGGAACCGGATCAGAATTCTACACGGGTGAAGACACGGAATATAGCTACTAATATTATAAATGTGGTTTTTTTTTATACCACTAAGGTGGCAGACAAGCACACGGCCCACCTGATGGGAAGCGGTTACCGCGGCCTATGGACGTGTGCAACACCAGTGGCGTCACACTCGTGCTACCGACCCTGTAAAGGAAAGGGGATGGGAAAGGAGTTTGGGAGGGGATGGGAAAGGATTTTGGGAGGGGGTGGGAAAGGAGTTTGGGCTCCGGCACTCTCACTCACCAAACGGCACGCAACAGTTCAAATACTGTTACTTGGCGTCGATATTCTGTGAGAATGTGGTGGGTGGGAGGGTGCTTCCCCGGTCGAGTCGGCCCATTCATGCAACGGCCAAAATGACTGTTGCTTGACTCTACCACTCTAACAAGACAAACAACCTATATAAGATGTTTGTAACTCAATCACGCTCTAACGGCTGAACGGATCGTTTTTTTTTCGAGCGGAAATCCCTTTGGATATCCCCCCCGCCGGCCAGCAGGGGTGGTTGTCGGGCTTGAACCGACTAAAACCGCACGTCGTCTCGGGTCTTAAGACGCCGGGGTTTTTGTTTAAAGAATATTAGTAACCGAAATTACTAATATTCCCCCTAACCCCTCCAGCTAACCTTAATTGCTTGTGTTAGGAGTAGGTACTCGGTAGTGTAATGACCAGGATTCGAACCCGGGACCTCACGATCGTAGGGTCGACTCCTTAACCATAAAGCTATACCGACGCACAGCCGTAAATAACAGGTAGTCATTATATAAGTCGAAATAAAGCGGTTTTTTTTTAAAGTAATTTGTCATTCAAGGCTGTGTTAGTTCTATGTTTCATATTAAGCGAGCGATGTATGCCAAACGTCATTAGTGATGTATGCATGCGAGTAAGGGGACTAGTTTTATTGCCCCTCAGTTTTATAGTTCCGCCAATAGTTGGTGGCTACAGGCTCTGGGTGCAAGTTTAAGGGAATTAGGTTGGGGCCATGCAGTTAGCGGTTCATAAGAGGAGCGAGTAGCGGTTTTATACTTGGTGATGCGTTTGTGTGTGAACTAATTTCACATACTGCAGAGATTGTTAAGATGGTGTTTGGTGAATCGTGTGATCCTAGATCAACGGCGGTGATCAAAGAAGTCATCACCTAATGAGTCCCAAACTATATTGGAACCAATCAGAGGTTTATTTATTTTGCATGTTTAAATTTTGTTGATCTGTTTGCCTTTAAGAATAATAATTATGTATTAACATAACATAATCATTTTTTAAATTAATAACCCCCGACACAAATTTATTTATAGCTAAGAACAATCTCGATCATATTGGCTTTCGAAAAAAATAATCCGCATCAAAATTGATTTATCCGTTCGGGAGCTACGATGGCGCAGACAAACAGACACATCGAACTTATAACATTCCGTCGTTTTTGCGTCGAGGGTTAAAAAGAAAAGGTACCTAAGTACATTTATTTACATTCTAGAACCCATATTACAAGTCAATTAAAATATGCTTATTTTGGGTCTAGATAGCGCTGTGTAGTATGCCGTAGAATATTATTATTATGAAATTAGTGAATATGAAAAGAACATTACCTCTCGATTTTTTATCTTCCCGAAATTACTAATATTCCACGGGTTCACATCGGTAGTGTAATAGCCAGGATTTGTATCTGGGACCTTTTAATCCTAAGGCCGACACCTTAACCAATAAGCTTCATCACACACACATACACAAACAAGACACAAACGCAGGTCATTACTGACGTATGACTGTTTATTCATGTCAAGCATATTTCGTGGCTCTCCCATGCCCAAGTGTGTCCACCCCCTAATCCGGCTATTTTACGACTCGCCTTTTGTCGTCGCCGGCACTGAACTCCGGACCATTTTCATTTATCGCGGTGTATTGTGTCCGCGTTTATGCTACCCGATTTAGTTTAGTATGCCGCGTAGTTTTACACCGGTACGCTTTTTTTCGGAGAATTTATTGGTTGTATGTATTAGTGAAACATATTGGGCATATCTTATGTTTTTTGACAAAAGGAACACCTAATGGTGATCCTAATCGAATCTAATCTCCTCTGTGACGTAGTGGGTAGTGCGTTTGACTACTAAGTTAGAGGTCGCGGGTTCGATTCCCGCTCAGTGCAAATTTGTATATTTGCATTGGTCTGGGTATTTCTATGTATAAATATGTATTTATTTACAAAAAAAGTATTTAAGTATGTTAATCCGCATTCTAGAACCCATAAGGCAAGCTCTGCTTAGTTTGGGTCTAGATGGCGATGTGTAATTTGTCCTAGCATATTTATTTATTTTAATCTTCATAGCGATTTCCTAGTTGCGCACAAAGTTTGCGTTTCAGAGCCCAGGATCGCATATTGTTTTTGATTCGTATATCAAATTTTCCGATAGACACTTTCGTCTACCCTTCGAACCCCTAGAAGGAACCGGTTTGCAGGTAAGGTTGAATTGGATTATGCTAAACCGAAAATCGCAGCGTCTTCTTGTCCAAAATACCGCAGTCCTTGAAGACAAAGGTCTTTAATAAGTGCGTGTTACCAGTGATGACCTACGGTACCGAGACGTGGTCTCTCACTATGGGGCCTCATAAGGAAGCTCGGGGTCACACAGCGAGCTATGGAACGGGATTCCCTTAGAGATCGAATCAGAAATCAGGAGATCCGTAGACGAACTAGAGTTACCAACATAGCAGAGCGAGTCAGCAAGCTGAAGTGGCAGTGGGCAGGGCACATAGCTCGTAGAACCGATGGTCGGTGGGGCAGAAAGGTCCTTGAGTGGAGACCACGTGACGGCAAGCGCAGCGTAGGAAGGCCGTAAGGTGGACAGATGACCTAGCAAAGAGCGCAGGGACTCGGTGGATGCAGGCCGCTACAGACCGGTCGAAATGGAAGTCGATGGGGGAGGCCTATGTTCAGCAGTGGATTTCCTACGGCTGATATTAAACCGAAAGGAGAATATCTAATAAAGCGGACCTTGGACTCCTAGGTGAAGAACTCGGGTGCGATTGGGAGTCATCGTGATGTTGATGACATCAGTGCAGTGAGTACCTCAAATACCAACTACTTCAAAATTTATTCAAATCAAATTTTCAAAAATCGACGACCTCTGTGGCGTAGCGGTAGTGCGTTCGACTGCTAAGCCAGAGGTCGAGGGTTCGATTCCCGCTCTGTGCAAATACGTATATTTGCATTGTGCTGGGTGTTTCTATGTATAATATGTATTTGCTTACAAAAAAAAAGTATTTAAGTATGTTTATCCGCATTCTAGAACTGATATGACAAGCTCTACTTAGTTTGGGTCTAGATGGCGTTGTGTGCTTTGTCCTACAATATTTATTTCATTTATTTATTTTATTTTACGACATGGTGTCAAAATTGAAACCCCGAGTGAAGCTCGGTCGCCCAGGTACTATTTATTATATTTCCTCAAGTTGATGTTGTCGGCAGGAGGGAGGAAATTGTTTGTCTACAATTTTCGTCAAGACTCGCTTGCACTAACCGAGAGCAACGTATTTGTTCTAAGAAAATACTGTTACTAAACGACAACTTAGGTAAGAGGGTGGTAGTTTCCTGTTCGTGCCTGCCGGGGAAATATTCCTTTAAAAGGCATAGGCAAGTAATACTTTAAGTGCTTGCAACAACTGATAGTTTTATATAGAGTTCACATTGATTACAGAATCAATAAATTTTATCCATGTACTATATACTTACTATGCTGGATGCGGCAAGCTGAAGACAGGGCGCTATGGCGCTCATTAGGGGAGACCTATGTCCAGCAGTGGACTAGCATAGGTTGATGATGATGATGATTTATTTACTAGCTTTGAAGAATAAAATGTGTGTTCCGTTGCAGTTTTTTTTTTAAATAATATTAGTAACAGAAATGACTAATAGTCCCCCTAACCCCTCCAGCTAAGCATAATTACTTGTGTTTGGAGTGGGTTCACGTCGGTAGTATTATGGCCAGAATTCGAACCCGGGACCTCTCGATCATAGGGTCGATCCCATTACTGCAATTCACAGAAATCGGATCATTCTCACTAGTTCCAGCGCAATTGGTTCCATCGAACCAGTGAAAATATCTTTTCTCTCAGTAGTTCCACGGCGTTTGGTGATGAACCTAATTCTGGGATGAAAGAGTCCACACTATATGAAGGAGAACGAATCCCGGGCTCCAAAGCTTTGGGCGTAACCGAGACCAACACTAAACTTTTTTAAGTACATTTCTTTTGAGGTATGTTGCCAATTGTGTGTGTTGGGTAACCTCCTCGAGTGTTCCTCCTCCTGGGCGGCGGTCAATGGCTTCCCCTTCACCCCTTCATAGGGTTGGTATTGATCGTCGGCCAATACCCAACGTGGCGGGAACACATCGCTCTCCGTACTCCTCTGCTTTCAGAGGAGACAGGATGAGCGATGCTATTAGTGGTGAGATGGCCCAGGGTCAGCCGGGGTTCGAGGGATATGCTCTATGGGTAACCTTACACCCCGGCGTCTGAAGACCCGAGACGGCGTGCGGTTTTAGTCGGTGCAAGCCCGACCGCCCCCGCTGGCCGGCGGGGGGGTATCCGAAGGGATTTCCGCACGATAAAAAAAAAAAAAAAAAAGGTATGTTGCCAATTGTGTAGTCCATCTAGGTCCATACAGCCTCCGATGCGACCGGGACGCATATTTCCCTTTCCGTGGACAATATTAGACACCATTGCCTCGAAAACCGCACGGTTTTTCACACTAACATTCTTTAAAAAACCGTGTACAATTGGAGGCATGCGTCCTCCAAACGCACACGGTTTTTTTACCTAATTGTTCTGAACTGAACTTTTTACTGGGTCTGACTTGGTTGGATGTCCTGATTGAACCCTCCCCTGCACGGTAGACCTATTTATTCGCAGTGAGTGATCGGTATCATTTTAGGTTGGTTTAAGTTAGTTTAGAACGGTGACCATTACCGCGGTAGCGGCCGCCGAGTGCTAGATCCCTTATCTATCGACCACATGAGAAATGAATGTGACTGACTAATGCCTCGTGAGACATCAGCAATGAAGACAGAGTGAGGACTTCTGGCTAAGTTCCTTGCCTTGAATCAAACACTTGTTTGGAAGAATAATTCGGTAAAAATCCCGTGTACGATTGGACGACACGTGCATCCAATTGAACACGGATTTTATAAGAACATTAGTGTTATAAAACCCTTGCGGATTTTAAGAAAATGGTGAATGGAAAACACACGACTGGAACTAACGAAGATGATGTTAATGATGAAAGGCCATGCAGCCTATTTAGTATAAATAGAAGGCTCTGATTCCAAATACTAAAATATTAATGTGCCCGGTAGATGGCAATAAGCTCGCCCCCTATTACATTGGGACCTAAACATAACTGGCGAATCGTGGTCTTGTAATACACCTCTGCCAACCCCTTCGGTGATAGAGGCGTGAAGTTATGTTATGTTTAAAATATTATTATTATTATTTTATGATAAATCGTTCACTGTACAGGCGGTACGGTTATGGAATGCACTGCCATTATCGATTAGACGGGCACAATCACTGGCTATCTTCAAAACGATGGTGAAAGAGCACTACCTGGGCCTATAGTCTCCCCGATTCCTTTTTTTTGCGTTATGTGCTGTCTAACTTTCGTACGGGATATAAAAATAATTTATGCGTAGGTTTAGTATATATATTTAGTATATATATAAATTTTGTATGTATATATGAATAATTTATATATATACTAAATATATATACTAAACCTACGCATAAATTATTTTTATATCCCGTACGAAAGTTAGACAGCACATAACGCAAAAAAAAGGAATCGGGGAGACTATAGGCCCAGGTAGTGCTCTTTCACCATCGTTTTGAAGATAGCCAGTGATTGTGCCCGTCTAATCGATAATGGCAGTGCATTCCATAACCGTACCGCCTGTACAGTGAACGATTTATCATAAAATAATAATAATAATATTTTAAACATAACATAACTTCACGCCTCTATCACCGAAGGGGTTGGCAGAGGTGTATTACAAGACCACGATTCGCCAGTTATGTTTAGGTCCCAATGTAATAGGGGGCGAGCTTATTGCCATCTACCGGGCACATTAATATTTTAGTATTTGGAATCAGAGCCTTCTATTTATACTAAATAGGCTGCATGGCCTTTCATCATTAACATCATCTTCGTTAGTTCCAGTCGTGTGTTTTCCATTCACCATTTTCTTAAAATCCGCAAGGGTTTTATAACACTAATGTTCTTATAAAATCCGTGTTCAATTGGATGCACGTGTCGTCCAATCGTACACGGGATTTTTACCGAATTATTCTTCCAAACAAGTGTTTGATTCAAGGCAAGGAACTTAGCCAGAAGTCCTCACTCTGTCTTCATTGCTGATGTCTCACGAGGCATTAGTCAGTCACATTCATTTCTCATGTGGTCGATAGATAAGGGATCTAGCACTCGGCGGCCGCTACCGCGGTAATGGTCACCGTTCTAAACTAACTTAAACCAACCTAAAATGATACCGATCACTCACTACGAATAAATAGGTCTACCGTGCAGGGGAGGGTTCAATCAGGACATCCAACCAAGTCAGACCCAGTAAAAAGTTCAGTTCAGAACAATTAGGTAAAAAAACCGTGTGCGTTTGGAGGACGCATGCCTCCAATTGTACACGGTTTTTTAAAGAATGTTAGTGTGAAAAACCGTGCGGTTTTCGAGGCAATGGTGTCTAATATTGTCCACGGAAAGGGAAATATGCGTCCCGGTCGCATCGGAGGCTGTATGGACCTAGATGGACTACACAATTGGCAACATACCTTTTTTTTTTTTTTTTTTATCGTGCGGAAATCCCTTCGGATACCCCCCCGCCGGCCAGCGGGGGCGGTCGGGCTTGCACCGACTAAAACCGCACGCCGTCTCGGGTCTTCAGACGCCGGGGTGTAAGGTTACCCATAGAGCATATCCCTCGAACCCCGGCTGACCCTGGGCCATCTCACCACTAATAGCATCGCTCATCCTGTCTCCTCTGAAAGCAGAGGAGTACGGAGAGCGATGTGTTCCCGCCACGTTGGGTATTGGCCGACGATCAATGCCAACCCTATGAAGGGGTGAAGGGGAAGCCATTGACCGCCGCCCAGGAGGAGGAACACTCGAGGAGGTTACCCAACACACACAATTGGCAACATACCTCAAAAGAAATGTACTTAAAAAAGTTTAGTGTTGGTCTCGGTTACGCCCAAAGCTTTGGAGCCCGGGATTCGTTCTCCTTCATATAGTGTGGACTCTTTCATCCCAGAATTAGGTTCATCACCAAACGCCGTGGAACTACTGAGAGAAAAGATATTTTCACTGGTTCGATGGAACCAATTGCGCTGGAACTAGTGAGAATGATCCGATTTCTGTGAATTGCAGTAATGGGATCGACCCTATGATCGAGAGGTCCCGGGTTCGAATTCTGGCCATAATACTACCGACGTGAACCCACTCCAAACACAAGTAATTATGCTTAGCTGGAGGGGTTAGGGGGACTATTAGTCATTTCTGTTACTAATATTATTTAAAAAAAAACTGCAACGGAACACACATTTTATTCTTCAAAGCTAGTAAATAAATCATCATCATCATCAACCTATGCTAGTTCACTGCTGGACATAGGTCTCCCCTAATGAGCGCCATAGCGCCCTGTCTTCAGCTTGCCGCATCCAGCATAGTAAGTATATAGTACATGGATAAAATTTATTGATTCTGTAATCAATGTGAACTCTATATAAAACTATCAGTTGTTGCAAGCACTTAAAGTATTACTTGCCTATGCCTTTTAAAGGAATATTTCCCCGGCAGGCACGAACAGGAAACTACCACCCTCTTACCTAAGTTGTCGTTTAGTAACAGTATTTTCTTAGAACAAATACGTTGCTCTCGGTTAGTGCAAGCGAGTCTTGACGAAAATTGTAGACAAACAATTTCCTCCCTCCTGCCGACAACATCAACTTGAGGAAATATAATAAATAGTACCTGGGCGACCGAGCTTCACTCGGGGTTTCAATTTTGACACCATGTCGTAAAATAAAATAAATAAATGAAATAAATATTGTAGGACAAAGCACACAACGCCATCTAGACCCAAACTAAGTAGAGCTTGTCATATCAGTTCTAGAATGCGGATAAACATACTTAAATACTTTTTTTTTGTAAGCAAATACATATTATACATAGAAACACCCAGCACAATGCAAATATACGTATTTGCACAGAGCGGGAATCGAACCCTCGACCTCTGGCTTAGCAGTCGAACGCACTACCGCTACGCCACAGAGGTCGTCGATTTTTGAAAATTTGATTTGAATAAATTTTGAAGTAGTGGGTATTTGAGGTACTCACTGCACTGATGTCATCAACATCACGATGACTCCCAATCGCACCCGAGTTCTTCACCTAGGAGTCCAAGGTCCGCTTTATTAGATATTCTCCTTTCGGTTTAATATTTAGTTAGCCTACTATTTAGTATAAATAGAAGGCTCTGATTCCAAATACTAAAATATGAATGTGCCCGGTAGATGGCAATAAGCTCGCCCCCTATTACATTGGGACCTAAACATAACTGGCGAATCGTGGTCTTGTAATACACCTCTGCCAACCCCTTCGGTGATAGAGGCGTGAAGTTATGTTATGTTTAAAATATTATTATTATTATTTTATGATAAATCGTTCACTGTACAGGCGGTACGGTTATGGAATGCACTGCCATTATCGATTAGACGGGCACAATCACTGGCTATCTTCAAAACGATGGTGAAAGAGCACTACCTGGGCCTATAGTCTCCCCGATTCCTTTTTTTTGCGTTATGTGCTGTCTAACTTTCGTACGGGATATAAAAATAATTTATGCGTAGGTTTAGTATATATATTTAGTATATATATAAATTTTGTATGTATATATGAATAATTTATATTACCTACAAATAAGTTCGATTATATATGTCTGTTTATGTATCATTATATGCTTATTTTTAGGTATATGTACCTAGTACATTGCAATCATATGTGTTTGTAATCTAGTCTGTTACATTATATGACTACGTTACTCCTCTATCTTTTCCTATTACACCAATAACTACCCAATATACGATTTAGTTCATTTAAAATTCATGTCCATCCAAAGGTTGCCTTAAGATATTGCTTTTAGCGATAAGGCCGCCATTTGTACATGTATTGTTTAAGTTTCCATATATGTATATTCTGATTGGTGTACAATAAAGTTTATATCTATCTATCTATCTATCTATCTATTAACATCACAGAAGCACACTATTATAACGTAGTTTGATTCACACAAATTGTTGGCACAATACGTATTATTCAGAGCCGAACTTCCCAGAAACGGGTTTCGTAAACGCAAATCATGTATTGCAATATATACATTGAATATCGGAAATTAATATACGAATATCGCTCCAATACCTGTCAGGTATTGTGTATTTGGGATTACACATTGAATGTAAATTAATATGTGAATGCCTGTTCGTCCAAAAGCAACATTTTCAACAACATCTATTATTTGTTATACACGACGAGAATAGTGTTTTCGATGTAGGAAAATTGTATGCTTAAACATATTCTATTCATAACATTCTGGGGCGTACACAATAGAAACAAATTATGTAAGAACAGAAGTAGATGTTCTAAGTCGTAGCGAGAGAAATCTAGTAATTCCTTGCCGCTATCAGTGCCCAGGATTTTGGATGCTCAGGTTCTCAGCATGTCTCTATGATTTAGCAGGTGAGGGAAGAGAGAAATCGCCAATTGAGCTTGTGTCATATATGCAATTATCAAAAGGGGACACTTTTCATTAATAAAATACAGACTTGTTAGTACTGATTCACAAGACCTGCCGGGGCTTCACGAATATTTTTTTTTATTTATTAATAAGTATTTTGTACATGGCATACAGAGATTGTCTTACATAATTAAAGCTTTTAAGAAAAGAAAAACCCGTACAACAAAATATGGGTCGTAGGACTCATTTTCCTAAACTAGCAGTTTTTTTTATACCACTCAGATGGCAGACAAGCTCACGGCCCACCTGATGGGAAGCGGTCACCGTGGCGTACTATAAACGTGTGCAACATCAGGGGCGTCACACTTGCGCTGTCGACCCTGTAAAAACCTTCTAATGCCCTTCTTGAAGAACCCCATATTGTAGTCATATTCTGTCTGTATCTTAGGAAAGAGTGTCCAATTATAATGTCTTATTGCGGTTACAAAATTTTTGGTACATGCAGTGGGTGAACCCTTTATTAGGTAAGTTATGATATTAAAGTATGTTTGTATAAAAATAAGGTCTATATGTGTGAATACACAAGGCTCTAGAGCCTCGTCCACCAATTATTAGATGTACCGGCTAGTTGGTGAGGTTAGTTTGGGCTGTGATGATCTTAGTGGGTCCCATACATCAAGCGTTGTACACAATTAACTATGAGGTGGCCCGTATGCATGAGTCAGCTGCTCAATTAGAGTAATAGTTGAAATTTTCATCATCACTATACTACACTATAATACACTATACTATACTATACTATACTATACTACACTACACTATACTACACTATACTACACTACACTATATTACACTATACTGCACTATACTACACTATAATACACTTTACTACACTATACTATATTGCACTATACTACACTATAATACACTATACTACATAATCTACATATTAGAAAACAAAGTCCTCCGCCAATTCAGTCGGTCTGTTTGTTCGCGATAAACGCAAACACTACGGCACTGATTTTCATATAGCTTCAACAATGGATAGAGTGATTCTCGAGGAAGGTTTTAGTATATAATTTGTCAAGTTTTTGTATACATTGGATAAAATATAATGATATTTGTTAAAGGTGCCGGAAAATATAAGCTGTCTGGGAGCTTTAAACGAAAACGCTAACTAAAACCCTTTGAGATATAATAAAATGATGTATGGTGAAATTGTGTATCTTATATAGATTGTGTTGGTGGAATAGGGTCCCATGGTTAGCGGGAACGGGACCAGAAGTCCACGCGGGTGAAGCCACGGGCAACAGATAGTTAAATATATAATGTAATGATTTAGCCAAAATTTAAACCTGGGTGAAATAATGATCCCGCTTCCGCAACCTACGGAACCCTATTTCCGGTATAAAAAAATCGGTTGTCTGTAAAGTCGGTTTACTGACGATAGTTGAACGTGACAACGTCATAAGAAAATACTGATGGAATGGTTGCATTTTTCAAAAGAAAATTTTAATTCACACCCACCGGTCCCACTAGTGCTGCAACCACAATCCCCCTGCCCGGCTATGCACTTGCTGACCCCTGAACGCAATCAAACCGAAATTGAAGATGTCTTATTTTCAAGTAAGAGTCCTGCTCGCTCAGCTCAATTTATTTCAGTCGCACACTGCACTGAATTTCTAGTATATAATATTCAATAATATTCAACATAATTCGCACGCAGTTATTTACTAACTAACTTTTACTTTCAATCATGTTCTCTATTCAAATTAATAACCAATATCACGTCACTGTTCTGTGTGACGTCATCTAATATCTAATCTATTTATCTCTATCTAATAATAACATAATATTAAATAGAATTCTCATTTTTATAATGCCACCTCTACACGTTTTGCTACACTCCATAAAGCGTACTCCACAACAGCTATCGAGTTACTTTGATGGCTTACGTTAATTTGACACGGGTATTGAATTGTAAACGTATGCCTATGTAATGCTCATGTGGATGTGATGTATCGATTCGAAGGGCGTAGCGTTTTGGTACATCTTGTGCAGGCTTTGAATTGCCGTGAGTTTGTTTAGGTCTAAACCCGAGGGGGCCATCTCGAAACCGGAGATGGCCCAGGGTCAGTCGGGGTGCGAGGGATATGCTCTATGGGCAACCTTACACCCCGGCGTCTGTAGACCCGAGACGGCGTGCGGTTTTAGTCGGTTCAAGCCCGACATAACCGCCCCCGCTGGCACGCGGGGGGGTATCCGAAGGGATTTCCGCACGATAAAAAAAAAAAAAAAAAAAAAGGTCTAATTGGGAGAGATAGTTAGATACAATATTTTAAAATTAAATAGGTGAGTTCAGAATGAAAAAACTACACTCGCTAAGGGTGATTACAGACTATTGTAACTTTTTTTTTGCGTACGGAAACCGCACGCCTTCTCGCGTCTTCAGACGCCGGGGTGTTAGGTTGCCCATAAGACATTTCCCTCGCACCCCGACTCAGACTTGTGTACCTATGGCAGAGTAGTTCCAATTTTTTTTGTGTGTCAAGAACCCCCTCTGTTTCATCTCACCGGGAATGGTGGTCTATATCGGAATCGAACCGACTGAAATCACACGGTGATCTGTTCTAGGAGCCTATTGCTAGGGGACCTTGGATGTACCGTTTTTTTCGCGAAATCCCTTCGGCGGGCAGCAGGGGAGGTTATGTTGGACTTCAACGGACTAAAACCGCATGACGCCGTCTCGGGTTTTCAGACGCCGGGGTGTAAGAGGGCCCCATAAGATATTTCTTTTGCACCCCGGACCACGAAAGAAAATTCTCAGGAACCCTAGGCAACCTTGGGAGTCGATAGACAACATAAATATGCCAAATAATTCCGGCTCATCATCTTCAATTTGGAGCCCGGGGTCCGCTCTCTTAGTCGTCCTTTCCCTAATGTGGTTTATCATGGCTTTAACGGGTGCGATTGCCGTTTGGCCCGAACCCCGAGATGACACCTGCAATAGACCCCCTTTCGTCAATCAACATGTGTACCGGCGTACAGGTGGGGCTAGCTTCAGCCCCGAAGTTTTTGGTATATTTTCACTGTCAATCGGGCGAATTATGCCGACTGACGGGTTGAGCTCAAAACGATTTTGTTTACGGTGAGCATGGTCACTAAGTTCGCGCGGCGTCATCGGTCCCATTGGGGTGCATGAGAGGAGCCTCCCCGAGCGACGTCAATAAAGTGAATCCGATTCCCAACGTCCGGCGCACCCTGGACACCTAGCACTCGATATCGCAGAGTCTAGGTGACTAATCCTCTCACCACGATGGCAATAAACAGTCCTACAAAGGAAAAAAAAATGCCATCGACACGATGAAGAAGGAAGATCGGTCCCACACATGGTTCTCATACTATTTCATGTACAGACGGTATCTAGATAACAATAAATCTGTGATAGAATACTATTTAGTACATTAATATTCGAAAAATATAACCTAAATATTAACGGGCCTTAAAAATCGCCAGTCATCCGTATTACTTATCTATCTACTCACGTTTCAGCACGAAATCATTCCACACCATTACACGTTCAATAACAGGCCGAAAACAAAACTCATTTTCGTCCAGAATGATATAATTTTATCGATTTACTATAAACGCCCAATCTCAATTAAAAGTCATTACTAGCTGATGCCCGCAGCTCCGCCCGCGTGGGGGTCTGTTATCGTTTTTTGGTCATATCTCCGGTTCTACTTACGACCAGTCTCAATAATCTACCTACAGTTAAAGGTAGATAGCTATCCCAGATAAACAGTCAACATTAATCTCTCTGTAACTGCGGTTCAATATTATCAAAGTCATTTTCTGTTTATCTTTGTTTATTGAAACAGATAACATCCCCGATAGATACTAATGGTAGCTATTTTAACTGCTGGTAAAGGAAAGGTGGATTATTGAAACAATCAAACATACGGCAGATTTTAAGTCTGATCAACAGCAGACAAACGGCATCTGCAAGCAAAATCCGTTCAGTAGGTTTTACATTCATCCTGAACAAACAGACCAGAATTCCAAAAAAAAAATTTTATGTTCAGAATGGCTCATTTAACATAAACAAACTTTTTTTTTAATGTCTCCAATGAACATACACAACTAATTTTCAATTTTATAATAGTAAAAGCTAGATAGATAAAATATTTTTTTATTGAACTCTACTCAAATTAAATACGCAGTTCATATATTCGTAGATAAATCTTTAAAAAATTTAAATATAATTTCCCAGGTAGCTCAGTCAGCAGAGTTTGAGTTTGTTTCTTCGGAAAGAAACTGTCGCGGGTTCAAGTCCAGTACTGGATGTTGCCTTTTCCTATTTTAAAACTCCACCAAATATGTTTTTCGGTCCCATATAATTAATAAATGAACCAGAAGTTATTCATGAGAAACACTGATGAGGAACAGCATTATCCCTAAGTTACCTTGTGCGACGCGACACCCACGTTAGTCTGTGCGACTGTCAAATAAGGGATCCTACTTTCGATTCCCGGGTCGGGTGTAAAGTATTTTTGGATTCTTCTGTTAGTTATTTCTAAGTAACAGCTCGAAATCAGAAAAATAGCGCTTCATTTACGGCACTAGACACCCTATCATCTAATCAATAAAAATGGATCTTCGAAATGTATGCACGCGCATAACTTCCAAATGACTGCACCAAATTGGATAATTCTTTTTTTGTGTTTGTTATTATCAGGAGAAGGTTTACATTAAAGAAAATTTAAAAAATCACTTAATCAGAATTCCATGCGGTCGGGGGTATTAGACTATTAGGTAATCTGTGGTAATAGCTAGTTACATTAATAAAAAACCAAGGTACATTTTTTTTTCGTGCGGAAATCCCTTCAGATACCCCCCCGCCGGCTAGCGGGGGCGGTTATGTCGGGCTTGAACCGACTAAAACCGCACGCTGTCTCGGGTCTACAGACCAGCCGGGGTGTAAGGTTGCCCATAGAGCATATCCGTCGCACAAAACCAAGGTACCTATAGACTATAGACCAAAAAACCTGCCCAAACTTAGGTTTTTAATACATATCTAGCTATGCCTTTGGAATATACAGGTACGAGTAGGTATTCAAAAAAACATATAACAACATATAAAAAAAATATCACTGTCAGTTTGTTAAACGAATATTCCCTAAACGGCATTTTCCAACCAATAAAACACAAGTTAAAAATCCCATCCACTTTCTATTCGTCGGAAATGTTCAGCAGAATGCCCATAAACGCCAGTCTCAAAATTTAAATATCGCAAGCGTCTGGACGCCGAGCGCGATTGATGTTTATAAGTACGTACAGACGCCGAGACACCGGTACAGACGTACGAAGTAAAAAGCTAATTACAGAGTAGGCATTTTAAAGGTCCCAATTTTTTTTTTTTTTATACCACTAAGGTGGCAGACAAGCACACGGCCCACCTGATGGGAAGCAGTTACCGCGGCCTATAGACGTGTGCAACACCAGTGGCGTCACACTCGCGCTGCCGACCCTGTAAAGGAAAGGGGATGGGAAAGGAATTTGGGAGGGGATGGGAAAGGAGTTTGGGAGGGGATGGGAAAAGAGTTTGGGAGGGAATGGGAAAGGAGTTTGGGCTCCGGCACTCTCACTCACCAAACGGAACGCAACAGTTCAAATACTGTTACTTGGCGTCGATATTCTGTGAGAGGGTGGTGCTTCCCCGGTCGCGTCGGCCCATTCATGCAACGGCCAAAATGACTGTTGCTTGACTCTACCACCATAAAAAATCTTCCAATCCCATTCTTTTTTTTATACCACTTAGGGCAGACAGTCCACCTGATAGGAAGCGGTTACCGCGGCCTACCAACGTGTGCGACAACAGGGGCGTCACACACGCGCTGCCGATCCTTTTAAAACCCTTTTTGAAGAAACCCATATTGTAGTTGCTTGGGAAAACCATAGCAGATCATTACACAGTCTAAACGTGCGTGGAATAAAGTTCCTTATATACCTCACTATGCGCACCGTTTCCAGATGCAACGTTCAAAGATCCCTGAAATGGTGAGCGATACGATGAAACGATGTATTCGATTCTTTATTGTACACAGTGAATAAATATTCAACATTATCCCAGTGACAGTCCCAGTTGCATACAAAGCCAAGGCCCACTCTCTTAATCTGATTTGGCTTGGCTCATATGGGAGCTACTGTAATCAGACCTCCCTATCTCGAGAGGAAAATTCAGGCACTGCATCTGAATAAAGGAGAATTTGCAACGAAAGGTTGAAAAAAGTGAAGAAGAGTCTTCACATTCGACACGAACTTCATCTACGAATCTCAAATGGGTTCTAGAATGCGGATAAATACACTTAAATACTTTTTTTTGTTTATAAATATATATTATACATATAAATACCCAGACCAATGCAAATATACATATTGCACTGAGCGGGAATTTAACCTGCGACCTCTGGCTTAGCAGTCGAACGCACTACCGCTACGCCACAGAGGTCGTCAAGATAGGTTGACTTGGGCCCAAAAGGTGTTGGTGGGACCCTGTAAACCCAATTCCTCAAACTATATTCAATCTCTGTGCCAAATTACCCCCATTCATTCAGCCGTTCTGGCTTGATTAATTAACAGACATCTATCTATCCAAACTTGCGTACTTTGTAAGATTATCGTTTACAATATTGACTAACTCTGTGGTGTATTGGTAAAGTGTTCGACTGTAAGTTAGAGGTCGGGGGTTTAATTACCGTTCAGTGCAAATTTTTGTATGCAATGTCTGGTGTTTCTCTGTGTGTTTAAAAAAATATCTGTATGTTTTACCGCATGCTAGCATCCATAGCTCAAGCTAGTTAAGCTATGCTTACTTTGGGTTTAGATAATAATAAATAAATAAATAAATATTCTACGACATTCTACACAGCGCTTTCTAGACGAAAAGTAAGCATAGTTTAACTAGCTTGTGTTATGGATTCTAGAACGCGGATAAACATACTTATATACTTTTTTTTTGTAAATACATACATATTATACATAGAAACACCCAGACCAATGCAAATAGACATATTCATGCATACAAATATTTGCACTGAGCGGGAATCGAACCCGCGCCCCCTGTCGTAGCAGTCGAATGCACTACCGCTACGCCACAGAGGCCGTCATATACATAGCGTTTTGTTGATAAATATTTGACCTACGTGTCCTAAATATAAAAAAAAAAAAAAATGCCTTCAAATACAGAGCACAGTCTCGTTCGTAGCTGCAAGAAGTGCACACAGACTGTAGGTGCAAGCCGCCAGACGCGGTGATTGACCTGCGACCTTGATGGGCAATTTACGATAAATAGCCTCACAGTAGGTAGGCGAATCCATTAGCTGTTGAGGCTACAATATTTAAAGTTTGCAACTTGTGGTCATAGATCTACGGCTATAAGCATAAGCGGCGATAGCCCAGTGGCGTACGTAACGGACTACTGAGACGAGGTCTCGAGTTCGATCCCCAGTCGCCCCGGGTACACACCTCTGACTTTTCGTAGTTATGTGTGCATTAATAAATGTTAGCCGCGGTAGCCTAGTATGTAAGCCGCGGTAGCCTAGTGGTATGGGTAATGGACTGCTGAGACGAGGTCTCGGGTTCGATCCCAGGTTTCACCATGGCACACACCAATGATTTTTCGATGCTTTTCGAAGTTATGTGTGTATTTATCGCAGGTTTATAAGTGCCCGGTTAATGGCAATAGGCTCGCCACCTATTACATTGGGACCTAAACATAAACTGGCGAAATGTGGGTGCTAGCACCACTGCCTACCCCTTCGGGGATATAGGCGTGAGTTTATGTTATATGTTAAATGTTAATTATCGCTCGTTAATAATGTGCCTGGTAGATGGCAGTAGGCTCGCCCCCTGTTACATTGGGAAGGTCCCAATGTAACAGGGGGCGAGCCTAACTGGCGAATCGTGGGTGTGACACATACATCACTGCCTACCCCTTCGGTGATACAGACGTGAAGTTATTTTATGTTACTAATATTCTTTAAAAAAATGAATAAAATTTGAAGGGTTTACTTATGGGTATAAAATACATGATACTTGGTAAAATACCACGCTTATAAATAATCATTTATTCCCAAAAAATACATGATTTACGAGTACACCTTATAATAAATTCGTATGTATAAGCATCTAATTGCAGCTTCTGTCACTGAGCTAAATAGATAGATGAATACCATCTTGGTTGTCTAAAGACTTCAGAATTACGCCAAAAGTGGTAAAACCGCAACTAAACAATAGTTAATTCCTAAACCATACCGCATAAAACTATAATAAACGTGCATTCATTTAAACCGTACAATAATCCCGCAAAATACTACTTAATTCACTGTCTCACAAACTTAAAATGTCATCATAAACTGAACCACTGTCAAGTTTTACACACACAGATATATAGTATTCAATCTTAATTGCTTTAATCACATATAAATAAGGTTTATTTTTGAATAATTCCTCGTTAACATAATCTCAACTCCAAGGCCAAATGAAACTGAGCCAAAACGTGTCCATTACCGCAATTAATGGTACTTAATAATAATGAAAGAGGAATTTGTTCCTTATTTGTACTACTAATTAAGGGGTTTTTCGCTTGGAAACACTGTATGAAGTTATATTTTTTTTTGTGTCATATACTTTCTTTTTGTGTTGATTAATCACACCTACACTCACTTTGGCTCCTGTATACCAGGATCAATTGCAGTGATCTACGGCAATCAGTGAATTCCAGAGAAAGTCTTACTGTTTTAGAACCTGCATCGAAATATTCAGGAGTAATTTGGAAGGGATAAAAATAAAAGCACTATTCATCATTCATCTGTCGCAGAGAAGTCGCCGCCGACGAGAGTTCTACGTACCCGTCGCCGCCCAGACCTGTACCATTGAAGATGTCGACCGCAGTGATCGACGAAACGTTTGGAATACAAGTTTCATATGGACCACGGCCAAACAGCCCGGAAGCAGTATATTCTACATGCAACGGCGGTCGTGAAAGCCTAAAGAATTATATAAAAGCACTATTCTTAGCAAAGCGGAGTGTGAGCAAAATAGTCTTATTTACAAAAAAAATATTTCATAAGAAAGTTTCTTGGTTTAAAAAAAGTTAATTTCCTTGGAAAACTAACATTCAACTTGCTTATTTAAGTAGGTAGTAAGTTTAAGTAGGTAGGAAGTAGGAGGTATTGCCTCCGGTTGTATCCAAGGTTTTTCTATCGGAGCCCGGCATCCAATTTTCATTTTATATTCGAGATATTATATATACAGCAGCGACTGCTGTGTGATCTCCCAACCAAGAAAAGAAAACCTGCCAGCCAATAAGGCCTGGAAAACAGGCCTCATTTGCTGATCGGCAGATATCAGTCAGCAGGTGAGGCTACCATATACCCAGCCAACTAACATTATGGGCCCTAAATAAGTTAGCTTGCATTAAAAAAAACGTCGGTAGCTTAGTGGTTAAGGAGTCGACCCTACGATCGAGAGGTCCCGGTTGCGAATTCTGGCCATAACACTACCGAGGTGAACCCACTCCAAGCTTATTAATTAAGGTTAGCTGGATGGGTTAACACGAATATTAATAATTTTGGTTACATAAATTCTTTAATAAAAAAGAAATTAAGGTCTCAATATACGGTAATTCACATTGCAATTGCAAACGGTGCGCACGTAATGAACTTCATCCAGCACACCCTCAGGCTGTGGAATGATCTCCTTGCTGTGGTTTTCCCAAGCGACTACAATATGGGTTCTTCAATAAGGACATTAGAAGGTTCCTACAGAGTCGGCAGCGTGAGTGTGACGCTTCTGGTGTTGCACACGTCGATAGGCTGCGGTATCCGCTGCCCATCAGGTGGGCCATGTACTAGTCTGGCATCTAAGTGGTATAAAAAAAAAATCCAGTCAAATTGATACTGATAATAGCAGCTCTATTTCGATTGATCTAAACGTGCGGTATGAGCTTTTCAATGCTACTTAACATAGAAGTACGTTTTTAACTGCACGAGATCGTGGTCTTTATCTTTATTACTGAGCCGCATTTGCCTTGAAAGAATATCGATTTGATCAGTATTCTTGCTACCCCTTCTAGCTCAATTAAATCGCTTGTTTTAAGTGATTTCACAACTGTATTAGAATAGGTACGGTTTGAATTTCCTATGAATGTCCGATACTTTAGCCAACAGAATGATGTCTATAAATGACTTTTTAGACAGATGACAAGAAGGAGCAAAGTAAATAAGAGATGCGAATGTTCAAAACCTGGTTCTATTGCAGACAAATTGTGCATCTTATCCCTCGGGAGTCTAGTCCTGAGCACAATGAACGTAATACTGCGCCAAATAGCTTTCAGGTAACATTTGAACGGAATTTTCGTGGTTCACTGCTATGTATTCTGGAATACAAGTGTCATAGTAGTGGATCTCTTGGCATTGTAAATTCTAAGACAAATTATATATAGGTAGCCATCTCGAAACCGGAGATGGCCCAGGGTCAGTCGGGGTGCGAGGGATATGCTCTATGAGCAACCTTATACCCGGCGTCTGTAGACCCGAGACGGCGTGCGGTTTTAGTCGGTTCAGGCCCGACATAACCGCCCCTGCTGGCCGGCGGGGGGGTATCCGAAGGGATTTCCGAAGGTACCTTTCCGCACGAAAAAAAAAAAGGTACAAGTTAACACCCCCCCCCCCTTTTCCGGGGCAAGACGGGGACACCGTGGTGGTGGGGGCACGAACAAAAAAAATAGGAACTAATATTAACTCACGGGATACTAACGTAAGATTAACGTATCTCGTAGTATATTTTAATTAATCTGTGGATCAACAGATAATTAGGTCAACAATCAGTATGTCAACACCACTGCGCCAACAGATTAAAAGACCAACAGTTTACTTCTTCAATAAGTTATGAGTTTAACTGTTCACATCAACAGATCGTTTGTTCAACAATTCACTACAGAAATAGTTCATGAGATCAACATTAATTGGTTTATTGGTTGATGTCAATTATCGAAAATTCGAGATATGTTAAGGACCTCGGGGTGCGAGGGAAATGCCTTATGCGACCTTACACCCCAGCGTCGGAAGATTCGGGACGGCGTGCGGTTTTAGTTGGTTTAAGCCCGACATAACCGTCCCGTCCCTCGGCGGGGGGGGGGGGGGGTTATCCGAGGGTATTTCCGCACGAAAAAAATTAAAAGGGTATGGTAAAGAAAAAACTGGATACATGTATGTATATATATATGCCCACAACGATTTTCGGGGCCCAAAGTAACCTCATCTGCAAGCCGGTGCATCTGCTGAATGATAGATGAGACTCAAGCCCTAGCTTTGCACTTGGGAGTTTGGCTTTGACGGCAGTCACTCCCGTAAAAGCCACCTAAACCAAAATATGGAAAGGAGGAAGAGGAAAACAGGTTCTGGGCTTTGAAGTGCATGCTTTGATTGGGAACGGGATTGAAGTTAGGCGAACAATGTTCGGGGAAAAATGGTTCCAATATTTGTCTATAGATAACACTAAAGCCTCAACGGCCTCTGTGGCGCAGCGGTAGTGCATTCGACTGCTACGAGAAGGGGCACGGGTTCGATTCCCGCTCAGTGTAAATAATTGTATGGATGAATATGGTGTTTCCATGTATAATAGGTATGTATTTACAAAAAACATAGTATATAAGTATGTCTATCCCATTTTGGAACCCATAACACAACCTAGTTAAACTATGCGTATTTTGGGTCTAGAAAGCGCTGTGTAGAATGTCGTAGAATATTTATTTGTAGAATATTTAAATCTCATCAACAGCTAATAAACAAAACAATAACGAAAATCAATTAACAGACAAAGAAAAAAAAATTGTGAACTGTTTTACCTTCACCCATTTGTATAAATAACAAAACTTCCACACTACAAACGTAGAATTTTCTTCAGTCAATCAAAGAATTGTATCTTTAACTTCGCAATACAATACCAAGGGAGTTCGTTATGATAATAACGGTATAACAATTCGACTAACTAACTCTGCGTTCCCAATTTAAACCAGCCCAGAGTCCCATTCTCAACTAAAACAAACGATAAAAGTCCACCAAATCTCAGTTGAGTAAGTCTACATCACCGATATAGATTAAAACAGTATAACTGTCTGTGCAGAGACACAATCTCTTGTTTCCAGTTGGGTAGAGTCGTTAGACAAAAGACAAATACGCAACACTTTCTTGTACGGACAGAAAATAAAGAGAGATTAAAAATAAAGACCGGGAACGACGACGGCGCGTAGGGCTGTCACGCGACACCTGAAAACGATATTTGAGAAATATGAACTTTATTTCGACGTACCTCTTATTATAGTTGAGGTGTACCGATAGTATTTTAGATTGCAGCGAGTGTCATCTCATTATAAATATTATATCCCTTTTTTCATTTTTAAAAGTATTAATTATATCACATAATCTATAAATATATATTTCTTGTGTGCGTGTGTATGTCACTGAACTCCTCCTAGACGGCTGGACCGATTTTGATGAAATTTTTTGTGTTTTCAAGGGGATTCGAGGATGGTTTAGATTCACAATTTGGTCCACAAAAAATTGGGGTTCCGCGCAAAAGAACTAAAATCATAAAAATCGAAATTCACGCGGACGAAGTCGCGGGCACAGCTAGTATATTATAAAACAAAGTCCTCCGCCGCGTCTGTCTGTTCGTAATAAACTCAAAAACTACTGCGAGGATTTTCATGCTGTTTTCACCGATGGATAGAGTGCTTCTCGAGGAAGATTTTAGTTTATTATTTTTTCGTTGTATATATTGGCTTAAATTTGGTAAGTTAATATTTGTAGGAGGTGTCGGAAAAAAATAAGCCGTCTGGGAGCTTTCAACGAATACGCTGCCTAAACCTTTTGAGATATATAATAAAATGATGTATGGTGTAATTATCTTATATAGGTTGTGGTAGTGGAATAGGGTCCCATGGGTAGCGGGAACGGGATCAGAATTCCACGCGGGTGAAGCCACAGCAACAGCTAGTTTTAAAATAAATAGCACTATGATAATTTCGAAAGTTTAAGCGAATGTTTACATTCATATTATTACTATTTTTAACGGATTCTATCAGGATTTATTTTGTGTTATTTTATTATTTACCCGGATCTCAACATTTCGGTTGCTTTCCAGCAAATTACATAGCGCCACTATATGAAGATCGCTGACGTTGCATTCGCGCTCTACTTATAAATTTACTTAATCGCTGATGCACCTATGACGTCAATCGATTTCGCAAATTGTTGTTTGTTCAATAAATTGTAAGAATGATCATTCTATTGTCCTACTTCGATTTAGAATCATCATTCATAGGATTAATTTTGTAATACTAATTCAGTAATTTAATTTATTTAAAATCATTTCGATTTTTTTTCGATCCTCTGATCGCAGCAAACGTAATTAGCAGTCATGGTCACGGGGGACCGGGATGCTAAAGAAACTCAACAAGTGTAAATAATAAACTTACAACAAAAAAATTACAATAGAATCCTTCAAAAATAGTTTTAAATTTAAAATAGTACCCCACCGGAATCGTATTCAAGCTATTGATGATTAGGGCTCCAGAAAAAATAATTTTCTCACTACGCATGCTTTGCTCAGAAGAAATGCCTTCTACATCATACCCTTGAGCCATCAACCTAACGATAGACTCTTAAGACGTTGGTCAAGGCTTGTGACAAGTCATTAGTATATGGATTTGAGGAAAAATAATGAAGCTGATAGGTTATCCAATAAAATTGGGTTGTGTGCTTTCATAATTTAAAACAAAACGATCGAGAAGTCAAGGAGTGCTGGTATACCTATATTTTATATGAGTTATATTTTTATACCTGAGCAACAAGTACAAATATATAAATAAAATAATAAACAATCTCCCATTGGCGTTACAGTGCCACCTCAACAAGTTCTGTGAAAAACTGCAAGCTTAGTATAACTATTATTATACTAAATGAAAAGGGACTTTTTCCACTATCAAATAAAGATCATTGTAGCTCGCACGGCTATGTATGCCCAAAATTTCTATTTGGCACGTTTAGACTGTAACGTGCCATATCGTTACTCTCCAGATCTTTGTTTGCTTTGAAATCTTTAAGATCGATCGACTATAAATTGTTTACAGAATTATATTCAATAAATATTTGAAAAGCAGGAAAAGGGGCAGATACTAATATTATAAATGCGAAGGTTTGTTAAGATGTTTGGATGTTTGTCTCTCAAGTGCTAGTATCTAATAAATATAAAAAAGGCAGAGGCAGCCCGGGAATGCCGACAGAAGTGTAAAATTTAAACAATCAATTTAATTTTTTTTTTTTTTTTAATTTTCATCATCCTTCCCTCCTTCCCTCCCTTCATTCATCCAACCATCTAGCAACAAAAAAAATGGAAAGCGTCTGAGTGACGTTAACGTCTCGGTGAAGAATAGTGAGATATAATTTTATTATTAAATTACATAAATACATAACTTCACGCCTATATCCCTGAATGGGTAGGCAGAGGTGTATTACACCCACAATCCACCAGTTATGTTTAAGTCCCAATGTAATAAGGAGCGAGCCTATTGCCATCTACCGGACACATTAGTAAGCGAGCGATAATTGTCATTTTTTAATACATACATAACTACGAAAAGTCAGAGGTGTGCGCCCGGGGCAACTGGAGATCGAACTCGAGATCTCGTCTCGGCAGTCCGTTACGTACGCCACTGGGCTACCGCCGCTTATTATTCAATATAATTATTTAATTTATTAGCTATTCAAAATCTGAAAGACAGTAAGTGGTAGCCCTGAGAGCCTTGAAGTAAACAGCCGCGTCTAGCTACACTGCAATTATCGGGACATATTTGTCACGAACTAACTGCTAATCTCTTACTATTTAGTTCGGTTCTAAGCGCCGTCGTAATTACATACTTTGTCTTAGTTTTACAAGTCACTTACAAATTAATTGACATATTGCGGAAGAACGAGGTGAGTTGATTTTAGATGCAAAAGGACGATATTTAAACCAGGATAGGTGAGCAAGATACGTTTAATGTTTGAAACTTATTATAGACTAGCTGTGCGCCACGGCTTCGCCCGTGGCATACTTCACCCCATATTTTTTTTTACGGTTGGAAACCCCCACGGGCTTCACCCCATCGGTGCCGACGATGGGGTGGGCGTGTCGGAATCGGACCGACTAAAACCACATGGTGTAAGGCTTACCCGCCTTCACTGCGGAACTCGGGGGGGGCAAGGTTCTCTCCCGCTCCCTTTTTTTTTTTTTTTTTTCTATCGTGCGGAAATCCCTTCGGATACCCCCCGCCGGCCAGCGGGGGCGGTTATGTCGGGCTTGAACCGACTACTTGACGTCTCTTTCGCGCGCATTACCTGCTCGCAGAAAGAGGCGGCGGCGTGCCACTTGCTTCCGTCGGAGACCACGGCCCTCAAAATGGTCTCCAACGAGAGTGAGTCCACGTCCAGGACCGCAACGAGATCGCGGCGTTGACTCGCCCACGCACTCCACCAACGTGGCGCTATAATTAGAGATATATTAGCGAGGGTGAAATGGTGACATTCACTCGAGGTAAATACTCTACTTTTCATTTCGACTATGTGAGGAAATTAAAATACTACACACACATTTAATGAAAAGTCCAACCGAAAACCGAAATTGGATTACTATGGAGGGTTTTTCGCAATCGTACACGGTGGTACACTTTTTTTCTTTTTTTTTTCGTGCGGAAATCCCCTCGGATACCCCCCCGCCGGCCAGCGGGGGCGGTTATGTCGGGCTTGAACCGACTAAAACCGCACGCCGTCTCGGGTCTGCAGACGCCGGGGTGTAAGGTTGCCCATAGAGCATATCCCTCGCACCCCGACTGACCCTGGGCCATCTCCGGTTTCGAGATGGCCCCCTCGGGTTTGGGAACCACGGTGTCCCCGTCTTGCCCCGGTTTGGGGGAGGGGCGCTAGTCGCCCCACCGTCCCGGCCTGTTTCTGCTGGGGTGACAGGCGGCCTCACCTGCCACCCCCAGGCCTGCGCTCATGGAGGACGGAGGTCGTTAAGCGACCTCCGGCGCCTGAGTCGCCTGCGACGCGAGGCGAGCATGTTGCGGGCTCGGCGGGCCGGGAGGGTTCTGAACCTCTCCCGGGGGCATGCACGGTGGTACCCACCCGGCCGAATTTTGTGACAAATTTGTGTCATTAAATTTCTACCACCAGTAAAATTATCACATTCACCGTTATTTACGAATAAAATTTATCGAGGAAGGTCATAAGTTATATAGTTCAGTCGAAGTTGCGTTTGGCGATAAATGGTTCAGTCGAAATAGCAATATTCGATCAAACGTTCTGTCGACTTTCCATTCATGGAACATATAACTCTCGAAGTTTAGTTACATAACATAAACATAACATAAACTCACGCCTATATCCCCGAAGGGGTAGGCAGAGGTGCTAGCACCCACGTTTCGCCAGTTTATGTTTTAGGTCCCAATGTAATAGGTGGCGAGCCTATTGCCATTAACCGGGCACTTATAAACCTGCGATAAATACACACATAACTTCGAAAAGCATCGAAAAGTCATTGGTGTGTGCCATGGTAATACCTGGGATCGAACCCGAGACCTCGTCTCAGCAGTCCTTTACCCATACCACTAGGCTACCGCGGTGTTTAGTTTAGTTACGAACCCGTTATTGTAGAACTAATAAACTAAGACGGTTACCAGCTTCGCAATCAACCCAAACTTAAGCGTAGCGAGATTTGCCTATCCAACAATAGGTCAACGTGACCGGTCGACTTTTTCCATTGATTTTGTTTTTCGGTGATTATCCCTCGATGATAAGACCGATCTGGACATTCGACCCCTTACGACACTCAGTAATATCTACTTGATCACCGTGGCAAATTTGGTCGAGATCGGTCAAACGGTCTCGGAGGAGTATCATTTGTTTGAAATGCAACTTTGAAACCAAAGACGCTACGCTCGCCTTCGGCTCGCTACGCTTAATTACTGGTATGTATGGAATAAATGGGTCTCTTGGGAATTAAGTATGTCACAGGCGAAGCCGCGGGACACAGCTAGTCTGGCTGTAAAAGGCGACACAGTGATTCACGTGATGAGTAACAGCTAACGTTGGAACTGAACGTTTTACGCAGTATTGAAATTTTAAATTAGGTCGCATTTTGAATTCATAATTAGCTTTTACTTGTGGTTCTGTATAATTATATTAATTCATTGTGTTACAATAAAAACAAAAAAGAAGCGGTGATAGCCCAGTGGTGTACGTAACGGACTGCTCAAGTTCGATACCCAGTCGCCTCGGGTACAAACCTCTGACTTTTCGCAGTTATGTGTAAATTAAAATTATTTATTATCGCTCGCTTAGCAATGTGCCCGTTAGATGGCAATAGGCTCGCCACCTTTACATTGGGACCTAAACATACCTAACTGTCGAATCGTGCGTGTGTATATGATACACCTCTACCTACCCCTTCGGGGATACATGCGTGAAGTTTTTTTATATGAAGTTATGTTAATTCAACTAATGTTTAGACTCAAATAGTACTTTATTTACGACTAGCAACACACCCTTGCTTCGCTTCGGTTTGAGTGCTTTTTTTTAACTCAAACCATCGTCATTTACAAACTAAATATTTTTTTTATTTACGTGTGGAAATCCCTTCGGAAACCCCCCCCCCCCCCGCCGGCCAGCGGGGGTGGTTATGTCGTGTTCGACTAAAACCGCACGGTGTCCTCCCCAAGTGTCCGTTGCCGGGCACCCCGGGTAAGCCCTCGAAAGGATAACCCCAGGGTTGCCGGCGGACTTTGGCCGAAGGGGTATCCGAAGGGATTTCCGCACGTAAAAAAAAAAAGAAAAAAGAAGTTACCAAAGCCTTTGAGCCCTTGCAGTTGCGTAGATATATTGTGTCTTTGGCAGTATTCTACCGCCTCTACTATGGCGAGTGTTCTGATGAGCTCTCCCAATTAGTTCCACCCTCTCCTTTCCTATACAAGACTCCACGTGCAAGACTGAGGTATCACCCCCACATGGTGCAAACAATTCCACCAAGAACGAAGCGGTTCGGCACCTCTTTTGTCTGCCGCACCATCAAGATTTGGAATTCTTCACCAGCACACGTGTTTCCTTCCTCCTACAATCCCGGGTCCTTTAAACGGGGCGTGAAAAAGCATCTGATGAGGCCGTCAAGCTGGGGGCCACCATTGTAATATTATCGGTGTCATGGCGACCCTCATTCCTGAGACTTTACCTTTATCTTAGCATCAGGCAGTCATGTTGACATGACCAATATTATTTAAAAACAAGTCAAGTGCGAGTCGGACTCGCCCATGAAAGGCTCCGTAGCAGCAAGTAACATAATAATGTTTTTTTTAAATTTTAAATTGAAGTGATTGAATGAAAGGTCAATTGCGGTTTACGATTTATGACGTATTAAAAAAAAACTACTTACTAGATCTCGGTCAAACCAATTTTCGCTGGAAGTTTACATGGTAATGTACAACATATTTTTTTTTTAGTTTTATCATTCTCTTATTTTAGAAGTTACAGGGTCTTCTAACTTCTTCACACACATTTTACCACTTCGGAAGTGTCTCTCTGGCAAACTATTCAGTTTAGAAAAAAAAATGTATTAAACACCTCAATATCATTTTTAAAGACCTATCCATAAATACCACACACGTATATGGGTTTGATGAAAAAAATATTTTTGAGTTTCAGCTCTAAGTATGGGGAACCCCCAAAATTTAATGTTTTTTTTTCTATTTTTGTGTGAAAATCTTAATGCGGTTCACAGGGATAGATTATAGTCTGAATAACACAAAGGCTTTTATTTTTAGGGTTCCGTTGCCAAATGGCAAAAAATGGAACCCTTATAAATTCGTCATGTCGGTCTGTCTCTCCGTCCGTATGTCACAGACACTTTTTTCCGAAACTATAAGACCTATGCTGTTGAAACTTGGTAAGTAGATGTATTCTGTGAACCGCATTTAGATTTTCACACAAAAATAGATGACATCAATAAATTTTGGGGGTTCCCCATACTTAGAACTGAAACCCAATAAAACCCATACGTGTGGAGTAGGTCTATGGATAGGTCTTCAAAAATGATATTGAGGTTTCTAAAATATTTTTTGTCTAATCTGAATAGTTTGCGCGGGAGACACTTTCAAAGTGTTAAAATGTGTGTCCCCACCCCTGTAACTTCTAAAATAAGATATGATAAAACTAAAACAAATATTTGATGTACATTACTTTTACTTTGCATTTACTTGCTGCTACGGAACCCTTCATGGGCGAGTCCGACTCGCACTTGGCTGGTTTTTTTATTAAGCGTAGCGAGCCGAAGGCGAGCGAAGCGTCTTTCTCCACAAATCGGGTTTTCGCGTGAAACCATACTCCTCCTAGACGGCTCGACCGATCTTGACCAAACTTGGCACGGTTATCAAGCACAGTGTGCTGAGTGTCTCTATGGGTCGAAAGTTGATGTCCGACGTACCATCGAGGAATAATCACGGAAAAACCAAATCAATGGAAAAGTCGTCTATTGTTGAATAGGCAAATCTCGCTACGCTTAAGTTTGGGTTGATTGCGAAGCTGGTAACCGTCCTAGTAAATAAATACATATTTAAGCGTAGCGAGCCGAAGGCGAGCGAAGCGTCTTTCTCCACAAATCGGGTTTTCGCGTGAAACCATACTCCTCCTAGACGGCTCGACCGATCTTGACCAAACTTGGCACGGTTATCAAGCTCAGTTTGCTGAGTGTCTCTATGGGTCGAAAGTTGATGTCCGACGTACCATCGAGGAATAATCACGGAAAAACCAAATCAATGGAAAAAGTCGACCGGTCACGTTGACCTATTGTTGAATAGGCAAATCTCGCTACGCTTAAGTTTGGGTTGATTGCGAAGCTGGTAACCGTCCTAGTATACGTAGAAACACCCAGACTAATGCAAATATACATATTTGCATTGAGCGGGAATCGAACCCGCGACCTCTGACTTAACAGTCAAACGCACTACCGCTACGCCACAGAGGTCGTCAACTCGTAAATAGTAGCAGTCGGAAGTAGGAAGTACGATAGAACAGGATTCCTTCTAGAAATATTATAATCTTAAGTTTTATATTATCTTATTGCATTATACCATAATCATAATTAACATACTGTAAGTATTATACAAAGCATAAATAAAACCAGTAAAGTGCGTATTGGACGATGCACAGTAAAAGGTTCCGTAGTAGAGAATACTATAATGACTAAAACCGGAGACAACAATTTTACTTGCCGTACGCGAGTGTAATCGTGTTCAAAACATAATAATTAAAACTCTTCATAACTAATTGACACCACGGAACCCAAACATGTTTGTCTGTCTGCAAAAACAATAACTCGGTAATTGCTGTGCCATAATTAAGGCTCATGTGAGTCACAACTTTCATAGCTCTTTGTTTGTACTAACATGAGGGCGACGCGGAAGGGCTTAGTACTAGATACATCATAATGACACCGACCTTGGGTTAGTAAATAATCCTTTGTTTGAAGAATAAAGGGCTTTCGTCCATACATATGCGTATGAAGGAAATGGCGCAGTTGCATTGAGAATTTTTCTCGTAGGTATATCTGCTATTGGGGTGTGTGTTGGGTAACCTCCTCGAGTGTCGCTCCGATTCCGATCCCGCTGCAGTCCGGGGGGAACGGAATCGGAGCGGCCGGTACACCCTGGGCGGCGGTCAATGGCTTCCCCTTCACCCCTTCATAGGGTTGGCATTGATCGTCGGCCAATACCCAACGTGGCGGGAACACATCGCTCTCCGTACTCCTCTGCTTTCAGAGGAGACAGGATGAGCGATGCTGTTAGTGGTGAGATGGCCCAGGGTCAGCCGGGGTGCGAGGGATATGCTCTATGGGTAACCTTACACCCCGGCGTCTGAAGACCCGAGACGGCGTGCGGTTTTAGTCGGTGCAAGCCCGACATAACCGCCCCCGCTGACCGGCGGGGGGGTATCCGAAGGGATTTCCGCACGATAAAAAAAAAAAAAGGTATATCTGCTATTTAAATCCATACTTTATATTATAATCAAGAAAGTAACTGTGACTCATCTGTTTGTTACCTTTTCATGCGTAGACTGCTAAGCAAATGTTTATAAAATTTGGCTCAGAGTGGTGGTAGAAATTTGATGACACAAATTTGTCACAAAATTCGGCCGGGTTGGTACCACCGTGCACGATTGTGAAAAACCCTCCATAGTAATCAAATTTCGGTTTAATTGCGTTCAGGGGTCAGCAAGTGCATAGCCGGGCAGGGGGATTGTGGTCGCAGCACTAGTGGGACCGGTGGGTGTCACGCGGTGCTGCGACGACAATCCTCTTCTGATGAGGCCGTCAAGCTGAGTGCCACCATTGTTAACATGGTATGTGTATGTAATGGTGACCCTCTTTCTTGGACTTTACCTTCAGCTTACCATCAGGCGAGGTGAAGTCAAATTCACGTGTCCTAAATATAAAAAAAATATAAAAAAAGTTTGTAATCTGTAGAAGAATATAGGAAAAACACACACAGCGTAAGGAGAGTTCAAATGATATTACGAGTAAAACCGCGTACAATGGATACCGACTCAAAATCATACAGCTCGATACATCAGTAATCAGCAATCAGATTATTTCGTAAACATAGGTAGTATAAAGGTGTAACATTTACAAAAATTATTAAAGGCCTTATTATTTAAACAAAACAGAGGAACAAAAATTAAAAAAAAAATCACCAGTCAGTCAAACATCGTTATTCGATTTAGAACTTAATCCAAATATATATACTTAAGAATTAATGGACATCCGAAATCAACAATTAAAAGAATAATCTTATAGCATAATTAAACTAGGTCTGCAAGGCAAATCGCTGCTTGCAATGTTGAGCTGAGTGAGACATCGTGAATCAGATTTCGTAAATTTTGAACAGTGATCATTCCTCCGTGGCAGGTTCGATTTTGAAAATTCTTTTTGAAAGTCACAACTCTGGACATGCTTTCTGAGCGTGTAAAGTTGGGTCACAGTGTCTCGAGCGGTTATTATGTAATTCCATCTGGAATTTTTTTAACGGTGATCATTACTCTGTGGTAGCATGTATTTTTTCAAAATATATCCATAAACCTTCCTCTGATTGACCTCTTTAATCATGCCAAATTTGGTTCTGATTGGATTAGTAGTTTAGGAGGAGACCTGTGACAAAGAAAATCCTGAAGTCTGGTATGAGGAGCTTTCGCTCGACTTCGTCTCACTCAGCTCAATTATTTAAACAAAAGTGGAACAAGTTAATTACTACCTCTCTATCATGGAATTTCAAACACCAAACTAGAGCATTATATTATGTTACTGTTAGATGTACACTATACGTAATTGGGCCACAATACTATTACTGATAAATAAATTGGAACTTAAATCAGTGAATCACATTTTAATCTGTGACAAAGAAAATCCTGAAGTCTGGTATGAGGAGCTTTCGCTCGACTTCGTCTCACTCAGCTCAATAATAATCAACAGGAATGCAAAATTAAATTGAAAGGGACGTCACTTCTACGTTTGTAACGGGCCATCTCCGGTTTCGAGATGGCCCCCTCGGGCTGGGGAACCACGGTATCTCCATCTTCGGGGGGGGGGGGGGGGGGGGGCTAGTCGCCCCGCTATCTCAGTCTGCTTCCGCTAAGCAAACTCCGGCGTCTGAGGCACCTACGAGGCGGTTAACAAACAATAACTATCAAAATAAAGTTGCTAATCTAATAATATCTGAATCCAACTTTGTATTTTATAATAATTAGCTATGGTTAGTTTAACCACAGATTACATAATATTATTCTTTTTCACGTTGAATTACCACGTTTGTTATTTTCCTACTGGTTAATTTCAGTCAAAATAATGTATATGATATGTCTGTAATTTTAATTTGAAATTGTGTTAGTTCTTACCTACCAAAGGCGCCAGCGATACTCAACCCAGATCTTGTATAGGGGACTATCTCAAAACCGGAGATGGCCCAGGGTCAGTTGAGGTGCGAGGGATATACACCCCGGCGTCTGAAAACCCGAGACGGCATGCGGCTTGACTCGGTTCAAGGGGGTGCGGTATCCGAGGGAATTTCAGCAGGAAAAAAAATAAACAGCCGTACTTTTTGTGTAATATTAATAGCATATTGGTTTGTGGTGAGAAAAAACGCTAATAATATAAATAATAAAAACCTACCAACGGTAATCGAACTCATGACCTAATGCACCCGCCATCAACTAAGTTCAAGACACGGTAATTTTTATTTAAGGTTTTTAAATGTAAATTTGAAATTACAAATGAATGAAAAAGAAAACGCTTCATCAATTACGTATGAGTTTTGACCTCCATCTCATTAATTAGTCTGGCCTTCATTAATAATTTACCATGTATAGTGTACAGTCCTCAACAAAAGTGCTGAATATACATACATACGAGTATAATCACACCTGCTCAATCCCAGAAGAGATAGTCACAGGTGAAAAAACATACACATTTGACCAATCTCTGTATTCACTACGCACTTTTTGTTGATCCACCAACAAATTACGTTATATACTCGTATTTGCCTAACTTTTGAATCGAACTCGATACCTTTTTTTTTTTTTTATTGTGCGGAAATCCCTTCGGATACCCCCCCGCCGATCAGCGGGGGCGGCTATGTCGGGCTTGAACCGACTAAAACCGCACGCCGTCTCGGGTCTACAGACGCCGGGGTGTAAAGTTACCCATAGAGCATATCCCTCGCACTCCGACTGACCCTGGGCCATTCGCAGTGTCCCCTCTGATAACAGCAGAAGGGTACCTGGAGCGACCACCCCTCCCCGCGGGCCTAGTAGGCCCGCCATGCCCCGACCCCTTCGTGCAATGGGGTCAGCTGGCCCTGTAAAGGGCCGGTTGGTCAGACTCTTGGCAGTTGACGTTGACGCCAGCTGCTCCAGAGGAGCAATCAATGATGCGTCATCGCCCACATTGCCCAGGGTGCACCAAACTTGGAGGTGATCCAACCAGTCGCACCACCGAACTCGATACCTCATGAAGAGCAGTCCGGCTTGTTACTACTGCACCAACTATGTAAAAAAGATTAGACTGAAAAAAGCCTGCTAAGTTCCTAGTCGGAGTCTTCTCGAGACGGGGATGCGTTGCGAATCGGTGATGATTGAAAGTTTTAATATTGCGTTTTTTCTATTAAGAAATTCTTAGATAGACAGTGCGATAAGAATTAGCAAGCTGAAGTGACAATGGGCTGGCCACATCTGCCGAAGGACCGATGGCTGATGGAGCAAACGAGTCCTAGAGTGGAGACCACGAACCGGTAAACGGAAGGTAGGACGTCCCCCAGCAAGATGGACGGATGACCTGAAAAAGGTAGCTGGGATAGACTGGATGCGCAAGGCAGGGGATCGGGTGCTATGGCGTACAATGGGAGAGGCCTGTGCCAGCAGTGGACTGCAATAGGCTAATTGATTGATTGATTGTAGGGTTGAGGATGTAGTGACTATAATTAAACTATCAAAAAATCCGATTGCCCTAAAAAGACTGAAAAACGTTTCATAGCAGGCGGGACTCATTTGCAAATCATAAACCGAAAGAAAATTAATGGGCAGTCGGGATTTTTGATTTTTTTATTACTAATTTTAGTGTATACTTTTAAGTTATGATGTACCTTTTTTTTTTTTTTTTTATCGTGCGGAAATCCCTTCGGATACCCCCCGCCGGCCAGCGGGGGCGGTTATGTCGGGCTTGCACCGACTAAAACCGCACGCCGTCTCGGGTCTTCAGGGTGTAAGGTTACCCATAGAGCATATCCCTCGCACCCCGGCTGACCCTGGGCCATCTCACCACTAACAGCATCGCTCATCCTGTCTCCTCTGAAAGCAGAGGAGTACGGAGAGCGATGTGTTCCGCCACGTTGGGTATTGGCCGACGATCAATGCCAACCCTATGAAGGGGTGAAGGGGAAGCCATTGACCGCCGCCCAGGGTGTACCGGCCGCTCCGATTCCGTTCCCCGGACTGCAGCGGGATCGGAATCGGAGCGACACTCGAGGAGGTTACCCAACACACACCCCAAGTTATGATGTACCTAAATATTTTGAAATCACCCTTTAAAGCTCTTTATTTTGATCCCCACTCTATAAGTTTGAGTGAATTTTTTTTTTAATAACATACACTTTAGCGCCAAAAATCCGCCATTTAGTTTATTTTTTTATTTGATACTACTGGGTATCCAGTAGCACTCTCACAGTAAATACGAATCTAACGATACTGCTCAAGCTAAAAGCCTTCGAGCCGTTCAGGCTGCAGGCAGAGCGTGCCAAATAAATATACATAACATACATACTCTCGAAAAACATATCCTCCTTCTGACGCTATCGGGTAAAAATATAGAAAAGGACCCACCAGGCGAGGCCGCGGTGGCGGCCAAAGTCCGCCGGTAACCCTGGGGTTATCCTTTCGAGGGCTTACCCGGGGTGCCCGGCAATGAACACTTGGGGAGGACACCGTGTGGTTTTAGTCGGTCCGATTCCGACACGCCCACTCCATCGTCGGCACCGATGGGGTGAAGCCCGTGGGGGTTTCCACACGTTAAAAAAAAAGGATGTTTCGATAGTTAAGACACGTAGAGAAGATGGATGAAAGAACATTGACGAAACAGATTTATCAGACGAGGGTGAATGAGCAACCCGGTAAGAAGGGTCGACCTTTTTTTACTTTTTTTTTTCACGTGGAAGTTCCCTCGGATACCTCCCCGCTGGCCAGCGGGTATGTTAATCAGGTCGAGGGAGACCAGGTTAAGAGTACCCACAACCGAAGAGCATGTATGAAAACAATTATGAAAGTAGAAGAAGCGTATGGCGGGATCATAGCAAGTGGAAAGACGTTATCTCTGCCTACCCCAATGGAAAAGAGACGTGATTTTTATATATATAACTTCTGAGTAGTAAAATTGAAAATATAACATATACTACATATTATATCGTTTAAAAAGAAAGGTTATGATATGTGGATGCAATGTACCTCTGCTTATTCTCTCAGGCATATACAGGAGTAAGTAAAAACAAATGAAGAAGTTATCTAAAACATCACTTCACTGAACAAGTTAACATCGAATTTGCTCCCGATAGACAATCTATCGAAAAATAAATGCTATATGCATAAATACATAACCACGCTTCGATATACATCATACATATATATGACACAGGCTTGGTTCATAATGACGTTGGACCAAGTGAGGTGTGTAACAGGTCGTCTGGACATCGCCGGGTTGAACGGCTAGTGTAGGCGGGTCACTCACACCCGACAGAAGGACATACAGATTGTAAGTAGGACGAGCTTGTTGGCTGATTGATTGATTGTAATGTTGCTGGTGACAGGCGATTGTTTACATCTTGATATCCTACTGATATTATAAACGCGAAAGTTTGTGAGTATGTATGTAGGTTTGTCTTGGACCAAAGTTATAGAGCATTTAATATGCAACAAAAAATGTCAACAATTTTTTTTAATCAGATAAATAGTTTAAGAGATATATCGTAAAAACCATTTCAACCTCTATTTTCAAGATGGCGGCAGTGGGACAAGGGTGCGACCCCACAAACTTGGTTTTAGCTTTACACTGACCAAACACACAAAAAAATAAAATACGCAATTTTATTTTTTTGTGTGTTTGGTCAGTGTAGTCAGTGTACAGTGTGTACAGTCCTCTAAAAAACGCAAGGTAAGGCCTAAAAAATGTAACATTTCAAATGGACTAAAATGTGTTTTTAGAGTTGGACTACATCTCCACCTTTGAAACTAAAATTAGCGTTTATCTTGAAACTTTTTCTTACTACTTTTATAAACGCGAAAGTTTATAAGTATGGATGGATGGATGGATGGATGGATGTTGGTTACTCTTTCACCTAAAAACTACTGAACGGACCTGGCTGAAATTTAGCACAGGGATAGATTAATATCCGGAATAACACATAGGCTACTTTTATCCCGGGAATAGGTTCCCATGGGTTGCGGGAACAGGATCAGAATTCTACGCGGGCGGAGCCACTGCTAGTATAATATAATAATAATATATAAGGTGTCACAAAATTAGGTCTCTGAGTAAAGTAAAAAAAAAAAAAAAAACTTTTTACTTTACCCGATATTTTTTTTGTTTCAAATACCTACATATTTTGTCGATACCAAGTCATCTCACCAAATTTTGAGACCTAATTTTGTGACACCTTATATAATGAATAATGAATATTCTTCATCATTGGATTGGTTTTGTCGAGGAACATGGAAAAATAGTAGTACTTTTATGCAATCTAGCTAATCAGATGTAGGCTACCTAGTTTATACTATATGCAAAGTAAAATGTAAATTATTAAAATATCTCAAAGTTGGTTATACATTTTAACATTACGTGTGTTTACAAAACGAATATATCCATTCACTCACGTATTGTAATGATAAGATCGCAAATTTGTTGAAACGTAAGCTAATGCCAGTATTAAAATTTAATATTAATACTTGCTTGTTATTACTAGTTGAACCTTTCGCATTATACAATCTGAAATTCATAAATAAATAAAAATAAATAAATATTGTTAGGACACAGAGTACACAACGCCATCTAGACCCAAACAAAGCAGAGCTTGTCAAATGGGTTCTAGAATGCGGATAAACATACTTAAATACTTCCTTTTTTGTAATTAAATACACATTATACATAGAAACACCCAGACTAATGCAAATATACATATTTGCACTGAGCGGGAATCGAACCCGCGACCTCTGGCTTAGCACTCGTGCGCACTACCGCTACGCCACAGAGGTCGCTTTAATTGTCGCGACTGAGTAATGTTTAATTCAGTCTTATCATCATCATGTTAGTTCCGGAAGTTACTTCGGATCCTGGGTTCCACTATCCTCCTTTTTGTCTTGATTTGCCTTATCTTGACTTTTACGGGAACTACTGCCATCTGAACCCTCGAACCCCAAGAGGACCAATTTGTGCCAAAGCCTCGTCCGTTGATACTTTAAAACTTGTTAGCTAGCTTGGGACCAAACCAAAATCAACTGCTCTTCGGTGTGACTGCTAGTTGACAGACGAGGCTCTGGTGCTGACTTTCCTTTCGAGATAAGGAGGTTAGATTTTAGTCGCTCCCATAGAAACCAAAACAAAAGAAGTGTCTGTAGCTTAGTGGTTAAGAAATCGACCCTACGATCTGGAGGTCCCGGGTTCGACTCCTGGCCATTACACTACCGACGTGAACCCACCCCTAACACAAGCAATCAAGCTTAGCTGGAGTGGTTAGGGGGAATATTAGTAATGTCGGTTACTAATATTATTTAAAAAAAAAAAGGAGATGCGAGAGAGTGCACCCCAGCTCCAAAGTGATAGTTTTGGATGCGACTGTTATTGGATTTCTTTTTAAATTATTTATTTCACACACTCAATAATTATTATGACATTTTTATAAAAAACATAATGGTAGTAAAATCCACAGATATTAAGGGTTAAGTCATTGCTTCCCAAAATAGAGCCTTATGGCTCGGTGTTACGGGGTAAGCAGCGCATTTCCCTCCGTATTTATGCTACAATACCATAAACAAGAAAAAAAAAACATTTTGGATATTGTGGGGTATAGTATACAAAAACTATGGATAAGAAGAATTAGGACATTATAAAATGACTTGGTTGAAGTAGAGGACTTCTGCGTAAATGACAATAAGTACCATCTACACAGAATTGAACTAACTAAAATTTGAAGCCACTGCAGCAGTTTATAAACTGCTGCAGTGGCAGTAGTATACTATGAAAGCTCATTTTAACAAACGCCAAACTTATGTCTACAGAAAGTTAGACGTATTACGGAGCCGTATGTCACTCAACCAAAACTGCTAGACAGACGAATGAATTCACAAGTTCTGAAAGTTTCTCTAGAGTTTTGTGATAGACTTAGATCCGCTCTTGTAGTCGAGTATGTCACTCGCAATAACTTTACCAATCAAGTAGTTTTAGAAGTATCACTTCGGATCTTAGTTGGTGGTAGTGGATACTATAGTACGGTCGTTATCATCTCAGCTGTCATTAGTCTGGCTATTCACCCTCAATTAATATAGTCATGTATATAAAAAATTAACGACGGCATAAAAACCAACAACCTGTAACGCAACAGTTGACGTTTCTGACGATAGCTGTGGCGTAGCGGTAGAACGTTCGACTGCTAAGGCAGAGGTCGTGAGTTCGATTCCCGCTTAGTGCAAAGTAAACGCAATGGAGTCCAATAAAATTGGATTTATTTCATTTTAACTACAGAGCCCTAAATATATCCAACTGATTTATACGACGCTATCTTAGGCCATAAGATAATGCGATATTATCTTGAGAATACAATTATTACTCTCAAGAGAATAACCTATTTACCTCGAGCTATTAATATGAATCCTAGGCTGTCCTCTAAACGTCTAGTTTTTGACATTAGTGAACATTTTCATGGTCTTAAACACAGTACTAAAATAGATATTCTAATATCTTTTTTTAGTACTGTGTGTAATGAAACGATGGCTGACCGCTCTGACATTCATAAACTTATACGTCAATCGATCAATTACCTCGTGAAGAATAAATCCAGGAATTGGTATACTAGGTCTGCAATTCATTCAGCTGCAAAAATTGAATGAAGCAATTTCACCAAGACTTTTACATACATATACTCACGCCTTTTTCTCTCCGGGGTAGGCAGAGACAACAGCCCGCCATCTGCTTCTGTCCTTACATTCTTCACGAGCATCCTTGACTGTCATTAAACCTTTCACACAAGCCCGCCAGTTTCGAGTGCTTTTGACCTGCCCTTTTTTCAATATCTCATTAATTTGATCAGTGTATGTCCTGCGAGGTCGACCCCGGCTTGCCTGCCCACTTACATCTGCCTTATATACTTGGTGTGTCATTCGCTCAGTACTCATTCGTTCCAAGTGCTCAAACCACCGTAGCATACCCTTTTCAATTCTTGTAACAACATTCTTTTTCATGCCACACCATTCTCGTATATCTGTATTCCTCTTCCTATCAGCCAACCTTACTCCACACATACTACGCAATGACTGCATCTCCATTCACTCTACTTTCATGATTTTTCTGCCATACCCAACTTTCACTTCCATACATTAATGTGGGGACTAGCACGCCGTTATTACCCGCCAGTCGTGCCTTCTTCGGCACTGACTGGCCACTCATGAAGGAGTGTAGCGCACCATTCACGCGATTTCCTGCAGTCACTCTCCTTTCAATATCTCCATCGTATCTTCCATCCCTTGTGAACAAACTACCCAAGTATACAAACTCTGACACTTGTTCTACATATTCACCTTCAATCATAACATTACATTCAGTCATTTCTTGCTGCCTCTCAAAAACCATAACGTTCGTCTTTCTTGCATTCACTTTCATACCTCTCGCTTTAAAGGCCGCATTCATACTGTTCACCATTTTCTGCAACTCCTGCGCCGATGATGCAAGTATAACTTGGTCATCGGTGTATAGGAGGCACTTAACATGCAGGTCTCCCATCTTTATTCCATATTCACACCCTTTCATATCACTCATACAGCTATCCATGAAAAGATTGAACAACCAAGGCGAAGCTACACATCCTTGCCTGACACCAGAGGTGTATTACACACCCACGATTCGCCAGTTATGTTTAGGTCCCAATGTAATAGGGGGCGAGCCTATTGCCATCTACCGGGCACATTACTAAGCGAGCGATAATTAACATTTTTAAAACACACATAACTACGAAAAGTCAGAGGTGTGTGCCCGGGACGACTGGGGATCGAACTCGAGACCTCTTCTCGGCAGTCCGTTACGTACGCCACTGGGCTATCGCCGCTTATTGCTTTTTTGTCTTGTCTACATGATAAATTACTTATTTTAATACCAATCGCGTGAATGAGGCTTTTCATTGAGAAATCAGATTTTGAAAATTTTTTGTGGTTATTTTTCCTCCGCGGTACATATGAATTTTTAATTACATAGCGTATGTCCTTCCCATCTATAACATCTTTGCTTGTGTGGATTTTCATTAGAATTGGTTCAGCCGTTTGGGTGGAGAAGATGGTCTGGCGGGGTCCAAAGGGATTTCTGCTCGAAAAAAAAAAAAGATCCGTTCAGCCGTTAGAGCGTGATTGAGTAAAAAACATCTTATATAGGTTGTTTGTCTTGTTAGAGTGGTAGAGTCAAGCAACAGTCAAGCAACAGTCATTTTGGCCGACTCGACCGGGGAAGCACCACCCTCTCACAGAATATCGACGCCAAGTAACAGTATTTGAACTGTTGCGTTCCGTTTGGTGAGTGAGAGTGCCGGAGCCCAAACTCCTTTCCCATCCCCTTTCCTTTACAGGGTTGGCAGCACGAGTGTGACGCCACTGGTGATGCACACGTCCATAGGCCGCGGTAACCGCTTCCCATCAGGTGGGCCGTGTACTTGTCTGCCACCTTAGTGGTATAAAAAAAAAAAAAAATACATGAGTCGTCTAAAAGAGAGCTTCGCTCAATTAATACGCTAAACGGAAATTTTGGGAACCGTTTTCTTCTGATTTTCAATTTTTTTCAGTGGCTATTAACGAGCTTTAAAAATCTGCAAAAATTTGTACGAGGTTTCGGTTTTTTCGTCACCATGACTTATAAAAAGCGTTGGAAGCTTAGAGGTTAAGGAGTCGACCCTAGGATCGAGGGGTCCCGGGTTTGGATCCTAGCCATTACACTGCCGACGTGAACCCACTCCTAACACAAGCAATGTAGCTTTAGCGCTATGATCATACAATTAATTTACATTTTTTTTTTTATAAACTCACGCCTATATCCCCGAAGGGGTAGGCAGAGGTGCTAGCACCCACATTTCGCCAGTTTATGTTTAGGTCCCAATGTAATAGGTGGCGAGCCTATTGCCATTAACCGGGCACTTATAAACCTGCGATAAATACACACATAACTTCGAAAAGCATCGAAAAGTCATTGGTGTGTGCCATGGTAAAACCTGGGATCGAACCCGAGACCTCGTCTCAGCAGTCCATTACCCATACCACTAGGCTACTAAGGTTAATTAAGATCGTCAAATTACTGTTTATAAATGTTTATAATATTGTGGAACTTAAACCAGTGCGGATCGTTAGTTCAACGTAGGCATATAAAGTGCTCAAAACGGGAACATTAAATACAATTATAGTGGTATATAAAACGCAATAATAATATTATATTAAAGCAATAAAACCAAATAGCTCAAGAGAGTGAGGTATTTGACGCAAACTTAATATTTCTGGAAGAGACTTAAGCGTGCTTCCACAAATAGCTGTGTATGGAAGTTTTGGCAGTCGCTCCCGTAAAAGTTAAAATAAATAAAATATGGAAAGAAGGAGTAAGAGTGGAAGAGTGAATCCTGGGCTCCATAGTGCAAGTTTTGTGTGCAACTGGATGTGTCGTAAGGATGCTGATAGCGCCTTTCTCCCTGGTGCGCGGGATATGCTCTATGGCCAACCTTACACCCCGGCGTCTTAAGAACCGAAACGGCGTGTAGTTTTAGTCGGTTCAGGACCGACATAACCGCCCCCGCTGGCCGGCTGGGGGTATCCGAAGGGATTTCCGCACGAAAAAAAAAAATAGATGCACAATTTTTGGGAAATCGCTAAGAGGACGATGAGTCTAACGTGATCATACCATGATATACCATAGTGGTACAGTCACCATCGGTATTAGCTTAACACATTCCAAGTTACCGACCAAAACTCTCACTCAATCTAGTTCTAAAACTTTACATAAAATAAAAAACGAAAATTTTAAAATATAACATTGTCTTCTGAATATTAAAATAATAATTATACATTTATTTATTGATTTATTTCAATGAAAGTTGTTTGTAAATTTGTTAGTGTTCAGCAACTTCTGAGGGCTACTGTACTAAACATAATTCTAATAGGAAAAAAACCTGAATGAAATTACTCGTCACTCAAAAATCAACACGAAATTACACCTCTCAGATTTAGCTAGCTATAACAGATATTAAAGCATGTTACCAATCTTGGTGGCCCAGCGTTAGCGAGTCCGATTTGTTGTACAGCAACCTGTTTGATACCCAGCTCAGGACAATTTTTATTGAGATGTTGTTCCGATCAGGTGGTATCAATATGCTTGTCTGTCATGTAGTATATAAAAAAAAGTTCTTAGTCGAAACACAGAGTCAAAAAAAAAGTGCCTGCGAGAGTTGAATTGACCGAATAGAACTTGTCATGACAGTTTTATCAAGGCAAAACCTAAACCGCTGGGTTTTCAAATTTGAAATTTTGACAATTTGATTGACTTTGATTTCAGAGCCTCAGGGCAGGTTGTTTAGCAAAGTTGGCTTGGGCTTTGGGCAGATATCCTTGAGGCCCAAGTCAATTTTACCTGTAAACAACGGACGAGACTCTGGCGCAGGTTTTTCCTTTAAAGGTTGGTAGGTCAGACGGCAGTCGTTCTTGAAGAAGTCAACAAACCAATCGATAATAATAAGAAAGAAAGAAAGAAATAAAGAAAGAAAGGAAGAAAGAAAGAAAGAAAGAAAGAAAGGCTCCAAAGTGCATACTTTAGACGCGATCGGCGATAGCCCAGTAGGGTACGTAACGGACTGCCGAGACGAGGTCTCGAGTTCGATTCCCAGTCGCCCCGTGCACACACCTCTGACTTTTCGTTGTTATGTGTGTATTAAAAATATTGATTATCACTCGCTTAGTAATGTGCCCGGTAGATGGCAATAGGCTAACCCCCTATTACATTGGGACCTATACATAACTTGCGAATCATGGGTGTGACACACATACACCTCTGCCTACCCCTTCGGGGATATAGGCCTGAAGTTATGGGAAATCGCTTTGAGGATGCTGATGATGCGTTGTATGTTCAAATGATCCACTAAAGACAGACTTTGGAAATTTTAGTCCTGAGGTGGTAAATACGACATTTGCCCGCTAGCCGCTAGTGATTCATATGCGTCACTTCTATAATGTTACATCTTTGTAAGTTTAATTTTACGAGTCAAATAAATTTGCGCACGAGTTTCCGGATTTAATGCGAACATCTCAAGGTTGATGACGCAGTTGCACACTGATGCGTTTGTTTTGTTAATAAATGCACAGACGTACGTGTACACATACCGTTGAATGGATTCATATGTAATATATGAGGGAAAATTAAATTTATTGGATGAGGGGTAAATAGGAGTGAAGAGAAACTATATCCTGGTCATTTTAAGGGGCCATCTCGAAACCGGAAATGGCCCTGGGTTAGCCGGGCTGCCGCTGGCCAGGAGGGGGGGGGGGTATCCAGGGGGTTGATCCAACTAAGACTATATTTCACCAATGATCCATACATTCCGCCAAGTAACACATTTTCACTAATATAAAGACAACGTGAAGCGTAAGTTAAAAGAATAATTGAGACAGACACTCCCAAGGGGCTTTGAACAGAAAGTAATTGGACAAGCGTTAATTTTATGCCTATAAGTATGTCCTTTAGTCATGAAACTGCCAAGTTAAGTGGGATTAAGTTGTCGGATTTATAGAGAACTTAAGACTAAGAATCATGCAAAACGCTATACGCTATGATGAGTCTTGGAACACGGTAACCCGAATTCGAAACTTCAGATTGAACTTCGGATTTATAGAGAACTTAAGACTAAGATTAATGCAAAACGCTATACGCTATGATGAGTCTTGGAACACGGTAACCCGAATTCGAAACTTCAGATTGAACTTCGGATTTATAGAGAACTTAAGACTAAGATTCATGCAAAACGCTATACGCTATGATGAGTCTTGGAAAACGGTAACCCGAATTCGAAACTTGAATGCTCTGACCTTCTGAGCCACCTAGACGCGTCCCAGATATTCGAAATTCTCCGATATATTATATACGTCTTGGGGTGACGTGTTTATATATGTCAATAGCAATTTTACTCTCAAAAATGCTCGAAATTATATCCACATAACATAACTTCACGCCTGTATCCCCGAAGGGGTAGGCAGAGGTGTATTACACACCCACGATTCGCCAGTTATGTTGAGGTCCCAATGTAATAGAGGGCGAGCCTATTGTCATCTACCGGGCACATTATTAAGCGAGTGATAATTAAAATTATTTATTATTGCACACATAACTACGAAAAGTCAGAGGTGTGTGCCCGGGGCGACTCGGGATCGAACTCGAGACCTCGTCGCAGCAGTCCCTTACGTACGCCAGCGGGCTATCGCCGCTGTTCATATCCAATCCATATCCATCCACACACACACACACATTTAACAAAATGACAACGTAATTGCAGATTTACAGAAAATAGTATCATTGGATTTAAAATATGCCCTGATTTTTCAGCTCTAGTTCGAAATTAGCTTTTTCACTTAGTCGTTTATTATTTTCAGGATGACAGCACTGCGCCACCGAGGCAGTGATGCAGGGCTGCAAAATGAATTGTAGGAATTTATTTTATTTATTTGGAACAAAAAACAGTTACATGCTAAAATAGTTAACAAATTAGATATAGACTAGGTCTACAAGGCGAATAGCTCCTTGCAATGTTGAGCTGAGTGAGACATCGTGAATAAGATTTTGAAAATTTTGAACAGTGATCATTCCTCCGTGGCAAGTCCGATTTCGAAAATTCTTTTTGAAAGTCATTACTCTGGACATGCTTTCTGAGCGTGTAAAGTTTGGTCAGTGTCTCGAGCGGTTATTTTGTAATTCCATCTAGAATTTTTTTAACGGTGATCATTCCTCTGTGGTGGCATTAATTTTTTCAAAATATATCCATAAACCTTCCTCTGATTGACCTCTTTAACATGCCAAATTTGGTTCTGATTGGATAAGTAGTTTAGGAGGAGACCTGTGACAAAGAAAATCCTGGAGTCTGGTATGAGGAGCTTTCGCTTGACTTCGTCTCACTCAGCTCAATTATATAACAGATTAGTGAACATATAACCCACACTATTGTTCACGGATTTACAATATAAAAGAAAGAAGCTCAAGCCAAGTTGTAGTCACGATCTCATAATAACAAAAGATTATGTGAAACATGAAATTCATAACAAGTTTATAACAAATTAATAACAAATTTTCATTTACATAAAACATAAAATAAACAAGTTGATTTCCTGAGACGAGCTCAGCCGAATACAAGGGATTTTCGATTTTGTATTGTTTTTTTTTTGCGATTTTTTTTTTATCTTGCAATGGTTAATCCCAGCACGAATCTATTACCGAAAACAGCAACTCGATAGCTCATCTCCTTCATACCCAAAACCGTGACAGAAAATTGGCTACGACGACGACGACGTCGACGACAACACCTTAGCAATAGGGCTTTTCTAAAAAAAAAAAACCCTAAAAAATAATAAGGTAGTATCAATAACAGAGCTGACAAGAGCTCAGTGACACGACTTTTAAATTGTTCGCTGGAAAATGCGGAGATGCCAATCTCATTAAAATGTGTGTTATAGTTTTCAACGAGACGATGAATAGGTGCGCGGATCCCTGCGTTAGTTTTGCAAGTTCCCGTGTAGAACAACTGGGGCACACGCACCGTTCTAGGTACTATATAACACAACCTGATTGGTGTTTGTTAGGGCATTGTTTGTTAGGGCTCCTCAAGGTCCACCTGACATGATTATTTTGTATGATTGGTAACTTGTAAAATCTATCTCGAATATTCCAAGTATTTATGGAGACAGGTTACCGCTCACTTGTCTATTAACAATATTCTATAAATTATTAATACACGTATACACAATGCGTACAAAAACCGTCTCAAAGTGATCATTTATACCACTTTTACGAGTGCTATTATATTAAGCGAAATAAGTCGAGTCATATCGCGGAAGAGCTGCGTTTGTATGCTGCCCACGCGCCGCTTTAGTACTGCAAGGATGACATTAGATAGATTTATAGCCGAAGGTAAAGTCGGAAGTTCATTTTTAGTCACATTTTAGTCGAAATATAAGAAACAAACTTAGGTATACTGCATTTATTGTTTCACATTAAAAGCAGAAAATTAGATATACCTTTTTTTTTTTTTTTTTTTTTTTATCGTGCGGAAATCCCTTCGGATACCCCCCCGCCGGCCAGCGGGGGCGGTTATGTCGGGCTTGCACCGACTAAAACCGCACGCCGTCTCGGGTCTTCAGACGCCGGGGTGTAAGGTTACCCATAGAGCATATCCCTCGCACCCCGGCAAATTAGATATACCTAATAATAAATGTTCTAGGACATTCCACAGAATGCTATTTAGACCAATCACGGCTTTCCGTCGAAACCTTCCTGTATCCTTGCAAAATCTTACAATCTGGTCCACCTTCAGATCCTCCAGGTCTTCTGTGTCCAGTGTATCCAACCCCATTGTCTCCCATCTTATCAGTCTCGAGGGCTTGGCCGGGGTGATATATTTGAGGAGGCCACCATGTGGATTTAGTCGGTCCGATTCCGACATTCTGACCTTCATCCTTGGCACCGATGGGGTGGAGCCCGTGGGTGTTTCCACATATGAAGAAAGGTGTTGGGAGTTCAGACGGCAAGCGCTCCCATAAAAAAACACATAAGCCAAATCTAAAGGTGAAGAAGGAGTAACTAAACCCCGGGCTTCGAGGTGAAAGCCTCGGATGCAACCGGAAACCACGCTACGATGATGATGATGATGACTAATATGATTTCTACATTTTTAAACTACGATTTCGCTTTTCATCACTTACTTTTGAAGCCTATTCAAACCTGGGCCTATAGATAAAGTGACATTCTAGTAGTGGAATCGCTTCGAAGCGAACCTTCAAAAGTCCGAAATGTATGGGAGTGACATTATTTCTCAACATGTCACGTGTGTGGGAGTGACATTATTTGTCACACGTGACATGTTGACAAATATAGTGATTCCACTAGTAGAATGTCACTTTGCCTAGGCCCCCTGAGCGGTATTCGCTACCGCTGTGGGTATAGGATTTATTCAAAAGTTCCGACGCTAGAGCGGAATCGTTGATGAACCGTATCGAATCGTAATGAATCGGTGAACCGTAGTATTACCGCAAACTCATTCGGTTATATCTACCGTAGACGGTAGCGAATACCGCTTTTTTTTACGTGTGGAAACCACGACGGGCTTCACCTCACCGTTGAGTGATGAGATGAGTATGTCGAACTGACTAAAACCACACGGTGTCCTTCCCAAGCGTCTATTCTCGGGCATCCCGGATACCGGCCTCGGAAGGATAACCCCACGGTTCCAGGCGGACTTCGGCCGTCATCACGGCCCCGCCTTAGGTGTCGGGTTTAAAACGAATACGGCTCAGGTTTTAATAGGCCTTTAACTTTCTGTAGTACCTCTGTTGCATGGCCGATGTATGGATCATTGACTCGTTTGGCCGCCGAAGTTAATTTATTAACTGGCTCCGCACGGCGGTATACTCAATGTATAAATATAATGACTTATAAAAAATGTTTAACATTCATCCCGTCATCATTACTACTGATCGCCATAAATAACTACAAGTTTTTCTGATGTGAAATTTATTGTTTTCGAGTTTTCTCTTTCGAATGTGTTATCATATTCGATGAATTATGGCTTGTCGTGTAATTGCAAGGACGATATAATTAAAAACAATTACGACAGAATACGAAGGTAAAGACTGTGGGCAGATGCTGAATGTGGCAAGCTGAAGACAGGGCGCTATGGCGCTCATGGGGGGAGACCTATGTCCAGCAGTGGACTAGAATAGGTTGATGATGATGATGATGATGACGAAGTTACTTTTTACTAACTGATGTAAAGTGTTTTAATACTTTACAACCAAGGTTTTTTTTAATAACAATAGGTATTAGTAAACGAAATTACTAGTATTTCCCTAAACCCTCCAGTTAAGCTAGCTGCGTGTGTGAGGAGTGGGTTCACGTTCACTAGGATTCGAACCCGGGACTTTTCAATCGTAAGGCCGACTTCTTAACCATTAAGTTACCGACGAGTGTGATGCCGTGACCAAGGGAAATAGACATTATTTTGTATATAAATATAGATCAACAATTTATATTGCCATCTATACTATTATAAAATTATAATTTTGTTGTGTCCGTACATTTGTGATATTTAAAAAATATCATATATTTGATTGCAATTAAATAAATAAATAAATATTCTACGACATTCTACACAGCGCTTTGTAGACCCAAAGTAAGCATAGTTTAACTAGCTTGTGTTATGGGTTCCAGAATGCGGATAAATATACTTATATAATTTTTTTTGTAAATACATACATATTATACATAGAAACACCCAGACCAATGCAAATAGACATATTCATGCATACAAATATTTGCACTGAGCGGGAATCGAACCCGCGCCCCCTGTCATAGCAGTCGAATGCACTACCGCTACGTCACAGAGTCCGTCAAGCAAGCCCAAGCAAGCAAGCAAGCGTGTAAGTAGAACCGAAGACATGCCCAGAAAACGATAACCGACCGACGCGCGGGCGGAGCCGCGGGCATCAGCTAGCTACTACTATTATAGCATTCTAAATTAGTTTTGTCTGTACATTAGAGGTATTTAAAAAAAAATACCCGGGTTATGTTAAATGAACGATTCTGAAATGTTTGTTTGATTGCAATTGGTTGAGTAGAACCAGAGATATGACCAAAAAACGATAACCGACCCTGCGAGCGGAGCCGCGGGCATCAGCTGGTATAGATATATTCATGTAAACAAATATTTACACTGAGTGGGCGTCGTACCCCGACCCTCTCGCGCAGTAGATTAAAGCTCTACCTCCACGCCAGAGGATGCATGTACTTCATTCGATTTTTAATTAAACCGTGACCACCCGTCGGCCCTCAAATTTGTGCTTAATGAGCATAAAACAGATCTAAAACTCTTCAGCAACCAATTGGTTTCATATTTGTTGCTATTTGAATAGCCCTAGGAACACGACCTATCGGCACAGACACCAAAATTCATTATAGCCCTTAAAATATCCAAATAGGATAGAAAATTGCATGACCATCCATTGCACGGGTTCACATACATTGTAATTTGAATGATACTCATAAATTGAAAAACGTCCTGTGAAATGAAAGCCTAATTTTATTACCGGAGCTATTACTTCGGGAATATTGTGGGGGGTCGGCCTAATACCTACGTGTTTTTTATTGCTATTGTTATTATTTTAGTGTCAGATTACGGTTACTACTAAATTTTGATTATTCTGGCTGTTTGAGCATGCCATTTGTTCACTCGACTGATTTTCAGACTCTATATACCTCCTTATGCCTTTTTACCGCAGCAATAGGGAATTTGTCTGCTGTGCTTGAGATTTCGGGTTCGGTTACCGAGTTGAGCAAGTTATGTAGAGTAATTCCATAGGTGGTAGAAATTAGATGACACAAATTTGTCACAAAATTCAGCCGGATGGGTACCACCGTGTACGATTGCGACAAACCCTCCATTTTAATCCAATTTCGGTTTGATTGCGTTCAGGGGTCACCAAGTGCATAGCTGGGCAGGGGGATTGTGGTCGCAGCGCTAGAGGGACCGGTGGGTGTCACGCGGTGCTGCGACGATAATCCTCTTCTGATGTGGCCGTCAAGCTGAGTGCCACCATTGTTAACATGATACGAGTATGTAATGGTGACCCTCTTTCCTTAGACTTTGCCTTCAGCTTACCATCAGGCGAGGTGAAGTCAAATTGACGTGTCTTAATATAAAAAAAAATTAAAAAAAAAAACTAATAGCAGTAAGGAAACGTCGTTGATAGGCTAGCGAATTAGCACTACGGTGGTAGACGATGGATTGAATCTTTAGGGGCTAACCCTTAAGATGATATTAAAAAACGTGTTAAAAGTGAGCCTGCTTTCAAAGTATTTTCGCGGGTTCGATTCCCGCTCAGTGCAAATATGTATATTTGCATTGGCCTGGGTGTTTCTATGTACATTATATGTATTTATTTACAAAAAGAAAGTATATAAGTATGTTTATCCGCATTCTAGAACGCATATGACAAGCTCTGCTTAGTTTGGGTCTAGATGGCGTTGTATACTTTGTCCTCCAAATTAAAATCAGTAGGTGCATTGAGAATGAGGTCAGTTTATCAACGATGCAGCTGCATTTTAAGCAAAAGACTAAATATATGTGAAAATAAATTCACAACTTTCAAGGCACTCCTCCTGAAAGTCGTTTCTGAAGAAGAAATACCCTTAGTGAACACGTAAAGCCTTAAATATGTCTCGTTACTTTAGTTATTTATACCCTGATATCATCACTGATACCCATAGTATCGCTGTGACGGATATTTATGGGTATCTGTGTAGGTTGATAAAGGGCACGGTGCAGGCAGTAAAATCGAGTTATCGATGGCGTGCTTTGAAGATGTTCAACATAATATGCAACGCGATTAGAGCATGTCCGCACGAAAAAAAAGAAGAAAAAAGGTACATGCTTCTTCTTGTAAGCTTTTATTACAATAGTCTAAGAGCTGGTGAAGATTGACCTTCACCCATCTGATAACCAGATAGAATGTAATTTTTTATCAAATATTATTCATCTATTAACATGCCTAGGAGGGGAACGAGAGAGTCAACTAGCTGGCAAACGAGGCTTTGGGCGCCGGACTATGAATGTTGTCCGATTTCCTTTGTCAGTCAAGCGATGAGGAATGGAATCGGGGTTTTAGTCGGTTCAAGCCCGACATAACCGCCCCCGCTAGCTAGCGGGGGGGTATCCGCACGAAAAAAAGAAAAAAAAAAAAGGTACGAGTCTGGAGAGAACGCCTCAGTAGCGAAGCTCTTCTTCCCGAACGCGCTGTATGCGTACAGGATTGCAGGAAGAATCTAACACAACATGCGCATAACGCAATTGCTGACAGGAATAAATATATAAATGAATTACAGAAATAGTAGACTAATATATGCTACATAATAACACTTGGGCACTTGGAACGAATGAGTACTGAGCGAATGACACACCAAGTATATAAGGCAGATGTAAGTGGGCAGGCAAGCCGGGGTCGACCTCGCAGGACAGACACTGATCAAATTAATGAGGTATTGAAAAAAGGGCAGGTCAAAAGCACTCGAAACCGGCGGGCTTGCATGAAAGGTTTAATGACAGTGAAGGAAGCTCGTGAAGTATGTAAGGACAGAAGCAGATGGCGGCCTGTTGTCTCTGCCTACCCCGCAGGGAAAAAGGCGTGAGTATATGTATGTATGTCATAACATAAGGTTATTGTGTATATCATAAATGTGTACGTAAGTAAAATATAATAACAGTAATAAGTACAGTAAGGTGTTATAAGAAAAGCTAATTGTTGGCACACAAGATAGAAATGTAAGATAAATATAGAGAAAAGTGCACATTACATTACTCGTGTGTTATTATTATATATCACCGCATGTATTACCGTAGAAATTGAGTAAACTGTCGAAATAAGAGATACGTAAAATATAAAACGTCAAGTGTATATATTATTACTCAAAAGAAAAAAAAGTAAAAGTAATAAAAGTAAAAATAAAATCTAGCATGCTAGCAGCAATGGCAGGTATCTCCCTGTAGGGGTGTGTGTTGGGTAACCTCCTCGAGTGTCGCTCCGATTCCGATCCCGCTGCAGTCCGGGGGGAACGGAATCGGAGCGGCCGGTACACCCTGGGCGGCGGTCAATGGCTTCCCCTTCACCCCTTCATAGGGTTGGCATTGATCGTCGGCCAATACCCAACGTGGCGGGAACACATCACTCTCCGTACTCCTCTGCTTTCAGAGGAGTCAGGATGAGCGATGCTGTTAGTGGTGAGATGGCCCAGGGTCAGCCGGGGTGCGAGGGATATGCTCTATGGGTAACCTTACACCCCGGCGTCTGAAGACCCGAGACGGCGTGCGGTTTTAGTCGGTGCAAGCCCGACATAACCGCCCCCGCTGGGCGGCGGGGGGGTATCCGAAAGGATTTCCGCACGATAAAAAAAAAAAAAAAAAAAAAGGTATCTCCCTGTAATACTCCGAAATAGATTGAAAGATAGAAAGAAAAAGTGCGCGAATGGAAGCGCGAGCAATAAATAAGCGAGAACTGGTATGAAAGTGTAACTAAGGACTCCAAACAAAAGTAATTGGAGGTGCTAGAAATAAAAATTTTTTTTTAACAAATATTATTCATCTATTGACATACCTATAATATCTTGCCTATCAGAAAGTATTCATGGCTATTTTAAATTAATTTTAATAATTTAAACCCGATTTTTTTAATTGCAACTGATAGTTTTTGACATAGAAAATTTGCATCGATAGGTTTGTAATTAAATAACTTTGAATTGGTTATTAGAGCGATGTAGTTACCTATATCGACTTACCTGGTTATAACTGCTTGTCAAGTAGTCAGGAACAAAAATAAGTAGTCATCAATACATCAATAAATGTTATCAGATGGATGAAAGTCATCTTCGCCGGCTCCTCTGCTAAAAGCTTTTATTTAGCTTCACCTGTCCAGATGCTTGTCATCAATATTGAAAGAAATGTAACACAGAAGCGGCCATAGCCCTGTGGCGTACGTAACGGACTGCTGAGAGGAGGTCTCGAGTTTAATCCCCAGTCGGCCACACACCTCTGACTTTTCGTAGTTATGTGTGCATTAATAAATGTTAATTATCGCTCGCTTAATAATGTGCCCGGTAGATGGCACTAGGCTCGCCCCCAATTACATTGGAACCTAAACATAACTGGTGAATCGTGGGTGTGTAATACACCTCTGCCTACCCCTTCGGGGATACAGGCGTGAAGTTATGTTATGTTATGTATCACTTGTACTTTTCCACAATTATATTTATTAATTACACCTGACCGGTTTCGCCTCACGGCAGTCTCAAGTTCCACCAAGTGCCATCAATCAACCGTATATTATAGCTTGTCTTCAAATTTTGCAAATTAAATTTGATCCACTTCCCAGTTACCGGTTGAGCTGAAATTTTGTATACATGTGTAAATCGCGTGACAATGCAATATTATGATGACATGGTGCTGATCTGATGATGGAGCTGGAAGGTGGCCATAGGAACTTTGCAAATGAATTGATTCGTTTAGACGAGTAGTTTGTATTTCAATTTTTTTTTTTGTATAGACCATTAATACGGCACTTACAAAACGTCATAAAAAATAAATAATCTAATGTTTGGCAAATGGACCACCGGTTCGAAACGCGGCCCTGTCCTGAGAAGACTCCGGCAAGAAACTCAGCGGGCTGTTTTTTTTGGTCTATTTACAAACATATTTACTTAACCTAAGTACAAGTAACCAGGGTCTGATGATGGGCCTGGAAGTTGGTCGTAGGAACTCTGTAATGAAACGACGCAACCCTATCAAGTTTCGGCTCGTTTGTATGTACCTTTTGACCTGAAATTGACCTAGAAGTTTAATTTTTTCACAGCTTCAAGGAGTTACAGATCTGAGTATTATGGTAAAAAAAAATTCAACACCTCTACACGTTCCTGAGAAAAAGGTCTTGACAAACAGAAAGATGGACAACGAAGTGATCATATAAGGGTTCCGTTTTTTTCTACGGAACCCCAAAAAACGGAAATTGTCCTTGCAAAACGAGTCGTATTCAAAATAAATATTACCAAATTTTGCACATTGCAACAGTCAGACCGAAAACGTATATTATGCCGTTGTTCAAATGACAGCGACTCACAATTGGCATGCCGACTGCATACATAAAGGCATTTTAAGAAGCCCCGCCGTCTTTGCTTACGAATAATATCTTTGGTAGTGGACACTTTTTTAACCCACGACACAGAAAAGAGAGTGTTATATATATAATATATGAGTCATCAGTCTCGTTTGCATCAAAAGTTTACACTCTTTAGCCCGGGGTCTGCTCCCTTACTCCGACTAGTTTATTTTGACTTTTACGGGAGCGATTGCCCTCTAACCCTCCAACCCCTAGAAGAAAGTCATTGCAAGAGCCTCATCTGTCAACCAACAGGTGTGGCTTCCAGGTGAAGTTGGTAGTGAATATCTTGGTAGGGCCCTACACATCCGGGGCTCTGAAGGTTTCGGGGTGCGAGGGAAATGCCTGATGGGCAACCTTACGGGTCTGAAGACCCGAGACGGCGTGCGATTTAGTCGGGTCAAGCCTGATATAACGGCCCCTGATGGCCGGCGGGGCGTACCCGAAGGGATTTCCGCACGAAAAAAAAGCAAAAATAGGGCTCTGAAGGTTATTCAGGTATTTTAAACGAACCTTCCCGAACCACAAGTTTATGTTTCGGGTTGAACGCACTCACTCCATGTTCTAGTCTACGACATATCGATTTTAGTAAACCACTATCAATTCAATTTGCTAAATAATGGACATTTGACATTAAAAGTTTAATGCTTTCGCTAAGTGACTCAACTATAATTTTGTTCGACAGCATAATAAAACAGGTTTCAACTTGCACAGGGGTAAAAAGTATCATTAGACAAGTAAAAGAGCTTTTTAATACAACGAAGACAGATTCAGAATAAGACTGGATACCGCAAGTGTGTCCTAGCGTATTCTAATATTTCTTTTGATTTGGCTTTTTGGCTTTACGAGAGCGACTGCCATCTGACTGATCCCAATCCCAAGTTGAAAGCCTACACCAGCCTCGTCCTTCTTTTTCTTTTGTTTTTCATATAGGGGAAATATCCTGCAGCATTTCGCGCGACGCGGGGAGGTCTTGTCGGGGGGGAGGGGGGGGGCTGAAACTATACAAGAATACTTCTATGGTGATCCCGGTCACGGGCACCTGCTCAAAAACTCCCAATTGGGCGACGTCCTGGCACGCACGGACGTCGCCACTTCGCGGGTGGCTAGACCGGCGGCGGGTGGCGGGCTATCCCCATCTCTCGCACCCGCAGCCACACTTAGGGCTTGTACCAGCTTGCAATTGAGTTTGACTAGGGCCCCGGGGCCCCCCTAGGGAGTGGGGAATTCTCAGATTCTTGTTACGATGACACATTATCATTAAATGACTTGCATGACATTATTGGTGGTGTACGTTGTATCTAGGCAATTTTTTTTTTTTTTTAATAAATATAAATATTCTAGGACATTCTACACAGCGCTTTCTAGACCCAAAGTAAGCATAGTTTAACTAGCTTTTGTAATGGGTTCTAGAATGCGGATAAACATACTTAAATACTTTTTTTTGTTAATACATACATATTATACATGGAAACACCCAGACTAATGCAAATAGACATATTCATGGATACAAATATTTGCACTGAGCGGGAATCGAACCCGCGTCCCCCGTCGTAGCAGTCGAATGCACTATGCTCCGCCACAGAGGCCGTCGATGACTACGAAGATAGCAATCAAGTAGGTGCCTAAGTAAGCGGTTCCCATGGCCTACAATAGCTTAAAACATCAGAGGCCATAAAAACATAAGACGAAACAAGAAAGAAGAGGTTGCCATTTTTTTTTCCGCAAAAGAAAACAGCAAATTTCACAGGTATGACAATGACCCCAGCAGAAGCAGGCCGCGACGGCGGGGCGCCTAGCGCCCCTCCCCCAAACCGGGGCCAGACGCGGACACCTTGGTTCCCAAACCCGAGGGTGCCATCTCGAAACTGGAGATGTCCCAGGGTCAATCGGGGTGCGAGGGATATGCTCTTTGGGCAACCTTACACCCCGGTGCGGTGTCTTAAGACCCGAGACGACGTACGGTTTTAGGCAGTTCAAGCCCGATATAACCGCCCCCGCTGGCCGGCGGGGGGTATCCGAGAGGATTTCCGCACGAAAAAAAAAGTATGTCAATGACGCATCGACGTTATAGTATTCACTTTACATAACAAACAGTTCTGCTTGCAGACACATAAAAAATCGATCATGGACTATTCGTCTAGATTAAACATTTGAATTTCTTGAATATCATCTTCAGTTGCAGACGGCCCCGACAGCCAGACAGACGTGGACATGGACTACTTTCGGCTTCAATACGTCTGGTGACGGTCGCAAAAGAATTCTAAACGAGTTCTGGGGTATTGTCTGTGCGTTTGGTTTTTTGCTCTCAGTTTAGAGACGACTGTTCTTGTATTATAACTCAAGAAATATTGAAGCTGTGACAGATATAATGATTTAATTGTAGGCTGTAGCTAGATCTAGTTTTGTTTTCACAGAAGTTTGTTTCGACAGACATTTATCTACGCCCAGACCGATTGTAAGCTAGGGCGAAGTTCAAAAATATAAAGGCGTTTCAATGCTATCTTTTTAGGGTTCCGTTGCCCAATGGCCAAAAACGGAACCCTTATAGATTCGTCATGTCTGTCTGTCTGTCTGTCCGTCCGTATGTCACAGCCACTTTTTTCCGAAACTATAAGAACTATGCTGTTGAAACTTGGTAAGTAGATGTATTCTGTGAACCGCATTAAGATTTTCACACAAAAATAGAAAAAAAAAACAATAAATTTTAAGGATCCCCATAGTTAGAATTGAAACTGCTACGGAATCCTTCATGAGCGAGTCAGACTCGCTCTTGGCCAGTTTTTAAAATAATGGTCCTTACCTTGACAATTTGGTTTATCACATCCTGCTTAAAGAACCCAGGATTTTAAGAAGAAGGAATCTCGTGTGCAGTTCGACTATTAAAGTTATTTATCATGCGACAAAGGTAGGATGTAACAATTGAGCCGTTTGCTTAGAGATGGTATTGTTTACACTGTTTTAGGATGTTACCTCGGCCCTCCATGTATTGTTCTGGATAGGAAGAGAGATGGTGGGATAATTGAAAGAGCTCCTCCGAACTCTTGCTATGATAGAGGTGGTAAAATACTTGCCAAAAAGGCAACATCTCTATGTAATTATAAAGATCTGGAGCCTCAGAGTGCACGCCGCTGCAATCTGTTCAGAGCATCATAAGTACTGTGCAGAGTCATCTTGAGAAACGGGAAAAGTAGTTCACCGTCTCATCTTGTTTAGGACTCTGTTTACGTCAAGCTGATTTACTGACGAGACTTTTCATGGTACTTACTATCTTTTTAGGGTACAGTAGCCAAATGGCAAAAAACGGAACCCTTATGGATAAGTCATGTCACTTTTTTCCGAAACTATAAGAACTATGCTGTTGAAACTTGGTAAGTAGAGGTATTATGTGAACCGCTTTAAGATTATTACACAAAAATACAAAAAAAAAACAACAAATTTTTGGGGTTTCCCCATACTTAGAACTGAAGCTCAAACATTTTTTTTTCATCAAACCCATACGTGTAAAATACGTGAAAATTGGTTTGAGCGAGATATAGTAAGTAGTTTTTTTTAATTCGTCATAAATTACTTGCTGCTACGGAACCCTTCATGGTCGAGTCCGACTCGCACTTGGCCGGTTTTTTTTATTAAGTGTTGCAAGTTATTATTGCAATGCGGCACTACAACGTGCAGTATGGTCCCACAAAACGTGATAATGTTCACTACCATCATACCCGACTCCATCACGCGAGGCCGCGATGGCGGCCAAAGTCCGCGGGTAACCCTGGGGCTATCCTTTCGAGAGCTTACCCGGGGTGCCCGGCAATGGACACTTGGGGAGGTCACCGTGTGGTTTGAGTCGGTACGATTCCGACACGCCCACCCATGAAGGCCGTGGGGGTTTCCACACGTTAAAAAAAAATATCATCATCCGAGTGTCAATCTATTAATTGGTTTATCTTGAGTTTTAGGATAGTGACTGCCCCAACTGGTCCCCCGACCCTGAGAGGGAAACCTGCACCAGAGCCTTGTCTGTCAATCAGGAACCAAGGGTCTTGGTAGGGCACTATTTACACTGCTCTATGTATGTTTATGTGTATGAAGTGTTTTCGGCATAGCCGGGCAGGGGGATAGTGGTCGCAGCACTAGTGGGACCGGTGGGTGTTACGCGGTGCTGCGACGATAATCCTCTTCTGATGAGGCCGTCAAGCTGAGTGTCACCATTGTTAACATGATACGTGTATGTAATGGTGACCCTCTTTCCTGAGACTTTACCTTCAGCTTACCATCAGGCGAGATGAAGTCAAATTGACGTGTCCTAAATATACAAAACAAAAAAAAATACTTTCGGTGTAACGTAATATTTGAATGTATGACAATTCAAGGTGAAAGCTGCCGCATCCTCAGTACGTCCTCTGCATTTGTTGTTTGCGTGATATATTATCATTACCAGCTCGTTTTTGGGTAAATACTTCTGTTACCGTTTCACAAATATTGACTTTTTACATGGTCATCGTTGGCATAATATCGTAATACCTTCGAAACGGTTCAGCACCTTTTTCTTTGAAGCATCGTAAAGACTTTCTAGCAGCCTCTGGACTCCAAGGTGAAGGCCTCGGGTGCGACGGGGACTAATGCAAGGCTGATGATGACTTTCTATTACTTCTGGTATCATCAGTCCGAGTCAGACGGCAGTCGCTCCAGTAAAAGTCAAAATTATCCATATCATGAACAGGAGGAGTTGGAGGGCGGACCGCAGGCTCTAAAGCAAACATTGGATGTAACCGGGATTAGTGCCCGGATGAAGACGAAGGGCTTCTGTTATCATATGATATCCTATAGGAGTAAAGTTATATTGAAAGTGAAATTCCAAAAAAAGTTGAAGGGATATGGCCTGTGAATAAATATTGTACGACAAAGTACACAACGCCATCTAGACCCAAACTAAGCAGAGCTTGTCATATGGGTTCTAGAATGCGGATAAACATACTTAAATACTTTTTTTTTGTAAATAAATACATATTATACATAGAAACACCCAGACCAATGCAAATATACAAATTTGCACTGAGCGGGAATCGAACCTGCGACCTTTTGGCTTAGCAGTCGAATGCACTACCGCTACGCCACAGAGGTCGTCATACCTGCCACTGAGCTACTTTACCTGTTCTGGGTAGCTGAAATCTCATTTATATACAACTAACCGACCCGGCAAACTTCGTTCCGCCTTAGAATCAAGTTATGTTGGTTACCTTATCAGCTGAACTTTTTTTTTAATTTTTTTTTTTATACCACTATGTTGGCAGACAAGCACACGGCCCACCTGATGGGAATCGGTTACCGAAGCCTATGGACGTGTGCAACACCAGTGGCGTCATACTCGCGCTGCCGACCCTGTAAAGGAAAGGGGAGGGGAAAGGAGTTTGGGAGGAGATGGGAAAGGCGTTTGGAGGGGGATGGGAAAACAGGTTGGGCTCCGGCACTCTCACTCGCCAAACGGAACGCAACAGATCAAATACTGTTACTTGGCGTCGATATTCTGTGAGACGGTGGTGCTTCCCCGGTCGAGTCGGCCCATTCATGCAACGGCCAAAATGACTGTTGCTTGACTCTACCACTCCAATTTATTTCGTGAATGTCTCCTCGCACCCTGGCATTAAAGACCCGAGATGGCGTGACGTTACGGTTGATTCGAGTCCGACACACGCTAGCGGGTGGGGAACAACCATTGCAATTTTTACAAAAAAAATACTCAAATAGGCACAGTACAGACAGACAAATATAGATAATTAAAATCAGTCCTTTAGAACCTCTGCAGCTACGTAGAGACATTGCCTCTCTGGCTGTATTTTACCGCCTGTACCACGGCGAGTGTTCTGAGGAGCTCTTTCAACTAATCCCACCTTCTCCATTTTGATCCAGAACAACACGTGCTGGACTGCGATGCCATCTGCACACGGTGGAAACCATACAGTCCCAAACTCAGCGGTTCTGTGCTTCCTTTCTTTGTCGCACGAAAAAGAGCTGGAATGCTCTGCCCGCGCACGTGTTCCCTTCTTATTACAATCCCGGGTTCTTCAAGCGGGGCGTGAAAAAGCATCTTTTGAGGCCGTCAAGGTAGGGGCTACCATTTTAGGATCGTCAGCATCTGGTATGGTGGCCCATATCTTCTGGACTTAACCCTAGCTTCTCACCATCCAGCGGGGTGCAGTCAATTGACGGAACGAATTAAAAAAATAATAAAATGTCCACCCGTTCTTGAGTTCATCACTAACACGACTTTTTTTTATATATATATATACATTACATCTTACGCCGACCTACTTTTGTCACTTCGCCGCAGTCGGGTATAAAATAAACAAAATTCAAAAGAATTTTATTATTAAGCATACATTTGAAACAAAACCTAAGCCAGCCCTTTGTTTTACTAATTATTATGAGTCAAAGTCCCTCACCTACCGCCATGCGTTAATCGAGATGCAAGTATAATGCCTGCCTTTGGCTTATTTTCCCTTTGTTAAACTGCATTTTTCCGCGAACAGAGTGACAAAGTAAGATGGAACGAGCTCGCCTAATTAGCGATGGAAACATACGGGTAGATGTTCTGTATGTGCATGCTACAATCGCATCACATTATTTATTTCTTAATTACTACTCATGTTTAAATAAAACTTTGCAAACACCAAATTATTCAAACATACATAAAGTAATTTTGTGTTTATGCTATTGGTGTTGCTTGATAACTAACAGGAGTGATTATTAATTCAACAGGAGGATTCAATTGGTGTTATTATTTTGAGCTTTCACGGTCACGAATGGATAGGTATCCTATTCTCGCTTAGCAACCTCCGTCCTCCTGTGGGTGGCAGGTGAGGGCGACCCCTCCCCCAAATCGGGGCAAGACGGGGACACCGTGGTTCCCAAACCCCAGGGGCCATCTCGAAACCGGAGATGGCCTAGGGTCAGTCGGGGTGCGAGGGTTATGCTCTATGGGTAACCTTACACCCCGGCGTCTGAAGACCCGAGACGGCGTGCGGTTTTAGTCGGTTTTAGCCCGACATAACCACCCCCACGGGCCGGCGGGGGGGTATCCCAAATAGGTATCCTATTCTGGCATCGCACAGGAAATAATATCGTTCCACTTGATCTTGAGTCTATTATACAGTTGTTTCCGCGGTATTTTAGAGATAAGAAACGTAGGTATGTAAGTATAGAAATTAGTCACCTGCCTAGGTATTGGCTCAGTCTGTGTGCGAGGGAAATGCCTTATGGGCCCTTACACCCCGGCGTGTAAAGACTCGAGACGGCGTGCGGTTTTAGTCGGTTCAAGCCCGACATAACCACCCCTGCTGGCCGGCAGGGGGGGGGAGGGGTACCCGAGGAGATTTCCGCACGAAAAAAAGGTATCTAGTTTCACTATTTATATTGATTGAATATGATAATATTTTACTTAATTTTCTGAATTTAGATACTGTTTAAATACTGTAAAATAATTAATAATTAATATAAAAAAAAAATTATTTTATATATTTATTGATATGAATCCATTGTGTTGTGAATGACGGCTTAATGCTAATTAGTTTGCATGATAATTTAATGAATTTTGTATAAGTAACCATAATTAACACACTAACCATAACACTTTTGCACACCCACATGGTGTGAAAAAGTGTCTAAAAACAAAGTGTTGCGCGGCCGCCTACAACATGCCCTCGCATATTTTATCATGATGATATTGAGGATATAGTGACGAACTTTCGAGAATTCATAATAGCATTTGATGTAACCGCGCATAAGATTAGAATTACGCTCAGTAAACGTGTTAATATTTATTTTTCATTTGCCTATTAGCACTGTGCTGGCATTGTAGTACTTTCTCTTGGAAGCGCATAGATGTGTAAGGGATCAGCTAGATTAACATTTTTTATTCTCGTGTTTAAAAAAAAACCGGCCAAGTGCGAGTTGGACTCGCACACTGAGGGTTCCGTACAAATCTGTAGGTATATAAGTTCACCCATCACGACAATCGGGTCATAGTTATGGTAGTAGTAACTTTATAATTTTCAAAAATATTATTTATTATATGATGTAACTAAAAATTTACGGTTTTCGCAAATTTTCCTTTATCTGTACTGTAGCGTCCGGGGGTTGGACGCCACAATACCTCGTGTTGATAATAAGATAAACACAAGAGGAAGATTTTATATGGGCATTTATTATTTCAACAAAGCTTCCTTTATCGGGTTTAGGGAGGTTTTTACGCGTATATATTTATATTTATGCGAACTAGGGAATCGCGAACTCCGCTCAAGGACTGAGCCTAAATTTAATACACTTATAACTTCTCTTCGGCCGGCGGACCCGGGCGGCGCGTCTAGTCGCCCGCTGTCAGCCGCACAGCCGAATGCAGCTACACGCAGCAATTGTTTTTTCTTCCCTAAGCTAAATTTGATTTACAAAGTATTTATTTTTAAACTCTGACACATGATGGCCAGGTAATCGAACCGTGGTGTGGAAAGAGGTTCGGACACCACAGTACTATAAGACGTTACTTCGTACCAAATTTCAAGATTCTAAGTTCACGAGAAGTACCCTGTTGGTTTTGATTCCCATGCGAGTTTCGAAAATTTGCGGAAATTTGCGGCATAAACAGCTGTATCTTTTGATTGCTTTGGCTTAGAAGTTTAATGGTTTCACAGCTCCAAGGGACAGTAGACCTGAGTATTAGATATAAATTTCAGTTTGATACTTCCACGCGTTCCTGAGAAAAACGGTCTTGACAAACGGACGGACGGACGGACGGACAACGAAGTGATCCTATAAGGTTTCCGTTTTTACCTTTTGAGGTACGGAACCCTAAAAACAAATAGACTGAGGTTTTTAGAGGACATTCGTTACTATTAGAGGAAACCAGTTTTATTTTATAATTTACATTACTAAATAATTCGTACTGCGTAATAAAGGGAGGGTAAGAAGAATAGGAAAATATAGGAAAGATAGGATAGGAAAGGAAAGAATTGAAATATATATATATGTCGGTCGTAACATATGAAATTGCCGTTTTTCTTGAAGAAATTGGAGGAAACCCAATTTTCAGTACTAACATTTTTGCATTTTTTTTAGGTATGACAAATCCATATTTTATGTTTTTTTTTATGAATGAGAAAATATTAAGCCGACAAACAGCAACTTTTATAACATTTTTGCATTTTTTTTTAGGAATGACAAATCCAAATTTTTTAATTTTTTTTTGTGTATGAATGAAATATTTTATTGTTTTTTTTTCTATTTTTGTGTGAAAATCTTAATGCGTTTCACAAAATACATCTACTTACCAAGTTTCAACAGCATAGTTCTTATAGTTTCGGAAAAAAGTGGCTGTGACATACGGACAGACAGACAGACAGACATGACGAATCTATAAAGGTTCCATTTTTTGGCATTTGGCTATACGGAACCCTAAAAACACAATTATTTTCACTGACTCGTGCATCTCTCAACCTGCGTCTAATGTACTCAAGCTGAGTGCCACCATTGTTAACATGGTACGTGTATGTAATGGTGACCCTCTTTCCTGAGACTTTACCTTTAGCTTACCATCAGGCGAAGTGAAGTCAAATTGACGTGTCCTAAATATATATAAAAAAAAAAAAAAAAAAATCCGTCCATGCTCGTCACACCACACACCCACCTAAACATAAGCATCACCATTAGATGCAATTGTCTTTCATCCAAAGCTTTACATGACGGCCCATACTACATGCCAGGTCTAATCGTAGTCTGACCTACTCAAAAGAAGTTAATTATCATTAGGTATTATTTGACACGCAGCTGTACGTAAAACAATTGCCTATCTTCTGTCTGCTACTTAATAGGTTAATTACCACGTCTGATGTTACTAAGATACTTCACAACAACATAGACACAAAAAAAAAATATCTTAACGCTCGTTAAGATACCAGAAATACTTGCAAAATATAATATCAGTGTAAAGACAACGACCCCTATGCAAAAATCATTGGTGTGCACGGGACAGTGAACTCGGAGATAAATGATATTACTGAAATTTCTATATTGTTCTTTTCGTGGAGTTTTAAAATGTATATTATGGATACGATATGGTTCCGTATACATTATTTTAGTGTTTGAATGAGCGCTATCAGAGATAGTCTGGAAGCTACAGAACTAATTGCACTTTTTTTAAAGATGTTACAATGATTACAACGTACAACAAAAGATAAATTAAACAATAAACTCGAAGAAAGGACTTCTAATCTCACATATATATGTTACCGTTAGAATATGGATTACGTTAATATGCGCACTAACTAGGGAATCTGCAAATTACCACAAATAAAATAACTAGGACGATTACCAGCTTCGCAATCAACCCAAACTTAAGCGTAGCGAGATTTGCCTATTCAACAATAGGTCAACGTGACCGGTCGACTTATTCCATTGATTTTGTTTTTCGGTGATTATTCCTCGATGGTAAGACCGATCTGGACATTCGACCTCTTACGACACTCAGTAATGTCTACTTGATCACCGTGGCAAATTTGGTCGAGATCAGTCAAACGGTCTCGGAGGAGTATCATTTGTTTGAAATGCAACTTTGAAACCAAAGACGCTTCGCTCGCCTTCGGCTCGCTACGCTTAACTAGGTCTGCAATACATTCTGCTGCTGCAAAAATTGAGCGAAGCTCCCCGACTGATAACCATTATCAGTGTAATTTGTTTGAATAGTTTATTAATGGTTAGTTTTTTAACCAGTCAGTTATTTTGTGAAAAGTTTCCATTCATAAAATTCTATTTTGCACGAGCCCTATTTATTTACTCCATTACAGATGGTGCTTTTGGTGATTATTCCTCCGTGGTACGTTACATTTCAAAATTTCTTTTTTTGATCGACTCCACTTTAAAAGTTACGCATTTTGGCGCCAAAACTGTGTGTTTACACTTGACCATAATTGCGGATACAGATTTTGAAAATGTATTATGATTATTATGATTATTCTTCCGTGGTACACATGTTTTTTTTTATTATTATTTATTTAATATAAAAAAATACAATTTCAATTAGTAAATCAGTAGTGTAACAAAAACCAGAAAGATTTATTCGTACACTACGTTCGCCGCTCAGTCGTGAACATCACGTAAAAGTGAACGTATGAACTTGTGAATATATGAACTTTTTTCTTGTCGTGCGGAAATCCCTTCGGATACCCCGCTGGCCAGCGGGGACTTATTCTATAACAAATTGTACAATCCACAGAACAAAAGTGTACTATTAAAGTATATAATATTATATTGAAAAAAAGATACGAGTAGCAGTAAACTTTCCGTTCAAAGTAAATAATTTGCAGGTAGGTTGGTAAAACTTATACGATACTACATTGTAATAAAAAAAAAACCACTAAGGTGGCAGACCAGCACACGGCCCACCTGATGGGAAGCGGTTACCGCGGCCTATGGACGTGTGCAACACCAGTGGCGTCACACTCGCGCTGCCGACCCTGTAAAGAAAAGGGGATGGGAAAGGAGTTTGGGAGGGGATGGCAAACGAGTTTGGGAGGGGGTGGGAAAGGAGTTTGGGCTCCGGCACTCTCACACACCAAATGGAACGCAACAGTTTAAATACTGTTACTTGGCGTCGATATTCTGTGAGAGGGTGGTGCTTCCCCGGTCGAGTCGGCCCATTCATGCAACGGCCAAAATGACTGTTGCTTGACTCTAGAATATCACAGGTATTGAAGAACCGCCTCAACTCTTCTGTTGAATTGATACCACATTTTTAAATACCATTGTGGATACATATCTTTGCGATGTAGCATTTATTTACTTCAAATTTCATAGTTTCTGCACTGGCAGATGAATTAGTGAGAGATCTATCTTAATATCCATATGCCCCGGAGTGTGCGGTGTCCACGAGTTCGCTTCACTCGTGCGCGAAGCGTATGCGTTTAACAAATTAAATAAATAATTACAATGAATTCGAATGTTGTATTCGAGCAAAGAACCTGTTTTGTTGTTGAAACTTAACCGTATGCTTGACCTTTAGTCTGCAGTTTGCCTAGGAATTCTGCAGATTGTCTAGTTAATATTAGGACCAAATCATTTTTTTTCCAATTTAATAGACTCAACTAGATGAGCAGAAAACAAGTTAATCTACACTCTAACTGATTTATGCATATTAGCGGTAACATATATTCAATATAAATATGTTACTAATTAGTTGAATTGTTCAAGTGTAATTATAAATAATAATCTATCTATCTATCTACGTCCTCTATGGCGTAGCGGTAGAGTGTTCGACTGCTACTTCAGAGGTCGTGGATTGGATTCCCGCTCCGTATAACTATTGAAATTCATGAATATGTCTATTTGCATTGATTTGATTGTTTCTTATTATCCTATAGATTTACTTGAACCCGCGACCGGTCCCTTACAGGGGGAATGCTCTGACCAACTGACTTCTATTTATACTAATATTATAAAGCTGATAAGTTTGATTGTTTGGTTGAACGCGCTAATCTCTGGAACTACTGAATTGAATAGAACAATTATTTTGTGTTGCATTGCCCATTTATCGAGAATCACGCTACTACCTAGGAGAGCCGAGCAGTGATCATAAATATCAACGAATCGAGAAAATTTCAATACATTATTGTAGAACTAATAAATTACGGGAAAAATGGGTGCCACGGGGGCACGGGGGATGCCGCGGGGCACAGTTAGTGTATAATATGAATTTATTTACAAAAGAAAATCAATAAAGTATGTTTAACCACATTCTAGAGCCAATATCACAAGCTAGTTGAGTTATGCTTACTTTAAGTCTATGTAGAGTTCTGTATAGTATGCCGTAAATTATCATCAATCTATAACTGCCTCGGTTAGGTAGGCAGTAGTAATAGGTATCAGACCTTCTATTTAGCAAGCTACTAATACAAAATGCCATGCTGCCTTTTTACGGGCAAAGCGCACATCACAGTGCTTTGATCTTTTTACGGTATTCACAGCGATTATATTAAATTATTCAGCGCTCACCCACGCCTCCATAATGCGGTATTATGTTTTATATATCGAACCCTTTACGTTAAAGCGTGTTCATAAATAAGATTGCTTACGTATTGAAGGTTTCAGTGGTACATTTTCGTGATGTTCTCATGTTGTTTGATGTAGATACATGCTTCTCCTAAACAGGGAATAAAAAAGCAATCGAATGTGACCGAATATGCCCCGGGCCTTTTGCAAATGTCTGTCATAGTGTATTGTAGTTTCAAGTGTCGGTAGCTTCGTGGTTAAGGAGTCGACCCTATGATCGAGAGCTCCCGGTTTCGAATCCTGGCCATTACACTACCGAGGTGAATCCGGTGAACGAGGTGGTTACAGAATGCGGATAAACATACTTATTTACATTTTTTTTTGTAAATACATACATATTATACATAGAAACACCCAGACCAATGCAAATAGATGCATGCATACAAATATTTGCACTGAGCGGGAATCGAACCCGCGCCCCTTGTGTAGCAGTCGAATGCACTACCGCTACGCCACAGAGGCAGTCCTGACATGGCAAGGAATGACTGAGAAGATGACCTCTGTCAGGAATATATGGAGCAGAATGATATGTTACCCCGACCCCAAATAACTGGAATATAAAAAGTGAAGAAATAAAATAAATATAAATAAATATTCTACGACATTCTACACAGCGCTATCTAGACTCAAAGTAAGCTAAGCTTAATTAGGTTGTATTGTTACATACTTAGATACATTTTTGCATAGAAACACCCAGATTCATATTTATGCGCGCATATATTTGCACTGAGCGGGTGTCGAACCCGCGACCTTACCTCTGATTTAGTACTACTACGCCACAGAGGCTAGGCTAGGCTAGCATAACAATAGTCGAAAATGTTCGGAATATAATTTCATATTTCTACTACTCCCTAGACCTGCGGAAGATGAGCACACCGCAAACGTATACAAAAATTTCAATAAAAGCAGGATACGTTCACTTGCGTCCCGTACGGTTCGTCGAATTACCCTTGGGCAATATAAATGCCCACAGAAAGCATGGTTCATCGTTGAACAGTAACACGAACATAATATTAGTAGATACCATGGTGTCCCAAAGGGGCCATCTGGAAACCGGAGGTGGCCCAGGGTCAGTCGGGGTGCGAGGGAAACGCCTTATGGGCAACCTTACACCACGGTCTGAAGACCCGAGACGCGTGCGGTTTCCACACGAAAAAAAAAGAAACCATGGTGTAAGCTAGGATCGTAGCAAATGAAAACATTTTTTTTATATATTTTTTATTCAATCCGGCAATTGACTGTACACCTATGGATGGTGAGAAGCTAGGGTAAAGGCTTTAATTCAGTCCAGCAATTGACTGCACACCTATGGATGGTGAGAAGCTAGGGTGAAGTCCAGAAAATACGGACCACCATCCGAGATGCTGACGATAGCGGTACCTTGACGGCCTCAACAGATGCTTTTTCAAGCCCCGCTTTAAGAACCCTTGAACTGTATCGTTTCCACCGTGTGCGGATGGCATCGCAGTTCAGCACGGGTTGTTCTGGATCGGAAGGGAGACGGTGTTTGTCAGCTGCCATTGTCATGGGGTGACTGAGAAGGTGGTCGCAGGTTCAATTCCCACCCTTTTTTTTTTTTTTACGTGCGGAAATCCCTTCGGATCCCCCCGATGGCCAGCGGGGGTGGTTATGTCGTGTCTCGACTAAAACCGCACGGCGTCCTCCCCAAGTGTCCGTTGCCGGACACCCCGGGTAAGCCCTCGAAAGGATAACCCCAGGGTTGCCGGCGGACTTTGGCCGCCACCGCGGCCTCGCCTGGTGGGGTCGGGTTTTATCCCACCCTGTGTAAATGTTTGTATGAATGAATAAGTCTATTTGCATTGGTCTGAGTTTTCCTATGTATAATATGAATATATTCACAAAAGAAAATGTATCTAAGCATGTTTATCCGCATTCTAGAACTCATAATACAATCTATATAGTTAAGTTGGCCTGAGGACGGCAGTTGGCCGACTCGCCGTCCTTACAGAAGCAGGCCGTGGCGGAGGCGTGTCGTGTATGTCCTACACACGTCTGCCTACTCACCGACGCGGGATAAAACCCGACCCCACCAGGCGAGGTCGCGCTGGCGGCCAAGGTTCGCCGGTAACCCTGGGGTTATCCTTTCGAGGGCTTACCCGGGGTGCCCGGCAATGGACACTTGGGCAGGACATCGTGCGGTTTTAGTTGGTTCATGCACGACATAACCGCCCCCACTGGCCGGCGGGGGAGAGGGGTATCCGAAGGGATATCCGCACATAAAAAAAAATGTGTACTTTGGGTCTAGATAGCACTGTGTAGTAGAATATCATAGTTGTATTCATAAATAATTATGCAAAGATAAATAATTTAAGAACTCAGATTAGAAACGGTCGATTCGTGACTTAAGGCTTCCTTCTCGACTAATTCATAAGCGTTTACTCCTATTGTTGAAGGAAATTGAGAAGTGCAAGAACCTTTATTGTTAAAAAAAACTGTGTCAAACGCCTGGCTAATGACCAGGGCCATTGACACGCAGGCTATGCACCGACAGCAATGATATATCACTTCTTTGAAACAATTAATTATTTTTAAAGTGACATTGTTCGTTGTGAAGATCTTGGCACTGCATTAATATTTTGTGCTTGTAAATCGTGTCGTGCCGATTTATTTAGTAACTCGCATCACCACGTGGTTTTAGCTGCGTAAGTGTTAATCCAGTGGGAATATCAGGTAAAAAGTAGCCTGTGTTACTTAGGGATAATGTAGCTTTTTGTTTTTTTTTTAAATCAGTTGTTTCAGAGTTTATCGGTTACAAACGAATATATTGTTCCTCTTTATAATATATTTTTCAGATGAAATAACATTATTAAAATAACATGCATAGGGCCATTGACCCCATCCCTTTCTGGACTATCATACATGGTGACTTTCAGGGTCAGTCGGGGTACGAGGGATATGCGCTATGGGTAACCTGGGGGTATCCGAAGGGATTTCCGCACGAAAAAAAAAAGGGTAGGACTATTTTCTATTTAACACAGGCTGCAAAAAAGTGGTATGTAAGAAACTACGTAAATAATAGGTCTTTACCTATGAAATTGCCGAAATTTTCTTACTAATTCATGAGTTCGTTATTCCTGTAATTTAATAGCTATTTCCATTATTTATATTTTGTTTGAATGTTGATTTCAAGATTTTACAACTCTGTATTAAATGTTGTTTTTATTGGCCGCTTGATAAATTAATTCGATCTTCAAAAACAGTACTTCCTATGCTATCCATTTTGGTGATAAATTTCGTATTACTTAACAGCTGTCTCTTTTCAAAAATGTAATAATAGTCACTGTTTGTTAGCTTAATGTTGTCTCATTCATACACAAAAAAATCATAAAATTTGCATTTGTCATTCCTAAAAAAAATGCAAAAATGTTAGTATTGAAAATTGGGTTTCCTCCAATTTCTTCAAGAAAAACGGCAATTTCATATGTAACGACCAATATTAATACACTAAGGTTACTGAAACTATTTTATTCATTATTTATTTACTTTTCATTATAAATAACCGCGTTAGCCTAGTGGTATGGGTAATAGACTGCTGAGACGAGGTCTCAGGTTCAATCCCAGGTTTTACCATGGCACACACCAATAACTTTTCGATGCTTTTCGAAGTTATGTGTGTATTTATCGCAGGTTTATAAGTGCCCGGTTAATGGCAATAGGTTCGCCACCTATCACATTGGGACCTAAACATAAACTGGCGAAATGTGGGTGCTAGCACCTCTGCCTACCCCTTCGGGGATATAGGCGTGAGTTTATGTTATGTTATGTTAAAAATAATAAATATAAATAAAATCCTGGCCATTACACTATGACGTGACCCCACTCCTAACACAAGCATTTAGATTAGCTGGAGGGGTTAGGGGGAATATTAGTAATTTCGGTTACTAACACTGTTTTTATTTAAAAAAAAATAATTCAAGTAACACAAAGTAAATAGTGAATTACAAGCATCAAAGCATTTGTGTTTAATAACGACGCGGATGAACACCAAAAAATCGTAGAACGTCACCGAACCGTGAAAAAGGAGATATAATAGTCGCTTACCAACAATTACTGCAAGCAATAAACAGCTCATAAATTCAATTACTTAATGCAAAAACTGATTTATTGGCCCAGTGGGAACGATGGAAATAAAATCCTATAGCCCAACCAAAATCGGCAGTGAGCCAAAATGTTCAACTGTGGACAAAAAACGCGGCCATTCGTTATATTAATGGTTGAAAATAATAAGCAGAGTCCATATATCAAGGTTGGTGGAGTTGCATTTGATTTTTCATATGTTGGCTTAAAACCTGAATGCTATTGCCAACTTTGCGGAAGATTTACACGAGAATATAGATATTGAATTATTGTTTTATCATCAATTTTGTTAGTTGTTTTTTTGGTTGATTTTGTGAAGACACATTTTTGGTTTTAAATTAAAAACTATATTAACTAGTGGCAGAAAACGCGTCCTTGAGTGGAGTCCGTGAGCTGACAAACGGGTGGTTAAAGGTCGTGGTCACAAAGGTCCCCCAGCTAAATGGACCGATGATCTGAAAAAACTGGATGCGGAAGGTGGAGGATCGGGAGCTGTGACACACTTTGGGAGAGGCCTATATCCAGCAGTGGACTGCGGTAGGCTAATAATTAATTGAACTAATATCAAGGTCATTTAATATTATATTAGTTAGTTTATTCGTGACTCAATCACGTGATATTGGCGGAAGGATCAGGTTGAAAATTTTGTGTTTCTCAAGAGGTGAGTAGAATCATTAGATATTTTCTGGAAGTGCTGTTCATGACATGAGTGACATCTTCAATATCGTAACTATTTAAATGTACCAAGAACCACTTACCATCAGGAGGGTTATGTGTTTTATACTTGTGTACAAACTGAATAAGAAAACAACAATTTTCAGTACTATATTTAAATCGGAGATAGTTATTATTTTCAGTAGTTCGTAGGAATTGCCGGTAGATGGCTCTTACGTTACCCTAACACGTATGTAGATGAGAATTTCAGCTAAACAGGATAGGTACCGGTGGGTGCCATCTCGAAACCGGAGATGGCCCAGGGTCAGTCGGGGTGTGAGGGAAATGCTCTCTGGGCAACCTTACACCCCGGCGTCTTAAGACCCGAGACGGCGTGCGGTTTTAGTCGGTTCAAGCCCGACATAACCGGCGGGGGGGGGAGGGGGTATCCGAAGGGATTTCCGCACTAGGTACTAGGAACTTAGTTGATCAGAGTACTCCCCTAGAAAGGGATTGGTCACGGGTTCAAGAACGCCAGACTCTTTCGTATTTACATTTATTGGCAAAATTGGTATACTAATTACATCAAACTTACATACATTTAACCCTACTAACTTAAAAACGAGTTTCCAATTACGCCAATTACATCGAAATTGAAACCAAATGCGGAATAGTCAACCATTGTTTTTAGACGAATCAATCAGGAGTATTGGGCCATTAGAGGCTCACAAAAGCCGCACAGTGGTCCGTACCGCAAAAAGTGGTAGACAAAATTCGAATGCAAGAACCGCAACGCTCGCGGGTAAATCAATCTGAATAGCGTGTATTGTATTACCAAAGGCTCTTTTTCTGTATACCTGCACAGTGTGTAGTGTTTTCGTAATTGAATAAAACAGTATTCTATTTGTAGAACTGTACAAATTAGGCTGGGTAGAATTTATTTACACGGCATTTTTGTAGTGGTTTAGACTAGATTAGATTTTGAGTTGATGGAAAAAGCTACGAGTATTTTAGTATTTATTTTAAGTTTTTTTGTTTTGTTAGTTGCCTGGGTGTTTTGATAAAAGGACGTTACATACTGATTCGAGACTGCCTTGATAATGTAATGGTTGCTATGAATGATTTCAGGTTCGATTCTAGAGTCGGAATTTTATTTATTAGATTATTGTTAAGGTGTTTTAGTAGTAAACACGATATATGAAAAGGCTCAGAAATCAGGCGATTACTTACACAAAAAAGCTGTCTTTGTAGCTACTTACTAAAGGAGCACGGGATCCGATCGTATTGATTTATGGCTTTTACGGTAGCGACTAACGTCTGACCCCACGATCGCTAGGTTTGAAACCTAAAACGTGAAAAATACTTGAATATTCAGTATGCTCTGTCCAAACAAAAGCTTCCTACGAATTTCTGAATTAATTAAAACTTCAGAATCACTGATAGCTTGATTTGTTTTTTTTTTTTATATTTAGGATACGTCAATTTGATTTCACCTCGCCTGATGGTAAGCTGAAGGTAAAGTCTCAGGAAAGAGGGTCACCATTACATACACGTACCATGTTAACAATGGTGGCACTCAGCTTGACGGCCTCATCAGAAGAGGATTGTCGTCGCAGTACCGCGTGACACCCACCGCGGTCCCACTAGTGCTTCAACCTCAATCCCCCTACCCGGCTATGCACTTGCTGAATCCTGAACGCAATCAAACCGAAATTGTATTACTATGGAGGGTTTTCCGCAATCGTGCACGGTGGCATCTTTTTTTTTTTTTTTTTTTTTCGTGCGGAAATCCCCTCGGATACCCCCCCGCCGGCCAGCGGGGGCGGTTATGTCGGGCTTGAACCGACTACCCGACCGAATTTTGCGACAAATTTGTGTCATCAAATTTCTACCACCAGTAAATCCAATTATTATTTCACATGGTAATTTAAGGTTTGAAATCCTTCTGGAATTTGGAGCAGTTCGAGAGGTGGCTTCATTATATGGGACCAAGAGACAAGTGTCCCAGCCATGGCTAGGGAACAGGGAGATCGATGAATGGAACAGTTAGTCCCCCCACGCCCGCTGACCGGCGGTTATGACGGATTCGACCCGACTAAAATCGCACGCCGTCTCGGGTCTTCAGACGCCGGGTGTAAGGTAGCCCTAAGGCATTTAAATCAAGGAAGAATTTGAAATAAAAGTATTTTTAACGGATTTTATCGCGGCCATTGTTATGCAACCCCCTTGACAACGGGTTTTGAAAAGCAACCGAAACATCTGATTCAATGTAAATAATAAAATATCATCAAATAAATCGCGACAGAATCTGTTAAAACTAGTTTTATTTCAATGTGTGACATTCACGTAAACTTCCGACAATGTTATGTAGAACAGTAAGAAAGAAGTTACTAGAAGGAGAGATCCCCCGAGAGAGAAGGTAGAGAAGGAGTATACCAGAGACCCCGACGGGTGCGGTCACCAGCGTTGGTGACCCCGACGCTTTGTTGAAGATCTAATCCCCCTAAAGAGAGGCGCGCGTGGCAACACGACGCGCCGCCACTCGGGCCTGATTCTACTAGAAAACCCGACCCCACCAGGCAAGGCCGCGGTGGCGGCCAAAGTCCGCCGGCAAACTTGGGGTTATCCTTTCGAGGGCTTACCCGGGGTGCCCGGCAACGAACACTTGGGGAGGACACCGTGTGGTTTTATTCGATACACGACATAACCATCCTCGCTGGCCGGCGGGGGGGTATCCGAAGGGATTTCCGTACGTAAAAAATAAAAAAAGAGGGTGACTTCCGATCCCACTAATATAATGACCTACTATTTTACTTACCCAGTTCAATATCGTGATTCTATGTTATCTGCAAGACATAGCATGCTGTGATAAGCATCAAAGTGCTGTGATTACAGCACTCGCTTCGTTTTTATTTGCCCGCAGCATGAATAAGTCATTAAATATTCATTTTCGATAAAATCTGAAATTCGGATAGAGACAATGTATTAATTTTATATAATCTACAAGATCGTTTATGGTTTATTGGTCATACGCAAATGTACTGTATGTCGTGTCGTGTGATAGCATTAATAACTAATTAGAAGCTATTTGCTATGACCAGGTAAGGGCATTTGATAATAATATACAGAGAGAGATCAATTAAATTTTTAAGCAATTTGTATGCTTACCTTTCCTATAGGTTTAAATCGGAAAAAGAGAACATATAGGACGGGACTTGAACTCAAATCCCCTCCTATTATATACAGATACAGACACAGATTATATACAGACTATACAAAGTAATTCAACTTTTTTCTAAAGATTTAGATCGGAAAAAGAGAACATATAGGACGGGACTTGAACTCAAGTCCCTTCCTATTATATACAGATACAGACACAGATTATATACAGACTATACAAAGTAATTCAACTTTTTTCTAAAGATTTTGATCGAAAAAAGAGAACATATAGGACGGGACTTGAACTCAAGTCCCTTCCTATTATATACAGATACAGACACAGATTATATACAGACTATACAAAGTAATTCAACTTTTTTCTAAAGATTTAGATCGAAAAAAGAGAACATATAGGACGGGACTTGAACTCAAGTCCCTTCCTATTATATACAGATACAGACACAGATTTTATACAGACTATACAAAGTAATTCAACTTTTTTCTAAAGATTTTGATCGAAAAAAGAGAACATATAGGACGGGACTTGAACTCAAGTCCCTTCCTATTATATACAGATACAGACACAGATTATATACAGACTATACAAAGTAATTCAACTTTTTTCTAAAGATTTTGATCGAAAAAAGAGAACATATAGGACGGGACTTGAACTCAAGTCCCTTCCTATTATATACAGATACAGACACAGATTATATACAGACTATACAAAGTAATTCAACTTTTTTCTAAAGATTTAGATCGGAAAAAGAGAACATATAGGACGGGACTTGAACTCAAGTCCCTTCCTATTATATACAGATACAGACACAGATTATATACAGACTATACAAAGTAATTCAACTTTTTTCTAAAGATTTAGATCGAAAAAAGAGAACATATAGGACGGGACTTGAACTCAAGTCCCTTCCTATTATATACAGATACAGACACAGATTATATACAGACTATACAAAGTAATTCAACTTTTTTCTAAAGATTTTGATCGGAAAAAGAGAACATCTAGAAAGGGACTTGAACCCGCGACCACTCCCTTACAGGGGGAATGCTCTGACCAGCTGAGCTATCTAGACACGTTCCAGATATTCGGAATTCTCCGATATACTGAATAGATATGTTGAATGCGCGTACACGAGTAGTTGAATACGCGTACAGGGTATAATGTATTGCTAAGTCGAAAGTCGGGCGAGTCAGCAAGCCAGTATCTAGCAAAGAGCTGACTGGTTACGACTCCCCGTGAATCGGCAAGCAATACGCGTGCTCAAATTGTATACGCGTAATGTACATACGGACTACCGTTCCTGTGTACGCGTAGCCGACTACGTGTACATTGGAACGCTTAGTTCGTACAAGGCTCAATTATAAAGAGATTTTTAAAGTCAGAACAATACTGTCTTGTAATAGGACATGGCAAGAAAATGAGTAACTTAGTAATGACTTCTAGAAGACGTATGGCTCACGTTTGACCTCTATCTCAACTGGTCGAAAGTGACGATGTGGTCTAATGCTTGATAAATTATTAATTCAATTTTTTCTGCTTGGTCTGCACTCAAGAACCTTTCTGCCCCGCCGGCCATCGGTTCTCCGAGTTATATGCCCTGCCTACTGCCACTTCAGCTTGCTGACTCGTTCTGCTATGTTGGTAGCTTTAGTTCGTCTATGGATCGCCCCATTTTTGATTCAATCTCGTAGAGAAACCCCAGGCATAGCCTGTTCCATAGCTCGCTGTGTGACCCCGAGCTTCCTTATGAGGCCCATAGTGAGAGACCACGTCTCGGCACCGTAGGTCATCACTGGTAACACGCAGTGATTAAAGACCTGAATTTGATATTGTGTGATCTCTTAATCAATACTAATTTAATTACTTATATGATGACTTAATCACCATAATACAGAGATAATACGACGACTTCTGTGGCGTAGCGGTAGTGCATTCGACTGCTAAGTCGAAGGTCGCGGGTTCGATTCCCGCTCAGTGCAAATATTTGTATGCAGTAATATGTCTATTTTATGTATAATATATATGTATTTACAAAAGAAAATGTATATAAGTATGTTCATCCGCATTCCAGAATCTATAACACAAGTTAGTTAAGCTTTGCTTGCGTTGGGTCTAGATAGCGCTGTGTAGAATGTCCTAGAATATTTATTTATTTAAAATAAGAATAATATTCTAGGGCATTAAACACAGCGTTATCTCGACGTGAAATAAGTATAGCTTAACTAGCTTGTGTTATGTGTTCTAGAATGATCTGTAAATGTCTCGTCGACATTCATCAAAAGGACAAAAATATAAATAGGTAATACACTCCACACATTATTACAACGTCCAATTTATAAAATTTGTGCAAAGAGTTAGTGGTTCGCTTCAGTTTGCTCAGTAGAAACTCTCTCGACAAAATTTCGCTCGAAATTTTCTACATATTGACCGAAAGTTTCCGCATTTACTCGCAAAGCTAGCTCGCTCTTTAAACATATACCTCTGATGGCCACTTACGACTAATCAGGAACGAAGCAGAACTACTCGCACCAGTCAGCTAACAGCTTGCCTGCCGAGGACGTGACCTAAATTCTATTATTTTTCTGTAGTACTGCAAAAGCTTATGTGTTTGCATAGAAAGGGTTGCCATCGGCGCTTTATACCCCTGCTAATTTATTATTTAAAGTAGCGACTGTTAGTCACGCGAAGTTTCGCTGCTATGTGTATTGTTTTCCAATTAGGATACTGTGTTTGTTGTGCGTTCAGTATGAAGATGGAATGGAACAGTGGAAACTCATAAAAAATTGATAACTCAGTGTCTGCGTTGTTGGTCCTGTGTAATAAGTTTATGTTTGCATGCAATTTTGGGTATGATTCTCGGTTCAAAAAAAGTATTATTTGTTTTTTTTTAATCAAGAATGTCAACAATAGCACTGAGTGAGTAAAAATGATAAAATTAATGAAATTTGGTAATAACGTCATTATGCGTCTGTTTACACATTTAGGGATTCACAAATACAGGCCTAGAAAAATACTAAGTACTAAAAAACCACTAATATTATCTTAATATTTTGATATCTGATATTGGTAGTTCGCAAGAATTACGGTAGATGGCCCCAGCGTCACACCGAGACGCATATAATATATCGAAGAATTTAGAATATCTGGGACGTGTCTAGGTAGCTCAGTTGGTCAGAGCACTCCCCCTGTAATTGACTGGTCACGTCTTAGATGTTCTCTGATTTCGCTCTAAATCTATCTAATTTCCAATTTTTTTTGTTCTGACAGGTAAAATTGTGCCATATCCGCATACACGGAGCCCCATATACCCGTTACCACGTCAACTACTAATTAAACGACGTACAAATGAACACGGATATCCCCCCTTCGCGTTAGGCTCTGCTGCGTATGGAAGGTAAATCCAATCCCATCTACCAACAGCCTTACTCACCGCACACAGATTTTTTAACATAACATAACATAACATAACATAACATAACATAACATAACATAACATAACATAACATAACATAACATAACATAACATAACATAACATAACATAACATAACATAACATAACATAACATAACATAACATAACATAACATAACATAACATAACATAACATAACATAACATAACATAACATAACATAACATAACATAACATAACATAACATAACATAACATAACATAACATAACATAACATAACATAACATAACATAACATAACATAACATAACATAACATAACATAACATAACATAACATAACATAACATAACATAACATAACATAACATAACATAACATAACATAACATAACATAACATAACATAACATAACATAACATAACATAACATAACATAACATAACATAACATAACATAACATAACATAACATAACATAACATAACATAACATAACATAACATAACATAACATAACATAACATAACATAACATAACATAACATAACATAACATAACATAACATAACATAACATAACATAACATAACATAACATAACATAACATAACATAACATAACATAACATAACATAACATAACATAACATAACATAACATAACATAACATAACATAACATAACATAACATAACATAACATAACATAACATAACATAACATAACATAACATAACATAACATAACATAACATAACATAACATAACATAACATAACATAACATAACATAACATAACATAACATAACATAACATAACATAACATAACATAACATAACATAACATAACATAACATAACATAACATAACATAACATAACATAACATAACATAACATAACATAACATAACATAACATAACATAACATAACATAACATAACATAACATAACATAATTTCACGCCTGTATCCCCGAAGGAGTAGGCATAGGTGTAATACACACCCATGATTCGCCAGTTATGTTGAGGTCCCAATGTATTAGGGGGCGAGCCTATTGCCATCTACCGGGCACATTATTAAGCGAGCGATAATTATCATTTATTAATGCACACATGACTATGAAAAGTCTGAGGTGAATGCCCGGGCAACAGGGGATCGAACTCGAGACCTCGTCTCAGCAGTCCGTTACGTATGCCACTGGCCTATCGCCGCTTTCTTCGCCGCTGTCCCGCAAAAGCCAACATTTGCCAAATCAAGAGAAAGATTAAGAGAGAGGAACAAATTAGAGCTTTTTTTTAATTGGTAATAGGGTCGCGTTTAACAACTTTCTCACCTGATGGTGAGTGATGCTGAGGTTAAAGATGGAGCAAGCTTGCCTAGAAGTAACCTGTTCACTCTAGATTTGAAGACCCCCAGGTTATAGCTTTCCGGAGGGTTTGGATTCAATCGAAACGCTGTGACTATGATGATAATGTGGTTACTGTAACGGTAACGTATACCAAACATTCTTCTTCATCTTCACCTATCGAAAATATGTCATGCTGTATACTTTGCACACCAATAGAGTACAATAATTATATATATACATTAATAATATTATTTATATAGTACTACTTTTATGGCGTACAATAAAGAATATTTTATCTTCATCTTACAAGACATGTCTAGGTGACTCAGTTGGTCAGAGCATTCCCCCTTTAAGGGACTGGTCGCGGGTTCAAGTCCCGTCCTAGATATTCTCTTTTTCCGATCTAAATCTATAGGAAAAGGAAGCATACAAATTGCTTAAAAATTTAATTGAATTACAACCAGGAATTGGACATAAGTTATTTTTTACCAGACGTTCAGGTTACATAGGTCGCAGTAATGGAATTTCTATTCTACGTGAGCAGAACTACGGGCAACACTTCTTTCAGTTACTTTCCTTTGAGAAAAGAATCACTTACATTAAAAACCTCTAAAAGGATTACATTTTTGCCCATTTCATTCAAGTACCGAACACAATCCCTTTTATTTGCATACATAAAATATAACGTTGCAGAAAAATGTACAGCCAACATTGAAATATAGTGAATATAACTGGACTTTAACCATTTAAAAGTCAAAGGGATGCCAGACATACTGCACTTTATTACACACACACATACGTGCCTAGCCTTTGAACGGTAGAACTAAAGACTACTTACTACTATCATAATGAATCTCAGTTTTCATACATATTTTATACTTTTATGTAATGATTTTTAAGGGACCAAGGTTTTATTTACAGTAAATAGTTTATAAATTTAAACGTGCAGCTTTTATGGTCTCGCGTTCAATTTCCAGGTTGGGTAAGTATTATTACCTTTTTTTCCTCCGAAAATCTCCCTGGATACCCCGACCAGCGGGGATGGTTATGTCGGATTTGAACCGACTAAAACCGCACGTCGTCTTGGGTCTTCAGACGCCGGGGAGTAAGGTAAGATTGGTTCAGGCCCTTAAGGCATTTCCCTCGCACCCCGGCTGACCCAGGGCCATCTCCGGTTTCGAGATGACCGCCTCGGGTTCGGGAACCACGGTGTCTTCATATCTTGCCCCGGAAAGGGGGCTGCTTGTCACCCCGCCGCCCTGGCCTGCTTCTGCTGGGCTGACAGGCGGCCTTACCTGCCACCCCCAGGCCTCCGCTCATGGAGGTCGGAGGTCGTTGAGTCTCCGGCGTCTGAGTCGCCTACGGGTATGAGTGATACTACCTAGCCTTTAGAAAGGTGAATAAGCTGTCCTTCCCTCTACAGTAGCGCGCACGAGCGAAACATTAGCGCGTTAAATTGATGAGCCAGAGGAACACGTGTATTGGGCATAAAATCATAAGAATTTATGAGTGTACGTCTAATACAAGTCACTCCATTTAGAGCACCAATTCGTATCGCACCAAAATTATTCTATAGTTATACGGAACAATTTTAAAGAGAGTCAAAATTGGTGCCCTAAATGTAATGCCTTCCTAATACAAACATGTCTAGTTTTTTTTTTGTGCCATGTTAAACAGGACTTGCAAACACTAACCTATCAATTCCCAAGTTTGATAAGTCTTATTGGCCTTTTCTTCTTCTTACGGCCAGTCTCAATAATCTACCTACAGTTAAAGGTAGAAGCTATCCCAGATAAACATGTCAACATTAATCTATCTGTAACTGCGGTTTCAATATTATCAAAGTCATTTTCTGCTTATCTATGTTTATTGAAACAGAAAAAATCCCCGATAGATACTAATGGTAGCTATTTTAACTGCTGGTAAAGGATAGATGGATTATTGAAACCGGCCGTTAGCCAAATAATCTTTTCTATCTGCCATTATACCCTGTGTAGGAAGACATTCGCAATTACATTATATCACATTTATAGTTCAATTTTAGTTCAAACTATAGCAATTTGAACAAATCACCGTGTAATTGCAATTTTCATAGAAATATAGCCCCTAACAGCCAGCACGCTGATAATATCATATTTGAGCATAAACGAGAGCTGTAACGTGTTATATTAGTACTGTATCTTTAGTGTGGCACTTTAACTATTGAAGGTAACTCACGTGTCCAGTAAAATATTCTGAATATATGCAGAAAATTTCAGAGTTGATAGGAATGGCGAAATTACAAGTGTAATAGATAAGAAAAGTAGTATATGAGGTAAGTTAGTTAGTTAGTTAGTGATCTGTAGATTGTATATATTTGTATGCAAAATTTGAAAGCAGATAGGTAATTATACTATCATCTCTCCAGCACGAAAAAGTCGGTTTTGTTAAACTAAAGCGTAAAATAAAATTGATTCGAATATTGAAGACTACTCTTTAAAATTACTAGGCAATGAAAAAAGTTTAAAACTCATTAGGTATCATTTATTTTTTCGAATTCAAATTCAAATTCAAATTCTTTACTTGCAGAAATGTGACAGTTTTTCATTAAGTCCATATTTACAAATGTTCTCATAAATACTATTTTAAATATTGAGTTTTTTTCTTACCTATAGCTTATAACTCTTATCTCGTTGGTTTTTTATGGATGATAGGCTCACGTTTGACCTCTATCTCACCTGATCGTAAGTGACGATGTGGTCTCCGTAGGATCACGTTTGCCTAGAAGGAACCTATTCACTCGAGACTTGAATATTCCAAGATTATAGCTTTCCGGAAATACAGACTCAGGCAGGCAATTCCACTCCTTAGCTGTACGCATAAGGTCAAGGTCAAGGTGAAAAGACATATGTTTCACAATTGAGAACTTTTTAGGGTTCCGTAGCCAAATGGCAAAAAAACGGAACCCTTATAGATTCGTCAAGCCTGTCTGTAAAAATATATGATGTACATTCTTAAACTGAAACTTAAAACGAGATCTAGTAAGTAGTTTTTCTTAATGTCTACGTAATAAATCGTGAACCGCAATTTACCTTTCATTCAATCAACTCAAATATAAAAATTTAAAACATACATTATATGTTACTTGCTGCTACGGAACCCTTCATAGGCGAGTCCGACTCGCACTTGGCCGGTTTTATGACTCATGTTTGAAAATTACTATGCTCAGTAGTTCATAGTTATGTAAATTCCATTGTTTTTATTGGTTCAAAGTAACTTTCCATTGTTTTTATTGGTTCAAAGTATTTTTCACGGGAATCCTAGTTGACCCATTCAATTAAGCTTACTACTGGGCGGGGTTTGATGCCGCAATTATTTCGTTGCAAATCTAACTACCTACTAAACCATCATGCTACCGTCAGGTTTTTAATTAGTGAATGTGAACAAGCAGACACAAATAATTGAACTAATTGACTACAAAATATACATAAGCAATAAATTATTATTAATATTAATTATTATTACTATGTTTTAGTCATCAAAGGCTCATAAACGTCATATGTTTTCTAATTTAATTACAAAACAGGTACATCTGAGTTCACTTACCCATAATCGTTGGTAAAGCGAGGTGCGACTGTTTTATGTTAGCGTTTTTATTTTGTATTTATTACCCTAGTGTCAACTTGTACAGGTTGTTCTCAAATTACGTAATAATATAATGTTCGACTTCACATATTTGCTAGCTTTTCTTTCTTGATGGCATAGTTTTGTTGTATATTAATTAAATGGTTAGGATGTTTACAATTTTTTTTTTAACTAGACTAGACTAGACGTGCTTGCATGTAACGAACAGTGTTCTAAAAAATATACCCATTTATTAATTAGACGTATGTAAGAATTATTTTTAATTGTATTTTCCACACATATTAATATAATATCGGGACCCTCATTCCCGACACTTCCCGTTTGGCTTACCTTTAGGCGGGGTGAATTGATTCACGTGCCCAACATAAAAAAATACCTTTACTCTTAATAAGATAATAGCAGATACATGGTCAAGTAGACAGCATCCCAAAAAAATGACGTTCACAATTTTATACATAAACTAGCTGTTGCTCGCGGCTCCGCTGTTCCAACTTCCCGTGGGAACCTATTCCAGCGATAAAAATATATGTGTTATTCCTATGTATCATTCCAGACTAAAATCTATTTTTGTATCCGTCGTCCGTTTAGCCGTTTTAGCGTAAAACAGTGACAAACATCCATACTTATAAATTTTCGCGTTTATAATATTAGTAGGATTATATCCCCAAAGGTGAAGGTCCAGTGGTAAACACCCGCATTTCGCTAGCTATATCTTTTACCCTGACATAATAGGAAATTAGCCTATTGCAGTAACTGGATATTTATCTAGATTACATTCTGCTGCTGAGGATACTCTGACAGAAAAACACAACATCAATTTATTTTACCCAGGAATGGAACTCGACACCTCATTCCCACGCATACACTACAGCTGCACTGCCGAAGAAGTCTCCATAATGTCTCGTCTTAAGTTCGCTACAATTCATATTTCAAATTTCATTTTTAAAAAATTTATCAAAGAATTTTATTAAATTCTTCGCGTTATTGACACACCCTGTGCAAATACTAAAACGCTAGAATGCTATTACCACTAAGGTCGGCACTTTTTCTTGCATTTTGGCCACGATATCGTAGCACGGTGCTCCGTGGGGATTTAATTATGACTTATTTTGTAATGTTGTGTTTCTGTAAGCTCTAAGTTATTGCTATCGTTATGTAAACTCTGTATTATGTTAACTTAGTAGTAATCTCGATAAATAGTTTAAATATCGGAATAATTAAAACCATACTTTCATTACTGTCACTGCTGCAAGCTGAGGTCCATTGCTATGATCTCGAGAATACCTTAATCATGATCCTAGGCATTCAGTAGCCTATTGCAGTCCACTGCTGGACATATTCGTCACCCAATATGAACTTCTTAGCACTCAGTCAACCACTTTGTGCATCCAGTCAGTCAGACGGGACGTATTTTATGAGATGCAAGAAGTAAATTAGATGCAAGCAGTACGAGATACAAAACTTTGGTGGGATTTGGGCGAAGCTTTCGCTGAAGGGGTGACTTCTACCAACAGTAACAGACTTCTGCCTACTTCTTCGAGAATAAACAGCTTCTAGTATATCAACCTTGCTAGCCTGCTGTTAAAAAGTGTCTAGACTAGAATTCAAGTTTAAATTACTAAATTCAAAGAGACGCCAAGCGGCTCACCATTCAATTTTAAAATAAATATGTCCACAACTTTCTTACTCATTTATTTTTAGGAGTAAAACAGACAAATAAATACATTTCACAAAATGTAAGTGGATCGTTACATTTTCTTAAAAACATTAAAGTTGAATGTTAATTAAAAAGGTTGGCGAGGAAGGATTCTATTCAGTAAACGACGTTTAGTTTGTAGATTGAGGAAACGTCATCTCCGGTCGGATGGCTACAATCTTGTGACAAGTTTTTTATAGAAATTGGTGCGGTGGTTGGTAAAGAAAAATGGCGGAGATATTAATAATATTTTAGATCGTTTAAAACCGTTCAGTTAGTAAAAATGCTAAGCTTTTACTATTGATTCTAGAACTAATACGTAAAATATATTTAGATACGTTGGGATTACGTTACGACCTGGAGACATAAATATCAGAAAGTGAACCCCAGGTTCTGAAGTAATATCCACGGATGCAATCGGGATTAACACTGAGATTATGAAAGACTGCTCAAAATTAAGTAAATAAACATATTATTTGTTGTTAGTAGGAATCGAACCTGTGATGCATAACGCACCAAGCGCAAGCTTTACTGCCGAATCTAATATCTACATCTAATCGAACCGAAAAATCTAATAACACATTGCACATTCAAACTTTGCCCAACCTGGGAAAACCAGAAGCTCATAATAGCGCGCTAATATAAGCACAATCTTACACCATAGGCTTGAAATGGATAGGTACATAGAATAAGTAGGTAGATAGATATAAATATCATTGATATCTAAAGAAAACATCGCCATAAATTTTATTTTGCTATAATAAGGAAGAGAGAGGGCGGCGAAACAATATTAATAAACAAATTATTATAACTTTGAATAATGGTCTCACGTAGAAGGGTGAGTCTTTTACCATCAACTAGTCATTTATTCTAGACTCTATGCTACAACAGAGCTTTCTAACAGCAATCACGATTTGGGAATCGAATCAAGAACCTCCAGAGTTGTTATTGTTATTGTATTTTTTTTCTCCCTTACTATTAATCGAACGTGTCAATGCTGCCAGTCTTCTGGGAACATTACCAGTCAGTGATGATGCGGAGGAATTCTATGACGCATGTATGTAAATATTTTTCTATCTTTTAGGTTTAGTTTTCTTTACATTTATTTAAATTCACCATCATCTTTCAGTTTGTTAATTAATAAACTTGGCATTTATGTTTTCCTAGTATATTTTAAGTTAAATTGTTCAGAGTGGGTTCACTTCGATTATGTAATGGCCAGGATTCGAACCAGGGACCTCTCGATCTTAAGGCTGACTCCTTAACCACTAAGCTACGGACGATTAGAGTTGCTAAATGTGAAGAATGTTTGATAAATTTATTTTCTCTTTTTCTTAAAATATACACAAATATAAACACATAAAACATAACTTCACGCCTGTATCCCCGAAGGGGTAGGCAGAGGTGTATTACACCCACGATTCGCCAGTTATGTTTAGGTCCCAATGTAATAGGGGGCGAGTCTATTGCCATCTACCGGGCACATTACTAAGCGAGCGATAATCAACATTTTTACACATAATTACGAAAAGTCAGAGGTGTGTGCCCGGGGCGACTGGGGGATCTAACCACACAATACACCACTGGTCTATCGCCGCTTTTTAAACACGAACTTATTATATCCACAAACTTATCACGTAAAAGAAAATTTCAAATCTAAAGAAATATCACAGTGGAATTTTTTGCCTTTATTAGTTGGGAAAGAGTGTGGGTGGGGTAAGAGGTGAGACAATAGAACTTTATGTCGAATAATTAAAGCTGATGAAGAGGAAATTAACTCCGTATCATTGGAACTGACAGTCGGATGCTTTTCCCGCATCCCGCTTTTGAATTTTCCCGTTAGGGATGCTAGAATTTTTATGCTTCCGGCGTAGCAGAGGTTTTGCATAGTTTAATGGGCTTTTTAATATTTTCAGACTGAGTTTATTCCTAAGGCCTTAGCTGATTTCTTTTTGCAAATATTTGACTGAACAATAACGTTAATTTTTTTTTGGTGAAGCGGATGTTCTTAACTTTTGGTTTCAATTTTAGACTTCAGACTTCATTTACTGATAATCAGGCGGGGTAAAGTCATATTGATGTGTTTAACATAAAAAATGTTTTCCATTCCACCTATTTGAAAACAAAAAGAATATTAGTAACTGAAATTACTAGTATTCCTCGTGACTACTTTTCAGCTGACGTCGGTAGTGTAATGGTCAGGATTCGAAACTGGGACCTCTCGATCGTGGGGTTAACTCCTTAGTTATAAATGTATGACGACCTCTGTGGCGTAGCGGTAGTGCGCTCTACTGCTAAGCCAGAGGTAGCGGGTTCGATTCCCGCTCAGTGCAAATATGTATATTAGCATTGGTCTGGGTGTTTCTATGTATAACATGTATTTATTTACAAAAAAAAGTATTTAAGTATGTTTATCGGCCTTCTAGATACCATATGACAAGCTCTGATTAGTTTGGGTCTAGATGGCGTTGTGTCCTACAATTTTTTTTTTTTTTTTTAGGTTTACTTGTAGGGAATTTCTTGGCGACGTCAGGTGGCACACATGGGGTGACTCTGAAAATCAGTACTTGGGTGGTAGATACCCCACCTCAGTGTATGCTGAGTGTCCATCCCTTATTGCAGACATGGCTTACATAATGTTACTATTGTTTCCATTTTAATATTGATTGATTTAATATCCATTTAACACGTGTTATAAATTGCCACGTAACACGACACGATGTCGTCAATGCTGCCATGCAATGTCATACGTATGCTCAGGTGGCGGCTACCACAGATAAATAATATATTTATCGCGCCTCTTGCTCAAGGTTGTTACGAGCATCCACCGCCAAAGTAGGTCTGTTTTTTTTATTTTCTTTTTTTTTGTATTTGTACCTAATCCGCAATAAAAAAAACTTTTCTTAATTTCTTTCTTTAACTACAATATATATAATCGCTAACCGGAAACTTTTTCATATTCTGTGAAGATATTGAGTTTTTTTTTTATACCACTCAGGGGACAGAAAAACTCACGGCCCACCTGATGGTAAGCGGTTACCGTGGCCTATGGACGTGCGCAACACCAGGGGCGTCACACTCGCGCTGCCGACCCTGTAAAAACCTTCTAATACCCTTCTTGAAGAACCCCATATTGTAGTCGCTTGGAAAAACCACAGCAGGGAGATCATTCCACAGCCTGAGGGTGTGCGGAATAAAGTGCCTTTCATACCTAACTGTACGCACCGTTTTCCTAACCTCATGTTCATAGGTCAAGGTAACCGTTTAGGTACATAAATAAGCCGGTGGGATGTGTGCTTTCTTAGGCCAGATTTCACCAGTGAAAATAATTCCCTCCAAGTTCAACTAAAATGAGTTCTCTAGTTTCTCCTCACCTCCAAGTTTTCCGATAATTGTTTTTAAGAGTGCCTACCTGTAACTGAAATTACTGGTATTCACGATAACCCCTCCAGCTAAGCTACATTGCTATTGCGTCGGTAGGGTAAAGGCCAGGATTCGAACCAGGCAGCTCTCGATCGTAAGACCGACTCCTTAACCAATAAGCTGCCAGCGCTTCTTTATAATTGCCTTCAAGTTCAACTAAAATGAGTCCTCTCGTTACTCCTCACCGGTAATCCAATAACGATGAATAAGTAGGATCCAGTGACTCAGTGTTTACTCCTCGAGGGTAATGCCAGCTCTCAAGGATAACCGCTATCATCCAATTAACATATATTATCTGTGAAGTTAAAAGCCCTTGCATGTGGACAAATATACTTACAGAATTAGCTTACATATCGTTATATGCTACAGAAAGTGGATTTGTGTACTGTGAGCTGATATATTTTCTCCGTCTTTTGGCAGACGTCGGTTGAATGCTTTATAAAGTTATAGATTTCATTGCTTGTTTATATTTCGTGTATGTATAGTCAATAAATCGTTCATACTCAAAAAAACGGTTATTGTAACCTATATTCTGCTTTGGTTTATCTTATCGTTTGTGAGAGCGATTACCTTCTGATTTCAACCCCAGGAGCCAAGTGTGTGTCAGTGTCTCGTCCTTTACTCGGTAGGCATACCGGCTAGCAGTTAAGGTTGACGATCTTCTCTTATCAGTCTAATAGAGGGAGCATGAATATAAGGTGCAGTATAACGCGGAAATGCCAATAATATATACATTAGCATTAATTATAAATAAATAATAATCACTACACAGTATAAAACAAAATCGCTTTCTATGTCCCTATGTATGCTTAAATCTTTAAAACTACGCAACTGATTTTAATGCGGTTTTTTTTAATAGATAGAGTGATTGAAGAGGAAGGTTTATATGTATAATAACATGCATTGCACCCGTGCGAGTAGTCATCGCTAGTAATATATAAATTGGTTTGGCAGGGAGGGGAACGTGTAGTGAAGGTAAGTGTTGATGTACATCAACAAAAGGGGCGCCTTCTAAACCTAAACTTGAGTCGCAAGACCTAAGCACTGTCCCGAGTTCCCAACTCAGCAATGCGATGGACCCGGCACCCGTACGGAGAATCCATGGCTTGCTAAGCATATCGGTCTCTATTTATTATCTCAAAATATCATAAAAAAATACAATGGGTCCCTAGATCCCACACTAGGATTCCCTATGTCGTGGGATCTAGTCTATCTCGTTTCACTCGACAATTTAACAATATTATGACATAACATCCTCTTTTAAATCACAAATGGTGATGAAGACATGAAAACAATATTAAGAAAAAAAGAAACAGAAAATCCGTCACAATAATACATATACTCACATATAATCAATGTGTGTGTATGTGTTTATGTGTGTATATGTGTGTGTGTGTGTGTGTGTGTGTGTACAATAAATATGCAAGTGATATTTCTGATATTACAAGCATACAGAGGCCCCATTAATAAGTTTGAGTGCTACTGGTTTTTAGCATGTAGAGACTTCTGGGTCCGAAACTATTATACCAGACTCCGATAAATTAAAATCACTCGGTATCTCTAACATCAAATCTACTGCTGGTGAAGGAGATTTTATTCCTTGCCCCGGTAGATTGGTATATTGCTTACAACCCTAAATTTTTGGAAGGGAGGGGGCGCTTGCTATGTTTGCCTCTCGAAAAGTGCAAGTGAGGCAAGAACTCTCGCTCTTTAATAAAGTATCAGGCTCGCCCAATTAGGCGCGTACACTAGCTAATTGAATTGCTACCGACACGCTCAAAAACCAAATTCGTAAATTATGTAGGTATTGTAGACTACATAATTTACAATTATGTAGACTCCGGAAATTGCCCAGGGTCAGTCGGGGTGCGAGGGAAATGCTGTATTGGCAACCTTACACCCCGGCGTCTGAAGACCCCGAGATGGCTTGCGATTTTAGTCGGTTCAAGCCGGACATAATCGCCCCTGCTGGCCGGGGGGAGGGGGGTATCCGACGGGATTTCAGCTAGAAAAAAAACGTATTGTAGAATAAATTTATAGATTGCTTTTCCTTTTATTTTAAATTACAATAAGTAAATGTACAAATGTGGTTACAAAATTTTATATCTAACTAAACTAAATAAAACTAAAATAAAATAAACAATTAAAAGAAACCTAAACCTAAAATACATCGTGGAATTCCTCCGCATCGCATGCCTCCTGTGGTAACGTGCCTAGAAGACTGGCAGCATTGCCACGTTGTATGGCAATACTTATTCTCTGTGCTAAAAAGAAGCCAGCCTTCTGGTCCACGAGAAGCGTCGATCATAAGTGTTGCAATCTCCCTGAAGAGACTGCGAGCATTCGGACCCCATGCCCAAACGGACTCCAAACGGCACAAATTCATAATCTCCAATTAAGTTTGAGTATTTGCGCCGTTTGAGAGTCTCCGCAGAAGCAGCAGCAGCACCGGCACAGCCAGCCGTGCTGGCTTTATGAGTAGGAGCAATGGTGTCGACGCATGTTGCGTCCCAAACCAGAGTCCTACCCATTTTTCATGGCATTAATGACATACCGTCCGGTAGGTTAGTTGACCTTCGGTAGCGTTACGCGCTTAGCTAAAAGCCGTTAAATTCACAGCACGTCTTAATAGACTATTTAGTAAATCTATTAAAACCCACTCCACGGCTAGTTAGCAACATTCGATATGGTACACATGCATGCGTTACTAACCTTCAACATTTCCTATTTCCTGTATACGTCAATTTATTTTTATTTGACCTTCTGTTTTAGAGGTTGTGCTACGTAAACGACATGGAGATGCAACAAGTGTGTCTTCCTAATTACACCTACACACTGTTGCCACCTGGATATTTTTTTTTACTTTTTATATATTATATTTAGTCCGTCAAATTGACTGCACCCCGCCTGATGGTAAGCTGAGGTGAAGAAGAATTCATCCGAGCCGCAATCCCAGTTACATTTAAAGCTTGTACCTTGGAAGTCAGGGATCACTCTTTTACTCCTTGTTTATGAACTGGTTTATCGTTGAAATACGACTGATCTATTTGTAATTTAGTTTACTTATCTAATATATTGATCACTTTTTCCTCTTTTTAATTGTTTGTTGTTGTTGTCCGCGTGGATTAAGATTTTTAGGGTTTTAGTTTTTTTGCGCGGCACCCTAATTATTTTTCCTAAAATTAAAGTAGCCTATGTTGCTCCTTGTTATATTACCTTTCTGCCAGTGAAAGTCCCGTCAAAATCGGTCCTGCCATTTCAGAGGTTAGCCGGCACAAACAGACAGATAGACAGACGGACAGACAGACAAAAATTGTAAACAATGTTATTTTGGTGTATTCATATACATGTAGTAAAAAACAGTTATTTCAATATTACAAACAGACACTCCAATTTTATTTATATGTATATGTATGTATATGTAGTATAGGTGTATAGATGTATAGATTGTTCTCTGCCTTTATCATCTCTTTTGGTTTCTATCCACTCAAAGGTTGCCTGCAAGAGATCGCAAGAGATCGCAGTTAGGCCGCTCATTGTACATTAGGCATAAGTTGAATCCCGAGGGGGCCATCTCGAAACCGGAGATGGCCCAGGTTCAGTCGGGGTGCGAGGGGTTTTAGTCGGTTCAAGCCCGACATAACCACCCCCGCTGAACGGCGGGGGGTCAGTCGGGGTGCGAGGGATATGCTCTATGGGCAACCTTACACCCCGGCGTCTGTAGACCCGAGACGGCGTGCGGTTTTAGTCGGTTCAAGCCCGACATAACAGCCCCCGCTGGCACGCGGGGGGGTATCCGAAGGGATTTTCGCACGATAAAAAAAAAAAAGGTATCCGAAGGGATTTCCGCACGAAAAAAAAAGGCATAAGTTGAATGTTATATATATAGTACTACTTTTCTGGTGTACAATGAATAACATCTTATCTTTATAAGGACTCTCATAGTACCAACTGCCATCTGTTCCCTCAACCCTGAGCGTAAGGCTTGCGCCACAGCCTCGTCCGTCATCAGCAAGTTTATCATCTGGCAGGTGAGGTTGTCTGGGCCCAAAGAGCTTGTTGAGACTCTCTATGAAACAGAAATTGTTGTCCCGTTGAAGTAAAATCAATATCGCTACATATTATGAAATAAAGTCCACCGCCGCGTCTGTCGGTCTGTATATTCACGAGAAACTCAAAAACTACTGCACAGACTTTCATGCTGTTTTCGCCAATGGAAAGAGATGTTCTCGAAGAAGGTTTAAGTATATTATTTGTCAAGTTATTGTATGCATTGGTTATAATACAATGACTTTTGAAATGTCAGAAAAATAAACCGCCTGTGAGCTTTCAACGAAAATGCTGTCTTAACCCTTTGAGTATGTCAATTGTCTTGCTAATGTAGGTTGTGGTGATGGAATAGAGTTCCATGGGTAGCAGGATCGATCAGAATTCCAAGTGGGCGAAGCCGCGGGCAACAACTAGTATAGCATAAAACTGTTATCCATCCGGTTGTAAATCAAAATAGCAAAAAGTTTCCGGTTAATGGCTATTGCTTGTTGAGCTGAGTGAGACGAAGTCGAGCGAAAGCTCCTCATACTAGACTTCAGGATTTTCTTTGTCACAGGTCACCTCCTAAACTACTAATCCAATCAGAACCAAATTTGGCATGATTAAAGAGGTCAATCAGAGGAAGGTTTATGGATATATTTTGAAATAATTAATGCTACCACAAAGGAATGATCACCGTTAAAAAAATTCCAGATGGAATTACATAATAACCGCTCGAGACACTGTGACCAAACTTTACACGCTCAGAAAGCATGTCCAGAGTTGTAACATAACATAACTGTTCAAAATTTTCAAAATCTGATTCACGATGTCTCACTCAGCTCAACATTGCAAGCAGCGATTCGTCTTGCAGACCGAGTTATCTTAACCGAAATACATAGTTCGCAAAACCTTTATTCAATTGTCGTTACAAAGGACGTCTCTGGCCAAATATCTTCTGTTGCGAAGATATTTAAGGATATATTTCTTGAAAATATAATATAATAAGTGTTGCATTGATGTGAGATGTCCCACAATTTACTGCGTTTTGAATGCTCTCTCAAAATAACGCGCATCGTTTTCTCGTCCCATTTGTTAATAACTCATGACAAACAAAAGTAAAACGCACCTACTTCCTAAGTGTGTCGCTTAATTTGTGCGTTCAAGGCAACTGGCTTTAGTACTGTCAGGGCCGAACGCTTCAGTGTAATGCACTCTATTGGTTGCGTAAGGTATAAACTGTTGCGGGGTTTAAATCGCTACCGCTTATCGGAAATGAAATTACATTTTTGAAACTATTTTATTATGACTATTGGCACTATCAAGGTATTCACCTTTGCTTTGCTTAAGCAAAGATATTTACTGTATTTTTACCTTAATTATCCTTAATTTCCTTTCACAAAATTCTGTTTTTAGGAGGTTCTAAAAGTAATAACATGAACGTGTAAGCAATACGTAAACAATTAGGTCTCCTACATCGAATTATGACTGGTAACTAGGGATTTTTTTTCTATTTTTTTAGCGTATGGAAACCCCCACGGGCTTCACCCCATCGGTGCCGATGATGGGGTGGGCGTGTTGAAATCGGACCAACTAAAATCACACGGTGTTCTCCCTAAGTGTCCATTGCCGGGCTCCCCAGGTAAGCCCTCGAAAGGATAATCCCAGGGTTACCGGCATGAAATAACACCTATGAAAGTTTGTGACACTAGACGTCATTTACGGCTTAGCACTTGCAGAGGGAAAGAGGTAGGAGAGAGAAAGATATATGTAGGTTAACGTTGAAATTAGGTGAAAGAGTGGTTCAGGAACATGCAGTGAGAAGCAACATGAATGGGAAACTCCACCACCTCTCGTAATAGAATGGAATGGAATGGAATGGAATGGAATGGAATGGAATGGAATTATTTTTATTTCAAATCTCTTCAATCCATATAAAGTGTTAGTAACATAATATGATCTTAATCTAGTGTTAGTATCTTAGCAATAGTTACTGAGGTTATGACTCTCGGTGCTGCTCCCTGTGCTTGAGGTACAGAAGGCGATACACAGGGGCCTGTAGCTGCAGCCAACGGCTCAGTAGTGGGGAGACCCACCGTTCAGCCAGAGTGCTCAGGATGATGTTCGAGCTGCCCCGCACGAATTTATGAATTATACAGAAGAGGCCAGCTAAAGGCGAACGAGAGGCGAACTTTAGGCGAGCGCGATCTAAGACAAAATCGCGTCGATACGAATGATTATACTTTGCGGATGCCTTACGCCTTATGCTTCTTGCCTTTTCTGTTTAATTCACACCTTAGTCTGATGCTCGGTTATTACTGCTGTGTCTTTTTGCCAAACATTAACATATTTATAAAAGCAATATAATTCATTTTGAATAACTATTACGTTAATAATAACTGTGTAAAGGGAAGAGGATACGTGGCTAGCAGACCATAGCGATACATGGGCATATTATAATTATTTATTTCTCATTTTTACTCATTTATCATAAGCAGTATTTCTAAAATTACGGAAAACAAAAATGGACAAAAAAAATTACATTCCAGTATATAATTATTTAAGAAATAACATTAATTAAAGTGAATTAATAATGTTCTCTATTTCATCCAAATGTCAGTTAGTTACTTTATTAATTTGAATAAAAAAGGCAGAATAAAGTAGGTAGCACTTTATTCTGCCTAATTAATTCGAATTCATGAATAAAATGAATATCACAGGTGTTAATCTAATAATATCGACATTGTACTGAAAAAACAATTTAAAAATAAATGGAGAGCAAATTTGCTCAGAGTCAGGGCCACGCGTTTCAGTGTGTTGCACTCCTGCCCTTGGAACAAGATGTGAGCGGAAGCGGATGATACATATTTTATATTTAAACTGATCTTATGTGAGTTTTTTTTAGAAAATATAGTGTCGTTTTTAGAATTACGGTTTATATTATTACTGTCTTGTTGATTTCGTGGAATAACCTGCACTTTTATTTGTAGGGTTTAGCTTTAGATTATTGGATCTGATGACGTGTTACTACGATTTCTTGTATAAAAAATTGCAGTGGTATAAGATTTTGGAAAGTAGACCAGTAGACTTAGGCTATTCCCTGTTAAATTCCAAAATATGGATTATCTCTTATAATATAAACAGGCGTGTGTCGGGCTTCCGATCGAGAGGTTCCGAGTTCAAATCCTGACTATTACACTACCGATGTGAACCCACTGCTAACACAAGTAATTTAGCTTAGCAAAGAGGTTAGTGGAAATACTAGTAATTTCAGTTAATTTCGTCCATGGCGAAGTAGTCTCTAGTCAATAATTCGATGATATATTTGCAATTATTCTAAAAAAAAACAATGTAGTACCTTTCCAGCTGATAATTTTTTTTTATTAGGAACCTCAATATCATTTTTGAAGACCTATCCATAGATACACTCACGTATGGGTTTTTGGTTTAAAAAAAATTTTTGAGTTTCAGTGCTAAGTATGGGGACCCCCAAAATTTATTGATTTTTTGTCAATTTTTGTATGAAAATCTTAATGCGGTTCACAGAATACATCTACTTACCAAGTTTCAACAGCATAGATCTTATAGTTTCGGAAAAAAGTGGCTGTGACATACGGACAGACAGACAGACATGACGAATCTATAAGGATTCCGTTTTTTGCCATTTGGCAACGGAACCCCAGAAACCTTAGAGAATACCGTAAGGCGTGTGACAAGTGTAATTTATTAAATATATAGTGGAAATGTATAAGTGATATATTATATCATTATGTGTAGCAAGTTCCACCAAGCGCCATCAATCAACAGTATAAATAGCATCAATAAAAGCTGTCGGCACAAACGCTATTATTATTACATATTTATTTTAAACGTTAAAAAGTAGCAACCAATGTGTAAAGCGCCTTAGGCCACGGCTCACGAATGATTTGTGAGAATCACCTAATGGTAATATTGCCTCTCACGCGGAAGCAAAAGCGATTTAGTTAGTAAAGGACGCTCCGACTTCCGCTGCCGCGTCCTCTCTTCTCTCTTCGCTTCTACCGTGCATATTTAAGCGTGATAATTTTGGCTACCAACCGAAGGTGAGAGTGCGGTATTTATAAACACGTCGCACATGCATGCACGAATCTGCTTCGCTTCCTGTTTTACGTCTGTGCGTTTGCTCGTATGTTCTTAGGCATGTTCGTTTATTATTGTTGAGCTGAGCGAAGCGAAGCTCTTATACGTGGCTAAGCCGTTTGGTTGAGACTGTACTCCTCCGGAACCACAATACCGAACTTGACCAAATTTGCCATGGTGATAGTGTAGACACCGTTAAGTGTTCAGAGGGGTCAACTGTTCAAATACAATGTACAATTGAGGAATAATCATCGAAAAACAGTTTCACGAGCGCGCGGCCTTAGCTATGCGCGCGACCGTAGTAAGATGCCTTATTTTTCAAGTGCGAGTCCTGCTCGCTCAGCTCAATTTATTTCAGTCGCACCCTGCACTGAATTCCTAGTTAGTACTTAAGAGCATTCGGTGGTCGTGATGTGAGAAATGACACAAATATGATTTATTGATATTATTTATTTTATTAAAAAAACCGCGGTAGCCTAGTGGTATGGGTAAAGGACTGCTGAGACGAGGTCTCGGGTTCGATCCCAGGTATTACCATGGCACACACCAATGACTTTTCGATGCTTTTCGAAGTTATGTGTGTATTTATCGCAGGTTTATAAGTGCCCGGTTAATGGCAATAGGCTCGCCACCTATTACATTGGGACCTAAAACAAACTGGCGAAACGTGGGTGCTAGCACCTCTGCCTACCCCTTCGGGGATATAGGCGTGAGTTTATGTTATGTTATGTTATGTTATGTTATGTATTATGTTATCTATATCTGTACTAATACTATAAAGAGAAAAGATTTATATGTAAGCATGTTTGTAACGAATTGGCTCAAAAAGTACTGGAGCGATTTCAAAAATTCTTTCACCATTAGAATGCTACATGATCCCTGAGTAACATAGGCTACTTTTTATCTCGATATTCCCATAGGATCAAGACTTACGCGGATGAAACCGCGTGGGGATGCTAGTAAATTATATATTTGCAGAACTATAGTATATTTTTTCATTGTCAAAGAAAGGAGAAGAAAGACCTCAGTCTTACAAAAACTTTAAATTAGTAACAAATACTCATTAAGGTGCTAGAATCTATAAACTATAAATCGAAAAATGTCAAACTAAAAAATCAACTATAAAAAATAAAATAAACTGTAAAAAATCAAACTCGTGGGGCTCTTGGGAAATAAAACTGAAATCGCCCCACAAGTTACGTCTCGCAGACGAATTTCTTTATTCGCCCTTATTTTATTTCTTTCGCCACGAGAAGAATTTAAAAACAAATCGATTTTCCTGAATGTTTAAAACTCCAAATTCTAAAGCTTATCATAAAAAGCCTAAAGTGAATTAAGAAACCATAATTCATATTTTTATTTTTTGTGGATATACGAGGTGAATATTTGACGAGGATTATTCGATATAGCGAAGTTATAAAACTATGCCCGGGTATAAATAAGGGTTATATTTTCCTTAGAAATATATACTTCGGGGGAAGAAATGTGGCTTCAGAACTGGAATATATATTTCTTGGGTTTGAGTGATGTTTCAATAAATATGTATCGGATATTTGGTGTAAAGTATTTCGAAAATTCATTGCGTCCTTATTGTAATTAACTAGTTGTTAATAATGATGATGAGGGCTGATGGTGACGAGACATCTGTTGTTCAATATTTCGGTTTTTTTTTCCTTTTTTTAGGGATTTTTATCCGTTACGAATATGTCAATCCCATCGTAGTTTAAAACAGTAGACATGCTTACACAGTATATAACAAATAGAAAAATTTAACTATCCCTGATGGAGACCAAATAACCCAAACAAACTTGTAGCTGCTCCGCATCGAGGTGTTGTCAGTATATTGTGAAGCCAACCTATATGTAGTCTGTTCAGGTTGTAGGCCCAATCAGAGACTCTCGGGCCGTTTCATAGCATACGGAGTTCATTAATGAGAGAGTTCAGAGACGGCCTCTGTGGCGTAGCGGTAGTGCAATCGACTGCTACGACAGGGGGCGTGGGAACGATTCCCGCTCAGTGCAAATATTTGTATGCATGAATATGTCTATTTGCATTGGTCTGGATGTTTCTATGTATAATATGTATGTTTTTACAAAAAAAAAGTATATAAGTATGTTTATCCGCATTCTGGAACCCATAACACAAGCTAGTTAAACTATGCTTACTTTGGGTCTAGAAAGTGCTGTGTAGAATGTCGTAGAATATTTATTTATTATTATTATTTATTACTAAAAGATGGTGCACATTCTCTACTATGCAGCACACAGTTGCGTATCAATCAATTACCTTATTGCAGTCTACTGCTGGACATAGGCCCCTCTCAATGTGAGTCATAGCACAAGATCTTCCGCCTTAAGTTTCCAGGCTATCTCAGCCACCCGACCGTTTTAAAGTCGTCTGTCTATATTGCTGGACGCAACATATAACTGTGACCACCTTTTCAATAAATCTTTTTCTTCTTTTTTTTATTTTTAAAAATGAATTGCTGTTCGTTAGTCTCGCTAAAACTCGAGAACGGCTGGACCGATTTGGTTAATTTTGGTCTTGAATTATTTGTGGAGGTCGAGGGAAGGTTTAAAAGGTGAATAAATATGGAATTTGTTATCGATTGAGGCAGTATGAAGTCTGCCGGGTCAGCTAGTCTTTTTTATATATAAAAAAGAATTGCTGTTCGTTAGTCTCGCTAAAACTCGAGAACGGCTGGACCGATTTGGCTAATTTTGGTCTTGAATTATTTGTGGAGGTCCAGAGAAGGTTTAAAAGGTGCTATCGATTGAGGCAGTACGAAGTCTGCCGGGTCAGCTAGTTGTTAATAAAAATGTTTTAAAGAATTATAAATCGATATGGTATAGGTAACACGAACGAAAAATTGACCAAATAAAATAATAAAAAATAGTACTTTTTATATATTCAGTGCGTGTGGATGGTACGAAGCTAGGGTGAAATCCAGATCAAAAACACAATAGTGTTGCTCTTACCATTAGCGATTCATTTTTGACCCCCCACGAAATAACCACGGGGTAAGTTTGACGTGTCATAATTAAGTTAAGTCAAATACTTAAGCTTACGTCCATCGGGGATAATATACATACCTTTCAAATGGTGATAGACTTTTCCCAAAGAGTGCAGTGGTTCGGAAGATTACCATATAAACAATCTCACAAAATTCGGTCTCTCTCTTTGTAAATAGTATAGATTTTCTTAAATAAAACTAGTTACATAATATACAACTGTTCAATAATATACACAAAATCATTAATCATCATCTACCCTACAAAAACTCCTAAATTTCAAGTCCGCCGCCACAATTCTCTTCTCATACTACTTTTGCCACAGCTGCGTCCGGTTTATGTGCCATCAAAGCCGACGTTGCGATAATGGAGGGCCCAAGTGTGCCCCTCGTAAAAATATAGCGCTTTGAATTTCAGTATCGGTGGCTGATGTGGTAAGCAGAAAACAAGTAGCGATTAATCGTTAAAAGTTTGACGAAACTGCAGTTTTTAAACTGTTGTTTTAGCCTTCAGATAGGTGCAGAGAATTATGTGATGAGATTTTTATATTTTTAAAGAGCGAAACCCATAACTCACCCTTAGTACGTAACGTATAGTTAAATAATGGTAGGGGTTAACCCTGGGGTTATGCTTTCGAGGGCTTACCCGGGGTGCCCAGCAATGGACACTTGGGGAGGACACCGTGTGGTTTTAGTCGGTCCGATTCCGACACGCCCACACGTGAAGCCCGTGGGGGTTGCCAGAGGTAAAAAAAAATGGAGAGAGTTTTTGAGAGTTATCTTATACCCCTAGTATTCGATAACTCTAAAAAACTCTCTTAGTGCCTTAATGTTATAAAAAATTACATCAAAAAGTTAAAATACAGTCCATAAAAAGTACCCGTGTGATGGTAAATAGACAACCTCAAATTTTATAGGAGATTAGTTAAGAAATTTCGAAATGGTTTTAGAAATATTGTGAATACGAAAGAACACCTCCTATTACGTGAGATTCAAAAAATTCAAAAATGTGAATGTTAACACACTGTACGGAAAAAAATACAAATACTCACGTCTGTATTTGTATTTTTTACACCTCAGTGGCACGAAAGAGCGGTACCTTAGAAACCTAAAATATAGTTTACTTATATAGGATTACACAAATTGTGTAAACAAACATTGTGACTACAAAAATTGTGTAATACTGTTTTTGTTTTTATTCAAACCTTTAATACGTTCACAAGCCGTCTTAAACTCCTTACGAGTCCAAGTGTTTGTGTCACGTAGATCCGCCAAGTGTAAACCGTGTGTGCATACAAATAGTATGTAAGTAATATTGCTGTTTTTTCTTTTGTATGAACATATGTACCTATGTTGGCTTGAAGCCAATGCATTGAAGATTAGTAATAATTGACAGCTTCATAAAGATGTGCGTGTATAAGAAACTTTTAGTCGGATGTGGGAAGAGTAGATATGGTATTTGATTAGTAGATTTTTTGAAAAATAGATTGATATTTTTATAATTGATTTATACAAAAATATACATAGATTATTAGCAATGCTTTTCCTTGCCAAACTGCAATTTATTATTGTGAGACGCTCTCATATTTAATACAAAGTTTTTATATATTATAACACACCTTCAGCATTAAACTTTCAATAATTTTATGGTTTTTAATATCTCACACATCTATAGGTACTTACAAATAAATTAAATTGAAGTGTCGGTCTGTAAGTTATCCTTTAGAGTTCCAACTGAAGGATATGGCTGTTATCCATCCGACAGCAGACGTACCGCCCATTCACTAAAAGAATACCTACCGGTTGACAGATGGCTAGCCTGCAATTACGAGAGACAGAAAAATATTTTTGAGTCAGTCAGTGAAACACATACCTCTGCCTAACCTTTCACGGAATTTAGTTCAGTTTAGGCATCATTATTTCCAACTCCTTCAATTTACTGCTAATTAAATTCGATACAGGGTTCGAGACGAGAAATCACCGATGCTCATTCCTTTTGTGAATTACTGCTTCGGTTCCTGATGCACAGTTATCACAGCAAAGGAAGAATGGATGAGATGAGTCCAATAAAAAAAATTTACTCTTGAATGATGCTTAAAAAAAATATCCTTGACACTCGCAAATATTCATGGTTTACTTGTGCCGTTACTGTAGATACTAATGTGTCCTGCAACAATGCGAGTGTTATTGGATTGCGTCCCAATAAAAAACTTCCGCTAAGAGTTGGCGCTCGAAAAAAAAATGTCGAGACAAAGTTTACCTTCTCCAAAATTCGCACTTCGTAACAGTCGTTGTATGCAAAAGTCATCGGTTTTCACATCGGCGACCGCAGGCTTCCCTTATCACCTATTGTCTGTTTGTCAGTCTGCTGTCCAAGGTCTGTCGTGTGCGGTCTGGGGTCCCGGACTCGAGCCTATTATGGCGTGTGCCTATATGTTGAGAGTTCATTTGAAGTCTATAGGTGTTTTTGAGACGGGTTAGTTACGAGATTGCTGCCATTATTTATTCGAGAAAGATTAATATAAGTGAAACTTGTTATTTTTACAGAAATAAAAAACTTATGCAATACGCTTAAATTAATAATATTCTTGGACACCTACATTCTAGAATGCGGATAATCATTTTTGAAGTGAAAGATTCTTTATGCGTGTTGAGCACTTTCCATAAGAGATAGAAGAAAAATCATAAAGTCACGTTTTTTTTTAATTGTCACGTCACCTCGAAATCGTCACCGCGACGCCTACGTCACGCGAGACGCTTTATGATATCTACGTTCCTCTTGCTAGTAACTGGTCTTAATCCGCATATACATTGAAACAAGTAGGTATGTAACTACAATACACACGGACACATAATCATTTTGACAGTTACAGCCATTTTGGTCTGTACATGTAATTTAAGGTCTGCACATGTTCCGCTCGATGCGCAAATTGTATGGAGCCTTCGTGTTTTTGAAATATGCGTTTTTTTGTGATTGCAGCCTGCATTGTTCTGTCTGAGCGTTAGAGTGCATTTACATTGGTTTTAAATTATAATTTAAATTAAGTTAAAATTAAACTTTATTATTATCACATGCGCGAGAGACACTTCCAAAGTGGTGAAATGTGTCCCCCCCCCCCCCCCCCGTAGCTTCTAAAATAAGAGAATGATAAAATTAAAAAAATTATATATATGATGTACATCACCATGTAAAGTTCCACCGAAAATTGGTTTGAACGAGATCTAGTAAGTAGTTTATTTATTAATGCGTCATAAATCGTAAACCGCAATTTACCTTTCATTCAATCAACTCAAATATAACAATTTTACTTGCTGTTACGGAACCCTTCATAGGCGAGTCCGACTCGCACTTGGTCGCTTTTTTTCTTTTCTTTTTACCAATATCCTTGTGGCCTCATCTGCTAGTCGATGCAGCTGCTGAACAACGGACGAGGCTCTGGCGGAGGCTATCCTCTCAGGGTTGGAAGGTCAGACTGCAATCGCTTCCGGGAAAGCCAACAAACTGGAATTCGGGTTCATAAGTGCAACCTTTGGATGCACCTGGGCAATAGTTATCATGATGATTAATAATCTTTTATGTAATAATGGGTTCTGAGGTTTAATTTTGTGTACGTTATCATAATCATTAATTTTCTTTTAGACTGCGCTGTTGGTTCTATGCACAGAAATAATAATAGGTTTGAGGTTTAATTTTGTGTGCGTTACCATGATAATTAATTTTCTTTTAGACTGCGCTGTTGGTTCTATGCACAGAAATAATAATAGCTTCTGAGGTTTAATTTTGTGTGCGTTATCATGATAATTAATTTTCTTTTAGACTGCGCTGTTGATTCTGTGCACAGAAATAATAATAGGCTCTGAGGTTTAAGTTTGTGTGCGATCGTAAGATTCAGGGTTCGATTTTATAATTAAAGTATTTCTTAGAAACGTATGAATATGTGTATTGGTTGAAAAGCCATTACACATATTCGGGAATATACAGACTTAAGACCTAAAAATAGACTACTAAAGTATCGAACAAGCATGGAGCCCATCGTCCAGAGAGTGGTTCCGACATCCAACATAATAATTTTTTTATGTAAATTTATTAATAGTTTTTAAGTGAATAACAATTAAAAAATAATAAATAAATATTCTACGAAATTCTACATAATGCAATCTAGACTCAAAGTAACCATAGCTTAACTAGCTTGTGTTATGTGTACTAGAATGCTGATATACATACTTAGATACACTTTTTTAGAAACACCCAGAGTAATGTAAATATTCATATTCATGCACACAAATATTTGTACTGAATGGGAATCGAACTCGCGACCTCTGACTTAGCAGTCGAATGCTCTACCGCTACGCCACAGCTAGAGGTTGTCCTTTTAATCTCCTGAATCTACCATCCTCATAGCGATTTCCCAGATGCGTTCAAAGTTTTCCTTTTAGAACTTGTGTCAACTTTTCCCAACCCAACCCCGATAGGAAACCCTGCGCTTCGTTGATTCTCTAAACACCGGTGTTAGTAGGGTTCTATACAGCCATAATTCAGGACATACCAGTGAGATCCTTCTCCACAGTATACAAAGAGCTTTACTCAATGTGAAGATGAACAAAAATCCGCACGCTTCGTCGCGTGCGCAGTGCGCGTGACGAACGAATTTCGCAAAACGTGTTTTTGATAGTGATACGTACAGACATGTGCCTAAGTGTCGTCGTATAAACTGCTTTATCAGATTTATTTGTAATCTATATATATAAAACAAAGTCGTGTTACTGATGACCGGGATTAACTCAAGAATGGGTGGACCGATTTTCATGATGTTTGATTTTATAGATTTGTCTCCGCCTGTACTGTGTCATTTTGTGGTTATTTTTTCCGGAAATAGCCACGGTCACCCCTCGGCCGGCCAACGGGTGTGGTTACGTCGGACTCGAACCGACCAAACCTCACGCCGTCTCGAGTCTCTAATGCCGGGGTGCAAGGAGACATTGTTGAAATAAATTCAGCTGATAAGGCAACCAACGTAACTTGCTTTTAAGGCGGAACGAAGTTAGCCGGGTCAGGTAGTTTTAAATATAAAATTATTCATACCCGTTTTAAAGGAAATAATATATCAATTCAATAAAAAAAATAAGCATTTTGTATGCTTACTTTTTTCTAAAGATTTAGATCGGAAAAAGAGAACATCTAGGACGGGACTTGAACCCGCGACCAGTCCCTTACAGGGGGAATGCTCTGACCAACTGAGCCACCAAGACACGCCCCAGATATTCGAAATTCTCCGATACATTAATACGTCTTAAGGCGACGTTGGAGCCATCTACCGTAATTCTTGCGAACTACGCTTTTTCCGATCTAAATCTTTAGAAAAAAGTAAGCATACAAAATGCTTAAAAATTTAAGCGGTAGCCTAGTGGTATGGGTAATGGTCTCGGGTTCGATCCCAGGTTTTACCATGGCCCACACCAATGACTTTTCGATGCTTTTCGAAGTTATGTGTGTATTTATCGCAGGTTTATAAGTGCCCGGTTAATGGCAATAGGCTCGCCACCTATTACATTGGGACCTAAACATAAACTGGCGAAATGTGGGTGCTAGCACCTCTGCCTACCCCTTCGGGGACATAGGCGTGAGTTTATATATATAAAAATTTAATTGAATTAATTAGGTGGAGTCATCAAAAAACAATGTTTAAAAATGACTCTAAAGTTATTCATTGTTTCCGTAATTCGCAAGAATTACGGTAGATGGCTCCAACGTCGCCTTAAGACGTATTAATGTATCGGAGAATTTCGAATATCTGGGACGTGTCTAGGTGGCTCAGTTGGTCAGAGCATTGCCCCTGTAAGGGACTGGTCACGGGTTCAAGTCCCGTCCTAGATGTTCTCTTTTTTCCGATCTAAATCTTTAGAAAATAATATATCATTCTAATGGTCCTATTTACTAACTTTTTATTTTTATGGATCAGTGTGAAATAAAATATTATTATTAACAGCTGAATCGGCAAACTTCGTTCCGTCATACAATTAAGTTATGTTGCTTAACATAACAGCTGAATTTATTTCGCGAATGTCTCCTATTTAACCGGTACCTATCCCCAGGGAGCCATCTCAAAGCCGAGGATGGCCCAGGGCCAATCAGGGTCAGAGGGAATTGCCTTATTTGACCACTTTACACCCCGGCACACGAGACGACGTGGCATACGGTTTTGGATGCTTCGAGTCCGACATAACTATCCCCACTGGAATGGTATAACCATGGGGCATTTTGTAAGAAAAGATCACAAAATGGTACAGTATAGGCGGAGACAGATCTAAAAAATCAAAGATCATGAAAATCGGTCCACCCGTTCTCGAGTTATAAATTATTTTACTAACACGACTTTGTTTTATACATATAGATTTCTACAGACTACCGGTTATGGCGTAGTGGTAGTACCTGGCGCCTGAGCGCTTTTGACTGCTAAGTCAGAGGCCGCGGGTTCGATTCCCGCTCAGTGCAAATATGTATATTTGCATTGGTCTGGGTGTTTCTATTTGTAATATGTATTTATTTACAAATGAAAAAGTATTTAAGTATGTTTATCCACATTCTAGAACCCATATGACAAGTTCTCGTTAGTTTGGGTCTAAATGGCGTTATGTAATTTGTCCTAGAATATTTATTTATTTATAATGTTTTGTAAACGATTTATGATGCCTGGTTCATACAATGTAGCCGGTTAAATCTAGTGAAGTCAGTTTTTCATTTGTCCCAACTCGCCAGACGCAAATATTATTATTATAAACTATAATAACTGCCACGTGCCCATGATAACCTTTTCTAGGGATGCCAAAAAAAGTGTTATTCCCGGCTACAATCTTTCTAGAGTGGTAGAGTCAAGCAACAGTAATTTTGGCCGTTGCATGAATGGGCCGACTCGACCGGGGAAGTACCATCCTCTCACAGAATATCGACGCCAAGTAACAGTATTTGAACTGTTGCGTTCCGTTTGGTGAGTGAAAGTGCCGGAGCCCAAAATCCTTTCCTATCCCCTCCCAAACTCCTTTCCCATCCTTTCCTTTACAGGGTCGGCAGCGCGAGTGTGACGCCACTGGTGTTGCACACGTCCATAGGCCGCGGTAACCGCTACCCATCAGGTGGGCCGTGTGCTTGTCTGCCACATTAGTGGTATAAAAAAAAACCATCCCTGTACCAAATTTCAGCCAGATTCGTTGAGCCGTTGAAGCGTTTGAAGCGTTTGAAGCGCATTAGAAGGTTTTTACAGGGTCGGCAGCGTGAGTGTGATGCCCCTGGTGTTGCACACGTCCATAGGCCACGGTAACCGCTGCCCATCAGGTGGGCTTGTCTGCCACCTGAGTGGTATAAAAAAAGAAGCGTGATTTAGTAACAAACATCCAAATATACAAACATCCAAATATACAAACATCCAAATATACAAACATCCAAATATACAAACATCCAAATATACAAACATCCAAATATACAAACATCCAAATATACAAACATCCAAATATACAAACATCCAAATATACAAACATCCAAATATACAAACATCCAAATATACAAACATCCAAATATACAAACATCCAAATATACAAACATCCAACATCTTCATAAACTTTCACATAATTAGGATAACGATTAAGTGATCTGTATTGCTCTTATAAGCTATTTGAACCTCAATTCGAATAAAGACATTTTGGAGACAGTTTAGATACACCAGAACTGGCACTATTGTATTCAACATTGCAAAATGCTATTGCGACGGAAAAAATCAATGCACTGACAGACAGATTTATAGATTGAAACCTGTACTAAGCCCGTGTAGAGTGTATCGATTTTGGCTTTCCGCTCACGTGCATTAAAATGAGTCATTAAGCCGGCTTTATTACATCCCTGGGTTTAATATAAAATAGACTTATTTGCGAGTGCGGTTTATATAAAACTAAATGTGACATTTACAACTTTTGAATCTTATACTGTAACTAGGGGCGTAATGCATTCTGCTGTTGCAATGTTGAGCTGAGAGGGCACTACATGAATACCTACAATTCACGCGCAATTTTTTTTCAATCGAATACCATTGAATGTCAATTTTCTATTTTCTATTTTCAATTTTCTATTTCTGTCTTAAACCAATAGTTAAGTTGCACATTTTGGCGCCAAAATCGGGGTCTCATTTTGTATTTGGATTTGGGCATTCATCATTTCGGAGAAATTTACAATTTAATAATAATATGGATACAAAACTCACTAAGTGCCATTACAGACGTAAACTATAAAGATTCTACGTAGTGACCGGGGTGGCGAATTTGTAAATAAGAAGTTCGATGCATTTCTGAAGCAGCATGGCATTAGACACCAATTGACAGTTCCTCATTGCCCTCAACAGAACTCGGTCGTGGAAAGGTCGAATCGCACGATTGCTGAGGCTGCGAGGTGTATGTTGCAGGGAGCTGGCTTAGATCAGAAATACTGGGCAGAAGCAATGAACACAGCAGTTTACCTGAAGAACAGATCGCCAACCAAGGCCGTGTTGGGCGCAACTCCTGAGGAGAAATGGTCGGGATTGAAGGTAAATTTGAACCATTTAAGAATTTTTGGTTGTGTTGCTTACTCTGTCGTAGAGGATCGAAAGAAACTGGATCCGAAATGTAAACCGTATCTTTTTGTTGGTTACTGCGAGAATACAAAGGGATATCGGCTCATAGATCCCGCTAATCCTTCGAAATGTATATTTTCGCGAAATGTGTTTGTAGAGGACAAATTCTACAAGAACCCGGTTCTGCAAACTGTGGTCAACGAGCCGACTCCGTACATGGTCATTGAATATACTAATGAATCTGAAAATGTAGGAGTGCAGATGGCGGAACGCGTTGACGTCACGGAGGAGTCGGAACCTGTGAGCGAGAACCAGGACACGGATGATTTTTTTTTTTTTTTTTACGTGCGGAAATCCCTTCGGATATGTCGTGTCTCGACTAAAACCGCACGGTGTCCTCCCCAAGTGTCCGTTGCCGGGCACCCCGGGTAAGCCCTCGAAAGGATAACCCCAGGGTTGCCGGCGGACTTTGGCCGCCACCGCGGCCTCGCCTGGTGGGGTCGGGTTTTATCCCGCTTCGGTGAGTTGGCAGGCGTGTGTAGGGCACACACGACACGCCTCCGCCACGGCCTGCTTCTGTAAGGACGGCGAGTCGGCCAACTGCCGTCCTCAGGCCCCGATCATGGAGGTCGGTAGTCCCGGGCGTAGATGAGTCTGCGGCGTCCTCGCCGCAGACTGCGAAACTCGGGGGGCAGGGTTCTTTCCCGCTCCCTCTCCGCCGTCTCTTTCGGGCGCATTACCTGCTCGCAGAAAGAGGCGGCGGCGTGCCACTTGCTCCCGTCGGAGACCACGGCCCTCACCATGGTCTCCAACGAGAGAACGTCCACGCCCAGGACCGCAACGAGATCCCGGCGTTGACTCGCCCACGCAGGGCACTCCACCAACGTGTGGAGCGCCGTGTCTTCGCCAGGATCCTCGCAGTGCTGGCACTGCGGCGTTGTCTCCCGGTGGATGCGCCACAGATACTTACCGAAACACCCGTGTCCGGTAACCATCTGGCGCATCCGGTAGGAGAGGTCCCCATGGTCCCTCTCCAACCACTCCTTCATGATCGGTCTCACCGCCGCAATGGTGGATTCCCCCCACCTTGGGTGCTCAAGTCGTACCCTCCATGTCTCCATGAGTTCCTGGCGGAGCAGGGACCGCTGAGCCCTGATTTCACGGGGCTCCGGCCTATGGCCCCGCTCCAGCGCCTCCTTGCGCCACTGGTACAGCAGCGCAAGGGCTCTCGCTTCCAGGTCCCATGGAGGGGTCCCAGCTAGGAGACATGCCGCCTCGACGGAGATCGTGCGATACCCCCTGATGACTCTGACGGCCATCGCCTTTAACGGGCTGTTAAGAACAGCCACGTTGCGGGCCGCCAGAGTCTCCGCCCATACGGGGGCCCCGTATAGGGCCATGCTTCGCACGATCCCCAGGTACAGTCTCCTAGTGGGGGCGTTGGGTCCCTTAACGTTGGGCATCAGCCGCGATAGCGCGGCCGCAGCCCCCCTCAGTTTCGGGACCAGACTTCGGAGATGAGGTCCGAAGTCCCATCGGCTATCGAGTACGAGCCCAAGGTACTTCATCGTGGGCTCGATGCCGATGCTTACGCCCCCTACGGTTATGCTGGTTCCCGCAGGTGGCCCCCTCCGAGGCCCGTGAAAACACATAGCCTCGGATTTATGGAGAGCCACCTCAAGTCCCAGCCGCCGTATTCGACCCACGACTTGAGCAACCCCTGCCGTGGCCTTCAGTGCCGCGCTTCAGTACGTTGCTCCCCGCGCCATAACGAGGGTGTCGTCAGCATAGCACACTATGCTGACACCCTGGAGCAACGTACCGCGCAGCACCCAGTCGTATCCGATGTTCCACAGGAGTGGCCCTAGGACCGACCCCTGCGGAACACCGCACGACACTTCTCGCCGCCCTGGCCCTAGCCAGCTCGGGTAAACTATGGCCCTCTCGGATAGGTATGCCTCGACAATGCGGCGGAGGTAAGGAGGCACTCCGTGATACGCGAGCGCCTCCCTAACGCAGCTCCAGGGTAGGGTGTTGAAGGCGTTGGCGATGTCAAGAGACACCGCCACCACCACCCCACCCCGCGAGACTACTTCCTCCGCCAGGCGCCTAACGCGCATGATCGCTTCCACGGTGGAGCGCCCCCGGCGGAAACCGAACTGGTTGTCCGCCAGATCTGGCCCCACGTTCGTGAGATGCTCGACGAGGCGCTCTGCAATAATCCGCTCAAAGAGCTTGCACACCTCGTCGAGCAACACGATCGGCCGGTAACCGGATGACTGGTCCGCCGGCCGCCCCGCCTTCCGGATAAGGACCAGTTTCCCCGTCTTCCAAGCCTTTGGAAACTGGCCCCTTTCGAGGCATGCGCTAAAGAGCGCCACCAGTCGAAGCCCTAGTTCCTCCAGGGCCAGGACCCATGCTCGGCCTGGAATGCCGTCGGGTCCGGGGGCAGTGCATTTCCGGGCTTTAAGCCGGAGCACTGCTACCCCCAGTTCACTCTCCCTGACTTCGGGCACATCGCTCTCGCTATTATCAGCGTCAGGCGCCTGAGGCGGAGCCATACGCGGAGGGACATGCTCCTCCGCTCTCGCAGGGAACAAGGAGCCCAGTATCCCCTCCAGCCGCTCCGGCTGGAGGCTCTGGGTCAGTACGGGCGCCCTTGGGCGGATTTTGCCCCTGACCGCAAGGTAAGGGCGCCCCCATGGGTTCTGCTCCAGAGACTCCAGCAGCTCTTCGCGGGCCCGCCGTTTGGCCTGCTTTATGGCTTCCTGGAGGGTTCTCTTGGCCCCCTTGTACGCCTCATACAGCTCCGCCTCTCGGGCTGCCGCATCGTCTGGGCGGCGACGCCTTCGGCGAAACCTGGTGTACTGGCGGCGAGCGGTCACGCACGCTGCTCGCAGCTGTGCGAGCTCCGCTGACCACCAGTACACCTGTTTCTTTGCCGGGCCGGGCTTAACCCTAGGCATCGCCGCATCACAGATATGCGACATGGCTCTCCTGAACCATTCCGCCTCTGCGTCGACATCGGCAGGCCTGGCCAGTGACGGAATCCAGGCCTGCACTATTGATGCCTCCAGGAGAGCCTCCCGATCCAGGCGTCTGAGCGCCCAACGTGGATCCGGGGGATTCGCGATTGTCGGCGGCAGGTTAGTTGGAGGGGAGACGTTGAACCGAATATACTTATGGTCGGAATCCGTCTCCTCCTCCTCCACCACGCGCCAACCCTGGACGCGGCGGGCGAGAGCAGGGGTCGCGAATGCGACATCCACGACCGAACTGAGCCCCCGCCGCTCCCAGGTGGCGACACTCCCCCGGTTGAGGACCTCTAGACCACGGGTGTTGGCCCAGTCCTCCAGTACTCGCCCCTTGTCATTGGTTTCCCGGGAGCCCCAGGCCTGAGACCAGGAGTTGAAGTCTCCCAGGACCAAGACAGGACGAGGACGGCACGCAGCGAGAACGATGTCCAGTTCAGCGAGCCTTAGCTCAAGCTCGTACTGGTCAAGGCTTGGCGAGAAGTAGACGGCCACGACAGCCAAGCCCTCATAGTCCGCCGCGACACAGCCTCTGCACCTTGCAATGAGTGCAAGGCGCGAGGTGTCCGCGGCGGACCCCCCGAAGACGGTCGCTACGCCGTCCAGGTCCACCGGGCTTCCGGGGTGGACCCAGTACGGCTCAGCGACCACGACCACATTGATAGACCACTCCACGATGCTCTGGTACAGAAGATCCTGAGCACCGGTGCAGTGGTTTATGTTCGCCTGCAGGATGCGGATTGGTGTGTCCATTAATGGACGTCCATCTCCGCATCCCGCCGCGAATGTGGCCGCTCTTGAGCGGCACCCCCGCTACCCGTTGCGGACGAACGGGGCTTTGGCCTCGAGGCGGCGCAGGTTCTGCTGTCCGCCCGGTGCTCCGCCGCTTTGCCCTCCGCTACGCATTTGAAGCAGCGCGGCGGGGCATCACAAGCACTGGCCTTGTGCCCGGGCTGACTGCAGCGGAAGCACCGATCCCCCACGGTGTCTCCCGCTATGCACTGCACTCCCACATGCCCCACGGCCAGGCACCTGAAGCACCTGGTCTCGCGGGGCTGCAGGAGTTGCACCCGCGCCTTTAGGAAGCCCCCAACGAGGAGGCTCCGTTCGTCCGCAATTTTCTGCGCCGCTGCGACGGGACAGTTGACGACTGCCGTGCCGTGACCGGTGGAGCTGAAGCGGATTTCTCCAGCTCTCACCTGATCACGGGGGCAGCCGCCCGCCTCCACGACGGCGGAGATGACTTCCTCCGTCGTGGCCGCGTCATCCAGACCCGAAATGCGCAAACCTGCGCATTTGTTGGGTCTGGTAACGCGGACGGCTTCGGTATCCAGCGACTCCCTCAGCTTGGCCGCTAGGGCGTCGGCTTTGGGGCCGCTGGTGGCGCCGGAGACCTCGAGGAGGCGAGCTCCGGTGCGAGTTGTTTTGCACCGGAGCCCCCCCTCAATCTCGAGGGCCTTGAGGTCCACTGAGGCTTTAACCTGCCTCAGGACCTGGGCTTACCCCACGCCCTTCTCCACACCCTCCGTCGTCACCGTCAGGACGACGGCAGTGGAGCATGGGGCGCGGAGCCTCTTCGGCGCCTTCGCCGCAGCGGCTTTTGCCGCCTTCTTAGCCGCCTTTTTGGCGGCTTTTTTCGCCTTTTTGGCGGCTCCCGCTACCACCCATTCCTCCCCTCTGGAGGAACGCTCGGGTGCAGCGGGAGTGGCGGGTATGACGGGGGTGGGGGTGCCGCGCTTTTTGCCCTTCCCTTGTGGCGTTGGGCCAAATGGGGTGGCGGGGCCGGGCTTACCACCGGCAGCAGCTGCGAAAGTCGCAGGCCGTGCCAGTGGGGGACGGTAAGCCCGGTCCTCTAACACGCCAAGCCGCCTCTCGATGGCCGCCAGTAGCTGCACCATGCTCGGTGCAGGCTCTGGCGCCACCTCGGGTGCCGGTTTGGGCGCCGGCTTAGGCGCTGTCTTTGGCGCCGACTTTTGTGCCGACTTTGGCGCCGGCTTTGGTGCCGAATTTGGCACCGACGACGACGACGTAGGCATCCCCCCCTGCGGCACAAGAGCCCTCGGGTGGTTCACCACCTCCTGGGCTCTTGGGGCGTTCTGGGCCTCCGGGGATCCCCTGACCATCTGGGTCAGTTGCCTGACCTCCTCCCGGAGGACCCGCTGTTGCTCCAAGGAGTTGGCCAGCTCAGTTTCCAGGCTTGTGACCCGGGCCCTGAGCTTCGCCTCCTCCTCGGAGACGCTCCTACCGAGGAGCTCCTCCAGTGCCGTCCTGGCGACGGCGACGTTTTCCGCCACCGTCTTCTTCTTTCCCGACACATTTTTCGACCCTTTTATTGTGTCGGTAATGCGGGCAAGCGCTGTGAGGAGCTCCCTCGCCGCGGGGACGCCTTGGTCCCTGCCGCTGGGTAGCGGAGGGACGTGCACCGGTTGTTTCGGCGTTCTAACCGCCGCGGTGGCCAATATTTTGGCCGGCCGATCGTCCTCGCTCGAGGAGATCGTCCGTTGCCCGAAGCTTCTGCTACGGTCAAGGGACGGTCCACTCGAGCGAGGCCGCTTACGTCGGAGACCCTCCTCGGTCTCCATTCGGCTGGATACTGACTCGTTGTCAGTACCCGCCGTCGACGCCGCAGACGCAACGTCTGCGTCCGTTTCCCCGCCTATAGGTAGCGGAGTAGCGGGTCTGGTGAAGACAGCCTTAACCGCCCGCGGGTGAGGCCGCCGCCTCAACTCCTCTTCACCCCCAACTACCTCCACCCCATCATGCTCGATGTCCTTGTTCGCGCCTTGGTCGTTTTTGGTTGTATCGTCCGGTTTCTTTTTATTTTTTATTGAAGTTTCCATGTCTAATCCCACGAGTATGGGGGAAGGGTGGTCTGTCCAGGCGGAGCCCCCTGCACCTGGATAAGCCTATATACTGTGGAGGTCGGCAGGTATCCATAGGTTTTGACGACTTCGCTGTCGGGTGTTATAGACTTTTCCTTGTCGTGGGCCGGCCCATAAAGGCAAGCCCTCCGGTCAGCAAGTTCACAGCGTACCCTTCTGGAGCCACCAGTCAGGTCGTTGCTGATCACCTGCCGATTACGGAACGCGAGAGGATGGCTAGTCCTCTCTCACCGGCGGCGGCACAAGTGCCCGTCGGCCCCTGCGTCAGCAGTGGGCCAACCCGCCCCTGGATCCCCCAGGACCCTACGGTGGCCTCCACCACTAACAGCATCGCTCATCCTGTCTCCTCTGAAAGCAGAGGAGTACGGAGAGCGATGTGTTCCCGCCACGTTAGGTATTGGCCGACGATCAATGCCAACCCCGTGAAGGGGAAGCCATTGACCGCCGCCCAGGGTGTACCGGCCACTCCGATTCCGTTCCCCCCGGACTCCAGCGGGATCGGAATTGGAATGGCACTCGAGGAGGTTACCCAACACACACCCCAGGACACGGATGATACCGAAAATAAAGAAACCAGTACTTCAGATGAAGAGTACGCTCCTGGGTCGTCTTCTTGGGATTCGGAGGAATCGAGAGGACGGAGCGATTTTGAAGAGGCTTTTTGTTCCGTATTTACCATTGCGAGTTGCGGCGCGGAAACGCCTACTACCGTGCGCGAGGCACTCGATGGTCCTGAGTCTGCGAAATGGAAAGGAGCGATGCAAGATGAGTATCAGTCTTTCTTAGATAATAAATGTCTGGAACTTGTGAACTTGCCGAAGGGGAAGAAACCTGTCAAGTGCAAGTGGATATTTAAGAAAAATAGAGGTTTGAATGGAGAGCTCCTGCAGTACAAGGCTCGCTTGGTTGCGAAGGGATTCACACAAAAGTATGGAGTAGATTACTTCGAAACTTTCTCACCGGTCGTGACTGGCGGCAGAATATGATATGGAAGTTGATCATATGGACGTCAAGACAGCTTTTCTTAACGGAGACTTGAAAGAAGAGGTTTATATGGAAATTCCTAAAGGCTTTGGAGTAGAGAGCGGCAAAGGAAAAGCGTTTCGCTTGCTGAAAGCTGTCTATGGGTTAAAACAAGCTAGTAGATCATGGAATGAGAAGATAAACGACGTTCTTGTGAAAAATTGAAGTTCAAGAGGCTGGCCTCAGAGCCGTGTGTCTACGTCAGATCAAATAACAACGGACTTGTCATTCTTGGCCCTTATGTTGATGACATTTTGATATTCAGCAATAGTCAAACTGAGAAAAGGGCGGTAAAAGAGGAAATGATGAAACAATTTGTTATGAAGGATCTTGGGCCTGCGAAATGTGTATTGGGAATACACGTCAGCCGGAAAGATGGTAAAATCATTCTGGATCAGTCTGGTTACGTCAGCAAAGTGTTGGAAAGTTTTAAAATGACCGATTGTAAACCTGCCAAGACACCGATGGAAGTTGGTTTGAAACTTGAAAAAGCTGAGAAGACTGGAGACTACGAGTACAGAAATTTGATCGGTTGCCGTATGTACATCGCGGTCTGTACGCATCCTGACATCGCACATGGTGTAAGTATGTTAAGTCAGTTTAATGATTGCTACTCCGAAGCTCATTGGAAGGCTGCGAAGCGCGTATTTCGGTACTTGAAGGGTACGATGGACTACAGCATCAAGTACGAGAAGAGTGGGTTGAACGTGACAGGGTCAGCGGATGCAGACTGGGCGGCTTGTGTAGTCGATCGTCGGTCTTACACTGATTATGTATTTAGGTTAGGCAATTCTTTAGTTTCTTGGGAGAGTCGTAAACAGCGAACAATTGCTTTGAGCAGTACAGAAAGTGAATATATGTCGCTGTCTGATGCGTGCAAAGAGGCATTGTTTATTAGGGCATTCTTGTCAGAATGTTTGAAGTTAGATGTCAAAGTAGTGGTTTACAATGACAATCAATCTGCAATTAAATTGTCTGAGAACCACATGTTTCATGCAAGGACTAAGCATATTGATGTCAGACATCATTAAATTCGCGAGGTAGTCGAAAATGGTGTCATAGTGATAAAGTATATGCGTACTGACAACATGCTGGCCGATGCTTTAACAAAGCCTTTATGCATTGAAAGGTTCCAGCGTTTCGTTAGAGATTTTTATATGCTTAGTGCTTAGTAGTTGATAGTAATTTATATGTACTATGGACATTTAGTTTAAGGGGTGGTGTGGAACATATGTTAACTACATGTTCTATATCATAGATTACTGTCTTACTGGTTGTTTGTATAGCAACGTAATTTTGAATACTTTGATTGTTCCTAACACTCCGCCTATGTCATTCACGAAATAAACACACTTTTATCCAACTCAAGTGGTTTTCCTCTATCACTAATATGATTGTTTCTATAACAATTATATGTATTATACTCTCTCACATACATGCTTACCATACATTTACACACATATACAAAACTGATACAATCACATTCACTTCGGCGTCTATTTTTCGTTGCAAACATCTAAATTTCCAGTTGAAAACCAGCACCAAGGTTCATCCCCTGGCACAAGCTGAACTGGACACCAATTTGATGCAACTGTGAGGCACACTGAAATTGAAAAGTAAAGCGACTATGTACAGTCAACTACAAAAGTAGCTTAACAAATTCTAGATTATTAATCGCCTTAGCTATTAAACCTTTCATAAAATAATAAACAAAATATGAATTATATTAACTTTGATTATAATATTAGTTATACAGCTATTATTGGTACATGTATTCCAGTATAAAAAAAGGTTTATAAATACTTTACAGTTAATCAACTTTTGTCGTTAACTGTACTAGGACCTATTATTTTTGTGAATATGATTGTGGCCATGGTGCGGAGTGCGAGCGCGTGTAATGCACGAGAAGGAGGCGGCGGAGCGGGCTCGGGAGAGATTTAGAACCCTCTCGGCCCGCCAAGCCTGTAATATGCGCACCGTTCGGCGCAGGCGACTCAGACGCCGGAGGTCGCTTAACGACCTCCGTCCTCCATGAGCGCAGGCCTGGGGGTGACAGGTGGAGCCGCCTGTCACCCTAGCAGAAGCAGGCCGGGGTGGCGGGGCGAAGAGCGCTCTTCCCCCGAACCGGGGCAAGACGGGAACACCGTGGTTCCCAAACCCGAGGGGGTCTTCTCAAAACCGGAGATGGCCCTGGGTCAGCTGGGGCGCGAGGGACATGCCTTATGGGCCACCTTATACCCCGGCCTCTGAAGACCCGAGGCGGCGTGCGGATTTAGTGGGTTCAAGTCCGACATAACTTCCCTCGCTGGCCAGCGGGGGGGTATCTGAAGGGAATTCCGCACGAAAAAATAAAAAGTTCATTATTCATAAATAATTAATGTGACCCACTTGCATCAAATAAAAGTTTCTTTTTTTTTCCAAATAGAAAGTTAGCTAAATAAAAAAAAAAACAAAAATCACAGGGTTAGTCAAGCAATAACAAGCAATTAGTATAAAGTATTAAAGGAATGTCACTTTTTAATGATGTATTTCTGAGCTCCTTTCACTCCACTCGATGTATTTCGTTTGTGTCCCTCTAGCGCCTAGACCCTTCGACCGACTTTAATGATTTTTAGCATAATCATAGATGATAGTGATGTGACGGACATAGGCTATACAAATTTAAAGTATGAAGTACCACGGAGGAATATTCACCGAACAAACAATTCAAAAGCTGATTTCTCAAAAACCACAATTAGTGAAATCTAAGTTTTGGCGCCAAAACGTAGCCTATAACCATAAATACCGATTAAAAAAAGAATACTGAAAATCGGACAAGACACTGAGGAATAATCACCGAACAAAAATTCTAAAGCTGATTACTCAAAAACTACGATATTCTATGCTCCTTTCCAATTCACTCAGACATGGGCACTCTAAGCTCAACATTGCAAGAGCTACTGTCTGGCGGACCTGGTATATTATAATCTTGATGTCCCTTGCAAGTTATTCAAAAATACAAAACTAACTAACATACAAAAGTCGACAAGACAAAGAACTAAATTTTCGCTACAATGATTTAATTCACTAACACTCACTTTAAGTTGTCTAACTTGACAGCACACATTTCCCCAAAGTGGAGGGACGGCAACATAGCATTAGCATATTAAAAACTGACATTGTCAAATGAGTTTAATAATAGGATGCGACGTTGCCGTTGTTCATCATCCTAGCTTTTCTAGCATTTCCCCAGTGTCTCGGGGTCGGAGAGTTAACCGAGCGACTGATTAGTGATATTAAGATAGGGTTGATGTATTACTGTGGGGCAGAAATACGAAGCCTGTGTGTTATCATACACCATTATAGTCTTAGTCAAGCCTGTGTGTCTTTGGAGGGTTATGCAGAGATGTATACCGCATTTTGTCAGGTATTTTTTGGTGGCCCCACGAAAAATGGTAATCTTGCATTTTCCTGATTTCCACTTAAAAACTTGCAAAAGTTTTGCTTAGTATGAGTTTATAGGATGTCAAAATTATCTATAGAAAAATAAAAGTCATACTAAATTATCGTCGGTAGCTACTTGTTGAGTCGTGAACTCCTAAGACAAGCAATTTAGCTTAGCTGGAAGGGTTAGTTAATTTCCCAAAAAAAAACAAAACTAAAAAAAGTCCGTTTTATAGTTTAAAAAGGTAATTGAAAAAGACTGGATGAAGAACTTGGTAGATTACCAGTTGTATATAGTCTGTTGCAGCCCACTTCATTGATAAAAAAAAAACAGATTTAACTAATATAATCAAAACAACGCACTTCTATACTTCTTTTTGAAGTCATACTTTTGGCGCGTTAGGGAAAAATGATGAGAGTAAATATATACGATGTGCGCGCACACCGTCACGTAGAAAATCCCTAAAACCTAACCCACTTCCAGGTGACCTAGAAACTTGATATTTGGCATCAAGGTAGACTATGAGGTATATGGAAAGGAAAAAATCTGAAAACTGATAATTAATTTCCTGCTTTGGCAAATATGAAATGAATGCCAGTGTTTAGTAATTTGATAAATCAAGTAATTTGCATATGAATTCATATAATGGCCATTTTGAGTCATTAAGTCAAGGTCAAGTAAAGTCCTTCACAGTCATAGTCAAAGTCCCGCCCTAGTAAAGTAGTGGAGGCATCACTAGAGCCTTCTGTGGAGTTTTGGAAACAACACGGAAAATCACAATTCAATGTAAATACCCATTTTCCTTACACTTGTACATGTTGTCAAAGACGTTATGTCTAAAAAACCACCCATTTTTACACATAACAACTCGAAATTACACATATTTTAGAAAATGAAACACTGAATCGATATGTCTTTTCTCGCATTGGCGCCAAAACTCCCCATTAAAAATTATACATAAACATAAACTCACGCCTATGTCCCCGAAGGGGTAGGCAGAGGTGTTAGCGCCCACATTTCGCCAGTTTATGTTTAGGTCCCAATGTAATAGGTGGCGAGCCTATTGCCATTAACCGGGCACTTATAAACCTGCGATAAATACACACATAACTTCGAAAAGCATCGAAAAGTCATTGGTGTGTGCCATGGTAAAACCTGGGATCGAACCCGAGACCTCGTCTCAGCAGTCCATTACCCATACCACTAGGCTACCGCGGCTAAAAATTATACGTACGACATAAACAAACAATGACAGAAACCGACATCGATTACATTCTGTCATGTTTTTTTTTTGCTGAAAAGGACTATCCAAAAAAAAGCGTCCAAGTGCGAGTCGGACTCGCCCATCAAGGGTTCCGTAGCAGCAAGTAACATAATAATGTTTTTTTTTTAGTTTTTGTATTTGAGTTGATTGAATGAAAGTTAAATTGCGGTTTACGAATTATGACGTATTAAAAAAAAACTACTTACTAGATCTCGTTCAAACCAAATATCGGTGGAAGTTTACATGGTAATGTACATCATATATTTTTTTTAGTATTATCATTCTCTTATTTTAGAAGTTACAGGCACACATTTTACCACTTTGGAAGTGTCTCTCGCGAAAACTATTCAGTTTAGAAAAAAATGATATTTGAAACCTCGATATCATTTTTAGGGACCTATCCATAGATACCACCACACGTATGGGTTTGATGAAAAAAAAATTTTGAGTTTCAGTTCTAAGTACCCAAAATTTATTGTTTTTTTCTATTTTTGTGTGAAAATCTTAATGCGGTTCATAGTTTCAACAGCATAGTTCTCATAGTTTCGGAAAAAGTGGCTGTGACATACGGACGGACAGACAGACAGACATGACGAATCTATAAGGGTTAGGGATTAGGGTCTTAGGGAACCCTAAAAATCGAACGTATTCTTAAAGGAGTATAATCATGTCATATATTTAATCCAAAATTTCATAAATGTTGCTTTGAAGAAATATAACTTCTTACGTGCGTAGATTAAGAGTTAAGACACATACACTTTAAAAAAAAAAAAAATTAATAACACCCCGCATGCATATCGATACAGCCAGTGATATTTTTATGTGCAATTAAATGCTTTTTACGACTTCCTTAGTGTCTTAAAAGTTTTATTGCACTTCAAAAGCACTAAAATGTTTAGGTACCTACTCTGTAGGTTTTGTTCTGTTTGAAACAATGTTTAAGTTCTTTTTAGGGTTTATTACCCTTGAGTGTTTATCTTTATTTCATTTTAATTGTTTTTAAATTAAGGGTGCGGTTGCGAGTGCAAATGCTACGTATGAGGTAATAGGTTCGATTTCTACGTCACATAGATTTCGCGCTCCCGCGATTTGATCGGACACGCGCACGCAGGGTTCCGTACTATCTATACATATAATAAAATCGTAACAAGGTGAAAACTGTACATTGAATATTTTTCCGAAAAAAATATTGATGTGTTCCACGAGCGATACCGATGCCGAAAATTTGATTTTTAGAATTTTTGTCTGTTTCTCCGTTTGTCTGTTTGTCCGTTTGTTTGTCCTTCTTGTTTGTCTGCCTTTAATTATCGATGTCCGAGCATCACTTGAAAACCGTTGAACAGATTTGGTTGAAATTTCACATGAACATCTTTCTAGGGCATCGTTATAAACTGCGCTGTAGGTATATAATCACGCTATTATAAGTGTGATAGGAGCAGTAGAGCAAAATCTGTCTAAACTATTATAGATGACAACTTTATTATTACAAGGTAGATCTTTACGTAATTTTGTAGTTCAGCAGAGCTCCGACATGGTCAAAATCAGGACTATAACTCATCACGCTATACCTGGAAGGTAATGAGCAGTAAAATGTAATATCTCAAAACTCCACAGAGTTGCCCAAGTATAAAGATTGTTTATTAGAGGCGCATAAACATTTCGTATATTATGAATACCGTCACGCTATTTTATTAAGGAATAGGGCGGAATTAGTTTCAATATTACATATTTCTCTATCTACTTCGAACAAATTGTCAATATAAACCGAGTGCACCTCATCTGACTCGTTAAAGAAAATAACTTAATACTTATGTGTTACTATCAAGACTGCAGAAATAAACATACCTTAATCCATTCCAAACTAAACGCGTACGAAGTCGCAGTATATAAAACAGCGCATAAGACAGCGCAGCCTTAGTAATAGGGTCCCGTTTTACCCTTTGGGTACGGAACCCTACAAAGGCATAAACAAATCAAATCAAAATCATATGCATCAACGCGATTTTGTTCCTTGATCGCGTCGTGATCGTGACATACGATTTTGTTTCGATTATGCCTTGTATGTATTTAAGGAAGGGAGAAATGTAGGGTTGAAGTAAAAGTAGGTTTTCACGGACGGCGTTGCATGTAGAATATATTGTTTCCGGGCTGTTTGGCCGTGGTTCATATGAAACTTTTGTTCCAAACGTTTCGTCGATCACTGCGGTCGACATCTTCAGTGGTACAGGTCCGGGCGGTGACAAGTGCGTTGAACTCTCGTCGGCGGCGACTCCTCTGCGACTGTATTCTATATATTTATATATCAGATATATGACTGCAGTTAACTATTAGATAAAAAATTAAATAAAAATAACTTCACGCCTGTATCCCCGAAGGGGTAGGCAGAGGTTTATTACACACCCACGATTCGCCAATTATGTTTAGGTCCCAATGTAATAGGGGGCGAGTCTATTGCCATCTACCGGGCACATTAGATAGTATTACCATTATAATTAAAGTTACCATATTTATTTATTTTCAGCACTGTTACAAGCGCTATTATCACGAATATACTGGAGTTCTGCGAGCTAGTAGTTACTAGGCAAACCATATCGGTGTACATTTTTCTTCACTCGTTTCTTAAGTATATCACCACCACCACTGTCCGCGCTTAAGTTTCACCGTCAAGCTCTTTTTTCCAAGAATTCACGTGATCACGATATAAGTACGAAATGGTTCAGCAATGAGAGGTCTGAGAAGGAAGTCTGGAGTGAGTATGGTGGAGGTAAGGAGGTAAGGAACAACGTGATAAGGTGGATTGAATTGAAATTTTAATTTTTAAACATCAATCTTTACATGGCAGTGGGCCGGCCATATCTCGCGAAGAACCGACAACCGCTGGGGTAAACGTGTTCTTGAGTGGAGACCGCGACTCGGCAAACGTAGTGTAGGATGCCCTCCGGCCAGGTGGGATGACGATCTGCGATAGACTGCGGGCAGATGCTGGATGCGGCAAGCTGAAGACAGGGCGCTATGGCGCTCATTAGGGGAGACCTATGTCCAGCAGTGGACTGGAATAGGTTGATGATGATAATGATGATGAATCTTTACATACTACTAAACCCGGTAGGTAGCACTGCTTTCGATTTATTAAGCTGAGAGTGAGACGAAGTCGAGCGAACGCTCCTTTCACTCCACTCCATGTATTTCGTTTGTGTCCCTCTACCGCCTTGACACTTCGACCCATTTTAATGATTTTTAGCATAATCATAGATGATAGTGATGTGGCCTGTGGTGTGTGATGATGTGGATAGTGATAGGCTATACAAATTCCAATTATGAAATACAACGGAAGAATAATCACCGAACAAAAAATTCAAAAGCTGATTTCTTAAAAACCACAATTAGTAAAATCTAAGTTTTGGCGCCAAAACGTAGCCTATAACCATAAATACCGATTAAGATGAAGTGGGAACACGCGCATCGCATTTGTGAGGGGGTGAGGTATGAATTGCGGCGGGAGCATGTGCGGGGCAACCATCTTCCCCTCGCACTTTATGTTCGCGGACCATAAGGGTCACCGTACACTTGACCGTCTATCGGTATTGTCTTTTACGAATACCAATTTTTTTTTTCATCAGTATGATGAGTTGACGTGAAATTGAGGGTCAACATACATTTGACCGGGTATCGGTAATATCGGTATTGTTATGTACCAATTTATTTTTCACCAGTATGAGTAGAAGTGAAATTATTTGTACGTACGTAACAGCCTCTGTAGCGTGGTCGGGCGAGCGCCAGCTTACGATGCAGGAGGTTACGGGTACGATTCCCGCTGCGACCAAATGTTTGTGTGAACCACAGATATTTGTTTCTGGTCGGGGTGTGTTTCTATATGTATTACTAGCTGACCCGGCAGACTTCGTACTGCCTCAATCGATGACAAACCTTTTAAACCTTCTCTGGACCTCCACAAATAATTCAAGACCAAAATTAGCCAAATCGGTCCAGCCGTTCTCGAGTTTTAGCGAGACTAACGAACAGCAATTCATTTTTATATATAAGAAAGATAAGTATGTAATTTACACAAGAAAAGTAATTCTTACTTTTTTTTAAATGAAATTAATTAGACATCTTCACACTATAAGAAAATTTGTTTTGTCCGATTAGAAATGTCTGATCAAATATTTCTTATAATGTGAATGCATCCAGGAGAATTCTTGTCTTCCGCAAGTCGTCGAAAGTCAGTTGATTGCCACAAGTTTTGGGTTCAATTTCATACAAACCAATTTATCTATTTATTTTAATGCTTTTATTTCAATTTTGTCTAAAACGAAAAAGGGAGTTCCAAAATAAAGTGACACTTATTAGATCGATTGAAAAGTTTAATATATATAAAATAATCCCGTAGTAAATTTAAATGACTGTAGTTGCATTTAAATACAAATTCATGCTCCATTTCTTTTAATTGTTTCAAAAAATAGTCAATGTACTATTCTCCTGCCACTCATTTCCTCCAAGTTCGATGTACAAGATGATGTATACAAGTTCACAGTCAATTTTATCTATGGACCTGAAAGGTTAAAATGCATATTACAAATCTCTCAATGATTATTTAATTACTATGTTGTATGTACTAATAACTATACTAGGAATTCAGTACAGGGTGCGACTGAAATAAATTGAGCTTAGCGAGCAGGACTCTTACTTGAAAATAAGACGTCTTACTACGGTCGCGCGCTTAGCTAAGGCCGCGCGCTCGTTAAACTGTTTTTCGGTGATTATTCCTCAATGGTACATCGGCCATGAACCATCTTGCTTGCTTAGTAAATTTGGTCAAGATCGCGAGAGTGGTTACGGAGGAGTTCAGCCACCAACGAATGAATATAAATAATGAATATAAGTTGTAAAATAAACAGCTTTGACACTCACTGTAATGGAATTACTGAACAGAAGTGGCTGATAATAGGTCAGCATACACAGGAGTCAGTTCCGTTGGTGCATTTTGGTCTAGTAATGATTAAGTTCTCCAATGTAAGTAGATACTTATTTATATTTCTTAAAAAAAAAAAACTTTATAATGTTTATTCCCACTCGACAACTGCAATTTATGATTTGATAAATGGTTATGTATTACGCTGTTAAATGTACAATAGACGTAGATGACACCTGAACAGGAGTCTCGGAACTCAATTTTTTCGAATTTGTTTGCTCAGCCAATGCTCGTAATCTGCAAAACAGTAAGTCTTCTCAATTTTTTTTCAGTTTATCAAACATAAGTAATGTCCAAATACCTATTCAAATCACCATAACAAAAGATTCACGTATATACCCTTAAACCATTTTTACACTATAAGATTTTTTTCTTTTCAGACACAAGAAATCCAGTTAGATTTGTGGTTGCATGAGACCGTGCCCATTACAAGAATTTTTTTCTGATGTCCGATAAGATACAAGAATTGTAATCTAGAAACGTCATCTTCTCAATTATCCTTCGTGAAGGATTGGTTTTGACTCCTACTGTTCCTGGTTCCCACCGTTCCTGGCGGGTCCAGGAACCAGGAATATTTAGTGCAAAAAATTACTATCACTAACTATTATTTTATATATATTAAACTTTTTCAATAGATCTAATACGTGTCACTTTAAATTTCATAAAATGTGAAGATGGTCTTGTCATTCCCACTCATACGGAGAAAAAAAAATGGTATCGACACAAAACAATGCCGATACCTGGTCAAGTGTACGGTAACCTTTATTAGCATTCCTACTCGCACTAAGAAAATAATAAATATAATTATGTGGTACGTTGATACTCACTGAGATAGATTGTTTTTGGCGATCCTTCTTTTCCGCTAACGGGATATTTTCCTTCCTCTAAGGCTTTTATTGCCCATTTTACATCAAAATGCAATCACTAGCTAGCGTGCGAGCGAGCGCGACGAAGGAGTACGTGTCTACTCGCGGCGAGGCCCCGCGGCCGACTGAGCTCGCACGCGAGCGCTATGTTTTATATAATTAAAATAATTAATTCTATTTAAGAGAAAACCATCTGTACTACCATATGGGATTTGATGTAAGGTTTATGAAAATATAAATTTTGCACATGTTTTTTGTTTACAATCGCCGTAAAATTGAAAAGTTCTAATAAAATTACGACTTTTTCCGATATTCACGATTTTTTTCTATCGAGGCAAATCACTCTAATCGTGTTTCGAATTGTATAACAATACAAAGCATTTCTTTACCTTTACGACAGTAGGAATATCAATTCATGTATTTTAGCGTTTAATACCCAAAAACTGTTTCTAAGACACCTCTTTTACGCTTCTGGACTTACCACTTCGTCTTAAAAAAAGAAAACTGAAAATCGGACAAGACACGGAGGAATAATCACCGAACAAAAAATTCTAAAGCTAATTTCTCAAAAACTACGATATTCTATGCTCCTTTCCAAATCACTCAGACATGGGCACTCTCAGCTCAACATTGCAAGAGCTACTGCCTGGCGGACCCAGTAGGATATAACGATTTCTTTTCACGAATTTATCCCATGCGTAACTAGGACAGGTCAGCTAGCATCTACGTATCAAAAATGTGACAACAAATTAAGTTCCAATTCCGTGTTTGAAATTTGCAAACAAATATTTAATGTTATAACGTAATTTGAAGTATTCTTGGAAATATTTCGGACCAAATTCAGTACAGGGTTGCCTACAGCTATTTTTACCTTTAATGAGATATTTCCCTTCCCTATCGAATACCTTTTGTAGTCCGCAAAAGGTATTCTCAACATGAAAGGAGACAACATTTTTTCGTTAAATTGTCTTTGTATGGGGCTTCACATTCCACATTGAATATTCACAAAACAGTCGTTCAAGAATGATCAAGAATTATTATATGTTCAATATTTATTTTGTTACTAGCTACGCCGCTTGGTTTTACCCGTAGTTTTCAGAGTTTTCAGGTTATGGACGCCCTACATCACTCTTAACACCTGTAGTAGATGTGGATATGCTATGTGATACGCGCACCAGAGGCCAGATGGGTGAAAAGAGTCACTATATGGCCAGCCCTAGCAGTCATCGCCGCCACCTCCTTCTGCGAGCATTTAATGCTCGCGAAGGAGATGGCGGAGCGCACCCGGGAGAGGTTTAGAACTCTCCCGGCCCGCCGAGCCCGCAACATGCACGCCGCGCGTCGCAGGTGACTCAGGCGCCGGAGGTCGCTTAACGACCTCCGTCCTCCATGAGCGCAGGCCTTGGGGTGGCAGGTGAGGCCGCCTGTCACCCCAGCAGAACCAAGCCGGGACGGTGGGGCGACTAGCGCCCCTTCCCCAAACCGGGGCAGGACGGGGACACCGTGGTTCCCAAACCCGAGGGGGCCATCTCGAAACCGGGAATGGCCCAGGGTCAGTCGGGTTGCGAGGGATATGCTCTATGGGCAACCTTACACCCCGGCGTCTGTAGACCCGAGACGGCATGTGGTTTTAGTCGGTTCAAGCCCGACATAACCACCCCCGCTAGCCGGCGGGGGGTATCCGAATGGATTTCCGTACGAAAAAAACAAAAAAAAAAGGACCAGCAGTCATAGAAGCAGAGGGTGACCCCAATAACAATCATCATCATCTTAGCGTTAGGCTATCACTTCGGAGCTGACGGTCTACTTACTCCTGCCTCTCCTTTTAAGTTGGCTTATACGGCTTTTATGGGACCGACTACCGTCTGACCTCACAACCCTGAGAGAAAAGCCTACACTAAAACCCCTTCGTGAATTTATGAAATTTACAAAGTTTTATGATGAATCGATTCTTATTGGCGAATAAAATGCATATTACTGGTGGTAGAAATTTGATGACAAAAATTTGTCACAAAATTCGGCCGGGTGGGTACCATCATGCACGATTGCGAAAAACCCTCCATAGTAATCCAATTTCGGTTTGATTGCGTTCAGGGGTCAGCAAGTGCATAGCCGGGCAGGGGGAGCACTAGTGGGATCGGTGGGTGTCACGCGGTGCTGCGACGACAATCCTCTTCTGATGAGGCCGTCAAGCTGAGTGCCACCATTGTTAACATGGTACGTGTATGTAATGGTGACCCTCTTTCCTGAGACTTTACCTTCAGCTTACCATCAGGCGAGGTGAAGTCAAATTGACGTGTCCTAAATATAAAAAAAAAAACTGTCTACCGGTGGGGTTAATGAACGTTGCAATTAAATTAACATTTTGAAATATGATATCCAAATTTAGATTTACATTAAGAGTGTAATATGATTCAAGTACAGCGAGGATGAGTATAAATAATTACTGTTATTTCTCTCGCCACAGCCCAACAAACTTCTCCAAGACCTTATACAATTCAATCCGAACGTGTCCAATTAACAGATACGGGTTCGAGTCCAGTTTGAACAACTTTGCCGGTCAGCCCACCACAGTAACTTGCACAAAGTTTAACTTCACGTAAGTGTTGCCAAGTTTGTCTGTTTGAAATCTCTGGATTTAATTAATTTGTATGATTTCTTGTGAATTTCCCGCTGAACGTAATAGTTTGGCTAAGTACGAGTAAATACGAGTGTGTTGAAGAGTCGGACTGCAAACTAAACTTTACTTCTGCAAGTCCGGCCAGACATGGAAGTTTATAGCTGGGTAATACGAACTACTCAAGTAATGCAATCTTATACAATGTATCATTGCAAATTCTGAGTAACTTTTGGATAATTTGCTAACATCGACTACTTAAAGGAGCTTGTGGCTAAATGTTAACCGTGAACACATTGCACACTTAAGCAATACTAGACAGGTCAATCTTAGGATGGGTGACCATTCTTAACACATTGAGAACTCTCCGTGCCCCCGAGAGCACGTTAAGCTATCGGTGCCGGTTATGCGAACATTTATAGCAGTTATTACGAGTTGTAAGAGCCCAGTACCAATTTAGAGACCTAAAAAGTTCGACAACTGGTCTATCTACAGGAATTTGATATCGCCAGTGGGTTGTGGAGGGTCACATGTCAGTGTTACTTTACGAAAAATATGAAAATGCAGCTGTTTCATAGTTAGAAACTAACTGAGTTGCAAAAGGCCCGGAGGATGATGACTATGAGGGAGTTTCACCAATAAAAGAAACTGAGTTAGATATATAGATAGAAAACACTTTTATTTAGCCGCTTACAAACTCGGATACTCCTTTGCAACCAAAAATCTGATTTCAACCAAATTTGGTATGGTCGTAACGACAATCTAGGGGCATGTTTTGAAACCATAAAATAAAAAATCAGACATACCATTGAGGTATTACCACCGAATAACAAATTTACCATTGAAACTAATGGAAAAAGTTCGCGCGCGCATAAATTGAATTTTTCAGATTTTGAAATCAAAAAAATAAATGCTCGCTCAGCTCAATTTTCTTGCGATCGGCTAACTGCATCGCATCCTTAGTTTATAGACCGTTTACAATACATACACAAGTAGCACATTAATTATTATTAAAAGGTTATTGCATTGTACAAAGGGCGACCTTATCGCTAAACGCGATTTCTTCCAGCCAACCTTAGGATGGACTGGAATATCTTCACAAACAGGGTGGTAATAGTTGGTGTAACCACAGATTACATAATATTATTCTAAGTGTAACATAAGGAGCAAACAATATTTCAATTAAAATCATACAGAATATTAAATGAATCTTCTTAATTAGTTCAATTCGAACTAAACTTTGTATCGCATTTTACTCAATGAATTTCATCGAGTAAAATGTGAGATCTTAGTTTTATCCACAGGAATCCATTCCTGGGATAAAAGGAGCCTATGCAGACTTGAGCCTGTGTCAAATTTTATTCAGATTCGTTCAGCCGTTTTGGTAAGATTGAGTAACGAACATCTGTCCACCCATCTATCTTTATCTACCGCATTTTTAACCATCCTCTGCAATTCTAAACAATCCTTTTTTTTTACGTGCGGGTATCCCTTCGAATACCCCCCCGCCGGCCACCGGGGGTGGCTATGTCGGGCATGAACCGACTAAAACCGCACGGTGTCCTGCCCAAGTGTCCCTTGCCGGGCACCCCGGGTAAGCCCTCGAAAGGATAACCCCAGGGCATAAAATTTCCACTTCTTCTACTTTCAATTGTCTTCATACATGCTCGCCGGTTCCTGATACTCTTGACCTATCAAAATAGAATTATTAATAGTCGTAAGATTTATAATAGAAGTAAGCTTAAATGGCATAATTATTATATGAACATTATTGTACTATCGCTGAAGATATCTATTTTTTTCCACACGCAGGTTATTATAGCAAAAAATTGCAAAAAAAAAAGTTCTTGGGGCAAGCAAGCGCAGCTATGCGATAATTTTCGTGATCGTATCAGCGAGATACCAGCATTATCTACTTACGCGTCACTGGGCAAATGTTACCGCGTACTTTACATAAATTATGATAAATAGCGTAACATTACACCTGTAGGTACAGTTAGGGACAAAAGGGCTCTAAAACTTCCATGAAATAATGAACAAAACATGAAAATTGCGATACAATAATAAATACAAAATTAAAAATAAACTAAATCCTACACTTTTTTTTAAGCGGCGATAGCCCAGTGGCGTCCGTAACGGACTGCTGAGACGAGGTCGAGTTCGATCCACAGTCGCCCCGGGCACACACCTCTGACTTTTCGTAGTTATGTGTGCATTAATAAATGTTAATTATCGCTCGCTTAATAATGTGCCCGGTAGATAGCAATAGGCTCGCCCCCTATTACATTGGGACCTTAACATAGGCGAATCGTGGGTGTGTAATACACCTCTGCTTACCCCTTCGGCGATACAGGCGTGAAGTTATGTTATGTAAATCCTAAATCTAGGTGCCTACTAACACCTATGGAGCCCAAGACAACCTCACCTGCCAATCGGTGAAACTGCTAAACATCGAAGAAGGTTCCGGCGCAGGTTTTCCTCTCCGGCGGCACTCGCTCCCAGAAAAGACGATATACCAATCAAAAACTCTAAGCGGAACTTAGACTCCTAAGTGAAAAATTGTTCGCAATTAGGAAATCTAATCTAAACAGTTTCAAAAATGGATCCTCTTGGCAGGGTGTCCAGGATCCAGGCAGAAATAGTGCACTGAAGTACCACTACGGAGATCGCTAGTTTTTGCCCTTAGACGCTTGCCAGTTCCTCAAAGACTTGAAACCTTGTCCTTTGACAATTACAAAAAAAATACTTATATACATCAATTTTTTTTTATTGAAGTACCTATTTCGATGTAAGGTCGTCTGTATATTTGTTAACAGAAACTTTTGTCACTGAATGTACTTGAAAGTTATCTGCAGCGGTGGTGAACATAAAAAATGTAAATAAATTGTATTTCTTTACTCAAATTTCCCGCGCTTAGCGTAGGTAATGTATTGTTGGAGCAGTAAACCATGAATGAAAGTTGAGATAGTTTTCGGCAAATGAAACGAATGACAAATTTAATGAAGTTAATAAAACAAAAGTTTAAGTAACAGCACGATTCTAAGGATTGGAACTCAAAAAATATACATTGACCGAAATAATAATAATACAGGTGATATGATATTGTCGGAAGTTTACGCGAATGTTACACATTGAAATAAAACTATTTTTAACGGATTCTATCGCGGTTTATTTGATGTTATTTTATATTTTACATTGAACTCGACGTTTCGGTTGCTTTTCAGTAGCGTCTCCCCGTGACCATGGCTGCTGAAAAGCAACCGAAACGTCGGGTTCAATGTAAAATATAAAATAACATCAAATAAACCGCGATAGAATCCGTTAAAAATAGTTTTATTTCAAATACAGGTGATAATTAAATTCTAGGGCATCCTACACAATGCTATCTACAGACACCTACCTAAAGTAAGCATATCTTATTTATTTTATTTACTTTTGTAATTTTCAGAGGACGATTTCATGATTATTCAATTAAGATTTATTATAAGTTTTAAAGCTAAGGTGGTCATTAACTTGGAATTTGTTACGGTAATGCCGATGGCGACTTTATTTTATGGATGATAGGCTCACGTTTGACCTCTATCTCACCTGGTCGTAAGTGACGATGTGGTCTACGATGGATCACGTTTGCCTAGAAGGAACCTAATCACTCGAGACTTGAAGATTCCGAGGTTATAGCTTTCCGGAAACACAGACTCAGGCAGGCAATTCCACTCCTTAGCTGTAAGCATAATAAATGTATCGCCGAAACGTTTCGTGCGTATGAGTGGAATATCCACCGTGTAGCGGTGGAGAGTACATAGAAAGAACAAAGTAAATTAAAAACTGTATTTAGAACATAAACAATAGATAAATTATACTGGACAAATACAACTAGGGAACTATTTTATTTATTCTATTCTATTTTACGACATTCTACACAGCGCTTTCAAGACCCAAAGTAAGCATAGTTTAACTAGCTTGTGTTATGGGTTCCAGAATGCGGATAAACATGCTTACATACTTTTTTTTTTGTAAATACATACATATTATACATAGAAATACCCAGACCAATGCAAATAGACATATTCATGCATACAAATATTTGCACTGAGCGGGAATCGAACCCGCGCCCCCTGTCGTAGCAGTCGAATGCACGCGCCACAGAAAAATGAAAATAGAAATTAAAAGAAATTAAAATTAAAATTGAATTAATAGACTAGAAATTCTATGAACGAATTTATTTATTCAAGAGGATGCCTTCGCCCAACGGTCAGCAAAGCCTATCGGAAAAAAAACTAGTAACCCTTCTCAGAATAGACTGCTGAAACAATATTATTTTTCCATATTCTTGAATTTATTTGACTTTGAATAGGAACATTCGGCATTAATTATACATACAATGTTCCGAAGGTAGAACATGAAGGGTTTGGTCCAATAGCGTAAAACCTCCATGGCTCTTAGATTACCCTCATTTCACAGATATATTTTCGGATACACGGAAAAAATGTATCTGAGTATATTTGTCTGCATTCTGGAACCCTTATTTATTTATTTATGGAGGTCCAATAGCTTATTCAACTAGAGTATTACAATAGATTATATATTATTAAGACAATTACCTTTGCCACCATTGCCGGGGCTGCGCCGTGGACACGCCGTTTCACGTCGCAGCCTCGGAAGCATTCGCAGAATGATCTCCGTCCTCCATGAACGCGGGCCTGGGGGTGACGATCAGGGCTAGCCGTCACCCTGGCAGAAGCAGGCCCAGGCTTGTCGTGTTTCCGCACGCGCCTCTCTTTAGGGGAGGGAGAATTAGATCCCTAACAACACGTAGGGGTTGCCAGCGGTAGCGACCACAGCCAGTCGGGCCTCTGGGATTTCCTTTCTAGGGCACATCAGATGCTCCGTACCACATGGCTGACGTAAGAAACACCTTGCGGTTTTAGTCGGTTCATACCCGACACACCCACCTCACCGTTGGCTCCGGTGGGGTGACGAAAGAGGGGATTTCCGCACGTTAAAATAAAAATAAAAGGGCGGCAGCTAGTAATTAGACAAATAAACTGCTTTTTTTGTTTTTTTTTTTTATATTCAGGACACGTCAATTTGACTTCACCTCGCCTGATGGTAAGTTGAAGGTAAAGTCTCAGGAAAGAGGGTCACCATTACATACACGCATGTTAACAATGGTGGCACTCAGCTTGACGGCCTCATCAGAAGAGGATAGTCGTCGCAGCACCGCGTGACACCCACCAGTCCCACCAGTGCTGCGACCACAACCCCCCTGCCCGGCTATGCACTTGCTGACCCCTGAACGCAATCAAACCGAAATTGGATTACTATGGAGGGTCGGCCGAAATTTGTGACAAATTTGTGTCATCAAATTTCTACCACCAGTAACTACTACACAGTAATAAAATATTAAGTGGAGTTGGATAGATATTAAACTTGTTATACACCAATTAAAATATGCATATATGGAAAACTCAATCAACATATTATATTATGTGCAAATGGCGCCCTTATCGCTAAAAGCAATATCTTACAGGCAACCCTTGAATGGACATGAATCTTAAATGAGCCAAATCGTATGTTGGGTAGTTATTTTTCAAACTTATATTATTTATTAAAAGTGGAGTTAATGTTTAAACTCAAAATCATTAATACCAGCGAAATACAGAATAGACACTTGCTACCAGATTATGTAGGTAATAAAATTAGCACGACCCAATTTATTGAAAATAACTAGCGACCCGCCCGGCTTCGCACGGGTGCAATGGATGTTATTATACATATAAACCTTCCTCTTCAATCAATCTATCTATTAAAAAAAACCGCATCAAAATCCGTTGCGTAGTTTTAAAGATTTAAGCATACATAGGGATATAGGGACATAGGGACAGAGAAAGCGACTTTGTTTTATGCTATGTAGTGATAAAGTCGCTTCCAGCTGTCTGTTGACTGAGAACTTCTTAAGTACCCAATGGATTTTAATGTGGTTTTCATCAACAGTTTATGCTTTAAATATGTTAGTCACTTTAAGCTTACATATACATAATGACTGCGTTTTACACTATAATTTCATCGAATATCTTCTGAAATATCGTAATATTAAAACTTTCGCGCAACAAAAATTAAAGGATCGCATCGGCGGTGGGCGCGAATCCGCGTGGCGCTGCAATCGCATCATTGGATTTCTTTTTTTACAAATTTATTCCCGTGCGAAGCCGGGACCCAGGCCGCTAGTTTTTTTTTTTTTTTTTTTTTTTTTTTAAAGAATATTAGTAACCGCAATGACTAATATTCCCCCTAACCCCTCCAGCTAAGCTAAATTGCTTGTGTTAGGAGTGGGTTCACGTCGGTAGTGTAATGGCCAGGATTCGAACCCGGGACCTCTCGATCGTAGGGTCGACTCCTTAACCACTAAGCTCTTACTGAATAATAATTCATCACATTAAAAAAACAATTTAAAATATTTTAGAAGTATCAAAGAATAAAAATAATATTTTGAATGGTTTTTAAATACATATTTATGATTCATACAAAAATATAATGAAACAAACTGTATCAAAACAATTCAAAAGAAAAGTTCATCACGAACAGAAACGAATTAATCACAGGCCTATGTGGAACAAAAAATTGTAACGAAGTTAAATTTTCATACAAATTAAATATTAATTATTGCGAACAGGACTTGGCAGTGTGGCTACGCCCTACGGACAGAGCGAATGATTTATTTGTATTTTTTATTACGACTTGATTATATTTTAACAAAAGACGTCAATCACAACTTTGCCATACAATTTTCAACTTTGCCACTTAATAAATTAGGACGAGTATTTAAAATGAAAAGTTAGCCTAATGGTAATTTCTGCCAAATTTTCGGACACAAAAGCGATAAAGTTTAATTGTGTACTTCAGTTAAAAAGTACATTAATTAAGTATGGCGAACGCTGGACAATGAAAAAGACATTGTGGACTTTTTTCTTGTTGATTATGATTTAATAATGTAAGATCCATTTAGATTTTATCACAAGTTGAGGAAGAAAACAGCTGTTTGTATCTCGTAAAATAAATTAGGTTAAGTAAATATTCGTGTCAGGATTTTTGAAACTGTTTTAACGTTATCATTATTACATAAATTCGTTAGAAATGTTATTTAACATAACATTCTTAAGATTAAATATTCATAAAATTAATCGCATAATATGATTTTTCTTTGTTGCAAGTTAATATGATTCATTTTGCTTAATAGTAATTTGTAAGTCTATTTAATGAAGGCCACAATAAAATTATAGATTCAGATATATCCGTGGTCGAAGATATTCATAAAAAAAGTACGAGCCAGCTGATAAAACTCTCTAGAGTAAGCATGAGGCTCGTCATAGAAGTGTTAACAGGACACAGCCGACTGAACAGGCACCTGACACTGATAGGCGTGAAAACCGACTCCAAATGCCCGGAGTGCATGGATAGTGACGAGACCAGCTTCCACCTGCTTGCCCTTTGTTTTCACTGATATGGGAGACAATGGGGTTGGATACACTGAACACAGAAGACCTGGAGTATCTGAAGGTGGACCAGATCGTAAGATTTTGCAAGGATACAGGTAGGATCGACGGAATGCCGTGATTGCGGGAAACCACATCCTTCCCTAAAGGGAGGATCAGGGAAAATGGGTGAAATGACCCACTAAGGTAGGGTTGATCACCCGCCAGGTCACCGGCGACCCCGTTGGAAATAATAATAATAATAATATCCGTGGTCTCCAGTGTCACAGCTAAGTTTGCTGCTTTTCTGCCGCACACAAGACCCAGATTGTAGATGTTCATTTTTTAGGGTTCCGTTGCCAAATGGCAAAAAACGGAACCCTTATAGATTCGTCATGTCTGTCTGTCTGTCCGTCCGTATGTTACAGCCACTTTTTTCCGAAACTATCAGAACTATGCTGTTGAAACTTGGTAAGTAGATGTATTCTGTGAACCGAATTAAGATTTTCACACAAAATTAGAAAAAAAAAATTTGGGGTCTCCCCATACTTAGAACTGAAACTCAACATTTTTTTTTCATCAAACCCATAGTGTGGGGTATCTATAGATAGGTCTTTAAAAATGATATTGAGGTTTCTAGTATCATTTTTCTCTAAACTGAATAGTTTGCGCGAGAGACACTTCCAAAGTGGTAAAATGTGTAACCCCTCCCCCCCTGTAACTTCTAAAATAAGAGAATGATAAAACAAAAAAAAATGTATGATGTACATTACCATGTACTTTGACAGACTCTGTGGCGTAGCGGTAGTGCATTCGACTGCTACGACAGGAGGCGCGGGTTCGATTCCCGCTCAGTGCAAATATTTGCATGCATGAATATGTCTATTTGCATTGGTCTGGGTGTTTCAATGTATAATATGTATGTATTTACAAAAAAAGTATATAAGTATGTTTATCCGCATTCTGGATCCCATAACACAAGCTAGTTAAACTATGCTTACTTTGGGACTAGAAAGCGCTGTGTAGAACGTCGTAGAATATTTATTTATTATTTATGTAAACTTCCACCGATAATTGGTTTGAACGAGATCTAGTAAGTAGTTTTTTTAATTCGTCATAAATCGTAAACCGCAATTTACCTTTCATTCAATCAACTAAAATATAAAATTTAAAAAGAAAAGCAGTATTAAGTTAACCGCTGCTGCGGAACCCTTTATGGGTGAGTCCAACTCGCACTTGCCCGCTTATTTTTAAAACGCTTTGATTAGCTATAGCATATTTATGTGTAAAGAAATCTTTGCACTCGATTTTGGAGCACTTCAAAACATCGGATTGATTTGAAATTTTGTACATTTACCAAAGACCTTTTCACGAATTTATTCCCTGACGAGGCCGGGACCCGCTGGCATAAAACAAATCCATACACATAAAGTTTGAGAGGATTCTAATGCAGTTTTACATTTTCAGTTACGAAATGTAGACAAATAGAATATTTGAAGCGGCGACATTGAAAATGACATCTATGCAAGGTTCCAGAGACCTTCAAACAGATGTTGCTGAAAGGACGTAAAATTTATGGCTTACTTAACCTCAGAATATGTTATGACGCTTTCATAGTTCTTGACATACTGAACATTTTCATCTCTGAAGGACAGAATAATCTAGCTGTGCCCGCGACGTCGTCCATAACATATAACATAAATTCACGCCTATATCCCCGAAGGGGTAGGTAGAGGTGCTAGCACCCACGTCCACCCAGTTTATGTTTAGGTCCCAATGTAATAGGTGGCGAGCCTATTGCCATTAACCGGGTCATTGGTGTGTGCCATGGTAAAACCTGGGATCGAACCCGAGACCTCGTCTCAGCAGTCCATTACCCATACCACTAGGCTACCGCGTCGTCCGCATTGTCTCATTTCTGGGTTTTAATTTTATTGCGTGGAAATCTAATTCTTTTTCTAAAATGTGTAACATTGATTGTTAAATTTGTAACAGGGATAGTGATTTTAAGTTATTAGAAGTTAATTAAAGGTTTGATATGAGGTTATAGTAAATTAAACATGAGAATAGTTTTACCTTTCATATATTAAAAGCGTTATCAATTATAAGTGGTCTCAGGGGTGAGTACGCACAGATTAAATTAAAATAGTTGAAGTTTGAAGAAGGAGGTATAAGAAGGGATGTGAGGACGACCCGCGGCAGCCAGGAATCTGCACTTAGTTTGTGTCCCCGCCCGGCGTGTCGCGCTGGCTCCAACCGCTGCGTGACTCGCTCGGCGGATCAACGGCTCAGTACCAGAGCTAGAATGTGCTTGTGGAAGCGATGCAGAAAATTAGGGGCTCGCAAAACCGCTGCACTGTCATTTATAACGTTGGCTGAAAGAAGCGACTTGGTGGGAGTTCATAGATAATATGCCACAGCCGATAGAGTTCACCACAGCTAACCCTAGACAGAGTCGATGAAAGAATACAGATAATATTAGTAGACTATGAATCGATATCAACTAAGGAATCGACTACATATTCCACCAATATCCTTAAAAGAACAATGTGCATTGTTACAAATGAACATATAACATCAGCTATCTGCAGTAAAAAATTGCATCAAAATCGCCCCAGCCAATTCGGCCAATTCAAACAGACATACAGACAGACAAAATTTAAAAAAATGTTTTATTGTCATTATCTTGCATACACATATAATGTATTCTTAAAAAAATATGTTATTTTGACATCATAAGGTCGGTAGCTTAGTGGTTAAGGAGTCGACCCTACGATCGAAAGGTCCCGGGTTCGAATCCTGGCCATTACACTACCGACGTGAACCCACTCCTAACACAAGCCATTAAGGTTAGCTGGAGGGGTTAGGGGGAATATTCGTAATTAGGTACGGTTACCAATATTATTTCTAAAAAAAAACTTAGAAATAGAAAGTTTAATTTTATACATTTGTGTAGATTCAATTCCAACTAAAGTATCTTACATCTGTACTAATGACAAAGCTGAAGAATTTGGTTTCTTGAACGTGCTAATCTCTGAAACTACATGTACTGTTTGAAAATTCTTTCTGAATTTAATAGTGCGTTCCACAATGTATGTAGTGGTGTGCCATATAGCTTTATACTACGACGTGTGGAAATCCTCTCGGATGCCCCCCCCTCCCGCCGGCCAGCGGAGGTGGTTATGTCAGGCTTGAACCGACTAAAACCGCACGCCGTCTCAGGGTTGCCCATAAGGTATTTCCCTCGCATGCAAACTCGATCCTAATTGCAAGTTCAGCGCCTCAATTATAACATAACATAACATAACGTAACGTAACGTAACGTAAATAACGTAACATAACATAACATAACATAACGTAACGTAACGTAACGTAACGTAACGTAACGTAACGTAACATAACATAACATAAACTCACGCCTATATCCCCGAAGGGGTAGGCAGAGGTGCTAGCACCCACATTTCGCCAGTTTAGGTTTAGGTCCCAATGTAATAGGTGGCGAGCCTATTGCCATTAACCGGACACTTATAAGCCTGCAATAAATACACACATAACTTCGAAACGCATCGAAAAGTCATTGGTCAAAACCTGGGATCGAACCCGAGACCTCGTCTCAGCAGTCCTTTACCGATACTACTAGGCTACCGCGGTTTTCCACTAGGCTACCGCGCCTTAATTATAACTAATTTAATTACAATAAATACATAATTTATTGATTGCAAAAGTAGTTATTCGTACCAGCTGAATTTTTTTCACGCATAACTCCTTAAAAAGTACATTTTAGTGTTAATTCCAGTTAAATTTTGCTACACCTTTTTTTTTTACGTACGGAGGCCCCGCCGGCCAGCGGGGGTGGTTATGTCGTGTATCGACTGCGTTTCTCTCTGAGCCATATTTGTTTATATTCGGAACAAAAACGTAGGTATACATACATTGAGTAGATATTATCACGTATTTAACGCCATGAAAATTAACGAATTTTATGTACAGTCAAATACCAAAGTGGTTTAACATATTTCAGCTTATATTATCCCTTTGACTCTAAAACCTTTCGTGAATTTTTTTTTTAATATTTAGGACACGTCAATTTGATTTCACCTCGCCTGATGGTAAGCTGAAGGTAAAGTCTCAGGAAAGAGGGTCACCATTACATACACGTATCATGTAAACAATGATGGCACTCAGCTTGACGGCATCATCAGAAGAGGATTGTCGTCGCAGCACCGCGTGACACCCACCGGTCCCACTAGTGCTGCGACCACAATCCCCCTGCCCGATAATAATGAATAAATGTTAAATATTTATAGATCAGAGATCATCTAGGACGGGACTTGCACCCGCGACCAGACCCTTACAAAGGGGAATGCTATGACCAACGGAGCCACCTCGTGTCTATATGGCTCAGTTGGTCAGAGCATTCCCCCCTGGGGCGAGTTAGTCCCGTCCTAGAAGTTCTCTTTTTCCAATATAAATGGGTTAGGTTCATATCGACATTGTAGTGTATAGAAAAAGTAAGCATACTATTGCTTCAAAATTTAATTGAATTATTTATAGATCAATCAATTAATTATTATTTCGTACTAGCTGTGCCCGCGACTTCGTCCGCTCGGATTAAGATTTTTTGGGTTTTAGTTTTTTTGCGCGGAATCCCAATAATTTTTCCTAAAATTAAAGTAGCCTAGGTTACCCCCCTTAAATTACCTTTCTGCCAGTGAAAGTCCCGTCAAAATCGGTCCAGCCATTTCAGAGATTAGCCGGAACAAACAGACAGACAGACAGACGGACAGACAGACAAAAATTGTGAAAAATGTTATTTTGGTGTATGTACCGTATATATATTATATATATATATATATATATATATATTCATATACATGTAGTAAAAAACGGTTATTTCAATATTACAAACAGACACTCCAATTTTATTTGTATGTATGGATGTATAGATATGGTACAACTGCTAATTATGGACGAGGCTCTGGTACAGGCTTCCCTTTCAGGGTAGGGAGGACCGAGTCTACCTCACCTGCTTATCAGAAGATAAGCAGGTGAGGTAGACTCGGTCCTCGAAGGTGTTGGTAGGGCCTTGTACATCGAACCAATAATACCGAATCAAATATGTAGGTACAAATACAAATATTGTTGTGTATCAACAATATTGAAATAAAACTATTTTTAACGGATGTTGCTTTATTATTTACATTGAACCCACCGTCGGAAAAGCGGTGGTAACCCAGTGGCGTACGTAACAGACTGCTGTGGCGAGGTCTCGAGTTCGATCCCAAGTCGCCCCGGGCGTGTGCCCTCTGACTTTTCGTAGTTATGTGTGTATTTATAAATGTTATTTATCGCTCGTTTAATAATGTGCCCGGTAGATGGCCAGGTGGGATGACGATCTGCGAAAGACTGCGGGCAGATGCTGGATGCGGCAAGCTGAAGACAGGGCGCTATGGCGCTCATTAGGGCAGACCTATGTCAGCAGTGGACTAGCATAGGTTGATGATGATGATGATGATGAGATGGCAATAGGCTCGTCCCCTTATTACATTGGGACCTTAACATAACTGGCGAATCGTGGGTGTGTAATACACATCTGCCTGTCCCTTCGGGGATACAGGCGTGAAGTTATATTATGAGTTGTTATGCTATGTGTACCCAACGTTTCGGTTGCTTTTCAGCAACCATGGTCACGGGTAGACTGACCGTATAATAACATCAAATAAATTGCGATAGAATCCGTTAAAAATAGTTTTATTTCAATATTGTACGACAAAGTACACAACGCCATCTAGACCCAAACTAAGCAGAGCTTGTCATATGGGTTCTAGAATGCGGATAAACATACTTAAATACTTTTTTTTTGTGAATAAATACATATATTATACATAGAAACATCCAGACCAATGCAAATATACATATTTGCACTGAGCGGGAATCGAACCCGCAACCTTTGGCTTAGCAGTCGAATGCACTACCGCTACGCCACAGAGGTCGTCAAATATTAAAATATTGAATATTGTCATATATTGAAAAATGTATGTCCCCCAACATATATTTTTGATTCCTAATCTATGGCGTCGAGCTCAACGTTACTCTCGTTTAGGAATGTGGAATTATTCTGTTTGTAAACGAAATATCGCATTCATAACGCGAGTAGTCGGTTACTATAAATTGGTTAACATAGAAGAATGAACTGAAAAAATAAAAAAAACTTTTTAAAAACCACATTTTCCTTCCGAACTAACAAGAAGAAAATAACCAACACTAAAAAAGTGTGTGACATTCGCGTAAACTTCCGACCATATCGTATCAACAAAATGTTTAGATACAACATATCATTTGATTGTCTTGACATTATCAATTTGAAATGTTCATTAAGCTGCAAATAGTATTTAAATCACATTACTGCACCATGGTACTAAAATTAGCGGCTTTATCTGATCTACCGGCTCAGCGGGCTGTTATTTTATTGTAAAAAACAGCATAAAGTTATTGAAAGCAACTTGGCACGTGATCGTTATCGCTCAGTAATATCATGTTAAAAACATTACCGTAAAAATGAGGATAAAAAGTAATACTAGTGAATGAAAAATGTATAATTAAAATAGATTTAGATCGGAAAAAGAGAACGTCTAGGACGGGACTTGAACCCGCGATCTGTCCCTTACAGATTATACTCTGACCAACTGACCAACAATGTTTAAAAATGATTGTAACATCATTCACTGTTTCCGTAGTTCGAGATGGCTCCAGCGCTGCATCGAGATGTATATAATATATCAGAGAATTTTGAATATCTGGGACATGTCTAGGTAGCTCAGTTGGTCAGAGTATTCCCCCTATTACTACTGGTCGCGGGTTCAAGTCCCGTTCTGATCTAAATCTGTAGGAAAATTTAGCCTACTACTTGCTAAAATTTCATTGTATAATTAATATTTTATAAAACTTAATACGTACGCAATTAGGTGTGCCTGTAACTCCCCAAAGAGAAAGGAGTATTGAAACACGCATTTCACAGTTTTGTTTTGCAATCTCAAGTATCGAACCTATTGCCGTCAGTCAGTCATGTTTTTCATGGATTACACCACCATCACCACCATTACCTATCACCACTATTCAAAACATTAAAAAAAACATAACTTCACGCCTGTATCCCCAAAGGGATAGGCAGAGGTGTATTACACACCCACGATTCGCTAGTAATGTTAAAGTCCCAATGTTATAGGGGGCGAGCCTATTGCCATCTACCGGGCACATTATTATGCGAGCGATAATTAACATTTATTAATGCACACATAACTACGAAAAGTCAGGTGTGTGCCCGGAGCGACTAGGGATCGAACTTGAGACCTCGTCTCAGCAGTCCGTTACGTATTTTTTTCAGTAATTTTTTCTTGGGAACCCAAGGAAAAATGGCAGAGAAATGGTTAATTTTTAGATGGATAATAATACTACTAGTACTAGTACTACGACACCCACAGGAAGAGGAGTCAGGGTAGATGGGGTGAATTAGGATGGGATTATCCTTGTATTGTATTTTTACAAATACAATTTTTCATACATACATACAAACTCACGCCTTTTTCCCTCTGTGACAGGCAAAAAGAGACAACAGCTCACCATCTGCGTATGTACTTTCACACGTCACGAGCTGTTTTTTAACTGTTATTACCTTTCAAGCAAGCCCGCCAGATTCGAGTGCTTTCGACCTTTTTACAATCAATCAATTTGATCAGTGTATGTTTTGCGAGGTCGACCCCGGCCTGCCTGCTCACTTACACGTGACACTTGGTGTGTCATTCGCGCAGTACTCATTCGTCGTACATGCCCAAACCACCATAGCATACCCTTTTCAACTCTCGTTACAACATTCACTACAACATGTACTCAATTCCGATATTAAAAATATTATTTCACAGTTAAGACAAACATTACTATATTACAAACTATAAACAAACTTATCTACCAAAAACTACACACATTAAAATAATTTATGTAGACTGCAACTAGAAAATAATGTGTCTCATAATCGGGGGTGCATCCTTATGGCGCAATGCTCCTAAATGAACTTTATCACTGAGTCAAACAAATTTGGACTTTACAGCCTTAGTAATAGTAGTGAAAGGCTTCCCTCTAAGATTGTAAGTATTTAAAGGATCTGTTAGGGACGTGACGTGAGAGACGGTTTACGCGGGAAACATATTTTATTAAAATTTTCCATCTTCCTAGTTGTGTTCAAATGTGTGCTAAGATTAGCTACGTTATATAAACAGACTAGTCACTTCCTCATTTAAATTATGGTAATATTATAATTATTATAGCCCAGTTAGAGCAGTTTATTTAAAAGCGACCTAAAAAATGGTACTTACTTTTTTCTGGGTTTTTCTTCAAAGCCAAATGCTAATTGATGGTTTTTGATTCGATTATGGATTTTGTAAAGGGAAATAATATAAGCTCATAAATGAGGAATAAAAATTGGGATGAGTTAAGTAGGTAATTTCGAAATGGGATAAGATTTCGTGGGATGAATACGGAATAACTCGAAGTGATATTGTTAACTTGTATTACAAAAGTATTTATTTACTCACAAGCTTGAACTTTAGGATTGTGATATTGTATTTAATATTATTTATGTTTGAATTTCATAATTAAAAAGTGCCAAACTAGGTACAAGTATTTACTTTCTGGTGATTAAATAAAATGCGGTCTTACAAATTGTTTGCTGCTTTTACTTGCCTTTATACACGAAGTTTTCACCAGCGTTACTTAATTGAAACGTTATTATGCTATGCTATTGATATCATACGTAGAAAGAAACGAAAAAATAGACTGTTTTCTTAGGCATAAAACTCGAGGCTACCTATCTGCGTCATAATCTATATCTCATAGCGTCGGCGTCAGTCGGCAGAGAGTTAATGAGCGAGCTTTGTTACCATCGCGCCGCGGCACACCGACACCGGCAGATGTATACCAACTTCGTTGTTTTGCCTGTTAATTACCTACAATTGATATTTTGAATAATAACCCAGAAATATGAAGGGTTCTGAGGTTAAAATGACGATATTTTTTTGATGTTCTTATGATGAACGAGAGGCGAATTTCGTTACAAGGAAACATTAAAATGAGCTTTTCTTTGAAATGAGATAATTGTGAGGGCTTTGTTAATGTGTATTATTACCCACTTTTGTTTCAGGCGAAATTATTATTTAGCAAGCAAGCATATTACCTGATATTGTCGGAAGTTTACGCGAATGTCACACATTGAAATAAAACTATTTTTAACTAATTCTATCGCGAATCTAAATAATAGAATAACATCAAATAAATTGCGATACAATCCGTTAAAAATTGCTTTATTTCAAAGCATATTACCTGCCTGAACCTTATAAAATCCTAGATCAACCTCGTCAATGACGTCAATGATTACAAGATGTACAGTGTGAAAACGGTAAATTTCTCCAGACGATTATTACGGCAATTTTAAATATATTGCAAAACTTTAATCTGATTCTATTTTTGGCAGGGCAGTTGTATTTTTCAGTTATTTGTACTCGTATTGTATCAGCTGACTCGTCTTTTTTACCACGTTTTTCTTAGTTTCACTTCGTGTCTGTGTTTGTGTTTCTTTCCCTCTGAAGCCAAAAATTGACACTTAATTTTCGACCACTTCTGATCACCCTAAAGTTCTGAAATTTTTTATGTAGGCTAATGCCACCTTACATTTTCATATTTAATCATCAGAAATAGTCAGTACTTAATAAAAAAATAAATAAAAAAAACGTTTTAAAAACCACTTATTCCTTTTTAAAAGAGTTTTTAAAAAGTTTTTTTTATTTTGTCAGTTCTTTCTGCTATGTTAACCAATTTAAATTACCCGACTACTCGCGTTATGAATGCGATATTTCGTTTACAAACAGAATAATTCCCTAAACTCTTTCGTTCGTTTTTCACATTCCTAAACGAGAGTAGCGTTGAGCTCGACGCCATAGATTAGGAATCAAAAATATATGTTGGGGGACATACATTTTTCAATATCTGACAATATTCAATATTTTAATATTTGACGGCTTCTGTGGCGTAGCAGTAGTGCATTCGACTGCTACGCCAGGGAGCGCGCGTTCGATTCCCGCTCAGTGCAAATATTTGTATGCGTGAATATGTCTATTTGCATTGGTTTGGGTGTTACAAAGAAAGTATATAAGTATGTTTATCCGCTTTCTGGAACCCATAACACAAGCTAGTTGAACTATGCTTACTTTTGTGCTAGAAAGCGCTGTGTAGAATGTCGTAGAATATAATTCTAATCTATAAATCGAGCTCAACGCTACTCTCGTGCATCTACATAATATATATATTCCTATTAACCAGCTTTTCTTTACACATTCTTCACACTGATCCATGTGTCTACATCGGAGCTATTTCTGTCAAAACAAAATGAAATTTATATCTGACTTGCTTCGAATAAGAGACAGAAAGAATTTTTATTCAAGATGGTTTCTAAGTATTCTTTAAATTATGATTGACTGATGAAATTTACCAATCGCAAGTAGCGTCTGTTCTAATGAAAATTGACAGATTCTGATAACTTGAGCGCGTAATAGGAAGTTTTAATATTTGACGAGGATTCATGACGTAATGGAATGTGGCGTAATTTAAGTTAATTTCGTTCAGAAAATATCTTCGTCAGTTTGATACAATTATTAGATTTATAAGTTCAATTTTGTTACGGAGAAGATCAAGAGTTTAATTATCTGTTACGAGGTTTCATTACCGTTTTTTTGCTAATATTAAGTCTGTTAAAAGCGTTTGTATAAGACTTGGTAAATATAGATAATTTAAATTACTCTGGGTTTGTTTAATCGGAACTGACTATTACAATATTTTTTTTTTTACTTGGGCCATCAATTCGACTACATCCCGCCTGATGGAGAACTAAAGTTCAATCCAGAAATTTGAGGCGTGAGATATCCAGAAGCTGAGAATTCTAGTAGGTGGTCCCTAGCTTGATAGCTTAGACACATGGTTTCCCCTTGTTTGTGATTAAATGACCTTTTTTTTTACGTGCGGAAATCCCTTTGGATACCCCCCCGCTAGCTAGCGGGGGTGGTTATGTCGTGTTTCGACTAAAACCGCACGGTGTCCTCCCCAAGTGTCCGTTGCCGGGCACCCCGGGTAAGCCCTCGAAAGGATAACCCCAGGGTTGCCGGCGGACTTTGGCCGCCACCGCCGCCTCGCCTGGTGGGGTCGGGTTTTATCCCGCTTCGGTGAGTTGGCAGGCGTGTGTTGGGCACACACGACACGCCTCCGCCACGGCCTGCTTCTGTAAGGACGGCGAGTCAGCCAACTGCCATCCTCAGGCCCCGATCATGGAGGTCGGTAGTATTGACTGTATAGACTTGGATGAAAGTTTCGCTTATAGGTACGACCTAAAATGGGGGGTGGCAGGTGAGGCCACCTGTCACCCCAGCAGAAGCAGGCCAGGACGGCAGGGCGACTAGTGCCCCCCCCCCCTTTCTAGGGTAAGATGGGGACACCGTGGTGCCCAAACACGAGGGGGCCAAGTCGAAAACCGGAGATGGCCCAGGGTCAGTCGGGGTGCGAGGGAAATGCCTTATTGCCACCTTACACCCCGGCGTCTGAAGAAACGAGACAGCGTGCGGTTTTAGTTGGTTCAAGGGCAACATAACCACCCCCGCTGGTCGGGGAGGAGGTATTCGAGGGGATTTTCGCACATAAACAAATGTATGACCTTAAATAGTATGTAGGTAACTTATGTATCCTGGTTTCTGTGGATCCTAGGTACGAACGAGATAAGTAGTAGGCACGTAGGCGGAGTCGTTATACTGATTTTTTTATAGCCCTGAACAGATAACAGAGCTGTATTGTTGTGATAGATATATAGATATATAGTTGTGATAGATATAAGATATATAGACACATGGTTTCCCCGGGATTATAGGAAGAAGGTAACTAAGACTGGGTTTGTTTCTTATTAAATGGCTTTTTTTTACGTGCGGAAATCCCTTCAGATGCCCCCCCCCCCGCTGGCCAGCGGGGGTGGTTATGTCGTGTCTCGTCTAAAACCGCACGGTGTCCTCCCCAAGTGTCCGTTGCCGGGCACCCCGGATACGCCCTCGAAAGGTTAACCCCAGGGTTCCCAGCGGACTTCGGCCGCCATCGCGGTCTCGCTTTTAGGGGTCGGGTTTGATCCTGCGTCGGTGAGTTGACAGGCGTGTGTAGGACACACACGACACGCCTCCGCCACGGTCTGCTTCTGTAACGACGGCAAGTCGGCGATTGCCGTACTCAGGCCCCGATCATGGAGGTCGGTAGTCCTAAAGTAAGTCGGTAAACGAGTCTGCGACGTCCTCGCCGCAGACTGCGGAACTCGGGGGGCAAGGTTCTCTCCCGCTCCCTCTCCGCCGCCTCTTTTGCACGCATAGAGTCGGTCTATTAGCTAAACATTAGTTTATTTTTATATTTTTTGACTTTGACTATTAACCCTATATTTTGCTGCTTACGTTGTCAGTCCAATAATCAGTGGTCTTCATTCTAGGACCCGCTTGCTGCAACAACCATCGGTCCTTCGGCAAATGTCACCTGTCCATTACTACTTCAGTTTACTTTTTCTACGAGCTATATTCGCAACTTTCCTTTTTGTTGAGACGGCCTATGAGGCGTAGCGGTAGTGCATTCGACTTGGGACGACAGGGAGCGCGGGTTCAATTCCCGCTCAGTGCAAATATGTATGCATGAATATGTCTATTTGCGTTTGTCGGGGTGTTTCTATGTATAATATGTATGTATTTACAAAAAAAATGAAAATATGTAAGTTTATCCGCATTCTAGAACCCATAAAACAAGCTAGTTAAACGATGCTTACTTTGGGTCTAGAGAGCGCTGTGTAGAATGTCATAGAATATTTATTGTATATATTTGTTGTGGTTTTTTATGGGAAGGTGGGCTGGGCTCCTCAATCTACTCCAAGGAGACTACTCCAAGACAGAATTGAAAATCTTGTTATATCTCAACTTTTGCGGTACAAGGAACCTTTTTTTTTTTTTTTTTTTTTCGTGCGGAAATCCCCTCGGATACCCCCCCGCCCGCCAGCGGGGGCGGTTAAGTCGGGCTTGAACCGACTACATCGTCTTTCTCCGACTACTCTTCTTCTACGCAGGACTGCCATCCTAGTATAAAATATGATAGCAAAGATTCTCACCGTAATAACAATATAGGTAAGTACAGTAAATTACAACATAAAACTGAACAACGGTACTCGAGACCGCCTTATGTGCATACAATCTACATATTCTCGTACAAGGGAAAGAACATAATGGAACCTGCAATTTGCCTTGAATTTCACACAAAGAACTTTCTAGAAGCCCACTAAGATATTACACCACTAAAGCATTCAAAGATTTTGCTGTAACTAACAAATGCGACATTTAAAACCATAGCTATGTTTGCTGTAGGAAATATGGATAATTTTATTCTCGAGACACTATGGCATGCTAATGTGAGCACCTAAGAACGAAACTGGTAAGGTGTCCATGCGGCTGGAAGGCGTGAGACTTAAAGAATTTGTCGTTAACAAAAATCTTGAATTTGTATATTGAAAAAAAGGTGACCATCGGGAAGGCGTGAAACTTACAGGATTTGCCGACAATAAAAATCTTGAATTTGTATATTGAAAAAAAGGTGACCATACGGCTGGAAGGCGTGAGACTTAAAGAATTTGTCGTTAGTAAAAATCTTGAATTTGTATAATGTAAACTTTTTTGGGGACTTCCGCACGAAAAAAAAAAAAAAAAAAGGTACTAAATATTATGAAACGCCTTTGCAAGAAGAAATTGAAGATTTTGTAACGAAATCAATAATTAAATCTAACAAAAGAAACCATATATATTATACAAAGCGACGCGGTTAAAGTTTTCCCTTGAATTGAGATTTAAAATACCAATGAAATCAGTTTCAGTTTCCCATTTCGTTTTATTTTTAGATAAGTAATCTAAGCCTTTCGTTTCTTATGCTAGTATTACGTTTATTTGCTGTTTATTGCGTGACACAGTTTTTCTTAAGGTTAAATATTATTCACCTAATAGTAAAGGGTTATGTTTATGTCCCATAAACATGCATGAGTACCTAATACCATATTTTTTTTACGTGCGGAAACCCCCACGGGCTTCACCCCATCGGTGCCAACGTTGGGGTGGGCGTGTCGGAATCGAACCGACTAAAACCACATGGTGTCCTCCCCAAGTATCCATTGCCGGCCACCCCTGGTAAGCCCTCGAATGGATAACCCCAGGGTTACCGGCAGGTTCATGGACGCCACCGCGGTCTCGCCTGGTGGGGTCGGGCTTTATCCCGCGTCGGTGAGTTGGCAGGCGTGTGAGGACACACACGACACGCCTCCGCTACGGCCTGCTTTTGTAAGGACGGCGAGTTGACCAACTGCCGTCCTCAGGCCCCGATCATGGAGGTCGGTAGTCCCGGGCGTAGACGCCTACCTACCTTAACTACCTACGTACCTGATACCATCAACAAAAATAGTGTTTTAATAAAATTGTCCTTCAAAACTGTCTATCATGGCCCCTTTACTCCCAGAGCCGGGCACAGTCGCAATTCAACTTGCATTACCTTTATTAAAGGATATTAGCGTGTCGAGAGAGCGTATACACGGATTTACATGTTATATTATAAAATTGTACTGGCTTTTACCCATTGCTTTGCTTGCAGGAAACTTTGGTACAGGGAAATTCTCATTTTGAGAGAACCATTTCGTTGTAATGTAAAACGAGCTCAAGATTTTACTATAAGATCAAACTTAGTAATAGGTATAACTATACAGCGGTGTGTGTTGGGTAAGGGTGTGTGTTGGGTAACCTCCTCGAGTGTCGCTCCGATTCCGATCCCGCTGCAGTCCGGGGGGAACGGAATCGGAGCGGCCGGTACACCCTGGGCGGCGGTCTATGGCTTCCCCTTCACCCCTTCATAGGGTTGGCATTGATCGTCGGCCAATACCCAACGTGGCGGGAACACATCGCTCTCCGTACTCCTCTGCTTTCAGAGGAGACAGGATGAGCGATGCTGTTAGTGGTGAGATGGCCCAGGGTCAGTCGGGGTGCGAGGGATATGCTCTATGGGTAACCTTACACCCCGGCGTCTGAAGACCCGAGACGGCGTGCGGTTGTAGTCGGTGCAAGCCCGACATAACCGCCCCCGCTGGCCGGCGGGGGGGTATCCAAAGGGATTTCCGCACGACAAAAAAAAAAAAAAAAGGTATGACTATACACGATAACTTATAGAAGCGCTTTATTCAGAACAGAAAAGTGATTCAATTTTAATAAGTATCCATAATAGTATTCCTTTCTATTGCAGACTGGTCTTTTTTTTGCCCATAGAGCATATCCCTCGCACCCCGACTAACTCTAGGCCATCTCCGGTTTCGAGATCGCCTCCTCAGGTATGGGGACCACGGTGTCCCCGCCTTGCCCCGGTTTGGGGGAGGGGCGCTAGTTACCCCACCGTAGGCCGACTGCTTGTGCTGGGTGACAGGTAACGTCGTGACAGTAAATTCATATTGACGTGACCATTATAAAAAAAACTAGCTGATACCAACGGCTTCAGCCACGCGGAGGTCTGTTATGGTTTTTGGTCATATCTTCGGTTCTACTAAACCAATCAAACATACGGCAGATTTTAAGCCTAACCAAGACCTTTCTAAAAAGCGGCCAAGTGCGAATCGGACTCTCCCATGAAGGGTTCCGTAGCAGCAAGTAACATAATAATGTTTTTTTTTTTATATATTTGAGTTGATTGAATGAAAGGTAAATTGCAGTTTACGATTTATGATGTATTAAAAAAAACTACTTACTAGATCTCGTTCAAACCAATTATCGGTGGAAGTTTACATGGTAATGTACATCATATATTTTTTTTAGTCTTATCATTCTCTTATTTTAGAAGTTACAGGGGGGGGGGACACATTTTACCACTTTGGAAGTTTGTCTCTTGCAAACTATTCAGTTTAGAAAAAAAAAATATTAGAAACCTCAATATCATTTTTGAAGACCTATCCATAGATACCACACACGTATGGGTTCAAAGAAAAAAATTTTTTTTTTGAGTTTCAGTTCGTATGGAACCCCCAAAATTTAATGTTTTTTCTATTTTTGTGTGAAAATCTTAAAGCGGTTCACAGAATACATCTACTTACCAAGTTTCAACAGCATAGTTCTTATAGTTTCGGAAAAAAGTGGCTGTGACATACGGACGGACAGACATGACGAATCTATAAGGGTTCCGTTTTTTGCCATTTGGTAACGGAACCCTAATAAGAAAAACCGCATCAAAATCCGTTTTGTAGGTTTTGCGTCCATCGCGAACAAACAGACAAGAACTTCAATAAAATATTTTTGAGTTTTTTTAATATCTCCAATAATCACAACCAATTTATAATTTTATAAGAGTATAAATAGAAAAAAAAAATATTTAAAATTAATATAACAGTATCTTTAAGGCAATTAATACTTTAAAAAAAAATAACGAATGTAAATCTGTAGATTCTAGATTGGGTAATTTAATAATATCACATTGCAACTCTAAAGTTTTCCATCTGACGTCAACAAAATACCGCGAAAAGTATAACCACTTACGTACAGACAAACTGTGTACAGAAACATTGTTCTGTCTTGTACAGTATGGTGCAGACGTATGTGTATACTGAAATGAGATTCTCTCAGAGTTTCATACAGTTTGTCAGCGGTAGGTATACTGTTGTTTAAACTTAATTATCAATGGTCTAGAAGACAAAAGTGCTAAGTCCAAAACTTTGCACTTAGCACGTTTGTCTTCTAGGCCGACGATATAATGTTCCTTTTCAAAGGTGCAAAATTTTGCACTTACTACGTTTTCTCTTCTAGAACGTCGTTATGTTCTCTAGTACTCTGTGAGATAAATAGACTTTGCTATAAAATTATGTTTACGGAAACTAATGCAATCATTTCATAACATAAACATAACATAACTTCCCACCTGTATCCCCGAAGGGGTAGGCAGAGATGTGTATTACACACCCACGATTCGCCAGTTATGTTAAGGTCTCAATGTAATAGCGGGCGAGCCTATTGCCATCTACCGGGCACATTATTAAGCGAGCGATAATTATCATTTCATAGTTAGTACTTTTTGGAACTGTTGAGGTTTCGACCATTTTGTCGATAATCACGGCGTCAGATTATAAATATTATAATGAACAAGAGACAATCGAGAGGTCCCAGTTTCGAATCCTGGTTACTATACTACCAATATGAAGCCATTCCTAACACGCGGTTAGGGAGATATCAATAATTTCGATTAAAAAGTACTTACTAGAAACCGTAAGTACTAGTATTTCTGTTATCCCCTCCAGCTAAGCTAAATTACTTGTGTATCCCATGCCTGGTTACCAATATAGCAGAGCGAGTCAACAAGCTGAAGCGGCAGTGGGCAGGGCACATAGCTCGGAGAACCGATGGCCGATGGGGCAGAAAGGTTCTTGAGTGAAGACCACGTGACAGCAAGCGCAGCGTAGGAAAGCCTCCCGCAAGGTGGACAGACGACCTGGTAAAGAGCGCAGGGACTCGGTGGATGCAGGCCGCTACAGACCGGTCGAAATGGAAGTCAATGGGGGAGGCCTATGTTCAGCAGTGGACTTCTTACCGCTGATATGATGATGATGATGATGATGATGAGTGGCTACCCGGGTACTCCCGTAATAGATAAATGTAGGTACCCTTGATGAGGGGTGCGACTGGTTGAATCACCTCCAAGTTTGGTGCACCCTGGGCAACGTGGGCGCTGACGCATCATTGATTGCTCCTCTGGAGTAGCTGGCGTCAACGTCAACGGCCAAGAGTCTGACCAACCGGCCCTTTTCAGGGCCAGCTGACCCTATTGCACGAGGGGGTCGGGGTATGGCGGGCCTGCAAGGCCCGCGCGGGTGAGGGCCGCTCCAGGTACCCCTCTGCTGTTATCAGAGGGGACACTGCGAATGGCTCAGGGTCAGTCGGAGTGCGAGGGATATGCTCTATGGGTAACCTTACACCCCGGCGTCTGTAGACCCGAGACGGCGTGCGGTTTAAAGGTACCCTTGATGAAACACAGTGTAGTTATTTTTTTCGATTTAATTCCCAGATAACCACTTCACCGCTAGTAACGGTGAGTTGATAATTTTTTTTTTTTGCTTTTGTTTTTCTCTGCATTATATGCAGAGAAAAAGGTTGACTTGAACGGGGATTTTTTATTCATCTATAATAATGTAGGTCTGTTGTAGGTGGTAGAGTCAAGCAACAGTCATTTTGGCCGTTGCATGAATGGGCCGACTCAACCGGGGAAGCACTATACCCTCTCACAGAATATCGACGCCAAGTAACAGTATTTGAACTGTTGCGTTCCGTTTGGTGAGTGAGAGTGCCAGAGCCCAAACTCTTTTCCCATCCCCTCCCAAACTCCTTTCCCATTCCCTCCCAAGCTCCTTTCTCACCCCTTTTCCTTTACAGGGTCGGCAACGCGAGTGTGACGCCACTGGTGTTGCACACGTCCATAGGCCGCGGTAACCGCTTCCCATCAGGTGGGCCGTGTGCTTGTCTGTCTGGTATAAAAAAAAAACAAATTTGACTTCTAACATAATTGGAAGTATCGGTAGCTTGGTGGTTAAGAAGTCGGCTTTACGATCGAGAGGTCCCGGGTCCTAATGACGTGAACCCACTCCTAACACAAGCAATTAAGCTTAGCTGGAGGGGTTAGGAACTTCCTCCTTCTCCCTTCTTGTCCCGAACAACACGTGCAGGACTTAGGTGTCATCCTCATACAGTGCAATCGATACCATCGCGAACCAAGCGGTTTGGTGACTCCTTTTTTTGTCGGACCATAAAGCACTGGAACGCTTTACCCACTCACGTGTTCCCTTCTACCTACAATCCTGGGCTCTTTAAGCGGGGCGTGAAAAACCATCTGTTGAGGCCGTCTAGGTAGGGGCCACCATTCTAGGGACAATGTCTAGAAATGGTGGCCACTACTTTTTGGACTTTACCTCAGTTTACCATCAGGCGGGGTGCAGTCAATTGGACGGACTAAATATTAAAAAAAAAAGTTTAACTAGCTTGTGTTATGGGTTCTAGAATGCGGATACACATACTTATATACTTTTTTTGTAAATACATACATATTATAGATAGAAACATCCAGACCAATGCAAATAGACATATTCATGCATACAAACATTTGCACTGAGCGGGAATCGAACCCGGGCCCACTGTCGTAGCTGTCGAATGCACCGCTTCGCCACAGAGGCCGTCATTACACAAAAAGCGGTAAGTAACATAAGAATGCTTTTTTTATTTATTTTACGTTTGTGTTGATTGAATGAAAGGTAAATTGCGTTTTTCGATTTATGACGTACTAAAAAAAAACTACTTACTAGATCTTGTTCAAACCAATTATCGGTGGAAGTTTACATGGTAATGTACAACATATATTTTTTTTTAGTTTTATCATTCTCTTATTTTAGAAGTTACAGGGGGGGGACACACATTTTACCACTTTGGAAATGTCTCTCGCGCAAACTATTCTGTTTAGAGAAAAATGATATTAGAAACCTCAATATCATTTTTGAAGACCTATCCATAGATTTCACACACGTATGGGTTAGATGAAAAAAATAAAATTGAGTTTCAGTTCCAAGTATGGGGAGCCCCCAAAATTTATTGTCTTTTTTTATTTTTGTATGAAAATCATAATGCGGCTCACAGAATACATCTACCTACCAAGTTTCAACAGCATAGTTCTTATAGTTTCGGAAAAAAGTGGCTGTGACATACGGACGGACAGACAGACAGACAGACATGACGAATCTATAAGGGTTCCGTTTTTTGCCATTTGGCAACGGAACCCTAAAAAGGAATACCTTCACGTCGTATTCTCACTGGGGTTGACATAGACAATAGAACACCAGTTTACACGATCCTGAAATTCATCCCGTCCCTTCGTAATGCCCATCAACCTTTTCATGCATTAGCTTTTATTTCTTTGACTGCACATCCCGGATTTTCCGAAACGTATCTTATTTGGTCCGTTGCTAATCTTATACGTTCACCACACATCACTCTTCATAATCATTCAAGCGTCGAACCCAAGCTCTACCTACTGTCGCTAGACGCTAGTGCGTTTCGGGCCTTTTAGTATCCCAATGTATTTATTCAAAACAATTTTTTAATAAAATCAACATTCTCCCACGATCCTATTGATTTTACACCTCATATGCTACGAACGGTTTAAATATTTTTATAGTACATGTGTTACAAAGGAAGTGATCGTAATTATATTGGTAATCGATTTTTAAATGTTTCAATGTAAATCGGTTAGTTTATTCAAAGTCTTATTTAATGAAATTCAAAGGACGTGGCAGTGTCACGCCCTTTAAGTGAATTAAGTAAATAGTGTGATAAAATTGCTAATTATACCAACATTAAAATGTGAAAATTTGTGAGAATAGATGGATGTATTTATGTGTGTGTGTGCGTGTGTGTCTGTTAAGGGTGAGGGTGCAGGCGCCGGAGGTCGTTAAGCGTCCTCCATGAGCGCAGGCCTGGGGGTGGCAGGTGAGGCCGCCTGTCACCCCAGCAGAAGCAGGCCGGGACGGTGGGGCGACTAGCGCCCCTCCCCCAAACCGGGGCAAGACGGGGACACCGTGGTTCCCAAACCCGAGGGGGCCATCTTGAAACCGGAGATGGCCCAGGGTCAGTCGGGGTGCCAGGGATATGCTCTATGGGCAACCTTACTCCCCGACGTCTGCAGACCCGAGACGGCGTGCGGTTTTAGTCGGTTCAAGCCCGACACAACCGCCCCCGCTGGCCGGCGGGGGGGTATCCGAGGGGATTTCCGCACGAAAAAAAAAAATAAAAAAAAATCAAGGGTGCATGTGAGAAAGAGGCGGCTGAGGTGGTCCGGTAGCGACAGGTCTCTCCCGGTCCGCAAGGAGCGGAGGTGACTCAGGCGTCGGAGGTCGCTGAACGATCTCCGTCCTCTATGAGCGCAGGCCTGGCGTGACAGGTGGAGCCGCCTGTCACCCTACCAGAAGCAAGCCGGGGCGGTGACGTGTTGCGTGCCCCCCTCTTCCCAGGTACAAGATGGGGGCACCGTGGTGCCTAAACTCGAGGGGTTTATCTCAAAACCGGAGATGGCCCTGGGTCAGCCGGGGTGCGAAGAAAATACCTTACACCCTGGCATCAGAAGACCCCAGACAGCGTGTGGTTTTAGTCGGTTCGAATCCGACATAACTATCCCCACTGGCCGGGAAGGGGGGGGGGGAGATATAGGGGGGGGGATTCGCGAACGAAAAAAAATGTATGTTGATGTTTGTTACTCTTCTACGCAAAAACGGCTGAATGCATCTTCATGAAATTAACCGCCCCCGCTGGCCGGCGGCGGGGTATCCGAAGGGATTTCCGCACGAAAAAAAAAAAAAAAAAAAGTGCAGATATTAAATGCTTTGAGGTAAATAAATATCCCGCACAAAAAACTACTAAGTACCGATTGATCGGAGTATCGGTCAGAAAGTAAACAGGAGAATACCAGCACTCTCCTGTCCTCGGAACCTCAGTTTCCTCGGAACATCGTCATCAAAGTTCCTGTCACACTTTGAACACTAAGTTGTAACAATTGTTATTGCTCAAGGGGTGTTTATAGGGCCTTACTAAGACTATTGGGGCCCGAGTCAACCTATCCTGCTGACTGGTGCACATACCGACCAACAGACAAGGCTCTGGCACTGTCTTAAATCTATAAACAACAAACTAATTTGTTTCAAAATTTCCCATTTCCAAATTATTACCTTTTCTAAGTATAGGTCTAAGTCTTTATTTTTCAAAATAGTGCAACGTAATTACATCTTTTTGACGTCAAAAACTGCTTAGTACTAAGTTTTACACCGCTTCCCAGACGCTAGTGGAGAAGAAACGGCGCAACAAACTCCACTGCGGCATTTTCGAGACGTCAGCTTATAATAGTGATTTCTTAAGACTAAATATGGACGAATGTACATTTTTGTCTCGTGTCAAGATAAAGAAAATGTAATATTAAATTTAAACCAAGTTAAACGTTCAAATAATTGAAAAAATTTAAAATATGGTAAAAAAGGTCGCGTGCCTACTACAATATTATGCTGTAGTTGTAACATTTTAGCATTTTAGGAGGAGCCTGCACCATGCTCAAACCAAAATCCAACCAAAGTCCCGGTAATATTATTTTTGGGGCGAGAAAGCAAAAATATGGGGCGAATACGTAATATTTGTGCATGGCAAAACCTAATAGGGCGAATACGGAATAAACTGAAAAAAGAAACTGCTTCGGTGGTCCAACCACATAATCATTATGGTAATAAAACTATAATAGTCTTACTTTAATTAATGTTTTCACCGCACCAATTAGTTGGATGTCACATAAAACTCTAATTTATTATGTTGTAGAGTAACTCAAGTATCTTTCATATTGTTTACAATTCATTTAAATGCAAATATATTAACGAGTTTAGTTTTATTGTGTTTTTACAGCCAAATAGCTTGTTTTGTCGGATGTATAAATTTAAGAAGGCACGGTTTAATTATAATTAAATAATAATTGAGTAACGAAATCGTTTACCTTCGGTTTGTAATCTCAGAGACTGATGAAAACTTTCTATGACGTCATCAACATACTCATTTCATAGCGATTTTCCAACTGCATCCAAAGTATGTACTTTGAAGCCCGAGTTCCGCTTATTGCTTTTGATTGGTATGTCAGCTTTTTCGGGACTAACAAACATCCAAACACATCTATAATGTTAGTAGGATGTCGATGCGAAGTCGAAGTGAAGTCGAAGCGAAGTAGAAGCGAAGTCAAAGCGAAGTCGAAGCGAAGTCGAAGCGAAGTCGAAGCGAAGTCGAAGCGAAGTCGAAGCGAAGTCGAAGCGAAGTCGAAGCGAAGTCGAAGCGAAGTCGAAGCGAAGTCGAAGCGAAGTCGAAGTGAAGTCGAAGCGAATTCGAAGCGAAGTTGAAGCATCGGTAGCTTAGTGGTTAAGGAGTCGACCCTATTATCGAGAGTTCCCGTGTTCGAATCCTGGTCATTACACTACCGACGTGAATTCACTCCTAACACAAGCTATTAAGCTTAGCTGGAGGGGCTTAGCAATTTTCAGTTACTAATATTCTTTAAAAAAAAAAAGTGGGAACACACGAATTTCTCTCATATTGTGAGATTCCGGTTGTAAAACATTAACGTGGATATTGAAAAACGAATAGTTTAAATGTTAACAAAAATTTTAATTAAAGTAGACGCAAATAACCATGAGCGTATTTCGTACAAGCATTTAGTCACGAATTTTTATTGTAAAACTGAAAATAGCTGACAGCGGACGCATTCCATTTATTTCATCAATTTCCGGTCGGTTTATTGTCAAGAAATTTCATAAAAGATGTTTTAGGAAATATTTGTTTTTGAACAAGCCTTATAAGTTTGTGAAATAAATGATTGTTTTTTGAATCTCCATTACATGAGCAAGGTTTATGTTGAGATGTTTTTTTATTTGCATAATTACGAGTACACTATGAACAGCTAAAAGTCAGGTAAAATCTGTGTTAATAAGACGATTTTGGGACCTTATAATGAATTTATCTCTTCAAATTGCTTCTATAGAAACCAAAAAAAGCGGCGATAGTCCAGTGGTATACGTAACGGACTGCCAAGACGAGGTTTCGAATTCGATCCCTAGTCGCTCCGGGCACACACCTCTGACTTTTCGTAGTTATGTGTGTATTAAAAATGTTTATTATCGCTCGATTAGCAATGTGCCCGGCAGATGGCAATAGGCTCGCCCCCTATTACATTGGGACCTAAACATAACTGGGGAATCGTGGGTGTGAAATACACCCCTGCCTACCTCTTCGGTTTATAATTTAATATAAGTTCACGCCCTACATATTTCGTGCATAAGATATATCTATTACTTCAAAACAAACAAGTTGAATTCCTGAGACGAGCTCAGCCGAATACAAGGGATTTTCTTTTATTTTATCTTTTTTTTTTGTTTTTTTTTTTTATCTTGCAATGGTTCACACCAGCACGAATCTATTACCGAAAACAGCAACTCGATAGCTCATCTCCTTCATACCCAAAACCGTGACAGAAAATTGGCAACGACGACGTCGACGACAACTCGATAGCAATAGGGCTTTTCTAAAGAAAATGCCTAAAAATCACAAATAGATATCTTACAATAGCGCCATAATTACGTGGTACGAGAAAAGCGAGCTCCTTATGTTTAGGTCAGGTCCGCTAAGGCATACAGATGTTCCGGAGGTCTTGCTTGGCGGGGTTGGGTTGAACTGGGTAAAATCTTTCAAGTACTTGGGCCACTGGGTCACAGACAGGCTCAGCGAAGACCTAGATGTTGAGAGGGAGCGTAGATCGCTGGCTATCAGGTGTAACATGGTTGTTCGGAGGTTTGCACGTAAAGCCTTCTGTCAGTCCTTCTACACGTGCAGCCTGTGGTCGTGTTACACTCTGCGAGCATACAGTGACCTGCGCGTTCAGTATAATAACGCATTCAGGATGCTGTTGGGGCTGTCGCGGAGGTGCAGTGCGTCAGGAATGTTCGCTGAGGCCCGCACAGACGACTTCTATGCCACTACGAGAAAGCGTTCGGCCTCTGCCTTGGCACGACTCCGCTGCAGCACCAACAGTCTCCTGAATGCGTTCAAGGAAAGGTGGGACTCCCCCTTGTTGCGGCACTGGATGACACTCCACACGTGATGGAATACCACAGGTAGTGGAATATTGTGTAGAAGGGAATTCATTACCTACTAATATTAGTTCTTAAGTGAAATTGTTACTAACACTATGGATCAATGGACTGAAAATAAATGAATTTTATTTTTAATTTAATTTGTACCAAAATTATAACGGGTTGTCCTACTTAAGTACTTGGTTGTTTTCGATCGATTTTCGTACAATCGATTTAGTAGAATTTAAGAAAGAATATGCAATCTTATTCATCTGAGTGCCGTTCCTAGATGCATCTGAAGCTCGCTTCTTGGGTCGAACTCCTGCTCCACCTTTTATTGGTTTGCTTTAACTTTAACGGGAGCGACTGCCGTCTGACGTAACAACGCTGAAGGAAAGCCTGCGGCAGAGACTCCTCTGTCAATCAGCAGGCTTGCACGTGAGGTTGGTGCGGGCATCAAAGATCTTTGTGAGGCTCCATACACCGACGCGGGGTAAAACCCTACCCCACCAGGCGAGGCCGCGGTGGCGGCCAAAGTCCGCCGGTAACCCGGGGTTATCCTTTCGAGGGCTTACCCGGGATGCTCGGCAATGGACACTTGGGGAGGACACCGTGTGGTTTTAGTCGGTCCGATTTCGACACGCCCACCCCATCGTCGGCACCGATGGGGTGAAGCCCGTGGGGGTTTCCAAAAAAAAAAATGGCGCCATACACCCCGTTTATATAGTGGTCAAGCTGAAGGCCACCATTATAGCATTATTAATTAGTTTCTGTAATGGTGACCCTCATTCCTGGAACTTCACCTTTAGCTTACCATCTAAGGTAAGCTAAAGGTAAAGTTTGACACTTGACCATTATAAAAAAAGCGACCAAGTGCGAGTCGGACTCGCCCATGAAGGGTTCCGTAGCAGCAAGTTACTTATTAATGTTTTTTTTTAATTTTTATATTTGAGTTGATCGAATGAAAGGTAAATTGCATTTTAGCGATTTATGACGTATTGTAAAAAAAAGTACTGACTATAATAATTATATTTACGGGGATTAACGCGATCACTTATTTAAAGGTATTACATACCTCTGGTTTGCCTGACGTTTCGACCAGGTTGCACTGGCCGTGGTCACAGGCTGACTGGCTCAGCGTTGCACGCCCTCCGTCGTCGAATCCGTGAAGTAGAAGATTCCTCTTCCACCCGCACATTTTCGATATCGTTGAGATTTTTGTTTCGCCATGTACCGTCACATACTACACTAACAGTGTCCCTATTCTGTAAGCAAACCGATGTGTTCCTATTCTGGTGTTTATCCGACTGCGCAGAAAAGCGAGGTGGTATGTTTTTTAACACTGGATTCCACGCTGTAGATAATTTAAAACCATCTTCCCGATTGAATGTTTTATGTTTTTTAATCTCAATCGCTTCACGTACAACTCTTGAGTAAAAGTGACGTTCGGTGGAGAGGACTTGCGTGCGGTGAAACTCAATCCAGTGGTTGATGCCTGCATCGAGTGCATGTTCTGCAATCGCCGATTTGCTCGTCTGTCGGTTCTTCACAGCAGCGATATGTTCTTTGACCCTTTCAGCAATAGTCCGCTTCGTTTGGCCTATGTAGGAACTTCCGCAGCCTTATGCCTGGTGTGGCCACACCAGGCATAAAGGTACACAACATCGTTGGCACACCGAAGGATATATTGCCACTACAAACTCCAGGTGTTTATAAAATAGACTGCAGCTGCGGAAGTTCCTACATAGGCCAAACGAAGCGGACTATTACTACATTCTTCAAATGTATCCATAGATACACCACACGTATGGGTTTGATGAAAAAAAAAGTTGAGTTTCAGTTCTTAGTATCGGGCCAAAACTTATGGTTTTTATTTTTATTTTTGTGTGAAAATCTTAATGCGGTTCACAGAATACATCTACTTACCAAGTTTCAACAGCATAATTCTTATAGTTTCGGAAAAAGGTGGCTGTGACATACGGACAGACCTAAAAAATAAGATGAACTTAATCGAACGCTTTAGTAAAATCAAACACAGTATATAAAATCGTTAAGTCGATAATGTGCGCTGACTCTTTAGCATTTTAAATATTTAAGCCGCGGTTTTATTACCTCCCACCACTGCTGTGTCTCGATACCATTCAATTTGATTATCAAACACAATTGTGTAACCAAACATTCAGTAGCCATTGTGAAATTAAATTCTTTGAATGCGGAAGGAAATACACAATTGTTGAATTAGCATTTAGCTTTCAGTATAATTCCAACCAACAACTTATTGTGGCACGTTAATAAATAATGTGGTAAGGGAATAAATAAAATAGTCACCATTATGAAGAAATGGATTATAAATAGGTAACAGGCATGACAGTAACTCAAAGTTACTAAAATAATGTACTCTGTATTTATTTGATGATACATGAATCATGGAATAAAAAACACGTATTAATTTTAATAGCGGCGATAGCCCAGTGGCGTACGTAACGGACTGAGGAGACGAGGTCTCGAGTTCGATCCACAGTCGCACCGGGCGCACACCTCTGACTTTTCGTAGTTATGTGTGTATTAATAAATGTTAATTATCGCTCGCTTAATAATATGCCCGATAGATGGCAATAGGCTCGCCCCCTATTACATTGAGACCTTAACATAACTGCCAAATCGTGGGTGTGTAATACACCTCTGCCTACCCCTTCGGGGATACAGGCGTGAAGTAATGTATTAATTTTAATGAAATTCTGAATCAATTAGTATGCTAACTTTACATTTAGAATTAGATCGAAAAAAGAGAAAATCTAGGACGGGATTGAACTCGCGACCAGTCCCTTACAAGGGGAATAGTCTGACCAACTGAGCTACACGTCCCAGATATTCGAAACTCTCCGATATATTATATACGTCTCGGGGCAACGCTGGAGCCATCTACCGTAATTCTTGCAAACTACGGAATCAATGAATGATGTTATAATCATTTTTAAACATTGAGTACGTATGTGTGTGTATGTATATAGGTATGGTCAGCTGCAGACACATGTCACTCCCCAACGATTGGGATAAGTTTTCTCAAGTAACTTATGAATATGTTTGAATTTGAAAAATTTATTGCAAGCGTAGATATTGATGAATTCAAATAATAAAATAAATTTTGAGCATGTACATTGAGAGATACCTTTTTTTTTTTTTTTTACGTGCGGAAATCCCTTCGGATACCCCCCCGCTGGCCAGCGGGGGTGGTTATGTCGTGTCTCGACTAAAACCGCACGGTGTCCTCCCCAAGTGTCCGTTGCCGGGCACCCCGGGTAAGCCCTCGAAAGGATCACCCCAGGGTTGCCGGCGGACTTTGGCCGAGAGATACCTAACAAAAAATTAAAATTCTTGGAAGCTTGAGGTTTCTCTGCAACTTACTGTACCATAATACACATTTAAAGCCATACTTAGCCATTCGAAAGATTTTACTTCCTCGTACTAAGTAACTGAGTAATATTACGACGGAATCGATTAGTTACCTTTCCACGAACACACAACACGATGACACACACATGACTAGCTCTTTTAGATCATTAATGTTCACAGTTAAATATAGGGGGGTGGCAGACACGGTAGCTGTAATTATTATCACATTAACAGGTGTAAATTCTGATGTTTTAATACACTTACATCAGCTGCTATTAATAGCCAGGGTGATTCTAAATCTTCAGAATAAAGTTTTTGTGATTAAAAACTTATGTCACAGTGATTTTTTCATATTCTTACTCACTAGGAGCCCGTTCTGGCTTTGCAAGACTGCATTTGCTAGCTCGTTTTAAAAAGTTTGGATGGGATGAGGTATAATAAACCTTCCATAGTCTAAAGAATAGTTACAAATGTATAAAAATTCGTTATCAGTCAATAATAATCAGTCATCTTTAACTAGGAATTCAGTGCAGAGTGCGACTGAAATAAATTGAGCTGAGCGAGCAGGACTCTTACTTGAAAATAAGACATCTTACTACGGTCGCGCGTTTAGCTAAGGCCGCGCGCTCTTGAAACTGGTTTTCGGTGATGATTCCTCAATGGTATATCGGACATGAACCATCTCGCTTCAAAATACTCCTCAGTGTCCACACTATCACCGTGGTAAATTTGGTCAAGATCGCGCGAGTGGTTACGAAGGAGTTCAGCAACCTACAAATGGCTATGCCGCGTATAAGAGCTGAGCGAGAGAAGCGAGCGGGTGAATAAATAAATTGAAATTGAATCCTATTATACAATTTTAATAAGATTTAATTTCAATTGATTTATTATAGTCTTAGTACTATAACTGTTTGTAATATCATTGATCTATGAGAATACTTTGTTAATTTAACCAGGTTGAAAACACTGATTCATTTTATCTGACTTCAGTAGCTCGATTAAAAATAATATGTCAATTTTATTATCATAATTAAAAGATATGAAAGATGGCGCCTAACATGCTTTCCTTCTCATATTCGTTGAATCTATATCACTCATAATATAAATAGGAAAGATTTTTTGATTTATAATCGATACCCTCTGAAACTACTGAACCGATTTCAAAGTTTTATGCACAATTAGAATGCTTCATTATCCTTGAATAACATATATGCTACTTTTTATCCCGTTATTCCTACGGAATCAGAACTTACATGGGTGAAACCACGTGGCGGTATTATTATTATTTTGCCATTCGAAATATAAATCAAATTTTGACAATTGGTTGACAGCACGGATGATGAATGCGTCAATCCATAGGTTAAAGAAACGAATTAACCAAAAATGGATACGTGGTTAATTTGTGTGCAGTGGAAGTGGGAGCGAGAGGCATACCAGCAAAATCTCTCTATAACCTACTTAAAGATTAAAGAAATTAGATAAAGGCAGGGAGGGGATCTTGGGTAGTGCAAGTGTTGATGTACATCAACAAAATGGGACCCTTCTAAACCTACCATTGGGTCGCAAGTCCCAAGCACTGTCCTGAGTTCCCAACCCAGCAACACGATGGACCCGGCACCCGCACGGAGAATCCATGGATTGCTAAGAATATCGGTCTATTATGCCTTGCCTAATACAGTCGAGTGCTAAAGGTTTGATCCTACTAAGAATAGGGTGGTTGAATGTCAAGTCAAGTCACTTTCTTGCTCCATAGGACCCGATCCTACGCCTTACGTATTCAGTCTATTAACATCATTCTAGCTACCATTCTCAGGTCACCAGTCCATCTGGCTGAGGACACTGGACATACTACTTGTATCTGAAAATATAAATATTAGAAAATATTTATTTGACATTGTTTCCAGTAATATTCATTTGGATAAAATAATGTACTATTTTAATTTTTTTTACGTGCGGAATGCTCCACGATCTTCATTACAACGGAGCTGCCGGTGAGATGGGTATGTCGGACTTGAACCGACTAAAACTGCATGGTATCTCTTGCGTCAGCCATGTTTGTGGCACGGGGAATCTAGTGTAACCTAGAAAAGGTATCCCAGAGACCCCGACCGGCTTCGGTCGACAGCGCTGGCAACCCCGACGTGTTGTTGGGGATCTAATCCCACCTCCCGTAAAAAAAGGCACGCGCGGAAACAGGACGCGCCTCTACCCTGGGCCTGCTTCTGCTAGGGTGATGGTTAGCTCCGGCCGTCACCTCCAGGGGACGCTAGAGGACAGAAATCGTTTTGGGATCTCCGCCACCCGGTGCTTTTAAGGTACCTAGTTTTTGTTTTCTTAAAACAGAATAAATATTTTCTCTAAAGAAAGTTACAGCTAACTTAATAAAATTTGAACTACCGAAACCCTAAAATGGTCGAGAGTATTGAGTGAAACTTTTCAGAAATAATAACTGTACAATCCAGCTCTTGTTATCCTTCATGAAAGAAAAAGATAACAAATAAAATTATGTCTGACAAAGCATTATTGGGTTTCACTGTAATTGTGTTTTTGGAGCATGGCGGCGAAACCTGACTAGACTTTACCCCTAATACGCATTAAAGAGATCATAATTGAAGATGTGGATGTTTATATTTTATAACTGTGTTACCCTTTAGAAATACATAGCGGGAACAATATATGTAATCTATCTCGGGTTCGATTCCCGCTCAGTGCAAATATTTGTATGAATGAATATGTCTATTTGTATTGGTATGGGTGTTTCTATGTATAATATGTATGTATTTATAAAAAAAAGTATATAATTATGTTTATCCGCATTCTGGAACCCATAACACAAGCTAGTTAAACTATACTTACTTTGGGTCTAGAAAGTGCGAGTTAATAAAAAATAAAAATAATAAATTAATAAATATTCTACGACATTCTGTCGTAGAATATTTATTAATTTATTATTTATTTATCTTAAATCCATCTGATAGTTAAATAAATATATTTTGTAATTTATTTATTAGACTTTTTGCACAAGGGAATAGGCGGACTTAATTCCGCAGGCATTCTCTGGTGCTGAGAAAGATTATTTACACCGAGACAAAATTGAACCCGCGACCTCCGTAGCGACTTAGCCGCCAAATTTAACGCTCTACCACCACAACACAGAGGTCACCAGGTCTAAGCAGGAGCGATGACGCTATTATAACCTTAGATAGTCATTAGTTAAAAACTAAACGCATTGTGAACTTGACTTATGCGCAAATGCGTTTAGTATTCATGACGTCACGCGTGAAGGGACTAATGTCGATGAAATCATCGCACCGTGGGTAGATAGCATCTTTGCTTAACGAGTGCTGCGTCGGTTATGATTTGTGCACTGCCAGCTCTACCGATGTTGTTGGGAATTATTAGAAATGACTAAATATGTTGGCTTCATTGTTATTTTAGTTAGGCTACCTTTTACCTGAGTCAGGGTGCGAGGGAAATACCTTATGGGAAACCTTACACCCCGTCGTCTTAAGACCCAAGATGGCGTGCGGTTTTAGTCAACCGACTAAAACCGCACGCCGAGGTGTAAGGTTGCCCATAGAGCATATCCCTAATGGTTTAAAATAAATATAATTTGAATTTGAATTTAAAACCTGTTCCTGGTAGGTATATAATTCACTAGCTACCTATCGTGGCTTCTTACGGCTGCATATTAATTTCCCATTATTATTCAAAATACAAACCTTCCATTGAAAAATATATGAATGCTATTGGAAACCGCATCAAAATCCGTTGCGTTATTGCATGATCAAACGCTACGGCGGCGTCGTGTTCCGAACTACCGAACCGGTATTTTGCAGGATTCGGTTTATTGGCAACAGTATTTCATTACATGATTTCATACATGCATTCAGTTTCAAGAAAACTGCAAAAAAACCGAACCTTGCTGAAGTTGACATCCGATTTGGCGACTATAAACCGATGCGGCCGTACTGCAAAATGTAGGGTCCGGTGCAGTTTCTTAGCGCATTCAAAACATGCGTTTTTACGATACAAGCAGGTGTAAATTCGGTTATTTGCCGGATCTTGAAACCGAATACATGTCGGGTAGGGTCGCACTATTGAATTTAACCATAATCTTTTTTCCACGACGCTGACGGCGATATTACCAGTATATTATAGCAAGACTGTCTACGCCCATCGCTTCCAAATCAATGAGGGATTTATACATTGTTGCAAAAAAAAAACTCATTATCAAACTACATTCGGCAAAACGTGACTCCATGGGAGTGTAAGCATCAAGACAGCGGGAAGCGACTCTATTTAATATTTTGTAAAGATAATAGTAGTATTAAAACTGTTCCTAGTGAATACTTGTTATTTAATACAGTAAATACTCTACCTATAAATTGAATATATTATGAGCATAACTCGCCAGACATTGGGTGACACGGTGATCCACTTCAAGCTTATCTCAGAGCAAACTTGTTTTCAATATTCGGGCTGTTAATTGACTGCAACCCGCTTAGATGAAGTTCAGAAGATACGGACCTCCATTCCAGATGCTGTCGATCCTAAAATGATAAACCCTGACGGCCTCAACAGACATTTTTTACGCCCCGTTTTAAGAACCCGGGATTGTAAGAAGAAGGAATCACGTGTGCGCTGTGAGTTCCTGTTCTTTATCGTGCGAAGTGCCGAACCGCTTGGTTCGAGACGCTATTGTTTGTACCGTATGTGGATGACACCGCAGTCCGGCACGTTGTTCTGGATAGGAAGGGATTGGACAAAAAGGTAGGGTTAATAAAAATTCACGGCCCCGCTGATGACAAATGGCCATTACGGCTATCCAGTATATCTCAGGGGTAGGTTTGAGGGGTAGATGACTCATCTCATCATACAGTCGCACCCAAGGAACACAAGACATATAATGAATACATAAAAATACTTCACGACTTAATAAAACTACAAAGGTAATTAATCCTGGGTTAAAAAAGTTGTTTTTCTCATATGAAAAGTCTCATTAGGTCACCGTATAAGAAGCTCAGGGCCGCCTTGCAGTCTGTCAAAGGCAGTCACCATATTTGATCTGACATAGCTGAGAAAATATGTTAACGACATCTGCAATACTTTGTATTGAGAGTTCCGCATAGTTTTTATGTCAGTAAATAATTATACTTTTTTATATCAACAAATTGACACCAGGGTATCACGTACGCGTTGTTGACCTTGCAAAACCTTATTAGATCTAATTTAAAGAAACCCGTGGATAAGGAGTCAGGCTTACAATTGAGAGGTCCCAGGTTCGAATCCTTGACACTATACTACTGACGTGAACACACTTCTAACATGAGCAATTTAGCCTAGCTAGAGGTGTTAGCGGTTTACATAGGGTACCATGATAGAGGAATTACTCCATCGTTTGGAACGACTGTGCAGGATATTTCTTTTGAACTATACAGTACAGAAGTATTCTGGTGTTGAAGCGTGGCGGCGAAGATTTAACCTGCAGGGAGCGTGGCAATGATAGAAATTAGCAGTGGGTATCGATTTGAACTATTCTTTAGTACATAAACTGTATCAGTTGCCAATTCCACAATACATGAAATGAATACATAGTATGTAGAAGTGAATACATGTTATTAGACAGCTGTAGAAATAACTAAAATAAACTGACCATGCAGTTTCTGTAACCGTCAGATGCAAAACTGCAATTACAAAACTAGAACCACAAAATTGCAACTGCGAAACTGCAACTGCAAAATTGCAAATGCAAAACTGCAACTGCAAAATTGCAACTACAAAACTGTAACTTCAAAACGGCAACTTCAAAACTGCAACGGAATAACTACAACAGCAAAACTGCACCTTTTTTTTTTTTTTTCGTGCGGAAATCCCTTCGGATACCCCCCCGCCGGCCAGCGAAGGAGGTTATGTCGGACTTGAACCGACTAAAACCGCACGCCGCCTCGGGTCTTCAGACGCCGGGGTGTAAGGTGGCCCATAAGGCATGTCCCTCGCACCCCAGCTGACCCAGGGCCATCTCCGGTTTTGAGAAGGCCCCCTCGGGTTTGGGAACCACGTTGTTCCCGTCTTGCCCCGGTTCGGGGGAAGAGCGCTCTTCGCCCCGCCGCCCCGGCCTGCTTCTGCTAGGGTGACAGGCGGCTCCACCTGTCACCCCCAGGCCTGCGCTCATGGAGGACGGAGGTCGTTAAGCGACCTCCGGCGTCTGAGTCGCCTGCGCCGCGCGGCGCGCATATTGCGGGCTTGGCGGGCCGGGAGGGTTCTAAATCTCTCCCGAGCCCGCTCCGCCGCCTCCTTCTCGAGCATTACTTGATCGCAGAAGGAGGCGGCGGCAGCCCACGCGCTCGCACTCCGCACCATGGCCGCAATCATGGTGCCGAGTGAGAGGACTCCCACCCCGATGGCTGCCACGAGATCACGCCTCGGTACCTCCCACGCCGGGCATTGTACCAGCGTGTGCAGCCCCGAGTCCTCGTTCGCGTCGCAGTGGTGGCACTCAGACGTTGGCTCCTTCCTGATCCGATGCAGGTGATCCCCGAAGCTACCCTTGCCGGAGATCACCTGCGTCAATCGGTACGAGAGGCTTCCGTGTCGCCTCTCGAGCCAATCCTCCATGACGGGTCTTACCGCCTCTACAACGGCGTGCCCTGCGCTTGGTTGCCCAAGTCGTTCCTTCCACTCCACCAGGATGGCCTGGTGGAGCTGGGATTTCTGGGCCTCGATTTCTCGAGACTCCGGATTCCATCCCAGCTCCCACGCCTCCTTGCGCCACTTATAAAGGGCTGCAAGGGCTCTCGCCTCCAGATCCCATGGTGGAGTTCCGGCAAGGAGACTCGCCGCTTCGAAGGAGATCGTGCGATACCCCCTTATGACCCTGTTGGCCATTACCCGCTGCGGTTCCCGCAGTAGCCGGGCATTGTTGGCCTTCAGGGCCTCTGCCCACACTGGGCACCCATATAGGACCATGGACCGCACAATCCCCCTGTAGAGTCTCCTGCAGGAGTCATCGGGTCCCCTCATGTTGGGCAACAGCCGCGCCAGAGCGTTAGCTGTGCCCTTCAGCTTAGGGACCAAACTTCGGAGATGTTTTCCGAAGTCCCACCGGCCGTCGAGTACAAGCCCCAAATACTTCATTTGGGGTTCGATGCCGACGCGAATGCCTCCTACCATAAGGCTGGATCCATTTGGTGGCTCGCTCCGAGGCCCATGAAAGAATAAGGCCTCAGATTTGTGCAGAGCCACCTTGAGACCCAGCCGCCGGATCCGCCCCACGACTTGGGCAACCGCGGCCGTGGCCTTTAGGGTTGCTTCGCGTTACGTCCTGCCGCACGCCGTCACGAGCGTGTCATCCGCGTAGCAAATGACGGCGGCACCGCCTATGAGGTCACCGCGATCTCCGGCGACCACCAGTAGACCTGACGCCTCGGAGAATAGGGTTGAACCCTAGGCATCGCCGCATCGCAGACGCGGGTCATGGCCTCCCGGAACCACTCTGCCTCATCATCGATGTTGACAGGCCTGTCCGGCGCAGGGGCCCAGGCCTCTACTATGGCGGCTTCCAGGAGGCACTCCCGATCTAGTCGCTTAAGCGACCAGCGTGGCTCGGGTGGAGCCGGTGAGGCCGGCGCGTCGCTCGCGGGGCGGAGACGTCAAACCGAATGTATCGGTGATCCGACCTTGTCTCCTCCTCCACAACGACACGCCAGCCCTGAACACGTCGTGACAGCGAGGGGCACGCGAACGAGATGTCCACGATGGAGCTGGCCCTCGAAGTCACGAACGTGGCAACAGCTCCCCGATTTAGGATAACTAGGCCGAGTCTATCGGCCCAGTTCTCCAGTGCCCTGCCCCTCTCGTTCGTGAGCCGGGAACCCCAGGTCTGGGACCAGGCGTTGAACCGCGTTGGCCCGAGCACAAGAACGGGGTGAGGGTGACAGGCATTGACGACGATGGCCAGCTGTTCAAGCCACCGCTCGTATGCAGCTTGGTCTCGGTTCGGCGAGAAATAAGCGGCCACGACCGCTACTTCCCCGACTACCGCCGCCACGCAGCCAGGACCCCTTGCGGCTACGACAAGGGGAGGGGTCCCAGCGGCAGCGTTATGCACCAGTGCCGCCGAACCATCCAGGTCAGTCTCCCAGGCTGGCCCGAGAAACTCGTGGGTGTATGGATCGGCGACAGCGGCGATGTTGATGGACCACTGTGCCATGCTCTGGAGCAGAAGGCCCTGAGCATCGGCACCGTGGCCTACGTTCACCTGAAGGATGCGGAGTTGGGGATCCATTATTGGACCTCCATCTCCGCATCCCGCCGTGAACTATGGGCGGAAGGCTGGCCTCCCGGCTTCGCCCCCGATGCAGTGCAGGCTTTACTGCCAACCCGGTGGTCGGCAGGCTTGCCCTCCGCCGCACACCTGAAACAGTGCAGTGGGGCATAACAAATGCCCGCCTTGTGACCGGGCTGGCCACAGCGGAAGCAGCGGTCGCCCACCGTTACCTCCGCCGTGCACTGCACCCCCACATGACCCACCGACAGTCACGGGAAGCACCTAGCCGGTCGGGCCTGCAGGAGCCGCACCTGCACTCTCAGGAAGCCTCCGACTAGGAGACTTCGCCCATCGGCAACCTTTTGGGCCGCCGCGATGGGGCAGCCGACAACTGCTGCCCCCTGACCACCAGGGCCGAAGCGTATTGCTCCGACCTTTACAGTGTCCGGGGAGCAGTCCCACGCGCCACGGCGAGCTTACGCTCCTCCGCCGTGGCGCAGTCGTCCAGGCCCGTGATGCGCACCTCAGCGCATTTAATGGGCCTGGAAACTCGAATGTCGGCTGCATCCAGTGACTCCTTAAGCTTAGCTGCCAAGGCGTCAGCCTTAGGGCCACTGGTGGCGCCGGGGACCTCGAGGAGCCGGGCTCCTGTCCGTGTGTTTTTACAACGGACACCCGGAATCTCGAGGGCCTTGAGGTCCACATTGGCCTTAACCTTTGTCATGACCTCGGCATATCCCATGCCTCTCTCTGCTGACACCGCCGTCAAGGTGACGACGACGGCCGGAGACCGAGGGGCACGGAGCTTCCTCGGCGCTCCCATCGCGGCGGCCGCGGCCCTTCTGGCCTTCTTGGCTGCCTTTTTGGCGGCCTTCCGCCTCTTTTTCGTATCTCCAACTACCTCCCAGCCCCCTTCCAACGGGGGCCGTGTGGAGGCAGCTGGAGCTAGTGCTGCAGCTGGGGCTAGGGCTGGGGACGTCTTCCCCTTTCCTTTCCGTTTGCCTTTGCCCTGTGAGGAGGTCGGCTCCATCAGGACCGGGGAGACCACTCTGGCATCTGGCTCAGCAATTGGGGCCGCCCTGGCCGCAGCCGCATAGCCCACCCTCGGTGGCGCCAGAGGTGGACGACGATAGACACCCTCCAGTGCGGAAATGCGACCCATCAACCGCTCCTCCAGTGCCACCAGGAGCCGGACTAAATTGGGCTCCACCGGGGGTGATCCCGGCTGTGCCGGTAGCGCCGGCTGTGACGATCGCGCTGACTGCACCAACCGCGCCGGCCTCTCCATTGATGGTGGCTGCATCGGTTGTGCGGGCTGTGCCACTTGCTCCGCCGATGGCCTAGCAATCGCGGCCGCGCCAACAGAGCTTGCCTCCCCTCTCTTGAGCTCCTCGAATGCTGCGGGGAGGCGGGCCATCTCTTGACGTGACTTGGCCAGCTCAGCCATGAGGAGCTCATTCTCCTCGGCGATATTAAGTGCGATAGTTATTATCGCCTCTTGTTCCGGACTCGGGGACGACTGGGCCAGTCGCCGGAGATTTGCCACCGACTCTCGGGTCGTCATTTTCGGCTCCGGTGCTGCCTAGGTAGAAATCTTCTCTGGCGGCTCCGCCGCAGCCTTTTTTGGCGCGGAAGGTGTCTTCGGCAGCCTATCCGCTGACACCTTCTTGAGAAGGTCGGGGATAAGCCTTTCACTTTCCGCGGCCTTAGCAGCTTGCTCAGTGTCGGCAACCTTCACCGCCTTCGCAGCCTTGTCGCGACCTTTTGTGGGCGGTCGTCCTCTACCCCGGCGGCCAGTACCGACTTTGGCCGCTTTGGATGACTCGTCACTAGAGGCCGACTCCGACATTGAATTTTCCTTGCTACGTGTGGAGCGCCGCTTTCGCTTTTGTCCCAGCTGGAAGAGCTCCGCAGCTGAGACATTTAGAGGGCTACTCGCCCCGCTCGTGCTCAGAGCGATGTCGGATTCCGACATCGCACCGCGCATCTGCGCGACCTCCGCGCTTGTATTGGGGCCGGATTTTGAGCTCGGCGCCGTGCTCATTTGGCATTGGTTGCCCCCCCAGAGTACGTGGGACTGCCGGAGCCGACTGGCTCCGGGAGGGATTCCCCAGGCGCGATGCGCCTGGGACCCTCCTGGGTAGAAATAGTATCATCATTTTCCATTGCCATTTTTTAGTTTATTCGACATGACATGACGCCCTCGGGACTGAGTTCCCCTCAGCCATTCATTCCATTGCCGGGCGTCAGAACGTGGGATTGGGGTGATTTTTATAGAGGTTTTCTTCCTCGCGGCTCCTAAGAGCCACCGGCCCTGTCAGTTCAGGGTTCCGGTTAGGCCGGACGGTGGTCTGCCTCAAACCGTTGTTCACCACCTCTGGACATGTCCAGTGATGATAAACCCGTTCGCCCTCTCCTTCGATTCTCCACTGAGCCTTCTGCTATTCAGAGGGACACTTGGAGAAACACCACTGAAAACGACTCAAAGTGGGTCGCTCCCGCCTCGCCGGAATTAGCCGGAAGCAGCAACACCTTCCCTCCACTAAGAGAGATGTTGCCGCTCCCGTTGCCCAGGGTGTACCACGAGGCGGACCCGGCCCCACACCCCAGCAAAACTGCACATACAAAACAACAACGGCATAACAGTAATTGCAAAGTCACGCAGGCGTTACTTGGAATTAATATAGTTTCAGTACTGACACTACTCGTAACATGCTGATGCTGACGTTCATAGTTTAAATTTTTTTGAATACACACGGCATGCCCTTTAATAAACTTTATAGACCTAGGAACTGCTATCTTCTATATTATGGTATTGATGAAGTGCTCCAGCGGGTGGTACCAGCCTACCTATACGGTACCAATTACATTACAAGTTAAAACCAACCAAAGAATTATTTGCATTGGAGAAGGGTCCAACTGCGTATTATATTTAAGAGCAGTTTAAATTCTGCTTTTCCATATTATATCCCTTGTAATCCACTTACATGCAATAGTAATATTTTTCATCCTGCCATTATAATGCAACAGCCACATAATTTAATTACGAACCCCTACTTGGAAATTGCCATTTTGGTAAGCCATACGCTGACATGGCGATGTAGGGAATGCGGCAGAACCAGATTATGGACCGATTCGATAACAAGTTTGACATTTATGATTTAATTGGCTAATGATCTGATTGCTTCGTTGTTTTACTCTTAAGGGCAGAGCTGTTGTACGTATCAATAGCAAAATAAGACAAGTGACATTTTTGATTAGTAATCTGAAATTGAACACCAGAAGTGTCACTCACGCTTTGCTTGCTGAAGAAAGAAAATAGTAATGAGAGAAGAATGGGGAAAACTAAATAAAGATAATAAAGAAATATTCTAAATGTATATTTCATAGCGCTATCTACACTCGAACTAAGTAGAGTTTGTAGTACAGGTTCTAGAATGTGGATAAACATTCTTATATAAACATTTTTGTCAGTATACATATATTATTATAGAAATACTAAGATACAAATATTTTTACACTGAAAGCCCTGACGTAGCAATCGAAAACTCTACAGCTACGCCACATAAGAATGGAGATATGGAATTTACCTTTTTTCTGAGTAAGAGAGTAGGTTTACGAGTCCACCTAACCTACTCATGCAAAGAACAGTATATCTCTCGACCACATAAAACGAAATACACAAACAAAAACTTTTTTGTTTATACCACTAAGGTGGCAGACAAGCACACGGCCCACCTGATGGGAAGCGATTACCGCTGCCTTTTTTTTTTTTTTTTATATATAGGACACGTCAATTTGACTTCACCTCGCCTGATGGTAAGCTGAAGGTAAAGTCTCAGGAAAGAGGGTCACCATTACATACACGTACCATGTTAACAATGGTGGCACTCAGCTTGACGGCCTCATCAGAAGAGGATTGTCGTCGCAGCACCGCGTGACACCCACCGGTCCCATTAGTGCTGCGACCACAAGCCCCCTGCCCGGCTATGCACTTGCTGATCCCTGAACGCAATCAAACCGAAATTGGATTACTATGGAGGGTTTTTCGCAATCGTGCACGGTGGTACCTACCCGGCCGAATTTTGTGACAAATTTGTGGCATCAAATTTCTACCACCAGTAAAAACCTATAAGCCTATGGACGTGTGCAACACCAGTGGTGTCACACTCGCGCTGCCGACTCTGTAAAGGAAAGGGGATGGGAAAGGAGTTTGGGAGGGGATGGGAAAGGAGTTTGGGAGGGAATGGGAAAGGAGTTTGGGCTCCGGCACTCTCACTCACCAAACGGAACGCAACAGTTCAAATACTGTTACTTGGCGTCGATATTCTGTGAGAGGGTGGTGCTTCCCCGGTCGAGTCAGGCAACGGCCAAAATTACTGTTGCTTGACTCTACCACTCTACTCTATATTCAGATAGTAGTGGATAAAAGCTTTCATAACAATAATTTAGTTATTGAATCAATATCAGTCCTGTTTTTGTATTATGCATAATAAATAGGTTAAGTCGTTGCTTATCTGTGACTACGCAGTACGCGGTTATCGTCTGTCCGTTCTAACGTTTACAGATAACGGGATGGTTATAAACAATAAATGAACAGCCATGGTTATACGACTTATTAATTGATTTTGTGATTCTCCAGCCCGCACAAAATGCAGTAAGCTATTCAGTTATTCAATCTTGCTGGATACGACAGAGAGATAACTAAGCTGGTGAATGATCGGATGTAAGACAACTCAACATATAAATTCACTTGCTCAAAGGAACGACAGAACTTTAATTACTAGGATAGCAGGCAGTACTTTAAAAAGGCATTTCTGAACATTCTATGTACAAAAATGCCTATAAGTTTAGTCTTTTCCTTAGACTGTCTTGAACTTGAAAAAAAAAATTTGTTTCTAGATATGGAAGAGACATTTATTGAGTTACTAGCTGACCCAGCAGACTTCGTACTGCCTCAATCGACAACAACTTCCATATTTATTCACCTTTTAAACCTTCTCTGGACCTCCACAAATAATTCAAGACCAAAATTAGCCAACTCGGTCCAGCCGTTCCTGAGTTTTAGCGAGACTAACGAACAGCAATGAATTTTTATATATAAAGAAGATATAGGAATGAGTAAAGCAATATCCATACATGGGGTGGTAAGCCTTCTAATGTGGAACTTGATTTTTTTTAGAATGGACGCTTGGAAATGACTTTTGGTTTTAGTCAGTTCGATTCCGACATACCCACCTCATTGCTGGCACCGGTGAGGTAAAGCCCGTGGGATTTCCAGAAGTAAAAAAAAGGGTTCCAGAGCCTACATATTATGTTATTTATGTTCTGAATATCTATAGATCAGAATATAAACATGTAGGCTCAGGAACCTTTCTGAAAAAAAAACCTTCCCTCAAGGTGTCAGATATGGATGTTCAGCATTCCTATGCTTGTTCAACATTTCTATGGGTTCCTTTTTCAAAACCTTATGTAAGGTTTGTTATGTAAGGTGTGGATGAATGTCGATTTAATATCCTTTATAACACACCTATACAAGGGGCTTATCATTCAGCACTCCCGCTGAATGTTAAGCGCCTTTTATAGGTCGACGACGATTCAGTATTTTTTCCTAAATTCATAATTAGGTTTTCTAAACCATTATAACTTGATAAAGCTTAAGAAAAAGATGAGAGAAGATAAAAGGACAAGAAGGCAAGATCTCCGGCAGTCTTTCAAGTAGTACTATTTGGTACGGTGTACCGGTACGCTAGTTAGGTTGGTTCTCCGACAAAACTGGCCTACTCATAGTAGCAGGGCGCAACCATGAACTTTTCTGACATTCACATTATTTAATTAAACCGCCTACACCCTGTTATATATTACAAAAAAAATATTATTTATATTAGCACGCGTTATCGAAATGATAAATTATTCCTTTACGCATACCACTGTCCATGGTCACAAGCTGCACGCACGCCTTATCAAAGTTTCACTTTTAATAACTATTTACACTAATAAATTGTAATAACGCTATTTTGTTTAGGTAATAATTCAATATTCTGCGATATTTCTTAAAATAATCAGACAGGAAATGGCCCTATTAACGGTGAACTCACTGACCTTTAATAATTCAGATAAATGTTTTTTCAAAGATATTTTAACCTCACTACATATTTTAAGAGTCCGGATCGCTGCATATTTAATATGAGGTTTGTATACCTTTTTTTTTTACGTGCGGAAATCCCTTCGGATACCCCCCCGCTGGCCAGCGGGGGTGGTTATGTCGTATCTCGACTAAAACCGCACGGTGTCCTCCCCAAGTGTCCGTTGCCGGGCACCCCGGGTAAGCCCTCGAAAGGATAACCCCAGGGTTGCCGGCGGACTTTGGAGGCTGCCGCGGCCTCGCCTGGTGGGCTCGGGTTTTATCCCGCTTCGGTGAGTTAGCAGGCGTGTGTAGGGCACACACGACACGCATTCGCCACGGCCTGCTTCTGTAAGGACGGCAACTGGGTTATCTAATCTTATTAAAAGAAAAGTGACAGCATGAAGTCTAAAAAAATTAAGCGGTCGAGAGACGTTGGTTCGCCCACCTATTACACTCGATAGAAAACAGAATTGGCGAAATGTGGTTTAAAATAAATTCTTTTGCTTATCCCTTCTGAACAAAGATCTCAATTTTCCTTGGCAATATCGATATAATAAAGAAGGAAAGGATCTTCGACAAGAAGTATATAATACGCATGTGGAGGAACAAGGTGTGATGTTCCTCCAAAGGGAGGATCTTCTGACCAGGCAAGGTGATCACGCCTGGCGGGCCGCGGCCCAACGGTTGCCGTTGGGAAGTTGTATATATGTCACACTAGCGCACGAACTTCAATTTCGCGATTCAGAATCGGTAGTGACGTAGTAGTATCGAAGTAGTTCAACTTGCGGTTACTAGATGGCGCCGGGTATATGTGATATCGCCACTAACAAAGAGAATAGATGAAAGAAGATTAACGAAACAGATTCACGAATAAGGGTGAATAGGCAATCGGGTAAAGGTCGACCTAGGCGTACGTATATATTTAGGAAAAAAATGGTAAAGTAGCAGAAATGAAAGCCAGAAAGAGAGGTAGGACATGGCGGTATTCCCGTCCAACTGAGCTGTCCGACTGGGGAAGTACCTCCGCCCTACAGAATACCGCGGCCACAATAACCTCGTGTTGTGTTCCCGGCGGTGAGTAGGGTAGCCAGAGCTCACTGAGAGTTTTTGTGCTGTCAGAGGGAAGAGTCTTCCTTCTGACAGCAAAAAAACTAAAAAAGAAGGGAGGGGCGGGAGTAGCCTTTGGTCTTCCCGGAAGACTAAAGGCTATTCCTGCTTTGCAATTTTTTTTTTTAGGGTCGGCAGCGCGAGTGTGACGCCCCTGGTGTTGCACACGTCCATAGGCCACGGTGACCACTTCCGATCAGGTGGGCCGTGAGCTTGTCTGCCACCTGAGTGGTATAAGAAAAAAAAAATCATAGCAAGTGGAAAGATGTTGTCTTTGCCTACCCCAATGGAAAAAAGAAGTGACTATATGTATGTATGTGTCTTTTAAACAGTCGGCTCTAGAAAATAATCAACTAAGTTCTCTGGCTCAAGCGTATGCATAAAATATGAAGAATCATTTTCAAATGATTTATTTACTTCTTTTTTATATTTTTGACAAACGAAATTGTAAAACTTTGACATTCATATGCGCTCTTTATGTGCCTAAACTGAATAAACGAAATTGATCCTTTGAATCTTTGATTCTTTGATAGCGGGACAGAAATAAATACCTAGACAGATTCAGAAATGTCTTTCGACTGGAAATTTACTTCATTATGGAACATGACTAGATCCTGATGATCACCAAATCATCACAAGGAAAAAGACCATCTAGGAGACCGCCAGGTGAATCTGAAAGCACTTAGTAGATAGATAGCAATAGCAATTATTTTGGGATGCTTTCTTTCCTAACAGACAAGCCACGATAGTTAAGGGGGGATTGCCTGGGTACCGGGACAAACAATACCTCTTTGGAGTATATATAGCGTCAATCAGTCAAAAAATCAGAAAACCATATCTATAACGCGTTGAAGGAAATAGTTGTACCCAATGAATCCTTAAAGTTCACATTCTAGGTCGATTCATCAGAAACGCTGAAATGTGTTTCGAAATTACTTGGTATCACTAATTCCACTTCATTTCTTCTTAAATTCCTTAATCATTTCAAAAAAAACTATTACAGCATTCAGACTGATGTTGTATCGTTCAAATTGGGTCATAATAAACAATTTGTTGAAAGTCTATTTCAGGAAACGACTACAAGTTCCTCAAATATATATTTAAATCTTAGCTCAAATTATTTAATAAGTGTAGTATTTTTCTCTTTTAAACCCAAAATTTTTCGAATAAAATATAACATAACATACATAACATAAACTCACGCCTATATCCCCGAAGGGGTAGGCAGAGGTGCTAGCACCCACGTTTCGCCAGTTTATGTTTTAGGTCCCAATGTAATAGGTGGCGAGCCTATTGCCATTAACCGGGCACTTATAAACCTGCGATAAATACACACATAACTTCGAAAAGCATCGAAAAGTCATTGGTGTGTGCCATGTAATACCTAGGATCGAACCCGAGACCTCGTCTCAGCAGTCCTTTACCCATACCACTAGGCTATATAACAGGAAGAAAAATGGTAATGTTGACTATACTATCAATTACAAGTAAAACTAGGAAATAATAAATTACTTTGTGACACTTTCAATTATTTTTTTACAGTACAATTCAATAATGCAATACACTAATAAAATACAATAATACATTACACTAATCCAGTGACATTTCTTTGACATTTATAACTTATTTTGTCCGGGTGTCGGCGGTAAATAATATCTTCTTAACAATGACCTCATTTTTGGTATCATTCTAATAGGGGCGTGTAAATAGGTAACATACATTATTTGTTACCTATTTACGCCAGTATCAGAATAATAATTACTATTTATCTCCAAATAATTGGAAGTAGAGTCTCGGTGTGTCGCCTGTAGAGTAAATATTGATAACAATGTGTGTACTCTTATCGCTGTGATGTATACAATATAAATAAGAGGTATTTATGACGATTGTTTAGCTGCTATTTAAACCAATATTAGGTTATTTGGATCATTATTATTATCTCAGCCGTTAGACGGCCATTGCTAATGTAATTTCCTTGGTGAATTCTTCGAAATCACTTAGACCGTTAAACAAAATTTGGCTAAAAAGTTGGTCAAAATTATAGCCTTGTTGCCTTGTTTTCAGTTTGTATATATTTTTGAAAAGCCAAAAAATCAGAAAACCATATCTATAACGCGTTGAAGGAAATATTTGTACCCAATGAATCCTTAAAGTTCACATTCGAGGTCGATTCATCAGAAACGCTAGAATGTGTTTCAAAATTAACTGTTACTCGATACGGTTTTTTTTAAATATTCAGTCAGTCAATTGACTGCACTCCGCGGGATGGTAAGAAGCTAGGGTGAAGCTCAGAAGATATAGGCTACCATTCCAGATGTTTTCGATCCTAAAATGGTGGTCCCTAAGAAGAATTGTAAGAAGAAGGGCCATGTGTGCGGGTAGAACATTCCAGTTCTTTATTAAATTTCAAGAAAGGAGGCACCGAACCGACCCCAAACCGGAGAAAGACGGGGACACCATGGTTCCCAAACCTAAGGGGGCCATCTCGAAACCGGAGATGGCCCAGGGTCAGTCGGGGTGCGAGGGAAAAGCTTTATGGGCAACCCCGGTATATATACACCCCGGCGTCTGAAGACCCGAGACGGCGTGCGTGGTTTTAGTCGGTTCAAGCCTGACATTACCGGCCCCGCTGGACAGTGGAGGGGTATCCGAGGGGATTTCTGCACGAAAAAAAAAACTGAACTAAAACGACTTTGCGGGAATGTAAACTCTTGGAAATTCTTGGCCAAAGTAATACTTAAACTCAACCTCAGAGAAAAACAACATTGAATGTTATTTACAAAAACAATATCTTCAATAAATACAACAGATGTTCTGAAAATCGATATACATTTACACGTGTTTGTCCTAAATGCGAGGGCTTGTTATATTTGAAAGAGCTTATGTTATCAACTATTCTGGTTTGTCTAATAAGTAGAGACGAGGTGAATCTGATATTTGTAAATATTTTGGGTATGTGATGTATATAATCGAGAGCAAATAATATTTCATGGTTTTGTTGCTATCCTTAAAGAGCTACCGATATTAAGTAGCATATCGTCATTGAAACTCCTTCCGTGTCCCGGAGAGCATGTTCGTTATGGGTACTTAGGGCCCTAAAAAGTTCGACAACAGGTCTGAATACAGACCTTCGATATCGCCAGTGGACTGTGGAAGTCAGATGGCATATGGGTAGTTAGATCCCTAAAAAGTTCAACAACTGGTCTGACTACAGAACTTCGATTTCGCCAGTGAGTTTTGGAGATATCAGTCGCTTCACGGAAGATATTGTTCGGACGCTTCATAGTTACACTTAGAAGCCGACCTCCAACTAATTTGGGAAAAGCCTCGGAGGATAATCGTCATTAAAACTTTCTTATAGAGTCGTGGGTTTTGAATGCATCTGATTTACCTTTTTCAGAAGATCACTAATTTGGTAGATTTATTTTAAAATTATTGAATGAATAAAATGCAGCCTACTCAGAAGTTGGCTGCAAGTGTGGGATTTGTGTCATACTTACGTATTTGTTTGATGAGTTTTAATTTACCCTTTTTAAGTCAGATCTGGGTTCCTAGCCCTATGCTTTCGGGAAGAAACATCATTTGGACAGTCAGTTCACCTATTTGTTACACTTTTTAAAATTTTCATGCTCTTTATGAATTATACGTAAACTTTATGTTTAAACATATACAAAAATAGCTTTTACCTTACCTTCTCTTAACTTGTTATATCGAATTGAGCTTTTATTTGTTTGCCGCTCTTCGTCTAAAACTGCCCAATTATCGTCTTTTAGTAGAATCATGGCTTAGTTCACCGCTTTGAGTTATTAAATGAAGTCATGAGCCTTTTAAAGGCATCAGTGTATTATATTATCCTTATTTAGTTAGTGTATTATATTAATAGGTCTGTAAACTTCAATCATTTCTAGTCAATACGTGAGCCACAGAGTTCATCATTATGAAATTGTCTACATAACTTTTTCGATTTGTTACAACCTCGGGAAGTGACAATTGCAGAATCAAATTGACGTAAACCACACGTTATTCTGCGAACCAGAGTGCTAAATTGGCTTATTTCTTGAGAAAACAATCAAACATCATAATCTTTTCAAACAAATAAACCCAGGAAATCTTTTTTCCTCGTTTAGGCATATTTTTATACCGACAAAAGTCGTGAATAGGCAATTTGACTATCATTTTATTCATCTCCGTCAGTTTCATCGTCAGTCATATTAATGGATAATTTAGTTATAAAATATCTCCTAGAGATCGTAATTTGATAAAATATTCAATGTTAAGCGTAATAGTAAAATTCGTTGTATGATCTTGTCAAAAACAGAAATAAGCTGATCATGTTATGCTCACACAATTGTAAGGGACATCAGAGATATAGGAGTTGCATATTCATAAGGAGAAAATATATGACATATAGCAGAAACAAAAAAGAAGATAATGTACAGACCGAAATAATGTTAATGTTAGAAAAATGAATGTGGCAAGAAAATTTTTCAATTAACTTCAGTGGTATATTTTAAAGTTAAGTAGACAGTATTCGCTTATCATCAGAAGGGCAATGCGCTTGATTACTGCCTTGATCATGAAACATTTTTAATAAACTTTTAAATTTCTTCTTTTCATAAAGTAAAATCATATTTTACAATGACTTTAGAAAAAAAAAAAAAAAAAAACGCTTCAACAATGATTTTCTTTAGTTTTTATACAGCATAATATATTATATCCACATTGTTCGCTCTAATTGCTCAGGTTATCAAAGATAACAACTGTGAATATTTGTTTCATCATAAAACCAACACAGCTGGAAGATCAAAGTTGAACAATAAACACGAACAAACTGCCATCGTTAAAGTAAAAACAATAATTAGTTTAAATCAATCAATCATTCAGATAACCCGGGGTCAGAGTTTACACGGGTTTTAGTATTGAACATCTGTGCGTAGTGCGTAAAAAATATATTGCTGGCTTTGTTACATTCTCCGCTGCTTCAAGGTAATATCCCGATCAATTTTTAAGAAATGCTTCTTTTTGGAATTAAAATCTTTGTAAGTAATGTTTGTTTTTTTTATCATTAATAGGCTCACGTTTGACTTCTATCTCACCAGGAGGTAAGTGACTATGTACTCTAAGATGAAACGTGTTTGCCTGGAAAGTACCTATTTACTCCATATTATGGTGAGACATGTACAAACGAAAGCTTTATTAAATATTGACTTTTCTTCTACCAAATCACACACAAAATTAATTACTTATAATGATATCTTAGAGTTGTTCAGCATCGCAGTTATGATCTACCCTAATGGAAATTGCTTGGATGCCTGAATGCAAAAAAATAGTAGCAGTTAACCTTTGCAAATATTGTTGACGAAGACAGGAGCATCATCATCATTTACCTGCCCTTATCCTAATTATTATTGGCTGGCAGATGTAATTCGTTCCATACTTTCTTGTCAGACATCATCAGCTCAGTTTCTGCTTACCACATGGCATAGCATGGTATTTGAAAAGAGGAATGGATTGCGTGAAAGAGGATGTACACGTAATTCATCCATCTTTGGACAGCAACGCAGTTATTTTTTTACTATTATAGTAAGTATATATGGATGGATGGAAGGATGTTTATAACTCAATCACAGTATTGTGGTAGAATCACTGAACGGTCCTGGATACTATTTGACAAAAAGATAGCTCATAGTCTGAAATAGGATATAGACTACTTTTGATCGGGAATAGGTTCCTGTAGGAAACATGTTTAATATACTACGCGTGTCAATAGTAGTTAATAAAAAAAAACTCAAGTAACACTTTGAATTGACAATAATATTCGGTGAGGTATGTCATAAGCTGGGGTGTGTGTTGGGTAACCTCCTCGAGTGTCGCTCCGATTCCGATCCCGCTGCAGTCCGGGGGGAACGGAATCGGAGCGGCCGGTACACCCTGGGCGGCGGTCAATGGCTTCCCCTTCACCCCTTCATAGGGTTGGCATTGATCGTCGGCCAATACCCAACGTGGCGGGAACACATCGCTCTCCGTACTCCTCTGCTTTCAGAGGAGACAGGATGAGCGATGCTGTTAGTGGTGAGATGGCCCAGGGTCAGCCGGGGTGCGAGGGATATGCTCTATGGGTAACCTTACACCCCGGCGTCTGAAGACCCGAGACGGCGTGCGGTTTTAGTCGGTGCAAGCCCGACATAACCGCCCCCGCTGGCCGGCGGGGGGGTATCCGAAGGGATTTCCGCACGATAAAAAAAAAGAAAAAAAAAAAGGTATGTCATAAGCCATATCATCGAGTTTAAATTCCACACATTCGACTTAACGGGTTTCGGTGAACAATAAATTTATACCCTGCCTCTTTAGCACTACATCAAATTGGGAACTTTTTATTCGCCTGTTGATCCCCTAACTGCCCCACGTTATGGCCTATTATGATGTATTTGAACACATTTTAACATTTTGAATGGTTTCCAACTAACATTAAACGTATACATAAATTTTCATGTTAGATTTTAGTGCAAATTCTATTCTATTTGTTTAATATTAATTTGATATTATCTCTTTAAGAATAATATTATAAATATGAAATTAAAGTTTGTTCTAATTTTTAAGTGTGAACTTAAGGTTGTGATTTAGTTAGGGTCCAAATTGCGCTATATACACAAATATTCAGGAAATACTAGAATATTTATTTATTAATGTAGAATCCATTCCGTATCCTGTATAAGGCTGAGGTATCACCCTCATACGATGCAAATAATTTCTTCAAGAACCAAGTGGTTCAGTGCCTCTTTTCTTTGCCGCATCATAAAGACTTGAAATACTTTACTAGCACACGTTTTTTCTTCTTCCAACAATCCCGGATCCTTTGAGCGGGGTATGAAAAAGTATCTGATGACGTCATCAATCTGAAGGCCATCATTGTAGCATTATCAGTGTCTGAAATGGGTAACGCTATTTTTTTTTATACCACTAAGGTGGCAGACAAGCACACGGCCCACCTGATGGGAAGCGGTTACCGCGGCCTATGGACGTGTGCAACACCAGTGGCGTCACACTCGCGCTGCCGACCCTGCAAAGGAAACGGGATGGGAAAGGAGTTTGGGAGGGGATGGGAAAGGAGTTTGGGCTCCGGCACTCTCACTCACCAAACGGAACGCAACAGTTCAAATACTGTTACTTGGCGTCGATATTCTGTGAGACGTGAAGTACCACCCTTCCCCGGTCGAGTCGGCCCATTCATGCAACGGCCAAAATGACTGTTGCTTGACTCTACCACTCTCAGATCTCACTCACTATTTCCTGAGACTTCTCCTTTAGCTTACAATCAAGCGAGGCGGAGTAGCGCATCCGTTGTCATAATTCCGTGATATGGTGGCATTGTGGTTTTAGTCGGTCCGATTCC